>OY728166.1:1373908600-1378908600 GCA_963277665.1 Viscum album | reverse complement strand
CCAAAAATGTTCCTTCAAATATCTATACATTTTGGTGCTTCTAGGGTGTATAGGGAAATTGGAACTATGAGCATCGTCCAAAAATTCCCTTTTTAGATTAGGTATATTGGGAACACAAAGTCTCTTCCCAAATTTCAAAATTCCGTCTTCATACACAAAGTCACCCAATCTCACATATTTCACAGCTTTTATCTTCTTTTGAAATTCTTCATCATCGGTTTGAGAACTTTTTATCATTTCTAGTAAATATGGTTTGGAAACCATATTAAAAAGCATTGATGGTTCACGTTCCATGGTGATTCCCATATCCATCTTTACCAGATCAATGTATATAGGATCCTTTTCATCTATCATGTTTTTTAAAACTCCATAATACTTTCTACTCAAAGTATCTTACACCTTGTTTTCCTTCCCTGGGAGGTAGTGTATGGTGCAATCATAATCCTTGAGTAGTTCAAGCCATCTTCTTTGCCTCATGTTGAGATCTTTCTTTGAGAAAATGTAATTTAAACTCTTGTGATCAGTATAAATCTCAAATTATCTTCCATAGAGATAATGTCACTATATCTTCAATGAAAATATTACAGAAACTAACTCAAGATCATGAGTAGGATAGTTTTTCACATTAATTTTCAGCTATCGTGATACATATGCAATAACTCTATCATTCTGCATAAGGACACAACCAAGTCCTTTCTTCGATGTATTGCTATAAATAACGAACCAATCATTCCCCGATGGTAGAGTCAATATAAGAGAATTGAATAATATTATCTTAATTTCTTAAAAACATTCTTCACACTCTTTTTTCCAAACAAATTTAACCCCTTTACGTGTGATCTTGGTTAATGGGTTATCCAATCGGGAAAAATTCTGGATGAAACTCAGATAATAAACTCTTAAACCAATAAAACTGTGTACCTCTGTTATACTCATTGGGGAAAACCATTCTTGGATTGCCTTGGTCTTAGAAGGATCAGCAGACATTTCTTCCTTATAGACAATATGGCCAATAAATGAGATCTCCTGAAGCCAGAATTCAAACTTGCTAAACCTTCCATATAATTTATGTCTTCTAAGAGTCTTTAGGATAATGTGCATGTGATATAATGATCATCATAACTTTTGGAGTATAACAAGATATCATCAATAAATACCACCAAAAAATCATCGAGATATTCCTTGATAACTCTATTCATAAGATCAATGAATACAGAGGGTTTATTAGTGAGCCTAAATGACATTACTGTAAACTCGTAATGCCCGTACCTGGTTCAAAATTTTGTCTTCGGAATGACTTCTTTCTGCACACAAAAGTTATGGTATCCAAATCGAAAGTCAATCTTTGAAAATAATTGATCTCCATGTGTTTGGTTAAATAAATCATCAATGCAAGAAAGGGGATACTTCTTCTTTGTTGTTATAGCATTGATTTCCCTGTAGTTGATACATAACCTCACTGATCCACCATTCTTCTTAACAAAAAGGGCAGGGGATCCCCATGTATATACACTAGGGAGAATAAATCTCTTATTACTCTATTCATCTAGTTGTTTCTGTAGGTTAACTAATTCCAAAACGGCCATTCTATAAGGGGTCTTAGATATGGGCCTTGAACTAGGAATTAAATGAATGGTAAACTCAATTTCTCATTCTGGAGGATGACCAAGTAAATATTTTGAAAACACAACAAAATATTCATTCAAAATAGGTATATAATCTATTTGAACATTCATTTCCTCACCCACATTTATTTCATTATCTCCCTCCCCAATAATTGAATTTAGTTGAGCTACTGGGGGTGGAGCTAGGTAAGTATCAGGTGGTGATGATTCTACTCTAAGGATAAAGTGTTCTTTATCAATATGATTAAAAATTGTAACCTCCTCCTTCTTATAATAAATTTTCGCATTATGGAATGAATGCCAATACATACCGAGGATTATATGAAATTCAATAATGGGTATGATGATGAGATCCATAGATAATGAACTTTTATATCCCATAATGGGAACGGATCCACATAACATTGTAACAATGATACTTCCCTTTAGAGATTTAACTGACAACTCCCTTGTTAAATAAAATTGGAAATATCGAAATTTCATAGAAAACTGGGAATATATGAAACAATGCGATGATCTAGAATCAAATAAATCCTTGGATATGCTTGAGCTAACCATTAAATTACCTGCCACCATATCTTTCGGAGCTTCATCCACAACAGTAGTGATAGCATAATCTTGGACATGATCCCCTGGCCTTTTCTGAGTTAAGTTCCCCTGACTCTTAGTATATTCATTTTCATAATGTCCCATCTCCCTGCAGTTGTAGCATTGAACATAGGTAGCTTCTTTCTTCCTCTTGCAATCACGAGCATGGTGGCCTTTTTTACCGTACTTGTAACAGACTCCCATTTCTTTCAATAAAGTACCAAAGTGTTTCTTCCCACATTTATCGCAGGATTGATATTCAACTTTTCCCTTCTTCCCCTTATTTCCATTTCCAGAGTGATCAGTAGATCTTTTATTCTCATTATTTTCTTTAATGTCGTAGGACTTAGATAATTCTTTTTCTATATTGATAGTGAATAAGACAATATCGTCGTACAACGAGAAGGTTCGTGAGACTAATGCTCGATGTAGAAATGGTTTTAACCCATCATAGAAACGATCAATCTTACTCATTGGGTTATGTATATAATCTGCAGCATGCCTATCTAACCTTGTAACGTTAGCCTTATACATTGCGACATTCTTGTCCTCCTATTGTCTGAGACACAGAAATTGTCTTTCCATATCTGCTCGATGGTCACGAGGAATGTATTTTTCTATGAAAAGATCTTTAAACTATATCTATTCAATATTTGATACTTCTTCATCTTCCATCATTTTTTGATTTAATGACCACCATTGATCAACAACTCCAGGGGGGTGGTAAACTACCATGATAACTTTTTCCCTTTCACTACTCCCAAAGGTATGGAATATTTCATCTAAGGAATTTATCCATTGCTCATCTACTAAGGGATTTATTTTCCCATTGAATGTCAGTGGTTTTTGCCTCATGAAATGATCTAACATTGATCCTCAACGCTATGGATTAGGGTTCCCCACACAGGTAAGGATATTATTCATAACCTGAATGAGTTGTCCCAGTTTGGTGATTAGCTGATCAGAACCAGTTGCATCACCAGCTCGACTATAATTATCTTGAACCGGAGGGAAATCCCTACATGGAGTACGTGCATTGATACAGTTTCAATTTCTTCCAATAGGATCCATTTCTAAATAATGGCATAAACTAGGTTAGTTTATGAATCGAAATACCTAATTCCAAACTTGTAAAACACTTACCAAAAATTGAACAATTTATGTATATAATCCATACTCATACAAATGTTTTCTTTGAAAAAGTATATACTCATAAACCCTCCATAATTATTTTTAATGAAAATGATAATTACCCTAAGAAGATCCCCTGGAAGTGTCATATCCAAGATTACAGCAAGGCCCATTGTTGAGCACCCGTTCTCGTTCGAGTCTAGCTCAAAGCCGTGTTTTTGGGTATTACAACTAGGTAAATCTGTTCTAGATCCACCTCTAACTTCTCGTATCTTGACAGGGATGTATTGCTCAGAAAACATAGAAAATATCTAAAATAGAAAAATTCTAGGAAGTTATTATATACTAATCCTCAAAGTTTATCTTAGGGATATGTTCTCTAATCAGAATTTATCTAAATCTGGCTTCCAATGTTTGAACTAAAATTCCCCTGATACCAACTGTAAATCTCAGAACCCAGTTTCCCAATGTCGGTGCATTAAACTTGATGTTCAGCTTAATATGGAAAAGATAAAATGAAATAATTCCTTTTAATCATTCACATGGATATTATACTAGTCGAATAATCACAAGCAATATCAATAACCACTTTCATAATGATGGAATGCATAATGCCATACAATCATAACCACATAGTCAAGGACATGTGCCATTACTACAAATAAGAATTTTTAAAGGCCTTCTGACAAGACACTACATTGTCTCAGGAGACCTACCGTTGTATCGAGGGGATATAGCGGACTCCACCCGTCACTTATTAAGTCCAATACATTCTTCATATGAATATGTTTAAACATAAAATAAACATTCATATTAAAACTAGCATATGAAATACCAATACATTCTCCATAAACCATGAATAGTATAAAAATAACACATCCACAGTCAAACATATCACCAAACCATTAATAAAATATTGATGTTTTGTATCATAATAAATCAACTTCAAATAAGCTCAAAACCCATCAAAGGATTTTGACATAGATGAAATCAAAACTATTTGAGAGAAATATATATATATTTGAAATAATTTAAAAACCACATAATTATAAAATAAAACATTTACTTTGATAATATTCTTATAATATTGTAAGAGAATCTTCAACGATTTTATAATGGAGGAAAATAGCCGCACCAGGCATATAAGTTAAAAAAAGACATTCTTACCTTAATTTTTTCAAAAAGGATAAAAAGGACCTTGTTTGGAAAACGAAGAAAAGAATACATTATAAAAATCATATAAAAATTAAAAAATGGTATATCTGAATTTAACCCATCGTCTATAAAATATTATGAATGATTTGAAATACATTTTTATGAAACATTGATGTGGACGATAAAGAGGTCCCAGTTGATAATTACGTATAAACAACCTTGGATAATGACGAGATTGTGAAATAAACCCTTACCTTGTAATTTTCCTTGGTTGAGGGTAGGTTAACCTCCTGTATAATGGTGAATGAAATGTTATTATATTATACAAGAATCATATACATTAATATGATATCATATATGATCTTTTAATATTTCTTGGTTAATAATATCTTAGTATTATCGTCGTTTTGGGTGTTAACATACTCGTTTTCTTTTATACATTTTGTGACATAAGTCGAGTTAGTTATGGATAGGATGCATATTATTCATATACATAATTATATCAAGTCCTTAAACATTATTTTTAATCAAAAAATGAGAATTATACTTTAATGTATATGATGGGGAATGAATCTCATCGCGTTCGTGGAGACGGTAATCGGTACGTACGTATGAGCGACAATATCATTCATTTGATATTAAAATAATATATAATTGGATGTTATATAATATATACATAATAATTATCATGTTATATTTTTTATTTACATGAAAGAAACATCATTATTATAACCATCCAAATAATAATGTATCGAATAACAATCACACCACGACGTGGACACGGTAGGCCGTACGTACGCACGTATGGGGACATGTCATTCAAAGGATGGATAGAATACTGAATATTCGTATACCATATTTTATAATAAAAAAATATATATAAAATATACTTGAGTTATTATTTTAGAAATGAAATAAAAATGAAAGAAGAAGTTGAAGAAGAAATGAACTTGAAGGAGGGTAGTGAAAACATTACCTCTTCTTCAGGTTCTTCCTTTTGATTTGATCAAAATGGATCCTTAGGTAGGCTTTATTATCACAATAAGTCCTCTAGGTCGAATTTAGGGAAGTTGAGAGAATATTTGAGCAGTATTTGGTCTATACCAAAAGAATTGAAGGTGTAAATTATAGAGAAGGGGAGGGCCCTTTTATAAGAGGGGTGATGGGAACCTTTGGAAGAGGTGGAAATATTATTTTATAATAAAGTAATATTCGGTTTCTAATGGCTCAAAAGTAGATTATTTAAAGTTTAATGTGGGTATGGGTCTAAATCCTTTCATTCAATAGATTTTAGACAGGTTTGGGTTTCTGTATTAACATTATCATTTATATTTAACTCTAGTTAAATAGTTTGACATTTACCATGTCTCTTTGTATTTTTATATTATATAGTTAACAAACATACTATATACCTCCATACGAACCCCAAGTGGTCCATTAATGATAAAACAATCATTATATAAGTCCTTTGGCCGAACCTTGGATCTTTAGGAGTAGAATATAAATTAATAATTTACTATTTTAAAAAAAACTATTTTATTTCAATTTTTACACTATTTTGTATTTTATTTTTGATAATTTCATAACAGAATTATTACATCAAAAACACATTATATATCCAATAATAATATTTCATATTAATCTATAATATTTTGTAATACCTAAAAAGTATCAAATTACATTTATTTTGATATTTATAATATCAATTATTTTAATATTTCATTAATTATGTAATTACTGCATCACCATTGTGTCCTAAATAAATTAAATTATTTAATGTCTAAAAAATATAAATAAAATACATTTATGTTGGAAATATTTTTATCCTGCTAATTAATATTTATAATTGAATTTATCTTATGTATAACCCTATATTAAAAATGTTCTAGTTATTGAACATTGATTTTATCTCTTTTAACTCTTCTTTGATTTGAATAATAATAAATGACCTAATCTATTCCATGTGGACCTAAATGATAATATTTTATTCCTAAGGATGTTTTTGGTCGAGATACACTTGTACAATAGAATTATAATATGTGTTAGGGTAATATTAATATCATTCTTACCCTTAATTACCCTTTTTACTTTTAACCATGGTAAATAAAAGTAAAAAGATACTATTCACAAAAAAAATACTTTTATCTTATTAAAAAACATTTTACTCCTTGATAATCACCGTGTCTCTCAGTGTTTCGAAATTCCACTTACAAAAGTGGTAAATTTATATTTTATGTGAATTATAAAATTCTCTTAGGAGGTGGGTTAATGACGGCGAAATGTTCAATAAAAGTTTTATATATCTAAAATTATTATAAACTATCTCCAATGAATTAAAATGAAATTATATAAGTATTATGTATCTATTTTAACCTTAATTAAATTAAAATAAAATAAATAAATATTTTAATAAAAAATTGGTTTTAAATTATAACTTAGTGTTTTTCACTATTCATCAAAATTTGAATGTTTTCAGAAAAATAAAAAATATTCACCCTAAGATAATTTTGATATTCCAAATCCAAAAATGAAGTCCATTTTGAATGATAAAATTTATAAAATTTCAAAAATGGGTATTAAAATTCATAACGGCTAGTTTGATTTGTTTTGGTGTGTGTTAGAACAAGAAGTTGTGAACAACACATGCTATCGTATTATTCAAAGAGAAGTGTACCATGGAAGCTTGGGGTGTTACATATAGAGACCGATTGATTTCATGTGGATACTAAATGTATCAATTGGGAAAAATCAGATTAAGAATATCTTGTCCAAATTGAAAAATACTGAAAATTTTGAAATTATATTGAAGTTGAATAACATGAACATCATTGGAACCATTTTGGTGTAATTTAATAAACTCAATTAAGATGGGAAAGTGACTTAAAAAAATTCAAGGATGGTTTGAAAATTGTGTTTCCCAATTAAAGGAACAATTATTGGTTGAATCATTTCCCCCATTGACCAGTTTTAAGATAATTTAATTTTCTGGGTTTTCTATGAAAAGTGGTTTCATGTTGTTATAAATGGATATAAAATTAGCATTATTCAATGTAGTATTTTAAGAGTATGTGTGAATAAGAAAACCATATGGATTTCATATGGTTAAATGTGATATAAAATATTTCTACCCAACAAAGTAATTGTATTCTTCAATGTAAGAAAAAATGTCTTGATATTCATGTCTTTATCAGTAAAGGAGAAATATTTTATCCTAGTGAGGGAGAGTTGATCACAATCTCTACACAAAGAAAGAGAATTTTAAAAGGGGTTTGTTATGCATCTATACTGAATAAATAATATATATAAGATAAAATAAAGAATAATTATAGTTTTTTTGATGAGGTGACAGTTATACATTTACATGAAAAAGGAATTATAATTTTTATATAGTTTATACATAACTCAATTAAGGCCTAGAACATTAATTTATAAAAAAAAAATTAAAGTTTTTGTAGTTGATGTTTGGAATAAAGGGTTCTAGATCGATAAAATATCTAGCGGCTACCTGTATTGTTTAGATATAATTATTGAATGAAGGTTAATTTAATTATTTATATGAAAGTCAATGGAATGTCAGTATAAAAAACAACACAATATAATGAAATTTTATTGTCCACAATTTCATGTCACATGGTACCAAAAATATCCCCTGAAAATCCATTTTATGACCTTCTAAATAGGTATTCATTGCATCAATAGATAGATATATTTAGTTATTTTTTAGAATAGTACATCATGATAATAGTTTTTGATATAGAGTTAGGAATATTGTTCATGTTCAACAAATTAAAACAAGTATATATCGAGTGATGCATTATTTATTGGAGGTTTATGTGGTTTTTATGTAAGAATGATGTCAAATTGTGTCTCACTTAAAACTGAATGGGAAGAATATATTATAGATACCCAAGTACGTTCTCATCTACTATGGATGAAGAAAAATCATGAGAATTTAGGTGTTGATGTGATATCTCTAATTTTAATGAGATGTGATAAATTTAATTATATTAATATTAGTGTCACAAATATCCATTATTCAAATGAAAATAACCTCCCTATAATGTTTTATTTCATCACGGGGAATGTTAAAAAAGATATAAATATGTTAAGGTATTCATTATCATAGAATACATTTTTTTTTAAAAACCAATGGCATTACCAAATGGTATTTTTAAGAGTAATGAGTTAGTTCTTAGAGCCCGACCATCTCTATCCAACTATATGGATTTGATAAGGAACCCCCAATTTTATATGGGATTTTATAATGAGTATTTGAGAGGTATAAAGTGTTATTTCATTTAAAAAATATGGAGTAATCCTATAATGGTTTTTAGAGAGGGGTTAGTGAAGTTCAATTTTTTAATGGGAAATGCATCATAGAATGTGTATTTATGATAAAGAGCATAAAATAGGAGTTTTAATGTGTAATTTCTTAATTATATATTATTTATCAGGATTTAAATGATTTACGTAGGCATAGAATTAATGATTATTGAATAATTTATGCACTATATGATTGAAAAATGGTTCAAACAATAGAGAGTATCATTTCTATTTTTATTATAAGAGAATGTGTTGAAACTATTAATGAAGGGTTTTCAATAAACCTACTAGGGGGGTTGCTATGAAAACCCAGCTTAGAGTTTATTTGGAATTTTTGAGCAATACTATTCAGGTACATTTAATGAATCTACAATACAATAAGAATAAATTCAGTGTTTTTTAAAGAATATTTATGGAGTTACAAGAGTAATTTTTATAAAATAACAATCATGTAGTGACACCTTAAATCACAACATTGTAGGAGTTACTAGGAAATGTAAAAGGCAAGGACATACATAGGGGATTAATTTATTTTTGATTATATATAATAATCTTTGATTTTTAATGTAAGGATTTATACACATTTATTATAATAATAATACTAGTCATTTTATGACACCTCTAGTAATGTCAGGACCCATTTATGGTAGATGATCTTGTTTTAAATAGGGTTTTCATGGGAAAGCGGCACACCGTTAAAGGAACCCAAGTTAATTAGGAATCAAGATATTTTTATCTAATAAGTTATTCCAACAATGAATGATAAATTGACACTATTAAGGGTTTTTTATGAATGTATTTAGAATTTGATGAAAGTGAATGGTTTTTTATTATATTGTTGACAAAAATAAATAAAATTATTTCATTTATAAAAAAATATAAATCATTGTGTCATGTTGGAGGAGGTATGGGCACATTGTGGCTTTATAAAAGTGATTTTTAGTGGATCTTCTATTCTAAATGTGTCCATGACATAGATTATTATCACCCAATGGAGACTTGGTATACTAGAGATAGTATTTTGGGAATCTAATTGATTTATTCAAGGTTTGGAGAGTCTCTAAATGGTGTATTATTTATACGAGAATTCAAAATTTATCAGCATTACATAGTTTGTAGTTGTGATCCAATAAATTAAAGGATAAATATTTTCAACCCACAATGAGGATTGTCACACTAGATAAGTTCCATAATATGTGGAAGTTGAGTACTTTTTTAAACAATGATGAAGGTCATGACTTGAAGGTTATTTTCATGTAATTATATTATTGATTGAATGTTTGTATATATTTAAGAATAATATATTATTTAAAGAAATGAGTGGTATTAAATAAATTATCCTAAAACTATTTTGTGGAATGTATTTTTATAAATATTTAATAATTAAAAATTCATTTTAGTAATCAATTAAGAGGTATAAATAGATACTCTATTAATAAATATGATAAATATTTTTCTTAATTGGGGAAGAAAAATGATATTGTATATTTATATACACAAGAAAAGATGAGAGAGAAATATAGAGGAAATCTTCAGTTGTATTAAAAATTCAAAAGTTGGTGGTCCATAAGATTATATTGTGATAGGATCAGAGAGTTTATTAGTTGATGATAGTAAAGAAGATAAAAACACACATACTTATGTATGATTTTTATTTATTTATGATAATCCTAGAAACAACACATGTAGTGGAAGTGAATTATTTAAGTAGTTTAGAATGGTGAGTTCATTATTGTAGGATTATTGTAAAACTAGAGGGTTAGTGTGACTCATATAAAATTTAAGAACATGTAGTATTGTTATTATTTCTATAGAATTGTTCATCTTAATTATAAGATACATTGATTAACATAGTTTAGATGAACTGGGTAAATTTATTCACGTCACATTGTTACTTTATTTATATCATTGTATTAAAAATGACGGAGGTGAGTGTTCCAATTAACCTTAAAAAATTATCATTTGGGATATTTATTTAAATATATTGAAATTCCCTAATTCTTCCCCACACATTCAATTTTTATACCTCGATATAGGACATGGAAAGGGATGTATTTATTTAATGTAGGATAGATAATATCTTTTAATAATTGGGTATTACTGTTTTATGTGTGTTTATGAAAATCTGTCAATTCAAGTAGAGATTTTATAGAGAGAGAGAGATAATGAGAGAGAGGAAAAATTAAAATAACTATGATATAAGTATTTTTAATGTATTGGAATTGATGGTATTTTCAGGATCATTCCATGGTTGTTGATTTTGAATCAATTATTCTTTACTGATCACATGATATTTATATACGGTAGGTGTCTCTTAATCACTCTATATTGGATTGTGATTCCTTTTTTGCGTTACTTTTAGGTAATTAGTCGTTTACATATGTTAATGGTTATCAAATAATTTAGCTTATATTGAGTTGATATGTTATGTCTTCCTATATTTTTAGAGAATTTATATTTGATTTTGTGGATTGAACATAGGATTTTTTGTTTTGGATTAAACATTAGGGTTCATTATTGGTAATGATATTATATTAAAATGGAATTTATGGAACCTAAAACTCTAAGATTTAAGATCCAAATTGAGGATTTAATCTTGATAAATGGGTTTTAGGTTGTAAAATGGGTTTTAGTGTTGAAAATATTTTGTATGATCTATGAATAGAGGGATTAAAATATGTGTGGATGAATTTTCTAGTTGAAATTTTTTGTGATTTTACATCAGATGTGTGATATTTATGTGAAGGGACATTAAATTGGTGAAGTACTTGTGTAGGTGATAATCCACTACAGGTTTATTTTATGATCACATTTGAGAATTTAATTAATATTTTTATTAACTAATCTTTTTTAATTAGTTTATATTATTTATTTATGGGCTTCATATAAAGGTAGAATAGGCTAGGGTTCCATTTTTGGTAAAATAAATTTTCATCATGTTTTTATCTATTAATTACATTTTATTAGGACTTATGATAAATGATTTTATAATAGTTAATATGGTGGGATGGGATTACATGTGGGTTATTCGGTAAGAACATGTTGGTTACTCATATAACCCTATACCAAAACATATCAATTTTTTAGTAGATAACTTGTGTTTTTATGAATGAAAGGCAAGATGATAGTGTTCTTCTGAGATAGAGTTTAGGATATGAGTTCATAGAACATGTGAAAATGTTCGTATATATATTTTAAGAGGATCTAGACCTTCACATTGAATAAGGTTAACCTATTATATTATTTTTCCATGTCAGTACATGAGTCTAGTTTTTTTTCAACTATGCAATGGATTGTTGTTTTAAATTAAATTGGTTTTGTAATGTTTTATTTGTTTTTAAAATATAATATCCATTATTATCTCATGTAGTTGGTTGTTTTCATGAGGGTAAATAATTATAAAATTATTATTTAATCTCTCAACAATAGTTTTCACCCTATATATATCGATGAATGCTCTTAATTCTTAAGGGAAGCCCTATGATTCCAGCCACTAGTTTCAGTACTCAGAAAAAATTCACCATTAAAGTCACCTTATAGTACAATAAAAAATAGGAAAAAAATGAAAAATCATATATAGAACATTAACTCATAGATCCTCTACTAAAACTCACTATGATTCCAAATCATATGCATCATTGTAATCAAATTACGACAAAAAAATAAAATTCTAAAGATACTAAATCACTCTAATATACATAGAAAATATAAATCATAATCCAACTCCAAATATACACAATAAATTAATTATTATGGATCAAAAAGATAATTCCTCAATAGAAGGACATCGAATATGTCATGAACTCTATTTAATAATAATGAATAACCTTCCTTTATGAAATATATCTAACATTTTTCAAAACCTAAAAACTCACAATAAACTTAAATAATTACTTACTACCATAAATAAATTTTTTCCTTACTATGGTAATAAACTCTAAAAAATTCATAACTACCAAACTGAAACATTAATGGCCTGAATCTTAAATTCCCAAAATTTTTCAAGCTACATTCATATATCTTCATCCACTTTTGGTTTAACATTACATACTATAAAATTATCTACACTAATTCAAAACTAATATTGATATTTTACAAATATGTAACAAAAAAAAAGAAAATAGTAAATAATTATACGTGTTGTTATCTGTTGACACAATAAGGTATATTCTCAAACCATTTGATACTAAATTTTAAAATATAATATTGGGGAATATAATGTAAAATCATTATCACTATCTATATCTAAGAATACATATTTTGATGAAATGAACATCATGGACAAAACTATTTTCTAATTTCATCACATATTTTGTGCATATATAAGATATAATCATATCATCTGGATTTGACAAAACTAGAAGAGTAAATCAATATAATTTCACATCTAGTGAAATGTATAACTCTGTTAAACAATATAAGTAAGACTAATCTTTTATCTGATTAAAAAATGGTTTAATTTTTTAACCATACCAAATTCATTCATATAATATTATAAGATTTAAATTAATAGGATGGTTGATGGAACTAGAATCTATGTGGCCAACTAATAAAAATTAGGTGAATCAATGGTCTCGAAATTCCAAACAAAAAATTTCCCACTTTCAATTTTTCCAAATAATATATTGATTATTCCAATTTGTGAAATGATATCTGATGATAAGGGAATTTTTATGGAGAAAACGAGATGTAGAGAATGTAAAAAATTGATACATATGAAAAATTGAATTATTGGGCTCAAAAAATATTTTTATTTAGTCTCTAGTTATTACTGTCCCACCATTATTATAACATTTTCCATGTTATGTAGTTTTATAAATGTTGATAAAATAATATTCTTTAAATTTAATATAATAATAAACATTTACATGTGAGTTATTTATAATACATCGGGGCATAAACTCCATTGATTGGAATCATCATTTTGATTTATCAATTTTATATGTGTATAATATTTTTGGTGCATTATTCTTCTATCATTCATGGTCTTCTTCTCTGAATATGTCATCACAAGTATCACTTAATCATCCAAAAAATTGCCAATAATATTATGAACTATTTATAGATATATTTAATATCACTATATCATTATCAATTTTCATGATTAATCCACGAATCTCAGATTAAAATATCCTCATTAATGTTTCAAATACGATTGATAATGTTTTTATGTCATTTTTTAAGACACTAAAAGATCAAATATAAATTCCATTAATCCACTCTAAAAATAAAACATATTTTATTATTATATTTTATTTATTTAAGAAAATAATTTTTGAGACCCCAAACTTGACGTATATGGACATTACATTACAATAAAGAAATACATAATATATAACAAAAACCAACATTCAATTACTATAATAGTTTAGTGTCTTTGGAAACTTGGAACAAAATCCTCTAATCATGGTGAAAGATCTTCAACGTCTCCCATAATGATCTTTCCCTATTGTTTTATTACCTAAAATATTTCTTTAAGTCCTGGGGAAAAGAAAACATATAAAGGGTGATCTCAAATGCTCAGTAAGGGTAAGCATGGAGAAAATAAAACAAACAGTATACATTTGAACATTAAAAACATGAAAATAATGTTTGAACATTTAAATCTTGAGAAATGACATAAAACATGGTAGTACATAAGGCATAGATCATAATGTAACATTAATAATGAAAACATATCATGGGAATAAATCATTTAATTGTTAAAAACTATTATGAACATGATATTATTTCCATAGTAGCCAAGGAATTACTTCCAAGACAATCTAAGTGGACAAATTCCCTTTCTGAATCGAGTTCACTGCTCGTTCCAGCCCAGTATCACTAAATCGTATTAACATAACTTTTCAGCCATGCATATCTCATGACATATAAATCTTTACCAAATGCATTGTAGGTAGATATAGGTCCCACCCATATCATAATGAAACCATTCTTATGTGTTCCACAAAATCTGAATTCATACATCATAGCATAACCCATGTAATAAAAATGGGATTTTTAAACATCATGCCATCATAACATAATCCATATAAGATAAAAGGATATAATAAAATCATAAAAAAATCAAATCAATGTAAATATATGGATAGAAAGAGAACCCCATATTATCTTATATGGAAAATAATTTTGATAAAACACTTGAAATACATTCTTGAGGAAAATATCCTTTCTACTTCAATTACATTTTTCCTTTCTTAACATGTCATACAATTGTAAACTAAAAGAAGATGATTAAAAATAAACCTGAAAACTTGTAAAGGAAGCTTCCTGGAAATAATGTTCTATGAAATCATAAAAATACATTCATGTCGTATATGTTAAAAAACATTCTTCTTGTACTTTGGTCAAGAAAGTCAAAAAGTATCTCGTACTAAAAAGGTCAAAAGATTCATTTCATATATTTTACTAAAACCCCACCAATGGGTAAAATTTGATTTAAAAAATATTTGGAGTATATAAATAATATTAAATATTGTGGAAACATTTATGTGGATGATAAATGTTCCCCAGTAAATTCTGAAGAATAAACAATCTCAGAAAAAAATGAGATTGTGAGATTTTCCCTTACCTTAGGTCTGATATGCTTCGTACATATCTGAACCTCCTGTATAATGATTTAAATCATTTTATTGACTTATTAAAGAATAATATTCATTGTTATGATATCATATATGATTCACTTATGACTTTATATTACCCATTATTTTGTAAATTCCATGTTAAAACAACGTTTTGGATAAAATCGTTTTATTTATCGTACCTATATGGGCTTGTTGTTATTGATATTATTATTACTTATATCATGATTTACTTACTTCCAGAATGTAAATAATTATTTATTTATCATATATATTCATTATATATAAATATAACAGACAGATAAATGAAATGAAATACACCATTCATCGAGACGGTAGGCGGTGCATACACATGAACAATGTTTTCCTTTAATTATTGACTTGAATGGAAGTAATTAGATTACATATATATATATATATATAAATTAATACACACGCTTTTTCATGTCATATATTTCATTATTATTCATTATATATACTTTATAATCATTCATGAATGGTTAACATGCAGAATGAATCTCATCACGTCGTGGATACGGTAATCCGTACGTACGCACGAGCGATGATATCGTTCCCATAAATATTAAATTGAATTTTAGTGGATGATATAATATCATAGAATAAGTATTATGTTATACTAACTATATATATTTATTCTTTACACCATTATTCCCATCCAAGTAAGGTGGTGGTGGAAAAATAGATTGCACCACGACGTGGAGACGATATTATGTACGTACGCATTCGCGGTGATTTCAATTTCTGTAGGATAGATATAAGGTTAAATGGGGTTGTTTCATATTTATAATGACATATAATTATAATATTGATACTGATTTTATTATTTTATAATGAAACAACTAAATACTAAGAAGTTGAAGAAGAAATAAAACATGAAATAATCGGTAGAAGAGATTACCTCTTCTTCAAAGCACCTTTTTTAAGCTTCCTCTTAAGGCACTAGTGTTGGTCTATTGAGGAGACCAGAACCTCTATAATGTTTCTAGGGAAGTTTATAAGGTAAAATGGCAGGGTTTTTATGAGATTTAAATCTAAAAATTGTGTAAAGTGAAGAGGGAGGAGGTGCCCTTTCATAAGGGAGGGGAGGGGTACTTTAGGAATAACATAAAATATTATTTTATAAAAAAGTTATATTCGGTTTATAATAGCTACGAATTAATTTATTTCGAAGATATAGTGGGGATGGGTCTAATTCCTCTCAAAAAATAGATTTTAGACAATTTTAGGTTACTATTTCAACGTTATCATTTATATTCAACTCTACGTTAAATAATTTAACTTTTACCGTGTCTTTTTGTTTTCTGACACTATGTGGTTAATAAACATACAATAACAATCCAAACAAACCCCACGTGGATCATTATTAATATATTTAACCTTAACTACGTAATTTGGATGATCCATATATTTTTAAGAATATAATAACAATTAATAATATAATATTTGTTTTAAAAACTATTTTATGTCAATTTTGACACTATTTGGTAATTGATTTTTGTGAAAATCATACAAACATGATTAGTTCGACAAAAGTAAATTTAATCAATAATAACATGTCATAGTAGACTAGAAAATTAGTTTAATTCATAAAAAATCTCAAATTACATTTATTTAGGTAATTATAACTTCAATTATGTTAACATTTCATTAATAAGGTAATTACTGCATCATCATTGTGTCATAAATAAATTAAATTATTTAATGTACTAATATTATAAATAAAATAAAATTATGTATAAAATCATTTTATCTTCCTAATGAATATTTATAGTCGAATTTATCTTATGTATAACCCTATATTAAAAATTATTTAGTTATTAAAATTAGATTTTAAATATTTTAACTCTTCTTTAAATAAAATAATAATAAATTTTCTAATCTATTCCAAGTGGACCTAAATGATAATATTATATTCCTAAGTTGTTGTCGGTCTAATTATAATTATCCAATAGAATTAGGACTTGTGTTAGGGTAATAATAATACTATTTTGACCTTAATTACCTTATTTACTTTTAACCATGGTAAATAAAAGTGAAAAGTAACTATTCAACAAAAATTATTTTTATCTTATTGAACCAAATTTTACTCCTTGATATTAACCATGTCTCTCGGATCTTTTAAATTCCACTCACAGAAGCGGTAACATTAAAATTTATGTAAATTTGCAAATGCTCCTAGAAGCTATGAGGGTAAGATAATTACCATTTGTGAAAATTACTTAACTGAGTATAGTAGGGCTTAAGGTTCCACTATTTCTCCAAATCATGATAAATTTATGTATGATGAAAAAATAATTCCTACAACAATAGGTATGAGGGTCTACTCTGAATTGTATTGTTTCTTACTACAATTTATACTATTTATATCCCTATCAAAGGTATCCTCCTTGAAAATAATCGTTTATTTCTAAATTCCATCAAACTAGGGTCAATGACAACTAACTATAGGTGATGATTATTTAAGAGGTTAGTGTTCCATTTTATTCCATCATCTCTCACACTACATAATAACTTTATAAAATATATTGTTGGTAGTAAACATGATATATAACAATGATATTCTTGATTTAAACACCATACACAAAGAATATTTCCCCCATGTCACTAATCAAGATGTATTCTGGTTAAAATATAACATGATTCCATATAAATTTAATATATTAAAAAAATACAAAATCCATTATTGCTCGCTCAAGTGACCCAAAAAATGTGGCATTGAAAAGACTCCCAAACAAAACTCATAATCTCTTACTCCAGAGTCACTATTATAATTGTTAATTTCAATAATTTTTATCTTAATGATTTCAAATAAAACACCTCACAATAACTAAATTCTGTTATGTGTACTTGAACAAAGTCTCATAGCCCTATCGAAAAATTCAACATCCTGAATAAAATTCTATATGGAATAGGGTAAAACTGTATCCATAATAGAGGAAACCCATCATGAGTTTGTGAAGTTAACACCATCCCTAACTACCCAATTATTCTACATGGGGAGCATAAATTAATGATCATTTTATATTTATTGTATATATTATTTAAATGGAAAACAATTCCAACACTCTGTCTAATCCTTAATCCCCCATGATTCACTCTCTCTATAATCGGTAATATATATCCAATAAATCTAACTATGGGTTTTTCCAATTGACACATTAAGAACTACTATTTTCTTCAGAATAAGAATGTAAAATGAAGAAAGGGGAGATACACTACCTTACACCATTGGGAAAAAATATATCAACTAAAATGTAGAAAAAATAACCTCATCACTCTAAAACAAGTGGGGATATACCAAATTACAAGAATGAACACATCATGACCCTACATTTATATCAGTGTTGGTTATCTTTGTGGAACAACCTTATATAATAGGATGAAATGAGAATTATTAGATCATAAATAGATGATATTAATTGTGAAATACATGGAATGTGACAAAATAAAAAATTCAATTTTATATGTAGTATAAAAAACACAATGTCTTTCTTTTTTGGATTTAATGCCAATAATCATATCCTAATTTTGTAACTACACAGAAAATTTAAATTATTTTATTCAAAAATAAATGTTTTTTACATATAATATAATATCATACACAAAATAAATATTGAGAAACCAACACAAATTTATCTATTTAAAAATGATCATTGCATTAGTCTACAATAAAACAAATTAAAATGTCAAACATTAAAATTGAAACAAAAATTATAATATATAATAGATAAAATGAAAATTTATATATAACCCTAATATTCTAGAATCATCATGGTCACATTAAAAAAATATAGATATAAAAAATATATTCATAATCTAATAAATATATTATGAAAATGAAAATATAACCTTTAGAGAAGTTGGAGTAAATTTAGTGTGATATAATTAAAAGGTATTTATAGGGTACAAAGGGAATGTTATTGTTGATATTCAACCATTATATGACCATTATCCAATATGATTGAAGGTAAATATGATTTTTGGTCAATATGTATGTTGGAAACTATACCTTTCATTGATAATTTTACTATTATAGTAAGTATTCTTTAGTAATAATGGCATATGATGATTGATATAGAAATGAGGATCGATGGCCTCAAACAGTAGATTAATTCTATTTGAAACCAATTTCGTGAACCAGAGGGGGGAGGTATCATCATGGGGTTCCCCATGACTATGATCAAGCTGAGCATTAGCAAGTGAACATTGAAAAAAAATATCTAATTAGATAAGTTCCTCTTAGTGGTCCCAATAAAACTACCACCATCACACATCTTTCCATTCAGAAGTATGTGGGAGTAATAAGATGTTACATGTCTAGATCTTTGTCACATAAAGTAGGAACTAGTTTCTATTAATAAATTTGTTATTACATAAATTCCTCTTGAAATTATTTATCTTAATAAAATATTTGATTAATTGAGATGAATTATGTAATTTGATTTTTAGAGACATACAAAATGTAATTTTATTTTTCTAGAAAATATTTAAAATTTTAATATGTAACCAAGTTATTTTAAATAATAAATTCTATTGAAATATTTTTTAAACAATTTTATTTAAATAAATTAAAAAGTAAATTTATAATGTCGTACCATTTTTTTGGTAATTTCTAGAAATTTGAGTATGCCTTTAAAACATATAATTTTAAATAAATGTGGATTTTAATATTTAAAAGTTAAATTTATCATATTTAGATAACTTTTATAATTAAATAAACACAATTTATTAAATTATATTGTTTAAATTAGTTTTGGGTGGATTTATTTGAATTTTATGGAATACTTCATTTTTTTCATGAATAGTAAAACATATTGTTTTAGGGTTTTAGTATATTTTATGATATAATATTTATTTCATAATTAGTTAATAAATAATTTTTAATTAATCCATGATATATGATTAGTTATTTTATTAAAATTCTGTATTTTAATAGATTTTATTTAATTTTAAAAACTATTAGTTATTTTCCTATGTTTCAAAACAAAAAGAAAATTTCTATAAACATTACTTTGTGGAATATTTACTTTTTTACTTTCAAAAAAATGTATTACATAATGGTGTTCGGTGATGGAGGATTAAAGTATCATAAAATTTGACCAACATTTATAAAACCATGAAAAAAAATGGGTTAGGCAATGGTTTTTTTCAACATCCATGTTTTCCAAGACTTGTATATGAAAATTGTTAATCATTTCCACCACTTTTTCCATAAAACACACACATTTCTCCTATCCCTTTATCTCCCAATCAATATTCCATGATGTTATAGTGATTTTTCCTCCCATGGACTCCATCCAATTATTCCTCAACACCCCATGGTTCCATCTTCATGTTCTAGAATCAACTCTTCAATGTAAGGGAAATATTAACTTCTCTTTTCCATTCAAGAGTCCCTTTTGTGGTATGTCATCCAATTTCCAACAAAAATACTTTTTGTACAAATTATAAAATTCCATTAATATAATAATTGTATTTTTTCAATTGTATACCATTGCCCAATCTCATTTTACGATTTTTTATAACCATGTTTTATACACATCATTATGCTGAATTTATTTTTAAGATTACCTCATTTTCATGAGAAATTATAATTTCTTATAATTTTAATACCCAACCCTATTTAATTTTCAATATGTATTCAACTGGATTATAAAAATTATCTTTTAATTTGGGGATATTCATATATGAGACTCAAATTTGTTTTCATGGGTTATGAATTATGTTATAACCATATCTTTAAACATTATTTTATGACATGATTTTTGATAAGTACCCCACATTTTTTTCCAAGGATATTAATTAAATGTGTTATTATGATCAATGTGAAATAACTAAAATTAATAAAAATGAATTGTGTGCCCTAATAGTTCTACAATTCATTGGGTAAATAATTTAATATCTAGTGATGGTTTGTTGTACGTAACATTGGTGAATTACCTTCGTAATTTTCATTGATTATAAAATGGTGATAAGCCTTGGTGATATGATTATGAATATATCATTTAAATGTTTTAGTCATATTTTCATATTATAAGAAATTTTATTATTATTAGGGTAAACCAATTTCTCATGCATTACTGTTATGCCTCATGATCTTTTGATATGACCCATGATCACATTAAATATGTAATTGTTTCCTTTTCCCTATATGAACTTTTTTATCACCCATTTCAATTTATTTTATATCATCATGATATGAGATATACTAAAATTAACTTATAGTGAACCCATGAAGTTGTATTTCAAGTGGTTTTATAATAATTTTTATGTTTTCTTGTATTATGTACCATTTTTCCAAGAAACTAAAATAGAAAAGATAATTGGATTTATAACTTGTAATGAAATGTTATGTAAAAAATTTGGGATTTCATAGTTGTTTTAAATGGAATATTAATTTATTGGAAAAACATTAGGACTTTAAAAATCATTAGTGTGAAACATAGGGACATGTATATATATAGGAATATGTGTTTTCTGATGTTTCATGTAAGTGGTTTACAAACAAACACTTCAATTTCAAGACTGAATTAAGTGGTTGTGGATGTTGAACAGATGCATATAGGGGGAAAACCTAAAAACACTACTTTGTGGTAGACTCGAACATGAAATACTTACTGAAAATGTTCCTTGATCTAAATATCACTTGACACTCTCAGTGGATATGTCTGGAAAATCTCAAAAAAATTATGATCCATTATAAAGGATATATAAAAAATTTAATTTTTATTAGATGAGATTTATATAATATTTACATGTCATATTTTATGACATAAAATCCCATTAAAATTATAATATTCGTAAAATTAGCACATTTCTCACTAAGTATTTCTTCTTCTAGAAAAATGGTGGGAACTATGAGGAACTACCTAACTAATCAGTGCAAAGGAGGATACACTGATTTCATTACGATGGATGATGAAATGGAAAACATTACAAGGATGATGAATCAACTAATTTTATTAATGAATAATAACATGAATCAAGTAGAGAAACTAGATTCACCTCAAAGGGAAAAAAATTTCTCTGAGACCATAATGCAACAATGAACACCGTAATTTAGTGTATATATTTTCCCACTGATTGTGGAACAAAGGAAAATATCTATAAAAAACATTTCTGTACATCGATATTTAGAGAGATAAAAAGTAACTCGTATAGTATACCACTTTGAATGAGAAGATAATCATTTGAGAAATAAAATAAAACATTAAATGAAGAAGGAAGATCAATACTATGGAATGTGAAGTGTTTGGTGGAATTGTTTCCAAAATATATTTCCCATATTTTATGTGAGGGAAAGAGGAGAAGTAATTCCTACGACTAAATAATTATTAAAATTAATTAGTGGGATTATATGAAATAAACAATAGAAGACATGATAAATAGACCACTAGCTTCAATATAGATTCTAATGGGAAATATTGGATGATTATTTATTGGAAGTAGACCCCACATGCAGAGGAGTCTATGAAATTGTGACTATAAAATATATAAGGGGATTCTGCGGAGTGTTATGAAGTTTTAATTAGAAATGGGAGATACACATTCATCACATAGATCGATTGAAAAAAAAACAATGGATCCAAACATAGGGATAAACATTGGTAATGGAACAGGAGGGAAAAAAGTAAAACATCCCACATGGTAAATTTTTTGGAAGAATAATTTAAGAAACCACTTAATTTTGAGTGTAAAGTGATAAATGTGAGTAAGAGATGGATGAATATCATGTAATTGTCGTGGTGAGGTGACGCCACAAACTGTTAATACTAATGGCATATGGAAGATGGTTCATGACCAACAAGAAGATCAATGATTATAAAGTGTACAACTTTGGAATGTTTCCAATAAATGCCAAAATTAGAAGATAATGGTCGGTACCCCCATCAACCTCAGTATTTAAAAAGGGAAAATTTCATGAATATTATATCGTGAAGGCTGAAGCGGAGGATTTAAATGATGCGATAGTAGGTACAATAATTTGTCCCTCAAAGCTAGTAAGTACAGTGTTTTATTATAGCTCTACATGTTCCTTCATTTCTTCCATGTCTTCAAAGAATATAGAATGAACCCCTTACCTTCTAGAAGTAGAGTTATCATTCAAGGATCCTTGATGCACTATCCTAGAATCAATAGTGTATAGAAACTCTCACTACTATAAGACAAGTCTATACTTATATATTTAAAAGCTGGTTCAGATAAATTGTGGGTATATCATGTCATCCCTATCCTATACCAATTTTTTGTAATAAAAATTGTGTATAGCTATTTTAATATGAAACCTCACTCATCCACCTCTTCCCTGTCCTCATTCGATGCACAAACTCTCCCCTCCCCTCTTCATGTGACCTTTGGTGTACAACCCCTCCCCTTCATAATTGAGCTTCGACACCCCCCCACCCCTTCGCTCTATAGAAGAGATTTTTCATCCCTCGTCCTTCCACATGCAAGCTTCAGTATCCTCCATCCTCCACAATAATTTCCCTCTCCCCAAAGTGAGCAACAACCTCAATCTCCATCAGTGATCTGATCAATTTGAATCATTTTTTTGACTGGAATATTCCTCAAAAGTCACATATGTGAGTTCTAAATCATTTTTATCTTTTACTTTGTATTTTGTTCATTTTAATTTATGTTATGATGTGATATATATATGAATTTTTTTAAAAAAATTATTAAATATATATTTATTTATTTTTAGTTCATTTCTTTTTCTTTCTAACCATTATAATTTTTTTCATACGATGAATTATACCATTCCAACTCATTTAAAATTTTTTGGATGTGGTTTGATGTTCTTATATGATTTTTATCCTCTCTCATTGGAGTTGTAGTGTGTGTGTGTCTGTTTTTGTAAAGGTATGATGCTTGTGGTATTTTGGATTTTTATTAGAGTTTGGTTGAAAGTTGGTTTGCCATTATTGTTTTTCGTGTTCCCACTAGACCAAAAAATGGTATGTATTACATTCATAGTTTACATAGTACAATAGAACTATATATTTTTTTTGTTTATTTAATTCTAAAAATATATAATAATATGTGTAAGAAGTATGGTTTATTATAAATTCTACTTTGAGAAAATTCCAACTACTATGTGATTGATCAAATGTTAATATTGTTTTATTATAAAATAATTAATATTTTATTTAGGGAATCATTTAATACTAAATATAATAATTTAATATTGTTATTCAATAGATGATTAACAATTGTATGATGGAGATTTTCTTATTTGCAGATAGTTTTAAATTCATCATTCACATAATTTATATTATTTCCCTATTTATGATATGATTTATCCTGACACAAAATATTGTTATAGAAACATACTATTGTTGTATTTAAATATGAAAATGAGCTATATAATTAATGGGTAATCAGATATGTGATTAGTGATTTTTAAATTGTTATTGTATGTATTCATTAATATTTTTTGAAAACATCATGGAAGATAATTTGATACACCAGGGGGTTCTAGAAATAATTATTCGTTCTAGGTTTGGTTCCACATAATGTAGAATTTACCATGTTTTAATTAAACACATGATGGGATAGACTAGTTTATGATTATTCTTTGGATAATTCATTTTGGGATGCCATCAATAGTTTTGATTATACACTAGATAGTTTCTTCACCTCTAGTTTATGATCATGTTTTGGTTAGAGTACCATATATAGCTTATTTATTAAGTAAAATGATATTGGAAATCCTTTTAATTGGGTATGTGGTTATTCTATATTGATGTATAGGAATAAATTATAAAATATGATTTGTTTTTATATAATTCTATTTATGATATTATGTCTTTTAATTAGACATGATTTATATATGATTTTATTTTTTACTTTTATTTCATAAAATTAAATTGTTTCTTTTCTTATATGAATTTCAAAACATATTTTTATCTTTTTTCCAAAAGTTTGTTCATAGAGAATTTTGTGCAATCATAAATGGAGTCAATTATGAAAACCATTATTCACAATTTGCGTGTTTATAGAGTTGGTCTGATGTCATGAATATAATGGGAAATATATTGCATGAGATAATGAGAATTCAAGCTATTAGTCATGATTGGATGAGATAATATCTGGGATACACATACATTTTTCATGGATATTTGTAAACATAGTCTGTTTTCTATTTTTTTTTATTTGTTTTACATTTTTAGGTTTCTAGCCTCCAGGTCTTCAAATACTCTATTTCCATTGTTCTGGATATTTTATTTGATAGTCGGATATACTTAAAATATAATTATTAGTTTTATATTAGATGTCTTAATGTTTTATAATAAATTTACTATTTTATACTGTTATTATTAAATATTTTAATGTTTGTTATTTAAAAAACCATTATTTAAAAATTATTAATGAAAAATATATGTTTTATTCATCCTAGGTTCCTATAGGGAATTTTTTATTTATATTTTTATTCAATTGAAATCATTCCTACTATGTAAGTGGATGTCCTTGGAACATTTTTCCAGCCATTTTTATCAAGAATAAAATTTACACTGAATGGTAAACTATATCAAGTAAAGGGATACATAGAAATGGTTTGTTTATTAAAACATAATTTAGTTGAATTGAATAATAAGGATTGTAGAGTCTCAAATTTATTCAATTTATCCACCATGGTATTTAATTCTAAAATTTCCGGGATACCCACCATGGTTCATTATATATAGTAACTGTTTATAAGATATGTTCATTCTCCGATTCATTGTGTCGATAGCTACTATTCTAGTTTTATGAAATTCATATTAAAATTGGTTAGATTGAGTTTTTTAATTATGGTTTACATTGGTTATTTGAATAAAACTTTTTTACCAATAATTAAATGGATATAAGTTGGATTTATCATACCAATAATATTTAAAATGTGTTTCAAAAGAGTATAGTATTTTTTAGATTCTGAATTTAATATTTATTCAGATGGAGGTTTTATACTAATTCTATTATATAATTTTGTTGTAAGTCCATGGTTAATCCAAGATGAAGTTAGCAACCATATAATGAACTCTATATTTCAAACAATAAATAGTTTTTGGTATCACCATAGACCGAGGAGACAATATTATATTATTCATGAAAAAAAAGAAATGGTATAAAGATTTTGATATTTTTATCAGTTTCCATTTATGAATCGTCCTGGTTGGTATAGTATGATAGTTTAATAAGAAACATAAATTAATACACACGATATGTTTTCTGACGATGATGATGATGAGAGGATGAAAATTTTAATGGATGATTCTAGATCACTAGTATATCAAAATTGTACTAAAATGATCAAGTTAGTATTTTTAAGATGGTTATATCAATAAAAAACCTTGTATGGAATTTCAAATACTTCAATTCATTATATTATTACCATTTTTTAATGAATTTATTTCTGATTTTGTTGATATTCGCTCAAAATCATTATAAGGAATGGAGGATAATTAAGAGTCTTGGATTTTCTACTCATAAATTTCAAGGTTATATAAAAGATTATTGTTTATTTAACGAAGGAAAAAAGGAACCTTAGTGAATATAAAGAATGTGGTTCATCTCCATGGAAGGTAAATATATAGGTAACACTATCTTGTGGTACATATAAATTATGTGGAGAATTTAAATGATTTCTAGTCTTTAGAATATATTCATGTATGATGAAATATCAGCTAATATGTGATGTCATGATGCTGAGAGAATTAAATACGATGAGGAGTTGGTTCATCTTTAAGATGGATTATTATGGATAGAATTTCATACTTAACATCTTGATTTTGTAGTTGTGGTGTGTAATATAAATTTGGGTCTGTCATGTGTTTCTTTTCTTCCATTTGGTCAGATTTTTATTGCTCACGTCATGTGGTGAGTTTGTATTTACCTTTAAAATATTCTTCAGTGGATGTGTATGAAAAAACCTTTCATTTTCTTAACTATACTAATATTTCTACCTTATTATCCTATAAATTATATAGGAATTTAATTTCAACGATTAAAAATATATTTCAAGTAACCTTGGGGTATGTGTGTTCTCCCATTCAATGCTTCTTTAGAAAATATATTTAAGATATGTGGTTCCCATTTATGTACAATAAATGATTTCCCTATTAAGTCAATAATTTATTGTTGTGGGATGAATGATAAATTATTATTTCATATTTTGACTAACTATACATTATATAGAAGGTCTAAATATCATTGTAGATTATGTTTCATTGGGAATATATTATTCTTGAAAATGGATCATCAATATAAGAATAATTTCTAGATGTTTCAAAAAACTATTGACACTAAACAAGAAAATCAATATCTTTCAAGAACATATGTTCTTAATGGAATGAAATAATTTAGGTTTTTATTATGTAAAGGTGAGATAAAATATAAATATAGAAAGAAAGATAAAAGTAAAGCCACTTATAATTGGAAAAAAATAGGTTTCTTTTTTGAGTTCCTATATTATTCTACCAATTTGTTACGTATTGTTTAGACGTACTCCACATTGAGGAAAATATTTGAAAAATGTTGATTTCAGTTCTTCTAAATATCATGTGGAACACCGAATATGATTTTTGATCTCGTCAGGTCATTTTGGATTATGGTATTTTACCATAATTATATCCAATGTGTATTGATGAAAAAAATGGAAAGTTAGATGTGCTTATTATATGATGAATCCATTAGAGGAAAATCAATTTCTAGAATTATTGAATAATATAATGGTTCATGAAATATATTCTAGAATCATGTATAAATAATTCAATATAAGGGATGTGAAACTAAAATACAAAAAAACATAGGATTATCTCATCCTTCATCATAAATTGATTGCAACAGCAGTCCATCATTTTCTATCCAATTATATAAAGGTGAAAGTGATTCACTTGTATTTTTATTTGGAAACCATTATAGTAAATGGATATTTAATTCATTTATGATAAACATTTATCAAGACGCCCCATTAATTTTTTATAAGTTAAAAACAAATTCCTCCAACATTTTTCACCCGGATGCATTATTTAATAGTTCATATTTCAAATGAAATATTTCTTGGGGGACCGATTTCTTTTTTTTCTTGTATACCAATGAAAGAAATATTTGCATAATTAATCTCATTAACCAAGAAAGAATTATCTTGAAGGTTCTTTTTTGGGAGGTTATTTGGTTCAAGAATTTATAGGTTTTTGTTAAATTTATTTTTTTGATGTAAGCACAAGACATAACCGAACTATGAGAAATAAATATGTGCTTTATTGGTAAATTAAGAAATCATTTCCAAAAATTCCATAAACTCAAATTATTCCTTGCTCTTATAAATTGGCCAAATTGATCCCTAAAGCGCATGATATGTAACATTACACAGTTTTTTTTATCCGTGATGTGTTCAATTATTATATCAAGTATGTAATTTGGATATTTATATTATATCTCATATTATATAAGTTCACATACACCTTAGAATTTTATTATGATTTTATGTAGGGAACATAAACAAATAATAAGTATAGTTTATTGATACTTTCCTTTGAGGAGGAGAGAGCCTTTTCATAATCACGAGTTTCCTTCGTGGTTATAATCAAAGGTATAACCATTACACTATTTGACATAAAATATAGATATCCGTTTAATTTTATTATTCTTGTATATTACAGGTATTGACATTCCCATTGATTTATTTTCTTAAGAGTTATGAGTGTTAGATTTTGTTCCAAATTCATTGATTTTTGAATGAAATTTTTTTATAATCAAGGGTTATATGATTTTTACAATCCATTGAATGATAAAAATAAGTACACAACATGATGTAATTATGTTAACTAATATAAAGGACTATTATTCCAGTTCTTCAGATAGTCGTCTCTGATATAAATATATTGATAATTATGGAATTTTTGAGAAAATATTGTTATTGGATTACTACTCTCAAGTTTGAGTCACTGTAATGTTCTTTTAGTGATTTGATTAAACGATGAAACATTGTAATTTTATTGATCAATGTGGATTTTGAGTTATAAAATAAGTCGATTCATGGCTATCATTGAATCATACTTTATGGAATCAATTAAAAAATGTTTTTTTATGTGAAAGAACATTTGAGACATGACTATAGTGTCATTAATAAAGTAATAATAGGACATATTATCCATGATTCTGTGGATGATATTGAAACCATTGACCCCTCATTGGTTTGAAACAAATATTTCATTTGATGACTCAAATTATCCCGTTGTGAGAGATTATGTTTAGCCTGAAGTAGTGGAGGGTAATATATTCTAGTAACCATAATTGTTAATAGGTTAGTATTAAAGTAATTAAATTAATTTATTTTTAGTTTGTAATTATATATTTTATATAGTAATTTATTGTTTCTTTAAATTTATTTGATTTATTATAATTCAAAAAGATGGGTTTAAATCGGGTTTTTAAAAAAAATAACATTGTTTTGTGATTAATGTTACTAAAACATGTTATGAAATTATTTGTGACTTCTTTGACTTAAGAGTTTTTTGAATGATTTTTAATAAATACTTCTAAAAAATGAACATTTAATTCTTATCATGGTTATGAAAAATTATTTAGTAGTCCGAAGGAAGAAATTATTTAATGCTAATCGAAAGATGCATGAGATTGGGTGGTATTTTGAGCTTTCCTCATTGATTGTAATAATTGTAATATTTCTATGCTTTATTATATACAATGTCAAGTAAATATTATTTATCATTTTTCGGTGAAATTCAGTTCCAGCTAAGTTGAATCCTCCACATCTTACTAGCATGGGTCTGAGTGGGGATTATCATATATCAAGACTGAGAAACCATCAAATTATTTCTCAAATTGAACCCCAAATGAACACCCCATCTACCACACATTTTTGTCCTCATATTGAGCCTCTAAAGATGTTCTCATCCAAACCTCTATCATCATTTAATTTACCCTATTATTCCCTCACCACTTATATGTCACCTCCAGGGATTTTCCAACTCATGCGTCAAATATCTTCTCATTTAGCATCTTCTTCCCATACCATTTCTACACTACCTCTAGGTATATTCCCACTCATTCATCCATAAACGTATCATTGATACTCTTCTCCCAATACCATTTATATACAACCAATAGATACGTTCCCATATTTACCATATCCATATTCTTTGATGTATCCCCAAGGGTACTAACCATATCATTCCATTCCTACACTATCTCCATTTCCTACCATCCATCTAGGATCTATTGATTCTATTATTTTATATGTCCCTTCAGTGCTTGTAGATCACCCACACCATGCATTGAAATAGACACATCCATCAGAAGATACTGATCCAATACAACCCAAAAATCCATCAGAGCCTGTTAAGAAACCTTTATTAGGCTATTTGTAATAAATATGTCAAATTATATCACATTATTTTATTCTTATTTAACCTTAACTTATTTATTTTCTTCCCCTTTTTTCTTATTCAATAGGATCTTCTATTAGATGATGTGGGAGCACCCATTTGTGGGAAGTATGAAATTTCCAAATGGAAATAATGGTTGATTACATTAAAGAAAATAAGATTATAGTTAAAAGTGTCATGCAATGTATATATTTCATGGACACTTTAGCCAAGTTCCATGATATAATTCTGAGGTAACCAATATCAGGTAGACATATCGGTATTGACATTATAGAAAAGGCATTGCTGTAGATATGGTTATGAAATTTTTTTAAATTTGTACATATATTATTTTTGTATTTATATGAATTAACATGTTCACTGCAAAGTTGGTTTATCTTTTCTAATTATGAGGATGCTATGGTTCCATCGTTGAAGGATCTTATTGTGTTATATCTATCATACAAGAATGAGTTATAATTTTTATGGAGGAGGAGATAAGGTTCTAATTTAAATCATGTACCATTATTTTAGGACAGTCTAAAAACTCAATATAAAAAAATGATCACTTATTGGAATAATAATGAGTTATTACATGTATTGGAATTTTTTCCAGGAAGTGTCTAAAAAAGAACAATGTTTCAATGGTGTATCTGCATACACTGGGGTATACTACAAATTCTGAGCATGAGAAGTAGTATGTACTTACTATAAGTTAATGAGACTATTAATACTCATTTGGGGTTATTATATTCATATTATTAGTAATTATTTATCTAATATTATGACATGGAAAAAGAAATTTTAAATCTTTTAAATTTATATTGGGATGGAAAATGAGGAAATGTTTCCCTAGTGGATGTAGGATTGAAATATAAGTTACATAAAAGTGCAATTTTTACTAATCTTGATTATTGTGTTTGTTAAGTGATCACCTGATTGTGGTAGAGGTCAATTCATTATTTAAGATTCTTTATATTTATTAATTTCATTTTTTCCTTAATTTAATGAATATACAATAGTAATTATATTTTTATATTGGAATGTTTGATGTTATTTAACATGAAGCAAGAAGGTGGAATCTTTATAATTAAATTAGTACTAAGTGATAGTTCTTGGGTTGTGGAATTTTATAAAATAATTAGGTTGTGAATTTGTATTCATTTTTACATATTATAGAATATTTTTTTTATGATATATTGTATAAAGTTCATATTTACCCTTACTGATCTTAAGTCCCTTTTATTGGTAGCATTAAAAATATATTAATTGGAAACCCTTGTTTTCCCCCATAAACTTGTTTACCATAATTAATTTAATTTTAAAATATAAATTTATTTCTATAATTAATTAAATTTTGTTTACAACCATATATTTTGTTGGCATAACTTTTTGGAAGTCAATAAATTTAGTCTTAAATGTTATGTTCAGATCATTCTCGTAGTCTCAAAAGAGATGTTTTTTTGGCAGAAGGGGTTACTATTTACATTGTGTATTTTATTATCTAACTATTCCCTCGACCTTGTTATCATCTTTCCTTTAAAAGGGGAGACGTTTTTATATGAATTTTATTATTTCATTATTCTCTTATATGAGACTTGATGGTGTAGGTTTGTTTTGAGGGAAATTTATATCATGTTTTTCATTGTCATGAAATATTTTAGATCAATTTTTTAGTTTTTGTTTTCCCCATATTCTATATAAAATATGAAATAACAAAAATAATATTAAATATTTATATTTAAAATAAAATAAGGCTTGAACTTGATTGAAGTTAGAAGTAAAATTAGATCACAATGAATAGATTCATATTTCTACTATATTGATACGTTAATTTTGGTAAATTATATTATTATATGCCGCTAAATCAATGTTAATAAAATTTTGGCTGGATTATGTATAGAATTTTAAAATAAGGATTAATATATAAATATTTAACTGGATTTAATGGATGAAAAATTAATCCAGAATGAATTATAAAAACGTTAATAATTATTAAAGTAATGAAATTTAGTTTTTTATGGTGATGACAATGTTGATATGGTTATTCAATATCTTTTCCCACTCTAATCCATTTTCTTATAGTACAGGTTAGGTATAGTTTATGATTTATTCATTCATGGAGAAGTTATTACCTTTTATTATTATTACAGATTATAAAATTGAATAATTTTTACTATGTGTATACTATTCTATTTCATTTGCAAAAAGTAGTTTGGGGAATTGAAAGTCATGTTCCTTCAGAATAATTATCTTTCTTGGATAAGAAGAAAGATGATAGAAGATCGTTAAATTCATGAACCTAATAAATGATTGTAATCATTTTTACTTATATCTCAAATATATATATGAAATTAATATTTGAATATCATATTTATATTTTCAACAGCCATCCCTGGAGGCCCTCGATGATAAATAAGATTAAAATTTCATACCAAATGATCATTTGATTCAGTTATTAGGTGGCACCAAGGGAGAGACTATAGGACTGGGAAAAACATCATTCCCACTATGTATTGGTCCACATCGGGCTCTTCTCAAACCTCTCAACCCCCCAATCTATAAACATCTCATGAAGAAGTATCCTAGGGATAAAAATAGCTTTTCTTGAATGTGAAACGAGTAAATAAGATTTTGAAAAAAATAATATGATCACCAAACATTTCTTGAAATCTATGTCATTTTAATTGATTAACATTTTTCATAGAATAATAATAAATTGACTCATATATAGAATAAATTCACCCTTTAACTAATTCTTCATGTGATTTAAATGGGGGTGCTAGTGGTTGTTGAGCAGATGGGGGTGGTAATGATGAAGCTGATGTTGCTATTGATGATATCGTTGCTGCTTTAGATTATTTTTTTGGTGATGAGAATGTTTATGATGGAGATGAGGTTTTTTCTTATGGTTTTGTGGTTTTTGATGATGGTGTCGAGGATCAAGATGTTTGTGAGGGGTGATATTGATCCCCTCCATTTCGGACATAGGTGGTTGGAGACATGGGACAGTTGTTCAATGACTAGAATTTATTGGTTGTATGGATGAATATGTATATTATACAATTGTAAATGGTTTTAATTTTATTAATATTAGTTGGTTGATTTATAAATATATAATATTTTTTCTTCATTTAATGTTTATAATGATTTTTATTTGATTTATAGCTTGAGAAGCTGGTGTAAGTGTTCCTAATACATCCAAAATGAAAAAACAACCTATACCCATGGTTTGGAAAACCCTATGTATAGGTTCTTAGTTGGAATAAGTTATACACATTTTTTAAAAACCATTTGTTTATATATACCCAAGGTTTTCCTTAAATCGTTGGTATTCTTGAATAGCTATGTCCTATAAAAATGGTTTGTATAGGAACCACCAGTATAGGCATATACCCATCCACCAATTAGCAAGGATTACTAAAAATGATTCTATATCCAATATCCAATGTTTTAGGGATTATACCCATGGTTTGAAATTGTGGTAATATAGTGGTTCTAATGTAATTTCTAGTATTAACATGGTAAATTAGAATATCATCACAAATCTACTAGTCATTCCCATGGTGGAATTAAAAAACTGTACTCAGGGTGGACTAGCTCTCAACGTGTAATGCTAATATCAACTGTCAAATAAATGAAATTTAAATAGTATTGAATACAAAACCTATATTTATTTTCAATATAGATATATCATGAACTAATATTTATTTATAAGAACCTATCATAACCTTATTTATGATGATTATTAGAAAACATGGATTAGGAAATGAAAGCAGAATGATTTAGAATGTCCCCATCATTAAAGAATAAACTGATGTATTTCCAAAAGCGTTACATGGACCCCCTCAAAAAATGAGAGTTAGAGTTATCCATTGAAATAATACATATAACCAATATGTCATTAGGGACCCCAAATATATTGTAAAATACATAGTTATAGGAATTGGAGAAAAAACAAGAAGATCCTCTAAAGAATGGATTTATCTGACCAAGTGTGTATCCTTATAGAAAACCTCTTCTATTTTAAGAATAATGATGAATAAATGATTATATGACTTGATTATAGAGAACATAATGGGATCATCACAAAGAACAAAGAACCTTTCCCAAGAATTTATGCTTTATTTTACATGCTTTGTGGGGATCAATTATTCTCTATGATTGAACTTTGATCTGGATATCAACAATTGAGGTTGAAGAAAGAATATATTCTAAAGAAATCCATCCAGAGAAGATATAATAATTATGAGTTTACTGATATTCCCTTCATATTCAATAATGCTGTTGTTATATTTTTGGATTTTATTAATTGTATCTTTAAGGACTACCTTGATAAATTTATGGTAGTTTTTATTAATCATATTGTGTAAAATTTGAAAACTCATGAAGACAATGAGAAACATCTAATAATTGTTTTTGGAACTCTGAGGAAGGATTATATTTTCATAAATTTCATCAAATGTGAATTATAGTAACCATAAATTAATTTTTTTGGAATATTTTAAAAAATTAAGGAATTTCAATTAACCCTATGAATAGAAATGATGTAAATGAGGGGACTCATCATACGATAGTATCTAAGATTCATAGTTTCTGTGGTTTATTAAGATATTATATGAGTTTTTTGAAAACTAAATCATGAATTTATCATCAACTAACCATTTTAATTTGAAAATGGGATATATTCATCGATAAAAAGGAATGTGAATAATGTTTCCAAGATCTGAAGAAGATATTGGATACTACACATGTGTTAACCCTATAATTTTTTAGATGATGAATCATTATTTATAAATATTAATCTAAGAAAGGGGTTGGGTTCCACCTCTAGAAATTGGAAAATATTATTGATTATGTATCTCAACATTTAATGGCTCATAATTTGAATTATCCAATGCAAGAACTAGAGCTAACTCATATTGGTGGTTTCTCTAAAAATATGGAGTCACTATATTAATGGGGAGAAATATGATATATACACAGACCTACAATGTCTGAATTACAATTTCATTAAAAGGGAATTGAATTTGAGACAAAGGAGATGGTTGGAACTTCATAAATTAAATTACTATACATTTTATTATCACATTGGAAGAGAAAAAATTTCATTGATGCATAAAGTAGGAAATAACCTATTGTGCTGCAAACGATGAGGATTCAATGAGATTCATTGGTCAATGATATTTTCAAATAGAAGATGGTAATCACAGGGGTAGGGACATTATAAAACCTATACCAAATGATTCCACAACCATAATTACTAGAGAAGATAAAGAAATATCAAAGGGATGATCATTTGTTATAATAGATGATTGAGGATGTAAAGAATGGGATGTTTCATGAGTTCAGTTTCAATCCAGAAGTTGTATTGAAATTTTATACAAGGCTATGTGACCCATATATCCCAGATATAATGAATGATATTATGTATTAAGATCATAGGTTTATATTATCTATTCATCCTAGAAGTACTAAAATGTATACAGAACATTGTAATTTTTATTGGTTGTAAAATATGAAAAGAGATATTTTATTAATACACAAGAAGGTTCTTGGTATGTCAACAAGTGAAGAAAAAGATAAAAATTTCAAATACATATTGCAACCACTACCCATAAAACATGATAGTGGGTCTATATTACTATGGGATTCATCACTAGTCTTTGAAGAAAATTACAATTTAACAATATAATATTGGTTATAGTGGATCAGCATACCCTGAATTCCCATTTTATTACAATTTTGGGATATTTATCTCATGAAGAACATTCAATATATACATAAAGAATGTCGTGGGCTTTCATGGGGTTAAACATTCAATAAATTATTACATTTATCCATTGTTTATATCAATATTTTGGAAAATTACTCAACCTGATATGAATAATGAATTGAATTTTTATAGGGTCCATCACCCCCAAACTGAGGGAAAATCTGAATGAACAATTAAGAAACATGAGGACTTATAGATAACATTATCAATGGAATTTAAAGTTGCTTGGGATAAAAACCTACCATTAGCCGAGTTCAAATACAAAAAAATATTACTCATAATTATTCAAATTGAAAAATATGTTGTTGTATATAGAAAAATATATATAACTCCTACTTGTTGGGATGAAGTTATTGAGAGGATATTTCATAGGCCTGATCTTGTGCATGAGATTAATAAAAAGGTTTAATATATGCAACAATATATAAAGGCTTCTTATAGTATGAAGAAGTCATATGCTAAAAATAATTGAAGGCACTTAGAGATTGTTGTTGGAGACAATATTTTCCTTCAAATATCAAATTGGAATAGATTCATTCAGTTTGGGAAGAAAGGGAAGATTAGACGTAAGTACATTGAAACCCATAAAATGAATGATTGTGTAGGGGAAGTTCCATATCATCTAGAACGCCCACCAAATATTTCTCATGTTAAAGTTTTATTACATGTATATCACATGGGGAAGTAAACCCCTGATCCCTCGCATGTATTGAATATGAAGGTGCCACAACTAGAACATGACCTCTCTTATGAGGAGTAGATGATAAAGATTGTGGACTATAAAGATAGTTTTCTATGCAGTAAAACTACCCACCCATTAAATGTGATGTGGACGAAACATTTTTATGAATAAGTGATGAGGGAACTATAGGATTTAATGACACCAATGTACCCTCAAATTTTCATAACTGAGAGAATGATTTGAAATTTCAAAGATAAAATATCTTAAATTGGAAGAATGAAACAACCCTATTTTTTTAAATGATTTTTTCCACAATAACTGTTTTTACATTTTAATGAATCTCATTCTTGTACAAAATAAATTTAAACCAATTATTTTTTCTATTTAAAAACAATCATTACATTAGTTATCTATCAACCAAATAAAAATTACAAACATTAAAAATGAAAAAATATAAAATAGAATTTCTAAAATAGGAATGTATGGATCACCCCAATATTCTAGAATCATCGTTATCACAAGAAACACTATAAAAATAAAAAAAATATTTAAACAATCAAAATCATCTAAAAATGAATGTATAACCTTATAATAAATTGTATTGAGTTTTGAGTTATAGGGTATAATGAAAAATGTTATCATTTGGATTGAACTATTATATGGCTGTTGGAAAAGAGAACTATTGATCAATACGACCATTGGAAACAATACCCTTGGTTTATAATTTTACTATTATAGTTATTATATATAAGTAGTAATGTCATAAGAAAATGGATACATGAAGGAGAATCAGTGGCCATAACTGGTAGAGTCACGCCGATTTAATCCCATTTATCAGAACATGGGAAGGAGGTATTGTCACTGGGGTTTCCCCATGACTAATTCAAAGTTGAGAATAAACTAGTGAAAAATTAAATAAATCATCAATGAAAGAATTTTATTTTAGTATATATTCTCACTCTATCAATGTTAGTCGAGGAAACCCATCGAACTACTACTATAACACACGGTACCCTCTAGGTGTCTCCAGTTATAATAATTGGTTACATACCCATACCATAGTTAAATAATGTGTAAAACAGATTGAATAAATAAAAATTTTATTCCATAAATTACTCTTAAGAATAGTTTTTCTAAATAACATATATATTTAATTGAGTTGAATTTGATAATTTTATATTTGGACATAAATAAAATAGAATTATATATTTTTAGAAAATATATACAATTTTTAATTTTAGCTAAGGTATTATGAATAGTATTTAGTTAAATGAAGTATAATTTTAAAACTATTTCAATTAAATAAATGATAAAATAATTTTATAAAGGTCCATGAAATTTTGTTTATAATTTTTAGGAAATTGATTGTGCCTTAAAAACTGTTATTTTTAAATATATGAGGATTTTATGTATAAAATCATTTAATTTTTTATATTTAGATTATTTTTCTGACAATATAATTATATTTTTCTAAATTATCAGGTATAGAGTATTTTAGGGTAGATTTTTTTTAAATATCTAAAAAATGTTGTTTTTCCAAAATAGTAAAAATAGTCACTTTTATGGTTTCTTTATATTTTATAAAGCCATATTTTGTTAATAATTATTTAATAATTAATTGATCTCAATAAGAGACTTTATATATAATAATCTATTAATATTATTTCATTTAATATACTTTATTTATTTTTTTAAACAATAAGTTTCTTTCCAAAGTCAAAAATGGGAAATTATTTTTTACATTACTTTGTTGAATATTTACATTTCCATGTAGAAATATGTATTAAATAAAGTTTATAGGTTACGAAGGATTTCATTATCATATATTTTGAAGAAAATATCACAAAAAAATGGAGAAAAAACATGAGTAGTCTAATGGTTTGTCATTTTACACAACCTAGTTTTCCAAGTAAAAAATTCGGAAATTATTAAACAATTCCTCAACTTTTGATATAAGTACCATAACATTTCACCTTTATTCATCACTCCCAATCCATAAATCGTGTATTTCTGGTTTCCCCCCCCCCCCCAAGGATTCCACACAATGGGTGTTTAGGTCCCCAAGGCTTAATCCTCATATTTTTTGAACAACTCTTCAAGTTAAAGGAAACATCCACTTCTCATTCCATTGAAGAATCCATTTTGATACATATCATCAAATTTATTATAAAATTACTTTTTTCACTTTCAATTATCCCATTACTGTAATAAATTTATTTTATAAATGTGAGACCATTTACTTCCTCTCAATTGACTATTTTATATATCCTTGTTTTATAACCATCATGCTTCCGAATTTACTTCCAGAAATTCTCTCTTTTACATTAGAAATTATGTTTTCCTTCTATTTAAATACCCAAAAATATTTTATTTTCAATATTAATTAAAATATATTTAAAAATGATATTTTAATTTCGGAATTTACATATATAAAATTCACATTGATTATCTTCGGTTAAAATGATGTTAGGGTCACGTCTTTCTGCTCTTTAATATGTCCTGTTTTTTTAATAAAACATTCATTATTCTACCTGGTTTTTTAGTGAAATTTATTTGATTATATATGTGGATCCCATGAAATTAATACATATTAATGGTGCACCTTTATAATTTTCCAATTAATTGGGTAACAAATTTAATCTCTAAAGATGAAATTTTAAAGATACCTTAGTGAATAGCCCTGGTAATTTTCATCTACGACACTTTGGGGATAAAACATGGCCATATGATTATGAATGTATCATTTATACTATTTACCAAAATTTAATTTTTGTAATTAATTTTTTCCTGATTATTATTATATACTTGTTTTTATCCCTTATTGTTATGCCTCATGTTCTTTTAATATGTCTCCTAATCACATGTTATATGTATCTCTTTCTTTTTCCCTTGCTTGTTTTCATTCTCATCCCATTCCATTGATGTGTATTCATAAGATATGAGACATAGTAATGAAAACCTAGAGTGAACCCATTAATATGTATTTCAAGGGTTTTTGATTAATGTATTATGTTTTAAGGTAATATGTAACATTTATCAAAGAATCTAAACTCAAGAATATCATATGATTTCTAAAATTTAATGAAAATTTATGTAATAAAAAGAAGATATTCGAAAAAATTTATCCATTAAAAGATTCCATCATCAAATGGAAATATTTGATCAATTTCAAAACCAATGATCTATTTGGTTTAGAGTTGTTGATTATTAGAACAACATATAACATAGAAACACTCATTCATTCTGGTGATCAGTATTCACACTATACCATTCATTTCTTATTTCACAATAATTCAATAACATATCCCATTAAATTCTTCACACATGAAATCATTTTATACATAAATAAAATAACATTATTCTTCATAACCTATTGTAATATAAAAAATAAGGGTGAGATAAAATTCCCAATACTTGTAAACATAATAATTAACAACTGAATGTCATTAGTGGTAATAATACGATAAGAAGGGTCTGATGGTATAATTATAGTTAATGAGAATAAGAAAAGATAACTTGTACCCCGAAGTTCAATGATAAAAATTCATGATACAAATTACAAATATTAAACTTAAGTATAAAATCTCATAATCAATTATAATGAGCTATAACAAACCTTGAGAACTGTATCCATTATAACTCATATAATGAATTTAAAAATAGGTATCTTTGAACATTATATTCAAATAAAAATTACGATAGACCTTACAAATAGAATCAACTACATGGTCAATTGAAACATAATTATATAGAGAACATAATGATTACCTAATGAATTATAGACTCCCTGAAAAAACTATTGTAAGAACCTTGTATTCGATAGTGTATATGACACGCGACACAGAGAATGCAATGTAATATAATTTCAATATACTCTATAATATATTTATAATTTAAAATAAATTCAATATATTTTGATTCATGAAACACCTAGTTAGTGTGTGTTACATGATAGAGAGACCCTCCTTGATATAAGGAGTAACATAGATGAGTAACCTTCATAGATAGATAGATTTACATGTAAGGGAAACGTTCGTCGACAGCTTACGTTATACAAAAAATCGAGTTTAAAAAAATATAAATGCATTATTAAAATATTAAAATTTAATATAATATAATATAAAGTCTATTATTTATGAAATTGTAAATATTATTGAGTAACATAATAAAATAGTTGGTCTATAAAAATATTAGATAAATTCATAGGTTATAAATTAATTATAAATGAATATAGGATCCAATTCAATATAAATGAAATGTTTTTATAAAATCCCATTTTATGCTCATGAAGATATTTTATCCTAATAAATTAAGTAATAAAAAATATTTAATACTTTTTATCAAATATATATTTTATATATTCAATCAAATAATTTTTATATTCATCCAATAGGTGTGAAATGCATAAGATAAGAAAAAACATTATTTTATATATAAAAACTATATTTTTATAATGACAATTTTATCACCATTTAATAAGGATCCCAATTTAAATTCGAATATTTACATATTAATTTCTTTAATAAATAAAAATTATCAAAATAATTGAAATATAAAAATAAAAATTTGGTTATGTTAAATTTTTTATATTTTTCGTAAACATATCATTTTTAACGAATAGTTAATGATACTAAATTTATGGTCAAAAATAATTTTTCATATAAATTATTTATAAGGATAAATTATAATTATAATGGGATTAAAATTTTCATTAAATTATATTTTTATAAATTAATTTAATTTATTTCATTGTAATCTATTTCACATTGATGTTGATTTTAAAAACATAGAAATCTTTTTGACATTTTACATTGAAAACCAGTATTTATATCCCATCTGTGGGATTAATTTTAATATTATTTATTCTACAAATGTAATTGAAACTTTGAAAAATTGACTCTATGTTTGGAATCATAGTAATTTATAATTTCTATAAAGTTGAAATACTTTTTAGTAAAATTATTACGGAAATTTATGAATATTAATTACAATTATTAATCAAAATTTAGAATAATAAAGGACTAGACTATTATCTTAAGGGCCCAATCTGCCTAGAAAGGTGTCCAAAACCCATTATATGTAAAGACCTATAAATTTCAAGGAAAACTTTTTCATAAATTCCTTTGGATTTTACTAGTACTCAATTTCGGACGGCACATGATTCTAAGGCCCAATGTGCCCGGAATCAATTTCCGAAGTTTAGATCAGGTACGTTCAGTGAACGAACAAGCGGGTTTTTCTATCTTTTGAACCGGTGCTCGGAATCAAAATCCGAGGCCCCGATGAAATAGCAGCGCTGTTAATTGCTTAAGAAGGCCTTTAGTGGAGTTTTTTATTCTGGGGAGGAGTTGTAAAAAAATGTGAATTAATTGTAATGTAAAATAAAATTATGTTACAATTTTATTTTCTTATTCTATGTTGTTTAATCCTATGTATGAGAGTTGGGGTGGGACTCATTGGTTCTAACTACCCTTGAGAAGTTAAAGGTGAGGTGGGGCCCAAAAGTGCCCCAAAATCGTCACTCTCACTAACTCTCCCTTTATGTGGGTAGCCCTTCTCTCCCCCCCCCCATTAAATATTGCCAACCTAACACCCCAATTAATTTGACATCTCAATATTAATTAATTAGGTGAATTCAATTTTTTAATTTTGAAAATCTTGGAAAAGAAAAATAATATAAGGTCGAGCTTATTTTATATTGGGGGGTAGTTTTGTTGTGTTGATAATTGAGAGGGGAGAGCTCTCATCCCATGGAATAACTTCATCTTCTCCGGTGAAGAATGTCCCCATTTCAATGAAGAACACTATTTCTCCAACGAAGTGAAATGAATCGGAGACCCGGTTTCTTCTGTTCTCTTCATCCTCCACGACTAAGGAGAAGGCACCGACGTATAAACTCGCCAATGACATCACGCCATTGAATCTTCTCTCTGCATCAAAGGAAGGGAGACGCCGCTTCCTCCTCGGACGTTCTCCGTCGACCTATATGGAACCTCACCTCGCGATGTTGATTCTTGCGACCCTCATCGTTCGACAACTTGTGTTAAGGTATGGTTTAAGTTCAATTTTAATCAATTAAATTTGTACTTGTACTATCATTGATCATGTCGTATTTTGGCCACTTGTTATCGACATAACGGGAGAAGATCAGACCTCAAAAACACTGTAGATTTATCCTCCCGTTTTTCCTTGTTGATGATCATTGATGAATGTGGTGAAGGCGGCGCCGTCATGCCGCACCGGTTAGACCGAAGGAGGCCGCGGCTAGTAGTGGGCCACATTAGAGGGGTGTGTCGCCGTCGTGCCGCGCTGGAGCACCAAGGGGTCACAGCCGCGGCAGAGGGGTGCAGCACAGGCGTGCCACGCTGGTCGGACAGGAGCCGCGGCCTTAGGCCGCGACGGTTCTACAGGAGGCGGCCAGGCTCGGCTGGCCGCCGGCACCACTTATAGGCGGGACCCTCTAGGGTACCACAGTTACACAAGGGTGGCCTTAATGGCCAGCCATTCTAGATAAGATGGGGGTTGAAACCCCCAGCCAGCGTAAGGGGTGACGCCCCCTTTCGCACCCCACTCAGCCACGAGCCAAGCCACCAGCCATGCGGGCCGGGCCGCGCCAGCAAGGCCAGGCCACACCCAATTGGGATGGACCCGGAACCGGGTCGGGTGTCCCCGGTTCGGGCCGACCCAAGGGGTATTGGGCCAGGTCGGGCCGATCCTAAACCCCCTAACATCAGAGAGATTCGTTCAAATGCCCATTACATGAGCTATAGACTTCAGTTTGATGCACTGTCAGTTGTGTAACGATCCTTGTATTGATATGGTCATTTCGTTATATTACACTCAAGGTTTAGGTGATCTTTGGGTATGGTCAGGTTTGTTCAAACATGAAACCAACCGGGCCCGTGGAGCGGAAACACTTATAACATGAGCTCTGGATGTCTGATTGATGTCCCTTCAACTTTGTTGGATACCTCTTAGTAAGACTGCTCTTTTGGATTACTCTGCTCGAGGTTTGGATGAAACTGGAGTACGGTCGGGTTGTTTTTAGCTTAAAAACCAACCGGGCCCCTAGGACGAAAAAGCCAATAACTCTTAGACCGGGCGTCTGATTGACGCGCCGTCTGTCGCGTTGAGTTCCTGTTGACGAGACCGAACATTGTGATTCATCAACTCTAGCCTTTGTGATAGTTGATTTATCAACCTCTTGGCTCGTGGAATAGACCCTCTTGGAATCGAGCGTGTTGTGTGCGGGAACCCTAGAGCTGGCTGCGATTGCGGTGATTATGACGAATGTACATGGATCCTACGTGGGTTCGTCAAAGAGGATGACTGTACATGGATCCTCCATGGGTTTTGAAGCGATGAAGACTGTACATGGATCCTATGTGGGTTCGGAAGCAATGGTTACTATACCTGGATCCTACGTGGGTTCGGCAGCGAGGACATCTATACTTGGATCCTATGTGGGTTTGGCAGAGGAGATGATTCAGAGGCTACATCAATCATCTCCACCCCTCTTCGGGAGTAGTATACCTATGTGAGTTGAATATTGACATTCAATCATTATATTCGATATGATTGACTTTCTTTCCTGTGTGGATTTGGTTTGTGCTTTCCTGTGTAGATTGGGTTGTACTTTCTTGTGTGGACTGGGTTGAACTTGGGCTCGTGAGTTGGAGCAGAATTGGAATTGATGACTTAGGTATATGTTTGGGAATATGCCTAAGTAGAGTTGGTTGATACTTTGTGATTGTATCTTTATTTTTTGGTTTATCCTTCGTGGATTCTAGGAGGGCATCAAGAGTCTCGGGGTCCCTACTGAGTCTTGTATACTCACCCCTGCATGAGCTATGCCCGCACTATGTTGTGTTGGTTGCAGACGACGGACATCGCTGATCGTGGTTGAGGCTTGTGGAGCGGGATGGTACCTGGGGGTGGACTATCAGGCAGGAGGTATATGGAGTGGAAGGTCGGACTCGAGGATCCGACAAGACTATCTATACACACCCTTTAGGTGAGAGTTCCGGAGGCTTTCTTGGTGGTTGCTGCTCTACTTTTCATCTGTTGTACATTCTTTTCTCAGTTTTTCTATAATTTCAGTTGGGATTGTATACTGGCCCTTTTACTTTCCAACACTTACTTTTGTACTCAGTTTACTTAGTGTTTACATCAGCTTGTGTACAATGTGGTGTATATTTTCTTATATAAAGGAATTACCTTCCCTTTTATCAGGATATATGCCTTTGGTGCTAGTCTCCAGCCCCTGGCCTATAGAAGGAGGGCTTGAGGTAGTCACGACATGGTCCCCGAGGATGGGTCGTGAAAAATTTGTATCAGAGAAGCCGATTCTATTCCAGAACTAAAGAATCTGATAATTTATTCTATGTGAAGCAATAATGTTAAGGGTATTGAGTGTGGTTATCAGTGCAGGGAGTCTAGTGTTGGTGCGGTGGCCGACGTATCTATACACTAGGACGATGACTTCTGATTTCCAACATAATGCATGAAAACATTGATTGCATGTGTGTTTCAATAGTATTATTTGTGATTACATTGTTTCAGCTCACTAGGTATATTGTATTGACCATGGCACACCTGTTTCTTTTTTGGATGGCCCCACGATGGAAGCCAGCTAGGATTCTGAGCTTTGTGCGAGACGACACCGCACAGAGTGACGAGGCCTCGGTGTAGGGCCCCATTATAGCAGAGGCACTGGAGGTACCTCTACCCGCCGAGCCACTGATGCCACTAGCCCCAGCAGCTGAGAGTGCACGTCACCTGAGTGCACTACATGAGTTTTAGCGTCAGAGACTACCCAAGTTCCATGGGGAGACGGAACCTCAAGCAGTCGATGATTGGCTAGAGGTTGTTGTTCGATTTTTCTGATTGCTCGGGACACCAGCAGATCTTATGGTGATCCTTGCGGTGAGTCTCATGGACATGGAAGCAGGTAGATGGTGGAGCCTAATGCCCCAGGTGCACAACATGGAATCTCTTCTTTGGACAGACTTCAAGAGTGTCTTCTGCTCGGAATTCGTTTTATCGACCCTCCGTGCGGTGCGCATTCATGAGTTATTGCAGCTACGGCAGGGCAGCATGACGATAGCCTAGTACTCGGTGAGATTTTCTGATCTCTCACGCTACTCTACGGACATGGTACATAACACATTCTTCCGGTCTCGGACCTTCGAGCAGGGAAGAAGGAAATGGATCTGGGCATCGATGATCTCTTTCAGTATTCCGATGCAGGCAAGAGTACTGGAGCGAGCCCTTCTTGTGGGGAGATTTCTAGCTGACCTTTCACCAGCAGCGAGACCTACTGCAAGGCGGCACGTAGCGGAGTCTTCTGCAGCTGGAATAGACAGATGTCGTAGAGGTCCAAGAAGACCAAGACATCAGGTGGCATACCTCAGGTACCAGTTCGGAAGAGCGGGGCACACATAGTAGAGCCAGTCATTCGAGAGGCAGACAGTGCTATGCATGCGGGGGCAGGGCCACATGGATCGTGATTGCCCGACCCACCATGTAGATGAGCCGAAGACGGTGGAGGGACCACCCTGGTAGAGGCAGAGGTTCGACCGTGGTAGTCCGCAGGGAGCAGGCGGACGAGGCAAAGGAGCTGGCTGAGCGGCGGGTGGTGGACGATGTTTTGAGACTCTACCACCACCACCACCACTAGGAGGTCCACCCCGACCACAGGGAGCTGGTGGACAGAGGCATGCTCAGCTTAAGGTAGTGGAGGTCCACGACCACAGTGCACCTGAGATGATTCAAGGTACTATCTGTGTCTACTCCACCCTTGCTGAGTTCTTATAGATAGAATAGTGAGTCATTCGTTTATTTTTGCTTCCCTTGTTCAGAGCTCAGAGATTCCGACAGAGTTGTTGGCTCGATCCTTACGGCTAGAGACTCCTACGGGAGCAGACTCGACGATTATGCACTGGTGCCGTCAGTGTGAGCTTACTCTAGGAGGTGAGAACTTCGGCTGGGATCTTCTTATTGCAGCGTCGGGGCCTCACGATGTCATCTTTGGCATGGATTTGTTATCTACGGTCCATTCCTAGATTAACTGTATTAGGTGCAAGGTGCGATGTGTCTGAACCGATGGGAGCAGGTTCACCTTCACCGGCGAGAATGGAGCCTTTGTAGGCCGGATGGACTCACGCAGAGGAGAGGATATGCGATCACCCATCAGTTGGCTAGTCTCATCCAAGGAGCAGTTGATGTACGAAGTCCGTGTTATCCTGTTGTGGTGGATTAGTAAGAGAACGTTTTTCCTGATGAAGTTCCCAGACTACCTCCTCACAGATGGGTAGAATTATATCTTGACCTGTACCTGGGGATAGCCCCGATATCTACTTCTGCAAATCGGATGGCTCCTGCTAAGCTTCGAGAGCTACGGGTACAGTCGGAGGACTTACAGGGAAAGGGATTCATCTGACCTAGTGTTTCACCATGGTCTTCCCCGATATTGTTCGCCAAGAAGGCGGACGGGAGATTGCGACTGTGTGTAGATTACCATCGCCTGAACCAGGTGACCATGAAGAACAATTATCCACTTCCGAGGATCGATGACCTATTCGATCAGCTCAAGGGAGCACGATGGTTATCGAAGATAGGCTTCAGGTCAGGCTATCATCAGCTTAGAGTTCATGATGAGTATGTGCAGAAGACATCCTTTAGGTGTCGGTATGTCCACTATGAGTTCATGGTTATTCCTTTTGGCATAACAAATGCTCCAGAACTGTTCATGAATGTCATGAATAGGATCATCCAGCTTTACCTTGATCGATTTGTCGTAGTCTTCATCGACGACATATTGATTTACTCGACTACTGAGGAGGAGTACGCATACCACTGGAGGGTTGTACTGGATAAACTCCGAGAGCACCATCTTTATGGTAAACTCTCAAAGTGCCAGTTCTAGATTTGAGAGGTCCACTTCTTGCGACATGTTATCTCTAAGGCGGGAGTTTCGGTGGATCCTGCAAAGATCGAGGCAGTTCTTGCCAGGGAGCCACCCAGGAGCGTGACAGAGGTGCGGAGTTTCCTAGGATTGGCAGGGTACTATCAGAGATTTGTGCCAGACTTTTCCATAGTTGTTGCACCACTCTCAGCTTTGAAGAATAATGGGAAACCCTTCAGGTGGTCAGATAGATGTCAGCAGAGCATCCAAGAGCTGAGACAGAGATTGACAAGTGCACCAATCCTGAGGCTACTAGAGGATGGAGTGGGGTACCTAGTTTACTACGATACATCAGGGAAAAGACTCGGGTGTGTCCTGATACAGGAGCAGGAAGTGATCGCCTATGGATCATGATAGTTTAGGTAGCATGAGATAAACTACGCTACCTATGACCTGGAGTTAGCAGTAGTGTTATTTTCTCTGAAGATGTGCCGACACTATCTGATGGGCGAACGCTTTACAGTCTACTCTGACCACCTGTGTCTCGGGTACATCTTCTCACAGAAGGACATTAAATTGAGATAGCGGCGATGGCTCGTGTTCCTCCAGGACTATGACTGTGAGATAGATTATACTCCTGGGAAGGGGAATGTGGTAGCTGATGCTCTCATCATGAGATCAGGCATTCATCTACTTAGATAGGTGACAGAGTAGTTAGCCACATTGCAGATATCCTACGTGGATAGAGATGGGTCAACCTTTCAATATTATCTCAAAGTCACTCCAATACTTCTCCAGCAGGTCAGAGAGGCACAACGTGGGATGTTGACTATAAGACGCGACGTGCACAGATATCCTCAGGACATGCACCTGATGGATTCTCTGTAGGAGGAGAGCACTTAGTTAAATTTAGAGGACGTACCATGGTAGCAGCTACTTTGCAATAGGAGGTGCTAAGAGAGTTTCACACATCCACATTAGGAAAACATCATGCAGTGGCACAGATGTACCAGGATCTCAGATGACTGCACTAGTGGCTGGGATGAAGAAGGCGGTGGTAGAATTTGTTTCACGATGACTCACCTGCCAGTAGGTGAAGGTGGAGCACCAGGTATATGCATGCTTGGTTCAACCCATGGAGGTCCCATAGTGGATGTGATATGGGATATCTATGGATTTCATGATAGAGAATCCACGTACTTCCAGAGAAAACGACTCCATTTGGGTGATTGTAGACCGACTCACCCATTCGGCCCACTTTCTACCAATAAGAGAGTAAGGCTCAGTGGAGATCTTGGGACACCTCTACGTTCAAGAGATCATACGGCTTCATGGTGTTCCATCATATATCATCTCCGATCGAGATGCTCTCTTTACATCCCAGCTTTGGAAGGGTTTCAGGAGGCATTTGGGACGTAGTTATGCCTAAGCACTACCTTTCACCCTCAAATGGATGGTAAGACAGAGAGGACCATACAGACTCTTGAGGACATGCTCCATGCATGTGTCCTTGACTTTGGTCGTAGATGGGAGGATCACCTACCCTTGGTGGAGTTTGCGTAAAACAACAGCTACCACTCTACCATCGAGATGCCACCATACGAGGCATTGTACGACCGACCTTGCAGATCACCTCTTTGTTGGACAGACCATGGGGAGTCAGCACTTGTTGGACCAGAGATGGTCCAAGAAATGATGGAGAAGGCACAGATCATCTAGGAGCTGATGAGGACTGCTCAGAGCCGACAGAAGTCCTATGATGATAGGAGGCGGAGACCAAGAGAGTTCGAGGATGGTGACCACATTTTCTTACGAGTCTCACCTCGGCATGGATTATAGAGATTTGTCCGGGATGACAAGTAATCTCCACGCTTTATCGGACCATTCCAGGTTCTCAGTAGGACAGGTGTGGTGGCTTATCGCCAGGCTCTTCCACCTCAGTTGCACCGTGTGCACGATGTCTTCGACGTATCTCCACTGAGGAGATACGTGCACGACCTAACACATATCATTGATCACGAGGAGCTGGATATCGATGATGGGGAGACTTTTGAGGAGGTTCCGGTGGAGATCGATGATCGACCAGAGTGGGTCCTACCGGGACGGTCGATTCCTCTAGTGAAAATCAGGTGGCAGCACGGGAACCTTCAGGAGAGCACATGGGAGAGGGAGTCTCAGATGCGTGGTTAGTACCCTCATATATTTCCCTAGTTTTGTGATGAATATTTATGGGGACGCAAATCCCCAAGATGGGAGTAATGTAAAGACCCTTAAATTTTAAAGAAATTGTTTTCGTAAATTCTTTGGGATTTTACGAGTACACAGTTTCTAATGACACCTGATTATGAGGCCCGGTGTGCCCGTAATCAATTTCCGAAGTTTAGCATTGTACGTTCAGTGAACGAATGAGCGGGTTTTCCTAAATTTTGAACTGATGTTCGGAATCAAAATACGAGGGCACCGCTGAAACCACATAATCAGTAATTACATATGAAGACCATTACTGGAGTTGCATTTTGTTGAGAGGAGCTGTAAAAAAATGTGAATTAAATGTAATGTAAAATAAAACTGTGTTCAAATTTTATTTTCTTATTCAATGTGGTTTAATCCTATGTGTGGGTGTTGGGTTGGGACCCACTGGTTCTATCTACCCTTGAGAGGTTAAAGGTGAGGTGGGGCCCACATGAGCCCCAAACTTTTCACATTCCCTAACTCCCCCTTTATGTGAGTAACCCTTCTCTCTATCTCTCCCTCATTAAATCTTGCCAACATAACACCCCATTTAATTTGACAACTCAATATTAATTAATTAAGTGAATTCAATTTTTGAATTTTGAAAGCCTTGGAAAATAAAAATAAAATAAGGTGGAGCTTATTTTATTTTGGGGGTTAGTTTTGTTTTGTTGAGAATTGAGAGAGGGAGAGATCTTGTCCCTTGGAAGATCTTCATCTTCTTCGGCGAAGAACGTCCCCACTTCAAAAATGAATGCAATTTCTCTGAGGAAGAGCAACAACTCGACGACCCGGTTTTGTCCGTTCTCTTCTTCCTCCACGACAAAGGAGAAGGCACAAACATGGAAAATCGCCAACGACGTCATGCCATTCAATCTTATCTCCGTGTTAAAGGAAGGGAGACACCGCTTCCCCCTCAGATGTTCTCCATCGATGTATACGGATCCTCACCCCGCGACGCCATTTCTCGCGACGCTCATCATTCGACAACTTGTGTTAAGGTAGGGGATAATTTCAATTTTAATAAATTAAATTAGTACTTGTACTATCATTGATCTTGTCATATTGTGGCCACTTTTTATCAACTTAATGGGAGGAGATCAGACAACACAAACACAACTGATTTCTCCTCCCCCTTTTTCCTTTTTGATGATCATTGACGAATGTGGCGAAGGCGGCATGGTGCTGTTACAATGCACTGGAACAAGAAGGACCTCGGTGGGAATGGGCCAGGGCGGTGGTTCCTGGTGTCATTGTACCGCGATGGTTAGACCGAATGAGGCCATGCCTAGGAGCGGGCTGCGGTGGAGGGGCGCGACACCGTCCCGCCGTGCTGGTCATATGGGAGTCGCGACCTTAGGCCACGTCGGTTCAGCAGGAGGCGGTTGGGCTCGGCCGGCGGCCTGCGCTACCTAGAGGCGGGACCCCCCTTGGGTCATGTAGTTAAACAAGGTAATCCTAAATGGCTGGCCATTCTAGAAAATCTGGGGGTTGAAACCCCCGACCAGCGCATGGGGCGGCGCCCCCCTTCGCTCCCCACTCGGCCATAAGCCGAGCCGCTTGCCACGCGGGCCGGGTCGGGCCAGCCAGGTTGGGCTGGCCCGGGCGGTGCCAGCTAGACCAGGCCATGCCCAATTGGGCCAGACCCAGACCCTATTTGGTTCAACCCGGTTCCGGCCGACCCAGGGGGTATTGTGCCGGGTCGGACTAGGCCCAAACCCCCTAATTTTGGACATATTCGTTCAAACTCCAATAACATGGGATACAGACCTCCAATCGATGAACCGTCAGTTGTGTAGAGATCCTTGTATCGAGATGACCATTTTGGTATATTACACTCATGGTTTTCGGGAACTTTGTGTATGGCCGGGTTGGTTCAAACACGAAACCAACCGGGCTCACGGAGTAGAAACACTAATATCTTGAGCTCCAGACATCTGAATGATGTGTCATAGACTTTGTTGGATACCTCTGAATGAGATAGCTCTTTTGGATTACTCTGATCGAGGTTTGGACATAGTTGGAGTATGGTCGGGTTCGTTTTAGCTTAAAAACCAACCTGGCCCCTAGGATGAAAAAGCCAATAACTCTCAGACCGAGCATTCGATTGAAGTGCGGTCTATCACGTTGAGTTCTTGTTGACAAGGAGGAACTTTTTGTTACATAAACTCTGGTATTTGTGATAGTTAACGTATCAACCTCTTGACTCAGGGAGAAGACCCTCTTGAAATCAAGTTTGTTGTGTGCGGGAAGCCTAGAGCTGGCTGCGACTGTGACGACGATGACGATTGTACATGGATCCTAAGTGGGTTCGGCAGCGAGGATGATTGTACTTGGATCCTCCATGGGATTGGCAGCGATGATTATTTTACGTGGATTCTATGTGGGTTCGACAGTGATAGTCACTGTACCTGGATCCTACGTGGGTTCGGCAGCACCGACATCTGTACTTGGATCCTACGTGGTTTTGTAAGAGGAGATGATTCATAGGCTACATAAATCATCTCCACCCCTCTTCATGAGTTGTATACCTATGTGACCTGATTCTCGACTTTCAATCATTATCTTCGATATGATTTACGTGCTTTCCTATGTGGATTTGGGTTGTGCTTTCTTGTGTGGATTGGGTTGTACTTTCATATGTGGACTGGGTTGAACATGGTCTCATTAGTTGGAGCAGAACTAGAATTGATGACTTAGGTATATATATGGGAATATACTTATGTATAGTTGGTTGATACTTCGTGATTGTATATTTACTTTGTGGTTTATCCTTTGTGGATTATGGGAGAACTTTCAGAGTCTCGGGGTACCTACTGAGTATCATATACTCACCCCTAAACAGGATATGCCCACACTACGTTATGTTGGTTGCAGACGACGGACAACGCTGATCGTGGTTGAGGATTGTGGAGCAGGACGGTACCCAGAGGTGGACTATTCGGCGGGACGTACACAGAGTGGACGGCCGGACTCAAGTAGCCGACGAGACTATCTGTACTCACCCTTCAGGTGATAGTTCCGGAGGACGTCTTGGTGGTTTCTGCTCTACATTTCAGCTGTTTTAATTTCTTTTCTCATTTGTACTTCACTTTAAGTTGGGTTTGTATACTAGCTCATTTACTTTCCAGCACTTATATTTTTACTTAGTTTACTTAGTGTTTACTTCACCTTGTGTACTATGTGGTGTTTGTTTTCTTATATAAAGGCAATTCCTTCCCTTTTATCAGGATATATGATTTTAGTGCTAGTCTCAATCCTATGGCCTATGGAAGGTGGGCTTGGGGTAGTCACGGCACATGCCATGAGGACGGGTCATGACATTATATATCCAAAATTCTTCTATAAACCTTCTATTATTTTTTTGGATTTGTTATGACTTTTTTTGATTAAGAACTTGTGTACACCAAACTTGTTTCCAACATATCTTGGTGAGTCCTTTTTTCCTTCATCTCCCCCTTCCTTACACCTAGAAAACAACATATGTTTATCCAATATCTGATCAAATAGATTATAAAAAATCCTCCCCTCTACCCTAAATCATCCCTTTGGGATGCAAACAATCCAATGAATACTTTTTGTACAAAGCAAAATTCGTTACCTGATTAAGAGGTGATGCCTTCTCTCAAGTTTTTTAGTTTTATTTCCATTATGAACTATATATACTATAATTATTATATTATTATGTAAAAAATGTACACTAAATATATTAGGATGTTTTTATTATAATTTATTTACCTACAATAACACACACGTATATCTATTGTGTAACAAATATATTATTTACATGTACCATGAACTACTGCCTCACCAAATGGCGATTATTCAATTCTCCTTTACCACCTATCATAGTGGAAATTGTGATGTAAAATATGATTATATATGTTATATATGATATTTATTTTGTATTTATTCTTTTTTAATCATTTTATAATGCATATATTTTATAATTTTCATTTTACTGTAATAGGATAACATCGTTTGAGGACGTGTGGACTACCACCCCTTCAAAGTGATGTGATTCATTTACTTGATACATAGAATGTATAAAATACGGTAATAATTAAACATATGTGACATAAATAATATATGTTATATTTATTAAATAATTATCTTTATCAAAATATAATATATATCATTTTCATTAATACCATTTCATATAGTTTTAAAGATATAATGTCATTCATGGTTGTGTGGACTACTGCCTCCTCGACATGATGTGAATCATTTTACATCATAAACATTAATATATAAATATATATGAATAAATAATATTGTATTTATTATATAATTATAATTTTTAATGATATAAGTTACTTATATTATTTCCACAATGATCATTAAAAATAGTGCATTACTCATGTGTATGTACGACCTTCCTTTTTAATGAATGTAACGTAGGATCATTTTTCATAACCATATTTTATGATTGATTTTAAAAGTATAGTTTAGTTATAATTATAATAATTATTTCTGGATTATTATTCTGGATATGTTTATACAATGACCCATTAGAGCGTAGTTGTCCTACTAATTCTCTTTTTTGTACATAAACCGAATTCGGTCAAAAAACCCAATGAAAAACAATTTTTTAAGAGGTTTTATACAAAATAGTGATAAGTGAAATAAAATTAATGATTAACATAAAAAATGATCTAATGATATTATAGTTTTTTCTTCAGTTTATTATACATGAAGTCAAAGGACATTCCTCCAAAATGAGACACAAGGTAAGGGATTTTTGTCTCAATTTACATTCTATTTAGGCTTTATTGTTGTTATTCTCGAAGTTTCTTATATATAGGGTATGTACTACCATTTTTCATGATATATAATAAATATTCATACTCTTAGGATATTATAATTTTCATTTCATTGTATTCCTTCATTTGGTTATGATATTTAATGTTTCAAAGTGGTATGGGACACTTTGGAATGCTTAAGGATAATTTTACTCAAACTAATTCGAATAAACATTCAATTTAATTTCTATTAGAGAAAATATGCAACCACTATTAAATAAAAAATTTCATTCTGATATGATTATTTGAAATAATTTTCAATTATTATTACTATTTATATACTCTTTAGTATAATGTTTTTTAGAAAATATTTTTCCAAAAACTTGAATTTATAACTAAAATTTGTAGCATATACTGGTTCCTTCTAAATAAGTGTTCTAATAATGAGTTTTCAGAAATGTTTTTAGAATTTTCTGGTAAAGTAATTTTTTCATTTCGAATTTACTAATTTTTAAATGGTTTGTTTTTATCACTTCCCGAATAAGAAATTGACATACCTTTTTACTATATAAATGAATTATTATTTTTACCTTATATGATATTTATGGATTTATCCATCGTCAATTCTTTGAAGCCTCATTTCCATGTTTATATTTTGTTTATAGAAAATGTTTTTAAAAAGTTATTTACACTAAAAAATATTTTCAAATGGGTTTTCAAAAGAAAATTAGATTTTCCTCCAGAATATTTTTTAAAAGTAAATATGTTATTTTATCAATGAAAAACCCCATTTATTTTACCCCACAAGGGGTTTTTTTATTCATATCATCTTTATTATTCATCTAGAAGATTTCTGTTTGATTGGTACAAGTATAGTATTCTAATTCAATTACTTAATTCCTTTTAAGCACCTTGAAATATTGAATTTCCTATAATCATTTGACAATTAGATTCCTCAAAATATCCATATAATGTTTTCATTGATATAATTATTAACTATACCATATACCATTTTTGATACATTCATTACATTAGAAGTTATTTTATTATTTAGGGATATATTGATAAACATGTATCCTTTATTCAATATAAATATTTTATAGTGCACTATGTTTATTTACATTCATCGGACATGAAATACAGGGGTTGAGTACATATTATTGAAATCCATATGGGTTAGAGACCAGTTAATGAAAGGTCTATATGTTGGGGACTAGTTAATTAAATCTCCACGATCACTATGTAGTATCATAGGATGAATTAGTTGTGAAAATTAGAAAAAAAAAATATTCTGTTTATCGATAGTAAGTGTATAATGTTCATGGGAAATTGAAACGCACGGTCGATTGTCACCTATCGACCAGTCAAAGTTCCGGTGCTCTGCTAATGTGTATAGCAGCACTCGGGTCGAATCCTCGGTGATGGTACTTCGTAATAGTCGATTGTTTTTAGTTGATTGTATTTTGATTAGGGGGGGGGGTTTGTTTGCAGAGCTTAATTGAAATGTTTAATGAATGATGTTTAATTTAACAAGTTGATAAAGATTGGGGTGAGTTCATCATTATGTTAGTTAAGCTTGTGATATCCTTGAGCTTTGCTTTATATTGCATTTAAATTAACACCAATGACACAAGATGATGTTGATTAGAATTCCTAAGTGTTAAGGCTTTAATCCAAGCCTTAAATTAACTTAGGGTTCTAATATTGATCAAATATTGTTTATGGTAGTGTATTTATGGTTCCAATAATCCATGGAAACCACACGTTAAACAAATCAAGTCATTAATCCATGACATGCTAAGTCCAACATACACAATGTTAATTCAACGAATACTCATTGAGCAAAAGCTCTCAATCGCTTAACATACCTAAATTAAAACTCACCTCAATGAGAAATATACTCATCCATTATGATGATTATTAATCTGGTAATATATGTTTATGGTGATGAATTATAAAGAGAAGAAAAAGAAAGGGATGAGATAAGAGTAGTGTGCCGAACACACACACGAAATATTTTGAGAATCAAAAATGGAATTTCGATTGAATGAGGAAGAAAGATAAGGTACTGTAATTTAAAATGATTCAAACTATTTTAAGACCACTAATATTATACTACAGAAGGTGGAGGAGAATAAGAGATATTGAAGAAGAAACTTTCATTAAAACAGAATTACAAAATAAAGGACTTACAAAATTACAAAAATGAAGAACACAAAAGTAAGTGAAAACAAAGAGAGGAGGAAAGGTATCTCAATTGAAAACTTGAGTATGGCAGGTCATCCCAAGCCTTTGGAAAATCTTTGGTCGTTTCAATATGATATCCTCTCTTCTGAAACTCCAACCCCTCTCAAGGAGAGAAGGAGAGAGTATTTATAGCCCAAGGAGTGGACTGTTTGCATTCCCAATCTGTCCCTCCACTTGCATCTCCAATTTGGAAATTACGACAGCCGAATCTTCAAATATCTCCTTCTTCAAAGTTGTAGAAAATAATGTTGGCCGACTACTCTCAAAAGTTGGAGTCATTTGGAAGTAAGGATAAAACGTTATGGCCGGTTGCATAAACAAACTTAAACTGTCTATTTCAATCTAGTCTTTTTTGAAGTCCATAATGTGAAAGGGTTTTTGAATATTATGATGCCTTCAAATCCGAATGGTTTATTCAACAAAGTCGGCCACCTACATCTCCGCTTTCACACTGAAAAATCTCAGCTCTCTTGGATGATTACATCAGGAGATATGTCATGAATACTATACTGATTGTCATTCTCGGCCAGAATGGTGGGCTGGACTTCAAAGATTTATTTGGGCCCCTTGTACTTGGATTTGGGCCATGAAATTTTTATCCAAGATGACATGTAGTGTCCACCGAATTAGTTTGGAGAGTTAAGGTTTTTGGACTTCTGTATTGAGCCCAGTAAATAAATATTCAAGGCTGGTCCAGTTTTGTCACAGATTCTTTGGTCTTGTTTGTGAGGACCATATGACCCTTCAAATGGAAGAATTGGATCATGGTGCCTTCTAATGAAATGTTTTATATTTAAAGGAGAATCCTACAAAACAAGAACCACACAATTTGGATCCGTATAGTGATAGGTATAATTAAAACATTAAACTGACTCAATTTGACTACTTCTAAAAATGCTCAAATATTATACTTAATATTAAAACATTAATATTTCACACAAATTATGAACATTTCATATAAAATAAGTAAAGGGGGAATATAATAATTCATGAAAATATTAATAACATCAACTCCCCCACACTTAGATTTGCGCGTGTCCTCATGTGCAACAAATCTAAAAACATGACAAAATCATTTTCACTCACCAACAAATATTAAAATTTTGTTTTCTCCAATCAGGGAGGTTTAGACTATTTCACTCATCCATATTGAATTCCATCACAAATTTGGTTCACAATAATGCATCAGAAACAATTCATTTTCTCATGTTCAAGGTTTGAATTGGAAAATGTAGGCACTCAAATCTTACTCCTCTCAAGATGATAAAAATGTATTTTAGGAGGTTCACTCATTCACCAACAAAAAGTGAAAATCAAGAGTTTGTAAGAGCTCTCAGCTTCCATTCCAAAATCTAATGTGTACAAGAATCAAGAGGTCTTTTAAGGGGTTTTGCAGTGGCTATGGGACGGTAGGTATATAATGTCCAAAGGAAAAGAGGGGTTAAAAACACCAACATGGAAAAATCAATGCACATTTTTTTGAAATTTGATTTGAAAGGAAATAGAAACACATATTTACAAGGGCATGAATGTGTGATGAATGAAAAGTGAGGGAGATATAAAATGGAATAGGGTGAGATGATGGAATATGTACAACATGGAAAACTTCCAATAATGACACAATACAAGATGATTCAAGTGTTCTTTTTTTCTCTTTTTGCTCTTTTTTTCGAAAGGTGTACTTGAAACAAGTCTCACAGTCATCTCCCAACCCATGTTTGATCTTCTCATGGAACTAAATTTAGTTGTTATAACACGATCAAAGGTTGATTATGAATGATTTTTGATACACCCAAGACACAACCCCTTCCTTTTTTTTCATTTTTTTAATATAATTGTTTTTTCATTTTTTTTGAACACTTTTCAATGACTTTTGTACAAATGAAAATTACACATATACACCCCAAAGCTCACAGAATTACAACCTCTACCCCACACTTGAATGGATTCTTGCCCTCAAGCATATGATTACACATTGTAAATCAATGAAAGTACACCCAAAAATGAAGTCCATTCCCCCCACACTTAAATTTCGATAAATTGTACAATGAAAATCCATGAAGATGTTGGGTGGGAAAAGTTATTAGGCTTGTAATGTGGTTATCAATAGAAAGGTTTTCATAGGCTCAAATGGGCTTTCAAAAGTAGGATCAATGTAAGGGTAACGGGAGGCTATTTGGCTATTCTGATTCTCATGTGGCTTAGAAAATGCCTCTATCATATTAATGCACACAAAAGATGGAAATTCAGCTCGAAGGTCCACAAACTCAAGACTCACAATCAGTGGTGAAGATACACAATGAAAAAGATGGTCATAGATGACCTTGGCATGAAGGCTAATGTTATTCCTCATAGTAGGGGAGAATCATTTTCCACCAAAAATTGTTCATCCAAATGTTTGTTATTGACACAAAATTTTTTACCCATGTTTGAGATAAAAATTCAAAATATTTCAGTTTAAAACAAGCCTTTTGACTCCCCAAAATGGTTGGACATAATTTCAATATTGGATGATTAGTAATTATGAAACCCCCCTTTTTTTGTTAATTTTCATTTTTTTTAATTAAATGTTTTTAAATTTTTTTTATTTTTAATGACACATCCACACAAAAGTGAAAATAGAAAAAAGGTTGTGGAAGAATGTTGTAAAAAAATGAGAGGGAGAGAGGAAGAAGAAGAAATATAGAGAAGAAGAGAGGGAAGAGAGATTGAGGAGAGAGAGTTAAATGGAAAGAGGTGCCCCCTGGTTTGGATATGGTGGGTTTCCATCTCCATCTAGTGGTGGGTCGGCTAGAGAATTTGGGGATTCGGTGGAAGTCGAGGTGGTTCCAGGATAGTGGGAAGTTACCGGAAAAATAAAATTCATTATTCATCTAATGAAAATCTAAAAAGAAATTGAAATTTCATAAAAGTAAATGAAAACATGGGTTGCCTCCCAAGAAGCGCTGCATTTATTTGTCTACAGCTGGACAATTGCAGTGGACTACCCATAGTCTGACGGTGGCCATCGTATTTTCTCAACTCCAGTGTGCTTCCAGAAAAACTTTTTCTTTGGGAGGCCTGATGATTCATTGGATAATTTCTTCCCATCCTTGTTGGTGTGATTGCAATTCAATGGGGGTGGAAATAGAATATGACTATCCTCCCATTGGTCTTCAATGTGAGGAATGATTTTATCCACAAAGTGATGATTTTCTATTCTTGTAAATTCAGGAAGATGTCTCAATTCTGATGGTTCATTTATGTAAGGTTCGGATAACACAAAAGTAGAGTATGAGATCCCAATTGTTTGTGACTCGTTTATTTCATCACTTACCGATGTAGAGTAATGAGGATTAGTGGAGTCATAAGACTGAATAAAATTTTCAATATCCTTTACTTCAATTTTGTTCGCCAAAGAATGGTCAATTTCAACCTCACTAGTGATCACTTTATTAATTAGGGTACAAATATCACAAACATCACTACTATCAGGACAATATAAACACATTGGTTCAAGGTTCACTTCACATATAACAGAATTTTCAGAATCATGGATAGGAAAGGATGAATGTGGGATAATCTGATATGAATCAACAAATGATAATTCTAGTTCATTTTTCTCAATACCATCCATGTTGGAACATTGGAGGTCAGAGGTGAGATGAGATTCCAAAGAGTTTTCAAGATCCTTTAGATCAATGGAGTTTTCATTTGTAATGTCAACATCAATTTCACCATTAATCACTTGGTTAATGAGGATAAAATATTCACAAACTCCTCTATTAGTGGAACAGGAAGAACATGATGGATTAGGATTCAACACACTCTTAGAGGGAGTTTCAGAAACATGGATTGAGAATGCAGAGTGATCCTCAGATGGGTATCGCATGGCTTGGAAAATGTTGAACTTGACCAGGTGGTCACCGAATTCCATGGATAAGATGCCAGCATGGACATCAATGTTGGTTTTAGATGTCATAAGGAATGGTCTTCCAATAATTAGGGGAGATCGAGAAGAGTTCGTCTCACCTTCCATGTCAAGGAAATAGAAATCAGCTGGGAAGATAAGACCATTGACCCGAACAAGAACATCCTCAATTATCCCCTCAGGACTGGAAGTGCTTCGATTGGCTAATTGAATGACAACACCTGTTGGGTGCAAGGGACCTAGACCAAGGTTAGAGAAAATGGATTTGGGCATGACATTTATTGAGGCTCCAAGGTCTATGAGTGCATCATCAAAGTTGGAACTCCCTATTTGACATGGAACCGTGAAGGTCCCTGGATCTTTGAACTTCATGGGAATGGAATATTGGGTTGAAACATTTTCAATGTTCCTAAGTTGCCTCTTATGGGTGCACAATTCCATAAGAAACTTGGCATACATAGGGATTTGTTTGATGGAATCTAAGAGGGGGATGTTCACTTCAACACGTCTAAACATGTCAAGCATTTCAGGATCAGGTTCAAAGGAATTCTTAGGCTTGGAGATGGATTGAGGAAAAGGAATTGGGCTTTTTAGAGGAATGGAAGGAGGTGAAAAAGTGGATTCAAGTTCCTTTTCCAGCTTTTTGTTCTTTTCATTTTCTAGATCAACATCGAAAGGGGAGGTAGAGAAATCGGAATGGGGCATAGCAATTTTCTTTCCTGATCTAAGTGCAATTTCACTTACATTACCCTTGGGGTTGGGTAATGGTTGAGCTGGGAGTAGGGATGAATTGGATGGTTGTTGTTGGCTAAGGTGGGATGCAAGTTGACCTATTTGGGTTTCAATGTTCTTGAGGATACAACGGGTGAAGGAAGCAAGATCCTCTACAGCACTTTCCCATGGTTGTTTATAAGAAGAGGCTTGTCCCAAATTGGGTTGGCCTTGATTTTGGTTCTTGGGAAAGAGATTGTATTGGGTGGGGAATTGGTAAGGCTCGTTAGGATAGTGGAATCCAGGAGGGGGATTGTTCCTTTGGGGTTAAGGAACAAAAGGATAAGGTTGATGGATGTTACCACCACTTTGACCATATTGGAACTGGTTTGGAATTTGATGAGGGAACTGAGGAGGATGAGAAATGGGATTACCATACCTTAGAGGTGGGTTAAAGGTAGAAGAGAAGGGCTCAGAGTGGGGTTGGTTGAAGTTTCTAACAAACTGACATGTTTGTTGAGGGTTGAAGTTTCGCTGAGCATATGCCGCATTGAGCTCCATTGGACTAGATGAATCAGATGGATCATCTTGAAGTTGTGGACATGTGTCAGTCGGATGAGATGGAGAGTTGCAGATTCCACAATTCTTGATAGGTCCAGGGAATAGTGACTGTGGAGAAGATGAGGTTGGGGCTTTGGTAGCCACTGCTAGTTGACGCACAAGACCTGTAAGTTCACTCATCCACTCAGTCATCTTGTTTGGCTCTGTGGATTGATTCTCTTGGGCTTGTTTCACTTGATCATGTGCTCGAGTATGGAATTGCTGCGTGTTTGCAGCAATGTTGCTTATGAGTTCTCGTGCAGCTGCAGGAGTTTTGTCAACAAGAGCACCGCCACTTGCGGCATCAATGAGAGTTCTCTCCATAGCCAATAACCCCTCATAGAAGTATTGGATCAGGAGTTGTTCAGGAATTTGATGGTGTGGACAAGTTTCCACAAGCTTTTTGAACCTCTCCCAATACTCATGGAGTGATTCATTAGGCAATTGACGGATGCCGCTTATTTCCTTTCGGATAGAAGCTGTTCGGGAAGCGGGAAAGAACTTCTCAAGGAAAAGTCTCTTCATGTCAACCCATGAGTTTATGGAACCAGGTGGGAGGTAGTAGAGCCAAGACTTGGCAGAATCCTCTAGGGAAAAGGGGAAATCTCTAAGCTTGATTTGTTCTTCAGAAACCCATTGAGGCTTCATGGTAGAGCATACTACTTGGAACTCTTTAAGGTGAAGATGTGGATCCTCATCGGCTAGCCCATGAAAATGAGGGAGCAGATGAATCAAACCCGATTTGAGTTCGAAGTCAGCTTCAATGTTTGGATATTGAATACCAAGAGGTTGGTAATTCATATCAGGGGCAGTGAGTTCTTTTAGGGTTTGTTCCCTAGGATTGGCCATTTCAATTTCAACTGGTTGGATGAGGATTGGTTCTTGAATTATTTGAGTATCTCTTATGTTCCTCCTAAGTTGGCGAAGTGTTCGCTCAATTTCAGGGTCAAACAAATCCGAGGGATTGTTTGGAAGGATACGGGGCATTCAGAGAGATTTTGGAAGAAAGACGAAGACCGGTTTTTCTTTGTTTTTTTTTCCAGTTTATGATTTTTATGAGAAGACGGGTTTTTCTTTGTGTTTTTTTTTCAATTTTCTTTAATCTTTTGTATTTTTTGGGTTTTTTTTACAATAACCAGAAACTAATGACTACTTAAAGCACCATCCTCAGCAATGACGCCATTTGAAACACATGGTCGATTGTCGCCTATCGACCTGTCAAAGTTCTGGTGCTCTGCTAATGTGTATAGCAGCACTCGGGTCGAATCCTCGGCGATGGTACTTCGTAATAGTCGATTGTTTTTAGTTGATTGTATTTTGATTGGGGGGGTTTGTTTGCAGAGCTTAATTGAAATGTTTAATGAATGATGTTTAATTTAACATGTTGATAAATATTCGGGTGAGTTCATCATTAGGTTAGTTAAGCTTGTGGTATCCTTGAGATTTGCTTTATATTGCATTTAAATTAACACCCATGACACAAGATGATGTTGATTAGAATTCCAAAGTGTTAAGGCTTTAATCCAAGCCTTAAATTAAGTTAGGGTTATAATCTTGATCAAATATTGTTTATGGTAGTGTATTTATGGTTCCAATAATCCATGGAAACCACACGTTAAACAAATCAAGTCATTAATCCATGACATGCTAAGTCCAACATACACAATGTTAATTCAACGAATACTCATCGAGAAAAAGCTCTCAATCGCTTAAAATACCTAAATTAAAACTCACCCCAATGAGAAATTTACTCATCCATTATGATGTTTATTAATCTGGTAATATATGTTTATGGTGATGAATTATAAAGAGAAGAAAAAGAAAGGGACGAGATAAGAGTAGTGTGTCGAACACACACACGAAATATTATGAGACTCAAAAATGGAATTTCGATTGAATGAGGAAGCAAGATAAGGTACTGTAATTTAAAATGATTCAAACTATTTTAAGACCATGAATATTATACTACAGAAGGTGGAGGAGAATAAGAGATATTGAAGAAGAAACTTTCATTAAAACTGAATTACAAAATAAAGGACTTACAAAATTACAAAAATGAAGAACACAAAAGTAAGTGAAAACAAAGAGAAAAGGAAAGGTCTCTCAAGTGAAAACATGAGTATGGAAGGTCCTCCCAAGCCTTTGGAAATTCTTTGGTCGTGCCAATATGATCTCCTATCTTCTGAAATGCCAACCCCTCTCAAGGAGAGAAGGAGAGAGTATTTATAGCCCAAGGAGTGGACTGTTTGCATTCCCAATCTGTCACTCCACTTGCATCGCCAATTTGGCAATTCAGACAGCCGAATATTCAAATATCTCCAGCTTCAATGTTGTATACAATACTGTTGGCCGACTACTCCCAAAATTTGGAGTCATTTGGACGTAAGGATAAAATGTTATGGCCGGTTGCATAAACAAACTTAAACTGTCTATTTTAATCCAGTCTTTTTGAAGTCCATAATATGAAAGGGTTTTTGAATATTAAGATGCCTTCAAATACAAATGGTTTATTCAACAAAGTCTGCCGCCTACATCTCCTCTTTCACACTGAAAAATCTCAGCTCGCTTGGATGATTACATCATGAGCTATGTCATGCATACTATACTGATTTTCATTCTCGGCCAGAATGGTGGGCTGGACTTCAATGATTTATTTGGTCCCCTTGTACTTGGATTTGGGCCATGAAATTTTTATCCAAGATGACATGTAGTGTCCCCCGAATTATGATGGAGAGTTAAGGTTTTTGGAATTCTTTATTGAGCCCAGTAAATAAATCTTCAAGGCTGGTCCAGTTTGTTCACAGATTCTTTGGTCTTGTTTGTGAGGACCATATGACCCTTCAAATGGCAGAATTGGATCATGGTGCCTTCTAATGAAATGTTTTATATTGAAAGGATAATCCTAAAACACAATAACCTCACAATTTGGATCAGTATAGTGATAGTTATAATAAAAACATTAAACTGACTCAATTTGAATACTTCTAAAAATGCTCAAATATTATACTTAATATTAAAACATTAATATTTCACACAAATTATGCACATTTCATATAAAATAAGTAAAGAGGGAATATAATAATTCATGAAAATATTAATAACATCAGAAATATATCATCCAAAAATTATGAATTTTACCTCACTTAGTTTTAGCTATTATTTATCTACGAGATTTGACGTCCACATATATAAGGGTGCATCTCATTTCTGTTCATCGATTAAATGGAATTTTTATTAGTTTAATACCTTTCCGTATTTATTTTTATTTATCTTATTATTTTAAATGCATGTATTTCTAGTTACTACTTTGCAATACAGTTTATACAATTCCATTTAGTTTATTGATTACATGGATTTTGTTCTCAGTTATTTACTATGAAATTTTGACATTTCTTGATGATTCATTATTCCATCCTATATATTATTTCCTTACTGAACATTTGAGCTACACTTATAATTTTTCATTCCCAAGAATACAAGAAGAATTATATGTAAGATATTTAAGAATTTATGGCATTGATGGGTTCTACTGCAAAAATATTTATTTTAAAGGAAGAAAAAATTATTTTTTAATTTCTGTAGCCATTTTTAATAAAATTCTCATGTACATATCTGGTTCTAGAATGACTACGAAAAGAATCATTCCTTCAGGGATTGATTCCTAGTAATCTTGATAATGTAATTGATAACAAATACTGGATCTATGATATCTTCGTATGGGTCTCTATAGAACCACCATCATAACAAATTTTGGTTAAAAAACTCTTTACAAATGTACATATGGATTACATTTCACCATATAACCTATAGAAAAAACCATTATTCCTTTCATAATATGATTAACTAATGAAAATAAAATAGTTTATACCAAAATCTCATTAAAACAACCATAATTAATCCATAAAAAGAATAAGGATGGTATCAACAGAACATATCCTAATTAGTGCATAATAAAATAATAAATAATATTCCTATAGAATAAAAATATATTTAAAATATCATTATGTCGTTTATTTGAAAAGGGGGTAAATGTCCTTTTCTTATTATATTATTTTATTAATAATTATAAAAAGAGTGAGAGAATAAATTTATTTTAATATAACAAAGAAAAATTATAATGTAATCTAAAAATAAAATATATACCATTAGTATGGGGAAATCCATTAATGTTATGAAGGATAAAAAACATTTATTTAATGCTTTTATAATGAGAGTCAATAGTATCCCTTATGAAAAATGTAAATAAATTTATATTTAAAACCCTTTAAAATATATTCAATGATATCAGAATATCACCTTGGGAAATTATTTATGTATTAAAACTATTATTCCTTAAATATGATTTAAAACATAGTGGTTTAGTTTGGGTAAATGTTTTTAAAACATAGAAGGAATGTTTTAAATCAAGAAACCTTTTTCATCCTTTTAAAAATAAAAAACATTAGATTAAAAATTAATAAGGAACCTAAAATTAAATGTGTATAAAAATATTCATGATTTTATATTTAAGGGGTAATTATATAAACTCAATAAATGAATATAGTTTCATCAATCATTACATGTCTCACAGAAGGATCTTTGAGAAGAGTAACCCATTCAAATTGGGTACTGGTTGAAGAAAAAATACATAAAATTAATGGACATAACACAATTTAGAAAACCATATAATATAAATGAATTAAAATTTGAAAAAATTAATTTGATAACATTTAAACCATATAAACAATTATGGGGAAAACATGAATTCTGTCTCAAAAAAATTGAATTGGGACCATAATTACCCTTGAAAATTTTATAATATTTGTATGAGTATGTCATTAAAGATAGAAATAAAAGGAACATTAATAATTATGAAAAAAGATTTATTAATTAAATAATTTCTCAATAGGTAGAATATAAAACATATTAAATTATGTAGGTGCATATATCCAGACATTTATCAAAGAAAAAATATTGAAATGAAAAATCCTTACAAAGGTCATATCATTGGAGTTAGAATTAATCAATAAAGTTGTTATATGTAACAATCGTAAAACAAAAAAAAATAAAAATAAAAAAATCAGTCATCATTTTAGTCATATTATTTATATTATATACTAAATGATGTATAATTAAACCATCATAAATGAAAATTGAGTTATAAAACCCCTTACCTCACACCCTAATTTAACCAATACATTCGCTATCTTCATGAATATTAAATGTATATAAATTATTTAATTTATTAATAAAACTTTATAGGATTATAATTATACCATTTATTTACATTATTTCAATGAAATATTTAATTACTAAATCGATTATGTCCACATTTGGTATTTTCCGGATGTTCAGTTCAGAATATCAAAACGAATTCAGCATATCGATTGTGGTTAAAGAGATAATTGCCCCATCATACCCAGAATAATAATAATGACATAATTTTAATTTTAATAGATAAATTATACTCTTATAATCGAAAATTTATTGTGGTTATGAATAGTTAATTCTGTTACAACATGGAGATAGTGGTTCTTATGTATGATTGAGTAACATATTTCTTTTTCAAAGAACAATAATGAGAATAGGTAAGTATAAATTTATCATGAAAAAATGAATATTATATCATAAATATCATTTAACTTTTTAATCAAACTCATTCATACCTTCTATGTGGGGAGGTAATGAATATTTTGTAGCATCACTTTATGGTGGTGGTATTCCACGCGTAAGAATGAACGATGCTATTATTTTTCAATGGATATTAAGGTAAGAAAGTTGAGGATATATTATCATTATGGAATATAAATTATTTAATGAATGTCATATTTATATATATATATATAACTTTATCATTATATTAATACGTTTTTTTTGTTTATGGAAAATGAATTACATCAGTTCTTGAGTCGTTAGTCCATTGTAGACTTGAAGGATGGTTTGTTTTCCATTTTTGTGGTAGAAGGAAATAGATTAAAGATAATTAATTACAAAAATAATATATGTTTATGTATTATATGGATATTTTATTATATAAAAAATCTCCAGGGAGTTTTTAATGACTTTTAATAAGAAATAAAAAAAATTGGTTTAATGAAGTCCCACTTCTTGAAACAAAAACATTTTATTTTTACATTAATCCATATAAGGTTGGTATTATTCTAAAAATAAGAAATCTACGATATAGGGAGAGATACGATTAATGTATTTTAGATGTTATTAGTCATATAAAATGTTTATCAAAGTGTGTAGATGAGAATATAATGGGTTTATTTTATAATTGGGTTAGAGGCCACAATTGGAAGTTATTATATGATTAAAATATATTAAGATATAAAACAAGATAAATGAAAAAAAAATAAACCATTTCAAATTACTATATGGCCTAGGTTCAAAATATTTATATAAAATAGAATTTAAAAAGGTTTTAGGTTATTTCATACCTTATCACATTAGATTATAACTATAGTAAAATTTTCTTAACCTTAACAATGGTATAAGAGTATTACTACTTTTAATACACTTTTAACAAAAAAATTATCATACTGAATAATAATAACTATTACGATACAAAATTCGAATTCCATTTTATTAAAATCAATTTTTATAAGTGGCATATTTTCATTTAAAATTATCCCCATAAAACGTGATTAAATGTGGGTTTCCCTATAAATTTGCTTCTTAAGAATTCATTTTTTATACCAATTTATAGAATAAAATAGATTAAAATGAGATTAATTATATTTTTAATAATAAATGATAAATAATATTTCTATGTATATATTTTTAAATAAAATGTAACTGTATAAAATTTTTTTTAAAAATATATTTTTAAATGAAAATATGAATCTCTATATTCATGAAAAAATATAACATTTAAATAAACTATTAAAAATAAAATCATAGATATATAAGATATATTAATTTGAAAAATGATAAAATTTTTATGAGATAAAATTTCTAATCCTATAAAAAATGTTATAATTTTTTTTATAAAATGCAATGAAAACCATTATTAGAAGTATTTGTATTTTTGGAAGCATTTAATGACTTTAAAAAAAATTGAATACTTATTTCAAAATCCGTAAAATTGAAATATGTATTAATTATTCCCCCAATACATATATTTCATAATTTGGTTATTATATTCATACATTAGAATACAATGCCTAGATTATAATGTTTATATATAAATAATAATATAATTTTGTTGATTAAGATCAGTATTATGGGGAATGTACACAATCAAACCAAGTATTATTTTTAAAATCATGAGGAACTGAATTCCCCCCCCCCTCTCCAAATAAAATATATCATGCTGGAAATTTTATCTCAGTGTAGGTAATTTAGTAGTTTAATATTTTAATATCCCTTTTTTTAAAACCCACAATGTAAATTGTGATAGTAATATATCTTTTTGAAAATACTAAAAAGTTAAATTTGATGGTTATCTAGAAAAATAGATAATTGGGTTTACAAATTGGAGAACATTATTGGGATGTGAAAATATGGACATGGAGGAAAAATTAATGTATGAGTAATAGTGGATATAGATAGTGTATACTGATTATATGAAATTAAATTAATATAAAAATGATAATTATTAAATAACAATAAACCAATTTGGTGTGAATATACCATTAATTCGTCACAAATAAAGATAATATTATAACATTTTATCAAGAACATTTTACGAGATTTTTGGAATTTGTCTACGTTATAGAGTAATTAGATGAATAAATAAACATATATAGAATGTATAATTCAATCATTTATTAAATTTCCCCATCAATATCATCCTTTTTTACCCATCAATGAGTAATGAAGATGAAGTCTTTATACCGGAATCACTAAACAATAATTATAATAAGGTCATGAAAATTTCCTAAAAGTTTATTCAACCAATATATAGTGTTTCACTAAGATAAAAAATGGGTAACATATTGAAAAAATATCTAAAATAAAAAATCTATTCTATTAAAAATAAATACATTTATATAAAAATGTCAATAATAACACTCCTGATAAAACATAAATCATTCAATAAATAACGTCATATATCTTTATTGACCTTTGTAACATCATGATTATAAAATGTTTTAAATTTATTTGATACTTAATACCATTTGGATAAAATCAAAAAATATTAATAATCACATCCATCCTATATAATCCCTCATGATAAACCACTTCTTAAACCTAAGGGATGTATTTAACTCAACCTATTCAAATATATCTCAAAACATTACAAATCACAATGGAGAATCTGTGTGAAAAATTATAATATACAGAAATTCACAAAAAATATCATGATTTAAATTTATATTCTAACATGAAGTGTAAAACATGGGATGAACAAAAATATATCAAAAAATAACATCATATTAATGAATAAATTTTTAACCATCAATATTATCTATACCATGCTATCCTACTGTAAACAATTTCCAGAAAATTAATTCATATACTTTCCAAAAGGGTTATTTAATCCTCAATGAATTATTCTTTCTTAAACCTAGAAAATGTTCCAAATAAATTCAATGTATAATCACATAGGACTACAATAAGATAATTTCCTCCATTAAACACGTGATCAAAAAAAATATATAAACTCGTGATAGTATTCATGACTCTTATGTTAACTCATATGAAACAATATTATCTGAACATTTATATAAACATTTTCTACGATACCAATAATGACAACCCCAAATCCACAATTTTGAATCTCATGTTAAAAAATAATCATTACATTTCTTGTTTTAACACAAATAAATTTTATTAAAATTTACACTTAAAAAAATAATCATCAAATATAAATATTGGATCACATACACAATGAATGACCTTTTTGGTTTATAATTTTAGATATTTAGGAAAACATTTCAAAAATAATATCCTTGTCTTCATGTGTTAATTTTTGCTACTATACTCAGCTTTTTGTATTTCAAATTATATCTTCAATATCTCCATTGAAATTATTCACCAATGAAACATTATAGTCATAAATAATTTTGCAACATCCATTAAAATGTAACGAAATGGAAAAAATAAGAATGGTTATGTAAAATTCTTTCTAATAGTAAACATAAAAAATTAATATCGAATTTCATCAGTGCTTATAAGTGTAGAATAATTGTATGTTGGCAAAAAAAATGTGCATGGGAATAATAAAAGATAATTCAAACTCATTAAAACCTTTAAATTCATTATTTTAAACAGATATTGAATGATGTTAAAATCTAATGAAAAAAATTGGTTACTAATTTATGCCTATAATAGAAAATTCATTAAAAAATATTAAGAATTTCGAAGAATAGTTTTGTTAGATGTATCAGAAAAAAAATAAAAAACATTTTTAAACACATACCCTTGTGAAATTTTAAAACAGAATAATACTATTTAAAAAAATAAGTTAATAATGGACATAAAATAACTTGACTATAAAAAAATCATGATTTTATATTAGAATAATTATTATATACACCATATAAATTAATATTGGTTCATCAATAAGAACATGACTCAAAGAAAGTTTCTTGAGATGAGAAAACCATTCCATGTGGTGTATATAATAATTATTCTAATATAAAATCATTAATATTTTTATGGTAAAGTTATTTTATGGAGAAAAAAAGTAACATTAAATATCAGGAACAAATATCCATTCATGATCTATTTTTAGAAATTGTAGTATATAAACCATATAAAGGGAATTAGCTACATATTAAAATTCGTATCACAAAGAAACAATATTGAGATGAATAATACATAAATAGATCATATCACCGAGGTTAGAGTGAAATAATTAATTGATTATGTGTAAAATTTTTAAAATAAATAGATAAATTTTAAAATTCCACATGATATGTTCATTTTGTAATTCCCTGAACCGATAAGCCTAGAGCCGATGCATTATTTTACTACATTGGAATGAACACATGGAATCAGATCCCAATGTACCATTTAGTTTACCAGTATTAGAAATATATACTACTTACAAAATACCCATGAATATAGTTAGAAATAAAAAATACAAACATTATACATAATAAAAGAAAATAAAATGTTTCCTTGAAATCCTTTTGAATGGATTCTTCTTCAAAACCTGGGGAATGAAATTTAACAAGGGTGAGCTCAATTTACGAGTAAGCGAATGTAAAGATGAAGAAATATTTTATCAATAGGAATAAAATAATATATCAAGTAAAATAACTGACAAAACATTTCAATCAAATAACTATATAAGGTAATAAAAATTTGGCAAGGTAAAAAACATAAAACGCATGCCATTAAATAAATGAACTAAAAATAAAAAGCAGCCATAGATATGATGACGAAAAATATCATTGATAAATAAAGACAGATTTTTTAATAATATAAAAACCTAATTATTGAATTTCATGTTTCCCAGTAACATGATACAAGCCAAGATATTGTTTAATCTTTTTAGCCAACTAATTCATCTCAAAAGACTACCTATGTATCAAGTGGATTTCAGTAACTGGTCCCCAACCCATCTATTACACATCCGATGAATTATTCATATATAAAATAAATATTTAACCTTATATAATTTCCTTATTTAATAAATTATATGTATTTATCAATAATACTTCATAGGGGGATAGGTAACAATAAGGGTTGTTTGAAATTAAGATATTCTTGACGAAAGATAATATTTTGATGATCCAATGTGTCCTATTCCAAATTGAAACATTTAATAAAACATTTCCATAAACTAAGTGAAAATTATAATATCATGAGAATGAGTATTTTCATGATTTATCAAATCAAATGAATGTATATACACAAAATAACATTTTATTGGTGTATAAAAAAAGTATTCATATAATGTAAATTGAGATGAAATTCTTATACCTTGTCTTTTTGTTTTGTTGCGTGGTATTTAACTTCATGTATTGTGTTTTAAAATATATTACTAACTAATATCATAAAATTTATATATTAACTTCTTATAATATCTCATTACCCATTTTTTAATAACATTCATTAATTTTACTATTTCGGTTGTTAGTTGCCCTGTTTTCTTGAGTAAGTTTAAACTATTTATTTCTTGTTATAGTTAATTTGATCATGGTTTTATAATATATAAAATTTAAAACAAGAATTAATTATCATTTATAATTTGTAACTATGTCTTTATATTAGTCCATAATATTTGGAGATTAGAGATAAAGGGCATTATTCATGGAGACGGAAGGTCGTACGTATTCATGACCACTACATTTATATATTTGTTGAATTAAAAAATGATAAAAAAATGATAAATATGTATCTTATAATTAAATTATCATATTTATGATATATTTGTTACATAGTTTTATTAAAACCATCCATTATATGTTCTATGTATGGTAGTAATGAGTCTTATCGCTTTGAGAGGGCGGTAGTCAACACTTCCTCAAATAAAATTACTGTATTTACACAAGATGTAAAGAATAAATGAATGTTCTAAATAAATATTACATAATCATAAAGACATTATTAATTTAATATATGTCTTGTATATATATATTTTCCATTATAATGGAAACCATGATAGGTTGTAGGGGAAAATTGAACAACCATCATTTTGTGAGGCAGTAGTTCACCACACACTCAAACTGTATATTCAGTACATATTAGTTGGATGTGTTTGTGATTTTATGATGAATTATTAAAATAAAAACATAATAGAATATTTAGGATGCTTTTTTATTTATCAATAGAATAATAATATTATAGGGGGTGGAGAATGAGAATTAAACTACAAATATTAAGAGGAGACATTACCTCTTACTCGGGTAACATTATTTAGTTTGAACCAAAATGATTCATTAGGTGGATTCCTACCCAAAATGAGGATTATATATATAAATAATGGATTTTTAGAGACTTAATGGGAAGATAATGGTGGAACCTAAGTGGTATGAGAGGTGTAAATAATGGGGAGGGGTGGTGGCAATTTATAGGGAATGAAAAAGACTCACTAGGAATTTTGGGAATGAAGTTAAGAGTACACATTTTGGTATCAAAAAAATACAAATAAAAAAACCAAACAAAATAATGTATGTTTTTTGTCCTATATTTTTCCATCCAATAGGTGTTAAAAAATTTCATATGTTATTTGAGCTCTTAAGTTAATTTTTTAGTCATTTATTTAACATAATTTTTCCACCATATTTGTAATTAATTTTAATTATGTTCACTAGTAGTCTTTCTCAAAAACTATGTTATAAATATAAAAAATTATAACATATTATGATTCAAAATATGGAATAATTTTTTCGAAATTTTAATTATATAAGAACACATAAATTAATTTCAAATTCATCCCGCAATCAGGACGACAGTGCGGGTTTTAAAGTTAAAAGGTCCAAAATTTTGCCATGTTTTTATAGTCAATATCTAATTGAACATTATCCAAATGACCCATATAAGATTAATTAATAAAATTATTTTATAATTTATCTTTAAAAGAAAATCTAAAATATAATTTAAAATTATAGATAAAATAGATGAAGAAGAACTTATGATCTAAAATTTAGTATTTTTCACTATTCACTATAAAATGACGTACATTAGAAAAAATATAAACAATTCACATTAAACAAATTATTATATTTATTTTTCAAATATGATGTGTATTTTTTCATATTAAATCAATAATTGTTTCAATATTCCGATTAAAAAAGTGTTTTCTTTTAAAAGGTAATAAAATGACTTTATTAAAATGTAGTGTTTTATGTGAAAAATACGGTTTTTCTATTTTTATGAATATAAAATCTAATGGATGAATATAAAAAATATTTTCTTGAATATATAACTTATTTATTTCAATAAAATCAATAATTAATTGTAATTAATTATTTTTATTATGATAAAACTCATTTCGAAGAAAAATAATATTTTTTCAATTGGTTCGAATTTTCATTCTTCGTTAATTAGTAACTAATGAATTAATTTTATATTTATATAAACCATATATTTTTATATATTAGTTTTTATTATTCATAAAATATAATTTATATATTATTATATTAAATAAATATATTTTAATTATATATTATAGTTTGGTATTACTCATTCTTGGGTGTAACAAAAGCTATCGAAGAATATCACTCTTGTGTTTAATGTATGCTAACTCAGGGTTGTGAGAATTTCGAAATATAAAATTAAAAAAATATATTTATATTTTAATGTATCATGGTGGTATATTAAATTATGCACTTGGTGTCATGTTCCATACACACTATTAAATACAATATTTATACTAAAGAATTTTTGGGTGTAACATTCTCCACACCTTAGTTAAATTATCTCCCCGTAACTTAAACATGATCTCAATAATATAGGGATTTAAAAAAACTATTTTTTTAAGACCTTTTCATAAAAAGGGTTTATATAACATCTTATTAATAAGATATAAAGGAAATTACAGTGGTTAAGAAACTAGATTCCCTAGTATGAGGTCATATGTTGACAATTGAAACATGGATATGAAATAAAATGTCAATAAACAATTTTCTAATAGATAATTCTAGAGAACATGATCATCTGAATATTGTTGAGAATAAAACCATATGCCATAGGTGTGAGTAAAGTAAATTTATATCATCAAAAATAGTTATAATTGGATAAATGTTTTATTTCAAATCCATTGTTTTCTATAGTTAAAGCACATGAGCCTCAGCCCTGTTGGTGAGGACATTCTAGGTGCATCCAAGAGACCCGAGATAAAATCTCGGTGGAGGCATATTTCTGGGTTATTGTAGCAGTACTATAATAGGCACTGTTCGGTACTATAGTAACCGGAACTATTCATCCATCTGGGCCTTCGGGCCACCAGTTTGGTCCTCGGATCCTACAAGGCTTTTGGGCCACCCAAGGCCTTCGGGCTATTTGATTATCAAGGCCTTATAGCCACCTTAAGGCCTTTGGGACACCCCAAGTCCTTCGGGCCACATGAATGTAGGTCCTAGACATAGTTCAAAAAAGGATCAACCCTAGAAGAGGATTCAGAGCAGGTTCACTCACCAGAGCATAGCCAAATGGATTTTTAGAATAAGAGGTTATGGCTATGCAATCGGTAGAAGTCTGTTCATTCTTGGGAAGTCTAGCCAAATGTTCATGCAAAGGTGGAGAGATACTATCATGATGCAGATGTTGGGGAGTGGTAGTTCCTTGTAGATATTCTCGTTTAATTCCCTAAGACCTTCGAGTCATGTAATCTCCTAAACATATGGTCCATGTAATCTCTGACCCTACGGGAATTGTAAGGGTTCCCCCTCATCCCTTAAAAGGGGGGTTATCAAAAATCAATAAAAATGAAGGCCCTCGGGCCATTCAGGCAACTTATAGCTAACGGATATTTTCGTTGTATAAGAATATATGAGAATATAAGTTTCTATAAAAATAATATTATCCTTTGGTTATTCATTGAACTATTTCTACGTCATCTATTAGCACATGATGCATCAAATGGTTAAGTAGTACATTAACCTCAAAAATCTCAACCAATAATCACTTTATACCAACATATAAATGTTAACATTTTTGATACGATTATGATCCAATAGATTGGATGAATGGTCAATGAATTTCCAAGATGAACTTATCAATAGTATCTAACTAACATGGAACATAACAAAATTTTTAAATTCCAAACATGTTAATAACTTCAACATGTATCCTCTTGAAATATGGTAATAAATAAAATCATTTTAAAAATTATAGGAAATATAAATTATTACATATTCATTATGTAAGAAACATGTTATTAGATATATTTATTAAATAAAAAAATAATTATAAAATTCATTAATGAAATAATAGACCATTTTTATACAAGTTTTTAATTAGTTCTAAGGTAGTTAAAGATTATCCAAATCAATCATTTCTTCGTCATTATCATTACATAAGGAAAATATTTGGGTTTTCGTTCCCTCAATCATGCGTTTTATGAAATTTGTAACTTTATACTAAATAAAATTTTTTATTTCCACTCAACAAATGATTAAAATATTTAAATGAAAATGTACTTTAGTACAATCCTCATATATTCCAGAACTCTTATAACCCTTCAAATGTTAATAAAATAAACAAAAGAAAAAAATTATAGAATAGGAATAGTAATCATTCCTCTTCTTATGTGGAAATAACATAACTTGATCATAATAAAATAGAATCATTTAGTGTATATCCTTTGATAATTGAGACATTAAATTGCATAGTGTCAAATCTCCATGTATTTGATGCATTATAAATTGAAAAAAAATTCTTACCCATAAAATCACGAACATGGTGTGATTTTTCTGTATACATATAATAATCTACCATTCCCTTCAAGAATTTACGATGGTAATTTCTTCCACTATTATCACATGTAAGAAAATCCATCTTTCCCTTATTCCCCTTATCCTTATTTTTCTTTATCATCATCTTATTCTCATCCTTCCCTTAAAAGTCATTAGACATGGATAATTATTTACATATCTTGTTAACACATGATACAATTTCCCCATATGATGATAAAACATGGGATATAATTTACTTTCTAAATTATGTATTAAGACCCTGAAATATATCATAATCTTTACTCGTTGGATCACATGCATTGGTGGAGTTCTCATTCCTTTTTCTAGGCGCCACTTTTAATCAACAGATTATAATAGATTACCTCATTAAATAATAACTTACAATTCTAGGTATATCACATAAATATATTCATCATAAATCGTAGAATGATAAACTATGTTTATATTGGTGAAAACATTACTATAAAACTTTTATAATAGTAGTTAAAGAGAATGAAAATTGTTGTATGTGAATCCCATAGGAGTGCCAAAACTGGTGCACTGTAAGTCCAGTTGTTTTGTACCAAGTCATCCCGAGTTAAACCTAGAACACCTCAATATATTTGATATCCTAGGTACATCTATTCCAAAACCATGTCAGGTTGTAGTATCCAAGCATGGATGTATTGGTTTGAATGACCACCAAATTTTCACATTTCCAAAATCCAAGAATGTTATTCTATAATTATCCTCAAATATTATTTTATGTTTGTGCTACCAAAGATATTTTTTCTAAATCTTGTTTCCATGGGTGCTTCTAAAAATCCTATGATACCAACTGTAATGGCCAGACCTGGGAATTAGGGAGTCAACGTGTTGTTTTATTACATTTTTATGAATACAAGAAATCAAATACAAATGGACAATTAAATATACCAGTCATGGAAATACAGATTACATACCTGATACCCATTAACACATTGTGAAATCTAATATAAAAACATTTTAGATAATAAAATTAAATAAACACAATCCTTGATATCTTATTCAAAGGACTCACCATCATAACCCGAGCAAAGAAACATAATAATGAAGATCTAAAATTTTCAGTATGGAAATGTGAATTGGGAGAAATATTGAATCAATAGGAATAAATTTACATTGAATGGTAAATAACATATAACATGTTCCATTCAAATAACAAGATAAAGGAAATATCAATATAGCAAGGTAAAAATTTGAAAACCCAAGCCATTAAATAAATAAACAAAAATAAAATGAATACATATATATTTCGAGGAAAAATATATGTGATAAATAATAACATAATTATTAATAAAGGAAATTATTAAATATCGGGCTTCATGTTTCCCATACACATGATAGCTTTACCACCAATAGATGGTTTAAACCACTTTCCCAACTAATTCTAGTCGTTAGACTACTAATACATTGTGGGTTACATTAACCGGTCCCCAAACTATGTATTTCATGTCCTAAGAATTCCTCATATATCAAATAAATAGTGTAAATTATTTAATATAAATATTTAATAAATAATATATATTAATCAATAATACCTTATATGGGGATATGTAATTATAAGGGATCATTAAAATTAATGTATTATTGAGGAAAAATAATTTTTTATCATTCCAATAGATCCTATACCACATTGAATCATTTAAATAATAATTCCCCATGAAATAAATGAAATTTATAATATCATGAGAATGAGTAGATTCATGATATACCATATCAAATAGTATTTTATACAGTAAATAATAGGTAGTTGGTTCATAACAAAAAATAAGTCTCTATGGAATGTAAATTGAGATGAAATTTCCATTACATTATCGTTCCTTTTTGTTGTGTGGTATTTAGACTCGTTTACTGTGGTTTAATATATATTACTAAATAATAACATAACCATTCAATATATTAAAATCATTATATATGTATTTATATTAGTCCAAAATATTAGGAAATTAGAGATGATGTTCGCTGTTCATAGAGATGGTAGGTCGTACATACACATGAAAGCTACTTTCAATTTTATGTAGTATTGAAGGAATGACAAATAAATAATATATATATATATATATATTATAATTAAAATATCATATTTATGCTATATAAATTACACAGTATTATTAAAGACATCATGTAAATGTTTCATGTATGGCACGAATGTGTCATATCACTTTGAGGGGGAGGTAGTCCATATTTCCTCAAACACAATTATCGTATTTACATAAGATAGAAAGCATAATGGAATGTTCTAAATAATAATTAAATAACAATAAATAAATTATAAATATAATATATTTAAAATATAAATGTATTTCCATCATAATTTCCACAATTAAAGTTGGTGGGGAAAATTTAAAAAATCATTCTTTCGTGTGGCAATAGTTCGCCGTACAAAGAGAATGTATGTTCGTTTCCCATTAGATGGAAATCAATGAAAGTGTAGTTAAGAATAATAACATAAAAAATCCTAATATATTTAGGATAATATTTTTTATGTAATAATATAATAGGATGATTATATAGAGTCTTGAATGTGAATGAAATGAAAAATCATGATAGGAGACGTTACCTCTAAATCGGGTACCTACTTTTGGTTTTAACAAATGGGATTTTTTAGGTGTATTCATGCTCAATGAAATGATAATAGGTATATAGGAGGTACTTTTAGACACTATTTCGGTATATCATGGCCAAACATACATGGTTTGAGTTGTTTGAGGAGTGGAGAGATTTGGTGGCGTTTTACATGGAAGTATAATTACTCACATCGAATTTTTGGAGACAAGTTAGGTGTAAACCTGCCCTTACATAACAAATGTCATACAAAAAAAACAAAACTCAATAAAGGAAGTTTTGAGGCTGAGATAAGGCCATAAAACAGGCTTTGGATAATTGTATAGGTTATTTGGGCTTCCATGATAAAGGTTAAGTACATTATTAGGCTAAATGTTTCCTTAATAATTGTAATAAATTATAATTACTTTTGCTAAAAGTTTTTGGAAACAATCTATGTAGGAATTAATATAAATTATAAATTGTGATAATTCCAAATTTCGATTCCATTTTTAAAATTTCTAATAACATAATTTTTAGAAATTAATTTAAAATTCACCATGTATGCTAGATGATAAGGCGTGATTTAATGAAAAAAGGTATTAAAGTTTTCTATGTTTTTAGAATCAATTTCAATGTGAAATTGATACTAATGACCTATATTGGATTAATTGATAAAAAAATTATCTAATTAATCATTAAAAAATTATAAAGTCCAATTTAAATTAAAAAATAATTTATATGAAAAAGTAGTTCTGAAATAAAATTCAACATTTTCCACAATTCATTAACAAATGAATTGTTTCAGAAAAATATCAAAAATTCACCGTAAACTAATTCATATGTTTTTATTTTAAAAATGATGTTTATGTTATCATATTAAATCAATTTATGTGTTAAAATTAATAATTAAAATAGTGTTTCTATTAGAAATCGGTAAAATTTCCATTGTAAAAATATGGGGTTTATGTGTAAAATAAGGGTTGTTTGTATCATATGCATATCAAAACTAATGGATAAATATAAAAAATATGTTATTTTATATATAAAATAAATATTTCAATAAAATCATTAATTAATTTTAATTAATTATTTTTATTTAGGTAAATCTCCTTGTTTCATAATAATATTTCTTTTTATATCTAATTAGTTTTTATTTTCATTCCACATTAATTGGTAACCCAAGAATTCATATTATATTTATATAAACTATATATTTTCCTAAATTCATTATTACTATTCATAAAATCGTGTTTATATCTTATTATATTAACTAATAATATTTAAATTATATATTAAGTTTCAATAAAACTCTATCTTATATGTAACATAAGCCATCAAAAAAGGTTACACTTGCATGTAACACGCACTAAATTGGGGTTATGTGATTTGAGAAATATAAAATATTTCAAATTTTTCTATATTTTAAAGTATCAGGGTATTATATTCTTTTACATGCTTGTTGTTTTGTGTCATATATGCTATCAAATAAAATGTTCATACTATAGGATTTTGGGGTGTTACATATATGTTATTTCAGACATAGTATTCAAATATCAAAGTTAGTGATGTAGATATACAAACCGGTGAATGAAAATTGAGTTATGATAACCCTTACATAGTGCCCTAACTAGACTCATACATTCTTGGTATTTCTAAATAGTACAATCATGTGAATAATTTACTTTACTAAGAACAATTTATTTTACTATTTATTTAATTTATTTCAAATACATATTTCATTAATTATTTAGTTATTTCTATTCCAGGTTTTTGGAGTATGTTTGATTGATAATTTCATAATGAATTTGGTATATTGACCATAGAGAATGTGGCAATTTTCACACCAAAACTAGAATAATTACCATGAAATAATTATTATTTTCATTACTTAATTATACATTTACAACTATCTATTTTATATTGTGATGAAAACTGAATTCTGTTAATATATGGAGGTGATAGTCTATATGTTTTGCACTAGTATCATTTCAATTTTTCAATAAAAATCAGATAAATAGGTTATGATTCATTTTAAATTTAAATAAATATAATTATATCATAAATATAATATTATTTTTATTAATAAAATAATATATACCATAAATGTTATCTTTTTATGAAAAATAAATCGCATCACTTTGTAGATGTGAAATTATCCATAGAGGCATTAACGATGTTATCATTTTTCAATTTATATAAATTTAAAAAAATATTTGATATATTATATTTATAATCTAAAAATTATTCAATGATTTTGATATATATATATATAATATATCAATATAAACAACAATAAAAGGATGTTATGGAAAAATAATAATATCTTATTATGAGGAGGTAGTCCATCCTAAACATGAATGATGGTTTCATTTTTGGTTTCATTGAATAAAGACATAGATTAATATTTATTATTAAAAATAATAAAATCATAGTATATGAAATATTTTTATGTTTTATATGATAATTTTTATGATAGTTTTTAAGGGGGAATAATAAGAAACAAAACTAAAACATCACATAAAAAACATAATCATATTCTTTTAAAATCCTCTTTTACATTATTCCTTATTTACTAAATGGTTGGTATTATGCTAGAAAAACACCTATAATACATGGGGAGGTATTTTATATATTTAATTTTTTTGTTATTTTATAATCCAAATGGATTTGGAAGTGTGGATATTAGAGGTGAGAAGGTTTTATATTATAATAAGAGGAAAGGACACACTTGGTAGTTTTCAAATGATTAAAATATATTAATGACCTAATCAATATAAATATCTCTAAAAAAGACAATCTAAGAACATGATATTATACAGGATTTATTTAATGACAAAAAATTGAATTTATTCTTGTTTTATTTCATTTTAATTAGGATAAATTTAGTTTAACCCCATTGTTATTGCCTTTTTACTATATATTTGGTAAAAAGATATAATTTTTAATATCCATTATGAATATAAATTTAGTATAAATTATTAGATAATATAATTTAAGATTATTAAAAATATGGAATCAATTTTATAAAATTCAATTCATATAAGTGTAAGAATTTAATTTAAAATTTAACATGTAGAACCAGATGACATGAAGTTTTTCAGAAAAATGTCTTATTAATTGTAGACAGTTTTTTTAGAAACATAAAGACAAAAATTGATTCAAGTGAATTAAATTCGAATATCAAAATTACAATTGAAATAATTAAACTTTAAAACAATTTTAATTTATACTTTTTCTATATATAATTAAAGAAACTATAAGATAGTTTTTAAGAAAACATTATTTTTTGCAATTCAACAAATAAATAAAACATTTGAGATAATTCTAAAACATAAATCAAAGATAATTTTGAAATTACTAGTTAAAAATTATATATTTTTTGAAATAAAATTTATTAATTTTTTTATTTCATTATAATAATTGTTCACAAAATTTAATGAACCCCACGTTTTTTGAAATTTTATATTTAATGAATAAAATATAATTAAAAAAATTTATTTCTTATTTTCATAATAATTAATGAGTATAATAGTACTAATTTATTCTTTTATAAATATATTTCCTTATTAGTTTTTACATATTCAAACCCACCAATTCAAGTAATATATTATAATTTTTATGTTTAACAAATAATAATTCATGGTTGTTTAAGCTCAATAATTTGTCTCACATAATCTATCAAATATAGTATTTTTTTTAAAATCTAGGGTGTTAAAAGTAGAATCATTACTAAATTAAATATGATACATGTATCAATCACTTTTTACCCCAATATTTATTTCTAAGTTCTCAGGTTAGACTATAGGGTTACTAGAGTCTTGTAGAAAGTATAGGCTAGCCTCCATACATATAAAGGTCTCCCTAATCTAAAAAACTACATACTACCTCAACATTATTTCCCTTGGTTAACAATAATTTCATCACATGAACACTAACTCTGAGAACAATACCAATGATAGAACCACATTGATAGAATCCTGACCTAATGAGACACACTAGGGACCCACTTTTGTTGGTAGTATGTCAGGTGTCCCAATACCACCTTCAATATGACAAAGGTTTGTGAATTTCACCCAGTAGGAATATCACACAATATAAGAGGAAATATACTATAAAAACCCACAAATATATATATATATATATATATCCAAAAATGAACTATATATCCAAAAAAAACTATTAGGAAATATAAATATAATCATCTAAACTTTATAAAATTCAAGTATGAAACAGAAAGTAAAAAAATGCAATTCCACATTAGGGGAAACCAATGGAAAAGTGAATATCTGACAATTATCTATACTAATAAATAATAATACTCATTAATATTAAACTAAATACATAAAATAGATAATCAATAACATGATGTAATCATCGTCTCCACTAATGGGGTCCACACTATGCTAGCAAGTGCCATCTAGCATCACCTCACATCAATTACAAACAAGACATGTCATCCCCAAACCACAATGTCCTTCATAAACCTATACAATGATTTAATAGATTCAAAATTTGTGCTAAAAATACCAGTGTATGAGTGATTATATACATACTGAGTAGAATTATCCAAAAACAAAAAGAAAAGGATCCATGCTAACCTTCAATGTATTGTTCCAATTTTATCAGATGTCTGCAAAGAAAAATATTAACATGAAATAAAAAGAAATGATATAGATAATATCTATAATATATTTTATATTGATAAATATATATTTTAAATCTTAGAATTATCTCACTTAAGTCACATTTCTCTACCAACCAAATGTTCTTATTAAGATGAATAATCCTGGAAGATTGAATTTGATATCACAGTAATATAGCATATCCCACGGTAAACCCATGGGGGTCTTGAGAAGTCATATGATTAACATCCCATGTAAGTAATGAATAATAGATATTCTTATCTATGTCTATTTATGAATTAGAAAGTGTTTTAGAGGCTTAAAATGGGAATAAATCCAATCTTAAGCATGGAATACTCTAATATTTTTAAAAGATTGTTTTACCGCCTTTTGATGGTGAACAATTTTTAAATATAACTTTTGACAATTTTATAAGCTATATTTTTCTAAATAAACTTATTCTTTATGATTGGGACATTTATATTTACTTTGGACAAATTTCTGTTATTTTTCTGATAATGTTCATTTTTTAATGAATAGTGAAAAGTGTTGTATTTTAATTCAAAATCACTGTTTAATCGAATTTATTTATATAGTTAGATTATATTTTTAATTGGTTTTAAAGTTAAAATAGAATATATTTTTACCATTTAATCCAATGGTGGTCATTGGAATTAATATTACGTTGAGACTGGACATAAACGAGTGTCAATCTTTTGATAGACATTGTTTCTTAAAAACAAGCTACTTGATTTGACAACGGGATTTAATTAGAAAATTAATTAATTCAACTTCTATGTTATGAATTTGTTAAAATATACATCATTTTTTAATTCAGAATATCAAATATATCTTAGGGTGAATTTTTTGTATTTTTCTTAAAAACCTTAATTTTTGATGAATAGTGAAACCACAAAATGGTAGTTACATTAACAAATTTTTCATTGAAATGGAACTTTACCACTTCTGTGATTTTAATTTCAAAAATCAAATATAAATGATTTTCATTATTAAGTAAAATGTGGTTCAATGGGATGAAAATAATTTTCGATGAAAAGTAACATTTAAGTTTTATTAATCGCGATTAAAGGTAATTAGTGTGATTTGAGGTAAAAATGATAATTTAATAAAATGAAAATATCTTGACACTTGTCATAACCCTATTGGATGACTCATGGATGACCAAGAAAATCCATGGGTCTATTTTTGGGACCCCATGGAGCCACTTGGGTAAGATAATGACATTAATGCCTTTTATTTAAAGTAAAACTAAAAGTGACAAAAACATGTATTGTTTTACTAAAAATAATTACATGGGGTTATACAAGTCATATTTTTTACTATAAATATTCATTGGAATGAAAAAAAAATCCTACATCATTGTATTTTTTTATAATTTTTAGACATTATATAAATTTAATTATTTATGACATCGTGATGATGCATCGATTACCTCATTATTGAACGATTTAAATAAAATGAAAAGATAATATAAAATATAAGACCGAAACATGTCAAAAACCTTTTGTATGGGTGGATTTCATACTATTATCACCTTATCCTCTAAATAAATCAATGTGGGACCTTTAAAATCCGTAACGCAATTGAAAATAAAGTAACATTTTATACCTTTCCAAGAGTGCCCCTCCTCTCCTCTTATAAAAGGCACCCACCTCTACCTCCTTACCCACACCTCTCAAGACTTTTGCTCGACAAATATCTGATCATTTTGTCTCTCCAAATCCCTCTCATCATCCTATAAGCCTTACCTTAGGCAGTAAGCTCTTCAAGAAACCATTTTGGTTCAAACCAAAGGGAGTTACCCGATTTTAAGGTAATGTCTTCACTTGTTTTCTTTTATTTTATTTTGCTTCTCCAACCCCCTAATCAATTTTTATTCCTTTCTTTTGTAACAAATCCAATATCTTCAATATAATAGTATGTTTTTATAAGATGTATTTGAGATACACTTAAACACACCTACATCTAATGGTTAAAGAACATATTGTTTCTGTGGATGGTGAATTTCTATCTCACGAAATGGTGATTGATCAATATTCTTTTAACATATTAAAAGGAGGCCATTAAGATGTCACTATATTTATATATGATATATAATATGTTTATGTTTTCCATAAGCTTCTTGTATTTTTCATTTCTGTCATACCTTTATGGTTTCCATTATGGGTAAACGCGATATTATCATTTTAGGAAGTGCGGACTACCGCCCCTTCAAAGTGATTTGATTTGTTAATACCATATGTGGTACGTATAAAGGATATATTTAATGGTATTATATTTGATACCATACTGGATTTATAATACTATTATGTATCATTATGTTTTAATTCCATTAAATATGAAATAGAAATGGAAGTAGCGTTCATGCGTACGTACGGCTTACCGTCTCCATGAACGGTGCATTTCATTTCTTACCCCTAGATGTTATGTAATATTATAAATGCATGTATATAATGGATATATATGATATATATGACATCTACATAATGAATATAATTTTGGATATAATGGATATTTTACCCCATGAACAAACTTGTAATTATAAAGAGATTATTTTTGACTCAAGTACTAATGATCAAAAAATTGACCATTATTAATTTAAATAATTAAATAGTGTTCATGACATGGTAATAAGTGATAGAAAAGGAATAATTAACTTGAAAAAGTTTATTAAGAAAGATGAAATTAACTCAAGTTTATTATTCAGGATGTTAAAGAATGATCACATCTTGTCAAACCCGAGGTAAGGGACTTCGTCTCAATATCCTTTCATTAAGGCATATTTTGTTTTATACAGTACATTATTTTATACGGTGTATAAAACCCTTTGACTTTTACGTTTATTAAAAAGGAAATTTTTTTATACGAATCTTTTTACTATACGACAAAAGGGAATTTTTTTTGTCACACGTATGCGGCGACAATGACTTCTCTGCCGCCGTGACCATTATTTGAGTTTCAGCTTCCTCTACAAGTCATAACATTTTTTTATGAAAAATAAATACCATGTTTTACTTTTCTTTTCTTTTGGTATTGAAAATGGTTTTCATAATGTTTCTATATCAATGTGATATATTGATATCTTGTGGTTTGAAATGTGGAAATGTTATGTTTCCTTTATGTGTGTTTTATGTGATATGATTATGTTATGGTTATTGGGCATTAATATGAAGACTGGTGGTTCCGTGATAAACTAAGGGGCGGTGAGATCGATATAGCTCTCCAATGCATTGGGTAACACAAAAGAGTTAAACATTAAGGTTTCTCCGAAGAGATTTAGGGAATATACTGTGATGGGTATTCCAAACATAATCATGAGGGTTACTCCCAACGTAAGAATGTTATGAATGCCTAAAGATACCTTTATGTCTTATGATATCAATGATTTATTCATGATTTGATGAGGTATGTCAAAGTGCTTATGTTTTATGGGTAAAGTATGATTTTATTTATTCTTATGTATAGATGCACTCTTGTTTCATTTCCATATTTTATATCCCTTACTGAGCTTTTTATGCTCATCCCAAGTTTTTTGAAATGTTTTTTCACAGGTCAATGGAAAGGTACATGATATGATGATAGTGTCATGAAAGAATCCATGTTTTATTTTAAATATGTTTCCGTTGATGGGAAGAATGAATACTATCTTTTATGTAACCACTTTGATTAAATGTGGAATGTAATCCATGTTTATGATCTAATTCTCTAAAACTCTAAAAATAAAAATATCCTCAATGTGTAATCTTGTAATAACTCAAGATTAAGTACGGTTTTAGGCTGGGGCCTTATAGTTGGTATCAGAGGTCGGTTTTGATAAATTTAAAATTTATAATTCTATTAAATGATTATCCAAAAATATTTTTTTATGGTCAAATTGAAATGATATAGAATTTGAAGATTACCATGTTGATTCTATCAGAGACATTTTTCTTCAGAATGGTTTTCCGTTGAGGAAACATGGAAGCAGTTCTAGGAAGGCATGAAGAAGAAAATGACCTTATGAATCAGCATCCTAAGATGGTCGGAATTGGAACTGAACAGTTTGTTGTCGTAATGGCGTAGTTGACTCAAGCGATAAATGGTTGTGGAACCCATGCACGAGATCAGCCAGATCAACTGCAGAGGAACATGTCCGTGGTGGAACATTTCATGAGGCAACATCCACTATAATTCAGAGGATCATCTGAACCTATGCTAGCTGAAGGGTGGATTAAAGCACTGGAGATGATTTTTGATGTCACAAGGTGTTGGATAATCAAAAGGTTAGTATTGCTATTTACCATTTTGAGGGTGAAGAAGACTAGTGGTGTTCAATGGTTAAAATTATCAAGGATGCTGATGAGATTGATTCTCTCGACTGGGATGAATTCAAAGGTATGTTTCTTGAGAAGTATTTTCATAAGGCTATTCGACTTAAGATGGAAAAAATTCCTAGAATTGAGGAAAGAGGAAAAATCAGTGGCTGCCTACGAAGAAATGGCCACTCGTTTGGTATGGTATGCTCCATATTTTATCTGAGACCATGATAGTAAAATCATTCATTTTTACTCAGGATTAAAGCTAAAATATTGAAGGGCATTAGCTTCTCATGATTTCCAGAGTTATGAAAAGCTTGTTCTATGTGCTGATAAGGTGGAAATGGAGTTTTCCAATGATCAAGTGTTCTATAACAACCAGTAGAAGAAGATACTGAGGTGGCAGGAGAAAGGAAAGAATTATTCAAAAAGGTCTGACGGTAAGAAGACTAAGTTTCCAGTTTGTGATAAATGTGGTAAAAGGCATACTGGGGATTATCTTCTGAATTTTGTAAAGTGCTAATGATTCAGTAAGATGGGACATAAGGGTCTTGATTGCACTGAAAGAGATCAGGGTGATGGTAAGACCAAATTTGATTTATAGTCAGTGAAATGTTTCAAGTGCAATGAGATGGGTCACTATGCAAACGAGTGTCCTACAAAGAGCTTGAGTGATGGGAAGCAGCTAAACTACAAGAAGCAAGGTGTGGTGAAATCCTTTGCAACTACTTCAGTAGATGTTGGGCTATCAAATGAAGTGGTATCAGGTACTTTGTTTGTTTTTTCATATTATGCCAGTGTGTTGTTTGATTCGGGGTCTACACATTCTTTCATCTTTGAAAACGTTTCTAGTAAAATGGGAATACCATCTTAATAAATGACTCCTGAACTTTTGGTAAAAACACTTGTGGGAAATTTTGAGGCAAAAATAATTTATAAGAATCTTTCTATCCTTATCCGTGGAAAGAAACTACTTTCAAATATTATTGTTTTACCTCTAGTGGTGTTTGGTGTTATCCTGGGTATGGATTGGCTCTCTATTTACCATGCTATGATTGACTGTAGAGCTAAAGAAGTTTCTTTTCAGAAATAATTTCAGTTTGTGTAAAATAATTAACCCTTACTATTGATAACATATCAAGAGGCTGAGAAACTTGTAAAAGATGAAAATGAATGTTACCTTGCACATATTGTTGAAAACAAAGGATCTGTTCAGATTAATGTTATGCCAGTGGTAAATGAGTATCCTGATGTCTTTCCTAATGAGTTGCCTAGAATAATATCAGATCAAGAAGTTGAGTTTACTGTTAACTTAGTTGCTGATGCTAAGCCTATTTCACAACCCCCTAATCGAATGGCTCAAATTGAACTTTTAGAGTTGAAGGAGCAATTGCAAGATTTATTATCGAAAGGTTTCATTTGACCTATCTCATCACCATGGTGTGATCCTATTTTATTTGTTAAAAAGAAAGATGTTTCTATGAGACATTGCATTGATTGTAGAGCCTTGAATAACATCGCTGTTAAGAACAAATATTGATTACCTCATATCGATGATTTGTTTGATCAGCTCCAGGGAGATCAGTTTTTTTTCAAAGATTGACCTGAGATCGGGGAAGAATCAGTTGAAGGTAAAGGAAGCAGATATTCCAAAGACCGTGATTCGATCAATATATTTCCATTATGAATTTTTAGTAATGCATTTTTGGCTAACCAATGCACCTGCTATATTCATGGACCTTATGAATAGAATTTTCCATGAGTTCTTGGATAAGTTTGTTGTGGGTTTCATTGATGATATTTTGTTGTTTTCTAAAACTAAAGATGAGCATGAAATACATTTAAGGGTTATTTTTCAAACCTTAAATTTTATGGGATATTCAGAAAGTGTGAGCTCTAGTTACAATAAATTTAATTCCATGGTCACATTGTTTCTAAAGATGGGATAACGGTTGATCCTGCAAAAAAAAGGTTGTTGAAGAATGACCAAGACCCACAAATGTAACTGAGATTCGTAGATTCGATGGTTCGGTAGGCTATTAGCGAAGTTTTGTTCGAAATTTTTCACGGTTATCTAGTCCAATGACTAAGCTAACTCGGAAGGGTGTTAAGTTTATCTGGACAAAAGAATGTGATGATTGTTTTCAGGAACAGAAAAAAAGATTGGAGAATGCTCTAGTTTTGGCACTACCTTCCAGAAATGGGGAGTTTGTTATCTATAGTGATGCTTCATTGAAAGGACATGGTTGGGTCCTAATACAGAATGATCAGGTAATTTCTTATGCTTCACGTCAGTTGAAAACACATATGGTAAATTACCCTACACATGATTTGGAATTAGCTGCTATTGTTTTCTCTTCAAAAATATAGAGGCATCATTTTTATAGAGTAAAGTGTGAAATATATACCGATCACAAAATTTTAAATTATATATTCACTCAGAAATAATTTAACATGAGATAGAGGAGATGGCTAGATTAATCAAGGATTGCGATTGTACAATTCATTACCATCCGGGAAAATAAAATAAAGTGGTTGATGCTTTCAGCCGAAAAAGTAATGATTCATTAACAATGTTTCATTTGGAACGTGATACTTTGTTTCAGTATTTGATGAACATTGTCATAGAAATTGTTGGTGCAGGATGTACTTCTGTTTTGTTTCAGGTATCAGTGAAATATTCTCTATCAGACAAAATTAAGCAAGCACAGAAGCAAGACAGTGAGTTACAGAAAACTTTAGAGCTGGTTCAGAAGGGTAAGTTTCTTGAATTCAACATTCATAATGATTGTGTTTTGGGATTTGGAAAGATATTTTGTATGCCCTATAATTCACAGTTGAAGAGAGATTTGTTATGTGAAGCTCATAGTTATCCGTTTTCAGTTCATCCAGGAATTACTAAGATGTATACAGATCTTCGAGATAATTACTGGTGGGACGGAATGAAAAGAGATATTGGTGATTTTACTGTGAAGTGTCTGACTTGTCAATTGGTTATAGTAGAGCGGAAGTTACGAAAAGGGATGCTTCATCCTTTACCAGTTCCAGAGTGGAAATGGGAGAATATATCCATGGACTTCGTTGTGGGTTTACTGAAGACACCTCGAGGTAATAATGCAATCTGGGTTATTGTTGATTGCTTGACTAAATATACTCAGTTCCTTTCTATACGAGATAATTTTTCCATAGACCATATTTCTCATTTGTATCGTAAAGAGATAGTCAAGTTACATGGAGTTACCCTCTCCATTGTATCTGATCGTGATCCCAGGTTTACTTCTGACTTTTGGAAATGCCTTCTGAAGTCGTTTGGTAATGAATTAAATTTTAGTACAGCTTTTCATCCTCAATCAGATGGCCATTCAGAATGAAAAATCCAGACATTGGAGGATATACTACGTTCTTGTTCGATGGATTATCAGGGAAGTTGGGACCAATATCATTCTTTGGTTGAGTTTTCTTATAATAACAGTTTTCATTCTGGTATACATATGGAACCATTTGAGGCATTATATGGGAATTGGTGTCGGACTCTAGATTTCTGGGATGAAGTGGGTGAAAGGAAGTTGATGGGACCGGAATTGGTAGAAGAGTTGGTAGAAAAACTTCAAATGATACAGAAACACATGAGAACATCTTAGAGTACACAAAAGAGTTATGCAGACAATAGGAGGAATGATCTCTCTTTTGCGGTAGGTGATCATGTTTTTCTCAAAGTATCACCATGGAAAAGTGTGATGTGATTTGGTAAGAAAGGAAAGCTGAGTCCAAGATTAATTGGACCATTTGAAATTCTAGAGAGAGTTGGATCAGTTTCATACTGAGTGGATTTACCGCCGATTTTATCTTAGGTACACAATGTTTTTCATGTTTCAATGTTGAGGAAGTTTATGCTAGATCCATCTCATGTTTTGAGTCCAGAGGTAGTTCAGTTGGAAGAGAATTTATCTTATGAGGAACAACTGGTTCAAATTTTTGATCACAGGGAGAAAGTGTTGTGGAATAAGTTGATTCATCAAGTAATGGTTTTGTGGAAGAACCACATGAGTGAAGAGGCAACATGAGAGTCTGAAAATGCAATGAGGGATAGATACCCCCACTTATTCGATAAGTAAATAAATTCCAGGGATGCAATTTTCTAAAGGGGGGAAGGAATTAACATCCCAAGTAAGTAATTAATAATAGATATTCTTATATATGTCTATTTATGAATTATATAGTGTTTTAGAGGCTTAAAATGAGAATAAATCCCATCTTAAGCATGGGATACTCTAATATTTTTAAAAGATTTTTTTACCGCATTTTAATGGGGACCATTTTTAAATCTAAATTTTGAAAATTTTATAATATATATTTTTCAAAATAAACTTATTCATTATGATTGGGACATTGAAATTTACATTGGATAAATTTTGGCTATTTTTCTGATAATGTTAATTTTTTTAATGAATATTAAAAAGTGTTGTATATTAATTCAAAACCACTTTTTATCTAATTTATTTATATAGTTATATTATTTTTTTAATTGGTCTTAAAGTTAAATTAGAATATATTTTTACCATTTAATCCAATGGTGGTCATTGAAATTAATATCACTTTGATATTGGACATAAACGAGTGTCAATCTTTTGATAGATATTATTTCTTAAAACACGCTATTTGATTTGACAGCGGGATTTAATTATAAAATTAATTAATGAAACTTCTATGATATTAATTTGGTAAAATAGACATCATTTTTGAATTCGGAATATCAAATATATCTTAGGGTTAATTTTTGGTATTTTTCTGAAAAACCTTAATTTTTTATGAATAGTGAAACCACAAAGTGGTAGTTACACAAAATGATTTTTTTCGTTTAAATGGAACGTTACCACTTCTGTGACTTGAATTTCAAAAATCCAATGTAAATGATTTTCAATTTTAAGTAAAATGTGGTTCAATGGGATGAAAATAATTTTTGATGAAAAGTAACTTTTATGTTTTATTAATCGCGATTAAAGGTAACTAGTGTGATTTAAGGTAAAAATGATATTATAATAAAATGAAAATATCTTGAAACTTTCCCTAACCCTTTTGGATGATTCATGGACGACTAAGGCAACCCATTGGTCTATTTTTGGGACACCATGGAGCGACTTGGGTAAGATAATGACATTAATGCCTTTTATTTAAGGTAAAAGTAAAAATGACACAAACATGTATAGTTTTACTAAAACAATTTTTACATGGGGTTATACAAGTTAGATTATTTACTGTAAATTTTCATTGAAATATAAAAATAAATTCCTACTTCATAGTATTTTTTTGAATTTTTATACTTTAAATAAATTCAATTATTTATGACATCATGATGATGCATCGATTACCTCATTATTTAACGATTTAAATAAAATGAAAAGATAATGTAAAATCTATGACCTACACATGTAAAAAACCTATTGGATGGGTGGATTTCGAACTCTTATCACCTTATCCTCAAAATACATCAATGTGGGACCTTTAAAATCTGAAACCCATTTGAAAATAAAGTAACATTTTAGACCTTTCCAAGAGTGCCCCTCCTCTCCTCTTATAAAGGCCCCCGCCTCTACCTCCTTAACCACACCTCTCAAGCCTTTGGCACGGACAAGTTCTTATTATCTTGACTCTCCACTTCCCTCTCCTCATCCTAGAAGCCTTACCTTAGGTAGGAATCTCTTCACGAAACCCTTTTGTTTCAAACCAAAGGGAGTTAACGGATTTTAAGGTAATGTCTTCACTTGTGTTCTTTTATTTTATTTTGCTTCTCCAACACACTAAACTCTTTTTATTAATATTTTTTGTAACAACTCCAGTATCTTCAATATACTATGATGTTGTTATATTATGTATTAGAGCTTCACATACACACACCTACAACTAATGGTTAAAGAACATACTGTTTCTGTGGATGGTGAATTTCTGTCTCACGAAACGATGATTGTTCAATATGCTTTTAACACCTTCGAAGGTGGACATTAAGATGTCACTATATTTATATATGATATATAATATGTTTATGTTTTCATAAAATTTCTGTATTTTTCATTAATTACATACCTTTATGGTTTCCATTATGGGTAAACACGATATCATCATTTTAGGAAGTGCGGACTACCGCCCCCTCAAAGTGATTTGATTCGTTAATACCATATGTGGTACATATATAGGATATAATTAATGATATTATATATGATACCATATTGGAATTATAATAATATTATGTATAATTAGGTTTTAATTCCCTTAAATATGAAATAGAAATGGATGTAGCGTTCATGCGTACGTACGGCTTACCGTCGACATGAACGGTGCATTTCATTTTTTACATCTAAATGTTATGTAATATTATAAATGCATGTATATAATGGATATATATGATATATATGATATCTACATAATGAATATAATTTTGTATATAATTTATATTTTACCCCATGGACACACTTGAAATTATAAAGCGTTTATTTTTTACTCTGGTACCAATTATCAACAAAAGGACCATTATTAACATTAAAAATTACATAGGGTTCATGACATGGAAATAAGTGATATAAAAGGAATAATGAACTTGAAAAAGGTTATTAAGCATTTATAAATTAACTCAAGTTTATTATTTAGGAGGTTAAATAACGATCGAGTCAAGTCGGACCCGAGGTAAGGTACTTCGTCTCAATCTCCATTCATTGAGGCATGTTTTGTTTTATACACAACTTTCTTTTATACGGTGTATAAAACCCTTTGACGTTTTTACTTTAATTAAAAAGGAATAATTTGAATATGAATCAATTTACCAAAAGACAAAATGGAATGTTTTTATCATACGTATGCGGCGACAACGACTTCTCTGTCGCGGTGACCATTATTTGAGTTTCGGCTTCCTCTATAAGCCACAACTTTTTTTTATGAAAAATAAATACCATGTTTTACTTTTGTATTAATTTTTTATTGAAAATGGTTTTCATAATGTTTGTATATCAATGTAATATATTGATATCCTGTGGTTTGAAAAGTGGAAATGTTATGTTTCCTTTTTGCATGTTTTATGAGATACAATTATGTTATGGTTCTTGGGCATTGATATGAAGACGGGTGGTTCTGTGATAAACTAAGGGCGGGTGAGCCCGATATATCTCTCTAATGCATTGGGTAACTCGAAGGAGTTAAACATTAAGGTTTCTCTGAAGAGATTTAGGGAATACAATATGATGGGTATTCCAAACATAACCATGAGGATTACTCCCTACGTATGAATGTTATAAATGCCTCAAGTTACCTTTATGTATTATGATTTCTATGATTTATTCATGATTTGATGAGGTATGTTAAAGTGCTTATGTTTTTTGGGTAAAGTATGATTTCATTCATTCCTATGTATACATGTACTCAGGTTTTCTTTTCCATATTTTATATCCCTTACTGAGATTTTTATGCTCGTCACATGTTTTTTGAAATGTTTTTTCATAGGTCAAGGGAAAGGTACATGATATGATGATAGTGTCAAGGATGTTTCAAGAAATAATCCATGTTTTATTTTATATATGATTCCGTTGATGGGAAAAATGAATACCATCTTTTATGTAACCACTTTGTTTAAATGTGGAATGTAATGCATGTTTATGATCTAATTCTCTAGAACTCTAAACCTGAAAAGATCCTCAATCGTTAATCTTTTAATAACTCAATATTAAGTAACGTTTAAAGCTGCGGACTTATAATAAGTGTTGAATAATTGTACATATATGGTACCCTCTCTTCATACTGTATTGATCTTATTATATAAGATGCTATTATTTTTTCCTATATTAGACCACCTTATGTCCTTTAAACCCTATCTTCCTTTGTGGTTAATTTTTTGTCTATATAATGTGTGTTCTGTACCCTTCTATTTGGTTTCCTTCTTTTAATTAGATAAATATATTTTGGTTGTTTGAAAAAAATACATATCTCATCCATACTAATAACCACATAGTTGTTTGAGTATAGGATGATGAATCATAAAATAAATAAATAACAATATGCTTTCTAGGTAGAGAAATCCATTTAATTTGTAAATACCATACATATTCTCAGGCATATGAACTACCAATTCCATATTACTAGTGTAACCTCACATGAAAATTAATGTATAACACATATCTCACTTAAGGATACCTCATTTTAGGATGTACTAACTCTAGTGGAATGTGATCACCCTACTAAATCTCTAAGATAGAGGAGTATTGACTAACAGGGGACATACAATCTAGTAGTGTTGGTGAGTATTGAACCAAAATATACATGGTATAATGGGAGAAACAATCCCAGATATGGACTTTTTATTTGATTAGTACCAACCCTAGAAAAACTCGAACGATCAAAATGAAAACTATAATCTACAGAACCTTACTAATGGAAGTGCCCTCTCACTGCACCTCTTGTTAAATATATAAAATCAAAACCTTGTAAATCATTGCATACTATAAAAATATATATTAATGATGGAATAACTTGGAAATAAATATGATCCAAAGGGAAATGATACATTAAGTAGATCAGTCTCAAAATATTATATGACATTCCCTCTCGGGGTAGATGGGGTGTATCCATAACACACAGCATAGGCGTGCAATATAATTACAATGGATGTATATACCTCAACTGTAAAGACTCGCAAATTTCAAGGAAATTTTTTTCTTAATTTTCTTTGGAATTTTACAAGAGCGCAGCTTCAGATGGCACCTGATTCCGAGGCCCGGTGTGCCCGGAATCAATTTCCGAAGTTTGGCTCGGGTACGTTCAGTGAACGGACGAGCGGGTTTTTCTATCTTTTGAACCGGTGCCCGGAATCAAATTCTGAGGGCACCGATGAAATCGCAGCGCCGGTATTTGCTTAGAAACGCCTCTTCCGGAGTTGCGTTTGCTCAGACGTGGTTTTTAAATTTTGCGGCTTTAAGTCAGAAATAAAATAAAGTTTGTGCGACAACTTTATTTTATTTCACTTAAGCTGTTGGAAGCCACTTGAAGTCACTTAAAGACGACTTGAACTGAGTTGAACTGGATAGGATGCTATCCAGAAATATCCTACCCTCTTGGTAGGATATTTGTGAGGCAGGGCCCGCACGAGCCCCGCCGTTTCTTTCGCTAAGTAACGCACCCGCGAAAACCCGTCAAAGTAACTGAAAAGTCAACCGACGCGTTTTCTTTAATTCTTAACAGACCATTTAATTGGGCGGTTTATTTCGTGAATTAAATGGACTGTTTCTTCGTGAATTAATTGGGTCGTTACTTATGCGTTTTACGTTTGTTGGCAAAATAATAAAATAGACAAACTTGTCTATTTTGGAGGATTGCTATCGTTGTGCAATTCCTCTGAGCCTCCACCCTCTCCGCGAAGAACGCGAAGAACGCGAAAAACGCGAAGAACGCGAAGAACGCGAAGAACGCGAAGAACGCGAAGAACGCCGGAACCGGAATCCGACGACGCACGATCCGCGACGTCAACAGCTTTTCCGCGACCTTCTTCTTCTTCTTCTTCGGTGCCTCATCTTCCGCGGCGAACCTGCGATCGGCGGTTAAAGGTGAGAATCGAAACTTCTAAATTCTCCCTTCTTAATTTCAATAACAACGGATTTAATTAATTAAATCCGTTTGTTCTTGATCCGGAGATTGGCGACGCGACGCCGGATACCGCGACGACGCGACGATCTCCTTCTTCCGCGACGAGCAATCCCGCGACGATCCCCCGTTCGGCAACAACAGCTGCGAGGTAGGGATTTATTTTGGAAAAGTTACCCCTTTTAAATTTTCTCGTGAACGTTCTTGAAAATTTAAAAAGCCGGTTTCAAACGAACAATTTTATCTTTAAATAAAATTGTTGGATCATGTGTTGATCATCGTTTTCTTTTCTCCCGTTGATTATGGCTAACGCGGAGGGTGCGGGTCTAACGAACAAGACCCGGCAACCCTCCGCCGATCTCTTTTGTTTTGCGGATATGGCGGACGACGACAAACCGCGCGGCAGGGGCGATCCGTTGTTTCCGCAGTGAAGGTCGGCATCCGGGAGGGGCATCGGCGCAGACGGGAGGCAAATCGGGCCACCGGAGCATCTCCGGCGGCCCGCGGAAGGAGGCGGCGGCGCGGGTCGCCGGCGCGGCGGCGCCGGCGACCGGGGGCGGCGGCGCCCGGCGCGCCGCCGGAGGAATCCGCCGCGGCTCGGCCGCGGCGGCGGCGAACCAGCGGACCCGCGGTCCGCGGGTCCGGTCCACCCGGTCGGGACGCGGCAATGTGCCGCGTCCGCTGACCACCTGCGCGGCCCGCGTGCGGGCCGCGGCTCCCTCGACCGCGGGCTGCGCCCGCGGCCTTCCACCCGCGCGGCTGGCCAAGCCGCGCCGGCCGAGCCGGCCGGTCCGGTCGGCCGGGCCGCGCCCAGGCCGGACCGGACCCGGCCTAGCCGGGCCGGGCCGGGTCGGGCCGACCCGGTTCGGCCGACCCCAGGGGGGGTTCGGGTCGGGTCGCCCCGGGCCCAGAACCCCCGTTTCGGGCCCTCTTCGGTCTTTTGCCCATATCTTGGGCCGGGGACCTCCGATTGACGAACCGTCAGCGGCTACGCGATCCTTGGATCGAGACGGTCGTTTCGGTATATTATACTCAAGGTTTCGGAAGACTTTGGGTTCGGTCGGGTTGGTTCGTACACGAAACCAACGGGGCCCTCGGAGCGGAAACGCTCATAACCTGAGCTACGGACGTCCGAACGACGTACCGTCAGCTGTGGTAGTTTCCTCTAAGTGAGACGGAACTTTTGGCATACTCCGCCCGAGGATCGGATACAGGCGGAGTATGGTCGGGTTGGTTTTGCCCTAAAAACCAACCGGGCCCCTGGGACGAAAATGCCAATAACTCTCAGACCGGGCGTCCGATTGACGCGCCGTCTGTTGCGTTGAGATCCTGTTGTCGTTACGGAACTTTTGGATACATCAACTTCGGACTACGTGTCAGTTGATGTATCAGCCTCTCGGCTCGTGGAGCGGACCCTCCTAAACGAGCTCGCTTTGTGCGGGAACCCTAGCGCTGGCTGTGACTTCGACGGCAGAGCAGAGATCCTTCGTGGACTGCGACGACGGCAGAGCAGAGATCCTCCGTGGACTGCGACGACGGCAGAGAAGAGATCCTTCGTGGACTGTGGCGACGACTGTGCAGAGATCCTCAGTGGACTGCGTCGACTACTGCACTCAGCGATCCCATGTGGATCAGTGCCTACAGGTTCTGTGTGAGCCCGATCCTACGTGGGTCCTTACTACCGGTTCTGTGTGAGCCACTGCCTACAGGTTCTGTGTGACCCCGATCCTGTGTGGGTCTTCTGCGGGGGTTAGTACCTATCGATCCTTCGTGGGTCCGACGACTTAGACGGATCAGTGATCGTCTTGACGTCATCTGAAAAAGTATACCTGGTTGAGCTGAATCTTATGTTACTCTCCTTTGTGGATTGTGTTGAACTATCCTTTGTGGATTTACTGTTTACTCTCCTTGTGGATTTGAGTCTTGCTTTCCTTTGTGGATTGAGTTGTTCTCGAGCTCGTGAGCAGAGCTAGAAATGGGGACTTAGGTATATGTATGGGCATATACCTAAGTCGAGTCAGATGTTACTTCGTGATTGCATCTTTCTTTTGTGCTATATCCTTTGTGGATTTCGGGAGACCTTCGGGGGTCTCGGGGTCCTTACTGAGTAGCTTGTACTCACCCCTGCACGGGCTATGCCCGCACCTTGTTGTGTTGGTTGCAGACGACGGACAGCGCTGATCACGGTTGGGGCGTGGAGCAGGACGGTACCTGGAGGTGGACCACTGGGCGGAACGTACTCGGAGCGGACGTGGGACCCGAGGAGCCTGGAGGCTATCTGTACCCACCCTTCAGGTGGGATTGCCAGTGGACGACACGAGGCCGCCGACTTTTCTTCAGTTGCTGTACTTTACTTTTCAGTTGTACTTTACAGTTGGGCTTGTATTTCCGGCCCCTTTACCTTTCTGCACTTTACTTTCCGCTTGCTGACTCTCTGTGGTTGTTACTTATAAAGGCAATGCCTTCCCTTTTTACTGGGATTTTACGCCTTGGTGCTAGTCGCCAGCCCCTGGCCTATGGAAGGCGGGCTTGGGGTAGTCACGGCACGGGCCCCGAGGACGGGTCGTGACAAATTGGTATCAGAGGTGGTCGGTTCTACCGCATACTCTGATCGTCTTTTCTTTCTATGTGAAGCAATAGTGTTTAGTGTATTGAGTGTGGTTATCAGTTCAGGGAGCCCAGTGTTGGTGCGGCGGCCGACGTATCCGTACACCAGGACCCTGACTCCTGATTTCCGACTTAATGCATGAAAACATTGATTGCGTGTGTGTTTCAAGTTTTTCTTTGTGATTACTTGTGTCAGCTCACCGGGTATACTGATCTGCTTTATGAAAGTCTCAAGTTTTCCTTGTGATTACTTGTGCCAGCTCACCAGGTATACTGTTCTGACTGTGGTGCTCTTGTTCTCCTTTTCAGGATGGCCCCGCGACGACTGCCAGCTAGGGTTCCGAGTGTAGGGCGCGACGGCAGCCCACCGAGCGACGAGGCCTCGGTGCAGGGCCCTTTGCCAGCAGTGGCACCGGCGGTAGCCTTACCCGCCGAGCCACCGATGCTTCCAGTACCGGACGCTGACGATGCACGTCGCCTCAGGGCACTGCATGAGTTTCAGAGCCAGCGACCGCCCAGGTTTCGCGGTGAGGCGGACCCCCAGGCCGCCGAGGACTGGCTAGAGGCGGTGGTACGGATCTTTCGGCTAGTGAGGACACCAGCGGATCTCATGGTGATTCTCGCAGCGAGCCTCCTGCAGGCGGCGGCATGACGATGGTGGAGCCTGATGCTCCAGGTTCACGATGAGGCATCCCTGCTCTGGACGGACTTCGAGAGCCCCTTCCGCTCTGAGTTCGTCCTGGCCACCCTCCGAGCGGTGCGCATCCAGGAGCTTCTCCAGCTGCGCCAGGGCAGCATGACGGTCGCTCAGTACGCGGCGAGGTTCACGGACCTATCTCGCTACTCGACCGACATGGTACGGGACCCCTTCTTCCGGGCCCAGACCTTCGAGCAGGGCTTGCGACAGGAGATTCGGGCGTCGCTGATCTCCCTCAGCATTCCGACCCAGGCGGGAGTGCTGGAGCGAGCCCTCCTGATCGAGAGCTTCCTGGCAGAGCCTTCTTCAGCGGCGAGACCTAGCGCAGGGCGGCAGGTAGCTGAGTCTTCGGCAGCAGGTAGCCGACGGATGACTCACGGGTCCAGGCAGACCAGACCCCCATGCAGACGGCCTCAGGACACCGGCTCAGCAGTACGAGGCACACAGCGGAGTTCCAGCCTTTCGAGAGGCAGGCTGTGCTACTCTTGCGGCGGGCAGGGTCACATGGCTCGTGACTGCCCGACTCGCCGATCAGAGGAGCAGCAGACGGTGGAAGGGCCACCCAGGCAGAGGCAGAGGGTCGACCGTGGCGGTCCGCAGGGAGGAGGCGGACGAGGCAGAGGAGCTGGCCGAGCAGCGGGTGGTGGGCGACGCTTCCAGGCTCTACCCCCACCACCACCAGGAGGGCCACCTCGACCACAGGGAGCCGGCGGGCAGGGACAGGCCCAGCTCCAGGCAGTGGAGGCCTACGACCCCGACATGCCAGAGATGATTCGAGGTACGATCTGTGTCTATTCCACCCTTGCTGCAGTACTTATAGACACAGGAGCGAGTCACTCTTTCATAGCCTCTGCCCTTGTTCGGAGCTCGGAGATTCCGACTGAGCCGTTGGCTCGATCCTTACGGCTAGAGACTCCTACGGGAGCAGACTCGACGATTACGCACTGGTGCCGGCAGTGTGAGCTTACTCTAGGAGGCGAGAGCTTCGGCTGGGATCTCCTTGTAGCGGCGTCGAGGCCTTACGACGTCATCTTGGGCATGGATTGGCTATCCACGGTTCATGCCCAGATCGACTGTTTTAGGCGCAAGGTGCGATGTGTTCGCACCGACGGGAGCAGGTTTACCTTCACCGGCGAGAAGGGAACCTTTGCAGCACAGGATGGACTTCCGCGGAGGAGAGTGCAGCCCATCTCTCATCAGTTGGCTAGCCTCATCCTAGGAGCAGTGGACGTGCGGAGTCCGGCTTTTCCTGCAGTGGTGGACCAGTACGTGGACGTCTTTTCCGACGACGTTCCAGGGCTACCTCCTCGTAGAGAGGTAGACTTTTACATCGACTTGTACCCCGGGACAGCCCCGATATCTACTCCAGCATATCGGATGGCCCCCGCCGAGCTTCGAGAGCTGCGGGTACAGTTGGAGGACTTGCAGAGCAAGGGGTTTATCCGACCCAGTGTTTCACCCTGGGCTTCCCCGATTTTGTTCGCCAAGAAGGCGGACGGGAGCTTGCGACTGTGTGTCGACTATCGTCGCCTGAACCAGGTGACAGTGAGGAACAAGTATCCGCTGCCACGGATTGATGACCTCTTCGATCAGCTCAAGGGAGCGCGGTGGTTCTCGAAGATAGACCTCCGGTCAGGCTATCATCAGCTCAGAGTTCGAGACGAGGACGTACCGAAGACGGCCTTCAGGTGTCGGTATGGCCATTATGAGTTCTTGGTTATGAAGTTCGGCGTAACCAATGCTCCAGCAGTGTTCATGAGCCTCATGAACAGGATCTTCCAGCCATACCTCGACCGATTTGTCGTTGTCTTCATTGACGACATTTTGGTATACTCGACGACTGAGGAGGAGCATGCCTACCACCTGCGAGTTGTGCTAGACACACTCCGAGAGCACCAGCTTTATGGCAAGCTCTCAAAATGCCAGTTCTGGTTGCGTGAGGTCCATTTCTTGGGGCACGTCATTTCTGAGGCGGGAGTTGCAGTGGATCCCGCGAAGATCGAGGCAGTGCTAGCATGGGAGCCACCCAGGAGCGTGACAGAGGTGCGGAGCTTCTTGGGCCTAGCTGGATACTATCGGAGATTTGTGCCGAACTTCTCCAGAGTTGCGGCACCACTCTCAGCCTTGACGAAGAAGGGGAAACCCTTTGTGTGGTCAGACAGATGTCAGCAGAGCTTCCAGGAGCTGAGACAGAGATTGACCAGCGCACCTATCTTGAGGTTGCCTGAGGAGGGAGTTGGATACGTAGTTTACTGCGACGCATCAGGGACTGGACTCGGGTGCGTCCTGATGCAGGAGCGGGCCGTGATCGCCTACGGATCACGTCAGTTGAGGCTGCATGAGCAGAACTACGCCACTCATGACCTGGAGTTAGCAGCAGTGGTCTTCTCTCTGAAGACTTGGCGGCACTATCTGATGGGCGAGCGCTTCACTGTCTTTTCTGACCACCAGAGTCTCAGGTATATCTTCTCTCAGAAGGACCTGAACCTGAGACAGCGGAGATGGCTTGAGTTCCTCCAGGACTATGACTTTGAGATAGTCTATACTCCTGGGAAGGGGAACGTGGTAGCCGATGCCCTCAGCAGGAGGACGGGCATTCAGCTACTTGAGGAGGCGACGGAGCAGCTAGCCTCCTTGCAGATATCCTTCGTGGATAGAGACGGAGCAGCCTTTCTTCAGTCTCTCACAGTCTCTCCTCCACTTCTACAGCGGGTCAGGGAGGCTCAGCGTGGGGACGCTGACTGTGAGACCCGGCGTGCACTGATATCCTCAGGTCAGGCGCCTGATGGTTTCTCCCTTAGAGCAGAGCACGACATCCTTTTCAGAGGGCGTACCTTCGTACCAGTTGCTTTATGAGAGGAGGTGCTGAGAGAGTTTCACACGTCTCCCTTGGCGGTACATCCCGGAGTGGCGAAGATGTACCAGGATCTCAGACGACAGCACTGGTGTCCGGGCATGAAGAAAGCTGTGGCAGAGTTCGTTTCACGATGCCTCACCTGCCAGCAGGTGAAGGCAGAGCATCAGGTACCAGCAGGTTTGGTACAGCCCTTGGAGGTCCCGGAGTGGAAGTGGGATAGCATATCTATGGACTTCGTGACTGGACTTCCACGTACTTCCAGGGGTCACGACTCCATTTGGGTGATTGTCGACCGACTCACCAAGTCGGCACACTTCTTACCCATCAGAGAGCAGGGCTCAGTGGAGAGCTTGGGACGTCTTTACGTCCAGGAGATCGTACGGCTTCACGTTGTGCCATCATCTATCGTCTCCGATCGAGATGCTCGTTTCACTTCCCGGCTTTGGAAGGGGTTGCAGGAGGCGTTCGGGACGCGGCTCCATCTGAGCACAGCCTTCCACCCTCAGACGGATGGTCAGACTGAGAGGACCATACAGACACTCGAGGACATGCTCCGTGCATGTGTTCTCGACTTTGGTCGCAGCTGGGAGGACCACCTACCCTTGGTGGAGTTCGCGTACAACAACAGCTACCACTCCACCATCGGGATGGCACCATACGAGGCATTGTACGGCAGACCCTGCAGATCACCGTTGTGCTGGACAGACCCTGGGGAGTCAGCACTCGTGGGACCAGAGATGGTCCGAGCCACGACAGAGAAGGTCCAGATCATCCAGGATAGGATGAGGACAGCTCAGAGCCGGCAGAAGTCATATGCTGACAGGAGGCGGAGGCCACTAGAGTTCGAGGATGGCGACCACGTCTTTTTGCGAGTCTCACCTCGACGTGGTTTACGGAGATTTGGCCGAGGCGGCAAGTTGTCTCCACGCTTCATCGGGCCTTTCCAGGTCCTCGGCAGGATAGGAGAGGTGTCTTATCGCCTGGCTCTACCACCTCAGCTGCACCGGGTGCACGACGTCTTCCACGTGTCTCAGCTGAGGAGATACGTGCACGACCCGACGCACATCATCGACTTTGGGGAGCTGGACGTGGACGATGGGGCGACTTTTGCGGAGGTCCCAGTGGAGATCGAGGATCGACAGGAGCGGGTCCTACGTGGGCGGTCGATTCCTCTTGTGCGCGTCAGATGGCAGCACGGGAACCTCCAGGAGAGCACTTGGGAGCGGGAGGCTCAGATGCGTGCTCAGTACCCCCATTTGTTCCCCTAGTTTTGATGTATCTTTACGGGGACGTAAAGCCCTGAGGTGGGAGTAATGTAAAGACCCGCAAATTTCAAGGAAATTTTTTTCTTAATTTTCTTTGGAATTTTACAAGAGCGCAGCTTCAGACAGCACCTGATTCCGAGGCCCGGTGTGCCCGGAATCAATTTCCGAAGTTTGGCTCGGGTACGTTCAGTGAACGGACGAGCGGGTTTTTCTATCTTTTGAACCGGTGCCCGGAATCAAATTCTGAGGGCACCGATGAAATCGCAGCGCCGGTATTTGCTTAGAAACGCCTCTTCCGGAGTTGCGTTTGCTCAGACGTGGTTTTTAAATTTTGCGGCTTTAAGTCAGAAATAAAATAAAGTTTGTGCGACAACTTTATTTTATTTCACTTAAGCTGTTGGAAGCCACTTGAAGTCATTTAAAGACGACTTGAACTGAGTTTAACTGGATAGGATGCTATCCAGAAATATCCTACCCTCTTGGTAGGATATTTGTGAGGCAGGGCCCGCACGAGCCCCGCCGTTTCTTTCGCTAAGTAACGCACCCGCGAAAACCCGTCAAAGTAACTGAAAAGTCAACCGACGCGTTTTCTTTAATTCTTAACAGACCATTTAATTGGGCGGTTTATTTCGTGAATTAAATGGACTGTTTCTTCGTGAATTAATTGGGTCGTTACTTATGCGTTTTACGTTTGTTGGAAAAATAATAAAATAGACAAACTTGTCTATTTTGGAGGATTGCTATCGTTGTGCAATTCCTCTGAGCCTCCACCCTCTCCGCGAAGAACGCGAAGAACGCGAAGAACGCGAAGAACGCGAAGAACGCGAAGAACGCCGGAACCGGAATCCGACGACGCACGATCCGCGACGTCAACAGCTTTTCCGCGACCTTCTTCTTCTTCTTCTTCGGTGCCTCATCTTCCGCGGCGAACCTGCGATCGGCGGTTAAAGGTGAGAATCGAAACTTCTAAATTCTCCCTTCTTAATTTCAATAACAACGGATTTAATTAATTAAATCCGTTTGTTCTTGATCCGGAGATTGGCGACGTGACGCCGGATACCGCGACGACGCGACGATCTCCTTCTTCCGCGACGAGCAATCCCGCGACGATCCCCCGTTCGGCAACAACAGCTGCGAGGTAGGGATTTATTTTGGAAAAGTTACCCCTTTTAAATTTTCTCGTGAACGTTCTTGAAAATTTAAAAAGCCGGTTTCAAACGAACAATTTTATCTTTAAATAAAATTGTTGGATCATGTGTTGATCATCGTTTTCTTTTCTCCCGTTGATTATGGCTAACGCGGAGGGTGCGGGTCTAACGAACAAGACCCGACAACCCTCCGCCGATCTCTTTTGTTGTGCGGATATGGCGGACGACGACAAACCGCGCGGCAGGTGCGATCCGTTGTTTCCGCAGTGAAGGTCGGCATCCGGGAGGGGCATCGGCGCAGACGGGAGGCAAATCGGGCCACCGGAGCATCTCCGGCGGCCCGCGGAAGGAGGCGGCGGCGCCCGGCGCGCCGCCGGAGGAATCCGCCGCGGCTCGGCCGCCGGAGGAATCCGCAGCGGCTCGGCCGCGGCGGCGGCGAACCAGCGGACCCGCGGTCCGCGGGTCCGGTCCACCCGGTCGGGACGCGGCAATGCGCCGCGTCCGCTGACCACCCGCGCGGCCCGCGTGCGGGCCGCGGCTCCCTCGACCGCGGGCTGCGCCCGCGGCCTTCCACCCGCGCGGCTGGCCAAGCCGCGCCGGCCGAGCCGGGCCGGGCCGGGTCGGGCCGACCCGGTTCGGCCGACCCCAGGGGGGGTTCGGGCCGGGTCGCCCCGGGCCCAGAACCCCCGTTTCGGGCCCTCTTCGGTCTTTTGCCCATATCTTGGGCCTGGGACCTCCGATTGACGAACCGTCAGCGGCTACGCGATCCTTGGATCGAGACGGTCGTTTCGGTATATTATACTCAAGGTTTCGGAAGACTTTGGGTTCGGTCGGGTTGGTTCGTACATGAAACCAACCGGGCCCTCGGAGCGGAAACGCTCATAACCTGAGCTACGGACGTCCGAACGACGTACCGTCAGCTGTGGTAGTTTCCTCTAAGTGAGACGGAACTTTTGGCATACTCCGCTCGAGGATCAGATACAGGCGGAGTACGGTCGGGTTGGTTTTGCCCTAAAAACCAACCGGGCCCCTGGGACGAAAATGCCAATAACTCTCAGACCGGGCGTCCGATTGACGCGCCGTCTGTTGCGTTGAGATCCTGTTGTCGTTACGGAACTTTTGGATACATCAACTTCGGACTACGTTTCAGTTGATGTATCAGCCTCTCGGCTCGTGGAGCGGACCCTCCTAAACGAGCTCGCTTTGTGCGGGAACCCTAGCGCTGGCTGTGACTTCGACGGCAGAGCAGAGATCCTTCGTGGACTGCGACGACGGCAGAGCAGAGATCCTCCGTGGACTGCGACGACGGCAGAGCAGAGATCCTTCGTGGACTGCGGCGACGACTGTTCAGAGATCCTCAGTGGACTGCGTCGACTACTGCACTCAGCGATCCCATGTGGATCAGTGCCTACAGGTTCTGTGTGAGCCCGATCCTACGTGGGTCCTTACTACCGGTTCTGTGTGAGCCACTGCCTACAGGTTCTGTGTGAGCCCGATCCTGTGTGGGTCTTCTGTGGGGGTTAGTACCTATCGATCCTTCGTGGGTCCGATGACTTAGACGGATCAGTGATCGTCTTGACGTCATCTGAAAAAGTATACCTGGTTGAGCTGAATCTTATGTTACTCTCCTTTGTGGATTGTGTTGAACTATCCTTTGTGGATTTACTGTTTACTCTCCTTGTGGATTTGAGTCTTGCTTTCCTTTGTGGATTGAGTTGTTCTCGAGCTCGTGAGCAGAGCTAGAAATGGGGACTTAGGTATATGTATGGGCATATACCTAAGTCGAGTCAGATGTTACTTCGTGATTGCATCTTTCTTTTGTGCTATATCCTTTGTGGATTTCGGGAGACCTTCGGGGGTCTCGGGGTCCTTACTGAGTAGCTTGTACTCACCCCTGCACGGGCTATGCCCGCACCTTGTTGTGTTGGTTGCAGACGACGGACAGCGCTGATCACGGTTGGGGCGTGGAGCAGGACGGTACCTGGAGGTGGACCACTGGGCGGAACGTACTCGGAGCGGACGTGGGACCCGAGGAGCCTGGAGGCTATCTGTACCCACCCTTCAGGTGGGATTGCCAGTGGACGACACGAGGCCGCCGACTTTTCTTCAGTTGCTGTACTTTACTTTTCAGTTGTACTTTACAGTTGGGATTGTATTTCCGGCCCCTTTACCTTTCTGCACTTTACTTTCGGCTTGCTGACTCTGTGTGGTTGTTACTTATAAAGGCAATGCCTTCCCTGTTTACTGGGATTTTACGCCTTGGTGCTAGTTGCCAGCCCCTGGCCTATGGAAGGCGGGCTTGGGGTAATCACGGCACGGGCCCCGAGGACGGGTCGTGACATCAACCTACAAAAAATATAGTATTTTGTAAATTGTGTGTTAGGTAACATGGTTCCCATGAGTGTAATTTTAGTACATTTCATGTTGGTTGATAAGGGATACATCCCATATGGGGTGTACAAGATAGTGTGTGAGGCCAAATGGTTTTCTAGGAATCTGTTCCTAGTACACACTATAATGGTTAGATATTCACCTCAGGATGTGTGTTGGTAAAGGATACGATGTGTGTTTTATTTATCAGACCTAAAACATATCATCCACATTAGTCAATGTACATGATGTATGTTTTACAAACTATACATTTTGTAGTTAGGGTTTATAAACGGAAAATACTCCATCTCTTGGAACCCACTGACACTGCTGATCTCGAATCTGATCACATTTTAATGCAAAATCCTGGAACATATCTTGAATAATAAACCATCCAACATCAGCTTCATGCCAAAAGATTGTAGATGTTCCTAGTCTCATGGATATTAACATGTCTATCACACCTTGCACCATGACCATGTGCACATGAAATAAACATTCAATCTTGTTCTGCCATCCTTTAAATCAACTCCCAAATATTGCCTCTTATATCAATGATCATACCAAGGATGATATGTTAGGGGACCAGTCTTTTTTCAAACATTACTAATTCCTAGAATTGTATCCTACCATAGGCTAAAGAAAAAAAATTAAAAATGATGTGATAAATCCTAATTTAGCTAGGTGAGTTCTTCATTGGATATTGTGAACTCGACCATATGTCTAAATCATATAATACCCCAATTTGATGAATAATTAACAAAAAAACAGTAATCTTCAAGGCCAGTTAAAAATAATTTAATTTGAATGGCTATGAAAAAGGAATGAAAATATAAAAATTCGATAAAAACCTATTCCATATTCAATGTAATATAAAATTATATCAGGAATCCACAATATATCGATATAACACCAATAATATTTCCTAAAATGATCACACAAATATTTTAAATGTATAGATATTGATGGAAAATCAATAGAGAGAATCCATACATATTAAATGAATACTCATCTATTTAATTATATTTTAATTATTAAATTATCTAATAATTTATATCACTTCTAATTTGATTCCAATCCTCAAATATTTTTTTGACAACAAGATCAAGATCATTGAGTATGTCACTCTGATCAACATTTTCTATAAATTGGTTTCCATTAAAGAAGTATATAACATAGTCTATCAATATGGGTTTATGACATTATAAATAGATGTTAACCACATATATAATCTATAAAGATAGACTTATAGGGGCATTTAGGGTCCGAAACACCCAAAATTCAAAGGAAATGTTAAATTATTATTTCTTCAACATATATGGTAACATATATGAAAAACCACAAGATCAGAATAAACTTACATGATAGCTATGATAAAACCCATTAATGATGACAATAATACAATAGTTTCTTTATATAACATACCATTTTGGATAGATAATACATTATTTGAGAATATACTTGTTCTAGATAGGGAAATAATATAATATTTTTATTATTATGTAATAAAATACCCCCAATGCATATATTTCTATGAAATCTCAACAAACAATCCAAGAAATATTATTTAATGTGACCTAATGATTCATACTAAATAAACCGGTGTCATGAGACCACCATTTGGGAAATATGATGAAAATGAATTTATTTATTAAATTTCAAATATCTCATGAATCCAATCGTGCATAGAAATACACTAAATCACAAACTATGTGTAAATGATATTCATTGATACCAATAGAATCATTAGAATGTTTTTCTAAGTCCATCTATAAGGATTAATTTATGTTTTCCCCCCAAGGGAAACAATGAGTCTCCACAAACAAAAATATTATCTATGACAAGGGAATTTAAAATCTACTACACTATACAAACGCTATTTATCAATTATGGGAATTAAAGTAATATTGCAATGTAAATTAGACTATTTCATAGAGAAAAGAACCCATTAGGCTAGTGGTTTCAAATTGCATAAATGTTTTGAACTATACTATGAATATCACCATTGTTAAATAAGAGTTTAACAATTAAAATTTATGAATCCCAACATTGGTGTTTTAGTGATTGTGGTAGAATAACTAACATGATTCTGTTTTATATGGTTTTTCAAAATGGGAATCTATAAAATAGTATATCTTGGTGAAAATCATTTTTTATTTAAAAGGTAACTTAAAAAAAATATGCCTATCATAGGATTTTTGGCTACTATGGTGGTCTTATGGGGAGATGATGAAGTTATATTTTGTATAAAACAAAACTATAGGATATTAAATGTTATATTTTGATTATTAAAAGATTGAATAGAAAATATGGTTGTGATAAATGGAATAGAAATTTCCAAGGATGTTCTATGGTAAATTTTTATATCCTTAGGTAATGTTTATGGTGGTCCACATATGAATATTTTTATTATTTTTTATCAATGTTTTTTATAAGTATTCTTTGATAAATATTTTTTATCACTTTTACATGAACATGTAGTTCAAATGATAGGTAATTTTATAAGGTTTTCAAATTGAAACTATTGTGATTTAATTAATGGTTATTGTGGGAATAAATGAAAGCTAGTCAAGGAATATCGATGAGTGATCCTCTTTCAAGGATATTTATATTCAATAATGGTTGTTAATATAGAAATAAGAAAAACATTATAGAGGAAAATAGATAATAATTAAGTGATATGAATAAAGACTCATGTAGGGTGTTTTTAAAAGGATTATAGATAATATTCATATATCAGAAAATTCAATAATATTAGATGAAAAATAAAATAATTAAACAATGTTAATGTAAATGTTCTATGAAATGATAATTTCTCCATTCATCAATGGGTATTACATGAATTAAATTCTCAAGAAGTAGTGAGATTGTTTTTTAGATCATCTTTAATTATAAACCATGAAAGACTATATTAATTGTTATTGAATTACCACTGATCCATCTGTTGATCTTTCTTAATATCATTTGGACATAACTATAGCATTCTAGAGACAATATTATCAATTACATGATTTATTATTTTAGGAATAAGTGAGATAAAAGAGGGTACATTGGATACTATATTTTATTTGATAAAAATATTATAATTTAAATTATATGAATTATATGATACTTGTCATAGTAAATCCATTGATACACACCTTGGGGTGAAGCTTTTAAACTTTGTTATTAAATTTTTTTATTTCTAATCGGATTTATTTGAATAAATATAAGAAAAATTATTCATTGGAAATTATATTAACCTAAAATAGAGTTTTATTTTATGTTTATGAAATTATAAAATATCACAGACCACTGATCCTACCCTATATCAATTGGTATTAGGGAATCTAGGTACCCTCTGTGAAATTAGCATCATCTTTGTGTGCAAAATATAAACTCTTTTAATGATAGAGGTGTTTCCACCTTTAATAGATATAATTAACATATTTAAAATAATATTATGTTACCATATTCTATATCACTAATCATTGATATTTTTAGTATTGAGATTCTTAGATTTAATCCAATTATAAGATATTATCTAATGTCATTTTCTGAAAAGATAAATATTAAAGTTGATTATAAATCAATAAATAAAATTTTTATAGCTTTAAAATTAATTGTTTTTACCATTGTGATGGTCCATGAAACTAAAAAATATGAGCTGTTGGAAAGTAGTTATGAAGGTAATTTCAATGCTAAAGATCATTTGATTCATTTCTGGATAATCAGATTTTATGACATCAAAATCAGAGAGGAAAAAACCACTGATTACTATTTTATTTATGTAAATTTAATATCTAGAAGCATTAGTGGCTCTGGTGAAAATCTTGAGGACTCTACAATTTTGAATATGTTGATGATGAATTTTGCATATATTTTTTATCATAATATAGATTCTCTAGAAAACTAATATTATCGTACACATTTTTAACACAACAATATTCTATTTTCTTATGAAATGATAAATGATACAATATTTAACAACAAATCTAATGAAGAAATGTAATTTTAATCCAAAAACATTCTAAAATTAATGGAATAATATATTTAAGAATATAATGATAATAAATATGAATATGAGAAAGAGTGATATCATAATAGAATCATGTATCTTGTCTCATATATTTCATAAAATGAAAAGGAAAATACAACTGATATATAACAAATAAAATATTCAAATATAGTGGAATTAGAAATTTTACTATATAAAATCAATAAATAATTATTCATATATATATGACATGTTAATGGATTAAGAAACCTCAAAATAAATTTAGTGATAAACAATTATAAATACGTGAAGGAGTTTAATGATGGTAAAAAAGTAGTATCCATGAATAAAAAGGATAATTATGAAGAGAAATTAAGAAAAATATGATTCATTATCCACCATCCAATTAGATTATGAATCACCAAATATGTTCAAAAACATAATGGATTATTTAGTGAAGCATGATGTATCCTAGAGTAGGGAGTCAGTAAGAGGTAAAAACATTTTATGGACAATATTCATAAAGAAAAACTAGAAGCATTAATTTAGTAGAATTCAAAACCCATTTATGAATTTAGATTTTTTTAAGATATAAGATTTCATGAAAATGATGTAAAGGAAGAGTCTCTCAAAATATTAAATAAAATGATTTATTAAATAAAAAAATAAAAAGTAATGGCATCTGGGAAGAATAAAATAATTAAATATCTTAATGTAATTTTTAATGGTAAAAAATAATATATTTCAAAAGATACAATAAATGTTTTTGAAACAATAAATGAATTACAATATATAAATAATAATTAAATGAGGCATTCTAAATCAAAGATGAATCATCAATGGCCATAAAATTTGTGTTGTAAAAATAATACATTAAATATTAACATCATATATCTTTGAATAAACTAATTGTTACTAACATTGATGGTTCCAATTTTATATCCTATCATCTTTGGGTGAAAATGGGGATTATAATCCATCATCAATGATAAAAGGGCATAATTGAATTTCTGAAACATCATCATCCCCCAAAAATAATAAAACCCAAAGAGTATTATGTGTATAATTGTTATCATGTTGAAATATATTTATTTAATGGGCATTGTTGATGAAATATAATTTATATATACAAAACTTGTTCCTTTTGGTATAATATTTACATAGCATAAACAATTAAATAATTTAAAAAGAGATGCACTAAGATAAATGAAAAAAATGGGAATGAATGAACCTTTTTCCAAAAACTAGATCTAAACTACAAAAGAAAATATATATAAATGTTTGGACAAATTATTAAGTAGGTGCTGCCAATAAGGTTTCTTACATTGAAATGAATGACTAATCTTCCAGGTCTGATTTAATATAATTATAATAGAATTAAAATTTAAAAGATAAAGTGGGAATGAAAAATTTGTAATTGTAAAAGGATATTTGAATGATAAAATGAATGAAAATACATAAATTTGATATATTTAATGTTCATCCCACATATCAGGTGATTAAATAATACTAGAAAATATGCCTAAAATGATTGATCTTTTGTTCGATTATGAAATTAATTTTTATTAAGAATCAATAGAGTTTGTAATACTGATATTCAAACTAATAAGATAAAATTATAATATGTTAATCATGTTCATGGTCTGATACATATTTTTTGAGTGTAAGATTGTTACGTGATGATGTGAATAATGTTTTTTTGTAACACCAGGAGATTTTAAAAGAGAAACATCATATTAGATAGCACATATGACCTGAATGATAATGTATATAATATAATATAGCACCCAATACCTTATGATATATAAATTTTTATATAAATTCAATCTCATTAATAGCTTGCGATGCATGCAAAATTAAATTTGAGCGAAACATGATACTGTATTAAAAATTATTATATAATTATAGCCATTATAACCTATATATTAAATTGGTGGGTATGAATTTTTCTAAATACAATAATAACAATATATGTTTTAAACACATATAAATTATATACAATGGTTATTTATTGATTATAAATAATATTAGAACAAATTTATTGAATAAAATAATGTTTTATGAAAGAATATATTTTTATAAAAGGTGGTATATTAGATCTTTGAGAATATAATTAAAATTTAATTATTAAACCTTTTAAAAAAATAATTTGGAAAAATAAAATTATTATTTTTAATCTGGTTGTCAAAATTATTTTTGGGATTTTCATTGGAAATTTTATAAAAAGTTAAATTTTTCTAATAAATTGTCAAAAATATTTATTTTATTTATGAAATGTATTTTAATTATATATTTACCAAGTTATATTATATTAAATATAATATTTAATGTAATTTTAGTTCAAATATACTAAGCATTAATAAATTTTGGTCATTATAATCAATTTTACATAGAATATTCATATTAAAACATTCTATACTTACAATAGCTTTGTCTTTGAAAAACCGCTCTCTCATCGTGTCTGCAGTTTTATTTTATATTGAATTATTACACTTATATAAGATGAGATTTTAAAATAGATTATTTGATTTAGAATAAGAATAATTTATATTAAAAATAAAGTAAATTTTAATTTTTTCTATAATGAAAATTTTAAAACATTTAAAATCAATTACCATGGATACCGTAAAAATGGGATTATTGGGGTGGTTAATCTAAAAAATTAAGAGTTCAAAATAACCTAAAACATTTCCAAAAAAAATTTGATAAAAATATTTCATCCTTAAAACCATTTGATTTCAAGAATAATGCATTGGAGGCCTGATTTATGTCAAGAACATGTGTATAACTTCCTATATTAAAAAATTCTTTGTGTGTCATCTCCCCCACTTATAACTGGCCACCGCCTATAAAATAATATTCACACATCCACTACCACATGGATTATAAAATACCTACCCAAATTCCATAATTACATCCCTCTACACATCATAGAGGACTAAGTTTGATTGTAAATTCAACCTATTAAGGCTTTTGGTATAAACCAAAATAGGCTCTTTGAAGAATAGTTAAGATTATTAGACGTGTTTATTTTTTTAACTTATTTATCTATTACCCTAAAACCATATTATAATAAGATAATATAATAACAATAGTATATAATATAAATTTATATTTCAATTTATAATTTTCAGAACCTAGATCCATCTCCACTTCCATCAAATGAGAAAAATAAATTGTTGACCGTGTGTATGACAGACCATCACCTAACAAACTGATGTAATTATTTTTCAATTGGATACATTAATTGATATAAAGAATGATGAATTTTACATATTTATATTGTATTAATTTCATTTTAAAAAAATTTTATTTATTATATAATATATTAATTCTTATATTCAATTTTGTAGTGGATACAATAACGTCACCTGTTGGTTTAGCGGACAACCCCCTCACGAAGTGATGTGATTAGATTAAGAATTATGCATTACATAAAAGGTATTATGTTCAAAATTAATGTGTATATTTTATTTTTATTTTCCAAACATAATTCTATAAATATAATATCACATTAAACTTCTTACCTTCTAATTTGTTGGAAAAAATAGTGTTGTTGTTATGTACGTGTGGACTACTGCCTCCACGTAGCGATGTAAAATGGTTTTCATTTCATTTTTACATTTATAGTAATAAGGATGAATTTTATAAATATAAATGAAATATATATAACAAAAAAATATTCTAAAAGTATAAATTATTATATATTTTATTTTTATTCCATCTATCATTAAAATTTTAAAAAACATTCACGCCATTGTACATCCTTCCATATTAATAAATTATGTAATCCATTTTCTATGTCTAACATTACTATGTTACTGTAAATATATATATTTAATGAATATTTAAGAAAATTATATCATTTTTAACATTATTTATGTTGTTTTAATGTAATCAAATTAAAAGGACCAAATATACTGAATTGAAATATACATTAAAAATGATGAAATTATCACCCAAAATGGTGAATTTAACGAAGAAGTTTATTAAATGGATATTAAAAGGCTATAAGGAAATAATATATCGTATTAGATATATAATTATGGTTATATAATAGTTTTATAATAAATATATTTTAATTATATAGAACTTTCTTACACAAAATATGGTATTCGAGCATGAGGCAAGGGTGTTTCTTCGTGTATATAATACACGATTGATATGTTATTTAATAAATTTATTATATTAATGTTATTAAACGTTTTATTTGATGTTATTTTTTATACATTTTATTATTCAAATAAAAAAATGTTGTAAGATTTCATTCCAAAATATCATCATTATTCGAGATTGGTTTTGTTTAAGTCACCCTTGTGTAATTATTTGATATTAATATCTGAAAATCAATCTATTTTCCTCACCTATAGTTACTTATGAACATTTTCATGTAATTTTAGCATTATCCCACTATTTAGTACATAATATTTATGAAAAAATGGTTTTAATAAAACTTATATGTATTTCTCACTCAATTAAAAATCCTTTTTCATCAAAATCATTATTTTCAAAAAAAATTCAGAAATATTATCAAAATTATAGAAATTATTTATCAAATAAAATTTTATCTATTTTTTCTATAAAAAATCATGAATCTATCTTAATGTCATTTCCAAAACAAGACAAGTTATTCGTTCAACGATAAGGCGAAAGATTTAATTGTTTTAACATGTAGGAGAAGAACAAAATAATCCATTATCACGACCACTCAATATTTTAAAAAATATTTTAAATTTTTTCAAAAGTTATTTTTAAATAAGATTCATTTTAAAAAAAATTTTCAACATTCATGCTAGAAAAGTTTACATTCAATTTGGAATGGTTATTTTACTCAGGAATGTTTTTAATGAAATATTTATGGTGCTTCTATTCATCAATGACATAGAAAATATATTTTACTAATGTCACACTAGGTCAATGTTTTATTGATATCATACTTAATATTTATTTGGGATTTTTAAGATAATTTTTAATGATTATTAACAATTTCATTATTATTAAAAATATTATTCTAGAGGGATTATCATTATTTTTATTTTATTTGGTTATGTATTAGCATTTATTAGGTTGGTTTTTAATGATTAATGTTTTTGTGTATTATGTTTCACCCATTTCATATATGTAATCAATTGGTCCTAGTTTATGAAATTTAAGTACCATTTAGAGATATACCCATGATTTATCAGTAGGTCTCATGAGAAACATTAGTTGGCCAAATTTTATAGGGTTCTGACCACATATATAAACTATCCTATGAAAGGACATAAAATATTGTTTCAAATTTACAATATTTTTAATTTACAAATTTTGAGACGTTTTTTTATGTCCACGTAATTATTTTATTAGTTATAATATACATGGATAAGTTTTAATATTGTATGATTATTTATATGATTATTTATTCATGAAATCTTCCATAGTATGCATACCCTTGTTGGGATTCTTATCTCACTCCATGATCTTGTTTAATTTTCCCAATATTCGAAGATCTATTTTGTAATTGATATAAAGGGATATTTTATGGGGAATAATGGGGTTATAAAATAAAAAAAATCTATATTTTATGATTTCAATTTTAAGGTTAAAATTCAATTATGTATCTAGTATACTGACACTAGTAATATATTAGGGGCTTCGAGATATGATTGATTTTATCTTTTTCCAATTTAATAAATTAACCACTCACTCCATGCTATTAGGGTGAGGTTCTTTAGAGTACATATTAAAGGATGTTTTGTTAAAACCATGGGAAATATATTTCTGAAAACCAAGCTTTGGGAATATAACCATTTGACTTAAATTAAGGATAATTCATTGTGTAAGATAACATCTTAATGATTTGGTATGGAATTTATTATTTGGTTTTCATAGGAATGGATAAGTTTTTAGATAATACAAATTGATGTGGTTTTGGAAGAGATGTACCAAGGTGTAATAAATAGGAAAAATTCAAGTTAGTCTTAAATCATATATTACCCTGTACACAACAATATGCCTTAATTCTAACATGGTTTGACACTCTCTGGCGAAATTATTTAGATATATTACATTTTTTTCACAAACCATTATAGAGGGTGTTAAAATATATTTATGATTTTAAAACCCTCAAAAAGAAACCATGTTTTTTATTATGAAATTAGACATGCATAAATATTTAAATTCATGTCAATTGTGTCACTCCTATTGGGATTATAAATTATGCTTCCTAATGTTATGATATAACATATTTTATTCCATTATTTATAAATGCATCGCAATGTAAAGAACATGAATCATGATGATAATCATACCCCATGTATGTATTTCCTTCCGAGGATAAATAATAAAGCTAGAGCTAGACCTGTTGCTGGATGTAATGAAATAATAACTATATTAGGTATGATGAATCATTTTATGAGAAATATCCTTTCTCATATGGATTATTTTATTGATCCACCACATGGTATAATAAAGGTATAAAAATTTAAGTGTCAAAAACCGCCATCATTCAATAGGTCCACGGATCTATATAGAGTTGAGAAATGAAAATGTTCTTTAGAGAAAATATTTTCCTCTATGTGATTTAGTTAAAATGAGACGGTTTTAATGAAAATATATTTTCTATGAGGAAATGTATAAAATTTTATTTCAACGATTCAGAACAATAATTATGAATAATATAAATAAAATAATGAATAGAAGTATTTTAAAGTACTCTACTTGTAAAGTATCTCACCTCGCAAGCAATGATCTAATATGGAGACAAATTATTGACTCTAAGAAAAAATGAAGTTGAAAATACATCCAACTATGATGCCAAACATATATTTTTCTCAAGTCATTATATAGGAATATTATGTAATCCAAAGTATAATATTGACCATTTAATTTATGGGTTAAAACAATACCTTGAAAATGAAATAGTCTTCAATGCATTCTCATCATAAAATGACAAAGTATCACATGATATAAAGATAGAGAATTAATTCTAAATGTGTTATATCTTAAAAATAAAGAAATGTAATTTTTGGATTGAAGAGATGATGATTGATAAAGGGAGGAAGGGAAATGAGGATTTTCCCACATGTGATAATTACTGAAAAAACAACCCAGTTGTAGCTTGAAGAAAATGGGACATTGCTATGAGTGTGAAGGGAAAGGACACCATGATCTTGGTTTCAGGGGAAAAATATTTTACCAATGTTCAGTTCTATAGTTGTAATGAGATGGTGGACTATGAAAATGAATCTAATGACCTGCCAATTCTCATTGTCTAGAGAGTACAATGTGTAATTACTAGGCCTTAAGTGACATCCCGAAGATTCCAAAGGATGGAGATAAATGCTGAAGGGTTTCAAATATAAGTTTGGGGATGATTTACCCTTTAAGAAATAAACCCATAAACCAACCATAGCCAAACATTCACTATATGATGCATGAAAAAAAGAAACAACCCACTCATGCATTACCAAAAGAGAACTACAATATTCCACAAATCACTATATAAGCAACACAAAATCAGAGTAACAAGTGGAAGAATAAACAAAAGACCCAAAACAATTCAAGACACGTTCCATGGAGCTACACCGAGCTCCATGCACCATGCACCACCAAATCTCACAAGCATCATCACGAGTACTAGAAATGAGATGCTTTACCTTTACCTCTGTCCTGGAATACGACATCTACAAAAGCACCAAGGCACTAAAGCAGGGTTGAGTATAATACTCAGTAGGTTTTCTCCAATGACTTCTCTACCCACTTCACTAGGATACAAGAGTTAGACACATTTATATAAAAATAATCATATAAAACATTTTTTCAAAAATATTTTATAACAAAATATTTAAGAAGTTTTAAAAACCATTCATAACCAAAGGCATTCCAAGAGCAATTGAAACCAATTTTAGAGTAAGTTATTTTTCCTGAAAAATAACCCAACAAGCATTAGAACCATTTCACAATGTCCCTTGTTGTCATACCCAATCATTTCCCCGAACCCATACAACTAACCATGCATGCTACCTCGAAGAAGGGAGAATCCCTAACACTTATCCATCCCAACCATAATGGCAGAGACTTCTTACCCTTATCCAACGGAAATTCACATGAATTGTTGACAAGGGAGAGCATTATCCCTTATCCATCCCAGCACTGATATGGGAGACCCCTAACCCTAATCCACCCCGAATGCAATATGAATCTTGGACGGGGGAGATCCCTAACCCTTATCCATCCCAACACGGATGGCGGAGACTCCTAACCATTATCCATCCCACATACCCGTGAACACCTACAACCATCATATCAAAAACGAAGTGTGTTCAACCAATTAGAACCATTTCAATACTTACCCATTTCAATTCCAAATCATTTCAACAAAACTCCCTTTTTATTGAAAACCAAATCCCTCCATGTCATTTCAATATCAAACCATTCCAATAAAACAACCTTTTAATTGAAAACCCAATTTTCATCAAAAGATCAACAATTTCAGAAAATACGTAATTTAAAATCTACATTTTAATTTTAACAAGCCAAATCACATTGCACAAAAATTCACCAAGATTTCGAAATCTCATCAAAACCATAAATAATCACTAAGATGATTTATTATATGATTTTCACAATAAAATCCATTCAAATAAGGCCATTTTAATCTAATCAAATCAATTCTAGAAAGTGTAGTTGGGAGAGAATCCTCCTACATCAAAATTTTTGACAAAAACCCTAACAAACGGAGAACGCACAGGAAAACTGGGCCGATTCACCAAGGATCCTCCTTAGATCTCTTCTCCTAACACAACCATGACCAAAACTCATCATATTTGGCATCCACAGACTTATATCTACCCATAGCGGACATAGATATAAGAAACCGAGCGAAGAGGATATGTAGATATATGTATATCTGAGAAACCAAACAGGAACGATCACATACTTCAAGAATCCGGCTTCGATTCATCAATAGAAACCTTCGGATCTCCTCTGGAATGATGGGAGAACCCTATTATACCTTAGGAGAACCAAAATCCCATGTAAGGTCCTCTTAGGAGGAAAAATGGGCCACTTAGAGGCAACACACGTGAGATCTACCTTTATAGGATCTCGTTTAAGTGTCCACTAGGTTAGTTGGCAAGGTTTGACAAACCGTGCACTAACCATGCATTAGCTACTGCCCCGACCACCCGTCTCGCACGGTTTCTCCACACGGTTAGACAAACCGTGGGTTGCCCGTGCAGAAGCTACTGCCTCCCAGACCAACTACACACGGTTTGGCCGCACGGTTTAGACAAACCATGTGCCACCCGTGCGACTTCCCCTTATTCCCCAAAACTCATTCCGAGTTCTCCCGACACTCCCATTAATTACCCTTAACATTATAACCATTAAAAGCATCAAGAAAGGGTTATATACCGGAAACTGGGGGTACTAAAATGAATATTCGAAGTGTCATGGGATTATACCCTAGAAAAATCTAAGGTATCAAGGTCATGACCATTTTATTTATATATCCATGGAGGAATTCTTAATAGAGTTTCATTTGGATTCAATAAATATTATTTATAATTATTTCATCAATGATATTTTCATTATAAGAAACATAAATTTGTAAGTATTTTACTATAGTACCATTTTATTAAGGATCAAAAAAATATAATTAATAATACAGATAACTAATAAATTTTATTCAGTGGAATGTTTATATTTTGGGAATACACATGATTTATAGAGGATAACCCCTAATATGTTATCCATATTGAGATAATAATGATAAATTGATGTTTAGGGGATAATATTGGTGACATTGATGTTTTTTTATATTTGATGGTTCACGTTATTTTTTTAGAGTTTAATACTCATTTGGATTTGTGGAATAAATTCAAAAAAAATTATTTTATATTTGGAAAAATACATTTTTTATTATCGTTTTATCGTTATTAAGGTATTAAAATATTTTTATTGTGATATTAAGAGAAACATTAAATTTTATAGGGAATATATTGTTTATTTATTGACCTTCATTCAATATTTTTGGGTTATGAATTTGTACATACATATTTTTTGGATCCTTAAGGTCTTATATGTATAGATGTGATTCAATTGAACTTTGTGTTTTATTGGATAACTTGTGTTATACATTTTTATTTTTTAAAATATATAGAGACCATATTAATGAATTATCATTCTTATAATACATTAAATGTGGTTTAGGAATATTAATATATTTCATATATTCATTTCATAAAGTAAGAAATAAGGTGTGAACTGATCGAATCACATCTAAAAGATTAAATAGTTTCTATAAAATAGTATGATTTCATGTATTTTTATTTTCATATGTAATCATTATATGAGGTAAAAGAAAAATTAAACACTAGAAAATTGATATTAAAATAGAAATTTTATACTAATACATTTAGTTTTTTTGGAAATAATTGAATCTTTTTCCATCAATGATTTATGGTATTCTGGTCATTAAATTTTTATTATGATTCACTTTATGATGATCAATGATCTCGATCTCTCTTTTATAATTGTTTAAAATTTTATTTTATATAAATATATTCACCTCCATCCTATGTTCTCATACCTAGAAACCATGTTACGTGATTATACCAAATTTCCTTCATACATACCTTTCTATGTTATCAAGATGATGTGTTATTGACCATTATCATAACGTGGTATTTCAATACATGTATTATCAAGTTTCAAATGCTTGATTACTGAGATCAAGGTTAAATTTCATAGTTGTAATTTATTGAAGGTAGGGTAGAATTTAACAATCTATGATTTTAAAAGAAGAACAACATATTCAATAGTATATATGACATGAACCATCGATAATAAAATATATTTTAACACCCAAATTCTTTAAAATACATTTAGTTAAAAAAATAAATTTATTTTATAGCATCTAATGCACACAACAGTGGGTTTGAAATAAATGTGGTACACCATTAAAATAATATTATTTAAACTTGACCACTAAAACCTAGCCATTATGGCAATGAATATGTATAGTACTGACTATTTTATTAAAATCGTATGGTTAACATATTTATAGAATAAATTAAATGGTTATATATATATTATAAATAAAATTATAACAATTTGAAAGAATTTATTTTTGAAAAAATGTACTTTTCTAAAATATCGTATAGTCTTTCCTATTCAAAATAATTTAAAATTAATTGTTACCACATTTAGAAAATTTATTTTAAAAAATAAGAATCATTTTTAAATCAATATAAAAACTATTTTTTGGGAAATCTTTTAGAACTCTTGTAAATGTTTTATTTTTGGATGTATAAAGAAAAATATACATTTTTAATGAAAATTTAATTTTCATTTAAATTATTTAAAATGTGGGGTTATATAATGAACTAATTCTAATCTAAAATTATTTTTAATATATTAAATTTTATCTAATATATTTAATTTTAATTAACTTTATGATGAATTATTAACTACATACATTATATTCTAATGAGAATTTTCTCTTTGAAAAATTGTTATTTCATCGTGTCTATTGTTAAATGTTAAATTTAATTCTAGCACCTTTATGAATTAAATATGGGGAAATTGTTTTCCTTTTTTTAATATAGAAAAATATAAATAATTGAATATGTTCAAATTAATTTTTGTCCGTAATGAATTGTAAAACAATAAAAGTTAAATAATGTTGTTAATGTAAACATGGGTTAATTGGGGGTAAACTATGAAGATAATGGTAAAAATTAATTTAAAAATGTCCCAAACACATTCATGGACATATTTAGACCCTATAAACTCTATGGTTTTATAATGACCTATATTTTAGGTTTTTATGTAAAAATGTGGTTATACGTTTATCTTTTCAATCATTTCTTTTTTTTTCATCCATCACAGTTGTAAAACACAACTTATCTCCCCTACTCTTTACACTTACAAAACACCTTTTATCAGAAAATAACTAGATTGATATCATTCTTATGTACCATCCCACATCCTAGAGTACTTATCTCGATTAAGAAGCTCTCCTATAAATGCTTTATGTATATAGATAAAGATTATTTTTAAAGAAGATGTAAAATTATTAAATTTAAATATTGTTATATTTATTATGACTCATCATTTAGAAATTATTAACATTTTCTTATATAATAACACAAAAATATCATATACAGTAATATTTTTGGATATTTTCAAAACATAAATCCATCTCTACTTCTATCACCTGGGAAATGAGTCTATAAATCATTTGTACGACAGACTACCACATCATAAACCGATGCAATTCATTTTTTATAACCACCTATTATTGATAGATATAATAATGGATTAAATATATGTAAATGATATTTATGGAATTTTTATAATTCTAGTAACATTATATCACATATAAATTCTTACCCAACATTATGTGAGGGATAAGATAATGTCATTTGTTTGTACGGAGGACAACCGTCTCGTGGAGTGATGTGATACATTTTTAATTTATGCTTTACGTGAATGTTATTCAGGTTAATGTTAATGAATACAATTAATATTTATGATGTAAACCTACGTTTGAAAATATAATATCATATATTACTTCTCAGTTTCCAATACGTTGGAAAACAATATCATTGCGGGTGCGTACTTGTGGACTGCTACCTCCTTGTAAAAATGTAAATTGTTTTTAATTTTATTTACACATTTATTGTTATAAGAACGTATTTATTAAAAATATATTATATATAATAAATAATAATAAATCTATAATTTTTTATTAATAATAATTTTTCTTCTATTCAATTCATCTAGAAAAATGGTAACAATAATCATGCGTATGTATGATATATTGGCTCCCTAGATAGTATAATCTATTTTCTATCTATAACATTAATAGATTAATCTATCTAAATATATAATTAAAATAAAAGAAATTATATAATGGTAAAAATTATAGAGATTATGTATCCATGATCAAATTAATACATCCAAAATTATCAAACCAAAACATACATGAAGAAGTAAGAATACATCATGAAAATAATGATTTTAATAATGAATTATTGATAAATATGTGATAAAATAAAATAATAAAATAATTTATTAGTAATATATATTAATATGGTTATTTATGAATTTTATAATAAACACAAATTTTTTATACTAGATTTTCATACACATTTGACAGAAGATGAACCTTTAGTAAGAGTTTCTTGTCTCACCTTATCTTCCATGAGACATATTCCATATTCACAACTTATTATATTTATTTATATAATAAACCATTAATATGTAATATAATTAATATATTTTTATTAATGATACATAATGTATCATTTGATGTTTTTTGTGTCTTATGATTCAAATATTACAAATGTGGTTAGGGATAATTTCACAATCTCATCATTATTCATGATTATTTCTGTATAAATTTCCAATATACTAATTATTTGACAATTATATCATAAAAAATATATTTACATTTAATGTGGTTATTCCTGAAAATTTTTATTCATTAGTTATATTTTCCCACTATTTAATTAATCAATTTATTGGGGAAGGTTTTTATGAAATTCATACTTTATTTCTCCATTAAATAAAATATCCAATTTCATAGAAAAATCATGTTTTATAAAAAGAAACTCAATTTTTTTTATCATTTATCATTTGATTTAATAATAAAAATTTTAAATATTTTTTATTTTGGTTTTATTTTAAGAAATCATCCCTTAATTTTCAAAACAAGTCTCATTTTACTTTTACCAAAAATATGAATGGAATTTTTTTAACCTGTACTTCATGAATGTAATATTCAACCATCATTTCCACTTAATGTTTTTAATCTTATTTTACCTTTTTTCAATGTTTATTGCCAAATAAAAATTTTTCTAATTGTATTGTTATGTTTTTTGTTTTAAAAGGATATTTTCAAAGTGAAAAGGACATTTTACTCAGGAATTTATTGAATGACTTGTTTCTATATGATTAATTATAATGTATATTTCAAAGGGGTACGTTTAAAAAATTTCAATTTTATTTTTATAGTAAACATGATTATATTTATTATGTTTCATCGCTTTAAAATGAGTAATGCATTGAACATGGTATGTGTATTTTAGGGCCCATTTATACTTAGTCACTAGATGAATCAATGGGTCTCATTAAACAAATCAATTGTCCAAATTAGAATGTTTTCTACTCATAGATTATAAATATATTATGAAAGGTTGTGAAATTATTTTTCATACGTATTTATTAATTTATTCCCTCATTATGTGGTTAGTTATTCATGTCTATGTGATTATTCCATTTGTTATAATGTCCATGGATACGTTTCAAGATTATGTGATTATTTATATGTCATTTTATTTATTATAGTTTATTACTATAATATTGTTCTCAACTTATTTTTTGTAACACCCCAAACTTCTACGGTATGCTTCTCTTTGAATAATGCGATAGCGTGTGTTGTACGCAACACCGAGTTCTAACAACCAATCAAACTAGCCGTTATGAATAGTAATACCTACTTTTTAAAATTATATATATTTTATATTTCAAAATGGACTTCATTTTTGGATTTGGAATATCTAATTTAGCCTAAGGTAAAATTTTGGTACTTTTCAGATAACTTTCATATTTTGATGAATAGTGAAAATTACTAAATTTTAATTAGAAACAACTTTTTTAATCAAAATAATTTATAGTGATAAATTATGAACATTAGTAGTTTTAAAGTATATTTAGAATATATTTACCATTTAATATAATTTTGGTCATTGGACATAATTTTACAATTAAACCGAACATAAACAAGTGTCAATCTTTTGATAGTTATTATCTCTTAAAAACACGCTTTTTGGTTTGACACCGGGAATTAATTTTAAATTAATTTCTACCACTTCTGTGTTTTTAATTTAGGAAAATGGATTCCATATTTGGAATCAGGATGTTCAAATTGTGTAAATAGGTAACTTTTATTTTTAGACATTTTGAATAATTACTGCGGTAAATATTTTATTTACCATGGTTAAGGGTAAATCTAGTAAATAAGGGTTAAAAAATTATATTATAATAATACTAAATTACCCTAAAACGTGTCTTAACCCTATTGGTTGATACATTGTCGACCATGGGCATCTTTGGGTCGATTTCGGGACCCCCATGGATACACTTGTAAGTGATAATGACACTTTATTTTAATTAAGTTAAAATGAATACAAAAATGACACAAGCATATATCTTTTAGAAAAACAATTGTTACATAGGGTTATATATGTTGGATTTTAGATTATAAACATTAATTAGAAATATAAAAAGATTTCCGACATAATGATAGTTTATTTATAATTTTTAGACATTAAATATTTTATTTTATTTATGACACAATGATGATGAAGTAATTATATAATAGTGACAAATTAAAATAATTGATATTATAAATGCCCAAATAAATATAATATGAAACTTTTAATTAATTAAACTAATATTATAAGATAATATTATATATTAGGTTTGATTTAATTGACTTTGTTCGAAGTAATCAATCTGTTATGAGTTTCACAAAAATCAACTATTGAATAGTGTCAAAATTGACATAAAAGAGTTCTTAAAACAAATATTATATTATTAATTGATATTAAATTCCTAAAAATCTAAGGTTCGTCCAAGAGACTTTATCATGATAGTTGCATCATTAATGGACCACTTGGGGGTCGCTTGGATGTATATAGTAAGTTTATTAACAATATTATATAAAAATACAAAGAGACATTGTAAAAGTGAAACTAATTAACTTAGAGTTAATACTTAAAGATAAGGTTAATATTAGTACAAAAACCTGTCTAAATTCTATTGGGTGAGTTGTTTTCGACCCATACTCACCTTAACCTTTGCATAGTCAACTGTGGAGACATTTTAAACCTAATATGAATTTATTATAAACTAATATCTCTAGCTTTTCCAAAGGTTCCCCTCACCCCTCTTATAAAAGGGCACTCCTCCTTCTCATTTCTTCACACCTTCAAAGCCTTTTGGTTCGTCCAAACTCTGACCAAATACTCTCCCAAATTCCCTCACTACAACCTAGGGGCCTTAGTTTGATATGAAATCCAACCTAAGGAGCCCTTTTGATCAAATCAAAAGGAAGAACACGAAGAAGAGGTAATGATTTCACCACCCTTTTCTAAGTTCATTTCTTCTTCCACTTCTTCTTCCTTTGTTGTTACCATTCTAAAATAATAAATCCAGTATCATATATATAATGTGATATTATTATAAATACGGTACAACCATATTCAATATTCTATCCCCCCTTTGAATAACATGTCACCATACGTGCGTACGTACGGCTTACCGTCTCCATGTCGTGGTGTAATTGTTATTCAATATAATATTATTTGGATGGGTATAATAATGATGTGTAACTCATGTACATAATAAATATAACATGTTAATGATTCTGTATATATGATATACCATCCATTTATATATTATTTTAATATCAAAAGAATGATATTGTCGCTCGTGCGTACGTACGGACTACCGTCTCCACGAACGCGATGAGATTCATTCTCCATCGTATCCATTCCAGTATAATTATCATTTGATGATTTAAAAATGATTTTTAAGGACTTGATATCATTCTGGATAAGAATAATATAAAACCTATCGTTTACAAACATGTCTTACGTGACAAAACATATAAAAGAAAACAAGTAAGTTAACACCCGAAACAACGATAATACTAAGATATTATTTTCAAATCAATATTAAAAGATCATATATGATATCATATTAATGTATATGATTATTGTATAATTTAATAACAATTATTTCACCATTATACAGGAGGTTAACCTACCCCAACCAAGGAAATGTACAAGGTAAGGTTTATTTCACAATCTCTTCATTATTCGAGGTTGTTTATACGTAATAATCTGCTGGGATCTCGTTATCATCCACATCCATGTTTCTTCAAAATGTATTTCAAAACATTTTTACAAGAATATGGGTTAAATTCAGTTGTACCCTTGTTTTACTTTTTATAAGAGGAATCCTTCTGTCGTTTTCAAAACAAGGTCCTTTTTAACCTTTTCGACAGAATTAAGGTAAGAATGGTTTTTTTAACTTATACGGCGGGTGCGGTTATTTTCCGCCGTTATAAAATATTCAAAGCTTTCCTTACAAGATTATAAGAATTTTTTCAAAGAAAATGTTTTATTTTATATGCATCTTAAATGATTTCAAAATAAAAAGAGATATTTCTTTAAAAAGAATTTTGATTTCATCTATGTCAACATCCTTTGATGGATTTTAAGATTATTTGAAGTTGATTTATTATGATACAAAACTTATATATTGTATTGAAGTTTTTGTGATATGTTTGACTGTTGATGTGATATTTTTATACCATTCATAGTTTATGGTGAAAGTATTGACATTTCGTATGCTAGTTTTAATACGAATGTTTATGTTATGTTTAAAACTTTTCATATGGGAATGCATTGGACTTAATATGTGACGGGTAGAGCCCGCTATAGCTCCTCGATGCATCGGTAGGTCTCATGAGACAAACTAGTGTCTTGGCACAAGGCCTTGACAAAATCATATTTGTAGTCTTGGCACGAGGCCTTGACTATGTGGTTATGATAGTCTGGCATTATGCATTCCAACATTATGAAAGTGGTTATTGATTTTTGCATGTGATTATTCGATTAGTAGAATATCCATGTGAATAAGTAAATGACATTATTTCATTTCATTTATACCATACCATGTTGAAAGTTCATGTTTGAAAGGCTTTTTTTTTAGTTATACATTGCCTTAAATTTTTATTCTTATTTATAAATGATTCTGCTATATTGTTATCCTTACTGGGCATTTGAGCTCACCCCTTTTCTATGTTTTATTTTTCCCAGGAAGTGAAGAAGTAAATTATGAATGACCTGCAGGGATGTTATGTGGGGATATGAGTGTGGATTATGGATACATTATGTTGTTATAGTAGTTTTTCATTTTATGATGTAATGTAAAACTTATGAATATATCTAGTGTTTCCAAGGATACTAAACCAATCGGTCTTTCGAGATTTGATCTTTCTTGTGATCATGCCAATGTTATGTAATAATGCACCGACTCTGGGTAACTAGGGTCGGGGCGTTACAGTTGGTATCAGAGGAAGTTTAGTACAAACCTTGGAAGCTAGATTAAGATAAACTCTGATTAGAGCACGTAGACCTAAGATGAACTTTGAGGATTAGTGTAGAAGAACTTCCTAGAATTTTGGTATTTTAGGGATTTTGTGAGTTTTCCGAGCAATAAATCCCTGTCTGGATACGAGCAGGTAGAGGCGGCTCTAGCACAGATGTACCTAGGGGTAAAACCCGAAAACACCGATTTGAGCTAGACTCGAACGAGAACTGGTGCACGACAACGGGCCTTGCTGCACTCTTGGTTACGACTCTCCCAGGGGATATGCTTAAGAAAAATCCAATTTTATTTACAAACCATTGTGAAGGGTTTATGAGTATATACATCCTAAAAGGAGACATTTTTATGATTATGGATTATATCCATAAATAGTTCAATTTATGTTAAGTTTTTTATAAGTATGGGATTATGTATTTTGATTCATAAACTGATCTATTTTATGCCATTGTTTAGAAATGGCGCCTAGTGGAAGAAATGGAAACCGTATCAATGCACGTACTCCATGTAGGGATTTCCCTTCTTCTCAAGATAATTATAGTGGAGCTGGTGATGAAACTGGAGCCGATTAGCTAATCACCATACTGGGACAACTTACTCAGGTTATGAATAATAACCTTACCCGTATGGAGCACCCTGATCCGCAGTGTGGAGGATCAATGTTAGATCGATTCATGAGGCAATAACCACCAACGTTCAATGGAAATACAAATCCCTTAGTAGCCGAGCAATGGATAAATTCCCTAGAGAAAATATTTCAGGCTTTCGGGAGCAGTGAAATGGAAAAAGTTATCATGGCAGTTTACCGCCTCACTGGAGATGCTGATCAATGGTGGTCACTGATTCAAAACATGAAGGAAGATGATGAAGTATCAAATATGGAATGGAGGGAGTTCAAAGATATTTTTTTAAAAAAATACTTCCCTTGCGACCATCAAGCAGATATGGAAAGGCAATTTCTAAGTCTGAGACAGAAGGAGGATGAGAATGTCACAAAGTATGAGGCTAACTTTACAAGGTTAGCAAGGTACGCTGGTGATTATATACGTAACCAAAGATGTAAGATTGATCGTTTCTTTGATGGGTTAAAACCATTTCTTCGTCGAGCATTAGTCTCACAATCCTTTTCGTCATACGAAGACATTTTCTCATGTGCTATCAAGACCGAAAAGGAATTCTCTAAGTCTTATGACTTTAAAGCAAAGCAAGAGAAGAAGATACCTGCAGATCAATCTGGGAATGGAAATAAGGGGAAAAAGGGAAAGGTTGAATATCCATCCTGTGGTAAATGCGGGAAGAAACACCCTGGTACTTGCTTGAAGGGAATGGGAGTCTGTTACAAGTGTGGTAAAAAGGCCACCAAGCTCGTGATTGCAAGGGGAAGAAGGAAGCTACCAACGTTCAGTGCTACAATTGCAGGGAGATGGGGCATTATGCAAATGAATGTCCTAAGCGTCAGGAGAACTTACCTCAGAAAAGGCCAAGGGATCAAGGCCAGGCTTATGTTATCACTACTGCTGAGGTAGAAGCTCTGAAAGATGTGGTGGCAGGTAATTTAATGGTTTCCTCAAGTTTAGCAAATGCATTATTTGACTCTGGATCGTCGCATTGTTTCATATCTTCCCAGTTTTCTAAGAAAATTAGATATTTCCAATTTGATTTAATAAGGGAGTTGTCAGTTAAAACTCCTAAGGGAAGTATCATTGCAAAAAAGTTTTGTGAATCAGTCCCCATTAGAGCACATAAATTTTCTTTATCTGCTGATCTCATCATCATACCTATGATTGAGTTTGATATAATCCTCGGTATGGACTGGCTTTCAGACTATGATGTGAAGATTTATTGTAAGAAGAAAGAGGTTACGATTCTTGATGATAATGATAAGGAACACCTTATTTTTAGAGAAGAATCGTCACCACCTAATTCTTATTTAGATCCACCCCCAGTAGCTTAACTTAATTCAATTATTGGGGAGGAAGAGAATGAAATAACTGTCGGTGAGGAAAGGAATGTTCAAATAGAGGATGTACCTATTGTGAAAGAATTTGTAGATGTATTTTCGGAAGATTTACCTGGACATCCTCCAGAATGAGAAGTTGAGTTTTCCATTGATTTAATTCCTGGATCAAGGCCTATATCGAAGACCCCTTATAGAATGGCCACTGTAGAATTAGTTGAACTAAAGAAACAACTAGAGGAATTGAGTAATAAGGGATTTATTCTCCCTAGTGTTTCTCCAGGGGGAGCCCCTGTTCTTTTTGTTAAAAATAAAGATGGATCTATGAGGTTATGTATCGACTACGGGGAGATCAATGCTATAACGATAAAGAACAAGTATCCCCTACCTCGCATTGATTATTTATTTGACCAACTACATGGAGATCAATACTTTTCAAAGATTGACCTTCGATATGGATACCATCAGTTGTGTGTAAAGAAGGAAGACATTCCGAAAACAGCATTTCGAACCAGGTACAGGCATTACGAGTTTAATGTAATGCCTTTTGGATTGACTAATGCACCCTCTGTATTCATGGATCTGATGAATAGAGTTTTCAAGGAGTACCTCGATGAATTTGTGGTGGTATTTATTGATGATATATTGGTATACTCCAAAACCTACGAATATCATGAAATTCACTTGCGCATTATCTTGAAGACTCTGAGGAGGCATGAATTATATGGGAAGTTTAGCAAGTGTGAATTCTGGCTTCAGGAGATTTCTTTTCTTGGCCATATTGTCTCTAAAGATGGAATCTCTGTTGATCCTTTTAAGACCAAGGCAATCCAAGAATTTCCAGCACCTACGAGTATAACTGAGGTACACAGTTTTATTGGTTTGGCAGGTTATTATCGACGTTTCGTTCAGAATATTGCCCGATTGGCTAACCCATTAACGAAGCTCACACATAAAGGGGTTAAATTTGTTTGGACAAAAGAGTGTGAATAATGTTTTGAAGAAATGAAGAAAAGATTAGTCAATGCTCCTAGATTGACTCTACCATCGGGAAATGATGGGTTCGTTATTTATAGTGATGCATCGAAGAAAGGACTTGGTTGTGTCCTTATGCAGAATGATAGAGTTATTGCCTATGCATCACGACAGTTTAAAATTAATGAACAAAACAATCCTACTCATGATCTCGAGTTATCAGATGTGATCTTTGCTTTGAAGATATGGAGGCAGTACCTTTATGGTGAAAAATGTGAGATTTATACTGATCACAAGAGTTTGAAGTATATTTTCTCACAAAAAGAACTCAACATGAGGCAAAGGAGATGGCATGAATTACTCAAGGATTATGATTGTACGATACACTACCACCCGGGGAAGGCAAACAAGGTGGGAGATGCTTTGAGTAGAAAAGACCATGGGGTTTTGAACAATATGAGAATTGAAAGGGATCCAATTTTCATGGATCTAGTGAAGATGGACATGGGAATAATCAGGGAAGGTGAAACATCAATTATTTTTCAAATGGTTGCCAAACCATCTTTACTAGAAAGGATAAAGAGTTTTCAGACCAATGATGAAGAATTCCAAATGAAGATTAAAGCTGTGAATGATGGGAGATTGAGAGACTTTGTGTATGAAGATGGAATTTTGATATTCGGGAAGAGACTTTGTGGTCCCGATTTACCTGATCTAAAAATGGAATTACTGGATGATGCTCATAGTTCCAATTTCTCTATACACCGTGGGAGCACCAAAATGTATAGATATTTGAAGAAACATTTTTGGTGGGACAACATGAAGAGGGAGATTGCTGATTTTGTGTCAAGATGTATGGTTTGGCAACAAGTGAAAGTTGGAAGGCAACAGCCTGGAGGAGTCATGCAAACTCTTCCCATACCGGAGTGGAAATGGGACAATATTACGATGGGCTTTGTCATGGGGCTACCAAAGACTCCTAGAAGGAACAATGCAATATGGGTTATTGTTGATCATCTTACCAAGTCAGCACATTTTATTGCTATAAGAGAAGATCTACCCCTGGAACGTCTAGCAAGACTATATATTAATGAAGTTGTGAGACTTCATGGAGTACCCTTATCGATTTTTTCTGATCGTGATCCCCATTTTACTTCAAGATTTTGGAAAAGTCTTCAGAAGTACCTGGATACTGAACTTCATTTGAGCACTGCTTACCACCCTCAGACAGATGGACAATCAGAACGGACTATTCAATCCTTAGAAGACATGTTGAGATCTTGATCACTTGACTTTCAGGGTATGTGGGATCAATATTTACCACTGGTAGAATTTTCCTATAACAATAGCTTCCATTCGAGTATTCAAATGGCACCATATGAAGCATTATACGGAAAGAGATGTCGTACACCAACCTGTTGGGATGAAGTTGGTGAAAGAAAACTTGTAGGCCCAGAACTGGAGGAGGAAACGGTGGAAAAGGTGAAGGTAATCCAAAATCACATCAAAGCAGCTCAAAGTAGGCAGAAGAGCTATGCCGATAATCGAAGGAAGGATTTGGAATTTCAAATCGGTGATCATGTTTTCCTGAAGGTATCTCCATGGAAGGGAGTCATACATTTTGGTAAGAAAGGTAAATTGATTCCCAGGTTCATCAGACCTTTTGAAATTCTAGAACGAATTGGGGCTGTAGCTTACCGATTGGCAATGCCGCCAAGTCTCTCCAAAGTTCACGATGTGTTCCACGTATCTCTGTTGAGGAAATACATGCCTGATCCAACGCATGTACTCACCTATGAGGAATTAGAACTGGAACCCGATCTTTCCTATTGTGAAGAGCCCGTCAGGATTCTTGATACGAGAGAACAAGTACTGAGAAACCGTACGACGCGTCTGGTAAAAGTTTTGTGGAGAAACCATAAGATGGAAGAGGCAACGTGGGAACCCGAGGAACTTATGATGAAGAACCACCCGATTCTTTTCATGCGATAGTATTCTAGAAATTTCGAGGACAAAATTATTTGAAGGAGGGGAGAATGTAACACCCCAAACTTCTACGGTACGCTTCTCTTTGAATAATGCGATAGCGTTTGTTGTACGCAACACCGACTTCTAACAACCAATCAAACTAGCCGTTATGAATAGTAATACCTACTTTTTAAAATTATATATATTTTATATTTCAAAATGGACTTCATTTTTTGATTCGTAATATCTAATTTAGCCTAAGGTAAAATTATGGTACTTTTCGGATAACTTTCATATTTTGATGAATAGTGAAAATTACTAAATTTTAATTAAAAACAACTTTTTTAATAAAAATAATTAATAGTGATAAATTATGAATTTTAGTAGTTTTAATGTATATTTAGAATATATTTTTACCATTTAATATAATGTTGGTCATTGGACATAATTTTACAATTAAACCGAACATAAACAAGTGTCAATCTTTTGATAGTTATTATCTCTTAAAAACACGCTTTTTGTTTTGATAGCAGGAATTAATTTTAAATTAATTTCTGCCACTTCTATGTTTTGAATTTTTTAAAATGGATTCCATATTTGGAATCAGGATGTTCAAATTTTGTAAATAGGTATCTTTTATTTTTAGTCATTTTGAATAATTACTGCGGTAAATATTTTATTTACCATGGTTAAGGGTAAATCCGGTAAATAAGGGTTAAAAAATAATATTATAATAATACTAAATTACCCTAAAACGTGTCTTAACCCTATTGGTTGATACATGGTCTACCATGGGCATCTTTGGGTCGATTTCAGGACCCCATGGATCCACTTGTAAGTGATAATGACACTTTATTTTAATTAAGTTAAAATTAATACAAAAATGACACAAGCATATATCTTTTAGCACAACAATTGTTACATTGGGTTATATATGATGTATTTTAGATTATAAATATTAATTAGAAAGATAAAAAGATTTCCTACATAATGATATTTTATTTATAATTTTTAGACATTATATATTTTATTTTATTTATGACACAATGATGATGCAGTAATTACTATAATAGTGAAAAATTAAAATAATTGATATTATAAATGCCCAAATAAATATAATATGAAACTTTTAATGAATTAAACTAATTTTCTAGGATAATAAGATAAATTAGGATTGATTTAATTGACTTTGTTTGAAGTAATCAATCTGTTATGAGTTTCATAAAAATCAACTATTGAATTGTGTCAAAATTGACATAAAAGAGTTCTTAAAACAAATATTATATTATTAATTGATATTAAATTCCTAAAAATATAAGGTTCGTCCAAGAGACTTATATAATGATAGTTTCATCATTAATGGACCACTTGGGGTCGCTTGGATGTATATAGTAAGTTTATTAAAAATATTATATAAAAATACAAAGAGACATTGTAAAAGTGAAACTAATTAACTTAGAGTTAATACTTAAAGATAAGGTTAATATAAGTACCCAAACCTGTCTAAATTATATTGGTTGAGTTGTTTTCGACCCATCCCCACCTTAACCTTTGAATAGTAAACTTCGGAGTCATTGTAAACCGAATATGAATTTATTATAAACTAATATCTCTAGCTTTTCCAAAGGTGCCCCTCACCCCTCTTATAAAATGGCACTCCTACTTCTCATTTATTCACACCTTAAAAGCCTTTTGGTTCGGCCAAACTCTGCTCAAATACTCTCCCAACTTCCCTCGCTACAACCTAGGGGCCTTATTTTGATCAGAAAGCCAACCTAAGGAGCCCTTTTGATCAAATCAAAAGGAAGAACCCGAAGAAGAGGTAATGATTTCACCACCCTTTTCTAAGTTCATTTCTTCTTCCACTTCTTATTCCTTTGTTGTTACCATTCTAAAATAATAAATCCAGTATCATATATATAATGTGATGTTATTATAAATATGGTACAACCATATTCAGTATTCTATCCACCCTTTGAATAACATGTCACCATACGTGCGTACGTACGGCTTACCGTCTCCACGTCGTGGTGTAATTGTTATTCAATATAATATTATTTGGATGGGTATAATAATGATGTGTAACTCATGTAAATAATAAATTTAACATGTTAATGATTCTGTATATATGATATACCATCCATTTATATATTATTTTAATATCAAAAGAATGATATTGTCGGTCGTGCGTACGTACGGACTACCGTCTCCAAGAACGCGATGAGATTCATTCTCCATCGTATCCATTCAAGTATAATTATCATTTGATGATTTAAAAATGATGTTTAAGGACTTGATATCATTCTGGATAAGAATAATATAAAACCTATCCTTTACAAACATGTCTTACGTAACAAAACATATAAAAGAAAACAAGTAAGTTAACACCCAAAACAACGATAATACTAAGATATTATTATCAAATCAATATTAAAAGATCATATATGATATCATATTAATGTATATGATTATTGTATAATTTAATAACAATTATTTCACCATTATACAGGAGGTTAACCTACCCCAACCAAGGAAAAGTACAAGGTAAGGTTTATTTCACAATCTCTTCATTATCCGAGGTTGTTTATACGTAATAATCTGCTGGGATCTCGTTATCATCCACATCCATGTTTCTTCAAAATTTATTTCAAAACATTTTTACAAGAATATGGCTTAAAGTCATTTATACCCTTGTTTTACTTTTTATAATAGGAATCTTTCTGTCGTTTTCAAAACAAGGTCCTTTTTAACCTTTTCGACAGAATTAAGGTAAGAATTTGTTTTTTTACTTATACGGAGGGTGCGGTTATTTTCCGCCGTTATAAAATATTCAAAGCTTTCCTTACAAGCTTATAAGATTATTTTCAAAGAAAATGTTTTATTTTATATGTATCTTAAATGATTTCAAAATAAAAGGATATATTTCTTTAAAAAGAATTTTGATTTCATCTATGTCAACATCTTTTGATGGATTTGAAGATTATTTTAAGTTGATTTATTATGATACAAAACTTCTATATTGTATTGAAGGTTTTGTTATATTTTTGACTGTGGATGTGATATTTTTATACCATTCATAGTTTATGGTGAAATTATTGACATTTCGTATGCTAGTTTTAATACGAATGTTTATGTTATGTTTAAACCTTTTCATATGGGAATGCATTGGACTTAATATGTGACGGGTGGAGCCCGCTATAGCTCCTCGATGCATCGGTAGGTCTCATGAGACAAACTAGTGTCTTGGCACAAGGCCTTGACAAAATCTTATTTGTAGTCTTGCCACGAGGTCTTGACTATGTGGTTATGATAGTCTGGCATTATGCATTCCAACATTATGAAAGTGGTTATTGATTTTTTCATGTGATTATTCGATTAGTAGAATATCCATGTGAATAAGTAAATGGCATTATTTCATTTTATTTATGCCATACCATGTTGAAAGTTCATGTTTGAAAGGCTTTTGTTTTAGTTATACATTGCCTTAAATGTTTATTCTTATTTATGAAAGTTTCTGCTATATTGTTATCCTTACTGGGCATTTGAGCTCACCCCTTTTCTATGTTTTATTTTTCCCAGGAAGTGAAGAAGTAAATTATGAATGACCTGCGGGGATGTTATGTGGGGATATGAGTGTGGATTATGGAGACATTATGTTGTTGTAGTAGTTTTTCATTTTATGATGTAATGTAAAACTTATGAATATATCTAGTGTTTCCAAGGCTACTAAACCAATCGGTCTTTCGAGATTTGATCTTTCTTGTGATCATGCCAATGTTATGTAATAATGCACCGACTCTGGGTAACTAGGGTCGGGGCGTTACATTTTTTATGTGGAAGATGTATCAATTATTTACATTGAAATATTTATTGTAATTATTAATCCATGATATATTTAATTGTACACATAACCATACCGAGTGTTGGATATCTCAATTTATTATCTTCTATTTTCCATGTGATACTAGGAAGTGATTTTTGATTGATATGTAGGTATATACAAACGGTATAATGTAATTTTCATAGAATACACATTGTGTATTTTATGTTTTGAATTACAATTGTAATTAAAAGTCCCAATCTTTTTACCAAGTCTACTAAAAAATTCAGTCCTTTATGATGAATATCCTTTCATATTATACTAATAAAATTACGTAACCACTAGTTCTAGGATACTGGGGTCGATTACTTTAAATTTTTTATCATAATGATTCATTTATAATCAGGAGTTTATGATTTGAAAGGGTCATCGACAGAGGTTAAAAATAGAGGAATATTTTCCCAAATAGTGAGCTAACCAATATATGTAATATGTGTGAAAAATATGAGAATAATTTATGTCATAGAGAAAACTTCACATATTGGAAAATTTATTATATGTAAGATAACAAATCATGAAGTAGTGAGAGTATTTCTATAGTCAAAAATATATTGATAAATAGAATTTAAATCATGTCAAAAGGGAAAAATGTTCTATGATACTCAAAATACTATTTAGATTTAATCAAAAATGCCAATTTATTTTATTCATATCATCTTCTGTGGGACTAAGAGACCAAAGTGTAATTTTCAGGGTTTTTATTTCGTTATATTTAATGATAACATTACCAAGTTGACAAATTTTCTGTTAATTATTCAAAAAACAAAGGATTTTAAAATAATTTATATATATTATAAATGGGTTAAAATGGAGTTTGTTGTTTATAATAATAATATTATATTATATAATTTCAAGTACTATACTTGAAATTATCTTGAACATCATCTTTTAAAATAATGAATTAATCAGCAATACAGTTCACCATAAAATCCATCAAGTAATGTAATACATGTGTTGGAAAATAAATTTCTTGTTGATATGTGATGAACAGTTTTAGATGAAAAGAGACTCTAGAAATTATTATAGATAGTTTTGGTTTTTATTATATTTATATTGAGATTTTCTTTCTAGACCATAGAAAAAATTGAAACCTTAATTTGTGTCAATTCAAAAAAACCCAATAGTCAAATACATCAATGTGTTTGTAAATCCTTTCTTCATGGAGATTTAGAATATAGACTATTGAATTTTTTAAAAAAATCTGATGAAATATTTTCCATGCAATACCTATCAAATAAAATAGGTTATAAATTTGGGTATGAAAAATCATAGTCCATTTGTAAATTTTTTATTAAGTTTATTGTCAATCAAAAAAAATTATTATAGATGATTTAATTCCTGAAATTTATTAAGAAAACTTGAAAATTTCATGAAAATAGAATAATTATGTTGATATAAACAATATTATTTATACTGATGTTAACTCTAAATAGTATAGTGATTATGTTTCTTTAGTTAGGAAAGAAAACATAAAACATCCCTGACTGAAAAAAAATGTAAACTCCTGAAACATCATTGAAAATAATGTGGATCTTGTTCAAACAATAATTAATGTAAGACTTTAAAACTAACGAAAATAATTATAATGTATAATAAAAAGATTGTATCTAAAGAATATGAGTATGATGAATATACTAAATCGACGTAAAAAATATGATTAAATTGGGAAGAAATCAAGTTGGTACTTCTACAAAGAAATAGAAAAATATATATGTTGTACAATTTCTATTTTAAAAAATCTAAACAAAAATCTTGAGGTTACAATAAATAATTAAATTTGGGATTTAAAATGCTTTTCATATATTGAAGGAGTTGATTTTCAATAATCATTTTCAATAGATGAAATAATGGAATCTGATAGAATATTTCTTATAGTGGATTCTCAAAAAAAATCTAATTGTATTTAAGATGGATGTGAAACCAATATTTATAAATAGTGATATACATGAATATTATTACATTTCACAACCTAAAGTATTCAATCTAGATAAATATTGAAACATAGTTTTCATGATTCAACATGGGTTTAAGGGCTTGATTTCACTTCCAAAATCGTAGTACATTAATCTAGATAGATTCCTAAGGAAGACGCACTTTTCAAAAATATATTTTTATTGAATCCTTTATGTAAAAGTAAAATCTATATATAATTTACATTTAATTTTATTTATAGATGATATTATACTTGATGGTGTAAAACTAAACACATATAGATAATTTTATGAATTGATGACCATGAATTTTTATATGTTTATTCTAGGTGAGATGAACAATTTTATCGGATTAAATATTTCATAATAGTAATGGTACATTTTCATTATCTGGAGAAGTAATCAAGATAATTATTAAAAAATTTAGTCTAGATGATTCTAAAAAATTATTTAATTTCATAAAAAAGTATAAAAATTTTGATAAAGAAAGAATATGATAATTACATCAACAAAAATGATGTAAAATAAATCATTGGGAAACTAATATATCAAAAGATTTAAAAATAGATATAGAATTTTCTATGAATATCTATTCAATATTTTTGAGTGACCCATGTTTGTCACATATTTTGGTTGAAAAAACATTCTTTAAATACATCGATGGTAATATAAACTCTAGCCTATTATGGAAAAAATATTTTACCAATCTAATTGTAGTGATTTATAATTTTTGGTTTGGTCACATGTATATTTAGATTGAAAATCCACATCCATGGATACATTCATTATCGTGGAGTGATTTTTGATATAGTATAATAAGAAATTTAACATAGTACCATTAATTTCAACTAAATATTATTATATTATAGAAATATATGGTTGTAAAAATATGGTACAGATTCATGTCCAACTTTATGATTTCAAATTACCTTTTGAGAGACCACTCAATATTTCATTTAACAACAAAATTTACATTCATCTATCAAAAATGTATTTCAACATCCATGATCTAATACCACTTCCAACATGTACAAATTTATCAATGAAATAGTTGGTAATATGGATGTGGATGTTTAATATATTTTCATTGAATGGAAAACTAAATATTTTTACAAAGGATATAACAATAAATAAGATTGTTGAATTATGGTTGAAACACAAATTTCATCATTACAAAATCACTTTAGAAAATGTGGATGGAACCCCCAATATGGTTTGGATAATGTTTTCAATGGGGATAAATGTATGTGTTCATTTCATTTTAAAAAAAGAAGTAAAATGGGGATAATTCCTATATAAATATATATTTTATGATCTGTTAATTTGATGTCAGGGATATTGTATAAAAATATGAAAGAAATATATTTATAATATATTTTATCATCTATATAACTTTTCCAAAATTTATTTTCATCAAGATATGGAATTCATTGAAGTAATTACCTTATCTAGTATTGTGCCGTTAAGAAAATTCACATTTGAGTATGTATTTTATTTGGTGATTCTGAAGTACTCCATAATGTTCAAAAATTGTACTATGAAAAGATATAGAATAAATATAGAGTTTCCAAAAAATATAAAGGGGTATATTTGTGAACCCAATAATATTATTTAAAAGGTTTCATAAAGGTTTTAATTTTTGTTATATTTGTTATAGATGAATTAGAATATGTTGAGATTTTTTTTATTATTTGAATTTTTTTGACTTTAATTAAAGATGGATGATGGTCTATGAAACAAAAAATATGTTATCACATAATGATTTTTCAATGTTCTATCTTTTCTAATGTTCTTGAATCAACTAGGATGTTATCTCAAGTAGTAAAGTTTTTCCATTAGACTAAATCACCAAATAAATATCTCTATACTATGGATGAATCTATAGTGATAGAAATGTATATTTATCTAATAGTATGAGTGGACAATACTGTGGTGAATCCATGGTCTGAATAAATGGTCAAGATTAAAATCATTCATTTACAATTCTATTCATAAAAATTTTAAATAACAAAAAATAATATTTTTTTGATTCTATGTATGTATTTGAATAATATACTGCATTCCATAGAAATATGTGGGAGAAAATCTATATCGTTTCTGGTTAGTGGCCATGCTCTGCCACAAATAGCCTAGGAAGTAGTAGATTGGAAGTGAGATAGTGTTGGATAGAATATGAATAAGTTTCATCATCACATAATGTTATGTGCGGTCAAGTGTATCTGAATGAGTTGAGGCCATAGAAAGGGTCTATAACATTTCATTTTTTATGGTTTTGAATTTTATAAACTAGTAAAAAAGGAAGTATTTTACAAAAGAAAATTATGGTGGTTTGTTCCCAAAATAAATCATTTTAAAAATTATATGAGTGTGGAAGAATTGTTTTAAGATGAAGTCAATCATTCCAATGAGAAAGGAAAACATGATCATAGGGGTTGGAAAATGGTTAGGGGTTTCTCAATCGTAGTAATGAGATCAATTTTCCACAAGAACAGTTTACATGTGATAAATTTGCAGTCATAACATAGTCATGTCTATATCATGGATGGATCATATTTAGAGATCCAAAAAGTCCAAGGATTCAAATTCGGAAGGGTAAAATCCAAGAGGCATTATACCAGTACTATAGTAATACATTAGTAGGGGTAGAACAACAGTAGTAGTACATCTGTAGCAATAGTGGGAATTATATTTGGTATGAAAGTGGCAGTATTACAATATTAGGTACTATATAAAACTGGTAACTATTGTAGTGTTATTCATAGGAGGGGACATTAGGTGAAAACAAATGGGATTTCTGTCCTATAAATCTAGCTTTGAAGACCAAGAGACCTTGGTCCATATAAATTGAACACTTGTCCTAAGGCTGAATATCTATGTAATGGGTCTCCCTTTATCATGATTGAATGAGGTATTTCCATTAATAATAATAAAGAGTGTTCACCCCAAACTATGAATATATAAGGATAGATAATAAAAAAAATTACATTCAATCAACAAAATTAGTTTAGTTAACATAAATGGATAAATTTAACATAGAAATCACATGTGTAATAGAAAATTAATTGTTAATAATATAAATTCGTTGATACAAACGTTCTGGAACTCTATAACAAGGAATTTTTTTTTGTTTTCCTGAACTTTATTTTCATGGACTATCAAAAAAACATTATTATTAAAAAATAGGAAGGTGTAAATGAAACAAACATCTAATATGGAAAGTATATTTTTTTGTATAATGATACCTATCAATGCATCAATGTGCAATCTATAGTGACCCCAAATTTTACATACATTAATATTAAATGTTATTAAATTAATATTTAATAAAAACCAATACAATCCACAAAAGAACCATAATTGTTTGCATTATTTGGAAACATGAATTGAAAAATAACCAGTTAATAAAATATTAAAATCATCTCTTGGTATGCTATTCAAAATAAGTACAATTTAAATATTCTTATTTCTTAAGAACATTCTTTATAACCTAGGGAATATTTATGCATAATAAATGGTAAACTCAAATTCTATGTATTGTTAAATATAGGAGATATTGATAAATGATAAAATGTTTGATTACGAATTAGTGTATGAGAACATTATCACATCATTAGAAGTTAATATCCAATTAGTTAATGATGCTAAATCAAGAATCCTAGAATAAGTAATTTTCTATTTAAATACATAACACATAAAAGTTCATAATTATAACACCCCTTCATTTATTACTTACTGATGAATGATTTATTATATAAAATATTCACATGATACAACATAGAATATCGAGAGGTCTAGTGTCATTGGGGCTTAGGAATATTACATAACAACTTAAAGCATAGAATCCAACATCTTATTGAAGACATCTTTTACATGGCCACTATATTTCCTCATACATAGCATTAGATAATATGACCCGAGGACATGCATAAAAAAGGGTGAGCTATAAAACTCAGTAAGGGAATAAACATGGAATAACATGAGGAATGTAATACATGTTGGACATTATTCATATAAATAGAGCATAAGAGAAATTTGAATATAAATTCATGATAAAGAATGTTAAAACTAACATTGAAATATAGAAACCACACTTAACAAGGAATTAGCATGAGCTAAGGCTCATTGTACATGGATCCTGAGTGAACCCTTATTGCAGATGAATTACGAGTAAACCCTATTAGTAAATGAATTATCATGAGGAAACACCCATTTCACATGAATTATCATGATACTATACTTTACCCAATTCCCTAGAGCACTATCAGGGTGCACCCTTCTTAAAAATTTCATTTAATACTTATGTGTGCCTCTTGAATCATACAACATTGAATCATTCAGCATCCTAATTTATTGAATGATAAAGGAATATAGAAAATATAAATTAACGTATTTAAAAAATAATAAAATGTGCATAAAGGTGAATACCCTTGATATAGAAAGGCACATGGTATTCACTATACAATGACTTTGGCTTAGAAAATCGCGTTGTAATTTTTCCAGCGTAACGACATGACATAAGAACTCATAAAAATGTTTTATGAGAGATAAAGGGGTGTCTCATAATATTTACATGAAATTTACAGTAAGTGTGTCATATAGATACATTTCCCAACAAATTTAATTGAATTTAGATATTTTATACAAAATAATTTCTTTAATGTAAATGAGAAGAGAAACATTCCTAAGAGAATTTCGGCATGATAACAGGTGTACATGGGAGGCATTAATGAAAGAGAAATGAGTTATAAAATTATTAAAAAATGAATATAGAAGTATGGGAGTGGTTATAAATCATACCCTGAATTTTATAATTGAAAATATAATCCCATAATAATATAAGGAAACATGGACATAAATAAGCAATGTGAGAATCCCTTACTTGGAAGTGTGATACCCAAGGATGGGGAGGGAATTAACAGATACTTCTTGGGGGCTTTGGGTGCCTTGGGAGGATTCTAGAGAGTGGATGGTAGAGGTTTAATGAACTCCAAAGTCTTGGAGTGAATATGATGTGGGAGCTTGGATGGTTTTATATAGGAAATGATATGGAATTTTTTATCATTTAGGTTTGGGACACCACACATTAAAACAATAAAAACCACAAACAATCCACTGGTTTCATTCTAGTCTTTTTGCAAAAGGAGAGTGGAAAAGAAATTATAAGTCTAATGGCCAAAATTCTAAAACTAATTGGGTTTCTTATGTGGAGGTGAGTCACACTCTCATGGAAATTAATTAAAATGACAAAATGTTTTATAAGCTTTAAACGTCCCACTAAATCTTTCTAAAAAAAATAAAACAAACCGAAAATAACATTATTGTAATTGTAAAACATATATTGTCCGAACATTATTTTTATAGTATTTTATTACATCACTATTGAGTCATTATGATATCATAAAACTCATTATATATTTAAACGATATTTTAATTTTAACATATGATTTGACTACTTCAGAAAATTAGTAAAAATAGACCATTAGATAATTTCCTCATACCCATTCCAGAAATAATATTCATTTTATATAAATAACTATCTAAATATGTGAATTTTCTCATTAAAAAAACCCTACATTTATCAAAAATTCAGGGGTTTTAATAATAACAAGTTTCAATGCTTAATAAAAATTACATTCGCATTCTAGAATTATACAATCATTTATATTTAAAAATATGTAATTATAAAAGAATAATAATATTTTGTTAAATTATTATTTAATTCAAAAATCAATCAATTCATCAAAATAGATTTATTAGTTTAATATTACCTAAAAATACTTTTATTTATTTAAAAAATATTTACAAATTAACAATAATAAAATGAATGTATATTCATTATTATATAAAAAATGAACATATTCATATAGCTAATGTCTTGTTACATAAACCATTATAAAACCTGTATCAAATTGAATGGTAAGGTTTGTGGTGGTTACAGACACTTGGGGTGGCTCATATATCATCACATGAGTGGTCATCTCTATCAACTTCCACTTATCCCATAGGTGGTTCAGTTAAAGCTTAACGTGTTGAAGCTCAGCTTGGGATTGGTCAATAGAAAAGCCCAATGACACCATATCCTTTCCAAGACCAAACATATGGGCATCGTATGGGAAAAACCTATTGTATGAGGTCATACATTCATTTGTCTGGGTAAATTGGATTTATTAACACCCAATATTTACACTAATCATGTGATAACTGTTCAATTGATATATTAGCAATGGTCACAGTTCTTCATGGAATTTCAAAATCCAAAACATAAAAACACATAAGTGAATATGGTATACATGACCATTAGAAGACATTTAAATAGAATAAAAAGAATTTTCATTTATAATTTTTTTTGTTCGAATCGCCCCCCCCCCCCAGAAACAAATTGCGTCCTTGCAATTTTATTACATACCAAAAGAACTCTAAACTTTAAACAGGACTTCATGGTTTCTTACCCAACACCATTAAGCATTCCCCAACCCCCATTATCACATATATCACAGAGTGCGGGGGCCCACTTAGTGCCACAATACCTCAATTTACATTCAATTTATTCCATTTCCTTAGTCCAGATGTAGTCTGTGCATCTTCGATAATACTGATGGAAAATATGATGCACTTTTCAAAAAAATCTATTGTATAATTTCACAAGATCACCATGTGCGAGGTTTTTGTAAAATATTCTGAAAGAGTCAGACTTGATATTTTTGAATCTTGGTTCTTCCAATATATTGTCTTAGTTTCTAAAAATATTGGAAGACATGACTATATATATATAGGCTGCTCCGATGTCTCCCTCTTTGACAGCTATTCTAAAATCAGATAGTGAATCATACTCTCTGGATTGGGTGAAATATTTGAAAATACCCTGATGGTACCTCCCTTGTCTTGAAAGGTGGTAGATTTGGGATCTTAATATTTGAGCATAATTGTGCCATTATCCTTGGTAACAATATGGTATGAAGGAGGTGTTTGATATTTTTTAGAGCGTCTTGTATGAAATATGGACATTGGAAAAGGTTTTGATGCTAGGAAAGATTGAATTCACTACAATTATAGCTAGTATGTCTTAAACAGGGGACTAGAGAGTTTTATGTGTTTCTTCCCCTTCCATCTCAAAATAATCCTCTATTATGCAGTTGCAACAAATCAAATTTTGAGTTACCCTCTAGACATGCTAATTTTTTTATATAAAACTACACGATGCCTGATGATTTATTACTCCTTAATTTAAGGAACATTATTGGTAACACATAATGGGTAATCCAAAGAAAAAAAACATATGACATATAAATTACTTTTATTTACTTATCTTATTAATATATTGGATTCAATCGATGCTATTCCTGATCTACTTTCTAACATATATTTTTATGGGATTTTTTTATTAACTTAATAATTGTTCATACTAAGATTCTTAATTTATCAAACCATATCCTCGGGGAGTGTTGTACCCATGAGTGAAGAAAGGCCCATTATCGAGTACCAGGATTCACAGAGTCAAGACCGAAACTTCATGTCAAATTTTTCACTCCTAGGTAAATTAGTGCAAGAGTATCCTTTACCTGTTCGTATCCAGACAGGGATGTATTTTCATGATAAACCACTTAATCAAAACTCACCAAAAATTAGGGATGTTTTCTTATATTTATTCTTATCCAAGAAGAGTTCACTAGTGTTTCCAAATTCTAATCCCTAAAATAACTAAACTGATCATATGATACCATGTATAACAACCCTACTTTTATTAAATAATTAAAAATTAATTTTTACATAAAACCTTATCTTGATACAAGATATAAGATTGAGTGGTAGAGTGTATTTGGGGATTAGGAACATTACATAACTACTTAAAGCATATAATGAAACATCTTATTGAAACCACTCTTTATATAACCACTATATTCCCTCGTACATAGAATTGCATAGGATAAACTGAGGACATGAATAAAAAAAGGGTGATCAATAAAGCACAGTAATGGAATAAACATTGGATAACATGTGGAATGAAATACATGTTAGAAAATAGGCATATAAATGGAGATAATGAGAAATATAAACATAAAGGCATGATAAAACATTATAATCATCACATGGAAATGTGGTAACAACACTTAACATGGAATTAGCATGAGCCAAGGATCATTACACATGGATCATGAGTAAACCCTCATTGAACATGAAGAATGGGTAAAACCCCATTGAACTTGTGTTCGAATGAGTCAACACCCATTTCACATGACATATCATGATACTATACTTTACCCAATGCATTGGGGTGCTATCAGGGAGCACCCTTCATAAACATTTCACTTCATGCATAAGTGTGCCACATGGATCATACAACATGGAATCATTCAACATCATCATCTATTCCATGAAAAAGGAATTCATAACACATAAATGAAACTCTTTAAACAATAAGTAAATGTACATAAATGTGAATACCCTTGATAGAGATATGGGCATGGTATTCACTGCACAACGACATTTCCATGAAAAATCGTGGAGCAATTTTGGCAGCGTAACGACATGACATAAGAACTAAGAGAAATGGTTTATGAAAGATAAAGGGTTTTCTCATCATATTACATGAAATGGATAGTAAGAGAGTCATATAGATACATGACCCAACAAATGTTAGTGAATTTTGATAAGTAATAAAAAAATAATTTCTTGAATGTAAATTAGGGGAGAGAAAATCCTTATGGAATTTCGGCATTATAATGGGTGTACATGGGAGGCAGTAATTAGATATAAAGGGGATCTCTCATTAATCAAAAATTAATATGTTAGTATGGGGGGGAGAAGTTAAATCATACACCAAAATTTATACTTGAATAAAATACACAGCAATAAAATAAAACATGGACATAAATAAGGAATGTGAGAATCCCTTACATGGAAGTGTGATCCCAAAGGCTTGGGAGGGGCTTGAGAGATTTCATGGGAGTTTGGGGAACCTTGGGAGGATTCTAGAGAAAGGAGGGTATAGGTTGGATGAACCCCAATGTATTTTAGTGAAGAGGAAGTGTGAGAATGTGTAGGTTTATATTGGAAATGAAAGGGAATTATTTATTATTTTGGTTTGGGACACCACACATTAAACTAATAAAAAACACAAAAAAGATCATGGTTTTTTCCAAAGGGGATTGGAAAAATAAATTTAATAATGAAATTGCCAAAAAAGTTAAAATAATGGGGTTTCTTATGTGGAGGGGAGTCACACACTAAAGGAAAACAATATAAAAAGACAAAATGTTTTATAAGCCTTGAAAGGTCCACTAATGCTCTGTAAAATAAATCAAATAAACCCAAAATCACATTGTTTTAAAAGTAAAACATAAATTGGTAGAACATAATCTTTATAGTATTTTATTACATCACTATTAGGTCATTATGATGTCATAAAATACATTATATATTTAAATGTTATTTAATTTTTACTCAATGATTTACTATTTAAAAAAATTATGAAAAATTTATCATTGGATAATTTCAAAATCATGATTCCAAAAATAGTATTCATTTTATCTAAATGAATTTCTAAATATGTGTCATTTTAAATTTAAAATAAAATCTGTCATTTTTCAAAAATTCCTGGGTTTTGAAAAAAACAGCATTCAAACCATAATAAAAATTACATTTTCCTACATAAAATTAAACTATCATTTTTATTTAATAATAAGTAATTTAATAATAATAATATTATTATTCTATTAAAATACTATTTAATTAAAAAATACATTCATTTATTAGAATATATTTCTTATTTGAATATCATCAAAAAAATGTTTGTGAATTAGAAACTATTTACAATGTAACAATAATAAAATGAATGCAGGTTTATTATTATATACAAAAATAATGCACATATTCATAGTTTTATGATCCTATTACATAACCCCTCATAACAGCCACATAAAACATAAGTGTAAGGTGTGTATGGTGACAAACTCTTGGGGTGCCTCAGATAACATCGCTCAAGTGGCAATCTCTATCAGAATCCACTTATCTCATACGTAGTTCCATTCAAGCTTAACGTGTTGATTCTTATATTGGTCTTGGTCAAGAGCGATGCTTAATGATGCCACCACATTTCCAAGATCTGACAAATTTGCATCGTATAGGGAAAGTCTAGTAGAAGAGGTTTTCGCTTCCTTTTCATGAGTAAATTGGATTTGTTAAAGCCATGTAATTATACTAATCACGTGATCACTATTCAATGGATATATTAGCAATGGTCAAAATTCACCACAGTATTTTAAAATAAAAAACATAAAACCACATAAGTGCATACGTTTTACATAACCATAAGAATACATTTAAAAAGACCAAGATGAATTTTCATTAATAAATTTATGGGTCGATACAGGAATCATCTACAATCAGTCATAATCCATGATATATTATCCTAAATAGGAGAAATAATTTTGTAACATAAAATTATTCATAGAGACACATTTCCATATTCAATGGTCATTGTAAAGGCTATCATAGTGGATTCGTTCCACTCCCCATTACATCATTTCCTTAGTCAAGGTCCACTCCCAAGACTATCATAGTAGAGAGAGTCCCTTATAGATCTAGGTCACACCCAATTTGAGTCCTTATTATTTCATTTGTTATCAATATCTACATAATGAGATAGAGGGATATATAATTTTAGGCCCACACATCACATAATTAAAATCATACATATGTGTGTGTGTGATATCCCATAAACCACTTTCTGGTATTTTATTTTTATTTTATAGTTTTTCTCTTTAATTCTATATGTATTGGGACTCCCAATTATGGAGAAGATTTTCTGAAAAAAAATGACATAAAATTTGAGGGTTTACGTATGTTTGAATTTATGTATTCCATGTATTGATGTGTAGATTGGAATCTATGACCATTATTTTCATTATTTGATGCCTTCTTATGATGTATTCTATATTGGATTGTTCAAATTGAGTTTTATGGTAGGTAGTTATGTATCTACTCTGTGTTCCTGAACTACATGCTTTTTTTGTTTAATTTTTATAAATATTCGGTTTTTGTTCATAGACATGATAAATAAACACCTGGGTGAGATCCTACTAGGCCAATTAGCTCACAACATGCATACCCCTTCGGTGGTTCATACAACTAGTTATTTTTTTCGATGTATGGAATTACATGGAATTACAGTAATGGGTTATGTATTCTATTAGTGGTATTTGGGTACGTGTATAGTGACATGGTGTGGGTTTTCCCATGCTATCACATAAATATTATTAGAGTATATGTTTAACATTTTTTCCATTTTTTGTTGTAATTTTATCACAAAGAATGTTTTTCTACCTTATGAGTTATATCACATCGGTTATTATATTTATTTTATGATATATATATTTTTATTAATTATGTGTAATCATTATTTACATGTGTATGTTTTTCATTTTTTCTTCTTCAAGTTAGGAAAAATCATGCCATATATTTGGTAATGCATGAGTGCTAGACCCTAATATGTGGGGATAGGGAATGACATTTAGGTGCGTGGAGGATCGCGTTGGGTGCCATTTTTGGAGTTTATTTGGGTAGGGTTCATAAAATTCTAGTAACAAAGGTGGTTTTTCATCAAGAGTACATGTCATGGGATATTTGGTAGACTTTGGATATGTTTTTTTGTGACTTTATAGCTATTTTGCAATGAGTTTCTAATCGTCACTAATTGTGATGAGGGTCATGTTACCATGATATGTTGGGATACATGCCTTGTATTTTGAGTTCTTGATGTTAATTTTATTTAATTAATATGTTATTTCTTGTTTGAACTAATATTATTATATTTTATGATCATTTCTTATATTTCATTGTTAAATGGGTTGCCTCTAAGATGTGTGATGTCAGTTCCTCTTAAATGTGTAACTAATTATTCTCAATGGAATCCTACTATGGATCATAATTTTACATAGTCTGTCACGAAGGAAGTTGTTACTATAGTCAAAAATGTTCCACAAACATTGAAAATAGTAGTTGGGGTACATATGGGATAAGTGAGAGATATATAGATATCATGGGAGATCATGCATGGGAAGCCACAAACATTAAAATGTATGAGTGATTCTCAATAGGTGAAGGAATTTAAAGAAAATATTAATCATATATTAAATATCCTATATACACCTAAGAGTATCATGTTCAAGTTGGTGGCATTCATACTTGAGGGTCCCTTCAAGAGATGGTGGGATTTCATGGTGAAAGTGGATAAGCATGTGGGGTTTGAATTGAAAAGGCTTCAAGGATCTCATTAAATAGAAGATTTTCCTAGAATTTCTGATGTTGGTGAATTCTCTAGAGTTCCACTCATTATATAATGGAGTAGGATAGTATTAGTGTACACTAATCATTTTATGGACTCATATCATTTTTTATAGGAGGTTGTAAAGAATGGATAGTTGAAATATCAGAAATACCTATAAGGTTTATGATCAGATATAAGATCATATTTATTTATTCCAAACCATTCAACTTATATAGAGATAGGGATAAATATATGATGTAATAGATAAATATGACATTCAAGGTTGGATATTCCTCCCCTTATCTTCCATCTATTGGAAGCTTCAGTGGAATTATAGGAAAAAACAGGAGGTAGAAGGATCATCTTATGTGTGGTGGATGATGTTATCAGTAATAGGCCTCTTCAGAATATATAGTTATAGCTAGTGGTGTACCACTATCTTACTATCAGTGTGGAAGGTTCATACACACATGTCTTTATTTCCCATCACCTATAAAATTTTTTAAATGTATTGGGAAATATGGTCATCTGTAGTGTTTCTGTTAGGATTTGTCTACCACTCAATGTTATCATTGATCATCAACTACAAATGCTATTATGGAATAGGGAGATGATTTAACGAATATAGGGATCTATACAAATTCTTCATGAGTGAATATCATTCACAGAATATATTATTTTCTAGTTGATGTATATTCTGCTTCAGTTATAGTGATATGTGACATCCTTAGTGTATGTTCTATCATGATTACGTTATTTTATACTGGTGTACCCCATTAATAGTGACCAAGTCTTGGCATAATTTAACAATAAGTAACTTTTTCAGAATACATAAAACATTACACAAACAGACTCATGAATATCGTACTATTAGAGTGACTTCAGAAAGAAGGAAACAATAAAACGTGTACATAAATGAGCTACATTATCTTCCACGATGTTCATCATGACTAAAACCCTTCTTATACACGTTATACATAATACATATCTTCATAACTTGGGAAGGAAACAGAAAAAGGGTGCTTATAATTCTCAGTAAAGGTAAAAAGGAACGCATGTAACCATAATCATTGGCATAAGGTTATGAGAACATGACTTTGATTAGTGAAGATCATAACCTTCAAATCAAATATCATATTCATGAATCCTGAAATAATTCATGCCAGTTCATATGACATGAATAATAACAAAAATATTGAACAAAATCCATGAATGAATAACATAGGACTGAAATATGGAATTATGGATAACACATAAGCTAATTACATATTGAACATATATTAGTAGTAACTCGTACACTCATTAGGTTAAAGACATTTGATGAGTCCCCCGCATAAACATATGGGAATACAACTAGGTCCATGCATGACATTGTAAACATACAATTAGGTTCATGCATATTAGACAAGGAATCACTGTCGATGTCATCTTGGTAGTATAGTTTCAGTCCCCATACTCTCTTGGTAGTCATGGTTCACTCCCATGGGAATCATAGTTGAATGATTGCACTCATCATACCATATAGGTAGTCATGGTAAACTACCATGTCCATATTAGTAGCATGACATTACTCCCCATACCATTTTTTTAATCATGGATCACTCTCATGGCCATATTAATAGCATAAGTTCACTCCTCATACCTTCTTGGTAGTTATGATTCACTCCCACTACTGACTTAGTAGTAAGAGTTCATTCATTAAGTGATCTCGGTATTCATGATTCACTCCAATGCCAATGTTAGTCTATCTCAAAAGATATAAATAATTACACAATGTGTTGTAGGGAGATATAAGTCCCTCCCATCTCATAGTGAAATCATACATACACATTCCCTAAAAATAAAAAATAATTATATCTTAACTAATGAAATTAAATTGGTATCAAAAAAATGTGAACATATCATAACCTATGAAAAAGTTAAAGGTTTCATAATCATTTCATCAAAATCATAACTCATCAAAGAGAAAGAAATTTAATAATCATATAACCCATGAAGGTGAAACAGATATCCCAAACAAGAAAAACCATGGAAGGGAAATTTTTTTAGAGATAATGACATTAGGAGTAACCCTTTCAAAGAAAGGATATGAATAGAACCTTTATATCATTTCCTAGAGGGCAATAACTAACATCTATAGTAGACATTTTAGATGGAAAATAAATTGGACATATCTTTTAATAAAATTTCATGTGGAAATTTTATTTTCTTTTGTGGAAAAATATTTATAATAAATAAAACCATTTGATACTAATTTTTATATAAAATACATTTAAAACTGATAAATAATATTCCATGTAATTTGAAAAACAATCTCTATGAGAACATATAACATAAGTGTCAAAACATTTTAAAAAAATGTTCTTGAAATTTTTTTTTTGAAAACTTATAAATAAATCTAGAAAAGGTTTGAAAAAAATTTTATTCATAATTTGTAAAAGAACCTTGACAACATTTGAAAAACCATTTTTTGGGAAAGCCTATATCTGTTGGTTTAAAATGATTTGGAAACCATTATAATTGAAAATATAAAAATAAATTTGAAATAAATTTGAAAAAAACCCCTTTGAAAAAATATAATTTTTTTTCTTAAAATAGAACCTTTAAATAGGAAAATAAATAATGAAAGGATGGATAGTGCATAAATTTGTACATGTCATATGAAATAAATACATCTGTTTTCCACCATAAAAAGGATATAATATTTCATCATTTAGAATGCAATAAGAATATTCATATGATGAAATTTTTAGAAGAAACAAATTGTGAAATTTTATTTTAATGACAATACGAGATTAGCATAATATTCTTGGAAACACTTTTTATAAAACATGGTCTTTAATGAACATTGATTTTCGACCAAAGAGAGGGTAATATTAGAATTTATTAAAAACAATTTATTAAATATATTATGTACCAAAGAGTAGAAATTGGGACTAATACGTTAATATAGTGTCAATAAACATAGGTGACAAAAATTCATTAATTTCTTTAGATTTGTAACACAATAATTCTTCAAAGTAATCGTAAATGTAATCATTCTTGAAAAGCGATGAGACTGTCTCAATAAAATCTTGTAACTTTGAAAATTGGGATAATAATCTCCACGTATGAAATTAAAATTACATGAAGCTAAAAATATCATGAAAACAAAGATATTAATGATATAACACGTAATGTTGAAGTATACCAACCACAAAAAATATTTTATCTACATAATAAAACATGAGTCTCAAAGAAGGAAAATTGAGACAAAACATTTTTACTGATTCGGTAAATTTTGAAACATAAACCCCATGATTAAAAGTTAATAAAAAATATATAAAAATAAAAATAAATTTGGGAATAATATAAATAAAATACAATCATTTTCAGTACTTACAACACACAAAAAGAAATAGTTATGAACATAGAATGTATCTCATGGGAAAAAAAAGTGAGATGAAATCCCCTTACATTTTGTCTTGAATTTCTTTATAATTATTAAAACCACATGTATAATAAAATTATATATATGAAAAATATTTCAAAAAATCATATTCTTATATCTAATAAAATATATGTTTTATATTACCCTCTTGTTATCCATCCTATGTTCAGGTTTCACTTCGAGTAATATTCTATTTTTTTGTATATGTGTCTTAATTTGTTGTATTGTTGGGATATATACTTATATCATGATTAAAGAATGTGAGAAATGATATAAATATCATTTTTATATATTTTTTTTATAAAAATATGTTTATTATATTTTTTTGAAATTGAAAACATTGTTCATAGAGACGGTAGGACGTAAGTATGCTAGCATTCTATCTCTGTTTAATCATCATCTTGAGAAAAAAAAGAAAAAGAATATATATATATATATATCATTATTATAGTAGAATTATTGTGTCATATATATATATATATATATATATATTATATATTAACTAAAACAATCTTAAATACAACTCATGTAGTTTATAAATGAGTCATAATTCTTTGAGGGGTGGTAGTCAACACTTCCTCAAACGAAATTATCATATTTACATAAGATGGAAAGAATACAGGTATGATCTAAAAAAATATAGATGAATAAAGACATTATAAATATAATTAATTTAATATACAAATATTTTTTCTATCATAATTTATACCATTATAGTTTGTAATGTAAAAATTAACAATCATCATTTTGTGAAGCAGTAGTTTACTGTAAACAGAAATTGTATGTTCATTACCCATTACATAGTTGTGTGTGTATTTTTAGGTTGAAATATTTACATAAAAGTATCATAATATATATAGTATAATTGTTTTATTATATAATAATATAATAAACAATGTTTTAGGGGGTGTAAAATGAAAATAAAAGAAATGACTTGAGGGAAGACATTACCTCAAAATCGTGTAACTCCTTTTGGTTAATTCCAAAACGATTCCTTGAATTTAATTCTTTCCAATGAAAGGATTATATAAGGAAAAGATGGATTTGGGGAATTTAATTTTTCAAGGATTACATAAAGATAATAGGTCTGACATATGTGAGGAATTCGAAGTGGTGGTGGCCTTTTTTAGGGAAGGAAAGGGACTCACATGGAATTTGTAGAAACAAGTTAGGTGAAAGAAGTTATTACCTAAAAATCATATATAAGAAAAAAATAATCTATGATTTATGGATGATATATGGATATAAATTGGGTTATTTATATGTGTATAGGTCACATGGGCCATTAAGTTTATGGTTTAGCCCCAAATTTTGTTTAATTTGGCCTTAATTGATGTGATTATGTTTATTCATTTAAATAATAATTTTGGAAAAAATACAATGGTCTTATTATAGTCAAAAAATTATACTTCATACAACATTTTTATCAAATTTTATAAAATCAAATCAAGGAAATGGGAAACTTAATAGTAATTCTAATCCCATAGACGGGATGATATAATGATTTTTTAAAGAAAAAATAGTTCAAATTTGTGTTAAGTTTTAATATTCAATTTCATAGTTAAATTGAGTATAATGAAATAAATTGTGTATGTATTTTTTATTTAATCTAATTTGACCTTAAAAAGTTAAAATATAATTTAACATTAATAATTCTTTAATAAAAAAAATGTTTTTAACAAAATTGGAGTAGTTTTAACCATTCATAAAAAATGTTGTTTCTCATAAATATCCTAGAAAATCCCCATAGGATAATTTTTTCATTTTGACTTCAAACAAATTATAATATAAAAGTATTTTTCAAAATTAGTCTCAAAATATGTTTATTATTTTTCACATAATGTCATTACAAACAGTTTATTTGAGAAACTGTAATTTTAATCATAAAAGGACTTTACCAAAAATCATATATTTCATAATAAATATGTTTTATTTATATAAAATATTTTAAAATATTTTAAATTTAGTTATTAATTTTAGTATTAATATGTTTTAATGACTAGATTATAACTAACTCATTTATATAATTATAAAAATACAATGATGTTTTCTAGAAACGTGGTACTACATGGAACATATTCCAAGATGATCTTCCATGTGAAATAATAATTTACATAGTGAATTTAAATAAATAAATGAAAATATAATTTATTAGTGTAAAATAGATGTGTGACCACAATAATTTTTCCTTTTATATTCAATCAATTTACATATTAATTTCTAATTAATTGGTATCCTATGAATTCATATTATGTTGTGTAAACCACATATTTTAATGAATAAGTTAGTAATATTAATTTATAATAATTTTTTATCAAGGTTTTATCTTATTATATTAAATCATAATATATTAATAATATAAAATTTCTTTACAAAACCTCGGTCTTGAATGTTACACAAGTCATTGAGAAACATCATTGTTACGTATAACGCAAGGTAACCTCAATATTTATTGTAGAGCATTGTAATTATCATCTTGCATGTAGTGAATGATTAACTTAATGATTCCTATAATTCAAGACTATAATAGTGATTTAATAAAAAATATTTTATCTTCAATGATGAATGAAATGAAAAATTTCAAAAAGGATAAATTAATTCGAAAAAAACTAATTCACAAAATATAAAGGTGTTACAATAATAATTTATATATAAATATTTTATTGATATGATTAACCCTATAATGGATCTAATTTTATTTATTATAGAGTTATAATCAAATATTTTAATATGATAGAATAGGTTTTAAATTTTTCATCTTGTACGTTATTGAAAACTGATGCAGAGTTCGACTGGTATTTTCTAAATCTTGATATGGATTTTTTTATCATCATCTTGATGGATTAGATGTTTTCTAATTATACATATTTTTATTGGTATAATTAAATAATTTATTTTTTTTATTTCAGATTGGCGCTCTTGGATATCTCAAGTCTATATTTATTGGTGGTCTTTTCATGCCGGACCATACCACCTTGAGCACTGATGTTTTTTTTTCTAATAATAAAATTGACCTAGATGATGTTTCATCAATTTTCATTGATCGATAATTTATAATCATTGTCCCAAAATATTTTTCTGGTAATTCTCCAGAGATGGAGGAGGTGTTTATGATTTACATGTTTCAAGGTTCACAAATGGATTTTATATCATCTAATCATATAGAACCAGTAAAGATATGATAGCTCAAGTTTGTATTTAACAACCTTAGAGAAAATGGGTTTATTCCCACACAAGGTTTCACCTTGGGTAGTTCCATTTATTATTCCCAAGAATGTAGATGGTTCACCCCGATTGATCATTGACTACTGGACATTGCAATGGGTAATAGTGAAGAATAAATATCCTTTTCTTAATACTGATTTTTTGTTTTACTAGTTTTAGAGACACATTTGTTTTTAATGATTTTTCTTCATTTCGGTAATCATCACCTAATAGTTTGTGGGTATGATATACCAAAGAAGTATTGATGATTAGTTTTTAAATTATGAATATCTTTTGATATCATTTATCCTAACTATCTCTCTTAAAGGTTTTATGGATTGGATGAATCAAAAATTCCATCATTATCTTGACACTTGTGGATTAATATTCGTTGATGACGTCATGGTCTACTCATGATCCGATCTTCAGCATGGACACTATTTGGGTTTATTTTAAGATATCTTGAGGAGTATCTATTTGTATGGAAATATTTATAAGGGAAATTTCCTTATCCAAGAAGTGAATTTATTAGGACATGTGATATCTGAACATAGATTATCAGATGATCCTAAAAAGGTAAATGTGGTATTTTCAAGGGAAGATCTAAATAATGTCTTTTATATTATGATATTCCTTCATATTTTGGGGTACTATTGATGGTTCATCATGGATTTCAAAAATATCATCTAACCATGGACTTCTCATACCAGAAAATGGGTGAAATTTATATGTTATGTAAAGTGTTAGTTTTATTTCCATGATTTGAAAAAAATTCTGACATCGAATCCAATTTTTATTTTACCTGAGAACAGAATATGGTATATTGTTCTTTGAGTTCCTTCAAATACTTTTATGGGTTGTGTCCTTGTGTAGGATTATCCTATGGTGTCATTTATTCTCTATATGTTTGACCACAATAGAATAATTACACTACTCATGATTTAGAAATTTTCACAGTTTTTCATGCGCTTAGGTGTTCATGGAACTATCTTTTTGGGGATAGGTTCCTATTAATTTATGACCATAAGTTTTTTAAATACATCATTTCTCAAGAATACGTGAATCTCAGATAGTGAAGATGGGTGGAATACCTTCATACATTTGACTTTGATATCTCATACACCAAGGGGAAGGAAATTTTTGTTACAATAGTTATTAATAGGAATGTTTCTTCGTAATTTGTTCAATAATTGAATGAAGAGGGGAATATTATAGGGATTCGTTCTCAGTTACATTAGGTTTCTCATGAGGATGTTTCATGAATAGTTTTGAGCAGTGTTCAGATATCATCATCTCCCCTTGAGGCTATTTTTTGGTTTAGTAGTAGGATGATGAGTTCATATAAATTCAAAAAAGCTATATAATGGGGAGACTATTTTGGGTTGAACCCTTTGTTCAGATGGATTTTTCAATTTTTGGGATTTGTTTTTCATCTAGACCTCAATGAGGATCTTGATTTGGTTTGATTTACATAGTTATTTGTTGGTAACTCAACCAAGAACCATAAGATTTCTTATAATATGATATGGAGATTCTGGTTTCCATATATGAATCATGATATTGATGATTACGTTCCCTAATTTTTCAGCTACCAAAAAATAAATTTATTGTATCTGAAACCTTTTTTTTCTACAGCCTCTTCCAATATCATTTTATAAATGGGATGAGGTATCTATGGACATTATAGTTGGGTTACCATGGACTCCTTGATTGAGGAATACTATTTGGGTGTGATTGATCTATTTAAAAAGACAACTAATTTCATTCTATTCTGGTACACCATTAAATATTAATATATGGGTAAGGGGAATAAATATTTTGTTATGAGGTTACATGGGGTTCTATCTTCCATTTTTTCAAACTAAAATCTGAGGATTACTTTGAGGTTTAGGAGGATTATCTTCGAGGTACTATGGACTCAGATATGATTATGTAAAATTTTTCATCCAAATTTAAATTTTCATAAAGTGAGTGTTATACATATTTTGGAGGATGTTATTCAAGCTTGTGTGTTGGATTTTTTCGGATCATAGGAGATATATCTAGTACTTGTTAATTTTCATATAATAAAATCTACATGTCCTCAATATTAATGGATATTTTCTATGATTTTTATGGTTGACCTTGCATATCAACTCATTACTATGATGATATGAGAAATATTTTATTACTGGGTCAATTTTATTTTTTGAGATGTCAATGAGGATAATAGATATACCTCAGTATTTGGTTAGAGCATTGAGTCAATAAAAATTACATGTGAATCAATGATTCCTTATATTGAATTTTTCTATAGGTTACCTGGTTTTCATAAATTCCTCTTCTCTATTGGGTCACCATATTCTTATAGAATAGTTAAATTGGTCTCCGACTTAGGTTGGACGATTTTAGGACACTGAGTAGTTTGGGAAGGTTTCTTTTCAGTAAGAATATCATGTTCATCTGACATTAACTCATTATATTTTCTAAATATCTTATGTTATTAAATTCCATAATGATCCCTCAAGAATTATAATATAGATGGAGAATATGTTATTGAGAGATGCTTCGATTGTGAGAATCTAGTACAGATTTTTGACGCTTAAGTGAATTCCTCTCCTGGGAAGTCAAATATATAGTTCAGAGTTTTACGGAAGAAAATATCAAATTCTTATAAGACATTGTTTTGTGATTCATTGATTAGGAAGCATTGGCCGTATCTCTATACCAGACTTCATTCTTCGACATGAATTCCTAGGGATGTAATGTCTTGTGGTTGGGTATTTAGTAACACCATGTTACTCGCTTTCAAGTATTTTCCTTATCTTTTCTAATTATTCTCTTTAATTATAAGCATCTTGGTAATCCCATGGATTGAGAAAATTTTCTATTAAAAATTAGTATATGTTTAGGGAGGTATGTTTTTGGAATTTATGGATTCTATGTATAATTCTGTGGATAATATTGTCGAAACTTTTTCATAATTATTGATTTCCTTCTTGTGGTGTGTTCCATTCTTGGGTGGTGCAACACGAGTTTGGAGGATGGTCATTCTATCTCAAGCATATTTTAGTGAAAAATATTTCTCATTAAATGAATTTTTATGAATTGAAACATAATTTTAGGGATTATTTTCTCTTTATGGGTGGAATTAGTTTTTTTAAGAAATATGGTTTCCCCAAGTTTTTTGTAAATGAAATGGGTTTTAAATCATTGTGAAATTATTTAATAAAATTTTTATCAGATAATTAAATAGTTAAATGGATTGATGAAGTGGTTTCATGAAATGGTTCAATAAAATTGTTAAAAAAATAGATCACATTGGAATCCTTGGTTAAATATGTTGAAGGTATGGTAATACATCTTTTCTAATGTCATGGGGTTTTCTTTTTCTAGATTGACCTATTATTCTTGGGGCTTGTTAAACCTTGTGGGGTTAAATTTATGGGGGATTTATCTTCTATCTTGGATAGATGCATATATCTATAGGATTTATGTGTGTGATATTTTCAATGTTTGGTTGGAGTTTCCTATCCACCCTAACATAGTGTGATACATGGCGTGTTGTTAATTGTTATTCTTGACTACTTTGGGAAGATTTTTGTTTTTAAGGTTTTGATTGTACTATCTTGTAAATGATATGATATGTGAGTCATGCTTTATTTTAACATGATATATAATTTTTATTATATTTATATGTAATAATTTGATAATAATTTACCAAATTTATTTATAATTGGGTAAAGTGGAAGATTAATGTTTTTCTATGCTTTTGATATAAAAATTGCTAAAAGTTATGTCATTACATCTTTTCATTATAGTTGAGCATGTTTGGTTAATTATTCAATGATTTTATGTGGTTCACCTAGGTGATACCCTACTGATCCGATTATATCACAACCTATGTACCCATTCAATAGTGCGTAGACTGGCTTATATCTTTTTATGTAGAGAAATTCAAGGTTCTGTAGTGAGGGGGTGAGTTTTTTTTGTCATGTAGGTTTTTGGATAGTCAGATAATGGGATGGTGTGGGTTTTCCAATTCAATCACATGGAAACTATTTGGAGTAGCTATTAATATTTTTTCCCTTTTTGGACTTTTCTCATAAATATTAGATTCCTACATTTTCAGTTATATCGCTATTAGAATATTCATTTTATAATGACATATACATATCCATGTATTCTGATGCCGTTTTTCTTCTGAACGTGGGTATATATGTCATTTTTTCTATTTTATGTTGGTCGAAATAGTTTCCTTTATTGATTGTTTATTCTTGGGTGCTAAACACCGCCCATGGGAGTCATGAATGCCCTTTGGGTACATGAAGAATCAGATAGGGTAATAGTTTGATAGGGTACTAATGTCGGGTTCATCAAAGTGTTGGAATATAATAATCCATTCATCATGTCAACATATCATAACCCATTTAAATAAAACATCTTTTATAAAAATCACATTAATTCATCATAGCCTGACTCAGGGAAAATACATAGGTTTTGAATATATCACATCAAAATATTCATAAACCGACTAGGGAAATAATTTGTTTTGTTTTATAGAATCATATCCCACATAAATTAAATGTAACATAAAATTATATTGTCATAAATGAGAATACTTTTAAAACAACAATCTTATAATCCTTCGAAAAAAAGGTAAAATTTAATTTTATTTTGATAATACATTAACAACCAATTAATAAAATGTTGAGAAAATACATTCCTTATAAAATAATAATCGAAAACTTTAGAGTAATATTCAATGAAAATAAAATTTATGATGGTAGGAATTTATTTTCATTCCATATGTTTTAAAATAGAAAATTCATTTTATAAAATTATAAATATCATAAAAATAACTTGTTCTAAAAAAATATTCATGAAAAAATATCCCTTCTAAAACTTGGTAAATATATTCAAAATTAGTGAAGACAACATTTTAAAAAATTTCAATTATAGTTTGAAGCATTAGTAAATTATTTTTGAGGAGTTTAGGAATTCAAGAAAAATTTCATGAACCAAATATTAAATAATGTTATATTTTCTTAGAAAATATTTTCCTGGTAAGATTAAGTACCAATGAATTGAAAATAATACTAATATAGACACTTGAAACATCCAAATGATAAGACACTAATGTACATTAAATCATAATATCCATATCATTTACCACAATTAGAATTTATCATATATAATAACAAAAAATAAATAAAATTTTAACAAAAACCCATACCACATGTGTAAATTTGGAATCATAAAACCCATGAAAGAAATAAATTGAAATGAAAAAGTAAATATCATTAATATATAGTTATTCATGTTGGGGTTTATGATACAAAGGAATAAATTTTTTTATAAACATTTACCTTATGTTTGTCTCTATTCATACACATTAAAACATATTCCTCTTTGAGACACATCCTTTGAATTACACTTTAATCTTATATAGAACTGTATTATGAGAGGATTTGAAGCTATGTGATGAAGTGAAGGAATCTGGGATTTCATTTCGTTAATTTATATAAGAGAATGGATTCTCAATCCATTTATATAAGGATAAAAGTTCACCTTATATAATTAAGGAAAATGACACAGATGTATATACATAAAAGATTAAATAATATATATCCTAAAACTTTTAAATAACCCCAAGGCTCCCAGAATTTAAAACAAATTTTTATAGGGTTTGAAAAACTCAAACAATCACATTTAGACTAGTTTTTTATAGGTTTTATGCCTTATCTTATAATTAAACAACATTAAAACCATTTCACCTTTACTATGATCACTTAAATTCTTCCCTTGATAATATAATTATATATCCACAAATATAATGGCCCATATAATTTATTTGTATTATAGGATTAAATATATAATATAAATTATATCATTCAATTTTTTAGGTGAAATTTTGTAAATTTAATAGAATAACTGAAATGTATGAAATTTTTTTAGAGAAATCCATGACTTAAGAGTAAAAAAAATTTGAAAATAAAATGAATTAATATATTTATTTCCACAAATGTTCTATGTTAAATAATAAAAAATAACATTTTTTTGCTTTATTGAGTGATCTAAAACTAAATTGAATTATCTAACCATACCTGTAAATAAAAACACCAAAAAATAGATTAACATTTGGATAAAATATATTGTATCACAACAAAAGTAAATCATGAGTTCCAAAATCCCACAATAAGTGTAAAAGTAGGAAATAACACTAATTGAATATATATTTGGTTGAAAAAGACATATCATATAATATAAAGGATTGTCTTAGAGATATTTCAGGGCATTAACACATTTCTTTAACTAAAATTTACCTCTTTATCAAGGAAAAGAGTCTTTTCCATGTTTAATGTTCATAGTTACCAATACATAATTTGTATGTTTTCAATTATATATGTTACTCTATTTCAAAATTTGGAATCCATTTTAAATGATTTAGTTATCATATGTTTTACAAATTATTTTTAAAATAACTACACATAATGCATCGAAAACTATTTTTTGAAAAAAACATTTTTAAGCATAAAACAAGAATTATTCATATTTCATGCATATTAAAACCATTATATGAATATTGGAATTATTAATTGAATATATAATCATTAAATTTATTTAAAATCATCAGTATATAGAGTCTAATTAAATTTATTATTTCAAAAACATATTGAGAACAAAAATCAATTTTTAGAAAAATGTGATTTAAGCTATAAAAATAATCATAAAGAATAATCAATTTTATTGACTATTCTAATTTAATTAATTATTTTAAATTTAGTTATATGATTAAAATTACACTATGATAATATTAAACACATTATGGGACTTATAATTTAAAATAAATAAAAATTTTATAATAATCCATATTTTTAACTACTCGTTAAAAAATTAATCATTTCCGAAAAATAAAAAACATTCACCATATAATAATTTTAATATACAAATTTCATGAAGTTAAAATTTTTTAATAAAATATTATTTCTACAATTCATCTAAATACTTTATAATATTGATGTATAAAATGAAATAAAATTCATTTTGAAGAAAATATATTTGGGAGGATTAAATGACTACCAATAATTGATTCCTTATTTATTATGAAAAAATAATACATTAACATTCTAAAAACCTTTTATAAAAAATTTCAATAATGTGATTATTACTATTCGTATTTTAAAAATTAATGTCTACCTTAAAATGGTTAAATTTAAATAATTAAATTTTAATCGTATATCTCAGTTTTCTAAAATCTCAGTTATTTGTGTTAAGATTTTTTTTCAGTTTTGTATTCTAAACTTTTATGGTGTTACACTCTACCCCATACAAAAAATAAAATTAAATAAATTTTAACATCTTCATCAAAGGTTAAATATTTTAGAATGCCTTTATTGAAAACCCACATCTTACAAAGGAATAATTAAATTGATTTCGATAACATGAAAGTGAAAAATTAAGTATTTCAAGAAATAACACAAAATTTGGTTCGCAGAAAAGGAGAGAATTATCATAGATAAGATACTAGGAATAATAGAGCATAATAAATAATGTTATTTACAATAAATCCATGAATTAGTAAAGAATTAATAGAACCATCAATTCATCATAAATAAAGGTAAATTGTCAAATTTTTTATTTTAATATCCAATTCATAGAGTTAAAAGATATTTTTCTATAAAGATAAACTATATGATGAAAATATAAATTCTTGATTTCCATCCATTTCATAAACATATTGGCATATATTGTTTTTTCATCTATCAATTTCCACTTCATTCATATATATTACTCCAATAAATAAATATTCAATATTTATTTTTCATTCCTGAACTACTAAATTTAACTTTTAAAAAAACATAAGATCTCTAAAATAATATCAATTCCTTCCTAATGTCTCTATATATTTACCAAAACAATAATATTTATCACAAGTTATCTGATATGGATAAATTTTCATATAAGAAAATAATACATTATTTTTTAAAACCTTAATAATAATTCACAATATTCATCTTAATGAAATCCACAAATAGTTAACCTTAACTCTCCTCCCAAATATGTCTTAAATAAATCAAAACCATAAAATTATAAATTGGGCCACTAAATTTAAAAAATCAACTTAACATTAATTATGAAATAAAATTATTTAGCTCATAATGTCACAAACTAGACATGTGAATATAATAATCACATATTCTCTAAAATCATTCTATTACATTCCAAAATATCACGACTCTCCAAATAAACTCAATGAAAACATCACTTCTTTCAAAAATCAACTCTATCTATATTCCCTAAAAAAATAAAATACTCTCAAATATATTCTATAAATCAAGAAAATATAGTATAGTTCATCCAACATTACATAAACTACATTTTATTTAAATAAATAATCATGGCATATGTCATAAAAAATATCCAATTTAATTTTTTAATATCGATCATATACTTATCCAAATTAAAATTTATTATCTAAACATCAATAAAATATTGAGTTTTATTTGTCCCTTATTAAAATTTTTACCAAAAAATATCATATTACCACTAAATCATTTTTATATGTTATATGTAGTAAAAATTATTTATTTAAAATCCATAATGTAATAATATTTTATAACAATCATTACATATTTCCAGATTATAATAACTAAAATATCAATGATATACCACTTCAAAAAATTAATTCTTTATTCCTAATACATAAACATTTTAAATATTAAAGTTATTTTTACACCGTTTACTAAGTCATTTAATCTTATTCTATAACACATCCTTTATTTAGAATGTCTTTTTTAGTATCTTAAAAGGTAAAAACATTAAATTTATATCTTTTTTTATCATCTTTTTTTGACTTCAATATAGAAAATTTATTTTTATAGTGAAGATACATTCCAAATTTGAAACATTTAATTTTTGAAGAAGCCTTTGATAAACAGATATTTCCATCCACTAAGTTAAAAAAAAATTACCTTTTCCTCCATAATTAAAATTTTAATGTAGTTATTTTCTACATAAAAACCATATTCTGGTTTCCTTAGGATGTTTCCCTATGTGCTTCTTCAAAAATTTCTTAGAAATTGTAATCATAATCTTTTTTCATCAAAGTTCTTCACAAAAATTAATTTTTATTTTATTTAGTGCATTTGAAGTCTTACAAATATTCCAGTTATTAATTATATTACAAGAATGTTGTGTAGGCATTAAAAAATTTCATTCATTTTAAATCAAAAAATGATTTTTCTTTCTCATGATTAAAATCACAACATAATCTGTAATGTTCAGTGCAACATCATTCCACCTAGTTTCATCCATTAAATAAAACATAAAAACAGTGTGAGAAATAATAATCATAAGAGAAATAATATAATCATGAAAAACAATTCATAATATTTCTAAATCATAACACCTTATTTTCAATCTATGTCACCTTATGTTTAGCATAATAGGCTTTGGTCTATTTTTCCTTTCTCTCCCATGTTTCTCCAAAAATTTTGGTGTAGTCTCTTAATAGTGTTCATTGTTTGTTTTAACCTTGCTTATTTTTTATCAAGGATATTTTTTGTGATCATCGACACCTAGTACCTCATGGGAATTTTCTATTGGATCATTATTTACCATCACCGAAAAATATGGGCCCCTAAACCAGAACTATATTGTTAGATAACAGTCAAGTATGTGTAATTGTAAAATTACACCAACATGTTGTCCATCGAATAGATTGATGAATTTATTTGAATTATTCATTGGATACCCTTGGGAAATAATTTATTATTGACATGACTTGTGGTCCTCGTTTAGCTAAGTGAACCATTTACATTAAATGAATTATTTAATGGATTAATTTGTGTTTAACATGACATGGTGTGTTGGTGATTTCTTGATATAGATTCGACATGACATGCAATTTTTTAGACAACAGAAATGTTATCGGTTTTGAATAATGGATATAATAAATTTGAAATTGAATGATAAATTGTAATTTTGATAACTAGTATTGAGTTCATAAGATGTGATATTGTGATAACCTTTTTACAATGATTGGTAGTGGATTTTTAAGCTATATCTTAACTCTTTACGCAAGGGTAAACTCTACCACTATACATATCACACCCACACTACTAATTGATAGTATTCTTAAAAGGGGATGTTCCTCCAGTGGTTTCATAACCAACATTTTCTATCCATGTGGATGAATTTCATATTATTGGATGTTTTAAGTTAATTTCTCCAAAATTTCTTGAAAATAGTTTTTGTAGTCAAAGGATTTATAAAATGGTTCCATCATTTATATAATGATAGTGTTGAAATTTATATAATTATTATTCATTAAATAATTTTTTATAATAATACATGAATTTTTGTAATATAAAAAATTAATCACATCACTTCATGGTGAAACAATCCACATATATATATGAGTGACATTATTGTTTTCTAGTGGATAGATAGAAAATAGTATATATGATATAATATATATATAAAGTCCTCATTATGTTATAAATATCATATATATTACTTAATTAATACTTTATAACTATCCATATAAATGGTGATTTGAAATAAATTACATAGCTATGTGAAGATGATAGTCCCTTTATATGCACCATTAATATTTCTGATTTTTCCTTGCGATGGAAGTGAGGGGAATAAGGATTTTACCAAATTAATAATAAAATTTATAAATTTCCAATATTATTATGTTATTATATTATAACAGTTATATATTATTTTAGGTATGTATAAGAGGAAGTAAAATGAAAACTCTCAGTTGATAGTTATTATTATACTTCAATAAAACACATTTTTCTTATATATTAAGTCTCATAGGGTGATACAATCATGAGACCAGAGTCACTAAGTCATAGTTCGGAAAATTGATAATTATTTTACAAGGTCACTATAAAGATAAGTGGATAATTATGTGTGAGTAATAGGGGAAAATATTTTCCCTTTTAAAATTGAGTGAAAAGACATGCTTGGAATTAAATATATGATTTTAATATAATATATATCAAAATAATTTCATGTATTAAAAATAGACATAATTTATAAATCATATCATTATAAGGCCACAATATGTTCAACACGATAAATTTATACATGTTTAGGTTTCATTTTAAACCATATCATTATGTTTGACCCCTTGTATACTTATTGAATCGTTAAATGTGGTAACACATTATTTAAGAACTTTAGGGTTATAAATTTACGTCTAAGGTGACAAGTGACTCATAAATGGTAGATTAATTCAATTAAAAACCATTTTACAACCTGATTTTATAATTTAATATTTTTTGAAATCATTTAATAAAATATGATTTACTCTAAAATATCATTAATTCCATTTTTAAGACTTTTTTTCTAATTTCACTACAAAAACAAAAATATATTTATGGAATTAAATTTGAACACATTTACCAATAATTATAAATTATTAATTACTATTAAATTATATTCATATCACTATTCATCCAAAATATTTGATTTATTATTTCTTAAATCATTTACCATGTTTTTCTACTACTTTCATAAGCACGTCATCAGTGATGATTAATGGTTTAAGGTAATTATGTCATTAATAAAATTTAAATAAAACTTTATATCATAACAATTACTGATTTATATTAAATACTACAATTTATTACTAGTATTAACATATTTTCATCAAAATAAAAATATATTAGGGATATTGGAAAAAAGAGAATTTGATTTTTATTTATTTTTTAGTTAAATTAATATAAATTTAATTTTCAAAGGCTAAGGAGAACAAAATTCTATATATATCAATGTGTATATATATAATATTTAATCACACTCATCTAATGAAATAAACTAAATCCCCACATCATAAATCCCTCACATCAATGAGTGCTATTAGAGGTGGGCCTTCTGGGTCACTCCCATATTAGTTGCCTACCAAATTGGGGTTCTTGGTGGGTTTGGTCAAGGAAAAGTGTAATCAAGGGTTTTAGTGAGAGATTGGGTGAATTTTAGTTGTATGGATTGGTGAGGCATTCATGTATTTATAGGGAACCAGTGTTAGCCAAACTTAGTATGTGATCATAGAAAGGTACATTAATTAGGAAATGATATTTTAGGGGTCCATATGATAAGGTGTATCAACCCTATAATCTCTCAATGCACTTGGTAATTTCATGTTATTAGTATGTTTTGGCCTCAATGAGGTACATGCATGTTATAAACATGAATTTTGTTTTGAATATGGTTGTTTTAAGAATGTCTAAATATACTAATTAAATTAATCTGACAAAATCAATTTCAACTGAATATAGGATTTTCACCATTCATTGTAGAGATTCTGGTTGGTCATAGATCACATGTGGTCTAATTAGCAGAGCATCAATAGGTTTATCCGACTAATCATTGAATTGTTAATATTAATCAATATAATGTGAAGTGGTAGCATAAATTTCACACCATTCAATATTAGATCCTAGTAATGTATAATAGGCTCATATTTGATCAAGATATAGAATACTACATAGGGGAGCTAGTGATCACTAGGAGTATGATTTGAGCTTGATCTGAGTACTCAGTTCCCCTCACTATTATCTGATTGATCGGAGCACTGCATCAGTGTCGTAAAATATACCTTTGGGAGTGGAAGGAGACTACTGAATCATGTAATATCTTTTAGATGGATTTTAGTTCTGATTAATTATTGATAGTAGAAAAGGTGGTGAAGAGGAACGAGTTTCCCTCTCTTAGGTAGGGAAGAATTTTTTCTCATGAGTTGAGGTTTATGTTTAGGAATCTTCTTCAAATTTCTATAAGTTTATTTGATAATGTGGAGTCCTGGGAATGGTTATTAGAGGAGGCATTTTCCCCACCCTTTTTCTATTATAGCGTCAATTTACATTACCTACATATTTGGAGGTGTGGAATAAAGAAGAAGTAGTGGGGATGGTGTGTCGGTGGCCAAAAACACCACTAGACGATATTTGGTAGGGAACTATGTGGAAAATAGAATCCTATGGAGGGTTATGGATAAATATCCAATCACGGTTTTGATGAGGGGTAAAAGGAGATGTTAATTAAAAACTCATTGAATGAGGGTTAGATGTTATAATTAATTTACATACAGTTGTTTTGTTTGTTCATTGGTTGTGAAGGTCTTGGTATCTACTAGAAATAGTTCCCTTCATGCATGAAAAGTCAGTATTGATTATATAGTAATTCTCCAGTCTAGAAATAACAAAAATTGCTCTTAAAGTAGTTTTAATAGTAGGGACTCCCAATATATGTTTAACATCATACTTAGTAGGACTGTTCTCATCTAATAATAGGTAGGGTGGGTATAGGTTATCCATAGGATATCCCATTCCATTATGTATCCTGACTATAACATATAATTATAGGTCATCTATAGTGAAGATGATTAGTCGGCTGAGGCCAGATTTATGTTATTGTGGCTCCGAATCCCGAGGGACTATAAGTTGTCTAAGGTATGGTAAAATAATCTTTTACCATTTTTTCTTCCTTGTTTGATTATAGAGATTCTCACTCCTTTTCATCCACATTATCCAATGAATTAGAACTACCCTTTGTGGTATCCATTCAATTAATTGTTCATGATATGTTTTTTGATGTTTGCTGAGGATACAAACTAATAATGGGGAAACATCAATTATTGGAATATTTATTTTTTCTATAGATTAAATAACACATTCTTGGAATGGATTGGTTGTATTATATTTGGAAAATGGTTTACTATATCCATATGATATTTTATTTAACTAATATTGAAGGATGTTGTGTGGTGTCCATTGGGGAGTTAGGTTTTTGGATGGGTAGTAGGAATGTGGCGATCCTTTTCAAGAATTGTTCAGTAATCGATAGATACTATGAGAGATAATATGATATAGACTAATAGATTTTTTTCATAGCTTCTAGTTTTTTTCTCAATGATGCTTCAACACTACCCCTTGAAGAAATATCATGTTTTGGATAGAGTTGTAGCTAGATATGACAATGATTTCGAAGGAAACATATCTGTTGGAACCCTAAAAGTTGTGAGTGATGTGGACATAAATTTATGACCAAATGTACAAATGGATTTATCAGGACTAGTATATCATCACAGGGAGATATAATTTTGTTTCCCATAATTTAGAACATACTATTAGGTTGTTAATAGATTCTCACAATTCGAATCAGATGATGATAAAAAATAATTACCCACTTATGAGAATTGAACATCTATTTAACTAGTTGAGGGGAGGTATCTATTTTTCAATAATTAATCAACAGCTCTAATATCATCAGTTGAGGGTGATGGAGGAATAAATACTAAAGACATGATTTTGAGATAGATTTGAAACTCTGAGTTCGTAGACATTTTTTTGGTGTAATTGATGCACTAGTTGTGTTTATTAGAATCATGAACTCCATTATTAGTAGTTATTGGAAAAGTTCATGGATATGTTCATCAATTAAATAATCATATAATTGATATAAAATGATGAGAATTCCAATAACATGATGATAATTTTTTAGACTCTTCATTTCAACAACATATATGAGAAATTTTTCAAATATATTTTATAAATGTAGAGGTGTATTTAATTGGGAGGCAGTGTCTCACCAGCGAGTCATAAAGAATTGTGTAATGGTTGAGACCATCGATTCCTCAGTAGCACACAAGAACCTTTCAGGGTATGATATCAATTTTGTATGATATTATATTATTAGAGGTTAGTGAATGACTTCTCAAAGATTTTAACCTCATTGACTTCCCTCACTAGAAATTTCCAGGCATTTAGTTGAACTAATAATTCCATATAAACATTTGAATATTTAAATGGGTGGTTTCTCAGTACCAATGTCATTTTTCTTCCCATGGAGGGATTGGTGTTAGAGATGTTCAGTTATTATTCCCACTTTGGTTTAGGGAGAATCTTGATGCAGAAGTGGGGTGTTATTTCTTATGGAGATAGGAATTTATTACCCCACAAGAATTATTATTCTACTGATGATCCTGAGACGGTAGTAGTGGTGTTTTCCCATAATATCTAGAAACATTACCTCATAGGGGAATGATTTTTCATCACTATATATCAAATAATACTGAACTTTGATTTCCCTTAGAGTGAAATAAAAATAAAATAGCATAGGTTGATGGAGTCATTCTTGGAAAATGAATGTGATATCAATTAAACATTAGGAAGGGTAAATTTCATGATAGAGGTGATGAGAAGAATATATTTGGGATCTATTTGAGAATATGATGATTCATGATGGGAAATATATGAGATATAATATTTATATCTCTGGTTTTATTTTATTGGTGGTAGAAGATATAGGTTCTTTATTATGATAAGGGTGTCTTTGTTATAGTATATGAAGGATTCTCAGTGAGTGAACTCAGAGGTGGAGGTGATTTGTGACTAGATTGTTCATAATGATTCCCCTGTGGGAAGGTTGGATGATAGAAAACACTTGGACATGATCCTAGTAAGGAATTAAATTTCATTAACGATGTGTGAGGGAGTCCTCTTTGAGTTTTATAGCTCTTCCATACTGATGAACAAAGATATATATATAATTTATCAGGTCTTAAGGTGTACTTTTCGGTGACTATGGATTAAATAGTCCATTATAGAGAATGGATAAATATGTATGGTCTTATTTAGTTGATTTTAGAAAATCGTGTCCCTTGTGTTTTACTATAGCATTTAGATTTCTCGTAGTGGTAGTGGAAAGACATATTGATGGATTTTTTCACCATGATACACCTACCAAATGATGTATATGATGTGATCACTGTGATCATAGACTAACTCATGATGTTATTTTACTTTTTCGAAATCTGGTAGTTGATTATAAGGGATTATTTGGAGAGAAACCATGTAGATAACGTGGTGATCCTTCCAAGATCCTAATAGAAAATAATTTCATTGTGTGAACCTACGTTTACATCAAATATATGTATGGGATTGCATCATGCCTTTGTCTCTCATTTATGCTGGATTACTAGTTTTAACCCCCAAATGAAAAATTAGTAATAAAAGACCATATAGATGATAGATGATATATTTTGAGACACATATTGTATTATGGTGGATAATTTTAGTGAATCATATGTTTCATTTTTTTAATAATTACATTAATGACTGATCCATTACTACTAACTCCTTTTACAATTTCTACGGTTGGTTCTATTGATCCCTTTTCAGTTAGACATAGATTTTAACTATATCATTTATCAGTAATAACTTGCTGCTACGGAATATGGGGATGATTCGGTGATTTATGGGAAGATGAAGGTGATGCAGGACCACCCAAAATCATATAATTATTGCAATATGGGGCATTTGGGGGTTATGTTTAGAGACCATGTTATCCTAAATGATTCTTGTTGATGTTGTAAGAAGAGGATTCTTCATGTGAGAAAAATCTCTCCCAAATTTTCTTACCCTCAATGTTCCAAAGCACATCAAAGAGGTGTATTATTGGTTAGATCTCCCTTAGTATATAGATCAAGTTCATGAGGAATTCCACTTGTGATATCTCCATCATTATCATCATGATTGTTCCCACATAATCACTTATGGGGAGATGGTTATTTATGATGATGTGACCATTATGGAATTCAAGGATTAGAATTTAGATTACTACGATAACATTTTGTGATTACATGTTATCCCCTTTGATCATGTTCTATAAAGGTATGGTGGTCTTGAATAGAGAACATATGATTAGTAGTTTTAAATTCATGTTGAATTATTATAGTTGATTTATTATTGTTTTTTTTGGTTTTTTGGATCCTAGTAATTTTTAATTGCTTTTTTATTTCTTCATGTTATTTTAAGGTATAGTTTCATCCATATTTGAGAGGTATCTACCATGATATTATTGGTGTTTTTTAGGTTGGTTCATTAGTTTTATTGTTCATTTTTAAAAAAAAATTAGAATAAGTTTAGAGAAATCTAATGAAATGGAAGAGGACTATCCATCTTGTAAATTTTTTAGTTTTAATTTTCTTAATATTAGGATTAGTTTTATGAAGTATGGTGCGGAGATGGAGTTAAGTCAACAACATTAGGTGATGGCTCGTGTAGTTAATAATTGGTTCATGGTTTGGATAAATATTCATAGCTTGATAGACCAGGTTTCCAAATTTATTGTCCTTATGAAATTTAAATCCTAAATTTTTGTTCCTGGAATAGAGGTTTATTTTAGAGGTTTATTTGGGATTAAGTTTCAAATAATTCATGGTGTGAAATATTAATTAATGATGTGAAATTATGACATGTTTTTTTTTCGATTGAGCACAATGTTTTTTATAAATATGAAATTAGTGAGGTTCATTGTGTGAATCATCTATTCAGACCATATATGGGGATATTTATAGGTTATGTATAAATTCTTACCTCACTATGATTTCTCTCATTCAACCTCTTTTAACATGGACTCTATGATTTTCCCAGGAAATTTGGGATTTCTAACAGCCTCTCATTATTGGCATTCAAACATTACATCTAAAGAATCGATTTCAGATATTTTTGGGATCTATTCATATTTTTCTACAGATGTTCATACATATTCCCTTATATATATATTTAGTGGCTTTTTCATATTATAAGGCTTATTGGGATTTGATTTTGATGATACATCATATAATTGTAAATTTATTTGAGGATCTTATGTGTCTTACTCTCGCCACAGTTCATCCTATCATTCTTCGTCTTATACAGGGAATCATAAAAATTATTTTTTTATGCAGGGGATTCTATTTTTCTCTATTATTATATGAATTAATTTTATTATCTTACATTTTCAATCTATTTGGTGAATTTTATTAATTGGAATAATAATGTTATTAATCTGGACTAATAAAACTAAAATGGTTACTTATTCTTTAGGATGTTTTAATTATTTAATCCTATTATATTCATATTATGGGTTTTTTTCTTATTTGGACGGATTGATTTAAAATACTATTTAAGTGACTAAATACATTAAGATAATTAATGAAAATATAAATTTGAATATTAAATTTTTATTCTTTTATTAATGTGTGAAGGATGGTGGCCTTGGTTTTATGAATCATCAAAGAGCCTTTTATGTGATAGTTAGTGGTCACAGTTCTTAATGGCTAGTGCCCTAGGTTTTATACCTTAGTGTCAATGGGTATGATTCAGCATCTGAATCTAGTGGTTTTTAGAAATAGATCAATAGATATGAAATAATACTAACTTAAATAATAATTTGGTAACAAAAACATAATTTAATGATGTGGATTTAAATTTATTTTTAAATGGGTAAATCCTTATCACATATTTTTTAAAGAATCATAATTGGAAACCAAGTAGCCGACCCATTGTTTTATGTTTATGAATGGTCATTTTTCATTTGATCCATTTCTCGATCGGGTGATATCAGTATTGTATTAAAAGTACATATGGAATTATTTCTTATGTTATCCCATAAGTGTGTAATTTTGTGAGACTGAAATACACATATATTTATTATTGACATTTCTATCCACCCCTCCATGTTAGATAATGTGATAAAATCTCAGAGACTATAGGAGGTGTTTAACTTAATATCTAGGGTGGGGAGGATATGGATGGACAACAACCCCCCCCCCCCCCCCCACCACAACTATCATTTCAACAATACCTTTTTATGATACTGATGTTGGATAGTTGATATGGGGTGAGGAATATTCATAGTAAAAGTTAGAAAAGAGTTTTAGTTACTAATCATTCATAATACACTAATTCCCTGGTAACATGATATGGGATGTGACATGTGATTGGTTCTGCGTGATTTGATATGTGGTAAGTTCTATAAGACAGGTTATATGTATTGTGCTATTGATGGTGAGATGGAAGGAATAAGGGAAAATGATTTCTTCTCATTTGGTGAGAGAAAATATTAGTGGGGATGTGATTTCAAGGTACCTATGATTACAGTCATACAATTAATAACTTTCTAAAAATTAATGCTTTATTTGTTGTATCTAATATTAATAAGATGAAGGTATAAGAGGGTTTGATTTGTTATTCATAAAAACTATTATGGATTCAAAGAGTTAATGTTCTTGGGAAAAAAATCTTTCTTTTTCTCTATTAAGGTCGAGTATGTATCAGAAATTAATAAAGACAAGAACACAATGATGTATAGTTGTATAAGGCACAAAGTTCCCTTAGTCCACTCCACCAACGCCCTCTTAGTGATTTTGGGGATTTCAATTGTAATTACTTTTACCGAGGACTTCTAATACTGAGAAAATTGCGTTGATTCCTCCACAACACATCATCTACATGGCCTGTTGGATAATTTACAAGAAAATGAAAATACTAGCATAGTCTTAGAAGCTGATACTCCTACACCTACATGATTGAGTATGAGTATATAATACTAAAATTAATAAATACATATTGATTTGATTGAGATAAAATGTTTTCTCATGATTCCTCGTGTTACAGAAAAATTTGTATGATCTTCAATAACAGACAATAACAACAAAATAATCTTCAATACAACAAAAAATTATTTAAATAAAAATAGATAAATCACCCAAAAATGTATAAAAAAGTAATTCTCCATAGTGAAACTCTTTAAAATGAATTTTTTGATCTTGCATAAGAAGATGTACCAAATATGGTATAGTATTATGGACAGAAATAACAACAATGAGTCAATTAAACATATATGAAATTGTATGTTTGTGAAGTGTAGCACTGAATGTGCTGAAATGATGTTATATACAATCGAACTCAATTTTTATATATCTATGCATGTTTATATATATATCTCAATATTGAAAAGATGATCATATCAATATTTATAGATTGAGAATAAAATATCTAGGTAAAACCATCTCTTGAAATACCGTATATTGAATCATGAATATTTGAATTTTAAATCATTCAAGAGAGTTGTAACTTCCCTTAAGAATATGAAAAATTTAATCTGATGAATATGGGACATTGAATAATTCATAAAAAAGATCATGAAATATATTTTCATATATTTATAAAGTTGTAGAAATCATTGATAATAATTTTAAATTAAAAATTATTCATTGAACAGTTAAATATTGGGTTCCTCCACTTGAGAAAAAAACTCCAAAAAATTGGGTTGAAAACATAATGTTCTTCACAAAAATTGGGGTTCTAATCATTATGTTTACTCCATTAATGTATGATTTCATCTAAACATTTGGTTTGTTGATCCATATGTGTTATTCCAAATGTAGCGTTTCCAAACCATATGTTATGCTTATAAAATTAGGTTTTGAATTTTGTATCTGAAAAAAATTTAAAAAATACTAAAAATAATTTGAAAACTATTATCCCATTGATAAATTATGTGTGTATGATTCTAGAATAAATATTCTAACAAATATTATAATCATATATCTCACTTATGTAGTCAAAACCTAGCTCGGGAACCCTAGTAACTTGATAACCAAGTTGATCCAGACATAGCTTGGATAACATTCTTGATCCCCCTGGGTTGATGACTAGAACATGACTCCATAAAAAGTGAATGTGGGAATTAATTTTCAATAATAATTATAGAAGAAGATAAATAATGCAGAATTCATAAAAAAATACTACTTATTTTGAATTGTACAATAAGTCAAATAGATAAACAAACCAAGTGTACTACAGAAAGGTTCTCGAAAACTGAATGAAAAATCCATGTCCCAACTGACTCAACCCACAAATACAAAAAATAAATAGCTAGAAAAACCTCTAAGTGGTTAATTTCATTTTCTTTAACTTGAATGGAGATATTATACATACACCTAAATGAACATGTAGGGTGTGAGCTAAAATCCCAGTAGGTTCTCACCAAGGATTCCAAACAAATATGTCACATTTAATTAACCAGATAAGGTTTTCAATTATAAATAAAATGATATGGAGTTTCAAAGTATATTTAAATAGTTCATGATTTAAATTTCAAATTATATAATAAATTAATCAATCTCATTAATAAAAATATTTATTTATAATAGTTTATATAAATCATTAGGTGTGATAATAATTTTATAACAATGGAATACATTCACTAAAAATTAAAAAGAAAGTACCATGGTAATATTACAAAAGGAATTAATGTAATAGTTTATGGGACTACACACAATCAATGATACACAATAATATTTTTATACAAATATCCCATTCACACTAGTCAGGAGTACTTCATCACTAACCTAATGAGGAAGTGACATGATGCATTTATGTTTTGGAACTTTTTAAATCATAGAATTTTTTCCCAATAACTCACTAACTACCTAGGAGTGCATGTTCTCAAACAAACACAGATGATGGGAAATTTATTTTGAAAATGTATTAAAATACATCTCATCACATTCTCCCATTTCAAATATTCCTATTTCAATTATAAAACCGAAATGATTTTTTGATCAAAACACAGATTTTCAAAGATAAAACCCAATGGTTTCTAGCAAAACCATTTCAACCCATTTTCATAAAATGAAAATCTTAAATCAATTCCATCATATAAATTTCACAAATTTAATTTCAAAATTTTAAATTCCACAATTTCCCATCAATAAAATTTCTATAAATGTCATAAACACACCGCAATTCAATGGAATTGTTGATTTTTCTTAATTTGTTACCCAATTGAATCCAAATCCTCCAAATTAATGTAATTTCATTTTCAATGAAAAGAATTGAAAAAAATTCTATAAACCTAATTTAAATCAAACAATTGAAATTAAATCTTTAAATTTTGGGTTATTAAATTTTCTAATCAAAATGGAATGATGTACCTTGGGTTCATAGGATCTTAAAACTCCAAACCTGAAATGTTATTTTCCAACGAAGAACAATGATGATGGGATCAAGGAATCACACTTATACCCAAGATCCAAATACAATGTAATTATATATTCCAATGGTATGGGGATCGACAAAACACTATGGAGGAGAAGAGGGAGAGATGATGATAAAGAAAGGGAAGAGGGAACTAATCGAGTAAAGATCAAACGTTGTTCTCTATTTTTTGATATGCTTACAGAAGTGTGTATAGGGGATAAAAATGATCTTAAGAGCTCCCTTGGGAAAATAAAACAATGGGGACAATTAGGGTAAACGTAACTCCTGAAATGAGTGGTTTGGGATTTTTAAAATTAATTATCATATTATTTAATCTCATATACACTGTTAGCTAGATAGGGTAATATGGTTAAAAAATAGTTCTCCCAAGTTGTGTGCCCCCTTTTTTCAGGGTGCCCCATTTCTACATGGTGGTGCACTTTTTTTCAAACCATAAGCAATCCATGAAAACCCTATTTTCTGGTTTTAAAAAAATTTTACTAAGAGGGTGAAAGGTTTTGGAAAACCATGGCCCAGCCGGGCACTAGCCCATAAACATAAAATTTTCCAAATTTCTCCTGAAACAACCACAAATATAACAGAGCAAAAAAATTATCAAAATTGTGCTTTAGGAATAATGGGAACCAGTAATAGGATGTTACAACCTCTCAAAGACAAAATATTCATATCCACATAAATAATACTCATAAGATTCAATTTTAAAAAGATGTGGCCACTGATCTCTCGTCAGTGTCTCCATCTCCCACATCTCCTGACAATAATAACTATTTTGTAGTAACACTAGAACCAAAGGTATTTTCATCCCATGAAGTACCTTGGTTTTAGATTCATCTATCTTGACTGGTTGTTCAGTCATGGATAAATCATATTCAACCTCAAGATCAATCAAACAAAGAACATGAGATGGATTAAAATGATACTTTCATAGCTGAGATACATAGAACATGTTATATATCGATGTCAACAATTGTGGAAGTGAAAAATGGTTAGAAACATTCCCATATTGCACTACGGCCTCAAAAGGTACCCCAAAATGATGAGAATGTTTCACTTACCTCTCTATACATTGATAACAGAACTTGGGTGAAAATATCAAGAACAGATGGTCACAAAAAAAACTCCACTGACATGTGATGAAAATTAGAAAAAAAATTATTAGTTCTTTACTATCAAAATTTTGTAATGAATAAACTGAATATCTATTATCATATCTTGAACTAAACAAAATACAACCAAGGAACCCTCACCAATATCTAACAAACACAACAAATATCTACCAGGTTGACTGTAAAAGATCTCAAAATGATCTATCCTGTTTAATAATTGGTTACAATTGTTATAAGGAAACTCATCCAACCCTACTTGGTTATCCCATGCTCCACAAACGTTTTCAACCCCATCCTAGAGAATATCCTCAATATTTTATTTTTATCTTTCTATTTGGCTATCTAACTGTGGATGGTATGTTGTACTAAAATGGACATGAGATCTTAGTACATCCTGAAGGCCTCTTTAAAATGATAAGTGAACTAGGGATCCTTATCAAAAACCATAATAGACAAAACTCCATTAAAATGAAAAATATATTTTAAAAAGGGAGTTATAAATGCCAAAATATTTGATGTATTGATAATGGGTAAAAATTGATAAAATTAATTAAACCAATTGATCAAAACCCATATCACATTATTCTTTGTTTGGGATTGAGTAATCCTAACCACAAAGTCTGTTAAGATCAAAACCCACATTCTGGTCGGCACTAGAAGTCGCTGAATAAATATAAAAGGTTTTTGGTACTTGTATGTGACATATTGGAACATATAAATATGAGAGAAAAATTCAGAAATTCCTCATCTCATACTTAGGCACCATAATTGATGATGCATTTCATAGTACACCTTTTCTGTTCCTCCTACTGGGAGTTATGGAAATCAACAATCAAATATTTCCATACTACTAATAGCTCAATAAAATGATTCTAATAGCGTATAATTCCATTTATAGATAATATCCATTTAGGAATAGTATCCCACTATAAAGAGTGTCTAAAATTCATTAGAACTCATCATCAAACTATTGTCCCAAAAGAATCATCTTGAGATTGGATAAGTTCAACTGAACACTACCCAATGAAACCTTGACCTCTGATTCCTAGACTCCAATCTAAAACTATGAAAGGAGAGCCATTAATTTCCACTCTTCCAATGATTCATTCATTAACTAGATTGTAATTTTCTTACTTAGTGAATCTGCAAATAATTTCCCTTTTCATGAGGTATAGGTTTTATAAAATTCAAAATATTTTAGCAATTCCATTATATGTCTCTGGTGGAGAGATAAAATTTAATAAGAGAATATGTAAATCAACATTTTATTCTTAGATAAATATTAATCTTTTATACAAATTGGTAATACTTACAACACATAAGAATGTGAAACAAATATGAATGTTCATGTTCATGGTTCATATTATTTTTATAATATCAAAAAAGTTAAAGAGATCCATAAGAAATGACATCAACACCTTGGATAATAACACAACCTAAACATGAACCAGATGCATCATATAAGACCATATATCCCTACCTGGAAACTAGATGAGTTATCATCAGTGTTTTAGTAATAGTAAATTTTATCTAAACCAAATAATGTTGATAGTTCTCATCCAAATAAAAAATTACTCCCTTCTGAGTTGGGGAATTCATTGGAGAATCCATCTTTGAGATCTATTTTATGAACAGTGATAATACACAGCTAATCCAAGGAAGCTTTGAATCTGAAAAATTTATCATGGTTTATCCCATTTCATAATATCTTTCACAATTTTAGGATTAAATGAAATATCATCTTCTAACCCCATGTTCCCTAAAAGCTTCACTTCCCTAATAGATAAATCAAATTTAAAAAGGTTAGCATGAATTCAGTGGTTTCCCAATAATTCGATAACATATTTCAAATGACGCACATGATCATCCTCAAGAATAGTTTAAACAATGATTCCATCCAAAAATACAACAATGAATGTATCAAGAAACTCATGGAAAATTCTTTACATTAATTCCATAAATAATAGAATAGAAGTTTTTAAACCATGTTTCATGAAAATGTTATCATAATTGGATTATCTTCTCCAAAAGATAATTTTCTGAACATCAAGTTATTTTTTTCACAAATGATGGTAACTAGATCTAATATCAATCTTCTGGAACCACTATTAACCATTGACCTGATCAAAAATATTAATAATCCTTGTAAACATGTACTTGTTTTTTACCGTAGCTTGAAGATATTTATTAATCCAGAAAAAGGAGAAGTAAACTATCTTCTTTTTTAGTGAAATGAATTGCCATCATCCAAGGTGACAAAAACGGGTGTATAAATAAATTTTCTAGATGATTATCCAACTTAGTATTCACCTCTTGTATTTCCACATATTCCATGCAATATGTGTGAATAAACATGGGTTTAGTACTGGGTACCAAATTGATAGAGAAATCTACCTCATTTACCCGTTTAAATTAGGAAAATTCATAAGGAAACATGTTACGAAATTATACGACCACTATAGAGAGATCACCTCCCAATGATTCCCTCTATAGATCAAAATAAAACAAAAATATTAATTTCCGCAACTCTATATAATATGTTCCAACTCTACTTGTCCTTAGTTCTCATTATTTGATAAATATTCATCAAACACCACTAGGTGTAATAAGGATACACATTAAAGATTACAATAAATTCTATATTTATTGGAATTAAACCAATCTGTCCTAAAACGTTTGTCAAGATATTTCATGTCAATAACTAGAAAACTCTTGGAAGGTTCAACATATGAAAAAATTGAAACCCAAACATGAATACAGAATCCATTCTCTCTCTTCTTTTTGAGGGGTATTGAAATATCCATCGCATAAGATAAAATATCTATAAAATGATTTGGTAGATCGACAAAATGGGATAAAATAAACCATGAGATTAACTAGTATCAAATAAAGAACTCACTAATGATTAATCTATAGTGATGGTACCTCTTATAGTTACTATACTTATATCTGCTTCCTCTAAAGACTCTTCCACTATGGGAAGCATTTTTTTTTGAATGCCTATAGATAAAACCCCTTTTTCATTGAATAATATAATTTCCACTTGGTTTAATAAGATGATGATGACCTTGTGGAACTATATGGAATGTAATAGATATGAAAAGAAATTATGTAACTTGACCAGCCATTGGTTCCACGGTTCTAGGGTTTGTTAGTGGAAGCCTGATTTGGATTCCTAAGAGTAACATATTATTATCAAATTATAGGGCCTTTTCTAGGAACATTAGGTAGTCTATAAAATCCCTAACATCAAGATCTACCATGAGTATCATCATGATTCTTCTTTCCCTTAGAATAATTCACACTTCCACTGGGAGAAAAAAAACTATCAACAACCTGACTTTCTAGCCATGTCGATTTCGACCATTAGTGGTCTATCTAACTCATCAGACTAATAAGGGGTATTTAGTAAGAAAACATGAGAATGAATGTCAGTTATTAGTCCCAATGAGGAAAATCGTGTTTTTATCTTCTCACTCAATAAAATCTTATGGTACTAATCTTTGTTCTATATGTATAATGTGTAACCAACATCGTGAGGAAATTGATTATCTTTTCCTATCCTGTGACACTGCTTCTACTCTTCGGCACTAATGTTTTGATCTTTTTTATTGCATTTGGATTTTGGATACCTGTATTTTCTCTCACCTAAAAAGAAAGGTTGATTTTTCGGGGTCCCTGCAAATTAAAAACATCTTTCTCATAGCTGTTGCAGAGCTCCTTCACATCCTCTAGTATAGTATAGATGACCTTATCATTAAAAAAACTCATTCAAATTAAATCCATGTAAAATGATGATTCTCATTGCTATTATAGAGGCTGACTCAATTCAAAAAAACCAATGCGACAACTCCGTTATGGATTTTGCGATCCTTCCCCACATCAAAGTTTGTGGAAAATATCTGAAGCCTAAATACACTATTGATGTCTTCTGTGAAGAGCGTTCTACTGGCTGGATCAGTGTAAATGTGTACAAAGAATCAAAGGGGAACCTGGGACCCTCGGGCTATGATGGTATCTTTAGAGACCATCTTCATCATATCCTAGGATGTTTCTATTGAAGTTACAGTCTCTCTTCAACTTTATAGGTGGAAATGTTGGGTGTTATTCATGCCATTTCCATTTCCAAAAGTTACAGCTGGAACAACATTTGGATTGAGAGAGACTCTACATCTATATTGCAAGGTATATTAGAATGGTGTTTCCTATCATGTTTGGACTCTCACCTCCTGCTGGATTGATTGTTTTAACTCACACAAGAATCTCAATTACACTGTCACCCACAACTACCGTGAAGACAACAGGATTGTTGATGGTCATGCCAATATGTTATTTCCTCATGAAGTTATTGGGAGGAATGACCTTCCATCATATTTTCATCTGTACTATATTAGATACACCAGGAAAATACCTACTTTTTACCTAATGTAATATCCCCTTGTACTGCTTCAATTTTTTGAATAAAATTTATTGTTATGTCCTTGGACAAGAACAAAACCATATTTAAAAAAATGATTGGAAAATATATTTTCATACTATTTCACGGACATATCAGCCTTCTCAAGTGTGAAAATATATATAGCCTTGGCCAACACTACAGACACTAGATAGAATTTTTTTTGTGAAAATGACATTGAATTCCTTCCACTCTACGACTTCATGCTTATTATTTGTCTCAATTTTTTACCACCACCTACTTATCATTCCTTTAATAATATTTTTATAATAATTTACATTTACTTCATTGGGTGTCTCTATGATCCCAAAAAACACTAAATCCTTCTCATCAATTCCACAGCCTCTTCAGGGTCATTGGAGCCTTTGAACTATAGAGTATTCATATGAATGAACTCTTGAGAACAATTCCAGAGATCATCCTTTTGAGATTCCACTACCGGATTCTGAATGAGATCTTGTGGTAGATCTTTCCCTATGCTTGGATAGCTCACACAATCATGTTAACCAGAATTAGTTCAACGAGAAGGTTTTCTCAATGAGTTTTATTATCAGATTCATATTTAAAACAATTCAGAAATCATATTTGAGGAATGATTATGAACAATATAAGTATAAATATTTAAAGACATCAATTCAAAATTCTATCTCACCAGTTAAGAAAATTAATCCCAATAGATAGATAGACATTATTGGGATTTCAATCTATCCAAAAAAATCAAGGAAAATACTAAATCTAATCATCAAGTGTCATTTCCATACAACCCTTAGTGAGTTAATCCTCATTATTGTCGTATATATCATGAAAATTCATCATAACAATGCCTTATGTACCAAAACGATTTCGAAAATTTCATTGAAATATAAATAACATCAGCTAGGAGATCTTATTCCACATTTTCAAAAACTAGCCTGGGTACCCAGGATACCTAATAACTAATCATGTCCTAACATTCCCAAATGGTGTTATAGATCCCTACATGTTGGTGAATATCACCTTGAATCATAAAAAATTAATGTGGGAACTAGTTTGCAACAATAATTATAGAAGAAGATATAAACTTCAGAATTAATTCAAAAAAACTCCTCATGTAGAATTGCAACATTAGTTAAATTGTTAAAAAAACCTAAAGTACTATAGAAAATTTCTTAAATACTGAAAGAACAATCCAAGTCCTAGAGAACTCAACTATCCAAGCCCAAAAATTGATATCTTGAACCATCTCCAAGTGGTTCTTTTTTCCTATTCGAACATGGAAGGTGATGAACTATATACACGTGAATGCATCGGTAGGGTGTGAGCTAAAAGCCTAGTAAGGTCTCACTAAGGATTCGATAATAAGATGCCACATTTAATTTAGAAAATTAATCATTAATTTTTAATTAAATATATTTCAAATTTAAAAATATATATTTTAAAAAATAATATTTTACATTACAAATAATATAAATACATTAATCAAATTACTTAATAAGTAATTTTAGATAAATTAATTTATATGAATAAGAAGGTATTCTAAACAATTTTCAATAATAGAATATATTCATTTCAAACAAAAAAAGGCTATAAATATGTTCACATGCACAAAGTTATTATATTTCCATCCTACTGGTCTCAACAAAAATGTGGCATGGAAATAAGTTTAAAAAGTTTTTACTTTTACACTGGACATGAGAAATTCATTAATTTCCCATCAGGGATGTGATGTGATGCATCTACATTTTGGAACATTGTCAATCATTGATTGATGTTTATATAACTCACAAAATACCATGTATTTCATGTTCTAAAATGACTAATGAAGATAAAAAATTTTCTTTAAATACATTTTAAAATACAATTCATCCCATTCTGCCATCTCAAATATACCAATTTCCATTTAAATGCCAAAATGAGTTTTTAATACAAACATTTAATTTTCAAAGATAAAGTCCAATGGTTTCTACCAAAACAATTTAATCCATTTTCATCAAATAAAAAATCAAAATCAAATCAATAAAATAAATTTCACAAATTAAAATTCAATAATTTAAATTCCACAATATCTCATCAAACCAATTTCCAAAAATTCCACAAACACACCCTAATTAAATAGAATTGGGGGGTTTTCCCAATTTCATACCTAATCAAATCCAAATACACAAATTGAATAGAATTGGGTTTTTGATCAAAACAATTGATAGAAATTTCATGTAAATGAATTTAAATCAAAAAACTGAAATTAAATGAAAAAATTTAGGGTTAATTAATTTGACAAATCAAAATGGAACTAGCTACATCGAGATCACAAGATATTAAAACTCTAATCCCTAAACCATATTCACCATCAATGAACAAAGACAGTGGGGATCTAGAAACCACACCAAGATCCAATATCTGAAAAAACATTATTATATCTTCCCATGGAATTATGATCCATAATAACCTAGGGAGGAGAAGATATTTATAGCAGTAGATAGTAAACAAGAAGTGGTAACTAACACGAGAAGATCAAACACACCTCTTTAATATTTCGTACATTTTATGAATGGTTTAGATGGGCCAAAAAATATCTTTAAGGATCTCCCCTAGAAGAAGAAGATTTTGGGAGTGGATTTTGGTATATCAGGAACCCTAAATGAGGGTTTTATGAGTTTTAAAATTAATTTTCAGATTAATTAGTCATGTACCCATGGTTAGCTAGGTAGGTCCACACTAATAGACCAAACCGTGAACCATTATCACATGCCCTCTTTTCTCATGGAGTATGATATCTACATTGTGGTTCATTTATTTGAAAATAGTGTGCTAGCTATAAATTACCCCACAGTCTTGGATTGTATGGTCTCCTCTGAGAGGGAACAGAGTTCGGTAAAAGCATGACCCAACCATACACTATTCTAGAAGCAAAGAAAATCCAAAAATTTCTCCCAAAACGACAATAAATTAATCCCAAACAATGTATGATATAAATAGGGGTTTATTAATACATGGAAAAGTAAATTGGTGTTAAATTAGAAAACTTATTTAAAACATAAATTAGGGTGTTTGTGAAAATAAAAACCACAAATAAATTTACAAAATCGTTAAATCAATAGATTTTGAACAGTCTCCCAATTTTGATGATCAAAAAACCAAATAAAAAATATTTAAAAAAAGAAAAAAATTATTTAGAAGAAGAAATATTTACAAATAAAAAAAATTAGAAACATTCATATTTCTTAAAATTATTCAATAGAGACTTCCTAAACATTTTCCAATTATTAACTTCTCCCCATTCTCCCACATGAGGGTAAACATATCAACATCTCCAAATTTGTACGGAATAGAAAACATGGTAGTAAAATATAGAAATATAAACACCATTTAGAAATACCATATTTCGAAAATATATTCATGGAAAATATATTAATATCAAATTTTTGAACATGTCATAATTGAACAAAAAATATTTATTACTAATAGTAATAAAATATTTTACTAGATGGAATGTAGAAATTAAAAAATAAATACATAATTATTTAACACATCAATTTTAATAAAATATCTAACAGTATACAAATAAAAAATAAATTAAAAACACTTTATAAAATTGATTTATTAATTTTGATATTTTCTAAAAAATATACAAAATATTAATGTTAAGATATAATAATGAATAAATGTTAGAGTGTTAGTAAGGATTCGATAATTCATTATATATTTACAAACTGTTAAATTTTTCATCCAATTATTCAAAAACATTTTTTAGCTTTTTATTCAACATTTAACATCAATAGATCATTGATATAGCGATGAATATGAAAAATATTCGACAAAAAAAAATTTAGTTTATCAGTGTCTAGCCTAATAATAGCTTCCATTATGAGTAGCTTTATATGACTTATCATTTCCTTCTTCAATACATAAAAATATGCTTTTTAATTTTAACATTATGTCACATTCTTATAATACTTTTGGATTTCTTCATATTAATTTTTTGAGGCGTCCAGATCAAAATCCTAACATTACTCAAACCGTATTCAATGTACTAACCATAAATAGAAGATATTCATAAGACATTTCACGTTTTAACATCTAGGATAATGTCACTTCTGGTTCATCATAACAAAGAACTCACTTATCCTTTTCATGAGCTCTTTCAAATGAATCCTTTGAAAAAAAATAATAACTATTATCTTAAAAGATAAGAAGATTGATAACTATTCATTTTTATTAAAGAAATTCATTACTCTAAAGTTAAGGTTAATGATTGTTTTCTTTTTATTTAGACTAATTTAAGATATCTTTGAACAACATATCTTTAAATAATATATAAAACTAATATAAATGTGTCTAATAAGAAAAATCAAGGGTTTTAAATAGGAAATGATAGCTTTTCTTTGACACGTTGCAGTTCGTACTTCACATTATTAATCTGAAAATAAAAAATTAATCATTACAAACATTAATTATTTAGAATTATTTATTGACGAAAAATATTTTGGTTGATCACTTTATATGAAAAATTAATATTTTTATGTGTGGAAAATAAAAAAATTATACTAAGTTTATAATATAAAATAAGAAAATATAAACCTTTTTATAATTAACCTAGTAATGTATTATCTAAAATAAAATATATATATATATTTAATGATTTAGTAATTTAATTATAATACCAAAATAGAGTAAGACTTAATTAAACTATTATGGAAGTATTTATCAATTAAACATAAAAACCCTCTCTTCACAATATAAACAAACTTAATGAAATTAAAAAATATATATATTCGTGGATGAAAATAAAAAATTAATAGTTCGTGGAATAAAAATTCAATTTCAAATTATTCTTTAGAATGAAATGATTCATATTTGATCACTCCTTTGTAAAATATATCCATATTTTATCCTATAAACCACATTAATAATTTAACAATTTAGTTTAGTGTTGTATTCATATATGAATATCAAATACAAGTTCCATTTCCTACCCATATAATTTTGCGTCTAATAGTGTTATAAACTATATTTTGGGAAAAAAATTTGTTTATATATTTTTGAATGTATACCATTAAAATTAAATAAATATTTTGAACAATAAACACTCTTAATAATACAAAACTACGCCCTTCTAAAGCAATTGTAATTGGAATAATTTCCATTCATACCATAGGAAAAACATTTAACAATTGACATGATTTTTATATTTGAACGAAGATATAAATAATTCTTATATAATTTCGATCTTTCACAATTACCAAGAATTCCATGTTTTCAATTATGAATTTTATTTTTTTAATTATTTGATTTAAATAATTCTTTTATTTTATTAGAATACCTGAAACTTGTTTAATGTATCTACTTCACTGAGGAATTATTTAATTTTAATTGCATATAGATCTTACGAAAGATTATTAGTATTTGATCTTAAATTATCATAATGTTTTGATAGATTATATTTTCTAAAAAAATAGTATTATAAGATATTATATTCTTTTTATGGTATATTTCTATGGATTGATACATATATGAAAATATTAATCAATTTTAAATAAATTTATCATATAAAATATCTTCTGAATTTTAATATTGAGGGAAGGTAGAATATACCTCCTCGGTATGAGTAATAAGACATATATTTACAACATGGGTTTTATTCTTATCCTCTATGTCCTTAGTAAATTAATTATTTGGACCAAAAGTAAAACTCCATATTATAATCATAAATTTCATTACTATTATTTTGTAATTATCTATTTTTTAGCTTTAGTGCTAGGATATTTAGCCGTTCTATGTATTTTTTATTTTCACTCATTGCACCAATCATTCTTTTTTATTTTTTAAATATTTTAATTCTTTTAGAAGGAAAATATGAATATTTTTGAATTCTGTATAATATGAATTTAATGATTCATCCATAGTTTTTCTAAGATAAGCTTCATCATTTTGACTAAAACATGATTTTTGAATTCATCTTTCATCTTAGATTCATAAATAATCAATGTACCAATTATTCTGTTCATTATAAATTCCTAAATCGCTATTGAGTTTGTTATAATGGAATATGTACCAATCAATTTTATAGTTCAAACTATAAATAACTTTAATGATTTGATTGTGAAATTGAATCCCTAAAGGTAGAAATATTATTGGCTCTCTTTGTTAGTCTTGTATTCAGTAGAGTGATTCATTATCTATTATTCACTCTTAGAGTATCAAATTTTATATTTTTAGTAGTATACCTAAATTTTATGACACCGTTTGTTGCATAATAATAAATAGAAATTGTTTTCTACATTTACATAGATGTAGAACATTGAGATACACTATAAAACTCATCAGTTGCTAATGAAAAAATATTAGTATTAATTTTTATGAATAGAGATCATATTTTTATTTTTGACAAATACCTATTTTTTATAAAACATCTTTATCAATTTTATCTATCCAGATAACCGTAAAATAAGATCATTTCCCATGATATTTTAAATATATAATCATTCAACATTTCAGGCATCCATAATTTTTACCATATAAATAAAGAGAATTAATCATTGACATGCCTTCTCTAAGATTAGTCATTTTGATATTTTACTTCTTATAAATATTTAACTCATTCTTTTTAGAGCCAAAATAATTATATAAATATTTCACAAGATCCACATACTCTTATTGATTTTTATATTCCTCATTTTTTCTTTATTTGATACCTTTTATCGGTATAAGATAAAATGATAGTGCCTTGGCCTCTAATAACACTTATTGAAAATTGAATGTTCACAAATTTCGAACTATAAAAGTATAGAAATTGAGAACCTCCTCTAATACCTCGTGTTGATATCAATAAGAAACAAATTTCTTAAAAGAAAAATATATTCAATAGTGTACAACCTTTGATATCACTTCTTGTGTGGGATATGAATCAGATGAAGATACAAGAGGGGGTGAACTGTGATCCTTAAAAACTCTCATAGATTCAATGAATCCCTCATCACATGTAGTGATTCCCTATTTCTCTATCATAGAGTTGAGTATATAGTGGAAATAAATATAGATTATAATTAAATGATTTATAGTGGTTAAGGGCACAAATATCTCTTAGTCCAGTCCACCAACACTCTCTTAGAGAGTATGAAGAATTCACTAGTATATAAATTTACAAGGAACTTACAAAAATGAGTATAGGTAGTTGATACAATTTAAATAATTCTTTTACAAGGACTTCTAGTTCGTTTACAAGGAACTGAAAATACTTAATTTCGTAAGACAAACTAATACTCCATCACATCCACAATAGAGTCCAAGCAGCTGATACTCCAATAAATTATTATAGATTTATTTGATTGAGAAAATAATTTTTTCACACTGTTTAAGCATGAAACTGAAAAATATGTTTTAATTTCAATAATTTACAGTAGCAGTAAAACTATATTCAATGTAAAAAAGTATTTATTTAAATAGTAATAGGGAAATCATTTACCAGATATAGAAACATGTATGACCACAAATTATAACTATAATAAATTCTTTGTTGAACATGAAGAAGAAGATGATTTAACAATATGATACATAAGTAGTGACATAAATAATTGTTCTTCTATTAAATAGATTTAAGCATGCATGTCTCCAAAGTGCAGCATAGAATCTGATGATATACTATTATTATAAATCATATATTTTTTATATATTTTTGTATGTGAATACAAATATATATACACATATATCCCTATATTCAAAATTATATCATCTAAATATTTATATGTTATGTCAACTTGTGCAAGTTCAAGCCACCTCCAGAAAATACCACATATTAAATCATTCATATTTGAAATCAAAGTCATTCACGAGTGTTGTAAATTATCTCTAGAATATGAATTATTTACAGTAATGAATATGAGAATTTGAATTGGTTTTAACATAAATTTGATTATATATTTATATCTGTTGAGACCATTGTAGAAATCATGGATAATATCTTTCAATTAAAAACAATATCAATGAATAGTTAAATGTGGTGTTCCCCCATGTGATGAAAAAAAACCATTTTAGGGATTACATTGTACGATTTTCCACAAATATTGGTTATTTTATCTATAAATTTATTCAATAAATGTACGGTTTCTTCGAATCATAAGTTTTTCGATCTATAAAAATTATTCCAATAATTGGGTTTCCAAACCCTATGTTATACCTACAATTGTTGGGTATCGAAAGTGTTTCCATAATATATATAAAAAATTTTCAAAATACATAGAATAATACACTCTTCTAGTTCATTGATGTGTATATTCTTCTAGAATAAATATTCTATAGAATATTATATTTCGAAAACTGAATTAATAAAAATTAATTTTAACATAAATGTGGGTTTTTGTGAGAATGAAAAACAAATATAAATTAACAAAATTTTGTAATTAAAAAATTGCCAACATTATTTGATGAGTGATCCTCCATATGGATGGTTAGTTTTACTTTTTTCCATAGAGGTATTAGTATTCTCATTTAAATATTTCACAAGAGAACATGGGTATGATCCAAATAAGTATATATATAATTATATCCCTATGTATATATATAATCTATTTCCCAGGTTTCTAAGAGTGCCTTATTGATTGAAATGGAAAATATGACCTCGGTGTTTAGGGTTATTAAGGTCATTATCATAGTATTTTTCTATTAGTATTGTATTCTTTTGGAGGTGTTTATATATGTTCAATATTCAATCATATGGGGTATTAATTTTATGGAATTTGGGATTATTTCATTAATATTATGGTGGATTGGTTGGTGGTTTTATGGAATTATCCTTTGTTATTAGAGGGTAATACCTCCCAATATGTGTGTTCACACCCTCAGTTCTACTCTACAAACTGGAGCCTATTAGTTGTGGTCTTCGCCTCGAGACATTTTACACGTTTGTTTTCCTCTTTACATTATTTTATTATATACAATGGAAATTATTTTACACAACAATGGAACATAACTCCTCTTACTAAATTATTATGTGTTGATTCCTAATTTGGAATCCATTTAATTAAATTCAATTAGACGTTATAATGATCATAAATTTTAATGAAAAATTATAAATAGGAAAATATAAATTTTAAAAAATGAATTTTCAATTATTGAATTATTTTTTCCTTATTCCTTAGAAATAAAAAGCCATTTTATGAATATTAATTTACATTTTAATATATATATATATAAACTTAATTTTGGTTAAAACCATTATTATAAAGTGAAAAATTTAATTTATTAGTATGAAAATACAAAACAAATATGAGAAATAATTATTTCAAAAAAAAATATTTTTTATCATTAAATTATTTTATTAATATTTCATTAAATCATTCATTTATCTTATAAAAATTTAAATATATCAACTGATTTTTATTAAAATAATTATTTTAATTTAATAAAATCATATAAAAGTACATAATTTGAAGAAGAATATTATTATATATATACATATAATAAAAAAAGACGTATTTAACATGGAATTTATTACATTAATAATTACTTGTTCATATAATTTTAATTTATATATAAAGAACTACTTTAATTATTTTAATAGGTACAATTAGTGAGAGAATAAATGGTTGAAATTGTAGTAGGTGATTCACCTTTCATGGATCTTGTAGTGATTTCCACAGTCTTGAACATCTCTTGATGTCAATTTCTTTCAAGACAAACTTTTTGAAGTTAATATTTGTCTTGTTGAAGTAAAAATCCTATAGATTCTACCGTTTTTCAATACTTATAAAAATGACCTTCATAATGTAGCCTTATTCTTCTTGATAACACAACATATTTCCTACTATATAAATTCATTAATATAATTACTTCAATTTATACATACTAACTAAATTGTAATAATATGACCGTCATGATTTTATTATTTTCCCTACCATTGTAATTTACCCCACTAAAAAATTTTATATATAGTTATGATATATACCTAATGTCTATATAATTACAACAAACATATAAAATAAATTCTCATACATGACTAACTCTCACATATAACAAATTCCTATATTCATCTTTGGTCATTCCTATAGATTTAATTTCATTCTCATCTATAATTTTTATCATATTCTATAATTTCTCTCTCATCGGGTCTATCATATTTCTAAAAATATACTTTTATTTTATATTTATTAATAGTTAATTGATCCTTGTAGAATATCTAGTTAATGAATATTTCATTCTTGGTGTACTTTTATTTACTCATGGCTTTATTCCTCATAATATTTTAAACAATTCATTTCATTATGTTAAATTTTACTTCTAATTATATTACAACATTTTACCATAGTTGAATAATGTATTTTTCATCATATATTAGAGTGTCATACAAGAACATCTTTATAATTAGTGTTTTTTATTAAATAAAATATGACACTATAAATTTAGAGTAATAAATTCTCTCCACCCCCATTTGTAAATTCATTACTCAGATGAAAAAATATGTTATTATTTTCTCATTGTATCATCATGTTCCCACATATATTCTTCTACCTTATCATTACACCATAAAACATTAATTAGGTGAGTGGCCTTATTTCACAACCCTTTACCTCTAATATATCAACCATTTATTAGTCACAAAAGATACTATTTCCAAATTATATACCATTTAATTTTAATATATTTGATGGATTTGGTATGAAATTCATTATAATTGATAAATGGGAAACATAATATACTTGAGTCAGATTTGTGGTAATTGATTTGTGATAACATATAATACTCACAAGATCAAGAATCATTAAGGGGGCATTGAATCCTGGGATCACCCTTTCCTTATTCAAAAATATCATAACACACATCTATAGTGATTTTAAAAGGAATATATTTTCACCAAAATTAAAATTCAAATATTGTTAATTATTAATATAATATATCTTATGAATTAATTGGTCAACATTGATATATCATATAAATATTTTAAACATTCTTGTTACTTTTTTAGAAATACTAGTCCTAATGAATTTCACTTTGTAACATCTACCCAATTCATTGGTATTCATCATTTATTCCCATACAAATAATAATTAGGTTATATTTAAAATAATAAGTGGGAATTATTATAGTATGGGTACTATGATAGTGGAATATATTAATCATATCATCCTTTAAAATCTTTTGAGTGTGATATAAGAATATATTCTATTGTTTCAATTGCCCTTTCATATTGAACATCGGTGTGAGGATGATACATCATGGTAAATCTCATATATATATATATATATATATATCTAATTATCATTTAAGAATCAATTATAACATCAAGGTAATCATTAGGTCTTGATCAAATACAATTTCAAATGGTATATTATGTGGCCTTACTAATTTATATATATCATAAAAATATAGTATAGTTGTAAAGCCTCAAAATTAGAAATTATGTTTTTGATTTTATATGATTATCTAACAATACACAAAATGTATCAAATAATTTAGTGTTATTTCAAAGTCCTATAACGAAATATATTGTGATGTTCTCCCATTTCTATATTGTTTTCGGTAAATTTTTTATCCTACCATTAGACTTTTTACTGTTATCTTTGACATGTTGGTAGACCATGATTCATGATATGTACTCCAATATCTCCCTATTCTTGTTTTACCACCTAGAAATATCCATGAGAAATTTGTACATATTATTACTTCAATGATAGATAGGGAATGATGAGATATGTGAATTATTTAATAGTCACACTTATTATAATATTTATGGGAAACATATTTATTTTCCAATTCTTATAATTATATCATTCAAGAGGTTGAAATATGGAATATTTTTTACCTTATTCAATTTATCAAAATAATTCTTTGATAACTCCTTGTTATGGTACTATATATCTTTCTTGTCATCTAATAACCTTTAGGTGTATTTGGTTCCATCTCTCTAGAATGGTTTTTCCATCATCTCTTTCACCACTTCTTGGCAAGCCTGGTCCAACATGCATGACCGTATATCAGTCTGGTGAGTTGGTTTATTGAGGGTGGTTTTGAAATGAGGTGGTGGGATTCATGGTGGTGTGGTCTTCTGAATCTGGTGTTCATATTAATTAGTTCATATTCATTTTGAGTAAGTCACGAGTGATGTGTATTCTTACCATAGTTAGTGTTTTCCATATCTTTAATTGTGTTGATTTGTTATTTTGTTTGATGGTTTTCCAAGATGATGAATATGTATTTTGACATTTTGGATTATGTTATTTTTTGTGATGGATTCCTAATGGTTCTGGGTTCATTTAGTTCTTGGTGGAGTCATTGGTTTCCTTTAGCATTGGCTGTTATTGATGATGGTTTGTACTTCTCATTGTGGTGATCTGTGATGTTGTCCATGTTAATTTTGTTCAAGGTGGAACCACCAGTGTGGGAATTATGTGATGATGGTTCTGTGGTAACCAAAACTGACAATGAATACTTAGCTACTCCCAAGGAAACACATCTCCCATAGAATGGAAGATCATGGTGGCCTGGTGAAAAGGTTTTAATATTTTAATTTTTACTTATTGTGATTTTCGTGTATGATGTTTGAATTTTGAAATTATAATTGGGATTTTGTTGTATTTTTATTAATTATATATGTTTTACTAGTTCTCACTTAACCATATAAAAGTGATTATTTTAAAAATCTAAACAACTGTTTCATTGACTTCAAAGGTAGAAAGCTCTTTCTTTCATAGAGAATAAGTTCCCTTGTATTACATTCTGTGAAATTAGTGTATTGGGAAGTCGTAATCCATGGTAAACTCTAAAAAAATTTATTTTTGTACATGTTAAACACCTTTTGTGTGAATAATTAAATTATTCTATGCTAATAAATATAAAAATCCTATTTTTCTCCTATAAGAAAATTCCCTCAAATATTTAGTGCAAAAAATAACACTTACAACATTAAATCATGTGTTGAGTAATTATTCTAATGGGGTATTAATTGATAGAAGGAATAATCTATCACATTATCATATTTCGTAATGAAAAATACCACTCCATTTTTTAAAGCATCAATATACATCACAAGCACTCCCCCACTATAAGGTTATGTGAGAACATGTTCCATAACTTCCTTTGATTATGCCCCCTAAATATTTCTACCCATTCTTCTATCTAGTAGAAATTTACTCCCTTCTGAGTTAACTTAGTATATTTTTTAATCATGTGATATTTAACAGTGAACATTTATCATACCCTTTTAACCTAATAAAACTATAGATTACAGTTGAAAATGTCATTTTAAGACATTTTCTAAAAACAAAAGTCAATGAAGGATCTATAAATATACACTCACTTTTGTTTACATGACCCAATAAGGATATTGTTGTAACTTGAATTCACAGGTTTTGAGTTTGGAATATATATTCACTATTCATATTTTCTACAGAAAAATTAAAAAATTGCCTTGATATTTTTCTTTTTTATTTGAATATATTTTAATTTCATTAACAAATACCACAACATATTTATCAAGGTAATCCATAATAACTTTATTATGAAAATTATGAAGGTAACATAGGATTTTTAATCCCAAACAAATCACTATGAAATTATTATGTCCATATACTATTTGGAATGTATATTTTGGTTTACCCTCATTCTTGACCCGTAGTTAAATGTATAATGATTAATGATCCCAAGTCAATAAGTGTAAATCCAATATATGTTGTTGAATAAATCATCAATATAGTGTATATGATACATATTCATGATTGTGATCTTGAAAATTTTCTAATAATCAATGAAAATAATAATTGAGCAAACCTTATTCTCAAAAAAATGGACTACAACACCCCATAGAGAAGCACATGGGAGTATAAAAACCCTTTCCTAAATTCAATATAATATTCTTCTAAAACTTTCCCAACAGAATGAGGTTCATTCTATATGAACTCTACATTATAAGAATTGATCTACGTATAATTTCAATGGAAAAAACCCATCACATTATGGGACAAGGATAAGTAACTCTTCTAGAAATTCAAAAATGATTCGAATAGATCCCTATTTATTAAAATAATAAAATAAAGAACACAAATCCCTTTTTAAATGGGTGGGATAATCCATTACATGCCCAAAGGCCAGAGGAACACTACCTTATATATGATTTTAAAGAGCCCAATGGTACATATCACATAACAAGAAAATCGTAAAAGGAAGTCTAATTTGGTTATGATTGGAAACAAAATGGTTAAACTCCACCAAGACATCTGTAGTGATGCTACTATAGCAGCCAGGTCCACCATCCACCACCTACTCGAGGTCGTGACATCCTAAAGTTGCCTTCCCCACTAGATCTACACATATCCAAGGCCAATATCACTACACTAGTGCTTCACCAACCAGTGAGATCCACCCTGTTGAATCTACCACTTGAACGCATCATCAAAAAGACCACCATCCTACCATCTCATGAGATCCTACGAAGAGGTATCGCATGAACGCTAGAAGGAATCCCTCACCTTCTCCTAAAAAATGAGTCCTCGATTGAGACGTCAACCATTCCTCACCAACACTAGATATCGAGGACTCATCACCAACTCCATGAGACATCCACCTCCTTTATCAAAGCTCTCAGAGGTTGATTCTGGACAAATTTTCTCCGGAAAACAGATCTGGACCACTAGGGACTGTGATGATTTTCGTTGTCTGTTAGTCCAGAATTCACCGGAGGCCAGTGCCCCAAATCATCAAACATGTGCTGAAAATCCACCATATAATCCTTTCCATCCCACATCCATACATTTGAAACTGAAATCTATGACCTGTGTGGGCCCCGAAGATCTATAAAAAATCTAATACAAAAAGCCTCAAGGATTTGGAGAGCTCTCAGCCAAAGACAAGAGCCCATAATAAGTATCTTTTATAGATATACATTTAAATATTACTAAATAATTAGAATTTCATCAATATTCATTCTCTAAATAATCCATTTAGTCAAATATCCTTTGTTATAGTGTGCTAGGGAACATGTCAAGGAATTTGTTTCTAAAGGGAGTTCATAATCATCCTTTCATTAAAATTTTATTGTCATATTATATGTTATATGGAATCAAATTTTGATATCACAAGTATTTATATGATATCTATTTATATAGAGCTAATACATGATTAAAATAAAATTAAATCTAACTAAGAGAATAATATATACTTTTTCAACATATATATTCCCAAAAAACACAATATAATAATATTTATATTCACGGGATGCAACTATCACATGACTTGGTGCATTAAATAATAACTCAATATCGATTTTTTTTAACCAAAAATCTTAGAAAACATGCTAGATGTGAAGGAATAGTAAGAACCAAAATATATTCATACATTTATATTTTTTAGTATATAATTTACATCCATTTTAAAAAATCATTAACATGACCCACTTTGGTTGTATTTATTAAATAATATGTTGATTAATATATAGATTTTGGAGGTTTTTGATGTCGAATATCCCCATTAGAACATCTATTAGTGCAATGATATATGTATTTGTAAATTATTTACATCTAAATAATTGAAATAATAGAGGTGAAAAAGGAGAAAATTTCTTCTCTAATAATTTTTTCTATTGCATCATTGTATTTCTCAACACTCATGTGAATAGTAGATCATTATTAAAAACATAAATACTTTCTGCATTTCATTTCATAAATTCATCAGGTACTTCTTCTAATACATTTTGTATGTAAATAGATAAATCACCTTTACTATATGTTTTTTATCCCTTGAACTTCCATGAAATAAAAATTTTCCTTACATATCCACAAATCCATTATAATTAGAAGATTATAATATTTATATTTCCAAATTGAGTGAAAAATAGAATTTTATTTATTTAAACTAATTTCAGATGTGGTTAATTAGTTTTGGGGACATTATTTTAATCAATTAATGAAACGATAATTTTTTTTTTAAAATTTATAATAAAACCAGTGGTGTAATTAAAAATTATACTGATGTTCTATTACACTAAAAGAATAGATTCATCCAAATTATTGTTTATATTATTTAACTTATATTCCAATTTTTGAAGATGTTTGGAATGAAAATGTTTTATCGAAAATATTTTATAAAACACATCACATTCTATAGAGTATGTTTCATTATTTGTCCCCATATTTTTTATTAATGTCATCCAATTGTTCAATTTTCCATATAAATGATAATCATCAAAAATACATTTTTTATAATTAACTTAAATGAAATGAAATTATATTTTATATCATATTAGACCATTTCTCATAAATTAGTGGATCTATATACCCACTAAATGATAGAATTCATTGATCCATATAGTAATAATTTCAATTTTTAGCTTCCTTACATTATTTTGGAGATTTAAATAGTTGTGTTTTTAAAAAATTACATGATATGGAGTTTCTAGTATGTATTTAAGGCCATATCCAATTACACTTGGTTATTCATTGGAAAAATCACCACATTTTCCATCACACGAATTATTTAATCAGTTCCTCATAGTCATAACCATTTACAAAATCACAAAGAGTTAAATTGATTATTAAACTATAATATAAATTGATAATTATAAAACACTCATATGAAAAATATAAAGATAACCCCTCTTACTCAAGAGAACATTCATTTCATTCTATATCACTTTTGGTTCAACTTATTCTTTTCAATTAATCCTATGTGTAGCACCTATAAAATTTAAATTATAGATTCCTTTAATACTAAACACATTCAATAGTGTTTGATACACAAAACACCAATCCCAAAATAATTCTAGAAAAATAAATAATCATATAAATAAAGATGTATACCAGACAAGTAAGAATAATTGTAACCAGATTATGAAATTGATATAGAAATAAAAGTATTGGTCATTATTCATTTAAAGTATTTTATAAATTACATTGGTGTATATATATAATTAAAATGACTGATTTATTCTTTGAATTTAACATTTATAAAAATTCTACCATTTTAGGAACATAAGAAATTTTTTCCAATAAAAGAAATGATTTTTGGTATTTTATTGTTATTACATATTATTTTTTTCAAATTATTTTTTATCTTGATATTATTTCTTTATATAAAATATTTTATTTATAATAGATAAATATGTATCATAATAAACAAATACACTCATAATATTTTCCAACACATAAATTTTATTCTTAAAAATACACTTTTTCTAAAATCAGGATTTTACATGCTACAAGTGCTTATAATAAAATTGTTCTTTATTAAAAAAATTATTCAATTTTTTTTTAAAATTTCTAATTATTTTTTTATATTATTCAATAATAATAAAAAATTCCTGATGTGTAAATTACTATGTTAAAAATGTGTTATCACTGTAAATCCAAAAAAGATAAAAGTGAAAATTATTCCATTAATGGAAATGGAAACATTTTTAGAAACATGTGTGAAATAAAAATTGATTTATTATACACGTTATCTAATTAACTTCTCTATTAGTTTCCATTTAGGAGTCTTGTTTGATGAGAAAGTTTTGTTTTCAACAACACTTTTTTTTATGATGATGTTGATGTTCACAAATACCCTGATTGTTTATTCTAATGATTTTACTTTGAGTATATTTTAGGAAATTAATATTATTTATTTCTCTATTTTTAAAGAATATTTAAGCGATTTAATCTGAGTGGAATATATGACAATGTGTTCGAAAATAACATTACCGTGTTCTGGAAACAATGTTCATACTTAACATATTCGGAAAACACTTTAGCGAGTTCTGGAAGCATTGTTCATGCCCTACTTTGAGGAGCGTAGTGTAAGGATGAGAACAATCACATACGTTATTAGTAATGTATGGTTAAACAACCATACCTTATCATAAAAGTATGGAAGAAGAACCCAACGTTTGGAAGGAACATTATGTTCTGAATATTACAAAAACACGGAAGAAGAACAATACCTAAGTATATAAATTCAAGTTTTTTTCTCAATAGTATGGTTCATTGAAGATACTTTTGTAAACAACCTTATGTTGGATCATTTACCATTTATTTAAAAGCCGATATTATTATGGATTATATATTGTATGTTTTAAATTTTAAGTTAAAATTATTTGTGATCAACCTTACATTTGTGATCAACATTGCATTTGTGATAAACCATATATTTTAGTTAAAACTTTTGTTGTGAACCTTACGTTAAAAGAATGCATGCTAAGAAGTTCAACCCTATGTTTGGAATCAGAGATTTAAATTATGTCTTTATTAATGAAATGGTCATTATATGGATTATCAGTCTTATTTAAAGCTAGATTAAAAGCCTTAATCTGAAGCATGTCTTCGACTGATTCAAAGTCATTTATTTATGATACAAAAGGTCGATTTAATAGGACATTTTCATGGTGAATTTTAAGGTGAGTTACGACTGCTCTATTATTCAAATATTTGACTACAGCAATTCTAAAGGTGACTTTTTTTTACCTAAATTTTAAATTAGAACACACATCTTTATTTTATATATACCTGTGTTATTTTTTACTACATATATAGAGTTAAATCATCAAAAAATAGAAATATATATATCAAGATCTTGAGATTTTCACCAATATAGTTTACAAAGACAATCGAGACTTACATATCTTCTGTTATGATGAGTGATAATGCTATATTTTCTAAAGAAGAAGAAACATGATTGAAGATTCACAAGTAATACATAGAATATCTTTTTTGAAAGGAATGTTGTCGATGTTGTGAATTTTATTTCAAGATCTACAGAAACCAGATCGACACAGAACATTGTTACCTAAAGATAATTCATTCTAAAGACGATGATCCATCAACTATAAATTGCATGCAGTTTCTGTTGTGAAAACCAATTGGAATGTATTTCAAAGAACAAATACTCATTTATTTTGAGTGATCGGATTCTCATACTATGTTGGGTGTTTGGTTCTCTGTATGAACCAGAAATCTCGGTTTTTCATTAATGTTATAAAGGTGTCAACTACATGCACTTAGTTGTTGAACAGTTTGTTCATAATAGGACCACATAGTAAAAATCAACATGCTCATGAGGTAGAGTGTCGGTGGAGTGGACTAGGGGCCTTCTATTCCCCGAATCACTAAAATTCATGAGTCCAATTCTATTTATTTTCTTCTGGTTAATCATTCTAATAATGTTTAAAGGGAATATTACGATCTTGGGAAGAAATTTTAATATACATAATTCACCCCTCTGTATATTTGGTATAACCCAATCCAACAATTGGTATCAGAGGTTGTTCTTTTCATAAATCTATGACATGATGAATGTTTTTGGATTATACAAATCACAATGGCTGATACACGATAGTGTATGTCAATTTTTTGAGCATCCTATATCAATGGTGAAAAGTATGGATGTTGGTAATCATGGATGATCATTTATTTACAGAACCTTAGATATAGAGTCTGCTCAAAAATTCAAACTCTCTATGTGATTCTAGGGAGACCTAAAACATGGAGTGCTGATACAGAATCAGGTTAGGAAATAAACTCGAATTCTTTTAATGTTATCATATGTGGTATTAGACAAAAATAATTCAACAAAGTATCTCAGTGCCCGACGACTTATGAAATGTGGTAGATGATTGCAGTTTCTTTGGAAGGAACTGACAGTGTCAGAAAAATGTGGTATGCCACTGATAAATTAAAATTTGTCACATTCATAATGTATGAACGAGAGTGTATCATCTAGATAAATGGAAGGCTTAAAAAATAGTTAATAACCTCACTACCTAGGGAGACCCTATCAAACAACTGGATCAGGCCCTAAAAGTTCTAATAATACTACCACTGAGATGGAATGGAATTTCAGTTTCCATTAGGAAATAATCACCAGTCAAAAATATTACAATAAGAGAGCTAACTGGAACCCTTATGATGTTTGATGATGATATTGAAGATGAATAAAATGAGAATAAAGAATTCATCAAGAGGTAAAATAATTCCTTGAAAGTAACATCACAAAGTAAGATTGAAATCAATGTGAAATTACATAATTTTGATTCATCAAATTCAGATGTGGAACTGGATTAGCTATCCATAAAGTTCAAAAAATTCAAAATAATGAATAATGGATTAAGATAATTCTTCAAAAATGATGAAAAATGATGAAAAATGACCAAAGGAAGTCAGATTCTATGAATGAAAAAAAGACGGTCACATTAGACTTGACTTTCCTCAATTAAAGGAAGACAAGGAAAAACATTCAAGAGAAATTACAATGAATAGAAAGAAGATAAGGTAATTAATGATGCATTGAGTGTTTCTGAAGACTCCAGCAGCTCATAAAAGTATTACTAAGAAAAATAATAAAAAATATTAAAGAAATCATGTGATTAATGGTAGAAGAGAATGATGTATAATCCTATTACTCATTTATTCGGATTCTAGTTCTAGTTGTTCAAAAAATAAACCCATAGCCTACTGTTTTATTATGTAATATAAATATGATTCCTTATTTAAGAAACATAAATCTCCCAAAAAAATCATACTGCCGTTTTAGGAAATAGAGACACTCTGCTAAAACTACATCAATCGTTAAATAAAAAATATAACTCGTCAAACACAAAGTTTATAGATTATGAATCTAAAATAAATACACTAAAAATAGAAGTAGAAACTTACAATAGTTTATCTCCTATTTTTACAAATGGAGAAAATAAACTAAATGAAATTCTTGGAAAGAATGTGATTAAAAAGGAAATATACAAAATATGCGGTAAAGGGGGAAAACATATACTATATAAAAATTAAATTATTCTTAGCACTATAAAAGTCATCTAAAAATATTGTAGAACAATAAAACATAAATATAAAAAAAATTATTTAAGGAAACCTCAAATAAGTTGTATTGATAAATCCATTATTACAAGAAATTTATATGATTTTGTTGATTATAGAAAAACAAACCATGTATGGATTCCCATATCATTGCTAACTAACACTACTGGACCTCATAAAATATGGGTACCAAAAATAATCCTTGTTTAATTTCCATTACTTGAAGTTGGTTATAGAAGAAAAACTAAAATATGTTATATAGATAGTGGTTGCTCCAGGAATATGACTGGAAACCCATCAAATTTTAGAACTCCAACTCAAAAGGATCTTGTTCTAGTCACATTTGGTGACAATAACAAAGGTATGATGTTTGGAATTGGAACATTTGGAGATCCATAAGTAGTCTCTATCAATAATATACTTTATATATACGGATTGAAACACAACCTAATAAGTATCTCTCAACTATGTGATGATGGTTATTTTTTTGGTATTTTCAAATAACTGGTGTACTATTTTTAAAGATAAATTTCTTAAATTTGGAGAACACAAAACTAATATTTCTTACAGCCTAGAATTAAATTCCTTGTTTAAACAAAACATAAAATTATTAACTACTAAGATAAATGAATCTTGGATTTGGTATAGAGGACTTAGAAATTTTAATATATATTCTTTACATAAGTTACCTAATAAAAAATTAGTTTCTTATTTTACTAGTATCAAATTTAAAAGCGATAGATTCTATGATGCATGTCACCTTGGGAAGCATCACAAATCATCATTCAAATCATTTAACAAAATTTCTACATTTAGACCAATAGAAAATATCCATGTGGATCTATTTAGATCATAATGTGTAGAAATATTGGATGGTAAATTATATGTACATATTTTAGTTGATTGTTATTCTAGATTTACATGGATTTGTTTCCTAAAATATAAAAATGATGCTTTTACTATATTTGAACGTTTTTTAAATCATTTCAAAAATGAAAACTATTTGAAGATAATTTCATTAAGAAGTGTTCATGGTGGAGAATTTGAGAATATAGAATTATATTCCTTCTTCTCAAATATGGGTATTAAACACACCTTCTCTACACCAATAACACCTCAACAAAATGGAATTTTTGAAAGAGAAATAGGATTATTCTATAAATTTCTAGGTTAATACTAAATGAATACAGTCTTCCTACATATTTCTAGGTAGATATTGTAATCAAAACCTCTTATGTAATGAATAAATTTTTAATAAGACCAATTTATAAAAATACACAATATAAACTCAAGAATAATATAAAACCTAAAATAAATTAAATTAATGTTTTTGGATGAACAGTTTATACCTTAAACACCAAGAAAACTCTTGGTAAGTTTTATCCAATATTTGATGGAATCATTTTCTTAGGTTATTCTGCAGCATCCAAAGCTTATAGAGTTTTTATTAAAAATTCAAACATTGTTGAAATATTAGTTCATGTGAAATTTGATGAATCTAATTCCTTTAAAAAAGGAAAGGCCAAGTTGATAAATCTGAATCAAATGATAACATGATACTAGAGAAATTAAAATATGATTTTGAAAAATATTTAAATGAAATTCAGTGTAGTTTATAAGAACATGACATTGATGAACCCAACATTGTACTACCTAGACAATATACAACCCTAAATAATAACCCATTAGAAACTCTTATATGAGACCAAGACACTAGAATAAAAACAAGAAGAAATGTAGGAAATCTAGTCAAAATCTCTAATTTCTATCCCAATTAGAAGCTATGATAATAGAAGAATCCTAAGTTGATGAATGTTTCATGATAGTAATGCAATAAGAACAATACCAATTCAAGCGAAATGAAGTTTTGAATTTAGTTGAAAGTCCTCAAAACTATCCAGTTATAGGAACCAAATGGGTCGTTAGAAATAAACAAGATGATCATGAAATAATAACTACAAAAAAAAGAAATACTTGTAGCTAATGTTTATAATCATGAAGAACGTATATATTATGATAAGACCTTTTCACCTGTAGCTATATTAGAATCCATTTTGATCATTTTTTCCTATGCATATCATATAAACTTTAAATTGTTTCAGATGGATGTTAAGTCTACCTTTTAAAATGGTTACTTATTGGAGTAAGATTATGTTGAGAAACCTCCTGGTTTTGGAAATTCACAAAAACTAGATTCTGTTTTCAAACATAATTAATCTCTTTATGATCTTAAACAAGAACCTAGAGCTTGGTATGAAAGATTATGTGATTTTCTTATAAAAAATGATTTTACGGTTGGGATGGCATATCCAATTTTGTTTATAAAAAATATGAACTCTGATATTTTATTTGTTCAAATTTATGTATATGATGTAATTTTTGGTTCAACAAAAAAACTTCTTAATGAGTTTTAAAATTTAATGAAAAATGAATTTGAAATGAGTATGATGGGAGGATTAAATTTTTTTATGACATCAAATTTATCAAAAAAAATTTATAAATGTTTTAAATCAAAGAAATCTTTTTTCTGATTTACTAATGAAATTTGTACTTGAAAATAACATGACATATTCAACTCCAATGTGTACTAATATAAAACTTGATTTGGATGAAACTGGAAAATTAGTTCAAAGAAAGATATATAGAGGTATGATTGGTAGGCTATTATATCTTAATGCAAGCAGGATAGATATAATGAACTCAGTATGTATTTGTTCTAGATATCAATCGGATCCAAATGAATCTCACTTAAGTGCTATGAAAATAATATTTATATATTTAAAGGAAACTATTTTTCAATCGCTTCTCAATCCAAAAACATTTTATTTTAATTTTTTATTATATTCAAATGCAGTATTTGGAAGTATCATTTTAGATTAGAAAAAGAACCTCCAGGACTTATTACTTTTTAATAAAATTCATAGTTTCGTGGTCTAGTACGAAACAAAACCCAATTGCTCTGTTAACAGCTGAAGCAGAATTTGTATTTACTTGTTGTTTTTGTGTACAAGTTTTGTTTATCAAAAACACTCTTATAGATTTTGGACTAAATTTTAATAATACACCTATTTTATGTGATAATAATAGTGCTATAAATATTTCAAATAACTATATTAATCATTCTTCAACTATGCATATTGATATCAAACATCAATTTCTAAGAGATAATGTTCTTCAAAAGGAAAAATTATTAGAATTTGTAAGCACTGAAATTAAATTAGCTGATATTTTTACTAAACCACATCACATTTCATGGTTTTATTTTAATAAGGGGGATCTATATTTAATTATTTTTAAATTAATGTTTTTTATTTCAAATTATTTATTTTAATTCTTATTTTATCTTTTTTTACTTGTCCTTATTAACGTAAAATTTTCATTAGTTCTTTTTTAATGTTTTTCCATGTTTGTTTTTAATTCTAAAATAATTTAATAATTATTAGGTGCGTAATGACACGAGAACCGAGGATGTCAGAAACCTTTTCCAAGTTCCAGAACATTCATTTTCTCAAAACCTTTTGAAACCCTGAGAACATCTACCGCACTTCTCTACCCACACCTGAACCATTAAACCCATTGATTTTTAAAACAAAAAAAATCTGTGAATGCAATAGAAAAAACCAAAAAGACTGATGACCCAGAAACCAGCAAATCCAAGCGTCAACGCGTGGCATGACAAAAGATTTTGCACGAAAAATTGATCGATATAGAATAATTTTACTAAAAATATTTGATGCTAAAGAAAGCCCTTGGATTTCAGAATCTTGAGGAAACATCAATGGGGACTATACAATATTTTTATATGAGGTAGAACATAAGCACTTTTTTAAATCGTTTCATTTCATTCTGGGAGAATATGAAGATTCAATATAATCTAGGATTAAGGACATAGATATTTTTATTTTCTCTGGGGAGATAGCCAAATTTCATCACTGGCCTCATGGAGGATTTTTTCATTTTTATATAAAGAATATTGGTGACAATTTCCATAATTCTGAGGACATTATGTTTTTTATGATTGGCTTTAAAAATATAAGGAAGATGTTACTGAAAGATCTAGTGTCTGACCAAAAGGATTTAGTTAAATTTATAGAAACAAGTATTACACCCAGAATGTTAGAGATGGAGAAAATATTGTACCCTGATATGTACATAATGATTCAGTTTATAAGTGATATAATAATGTATTTTCTAAGATTTATGGTCAGATATCTCAACTACTTCTACCAACTAGATGAGAAAATGAACTTTTACCCCTTTGGAAGGTTCATTTCAAATAGCTTATTTAAGATAGAAATGATAAGGCTGTTAGATTACCAAGTGAAATGTCCCCATAACAATATTTTCAATTTTAGTACACTAAGGAATATTGGTTTCTTTTGGAGCACATTAAAAGGAAAACTCATGCATGTTGGAGCAGATGAAGAACAAGAGAGTGCTCAGGATCTACCTAAAAATAAAAGGATAGAGTATCTAAATCTTGAACTAGTGGAGTATCAAGTTGGATATGGTTCTAGGTAGTTGATACACCTACTGATGAGGAAAGTGAAGAAGGACTTCAAATTAAAAGGCAAAGGGTAGATCAATTTTATAAAGTACCTGTTAATGAAAATTTCGGAACAATTGAACCTATTATAAGCTACACAATTTTTTGAGAATCAACAGTATAAGAAATTTCACAACCAACTATTTCTCATGTTTAGGTGACTCCTCACATAGAAAAAGAAATTGTGCATCCAACTGTTGAAAATATTGGAGATGTTGAAATGGATAGAACTGAAAATGTACATCCTACAGAAATTTTTTATGTTTAATTATCTAAATAGAAACTTATATAAGATGAACCAATATTAGGGGAACCTATATTATAGAAACGTCTCTTGGAGGAAATTTATGAAGTTTATGCCACGGTCATTCAAGAACCTAACCCAACAAGGAACACTTTTGAAATTCACAATGTTATTATTGGTGATGATTTTTTTGAGGATGAGTTTGGAAAGGACTCGATGGGAAAATAAGTGGAGAATAATGTACATAGGAACAATGAAGAGAAGTCAGATGCTAACTCACTACCTCTAGCTCTATTAAATCTACTAGAATATCGAACTCCAAATCAATCATATGTTTCCACTGATTCTGATAATGATCATGTGGAGGATTTGATCCAAAAATTTAATAATGTGTATGATGAAAATAAATCTTTAAAAAGAGCATTAGAGAAGACGAATCTCAAAATTTCAAAGAATAAATCCAGTTCTGTTTCTAATGAAGAAGTTGAAATTTTCAAGAAGGAAATGTTGGATGATGTTGAGAATCTCAAATCTAAAATGGTGATGATTTCATATTTACTAGAGTTTTAATCAATCATGAGGAAACAATTCGCAGCCTTTAGAAATATTGGTTCCAATACATCAGGTACTTCACCAGATCTGATCATAAGATTTCTAGCCATTATAGTAGCTATGAGAAATATGAATATATGACTGAAAGACATTTAATGTAATAGTGCCCCTTTATTTCTATTTTTGTAGAATCAAATGTTTCTTATTAACTAGTTGACTTCGAATGAACCTGGAATTTGAGTTTTTTTGAATCAGTTCACTGATAATTTAACTAATTCTATTAAAATGGAAGAGGGTTTAATCAGTTTTTCAGTGTCAATTTGATTGTATAAATTCATCTAACTCTGGAACGATGATATATAATTTTCTAGTTAGGCGATATACTGATAAAAAGGGTTAGACTACAGATTTCAGAGCTCAAAGAAATCCTTCATAGGTGCTGAAAACTGTTTTACATAGCTTTATATTCAAAACTTCATTCTCTTCATCCTTAATGTACTTTTAATTATATTTTCAATAACATATATTTGAATCACGTGTTTATGTGTCATTACATTGTTTTACTATACTGTCTATGTTTGAGTTCTAGTAATCTATATTCAAATATTGATAACTAGTTTATCATAGCATTGACTAAAGTTTGGTGCTATATTAAGATGTGTTATATTCCTTCTGCTATCATTCTTTTTGATATCAAAAAAAGGGGGAGATATATGGATAAAACACAGCATATTGTTTTGGAGAAATATGGATAAAACACAAAAATAAATTTGGAGAAATTTTTGGATAAACATAAAATTCATTGTTTATAAATGACGATATATTATTTTCCTTCATAAAGCGGGAGAAAATTTAAAAATTAGGAAATAATTGTGTTAAAATAAAATATTGTTTTTCTCTTTTAAAAATACTAATTTATATGCAATTAATTTTTTATGATAATTATATAGGTTATTTTATGGTTTTTTTATCATCAGAAATGGGGAGATAGTTGAGAAAGTGTTGTTTCCAACAATACTCTGTCATTTAATGATGCTTTTGATTTTCACAAATACCCTTATTTGTTATTATAATGATTTTACCATGACTACATTTTAGGAAATTAATAAGATTTATTTCTCTGGTTTGAAATAATATTTAATCATTTTAATCCATGTGGAATATTTGACAATGTGTTTGAAAATCACATTACTGTGTTTTGTAATCAGTATACATACTCAATGTGTTCGAAAATCACTTTATCATGTTCTGAAAACACTATTCATACCCTACAATGTGGTGTGTAGTGTAAGGATGAGAATTTCAACTTACGTTATCAGTAAAGTATAGTTTAGTAACCATAAGTTATCAGAAAAGTATGGAAGAATAACCCTATATTTAGAAGGAACATTAAATTTGGAATATCATTAAAACATGGAATAATAACCCTACGTAAGTATGGAATTTCATGCATGTTTCTCAAAAGTATGGTTTATATATATTACTTTTTTAAACAGCCTTATATTTTATCATTTACCATTCATTTAGAATCTGATAATAGTATGGATGATATACCGTACGATTGATTGTTGGAGATAAAATTATTTGTGATAAACCTTTTATTTTTTATCAACATTACATTTTTTATCAACATTACATTTGAGATCAATAATGCGTTGTGAACCTTTTGTTCATAGAATGTATACTATGCAGTTCAGCCCTACATTTGGAATCATAGATTTAAATTGGGACTTTATTAATGCAACTGTCTCTATACAGATTATCAAACTGATTTCAAGATAGATTAAATACCCAAATCTTAAGCTCATCTTTGAAAAATTCAACTCCATTTCTTTATGGTTCAGAAGATCAATTAAAGAGGACCTTTTCATCGTGAATTTTAAGGGGTGTTACGAGTCCTCTATTGTTCAAATATTTGAATATCGTGATTCTAATAGAGAATTTTTTTTATCTAAATTTAATAGGAGAACACTCGTCTATAGTCTATATATATATGTATTATATTTTATTACAGATATAGAGACGACACATCGAAAATGAGAAAAATAAATATCGTGCTCGTGAGTTTTTCACTGCTATAGCTTACTGAGAAAATCGAGATATATAGATCTTCTACTACAAAGAGTGAAAAAGCACTATTTTTTGAAGAAAAGAAAAATCGATTGAAGATTCACCAATTCTATATTGAATATAATTTGGGAATCAAATATTGTTAATGATGTGAATTATATTTCAAGATCTACTACAACTGAATCAAATTAGAATTATTTTATTTAAATATCATTCTTTCTAAAGAAGACAATCCATTGACTGTCAATGGTGTGTTGATGAAATTTTTTAGAAAAAATGGAACATATTTCAAAGAAAAAATAAACTTTTACTCTGATTTGTCGGCATCTCATACTATGTTGTGTGTTTAGTTCTGTGTTTGATCAAAAAGGATCTTTTTTGACTTATATTTGTAAATGAGTCAAATGGGTGCACTCATTTGTGGAATGGTCTATTGATAAGAGGACCAGATAGTGAAAATCACCCATCTCATGGAGTACAGAATTGGTGGAGTGGACTGTGGGCCTTCTATTCCATGATCCATTGTACATCGTGTGTCCTTTTCTATTTATTTTTTGTTGATTAATCATTCTGGTAATGTTAAAAGAATAGATTATGATCTTGGGAATAAATTGTAATACACACTATTCACCATCCTCTTTTGAATTTTTTATATAACCCAATCCAACATTTTTGACATGTTCACATGTTCCCCATTTAAAATTAGTTGATATACTTAAAAAATACGAGTATAACAACTTTTAAAAGGGTCCTCTCACCAAACATTCAAGAACATAATAACAATTTTGATTCACCCATGAAACAATGACAATTTTTATTACCCTATTATTCTCTTCTATTTTACATTTCCTTTTTATACATTTATAATTTCTTATGAACTTATTTTCAAGGAATAAACCAATGGAAATCCTAATCCCCCAACCTGAGAAATATTTTTTTCTAACCTATTTTATTTTCTATCATAAATTTTCAATTATAAATTTCTATTTAATATATTGTTTAATAATTATTTTTAAAAAAAACATATTATTATATTTTCATAATCATAAATTTACTATCCCCAGTTCTATTAGAAAAAATAAAAATTTCATTTATGTGTTGTGTATACTACCACCTCCAAGAAGAGATGAATTCTATTTTTTCAACACCGCCACTATTCATAGATAATAAAGGTAAAATTAAAGAATGAATTTGAAAATTATAATTTAATTATGTTTATGTATATATAAATTATAATCCACCTTTTTACCAATCATTCCTTGAGAAATTAAATCATTAATCATTTGGTGTGTTAACTACTAACTCCATAATGTAACACATCTCGTTTTTATCATGTATCTTTATATTTATTAATCGTAGATAAAATAAGATTCAAAACTACAAAATAATCTAATTAATATATTTTTAAAAATTTTATAAATTTATTACTACCAAATGAAACCATGTCCATAATAATAACCACACATTAATTATGTTATACTCATGTATTGGTTAGATTGAGAACCTACCTTAAAATGATATAAAATAATACCATAAATTACAATGAGAAGATAATTATTTATAATATAATATAAATATATTAAAATTACTACATTATTTTTGTATTTAATGGTATAATTAATGTTAAACAGATTTATTATGATAGCAAAGTCTGTTCGTGAAAAATCATCAAAATCAGGTCATCAATGATTTAAAATTTATGTATAATAACTAAAAACAATATAATGAAATTATATGATTATAAAAAATTATAAAAAATCTTTTTAAATACAATTCATAATATTTTATTGATTAAAATTTGTAAAATAATTAATTAAAACACCACTATTATGAAACAAGGTAAAAATGATCAACATTACTCACACCTGATATTGAAAATTTATAATAACTACTACAAAGGTAGAAAATAATTTTAAATTTTGATTATAAAATTATATAGATACGAATTTTTTTTAAATGGTGGATAAAGTTTGTAATATTTTTATAAAGGATGTTAGAGAACATATTGGCTAGGAGAGAATTAAGTTAAGGGTCTGTGCTAACTCAACTTTCATCTATTTACTGGTTGGGAAGACTGTTTCATTTTTTAAAAACATTGAGTTAGTATTTGTATATAAATAGGTGTGTGATATTGGGTATATAGATATCCCACAGAGCTCCAAGTGGAGTGCACAAAGCACACACTAAGGTGTCGGTGGGCCAACATTGGTTGAAACGGCCCGCGAGGTTGGTGTTTACTATGTGAGAATGAGAGATGAAAATGTTCTACTCATAATGTGGCCAAGAAAACAATAAACTATATATGTAGAAGACCTACTTGGGGAACTAAATATGTAGTAAAATGGTGTTTGTGGGTATTTTTCACACGATAAAAAATGAAATAGACATATCATGTCCATTCAATCGGATGCGATCCAACGGTCCTGTAGTGTCTATATAGTCAACGTCAACCCATGTCCATTTTCTCAATTACATACTTTATGAAATAATTAGATAATTTATGTACGAAATAAATAACATATTGACATCTACAATGATCAAATATTGGTTATATTCTCAATCCATCTTATCTTCATCTAGAATCCAACTAGATTGAATCACCATGTAACATCATTTTCATGAATAAAATAGACAATGTCATGGAATATAGGAAAATATAGGATGATATTTTAGATTCCATAATGAATTGAGGAAATTTGAGCTTAAAAGAGGACATGAATTATATCTAATTCGTGTGATAATATTCATCATGTATGAAAATATTTTATGAAATTCTACATGAGATATTTGAGAAACACTAAATGAGTTGATGATTTTATAATGGTGATATGGATTAAAATGAGAAAGGCTTATTAAGTAATGAAAAATGGAAAAAATCTATTTCAAACTCACCTATATAAATATAGGGTAGTATTATCATTCATATGCTTCTAATACCAATAGAGCTCATGTTTTCAAGAGAAGAAGAGTCATTCTAAATAATATTGTATCATGAAAAAGTGTTATCATGGTGCTTTTGGTAGTGTAGGGAGGATATTGAATGAGAAGTCAACATGTGTTTAGAAAACTTGAAAATATGTGTGAATAAGTATTTTTAATGAATTAATTCAGGACTGCACAATATTCTTATAGGTTATCTCACTTTGGTGTTGTGTGAACTACATTGAGCGACCATGAGTTAGTGAAAATTCCCTTTATGTTTCATGAATAAGATTGGAATAACACACAAACATAACCATTCGATGTGTCAATGTTTTTAAAAATGATAGTATGCATATAAACTTATTTCTAATGAAGGATATTGTAGTAGATTTCTGAGACTTGTATGACTAATAATAGTGCACTCACACCCATTCAGGTTTGCGTCAGGTAGACAGAGGGTTACACATTGAAGGTAGTGAATGTAGGGAAGGACTAGAGAATTCATAAGCCAATTAGGAATATAAAAATATTCATAGAACATTTTATAATAACATAAATAATATATAATATTCATAATATATTCCATGTTTTCAATAAGAGTGGTAGATTGTGATTTTCAGTGTAAATTGCTGCATAAAATATTGTAGAAGATGTTTTTTTCACCACATACATAGATCCATGTGAGGATGAGATTTTGGAAAAAATACATAACTTCATAATTGGTGTGGCACTGAGGCAGCTTATTATTTATATAAGATCATATATTATTTGACAAGAATAACATACTTGATCAGTGGTTTTATACATTACTTGAAGTGTACATGAACAAGATTGATTTTGTGGTCTTGTGGGAGAAGAAAAAATATCATCCTATTGTGGATAAGGTCATTAATAAATGTAAATCTTTCATAAAATTATTGGGATAAGGTGATTCCATCTAATTGGTTCAAATAGTAGAAGGATTATATTGGTTTGAGTTTGAGAAGAATTATTTCTATTGAAAATGCATGTAGAACGAGTCTCTTGGTTGAAGCTAGAAATAATGTATTTCAATTAGAAATGAATGTAATAAACCATCCAGTTCGTGTTTTTGGTGAACAAAATAACATTTTAATCATGAATCATATATAACATATGGGAATAACTAGTTTTAGTAAGTATTAGGATTTTTACAAATCGAGTAAACATTAAATATGATCTCTCTACATAAATAGAACTACACATGAGGTAATATTATAATATATTACATAGTATTTCTAGAACCTTAATTAGTTTTAGATGTTATATTGAAAGGAAAAAAGAATTCGTAAAATGGAACAACTGATTTACCCAACCCTAGTCAGTGAAAGATTCAACATGGGGCTTTACAAGTGGTATTGGACAATGGTTCCCTATAAAAAACCAAGATAGCCATTATAATGTGTTTAGTTTAGGAAATTAGTGAGGTACCATAGATATAGAAACATTTATGTACACATGGGGATACTAATTTCAATATTTATGATATGACATAAAACAAATGGAGGAAAATACATGCAATGAAGCTGAAGAATAATATTAGAAAAAACTGAGAGACAACTTGAACTGAACATAATCTAAGTGGTATAATTTTGAATAATTGTATAAATTGTTATTAATTTGTAAAATCCTACTCTTGATGTGATAATGATGTATCACTTAGTGATATCCATTCTTTATTCAAAGAACATATAAAAACAACCCTACATAATTTGTGAACTGTATTCTAGGAGGTATTAAGGGTCTTCAAGATTATAAATTATAGCTGGGAGAAGAGGCCAAGGATATAGAAGAGGAACTATCGAGATGGAATATAATATCCAACTGTCTCAAACAACCGATAAAATTAAAGGAAAAATATTAATATATCTTTACAATGAAATATATACTAACATTACAAAATAAATTAAATGCAATTATTATGGGCTGGAAATATTTGAGATTGTTTGTATAGAAACATTTCATACACATTGAAAATTTATAGATGGTTTGATTGGTTGTAAAGGTATCAAAACTAGAGGATAAATTAACTTAGTTAAACGTGCTTTAAAATTAATTACTATAATCATGGAAAATTCATGGAAAAAAATATTTTAAAGGAGGATTATTAAAAAAATTATAATTGATGGAAATAATATAAACACACCCAACATGAAATTTACAGAGGTAGATATAACATAATGACTCATGAATCCGTATAAGATAGATTTTCATAAATATCTTCAACAAGAGAAATTACCATATATTTTTTAATTAAGGGATCATATATCCAAGAGGGAAAATATATTATCCTCTAATTGAATAGAAAAATATTAAAGAAAGTGGTATCCCATAACCCACAAACATTTTTTAGTAAATAGGGGGTTTCATGTTCTATTATAGGTTTTAAACCGAAATATTTTAAATTATGGGTGGGTAAAATGATAATATCCCCCCCCCCCCCGCATTAGGGGTGGATATGAATAAAATAATAAAGATATATTCCATGAGATGTTTCCCAAATATTTGTGGGTCCACCAAAAATAATCATGGTTTATAATCATCTAAATATAAATAGAATACATCATAAATGAAGAAATTATGGATCTTAAGATATTGTTTTCTTATTGTATGTTATGAAATAAGGTATTGGAATGTTTTTACAACATGAAAATTTCTGAGGATACTAGAAGTCCAACATTGAGGGGAGAAAAATTAAAAAATTAGATGACATGCACCAGGAAGGAGAAATCCAATGAAAATATAAGGTGATATGTCATCCTTGGGATGTGAATAAATAAATAATATTGTTAAAAAATATTTCCTTATGATTTATAATGATATATTTTTTCTTATATCAAAAGGATAGGGAAATATTTCAAGATGATCTTTTCCCCTAGTCCAAATAAGGCTCAGTTTAATGATCTAAAGAATGAACAAGTATATAGAGGTAATAAATATCAATTTGAACGATATATGTTTTGAGGTTTTTTCTAGTTCTGTAATAGTTATGGGAGAAAACTTACTATTTATGCTATAACATGTCATTTCTATGAAACATGCATGAATCAAGGGGGATTTATGGGGAATATATGAGAAACAATTCATTGATAAATAATATTGTGAAATGAAATTCATCCAATATTCCAAGTAAAAAATGATATAATGGTACAAAATATGTTTTGGAAGATGTAATAAAAATTATAACTCAGTTGATAAATGCGCAATAATAATTCTAGGAGACATCACCAATGATGGGAAATGCAATTTTATTCAACAAACAAATAGTGAATTCATGTGATGATCATGAGAAGAATTTTTTTTGAAATGTGTCTTCTTGTTTGGCCAAATAAACTGAAATTGGATAAGAATTTCATGGAATATAGAATAATTTCAAAAGATAAAGGAATTTATGTCACTCTAAAAGAAGAATATACATAATAGACTTGGTTGAGAGGATGTTTTTATCCTAAAAGACACTCTAAAGGAACTAGAATTTCATTCGTTGTGCCCTATTACATTATGTGTCTTTAAGGTAAAATGTAACCAGTTGAAGGATACTTTTGAGGTTTCCACCTATATATTATACAAATATATTTTACTTCATTTAGTATACAAACTACTTGGAAATGAAATAAGAATAATTAATCACCTAAGGTGGATAAACTGTAACAAAATTCTGTTATTTTACTAAATTCCCATGAATTTGAAATATTCAATAATTTTTTTAACTTATAATTGAGGTATGCAAGTCACACTAATATCCCTCATTATTAATTATATTTATCATATTAATTAATGGGAGGTCATTATTGATGATATGATGTGTCAAATAGGGAGATATTTTTTTTTCAAAAAATAATCAAATGTGTTTATTAATATGTGATCATTATTTATCATTTTATTGATAAACATGGTCATAAAACATCCCTAAAATTTTAGTTGAGAATTTATAATCATTATTTCAAAATCATGGAGGTTGATGGGAAACATGAAAAAACTTTATAGTATCTATATTCTCATTTTTACCAGTTTATCCCATGTACATGTAGAGTTTCTTACCTAAAGAAAACTTTTTAAGAGAAATGTGTGAGATTATCCATATATTAGAAGATATTAATCTATTTTTATATAATGGAGAATATTTTTTTTGTTTAGAAATAGTAGATGAGAAGAACCCATTTATCCTTTTCATTTTATTTCCATTAATGGGGGGATAGATTTGAGGAAACATATTTAATTTTGAAAATGATAATATATATTGAAAATACAATTAAAAGGGAGAGACTATCGGGCCTAATGTTGTATTCGTTGTCAATAATGTGTCAATATATTTTTTAGTTAAATATGAATTGATGATGCTCGTATAATTTTTATGGACTCGCTATATTGAATTTAAGGTCAGGCTTGAGAAATTATCTTTATTAATTATAATGATTTTTTATCTAATCTTATGCTGCAAGACAAACATGTCTATAAGGATGAAACATTCTTAAAAACCATTCTTGAAGAAACATATGGGTATAAATTATTTTAATATTTAATGATGACTTAATATAAATCCCTGAAAAATATTAATTACTTTTTAATTGGAAATTTAACAAGGCTTTATTATTTATTTCATTCATAAAATATAATCTAAGTATTTTTATAATGGTACTTACTGAAAAATTATTTTTTAATGAGTAATTAAAATAAAACCATAAAAAATGAAATTTATGTTTTAGTTGGAATGTGGGGGATTCTTCATGATATATTCTATACATATAATTTATTACAATTACTTTTATGATCTCCCAACTCCAAAAATAGGTCCAAGAACAAGCCATTCAAGGATCTACTCAACCGCAAATGAGATCCTTGGGGTCAACCATATGCGAGGAAATCAGCATAGCCATCCAATAGTTGTAGTGTTATGATATTTGGCATTCAAAGTGCCTATGATTTCTTATATATATTGGGAAGAGTGTGTAAGAAGTTTCTAGTGGTTTAGAGTTGGTCTGCACGTGTTTTGATCGAAGTCTGTGTTGTGTGGGTATGGGTGTTGACCATGTGCTACTAACTGAGTGGAAAAGAATTCTTAGTATTATTAATATGAGAGACAAAACGGAAATTGTTTTATGTGTGACAACACTAGATGTGGGTACAGTTTTCCAGATTATGAAATTTATGGACATATCACATCCATCCTTTTATACAATATCTTATGATCCCCAGGAATATATATACTCATCATTAGTATAACACCCCAAACATTTCATGGTATGTTTATATTAAATACGTTGTATTAATTTTATATACTTTATTTCATGAATAACTAATTTTTATTTTAAACAACACTTGGTTATTTAGGAAATATTTATAACCTTTCGATTAAACATAAATTTTCCACTTTTAAATTTTGAATTTTGGAAAATGAACATACATGGTTGAGGTCAGGGTGATATTATGAGTCTGATAGAATCAAGTATATTTTTTGTGAATATTAAATTAACCTTATGAATTGTATAATACACTTATGTAGAGTAATCTACAGTTATTAATATTAATATGACCCTTATGAATGATAACCTTACTCATGATTATATAAAAAAATTAGGCACCTTAAAAAATAAGATTAAACTTTTAAGTGTTTTCATTTTTTAATTAAATAATATTTTAAATAAAAATTAAAGATATAATATTTAAAAAATTAGGTTTCATAAATTGAGTTCATTTTTGGAATCTACACATTAAAAACTGCTTAGGGTGGATATTTGGATTTTTTAGAAATAAATGAATTTTTTGTGAATAGTAAAATACATTAATTTACTATATAAATACATTATAATATAAATTAACTATTCCATGAATCTTGAGTGATGTAAGAACCCATATATCATACTCATATTCACTTATTAATATTATAAGTCATGGAACACTCATTATTTCTTGTCTTGTAATGAAATAATAAGTTAATGAGAATAATATTATGAATACCTTCCTCCCCTCTACTATATAAACTTCCCATCACCGAATCTTCCTCCCAAACCACTAAATCTTAATTCCTTACCTAAATTATGCTCAAGTATCTCCCTAAGCTCCTCTACCACATCCTAGACCTATTGGTCTCACCAAAAGGGCAAAAAAGGCCTTAAAAAGATTATCAAGGAGGAGTACTCAAGATATGTACCTCTCTTCTCTTTTCTTTCAAATTCATTCACACTTCACTTATTTTGATGCTCAATCCTCACATCACGAAATCAAAATTATATAATAATTATATTACTCTAAATTTCCTGTGATTTTATTATTCTAATGTATTATTTCATCAACATATCTCTTTTCCCCCACCTCTAACACTAAAAAAGAAAATATCATTCATGATGTGTTAATTCATAACATTTAAGGATGGTGGGTTCTCAATTATTATTATTATCCTAAATATTAGTCATGAAACCTTTTAAATTATTGAAACAGATCATAATATATTTAATATATCTTATTAAATGTTTTTTAATCCTTACATACTCATATTATAATATAATAAAACAAAACAAGTTCATTGTGAATAAAACCGCCAAGATAATACGAGCATATATCATTAACTTTTATTTAAGGGGTCATACTATTGGTATATATAAAAAATTATAATATCATTAATATATAATTAATTTCAGTAATATTAGATATAATAATTTCTGGAAGTTTTACCACATTTCTAATGATCATCCATTCATGAATACAAGTAAACTGACCCAAAAAACCTAGGAAGAAAGTGCTTAAAAAATAATAAATTTTTACCTTTTAAACCCATCAATTAAGGAATTAATAGACCTAATAAATTTATAATAAATAAATTAAATGTTTATTAGGTTCTTTAAATATTAATTAATAAAGTTTAATTTTATTATTTAGGTCATTATTATCAATCAAGAACACCTTCGGGCATAAGGTAAGGGATCCTCTCTCTCACTTTTGTATAAGAAGTTCCCTTATGTTTTGTCCTTTTTTTTAATTACTAATGATGGGGTTTGATTTTCACCTCCCCAATACATTCTTTATGATATTTAAATTGTGGTTTACCCATTTACCTCCCATTAATCCCACACAGGAACACATGTTATCTTGCCAAAATGTTTGTAAGGGGTTTCTCATCTCACTTTCATTTTCATGAGATTCTTATTGTTAACCACTTATTTCATTCTTATGGTGTATATATACATAGATTTTTCATATAATATCATGATTATCTTTATATTCATGTTATTAAATGATTCATTTCATGTTCCCATGGTGGATTGTACCTACCGTAGATAAAATCAAATTGAATTTTACAATATAACTAATCCTTCGAGATAAAATTTTTTGGGGGACTGAATGAGGTCAAACTGCTCATCATATCCTTACCATTTTATGCAGTAGCATTTCCAAGACAAAAAAATATTAAATTAAATATGACAAACCCTATATTGTCATACACAATTTCTCCTCTTATTATTAACCCATCGATAAATTATTTATCCACATTATTGTTAAGTCCATAAATTAGAGGATTCAAAGAAACTCATATTCCCTATCTATTATCTTCTATACCTCATATATTGTTGAAAATCATTAGAATAAAAAACTGGAAGTGACATGGAAGCTTAACATCAATGAATGATATCCCCTAGATAAATGACCAGTAGTTTTGATTAGACCTTCATGAATAAATGAGAATGGATTTTTACATCACACGCCTTATTTATGGCTTCCCAAATAACCCAAAATCGAGTAGTAAATATGATACTCCTAGAATTATCCTCATTGTTACTTTGCCTATAACCATTAAACCATCCATCATGGAATTCCAAGATAGAACCTCCCAAGTTAACTGAACCTATTAAATAGTCGTGAAAATCCATGAAACCTACAACCTATATCTTTTAAATAAAATGTGTCAGGTGGATTCGGATTGGGGATCCACACTGCACCATCCATGGGAGGCTATTTAGACAACGTTATTTTATATATTCTCAACAATAAGAAATTCTCAATGCCTCCTACAAAAAACAATTATGTTCAATTTTTAAGGGATTATCTTGCACCAATGTTTGGAATCCCACAAATATTGTTCAAAAATATTATGAATCAGGGATCAAAAATATTAGATACTGAACTATCCAAATTTGGATATGAAAATAATGAACATATCTTTCTCCCAAGATTGAATAATTTTTTCAAATATTACCTGTTTTAGGTTATTCATATTAGTATTAATAATTCTATGAAAAGAGTTATCTTCCAGGACAGATAATTTCATGACTGGAATCCCAAGAAAAAAATAATCAAGAACCAAATTATCCTTCTATAAACTGATCTCCCCACACTACACAACCCATAGAACCCTTAATTCTAGTATTTATAAATACTAAAACATGCACCATGAATGGCGTGACAGGTGGTGTTTGCAATCAGTCACTAGTCTTCAGTCATCACCCATTCTATGTCACATGAACCTCACCCAGAGTGAATCCCCTTTAGTGATTTCCCATGCCATCTAGGCCTGTAAGTATTAGATGGATTTAGAGACCCTTCTAAGATTAACTCCACCATTTTCCACATATTTGTGGAATCTTTTCCAAGAGGCCCAATGACATCATACACTCTGATTAGTGTACTATAGGAAATGGTTCTATTGTTTTGAGAAACTAATTTAGAACATGGGATTAGGCAGTGGATAAATCTTAGGATTATTATACACTTAATTGCAAGATAATAAATGGTTCATTGATTTTTTAATTAATTGAGTTACACGGATTTGGTAATCATGGTATTGATAATTCATTAATAAATATTTTTTTGTGAAGTGAATCAAATTTTTAGAATTGGGGTATATATTTTCTAGTCTATGATTCTATCACCTAATGATTATTAAGATTTTAGGGTTAAATATAATGTCAATTTTAAATGAATATATGATTTCAAAGTTGATTAATTTCATTGAGATTTACCTGATTTCAATAAATTTATACTTTAGAGAATTTATGATTAGGGTACATGGGTACCTGATTATATGATTATATGATTATATGAATGATTAATATTATATGAGGAAGTGTAATTGACATAACATAGATTAAGAGAGTTAGGTAGATTCCATAATAGTAGTTATATGTAGAATGATAAATATGTAAAGAATACCTTCTCAACTTTCATCAGTGTGTAATCATTATAATTTTGAGGATGTAATTTATTTCAGGGGTATAAGGTAGAACATAATTTTTTAAATTATTTATTCCATTAAGTACTTATATGTATGATAGTTTGTGATTCATGTAACATAAAATCGAAATGAACTGTAAAATATTTTATAACCATCAAAATGTAGTGTTGTATTTTATATGTTAAAATATATGTAAAATAATTATGCAATAAATTAATAATTAAAAAAAATTCATTATCCATGTTAATGAATTGATTAATTATATTATTGTACCTAAACAAATAAAATTACATATTTATGTTTAAAATATATGATACCTAACTAGTGGGTCTTTATGTTAATTTTTGAAACTAAAAATATGATGGATAAAATTTTCTTTTATATGAATTGTATATAAACACAAATTTTACTAATAATTTATTGGAAATAAGAATAAGTATGGTTAATTTTTTTAAAAAAATAATAGTTTCCAATGAAAATAGTTTCCCTTGTAAATTTTTTATAAAATGATAAATTCACATTTTTCTGAGTTTTAATAAAAGAATAAATACACATTTTTTAATATTCCATACATATATTATAGAAATAAATATTTTTATAGTTTTTTTGAAATAGATTATTTTTAGATGAGTGATAAAAAATACAGTTTTTACAAACACTATAAATTCATGGACATTATAATTTTATAAGAATGACATATAATTTTATAAGACAAATTACATTTTCAAAGATGTGTTTCATGAAATAAACTGTGCATTTTTTAATTTCCATTCTAAATTTAGAAATCATATTTTTTTAATAATTTATGAACTTAACTAATATCTTCCAACAAAATAACTTTTTTCTATCATTTATATAAAATAATATTTAGGTAAATCAATGTTTTTAATTTATCTGAAATCCATATAATTATTTTTATAATAAAATATTTTTTATATTGTGAAATGAATACATTGATAATTTTATCCAACAAATTAATTTTATGCATAAAAACTATTTCTGAAAAAACATATTTTTAGGTTTTACATGTGCTAATATGAAAATATATTATTCATAAAAATAGAAATTTAAAATGATACAATTAATTTCGTATTTCCAATTAGTATATCTAAAATATATAATAGGGGATATTTTATTTTTAGGCCTTAAAAGTAGATTATCTAATATAAAACTGGTTTCCACAGTAGAAATAAAAATGGTAAAAGTGAAAATTATTAGTTTAAAGTACGTAAAAATTAGTTTTTAATTGAATATTTGTGGTACTACAGGCCTTATTGTTTCTAAGAAACAATTATTGACCATTTTGGTGTTTTTATTATAATCAAAACATGTACTATCCCTACATTAAATTTAAATATTTACAAATATTCCATTCCCTCCACTTATAAATGTGTCACAGCACCACCACTTCATGACCACACTAGTCAAAAATAGGGGTATCTGCACAAAACTGTAACCATGGTTTGTAGAAACCATGGGTATAAATTATATGGGTTTTATCTATACCAATAGTATATATAAACCGTTGTTATAGCTAATCTATCATAATCATTTTTTAAAACCATTTTGATGGAGTCCCACATTTTTTCCAATCACTCACCCTACACCCCAACCACTCCATTGAGGTGTATCACCCCCTCGATTGAGTGTGTTATTATTTCACCTGGGTGATGATAGACCACACTCCACCTTCGGTGTTTTCCTCAGATTTGGTGATTTCTTAATTATTATCTTCATCGATAATACTTCTAAATCCTTCTTATTTTTCTCTAACTATTGTTTAAAAGATTATCAATATAAAAAAACCTAACTATGTTTTATTTAGGCCATTATTAATACAGAATATTTTAACCATGGTTCTTTGTGGGTTATGTTTTATTATTTCGATTTTGGTTTCATGATTCTAATTTAGATGTGCCTTTATTATTTTTTTATTTATAATTTTAGGTGATGACAGATTTCCCATTTTTATCCTAGAAGTGTGTACTAGTATATTGATATCCAAATTAGATGTTTGGTTTTCTAATGTGTAATGTAATTGATAATTGGGGTACATTATAACCTGATTTTATGTATAATATTCCCTCTCATTATCCAGATTATAATTTATATTTTTATATAGTGGTGTGTGGATTGATAAATTAATATGGATTTTTTGAATTTAAGATATTGAGTTTATTATAGGACATTTGAAATTATGGATTTGGGTACTATTTGGTGGTAGTTATTTTTCAAGGGGCCATATATTCAGTGATGGATGAATCTATACAATACACGCATATTTTTTGGTGTTATTTTGGTAGCGATCTTGGAAAACCTAACAAATTAATGAATTGTAATTACAAGATATAATTTTTATACTCCTGGAAAGAACTAGGCTCATGTGTAACATTATATGAGGCTTGTGGATGAGATAGATATTTATTACCCAGTCTACTAATTGGTTTTATTTTTTTTTAAATAACAATAATTATTATTTTACTTTTTCATTATTGTGAATATATTGAATTGAACTAGGTAATTTCCATTGCTGGATTTTAGACTATGCATGATGATATTCTGAAGAATGTGTGCCCCATTTTTGGATAGATATTTTGATTTAATTTTATAAATACATGATGAAATATAGTCGAGGTGATGATGATTCCATATGCTTGATAAAAATGAATTACATGCAGATTATTTAAAAAAATCATCATTGTTATTATTTGAGGTAAGTTGTTTTTAAAATTATTTTATGGATTAATATTATATTTGTTTAAATCATGCACTTCTTTTGTAATTATAGTTCCGAGGTTTGTTAAAGTTTTATTTTTAGAGTTCATTATATGTATTTTCATGGTTTCCATTTGGATATTTGTGAGTAACAGTTTCTAGAGATGACTCATATAGATTCAATTGGTATTAGAAATTTATTTATTCATTATAGAAAGATGATTTATTGTTACTGAATGATGAGGAGATCATTGAATGATTGTATTCATGGGTAGTGTTTTTCATACATTTCACTTTTAAGAATATGTGTATGTTTATTCTACCAATTATTTATGTAATATAATAAATAATTAAATTATTATATTTCAAAATATGACTGTGGATTTTTTCTAGGTATTTTTAATATTAAAGAAACAAAATAATGGAAATTTATATTTAAATAAAAAGTAATTTAATTGTTTTATTATTTTTCATACACATTTCTATATAGTTTTGTGACCCATGCCTATTTTTAAATAATTTCACTAATTTTTATATATGATTCTTTATATTAAATATTTAAATGGGGTATTTTATTTGTTGTAATAAAATGCATCAAATAATATATAAGTATTTCCTTGAACATAATTTTTCCATTATTCAAGTAATATTGTTATATAATTTATTTATTTTATGATATTTCTTTAATATTATAATTAGATATGGAATTAGAAACAAATCCTTTCATATTAAAGTTGTGTAATTTTTTATAACACATTTTGTATTGAATTTCATATATTAGACAAATTTAGGATTCCCTCATATTTATTAAATTATGGATATATTTTTTTCATTTTGTAAATCTTATTTTATATGATATTAGGATTTGATTATTATTTATATTTATATCAATTATGGTAGACTTTCCATTATATTTTGTACTATGTTTTTGTGGATTTTATATTGGGTGAATCATTGTTGTAATTGTTGAGTAATTTTTTGACAAAAAAAACAAGTGTATTTAATTATATTAATTTCTTACTCAAAACACTGAAATTTTTAAATCAATTTTTTCTTCAAGAAAAATGTATTTAATTTGATTGTGTTGTAGATGTTCTTCATTTATTGTCTAATAATTGGGATCGTTTGTTAATTTTATAAATCTCTTAAAGCATATGTTGTTCCTATTATTATTTTTATTTCTAGCTATTAGTATTCATTGATGGAAGTCATATTGATATTGGTTGTAATGATGATTGTACTTATGGTTTTCATTTTTAATTATAACATAACATTCTTCCCCTTAATATAATGGTTATCTACTAGATGTATCATTGTGATCAGACTTAAACAAATTGTTAAAATATTTTTTCTTGATTTTTAATTTAACGATGCTTTAGATGTAGGTCATATACAGTGTCCATGGTTTAATTTTTCTCGAATACCATGGATAATCCTAGAAGAAGTTCTCTACCATATAAAAAATCATGATTTTAAATAAACCATTATCTTTGGAATTATAATATAGAGATGAGACAATTTTTTATTATTCATGAATAGAAAGAAAAAATTGGTATATATAATTTTATATTTGATCAATTTATATTTTTTGGGGTCATCATAAGAGAGACAGTACTCTAGTGCAAGAAGGAAATTATATCAATACACATGAGGAAAATATTTAATATGATGATATTGTTAGAGTGAAAATTTTAATGAATTATTCCAAAACAACTTGTATATCAATAATGTACTAAAATGAAATTTTTTAATTTTTATTATTTTTATATCATAGAGAAAATATGAATGGAATTTATAATACCTTTATTGATTGTATTCATCCCTTTTTAAAATAATTTATTAATAATGGTGAATATATTACCTCAAATAATTATAAAGAATGTATGTTAATTAATTAAATCGAATTGTCTACTAATAAAATTATTTCTTTTCTAAAATATTTAGATTTATTTTGGGAGGAAGTAGTAGACCATAATGACTATTAAGAATTTAGAACATCTCAATGGAAGGAAACATCATATGGAACACCATATCATGTGCCATAGAATTTCATGAAAAACATTAAATTTATTATTAGGATTTAAAATAAATTCATGTCTATAGAAATCTCAACTAATATGTGATAGATTTATGCTAAATAAATTAATGGTAATTATGGGTTGGTTTTTCTTGAAATTGGATTCGAATTCGGGTATTCAATGTAAAACATCCTGAATTTTTAGTTGTGGTGAAAACTTTCACATAGGTTCTATCCTATAATGGTTGGATTCTATTTGGTCAAGTACTTACTTATACACATGGATAGTTTATATTCTAGTTTATAATCTTCTTCTATGGATGTGTATGAAAAAAATTCACATTATTGAGAATACTAATATATAGACCTCATGGTATTTGAAATGATATAGATATGTACATCCAAACATTAATTGTAGATTTGAAGTGGCATTAGCATATGGGTGTTCACACATTCTATGCTTGTGACAAAAATATATTACAGATACCTAATTCCCTTTTAAGGACTATAAATGATTTTTCTTCTTATGAAATTGTGTCTGGTTTGATAATGAATGGAAATGTATCCTGTCATATTTATATGAATTATACACCATCAATAATGATTTAATATCTAAATAGTATTAGTTTCATGGAAAATTAATTATTATTTCCAATGGATCATAAACAAATGAAGAATCGTTAAAGGATTGGTAATAATGTTGACATGGGATTACCACCACATCGTATTTCAAGAATTGGTGTTCTTAATGAAATGAAACGTTTTAGTTTTTAATTTTTGAATGGTACGATGAAATATAAAAAGAGAAAGAATATTGACATTGAATCCAAAGACAATTATAAAAAGAAAAATATATTTTTTTAGTTTTTATGTTGGTATACTAATTTGCCTCTTAATTTTTTAGAATTAATATACATTAAGAAAACTATATGTGAAATTTTGCATTCCATTATTCTAAATATCAATGGTAAGAGAAAATATGACTCCCAATCACATCGAGACTTGTTGGATTGAGGTATTTGAACATAACTGCTTCTTTTGTGAATCAATTAAAACAAATGGAAAGTCTCTTTTTCTTTTTATGTGGTGAAACCTTTAAGGAAAAACTAATTTCTAGTTTTATATGAGAACATCATGGATCCTGATGGTTTTTCTAGAAATATATCTAAATTATTCAATAGAAGGGATTTTAATCTAAAATACCAAAAAACACATGATTATCACCTATTTCTTTATTAATTGTTTCTAATATAAATATTACATTTTCTATCAAACAATCAAAGGGGGAAAATGAGTCTATTTTATGATTTTTTTTGATACATGTGTGATAAATGTTTATCAAGGTCATTTTTTATAAAAATGTATCAAGAGGGGCCATTAAATTTATATCATTTGTAAAAAAATCCTCCAACATTTTTAACTTTCATGTTTTATTTAAGAGTTCATTTTCCAACCAAAACACTTCTTATGGGAGACACCTATTTTTCATAGGATTTAACCTAATGAATGAAATCTGTGGATAAATGAAATATTATTTCAGAAAAAATGACATCATGTAGGATCCATTAAGAGAGGTTATCTCGCACCTGAATATATTGATTTTTGTTCAATGTAGTTTTACAATTTGAGAAAAAAACATAACCGGCCAATGATAAATGGAGATGAGTAGTGTGGGGAAATTGATCCCTCATTTCCATCTCAACCCCCAAACAAGATGAATTCTCAGGTCATATACATCTGAAACATTGAGCCTTAAAAAGAGGAATATGGCACATCACACTGTCCTGTTTAACTATTTTTTTATGACTATATCAAGTAAGTAATTTGAATATTTATATTTTATTTCATACTATACGATATCACATATAACTTATTCTTTTATTATAATTTTATGTAGTTTACATAAAAAATTTATAAATAGATTTCATTGATCGTTACCATTATGAATGAGGTAGGATTTTCATTACAAATAGTTTATTACTTAGTGTGAAAAATAGTTATGACAATTACATTAATTTAATTAAAATATATATATATATATATATATTTAATTCAATAATTCACATATTTTTTATGGATTTTGGTTACCTGTTGACTTCATCTCTCAATATTTAAGAGTGTTGGATTTTGTTCCCACTTCATTGGTTCATCAATGAAAATATTTAAGAATCAATATTATTAATTTTTTAAAACTAATCATGTTGAGAAAATATGGAAACTACATGATGGTGTCATGTAAACTAATGTAATATACTGTTATTTTAGTGCATTAGATAGTATCCCTCAAAATGTAAATGTGACTTATTATGGACTTGTTGAAAAAATATTGTTATTAAATTACTAGCCTAATCATTGAGTCACTATGATTAAATATAAATGGTTTTAGTCAATGGAATGGAATTTAAAATTTACTACTGAATTTGGTTTCATAGTTATTTATATGACTCTATTCCTAGATACTGATGAACAATATATTTTGTCATCAATGGAAAAAGTATTGTTTTATTTGAATGATCATCTATAACCTGCATAAAATTTCTTTTTTGATGTAATCACAAGACATATTTTTCATGATGATGAGGATTAAATTAAAACCATTTATTTCCCCACTAGAGTTGAAAAAAATAATTCACTTGATAACATAAATTATCCCATTGTGAGATTTGATGTTGAACCTAAATTAGTGGTAGGTAATATCTAAAAGAACCCATAAATGTTCTTAGTAAATTCATTTTACCTTTCCTTGGGTTTATTAGGTTGGTACTACTATATTACATTAATTTAGTTTTAGTTTGGAATGATATGTTTCTTTTTTTTTTGTTTCATTAAATCTAATTATATTTATTTTAATTAGGAAAACTGGGTTTAAAATGTCTTTTTTAAAATTGATAACATTGTTTTATATTATAGTTTATAAAACTTGATAAGAAATTACTTATTGCTTATTAGGCTTATACATTGATTGGATTATTTTAAAAAAATGTTTCCAAAAAATGTACTTTTCAATATTTTATAAATTATGAAAACATTTGATGAAGTGTGAAGGAAGTGATTATTGAATAATGACCTATAGATGCATGATCTTAGTTATCGTCATATGGTTCCCTTAGTGAGTATAATAATTGTAATATTATTATTATGTATTACATTTAATATGATGATTTTATTCATTATCAATTTTTTTAGGGACATATAGGTGAACCTGAGATTAGTTATGCTCCACCAACTAGTATGGGTCTATTTGGGGGTGCTTATTGAGTAAGAAATACGTTTCTTCTAGAAATTGGGATGACCTTGTTTGTTTAGGGTTCTAACATTCCAATCGGTTTCTAATAGGTTTATTCGTAGAACCAGAAACATCCAATGATTCTATATCCATTTGGACCTACATTCCAAATGTTGGTTCCAATTAGTTGGGTACTGATGAGTCTTAAGAATTTTCATTGGTCGAGAGGATGGGAGGTCAGACTCATCACACCTTTTTCGGGGGGAATTATTATCTACATCGGGAAACTTTTATAGATTTATGTTATGTTCATGAATCCTTATTAATTTACCAAGCATGAAAATGAGTTTTCCCTCTAGATCATGCAATCAATGATTTATATGTAGAATATTAAGAGAATATTTTATATTTATTTGAGGTTCATCATCAATAGAGAATTATCTATATGAAATAGTTATTCATATTTAGTGGTATCCTTCCATATATTATATTGAATTCCCTTGGTCATTATGATGACCATACTGATTATAAAGCCACTCAGCGAAGAACTTGAATTTTATTGTCATTCAGAAAGACTAGGATAATTTTCGATTTGGGAACTTACCTGCAGATGGGATAGCTATGTATCCTTATTAGGAAAGGAATCAGAACCCATGTTGTTATAGTGAAGAAGTATGAAGTTTTATGCATGATTAATGTTCCAAAGAGAAATTTCATTATTACTTTTACGGTCTAAGATCACGTGAGTCATTCTTGGTGTGAGAAACAAGAGGTATCAGTAAAACATGACAATTGTGCCACTAAAGATGCAATCATAATAAATGATGTGGGGCTTACGTATGTTTGACTTCCCAAAATAGATGAGGATCGAGACTTACTTCATTGAAGAAGCCCGGGAACAGGATCCATAAAGGTATTTGTGCTTAATGGAGATTTAGATACTTAACATATGATTTACTCCTGAGAAGGATCCCCAAATTAGAGGGTAATTATCATTGGGTTTTAAGTAATCCCAAATAAAAAAGAAATTAAGACTTGGGCTTATCATGAGAAGGAGGCCGAGGTTAAGAGAAATTATGATAGGGGTTTACTACTGAGAAAGAGGCCCAGGTTAAGAGGACTTGATACTTGGGGAATATTCATGAGAAGGAGGCCCATGTTAAGGGAAATTATTATTGGGGATTATTCCTAATGAGGATGCCCAAAATAGGGAATCTGGGGCTTACTCCTAAAGAGGACGCCCATATTAATGGGATTTGAGATTGGGGCTTACTCTTGAGAAGGAGGCCCGGGTTAAGGGAAATTATGACTGGGGTTTATTCCTGAATAGGAGGCCTAGATTAGGGAACCTGGGGCTTACTCCTAAGGAGGATGCCCATATTGGGGAACTTGTGGCTTACTCCTAAAGAGGATGCCCATATTAAGGATCTTCTCATCTTAAATGATGAGGTTGAATGAATGAACTCTCTAACCTTAGTGAAATAAAGTTATGTAAATCATGAGTTTTTTAGAGGTGTTCTACATAATTCTTTTTAGATAAAGAATCCAACAAAGGAACCATGGCATAAATGGCTTTGAAGAGGGTTTTGAAGGCTGTCCTTGAAGAGGAATGGTGGATTTGAGGAAAGGAATTGAATTGGATGGAGGTGCACAAGTATTGGTCTGGTGCGCAAATCCTGGTCACAGAAGTATACTTGCACGACATGAATTCAATTAGGAGACGAAGAGCCTATGAAGTGATACTTGGGTGACTTTGAATTGGATCCCTTAGTATCATCGCTAGAGGATTTCAGATAGGTGGCACGCAAGTTTCCTTGATAGAGAAATGCGGCGCGCAAGTATCATCACTTCCCTTAAGGGATGGACACTTAGGCGTGCATGTATTGATGAGTCCTAATACTTGGGAATTATTATTCCTCTTAAGAGATTCCATTCTAGGAAAAGAATTACCTTAGAAGTGTTTGGAAGACATCATATGGAGACTTGAGAGACCAGAGCTTGAATGTTTGATTTGGATCTTTCATCCTCGAAATGGGGTGCCCACAGGGGGTATTTATAAGACACATGAGGTTGGGAAAAATTATGGTTGGGCACGCAAGTGACCTACACACTGCAGATTTGGCGCCCAAGTGACTTGCGCGCCCAAAGTCTCGCATGCATTTGACTTGCGCACCATAGTCCAAAAATGGTTATGGGACTTGACTTTGTCAAATTTTTTACATTTCATTAAAGGGTGACCCTATTTTTTCTTAAGGTATTTTCATTTGTCATTATTTGAACTCTGTGTCAGAACGGAGCATCATCAAAAGGCCCCCCCCCCTCAGAGTTGGATCCGGAAAGAGGAAAGTGGATTTGACTCTGATGTAAAGAAGAAACAAAAAATATGGCAGTTTAAAGTCATACATGTCAGACTAAAAAGAAGGCTAAAATTTATAGATCGAATATCATTGACCAATTGGAATAAAATTGACTCAATTCTGTGATAATTTATCTGAAAACATATTACCACAATCAAGTATGGGGGGAAACATGTAAACTATGGCCTAAGAAATTTTGAATCTGTGGGATGATATGAATAAAGGTCAATAATTAATGAGAGGAAGTATTTCATAAGAGTGAAGTTACCACTAATTGAGAACTCATTAAGGGGTTGAATTATACAGGTCCACTTAAGGGTATTGACTACATAGTCATATAATTACATCATTTGGCTGAAAAGTCTGTTATGTTGACTACTTATGCAAGGACACCTAGGGGAACATGATGTATATTCAGGGAAAAGAACTCTCAGATATTTTACATTTCTATTACCAAAAATCCAGTGGATGTTTATGGAGATTCATATTTTCCAAAGCATAGAGTTTTTTGTATGGAGATGGGAACTTGAATATGTAGAGGATATTCCCAATCATGATTTTCAAACTATTGGATGAATGTTACTCATGAGAAATTCTAAGCTGATCATTGGGAAAGGAAATATAAACAATAAACTTAAATACATTTAGATCATGAAAAACAGTATGGGACAAATATGTTAAAGATGGCTATTTTGCAGATCCTTACATATTGTTGTTAAGACAAATAAGGACAAAAGAGGTTTTTCTCCCAATAATGAATTTACCACTATTTGAAAAACCCATTAGGGGGTTGAATTATATAAGGTCATTTAAGTGACTTGGCTGCATAGTCAAATAATAGTATCTTTTGGCTGACAGGTCCGTTATGTAGACTACTTATGCTAGGTCACCTAAGGGAACATGCTGCATAGTCAGGGAAAAGAACACTGAGGTAATAGACATTTTGCGATCATAAGTCAAGAAAATGGTTATGGAGATCTGAAATTATTTATGGTTAGGAGTATGAAACAAAAAATTGTCATTGTCCAATGCATGAAAAAGATACACAGACCAATGCTAACCATAATCATGTTATGACTGGGTCCTGAATTGATTTGTTGGACTTCACTATGTATCCCATAAGAATGGGAATCAAGCCATACATAGTTCTTGAAATACAGTTTCACATCATGTGGGTTGAGAGTGTAAGAGATCATAGTTTAGGGTCATAAAGCTTGGACCATAATGAGAAATACACATATAAACCTGATGTGAATGAAGACCAGGGTTTCCATACTACATTCATGTTTTCCCAGGGGGAATTTTCAGCTAAGGGAATGAAAGTGAAATTTGGGGTTAGGCCCAAATACTTGGGGCTGGATTCGGGGGACTCTCAAACATTTCTATGTGTCCCATAAGGATGGGAATCAAGCCATACGTATTTCTGAAATACCCTCTGTACAAATTTAGTTCATACAAGTGAAGGGTGAAATGGCACTTTAGTGAAATGATGGCTTGAACCAAGATTAAAGATTCCCTCATTTCCATGTATACACGTAGTCCTTTGAATATTACATGATTGAATATCAATGCCAAAAATGATTCTATCTAAGGTGAGGGTTTAAAAGAATGTTGTAGTTTATTGTCATACAAGACAAAAGTGTGAATTGTTTATAGTAATATGCATGGATCGGTGATGCACAGTTTAGCGTCATGTAGCTAAGATGTATTACTATGCAATTTAATGTCTCATTGTGAGGACAATGTGGGACTCTATAGTTTAACATCATATATAAAGGACAATGGTGAATCAATGTAAAGATATTGGTTTTGGGGGAGGCTTCACGAATCAACATCATATGAGATGAAGGTAAACCGAATTGAAGATATTGGTTTTGGGGGCAGCTTCATGAATCAACATCGTACGAGATGGAGGTGAACCGATGTGAAGATTTTGGTTTTGGGGGAGACTTCACCAATAAACATCATACAGGATGGAGGTGAACTGATGTGAATATATTAGTTTTGGGCTTGAACCACAAGTGGTTGCCTACGTACCTTGCCTAGAAGTCAAGGATCAATGTTCGCGTAGTTCAATCGATGAATGAATTGGTGATCAAGTTGTTCTTGAGGACAACGGCCTAAAAATGGTGTTGGGACTTACGCATGGTTAGTGGCCCAGAGAGGGTGTTATGGTTGATGTTTACTCAAAGATCACGTGAGTCATACTCGATTAGAGAAACAAGAGGTAGCAACAACCTTAAAGTTAAATAGTTTAACATTATGTTGGACATATAAGGGACTGGACACTGTTTAATATCTTGTTGGACGATGGAGGGACTGTGTAGTTTAAAGTTATGTTGTATGGACTATGGGGAATTGTGAAGTTTAAAGTCTTGCAGTAAGAACTATAGGGGACTGTACAGTTTAATGTCTTTCAGTAAGAACTATATTAGTGTTAGTCACATGAATGGACTGGTGCTGCAAATTTTAGCATCATGTTGGACATCATAGTTTAACATCATGTTGGAAGTATGTTTATTTGTGTTACACAAAATACTTCTTCAAGTATCTTGAATTGGTTGGAGTCGTGATGAGTTCTCCATCCATTGAGATTAAATAATAAGATCTATTTGAGTAGACATTATGTATTGAATAATCTCCTTCCCACATTGGCTCAATCATTGGAGGGTTCATCCCTGGTATCATTGGAGTTTTGAGGACCAATACCAATTCTCCTTGAATGAATGAACGAAGATGAAATTTTTTGTTGAAAGCCCATCCTATTAGATTTTGATAGACATCCAAGTGGTGCATGGTGCACAATCTTTTATCATCTAATCATTCCAATTCATCCAATCGCTTTTGATATTTTTCATATGTAGATGACTGATAAAAAATGGCTACTATGAGTGAGGGTAATTGAACCACAATGTGGAAGACTACTTTGGTTCCATATACCACTGAATATGGAGTTGACCACATAACAGTACAGGTGGTGGTCCGATAATCCCATATAGCATGAAAACGTGTATCAGACCATGATTTCTTATATTTTTCCACCATCTTTTGTAGTATGTTTGAAAGATTATTATTGAAGGATTATATTTTTCCATTGTCTGTTTCATGATACTGAGATGAATGGTTGGATTTGATGTTTTATTCCTGATACAACTTCCTTGCCTCGGATGAACAGAAGTTGCTGCCATTGTCTGGCAATATTCTATCAGGGACACCAAATCTGTTAATGATGTTAAACTTGATGAAGCTAACATTGCTTTAAGAACTAACTTCATTGAGAGGTATTTCCTCTACCCATTTGGAAAAGAAGTCAGTAGTAGTAAGAATATACTTAAACTGCTTGGATGTAGCCGAAGGGTAAGGTCCTAATACATCCATTCCCCAGGTGGGAAATGGCCATGATTATTTAGGTGTATGAAGAAAATCTAGGGGTTAATGGTTGAAATTGGAATATACATGGAAATAATGACACTTCTAAGTGAAATCAACACAATCATGTATCATTGATGGCCAAAAGTATCCAAGCATTTGAATTTGATCAAAAAGTATATGTCTAGACTCGTGGGCACCAGAGACTCCTGCATGTACTTATTTCATGTCAGCCACTGTCTCTTCGTCATCAATACAACTGAATACAATTCCATCAAAACCTCACATTTAGAGAAATTTCTCTAGGTGATATGGGCTATAATAAAGATTAAAATTGACCAAACATCTCTAGACTTGTTATTTCCCACCTCTATCTGGTGGGAGTGTTCTATTTTGACGGTATTACCTGATAGGTGTCATCCATCTTTTTGTATGACTATATGGTTCATAAATGGGACTAATTTCATTGATTTTTATGTTCTGATTTGAATATAAGGTGAAATGTTTTAATGGTGGGAAATACTGATGATTGTCTCATCCCGATTTGGATCTTCTAGAGTTGTGGATAAGTTATCCAGTGCATCAACTTGAGCATTTTTTGATTGTGGGACATAAGAAAATGTCAGTTTCGAAATAAATTTTTCTATTAACTCTCTAATGTGATCATACAAAGGGGTTAACTATTCTTTTCTAATGGCATAGTCCCCATTTACTTGTTTTATTAACAAGTCTGAATCACCTTTAACTATTAAGTGATTCACCAATGCCTGAAGTGCCAACTCCAATCCTATTATGAGAGCTTGATATTCTGCTTCATTATTTGTACCACCTTCAACAAATAAGAAGGAATAGGTTAACACTGCCTTTTTAGGGGAAATAAGAACAATTCCTAACCTATCATTGTTGAATTCAGGATCTTCCATTTTCTTCCCTGTTGAACATCTAGATGCACTATCAATGTACATTTCCTATGCTTAAGGTTTACCTTGAATAGAGTAGACTTCTTCATCAAGGCGTTTAGTATCTAAAGATGTATCTTCTTCTGAAGGGTGTTCAACAAGGAAATAATCTAGAGCTTCCCCCTTTATTGCCTTCTGAGACACATATTGGATATCGAACTGCTTCAAAATAACTTCCCAATTTTCCAGACGTCCAGTAAGCATTCGACGACTAAGGATAAATTTGAGCAGGTTATTTTGAGATACAAATTGAAGCTCATGATGTTGCAGGTAGTGTCTCAATTTCTAAGTTTCAATGATAAATGTTAGGTAGCACTTTTCAATACATGAATATCATGGTTCTACTTCAAATATAGTTTGACTGAGATAGTAAAGGTTGTTTTCATTCCCAGTATCATTCTTCTGGGTAAAGAGGGAACCCAATGATCGCTCTAAAACTGTCACATAAAGAATAAGTTGTATTCCTTCAACAGGTGGAATTAATACCGGTGGACTCAAGATATATTTCTGGAGAATATTGAATGCATCTTGACATTCTTCAGTCAACTGGTAAGAGACTCCCTTCTTCATTAATTTGGTGAAGGGTAAACATTTTCCTTCCATATTGGTGATGAAACATATAATCTAGGCCAAGGGTCCTTGAAGTCCTGTCACTTCCTTCAAAATTCAAAGAGGTGATATACCAAGTATTGACATTGTCTTCTCACGATGAACATCATTACCATGATGGCGTACAACAAAGCCAAGAAATTTTCCTAAGGTTTCCCGAAAACCACATCTCAAGGGGTTTATCTTCATATTATGTTGTTGAAGTTTTTGGAATATGATTTCTAAATAACCCAAGTGATTAGAACATTGACTAGATTTAACCACCAAATCATCCACATGACATTCCACAAATTTACCTAAAAAGGGTTTGAAGATACGGTGCATGGAACATTGACATGTTGCTCCTGCATTCTTCAAGAAAAATGGTATTACCCCATAGAAAAACACACCTTGAGGGGCTCTGATGGCTATAGATTCTTCATCTTTTGGTTCCATTCAGATTTGATTATTCCCAGAATATCCATCCATGAAGGAAAGTGCTTCATAGCAAGCTATTTCATCAATTAAGAGTTCTGTGATCGGAACTGGAAAATCATCCATGGGACAATGCCGATTAAGATCTCTGAAATCAATGCAAACTCTAATTTGTCCATTCTTCTTTTTCACAGGGACAATATTATCCAACAATTTGGGATATTGAACATCTTAAATGAAGTAATATTTGATAAGCTTATCAAATTCTGCATCAATTTTGGAAGCATATGTTGGGTGTGTTCTTCTTCTGGCTTCCTTAAATACTCGATGTTCTTCTGGAAAACCAAAATGATGAGTAGCTGCATCAGGATCAAGCCCTAGAATTTCTGTATAATTCCAAGAAAATATATCTCGATTTTGCATATATCTCGATTTTGCATTAAAAATGAAATATACAATTCATTCTCTTCTAGAGTCAGGGCCACACTAAATAAAGCTGGCGTGGATCGTCTTTTTTACACAGATTTATTTCTCTGAGTTCTTCCACAGTGGTAGAGATACCCTCTTCAAATGTTGGAGGAGCATCCCTGAGATCTTACAATTATTCCTCAATTTGTGTTGCTTCTTTTGTTTCTACTTTCAAAGTAGATGATGAAGCAGAATTTCCATAATCAAGAGAGATGTTAAAATTTGAACATCTTGAAAAGAGACTACCATTTTTTCTGTCTTGGTTGTCGTAATTGACATTATGGAAGTTTCCATAAGAATATTTGGATTTGGGTCTATCCTATCTATATTACTAATATGCAACACATAATTTGTACTCACATGTATTAATGGGTTTATTGGAATCTTTTCGAAACCATTTGGAGCATTAATTTTGGTAACCTCATTTGTCATGGATATCTCCTTTCCCTACATGTGATAAAATTCCACCTCAATTTATTGAGATTCACATGATTTGAATGGGGATTCATCACCATACAATGTCCCAATTTAAACATTGACATAATATTTGAGACATTAATGGTATGATGAAGGGATAGCCACATGTTGACGTAGCTAAGGTGTTCCAAGAAAAATGTTGACGGATGTGTCATGAGGAACTACCATGAAATTTGAATTGGATACACGGTCTTTAAACTGAGTTCTTAGTGTAATCTCACCCAGAGGTTCTTTTTCGTTTTTATCATATCCTTGAAACATCAAAGTAGAAGGAGATAAATCAGATTCGGTGAGGCCCAATCGATGAAGTGTACAAATAGGGATGAGGTTGACTCTTGAACCATTATCAATGAAAGGTCTTTGGATGTCTATATCATGACCTTCCCAGATAAATACAAATTTCTAATATGTCCATGAAAAATATAATCTTCATCTTCATCTGTAAAATATATCACTGAAGGGAATTCATTAGGATCATTCTCTAAATGGTAGACTTCATCTGCAGTAATTTCAGTTTTGAATTCCTAAGGACTTGACAAAGCATCAATGAGTGCCTCCCGAAGATCCTTTGATAGATTCAAGGCATCCAGAATTGATAATTTGGCCGATACATGAGACAAATGTTTCAAGACATCATACTTTTGGTCCAAAGGTCTGTGTTTCCCAATAGGAACATGTGATTTTGTAGCTGCCTTACACGTTTATGCTATAGAAGTAGATGCATCTTTTATTGGGGTAGGAGTTAGAAATACTCCCGGCTTTGGTAGATTAGACCAACTAGGTATATTTCCTTGCTGAGAGGAAGAAGGTGTAACCTCCAAACAATCCTCCAAAATAATTTTTCCAAGACTGTATCTTCCATGTGGGTAAGAACATTCTTGTTCCTGTTGAGCCTGTTTAAGGGCTTATCCACGAGTTTCGGCTGCATAAACAGTTCTAGCAGGGGTAGAATTGGAATAGTGGTTTCTGAAATATCCACGTCTTCCTCAGTATCCTAAACCTCTAGAACTCCCTCTATTTCCTATGTATGATATAGGTAACACATTCTCATCAAGATCAAAATGGTGACTATCATATGGATCCATTAAGTGAATCATATTAACAGAACCAAAGATTATATCTTCATCGGATGAAGATTCTGCCAGATTGGTCGGTTTAGGTTGTTCTTTTTGGTGGGGTGGTGCCGGTGGCTTTGATGTAGATGGCATAAAATCTGCCAGAGTTGAAGACAACTCAGGATTTGACATGAGCTCATCTTTTTCTGACTTCTCTTCTTTCTTCAAATTATGCTACCACTTTGAGGATTTTCTTTTCTGGAGAAGGGGTTTTGCTTTGGCATTCATAGAAGAAGACATAATTTCTTTCTTCAGTTTTGTTCTTAAAATGACATGAGTTTAGTTGATCATTTTCTGAACAATCCAATAATCATGTTTCTACAAATTGTTTCTTTTGACATTGTTCCACTCATCTTCTTCCTCTAGATCTGAACCTGTAACACATGCTACCTGGGCTGAAGAACCTCTCGGTTTTAATTGTACCGAGTCCACCAACTTTTAAAGGAGGTCTTTGAAGACAAAACACTCCTGAATGGGATGCCCCAACATCTGATTAAATGGGAACTAGTTGGGAAGGTCTTCATATCCTTAAATATTTGGAATTTTGGGCCTTGGAAACTGAACCAAATTATTTTCCAGAGCCCAAATGAAATAACCATTAACTTGTTCATTTCGGATAGAACAAAATTTATTATTTAACTCCTCAAATTGTTTTCGTCATTGATCTCTTTGATCATCATGACAACATGGCCTCTGTTGTTGATGCTCAGGAGGTGGATCCATTTGATAAGATTAATGTTTTGAAGTGGAAGCAGGTACAAGTTCTTGTTTAAGCGTAATTGTAGCAGTCTCTACTTTACCCATTCTCCTTCCTAGAGATGATAGAATTACACGAGTTTTAACCTTAGTCTTTGTAAGAGAGTCTTTGATATTCTGAGCGATCGAAGTATAGTCTAGAAACCTTCCTGTTTATTTCACATGGATCAACGATGTGTGTAATTGATCACACAAATTTTCCACAAAGATTGGAAACAATTCTTCTTGATGGAGTTCTAAGCTTATGGAATATGTTAATCCCTTCCAGCGAGCAATGAAATCCGAAACTCCTTAATTTTCCCTTTGCTTAAAATTTTTAAGATAAAAAACTGTTGTCTTTTGAAATTTTGAGCTAAATTGAAGAAGGAATCATTGATAGAGATCTTCACACCCGGTAATTGACCAGGATTGCCAGCTTGTATACCAAAAAAAGGATGGCCATTGTAATGACTGTAAAAAACACCTGATCCCAACTACTTCTTGTTGTTGAGGATTTCCCATCATAGGATCACAATGAGAAAAAAAATGTGTTAATTGTTGTTCTAGATCACCCGAACCATTACAAATTGTGAATGTGGTACTCGCAAAATTTGATGGGGAGGAATTGCATCTACCCATTCTGGGTAAGATCTCTTATCTGGTTGAATTGGTGTACGTTTTTCTTCCATAGATTCCAACTGAGCTGTTAATGACTCAATGTAATTCTATAACTTTTGAGAAACATATGGTTCATATTGGACCTATGAAGGTGCAATAACTGGAGTTTGGACAGATCTGGTTACTGGTACTACAACTGATGGTAGCACTATTGGTTGTGGTCATGCATGGCCCATAGGATTAGACCTGTGAGGGTGTATATGTAAAGGAGGATATTCTATATCCATCCCATTAGCTGCATTAAATTCCCTTGACTAACTGACTCTAGAACACTTAGGTGGAAGTCTACCTTGAAGTAGTTTTGCATTCAACCTTCTTATCTCCTTCATTTGTTTTTCCTGATTTGCGAAACTTTCCTCTAATGAGAGTGATTGGCATTCTCCAGAGGAAGGGTGGAATGTAACCTGAATTTTTTCCTTTCCCCTTGTTGGATTCCTTTCAGAGAGGGTGGAGTTGTATATTTGAAGGAATAACTAGATTCTGGGTAAGCCTTTGATTTCATGTATGTGTACTTTCTTCATTAATTTATGTGTGTACAACTTCTTGACTAGGAACTTCTTCATCTGAATCCTCTGAGTGAACCACATGTTCTGGAGGATCAAAAACAATGGCATTGATGACATTTATTGATGCATAATGCATTACATACCTTCTATTATCATTTCTACGATACTGTCTTCTTTCATTTCCTTTGTGAGACATTGCCTTTGTTTGAGTTGATCCCTTAGGAACATCTTGATGAACCGTAATTTGCAGAGAATCTCCTGATAATTTGGATCTGCGTTCCTCTTGTGGCCTTGTCCCTAATCGAGAAAATACTGACTTTCGCTGATAAAGAGATTGAGGATTTGAAAAAATCCCCAGCCCGGTGGACTGACGCTATTCCTACATTCCCTGCACAACTCCTTGAATCCTATATGTTGATCCCAAGGGTTGAGCTAAAAGGGTCCCTAGTCTGGAAAGATGATGTGGTTCTTGAGCTAATACATCTGATACTTTCATAGAATATCTTTTTGATTTTATAGAATTTAGTTTTGAAATTGGCTGAATGAATCAACCAACATCCACTCAAATCACTTGGCTTAAATGACCATTGGATGATTTCTGACACTTCTATCACATGATGATGTGCATTCTCTAAATGAGAAGCATATTCGATATTCTCATTTGCTTAATGAAATAGAAATTAGACAACTTGTTTTTTGTATGCCTGCCATTGGGAAGAACTAGTTGAGGAATGTTCATAAGCATGCCATTGATTACAGAAAAAACCAATTGGTTGTGGCCATCCATGGGCAATAACATTGCATGAGACCAATTTTGGTGGGATTTGTTGACTGGAGAATATAGTGAAATTCAGTTCTCCTTGAACACCCCATCCCATGATATGAATACCAGATATGGCATTGGTAATTAACTAGCACAACCTTTTTAGTGCGCCAAATCATGAATGCTGAAGGGATCCCTACTGCTTTTCTGCCTTTGGATATCAAGAAATTGAGATAGATGCCAAATAAATTTTGCATTGTAACCCTTCTATTATCATGTCCTGATTCTCATATTCATTATAAGATAATATTTTATCTTTTAAATGACAAATATTTTTCCACATGTTGAGAATAAAATCATAAATACAATCATCTGTCAATGATTCTGGAATGTCATACTGAGAGTCAGCCAAAGTCCAAAACAAGATTGGTACTTCACCTTTCGCCAATTCTTTTCTCATATTCAGAACTTCCTCCTTATCATTCGATGAAGATTCTTCTACCTGATTAGACCAAATATGGTGCTTATTTATTGTTCCATCAGATTCAACAAAATTGGTAGAGAATTAATTTATTAAACTAGAAGATTAATGACCTAGGGGTGGTTTGGAGAATGACCCACACCCCAGGCTATCTTCTGGTTGAAAAAGTATTTCACCTACTAGTGGTAAAGCATCATACATGACTGGCTTTACATTTACATGTGCCTCAAGAAAAGAGATAATTCTCATTACTACATTGTCCTTTGACGAATTTTCCAGGAAATGCGAATTACTATGATGGGAAGGACATTTTCAGTTAAATTCATCATCATTGGGAGGACCACCATGGTGGGTTATAGCAAAAGATGAAACCTTTTTCATCTTGATCTTATGACCACGCAGAGGGTTACCATGGCTCTCATCTGAAGATGATACTTTGAGATCGAACGAACTATCATGAAGAAACCCTTCAGGAGGAACATTCTGATGAAGACCTATAGAATTGTTGTTATTAATTCCATAATCTATAAATGAGATAGTAGAATCTTGAGTTGCAACAGAAAATTGTCTGAGTGCATCAAGAACTCCAGTATCGAGCAAGACCTTATTATAGATTGGCTATTGATTTCTTGATGATATTGGATGGTTCATTTTCTTAGACACCGTATTACTCACTTTCAGAACCCCTTGTTGAAAAAAGTGGCCATTATGAAAAGGTGTATGTGCTTGCTCATGAGCAATGGTCCGGTTAGGCTGATTATCTCCATCCAAATCGGGTGTATGTGAATGACTTGATTGCTCATATGACATGGGGGTGTATTCCCCAAAACCCTCTTAGACTGGAAGAGAGGTGTGTGTCTGTTCCAAAGTGATATATTGATGTGTCACCCCACTGATAGGGATATATTTATGATTCCTTCCCAGTGATGCTGCTAAGGTTGTTATAATATTCTATTAGGAATCCAAAATATGAGTTGGGATTTTCTTCTTCTCTTTCACCATTTTTAGAATGGTCTTGGTGACTTCAGCTGTAGGAATGGGAATATACGTCCAATCCATGCTTGGAGTTGGTTTGTATTCCTACTCTTGTTTTCCTTTTCCAGTTAGTGAATTTTGATAGTACTCATGGGTGGGAGTAGAGAATTATGTATGCCTCCTACTTTTCATTGGAGAATTCCAATTGAAATCTCCAGGTGCTATCAAACGAATCATTTGGTTAGCTAGATGATTTTCATGTGTTAGTGCCTACTAGTTGTCCCCCACCACATTTCATTGGAGAGTTTCTTTGGTTGCAGTCAGACGAGCCTGCTGACTGGTTGATTAATTATAAATAGGTGTATATGCATGCATATAATACTCCACCTGAATTTCTTGGAATGATTGGCGTGTTACTGCCAGATGCGTCTACTCGGATGTAACATTAGGATGTACGGGTGTATATTCCCGCTCATTGTTTTCCATTACGTTGTCCTGATGGACTTCTCCAAAATGGGAAGAAGTAAGAACCTGCTCCCTATTGACCAGATTTTTTCTTTGATGGTTCATCTTGCGGACTCGGTTCTGAGGAAGCTGAGTCGAACCCCTAATAGTGATTCCCTAATTATATTGAGGGCGCACTGCCACATGATTCTGGCAGCGATTGTTGATGGGAGCCCTCGGGATGGAATCATGTCTTCTTGTACTAAGGCCTTCAGTGACCCTTTCATTCACCTCCCCATAATATGGGAGGGACTAGTGATTACATTCCGAAGATAAAGACCCAAAACGATTGGAAACGGTGGTCGGAACCACCTTTTTCTTGATCATTGGTCGTCACTATCCGGACAACCAGGGTGTATTATTAATTTAGAGGGCTTGTCAAGCAGCCTCCAGAGTTGGAATGGTACCGTGTGGTTGGTATTCCGTAACCAGTGCATTTGAGAACCATCTTTGAAGATGCTGAGTAGGTGATGTCATCCTCAGAGCGGATGACGATCCAGCAGGAGTAGAAGTCAGGGCATTCATAGGTGTGAACATTAGAGAATCCATTTCTGTAATATAGAGAAATCATGGAAAAGATTTCATGTTTGATATAAGATACATAATCAAGATAAGTTCAGCCACTGCATCCTTTGGATGAGCACATATGTTATTGATTTGTTTTTTGGTCCTCACATTTAGTCAAATAGGGTCCTAACAAATAAGTAAATCATCATTTAACTTGGTAAAGGATTCACATTGGGTTCAACATTTTTGTTTCTTCTGAAAATGAGGATGAACTTGTTTGTTTAGGGTCCAAACGTCCAATCTGTTTCTAATGGGTTTATTCATAGAATCGAAAACATCCAGTGATTTTATATCCATTTGTACATACTTTCCAAAGGTATGTTCCAATTAGTTGTGGACTGATGAAGCTTAAGAATGTGCATTGGTCGAGAGTATGGGAGGCCAAACTCATCAAACCATTTTGCAGAAATTATTGTCTACTCCAGGACTCTCTAATATATTTAAGTTTTTTTTTGTGAATCCTTATTAATTTAAAAAGAATGAAAATGAGTTTTTCCGTAAGATCTTTTAATCAATGATTGATATGTAGGAAATTTATAGAATCTATTATAGGTATTTGGTGTTCTTCATCAATAGAGAAACATCTATATGAATTAGTGATTCTTAGTCAAAGGTATCCTTCCATACATTATATAGAATTCCCTTGGTCATTATTATGATCGTACTAGTTTTAATGCCACTCAATGGGGAACTTGAAATTTATTTTCATTTAGAAAGACAGGGATATTTTTGAGTTGGGATCGTACCCACAGATGGGATACCTACGTATCCTTATTAAGAGAGGTATAAGAACCCACATAGTTGGGCTACCAGACTATTGTGACACTAAAGATGAAATCATAAGAAATGATGTGGGGTTTGCGTATATATGACTACAAAAAGTAGATGAGGATTGAGACTTACTTGAGGGAATAAGCCAAGGAATAGGGTCCATAATGGTATATGTGATTTATGGGGATTTGGATACATAACTTAGGATTTACTCTTGAGAAGGATGCCCACATTAGTGGGTACATATGATTGGGTTTTAAGGAACCCCAAATCAAAAGAAATTAAGACTGGGGATTACTCCTGAGAAGGAGGCCTAGGTTAAGAGAAATTATGACTGGGGATTACTCCTGAGAAGGAGGCCCAGGTTAAGAATACTTGAGACATGGGGATTATTCCTAAGAAGGGGGCCCATGTTAAGGGAAATTATGATTAGTGCTTATTCCTAAGGAGGATTCCCAGAACAAGGAACAAGGGGCTGACACCTAATGAAAATTCCCATATTAAGGTGATTTGAGTTTGGGGCTTACTCGTGAGAAGGAAGCCCAGGTTAAGGGGAATTATGACTTGGGATTAATCTTGAAAAGGAGGCCCAGATTTGGGAACATGGGGCTTAATCCCAAGGAGGGTGCCCATATTGGGGAACTTGGGTGTGACTCCTAAGTAGGATTCCCCTATTATGGATATTCTCATCTTAAAGGATGAGGTTGAATGAATGAAATCTCTAACCTTATTGACAAAAATTTAAATAAATTACAAGGTTTTGAGAGATGCTCCACAAACTTTCTTTCAGATAAGGAAGCCAACAAAGGAACAATGCCATAAATTGATTTCAATAGGGTTTTGAAAGCTTTCATTGAAGAGGAAAGGTGGATATGAAGAAAGGAAGTGATTTAGAAGGAGGCGCGCAAGTATTGGTCTGGCGTGCAAGTCCTAGTCGTGAATGTATACTTGTTCGACATGAGTTCACTTGGGCGATGAACAACCAGTGAATTGATACTTGGGAGACTTTGAATTGGAGCCCTTAGTATCATCCCTAGAGGCTTTTAGATAGGTGGTGCACAAGATTCCTTGAGAGGGAAAGGAGGAGCGCAAGTATCATTACTTCCCTTAAGTGAAGGACACTTAGGCTCTCATGTATTTATGAGTTCTAATACATAGTCCTTATTCATCCACTTAAGAGCTTCCATTCTAATTAAAGAATTTCCTTAGAAGTGTTCGGAAGACTTCAGATGGAGACTTGGGTGACCAGAGCTCAAATCTCATATATGGATCTTTCGTCCTCAAAATGGGGGTCCCAGTGGGGCTATTAATAAGCCACCTGATGTTGGTTGAAAATTATGGTTGGGCGCGTAAGTGACCTGTGCGCCGCAGATCTGGCGCGCATGTGACTTCCACGCCTTATTCCAAAAATGGTTTTGGGACATTAGTTTGTAAATTTTTTGACATTTCTTCAATGGGTGACACTCGTTTATCTTAACGTATTTCCCTTTGACATTCATTGAACACAGTGATGGAATAGAGTGTCAACAACAGACTACTCGTTGTAAACGTTCTCATCCTGACATGCCAACAGACCCACCATCCACCACAACTTTATTTACTCAACTAAAGCCACTTGGTATTCCCCCAAACTGACTTTATCATCACAAAATTTAGCATCTTCTTCCCATAATCTATCACTAGGTATGTTCCCACCTATACCACATTCATATCCTTTGATGTATCCCCAAACCTATGACCCATATCCTTCAATGTACATACTCCCTCCATTTCAAACTAACCATATTGGATATAAGGATTTTGTTCCTTCATCTTCTACTCTAGTCCATGTACATCAACAATCTCATGCATTGGAAATGTAACATACTGTAGAGGATACTGATTCAAGATAGCCTACAGATCCATCATAGCTTAATGATCAGTCTAGATTAGGTTTTTTTATATGTTTGTAAAACTATATCATATCAGTTTTTCTCTTCTTACATTGTGACATAATTTTTATTTTTTACATTGATATTATTTAGTGCTATATTTTAGTAGGCGACATGGGTGCACCCATATTCATTAATCCTACAATCACAAAACATAAATAATAGTTGATTAAATTGAAGATAATCATATAATAGGTAAAAATTATAGGAAATGTAGAAGTTACGTGGGAACTTTTTTAGAGTAAAATGATATCATTATGATGAAACATGGATCATAGTGTCGTATCAGTAATAAAATCAAGGAAAAATCATGGGAGGAGATATGGGTATGGAAATTTATTCAATTTATGTCTATATTATTTTCTCTTTACATGAATTAACATGTTCTTTTCAGTATGCGTTTAACATTACAAACGGTGAAGCTACTAATATTGTATGGTTTATGGATCTTGGGGAGATAGGATGATCATAAAAGGAAAAACTATATTTTGGTTGGAAAAGTATATAAGGTTATGATTTATATGGTGTAAAAATATTCCTCGAATTTCCAACAACATAATTTCATGAAATGATCGAATATTGGAAGAGTGATATGTAAAATGTATTCTTAATCTTTATGGTTTTTCTTATAAAATGTGATTATTATTAATTTTACTAAATTATATATTTTAGGATGTATCACGAAAAAAATAATATCAAAGATTCAATGATGTATTTTCACACTTTTGGGGTGAACTACAATACCCTAGCATGAGTGGCACTATGTACTTAAATATGAATAGAAATAATATATATATTTATATTGTTACTCTTTTTTTGAGTTCTTAAATTTGAGTTTTATTTTATTTTATTTCATAATATAAATATGGAAATTATTTATTCATATGGTTAAATACCCAAATGGACAATTGTCCAAATAGTGAAATTTATAAATGGCCAAATGGCATAATAGAATTTTAGACAAATATTCTAATGGACTAATGACCCAATTTCCAAAATGGACCAATAGAATAATAGACTAATGGACTTATAGATTAAAATCCTGATGGCCTAATGACAACATGGCCTAATGGCATATTGACCAAATTTCACTAATGGACCAAATGGAAAAATGTCTAATGGACTAAATTGCCTAATGGCTTAGTAGCCAATGGGTATAATGACATAATGGCCGAATGGTGCAATAAAAAAATGGACAGATTTTGGATTGACCAAATGCCCAATGGATAAACGGACAATTGGCCTAATGGCCTAAATGCCAAATGGCCAAATTTTCAAATGACATAATTTACAAATGGTGTAATGGTCTAATGTCCAAATGGTCAAATTCCCTAATGGCCTATTCGAAAAATGACTTGATAGCCAAATAGAAAAATTACCAAATGGGATAATTTCCTAAATGTTAATTAGTGAATTAGTCAAATTGGCCTAAATTTGCATGAATTAGTATCAATTGGACTAATTTCATTATTTGGGATAAATTGTCCTAAAATGCCTAAATTGGCCAAAATTAGAATAAATGGATTAAATTACCTAAATGTTCAATATTGTCCTAAAATTCAAAAATTCGTCTAATTCATCAAAATTCCACTAAATTAGAAAACATCTCTGAATTGGATTAATTGGTTTTTAAAATATAATATATATTTTTAAATTTATAATGAAAATTATAAACCCAATATTTTTCATAAATAATAATTCAAAAATTTTCAATTAATTATTATATACTAAAAATATTATGAAAGACAATATGTTAGTAAAAATAATATATTATACTATCCCTTGAAAAGAAAATAATTCAGAAAAATCCACAAGAATTATTATATTCTAATTTTGAAATTATAAATTCAAAAAATATATTCATTTTATAAAAATAAATTTAAAAAATTAATATATTTAATGTCATAATTAATATAAAAAATAGAATAAACATCTTTTATTTAAAAAAGTGTTTCTATACATGGTGTGTCCTTATTATTGTTTCAGATGAATTTCAATTTTATATGATGTTAATATATTTTCATATAAATAATTTGTTTTTACAATTTTTAAATTTTCTCTATTAAAACAAATATATAATACATAACAAAATTATTCTTTAAATGAAAATAAATAAAAAATATATAACTTTTATACAAAATATTATTTAACAATTACTATCAAAATTAATTATTTATAATCAAACATTTTTATTTACTACTATATTGATATTTAAATATTCATTTAAATTTTATATAAATATAAAATCATATTTTAATAATAAAACAATAAATATTAATAGGTAAATCATATATATATATATATATAATATTTTAACATTTTTATTTCATCGTGAGTAATAATATTTTAAATTTAATACATACTTGTACACAAATTGAGTATAATTGTTGGATATATTACCTATAATCATATCTAAAATGAACATATTTTCAAATAACATATTTAAAATGACTATATTTTCAATTACTTGATTTCATTCCTCTACATATAACAACACTAAACTTATTCCTTTCACACATCCAATTTGTTTAGTTTTAATTTTATGTTTAACCACGTGATTTCATATTTCATTGTATTCTTTCACATTGTAGGTTTTTTTTAATAATGGTTATTCATAAAGGCGACAATGTTCTAGGGGAATTTCAAGTTCAAAATATATTATCTTTTCAATTTATTATACCCTTTTAATTTTTTAATTTTAATATGTGTAATCATTCGTGGTGTCTAATACTTAGTTCAATGTGATTTTGAGATATAATTTTACTGTAAAAGAGTAATGTTTTATTATTTTAATATATATCATTTAGGAGTTTATATATAATCCTTCTAAATTACTTTTAAGCAATAGAAATAAAATATATTTAAAAAATATTGTTTATTGAAGTAATATGCTTCTGAAAAACCAAGGGCATTTTATATATAGTGTACTTACAAATCCTTTGATAGTTTATATCATTAATATCTCATTATAAATGTTATTTAAAATTCGATTTGATATTTTTTAACTTCAAGAGTTTATTATTTGAATTTTCCAAATTTCATAAGCATTGTTATTCTCTATTTTGAATTTTGTGGGACATATTTTTAATTCCCATGATCTATTATTTTAAATGGAGTATTCAATTTCCTATTGACGTCAAGTAAATTGAATATATTATATGTTATATTATTTTAATTTAATTTAATTCCTATCATATTCTATTTATTATTATGTTACCTTTATGATAAGGGTTTTTGTATCAAAATTTTGCTTCGTTGAGATATAATTTTTATTCACCAATTTTTTCCCTTTTTGGGTATATATGGGTCATGGATACCTTCAAATTTTCCCAATTATTTTTTATTTTATGTTATTAAATTCATGTAAATCTATCATTACCTTTGTCATTACAACTAATACTCTATTAAAGGAAAAATATTTCTTCCAATGCTTTTCCTTTGGGGAAACTCTGTACTTCCTCCATTTTGATGAAGGGTCTTTACCTAAAAGACATATATATATTGATAGGGGGATTGATATGATACCCGTATTTTTTTATTGTAAATGTTATTTGTTTCACGGAATAATACATTAAAACATATTTCATTTATTTATTAGAGAAATATTGACAGTTTTTATACATTCCATTCCAATAAAGATGTATATTGATTACTATGTAAAATTCATTATGTATTTTATAGATTATATATTTCTTCATATAGTGAAAAAATTAGTTTTAATTAGTGATGGGTGGGACATGAAATGGCCCTAATTAAATTGATAGTTCTCATGATAAAAAATAGTTTTTATTTTTTGGTGTATGTCTATAAAAAAAATATATTTCCTTTACACAATTAATTGATGTTAATATCATGAATTATTTGATTAATTAATTTAATTAGGATTCATTCCTTTATAATGTAATTGATAAGGAAAAAATTATTTTTATATATGCATTCATTTATTTATCTTTCAACCATGGATATTTTATTATCATAGGTTCTTTTGATTATGGAATTATATTTATTATCTATTATTTTAATATTATTTATGTTCATTTTATGGTTATTTATTATTTTTTATTATTACCATTTTTTACCATTAGAACATATTTAGTTCGCCTCTATTGTGTTTCCATTTTATTTGGCTATGAATTAATTTATAACACATGATATGTAACAAAATAGTTTGTGTAGAAAATTTTGTGGGAGTTGTTAAATAATTAATCTGTATGAAGTAGTTTCTTATATATTGGAAAATTTTAAATTGTGTAAAATATATATATATGGTCTTTTTTAGTTGAAAGTTATTCCAAATATCTAAATCATTAAAGAAAAAAATATACTTCAATTCTATGGATGTAACAGCCCGAGATTTTATAAAAAAATATTCTTTTTAATTTTATTAATTTCTTGTGTTGTACGTACACCAAAAGGAGCTTTCTCAACATGCATCCTTGACTTGCCTTGCATTACACACAATCACGACCTTCCTCGATAGCGTGTGTAGTACGCAATACCGAGTTTCACTAAACAACGATATGCTATTAAAATATTATTAAAACTAGCCATTATAAATAGTAATAACCACCTTTTAAAATTTTAGAAATTTTAGCTCTCAAAATGGACTTAATTTTTGGATTCGGAGTATCGAATTTAGCCTAAGGTGAAATTTTGGTACTTTTTGGATAACTTTCATATTCTGATGAATAGTGAAAATTACTAAATTATAATTAAAAGAAACTTTTTAATCGAAATAATTAATAGTGATAAATTATTTATTTAAGTGGTTTTAAAGAATATTTAGAATATATTTTTTTCAATTTAATAAAATGTTGGTCATTGGATGTAATTTCAAATTTAAACCAGTCATAAAAAAGAGTCAATCTTTTCATAGTTATTATCTCTTGAGAACACACTATTTGTTTTGATGACGGGAATTAATTTTTAAATTAATTAATGAAACTGATATGTATTGAATTTTATAAAATAGAGATCATTTTTGAATTCATAATATCAAATATAGCTTAGATCTAATTTTTGGAATTTTCTGGAAACATTCATTTTTTGATGAATAATGAAACCACTAAGTGGTAGTTAAAAAACTGAATTTTTCATAAAACATAATTTTACCGCTTCTGTGAGTGGAATTTAGAAAATCCAAGAGACACGGTTAATATCAAGGACTAAAATTTGGTTCAATGAGATGAAAATATTTTGTGGTGAATAGTAACTTTTTACTCTTTTTACCACGGTTAAAAGTAAATAGAGTAATTAAGAGTAAAAATTATATTATTATTACCATAACACATGTCCTAATTCTATTGGACAAGTGAAATTCGACCAAAAACAACCTTAGGAAAAAAATATTACCATTTAGGCCCACTTGGATTAGATTAGGACATTTATTATTAATTTATTTAAAGAAGTGTTAAAATAGTTATAATCAATGTTTAATAAGTAAATCATTTTTAATATGTGGTTATACATAAGATAAATTCGACTATAAATATTAATTCAAAAGATAATAATATTTCCTACATAATGGTATTTTATTTGTAATTTTAGACATTAAATAATTTAATTTATTAATGACACAACGATGATGCAGTAATTATCTTATTAATGAAATATTGACATAATTGATGGTATAAATACCCAAATAAATATAATTTGAGACTTTTTATGAACTAAAATAATTTCATAGGTTAATATGACATGTTAGGATTAATTTAATTAACTTTGGTCGAAGTAATCATTCTGTTATGAGTTTCCAAAAAATCAACTATTGAATAGTGTCAAAATTGACATAAAATAGTTTTTAAAACAAATATTATATTATTAATTGTTCTTTTATTCCTAAAAATCTAAGGTTCGGAAACAATGACTTATATAAAGTTATATATATAAATAAAACACAACTTGGGGGTCTCTTGGATGTATATGGTTTGTTTATTAACTATATAATATAAAAATACAAAGTGACCTGGTAAATGTCAATCTAATTAACTAAGAGGTAAAACTAAATGATAAGGTTAATATAATGACCTAAACATTTCTAAATTATATTTTATGTGAGGATTTAGACCCATACCCACCTTATCTTCGAAATAACTCAATTTTGAGCTATTTAAAACCGAACTTGAATTTATAATAAAATAATATTTTTTGTTATTCCAAAGGTTCCCCTCACCTCCCTTATAAAAGGGCACCTCCTCCCCCGCTTCCTCACACCACTTTGAGCCTTAAATCTAGGCCAAACCCTACCAATGTCTTCTCTCCAATTCCCTATAAACATCCTAGAGGTTTTTTCCTTCTTCAAAGACCTATTTTATTGCCCTAAAAGGAGGTCTCAAAGAAGTACTTCAAATAAGAGGTAATGTCTGTTACCGATTCTTTCATCTTTATTTCTTCATCCACTTCTTCTTATTTAGTTGTTTCTTTTTGAAGTAATAACATATGTATCACTCATATACTAATACGTTATTATAAGTATGAAACAACCCTATTTCACCATCTATCCATCCTACAGAAAAAGAAATCATCGCGCGTGCGTACGTACGGAATACCGTCTCCTTGTCGTGGAGTAATCTATTTTCCACCACCACATTACTTGGATGGGTATAATGGTGTAAATAATGACTATATATGACTATTATAAAGTGATATTTATTCTGAAATAGTATACATACACTCTAATACAATTCCACAATCATAGGAACGATATCATCACTCGTGCGTACGTACGGAATACCGTCTCCATGATGTAATGCGACTCGTTCTACATGATCTTCATTTCATAATGATTATATAAATGACTTGAATGAATTAATATGATATATATTACACTATTACCATTCTGAAAATGGTATCTATAACCTAAAGAGAAGAATATGAATTTATTCGACAAATCACGCATAAGAACAAAAAGTAATAAACACCCGAATAACAAGTAGTAATGAAATATTACTAATAATAAGGTAAGAATATGACCATATATGATATCATAAAAATATGTATGATTCTGTAATAAGTCAGTAACATTATTTAAATCATTATAAAGGAGGTTCAGACACTTATGAAGCAAATCGGACCTAAGGTAAGGGAAATATCACAATCTCATTTTTATCCGAGATTGTTTATACTTTAGTATTTACTGAGGTGTATTTTATCATCCAAATCAATGTTTCATCAATATGTAATATTATTTCCATCCACTTACAATTTTTTAAATCCAATTTTACCCTTCGGTGAGTTTTTATTAAAGGATATTAAAGGAATCTTTTGTCGTTTTTCGTACGAGGTACTTTTTGACTTTTCCGACAAAAGTACGAGAATAATGTTTTTTTAACTTATACGGAATGAATGGATTTTTAAAACATTATTTCCAAGAAGATTCCTTTACAAGTTTTCATGTTTATTTTTAATCAACTTCTATTATTTTAAAATTTTATGACATGTTATGAAAGGAAAAATGTTTTTGAAATAGAAAGGATATTTTCCTCAAGAATGGAGTTCAAGTGTTTTATCAAAAATTATTTTACTTATAAGATAATAAAGGGTTCGGTTTCTATCCCTATTTTTACATTGATTTGATTATGTTGTGATTTAATTATTTTTATGAATTCATTTATCTTATATGAATTGTTTTATGAAGTCATGATGTTTAAGAATTCCATTTTTATTACGTGGGTTATGCAATGATGTATGATTTATGATTTTTGTGGCACACATAAGAATGGTTTCATTATGAGATGGGTGGGACCTATATCTCCCTCTAATGAATTGGGTAAAAATTTTATATCTCATGATATAGACATGGCTGGAATGGTAGGTTATACCGGTTCAGTGAAACAGGACTGAAACGAGGGTGACTCGGTTCAGAAATGGACTTTGTCCACTAAGATAGTCTTGGCAATGAGTCTTGACAAATATGAAATGATTCTCTATGATTATTTTTGTATGCCAAAAAGTTTCATGTTTTAAGTTATTATTATTGGGATTTAATTTCACTACTATGATTTATCCTATGTTATGAAATTATGCTCTCTTTTGCAGGTTTAGATTTCCAAAATGTTATGTTCTTATGAAAATTATGTGATTGATATTTCTTTTGTTTACCCTTACTGAGCATTTGAGCTCACCCTTTTATGTTTTCTTTTCCACAGGATATAAAAAAAGGTTTTAGGTAAAAAAGGAAGATCTTTATAGGAGATGTTGAAGATCTTTCAACACGATTAGAAGATTATATTCCATGTTTCCAAAGACACTAAACTATTACGATCCTTGTGTGTGTGTTTTTGTTATGTACTAAGTATTCCTAAAAAGTAATGTAATGTCCATGTGTGTCAAGATTCGGGTCTCTACAGTTGGTATTAGAGGAAAAGGTTTAGTCAACCTTTGGAAACTAGGATGCGAAAACGTTATTGAGTTCCCTAGAGATATTTCTATGGTATGTCTAGGGATGTCCCTAAGGATAAGTATACGTATAGGATACAGTCCTAGAACTACGGTAACAATCATAGAATTTAACCTAAGATGTTAGATATTGAGGATACTCCCCCTTTATTATGTTGTTTTCCATAGCATGATTTTTGCCTCTCACACTATTCTTTTTGGGTTTTAGACGATGGCTGGAACCTAAAGGAACTATGTTGATCAATGTAATGGAAAATGCAATGATTGTCCTTCTGAACAAACAAATGTTATGAGAGATGGAGTGAAAAATCTTATTGCTATACTTACACAAGATATGAATCATTCTGGACTTCCAAATGAGCAGAGAATGGAACAACATTCTATTGAGTCCTTCATGAGTCAACATCCACCTTCTTTAAGTGGGTCTTCTGATCCACTTGTTGCTGAACAATAGATCATTAACACTGAAAAGATATTTTCAGTTCTTCAATGTTCTGAACATGATAAAGTCATCTTAACAGTATATCGTTTGGAAGGTGAAGCTGATCAATGGTGGAATCTTATCAAGAATATAAGGCTAAGAGATGAAATTGAGTCCATGGAATGGGACGAGTTCAAGAACTTATTTTTCAATAAGTACTTCCCTCGTATTCTTAGAACAAAGATAGAGAAGGAGTTTCTTGAACTAAATCAAAAAGATGGTGAATCTGTTGGTATATACGAAGCGAATTTTACAAGGCTTGCAAGGTATGCACCTGGATTTATCATCCAACCTGAAAGTAAAGTTGATCAATTCTTTAGTGTCTTAAAACCAAATATTTGAAGGGCATTAACTATAAGAGACTTCAGTAGATATGAAGAAATTGTGTGTTATGCTATCAAGGTAGAAATGGAAGTTGGTGTTACTTATCCATCTCATAGTTTTGACAAGAAACAAAAGATGGAGTTCAAGGAGAAATCTCAGAATAATGGTGAAAAGAAGATAAATGTTTCCTTATGATCAACGTGTGGAATGAAGCATGGTGGAGATTGTCTTAAATGAACATGTAAATGTTTCAAATTTGGAAAGGAATGTCATTGGGCATTTGAATGCCGCAATGATGGGAAGAAGATGTCTAATGATGAAAACAAAGGAAGTGATACACAGAATGAACCAACAACACTTTAATGCTTCAAGTGAAAGGAAATGGGACATTATGCTAATAAATTCCCTAATCCAAGGGTTAGTGATGATCAACGTGAGCAACCACTTAAGGCAAAGGAAAAAAGGGAAGTCACATGCGATCACCATTGGCGATGTTGAATATGACAACGATGTGGTGGAAATATTAAGTGTTTATGTAATGGGATTCTAGAATAATGTTGTATATATTATCGTGGAATATTGGAATATTTATGTTTTGGTCTATTGTGGTTTTCAATAATTTTATGGCACCGGTAACCATGAAAAGTGATTGAAATATTTTTGGAAAGTAGATGATATGCACATAATGAAGGGAGAAAGAGAATCTAATATGTTTGATAGTATTCATGAGCTCGTGATTGTTATAAGGACTAACTGATATCATGGGTTGAGGATATATAATTTTGAGGATTTTTGTATGTGGAAAGTGTTAACTTTTAACTGCATTCATGTTTTCACTAAGGTTCAATGGATATTCATTCTTCAAGAGAATACACGATTAAGGTATTCACATATTTGTAATTTGACCAACAAGATATATCTTATGATATATGGGGGATAAATGATGGCCTTCACGTGATCATTTTCTTTATACTATGAGCTTAGACCAAAGTATTTTAGATAATCCTAAAGATTGAAATGTATTATGTTGGACATAAGATAGTATTTTTTAAGGATAAAACATTTTTGATATTGTTGATTGGATGTTATATTAATATAGCTTTAGAAAAAGGACAACCTGCAGGACGGGCGACAACCCATCGCGTCGGACAAGGCTGTGGGAATCTAACCCACAACCGAAGTGCGACTGGCCTTTATCACCTACCACTGGCCTACAGGAAGTCCATGTTTAGTAGAAACTTGTTTTATTATGTTAAGCAGTATGATATATGAATTATAAGTCCATTTTAGGAACTATATATGATTAATCTCACTATAGATAGACTTATGTATTTTTTGATAACTTTTCTAACCTTTTGTTTGAGACAGATAGAATGACCAATCATTCTATCACATGATCTGCTAACACATCACGAATGACAAATTCAACTTCATTTCTTTAAGAGATGAAGTGGAAATTTTCCAATAAACGACAAATGGTGAGACTATACCAAAATCACGAAAGCATTTTTCTAATTCCAATTTCATCAACTTTAGGGAAATGATCTTGAAAACCAAAAATGTTGTCCTAGTTCTCTTATATCTGATGAATCAGATGTTGCCTTAGATCATAAAAAATTTATGGCTTTATGATTGCTGGCTTTACCATAGCCATGTTCTCTACCACTCTCCATCAGAACATGATGGTTAGATTTCTCTTCCATATCAATATTTTCACCTATGTGGAAACCCAGTGATTAGTTTATTTGGGTAATCGTTACATTTCATACTTTAGTTTTTCAAGCCACGTTTTGGTATTCCTTTTTACGATGTGGGTTTCTATTAAAGAAACTTTTGAGTAGTAAACCATTTATAACTCCGACGAATTTCGAGGGCGAAATTCATTTTAAGGGGGGTAGAATGTAACAGCCCGAGATTTTATAAAAAATATTCTTTTTAATTTCATTAATGTATTTTGTTGTACGCTACACCAAAAGTAGCTTGCTCAACACGCATCCTTGACTTGCCTTGCATTACACGCAATTGTGGCCTTCCTCGATAGCATGTGTAGTACGCAATACCGAGTTTCACTAAACAACGATATGCTATTAAAATATTATTAAAACTAGCCGTTATGAATAGTAATAACCACCTTTTAAAATTTTAGAAATTTTAGCTCTCAAAATGGACTTCATTTTTGGATTTGGAGTATCGAATTTATCCTAAGGTGAAATTTTGGTACTTTTCGGATAACTTTCATATTCTGATGAATAGTGAAAATTACTAAATTATAATTAAAAACAACTTTTTTAATCGAAATAATTAATAGTGATAAATTATTAATTTAAGTGGTTTTAAAGTATATTTAGAATATATTTTTACAATTTAATATAATGGTTGTCATTGGATGTGATTTCACATTTAAACCAGCCATAAACTAGTGTCAATCTTGTGATAGTTATTATCCATTAAGAACACTCTATTTGTTTTGAAGATGGAAATTAATTTTTAAATTAATTAATGAAACTAATATGTTTTGAATTTGATAAAATAGAAATCATTTTTGAATTCATAATATGAAATATAGCTTAGATCTAATTTTTGGTATTTTTCTGGAAACTTTCATTTTTTGATGAATAGTGAAACCACAAAGTTGTAGTTAAAAAACTGAATTTTTCATAAAACATAATTTTACCGCATTTGTGAGTGGAATTTCAAAAATCCGAGAGACACGGTAAATATCAAAGACTAAAATTTGGTTCAATGAGATGAAAATAATTTATGGTGAATAGTAACTTTTTACTGTTTTTTTACCACGGTTAAAAGTAAATAGGGTAATTAAGAGTAAACATGATATTATTATTACCCTAACACATGTCCTAATTCTATTAGGAAAGTTTAATTCGATCAGAAACAACCGTAGGAATAAAATATGACCATTTAGGCCCACTTGGATTGGATTAGGACATTTATTATTAATTTGTTTAAAGAAGGGTTAAAATAGTTAAAATCAAAGTTTAATAAGTAAATCATTTTTAATATGGGGTTATACATAAGATATATTAGACTATAAATATTAATTATAAAGCTACAATGATTTCCTACATAATGGTAGTTTATTTGTAATTTTTAGACATTGAATAGTTTAATTTATTTATGACACAACGATGATGCAATAATTATCTTATTAATGAAATATTGACATAATTGATGTTATAAATACCCAAATAAATATAATTTGAGACTTTTTATGGACTAAACTAATTTTTTAGGTTAATATGACATGTTAGGATTAATGTAATTAACTTTGGTCGAAGTAATCATTCTTGTATGAGTTTCAAAAAAATCAACTATTGAATAGTGTCAAAATTGACATAAAATAGTTTTAAAACAAATATTATATTATTAATTGTTTTTTTATTCCTAAAAATCTAAGGTTCGGCCAAATGACTTATATAATGTAATATATATTAATACAACACAACTTGGGGGTCTTTTGGATATATATGGTAAGTTTATTAACTATATAATATTAAAATACAAAGTAACATGGTAAATGTCAATCTAATTAACTAAGAGTTAAAACTAAAAGATAAGGTTAATATAATGACATAAACTTGTCTAAATTCTATTGGATGAGATTATTTAGACCCCTCCCCACCTTATCTTTGAAATAACTCAATTTGGAGCTATTTAAAACCGAACTTGACTTTATAATAAAATAATATTTTTAGTTATTCCAAATGTCCCCCTCTCCTCCCTTATAAAAGGGCATCTCCTCCCCCTCTTCCTCACACCACTTTGAGCCTTCATGCTCATCCAAACCCTGAATATTTCTTCTCTCCACTTCCCTAGAAACATCCTAGAGGTTTTGGTCTTCTTCAAAGACCTATTTTAGTGCCCTAAAAGGAGGTCTCAAAGAAGAACATCAAAGAAGAGGTAATGTCTGTTACCCATTCTTTCATCTTTATTTCTTATTCCACAATTTATTCTTTAGTTGTTTCATTATGAAGTAATAACATCAGTTTCACTCATATACCTATATGTTATTATAAGTATGAAACAACCCTATTTCACCATCTATCCATCCGACGGAAAAAGAATTCACCGCGTGTGCGTACGTACGGAATACCGTCTCCACGTCGTGGTGTAATCTATTTTCCACCACCACCTTACATGGATGGTTATAATGGTGTACATAATTACTATATATGACTATTATAAATTGATATTTATTATGAAATAGTATAAATACACTCCAATGCAATTCCACGATCATAGGAACAATATCATCACTCGTGCGTACGTACGGAATACCGTCTCCACGAGGTAATGTGACTCGTTCTACATGATCTTCATTTCATAATGATTATATAAATGAATTGAATGAATTAATATGATATATATTATACTAATAACATTCTGGAAATGAGTTATCTATAACCTAAAGATAATAATAAGAATTTATTCAACAAAACACGCATAAGAACAAAAAGTAATAAACACCCGAATAACAAGTAGTAATGAAATATTACTAATAATAAGATAAGAATATGACCATATATGATATAATAAAAATAATTATGATTCTATAATAAATCAATAACATTATTTAAATCATTACACAGGAGGTTCAGACACTTACGAAGAAAATCCGACCTAAGGTAAGGGAAATATCACAATCTCATTATTATCCGAGATTGTTTATACTTTAGTATTTACTGGGGTGTATTTTATCATCCAAATCCATGTTTCCTCAATATGTAGTATTATTTCCATCCACCTAAAATTGTTTAAATCCAATTTTACCCTTCGGTGAGTTTTTAGTAATGGATATGAAAGGAATCTTTTGTCATTTTTCGTAAGATGTACTTTTTTACTTTTCCGAAAAAAGTGCGAGAAGAATGTTTTTTTAACTTATACGGCATGAATGGATTTTTAAAACATTATTTCCAAGAATATTCCTTTACATGTTTTCATGTTTATTTTTAATCAACTTCTTTTAGTTTAATATATTATGACATGTTAAGAAAGGAAAAATGTTTTTGAAGTAGAAAGGATATTTTCCTCAAGAATGGAGTTCAAGTGTTTTATCAAAAATTATTTTCCATCTAAGATAATAAAGGGTTCTATTTCTATCCCTATTTTTACATTGATTTGATTATGTTGTGATGGAATTTTTTTTATGAATTAATTTATCTTATAATAATTGTTTTATGATGTCACGATGTTTAAGAATTCCATTTTTAATACATGGGTTATGCAATGATGTATGATTTATGATTTTTGTGGCACACATAAGAATGGTTTCATTATGAGATCGGTGGGACCTATATCTCCCTCCAATGCATTGGGTAAAGATTTTATATCTCATGAGATTGACATGGATGGAATGCTAGGTTATACCGGTTCAGTGAAACAGGACTGAAACAAGGGTGACTCGTTTCAGAAATGGACTTTGTCCACTAAGATAGTCTTGGAAATGAGTCTTGACTAATAATAAATGATTCTCTATGATTATGTGTGTATGCCACAATGTTTTATGTTTTATGTTATGATTATGGGGATTTCATTTCACTACTATGATTTATCCCATGTTATGAAATTATGCACTCTTTTGCAGGTTAAGATTTCCAAAATGTTATGTTCTTATGAAAATGATGTGATTGATATTTCTTTTTTTACCCTTACTGAGCATTTGAGCTCACCCTTTTATGTTTTATTTTCCCCAGGATATAAAGAAAGTTTTTAGGTTAAAAAAAGGAAGTTCTTTATGGGATATGTTTAAGATCTTTCACCATGATTAGAAGATTATATTCCGAGTTTCCAAAGGCACTAAACTATTACGATCCTTGTGTGTGTGTTTTTGTTATGTACTAATTATTCCGCAAAAGTAATGTAATGTCCATGTACGTCAAGCTTCGGGTCTCTACAATGGAAATGATTATTTTTTGGTGACATCTTAATTGTTTATAGTTAAATTCGTGTCCATTTGATTCAATTTAAAGCCATTATACAAACAAGGTATTTATTTGCAACAGATTCCAAGTAAACATGTTAGAAATATCACCCTAGATATCATTAGGTTTGTTACTCCTATAATTCATAATATAATACCAAAAAATAACTAAACACTAAAATAATACATATTGATACAACCTGAGAATAATATATTTATATTTTGCATCATTGACATTATTTAACATTTTGTCTCACAAAAAATCACAATCCTAGTACCCAAAGGCTTAGTATAATTCAATATTAGCTACATAGAAATGTTATTAAAGAAAAATATAATTATTACACATTAGTTCATCAATAGATCCCGTTAAAATTCTCCATGTATGTTATTTTAATGCCCTATTTTTTTATAAAAGAAAAATATGTTCTATAGCGTATAAAACAAGAAAAACTGAGTCTAAGGGAACACTGATTATTAAATTATGACCATTTTTCACAAAATCCATTTTATTCTTCTAAAGTTTTTTTCATAAAAAATCATTTTTATTGATTTTTGTGAGTGAATATGATATTTTGTTTTTGAAAAATATCGAAATACTATTTTGAAGAAAACTACAAAAAATTTTAAATCATATTATCAAAATTAATATATGGTAAAATTTTGGTATTTTTTGAAATGATTGATATTTAGGGACTAGTGAAATTATCGATTTATCAAAATAATGTCATTTATTATACATAAATATTGTTATATAAAATTGAAGTTATATGTTTTATTTTGTATTAAAGTGAAATGTTATATATTTGAACTTTAATAATATAGTTAATATAATTATATTGATAGAATTCATCAATTTGGAATTAATTTATTTTTAACCATAAAACATAGTTTTCTGAGAATATATTTTAGTGAATAAAGGTTATCTATTTTAATTAATAATAATAACCCAATATAAGGAAAAATTTAAATGAAATTTATATAATATATATCTATATATAATAATTTAAAACAATATAAATGTGATTAAATGTCACATAGAAAATGCATGATTATCTTATTTTTGAAAAATGCATTTCTTGAAAACCTATTTTAAGACATTGTGACATATGAGTCAGTGATTCCATCTTTCATGAAACCCTAGATGATACACCACAATGCCCATGGGGAATTCCTGATCCCAAATGGTTGGTGATTAGAACCTGTTCATCATTAGAAATGTTTCAGAAATAATAACTCCCAAAAAGAAATTAAAAAAGAAGAAGACATAAATAAAGTAAAAAAAATAAATAAAAGAGAAAGTTGAAAGCGATGAAAAATAAAATATTTAAAGGAAACATCTACATGAAAGAATGATGGAAAACTAAATGACTCAATATGATACCCAAAACATCTCCACCCAACCCTCCTTCACGCTGACCATGAGGAGAAAAAGGAATCCAACTTAGAACCTGGAAGATTTTGGCATTAGCTAATATCCCAATAGGTCACCCCAACGATATAGAATAGTGGAATAGTTTTTCTAAGGCTAATAATGAATTAAATATTATAAAATGTAGAAATTTTTCTTCACCTATAAAATCATTCCTTGACAAAATGAATCAAATTTTCATACAACATCCAAATCATTTTAATTAACTTTACATGAACCAAAGTCGCACGTTTGAAAAACAAATCCAAAGGCTTATGAAATATCATAAACCATGTACACTAGATAATTTCTCAAAAAACCCCTCTTTATTTATTTAATGGAAATTATAAATTTAATACATTTTCAAACATGACTCAACTAAGGAACCAAGACCACATAGGAACAAAACCTGGACCTTCAGTCCATGAATCAAACTGAGACTCAGAATTCCATGTCCGATCATGCCAAAATCAATTTGGAATGTCATGTCCATACCCTTATGTTTATAAGTGTCAGAACTTTCTTCAAAAAATATGGTGCACTGGAAAGTGAAGAATTAGTTTAACCTCCCAAAACCATTAATTATAGGTCGAAAAACATGATGCATCAGTCAATGAATCTAACCAGGATTCGGCATGACTCGCCTGACCATCCCAAACCGTTTTTCACAAGTACCATTTCACTACCATAACCAAACATTAACATAATAATAAAAATTTAAAATTAATCAAAATTTAAATCATTATCATGCCATAATCAATGAATACATCAACATTTTCAAATCGTTTCTCATTAACCCATTAATATTATACAAAACACACTCCCATGTCAGGATATCAATTACAAAAAAGTAACATAAACTTAATTCCAAAACCATATTTACCAAATAAACCCACTTCTCATAATTTCCATTAATAAATCCATGTAATCATTCTAAAGAAAACTACCTTGGTTTAACCCCTGAAATGATCAAATTAAAATATTTAACAACCCAAACCCCATCCCATGAACACATTACACCACATTGATATCCTAAATCCAAACCCCAACATCTTCCATGAATCCCACGGGGATCACGAGGATTTCAATTAATTATGTATTAATTCATTTGATCATTTCTAACTAAAGGAATGAAAAATTACAATAATTAGATACTATGGACATGAACATTTATTAAAACATTATCATCAATCACATAAACAACATAATCATTGTCTAAAATAATAGGTTTTAATAAGGGAAATCAAAATCACATCACAATGGCCAACTAGGCCATCAATGAATTCATAAAAATATAAAAATACCTTTTCTAAAACAATATAAAATTTCAACAAAATTTCAAAGAATGTTATAAACATTTCCAAGTGCAACCACATTTGTCAAGGTAAACCCCGTTTCAATTTTATAAAACCAATCACCCATTTAAATATAAAGAAACCCATGAAGCACCAAATAGGGACAACTTTAATACCCATTTAGTATAAAGTCCAATGGTCAAACTCATTTCATAATGAAAACAGTAAATTGAATTTTTATGAAACCAAAGGATTGCATAAATCCCTATTTCTAAACTAAGTTCCATTGCGCAAATAAATACACCATTCAACCCAAGGAAACCCAATACTTTATGTATAACAATGTCACCCCACACAAATGAATTATTCTTTGAAAATATAAAACATGGCCAAAGGACATTCTTCCATCACACATTCTATAAAATACTGATTAATATATATTTATAGGTTTAACAAAATCATTCGTTCCAATTATAATTTCATGTTAGCCTTCGAAAAAACAAAACTAGAACCTACCCTTATGATTTCCAACAAACCCCTTTTATAGAATCAAACTAAGAATTTTTTTCTAGGTATAAACCCCAATATCATTTCAATCCACCCTTTGAAATAAAATTAAAAAACTGATTTTATAATCATTTGAGGTCACACCTCAATTTAAAACCAAATTCCCTTTAAAATATCATTTTCACCCTATGAAAACCAAACTAATGCAAAACCCATTACCCATGATTAAAATACTTCAAAAGGACCAAATTAATATCATAAGAAGCTTAGAATAAATATATATCCAAATTAATATCATAAAATGAGGATTATACAAAGTCAATCACTTGTGTTAAGGAAAAAGAATAATAAAATGGCCTCAAATCATCAAAATTTTATCAAATCTATTTATAATTGAATCGAAAGGGAATCAAAACGTTACAAGAACATTTGAAATCCAAAGGAAAAATGATTGCATAGTGACACATACATCAGAAAGGAGAAGATATTACTAGAACACTTCAGCACGTGAATCATTTGATGAAGACCAACCCACACTTACACACACATTCATTAGAATATATATACCCTTAATCTAATGCACATCCCCCCCCCCCGCCACGTGGGATAATGTGTGAGGGAGATTTATATATACACCCACACATGTACCTATTCATATCGGTGAAATACTTTATGGGGCCACCAATGTTCTAATTAATTATCCTAGAGGGACCAATTATCATTATGGAACACAAAATAAATTTGGAAAACAAAGTATTAGGGGAAAACCCTAACATCAAAAGGTGACTACAAGCTGAGATGAGCCAATCCGCTTCACCTTCAGAGGTAGATGCGAGAATATGTACCTGGTTAACCCGAGTGTCCTTCCATATAACCTTACAATGGATGAAGCAAACCAAAATTGTATTAACCAATGAGTTAGGTCTTGAATGAGTGGGATTTAGTGACTGAGGAAGGAAAATTTCAATATCAAAGTATGAGATTAGGGTCGATGATCTTACCTTAATGAAGTAAGCAATACCATCGAATAAACCCGAAGGATTCATCATATAAAAGAGAGTCTGTGAGGAAGTGGAGGTGCGCACCCAAGGAGGTAAGGGGAGGTGCTCTCTGTGACACACATAGGGGAGAAATAAACGGGAAACAAAATAAATAATTAATAAAAAATAAAAATAAATAAAAATAAATTCTTTGAACTCATGGAAACACGGATGGTTTTCGAATGGGTTACAAGACCATGAGCTAACTGTGCACTAGCCACTGCCTAGTCCTATCACCCTACATTGTTTCTTGAAAATAGAGGTACAGTCTAGAAAATCATACTCAAAAAATTCCACTCAGTACTACCATCTAATAGAACTCATCTATATGCTCACTTCATGTCATTGTAGACTATACAGAAGCCATGCACCAACACACTGACCCACCTAGGTGCCCACACGAGCATCGCATGGTTACTACTAATCGTCAGAGCTTATTGTGAAGTAGCTAAAAGGCCTCCGAAATATAAATTTTTGGCCTTCTAAGTACCATATCTCAACCCATCTCTATAATAAAATTAATTGACCAAAATTAAAAAAAAATTGTGACACACGAGGAATTACAATCTCCCTTGCACGCCACTTTCTATCCAAAAAATTTGCTGATTAAATGGATATGATATAAAACAAAGAGTCCATGATATTCAAGAATAAAGAAACACTTGGAACAACATAACATGAAATGAAATGACTGCAATATTCAAAATTGTTACTCCAATCAAAAATACGCATCTATTATCCATGTGCTACTAGAAAAAGAACCCCCAAACAAGAATTCTTATTCATCACAGAAACCTTGAACACGGTCTCCCCACCATTTATATTTCCTATAAAATGGAGGAAATAAGATTAACTAATATAATTGAGAGCCTCTAGCATCTCAACATCCAAGAGAGACATATTCTCAAACAAAATCATTTCCACAAGGGACCTCAATATATGAAAAGATATATCACCTCTGGTTATAACACAGACAGATAATCCAGTGTTAAACGCATGGATCACCTCACATGGCGCATCCAAGATGGCCATAATCAAATACTATATATTATAAAAAAACATAGCTAGTTTATCAAGCTCCCTAGTTACCTTGTTTTTCACCCCATGTATCTCTCTTGTTCAAGTCAACGAGTACCTAAACTCCTCAATTAGAAAATAGGAACAACATCCACAAGATCTAGACAACCATAAACCATGCCTGAGAATTGTTATCACAGCAAAAAAAAAGAATCCCAAAGCTACATGCATATTCATATAGAACTAGACCTAACAATCTAAAACACAAGCTCTCCCATAAGGAAAATTTCAAATCCACTACTCCACTAGGAATAAGGATAAGAATTGGATAAGAATAGTTTATTTTGTACATTATAGGGGATATAACAAATGGCACAAGACATATGAACTGGAAATACATGCCTCATGACACAAGAAAAATGATTCCTTCTACAACAAAGAATCAATGAAAAAATTCAAGCCACAACAGTGTACAAAAAATACATAAAAATAGGTACAAACAATCTTTACAAAACTATTTTTTCCCTGGAAACATCACATTCACAAAAGAAATTTTAAAACCCCCCCTCCAAAAATGTATCTTCCAAAAACAAAACATTAACTTTGAAACCAATAATCCTTTGTTGAACTCACACATTTCCCAAACAATGATATCCACATGAAAGCATGTCCAAAACATCATTTCTTTTTGAAAACTCTGAAACCAAGGATTCTCATTCAATTATCATTTTCCTTTAAAAAAACTTTCAAAAAAGGAAAACTTTTTTATAAATCATTTTATAAAACCAATGACGTTCAAAATTCCATATTTTCAAATAATCCAAATTTTAAAACCATTGTTTTATTTAATACCCGTTTTTTATTTCCCAATCAAATCGTTCAAAAACAATAACAAAAAATCACTATATAGGAACCTGCATAATAATCATGAAAACCACATCCTAAAACACTCCTCAATCCATCAAAAATGTGTAGAAACATACTTTGATGAAATCCAAAATCAAGAGGAGTCTAAAATAGGATGACTAGAAAAAGAAAAGTGTTATTCATGCATTGGCCCCCATGTTGTGGATCATGAGCCAACCCTACGAAAAAATATATATATAATTGGAAGAAATGATTGTGTCGGAACTGTATGGTTTCCCATTCCATGTTTTCCAAACCCATAGTTCCATTTCTTTTTTCTTTTGATCCAAATACCAAGAGAAACACTGAATATCACAAACATGTTCAAAGTGGATCAAAACTTCAACCATATCAAAACAATAAAAACATACCAAAAAATATTGAATCCATGATTGGAATCTGATCTTTTACAAGAATATTGAGGATTAGGACAAGAAAGAACTATCTAGACTCTCCTTAACCTTACTTCTCATGCTCTGCTAATAAAAGCTCAAATGTTACCCAAACATCCCCAAAGAACATGGGTTTCACCAAACCTAGGTCCCATTTGGAACATACCATATGATACTAATTTGTAATTTCTTGGTCGGGGGTGCCATCTTACCAAACAGCTGAGCTGATATTCCCTAAGGCCAGATAGGTTTTCCTGAACCTTATGTGCTGGTGAATAGCACCTTAAAATCATAAAAAATTTATTGGGAATGATCTCAGCCAAAAATAAAAAAACATAAGTTATACATACAGTAACCGAAATAAATAAAATATTATGAAGGAAGAAAAGAAAAATTAATAAATAAAGGAAACAACTGTGAGAAGGAAATACAAAAAAACTAACCAATTTATGCTGAAACCTAAAACAACACCACCTAAATCCCCTTCACCCCGACAATGAACAAAAATAACAATTCAACTGAGAACATGAAAGATATATGCGTGAGATAGAATCCCAATAAGTTACCAAAACCCACTGAAACTATGAAATAGGTTTCCTATGTCTAATCATCAATTAATATTTTAAAATAAACATAGAATGTAGGCTTCACCTACATAATCATTTATAGAAAAAATGAATCAAATCCATAGAAAACATCCAATATATTTTAATTTTCATTCCAAAAACTCGACGCACATATTTAAAAAACAAATCCAAGAGCCTATGAATTATCATAAACCATGATAACTATAAAATTTCCCAAAAACAACCCACATTCTTTATTTAATTGAAATGATCACATTAAAACATTTTTGATACAAAAATTATGTAAACACCCAAGACCAATTAGGAAAAACACCCTAAAATATCAATAATTCATGGTAAAGGTCATAATCATCAATATATACTTAGGGAACACAATGGGAATAAAAGATCTCAATACATCAAGTCAAACAAAACAATCCCAATCAAGAAGCAACAATATCACGGGATCGGTAATTCCATGTCCGACCATCCCAGCATTGAGGCCACAAGTTTGGAAACATGGTGTATCAGTCCATAAATCCAACCAAGAATCGAAAATCCATGTCCTACCTATAAAAACTCAATATGGAATATCATTTCCAAACCATTGGGTTTAGGAGTTTCATGACTCTCCAAAAAACCTACAGTTTATCGTGGAGTGGATAAGTAGTCTGACATCCCAAAATCATTAATCATAGGTAGGAAAACAAGAAGCATCAGTTCATGAATCCAATTGTGATTTTTCGGGACTCATCCGACCATCCTAACCCTTTATTACAAGTATGATTTCCCAACCATAACCAAACATTATGTGAAAAAACCCTAATTCAAAATTCATAAAAATAGAAATAATTCTCATGCCATAAACCATGAAAATTTTACCATTTGAAAATAATTTCTCATTAAACAAATAATATTATACAAAACTCTCCCCCACATGATACTATCTATTAGACACAAATAAAATCAAGTTCATTAATAAACCATATTAACCAAATAAACCCACTTCTCATAATGTTCTCTCATAAACCCAAGTTATCACGTTAATCATAAAAACCTACATTTTACCAATAAAATGCCTACATTAGTAAATTCAAAAACCCAATACCAAGACCATGATCAAGTAACACCACATGGGTAGCCTAAATCTTATACCATACATCCTCTATGCATCCCACGATGATTATGAGACTTTCAATTAATTAATTATTAACTCAATATATCATTTCCCAATAGGGGATCCAAAAATAAAAATAATAACAGAATAATGAATCTCCCATTTATTACAACATAAGCATTAATCACATAAAAAACATAAACATAATCATTAATAATAGGGTTAAACAAGGGAAATGAACATAACACCAAAAGTTCCAACTAGCCCTTCACTCAATTTATAAAAATTTGAAAATCCATTTTCTACAATTATCTAAATTTTCAAAAACATTAAAAATGAATTTATTAAAATTTCATATCCTATCCACATAAGTTAAAGGAACCCCATTTAAATTTTAAAAAACCATTCAACCTTTAACAATAAATAAACTCATCCAACAACAAAGGGATCCCACGAACCCATTCGGCCTAACGTTAAATGGTCAAATTCATTTCATACTGAAAAAATTCATTGGAATTTTAATGAAATACGAAGAATTCATTAAACCCTATTTCAAAACTAGGTTCCATTGCACAATGAAATCCACCATTCCACCCAATTAAACCGAAGCCTTTAAGTATAAAAATTTCACCTCCGCACAAAAGATTTCCTATTTTAATATCCAAAAATGGCCAATGGCTTTTCCTCCATCACACGTTCCACAAAACACCACTTAAAATATATTTAAAGGTTAAAAGAAATCATTCATTTCAATATAAATTTTAAGTTACCTTTTGAAAAACAAAAAATAGGCACTACCCATTTGATTTCCACCAAACCCAATTTTTAGATAATCCTATTGAGATTTTTTAACAAAGATAGAATGTACTCCCATTTAAAACCAACATTAGAAAAAAAACTTCTTTTAGAATTAGTTGAGGTCACACCCAAATTTGAAACCAAATTCCCATTAAAAGGCCATTTTCTCCCAATGAAAATACAACTAGGAAAAAAACGTTACCCATCTTTAAATCTATTCAAAAGGCCGAAATTCATTTCATTAAAAGATTATTATAAATAAATATCCCAATTAAAATCATAAAATGATGATTATACAAAGAAAACCATTTATTCCATGGCCAATAAATAATAAAATACATTCAAATCATCAAAATGTTATCATATATATTTATAAATTCATTAAAATGGAATTAAAATGGAACATTCATATTATAAATCCATTGGTAACAAATATTATAGTGACACCTCCCTCAAAAAGGCTAATATCTAGACATAACACTTCATCACTTGAAGCCTTTGACAAAGACCACCCCACTCTAGCACACACATAGATTGTCATATATATATATATATACATAATCCAATTTACATTATCTCTACACCATGACATAAAATGTGCAAGGTATGTGTATATATATATACACACGTGTACCTATGCATGTGACTGAAGCACTTCAAGGATCCACCAATGCTCTAATAAATTAAACTTAGGGACCAACAATCACTAATTATCCTAAAAGAAACGTATGATCCCAATAAGTGTGAGGGAACCCATACATTGTATGGTAGCAACATGCCATGATGACCAAATATGCTTCACCTTCGGTGGCTGATTCCAGAATATGAATGAGGTCGACCTGACAGACCTTCCACATAACCTAACGATGAAAGCAGCCAAAAAAATTGATAAAACCATGATGTAGGTTTTGGATGTGAAGAAATAGGTGATGGAATAGGTAAAACTCTCCTATCAAAGGAGTTTATGAGGTTAGAAGATCTTACCTTGAAAGAACCGAGCGAGATTCGTGTAGAAATCAGAAGGATTCACCAAGTGGAAGAGAGGTCATGGGGGAGGGGAGGTACGTTGAAAAGGAGGAAGGGGGGAAGATCTGTGTGTGACTCACAATGTGGGTGAAATAAACGGGAGAATAAATGAAGAGATAACTAAAATAAAAATTAATTAAAACCTGATTTTTCAAAATTTTGAATATGTTCATGGTTTGTGCACATGATTCGATACCATGCGCTAACCATTCCCTGGACACTACCTACGTGAAGTAACACAAAACAATTACCTACAGGTATATGAATAGTTGAGAAAACCATGCTCAAACGATTCCACTCGGCACTACTATGTTACAGAAATCATCTAGACACTCTCTGCATGGTTTAATAGAATGCGCACAAGAGGTGCATCACTCCACTAACCCACCTGGGCACACATACAGACATTACACGGTTACTGCTAACCATGTGGGATGATCGTGAAACAATTAAAAGGCCTCCAAAACATAAATATTTTATCTTTTAACTACCAGAGCTCAAAAAATATCCATAATAAAATAAAATGACCTAATAAATACACCATTAAGTCCAAGTATTACACACATTTATCTATTTAATTTATAAAATAAAATTTTAAAGATATATGAATTGAATTACACAAAATTAATTCAATATTTTAAATCATAATAATTAATATATGTTAATGTAGTAAACATAATTTTTCATCTTATTGAATTTTAAAAACAATAAAAGTTAATATACTATAATTATGGTCTAAATAGGTTTATTGGGGTTATTCTATACTGAAAACTATTACAATGACAACAAAACTTGTTAAAATGCCTATTTATTATTTTAAATTTACCATACCCATATAATCATACAATATTATCTATTTTGGATCCATTATTTCAAGAAATTCACATGAATGTATTTTAAAATATTGAAAAGTTACATATCTTCCGCTCACCTCACTTATAGAAGGGTGAATCCTCTTATTTTTAACTCACAATAAAAAACACATAACTTGTGTTAAATACCTGAAAAAATAATTTCCTTTAATCCCTTCACATTTCCCATAATAATTTTATTTGTTAATAAACCATCCTATGAAATATTTTTTTGAAACCTAATGAGGTTGACCGGAGAAGATGTATATTTCTTAATCGAGAATTTTGGTATTATGTCTTATTCCACCAAATTAAAATTTATTCTAAAAAATATGATATAAAAAAAATAAATATATATAATATAATTATATTTTATTATGTTAATTAAATAACCTACATCGATCTCTTCTTCCATCAAATGGGAAACAAAATCATCATTCATGTGTACAATAGGCTACCGCCAAGCAAACTGATATAATTCATTTTCCATCATAGACTATCAGGGATATTTATGATGATATATTTATGTAATATATATTATTTCTAATAAATATTTATAGTTATGGTAAATTAAAATATCATATAGTTTCTTACAAATCTACTTATAAAATTATGATAACGTTGTTCGTTTGCACATTTGGATTTCCACCTTCACAATGCAATGTGATTTTCTTTTCATTACTACATCACATGGATGGTATATATAAGTGTATATAAAAAATTAGTTTATATTTATGATATAATGATCATTATAGAAATATAAAATACCACTTACCTTCTTTACACCAATATCATTGAGAAATTGAAATGATACTCATTCTTACGTATGGCACACCGTCTCTATGATTGTGACATGGATAATTTTTCATAACCATTTTTCATAGATTATTTTAAAGGAACAATTGATATATAAAAATTATAATTATCTCATTATTATTATTTTTTATATTAATTAATAATAATATATTTTACTTTATTCATCTTACCAAAGTAATTTTGGACATATCAGACAAATATCAACAAAACGTCTTACATGAACCTAAATTATTAAGTTATAGAATGAAAAATTATAATAAATAAAATTTAAAGAAAAATAAACATAAAAATGATTATTAATGTAGTAAATAATTATAAAAAGTAAATTTTCATCAATATAGTGATCTTAAAAGATTAATCATACTCAGGGTAATATATCCACTATTGCACCCACTTTTTTAGGTTATGACCATTCTCTCCCTCACTCACTTTCTATCACTCAATAATGTAATAGAATATTTTTTAATTATGTATATATGTTTATCACTTTTATAATTATCTTATTAGGGATTCCAATGAATGCTTAATATATTCCTTATGATCATTTAACAAATTAATTCTTTAAAAAAACTATTTTGATTATGATATGAGGAGATATTAATCTTCACGGTTTCATTCTATTGGTGATTTTTAGGTTTATCCCTTATTTTTTATTTCTTTTTTGGGGAACACATAAGAAATAACTTCTTATTATAGGTTTACCCAAATATTACTCCAATTAATTAGGTAATTATTTTTTCTCATGAGGTGTTATTAATTGGATTTATGGAGTAAACATATTCTACTTTGGGAATCTTTCCACTATGTGATGTTTTATTAGAATTTTTCCATCAATTTTGTGTATTTCGTTTTTGGGATTATTCCAAATTTCATATGTTTCATTAATATTATGAAACCGTGTTGATTATTTTATGATAAAATTTTATTACATATGATCCTTTTATTTTATAATATTATGTTATACCTTTTAATAAAATTCTATGTTTCTTTATCTTGTTTAAACCCATACTATATTTTTAAGATCACCAATTTTTTCAATTTATTCCCTATATTATCTCATACATTTTTATTAGATCAAATAGATTTATGAGAAAATTATGTATACTAAACATAATATACTCTAATTATTTTTTGATGTCTTGCGTACTTAGTATTCCAAAGTAACTGGTCCTTTTCGATGCCTTTTATGTATTAATGGTTATTTATTGTAAAATAATGTAATAATATGTATAAAAATTATGGGTTCATATAAGTTGGTATTAGAATAATTTATAGTTATTTTTGGATAATATGACAAAAATAATTAATTTAGAACCCTATGAATACGTCAATCTATAAGAAAATATACTAGATTTTTTGTGAAAAAAAAGAGTGAGTGGTTTCTAATAAATTAACACCCTATCTAGATACTAGAAGTGGATGTTTGTTTGGTGCATTTGTAACTAGCAGAAATTACCTAGAAATTGTGAATTGTTTTTTTACTCAATCAGCACCTAGTGGAAAAAAGATTCTTTTTTGAACATATATTTTAAACTCCTGGTCTACATGATTTATAAAGATAAAAATTATATACAAACCATTAATAAGGATTTGATCAAATTATAGATAAAATAATAAGGATATTAGCAAGGAAACATTAGACTGAAACATAGATACTTACAGGATATGGTATACATTTAAATTTTATTTTTTTATCTTATATTTATAATTTTCCCATTTTTATGCTTATTGGTTAATATATTTTCATTTTGTTTTTCTTTTTTCGCTGATAGTGGGAAATAAAATAAATTGTTCTAAAATACAATGTGATGGGAAATGTGATGTTTTAATCAATGATATGACTAATGTTATGGGTGTTACACCCTTAACATTAGAATTATATTATTATATTATTTTCATGGATATATATATTTTTTGTTGAGATTTGGGTTGAGACTTGATTAAATTTTTTGAGTTTTGGAAGCCCCGGGAGACGTTTCAGCCTATGGTCAGTTACAACATGGTCTGGGTAAACAATGCATTTTATCCCAAATAATTATGTGACTCGTTTTGGGGTCAATGGTTTTAGAAAATTGATTGTGAACTATTTTAGAAATAGTGTGGAAACCATTCATGATGTTATTATTATCTGGATAGTAGTGACTATATGGTTTGAAGGTAGATTGTCAAAAAGTGCAGCTAAATAGTCAAGTAGCCCAAATTCATAAAAGGACAAAATTTAATGTTCTAACTCCCCTATTTTTAGAACCATTCATGATTTTATTCCCATTGGTCATTTTTAGCACACGAATGGATTCCCCCATGCCCTCTCCCTTTGTTCTCCTCCTTCCAAGGATTATCTACCAATGATCTAAGGTATGTTTCTAGGGTTTTGGGTTTTTTATTCACATTTAATTGTCCTCCTTTGATTTATTGGGATTTATTTGGTGTGGGATATATCGTGGAAAACCCATGGATGATAAGATTTATCTATGGGTGGTTTTTTATGATGTTAGTGTGTTCATATCATGTCCCAATATTGGATATACCTTCCCTCTATGTGCGGTTTCATTCTCACTCCATTGAGGTTGGTGTTTCTATCCACTTACTTTAAGTCTCATTCCATTTGATTCTTATGTATTTTTAACTCATATATAAATGTGTCTAACAAACTTTTGGAATTATTTTTTGTCTTTTTCTAGTTTTTATATGATGAAAAATATTGTTATATGTTTTTAAAGGGTTTTATTTGATTATTTTTTATATTTTTGCACAAAAGGTGTTTATCAAAATGTCATTTGTTATTTTAAAAATTAATTTAATGTTCTAAGAGGTGTTATTTATTTTTAATATTTTGGTATTCTTTTTCTAGTTTGAGTTGGAACTTGTGTGAGGAATTGGGGAACATTCATAGTGTGATTCTTATGTGTGGCTTGTGGGTCTTTTTGAAATTCAATCATGGATCTTTAAAAAAAATTGGTTCATTTTATGGATACTCACAGTTTTCCACTAGATGTGGGAAATTCAATATTTGTTGGAGGTCCATACATGGATGGATATATAAATTATAATTTTCTTGGATGAACTTCCTCAACATAAAAGTTAAATTTCAAAACACATAACCCTCATCATAGGTTTTTAAAAAAAAATTAATGTTGTTAAAATTGTTCCTTGTTTACCAAATAACAAGAATTTGATTTGAATTTATATTTCAAATTTTGATCTTTTTGGTTTTTAGGAAGAGATGTTTGGATTCTAAATAATATGGAAGACCATTTGGAATCTTTATATATGTTGTGGGTTTTAATTTTTGTGTTATTCGGTGTTAAATATGGAATCATATTTAAAATGTAATGACCAATGTGGAATTGTGAACATAAAAGTTTTTTTTTGGAAAATGGATGAGAAAAATTATTTGGATGTATTGGAGTTGGTAATATTGATGTCATGATTAGTACTTTATAATTTTTTTGTAAATTAATTGTGGTTTTGAAAGTATAAGTACCCGGAAAAGATATTAGCTTGATTTGAGAAATAGTTTGAAATATCAAGTACTGTGATGTCATAGTTAGAAATTTTGAAAGTATTGATACAATATGTACTCCCCAATTGAGGATTTCATATTTTTGGTTATCATGTATGTGGTGTGAGTGTTTGGGTTAGGAATGTATGGTTCTAGAAGGTATGGTGATTCACATTTGTGAGGGACTCCTCCTTTCACCAAGTTCTATTACCATTGGTTTCCTATGAATCTTTTATAGGGTTTAGTGATGGGTAATTGTCTACCCAATTCGATAGGTTGGTAACCCTTGAATGTTTTACATTCTAGGTGGGATTTTGTACATATATTGGAAGTTAGAAAGACCTGCGAGTTATTGACTGTGGACCTACACCATATTCTTGTAGGTGAGTTTGATCTGAGTATGTCAAGGGATTTATCTAGGGATGTACTGAAAAACCTATTATTATATATTTATATGTTTAGTTTATTTTATTCACATTGGATATTGGACTTATTAGTTCATTCCCTACTTGTTTTGTTTATTTTATGTTTTTCATTACCACTTAATTTCACATGGTTTGGTTTTCACTTGGTTTTTTGGTTTTGGAACTGGGTTGTAGAAAATGAAACCAATTTTAATAAGGAAAGATACATCTGTTAGTTTAAAAAGTGAAATTTTTAAAATATTTATTTAGTTGTTTTAAAATACATAAAATTTTACTTATAATGTGTTTCAAGCTATATTTTGTGGACTATCTCGAAAAATGAAATGCATTAACTTTTTTATGATTACCTTCTGGGATTTTTTTAGCTAAAACATTACTTGTACCATTCTATTTTGGTAATCCCGCGTTATTCAACTGGTGTAGGTTTCTAGTTCAGTTGCAATTGGAGAAGGTTGTCTTGTGAATAGTTGTGACCAAGATGTCACATGGATATCTTTTTGGTATGGATCTTTATTGGTTATGAATTTAGTTCAAATTTATTTTATTCATCAGTTTTTTGTATTTCGATCAGTTGGTATATTTATTTAGAGTCATTTATTGTTGATTCATTTATTTGTTCAATTTTTTTATTTGATCCTAGTTTATTTGGTATAACCATTCCAATGATAATTAATTATATTATTGAAACTAGTTTCTCACTATAGGGATCTAGAATGCCCTTTGGTTCATTTCTTGGACCAGTTCGTATGACATGTTAGATGGAATCCCAGCTCGATTTGTGAAAAGAAGATATCATAGAAGGCCCTCATTGTTTGGGGTGTCTGGTAAATTAGATATTAGGATGGTAATGACATGATAGGTAGGTAAAAAAGTATATCATAAACCCTTTATTTTCTTGATCCTCATATTTCTGGGTGTATTCTGGGTTCTGAGACTTTGTTATGGTTTTATGGTATCTTTTGGATAAATAACAACAATGGATTGAACTCGGTGTTATTTTGTTATTTCACATTATGTAGTGAACCATGTGGAGTTTCAGTTTATGGTTCACGGTCCTTTAAGTTGTTTATTCTTAATAGTGGTATCACACACTAACCATTCCTCTAGGATTGGTATGGATACTAGTTCCACACTCTGGTAGTTTGGTGTGAGTTAATATTATTTTGTTTCAGTTGGTGCAAGTGAGCTTTTGAAATGAAATTGTTATTTCAAATGAAAATCATTACTTTCAATTCTTTGGAATTGGGAAAATGGGTTTGAAAAAAATTAATTTATTTGATTTGAAGATTTCAAAAATGTTTCATTCAATGATAAAGTGGTGGGTGTGACCATTAGTATTCCTTATGAATGTTCACATATGTGTGGGAATATGAGTAAATTCTATGATGAAATATGTCCATAGATAATATAATCGGAAGTTGATGAACACATTTGGAACAGTTCATAAGATTCTGTGATTGAATATGTAAATTTAAAAGTTGAATTGGATTTTCTAAAATGGATTGAATGAGAAGTTCATTTCATAAATTAGTTTTTTTAAAAAAGTGGTTTATTTTGTGGAAATAGATCTTAGTTTTTTAATGGTGGCCTTGGAAATGGGTTTTCATTAAAAGTGAGATGAAATGATGGATTTTTAAAAGAAATATTTTTCTTGTGCTTTCTTGTTTTTGGCTCAGGAGCCCATTTATTTGACTCGAGATATTCAATTTGGTTATTTTTGGGATAATGATGAACATAAGTTTGTGATCCTTTTGTGGTTAAAAATATTCTACATATAATGTTTCTTGATGACTCTAGTGAGTCTTTCCAAGTTTTTAGTTATACTCGGTTGTTTCCTATCTATCGGGATGACTGAGATCCATCAGACATTTATCGAATGGATTTAGGAAGTTTATAGTGTTTTTATATCATTGCGAACTCCCGAATATGTGAGGATTCATGACATTATTGTTTTGGTTGAGTGTCCAACATTAGATCATTTGAATATGTTTAATCTATGTAGATGCATGATGGGATGGCGTGGGAAGTGTTTAATTATGTTTTTTTTGATGTTTTATACATGATTAAGTGAATGTGATGAAATTGTAAGCGATCAACAGTATTTGGCAAGGCCAGTAGATAGTGAAGGACTATGTTGAACATTTTAAGGAGCTTGTTTCTTTCTCATCCAAAATTGTATAATAGGATTTTTAAAGGCTTATATTTTCATCATGGGTATTCATCTAGAGATTAAATAACGATCCATCTCATCCAAGGATATTTGTTTTGATAAGTTTGTTGATTAATATTTCCTATATGAGTTTTTTTATAGACTGTAAGTTAGAAATCTGACATCTCTTGTGGCTCATGATGGTTCACCATGTAGTAATGATTTCATAGAGAAGTAACCAATCTTTGAAGAGTCTCCCTAATTGGTTATGAACTCACTTTTCTGAAACCATTCGTTTGACTTCCATTGGTTCAGATATTTTAGGAATTTGAAGTTGTCTTGTTGCAATCCTCTAAAAATGTTTTGTCATTATGGTCGTTTGGGTCATCTAGAGAAGTTCGGTTAGAGGTGTTTCCTAAAGAATAAGTCTTTATTAGAGGATTTGAGTTCAAAACTATGAGGTAGTAGATGCCTCAGACATCGGGGCTCTAACCATAGACCCTTGGATGAAGCTCAAACACATTCAAGAATCTATAGGGGTGTGTGGGAGAACCTTGGATCAGTTTATGTCTCAAGTGCTGGATTAGGTATAGATTATATTTCCGGTTATAATTTTCTTCTTTTTTTAATTTTCCATTATCAATATAATATACTCTATGGTCATGTTATCTTTTAATCCTATTTTCTAAATTGGATATCGACCTTTAAATGCATTGACTTTTGTAAATCGGTATAAATTTTGGTTGTGCTCATTTTGAGATCCTGGCACCATGTGGACTTGATGTTTTGAGTTTTATTTCACTATTTGGTTCATTTCCTTTTCATGTTTTCCCTATTTTTGGGGGGATTTTGTTCTTGTATGGGAAAATTTTCTGTTTCAGTGGTGGGGTTGTTTAGGTTGTGTGGGTAATTCGTTATTGTGTTGGGTGTTCCAGCACAGGTCAGCTCTAGGAAGGGTTTTTTTAATTATGGTTGTGTTAGTCAGGTTATTGTGTTTTGGATAACCCTCTAATATTCTCAAATTTTTCTTCATTTCGTGGTATTCTATAGAATCAGTTTGGTGTAACTTTTGGAGTGAAATCCTCCCTAGGTTCACGGTTTCTTTCAATTTTGATCAGGGTTTAGAATTATGTTTTGTTATCTTTTGGTAGTGTATCATTATTTGGGGGAAGAGTTTGCCTTGATTAGAATTGTCACACCCTGAACTTTTGATTTCTATTATGTAATTATTTTTTCATTGGATTTTTTTGAGGCTCGGGTTGATCCCTTGTTTAAATTTTTTTATTTTAGAAGTCTCAGTTGAGTTTTTTGGAAATGCTATGTTAGATAATGGTTTGGGGAAATTGTTCAGATATTCCTGGGTAATCATGTAGTTTATTTCGGGATCAAGGAGTAATACACATGGGTTGTTCATTGTCTGAGAAACTATGTGGAAACTGTGTGTGAGGTTTTCTACTTTTGGATAATGGTGACAACAAGGATTAGAAAACTGTGTGGTTAAACTGTGCGAGCAGCCCATATTCTTGAATGTTTTAAATTTCAAGTTTTACCTCCATTATTTTTATTCCATTTTGTAATTTCCTTCCACTTGGTAATTTTTTCATATTAATGTAGCCAACAATCCCTCTCTCGTTGGTTCTCCTCCCTCCATTTATTCCCCTCTTTGGATCTAAGCTGAGTTTCTATGAATTTTTGGATTTTTCCAAACTATATAATATCCTCTATAGATTCATAGGATTTATAATTGTATTGGATATCTCTTGTATAAACCCAAATGGATAAGGATGTTGTGTTGGAGTTTTTAAAGGATATTCGGGTGTGCATATCATTTCTTGGAGTTGGATCTTCCTTCCCCTGATGTTCGGCCTCATTTTCACTCTATTGAGGGAGGTGTTTCCATCCATTTAATATTTGGATCATTCCATTTGATGCTTTTTTATTATTCAATCATATATAATTGTGTTTCACATACATTTTTCTGGATTTTTTGGCTGAGAATAATGTTTTTGTGTTTGAAAAAACCAATAGAGGTGGTTTTAAAGGGGTTTCATTGATCATGTTTTATAGTGATGCAAACAAGGTGTTTTTTATAATGCTAATTTTTCTTTTCAAGTATTATTTTTTGTTTGAAGTGGATATTTTAACTTTAAATATTTTGTTGGTGTTGGTGGAGTGTGATTTTGTCTTATTATATTGAATTGGGTGAATTTCATAGAGTGGGTTTTTATGTTGGTCTTGTGTGTTGGTTTGAAATGAAAGTATGGTTCTTTGAAAATGGTTTTAATAAATTTTATGGATACTTGTGGTGTACCATTAGATATGGGAACATTTTTCTATGATTAGTGTGCACATCGATTGGCACAAAAATGATAATGGTTTTGCATGAACATTCTCAACATAAAAACTAGGATTTCTTTACACTAATCCCCCCCTTCCTTATTCAAACTCTTAATGTTTTAAAAATGGTTCCTTAGTTCCCAAATGACATGAAAGTGGTGTCCATTTATAATTGAATTTTTATCCCATTTGGTACCCTGGATGAAATGGTTCAGTTTTAAATAATATGCAAGTAATTTGGGCATCTTTAAGTATTTATTATATTTTCATTTTTGATCAAAATGGTGTGGATGATGAAATCATATTTGAAATGTAAACAACGGATTGGAATTATGAACATGAAATTTATGCTTTTTTTTGATTTGGAAAATGTTTAGAAATCATTTTTTGTTATGTATTAGAAATGTTAATGAAATTTATGCTTTTTTTGATTTGGAAAATGGTTAGAAAGCACTTTTTGTTAGGTATTGGTGGGCACGGGTGAAAGTATATAGTATATCCCGATGTGGGTTATCGTGTGTGTGGTGTTGATGCTTGGGGTAGGCAAGTACAGTGGAAATAGGTAAGGATATTCACACATGTGAGGGCATCCTCATTTCGCCAGCCAATATTACCATGGGATTCGTTGGAATCTTTTAGTGGGTCAATTAATGTCTTCTTATCCAACCCGGTTAGATGGGTGGCTACCCCCTTGGATGTTTTAGAGGCCATGTGGGATTGTACTAATATATTGAAAGATAGAATAAATAGTGAGTAATTAACAATGCAGATGCACCATATGTCAATAGGTGAGTCTGATTTTTGTACATCCCGAGATTTCTCTGGAAATGTTTAGGAAAAAATGCATGATTATTTAACTATATATTCTATTTATTTCTACTACAATTTGGATATTATCTTTATTAGTTTTATTCCTTATTTTTTGGTTTCCATTACATTATACATATCTCTTTTTTCTCACATGTTATGGTTTTCACATTGGTTTTGGTTTTAGAAATGTATTGGGAAACTGAAACCATTTTTAAAGAGGAAATATTTGTGTGTAGTTTTAAAAAGATAATTTTTAGAAATAATGTGTTATTTTTTTTAATATTAATTAAATATTATAGATTAATTTGTTTCAATCGTGTCTTTGTAGACTGTCTTGGGAAAGGAAATCCATGGACTCATTGGTTATTTCCTACCAAGTTTTTTTATCTCACACCATACTTATATTATTTAGTGTTGGTAAAACAGGGTTGTAGTGACCCAAAGCCTGACATACATTACATTACATTACTTTTTCAGGATACTTAATACATAACAAAAACAAACACCCAAGGACCGTAATAGTTTAGTATCTTTGGAAACTCATAACATAATCTTCTAATCATTGTGAAAGATCTTCAACATCTCCCATAGAGATATTCACCTTTTGTTTTTTTTACCTAAAACCATTATTTATATCCTAGGGAAAAGAAAACATATAACGGGTGATCTCAAATTCCCAGTAAGGGTAAGCATGGAAAAAATAAAACAAACCATATACATTTGTACATAAAAACATGAATATAAAGTTTAAACATAAAAATCTCATGTTTTGAAATAAATCATGGCAGGACGTAAGGCATAGATCATAATAGGACAAAAATCATAATAAAATAACATGAGAATAAAACATGTAATTGTTGAAAACCATTAATCACAGTATATTATTTCCATAGTAGCCAAGTCATTGGTGCCAAGACCATCATATTGGACGATGTCCATTACTAAACCTGGTTTACATATCAATCCAGCCCTTTATTACTAAACTGGATATACATGTCATTCCAGCCATGTTTATATCATGTGATATAAATCATTACCCAATGCATTCGAGGGAGATATAGGTCCCACCCATATCATAGTGAAACCATTCTTATGTGTGACACAAAATAATAAATCATACATCATAGAATAACCTATGTAATAAAAAGGAATTCCTAAACATCATGCAATCATATCATAATACATATTAGATAAAAGATTTCTTAAAAATAATTCCATCATAACATATTAAAATAAATGTAATAATAGGGATATAAAACTAACCGTATATCTTATTAGATGGAAAATAATTTTGATAAAACACTTGAAATGAATTCATGAGGAAAATATCCTTTCTTATTCAAAATCATTTTCTTTTCACAAAATGTCTTTTAAATTTAAAAGGAAAGGATTTTGTTGAAAATAATTATGCAATCATGTAGAGGATGATTCATGAAATTAATGTGTTATAAAACTGTAAAATTCTATTCATGACGTATAATTTAAAAAAACATTCTCCTTGTACTTTTTCTGGATAATGAAAAAGTACCTCTTATGGTAAACAAAAGAAAGATTCCTTCCATGCTACATAGTAAAAGTCAAAAAAAGGAAAATATGACTTTAAACATACATGTAAGAATAGTGAAAACTTTATGAAAATATTTTGAGAAAACACTGACATGGATGAAAAATATCACCCTAGTAAAAACTTATGAATAATCAATCTCTGATAGAAATGAGATTGGCAATGTTACCCCTTACCTTATGTCAAATTTCATCGATATGTGTTCAAGACTCATTATAGTGGGTTTAAACATATTATTAAATTGTAACAGAACCATAATAATATTTATGATAACATATATGATTCACTTACGACTTTATATTACCCATTATTTTGTCAATTACATTTTGAAGCAGCGTTTTGGGTAAAATCCTTTCATTTAGTGTACATGTTTGGACTTTTTGTTCATGATATTTTTACTTATAGCCTGATTTACATAATTCCATATTTTAAAACATGATTTATATGTAATATATATTAATCATATAAATATATATGATAAATCGATAAGTGGAATGAAATACATCGTTCATGGAGACGGTATGTCGTACGTACGCATGAACGTTGTCTTCATTTCCTTATTTAATTGAATGGAAGTAAATTAAATATATATATACATAAATAGAGTATCATTATTATTTCCAATATTTAATTAATAATTATTATATATACCTTATAATCATTCTTTAATGGTTAACTTGGAGAATCAATCTCCTCGCTTTGTGGAGACGGTATTTCGTACATATGCCCGAGCGATGATATCATTACCATAATTATTAAATGGTATTGGAGTGGATTATATATTATCTCAGAATTAGTATCATGTTATAATAATCATATATATTTATTATTTCCACCATTATACCCATCCATGTATGGTGGTGGTGGAAAAATATAATACACCACGGCGTAGAGATGGTAAATCTTCCGTACGCATGCAAGATGATTTATTTTTTTTTATGGATGGATAGAAGGTGAAATAGGGTTTTTCAATATCTATAATAACATATCAGTATATTATTTATATTGATGTTATTATTTTATAGTTAAACAACTAAATAAGTTGAAGTAAAATAATAAATAAACAAGAAAGAATTGGTAGAAGAGATTACCTCTTCTATGACGCACATCCTTTGAACTTCATCTTAAAAGACTAGAGTTGTTCTTTTGAGAAGAATAGAACCTATATAATGTTACTAGATAGGTTTATAAGAGGAATTATAAGGGTTTGGCATAGCCTGATGTCTCAAAATGGTGTGATGAGGAGAGGGTAGGAGGTTCCCTTATATAGCATAGGAGAGGGGCACTTTTGTAATCCCCAAAAATATTAATTTATAATAAAATCAAATCCCACATAAAAACATCCAAAGTGACTAAAATTATGATATGAGATATTATTGAGATGTAATATCATCATCCAATAAAATTTAGAAATGTTTTTATTTTATTTTAAACCTTATCATTTTGATTTATCCTTATTTAATCTATTTTATTTTTTTGTGGTAATAATGTTATAAATTTTAAATGGATATAAATATATATATATATATGTGTGTGTGTGTGTGTGTTATTAATTGTATATACATTGATACTTTATGACATGGTAGACCATATAAATTTTCATTTGTAAATTTAAAACATATTTTTTATTTTTACAGAATTTAATAATATGTTATTTTCATAAAATATTAATAGTGTCAATTTTGACACAATTCAATTATTTGAATTTAAATAAAATCAAAAAATTAAGTATTTTTAAAAAAATATATAATATATTCCTAACAATTCATATGAATCTATAAAATTCATTTATCACATTATTTTGTTCATATAATATTTATTTTAATACTTTTAAAATCATGTGTTTGATATTTCTCTTAATAAAATTACATCATTTTTGTAGAATTATTTAATATACTTATTTGTGGAATAAATATTAAAAATAAAATACTATGATAAAGATACATATAATATATTTTATTAGAATACTTTTACTCTAATTTATCATTTTAAAATCACAACATTTAAATTGTTATATTCTTTAAATTATGAAGGTGTCAAATTTGACATTATTTAAAATAAAATAATATAAGTTCCATAATCACTTTTATAAAGCTCCAAATAGTCCAAAATTAATCAATTGTATTACTATTGTTTAGATATACATTCCAAATAAGTTTGTTTCAGGTTTTTGGGAATTTTTGGGGTATTATTATTTTAATAAAAACTATATTATTGATTTTTCACTAAATAAATAATTTATGTTTCATTAATGAATAAGCTAATTTGGTCATTAAATATTTCTAAAAAATTAAAAATAAATTACCATGACAAAGAAAAACATTTAATATTTCAAATGAGTATTTATAATCTAATTTATATTCTGTATAACCTTATATTAAAAATTAATTAATTATTAATGTTTGAGTCAGACATATTTATTTTCTTTGAATGAAATAAATTAAAGGTCTTAATCACATCCAAGTGGGTTCCAATAGATTCAATTTCAACCCAAGTATGATTTATGGAAAAATATAGTCATCAAATTATATTAATAAAAGTGTTAGAGTAATTTTATAATATTATATTTAGCCTTAATTACACGATTTACCTTTAAGTATGGTAAATAAAATGTACCGAAGTTAATATTCATAATGCCTAAAAATAAAACGTATCATATTAATATTATTTGGAACAAATTAATCCAAATATGGAATCCATTTTTCAAAATTCAATATACAAGAGTTGCAGTATTAAATTAAAAATCAATCCCACTATTGAGAAAAAGAGTTTTAAAAGTTTAAATTTTGAAAAAGATTGAAATGTTTTTACCTATGAATTCAGTGTAAAATTAATGCTCATGACTTTAATTATAATAAATTGTAAAAATATATACTAGTTCTAATTTAAAACCATTAAATATGATAATTTAACCTTATAAATTATCTTGATGATAAAAGTTTTTTTTAATTAAAATTTAGCATATTTTTACTATTCATTAAAATATAAAAGTTAACAAAAAAATATTAGAAAATTATCCAAAGTAAATTTTTATATAATTATTGCAATTAATAAGATTATTTTGTCTAATTGAACTTTTAAACGTGTTAAAAACTAGTTTTAAAGCGGTTGCACCATCAAAAAGTAGCAAAACACCATTTTTTGAAAAACATGTATTTTACCCTAAAATTTTATTTTGTTCTCATACCATGTTCTAGGTTATGTATAAGATTAATGATAATATTTTAAAATTTAAAATTTTATTAATACTATAAATAACGGGTAGTTCATAACAATATATCATTGTTTACTGAAACCCTGTATTGGGTACAACACACGCTATCGAGGAAGGTCGCTCTTATGTGTAATGCAAGCCATGTCAAGGTTGCATGTAGTGAATGATTACTTTGGTTTTGCGTATGAAATAATAAAAACATAATACATTTATACATTGATCAAAATCTATACTCGGTGTTGTGTAAAATGAATTTTATTTGAAATAACTTGAAATTGTGTCCTACACAAACCAAGATTAGTGTTTCTTATACTACAATGTAATACGATATAACGTATAGAGTAAGATAATATTGGTGAAGCATGCATCATAAGACATAAAAGAAATTAAAAATAATATTTCTCATAAAATCTCCGGGTGTGACACGGGTTGTTTTTTGGGTGTAGGTTTCTAGTTCGGTTTCTTTTGGAGTATGTTGGTTCTTGGATGAAGGTGACTCAGATGTCACATAGAGATCTTTTTGGTATAGTTATATAATAGTTTTTAATTTATTTCCATTTTATTTTATTTAGTAGTTATATTTTTGGGATCTTATGGTATATTTATTATGATATAGTTATTATTGATTCTTCCATGTGTTTGGTTTGTTTATTTGATCACAGTTTACTGGTAAACTATTCTTACAATAATAAAATTGATGAACGAAACAGGTTTCTAGCCCATGGGGATTAACAACACCCTTCAGACCATGTCTCAGATGGGGTTGGATGTTGGTTTGAATGGCATCCCGACCTGGTTCATGACAATGAGAGAGTGTGATTATAACTTTATTGCAGTGTTGACTCTACCAGATCGAGTTGTGAATAATAACATGAATCGATAAGAACTCCCTCCTTTCAATAAGAATCAAAAAAAAATTACTAGATCCATTAATTCAAAAATGGAATCATACCATTAGTATATATTCTTATACCCTAATAACGGAAGACTGACTTAAGTCAATTTTTATGATATTCTCTATCCACCAATTCTCAAATCTAGAGAATGTTGTGTGGGTTGTTTATCACATAGAGGTTAAAGCTAATCGGTGGTAGATACTGGTTAAAACATGAATTACGAAGAGGATTTTTACTACATGGGATATGAAGACATCAAGAAAATATTATTCTACAAATAGATTCTGTAAACTCTCTATCTCAATATAAAAGGATAGTTCCGTGAACTGAAGAAAAAGATAAGTTTAAAGGGGAGTATATGGAAAACATCCCAAGGCTTGCATAAAACTCCTCTATCTTTATAATCCACACCAAATGTATGGTGGACCACTTATTTTTTGGATTAAATAAACTTTTATGAATTCAATACATGATTATAAACTCCAATAGTCAAGAATATATTTTATATTATGCCATCGAGGTTGACACAATGATTGGTGACTCTCAAGGGTGTCATGGGCTTGGATATAGAGATTCTAAAATAGTGTTTTCTACTCAAGTATCTGTGGATAAATCCCATAGAGGAAAGAAAAATAAATATCTCACTTCTCAATATTGTGGGATGAAAACGCTAGAAAATAGTTGAATGGACTACAAAATGTTTCAAATATTGAAAATAGGGGATGCAAGATGATAAATGATGAAGGGAAATGAAGAAGCCCCACCAATGAGAAAAAAGAAAATAAGTTTCAGGTCAACTCTTATCCTACTGTATACTGTTTCAACATTAAGGTACATGAGATTTATATATGAAAATTACTTAATCAAAGGGTTGTAAAAGAAAATCAATGAAAACAACCTTGTAGGCTTATAGAGAAAGGCGGGTCTTCTTTTTTCAAAACATTTTTGGTGGATCAAAAAAATGGTGTGCAAAAAACTCTATTTATTCCTTCAATAATAAAGAACAATCATTTTTATTTTGACTCTACACATTATTTCATATCATGAATTTTTATTATAACTATTCAATAACCACCTAAGAAAATGGCGGTTGAGCTATATATTAGAACAAAAACAGAGAAATAGTTACATACTAAGTAAATGACTCCTCCCCAGTCAATGTATGAGGCCAGGACATTCAAAACAATATTTTCATACAACCATTTTTGGAGTTTGATTCAAAATTGGGAATGAATGAGTTATCCTTATATAAATACTACATTAACATCTATGACAGGGAAATCATTTTTCAAAATCCAATCCATTCTATAATTCTATACAACCTTATGGAGGAGGATGACTCTCCTATAGAATCCTCTACTCAAGCATGACCATTTTTCCTTATGTGAAAGAATATCTAGATAAAATGATTTATAAAATTGAGGGAATAAGTATTATATATAATCATGTTCTAAAGGATTGTGTTGACATATTCCTATAAGATTTTTCTAGTTGTCATCTTGACTTAGAGGTTCAGTTTTCAATCATACCTATACAATTTTATATAACCATATCAAAAAATCCATAAAAAATTCCACTGTTTAGTTTGATGAACTCAGAAAATAGATATCATAAAATCTATTAAAGTGTTTAATATTCTTGAGAACTTCACTATGATGTTCACCAGTCCTCTTTATCATGAATAAGGATGTGGAAATGCTCATTCGTATTGATTATTTTTAACTAACCAAAATAACCACCAAGAACAAGTATCCCCTTCCATGTATAGGTATGTTCTTAAATGAACCTCATGGGGACTAGTATTTCTTAGTGGGGGAAATTAAGTTGGTATATCACAAATTAATGGCAAGAATGATGATATTCCAAATAGTTCTTTTTTAATAAGGATTGTACATTAATGTTAATAGTGATTCCTTTTAGTCTCAAAAATACTATAGCAATCTTTATGGACATTATTGATAGAGTCTTTATAGATTACCTCAAATAAAACAGTTTTCTTAATCAATAATACTCTCATATACTCCATTATTAAGGGACAGAGTGAGGAAAATTTAAATAATATAATAAATACTTTTTTAAATGAGATTATGTGTGAAAAGTGTCGTAAATGTGAGTTCTTGATAAAGTGTGTATCATTATTGGAGAATTTTATCACCAAAAAAGAGATATTTGTTTACCCTTGTAAATCAAAGGCAATTGAGCAGTGGCATAGAACAAAATCTATAATAGGGATTTGTAGTTTCCATAGAATAGGTATATATTACTAATGTTTTTTAGAAACTCGTCATGATTATCACACCCAAAAACCAAGTTAACTTAAAAAGGGTAATTTTATTTGGAAATATTGAATGTGATTAAACAATTATGGAGTTGAGAAAATGGATTATCACTACATCAGTCCTCACACTACCCTCAAAATGGGGAACATTTTTTGGAAAGTGGAAATTTAATTTTTTTAGTAAATAAAAATGAAAAATTGATAGTGTACACCTAAATGTAGTTAAATGTTCATGAGTGGAACCATCCAACACATCTTCTAGAGTTGGTCCTAGAAATATATTAGTTTAAAATATCATGGTGTTAACTATTTGGTGATAATTTTTAAATATATATGTATCATAATATATCAAATATATAGTCACATGGAAGGAGATTGATATGATATATAAAATATGGTTATAGCTGATCACGGACTATGAAAACTCAATCCATTTCCATCTCGGGAAATCATAAAAAAGTGGAGATTCTCTATGTAGAAAGGATCAAAAAACATATCAATAATGAATATTGAGAATGATATAATATTCATAGACATGAAATGGATGAACATGTAAATTATAATAAAGGAAAAATCAATATTCCTTTATAAAAATATTTCTTATCTATCCCTTTTGTAAAAGATAAATGATTCTCAAAGGAATTATGTGAATATTCAGAAGAAGGTGAAAACAATATATATGAAAATTGAAATACACAGAGTTCAAAACTAATGAAGAAGGATTTTTAATATCAGGGTCATGAATATGGTTAAAATATAATCTTAATATAAAGAAAATTTATTTAATGATTCACACATATAAACCTTATTAATACACCTAGAGAATATGAGGATGTATTGAGATCGTCGAATGAACTATTTTTCAGATGGTATGAAGAAGATGATCTTGAAATATACCTCTATATTTATTTGATATAAATATTTTATTTTTAAAAGGATAAATTCTATGTGGATGATTAAACTATTACCTATGACTAGATGGAAGTGGGATGTTATCATTGTTGACCTTTTTACTTGTCTTCCAATGACATCAGGAGGAAATAATGTTATGTGGGTTGTGGTGGATCACGTTTTTAAGACCACCCACATAATTAAAATTTGAGAGGAAAAAAACATAATAATCTTTTTAGGATACACAAAAAAGAAGTTGTGAGGTTATAAAGAACCCAAAATCTTCATAGTATCTATTCTAGATTTGTGGTTTTTTTAAAAAAAATTGAGAAGTGTCCACTATTCTCTAAATACAGAGTTGAAATATAGTATATATTATATCCCATAAATTGATGTACAATATCAGTGGACTATAAAAACACAAAATTACATGTTTAGATAATGATCGATGGATTTTAAAGGGGGATGCGATCAGAATCTTCTCCTAATTGAGTTCTCTTACAATAAAAGTTTCAAATAAAGAATCCAAATATCTCTGTATTAATCCCTTTATATGATGATATTTTGAACACCTGTGTGTTTTGATGAATTTATTTATTCCAACCTATTAGGAATTCAAATATTTTATGGAATGGCTGAAAATTTCAAGACCATCTAAAAACAAATTAGATTTAGTTAGAGTTACAATAAAATCTCTCCAGAAAATAGATGACGAGACCTTGAGTTTGAGGATTATAATAAAGTGTTTCACAACATATCACCATATAAAAAAGTCATAAAATTTGGGATGAATTTAATGATAATACCAATGTGCATTGACCCTTTTTATATTTTTTATATCATTGGATCTATGGATTATCAACAAGCACTCCCACAATCTCAATCTTATGTATAAGATGTATTCCTTATTTCTCTCTCGAGGAAGTACAAAATCATCTCCCTCATAAATAATAATTTAATAGGTGGAAGTGCTGGGAAATAGTCCCTTTTGTTAATAGAAGTTGTTGTCTATGTTTTACTCTTGAGAGGAAAACTCACCTTATTGAACTATCCTGGCAGTACCGTGAATTCAAAGAGGCAACATTATAACCGAAAGAAGCCATGAAGTAGAAGTAACCTCACCTATATTATTCATAGTAGTTAATATGAATTAATGTAGGTGAAATTCATTAAGGGGGAAAAATGTAAGAACCCATTTTTAAAAAAATTAAAAGTATTATAGATAGAATATATGACAAGAAACACCAAGACTAAACGAACCATTATTATTTAATTACAATGGTTATAAGAAAGCTGTTAAATAAGAAGCTATAAATTGTACTGACTACATTATGAAAATTATATAAAATTCCTACTCAATATATATGTATTTTTAAATGTATATAAAACAATCACTAAATATTATAGTAATATAATGGTATTATTCATAACCAAATTTTCATCAATAATAATTTTTTGTTCTATTTTTGAGTGAATATTATAAAATGTTTTTCGAAATTTGTGAAGCATTATTTTATGAAAATGAAATATTATTTAAAATCATCATATAACAATTGTTACAAAGTGAAATTTTGGGATTTTTTTGAAATAGTTGACTTTTCAAATAATAGTGAAAATTGTTGATTTTTCAAAATAATCTTATACAATTTCAATAACTCATGGAATTTAATAGTAAAATTATATTTTTTAATTTATTATTAAAAAAATATGAGAATAAATTTTTATAATAATCTATTTAATTTCCTTTAAATAATTATTTTTCATGATTTTCAGAATAAAAAAAATTTTATGATTGAAAATAATGTTTTATAAAACCTAATTTTACTATATATACTATATCCAATTTTTATAATTAAAAAACAAAATTAAAAATATTTAAATGAAATGTATATATTATAAAAATAATAATATAATGTTAAATTTATATATTTATTATTTTTTTCATATAGTTAATGTATGGTCATTTTGTGCTGGAAGATGTATTTCTTTGAATAACATTTTTTGATACATTTTACATGTTTATTTTTAAATTTAATCCTTCAACATAAGTGAATTTAATTTTACAAAATTTATTCCATACTTTTAATCTTATTAATAAATATTAGGTAATAAATTATAATTATTATTTGGCCATAATGAATAGTAAAAACAAAACAAATTAATTTCTATGGATAACACCAAAATAGGTTTACCAAGAGTTTATTCTATAAATATAAGAATTAAATTTACCTATTTTCTAAAAAACATTGGTTTATGTTTTCTGGATATTAATATGTTCTCCTTCTAATATTTTCTATTTTAGAGCCATTTCTTTTAAACATTGACACGATATTATTTAAAAATATTAAAAATTTCAAATTGTGCCACTCCCCTCACTTATAAATAAGAACCAACTATTATATTTTATTCACAATTAACAAGAGAATTTTTTTTAGATTATATTATAATAAATACATTCCTTACCTACATTACCTTTTCCTTGATAACTTAGTCTAATTACAAAACCCTCCTAGGTAGTATTATGGTGCAATCCAAATTTGTTTTTTCAAAGAAGATGTATCCTTCTCAACAGAGGGTTTTTAATTTCTTCAGAGACCTCTATAAAATCTTGTAAAATAATGTTGATATACTAATATTATTATGACCAATAAACTGATATTTTATTATGTTAATGGTGAACAGACTTCTGTCTCATCTTCAATCAAATGGGAAACAAAACAATTATTCCTGTGTGTAGAGGACTGCTACCTCACAGACCGATAAAATTCCATTTTCCATCATCCCCTATCATGGATAAGTATGATTATGGATTTAATGTATATATATTACATTTATTTAATATTTATCATCCTATAAAATTATTATCTCATATATTTTCTTACCACCCCATTAATTAAAATATGATAACATCATCTATGTGCATGTGTGGATTACCACCTCCATGAAGCGATGTGATTTTTTTCATTACCATATCTCATGGATAGTTAATATAAGTTTGTTCAAATAAATATAACAATATTTATGATATAATGATAATTATTTGAAGTTAAATTAAAATATACCTTTTTTCTCCCTTGTTTTTGAAAATTTAAAAGTTACTAATGTGTACGTACGACATACCGTCATCAAGATTGTAGTGTAGTTATTTTTTCAAAAACATATATCAGGGGTAGTTTGAAAGGAATTATCTATTTATAAAACTAAAAATTATTTCATGAATATTATTTTGTATATAATGAAATAATATCTTCTTTAACCTCATTCAACTCACAAAAGTGTTTTAGGTGTATGACTTGAATATCATAAAAACATATAACATTAACCTAAATGCTCATTTAATTTAATATAAAATGATAATACATAACAAAAACATAATCTTGAAAAGTGTAATTAAAATATTAAATAATTAAAATAATTTTATTATTTAGGATGATAATTAACATAAATGATTGATTATACTCAAGGTAAGGGATCTCTCTAAACCACCCTTTTCATCATGTTATAACCTTTCTCTCTCGAAATCACGTTACCTATCTATTTAATGATATAGAATTATTTTCAATTCTATATATATGTATCAAAAATATTTAAATATATTATTCTCCCTTACATTGATGGGTAATTGATTCCATAGGATCATTTCTCAAATGCCTTCTTTAAGAAATCTATTTATTATGATATGAGGCAAGATTATGTAGCACATTTCATTTCCTTGGTAATTCTTATTTTTATGAATTATGTTTAATTTAATTTTCATAAAAAAATTAATCATGTATGTGTTTTTATGGGTGAGTCCATATAGTGCTTCAATGAATTGGGTAAATCATTTATCTCAGGAGACATTAAGTATAAGATTTATGGATTAAACCTAATCCACTATGGGACTCTTTCCACCATGTTTTGTTCTCTTAGATGTTTTCCTTTACTTATGATTATGTCATGTTTTATGTTTCTTCATCATTTATAGTGTTTCTATGATCATGTTATACCAAGTTCATTATGTTATTCTCTGATATGATTACCTATATCTATTTTATTTTATGGTATCATGTAATACCATTGACTCAAATGTTATGCTTCCATATCATGTTTATATTATTACTGGACTTTTTAGCTCACATCCGTTATATGTATTACTTAGGTTATCACATGTAGTTTTATGATCTCAATTGGATTTAGGATATCATTAAGTATATTTAAATAAAGACACATTATTTTCATTTTGATGTCTTAAATACCAAGTCTTTGAAAGGCACTGTGAAATTTTGATCCTTTTTTTATTAATGGATATTTATGTTAATGATCATGTATTAATTTGCGAAAAAGGGATTGGTTGTCTATAGGAATATTCCAAGATATATTCATTCTTATATTTTCTTTGTTAAATGGAGAACCTAAGAAGGATGGTTCTCAAATGCTTAGAAAGTGACAAATTTAATAAAAATATATAGAGGATTAGATCATAACAGTGTGATAAAAATTTATAATTAGAGTAATTATAGATTTAAATAAACTTGGAACCATTATATCTAATCATCAATCATGATATAAAAATGTAGATCATGGAATAAAGACTTATATCCATAATAGGGTCATTATGAAAACATAAAATATATCATGGCATTAGAATCTGGAAAACATGAGAGAATAATAATATCATGTCAAAACATAACATAGTAATGTATTAAAAACATAAGAATTAAAAATTATAACATAATTCAATGTTAACCACCAAGAAATTCATATCATATTGGACTAGTCTAACCACATGACCCAATTAATGTTGGACATGGGGATGCCATAGTTGTCCCATAACCTAGAGGGCTTGAGGTGACCACTGACACATAATATAATAATAAATCATATATATTTCCCCCATATGAAATCTATTATACATCAAATAATGAGTAACCCATGTAAATAATTGGCACATAAGAGTTAATTAAGTATCACAAAATAATGTACCACAATTTCTAGCACTCAAAAGAAGCACGAAATAAAAGAACATGTATGGTGACATATGAATCATAAATTTATAGTAGAATGAGCATTCAAGGAAAGAGAGGAAAACTTATGAGAACAAATAACAATGTTTTATTGAAATTCATGTTGGATTGTTATAATAATAAAGTTATATTTCACGTTCAAAATTATTTTCAATAAGTGATAAAAACATTTAGAATTATTTTATAATTAAGTATACTAATAAACTAACCATGAAAATTAAATAATGTTTAATGAGTTAGAAATGTGGAGTGTGATGTAACAAATAAATGGACATGGAAGGAAATACTTTTTCATGATTTCTAAAAGTTTTATAGAAACACAACTTAAGAAAATAATTATTAAAAAATTGAATAGTGATAAAGAAGAACATGATGAAAGAAAAAAATATTATATACTTATCTTTAAAATAAGTAGTTAAATGATTTTTCATAAGAAAGTATAAGGATATGACACGAAAACTAAAAATATATATAGGTGATATTTTCCTTTATGTCAATATATATCTAGGATATAAGAATCAATCATAAGATAAATTTTGGAAAGGAAATGAAATATAACAGTAAATAACAATTAAACACCAAATTTTATAGATAATTTTTAGAATATAAAAAAAACATATAATGGAATTGTCAATGAATAAGAGGATGACATAATGAGAAGAAAACTAAGTCAAGAAAACTATTATACCGGATTCCCTCTTGCTCAGATCTACACTAACTCTTTGTATAATCAATTTATAATTATTTTAAAAAAATTACAATCATTTTTTATAATTAAATTATTTACTAGTAATAAATTATAATATATTTTTTCCCATATATTAATCATTTATTGAAAAAAATTAATAATCATATTATAATTGTTTCATTTATTCATTTAATTTTTCTATGTGTCTGTTTTAGCCATTATTTTGTGATCATATGCTAATTGACATATAATTATATTAGTAATTATTTATATTTTTTTATATAGTTCATAATTATCATTTTCATTTCATGTAATTTTTGGTCATAGTTCATAAACAACTATTATTAATTTCATTTTAGAAAATCCCCATAATAATTGATTTTATTACTAAAAATAAATGTAAAAATTACCATTTCAGAATTATGAAAACACAATAAATCAATTATTATTACACCATATTACTAAAATTTATGTTTACTTAATCACTAATGATGTCATTATTATAAAATCAATTATATAAGTGTCAGAACAGACATAGACAAGAATGTTCTATACAAATGAGTGGTTAAAAATAAAAATTTTAAAAATTGTAATATCATTTATATAAAATATTAAATATGTTAATAACATATAATTATATTTTTATATAATAATTTTGATGATATTATATGATAATGTAAATTAAAAAAATTTCATGTACTTGTTAAATTGAGGGAATTGCTCCTTCATTCAATGACTTCCTTGGCATTGAAGGACATTTTCCTTGTATTGTAAATAAAATATTCAATAATGGGTGTTAAGGTTTTATGAGAGAAACTTGCGTAAGGTATTATGTTGAAAATGGATGTATAAATGGGGATTAGAGTGGGTGTATACATTCTCCTTATGTTGGTGAAAACAAGGAACATTTCTATAGAAACATGACTTATGTGAAGGGAAAACACGAAATCACATGGGAGATAGGTGGGTTATATTAGTAAATGTTAGTAAAAATTATATAATTTTCACACATACCTAAACCAATATAATTTAATGTTTTAATATTAATATAATCATCAAAATTCAAGCCATGTAATTTTACCCACTTCAGATTGCTTTTAAATTATAAAATTATATATCACAGTAATTAATTTTTTATAAAAAAATAAAACAGACCCTCACTTACCTAATTCCTATTTTTTATTCAAAATTTGGACTTAATTTTATTAAATAATATTTAAAAATATAAAAATTAAACTCTTATATGAAAACTCATAACATTAGAAAAAATATATTCTAGAAAAAATAATGTTTATAAAACTAAATAATTTTATCCTTATTCCTCATAAAATATCAATCATCGTATGAAAATAAATAAATAAATATATATATATACACAATATATTTCATTAAAAAGTTTCATTTAATATCATAAATTTAATTTAATAAGATAAAATTACAAATCACATCGAGATAAAAACCATTAAAAATTTATCACATTTTGAAATTATATTGATTTAATTATATCACATTAAAATTATTAAATTATATATCAAATATTGATATTTATAAACCCCTTAGTGAAAAAATCATTTTTTTATTTAATAATTTTTTTTAAATTATTTAAATGAAAAAAAAATTTATTATTTACAAATACAAATAATACTAAAGAAATTTATATATTAAAAATCAAAAAAAAACTCTACATATAACCTAATATTTAGATAAGAAATGGGGGGAATGAGTCGGTGGTAATTCAGAAAGCATGTATCTAGTTGTTATTTCCTTGTGATTAAAATTTCACAAATACAATTCCACAAAACCAGCAATAATTTATGTTCATCTTGTGTGCGGTCAATGGAAAACCCAAGTGATGTTAACTCTATTTAAACCTTGTAAAAATGAGACTCATGGTTATAGATTCAACTACGTGACTCCATTACATCATTTGTTATATATAAATTTCATAATTGTATTACTTCAATTTAAAAATTCTAATTCAATGGCTATTTCATAACAGTAACATTTTTATTTTATACAATACCCTTATACATTATTTCATTAATCAATCTTATATCTAATGATGGCATATACCCAATGGTCATACAAGACAAAATTCTATATATAACTAATGCCCATATATACCAAACTATCATATATGCATAATGAATGCAACCCACTTTCTTTATTGTTATATATTTTATTTCATACCTATCTATAATTAATCATATGATTCTATAATTTCTCACTCAATATGGTTCACATACCCAAACACACACACATACACACATAGAGACATACAAACACACAGATATATATATATATATATATATTGATTTTTCTATATTTATTATTAGTGGAATATTGTATATGGAATATGTAAATGTGTAATATTTATGTCTTGTTATATTTTTTATAAGATGTTTTATTATTTTCCTTTTGTTTTCATAATGTTATTCAATTTTTTATCATGAAATATACATTCAAAAATAATTTTTACAATAATAAAATATATTTTTCTACAACATAGCTTTATGTTATAGGTAAAACATGTAATCTCCTAAATTAGGCCTTTAAAGATAATTTTATAAAAACATCGTAGTGTGTTATAGATATGAAATATAACAATCGAAAATATTTACTGGTATATTTTCTATAATCAAAAAATATTCTCTATTTTAGATTTTAGTATAATGATGAAAAGGTAGAGACATGCTCTACTACTGAATTTTTTCTATTATTGGATATTTATGAGGGAGTTAATTGAAATTTTTATAAAATTATAACGTTTATCCTTCATAAATAGTGTATTTTAAATATGATAACTTACTAAAATATAAGTGTAGTTAAACACACTAAATAATATTATGAAATGAGTAATTTTGAAGATATAAATATTAAAATAACAAAAGCTAAACATAAAAATAAAATATAAATAATATAAAATAATATATAAAAAATAATTTCATTTCAAATGATAATATATAAACCCCAAAATGGATATTCAATTGAAATAAATGGAAATATATTATTTATATCAGAATTGTATGGAAGATATATCCCTAATCTGATACCATATGTCTCAAGATGAAACATCATTAATCATAGATATTAGAAGCATAAATTTATATACTCATACTTATTCAGTTAATGATTAGAATAAAAAGATCATACCTAAGAGATTTATCAATCACAAAGATTAGAAACACAAACTTGTATTCCATAAAAGTGTTATGATCATTTAATATTTAAGTTAAATAATTATGAAAAAATATATTTTCTTATAATAATTAATCAAAAATATATAATCACTTAAATAATATGACAAAAAATAAATGAAATTTCTCAATCAAGTGTTCTTGATTAGATATCAAATATAATAACTTCCACACTTCAATTTTTTATCATGTGAACCTCACATCATTGGTATTATTTTTATATATATTCATTTTAAATCATTTAAAAAAATTATAATATCTTGAAGATGAAAATATATCACATTATGCAATTTATACTTACCTAAGTATGATCATCCCTATGTGATATGATTCAGGCAATTCATTAAAATGTTATAGATTAATTTTGATCCAGAGTGAATTAAATTTGATGATGATAATTTGAAGATAAAATTATCCATAAAAAAATTTGAAAAATATTGCGGTCCCCTCATTTAAAATATGTTATGTATTTTAATTTATCAAAACAACGATCTCAAACATTTCATTTTAGGAAAATGACCAAACAATATCAACACATTCTTGGGATATCATAAAAGTACTACAAAAATTAAACACAATCTTATTGAAAATGACTCATTAGTAAAACTCAGCAGTATTAACACTCTATTTTTGAATTTTTACCACAAATATATCTGTCAGTAATTTAAATAATTAAAAACACTATTTTTTAGTAATTTTATGACACCCTAAGTGTGTGTAAAAAATGACCCAGTTGTATCAACACTCTCTGGTAGTTATTTCATATCAATAGATTTTATTTTAATTGGTATTTTCATTTGGGTATGGCATCATAAAATTCTTGATTTTTATTTCTTTGAGTTTACTAAATTATAGTCAATATGAATACATTTAAACCATAGTTATCTTAAAAATCCATATTAATGTTTTTCTATTATCAATATTTTACATTCTTCTTTTTGAGATAATTTTAAATTGGGAAACTGATATAAAGTTGTAATTTTTTCTTGTGATCACATAGCAAGATATTAATTTAGTATAAAAGGGAAAATTTCAAAAACCTCCCAATATATAATTTTATAATTATTATAATTTATCTGTATTTATTTATAGTTATATAAATTTATAACATCATTTTGATATTTGATTAATCTCACCTTGGATTATATATGGATATCACATAATTCATTAATAATGTCTTCAAGATTCATTAAATTAGTTATATATGAACCTTGTTTATATTCATCATGTGATATTAATCTACTCCTAAAATATTTGTAACCATGAAAATAATAATTCATTCAATTACGTATAGTAATTTAAAAATGAATAATACTATTTTCACCCTAATTCTCTACAAATTCATTCAAATTACCACATGAAATTTTTTTAGAAACCATTAATATTCATCAGTTCCTTTCAAAACTTTTTATTTATTTATAAAATGAATTATTGTGAATTTAAATTAATTTTAACTTAGAATATTCATTTGGAATGATATTAGAAAGGTCATTAAATTTAAACTTCATTTCGATAGGTGGTGATGATTTTTTTTCATACACTATCTCAAAAAATTGTTATTTTATTTTAGTGTTGCACAGGGGATGACCAAGTTCAATCTCTAGAGGATTGGTTATAGTCAATTACTCCCTAAAACTAATCTAATCTTTTTTTCTATTTTTTTTGAAATATATCATTAAGATATTTCGGTTTGATAATTCATAATTAATTATTGAAATTAAACATGAATATGTAATGAAAACACAATGAAAGAAAATATAATGACGTTAGAATGAAGTGAAGTATTTACTAGAGAAAAATCCTGAATAAACCCACAATGTATTTTTATTGGTTTCATCATTATTTAATTAATGAACTCTATATTATGTGTGAACTTCCACTTCTCCTATTGTTTGGAATAATTAGTGCACTTAATGTTATCTGAGGGACCAATAATCCACCTCCTTGGTTGAGGTAAAATATAGAAAAAGAGAAATATAAGCATTACGTAGAATGTGCAGATGTAATTACACCATTCTATCAAAGAACCACACAATCCTAACTTTAAGAAAATAAGCAAAAATAAAAACGAATTTTCCAATACTTGGGATCAACTATTTGTTACTCCCTCAGGATCCTCTTTATGATAACTACTCATGATCATGATCATAAATGATTATATTATACAATAAAATGAGGAGGGAAAATTAAAGAGATTTATAAAAGGGTATAAATGAGAACACATAAATTAAAACATGAAATGTAATTAAATAATTAATAGAACATAAAATATAATAATAAAATATTCCATTACATTGAGGAAATATTTTGTATACTAGTTGATCACTTGAATTGTTATGTAATTACAAATTTATAGTGAGAGGAGTGAAATGTGTTTTCTATAAAATCATCCATTGAAAAATTAATCCTAGGAAACCGATTTAATGGAATAATTATGAAAATTGGACATCTGGAATGTTATTCCTATATATATCCTATTTAAAAACACAAAATATTACCTCAATTGAACACATTTGGAGTTATTTATATTCAATTTAGAGCTGACATTTATTCAATCTAGGAAAGCTCTTTATATTCCACATATCCATTTTTCTATAAATTTATGGACTCAATATCAATAGAATAATGTTGGGCCATATTTATGTGATATTATCATTCGAAGTTTCCATTTCACCATTTAAAATTTCATATCATTCTGATCATCCATTTATGATATATGGTTCTTATTCTGTAGTTCCATGAAATGTGTATTATAGATTTAAGAATCACTATTTTCAGGTGGTTTCAATTGGATTTAATCATGGAGCTGAAAACAATCAATAGTTCATTATCCAAAATAGGACCTCCTTTCCAAAGGCACGCTTTCATTATGTTTTTCACTTTACGATACTTAAGAATGTGCATTAGTCGAGAGGATGGGAGGCCGGACTCATCACACCCTTTTGGGGCGGAATTATTATCTACTATGGGACTCTCTTTGTGAAATTAAAATATTTTAATGAATACTTATTAATCCACCATGAATATCATAATTATACCTTAAAATTTATAATCAGTTATTAATAAGTGTAAAACATTAGAAACATCACTATGTATTCAAGGTTCTTCAATAATGAGAATATTTGTATGTATTCGAAGATTTCTATCAATAGTATCTTCTAATATAATGATTAGATATTCATTTAATCATCATTGTGATGATACTGGTGTTTAAGACACCCAGTGGGGAACTATAGAAATTATTATCATATAGGGAGACAAAGGTTTGGTTTGATTTTGGGATCGTTCCCCTAAAATGGGAGACCTACGTATCATTGTGAAAGGAACCATAACCCTCATAGTTCAGTGCCACTAAATGGGACACATCATACCTTTTATGGGCATGTGATAAGGACCTCTAAGTTGAAAGTGCTTAGTTGTAACTTAGTATGAAACATATGGTGAGGTAGCCTAAGGAACATGGTAAGGATATGGATTTCCTAGTATGACCAAACACTATTAGGAATATGGCCTGAGGAGAATATGGTCGATTTGAAGTATTGGGTTTGATCCTCAATGAGATTTCCTATATATCCCAAATATATGGGAATCAAATCCCACATAGTTTCTTAAAAAATATAGGATGGTATGGTTATCTGAGACAGATGAGTTTGGGGTTTCTTCCTGAAAACGATGCATCAATGATTTGAGGATTGAATTTGTGGCTTATTTCTTAATGAGGATAACCAAATTGGTGGAATTTGGGTTGGATTCATGAGGAAGGTATCCAATTATCACGGTCCATGAGTAGGATTCCTACATATCCTAATTTAAATAGAAATCTGAGTTCTCATAGTTCATTTTTTTGCAAGTATTTGTGTTCATGTTCTAACCATCATGTATCTCTATGTTCACGTGAGTCATGATCTATGCGAAAAACATAAGGATGTGAATGATTAAATAATGACACTTCACACATTCAAAGTTTTCCTCCATGTTGATGGAAGAGGGAACGTCGACCCTATAAAAGGGCGAGGCGACGGTGGATGAGGGCTAAGCGATGATCCATCCCAACATTACCTTCACATTGTAAAGGGGTCCAAAATGGAAGGATGTAGGGGTGAATGTGAGGGTCTTATACAAGGATGGATGGCCTAAAATTGGTCCTGGTAGGGGAGGGAGACTTCTCTTATACTTACACAGAATAGAAAGTTCGATGTGTACCTTCCCTACTGGAGACCTGAGGTTCCGGGTCATCTCTTCGAGAAGGGAGAGGCTGGAAACTTACCATCCTCCAATACGAGAACTTACAAACACTATTTCTAGGAGAAAAGTCCATGTGACTATGGATATACAAACCCATAAACATCCCATGAATCCTAACCCCATTGTGAATCAAATGTGGGAATCCTCTGACTGTGGAAATTCAAAACCATATTAGAGACGCGCTGTTGTGCCTTAAAAAAATGTTAGAGAAGACATGAGGATTTGGTGGGGGCTTCAACTTAGCCCTTTTCAGAAAAGGGAACTAAGGAAGGAGATAACTTACCATGTATGGCATTAAATAAGGGTACATGAGCTGGTCACGTAGGTACCTCATGCATGTATGCCATGTAGGGTACCCCACGTTGTTGTATCGCGCATGTACGGCTTGCAAGCAAACCATGCATGTATAATGCATAGGTGAGGTGTGCAGGTATACAATGCAGGTAAAAATTATTACTAAAGAATGTGAAGAACTTCAAAACATGAATATCTCAATTTAATTATCTCTTCTCTAACAATTTAGACAGTTACCTGAGAAAATTCGATAGATCTTGGAAAAAGAGCTGTGAAAATGGGATCTTGAGAGAATATTTCTCTTTTTTTCAGTATTGAAATTGGGAGCCCAAGGGCTCTATTAACAGACACATATGGGCCTCGTCGAAGAGATGTTATCCCGTGCAGGTACTTCGTGCAGCTCGACCGCCTAGGTGCTCTGTGTAGGGTCAAAAAACAATTCTTAGTGTGGAGGTCAGCTGCGTTGGTCGTCCATGTAGTTCGGCCATATAGCTCGGCCGCATAGCTCGGTAAATCTATATCGTCACAAATCCCTTTGGGAGTATTATGGAATTTTCCATGTACACATTGAATCTATCTTTGGGCTTTGAAATAACCAAATGTTTTCTATCTTTTTGGTTACATTCTCAAGTACTGTAAATATTCCCATATTCAATAGTATCCAAATATATGCACATATATCAAACCCTGATATGCAATATAGTTATGGAGTTACAATTTATGGATGGTTCTTCATGTCAAAATAATGAAATAATGTCTATTTTTTAGTGAACTCTAAAAAATTAATTTTCAAATTTTAATAAATGTATAAAAAGTTACATTTGAAATATATAATTAAATAAATTCCGTTACAATCAATAATTTCTCCATTTTTTGTAATTAAGCTTTAAATGACACTAAAATAATAAATTGATAAAATTTTACTTAAAATAAAACTATGGTGGGAATGAAAAAACAAATTTAAAAGTAAAATAATTTCTTATATTTTCTATTTCAATTACTAAACATTAACTATAATAAAATAGACTTATTATAATGGTTTGGAACCATGTATATTTTCCCAAAACCATTGGTATAGGAATTACTAACAGTCTGTGTGGCTTTGGACTACCGTGCCGTTGGTTTAAACCTATACAAATTATTTTGAGAAACTCATCGTATATGTGATATGAATATTTTAATACTAATGGTTTGGAAAACTGTTGGTATAAGTAATTCAAAAAAATCTAGGAGGTTTGGATCACTGGACCTCCAACATATCACTCAATGACCTTATAAATAAGCTACAATATTTTTTTGAAACCTAATTTGACACATATATATATGTATATTAGTAAGTAAAATAATTCTTGATTATATAAATTTCATTTCACAAAATAAATCATTAAAAATAACAATTCTTATACCAGTGGTTTGAAAAACCATTGGTATATGAATATCGAATTCTATGGTCAATACCAATGGATTTCGAAAAACTATTGTTCTAGTGTCATTTAATGGAGGTTATACTAATGGTTTTATCCAAAACATTTGTATATCGATTACCTATAACTATGGTTATTTCAAAACCAATGGTATAGGTACCCTATATCAAAAATTTGTCCAAACTATTTGTATAGTGTCATTTTATGGTACCTATACAATCAATTTGGCCAAAACCATTGGTATAGGTCTAGTTTCCAATAGTGATTTAAAAATTTCATTCATTGGAAATCATCTAATATCATGGTAAAAAAACATAACCAAATATTTATGGAAACACAAAAAAATTCATATCACCGAAAATAGCATGCCTTCTACATGGATAAAAATTATATAACTCATCACAAATAATAATAATCCATTTAATATCATGTAAATCCTCACATGGATGTCATACCGTCCTCCCTAGAAATATATTTCTATCATAAATCAAGTATTTTTGGTGGATTTTTTCTCATTCTCAAGAATGTGTTTGATCTTCATAGGCTTTATATACTCCAAGTGTCTGTACATCATAGAATCACAAATATTAAAATCATAAGGCCTTTTTCATGGGTTGTTTACTGGTTAGGGTCTGGTAGTTTTTAATTTATAAAACATCAGAGGAAAAATGGGGAAGGTTATGCATTAAATTGATGTAAATTCATGAAAATATTTTTCTTAATGAACGGTTTACTCCTCAATTAGTTTATAAATGAATCACCTCCAATTAATTTTTTATCGCATTAGAAAGTTTACACTTTGAATTTTCAGTTTCAATGGTAAATTTCCTCTATCATTTCCCCCAATTTCATCATTATTTCATCTTGAATTCAGAGTTGTATTTATCTTAAAAATCATATTATTGAGGAAAAGTGAAGCATATTTTGATATTAATGTATTGGATAACACCTATAATATATTTTTAATGAAATTTGTTCCACTAATTCATCTTTCCATCATGAAATTATCTCCATCATAGAAGTAATAATTATGGAATGAATTTTTATTCATTTAATCTCAAACAGATTCTCCATGAAATAAAAATAAACCACATGTTCTCTATCGCCCACAATTGAGTTCAATAATAATTATGAATTTAAATTCAATAGATGTTTGGAATGGAATAAATGGATTTTTGTATTGTTATTTTACATAGTATTTCTTGGTTACTAGGGGATTGATAAAGTTTAGATTAAAAGATAGTCCAAAATATGTGTTAAATTAAAAAAAGGATTTCTAATTGGTTCATGAATCATACATGACACATTCCATCTAAATAATTTGAAAAAAAGAAAAATAAAAAAGAACTATATCACAAAACATTTCACAAGACTCTTTATAAAAAGTTAAATATAATGATGTGAAAACGTTTTAAAAACCTCTCTAGTAGGGAATGTTTTTCAATTTTGATAGTTATAGTGTACATGAGTATTAGAATAAATCAATCATCATTAAGTGAAAGAATTTGGAATTAAGAAAAAAAACCCATTAAGAAATTATTTATATACATAAAAAATTATATTGTGTTATATAAACACAAATATTTATTATTATTTTACAATGTATTTTATTCAGTTCAAGAATCCTAGAAACGCACAAAAAATAAAAAAAATAAAAACATAAATTTTTTTGAAAATGTCTCAAACAAAAATATAACCACACAAAAATTTCTAAAAATATATTTACATCCCTTACCCACACTTATTGCTTTTAATACCATCTTTTTAGTCCAAATCATATCAATAAATATTCTCATACAAAATTTTAATGTGGAAGAAAATAAAACAATAAAAAGGAAATACATAGCTCGATTTATTTTTATTTGGTGGCATTGAGTTAATCAACCATATATATTCACTTTAAATATACCTAAAATATAAGAATAAAACATAATAAAAATAAAGGTAATGGGGAATGAAATAGAATAATAACTGGTTTAGACCCCTAAGAGAGTACATGTTTTTAATGCCCGTAATTAGGTAGTTGGAGGTGATTATCCCCAATAAGAATGTGTATTCTGTATCATTGAGATGAATCACCACGTGTGAATTTTCATAGTTTAAATGATTATACACCAATAATGGGTAACCAAAAATTATGTAAGAAAACTTCTAACCCCGAAGGAAGAAGAAAAGAATAATTTGATATCTAGAGTGGGAGGAAGAGATAGGGGTGTTACCTGTTGAATTTTGTAGTGTCCTCATACATATGTTGTACAATTTTTTTTAGAATATGTAGTCACATCACCAAATGCTTATCTATATATTATTCTACAACAACTACAAGGGTAGAAACTTCCTTAACGTACAAGGCCTGTTCCATTTGTTTTGTGTGAGAAATTTCATAAAAATATAATTTTGAAAAAAATTCATCTTGAATAAGATTAAAACATGAAAAATCAATAAAGAAATATGGCCCATCAAGTATGCCATCTCGTAAATAGATCTCTTCTGGTATGGCTATTGGAAACCCAATTTCAATAGATATATCTTCATTATCATCTTAAAATATGAGAGACATTTAGATAGGAAATGAATTTTTCTTATCCTAATTTGTAAGTTCATGATTCATGTTATATTTATCAAATGGATTCCTGGATTCTTCCAAAAAACATGATCTCCCATAAATATATCAACTAGCATGTTTTATTCAAGGACCTCCTTGAGTAATGGATGAGTTTGGTATGATTTTAATAATTTATTTATTATATCCTTGTCAACCACCTCAATATCATTAACAAAGAATTATTGGTGAAATCTCATCCACCAATCATTTTGGTTCAAGTTATGATATAGGTTTTGGTTTTGGTTTTTCCAGTAATGAATGAATATATTCATCAGACCTATTAGCATTGATATTCAGCTTTTTATGTATTATTTTATTCCCATGTCTAGGATTCAAGTTAATTATTTACTTCCTCTATCTCCTATGATTGTTCTATAAAAAAATTAATTTTAATTAATATATATCATTAATAAATAATTTATTTAGTTTTTCAAATATATGATTTGTTTATTTTTTTATAAAAAATGTTTCTGAAATAATTATGACTCCCTAGAAACAATAAAAATTTTACAAACCATTATCATTCACACTATAAAAATATTTATTATTTTAACTAATTGTTGCACCAGGGCGGACCTAGGTTGGTCTTATTAGGAGATATTATGATCAATCACCGAATACTTCTAATTATTTATCTTTTAATATTTTTTAATTGTGAAATAAAAAATAAAGAAATTGTGGTTTGATAATTGAAACTGAAATGATAAAATTAAACATGAATATTCAATTTAAATAAAAATAATTCAAACAGAATGATTTTTGATAAATAGGAGATATTCCAGGGTGAATCACCTGTAATCAAAGCTAATTGTCTTATTATTAGTTTCAAATTTAAATAATGAATATACTCCATATTTTTTAACATATTTTTCTTATTATGATTTTTAATATGTAGTTGATTCATTGATCAATGATACACCACATGTCTACCACCTCTGTAGATGGAAAATATAATAGAAGTAATAGTTAAATATCAGGTGTAAAGGGTTGAAAAAAGGTCTATTTTCCAATTAGACCCCCTCATCCTTAATCTATGAAAATAAGAAATTGTAAGAATGAATTTTCATGAGTCCTAAATTAGATTACTACCACAAGAACCTCCTCGGGTTAGATACTCATGATCATGATCATGATCATAAGAGTTAATAATGGAGAATAAAATTGTTAGATAACAAAAAGATATAGAATAAGAGAAAATTGAGATAACTAAAATTTAAACATTAAATAAAATTGGATAACCAAAAATAAAAAATATGAGACTAAAATAAAACATATCATTTTCCAAATATCATGGGTAGTGGATGATCCCTTTAAAGGTTATGAAATTACAAATTTATATTAATATGAGGGAAATATTTTAACTCTAAAATCATATTGTGAAATTTTATGCATGGGAGAATATTTACTGGGAAAATTTGGAAAATTGGTATTCTATACATTTTTTTTTTAATTTTATCCTTTATTTAACAGTGTAATATCATATTAATGATCCATTTTTAGATATATTTTCAGTATATTTACTCAAGGTATTTATTTAATCTAGATAGTATTTTCTTATTCCTTGAATCCAATTCACCATGCATTAATGTGCTTAATATAGTAAGAATAATGTGGTAAAACATTTATTCATATTGTTCCTATATATTTTCTCTTGATACATATAAGATTTGATATTATTTTTATTATCCATTAAACATATATGGTGTCATTATCAGAAGTTTCTATATGTTTTCATAGATTTAAAGGAATGAATTGTTAGTTGTTTTTGAGCCTAAAAATTGTGTATTGAGTTTTAGGTTTATAATAATGAAATGAATACAAAAATGTATTTAATTATTTAAAAAAATACTTTCAAAATTTAAATCAATTTAGAAAATGTTATGCCAAAACTACAAAAAATAAACTTAAGTAAATTAAATCCAAAATTAAACCATTTTTTAGTTATGTTAAAAATGATACATACACCATAAAATTGTAAAATTGTCCTTAATATAACACAATTGTGATTTTAAGAACATTTAATTTAATGTAAAATAATTGAACATATTTTCTCTATAATTTCCTCCATTTTTAAGTATTATAGTCTTAGAAAATCATCAAATACCAAGGAAAAATAAATCCCAAAACATAGATGGAAACACGCCTCAATTATCATATCAAGAAAAATATCATGCCTTTTACATAGATAATTTATATCTAACTATGAAAAAATCATAAAAATCCCTCAAATATCGTGTTAATACTCAGATGTATGTCATAACTACTTCCAAGGAAAAATATTTCTCTCTTCACTCCAGGATTTTATTGTAGAGTTTTTCTCATTCCCAATAACATATGTGATATCGATACGATTATTATCATATCAGTATATCCATATCACAGCATCAAAAAACGTACAAATCATGAAATGTATTTCATTTTCTTTTCTAAGGTTCGTTGTTGTCGGGGTTTAAATGTACAAACATCATAGGAAGAATGGGGAGGGTTAATCTATAAAGTCAAGTAAGGGTATGCAAATAATTTCCTCAAGAATGGTGTGATCCTCAATCAACTTGGGAATAAATCACCTCCGAACTTAGTTTTATCTCCTTTTGAAGTTTAATTGTGAAATTTTCAAAATAAATCATAAATATATTCCCCCTTTTCACCAATTCTCAAAATTTATTCATCTTTAATTAAAAAACTTATTTCTCTTCAGAATCATATTCTAGCGGAAAAGATAGGAAAATTTTGATACACAAGTATTTTTAAACACCATGAACATATTTTTAATGAAATATTGAACCCCACCAATCATTACATCGTAGAATTTCTTATAATAGATAGGAAATAAATATGAAAATACCTTTTTTTCTTTAGATCATCTCAAATAGATTATATAAGAATGAAAAATAGAGCTCATCTTCCCCCACCCCTATACATGAGTTTAACAAAAATCCTGAATTTAACTTATATGGATGGTTGGGATGAGATTAATGTATTTTAATATATCTTTATGACAAAGAGTGTAGTAGATGTTATGGGAATAAAAAAAGTTATATGAAAATTTTTCCGAATAAGAATTGAACATAAAAGGGGCTTTCAATATGGCGCCTCGATCATACATAACACATTCCGGGAATTATAAATGATTATAAAAGGATAAATATATAATTTTTTATATCACAAATGATGTCACAATACTATAAATAAAAATATAAATATATGGAATATGAAAAACATTTTTAGAAACCTCTCGGTTAGAGAATGATTTTCAATTTCGATAGTATTAGGGTAAATGAGTTTCAAAATAAATAAATCATCACCGAATGACAAATTTTAAAATAGGAAATAAAATAAATTTTGAAATAATTTAAATATATAAAAATTCAAACCAATAAATTCTATATAATAACTAAGACGGTTTGGATTTTATGAATTATTCGATTTACCTCAAAAATCCTAAAAACACGCTAAAAGGAAAAAAGGAAAACATTAATAATTCCGATAAATCAATGAAAGATAAAATATAATTACAAAAAAATTATACAAATATATTTACATCCCTCCCCCATGTATATCATAATTATCCCATGGAATTTATAATCACTTATTAACATGTGTAAAACATTAGAATCATCAGTATGTATTCAAGGTTCTTAATTAATGGAAATATATGTATGTATTCGAGGTTTCCCATAAATAATATCCTCTAATATACTAATTATATATTCCTTTAATCATCATTATGATGATACTAGTTTTTAAGCCACCCAGTGGGGAACTCTAGAATTTCCTTTCATCCAAGGATACAAAGGTTTGGTTTGATTTTGGGATAGTGCCCATAAAATAGGATACCTACGTATCCTTGTGAAAAGGAATCAGAACCCTCGTAATTTGTTTCCACTGAATGTGACACATCATACTTTTTAAGGTCATGTGATAAGGAACTCTAAGCAGAAGGTGCTTAGTTGAAACATATTGTGGGACTTATGCTGAGGCAGCCCAACAAACATGGAAAGGATATAGATTTCTAAGTATGATAAAACCCTATTGGGAATATATCCAAAAGGATAATATGGCTGATTTGAAGTATTGGGTTTGAACTTCAAAGAGGATTCCTAAATATCCCATATATATGGGAATCAAACCCCCATGGAGTTCAATAAATCATATAAGAGAGTATGGTCCTCTAAGATATATGTGTTTAGGCTTACGTTCCTGTAAAGGATGCCTCAATGATTTGAGGGATGAATTTGGGGCTTATTTCTTAATGAGGATGCCCAAATTAGAGGAATTAGGGTTGGATTCTTAAGGAAGGTATTTAATGAGCTTGGGACGTGAGTAGGCTTCCTACGTATAATAATTTTAACAGGAATTATAGTTCTTATATATCATTTTATTTCCAGTGTTTGTGTGCATGTAATAACCATCACGTATCTCTAAACTCACTTCAGTAATGCTCGATGTGAGAAACAGGAGAATGGAAAATATTCAACAATAATACTTCACACATTCAAACTATTCCTCCATGCTGATGGAAGAGGGTGTGTTGACTGTGGAAGAGGGTGAGGCGACGGTGGACGAGGGCGGGGCGATGATCCCTCCCTCGGTTCTCTTCACATTGGGCAGGGGTCCAGAATAAAATGAAGAAGGGGTGAAGGTGAGGGGATTATAGCAGGATGGCTACTCTAAAATTGGTCCTTGTATGGGAGGGAGACTTCTCTTATACTTTCTTGGAATAGTAAGTGTGAAGTGTACCTTCCCTACCGGAGACCTAAGGTTTCGGGTTATCTCTTCGTGAAAGGAGAGGTTAATAACCAACCATCCTCATAACCAGAAACTTCCCAACAATATTTCAAGTAGAAAAGACCATGTGACTGTGGACATACAAACCCACAAACATCCCAGGAATCCTAACACCATTGTGAATCAAATGTGGGAAACCTATGATTATGGAAATACAAACCCAAATTAGAGATATGATGTTGCATCATAGCCAAAGCATTGAGAGGTCAATAAGTTTTGGTGGAGGCTTCAACTTATCCCATTTCAGATAATGGATCCATGGAAGGAGATACCCTTCCATGGATGGATTTAACTAAGGGTACTTGAGCTGGTCACATAGGTTCCTCGCACAAGTATACCATGTAGGTTACCCCACATTGTTGTATCGTGCAAGTATGACACACAAGCGAACTGTGCAGGTATAATGCCTATGTGATGCGCGTAGGTATACCACGTAGTTGAGGCACACAGGTATACCAAGGAAGGTATAAATGATGACTGAAGAATGTGAATAACATATAAACATGTGAATATCAATTTAATTATCTCTTCCCTAATAGTTTAGAGAGTTACCTAGGACAATTCGAGAAATCTAGGAAAAAGAGATACGTAATGGGAGCTTCAAATAATATTTCACTTTCTTTCCATTCCTAAAATGGGGAGCCCAAGGGCACTATTTATAGGCACGAATGGTCCTGGTCTAAGAGATGTTATCCCTATAGGTACTTCACATAGCTTCTTCATGCATGTACTCCGTGTAGGAGCATAAAACATTTCCTAGCGTGGAAGTCATCCATGTAGGTTGGTTGTGTAGCTCGGTGAATCTATATCATCATGAAGTGCTTTGGGAGTATTATAAAGTTTCCCTTGTACTCTTCGAATCATTCTTTGGGATATGAAATATCCAAAATTTGTCTTTATTTTTGGTTACTTTCTCATGTTGTGTCAACAAAAGCATCCACTTAGCATTGGATCTGAAATATTCAAACAGAGTCAAGTACTAAGGTGAATGTCTAGAAAATAAATATGGATAGATTACTGAATACCTCATTTTTTCATGCAAGTACTTCACATATGTATTTCTCCTAGGAATTACACATAGGTATGACGTGCAGTCATGACGCATATGTCTTATGTTGCCTATAAATAGGTCCCAACCTTTCATGATTCTTTTTCTTCACCTGTGCTTTCTACCAAGTTTGTAGCTCTTGTTGCATAGATCATTCGCCCATTTGCATCGCGTTTTGTTCTCACGTAATTCTCTTGTAACTTCTTCAAGATAAATTTATTTTCACGATGTAGCTACGCCAAAATGACATGAATGATGGATTTCTTTGGATCTTTTTCGAAGGGACTACGCGACTGAACTCGTCGAAGGACCCTGTCGAAGGACCTTGTCAAAGGACCTTTGAGAACAGTGTCCTTTTCCCAATTTTTCACTTCAACATAGTCGGACCTGAATGTTTGGTTATTCTTTATTGGATGAAAGAATGAATCATGTGATAACCCATACCGAAGAAGATAAGGCTCACCAAAATGAAATGATGAAGACCATCAGGAAAGACTATTATAATATTGTTGAGAGTACTCTTCTTGGTCAATGTAAGGGTCTAATTCCGTACCAGCGTGACTATCCCAAAAGATCTTACATACCTCTGTATGGGTATGGGCTTTTTTAAGATGCCCATGTTACATATATTAATAAGTACTCTCCAAAGAAAGGGTTTCTTCGGTATTCCAACTATAACTAGATGAATATTAGTGCATGCTGGTTCTAATAAAAGAAGGCTTTCTCTCTATTAGTTGCATCCTTCATCACAATGGTTGCACTCCCAATATGAAAGATCATGTTGTAGTGCCAAGACCACATTGTTATGATTCAACTTTTCAGGCTTCTCAAACAGATCAATCTAATGTTTGGAAAAGAGATGTGGACCTTAGTTTTAGAGGGGGTATAAAACCTTTGTGGATGTGGGCATTCTGGGTACGTCGGACTTGTACGAAATTCAGAAAATAATTATCTGACATTCATATTTAAGAAGCCGTCTTGATAGGGAAAACATATTTTAAAAAAATGAAATCATTACTAAATTACTAAGCCAATGGATTCCACAAACTAATTCATTTCATTTGACGCAGGATGAAGTTGGTATTAGTCTTTTGGACAATTATAAAATAGCTATAATTCCCATTCATTGGGAAATGAATGATGAATTCGTCCCACCAGTTACAACAAGGGTTGATGTTACTAGAACACCACCGTTATCCCATGAATTACATAAGATAACAAAGAATTTTCCAAAGGATAAGAAATATATCCATGCTAGAGTGTGGATGGAAGCCTTCTTAGAACCCACAACAGAGAAAGGTCCAACATGTGGACATCCTACTATTTTTCCTTATGAAAATAACCGAGGTAGTTCAGGAAGATATTTTCCTACACTGGGAAGAAGCGATTATAGGCACTAGGGATATAAAGTCAACCCCGATATGGATGCAAAAGTACTCTTAGCTACCTTCCTTTCTATGTGGCTAAGTGTTTATTTGCTTTGGGTCCGTTAATCCGGAGGTGGTGTAAGATCAGGGACATTTTCACCACAACTAAATTAGTAGAGGGGAAGTATAATGGGCTACAAACTCATGTATTAGCACAAATTTAACATCTCATACTTCATTTATACAATGGGAAGGATGAATTTAGGAATGTAGGGCCATTCCAAGGGTTGTGGGGATGTATTGAATCACAATATTCTTCATACACTATGCTGAATTCAATTAGAGTTCTCAATGGCTGATTTAATCCATTTTTTACAGAAAACTGTTGGTATTCATCACCTAGGCTCAATACCTGACATGGTGCGGAAGGCATTGAATGTCTCAGGGGAATTAAACTTCCTTCCTTTTGGTGACCCACTAACTGGAACATTTATTGAATATGGTAAAGAAAATAATTATGAGCTGAGATTTTATATGATGGCATTCAGGGATACCGAATTGTTAACTCAGATTGATGATGAAATTTTCTGCGAAGCTTATGAAGCCTATAAGTTTTCTCGTCAGTTCAAATGTATTCAATAATCAATAACTATTCCACCCACATATGTCAGACCTTAGAATCACCCAATGGTGGAACAACAATTTTGGATTCTAACAACTTTAGAGGTATCCAAATTGTCAATTACATTGCCTCCACCAAAAGAATTGATCGGATTGGATGATGGGTATACCAAAGCATAGGTTTCTTTATATCCCCAAGGGGCTCTAACAAAAGGAATATATTGAGTGACTTCTACAACGACTATTGCATGTGGAAATCATGGTAAGAAATCCAAGGCTAGAGATGATAAAAAAAATTCAGAGGTTTCAGAGACCTCAAAATGTCTTCCAAGGGAATACACCAGGAAGACCAAGGCTAGAAACGAAATACCTCCAACGCCAAGGTGATCCAGTCTCCTCGATCAAATGGTGTTCACTAATCCATCTATTGAACATTCAGAAGATAGAAGGTGTCAAGAAATTTCCAAATAAAAAGGTGAAGATTCCCTTCCACCATTAAGCATACCAAGATTGAATTATGTGCTACCTTCATCTATCCATCTGTGGGAAAGTTTAACATGTGATCTTAAGGACGCATGGGAATTCCTCTAGAATGGCATTTGAATACCATATATTGGTGAAATCAAGGCACATTATGATTGCAATCAAGACAATAACATGGCTAATATACAGAAGTATATTGTGGGGCATCAGGTTTTTATATATGAAACCGATGAAAAAATCCCAACCTCTAAATGAGAATCTCATATGCTAAACATAGGAGTCCACGAAGGCGTAATTATCGACTCTGAGGAGGAGTGGGATATTTATGTTAATACCGATAATGTATTTCCACTTTTATTTTTCCTCCAATTTTTTTTCTCATTTATCATCATTAATCATGATTAAAAATAAATTTTTGTAGCTTGGCTATAGAGAAGTATGATCTGGACTAGTTCTTGAATCTCCCATGTATGGTCCCGCAGGCTCTCCAATCAATGAAACAAATGATCCTCCTAGGTTCCCAGAATATTCTCCAGTTGCAAGAATCATAAATTGGGTAATGGAGACAAATAATCCTCAACAATTACTTCATGTTTCCCCTTATAAGAGGTGTGTTTCAATCTCTCCCCAATCTTTTGAACAAAAGGGAAAGAGAGCATTGAGATTGATTCGAAGAATTCATTGATCGAGAAAGTGTTCATATGATCCTTAGGGAATACTACTTGCTAAATATATTCTGGTAACAATGTTTTATCCTCTTGTAGGATATATGTCTCTCTCCTCTATCAAGGGATTAAGTGATGATTCTTAAAGATAGTTTAAGAAGCCTAGGGGAAACCCATATTTGTTCTGATGAATCTATGATTTTAGTACATAAGTTACCAAAAGATTCAGATATACCTATTCTTGGATATGTTGAGGGAGAGGAAATATATTGTAAGACTAAATGAATTCCCCTATTAATTTTGTTAAAGGATCCAAAAAATAATCAATATTGATATTCTCTTTTCATCAGAAAAAAGGAATGCAGATTCAGGGCAATCTAAAACCAATACTGATGTTAACCCAAACTCAGAAAGATTTGATTCTAGTATACCAATTTATGAATCAACGGAAAAAAATGAATGTGGATCCAATTTGGGAATCATCGAAATATTTTTGGATACCATAAATAGTGAGTATTCTATAACATTTTATGCCATATTCACTGAAATGATGGACACCCATAATCCGAATATTGATATTCTAGGTTCCATCAAGGAGTTTGGATATTTTAATGAGGAATTGTAAAGACATAAGTCCATTTTCTAGCACTTTAAATGATTAATTTTTTCTTCAACTTGATTTTTTACATCAAAATTATCCTTATACAGCTTTATCTATACAAAATATCATTAAGGCTCTTCAGCAACAGGGTGTTCCACTTTATCCTTTTACTAAGGCTGGAGAAATACCTACATAAGATCATTCATCAAGAGATGTTCCAAGGCCTTAAAATGTCATAACTGTGCAAATTCAAGGAAATGATCCTTCTCAAGAAACACCTACTCAAACTATTGGAGCTGAGAATACAAGGGATTAATCCAATCAAGTAGCAGAATTGTTATTGGGTAAATATAATTAGATGTCTGAATCATTTTTTCTTTCTCTATTTGAAAATAATAATGATCGTTATTTATCATTTCATGTTATCAGCTCCTAGATCAGATGGTGAAGCTTCTACTGCCCCAAGAGAAGTAGAACAAGGCGGCCCATTAAGTGACATATTTCTAGAGTGCATTTTACCACATTTTAGTGACTCGGATTCAGACATAGAGATACAATAAGCTCTTGGAATGGCATGTAAGATGAAATGAAAACATATCTGGAGCATAATTCCTATAAATCCTTTAGATGATTTTTCATCCAATTTTTCAACACACCCATCATTATTCTGTGTCTTGGGATTTGGCATATTTAATAATTGGCTAGTCTATTATTCAATGAAAGAGACTATTAGACGACGGGGCCAGGAAAATAAGTTGCACTATGATTTTAAAGAGTCTAAATGATATATCAATATTGAAAACTTCCAAGCTGTAGTAATTGAGGCGGAGTAAAATCATAACAAGTAGTCACTCAAGATTATCCAACAAATCCAAGAAGCCAAGAAGGAGTTCTTATCTCTTCGAAATAAACTGGATGATGTTCATAACAATATTGACAATTGAATCAAAAATTAGGAGAAACCCAAATAGAAGGGATAACTTCCATTTAAACTACTAAGGAATCACTTCATCAGGAATAGGAGACTGGAGTTACTCATCTACCTCAAATTCAACAGGCAGTTGATAGAGCTTATGAAGTAATCCATCAAATGAAAAGTCATGTTGGGAGTTTATTCTAAAACATGATAAAGAGGCACCATTTGGTGAATTACCATATATTTTCATATGAATGAAGGAAATAATAATTTTCATTCCTATCTTTTCATGATGGAAATATGAAAAGTAAATGATGATAATGATTACATTACGTTAAATAATAATTACTATAATAACAATTATGTGCTCAGAAAATTCCTATTATGCCAAAAGACTTAATAAGAATAATTTGACTGTTCCTAGGGTTATATGGATAACCACACAATTTTAATATCTTTTGAAATCCTTTTATTTATTTCTCAATATTACCAAAATCATACAAAAAATGTATATTTAGTGATCTAGGACTTAACTTTTCTTTAGAGTTCCCTTTGAAGGTTCTCAATCTAATGAGTAAAGATTCTTTTGTTGTTGGACGTCTAGAGTCATGCATGTTGTACTATAAAGGGCTAGTATTTATGGTTGAATAGATTTGACCATAAATTTTGATATTAGATCCCTAACCAGAATTAGTGGCTATGAATTTCTTTAATATTCTTAAAACATTTCCAAGGGGAATCATGAGTCATGATTTTTACGGTCACCAAATCTAAAACTTGTATCAACATAAGGGGTGTCTTTTCTTGGAACGATGTTACCTTTATTTGACAAACCTGTTATGGGATTTGTGTTATGCAGGTCCAACTGGGGTATATAGTGCATAGAAAAATAGTGGTATCTTTTCAATGATAGTCCTATTATGTAGGAAAACTATGCAAGGCCGCCTAAGGGAACATGCTACACAGTAAATCAAAAGAGTTGTTTAGGAATTAACATTTTATGCTGATTAATTGAGGGAAATAATATTTGGGTGACTTAAGGCCACAGTAGGTGGTTTTTTTCAGGGAAATTAATTTTAAGAATGAAAAAGGATTATTTTTTACCAACATATGTCATGAATAGGAAAACCATTTTCTTTTACAGATTTAGTTGATGAGTAATGGTTAAAAAATTATCAAAAAATGAAATTTCTGACATCATACTATGCAATATTAAGTCTTGTAATGAGGAAATTTGTACTATGCAGTTCTAAGTCATGTAGTGAGGACGTTAGTACTATACGGTTTTAAGTCATTTAGTGAGGACATTCATACTATCAAGTTTTAAGTCATGCAGTGAGGATACTGTGTGGATTTAATTTATGTTCTTCATATCTAACCCAATGTATGAAACTCTCCCAATTTTTTTTTTAATTTGGTGTGGAAATACACTATCATATTCAGGTATGAAAAGGGAAAATTATAAACTGTGATTTGAGAATTTCTGAAACTGAGGAATGGAATAAAAATGGCTAGAATCATTAGAGGATGTCTCTTTTAGGGACAATGTTATAGTTACATGACAAACCCATTGTGGGGGTTTTAATATACAAGGCCAATAGGGGGATATGCTACATATCCAAATAGTGGTATCTTTTGACTGACATGCCTATTATGTAGGCAACTTATGCAAGGCTACCTTAGGGCACGTGATATATAGTCAAGAAAATGAGTTCTCCTAAGATAGACTTTATATTGCTAAAAGTCGAAGAAAGTTTATGGAGATTTAGTTTTTATGAAGCATAGAATTTGGATTATGGAGAAAGTTACCTGAATATAGAACGGTTATTTCCAACCTAGTGTGTCCCTGGACTTTGAAGAATAAGAATTTTTTGAAGATATGACCCAAACGTAAAATATATGGTGTTCATAGATAGGTCATACAACTATAAACAGAAATGGAAACAATATATGATATGTGGTCAAGTGATATCAAGCTTATTCCCTATTTCATCAAACACATGGTGAAGGAAATGTGTAAACCATGGTCTTGAAGATTTTTATATTGTGAGAATGAAAATTGGGCAAGTATACATGATTGGCTATTTTAAAATACAGATTCTTTTATATTTTCATCAAATTTTAAAGGAGTCATAGATACTATAACCACGAAAGAAATTACTTTTATTTGAAAAACCCATTATGTGGGTTATATTATGTAGGGAAAACTGGGGAACATGATGCATAGCCAAATAATGGAATCTTTTGGCTGATAGGCCTGTTGTGTGAGCAACTTATGCAAGGCCACATAAGGTCACGTGCTGCATAATCAGGCAAAATAGCACCTTAAATATTAGCAACTTTGGCACAAAAACCGTAAGGAAGACTATGCGAATCATGAAATATTCAAGATTAAGAGTTTGAAATGAGGGCGATGGTATTTGTTTAACACACATAAGAGAAGTTTGAATCAATATTGCTTATGAGTTTTATGTCCTTTACATAGATCTGACTCATATGTAAAATAGATATTTTCGTTGTTTCCTTTGAATGAATATGGTGATGTGTAGTTTTATGTCATGCAATAAACAAATTATACTATGCAGTTTTATGTAATGCAGTAAGGAAATTATTAACCCCATATGAAATTAAAACACTTTATATAAAGAATCCATTTACTCAATTCCTAATCCAATGTGAGCTATTCTGGGTGTGAGAAAGGGTTTCCTTTATAATGGAATGTTGATACAAATGAAGAATAGGGGTATTATATTTTTATTCATTGTAATGTCATGTGGTAAGGATGAAATTGAACTGATATGAAAGGAATGACACACTCTAACTGTATTAGGTAATAAAACCCAAGTGTCACTACATGTCTTGCTGGGGAAAGAATCACATTATACATATTTTTTTAAACAATCCCTATAAAGATTTAATTTTTTTCATATTGTTGTTGGACCCAAGAATGGAGATCTAGGCATATCTACATATCATAAAATTCAAGATAATCAATCCATATGTACTTCTTTAAATAATTGTTCCTCATGCTAAGTTCAACCTGAGGAATGGGAGATTTTGATACGTTCTGAGAGAACGATAAATCATAACACATGAAAAGATATAAGTACAAAATCATATATCTTAAGGAAACATTCTGTATATATCTGATCCATATACAGGAGGAGAAAATAATATAAGAAAATTTTGTGATTGTGGCTTGGCCCAGTATTAGATATTCATGCATTTCTAGGTATCTCATTAAAAATCAGAATCAAGACATACATAGTTATTTATACATGGTCTCTATGTAGATCTGAATCTCACATATGAAAATAGGGACTCATGTACTACTATGAAGTAGTGATGACATCAATGATATTTTTTTTATGGAATCTTCTAATGTTAAATAGTGATAACATTACTTGTATATATGATGGCATTCAGTTTAACGTCATTCAAAAAGGAAAAAGATACTATTCACTTTAATGTCATGCAGAATGGATGGTTATAGTTGTCATGAATTTTAATGTCTTGCAAATAGGATATGGAGGAAATTCATGTTTTAATTCTTGTAACAAGGACATGGTATTGTGCAGTTTAAAGACATCCAGTGGGGACTATGGGTAGAATTACAAAAGGTATTTCATCAAAAATCATGCATTGGTTGGAGATGTAATGAGCTTTCCATCCATTGATATTATAGTATAGGATCCATTTGAATAGACCTTATGTATGGAATAAGGTCATTCCAATTTATGTTCATGTTTGGGAGGTTTTTTTCTTGGTAACATTTGAGTCATAAAGACCAATACCAATTCTCCTTGGAGGAATGAATGAAGGTGAACATTCTTATTAAAATACCACACTATTATTTTCTAGTAGACTTCTAGATGATGCATATTATGATATATTTTCTCATCTAATTCCTAAAACTCATTAAAACATTTTTGAGATCCTTCATCTATAAGCAACTGATCGAAGAATGAAACTCTATTTGAAGGAAATTGTATTTCAATTGGGAAAACTATTTCCATTCTATATACCAATGAATAAGAAGTGTCTTGGGTTTTTGTATGGGAAGGTGTATGATAAGACCTTAAACATTCAAAAGTTTATCAAGACATGTTTACTTATCTTTATCCATCATCTTCTGAAGTATATTTGACAGGGTTTTGTTGAAAGCCAATATCTATCCATTGGAAGCTGCATGATTGTGAGATGAATGGTTGGATTTGATATTATATTCCTCATATAACTTTTTTTACTTAATTAGAAATAATATAGAGCCATTTTATGTCAATATAGTATGAGGAATGCCAAATATAGTGATGATATTAGTTTTGACAAAACTAACAATGATTTTGGCTCCGACATCCTTGATAGGTATTTCCTCTACCCACGTAGAGAAGAAATCATTAGAAGTGAGAATATACAAGAAAATTTTTGTATTTGTAGGGTGATAAGGCCCTATAACATCCATTCCCAATGTGGAAAATGGCCAGGAGTATTCAGGTGTATGTAGAAACTATGGGGTTTGATGAATGAAGTTGGAATGCACTTGACCGAGATGATGTTTTTTATTGAATTCTATACAATCTTGTTTTATTGAAGGCCAATAGTATCCAAGCCTCTGGATATGATCGGATAGTCTATGCCCAGATTGGTGGGCACAACATTTTCCTAAATGAAATTCTTTCATTACAGTTGTGGTCCCTTCTCCATCAATACATCTAAAGTGTATTCTATCAAATCCTCAATGGTAAAGGATCTTTTGGTGGACTGCACTATCATAAAGAGTAAAATTAGTCTCTCATCACCGGATCTACTCTTTCTCAACCCCATTAGGTGCAAGTACCCCATTTTGAATATATTCCATGATGGATGTTCTCCATCCCATGGTATGACTACATGATTCAGAAAAAGGGGAAATTTCATTAATTTCCTCCATTATGGTTTCAACAAAAGGCAATACCACACGATGATGGGTTACACTGATAACTGTCTCATCCCGATTGGGATCTACCAAGGCTATAACAGCATTAGCCAATGCATCAACTTTGGCATTTTGTGATCGCGGGACACAGGACAATGTCAAATCTATGGGAAATTCAGCCATTAAATCTCTAAAGTAATCACACAAATGGATTAACTATTCTTTTCTGATATGATATTCTCAATTGATTTGTTTGATTAGAAATTCTGAATCATCTTTTACCTTTAAATGATCCATTTTCCCCTGAAGGAACTATTCAAAACCAAAGATGATAGCTTCATATTCTACCTCATTGTTGGTACCACCATCCAATAATAGGAATGAATAAGGAAATACTAACTTTTCTATGGAAATAATGACTATTCCTGATCTAGCCATGTTGTGTTTTGGATTTTATAGTCTCTTCTCTATTTATCTTCTTGAAGCACCATAAAAATACATTATCCATGTTTGGTAATTATCTTGAATAGAGAATACCTCTTCATTAGGATGTCCAGTATTAAATGATACGTCTTCCGCAGATGGGTGATCAGCATGGAAATCTTCCAAATCTTGGATTTTTTCTTTTTTAGGCACAAAATGGATATCAAACTACTGAAAATTAACTTCTGACCATGCTATATGAATTTTAAGAATAGGTATATTGATGATAAATTTGAGCGGGTTATTATGAGATACCAATTGGACCTCATGATGTAGCAGGTAATGTATGAATTTTTGAACAGTGAAGATTAATGCCAGAAATCACTTCTAAATAAATTTATATCATGTTTATGCATCAAGCATAGTGAGACTAATATAATAAAGGTTTTTCTCATTTCCAGCATCATTCTATTGGGTGAGGAAGGAACCTAGTGATTTCTCTAAAGCTGTTGCATAGAGAATGAGTGGTCGTCCTTCAACGGGTGGCATCAAGACTGGTGGACTCAAGAGATATTTCGAGAGTATATACAATTTTTATTGTAAATCCTCAGTCTATTAATATATTACTCTTTTCTTCATTAATCTAGTGAAAGTTAAACAATTTCCTTCCAAATTAGCGATAAAGCACAAAATATAGGCCAGGTGTCCTTGATGTCCTCACAATTATTTTAAATTTCTAGGAGGTGACATACCAAGGATTGATTTGTTTTTCTGAAGATCAACTTCAATGCCACAATGGCATACATAAAATCCAGGAATTTTCCTGATGATACTCTATAAGCACATTTTATGGGATTCATCTTCAAATTATGTTGTCAATGTTTATGAAATTTGGTTTCCAAATCAGCCAGGTGATTGGAACATTGATTGGATTTGACTACCAAATCATCCACATATCACTTAGAAAATTTCCCTAAGAAGGGTTTGAATATATTGTGCATGGAATGTTGTTATGCCGCTCCTGCATTCATTAAGACAAAGGGCATTACCCGATAGAAAATCACACCTTGAGGAACTCTAAATGTTGTATATTCTTCATCCTCTGAGGCCATTCAAATTTAATTATACCCAGAATATCCATCCATTAATGAAAGAGCTTCATAGCTAGTCGTTGCATCAATTAGAAGTTCTGTAATCAGGACTAGAAAATAATTTTTAGGGAAATGTCGGTTATGATCTCTGAAATCAATGCGGACTCTAATTTGTCTATTCTTATTTTTCACTAGGACAATAGTGGCCAGAAATTTGGGATACTGAACTTCCCTAAAAAAGTTTTCCTTTATATTCTTATCAACTTTAGCATCAATTTTAGAGTCATGAGTAGGGTGTGTTCTCCATACTGCTTGCATGAACCCACGACGTTCTTCTAGAAAACCATAATGATGGGTGGCTACATCAGGATACAGACTTGGAATTTCTATATAATTCCAAGAAAATATATCTCAATTTTTCTTTATAAAGGATGTTTAAACTTCTTTCTCCTCATAGGTCATGGCCGCACTAATTATTGTGGGGTGTGGATCTTCTCATGTACCCAGATTTATTTCTCTGAGTTCATCCATGGTGGTAGATTCACCTTCTTCAAATTCTAAAGGAACGTCCTAGAAATATTCCTCTTCATCTTCATTATGTGTTACCTCTTCTATTTCCAATTTCATGGTAGATAACATGGAAATACTCCCAATGTTAGGAGAGGAGTCAATATTTGAATATCTCGAAGAAGAACCCACCATATCATACCCTTCTAATGATGAAGGGTCATCCTGTGGTAAAGTGGAATTAATGGAATGAGAATCAACATCTTTGTCTCCCTCTATTATTTCTATAATTTATTCCATTCTTATTTATGAATTAGAGGCTCATTGTAGTTTATAAGATGAAATAAAAACATCTGCTTTCATGATTCCATCATTTCTTGTTGTATCAATGATTTCTCCGATGTTATCGGTCTCAATTGCTGCAATTTACATTATGGGAATTATTGGATGTGTGTTTGTATTTGGATTTACCCTTTGAACTTGATTTATGGGTAACACATAATACATACTCAAATGCATTAATGGAGTTATTGGAATCATTTCTAGTCCATTTCGAGCATTAACATTGGTTATCATTGTGGTCAGGGACTTTGTTCCTTTTGTGTGATAAAACTCTACCTCAATGTATTGAGATTCACATGTTTTGAACAGATCCTTGTCACCATAAAATGTTATGATTTGACCTTTGAAGAACTATTTCATACATTGGTGTTATGATGAATGTATGGTTGTATGTTGATGCAGCCAAGGCTTTCCAAGCAGAATATTAATGGTTGTGTCCTGACGAACACCATGAAATCTGAATTAGACATAAGATCTCAAAAATTAGTTCTAAGTGTAACATCGCCCAGAGGTTCTTGTTCATTCTTTTCATATCCATTAAACATTAATGTCTATGGAGAAAATTCATATTAAGTAAGGAATAATCTATGAAGTGTACGAATGGGAGTGAGGTTGACCCCTGATCCATTAATAATGAAGCCTCATTGGATATCTATGTCATTAAACATTCCAGATATATACAAAAGACTGATGTGTCCATGTACCACATGGTATTCATCATCATCAATAAATGATATGACTACATGAAATTATGTAGAACCATTCTTTGTACAGTAAACCACTACAGTAGAAACTTTGGTTTCAAATTCCTCCGGACATAACAAGGAAAAAATGAGTGCTTCTCAAAGATCTTTTGACATATTAAAAGGGTCTAAAATTGATAACTTGGTAGGTACAAGGGCCAATTTTTTCATGATATCATTATTTTTGGCCCAATGTTCTATTTTTTCCAGTATGAAGATGTGGTTTAGCAAGTGCTTTGAAAGTTGATGCGTCTATTTTAGAAGTATTCTGTGTTGAAATAGAAGAGGGAAATAAAAAACTAATTTGGTAAATTAGACTGACTAATTCTATTCATCTGATGTGAAGAAAATGGTGTAGCTTCTAATCAGACCACCATAATAATTATTCCAAAACTAGACATGTTTTTATGTAAAAAAACTCATTGTTCTTGTTGAGCCATCAAAAGGGTTCTTACACTAGTTTCTTCCTCATATATGGTTTGAGTAGTGGTAGAGTTAAAATGATGAATTCTGGAATTCCCACATCTTTTCATGTATCCTCAACCTTGGGGTCTTCTCTAGTTCCCCAAATCGGCACATGGAATTCCAGCTCAATACAATTAGAATCACCATTTCCATAAGGATATGTTAAATGGATAACATTAACGGAGCCAAAGATCAATGATTCGTCTGATGAGGATTCTACCTGATAGGTTACTTCTGGTTGTACCATTTGGTGGTGCGGTGCCCATAATTTTGAAGCAGATGGAATAAAATCTTCCATGGTTAAGGAAAACTTTAGCATTTACACAAGCTCATCTTATTCTGACTGCTCTTTATCCTTATGACCACATTGTTTCGTTGAGGAATAACCTTTTGATGAAGACGGTTTTATTGTGGTAGGAGTGGTAGAAGACACAATTGGTTGTTTAAACTATGTTTGTAAAATATCATGAGTTTGGTTGATCGTTTTCATGATAATCCAATCATTATATTTTTTTCACATTTTAACTTTTAACCTCTTTCCATTATCCCTCTTCCTTTGCATTGGAGGTAGTAAGACATTATAATTGAGGAGATGAACTTTTCAATTTCACTTTTCCAGAGCCTACCATGTTTTCTAAAAGGTCTTTGTAATCGAATCAATCTTTAATTCATTGTCCCAACACCTGATGAATGGGAAAATAATTTGGATGATCTTCATCTCCATATTTATTTGGCTTCTTCGGCCTTAGAAACTGAACCTAATTGTTTTCTAAAGCTGATATGAAGTATCTAGAAACATTCTCATTCTTAAAAGAATAGATGTTATTCTTTAATTACAAATTTTTTTTTTCTTACTTTGATCTCTTTGATCATATTGATGAGGTGGTCATTGTTGCTGATGCTCAGGAAGCGGAGCCCTTCGGTATGATGAAGGTATTGAAGTATAAGTAGGTACAAGTGCCTGTTTGAGTGTAACTGTAGCATCTTCTGCCATTCATATTCTCCTTTCTTGAACTGGTTAAATTGAATGAGTTTTAACCTTAGTTTATATAATAGAATCTTCATTCTCCGGATCGATTGACGTAATTTCTCAAAACCCTCCTTTGTATTTCACAGGGATCAATGGTGTACATAATTAATCATTCATATTAGCCACATAGATTGGTAGAAAATCTTCTGGATAGAGTACTAAACATAACGAATATGTTAATCTCCTCCAGCGAGAAATAAAATCTGAACTCTATCATTTTCCTTTTGTTTACATTTGGTATGATCATAAACTGTCATCTTTGGTAATGTTGAGCTAATTTGAAGATGAACTTTCTGACAGAGATCTTCCCACCTAGTATTTGATCGATATTGAAAACTTGTATACTAGACAAATTATGGTCCTTGTAATGACTACAAAAAACACCTAAGAATAACTACTTATTTTTTTGAGAAGAACCCATAATTTTATCACGACAAGAAACAAATGTGTCAAGGGTTGTTCTGGATCTCCCAAACCATTAAAAATTGGGAATGTGGTATTAAAAAAATTTGGTGGGAAAGGAATTGCATCCACCCATTCAGGGTAAGCTCTCTTTTCCAACTGAATCGGTGTATGTCATTCCTCCATAGCTTCCAACCGAGTCATTAATGCCTCAATTGTATTCATAAGTATTTGAGGAATATCCAGATGAGTAATATTTTGTGCAGGTATTGCAACAGGAACATGAGATGGTGCAATGAAAAGTAAGACCACTGATGGCAGTGCTGATATCTATCCTGGATAACCCACAGAAACAGGTCTATTAGGATGTATATGGTCATGTATTGATTGTGTACCCAAAAGAGGGAATTTGTTATCTGGATCTGTAGTTACTAAAAATCCCTTCTGTTGAGGAGCTCCTATAGTATTTACAAGTTGAGGAATTTCCAGGGGAGTACGTCTAGGAAGAATTTTGTTTTGAAGAAACACTGTATTGAGTCTTTTCAACTCCTTTATTTCCACTTCATTATTTGTAAATCTCTCTTCAAATGAAATAGATTAACCCTCCCCAATGGAAATTTGAGGTGTAATATGACATTTTTTCCCTTGTTGGATGCCTTTAAGAGATGTGGAAGTAGGTTATTTGGAGGCATAACTATATTCTGGGTAAGCCTCTGATTTCAGGTATGAACACCTTCTTCATTTCCCTTGGTGCATACCATATTGAGGACAAGAACTTCATATTCTAATTTCCCTGAACTTGATGAATTTTCTAGAGGATCTTATACAATGGTGTTGAAAACATTCAATGACGCATAACACATTAATAGTATTCTTTCAGTTTTTCTAGTAGATCATCTCCCTTTTTGTCTTTCATGAAACAACGTTCTCCTATATGAAGAATTCCCTGGAACTATTTGGTGGATAGTAACATGAAGGGAATCATTGGATAATTCAGTTTTATTCTTTCCTTGTGGCTTCTTCCCTAATCCAGAGAAAAATAACTTCCGTTGAGGAGGGGATTTTAGATGTGAAAAATCCCCAGGCCTTGCAGGCTTGGGTTGATCCTTTTCGTGTTCTTTAAATATTTGATCATTGTTTAATGATTATGAAGGATGACTTAAATGAGTCTCTATCCAGGCAAGTTGGGGTGACTCTTGAATAGATACAGCTAAAATTTGTGCAAATTCCCTTTTGATTTTGCGGATTTTGGTTTAGACATTATCTAGGTGCATCATTCGACAATTACATAAATCCTCTTATTTCTGAAGATCCTTGTTCTATTTCAAACATTTTCATCCTCTGACACCTGATGTCCTCTAAAAGGGATGCTTGCTCAATATTCTCATAGGCTTGATGTAGAAGTATCTCAAATACTTATTTTCTTTGGGCCTAATTCTGATGATAACTGGTCAGTGCTTTTTCTTGATTGTATATTTGATTACCTAAAAACCCCATTGATTGTGGTCGGTAGTGGGTAATAACATTTCATGATAACATGTTTGGTGGAAATTGATGATTTTGGAGTGTATTTAAATGCAATGCCCCATATTCACCTCATCCTCTGATGTGAACATTAGATGGGGAATCATAAATTAATTGGTGTAGCCTCTTCAGAGCATTGAGACATGCACGCTGAAGGGTTCTCTATTTCTTCTCAAAAATTGGATGATGGGAAACTGAATGAGATGCCAAGTCAATTTGGCAGTGTAACCCTTCTATTGCATTTATATGCTTTTGATATTCATCATATGGTAATAATTTTGTCTTTAAATGACGAATATTTTTCCATAAGATGAGATGAATGTAATTAATGCAATCTTCGGTCTTCAGTTCTGGAATATCAAACTAAGAATTTTCTGATGTCCAGAAAATGACTAGTATTTCTCCTTTACCTAATTGTTTCCTAATGTTTAACACGTATTCATTATCTTTCTATAGAGGTTTCTCCACTTGGTCTGACCAATGTGGATGTTCTGCATTAGAAGATAAATGACCCATAGGAGGTTTGTAGAATGATCATTCCCTTAATATTTCTTCTCATTGAGAAAGTGATTAACCTATAAATTACAAAGCATCAGACATGATTGGCCTTGTGTTTGCAAGTTTTTCGAGATAGGAGGGCTTTCTTGTTTCTACATTGTCAAATATGGAATTGTTTTGATAATGTGAAATACTACAGAGAAGAGGACTTTCCCAACGAATAACTTCATGGGGTGGATCACCACAATGGATTACAGAAAGGGATAAATCTTATTGCTCCTTGGCCTACTGGGCACCCAGACGGTTTTTGTGGATTTCATCCAAATATTAACCCTATGGATTTGTTGGATCTTCATGAATCAATCCTTCATAGTGAAATTTATGGTGAGAAAGATCAAAATAACAACTATCACTTGCAATATATTTAAATGAGTGGTTAGGATCATGAGAAGCTACAGATAAATGTCTAACTGGTTCAAGAACTCCATCATTAATAGGAACTAACATAGAGCTTGAATTTTGATTTTCCAACATTATTTGGTGTGATTTATTTTCGGATGTTCTCTTATACTTAGTTGGGGCCACCTACTAGGAGAAGTGGTTATGATGGGTATGTTTATATGTCGGTATTGAAATAGTTACCAAAATGGACCAATTAACTCCAATTGGAAAGGGTGTATGTTCCCGATCCTATTGTCCATATGATATGGGGGAAAATTTCCCATGACCCTACTAGACTAGAAAAGAGGCATGTATCTGCTCTGGGGTGACATACTGATGTGTCATCGCATGTGTGGGAACATATTTATATTTATATTCCCCTGATACTGCTGAAGTAGTTAAAATATCCAGGCATGATTCTACAATATGGGCAGTGATATGAGTCTTCCCATTCACCATTGATAAGATGTGTTTGGTTACTTTAGCAACCAGAACGGGAATATACATCCATTACAAATCTAGAGTAGGTGTATGTGCCTACTCATATCCACCTTTTCCTGTCAATGGATATTGAATGTACTCACGCATGGGGCCATAGTGTTGGGTCTTCCCAAAAACATTTGTCGGAGATTTCTGACTGACTTCTCCGGGTGCTACCAAAAGAGACTATTGGTAGGCTTGATGAACATTGGAAGGTGTTTGTGCCTACTAGTTGTTTTTTTCAGGTATGGTTGAGGGGTTTCCTTCGATACTGGAAGACTATACTATTGACAGAATTGGTGATTGTAAATATGTGTATGTTCTTGTTTACCAGTTACCCCCATATTAGATTGGAGAGCCCCTTTAAATGCAGTCAGATGTGCCTATTGACTGGCTGATAACCTGTGAGAAAGTATATGTGAATGTTCATGATACTCCACTAGGTTAATATGGTGGGATCAGTCTGTTTCTATTAGACCATCCTGCTGAGTAGAAAAATTAGAACGGATGGGTGTAGGTGACCACTCGTTGTTTCTCATCAACTTTGGTCAATGGACTTCTCTGGTAGAGGAAGAAATGAGAACCTTCTCTCTGTTGACCAGAAGTTGTCCCTGGTGATTCTTCTTGTGTGACCGAATCTGATATACATGGAACAAACTTCTAGAGGCAACACCCCCATCATGTTGGGGATACACTAACACATGATTCTGGCGGATATTGTTGGTGGGAGTCCTCAGGAAGGACTCCTGTATTATTCAATTGAGGCCTTGAGTGACATCTTGATCCACCTCCCTGTATTAAGGTAGTGATTTATTATTGTGTTCTTGGGATATTGACCCAAACGATTGCAGACGGTGGTTGACACCATTTTCTTCTTGATCAATGGTCATTTTTGGCCAGATGATCAAGGACTATTTTTTACCTAGAGGGCCTGCTGAGTAGCCTCCAAAGTTTGGATTGTGCAGTGCTGGTGTAATTCCTTCACCAACACATTAGAGACCTAGCATTAAAGATGTTGGGATGGTGATAACAACATTAAAATGAATGGAGATCCAGCTTGAGCAACTAACGTGATGTTCAATGATGTTGTCTTGGAGAAAGACATTATTTGGATCGAAGGGAGTTCTCTGGAAAACTGAGAACAACGACAAACTCTGTTAAAGAAACATCATTTCATAAGGATACATGAGTTATTAATTCCTTCTTTTTTCCTTACTTTATTAATTTATAGGGTCTTAACATATGTGTAACATTATTTACTTGTTCAATGATTCAAGTTAGGTTCATGATTTTAGTTTCGTAGTTTCTTGAAATGTGTATTCTAGACTTAAGAGTCACTGTTTCCAAGTGGTTTCCATTGAATTTATTCATGGAACTGGAAACTTCCCAATTTTTTTTCTGAAAGAGGACCTGCTTTCCAAAGGCATGATTTCATTAAGTTATACTTTACAATACGTAAAAACATTCATTGGTCGAGTGGATGGGAGGTCGTACTCATCACACCCTTTGGGGGGGATTATTATCTAATCTGGAACACTCTTTGTAAAATTAAAATATTTTCATGAATCCATATTAATCCACCAAGTATATCATAAGAATCCAATGGAATTAATAATCACCTATTAACATGTGTAAAACATTATAATCATCAATATGTATTCAATGTTCTTCATTAATGGAAATATTTTTATGTATTCGAGGGTTTCCATCAAAATTATCCTCTAATATACTGATTATAGATTATTTTAATCATCATTATAATGATACTGGTTTTTACGCCACCCAGTGAGGCCCTTGGGAATTTATTTTCATCTAGGGAGGCAAAGTTTTAGTTTGATTTTGGGATCATTCCCATAAAATGGGCTACCCGCGTATCCTTGTGAAAGAAATCAGAACCCTTGTTGTTCAGTGCCACTGAACGGGACACAACATACCATTTAAGGTCACTTGATAAGGACCTTTATGCGGAAGTGGATTTATTGAAACATAGTGTGGGACTTAAGATGAGGTAACCAAAGGAATACGGAAAGTATACGGATTCCAAGTATGATCAAACTTTATTGTGAATATAGCCCAAGGAGAATATGGTTGATATGATATATTCGGTTTGAACCTCAAAGAGTCTTAATACGTATCCCATATAGATGGTAATCAAATCCCACATAGTTTGGTAAATTTTATAGGAATGTATGGTCTTCTAAGATAGATGGGTTTGGACTTACTTACTGAAAAAGGTCGGCTCAATGATTTGAGGATGGAATTTGGGGCTTTTTTCCTAAGTAAGACTCCCAAATTGTGGGAACTGGGGTTTTATTCCTGAGGAAGGTAACCAATGAGCTTGGGCCTTGAGTAAGATTCCTATGTATCCTAATTGAAACAGGAATCAGATTTCTAATAGTTCATTTTTTTTGCGATTTTTTTTTGTGAATGTTGTAACAATCATGTTTATCTAAGGACACCTGTGTCATGATCTATGTGAGAAATAAGAGAATGTGAAATATTCCACAATGATACATCACACATTCAAATTTTCCCTACATATTAATGGAAGAGGGTGTTTCAACCATGGTAGAGGGAGAGGCGTCGGTGGACCAGGGTGTGGTGATTAGCCCTCCATTTGTTCTATTCACATTAGATAGGCGTACAAAATTGAAGGAGGAAGGGGTGAAGGTGAAGGGCTTATACCAGGATGGAATCCCTAAAATTTGTCCTAGTAGGGGAGGGAGACTTCTCCTATAATTGCATGGAATAACAAGTTTGAAGTGTACCTTCCCTATTTGATACCTGAGGTTTCAGGTCGTTCTTCGAGAAAGGAGTGGCTGGTAACCAACCATCCTCCAAACAACGAACTTCCCACCACTATTTCTGGGAGAAAAGTCCATGTGAATATGGATATACAAACCCAAAAACATCCCAGAAATACTAATCCCATTGTGAATCAAATGTGAGAAACCTTTGATTGTGGAAATACAGAACCAAATTATAGACACACTGATTTTCCTTACCCAATGGTTTGAGAAGTTACCAGGTTTTGGTGGAGGTTTCATCTTAGCCCCATTTATATAGGGGAACCATGGAAAGAGATACCCATCCATGGATGGCTTTAATGAAGGTTAATTGAGCTGATCACATAGGTACCTCATGCAAGTATGTTGCGCAGGGTACCCCATGTTGTTGAATCCTGCAGGTATGGTGCGCAAGCAAACCATGCAGGTATAACGTGTAGGTGAGAAGCATAGGTATACCATGTAGGTATAAATGATTACTGAATAATGTTTTGAACTTAAAAATATTCCTATCTTATTTTAATTATATGTTCTCTCGAGGGTTAGAGAGTTACCTGAGATTATTCGAGTGATCTAGGAAAAAGAGCTATGTAATGGGAGCTTCATAGAATCTTTCACTTTTTTCTAGTCCTGAAATGGGGAGCCCAAGGGCCCTATTTGTAGGCATGGATGGGCATGGTCAAAGAAATGTTTTCCCACATGGGTACATCGTGTAGATCCATAATGCAAGTGCTCTACATAGGGACATAAAACATTTCCTACCGTGGAGGTAATCCATCTTGGTCGGCCACGTAGGTCAGCCGCGTAGCTTGTGATGATATATCGTCGCAAAGAGATTTGGGAATATTATGGAACTTCCCTTGTACTCATTGAATATTTATTTGGGATTTCAAATATCTAAAGGTTTTCTATAATTTTGGTTACTTTCTCAGGTAATGTCAACAGTCCCATATTCAATAGTATCCAAATATATGCACAAATGTCGAAAACTAATATGTGAGATAGTTATAGAGTTACAAATGATGTATTGTTATTTGGGTTAAATATAATAAAATAATGTCTAATATTTAGTGAACACTAAAAAACTAATTTACTAATTTCAAATATTGTAGAAAAATTTATATTAGAAAAATATAAATAAATTAATACAGTTACAATCCATATTTTCTCTATTTTTTAAATTATGCTTATAATGATAATAAAACCATAAAATGATACAATTTTAATTAAAAAAATATGGTGGGACTAAAACCAACATAATTAAAAGTAAAATAATTTCATACATTTTCCATTTCAATTCGAAAACATTGAGTACAAGAAACAATAATTATTCTAATGGTTTGGAGCTATGGAAATTTGTCCCAAAATTGTTAGTATAGGCTTTACCAACAGTCTGTGCGACTTTTGTCGACCATGGCATTGGTGTAGACCAATTCCAATTATTTTGGGAAACTATTGGTATATGAGATATGAATTTTTTAATACCAATGGTTTGGAAAACTTTTGGTATTTGTAATTCAGAAAAATTTGGGAGGTTTTGATCACTGACCTCCAACTTATAACTCAACGACCTTACCAATAAGATACAATATATTTTTAAAAACCTAATTTCTTAAATATGTATTTGTATATTAATAAGTAAAATAATTATTTCTTTTATAAATTTCATTCCACAAAATAAATCATTAAAAATAAAAATTCATATACCAATGGTTTGGAAAATTGTTGTTATATGTATACCGAATTCTATGATCAATACCAATGTCTTTTGAAAAACAATTGTTCTTGGGTCCTTTATTGGAGATTGTACTAATGGTTTTGTCCAAACCATTGGTATATCCATTACATATACTTATGGTTATTTCAAAACCATTGTTATAGGTATCTTATACCAACAATTTTTCCAAAATATTGGTATAGGGTCAGTTTATTGTGCCAATACCAATAATTTTTCCAAAACCATTGGTATAGGTCTCATTTCAAGTAGTGATTTAAAAAAATCACTCCTTTTAAATCATATAATATCATGGTCAAAACAAACATAACCAAAAAAATTTGGCAAAAAAAAAACTCATATCAATAAGAATAGCATGCCTCATACATGGATAAAAATTTTCTAACTCATAAAATATCATTAAAATCTATTAAATATCATGTAAATCCTCACATGAATGTCATAACTACCTCCCCAGAAATATATTTCTAACTTCAATCAAGTATTTTTGGGCTATTTTTTCTCATTTTCAGGAATGTGTGTGATTTTTATTGGATTTATAACCTCATAGTACCTTAAATTCATAGAGTCACAAATATTTAAATCATAAGTCCTTTTTCATGGGTTATATTGTGGTTTTGGTCTGGAAGTTTTTAATTTAACAAACATAAAAGGTATAATGGAGAAGGTTATGCTCTAAATTGAAGTGAATGTATGAAACCCATTTTTCTAAATAATGTTTTACTCCTTAATTATTTCCGAAATGAATCATCTATAATTACTTTTTTATCTCATTAGGATTATTACACATGGAATTTTCTATTTCAATGGTAAATTTCATCCCTTTATTCCACCATGTGCATCATTTATTTATCTTTAATTTAGAGTTGTATTTATCTTAAAAATCATATTATTGAGGAAAAGTGATGTATATTTTGATATTAATGTATTGGATAACACCTATAATATATATTGAATGAAATTTGTTCCACTAATTCATTATTCCATCAAGTATGTTTTTCCATCATACAATTAATAATTATGGAATCAATTTTTATTCATTTAATCTCAAACAAATTCTCCATGAAATAAAAAATAAAACTCATGTTCTTTGCCGCCAATAATTGTGTTAAATAATAATTATGAATTTAAATTCAATAAAATGTTCAAATGGGATAAATATATTTTCATGGGGTTATTTAACATGGTATTTACTGTGTACTAGGGGATTAATAAAGGTTAGATAAAAAGGTAGTCAAAAATAAATGTTGAATTAAAAAATTATTTCAATGTGGTGCCTCAATCAGACTTGAAACATTCCATAAAAATGATTTGAAAAATAGAAAAAAAAAGTTTTGTTTCAAAAAACATGTCTCAAGACTCTCAATAAAAAGATAAATTTAATGATGTGAAAACATTTTAGAAACCTCTCTAGTTGGGAAAGTATTTCAATTTGGATAGTAATAGTGCACATGGGTTTTATAATCAATCAAACATCATCATGTTAAAGGATTTGGAATTAAGGAAAAACACATTAAGAAATTATTTAATTTTAGAAAAATTCATATTGTGTTCTATAAACACAAATATTTTTTTTATTTTCAAAAGTATTTTATTCAGTTCATGAATCCTTGAAACGCAAAAAAAATATAAAACATGAAAAATTTATAAAAGGTCTATAAAAGTCTCAAAAATAAATATAACCACACAAAAAATCCTAAAAATATATTTAAATCCCTTCTCTGCTAATATTCCATTTAATACCATATTTTTAGTACAAATCATATCAGTAAATATTTTCATACAATATTTTTATAGGGAAGAAAACAAAATATTAAAAAATAAAATACATAGCTTGATTTATTTTTATGTGGTATCCTTCAGTTAATCAAAAATATATAGCTACTTTCAATATTCCTTAAAATATAATAAAAAAACATAATAAAAATAAAGGTAATGGGGAATGGAAAATGACAATACTTGGATTAGACCCCTAAGAGAGTACATGTATTTTACTTCCCATAATCTGGTAGTTTAAGTTGATTATCCCCAATAAGAATGTTTATTTTGTATCATTGAGATGCATCACCACATATGAATTTTCCTACAGTAAATGTGTATACACCAATAATGGGGAACCAAAAATTATATATTAAAACCTCTTACACCTATGGAAGGAGAAATAATGAATTTGATATCTAGAGTTGGAGGAAAAGATACTGGTGTTACATATTGACTTATGTGGTGTCCTGCTATATTTTGTGTATAATTTTTAGTAGAGGATGTACTCACATAACCAAATGCTTCTCTAGATAGTATTCTATAACAACTACTAGGGTAGTATCTTCCTGAACATCCAATGCATGCTCAATTTGTTTTGTGTGAAAATTTTCATAAAAATGAGAAGTTAGAAATCAATTGAGCTTTAATAAGATTAAAACATGAAAAATCAATAATGAAATTTCTCCCATCAAGTATGACATCTCAGAAATAGATCTATTCTGGTATGACTATTTGAAACCCAATCTCAATAGGTGGTTCTTAATTATCATCTTATAAAGTTAGAGACATGTAGAGAGGAACTGAATTTTTATTATCCTAGATGGGATGTTTTTTGTTTCATGTTGTATTCAACAAATGGATTCCATGATTCTTCCAAAACAAATTGATCTCCCATTAATATATCAGCTAGCATGTTTTATTCCAAGACCTCCTTGAGTAATGGATGAGTTTGGTATGATTTTATTAATTTATTTGGTATCTACTTCTCAACCACCTTAATATTATTAACCAGAATTTATTAGTGATATTGAATCCACCAATCATTTTGGATCTTTTTATGTATTAGGTTTTTATTATAGTTTCTCCAGTAATGAATGAATATATTCATCAGACATATTATTGATGATAAGAAATTTTTTATGTATTATTTATATTACCAAATCTAGTATTCAATATAATTTTTTACTTCTTCGATCACCAATTAATGTTTTTGTCAATGAATAGAAATTTTAATTAATATACATCACGAATAAAGAATTTTCATAGTTTTCCAAATATATGATTTTTTAATGTTTTTTTGTGAAAAAAGTATTGTGAAAGAATTATGACTCCATAGACATAATGAAAATCTTTCGATCCATTATCATTCACACTTTAGAAATATTTATTATTTTAACTAAGTGTAGAACCAGGGCAGACCTAGGTTGTTCTTGTGTAAAGATATTGCGGTCAATCATCGTATAATTCATATTAATTTTTTTATATTTTTTAATTGTGAAATAAAAAATAAAGAAATTGAGGTTTCATAATTGAAATTAAAATAATAAAATTAAACATGATTATGAAATACACATAAAATGAATTCAAATAGAATAAAGTTAGAAAAATATGAGATATTTCAGGGAGAATCACCCCTAATAAAGCTTTATTGTCTTATTATTAGTTTCAAATTTAAATAATGAATAGACTCTATATTATTTTTGAACATAATCGTTTTATTATGATTCTGAATAAGTAGATAACTCATTGAAAAATGAAATAACGCACATCTACCACCTCTATAGAGGCATAATATAACAGAAGTAAATGTTATATCTCTGTTGGAAAGGGGAGAAAAAAGGTTCTTTTTCCACAAAGACCCCCTCGTCCTCAATCAATGAAAATAAGAAATAAAAAAAATTAATTTAAAACTACATGGGTCCTAAAATAGATTAGTACCTCAAGCACCTCCTTGGGTTAGATACTCATGATCATGATATTAAGAGTTCATTGAAGATAATAAAATTTTGAGATAATAAAAGAGATATAGAATAAGAAAAATTTGGAATACTAAAATTTAAGCATTAAATTAAATTTGATAACAAAAATTAGAAAATATGGACTAAAAACCATCATAAAATTTTCCCAATATCCAGTTTAGGGGTTGATCCCCTGGAAGGTTATGCAATTACAAATTTATAAGGAGATGAGGGAAATAATTTATCTCTAAAATCATAACAAAAAATTTTATACATGGGATAAATATTTTCTTGGAAAATTTGGAAAATTAGCATTCTATAAATTTTTTCAAAAATATATCCTCTATCAAACCAAAAAATATCAAATTTATTAGCCATGTGTAGATATATTTATAGTATATTGAGTCCAGATATTTATTTCTTCCAGAGTGACATTTCTTATTCCATATACCCAATTCACAAGGGATTAATGCGCTTAATATAGGAAGAATAATGTGTGAAAAAATTTATTAATATTGTTTCTATGGATTTTCTCTTGATATATATAAATTTTAATGATATTTTAATTATCCACTAATCATATATGGTGCCATTATCAAAGGATGCTATATCTATTTACAGATTTATAGGAACGAATTATTAGCAAGTTTTGAGCCATAAAATTAGGTATTTAGTTTGGGGTCTACAATAATAAAATGAATAAAAAATAATATAAAATTATATAAAATATATTTTCAAAATTTAAATCAGTTTAAAAAACATTATGTCAAAATTACAAAAAAAATAAACTAAAATAATTAAAATCCAAAATTAAAACATTTTTCAGTTAAGAAAAAAATTATACTAACACCATAAAATAGGAAAATTGTCCATAATATAACACAATAGTGGTATTAAAAACAATGAATTAAATATAAAATAATATAAAATATTTTCCCTATAATTTCCACCAATCATAAGCGTCAAAATCCACGTAAATCATCAAATACCAAAGAATAAACCATCCCAAAACATTTATGACAACACCACTAAATTATCATTTCAAGACAAATATCATGACTTTTAAATAGATACATTTTATCTAACTCTGAAAAAATCATAAAAATCTATCAAATATCGTGTTAATACTCACATGGATGTCACACCTACCTCAATGGATAAATATTTCTATCTTCACTCGAGGATTATTTTGTGTTGTTTTTCTCATTCTCAATAACATATGTGATATCAATAAGATTATTATCATATCTGTATATCCACATCATAAAATCAAAAATGTACAAATCATGAAATGTTTTTCATTGTTTTTTCTATTATTAATTATTCTAAGGTTTTAAATGTAAAAACTTCATAAGAAAAATGGGTAGGGTTAAGCTTTAAAGTGATGTAAGGGCATGAAAATAATTTTTCTCTAGAATGGTGTGATCCTCAATCTGCTTGAATCACCTCAAAACATAGTTTTATCTCATTTGGGTGTTTAGTTGTGAAATTTTGAGCATAAATCATAATTCTATTCCATATATTCACCCATTATAAAAGTTTAATCATCTAGAATTAAAATTATTATTTCTCTTCAGAATCATAATGTAAAGGAAAACATAAAAAAAATTAATACACAAGTATTCTTAAACACCAAGACCGTATTTTTAATGAACTTTTTGACCTCATAAATCTTTATATCATATAATTTTTTCAAATAAATTGGAAATAAATATAAAAATACCTTTTTCTTTATAGATCATCATAAATAGATTTTCTATGAAAGAAAAATAGAGCTCATCTTCTCCCACCCCCATAGTTGAGTTTAACAATAATCTTGAATTTAACATATATGGATGTTTGGGATGGGATAAATGTTTTTTAATGTATATTCATGACATTGTACTTAGTAGATGTTAAAGTATTGATAAGATTTATGTGAAAAGGTATCCAAATTTGAATTGAATGTAAAAGGGGATTTCAATATGGTGCCTCGATCATACATGACACATTCCATGAACTATAACTGATTATAATAATATAAATATATAATGTTTTATATCACACAAGATGTCACAAATCTACTAATAAAAATATAAATATATGGAATATGAACAAAAATTTTAGAAACCTCTCAGGTAGGGAAATATTTTCAATTTAGATAGTATTAGTGTAGATGAGTTACAAAATTAATAAAACTTCACAAATTTAAAAATTAGAAATTAGGAAATATATTATATATGGAAATAATTTTAATCCATAAAAATTCACACCAATAAAAGTTATATAATAACTAAGATGGTTTGGATTTTACAAAGTATTCTATTTAGCTTAAAAATCTTAAAAACACATAAAAAGTAAAATGAAAATCATTAAAAATTCAGAAAAATCAATGAATGATAAAATATAATAACACAAATATTTATTAAAAATATATTTACATCCCACCCCAAAACGTATTCCATTTAATACCCACATTTTAGTTCAAATCATATCATGATATGTTTTCATACAAAATTTGAATATGCTATAAATAAAATAAAGAAAAGGAAAGATACAACATGATTTATTATTCTATGGTATCCTTAATTTAATCTCCTAATGAATAATAAATTAAATATATAAAAAATAAATAAATAAACACAATAAAAATAAATATAAAGGGGAAATAATATCGATAATTATTGTTTTGTAACTCTAATATGGTTCTAGGTTTTTACATCCCTTAGTCTCCCAGTTGTAGTGGTTATCCATAATTAAAAGGTCGGTGATGTTTCATTGATATAAGCCACCAGATGTGAATTTTTACAATATAAATAAATATAGACCTAGAATTGGGAAAAAAACTAATATATAAAAATTCAAAATCCCCAAGAATATATAAATAGGGAATTTTACATCAACAATTGGGTAAAAGAATATTAGGGTTCTCTCTGTGGAATTTTGTGGTTTCCTCCTCATTATAGTATAAATGATGTGATAGAGGATGTAGTCACATCACCAAATGCTTATACATATCATGTTTTATAAAAAACTTCATGGTTATTATATTTACTTATATACAGGTCCTTCTCTGACTTTAATATGTTAGAAATTTCAGAACATGAGATTTAAAAAAACTAATTCAACTTGAATAATAATAAAACATAAATAATAATAAAAATAGATCCTCCACATAAATTATTCCATCATGGAAATTGATATCTTGTGGAAGGAATAATAAAAATTCAACCTCAATAAGTGAATCCCCATTATAGTCTTCCAAATAAAATGATAGGTAAAGAGGTAGTGAAATTTTATTATCAAGGATAGGAATATCAAATTTCAAGTTATCTTTAACAATTTTCTTCCAAGATTATTCCAAATTATGTTGATCTCCCATAAGTATGCCATCTAGATTGTCTTATCAAAAAAAATCCTTGATAAATGGTATAGTATGTAATTTGATATTAATTTCTTTAGTATCTATTTATCAAATTCATCGTGACCTTTAACAGAACAATTATTGTCGAAATATCTTCCACCACTCATTATAGTTATGGTTCTGGTTTCACCATCAAAGAAAAAAATATATTATTCATCCCTTTCATCATGGATTTTCATTTTTTATGTCTTATTTATGTTTTTACATCTAGTATTGAATATAATTTTTCAATTTTATTTCATCTGTGATTTTTATGTTCATGCATTGTATTTTGAATTGAACTGCATCATGAATGAATATTTTTTTAGTTTCTAAAATTTATAATTTTCTGTGTTTTTAATGAAAATAGTTATTTTAAAGTGTTTTTCCTCCCTAGTAACAGCTCCAATTTTATAAATAATTATCTTTCATGCTCTAAAAATATTTATTATTTACATTATATAAAGCACAAGGGATGACATAGTTTATTCTCTTAATAATCTGTTGTGGTCCATCACTCAATACTTCTAATTAACTTTTTAAAATATTTTTTTATTTAGGAAAAAATAATGAAATTATGGCTTGAGAATTTAGAATTAAATTATAACAGTACACATTAATATTAAATGAAAACACATTGAATAAAAACATAATGAAGATGGATGTAAATGATATAGTACCGATAATATCACCCAAAATGAACCTTCATTGTCTTATTATTAGTTTCAAATTTTATTAATGAAAATAATCTATAGTATTTCATAAAATCATCTTATTCCAAAGGTTGTGAATATATAATACACTCAATTATCATTCCGACACCTCACATCGACCACCTTAGTCGAGGTAAAATATTACAAAATCAAAATTAATACTTTTGTGGGAAGTGAAGACCCAAAGGTGACATTCAAATTAATATACCCCATGTAAAAACATTAATAATATAAGGAAACTTAATAATAAATATTAAAATTCTTTTTATCGACAATATATTACTCTATCCAAAAAAACTTTAAGTTTTCAACTCATTATCACGAGCATTGGAGTTCATTGTGGAAAAGAAAACTTAGAGAGAGTAAAAGTGAGATTGAATAAGAGAGAAATGATAACACTTTAATTAAAAACATTAAATTCAATTACATAACTGAAATGAAATAAAATATAAAACTAAAATATAGCATAAATGACAAAAAATTGTTATTGTAGTTGCTGCTCCCATTAAATATTATGTAATTACATATTTATAGAGATAAAAGAGAATTACTTTGGATATAAAATCATCCAAAAAAATTTATACATTTTCAATGTCCAAATATTGAAAAAATTTAATATTTAGATTTATTCATGTATCTTCTAGTTATCAATCCAAGAAATTTATTATTTATTGGAAATGTTTACAGTGATTTATAGTCAATTTAATATATATGTTTATTTTGTCTTGGAAGACACTTTATATTCCTCACATCTGATTATCCATGTTTTTATGGCCGTTATATCTTATGATTTAAGTGGTTTTATAGTTCTAAATTTTTTTTAATACAAACAATATCTTTTTCCACGTCAAATTTTAACTCATTCAGATTAATCATTTAAGATATATTGGACAATAATCAACATTATAAAGATGTGTATAAAAATTTTGAGGCCTGACTTGTTATCTCATTTTTATACATCAAATGACGAATTTAAATTTGTGTCTACAGGAATTAAATCAACACTAATATATATTTATTTCTAAATAAATAATTTCACAGTTTCAATTAGTTTAGAAAAATGTTTTGGTCGAATTACAAAAAAACCTATTAAAAATAAAAAATAATGCAATTTGTTTAAATTAAGATCAAAATTCTACTAAAACCATAAAATTTGATAAATTTCATTGAAATAAAACAGTGGTGGGGTTGAAATTTTTTAAATCAATATTAAAATAGTTGAAAATATTTTCTATATTAATTCACCCATATATAATCATATCACCCCACAGAAATCATCTAATATAGAGGTTAAAAATAACTTCCCAAAACATAAAGGAAACATAAGTAAATTATCATATCAAGGAAAATATTATTCATGGTATATGGGTAATAATTATATAACTCTTAAAAATCCTAAGAATATATCCAATTCCTAATAAATCCTCAAGTTCACTTCATACCTACCTCAATAAAAAATATTTCTCTCTCATGGATTGTTTTTGTAAATTTTATCATTTTAAAGAAAATGTGTGATGTCCATAAGCTTGAAATTATCCTAGTATCTCCACTTCATAGATTCAAAAATGTTTTAATCATGATGTATTTTTCATCTGTATTTATTTTATTAATTGTTGGTAGGTTTTAACTATAAAAAAACAAAGGAATAATGATGAAGGTTATGCTCTAATGTTATCTAAATGCATAAAAATAGCCTTTCTGAAGAATGGTGTGCTCCAAAATCTGATGAAAAATAAATTACCTCAAATCATATTTAAGTATCCTTAATATATGTACCAATATAATTTTCAGCATCAATGGTATATTTAATCCCTATTTTCACCCATTTTAATCTTTCATTCAACATGAATTCACATTTTATTTCTCTTAATAATATTATTTTTGAGGGAAATATTAGAAACATTTGATATATCAAGAATTGGTGAATGAAAAAACATATTTTTAATGAAATTTAAGCCAATATCAATATTTCTATCTAAATATTTATTCCACCAATGAATAAATATATATATATATATGGAAACAACTATTTAATTTCATCTAAAATATATTATCATGGAAAAAAAATTTACTCATCTTCTCCCTCCCCCACACTTCAGTTTAATAATAATCATGCACATATCTTATATAGAAGGCCATATAGGGATAAATATCTTGTAATTTGGATTTTTAAAAAGTTTTTTAATGGATATTTGGGGATAAATAATGGTTATATAAAATGGTATTACTAAATAAGAGTTTAATGAAAAAGGTCTTTCAACGTGGTGTCTCAATTATACATTACAAATTCCATAAACTATAAATTATCTGAAAAGGATAAAAATACAAAGTTATAGATAACTAAACTTGTCTCAAGACTCTCCAGAGAAATACAAATGTAAATAATTTCTCCAAATTTTTTTGAATCCTCTCGGTTAGGGAAATATTTTCAATTTGGATAGTACTAGTGAACATGTGTTTCACAATCATTAAAACTTCATCAAATCAAAACATTGGAAATTAGGGAAAAATATTATAAGAAATAATTTGATTTGTAATAAATTATATTGAAACCATGTTCCAGAATGAATTATATAGTTTTGAATTTCCAAATTTTTGGATTCAACTCCAGAATCCTAAAAACACATGAATAATTAAAAATGTAAAAAATTTAAAACAAGTTTGGAAAAATAAAATATAAGAAAAAAAACAATTCCTAAAAATTTATTGAAATAGATATCCCTATACATTTTAAATTTAATACCAACTATTTATTTCAAATCTGATATGTAGTAATTTTCATATAGAATTAGAATTGGTAAGTAAATAAAATAAACAAAATTAAAGGGAAAACCATATTTAATTTTTTGTGACAACCTTGAGTTAAGCTCCAAGATTATACAAAATTAAAACTAAAGTTAAATAAGGAAAAAAAAGATTATAAAAATAAAGGTAAAGTGGAAATAAAATGGATAATGCATGGTTTGTACATTCAATAAGGTTGTAGATTCAAGTAGTTTTAGTAAATTTCCCATAATCCGAATGTGGGTTTGGTTTATCAGAGATGAACCACCACATCTGTATCCTATGTTTTCCAAGATTATAAACCAAGAATTTGAAACCTAGAATAGGATTAGAAAATTATTGACCCATAAGAAATTAGAATTAGAGAATTAGAGATCCACAATAGGAGTCAAAATAAGATATCAGTGCTCCATATTTTCTTTTATGGTATCCTACACATTTTATAAAAGATGTTATAGAGGATGTTGTTACATCACCACTCGATTCACTAGCTCTTCTTCTACAGCTACTACTTGGGTAGTGTCATTCTCATCATCCAATTCCTACTCCATTATTTTTTTGTAATAAAATTTAGAAAAAGAGATGTTGGAGAATAATTCAGCTTAAATAAAATTAAAACATAAATAATAAATAATGAATATTCATTTTCATGTATGTTATCTTAGAAATCGGTCTATTCTGGAAGTATCATAAATTGGAAACTCAATATCAGTAGGTGCATCTTCTATATCATGATTCAAATGAAGAGATAGGTAGAGAGGTACCAAATTTTGATTATAAAGGTTGGGAAGATTATGTTTCATATTATCTTCAACAAAGCGATTCAATGATTCTTCAAAAAAATTGATCTCCCCCAAGTATATCAACTAGCATGTTTCCTACATAGAACTCTATGAGATATTTTTGATATTGGTATGATATTACTAATTCCTTTAGTATATTGTTTTTGAACAGCCTCAAGAACATTATCATAAAAAATGATAGGTAAAATATCTTCCACCACTTGTTCATCTTCTATATCTTTTCTGGTTCGGGGTTCCCCATAAATGAATGAATATGTTATTTGGTACTTTAATATTGGATTTTCCGTTTTTGAATATCTTTTTTAAGATATTAAATTTGAGATTCAAAATCATTTTTTATTTTCCATACACCTATAATTAGTCTGTCTATGGATAATAATTTTATTTTAATACATCAATAACAAAGATGATTATTTTGTAGTTTTTAAAATTTATGATTTTATGTATTTTTTATATACAATGGTGTGTAAATTGTATTGATTACTAGGGAACATAACCAATTTTATGAAGCGTTTACTTTCATTCTATAAAAGTAGTTATTATTTTAAATAAGTGCGGTATAGGGAGGACCATGGTCATTTTCTTGAGGAGATTCTATTACCATTCACTCAGTTATTCTAATTCGCTTTTTTTCTAAAAGAAAGATAAAATAAGGTTTTGATTTATAATTGAGAATTAAATTCTAATATTAAACATTCATTTGCAATTAAAAAAATCAAATTGAATTAATTTAAATATAAATGACATATTCCTAAGAGAATCACCTAGAATGAACCTTCACTATCATAATTTTAGTTTCAAATTTAATTAATGAACATAATAAATATTATTTGTGAATATGAAATTTTCTATATTGTTTTTAATATTTATATCACTCAACTATAACATATATACTACACATGCACTACCTCATTCATGGAAATATATTACAGAAGTGAAAACTATCCAATAGTTGGCATGTGGAGACATAAATTCATTATTCCCACTAAGACCCCCCTGAGACTAACTCTAAGAAAATATGAAACATTAGGAATGAATGTTGAAATACTTGAGATCAACTCTAAATTAATTCCATGTGATCTTTCTCAAATTAGCTTCTCATGTTAATGATAATTAGAGTTCACAATATAGACTAAAATAGGGAGACAAAAATAAACAGAGATATAATATTAGAGAAAGGAGAACACTTCAATTAAAAAATTAAATTATATTATTGAATGAAATAAATGAGACTAAAATAAAGCATAAATTTTTCCAAATCATCAGTGTAGTGGTTGATCCCTTGAAAGGGTTTGATATTTTCAATTTATTGTGAGAGGAGTGAAATATTTTGACTCCCATATCATCCCATAATGATTATAAAATGGAGACACATTTAATTGTAGAATATTTAACTCTTTTTTTCTTTAAGATTTTTAATATATCACTTATATAGATACCCATAAAAGTTAAGCTTGTTGGGATAAGATTATAGAGAGTTATAGTCAATTTATTCTATATATATATTTTTGAGAGGCAGGCTGTTCATCTTCCAAATATCTGATTTCCCATGAAATAATGGACTTGATATCAGAAAAATAAAGTGGCTCCATAATTATTAAACTTGTTAATATGAATTTTATCTTACTCCATATATAGTTTCATCTCATTTATATTGTCCATTTAATATTTGTGGTCATATATTCAAAAGTATCCAGATCTGCACATGGATTTCAAATCCCAAATTGTTACCTAGTTTTGGGGTTTCTAATGGTGGATAGAGATTTTGGTCCATATTAATGAAATGAATCCCATAATATATTAATTTCTTCAAAAAAATAATTAAAAATTTAAATCAATGTATAAAATATTATGGTTTAAAAATGAAAACCAATTAAAATAAATAAAATCCAAAAGTATGCCTTTTTTGAAATTAAACCCAAAATTATTTTAAAAACATAAAATGGAAAGTTTTATTTAAAATATAACTATATTGGTATTAATAAAATTGAAATTGAAATTGAAATAGGTCAAAATGTTTTCTTTATATAGAGTAAACTATAAAATACATGATATAAAATGGATAATACCATAAACACCATATAACTCTTGCAGGGACTCTCAAAAATAAAACCCCTATAAGAATATAAAGATAAAACGTAAATAATTATTTTAAACCCTTTCGGTGAAATAATATAAAAAATATATGAAAGAGTGAAATGATATATTTGAATTCATAATATTTTATCACGTTTTATATAATGCCTTATGATCTAATTGATATAATAATTTATACTATATTAGTTTTTAATGAAGATCCATCCTTGGAATTTAAATTGATAAAATAACCTCAACATTGACCATTACTTTTATACTAATAATTATTAATTTTGTATTAAAATAAATAATATAATATAAATTGTAGAATATGATATGTGGAACTAGTTTAGGTTCCTAGATGAAAGATACAAGACCACAGATATGGGGAGAATCAAAACTCATCAATGTATAATACAAACATCATATATCTTTTTTCTTTATCAAAAATACCATGATCTAGATATTGTTTAGTGAAGGTATCTCCATTGATAAGGGAATGATTATTATTATTATGAGATATAATAAGGGCATGAAATTCAATCACATGAAACAAAGGTATTATAGGTTTCAAATGATATTATTATCATGTTATTAGACCGTGATTTCCAATGACTACTGCTATATTTTGAAATTCAACCAATATTTATGAATGATAAAAAAAGTATGGATGTAGAAATAATTTACCCATTATATCATTAAATTATGATCAATAAAATTAAATGGATAATTAATTCTTATAAGAATGAACATCTCCTACCATCATCATGTTTCCATACTAATGGATGATGTGAACCCTATTATTGAGGTAACCCTAGCATTTTAAAAAAAAATAACCATTTTACAAGAATATAGAAAAAATCACAATAATACAGAACCCAAAATAATTAAAGATTAAAGTATGTGAAGACTAGCTAATCAATATATTTTTTGAAATATCAACAAAATATCCTTAGAATTATTTCTCAAAGAGTACCATACTTGAAAACATTTACTATAAAATCATTCATTCAAATTTGGGGAAAAGGAATCATAAATAATGGAAACCAATACTCTCAATAAGGATAATAATGGTATATATCGATTTATTCAAGAATAATATAATAAGATAAAAAAGTGTATGAGAACATGATCATAAACTAGAAAAACATACCCATAATTTCATGATCCATAAATCATAAGTCATGGAATAAGGGTTTGACTTGAAAATGTATATGAATAATAATTCTATTGAGTATTAAAAAATAAAAAACAATGATATAAGAAAATAATAATAAGAATATGATATAATAATATGGAATAAACATATTCATAGAAACTATATGTTGGGGATAAACACCATGAAAATAATTACATCATATATAAAGGACAACCACTGAGACATTTATCACATATTAGGTCAATGCTGCCCACTAAGACATTCATCAAATAATGTGTCAAGGATTCCCACTAAATAATTAATCACATACTAGGCTTGGGATAACCACCTAGATAAGTTCTTGTCCTTCGAATAAATACACATATACTATAATGGCCCAAACATTTATAAGTGAAATTTCTATTATGATTTAATTAAATGTCCTTCTATTTATTATGGTTATAAAAACACATATACTTATTTATATATATTATATAATATCATAATTAAAGTAAATTAACCATCATAACCAAAGATAATATAGCTCCTAAACAATGATCATAGATTAGTATAAATGTAGGGTTTTAACCAATCCAGTTGACACAGACAATGGAAGTGATGGCCACAACTAGAAGGAATGTACCCTTTGAAGCCCATTTTTAGAGATTTTGAGGGAGACTGAATCAATATAATTTTACCCTAAAGAATAGAAAAAAGGGATCTAACCACTTAATCAAGAGTGAACCCACTTTTGGGATAAGTTCAATCTCATCGAGATCATGACCCATACCATGTACGTTGAACCACCCCATGAAATTATCACAATCACACACCTTAATCTGAGGGAGTTTGATGGTTTGTTAAATGGATATAAACCAAGACCCTAATAATATGAATAATTATATTTTATATAGTACATAATATATTTTATATTTTATTATTGTTAATTATAAATAATTTTGATTCTTATTCAATATAACAATAAATTGTATGTTCATTTAATATTCCAATTAAGTTTAGGAATTTATTTCAATTAATTAAAATATATATGAAATTAATAATAGTTTTATAAAATATTATTATTAAATAATTATTATTAATTATAAATTATTATATAATTTTTATGAATCCAACAGTAATTTTTAAAAGGGTTCGAAAAATTCTATTTTGAAACAAAACCAATCATTTCTCAATAAATGTAATTTATTATTTGAAATGATAAAATGCACATATCTATAAAATAATTATATAAAAATAATATTATTTTTTGAATCATTGTGTTATAATTATACAATTTGATTATTTTCATAATGTTCTGAGACAATATATTTTTCAGGAATGAATTAAATACATAAATATAAAGAGTGTATTATGACATCATATTAACCCAAAAAGTGATGAAATAAATAAAATAAATGGTATAATATATATATATCCTTAAAAAGAATTTTATTTTTTGATTATTTTATTAATTTCATAATTTCTTTTTGAATCCTCTGAAATAAATAATATATTTTAAGGATTTAAAATCATTTCTTTAATAGTATGACTCACTTCTGCATTGTTAATGATATTAATTTATTATGTTCGTCCCATATACATATAAAATAATTAAAACCACTTCCCTGTAGAAAAAGCCGTTGTATTAAACCATAGGGTTTTTTTCTAGTTATTTTAATTAATTATATAGAGTCTAAAACCTATGTTTGAGAAATGATAATGAATTCACCAATCATTCAAAATAAAATGACACTGATGAACCCATTTAAATTCAGTTAAAATATATATTCCACATACTTAAATTGTTCAAACCTATCTAGGGTCCACCAATAGTTCCCCAAAACTCTCAAGAATCTCATTAAAAGCTTTTGGAATCACACTCTCAAGGTAAGGATTTCACTATTCTTATTTCCATCTCCACGCCACTTTTTCTCTATCTTATTTTCTATTTTTTCTTATTGGGATATTTTCTTCCATATTCCCCATGGATTATATATTATTTATATATTATGAGATACCCCCCTTTATCCCTCCCATGAACTTTTACACACACTGTTACCTTATAAAAATTTAGTATGTGATTTTTTATTTCTCATATTTATTTAAGTATCTCAATTATATTATGCCATTTTTCTATATTTACAAGTGTTGGTATATGTATTTATATATCACCTTTACGTAATATATGATTGATAAATATATAAATAACCCATCCACTACCATCGATTAGATAAATGATCCTTTATATTCCTTCTTATGCTACAGAAATTTTATTGTGATTCTCTACGCCAGACAAATGTCCAATGAATACCCATAAAGAATTCATATAAAGGGTTTTTAATTTTATTCACTTATACATGTTTGAATATGGACTTATGTTTATATATTTCACACTCATTGACTGTGGAATAAAAATTTATTAATAATCATTCCATATTTTATGATCTACGTTGAACACTTAAGCATATGAATAAAATAAAGGTGATGGGTGTGCCCGGAATTACATAACCCCCCAATGCATTATGTAATATTTAAGTATCATGAGACATCGTTTAATTGATTAGGTAGTGATACAAATCCATCATGTGACATTTTATATCTGGATTTCTTAGAGTTTAGCACTGACATATGGTTATGGAAAAGTGTTTTATGATGTTACCACATTTCCCATGTTTCTTTTCTGTTATCATGTTATATCATGTATTATTGTTCAAATTTATGTTTCTAACCCATTATCAGAATTTAAATACATATTTTCTAAAAATTTAATATTTTTTTCATGTCATTCCATGTTTATTCCATTACTGGGCAGTATAGATCCCCCTTTCTTCTGTATGTCCTCAGGTTATCCAATGTAGTTATAAGTAGAAACATGATTAAAAAGTTGTTAATAAAGATGATGTATTCAATTATTTAAGTTATCATGTAATTTACCTAATTTTCAAAGACACTGTAATTCCCAATCTTACAGGTTTTATCATGTGTCTTTTATGTATAAATAAATTCATAAAATGTAATAAATAGTAGTGTTGTAGAAGTTGGTATCAGAGGAAAAGATTAGAGTTTTTTTGGGATTAGTATTAGAAAACTCTATATAAACATAGTGATAATACCAAGTATAATAATGTATCTAATATTTTTTTTAAGTATATATTAAGTGGTTTTATGAAACATTTATCCTTGTATGGATACTACAAGTGAATGTGGATTTGGAAAATATATACATAGGTGTCAAACCTAAAATCATGGTGTTAAGCTAAACTTGAAAAGGAACTATTTCACTACAATAGGCCTCATTTCACACATTGTTTGACAATCCCAGTGGATATGATTTGGTAAATTAATAAGCTAACTATATATTATTATTAAAATAACAAACAATACCCATAATATTAAATGTCATGAAATACATCATGGATAACAGATATTCAAGCCTAAATATTCAGAAGTTGAGGAAATATATGTAATTTATAATTTATTTATTTAATATAAGTTGATTTATGTTTATGTGTATAATAGTTTTAAAATAATAATCCATAATTTTCTATTTATTCATTCTAATGGCTGAAATAGGATGAATTTGGTAAACTACCTATGTGGTTGGTAATGTGATGATTTTACCAATAATATTAGCTACCCATGGGAGTGGGAATTAAAAAATTTGGGATGATAATATCTTAGATGAATCATGTTATCAATAGAAACCATGATTAGGATGAGTTCCCAAATCCCACTTAAAATGAACAAACTAAAATTGTGAGCATTATATGACAATGTCCTCAAATATTAAATTGATCATATTATCCCTTAATCATGGAACAATGGATCAACTATATTTTTACGATCTTCTCAATCCATGAATGTTTTGAAAATGAGAAGGTCTTACTGGTTATTTATTTTATAGAGGGAGAATATGATCATTGGTTTAAATTTATCAAAAATATGAATCTGGAGGAAGATATCGATGTGATGAGGTGGAAGGAATTATTTAAAATGTTTTCGATAAATATATTCCTTACATTATATGACCTAATATGGATAGGAATTTCAATTATATTATTTAAAAATACAACAAATCTATCGAAATCATGATGAAAACATAACAATACTTACATAATACACCTTAATATTTTTCATTGAACATGAATTCAAGGTTCACTACTTATTTCATGGGACTATATGAAGAATGATATTGTGAAGTATGCATCAAGATGTCTAGTATGTTTTCATGTGAAGGAATAATGTAAAAAAACAAAAATATTATAAAACAATTACCTATACCTATATGAAAATGGGAAAATCACTATAATGTTTTTCATTAGTATTCCAAAAACACCAAGCATATAAAATGTTGTTGGGGTTGTGGTGGAACATCTTACAAAGGCTTCTCACTTCATTGAAATTCACGATGACTTCTCACTCGATTTGATTTCAATGATATATATTATAAAAGTGGCAAGGATGTATGGAACATCAATATTGATTCTATCTGATTGAGATATAATGTTTACCTCTATGTTCTGAAAGAGTCTCCAACAAGCTCTAATTACTAAGTTGAACTTCCTCATGGATTATCACCCTCAAACTGATGGCCACTCTAAGAAAACAATCTATAATCTTGAAGACATGTCTATATAATTATCAGTTTATTTAAAAGGAAGTTGTGACAAACATATTCCTTACGTCTACTTCTCATACAATAACAGGTTCCCATCAAGAATTTAAATAGTTTAGTATGAAGATCTATATGGAAAGAGATTAATAACACCTACATGTTGGGATGAAGCTGGGGAATAACAACTTTTAGCTCCTAAAATGGATGAGGAAATAGTGAAAATGTATAAGACCTTTAAAAATCACATCAAATATGCTCAGAGTCAACATAATAGATATGATGATAATCATCTACAAGACCTAGAGTTTGATAGTAGTGACATCATATTCCTCCATATATCTATACCGAAGAAATTTAGGAGATTTGGGAAGAGAGTAACACTTAGTCCATGATACAACGGTCCCTTTTAGATCCTTGACCTCATCAAAGTGGTGGCCTATCGACTATCAATTCCACCTAACCTCTCTCACGTACAAGATAGATTACATGTATCCCTATTGAGGTAGTACATACTAGACCCCTCACAGATACTCAATATAGAGGTAGTATCGTTGAATAAAGATCTCTAATATAAAAAGTATTTGGTGAATATATTATATCATTGAGACAAATATCTAAAAAACAAGACAATCCATATGATGAAATTGTTATGGAGAAATGACATGTTTGAAGAAGAAATATGGGAACTCTAGGAGGATAGGAAGTAGAGTTACCCTCATCGGTTTTATTTTGGAATTACAATTTTTAAGGTGAGATTTATAATGGATATAATATTCAAACAACCCAATATTTTATATAAAAAATCCATTAATGGTTTAATTAAATTTATTACTATGTATTACAGTTATAGAAAACAAATTGAATTATTTTTTATTTATTATAACTTATTAGTTTTAAAATAACATTAAGCATATTAATAATTGACAATGTAGTCATTAAATATTAATGATATTCATAGAATAAATACAGGGTTTTAACAAGTCCAATTGACATGTACAAAGTAATTGATGGCCTCAACCAGTAGGATCATACCCTAAAAAGAAAATTTATCGGAGCTTTCTTGAGAGAAAGAATATATAATATTTTCGTTTTACCTAGACCATTCTGAGAAACATCAAATTATGCATGATATAAACCATTTACAATAAAAGATCATCATCCCTGAGATCATCACCCAAATCATATATGTCGAACCACCTTATGAAAGTCTCACATGTGTACACCTTAATCTTAGGGAGTTTTATGGTGTATTAAATGAATATGTATCAAGACATTAATAATATGAATATTTATATTTTATATAATAATGGATAAATCTTTATTTTATTACAGTTAATTATAATTGATTTTTATTCTTATTCAACAAAACAAAAAAATATTTTTCAGCAATAAAAAAATAAAGTTAACAAATTTTTTTTCAAAAATTATTGGATATTGGAAATAAAAAATATCATAATAAATTAGTATTAATAAATATTTTTTTAAACTCTAACTGATCGTAAAATTTTGAGGAACTCAAATATAAATTTTATAAGTGCTCAAAAACTATTATTGTAAAAAACACAGCATTTTTCAACAAACGTCGATTATAATTTTAAAATAAAAAATAAAAACATTCAAAAAATTATTTTGACCAAATAAATGATATTTTTTTAATAAAAATTTCAAAATTATACAATGCTGAATATTTCTTATTTTTATGATACCTTCAAATTTACAAGTATGAATTAAATAGTATATAATTATGATGAGTGAATTATGTAATCATAATGAACCAAAAGTATTATAATAAATATAATAAAGGGTATCCATGACTAAATATAAGTTTTACATTTAAAATAATATTAAATTAATTTACTAAATCCTTTATGAATCCTCCAAAAAGTATAATATATTTTATGGTTTGAAAATCATTTATTTAAGAGTATGACTCGCTTTTCTATAAAAAATTGAATTATTTTATTACGTTAGGCCCTTTCCCTCATAAAATAATTGAAACCAACATAATTTTCCATAAATTGTTTTCAAAAACTGTATTATGGATTTTGTTTTTGGTTATTTTATTATATAGAATCCAAAAACATGTTTGAGAAATGATAAATAATTTCCCAATCATTTCATATGTAAAAACACCAAAGAACCCATTGATCTTCAATAAAAATCCATATATCATTTCTTTAATCTTCCATTAAATCTATATAGTTCTTCAAATATTCCTCGAATCCCTTAGAACCTCCAATGCTTTTGAAATCACACTCTCATGGTAAGGGATTTCACTCTTCTTATTTCTAATCAAGCACATATTTTTTATACCTCTTAATTTAGATTTTTTTTCATTTTAAGATATGTTATTAAATATTCTGCATAATTTTCTTTTTATTTAAAAAATATTAATAGAACCATTTCACTTTAATTTATCCCTACCATGAACCTTTATGTGCACCAGTTTCCATGCTGAAATTTAGAACAGGTTCTTTTCATTATCCACTTTATTCAATAGTCTTCATTATATGATGCCTTTTTATTTATTTTATAATAATGATATATTTTATTCCATATCCCACATAAATACCCTATGATTTATTAATTATTATATACTTATTCCACACTCATTTATCCCTTCTATAAACATTTATACACACTCGTTATAATGCGGAAATTTCACTGTGATTTTTCTTTTCCAAAGAAATCTGTAATGAGTAGCTATACCCCATTCATGTCATTGTTTTTCCACATTATGAACATATATGTATTTTATTAGGGACAGAAGTTTATGTATTATAAAAACCTTCATCATGGAAATGAAATTGTTGATAAATGATTTCTTGTTTTATGATTTATGTGGCACACTTAAGCATGATAATGAAATGAAAGTGATAGGTGTGTCTGAAATTGTCTTATGCTCCAATACATTGGGTAATTTCTAAGTCTCGTGAAAAATAATTAAATTTATTAGGGAGTGAAAATAATCCATAATAGGTTTTTTCCATCATGATGTATTGACATTTATCCTTGGCCTATATTTTTTATAAAGTGTTTTATCATCTGGCTATATCTCCCATGTTCAATGTGTGTAATCATGATATATAATTTATTATAGCTCGTGTTTATGATTGTCACCCATTATATAAAACATATATATGAATATTTTCTATAATGTGTTACCTTCATCATGTTATTCCATTTTTTTTCTAACTAGGCTTTATATCTGACTACATTATTGTGTATATCCCTATGTTATCCCAGACAGTTTTAAGAACAAGCATGTTAAGGATGTTTTAAAATAGGAAGATGTATTTCATGTTTTAGGTTATTATTTAATGTAAATAATTACCAAATGCAATATATATCTCAATCTTTCGAGTTGTATTACATGTATGTTTTCTGAAATAAATAAATAAATAAAATTTAATAAATGGAATGGTTTTTATATTTACACTCATGGGCTTAGAATGAACACATATACAATTTTATCACATAAGACATAAAACCTTATCAATTTATTTGTAATGATATAATGATAAAAATCATCTCATTACAATATTAAATTCATATATATATCATATGTATGTAAAATAATTCATCATTCTGTTAATGCATAATTTACTCAAAGGAATGAAAATAGGTTTCAAGATAACTCCCTTAAAACATCATAATAATAATCCATCTAGAGAAAACAAATTCATGGTATAATTAAAAGAATATACCCAGCAATGCATAAAGGACCTATATTGATAGAGATAATAAATCTATTTTAAAAATAATCTAAAATATTCATTATAAATCAAGAGAAAACATCCATTTTATTTTGTAAAATCATAGATAATAAAATACCTAGAAAAATGGTAATATTATTTTCATTATAAAAAGTTTTAAACATAAAAAGGAAGATTAATTCAGAATAAAGTACATGAAAGTATGAAAATCCATTCATGTCGTTTATGTTAATAGTGAAAATTTGTTTTACACTTCTATAACAATTCAAAAAACAAATCTTATGAAAAAAAAAATCTAATGATTTATTATAAACACTTGTAAAGTAAGTACGTGGTTATGAATATTAACTTTTCAAAAAAAATTATTTGAAGAATTAAAAAATTATATTTTCTAGAACATGGACACGGATGAGAATGATTCAAGACCAAAATGAGGAAATAAGTTCTATCATTTCTTTAAAATATTTTTTTAGTAATTTAAATTTCCAAAGAAATGAAGCGGTACTGAAAACGTGGGGAAAATAAATAACCATATGAGAAGAATATATACGGGTATTAAAGGATATAGTTAATATAATTTCCCAAACATGAAATTTATCATATATAATCTCTAAAATTATTAATATTATAACATAAAATATTACAATAAGACCATATATTATTGGTATATTCTCTAAAATTAATGTATAATATATTTAAATATATTACAAATCTATAGAAAAATAATATCATATTTAAAATACAATATATTCTTTCCTTATAATTTCCAATTACCCATTGATTAACAAATATTCCTAGAAATCAATATGTGGTTGTTAGCTATTCTTCTTTCCAAGAAAGTTTCAATTAGACTTTTTTGGTCCATATACATTGATTATGTGATCATAATATCTATAATATTAATAATTACATAATTATAATTTTTATTCAGTATATAACATTAATATCCACTCATATAAAATCATTGGTGAAAATTTAATTACATCACCTTATGAAGACGATAGTCTATTTTTACCCATGAATGTTGTACTCATTTTCTAATTAATTGGAATAAATAAACATAAATAATATTATTTCAATAAAGAATCATGAAAATATCACATATTTCATATATATTACATAAATATATCTTTATATCCATCCATGTAAATTATAAATGTGAAATGAATCATATCAATTTGTAGCGGTGGTAGTCTACATGTTCGTAGGAGAAATATTGTCATTTTCCAACAGATAAGACGGTAAGAAGATAAATAATATTTTAACATTATAAAATAATAATTTTTATATCAAAACTATATATATTCATTAAATCCGAATATAAAACCATCAATGATAGAGGGTGATGAGAAATTAAATACATTTCATCATGGAGGTGGTACTCCACACATATGCACTTGTGATGTTTTCATTTCCCCTATAGTATAAAATGAGATGAATATAAGATATAACATAAACATAAAAAAATTAGGTAAATTATAGATAAGTATTTTAATATTCCATATTTTTTTGTTATTATTGATGGAGGTATATGTTTATGTAATCATGGACAAACATGGTTAATATTTATACCTCTTAATTGGAAATCCACCTTTATCTTATACATTAGTAATTCTAGGTTTCTCCATTAGATAGAGAAAAACCTCCAGGAGGGGGAGGAAAATATGGATTTTATTTGGATAGGTTTTTTTCAATCTATATTACTCATATTCGGCGGATATGTGATAATATGATGTTTCCTTTTATTTTCTAGTGCAGTGGCACACTTGGAATTAATCTTCACATTAAAACATTGTAATTATCTTACTCATGGTTATGTGAAATTAAAGAAACTAAATTGAAAATAAAAGTTTGTAATAGTTTTAATACATATATATAATTATAATTAATATGATATTCTCTAATTTTATGATAATATTTATACCCTAATTAACCTATTTCAAACTTTTACCATAGTAATAATATTTTTACCAAGGTTATAATCCATATAGAGAAATAATAAAATTGTAAAAATTAATAAATTGGAACCTATTTATTCCTAATATAAAATAAATTTTCCTGATCCAAATTTTATAAATGATTGAAATTTATGTTAGTACGAGTGTGAAAAACACAACAGAAATGGTTTTTGAAAAATAAATTATTACATATTAAAATAATCTTATACTAAAATGAATTTTAATACTACTTCCATTGTAATTAATTAGATTATGATTAATATAATGGATATTATGTTACTTTAGAAGAAAATATAAATAATATTAAAACTTTCAAATTAAATTAAATAAATATAAAACGATTTTTTTCCATAATTATTATTTATCATTATTCACTGAAAATCAAATTTCTCAAAAAAATTAAAAAACTCACTAAGAGATAATTTCAAAATTATAATTTATAAAATGTTTTATATTTTTTTCAATTAAAATTTTTAAAAGTCCTAGAAGTTAGATTCAGTATTCACACCCAAAATTTTGTAAAACACATTTTAGAAATAAATATAGATTCGAAGCATAAAATTATTTTATTATTATTATTATTTGATTAATAACCATAATTAAATGAATATTCATTCATTTGAATTAATACATAATACAAAAATTTCTTTATAATATTATATCAATATTTAAAATTTTAATCTATTAATAGTACAAATCATTTTGCATATAAATATTGTTTTATGAAAATTTCCTTTTTACCTTCAAAATATTTCATCATAATTTATAAGAAATAACTAATAAAGGTATAAGTTATTTTTAAATTTGTTTATATAAAACATCAATATATATAACCATTGATCAGTAGTGATAAATATATTTTAGTTGGATAATAATAAATTAAATGTAGAAAATATAATTCTTCAAAAAATCTTATATAAATATTTTTTTAACATTTACATTTTTCTACTTATCTCATAGTTATTAATTAGTACATTTACATTATGGAAAAATCTGATAAATATTTTACATATTTAATTTATTTCTATTCATACACACCAATCCAAGGGTGATATGATAAAAGTAATACTTAAAATCAGAATTCAATAGTATATCATTATTCAACTAAGCTTAGTGTTTGATATAAATAATGATATTAGACACATAATATTTAATAAAGAGGAATATATAATTTGACATCATGGTGTGTTTTATTCAAACCACCTTATAATAATTTCTCTATCTAAACTCCATTACATAAATTCAAAAAAACATGTAGATACCTATACCCTAAAACATTGAGATTTTATGAAATGATTTTTTCAACTAAATTTGATTTCTTTGATAACTTTTATTGCATGCAAGGTTGTGTTTAAACGAATTGTGTTATACTATTAAAACATTATTAATTAATGTGATATTTATAACATAGATGTTAAATTATAGGGTACCAATATAAATAACAAAATTATGAAAATTATATTTTTATAAATATATAAACTAAATTACTTTGTTATGAATCGACTAGAATTTAAAATAAAAAATAATTTTGTCATAAAAGAAATGTTTCTCTAAAAAAACATTATACCCACCATGTGTTTTTATCTTAATGTTGTAGATAGTAAATATTAGGGAGTTATTTTAATTAAATTTACATATTACACATCACATAAAATGTTTTTATAATTAAACTAATATTTTGATACTCATGAAAAAAGAATAAATCCAATTTTATACTTCAAAACTATATTTTTCAAAAAGTGGTATTGTCATGTTTTTCAATATTATATTAAAATAAATTTATATACTTTTAAAAAAATTCACAGAAAAAAATCATTTTTAAAATCAATTTTTTTAAATTATCTAATATTTAATTTCTTTAAAATTTCATAACAATATTAATTTTTTAATGGATAGTGAAAATTACTAATTTTTTTTCTTTTTGTTAAAATATTTTACAAAGTTCAATTTTGTTATAAAATTATGTCAATGTAAATGTAGTTAAATTATGTAATATTCAATCCAACATAGGTAGTTCTATTTATTTTCTCTTACAATTTTCATATAAAATCATTTTATACTTATTAAAACCTTTTCTTTAGAAAATATTTTTTTCAACACATCTCCAGGTTTAATGTTAAATTATGTCCTACCAAGAATTTAAATTGAATTTTTTAAAATTATATCAATATTTAGAATCATAATGATTAATATTACTAAATAAATTAAAATTACTTTTTACTCATACTGAACAGTGAAATATATAAAAATTAATTTCCACATATAATTTTAAAATGGGTTTAACGGGGGATAAAAAAAATATATTGTTATGATTTCAACATTAACATGCCTACATATTATTGGATTAAAATATATTTTCATTATAAAATATTAAATTCTAAAATATATTCACTTTGAATAATATTTCATGGGAATGTCTTTATAAATTTTTTTTCTTCTGATAAATTTTCAAGTTGTTTCCAAGTGGGTCATCTCCCCCACTTATAAAATGACATGGTCTCTCCTCTTTTATCAACACATGGACACCATTTTTTCAGAAAATAACATTACATATCCCTTAATTAATTACAATTACATGTACTAGAGAACTTTATTTTGTTAAGAAACCCTCTTGAAAATTATTTTGGGAAAACCAAAATATGTTATCTTATGAAGAGGTTTTTTTCTTAACCCTGTGTTTTTTTAATTCTTATTTCAACTACATAAAATAATATTTAAAAACATGAAATAAAATTTATTTTAAACATACATATACTTTTATTTTATTATATAAATTTCATAACCTATACTGATACCCTCTTTGATCAAATGGGAATTGAAACCATCGATCATGTGTACATAGGACGACAGCCTTGTGAACTGGTGTATTTATTTTCCATTACATCTTATAATGGATGGATATAATGATGGATTTAAAATATTTATAATTATGAAATAATAACACTTATTTAAATATAATATCATATCTACCTTATTACATTACAATGATTTGAAAGATGATAATGTCGCTCGTGCACACATGTGGACTACCGCCACCACAAAGCGATGTGGTGTGTGTTTTCATTTTATTTTGAAATTGATGGTAATAATAATATATTTAATAAATAAATGTCATATCCTTGATATAAAAATTATTATTTAGTTTTTAATTTTTATATACCTTTCTTTCATTACATCTATCAAATAAATGGAATCAATGTTCATCAGTACATACAACATACCTTCTCCAGGAATTGTGTAATTCATTTTTCTATCTCTAAATAATATGGATAACTATAAAAATTTTCATAATTATTTTTTATTATTTTTATAAAATTATTATATTTATTTATATTACTGAACCATAATTAACAAAAATGGACCAAAATAACCAAACCAAAACATACATGAAAAATGATTTTTTTATCACTCGGAACAATGATTTTAATATATAATTATTAATATAGAGGTGGTAAAATTGTATATGTAAAGAATATATTTTATTATATACATAATTATATTTTTTGAATATATCTATAATAAATATATATTTATAATTGTTTTTATAACACATATGAAGGAAGTTAGGCCTGACGTAAGGTATTTTTATCTCACTTTTATTTCTGTGAGACACATGCCCTATTAACCACAAATTTCTATTATTTATTATATATACCTCCCATGAATGTATTTTATGGTTGTTTTATGAATGTTTTTGTGATTTACCTGAAAATATAGGTTCACACCTTTCTTTATTATTATAATTCAATGTTACCAAAGTGTAAGTGTATCTATGTTATAATCGCATTGTTTATCAAGGTTATTTTTTATTATGATTATGATATTTATATTTTTTCATATACCTATATAATATATAATAAATTATTATCTCATATGTTTATTTCTATAAAAAATATTTTTCTCTTCCAATGTGCGCTCTTTAAGAAATAAAAATACCAAAAGTTTTTTTTAAAGAAATTAATCTTTATTTCTTCCTCTGGTTGTAATGTTCTTCCCTTCCATGTTTATGTTTTTGAAATAATGTTTCAAGAATGTTTTTAATAATATCCTATTATTACTTAGATAAATGTTTGAACTTTTAATTTTTTGAAATTGGTTTAAATGTAAAAAATTTCTTCTTTTCCAAATTCTGTATTTTGACAACAATTCACAATAATTTTAGGTGAATGTTTTCTTTTAACTTGTAAAACATGAACTGAATTTCCCTACTAACATGACAACTAAATTATTTGAAAAATAAACTATAATTTTCCAAGTTTATTTTTGAATAATATTTATTTTTACAATATTTTTATATTATTTATTTTTAAAGACATTATTTTTAGAAATGAAATAATATTTTCATTAAGAATGTTTTAATGATCTTTTTATGGAATTATTATTCATCTCTAATAAAAACATTTGTTGTTGCTTATATTGTAAGTGGGTAATTTCAATGAAGATAATTAATTGAGAATAATTTTATGGTATAATTTTAATATATTTCATGAAATAAGATAATTATGTATTTAGTCTCTAAAGTCACTAAACCTTTACCGTCTATTGGAAATTAATTGTGAAATTTTTTTAGTATTGAACTAAAAAGATGTATTATTTATATATGAATTCCTTGGGTAAGTATTATTTTCAATATCATAGGTAGTTATTGTTAAATTACTTGATATTAGGGTTAGAAATATTTTGTGAAAACCCTTGGGATGAGTTTTTCTAAAGGATTTAATCCTAATTTTTTTCTAAGAAAGAGCTTATGTTGTTTTCTGAGTAGTACATCCCTGTTTAGATACTATAAGTGGGTGTATCTCTAAAATGGTTGTACCTATGGGTAGTAACTCTTATGGTGGATTCATCTATAACTTAATCGTGAAATTGTTTATGAAAAGTTTCCTTGTTACACACATGGTTTTACACTCTTGAGGGATATGCTTAAGATATTCATAAACTCATTATGAACCCTTGTGAATTATTTGAATAAATTATGACCTTGAATTACTTAGGTAAACCAAATGTGTCATAATATAAAATTGAAGTGTCATGATTTAGATATCCTATAATTTTTCCATTATTTTTTGGTTTGAAACTATGTTTATTATTTCTCAAACATTGAATTTTGGTTATAATAAGGGAATGAAGATAGAACAATGATATTAATTTTATAACTGTTACGATCAAATATTAAAGTAACCAATATGAACCTATTTATATGAATTCTTTCAATATCATAAAATATCTCAAGTATTATTAATTGATATCCGCAGTGATTATAAGTTGAAGTACCCGTGAAATCACCTAATGATATTACAATCACATGTCAATACTATCATTATAAACAATTTTATTTTGTGGGAATATATTTCTTGAAAATATGTTATTCTACCTCTGGTTGAATTTAATTTTATCTTTAGAATGGATATCATTTCTCTATAAAAATACCAGATCAATTTTAGAGGAAGGGAAGATATATTTTATTTTGAAAGCTAACCTAATATTGTCTTTCAGTCTGATGATAAATGTGTACTTCCAATGGAAATTGAATCCATTGCTTGGGTCTTGACTATAATTCGAAATGTGGATTTACCTCAAATGGTTGGGGTAAAAATAAAAATTGATGTCATTATATTTGTGTATTATTCTGTTTATATTTTTTGAGAAGAGTAACCTAGTCTACTATTGAATCTTGAATTTGTGTTCTCAAGAGAGCCCATACCTAGTGGAAAACCAATTTTAGTGACACCATATATAGTGGGAAATTTAGAGTTGAAGGAATTGAAGAATAAACTCTAGGAGAATTTTGAAAATTGATTCATTTAGGAAAGTTTATAAATTTTGAGTGAGGCTATTTTAATTTTATGGATAATTATTGATCTCTATGTCTATACATTAATTATCATGAACCTAAAAATATCACTTTAAAGAAAATTTATACCCTACCCCATATTTCTTACTTGATTGATCAATTACATATACATCAATACTTTTAAAATATTGATTTTTATTTTAAATATAATCAATTTATTTTCATAGAGGAGGATATACCCATTAAAACATTCCATAGAGTGTATAAACCCTATTAATTTATGGTGATTCCACTTGTTCTTACTAATTCTCTTATCATATTCATGTATTTAATTACTAGTGTCTTTAGATATTACCTTGATTAGTTGTTGGTAGTCCTTATAGATGATATTCATATATATTGTCATGAACTGGAACTGGTCAACACAAATACCAGCACCAAACCCAGCCCATGACAAGGCCTGAAGGGCGTTCCCTATCCCAATGAGCTAGCACAAGTGACCAGGTATCAATGAAATTTGTTTTGGGAAAGATTTACCTTAGTGTGAAAGCATAAAACATAAAAAATTCAATAATAAGATTCTGAAATTCTCATGCTAAACAATTCCTAACAAAACCAGATATGAATATATTTGTTTAAAAACACTACAAGTGGTCTAAATACAAATAATGACAACATCTAGACATCCCCAAGGACTCCACACGACAAGGGGGTCATCACCTATAAGTCATCTCCACAACTCCGCCCGAGCGATGGGGACTAACACCCTGAACTGCCATCACCCTTATCCTTTGCTTTACCTCAATCAAACAAAACCAAGTCTACTTACACCCAAGGGGTGTAAGTAGGGTGTTATATTAATCCCAATTGGATACCAACCAATGATTCCATATAGAATGAAATAGAATGTGAAAAAGAATGTAGTTTTAATACGCAAAGAAAAGTAGTGATAAAATCAAAGAAATACAACCTTCTATTAATAAAATTTTCAAGATAAAAATTTCAGAATGTTCACACATTTAAATTGACATGTGAGATATAGTAATGTACTACCAAAAACACCCCAATACAAGGGTAAATACTACAAAAACAATGATCACCAAAACCGAGAACACCCCTAGGAAACTAGATAGTCTCGGGCCCTATGTACCTCGTACCTCAGTGTAATGTATCAATGTCACAATCATTTCCCATGCTTGATCCTCTAGTAGGGAACATACCCATAACCTAGTGGTCCCCAAATATCATCCACATAGTTTATTTAGAGTTGTTGTTATCCATTTTCTCGGTGAAACAGGGACACAACCCATCTGGTTTAGTAGCCGTACTAGTACATATCTGCCCACCTAAGTACCCGAGATTCCCTTTTTGTGCTCAAACAATTCAGAAAACAAAACAAATAATTCTGCATGTAAAACACAACTACTGGTCAAAAACATAAAATACAGTATCCATACACACTTTATACCATTTAAAACACACAACAAACCATTTTTATTTTCAATAAAACCTCTCAAAATATCTTATTGTTTTGCACCCAAAGCTCTTTGAAATATCCACTTTGCACACTATAAACACATTTTTATGTCACCAAACTAAAATTGCAGTTCAATGTCCTTTAATGAAACTAACAATTCAGTTTTGGGGTAGCCCCATGTGTACTAATAAGTTATATCTTTTAAAAATTCCCAGTTTCACACAAACATGGCACTTAAAGTCCATTTTCTTCCCAAACACCATTTAAACAAACATTCATAGCAAAAAAAAGAATAAACATTCAAAACATGTTTTTCAGTCCTAATACAGTTCAATAATATTCACTAAGTAATTATTGGTCAGCCTTGAATGAACTAATCAAATATTTGTATGAAAACCGCCCAATTTAACCATAAATTGTAACTTAAAATTCATTTGCATTATAAGTGAAACTAAAAACAATTTTTGCAGAAACATTCCAATTAAAAAAACATTATAATACCATAAACACAAGAAGCTTCTTCACAAAAATTTCATGCATAATGGAATCACCTACCAAATTAAGGAAAACCCTTCAATCACCGTGCCAAAATTGTTTCGCACCACCAATACACCAATAAGGAACTAGAATAAACCTAAAACCCTAAGAATTGGAAAATAAGAATCAAGTATAATGATTAGGTTCAAAACCCTACACCTTGGAAATTTGGGACTTCACGAAAGAGGGAATAAACCCTAATAAAAACAAATGAAACCCAGAGAAATTTGAAAGAAGAATGAAATGGACTCACTTACTTGAAGAATACTTAAGTAATCACTCCAAAACAACAGTATATGAAATTGAAAATTGCAAAAATTCAGGGGTTGTTCGTACATGATTTATGAGGTATTTTAGAAACTGAAATGGAGGGAACATAGTTATAATTTAGAGAGTAAATAAGGGATGAAGATACCTCTTCATTTCAGGTCGATTCGAGACACCCTATGATGTTTTTCCCTAATTCGTGATTTGAAAAAGATCCAATGAAGGGGTAAAGGAAATGGGAGCGTGCCTAGGATTCTTGGGGTTGAAAGGAAGGTGTGATAACTAAAATATTCATTATAATGAATATTATATTAAAAAAATAAATAAACAATTTAAAACTGGAAAATGGATTTTTGGGTTAGCCCAATTCTTAAATAAAAACCCAAATACCCCATTGTTATGAAATCTGAAGGACTCGAAATAGCATTGTTGGTGTTAAAAGGTCATTGGATGATATTTGGAAAGTGAAATGGGTGAAAAATATTTAAAAATTAAATAGTTATAAAATAATAAAAATCGGTTTTTAAATATGGGAATGGGCTCTCAATTTGGTCCAAATCATGGAAAATCACCCTTTCCTCCAGAAATGAATGGGAACCCCTAAAACATAGAATTAATGGGAATTAAATGAAATTCACCTTTAAAATAATATATTTATGTGATAATTCTCCCCACCATGAAAGACTTTCCGCCCTAGAAATTCAACACGAAGCTTGATTTGAAAACAAGAATGTGTACTCTTCCTCGACCCATGAATTCCACTCCCATGTCTCATGAGTATCACTACCATGCTGCCAACGAACCTGGACCATCGGAATGGACTTCCCTTAATTAACCTTGTCTTGGAAGTCCACTATTTGCACCTTCCACTCTAAAATAAACAAGTTAGGATCTATCTCCAATTCTTCCCAACACAGCACATGGGAAAGGTCTGGGATGTATTTCTTCAACAAGGAGACATGGAAGACGTCATGGATGGAAGTTAAATGAGAAGGTAAGGCCAACCTGAATTCCACTTTTCTAATATGCTCGGTGATATCAAAGGGCTCGAAATTCCACGACGTCAGCATCCATTTCTTCCCTAGTCGACGATGGCCCAGACGAGGGGCCACTTTCAAGAATACCCTATCACCCATAGAAAACTCTAGGTCCCAACGCATCTAGTCAGAATATCATTTATGATGACTCTGAGTTGTCAATAAACATTACCTGATTAATTTTAACTTCTCATATGTCTCCTGCACCAGACTCGGCACTAGTATTGAGGTCTCACCTACCTCATCCCAACATTGGGGGGACCGATAAGGATGATCATAGAGCACCTCAAAAGGAGACATTAGAATCCTGAATTGGTAACTATTATTATAAGAAAACTCAACCAATACCATATGGGTATCCAAAGAACCAACAAAGTCTATAACACATGCACAGAGCATGTCCTCCAAAATCTGATTTGCTCGCTCTGTTGTAACATCTATTTGAGGATAGTATGTTGTGCTCATCTTAATATGGGTCCCCAAGGCCTCCCCAAAAAATAGAAATGATGTGGGGGTCTCTATTTGATACAACTGTTGATGGTATGCCATGGATTCTCACCACTTCCGGATGATACAAATGGCCCAAAACGTCCACTTTTATTTTATCTTTTATCAGAATGAAGTGGGATGATTTTGTCAGACGATCAATCACCAACCAAATGGAATTCTTACCCTGAGGTGTGTGAGGTAATCCAGCAATAAAGTCCATGGCGACCTCTTCCCACTTCCATGTAAGAATGGGTAGTGGTTAGAGAAAACAAGAGGGCCTTTGGTGCTCTGATTTCACCTGCTGGCATGTGTAGCATCTCGACACAATGTCCGCTATGTCTTGTCTCAAACCAGGCCACCAAAACTGCCAACAGAAATCATATTACTTCTTAGTGGAACCCGAATGGACAGCCCAATGAGACTAGTGGCTATCATGCATCACCACCTTCAGCAGAGATAACGACACTACTGAACAGCCCATGAAGCACAAGATGCCCTCGAGAGATGACGACCTGTCAGAGGATGTCTCCCCACCATGAAAAAACTTCTTTGACCGTAGACAAAACTCATCACTGGGATGTTCCTATTGAATCAACTCCAACAGAGAAGGAGTCAACTGTACGCTTTCCAAGAATGCCCTCCACTATGTTCCCTGGTCTCCACATGCATCGAAGAAAAGAGCCCCATCCAATTCCACTCTTCACTGAACTTCCTTAAAGCCTGCATAGGAACTCTTCTGCTCAAAGCGTCGGCCACCACATTACCCTTTTCTGAGGTATAGACAATGTCAACGTCAAACCCCTTCAAGTACTCTATCCAACGACGTTGCCTCATTTTGAGGTCCTTCTACGAGAAGATATAGGCCAAGCTTTTTTGATCAGAGTATACCACAAACTTCTCTCCAAAGAGGTAGTAACTCCAAGTCATCAATGCATGCATCACCGCTACCAACTCCAAGTCATGGGTTGGGTAGTTATTTTTGTGTGGTCGGATTTGGCGAGAGCCATACGCCACCATGTGATCATCCTGCATATGCATGCACCCAAGACCCATACATGAAGCGTCACAATAGACCAGATATCCCTTTCCAGGATCTAGAGAAATTAGTACCTGGGCAGTATTCAGCCTACTCTTCAACTCCTCGAATGATGCCTGACATTCTGGACCCCATATAAACTTCACCCTTTTTCGGGTGAGTGCTGTCATCAGTGAAGCAAGCCAAGTGAAATCCCTAACGAATCGCATGTAATATCCAGTCAGGCAAAGGAAACTCTTGATCTCAAATACATTTTTTTGGCTGCTCCCATGACATAACTGCACTAATCTTCTCGGGGTCCACTGAAACCCGCTGCTCAAAGATCACATTCCAAAGAAATTTCACCTCCCGGATCCAGAATGTGTACATTGACAACTTTTCATAGAGGCAGTGATCCCGTAAAGTTACCAAAATGATCCTCAAGTGAAGTCTGTGTTCCTCCTCAGAGCCTGAGTATACCATAATTTCATCCACGAACACCACAACAAAGGAATCGAGGTACGGATAGAACAACCTACTCATAAGTTCCATAAAGACCATTGGAGCATTTTTCAATCCGAAGGGCATGACCAAATACTCAAAGTGGTCATACCTGCTTATAAAGGTTGTCTTTGGGATATCTAAATCCTTCACCCTGAGTTGATGATACCCTGAACGCAGTTCTGTCTTTGAGAACCACTTTTCCCCCTTCAACTAATCAGACAAATCATCTATTCTGGGCAAAGGGTATTTGTTTTAATTTGTTACCTTATTCATCTTCCGGTAGTCAATGCACAACCAGAGGGATCCATCAGCCTTTTTCACGAACAACACAGGATCGGCCCAAGGAGAGACGCTTGGGCTAATTAATAATTTCGATTCTAAGTCATCCATATATATAATTAATTACCACAGCTCGGTGGGGGCCATGTGATAAGAGGGAAAAGATATCAGGTAAGTTCCCGGTGACAAATCAATCGAAAACTCCACATCTCCCTCTGGGGGATAACCTGGAAAATCATCTGGGAATACATCCACAAACTCATTCACTACCTGAGGTAGTGCACCTTCAGGGGAAATACCATCCTCTAGCACGAGAAAAGATAACTAGAAGATATCACTTCACAACTCTGGGAGTGGAGGCCCTACACAACCTGACCGAGGATCCCATTCTCCACGAAAAACCTGATGAATCCCACCATGTGTCGAGAAACACACGCACCATATATAGCAATTGATGTTTTCCTAGAAGTGTACTAACTAATCCATGTAAATTATTATGTCAAACAGTTCCATATCTAGAATCAGGAGGTCCCACTCCATCTCAACCCCTAACACAGAAAGCGCACACGAGGGGAACTTGAGGCCCTTCTCCTTCTTCTTTCCCAGTATTCTCACCAACTCCATCGTGAAATACATCCACTCAGTTGGTAAATTCAGAATGCCTATAAAATGGGCCGAAATAAATGAAACAGAGGCACCGGTATCAAAATGAGCAGTAGCAATAGAAGAGGTGATCAAAACAGTACTTCGAACTGTCGATGGTCCCGTCTCCTATCCCGTTGGTGCCTGATCCGGTGCATCAAGATATCCAGTATCTTCTTAAGGACGAACGCTAGTATGTGGCTATGAAATGAACTAGATCTGCCCAGAAGATGATCCAGCACTACCACCACAACCGCCAAATTGAGGTCCCCCTGTCATCGACGGCTCAGACTGTGCTGAAACTCCTCTTGAATCCACTTACCCTGCCCCACATGGGAGTGGATGTGCCACACCGTAGAAGTGATGCAAATTCCCCATACCACCACACTAGTAACAAGGCTTAAGTGGAAGTGGACATGCTGTTCGGATATACCCAAGCTTCCCACATTGGTGGCACACTGCCGATCTCGCATCAGAAGCCGCAGGAAAAAAACATCCTTTAAGAGTGGCCTGAACTACCCCTCCTTTCATCACATGATCCTCATGATTCCTTTTAATCTCTGAGAAGATAACACTTCCCACTACTGATACTGGATCATAGAAACCATCCATGTCATTACTATCAATCTACACCATGCACACCAGATCTATGACCTCAACATAGGTCCCCAGCATAAACAAGAGCACCAGGGAGTATATCTCTGGTTGCAAGCCTTTCTCAATGCTCTAGGCCTTCGCCTTCTCATTAGAGACAATTTATGGAGCATACCGACCCAACTCAGCGAAACAGTTGGCATACTCCATCACAGTGAGATTACCCAGAAGAAGTTCCATGAACTCTATAGACCTAGCATAAGCCGACACCTCAGGGAATTACTGTTTATTGAAGACAGCCTTGAAATTTCCCCAGTGCATCTCCTCATTCTTCCTAGCCAGAAGCACTGACTCCCACCACTTACGGCTAGGAACCTCCAATAGAAAGGAGGAACACATCACCCTGAGTTCCTAGGGTGTTTCCAGGAACTCAAACATACACTCAATCTTTTCGATCCATTATTCTTCTTCCTGGGGTTCTGAGCTACCTCGGATAGTAGGAGGCCTGTTTTTTAGAAACTCTTATGCTTTATCTTTTCTAGGATATGTCTCTTCTGCCCTAATAGAAATTGAAGCAGGATATGGTCCCTATCCCAATGCTTAGATATCCTAAACCACAACCTCCATGAACCTTTGATCAATCGGTGTGGGAGAACTCTCTCCAACTTCCTCCTGTGGGCACATGGTAGCTTTCTGGGGAGGCATGTTGCTACAAAATACAAAAGTCAAAAAACAATAGTCAATACCAAAATTCAGAAAAATGTAATCAAATACATCAAATATAAGTAATCTAAACACATTTTAGTAATAAAAGAATCAAATACTCCACATCCACCTGATGCCCACATTTGGTCTGCAGCCCACACGTCTCACCTAGAAGTGAAGTCAATCCATAAATTCCAACATCCCTTGGGGACTCATGGTATGCCATGAGAGGTGCGGGCTAGGCACCCTACTCACAACCAAAACCCTGATCCCCAATAGTCCTATCACATGTCTATCTTGAATCATTTAAAAATATCAATGTAACCCAAAAACATTAACTGGCTCTAATACCATTTTCTAACAAACCGGATCTGGTAACCACCAATACCAGCACCAAACCCAGCCCATGATAAGGCCCGACTAGCGTTCCCTATCTCCATGGGTTGGAAAATGTACCCAGGTATCAATAAAATCTCATTTTGGAATAATTTACCTGAGTATGAAAGCACAAAACATAAAAACAATCAATAATAAAAATTTGAAATATTCATGCTGAACAATTCTTAACAAAACCATATATGAATACATTTGTTTAAAGAAACTAAAAGTGTTGCACATCTAAATAATGACCATATAAATACATCACTGAGGGCCCCACTTGCCAATGGGGTCATCACCCACAATCCGTCTCCACAACTTTGCCCCAGCGATGGGGACTAACACCCTGAACTGCCATAACCCTTGGCCTTTCCCTTACCTGAGTCAAACATAAAAAAGTCTACGTACACCCAAGGGTTGTAAGTAGGGTGTGATCCTATGTCCAATAGGATAACACCCAATGATTCCAAATATAATGCAATACAATGTGAAAAAGCATGCAGTTTTAATACGCAATGAAAAGTTGTGATAAAATCCAAGAAATGCATCTTTCAATTGATAACAATTTTCAAGCTAAAAATTTTAGAATGTTCACACATTTAAATAGACACGTAAGATATTATAATGTGCTACCAAAACACCCCAATACATGGGTAAATACCACAAATCCAATGAGCACCAAAACTGGGAACACCCCTAGGCAACTAGATAGTCTCGGGCCCTATGAACCTCATACCTCGGTGTAAAGTATCCAAGTCACAATAATTTCCCTTGCACAAGCCACTGGTAGGGAACATACCCATAACCTAGTGGTCCCCAAATATCATCCACATAGTTTAGTTGGAGTTTTCGTTGTCCATTTTTTCAGTGAAACAGGGACACAACCCATCCGGTTCACTAGCCATACTAGTACATATCTGCCCACCTAAGTACCTAAGATTCCCCTTTTTGTGCATAAACAATTTCAACAAAAAAACACATCCTTTTGCATATAAAACACCACTACTTGTCATAAAAAAAACAATACAGAATCTATACACACATTATACCATTTAAAACACACACAAAAACATTTTGATTTTCAATAAAACAACCTCTCAAAATATATTATTGTTTTGCACCCAAAGCGCTTTGAAATATCCACATTGCACACTATGCGCACAATTTTATGTCACCAAAACAGAATTTCAGTTCAATAACCTTTAATGAAACCAAAAATTCCATTTTGGGGTATCCCCATTTGAACCAAGAAGTTATATATTTTAAAACCCCCCATTTTCACACAAACATGGCACTTAAAGCCTATTTTCTTCCCAAACACCATTTAAACAAACTTTCACAGCAACAAAAAAAACATTCAAAATATTATTTTAAGTCCAAATAAAGTTCAATAAATTCCACTAAGTAGTTATTGGTCATCCCCAAATGAACCAATAAAAGAATTTTATGAAAACCACCCAATTTCACCAAAATTTAGAACTTAAAATTCATTTTCTTTATAAATGAAAATAAAACCAATTTATACAGAGACATTCAAATGCAATAAACATGAAAATACCATGAAAAAAGCAAGCTAAGTCACAAAAATTGGTTTCACTATGCAATCACCTTCCAAATTAAGAAAAACCCTTGAATCACCATGAGAATATTAATTCATACCACCACCGCAAGAATAATGACCTAGATCAAACCAAAAACCACAAGAGTTTGAAAAGAAACTCCATGGTTAAACCTTAGGTTCTAAACCCTACCCCTACGTGATTTGGGACTTCATGGAAGAGGGAATAAATCCTAAAAAAACAAATGAAACCCTAAGTAATTTGAAAGAGGATAGAAATGGACTCACATACTTGAAATATCCTGAAGTAATCACTCCAAAACAACTGTAGATGAAATTTAAAATAGTAAAAATTCAGGGGTTGTTCGAAAATGATTTAAGAGTCATTTAGAAACTGGAATGGAGATAAAAGAGTAAATATTGAGAGAGTTAAGAATGGATGAAGTTACCTCTTCAATTCTGGCTGATTTGAGACACCCTATGAAGTTATGCCCTAATTTTTGATTTCCAAGAGCTCTAAGGAGGGGGGAAAGGCAATTGGATTGCGCCTGGGATTCTTAGGGTCGAGAGAGAGGAGGAATGGCCAAAAAATTAATTACAATGAATAAGAAATAAAAACAATAAATAACAAATTTAAAAGTAGAAAATGGGCTTTGGGTTTGGCCCAATTCTTTAAAAAAATCCCTAATACCCCGTTGTTATGGATTCTTAAGAAGTAAAAATTTCATTTTTAGTGTTAAAAGGTCATTGGAGGATATTTTGGAAGTGGAATGAGTGAAAAATATTTAAAAATAAAATAGTTATAAAATAATCAAAATTTGTTTTTGAATCTGGAAATGGGCTCTCGATTTGGCCCAAATCCTGGAAACTCACCCTTTCCTCCAGAAATGAATTGGAAACCCCTAAAACAAAGAATTAATAAACATTAAATGAATTTTACCTGTATAATAAGTTATGTATGTAACATATATTGAATTGATGAGGAAGATTATGAAGACTAACTGGATAATGGTAATAAGGATATTGTCGAATGAGAAGATAATTAAAAAAATCAAATGTGAATGTTGGATACAATCGGATTAATTTTTTGGTCACATTATCTTACGAGAGGGTGTGTGTGGGGAACCATAATAGAACAAGTTGTTGAATGTTGGTGTAGACCAACCATAATTATTGCGATATTATTTTTTCTTTATTTGGAAGGATATTATTTACATTTTTTGTATAATTTAAAATGAATATCCAATCCACTAACCATTTTAAATAAAAAGGTAGGTAACTTCATACTAATTAATGTGAAGAAACATTCATGGAGTTTTAGATAAGGGTAGTCATTCCAATTATGTTGTTATTACCCAGTAGTGGGGGAGGGTTTGTAATCTATTGTAATGCATTGAATAGGGTGTTGGGACGTATTATTTTGAATATTGACACGGTTATAGATTATTCCTCACAAAAATTAAAGATTCATGAGAAACATTACCCAAATCATAATTTGGAGTTAGCTGTGGAAATTTTTTAATTTAAGATATAGTTGAAATATCATTATGGAGAAATGTGTAATATATATATATATATATATGAATCATAAAATTTTAAGGTATACAAGTACATTGAAGGTGTTGAATATTATCCAAGGAAGATGGATGAAATAAAATAAATATTATGACTTCTCAATACATTAAACTGTGAAAATGAAAACAAGGTGACTGATTCTTTGCGTCAACAATATTAATCTAAATTATCTATGATAATGATAAAAAAGATCTAATATTTATATATTTAAAAAGTTTATATATGTAAATCATAAATGATGGGGAGGAATATTATATATTATAAATAATTATTCAACCATATATCTAAGTGAAGATTAAAGATGCATAAAAGGAAGAAATATAAATTAAAAATAAGATGATAAATATTCTTGAGTTCATCCTTGATTATAATGGAATGAAAATTTTTAGGAACCACATGTGTGATCCATCCATATCAGAATTGTAGAGGGACCTGTTAAAGGAATCACAAATTACATTATTCCTTATTCATCAGGGAAGTAAAAAATGCTTATAGATATTTAAAATAGTATTTATGGTGGGATTGAATAAATAGATATATTTCAGAGATTGTATCTCAGTGCCTTATATGTCAACAGGGAACATATAAAAATTTATACGGGTTATTACAACCATTACCCATACCACATTATGAATGAGAACACATCAACATGAATTTTCTCATCAAATTCCCCAAAACATCTAAAGGATATATTAATATTTTGTTTTTATTTGATCTCTTTAAAAATTAGAAAACCTTTATTTCTATTTTAGAAGATGTATCTCTGGGTGATATTTCTGTGAAATAATTTAATGAATGCGAATGTTTTCAAGAAGTACCCTATTCAATAGTATCCGATCCGGATATGAGGTTCACATTAAATTTATGTTGATTACTTTACTAAAATACGGATTTAGAGTTGAGTTTCAATACTAAATGTCATACTCTAATAAATTTTCCTTCTAAGAGAAACATTAAAACCCAATAGGATATGTTATGATTGTTTTATATGTATTTCAAAGGTTTCTAAGATCAACACCTTTCTCTAGTGGAGTTTTCATACATCCTGGTTTTTCACTCGAGAATTTAAATGATTTGTTATGAAACCCTCTTGGTAAATATGTGTAAAAATCAAAGATTATGGGATAATGTTTTACAAATAAATCTATTTTGACCTGATTTGGATGAGGAAATAGTAGAGAATTTTAATTATATTCACTAGCACTTAAAGGAATACCATATTCGATAGAAATGTATTGATTAAAATTTTCCAGTGTTGTTTTGAATATGAAGATGGTGAGAAAGATTTTCTAGGGATTTCTTCATGGAAGAATGTTATTTATATTGAAATTAAATATGAGCTATGGTATATTTTCACTTTTGAGAATATTGATCATATCGTTATATTAAATAATAATTTGAGACTTCCATTGATCCTCTCTCGAGCACACGATGTGTTCTATGTATCTCTCATAATAACGTATATTCGTGATCCTTCACATATACTAATCTTAGTAATTATAAATCTAGAGAAAGATATTTCTTATGAGGAACTACCAGTTGAAATTATGGATTATAGAGGGAAATATCTACAAAATAACACTACTCACATGGTCAATGTTTTGTGTTGAAACCACAAATTTGATGAAGCGATGTGAACCTAACAATATGAATATTTAGAATTATCCTCATTATTTTAGATCACGGTTACTTAATTTAATGGTTAAAATTTATTTTAGGGTCAGTATAACGTAGCAACCAGATATGTTATAATATTTGTTTCCAAGTAAATTTAATTTTTTCAATAGCTTGGGTAACATGAAAAATTGAGAATTAAAAACCATGATATACTATTAGAATATAATTATTAAATGTGATATATATAACCTAGTCATTAAAATGATGTGTATGAAGAGGAATGAAAATTATGAATATTATATGTCTTAAATATTTATAAAATATATTTTTTTGTTATCAATTTATTATATATGAAAAAAATCAATTGAAAGAAAAAGAAATTTTTTTCTAAAAACTATTTTTACATGTGTAATAGGATTTTATAATAATAAATTAAATTAATCAATATTATTTATTTATTTTCATAAAAGTTATATATTATATATATTAAATACTATTTTTCATTATTAATCTATCATTTTTGCAGGGTGTGGGATTAGAATAAACCCAGTTTTATGCTTAAATACTATATTTTAAAAAAACTGTTTGACCACATTTTACACAATTATTTGAAAATCGATTTATTTTTTAAATATATAAATTTAACTTCATCTTTGAAATCAATATGTCAATGTTACCATATTCAGAATTCATGACAATGTTCAAACATGATTAATTTTTTGACAAATAGTGAAAATTAGTTATTTTTTGTCATTCTGTTGAAATAGTTGGCAATGATTATTTTTTACATTAAAATTATTTATAAGTAAAATCAGTAAAATTATATTTTTATGAATAATAAAATTCATTTAATTTTAATAAAATTCAGGTTTATTTTTTATTAGAAATCTTTTGATACTTATGGAAACGTTTTCTTTGGAAAGGTATTTTTTGTTGCATCTGTAGGTTTAATTTTAAATTTAATTATTCCACTTCTATCAATTGAATTTGGTAAATGATAATTCATATTTTAAATAAGAATAATTAAAATTATATATGAATATCCACTTATTTTATATTAATAATTAATATTTATATTAGTAAAAATTAACTATCATATATAAGGTTAAGATGGGTTTACTGAGGGTTAAACAAAAAGATAAGGGCAAGATTTAATAATAAACATGTCAAAATCTAGTTTTATGGAAATATATAAGAACTATATCATAACAAATTATAATATATATTAATTCTTAAGAATTATTTTTGGATATGACTTTATCAATTTATATTCTTTTGGGAATTTTATGAGTGGTTTCTATTTGGGTCCTCTCACCCGCATATAAAAGAACACCTCGTCTCCTCTCCTCTCCAAACATAAAGAACCATTTTTTGTAAAATTAATTAAAAATTCCCATCCAATAATATATTATTATTTCATATAGTCCTTGTTTTCATTCTTAAACCCTTCTATAATGGATTTTGGTGAAAACCTAAAGAGGTTGTTCAAAGAATATGTGTTGTTCTTAACCAAGCATTTTTTTTGAACTTATTCATCTGCCACAAGAAATATTATTCCACCAGTATAATATAATAAAATAATTATTTTCAATATAATTATATTTTATTATTATATGATCAAAAAATACACCCAAACCCTCTTCCATAAAATGGGATACGAAACCAACAATCGTGTGTACAGTGGAGAACCACCTCACAAACCGATAAAAATCATTTCCCGTAACCTACTATCATGAATGGATTTAATGATGTATTTAACTTTTTATATTATATTTATAGAATAATTATACTTATTCAGTTATTATATATCATATTAATTATTACCTTCCAAACCAGTGATAATTTATAACATTGCTTATGCATACGTGTCGACTGCCACCTCTATGAATTGATGTGAGTCATTTTCTAATTTTTTACATGGATTGTAATATGAAAGTATTAAGTAAATATATATGATATCAATGACATAAAAAATATTCTTTATGATTAAATTATTATATACCATTCTTTCATTCCAACTTGTAAAAAATTGAAACATCATTCATGCATACGTACGACCTACCATCTCTAAGAATGATGGGATTCATTTGTCTATCTATAGCTTCTATAGATGTCTATAAATACGTTTATAATGAATAATGATGATATTTATATAATTATTAACATTATGTAGATTATATAACCATAATAATAGTAGAATTACCAAAACTACCAAACCAAAACACAGTTGAAAAATAAATAAGTTATCACTCTAAATAATGATTTTAAAAAATCATTGTTAACAAACTAATGATAATGTTTATAATTAAATAATATATGGTATGATTTATACGGATATTTTTTGGAATCTATTTCTATCAAATATATATATATATATATATATTTGGGTGTTTCACATATACAATGGAATTGGTACCTAAGGTAAGGGATTATCATTAAACATTTATTTTTCTAAGACAGAAGCCATATTAACTGTTATTTTCTTTTATGTAGTGTACATAATTCCCACAAATGTATTTTTATTATGATTTCTATGACTTTTTTTATTTATATCTTCATATATGGTTTTTTATTTCATGGTAATTATGATTCAAATGTTACCACATTGGAAAGGGATTTAAGTGACAATCTCTTTGATTATTGATTTTTTTATTATGTTTCGGATGGAGAAGTCTATTAAAATTACTCTAGTGATTATCATATTTTTTATTATACTCTATTTTAATCTAGGGAATACTTTTTTTCTTTACATTTCCCTATTTTTAATATTTAAAGATAAAAAATAAATTTTTTATATTAAATTTTCATTATTTCTCTCTCTGGTTGAAATTAAACTCTACTATTTGTTCATGTTTTCATAAAATTATTCAAAAAATTATATTACTAATTACCAATGATATATTAAATTTATATTTACCCTTATTTTTTTTTGAAGAAAACGTATAAAATGAATATTTTTTCATTTTCCAAATGAGGCATTTAAACTTTTTATTATAATAATATGAAATTAATATTTTCATTTCATCTTATACGACATGAATGGAATTTCCCATCACCATGAAAATTAAATTATTTGAAGATTAATTTATATGTTTCAATAATTATTTTAAAAGAAAACTATTTTCAAAATATATTTTGAATATTTAGACTTCAAAAATGAATTTTGAAAGTGGATGTGATCTTTTACACAAGAAAATTTTAAATATATTTTATGGAATTTAAATTTATTAATGAAAATACCTTTTGGTGTTTCTTATGTGTTATTAGTGATATAATCTGATGGAACGACACTTATTCTTTATATGGATTGTTTATGATTGTGATGATGGAATTTTTATAAAAACCCATTATTTTCCATGAATTATTTTATGACTGATTGATGAAAATATTATGAAACTTGATTTATGTTGATGGGTTATGATATGAAGACAAGATAAATGTTCAATTATTTTAGGGAAAACATATGTATATTTTCCAAAATGTGATGGGTGGGACTGAAATTATATTTCCTTATAATTAATTAGTGAATGTATTATATAAAATGAGATTATAATTAGAAACAAGTCAATGTGCTTGATCAACTGTGAAAAAATAGTCAACAAGATTGATCATTTATAGAAAACAAGTAAATATTCATGACCCACTATGTGATATAAGTTTTGAATCCTGATCAATTATTATTTGTTATTCTCAGTAGTTAACCTTCAAAAATGAATTTTGTTTCTATAATTAATATTGATCCACAATTATATCAGAAGAACGTGTGGTCTATGGTTAAATTATGATGATTTCATACTCTTATTATTCATGTATTTCTAAATTATAATTATTTATTCCATGAATCATAATTATAGTTCATGATAGATTGGGTACTAAATTATTATGTTATATCCATGATCGTATAACCTTATTTTTATATTAATCTATAATATGGTCAGCAATTTATATCTTCTATATTTACCCTTGTAAATAATATGAGCTCACCCTTTTATATTTTTCCTTTCACCATGTTATGAAGAACGGTTTCAAGTAGGGTATGTATATGGAGAGTAATATTGGAGAGATATTTTTTGGAGATTTTTAAGAAAAGTAATTAAATAATAATATTTTGTATCTAGTCTCAAAAGACACTAAAATTTCATGGTTATCATGAAATTGTTTGTTAAATGTATTAAATATTAATCATAAAAGATGTAATATTTTTGTATAGAAATCCTAGGTCATTATATTTTCATCATTACATCTTTGGGTTACCACATAGATTCTTTACACATATGGTTTCATCATAGAACATTAACCAGATGAGTGGTATTGTTTCTCAAAACATTCTCACATAGAACACTGATTTAAATAGATTAGTCATCATATTGAAGATCATTCCCAAAAATTAAAACTTCTATGTATAAAACATATAAATTACCAGTTGTGTATTTACTCTAAATTTATAAATGAAAACCATTCTGAACATGAGAGAGATTTAGTGGAAATGAAATGTGATAAAAATAACACTCTGATAGGATCAAAGATCTCAAAGGAACTGATAAATCAAGTAAAGGAACTAAGAATGCAGTGGAATCCCCAATCAGGTGTGATTTTAAAAAATTTCACCGACGATCAACGTAATGTTGACGATGTCGGCGAACCGATGATCGGTTTGAGCCGAGGGTATCACATGAAGTGTTTCAATAACAAAAATAAATCGAAAAATACTGAGTTTAGGTCTGAATCGATGCACAAGGTTTTATTATCATTAGTGATCACCACTCTAAGAATCCAACATGGAACTCCTCTATATCTTCCACACATGCTTCAAGAAACTACAATAATTTGGTTCATCGATGTCTGAGTGAGAGCGTGAAATTCTAACAAAGACTTTGACACTCCAACGGCCATTGCACCACTCTTCTTGTGATGCCTAAGAGAGAAAACTATATGAGCTCCTTGTATCCAAATAATCTCTCTCTAAAACATGGGATAGAGGAGATGAGAGATAACTCCCATTAATAATTCTTGGAAAACTCCTCTCCTATTCTATTTATAGTGTCATGTAATTACCCAGAAATCCCAACCTGACACACATATAATCAATTCACTATTAATGACATATTATGACTACTAAACTGAGTCATAAATATTATTATCTGTAAAGACCCGTAAAATTTAAGGGAAATTTTTTCTTAATTTTCTTTAAAATTTTACAAGAGCGTGGTTTCTGACGGCACCTGATTCCGAGGCCCGGAGTGCCCGGAATCAATTTCCGAAATTTGGCTCAGGTACGTTCAGTGAACGAACAAGCGGGATTTTCTAACGTTTGAACCGGAGCCCGGAATCGAATTCTGAGGGCACCGATGGAACCGTAGTGCCGGTAAACGCTTAGGAACTCCTGTTCTGGAGTTGCGTTCATGCGAGTGTTGATAATAAAAATTGTGGATGTTTACTTTGTAATTACACTACAATTTTTATTATTTTACTCAAAGTGATATCTCTTATTGGAAGTTGGGTAACCACCCAACCTACCTTGGGAGGTTATGAGGGTGGTGGGGCCCACACGAACCCCGCCTCTTCATATCCTCTAAAACCCCTCAACTCCCTCATAAGTTATGATATCTTAAGTTAAAACTTTAGACTTAAATAAGGTGAGTTGTGTGTGTGTTTTGAATTTCAAACTCTTGAAATTCTAGTGTGTTGTTGTGTTAATAAAATAAGATAGAGTCTTATTTTATAGTTTTGTCTCCTTGAGAGAGTTGGGAAGGTTCTTCTTGTTTCTTCGTCTTCTTCAACCTCGACGAAGAACACGAAGAACGCCGTTCTTCAATGAAGAACTTCTTCGCCAAAGAACACGGTTCTTCCGCGACGCCATATCCGCGACATGACGTTCTTCTTCCGCAACATCTCTTCCGCGATGGTTTTCTGCGACGAACGCCATCGACAACGACTCTTCCTCCGACGTCAAAGGAATCAACACCGATATTCCATGACTACGTCAACGTGTGACTATCGAGGTAGGGGTTGTTGATTCTTTTTTAATTATTTTATTCTTGATCGTGGATCTAGCATGTCTAACGTGAGGCTTTTAAATATTATTTAAGTTGTGTTTTAACGTGAGGGGGCCGGACCGCATGAACACGGCCGAACCCCCTCCTTCATTCTTGGTGTTTATTTTGAGGATGAATCAAGGTGGCGTGGTGCCGTCGCACCACGCGGATATTCGCCGAATCTTTTTACGCGACGCCGTCGCGCCGCGCCATGGAATGATCATCAAGAACGCGACGCAGTCGCGCCGCGTTGAAGGAAATCAAAGTGAGGCGGAGGGGTGCGGTGCCGTCGCACCGCGCCGGACGACGAACACCGCGGCCGGTTCCGGGCCGCGGCGGAATGAGGAGACCGGCGGCCGGGCCGCCGGCGTTGGAAGCCGAAAAGGGGACCGGATTTTTCCGGTCCCGTTGGAGAAAACCGCCCGGCCAGCTGGCCGGACGGATGGTAATAAACCTGGGGAAATTAATCCCCCGTCCAGCTCTAAAACCCCCCCCTCATTTAAGAGGGGGCGGTTCCTTTGAGGGGGGGGGGGGGGGCAGGCGGCCCCCCGTTTCCTGCGAATCAAGCCCCCCACGTAGGAGGGGGGGCGGTTTTGCAAACAGGCGCGGCTAAAAAGCCGCGCCGCCTCCCAATCAAGCAGGGGGCTTTACCCCCCGCTCTGCCACCGTGCGGTGCTAGGCCGCCGCGCCGCCGGCCGGCCGGCCGGCCGGGCCGGGTCGGGTCGACACGGTTCGGGTCGCCCGGTTCGGGCCGACCCAGGGGGGGTCGGCCCGGACCCGGACCCCCCGTTTCGGATCACATTCTGTCTTTTGGCCATAACATGAGCCACGGACCTCTGATTGACAAACCGTCTGCGGATACGCGATCCTTGGATCGAGACGGTCGTTTCGGTATATTGCACTCAAGGTTTCGGATTACTTTGAGTTCGGCCGGGTTGGTTTGTTCACGAAACCAACCGGGCCTTCGGAGCGGAAACGCTCATATCTTGAGCTACGGACGTCCGATTGACGTGCCGTCAACTGTGTTGTGTTCCTCTTAGTGAGATGGATCTTTTGGCTTACTCCGCCCGAGGTTTGGACACAGGTGGAGTACGGTCGGGTTGGTTTTTCCTTAAAAACCAACCGGGCCCCGGGGACGAAAATGCCAATAACTCTCAGACCGGGCGTCCGATCGACGCGCTGTCTGTTGCGTTGAGTTCCTGTTGTCGATACGGAACTTTTGGATACATCAACTCTGGACTTTGTGACAGTTGATGTATCAGCCTCTCGGCTCGTGGAGCGGACCCTCCAAACAAGCTTGCTGTGTGCGGGAACCCTAGTGCTGCTGCGACTGTTACTGTGACTACTACTGCTGCTACTTCTAATGTGACTGCGACGACGACAGTACAGAGATCCTGTGTGGATTCGACGACGACGACTACAGCACTCAGCGATCCTACGTGGATCAGTGCTACAGGTCCTGTGTGGGCCCGATCCTGTGTGGGTTCGATCCTGTGTGGGTCTTTGCGGTCAGCGGTCCTGTGTGAACCAGCGCCTACAGGTCCTGTGTGGGCCCGATCCTGTGTGGGTCTTTGCGGTGATTATCTACAGGTCCTACGTGGGCCCGATCCTGTGTGGGTCTTTTGCGAGGGTTAGTTACCTATCGATCCTTCGTGGGTCCGACGACTTAGATGGATCAGAGATCATCTTTATCATCCTTTGAAGAAGTATACCTGTGTGAGCTGAATCATGTTGCTTTCATGTGTGGATTATGTTGTGCTATCCTGTGTGGATTACGTTTTGCTTTCCTGTGTGGAATACGTTTACTTTCCTGTGTGGACTGAGTTGTACTTGGGCTCGGAGGTTGGAGCGTATTTGAAATTGATGACTTAGGTATATGTATGGGCAGATACCTAAGCAGTGTCGGTTTTTACTTCGTGATTGTTCCTTTCTTTGTGGTTTATCCTTTTTGGATTTGAGAGACCTTCAGGGGTCTCGGGGTCCCTACTGAGTAGCTTATACTCACCCCTACACGGGCTTTGCCCGCACTACGTTGTGTTGGTTGCAGACGACGGACAGCGTTGACCTTAGCTGAGGCTTGCAGAGCGGGACGGTACCCGGAGGTGGACCACTGGGCGGGACGTGCTCGGAGCGGACGGTGGGACCCGTGGAGCATAGGAGCTTTCTGTACCCACCCTTCAGGTGGGATTTCTAGTGGATAGCTCGGTGTAGCGGCTTTTACTTTTCAGTTGCTGTTTTCCCTTTCGAGTTGTACTTCACTTTCAGTTTGGGTTTGTATTCTGGCCCATTTACTTTTCCGCACATTCAGTTGTACTCTGCTTTTGCTTAGTGATTACTTTCTGCTTGCTTACTCTGTGGTGTTTGTTTACTTTACAAAGGCAATACCTTCCCTTTTTACCGGGATTTACGCCTTGGTGCTAGTCACCAGCCCCTGGCCTATGGAAGGCGGGCTTGGGGTAGTCACGGCACGGACCCCGAGGGCGGGTCGTGACAAATTGGTATCAGAGGAGTTCGGTTCTACCGCGAACTCTGATCTTTTAATGTGAAGAAAAAATGTTTAGCGTATTGAGTGTGGTTATCAGTCCAGGGAGTCCAGTGTTGGTGCGGCGGCCGACGTATCCGTACACCAGGACCCTGACTTCTGATTTCTGACTTAATGCACGAAAACATTGATTGCGTGTGTGTTTCAAAGTTTTCTTTGTGATTTCCTTGTGTTAGCTCACCAAGTATACTGTTTGACCGTGGCGCACCAGTTTCCTTTCAGGATGGCCCCACGACGGCAGCTAGCTAGGGTTCCGAGAGTCGAGTGTGATGACAGCCCACCGAGCGACGAGGCTTCGGTACAGGGCCCTCTTGTAGTTGAGGCACCAACGGAGGCACCAGCGATACTACCATACGTTGGGCCATCGATGCCACCAGCCCCAGCAGTAGGCGATGCACGCCACTTGAGTGCGCTGCACGAGTTCCAGCGCCAGAGGCCACCCAGGTTCCGGGGAGAGACGGACCCGCAGGCGGCTGAGGATTGGCTGGAGGCTGTGGTGGGAGACTTCAGGCTAGTGGGGACGCCGGCAGACTTCATGGTGATCTTTGCTGCCAGCCTCCTTCAGGCAGCAGCAGGCAGGTGGTGGAGCCAATTGTTTCAGTTTTGCGACGGGATGACCTTCGCATGGGAAGACTTCGAGACCTTCTTCAGGGTGGAGTTTGTGCCAGTAGCTCTACACCCCGAGCGTGTACAGGAGATTCTGCCTTTGCCGCGTGTTTTTCAATCAGTAGCCGAGTCATCTGTGGGAAGTATACAGATGATGCAGAGGTCCAGGAGGACCAGACTAGCAGTTGGAAGATCTCGGGTTTTAGGACCGGTGGTGCGGGGCACCCGAGGTGGGGTCAGAGCCAGGCGTGCCAGAAACGGACAATGTTACTCCTGCGGCGGGAAGGGTCACCTGGCACGTGATTGTCCGACTCCTCGTACGATTGATCAGCGGGTGTTAGAGGAGCCACTGAGACAGAAGCAGCAGCGAGTGCTTGAGAAACAGCCGAGTAGTGGACAAGGCAGTAGAGCTCCGAGAGCAGGTGGACAGGAGAGGAACTAGTGGATACGTCCCTTGTACTTCTAGTTCCATTTTGCTTTTGTATTCGTGTCTTGTACTATGATCTACAATAATAAAAAGACACTTATCTTTGTTTGATTTACTGTCCTTTTGTTTGTTTGATACTGAGTGGTCCCGGTTAAACTGTTGACTTGACCCTCACTTTCGAGATTTCAACTGGAGGGGACCCAGTAACCTCACACTGATGCCGACAGTGTGACTTGACCCTTAGAGGCGAGAGTAACGGTTGGACCTCTTGGTAGCAGCGTCGAGGCCTTACGACGTCATCCGTGCCATAAATTAACTAATCATGACGGAATTGATAGTATTAGGCAAGGAACGTGGTTCATCCAGGGGATGAGACCGGATTTCACTTTTCGGCAAAGGAGAAATCTTTGCAGCTAGCCTACTTGCAGATATCCTTCGTGGATAAAGATGGATCAGCCTTCCTTCAGTCTCTCACAGTCACTCCTCCACTACTGCAGCGAGTCAGGGAGGCACAGCGTGGGGAAGCTGACTGTGAGACACAGCATGCACAGATATCCTCGGGACAGGCACCTGATGGTTTCTCCCTTGGAGCAGAGCACGACATCCTTTTCAGAGGACGTACCATGGTACCAGTCGCTTTACGAGCGGAAGTGCTGAGAGAGTTTCACAGTTCTCCTTTGGTGGTACATCCTGGAGTGGCGAAAATGTACCAGGACCTCAGACGACAGCACTGGTGGCCGGGCATGAAGAAGGCAGTAGCAGAGTTCGTTTCACGATGCCTCACCTTCCAGCAGGTGAAGGCGGAGCATCAGGTACCAGCGGGCTTGGTACAGCCCTTGGAGGTTCCGGAGTGGATGTGGGACGGCATATCTATGGACTTCGTGACTGGACTTCCACGCACTTCCAGAGGTCATGACTCCATCTGGGTGATTGTTGACCGACTCACCAAGTCGGCACACTTCTTACCCATCAGAGAGAAGGTCTCAGTAGAGAGCTTGGGACGTCTCTACGTTCAGGAGATTGTGCGGCTCCACGGCGTGCCATCATCTATCGTATCCGATCGAGATGCTTGCTTTACTTCCCGGCTTTGGAAGGGGTTACAGGAGGCGTTCGGGACGCAGCTACGACTGAGCACAGCCTTTCACCCTCAGACGGATGGTCAGACGGAGAGGACCATTCAGACTCTCGAGGACATGCTCCGCGCATGTGTCCTCAACTTTGGTCGTAGTTGGGAGGACCACCTACCCTTGATGGAGTTTGCGTACAACAACAGCTACCACTCCACTATCGGGATGGCACCGTACGAGGCGATGTACGGCCGACCTTGTAGATCTCCTTTGTGCTGGACAGACCCTGGAGAGTCAGCACTCGTGGGACCGGAGATGGTCCAGGCCATGACAGAGAAGGTCCAGGTCATCCAGGAGCGGATGAGGACAGCACAGAGCCGGAAGAAGTCATACGCTGACAGGAGGCGGAGGCCACTAGAGTTCGAGGATGGCAACCACGTCTTCTTGCGGTTCTCACCTCGACGTGGTATTCGGAGATTTGGCCGAGGCGGCAAGTTATCTCCGCACTTCATCGGACCCTTCCAGGTCCTCAGCAGGATTGGTGAGTTGGCTTATCACCTGGCTCTACCACCTCAGTTGCACCGGGTCCATGACGTCTTCCACGTGTCTCAGCTGAGGAGATACGTGCACGACCCGACGCACATCATTGACCATGTGGAGCTTGACGTTGATGATGGGGCGACTTTTACAGAGGTCCCGGTGGTGATAGAGGATCGACAGGAGTGGGTTCTGCGTGGCGATCGATTCCTCTTGTGTGCATCAGATGGCAGCACGGGAATCTCCAGGAGAGCACATGGGAGCGGGAGGCTCAGATGCGTGCTCAGTACCCTCATTTGTTTCCCTAGTTTTTGATGTATCTTTACGGGGACGTAAAGCCCTGAGGTGGGAGTAATGTAAAGACCCGTAAAATTCAAGGGAAATTTTTTCTTAATTTTCTTTAGAATTTTACAAGAGCGCGGTTACTGACGGCACCTGATTCCGAGGCCCGGAGTGCCCGGAATCAATTTCCGAAATTTGGCTCTGGTACGTTCAGTGAACGAACGAGCGGGATTTTCTAACTTTTGAACCGGTGCCCGGAATCGAATTCTGAGGGCACCGATGGAACCGTAGCGCCGGTAAACGCTTAGGAACTCCTGTTCTGGAGTTTCGTTCATGCGAGTGTTGATAATAAAAATTGTGGATGTTTACTCTGTAATTACACTACAATTTTTATTATTTTAATCTAAGTGATATCTCTTATTGGATGTTGGGTAACCACCCAACCTCCCTTGGGAGGTTATGAGGGTGGTGGGGCCCACACGAACCCCACCTCTTCATATCCTCTAAAACCCCTCAACTCCCTCATAAGTTATGATATCTTAAGTTATAACTTTAGACTTAAATAAGGTGAGTTGTGTGTGTGTTTTGAATTTCAAACTCTTGAAATTCTAGTGTGTTGTTGTGTTAATAAAATAAGATAGAGTCTTATTTTATAGTTTTTTCTCCTTGAGAGAGTTGGGAAGGTTCTTCTTTTTTCTTCATATTCTTCAACCTCGACGCAGAACATGAAGAACGCCGTTCTTCAACGAAGAACTTCTTCGCCAAAGAACACGATTCTTCCGCGACGCCATATCCGCGACGTGACGTTCTTCTTCCGCAACATCTCTTCCGCAACGGTTTTCCGCGATGAACGCCATCGACAACGACTCTTCCTCCGACGTCAAAGGAATCGACACTGATATTCCACGACTACGTCAACGTGCGACTATCGAGGTAGGGGTTGTTGATTCTTGTTTAATTATTTTATTCTTGATCGTGGATCTAGCATGTCTAACGTGAGGCTTTTGAATATTATTTAAGTTGTGTTTTAACGTGAGGGGGCCGGACCGCATGAAAACGGCCGAACCCCCTCCTTCGTTCTTGGTGTTTATTTTGCGGATGAATCAAGGTGGCGCGGTGCCGTCGCACCATGCGGATATTCGCCGAATCTTTTTACGCGACGTCGTCGCGCCGCGTCATGGAAGGATCATCAAGAACGCGACGCCGTCACGCCGCGTTGAAGGAAATCAAAGTGCGGCGGAGGGGCGCGGTGCCGTCGCACCGCGCCGGACGACGAACACCGCGGCCGGTTCCGGGCCGCGGCGGAATGAGGAGACCGGCGGCCGGGCCGCCGGTGTCGGAAGCCGAAAAGGGGACCGGATTTTTCCGGTCCCGTTGGAGAAAACCGGCCGGCCAGCTGGCCGGCCGGATGGTAATAAACCGGGGGAAATTAATCCCCCGGCCAGCTCTAAAACCCCCCCCTCATTTAAGAGGGGGGCGGTTCCTTTGAGGGGGGGGGGGGGGGGGGCAGGCGGCCCCCCGTTTCCTGCCAATCAAGCCCCCCACGTAGGGGGTGGGGGGGCGGTTTTGCAAACAGGCGCGGCTAAAAAGCCGCGCCGCCTCCCAATCAAGCAGGGGGCTTTGCCCCACGCGCTGCCACCGTGCGGCGCTAGGCCGCCGCGCCACCGGCCGGGCCTGGTCGGGTCGACACGGTTCGGGTCGACCCGGTTCGGGCCGACCCAGGGGGGGTCGGGCCGGGTCGGCCCGGACCCGGACCCCCCGTTTCGGATCAGATTCGGTCTTTTGGCCATAACATGAGCCACGGACCTCCGATTGACGAACAGTCTGTGGAAACGCGATCCTTGGATCGAGACGGTCGTTTCGGTATATCGCACTCAAGGTTTCGGATTACTTTGAGTTCGTCCGGGTTGGTTCGTTCACGAAACCAACCGGGCCTTCGGAGCGGAAACGCTCATAACTTGAGCTACGGACGTTCGATTGACGTGCCGTCATCTGTGTTGTGTTCCTCTTAGTGAGACGGATCTCTTGGATTACTCCGCCCGAGGTTTGGACGCAGGTGGAGTACGGTCGGGTTGGTTTTGCCTTAAAAACCAACTGGGCCCGGGGACGAAAATGCCAATAACTCTCAGACCGGGCGTCCGATCGACGCGCCATCTGTTGCGTTGAGTTCCTGTTGTCGATACGGAACTTTTGGATACATCAACTCTGGACTTTGTGACAGTTGATGTATCAGCCTCTCGGCTCGTGGAGCGGACCCTCCAAACAAGTTTTCTGTGTGCGGGAACCCTAGTGCTACTGCGACTGTTACTGTGACTACTACTGCTGCTACTGCTACTGTGACTGCGACGACGACAGTACAAAGATCCTGTGTGGATTCGACGACAACGACTACAGAACTCAGCGATCCTACGTGGATCAGTGCTACAGGTCCTGTGTGGGCCCGATCCTGTGTGGGTCCGATCCTGTGTGGGTCTTTGCGCTCAGCGGTCCTGTGTGAACCAGCGCCTACAGGTCCTGTGTGGGCCCGATCCTGTGTGGGTCTTTGCAGTGATTATCTACAGGTCCTACGTGGGCCCGATCCTGTGTAGGTCTTTTGCGGGGGTTAGTTACCTATCGATCCTTCGTGGGTCCGACGACTTAGATGGATCAGAGATCATCTTTATCGTCCTTTGAAGAAGTATACCTGTGTGAGCTGAATCCTGTTGCTTTCCTGTGTGGATTATGTTGTGCTATCCTGTGTGGATTACGTTTTGCTTTCCTGTGTGGAATACGTTTACTTTCCTGTGTGGACTGAGTTGTACTTGGGCTCGGAGGTTGGAGCATATTTGAAATTGATGACTTAGGTATATGTATGGGCATATACCTAAGCAGTGTCGGTTTTTACTTCGTGATTGTTCCTTTCTTTGTGGTTTATCCTTTGTGGATTTGAGAGACCTTCAGGGGTCTCGGGGTCCATACTGAGTAGCTTATACTCACCCCTGCACGGGCTTTGCCCGCACTACGTTGTGTTGGTTGCAGACGACGGACAGTGTTGACCTTAGCTGAGGCTTGCAGAGCGAGACGATACCCGGAGGTGGACCACTGGCCGGGACGTGCTCGGAGCGGACGGCGAGACCCGTGGAGCAGAGGAGCTTTCTGTACCCACCCTTCAGGTGGGATTTCTAGTGGATAGCTCGGTGTAGCGGCTTTTACTTTTCAGTTGCTGTTTTCCCTTTCGAGTTGTACTTTACTTTCAGTTTGGGTTTGTATTCTGGCCCATTTACTTTTCCGCACTTTCAGTTGTACTCTGCTTTTTCTTAGTGATTACTTTCCGCTTGCTTACTCTGTGGTGTTTGTTTACTTTACAAAGGCAATGCCTTCCCTTTTTACCGGGATTTACGCCTTGGTGCTAGTCGCCAGCCCCTGGCCTATGGAAGGCGGGCTTGGGGTAGTCACGGCACGGACCCCGAGGGTGGGTCGTGACATTATCATTTACTTTTAATATATTAAATATATTACATGGCAATAATTGAGTCTGAAACATGACTCATCATTCCCATAACTGTTAATTAAAAAGTGAATATTTTTAATATTCGTAAATTAATATTTTTCATGTATTTAATTAAAATTCGTATATACATTTAATAAAAAAATTCATTTCTCATTATTCTAAATTTGAATAATATGAATATATTAATTTAATTGTTGGTTATTTAATCAGGGAAAAATTCTGGACCCCAGTGTTGGGGCCCACCATGTCCAAAAACTCCTATTCAACTGAATATGGAATATTCTGTAATATCCCATTATGTATGACCCTCTAAGGCCTTACCACGATATAATTGAATAGTATTCATAGACCAAGAGCAGGATCTAGTAAACCATCATTCCCCCTAAAGAGATTAGGATTTTCACAGAAGTGAAATCCAACCTACAAACATGTAATGTGTAATATAATCTCTTTGTCTCTAATACATCATAAAGAAGGGTGCACTAACCTATCATCACCCTATTCTTGCTTTATTTCTTGTTGATTTAACTAGATGGATTTACCCTGAACTTCGATGTCCATGGTCTTATAAAGGTATTTCCATCATTATCATCATGGCCTGAGATATATTACGTCCATAACATAGAAGAGACAAATTTTTTCTTGGCCATTCAACCATTGTCAAGCCACCAATGACGCACCCTACACAAACTACATCACCACTAATTCATTTCCATGGTATTCATCATTCATCAAAGTACGCAATCAATTGGAATACATTGGTAATGACCTCAAGTCACGAGACCATTACACATGTTCGTATATAGATAAATCCAATGACACCTGAAACATGTGGTATTCAAATTGGCAGGTCAGTCCTAATGATCTCACTACTAGAGATCATCAAGTTCAAACGTCATGAGAAGATGGCTCAATGCTTATGAGCCTGTAGCACCTAATAGTAAAACATCTAATATGTCTCATCTGTAAGATGTGTCTAGACTATAGAACATATTTTTAGGATTTATTTCACAGTATCTTGAGATTATCATTATAGCATTGGATCTGTTATAACCACTCAATATGACAATTAATCTTTAGACATCACCATTTCAATACTATATGTAGAAAAGTATACACTACAATTGAAATATTACATCTTGTATTGATAACCGTATACACGATATGGTAGTCAAAATCACTAAATAGTTCTGTCTAGGGAACCCACTATTTCAACACTCGTAGTTGCACCAGATTAAACATGCTAAACCAAATTTTTAGCTACTCACATGATGAAAATCATGTTTCTACTGCATAATGGCTTTAGCAACTGGGTCTGCCACGGTTCTGCCACATGACTTTTCTGTTATTGTGACCTTGTCTTGTTGAGTAAAACTTATCAATAGATCATATCCATTTTATATCCCACATTTCTACATCATAACATCACATATTGGGTAGTAAAAATATCATAATTGGCATTATGATAATCATTTCCTTACAAGGTGTCATTCCATGAACTAGAACAAATTTTTGCATTTAACTTCTTCTTAGAATCCTTAGACGAAGCAACATACTCAGTATTTTTTGGTATGATTACCTCCTGATTTTATGATCTTTTATCATTCATCACTATAACCTAATATTTATAGTAGATCACTTTGATATATGGATGACTAGTTTATATCCCTAAAAATAGTATCTTTTCTTCGCCATATACCATGTACATATCTTTTGTTCTTTTCAAAGACCAATTAGATATTTTTGACTGCATCCCTTGTAGTTCTCTTGGATATAACTGATATTTTCCTATTATAAAGAATATCTTGTTAATATTAATTCTTGTGCATATCATGAAATACATGATTAAACAATTTCATAAGAATGTGGACTTCAACTCATAATGTTTATCTCTTCCCATGTCTTAGACATGTTAACCTGAAGAGATTATGCCATGTTTCATAGGCAACAATTCATCTACTGAATTGTTCCAACATGTATTTTTCAATACTAATTCACTATAGGAATGATTGAATAGTTCCAAGAAACATATAGATCCACCTCAGTAGATCTTGTTCCCTATAACATAGGTTGCTACTTTAATTCCATCACCGGAGAATAAATTTATTCCTGGTCTTACCTGACAAAAAGATCAATTTGTTTACCATATGTTGTCAATCATATTTTTCTGGTAAAACCATGACTCTCCTACTAACCTCTCATAGACACATGGAAACCATTTTATGAAAATTTATATTCTCTGATTATACTGCTTACATTAATCCTAAACAATATTTCTGTAACTTCTGAACTTTATTTGGATTCTGTAACAGGACCATCCCTTTCTGGTTGCATCGTATAGACACCATCCATAATTGGTGGTCATGACATCCAATGTAAATTATTTGATCATAGATATTATCTATGATAAGTAGAATTCTAAAATATTTAGGCATTAAAACTTCGTAAAACAAATCAAGCCTTTTTGGTACTATGCTTGTACCATCCATGAATCAATTCACTTGAATACCCACTAGAGTATTCAAAATAATAAGCCTCGTTTCACTTGTATACATGGAACCCATTAATCGAATTTTACTTGGTCTTATTAATTTCATCCAATTTCCAAACACAACATACTTGTAGGAAATATTATTCACATTGAATTATAGATCACCAACTGAGGTGAATATAAAAACCATCAACATGGTTTTATCCTTCCTACGAAGTATGTGTCACTGGAACATACTCTGTTGCACATGCACTTGTGTAAGTAGTTCATATACCAAATATTTTTCATCGTGAGCATTAACTAAGCCCAAGTAAATATAGATCCCACTAACTCTAATAGAGATGTGAACCCTTATATATAGATTTATTATATTACTTGACTACCTAATTTTTTATCATAGAGATTTATGTAACATCCAATGTTGCTAGTATGACATGTACCTAAGATGCACAATGTGTTTATCTTGAAGAATGTTTGCATGTATCTAATCAATATATTTCAATCCAAACACATGTACTTATGACATAATGGATCAACATCATACTATGACTCATATTATATTCATTTTTCATTATAGTGGACATATAATTATGGGATAATGTCATTACTTGTGAAGCATGTCATGAAATATAATTGGAGTTTCTGTAAGTTGCAACATTGATAATCTTTACCTCATGACACTGAGGTATAAAACAAGCATTTAGGAATTAATCCAGGATACATCTTCTTTACCAATGTTGACATGTAATAATTCATCCTCAATCCTCCTCATTAACATCAATATCGTGATGTGGATAAGGTAATGTACATTTTGGAATTACTTCTTTCTACATTATCAAGACCGATGATTGCAAAGTCAAGATATTCTTTAGTATTTCGGCTTGAAGAAGCTCTTGTCTTATGATGATGCATATACTTAACATTATTATTCCTTAATTACTTATTTTAATCATATGAATTATATTTATACCTATTTTTATGCCTATAATACTTCATGTTCACTTGTTAAACTATTCCCAAAAGATTTGTGACACACCTTTATTTTAAATGTTCATTTTTCTATATTAAAGACATCAATAATACCGAAATTATTTAGCTTTTATGAGCCTTAATACCATAATTTTTATATTCATTTGGTCCACTTGAATTATTACTTGAAAAAGAATTGTCATTTCATACCTAGTTATAATAATTACATTTATATTCATCACTAATTTCTTATTATTCATGTATCCCTGAACTAGTTATTGATTTTTAAATACAAAAAAGAACATTCATTTCAAAACCAAAATGAATATCTCCTTGCATACAAGGACACATGATATTAATGTTTGTGATTATACTCAATTATATTTCAACATGAGTCTTTAACTTTGAAATTAATGAAGTCGTGTACTTCTCACCACTGGCCTAGGTATCACCCATTCATAGTCACATGAAGAATACACTGGACTTCTAGTAATGTTTCTATACTTACATGGTTACTATATTAGAATAAACATATTTCACCAACATTTTGTATTTAATACCAAAGTGGTAAAGTTGAAACATTACAATTGATTAATATTTTTGAAGAAGAAGCGGGTAACTTGATTCTTTAATTATGTTAATTGCATTTAAATATACATAATTTTATTTTATAATATGAAATGAAAAAAAACTTTGTTATTACCTCATTAATTGAAGGACGTTGCAAATGTGCCACTAGAATTACTTGAATTTTTTCCATTTTTTCCTGTCTTTCAATTTATTCGCCATAAAAATTAAAGACATAATTGTCTTTGATATTCTTATTTACATGGATAACCATACCTAGATAGGTAATGAATCATTTACTCAATACCTGCTCGTTTTATAGTATAAAAATCTTGAGTAATGGAGTTTAACTAATATAAGAAAGGGATCCAATTAAGGATCATGATCAATATTTCTATTTACCCATTTTGGTGTAATATCACCTTGTTCATATCATTTCTTCGCTTTCTCCTTGCATAAATCTCAGAAATGAGACTTCATATTTTATCATTTATGCCCCGGTGTAGTGATAGAAACTAACACCAGGAATTGATGAAAGCATAGGGATATAATTATCATATGCCTTGTAAATTTTACTCATATAAGCAATTTCACCATCGCTTCTTAAGGTAGTTTAACAGTTATGGGGGTACTGGTAACTTGAGATTCTATATCATAGTATTATGCGCATGTGTCTATACTATTCATGGATACTCATGTTAGTATGGAAATTTACTTTGTCAAATTTAAAATATGATATTTTTTAACCTTCTTTTATAACCTTCCATATTTTCTACAAAAGTTAACATTATTAGATTAGTGAATTTTATCTGTATTATGAGTTTAGAAATTTAAATTAGTTAATAAAATCATTTAATGTCTCTGACTATTTTATCAAATTCTATGAACCCGCTGTGATAGAATATAAATACACCACCGCTTGAGTATTCTATTGAAATGGATCCCAGAACCAACCCCCATGGTCTAAAAGCTATGGTTTCTCCACGACTTGTATGGATCAAGTTAGGCTTTTTGCTGGCCAAAAACATTATATAGTGGTTTCGTGATCTGTTGAGTGAATTCCCATAATCTAAAAATTAGAACTTGATTTACTCAAAACATGCCTCTAAAATGATAGAATGTTAGCTATGTCTATTCAATACTAGATATTTAGTTAATTTTCCCAATAATTCTTTTAAGGACTCCTTAGTAGTAAGAGCCACCCTCGGCTATGGAATGACTGGAACCTCAGAAGGTCGGTTTTGTCCAAATTTGAATGACAGAAGGCAGTTACGACTTAATATATCATTGAGGATTTTATTATTTTTAATGGGAAAAAAGAAATAATTTTCTACTTTTATAACCACATACTATGCGATCTCACTCACAACTGATCATGCCAAAATAATAGAAATTTCATCGTGTCACTTGTTCATTTTATCTTGCGTGCTTGTTTATTATTATACTATGTGATTGTATAATAAACTACACATGCCAAAAAATAATAAACTATGAAAAACAAAATGAACACCTAGTCATGAGGAGGTTCTAATGGTTGATCTGTTGAGTGAATAATATACCAACCAAGACCCTAGGGATAATAACTTTTTCGTATGGCTTGTAACTTGAATAGAAATTCCAGGACATCCAATGCATCTAAATCATGTCTGCTATGTCACCATCACTTGGCGTGAAGTGCTTCATACCTCATCTTACCGTTATACAACTATACACATGTGCATGTGAGGGGCTCTTGGGGTATAATATGTACAAATCAGAATGGTCGCGTCAACCCTTATACATATAATGACTCTGAGACAACACAAAAATCACCCTTTCTAATTAAAATAATTATTATAAGAATGCCTGAAATAATTAAATAAATAATTAAATAAATATTACCCGGCATACATTGGTCAGTCTAAGTCCCTTGATCTGTCATATACACATGAAACTAGAATATATTAAACAAATGTAGAATAAAAATTAAACATGTATTATATAAATATGAGGGTATTTAATTGTATTAAAAATTACACTCTAATTTTTAAATCAATATTTTAATGTATTTTTGTCTCGTTTAATTAATTTAATTTTAAATCAAAAATTAAATTAATTAATTAATTAAATTAAAATCCAACATAAATTTATTATGACGTATCTAGTATTAAAAAATTTAATATTTAATTAATTTATTTATCAAATGTAATTAAATTATTTATCTCAATTAAATTTTTATCAATTAAAATTATATCATGGCCTCGAAAAATGGGCAGGGAATGTGCGGGTCAAGGCGAGCCTGCTTAGGCCGAGTTCGTGACTTGTAGACCCTATGTAGGGGCCTTATGTGTTGGATTGGTCTGCCCAAGCCCATTCCAGGTAGGGAAAGCCCATTTGGGCCTATTTAAAGGTAGATATGTTCTGGGCATAAAAAATGGTAATACTTTACTAGTTCAGTTCAACCCGTGACTGTACAGACCGGAGACGGCTTGGGCGGGTCTTGGCCATGCAATGCTACTGAGGAAACAACGCCTCATGAGGCAGCACACGATGTAGTTGAGGACCAACATGGTTTGCTACTAGACTAATGGGGGGGTGGAACTAGGCTTGATAGCGGTGCACAAAAGAGCCTACAAGGGAGGACATGCCAAAGTTGTAGTGATCTATTGTGGTAGGTAGCATGACTTGAGGGGATTCTTCTACGAATAAGGAGGAGGTAGTCAGGACTGAGGACTGATTGGTCATAGGTAATGGGGATGCCGGCAGGATGGTAAGGTGAGGAGGAGGAGGTATGGTGAGAGGGGAAACCTAAGGTGGCGAAGGAACCAGATGGGTGCACTATTCTGGGAGCAGAGCAGACTAGCGCATGTGCCATGTTTAGGTGGTGCTGGGGTGCTATAGTGGGGTGTCAGACCAGAATTAGTGGTTGTGCGGAATAAGGGAAGATGAGTAGCAGGAGGGCAGGAAGGCTACAGGGAGACACACCAGTTCTGCTATTGAGAGCTCATGGAGGATCCGATGTAGAGTGGTACCGTGGGGAACACGCCATGAGGGACACGTGGGGTGGAGGGTCTCCACTGGTGTGCGGGGTGTCGGGTGAAGGTGGCTTGGTGCACCAGCCTAGTGCGCTATCCTGGTGTGCCATGGCTCCGTGAGGAGGGAGGTGAAATGACAGGGAGGCTGCTCAGCCTCTCCCAAATCATCACCATTTTTAGTTAGTCTTCCCCCAAAGAGCCCCCCATCCAATCTCTATTTTTTAAAATTTCAACACTCGCCCTTTTTTAAATTAACAATTCAAGCTATTTTTTAATTTCTAAAGCCTTTATTAGGCTTTTTCATAAATAAAAACATTATTATAATAAAATTTTTATTAATTCTATGGGTATATTATAAAAATAAAATCTTATAATAATATATTATTATTATAATAAAATATTATAATAATAAAATTATTACTATAATTAAAATATTATTATTATAACAAAATTATAATAATAATCAAAATCATAAAACATCACTAGAAAATATTATTTCGGTGTTAACAACAAATTTGGTTGATTAATTCATTTGTTTATTGAATTAGATACTCACAAAACTACTAGTTCAAATCCGGTCTAGAACATTAGATTACCACAGAATGGTCATCCATTGTCAGATTAAAATGCAGTCTTCGGTGTTGGGATCATAATGATGTACTTCATTAAATTCAATTAAAGATTAATTTATACTTGGCATAAAATATTAACGCACACCCTTTGATACATATTGAAGGAACCAAGAGTAAATTTGAAGCCCCAAACAGGTGGAATTTTAAAAAAAATCACTGAAAATAGATGTAATATTGTTGATGTTGGTGAATAGATTCCTAGTTTGAGTTGAGGATCTCACATGAAAGGATTTAAAGACAAAAATAAACTATAAAATACCTAGTTTAAATATGAATATACACACCAAATTTTCCCATCATTGGTGATCACTTATCGAAGAATCCGACATAGAACTCCTCTAGATCATCGACATGCACTTCAAGAAACTACCGAAACTTCATTCGTTGAAGTCCTAGTGATAGTGTGGAATTCTGACGAAGCCAACAAAGCTTCAATGATCATTGAATCGCTCTTCTTGCGATGCCTGAGAGACAACTCAATCTGATCTCCTTGGATCCAGAGAATCTCTCTCTAGAACATGAGAGAGAGGAGAAGAGAGAGAACTCCCATGAATAGTTTTTGGAAAACTCCTCTCCACTTTTATTTATAGTGTCATGTAATTACCCGGAAATGTCATGATGGCCCTCGAATAATCCAGGTACTATTGAAGACATATTATGACTACTAAACTGAGTCATAAATATTATTATCATTTACCTGTAATATATTCAATATGTAACATGATATTAATTATGACCAAAACATTACTTTTAGATACCATAAATATTAATTGGACCATAAATATTTTTAATATTAATCAATTAATATTTTTCATGTATTTAAAGAAAACATGTAAACACATTTAATAAATAAATTCAGTGCTCATTATTCTAAACATGAAAATTATGAATTTAATTATAACATTGGTGGTCGCATAACCTTGGATAAATCCCGAACCCTAGTGGGGGGGGCCACAATATCCAAAAACACATATTAAAATGTATAGTGTAGATTCTTGAATATGTTATTTTGTGTGACCCTATAGGACCTTATCTCGACAAAAATGAATAGTATTAAAAAATGGAGAGAAGGATATAGAAACACATCATGGCCCCGTACGAGATATGGACATTCACATAAATGACAACCAACCTACTAACACGTATTATGTGATATAATCTCTTGGTCTGTAAAATATCATAAAGCAAGACGCACTCACGTGTCATCACCCTTTTATTTATTGTTTGTTTGTTGATTTAATTGGATATATTTACCCTTGATGGCCATGTCCATGGTCTTATATACTTACTTCCATCCTTACCAACATGTCTGAAGATATATTACTTTTATAACCCGGAAGTGATAAATCCATTCTTGATCATTAAACCAATGTCATTCCATCAATGACGCCACCAACACAAACTACCTCACCATGACTTAATTTACATGTTTTTCATCATACATATAAGTACTCAATCAATTTACATACATTGGTATTGATATTAATTCAGGACACCATTACACATGATCATAGATAGGAACATCTAATGAAACCCGAATCATGTTGGGTTCCTATTGGCAGGTCAGTCCTCATGATCTCACTACTAGAGATCAGAAAGAGTGAACATCATGAAAAGATGCCTCAATGTTTATGAGCTCCAAGCACCTAATATTCAAACATCTAATCTGTTCGATCTGTAAGATGTATCAATATCATAGAACATATATTAAATATTTATGTCATAGTATCTCCGGGTTCTCATTATATTCTGGGATCTTCTATAACCTCTCGATATAATAGTTAATCTTTGGACATTACAATTCAATAGTGGATGAAAAAATTTATAAACTATAATGGTAAGATGACATCATGTGTAGATAACTATATACACAATATGGTAATAAAAAGCATTGAATTGTTGGGAGTATGGAACCCATTATTTGAACATCAAGGAAATAGATTTTATTTCTTTCAAAATCTCACTATGTTTTTCCAAGTAGATATTCAAAGGGATACTTTATCAATAACATTGAACTCTAAAACACAGTAATGATTATCTACACAATTTTTATATCTACTATGACCTACCCTGATGTACATTTGAATGGATATATCTATCTTTTTCATTTTCATAGCTGCCTCTCAAGTGTCAATAGCTTACATTCTATGACTTAATCTGAGACTATTTTAGTTCTAAAGATCCTACAATATAGGGATTTATAAGGATCAATTGGAATTCTCAAGTGAAATCTATTATTATAATAAAATTCAAACAATGGAAGGTGTTTGTAATATTTGTAAATTTATTTTCTCTTTTTCATAAAAGAAATTATGTATAATAGTGACTTATTTATTAATTCAATAGCACATGGAAGCATTTTTAAATTACATAGGGACATTTAGAATCATGTAATATTAATTATAACAATAGCTAAAAAGAGTAAATACAGATAAACACCCAAGAACAATGTATACACAATGGTAAACTCTATAGGCTGAAAGTCGCCCATAAAGATAACTCTTTCTATAAAAATATTAAAATGAAGATAAAAATTAGAAATTTGATTGAAATTATCATGGATTATATTAAATAATTTTATGTAAATTAGTATAGAATATGGTGTGATAATGGAAGAGTATATATAGTGTGTAATGGTAAAATTTATCATTAGGATTTGACCAATACCTAGCCATTGGTCTATATGGTGATTGGTCAATTGGAATATTCATTATTAAAAGTGTTTGTAAATATAACATTTGTTGATAGTGTTATCTTGATATTTAGTTTATATAAATCATAGTCAAAATGGATCATGGATTTAGAATTGTGAAACTATGGCCTCAAATACATGTAAAATTTATTATGAAACCCATTTATCAAACCTGGGGAGGGTGGTAGCATAACTAGGATTCATTCTTTACCAATACAACATAGAAATCCAACATGTGAAGCTTCAGTAGAATCAACAACAAGAGAAATTCATGACATTGGATTCTTCCACTGGATTGATGTTTGTTAAACCATACCATTAAAGTACCACCATCACACATGTTACCCTTTGTGTGTATTTATGTGTAATAAGGGGCTATATATCTAGGCCTATGTACTACAATGGTTTGATTTTACTTTAATAAATGAAATAGTATTTTATCAATCCCAAATCCATTATTACTTTATTTATTTAAAAATAAATGAATATAATATGAATATGATCAACAAAATTTTGGATATAAAGAAAAAAAAATTTATTTTTTGGAAAATGGATAATTTCAATTAAAAGGCACATATATGTCAAATTAATGAATTTAAAATAAAATTTATCATTAAATAGAATCCTAAAACCCAATTTATTTTAATATAAATGATAATATAATTTTATAATTTCCCTGGTCATTTTTTTAAGAGCTATGACTTTTATTTGGTCATTAAACTAATAGTTTTTGATAAAAATTTATTTTTATTTAATACATAAAATTCTCATGGTTATAAAATCATTTTCATAAAATAATTATCATATTTATAAAATAACATAAAAATTAATCAATGGTAAATGTTTTATAATATTTTGAGATAATAATTTATTTTTGGTAAAAATTAATTACAATATGAATATACGGTAAGTATTATAATAACATAATAAAAAATTGATATAATAAATTATATAAAAAAATTATTGAAAATCAATATTTTATCATTAAAATAAGTTATGATAATATTATTTTTCCAAACATATTAATAACCTTCTAAAACCGAAAGAATATTATAAGGTTATAAAAATTATTATTTATAAACACGACTCACTTCCACATGATGAATCAAATTATTTTAAGGAGTTTGGTTCTCTATATAATTAAATTTAAAAAACCAATCCCACCTTGGATAATACCATGTGAAAATTGTATAGTAACAGAAATATTTTAATATATTTATTATCTAGGTCTTTAATGCCTAATTTTAGATACTAATAAATAACCCCCTCTCTTTTCCTCTAAATACCCACTCAGTATCTCACTACTCTTCCATCCAAAACAATGAAGCAAAGAGGTCCTACAATATTCACATGAAAGAGATATCCCATGTAGTTTATAAGTATATAAGGAGATCCATTTAATATTAAATAAGAAGCATCTGGATGTAAGGGTTCCCTCCCCCTTTTTTCATCCCCTAAACATATTTTTCTATAATCATTATAATTTTAAAATGATTATTTTTTATATCTTTTAGACATCCATATATAAAAAATAATTTCTTATTAATTGTATATTATCCCTCTCTCTAATTAATTTCTTATATGAAATTTGATCTACACCTGTTATGCTACAAAAATTATCTTATAAATATCCATACCATACTTTTGAGTTTTGAAAATCCAAACCAATTTTATATTATGGGTATTCACCTCCAAAAAAAATCCCTTTATTGACTGAGTTCATAATTATATGAAACCCATATTCCTTATCATAAGTTTAACGTAAATTAAATAACTATTTATTTAAGAACCCATGAACTCAATGCCTTCAATATGAATTTTTTTCCAATTTACCATGGGTTCTTGATGAAATGTTTTATTATGATAATTGATCTATGTAGAATAAATGAAAATAGATATATAAAGGGTGTTCCATGAAATTTCTTTAGTGTGTTGGTTAATTAAATAATATCTTAATATAAAATGTTTATTAAGACCTAGTGAGTAACCATGGAAATATTTTTTATGACACCTTGGTGACAATCTTTTGTGATATTGAAGCACTCGAACTTCAACAATATCAAGTAAAAAAATTTATTCTAAAGAAACTATAGGATTATAAAAATATATTTATTGAATAATTTAATAAAAAACTATAAATTCTGTAATTTGATAATTTTAAATTATTGAAATTAAATTAATTTTTTATTTCATCATTTAAAAAATACATGACTTTTAATTATTGATATCGTTATAAAATAGTTGTTTTTTGGGTGAATAGTAAATTATACAGATTTTAAAAATACTATAACTTTTATGAGATTTTTATTATAAAATAACTATATGAATTTAAGGAAAACATTTTTGTAGAAAATATATAATTTTTTATCTCATTTAATTTATTAATATATATAAGATTAAGATAAAAATTTATCTTTGATATTTTCAAATTTTAATAAATGTTTCTATTAAAATAAAAATTATTTTTGATTCTTCTATTTTAATAAGTATTTCACAATGTTTTTGTTTAATTTTTAGTTAGTTTTAATGTAAAATAAGATTCATTTTATTTAACCAAATACAATTACTTCTTGGGGAATCATCATTATAAAATATTTGGATATAAAATAATTTGGATGCTTAAAATAAACTTTTTTCTAAAAATTGTCTTTCATAACATTTTTTAAACTTATATGAAAAACAGATTATTGCCATTTATGGAAATTGGATCTTGTAAAATATATTACATATTTAGAATAAATATAATTACTATTAGGTAATAATTTCATCATGAATATTTTCATAATTAAAAGTAATCATGATAACTAATTATCGTATTGGTTTAGAGTAAAATGAGTTTAAAGGGTTAAAAATAATGGATAAGGATTCAATATAACATAGGAAACCTGATAAGATCATATTCGCAAGTTGGATTTTGACCATAAAAATATAATATTTTAATTAATTATAATTTTATCGAACATTACTTGAGTAAGACATATATTATATTAAAATAGTTTCATTATTTATATTTCCGGCACCCACATCACTTATAAAAGGGTACCTACTATCCTCTTTTATACCTAGATATTGTACTAATTATCTCAACCAAGACCTACCAAAAAGATTCCCGAATTTATTATTTTATACATTGAGGTCTTGGTCACACTAAAATACCATTCCCATAATGGATTAGGGTGTAACACAAAGGGGACTACCAATAGAAGAGGTATATGTTCTTACAAATATTTGTGAGGAATATTTATTTATGAACATCCTCCAAATCTCTTAGAAGCATATTAAAATAATTACAATTTTATATTTACTATAATGAGATGTTTATATGTTACTTTTTAATACATTGTCTATCTATTATCCATCCTATGGAAAAAGAAAAGAACACCCATGCATAATATTGTATTTCATTTTTCACCACCGCCACACAAGGATGGTTAAAAATATACATTTAAAGAATATATAATGCTTCTATGATATAATTATGGTATTAAAGTTTAATACATCACCTAAATTATTTCATTTCCATTATTTGTTAAATGATATTGTTCTTCCTACATGTGTGTGGACTACCACCTCCACGAAGCGATGTGATTCATTTTTCTATTTCCACATTACATGGATGATTATTATATTTTATAAAATAAATAAAATTTATATTCATGATAATTATAAAATCTTGTATATGAAGGAACTTTTTTATACCACTTATAACCATTATCAATATACTGAATTATATTAGGATAAATTGACTAAAAAATATTATATATTTGATATAAGAAAGAACTTTTCAATGAATGGATTTAAAATAATTATATAATGGAATTATGTAAAGGAATATAAATGAAAAAATTGTCAATAAAGTATTTAATAAATTTAAATTTATTATTATAGAAGATATAATTAATCTGATTATGTAGGAATCCATGGTAATTACATTTCATATCAAATTCACTCTATTGGTGCATATTTACATTATGCACATCATTTCATTTATATGGGTACATACTTCCCATTTTTATATTATATCATCAATTATTCTATTTTCTTGTTATATGAAGTTTCAATTCATGCTTTCTCTGTTAGGGATATTGATTCAAAATTTATTAAAATTGTAAAGGTTTGTTTTTTTTCTACCTCTATTTAAGGGTTCTTCATGTTTAAATTTATTTTGGAAGAATTATATAATCATTATAATAGTAATACCTCTTTATTTTATTCTCCTCTAATTATTTATAGGGTTTAAATTTTTTTTCAAACATTTCCACTATTTGGAACACAAACACTGAAAAAATATTTTCCATGAAAAAACTGATCTTATTTCTCATTTCATGTTAAGAATATTTTTTATCGATGTTTATATTTAAAAAATACATCAAATGTCATAATATATTATCAAATGGGTTTTAAAGTAATTTACAACAATACATGAATTTATTTTAAATGATTTATACGGGAATTTTTTTTTTAATTTTTTAAAATGCGTAATTTTTAACATTATTTAAAAAATTTTAAATGGAATTTTATTTTTATATTATATACAATGAATAAAATATACCACTATAATATATAAGATTTTATTTTTCAAAATTTATATATGTTTTTTTATGTTTTTTCATAGAAAATATTTTTTAATTAGTCCAATTTATTTAGATATTACTTCTGAATATTTTTATGCATATATTTAGATATTTTCACATAGTCGGTGTGGTGTTTTAGGCTCTTGGGACCTCAAATTTAAAATATAAAAAATAATAATATATTTTAATTTATAAACATGAATCATTTTAGCATAAATGGTTTTCCCATTTCTAGATACCTAGTTTGGAAAAATTGAGACCATTATTTATTTTGAATTATAGGGTTTACTATAGACACAACCAAATATTTGAATGTGTCAATTGGTACGAAGGATGTGACTGTTGGAAGTGAAAATTTATGAAAAACATAATTTAATTTATTTATTTTAATTGAATTACATAGACTTTAAACACTATAAATATCCCATTATAAAAACATTCTAGGGTTATATTCTTATCAATGGGTGGTTTTCCTTGCAGGGAAATGAGAATTCTTCATTAGCATATTGGAATATGAGAATTATGGGAGATCAGATCGAGGTGAATCGAAAGACAGAAAACTCAACATGTCTTTTTCAGGACTATAGAAACCATTCTTTACAAATGATTTATCCATAATCAATTTATGTCATTTTATTTATTGGATTTACACCTATATAATTTAATCCATCGAAGATTAAAATATCTATTTATATTTCTTAGGCTTACTAATCTTCGTATGAGCCCGATCATAGTTCTTTTAATTTTAATGATCTGATAAGTAATTATTTTTTATCACCCTTGTTTCACATTTATGTGATCATTGGTAAAACAAAATTCAAATACAATGGTGGACTCACCATGTTATTAAGAATTTTTCGACATAGTTTTCCTAGTTCTTTAACATTGTACATGTATTCACGATTCGAAATTGATGGGATGTGATCAAGTAGGTTTAATCCTCTATATTCATGTTTATTTCAAAAATTATCAATGTATTGGAGATTTAGAGATCGACCAGGATGAATTTATTGGTATTTAGTAATGATGACATGGTTTTGAGGCAGTATTTTTTATCGTTTACCCATGGTAGTGGCATGGCATGAAGATATGGGCCATGTGGGATTCTGGTGGCCAAAATCTGGCCATAAATGATGGATCAGGTGTTGTCAAACCTATATCCAAGCCCTAAAATGAATCATGATGAAAATGGTGGTGGAATAAATTTGGATTAATCAAGTATAAAATTCCTCAATTGTTGTGGAAAACATAAATATAGAGTGTGTAGTCAAAGAACACACCCCCTGTAGACCCCTAGATACAGCTGATAGGGTTTCGAGGATAGATATAGATAAAATGATATGAAAGACCTCATACATGCTATGTGACTCTATATTGGTGACCCAATGTGTAATCTAATATTACATAGGCATAGGAATGACCGGGATCACGAGAATGACCAATAGATCACAGACATGACCCCGTAGTAAACCAAAACCAGGTATAGAATCATGGCTCAAAGTAAATTGGGACAACAAGATGTAAATGAAAATGGGATAATTTATATAGGCATGACTAGGAGGATATGTTCAGGACTTGGGATGACAAGATATTAAATCTAGTACAAGTACATGTCATGTACTGAAACATATCCATCCAAGTCATGCTTAGAAGAGTACACATCCAAGTTTCTAGGTAGTGCCACATGTTTTGTGACCTCATGAGCATGTTGTATTCTTTTGATAACTATTTTCACATTTTGTATCTCCATCATATGTACAAAAATATTTTCCTTTAATTAGCCTATCCTAAGAACTTTTCTATAGAGAATGCCATGATAGAATGTTTTTTGGGCACATATATACAACATGAGGTGCTGAAATAATGATTCTTCATGAGGAGACACTTGACTAATTGAAGTGTTAAGGTTGGATCTTTAGAGAAAAGATAGGGTTAGGAACCTCCCTGAAGCACATGGGAATGAGTCCCCCATGTTTATCTCTACCGATTTAGTGGCACCTCATAATGAACTATGACAACGGTCATCTAGGAACTGTTTGGTACCCCTGGACACACTAGTTTATGGGGCCTCTTCCTAATGAGTGGTACCTCCTAAAACACAATGGTATAATTCCTCTATTCACATATCTATAGAGTGGTACCCCCTCCTATCACACAGGGGTATGGATCCTCCACCTAGTGAGTGGAACCTCCTATTTAAATTGGTGGAGGGTCCTCTACTGGATAATGTGCCTCCTCGGCCATGGATCATAGTGGAGAGGTGTGGCTCCTCTACGTAACATACTTTCATGGAAACATGAGGTTTTAGGAAATAGAGAAGGACCTCTGGATGTATAGGCAAGATCAACTTATTTGGTTGAACTATGGAGATGGTGGTCCCATTTATCACTAATATTGGATTTATATTATCATATATGTATATAAATATTTATATTGGGTTTCCATTCCATCTTAATTTTGGTTGATAATAATTATATTATATATTTATATTTCTCCCTTTCTTTTTTTGGGGGAGTCCTTATGGGTATGTATATAATCACCCATGAATCGGATTTTCCCACATGTGTCATATCATATGAATATGATAGGATGTTTGGTGGTGACATTAGTAGAGAATAGTGATACTTCAGTGCATTTGATAAATATAGTGGTTGAGCGTGGGTATCTATAGTTAGTCTCTTTTATTACTCTAGTATTTTAGATGTTGTTAGGTTGGGACATCATTTCAGATTGATTAGGTATTTTTCCCCTTTGTAATTTGGTTTTATTTTTCCATAATCAGATTTATTCCCTGGAAGTTATTTCATGCATCATTTTACTCTACATTTTACAACTCTTTTATTATTCCTATAAACTTTTTCAGAGAGATGGATACGCCTGTGATTATATATACATTATGAAAAGGCCTCACAAATTAGTTATTACTTCTCGATGTTTGTCGCTAGCTGATGACTTATTGGATGCAGGCTTGCGTTTGTCACACCTAGCCCCCACAAACAAAGCGAGACCCGATGGGTCTGGTCATTATAGGGTGGTATCAAATTATTTCATCCTTCAGATGGTGTTGGTCCTTGTCCCAGGGTGAGGATTGGTTGGACTTCAGGAAATGGTTTTGGATAGTCTATGGGGAGGATTTTAGTCCATGGTATTTAGTGTTTTCTAACATATCCATTCACCAACACTCTGAATACCTACTTATGGGATTAGAATACTAATACATTAGATACATAGAATATTTTTACATAAATCATATAGGATTTAGTCCTTTGAATATCCTTCTTGATTCATTTCCTCATATATATATAAAGACACACACTAATATAACATTTTAATGTCTTAATCACTTTTAGGATTCCTCCATAGAGACATCCGGATGGGTTATCGATATCTGAGATTTAAAAAAGATAAGTTTAGTGAAAAGACCTCAGTTTGGGGGATATCTAAGGAGGTGTTTCCTTCAGGAGAGAAGTGAGCAGTGCCACACATATCAAGAAGTAGATAATACCAACCATTCAATTTAATGATGTGCATTGGCTTGGAATGATTTTCAATTTCTGGCATCAGAGACAATGGGGTTCCAAGGAGAGTTAAATTACCTGGATGTAGATAATTTGCATGAGTTTGTGAGCTACATAATTACACTTTTCAGGACACTGATTAATTAAATAAGTGTTCTGGAAGCTAGTCTTCTCAATATAGTAGCTAAGTGCTGGTGGATTCTGATGATGAAGACAGATAATGAGATGATTCTCTCATGGAAAGTCATCTAGCATCTATATTAAGATGAGTACTGCCATCAATATTGAAATATATTTATATTCGGAATCTTATGCAGCTACAATATGGAGATATGGTGGTTTTGGATTATATTGTGTTGTTCAAATGAACTCACGCGATACTCCCCCAACATGGTACTATATGTTTTTTTCCAGACATGGAAATTTGAAAATATATTATCCATAGATACATCCATGATAGTATAGTTTCTCTAAGAAAACCTACCTACATTGGAGTACTAGAGCATGACCTAGATACATAAAGCTTCCATGAGGAGGGAGGTTGATCAGCAAGATATGTTGGTGGTCTTCATTATATTCTATCTCTTATAATAGCTAGTAGATTCCCTTCATTAGGGTCATGATATAGGTTACCAATCCATTTTAGGACATAAGTAGATGGATCTAGGGTGAAAAGTAAATTCATAGTATCCAAATATCCAAGAGTTGGTTTATTCTATGATTGTGAATGTTATGGGCATAGGCTACTCTATTGGCCTACCAAACATATAGGGGAGGGAATGATGGTAGTGTATGAACCACCACTGAATAGGAAACACCATCATTAGGGACCTCCCATACATGAGTTTGGTGTCTCAAATTGATGTAGTGTTGGAAGAGGAGTTGGTGGAACTCTTAAGGGAGGATCTGTTGATGGTGGCTGACACTATGAGCTACTTCAATGACCACCACTTGGTGGCCCGAGCATGATCAGGGAGCTGAATGTTGGGGCCATGGGTAGCTAAAATATATGAAGTTCTATGACAAGCATACATAATAGATTATTGGAGTTATGATTTATGTCTTTTCAACACTTTCTCCAGTATAGGTAGACAAAGCTATGATTTATTCCTTCATTTTTTATCCATTGTACGAGAGATTGATATTCTACTTGTGAAATTAGATTAGTAACTGTGACTATAGGTTTCTATAGGGAGTAATTATTTTATATCTATTAACTTATTACTGTGTGAGTTTGAGAAACTCTTTTAATAGTGGAAGGCAATGGAGGAAAACGAGAAGGGGGGCCCGAAGAAACCCTTGATCCTCAATGATGAAAGGGTACCCCTTTCCCATCTAAGAGGTTTAAATCTCTTCACCTGCGAAACCCGGCTCCAATATACCCCGTAGATTTTGAATTTCCTGATGAAGGTACAAATACTTAAAGAGAAGTTAGACGACTTCTCATACTCAAGAATTCCTATAGGATCCTTTATTTTTCTTGAAAACTGAATTGCTCAATGCATCGTCAGAAACGAAAATATAGTGCGCGTCTCAGCTTCAGATGAATTGGTTTTTCAACACTTAAATCATTGAAAAAAATTCTTTTATCTCCCAAATCTCGCTATCAAAGGGTATGCAACCATGGAAAATTCTTGATCTTGTATCACATCTATCTTCTATTTGGGGTTTTAATGAATTCTAGTGAATTTCTTATGGGAGAGGATTTTTCTGATTTTTTGTTTCCATCTGGTGACTAGAAGGGTAGAACATGGAGTTTTGGGTCTGTCAATCTTAAGCCTGGAACTCTTAGGATTTATGAATGGAATCCAAATTTTAGTCTCTATGTTTTTAAAGATTCGTTTTCTCAAGTATGGATTAAGGTTTATGGCTTAAGTTGGGTATTGTGGCATTCTGAAATCTTATATTACATTGCTTCTGTAATAAGAATACCAATCCAAAATGATTTGGATACTGGAAAAATAAGTTATGTAAAATTTTCTAGAATCATATTTCAAATTGATCTAGGTTTGCTCTGATTGAAAAGGTGGTACTATCCAAGTCTCAAAAAGAAATAAATCTAAGAATTGTGTACAAAAAATGACTCTATATTTTGATGTGTGTGGTAATATTGGATACTCTAGTTCCAACTGTTGTTCAAACATTATTTATACTAGATGTATGTTGAATGGGCATGATGAGACTCAATGTAGAAGGAAGGAGAGCATTAAATATTCCAAAGATACTACTATTCAATTGCAGAAGCAAGTTAGGAATGATATTCCTCAAAAAACTTGGACTGGATTATTAACCTCTAAAAATGTCTAGGATGAGATGATTCAGTCTAAGCAGTAGTTCAGGAGTGGTTGTAAAAACCCTAGATAGGTTTCTTCACAGAATGATAGGAGCAATGTCATCTGGGCTGATTTAGATGATGAAAATTACCTAACAAAAGTTGGTATCTCTTTCAAGGATGCACTGGTTAAGGACATGGATGAAGTCAAAAATGATTCAAACTCAGATGATATCCAATTAGAGATAGTTCTCTTAGTACAAACAATGGTTGATGCTTAAATTAGGTAGGATGTTCATGCTTCAAAATTCAAAATAGGGAAGATTGTTATAGAAGCCTCCACTTCAATAAAGGTCAAGAAAAAAAGTGTTTACATAAGTAAAGAGAAATAATGGGAATCTCCTGGATATGAAAGGTCTCCTCCTACCACTCCAAAGGGGAAAAAGATGTCACAAGTTCTAATTCTCTTAACCATTCCACTAAGATGGTTCCCCTTGTCCCCTGCACAATTAGAGGTGAAATGGGTTCATTCCAAGATCCCAATTACCTTCAAGGAAAAGGAAATTATTTTGTGTATAATTCCTATGAAGGGATAAGTCCATCCAATAATGTTCTAGAAAATTATATTCCTTCACTTAAATAAAGAAATATTTTGAGTGTGAACGACCCAAATATGCTGCCCTCTAGAATGCAGGATATTGCACAACCTATCCTAAAGAAGGAATCCTCAACCAGAGCTTGGATGCATTTAAAAATAATGTGGATACTATATAGGTCACTGCTGAACAGGTGCTGGAAAACACTAGAAAACCCAATACTGCACAGATCACTAATGAACAGGTGCTAAACATGACTGGAAAATCCAATGTTATGGTTGGAAGAACTCTTATCTATAAATCTAAGCTTGTGATGGCGCCCTACACACTAGATTCATATGGCCCTCTCTCTGGACCCTCTGATGTTCACAGTAGTATTTTCGAGCCTCCGGGTGAGGTTTCCAAACAAATGCAAGCTGATGCAAAACATGAACTGAAGAAAAATTTGGCTGACCACATGAAAATAGATGCTGCATAGGACTCTGTTGTACAGGATATGAAGTGGAATGGGAAACCCAATTCAATAGCAGGACCTGTCTGAAGTCCTCGCTCATTGACCAAAATGGTAAAAAGTAATGTTATTATCTCAAACTAGTTTGATATCCTCAATCCCAACAGTAGTGACGATGATGTATCTAAGAAAAATGAAGTTGATGGTCATAAAATCATGACGATTGATATTGAGGTAATGTATTGGGATGATGGCAATGGTGCATGGATTCTAGAAAATATTGGGAGGATGGAAAGACACGCTCATAGAAGGCGGGGATGACTTCCTCGTAATAGTATGAGTACCCGAAATAGAACGGGTTAAGGACATTTGTTATGGTTTTTTATGTTTTTTCCTCTATGGGATTTTTTCGGTTTTTAATAAAGTGGAATTTGCACCTCAACCATTAAAAAACGTGTGAGATATAGCTCAGTGGATAGTCTCTATCAAGGGACCCCTTGTCTATCACAACGAAACCTTATGACATTATCTTGGATATATACTATTCAAACACGACCAAGTCCCATATTGATTTTCATCACAGATGAACTAGAATCCTTTTAACTAATGTTATTAGAATCACATTTGTTGTCGAGAGATACCACATGGCTAATCTAGTGTGTCTTGTGTGCGGGATTTTTCAAGACATCACCCCTCATTTGGATATTTTATCCCTAGATATTGTGGGCTATTTAGGATTTAGGATTCCTTTCAAAATGGAGGACTACATCGATGATTTGCCTAATGTTTTTCTGAGACTACATCTATTATGGGAGGTGGACTTATTCATTTACCCACACCCTAATAATATAATGACATATTTTGTGGCATATCAAATGGCCCCTATTGAGCTCATGGGGCTAAGGGTTATGTTGGAGGAACATCATGATAAGGTCTTCATTATAACTATTGGGTCCTCTGGGGAAGCTCTAGTGTTTTAAGTGAAAAATGATGATGTGAGTATGATGCTATGTGTGAAATATTGTTTCTTCATCTAGGTTAGGATAAAAAAGAACCCATTTGCATGGATTGATGATCTCTTCTACCAGTTTATAGGTACAAGTTTGTAATCAAAGATTGATCTCATGTACAGATAAAACCATTCAATGGTTCAAAAGTATGATATCTCAAAGTTGGAATTTTGATGTGTCTATATACACTATGTGTTCTGATTGATTCCTTTCGATATGATGATTTCCGCCAATTTTTATATTGATCTTATGAATTAGATCTTCTAGATATAATTTAATTGATAAATTCTTCATTTAATCATTGATAGAGTCGGGGCATGCCGAGAATCTATAGATAATATTGTAAATTCTATAGAAGCAACGATTCATTAGAAATCTCCCAATTTTATCGCTTCAAATCCTTACGATTCACTTATTGGGTATGTCATCTCTTATCATGGTTTAACTATGGGCCTAGAAAATATTTATAGATTTATTTCTTTGTGGACACCCAATGTTGTGTTAGAGGTGCCTTTTTTTCTTGTCTTCATAGATTACTACCTGAGGTTTATGTAAAAATTATCTAGGATTAAATCCCCTTTGACTAACCTGATGAAAAAATGGGGTTTTTACCTTGAAAGAGTTTTTTCAAGGAGCCTTTTCGATGAAGATATTAAGGATGACCTATGATTCTTTTTTGAGACTATCTGAGGTGGGGATAGACTGAATATAGTTTTTTGATGAATCTAGAGCTAGTAAATGTTGTTTGTTAAAGTAGAGGTAAGAAATAATTACATATGGCATGAGGAAGACGAGACTAAATGGGAATAATTATTTAACTAAGGACCATGAGTTTGAAGATGTATTCCTGAATTTGAAAAAGTTGATGCACTATATTCTGGGAAAGAATTTCTTTTGTTTATGCATACTACCATAGTCTTAGGTACATCATCACTCAAAGAGATATTAAATGTATACATAGGTTTTTGTTATTTTTCTAATAGTATTATGATTTTGAAAAGCTCAATAATCCAACGATGAAAAATGTGGTGGAATATTATTCGAGCAATACAACTTGTTTTCACTCATTGGAGGAGTCATCTAAAATGATGACTTCATTGATGGTGACCATTATGGAGGAGAGTCGATAATTTTTTCTTCAATTGACATTGGTGAATAATCTTCACATAAGTGTGTGTGACAGACTATATATAGAATCTTATAATGAAGGTTTCAATATGAACAAATTTCCTCATTAAATTACCTAGATGGATATTTTAAATGACGGGAACATGCCATCCTTTTTTAAGGATGAACGGTGGGTCCAGTCATGTTGTGAGAGGAGGTGATATGGGATTTTCTCACATACACCAATGATGTAAATACCATTTAGGTGAATATGTACAAGAACCATCAATAGATGTTATTTTGTGCTATCATGAGGTGAATCATATCTTTGTTCGTCTCAGGATGTTTCAAGTGTCATTTGGTGAAGACTGAGTTCTAGGTTCTAGCATGTTTTACTCCATCACTAAATATTCAAGTCTGTAAATTAATAGAATATCGCATGAGAATTTACATGTCCACAAATAAGATATTAATTTAGTTTCCAATATATTTCATGAAAGCATTTAATTCTAAATCCCATTCAAAAAATAAGTGTTGAAAATATATCATGTCATGAGAAAATTACACAATGTGAATGTTACCATATCTCTGGATTCCAAAGGAACATGCCTCAAAATACAAGATACATGGAAGTATTTTATGATAAAGATTTAATAAAATGAGTGACCTTCACATCAAGTAACTCTCTTGTCTATTTATACACAGAACACGAATAGTTGCGAGATGAATGGATTGGCCTCAATTATTTGTTTTGTTTTTTCTCTTTTATTTATATTGTTTTTATTTTCATTAAACTATAATAATTTTTTTCCTTTTTATTCAAATACAAGTTATTTTCATGATTATACATCCATTATTCATCCACTATATCTCTAATGTTCATCTTGGTCATTTTTTTCTATAATCATTGTTGTTCACCACCAAAGTGTCCCTCGTTCTTTCTTATTTACCTTTTCATGTAAGTGTTTTACTTTATTTCAAATTTTTATAATTTTAAAATACTTTATTATGAAATATTTAGTTTTTTTAAGGTCTATATCAACATTTTTATCAATATTCTAAGAATTATTTCTATTATTTTACCTCTTTTGATTTATATAATCATGATTGGTTGACTCTCCTATACAAGGGGTCGAGAGTAATGTTTATTTTCACTTAATAATTCTATAATTGAAATATGGTAGCCCTAAGTCTAGTAATTAAGTTAAAAAATAATTTTTTATTCCATTATTTTATAAAACCATGTCCATGGTAAGTGTAATTTAATAAACCTAGCATAATTGGATTTTAGAAGATAATTACAATTATCCTGTGAAACTTTCTTCCATATAAGCTAAGCATAATTCATTTATGTTGTTAACTATATCTGGACAATGTAATAGTTTCATCATGGATAGATATATTTTATTCGACCATAATCAATTAGTGATCAATGCATCGGCTCGCATCCTAAGTCACACGACTATCCCAAGATAGGGTTTAGACTATTCTTTTTTATGAAACCCTGCTGTTCTTCTTTATCCATATATCCTTTTTGATTTTACTAAAACAAACCATTTAGTTTTATTAAATAAAAAAATATATAAACTCATGAGGACTCTTATATAAAGGGTTTAAACCTCTTTTTCCAATGAGGATGACCTCGCACTACCAATTTTCTACTCCCTAGTAGAATGTGAAGGTTGGGATAATATAAAATTTAATTTGATCCATGATAATTAAAATTCTATGATGTGTGTAGGTGCATCCAAATTTTGTGTTGTTGCTATAAATATTTAACTATTTTTCATGAATAGGATCCTTTGGAAGGAAGATGACATTACCTCACTCATCCCCCTTCTCCCTCTTCATTTTTTCTTTTTTATATTGGACACCACTATATCATTATTTGTCTTCAACCAAGTGCATGTTTTAGGTCCACCTAAATAATTGATGAATCCATAATTATCATGAGCATATAACTTTTATTCCTGGGATTGAAAGATATATTTCTGTATGCTGGAATCTAAGTATGGATGACCATAGTAATCATGTGGTACCCAACCCTCAAAAATGCATCATGTGCCATCTAAACTACAAGGAGGCAAACCCGTGTTGTATGATCCCACTAGAAATGATTATAGCTTTATGTATTTCGATGGTGTTTCATCCAACATTTTTCACCCACTTTTATGGACACATACATTCAAAATAAAATATATATTCGTTAGAAGATAAATTATATGGGCCAATTTAGAAGACATTAAAGGAATGAACCTCATTAGAATATCTCTAATTTCATATAAATGTGTGATACATTTTTCTACCATGGAGTGTCAACGGATGTAATCAGATTATGAGTCTTCATATTCTCCTTGGGAAATACAACATTGGATTATATTAAAATCCATGATATTGAGTCAATAATGACATGGGTTGACCAAGAAAAGAAGTTCTCAAATAAGAACTTTCCACCTATATTAAAATGTATGATCCAGAATGACATAAAAAACCTTACATAGAAAGAAGACGAGTTAGCCTGGGAGGCCTGGGATTGCTTCAAAGAGCTCACCCAAAAGATCTTGAATCATTGAATATGAGTATTAATTTCATTTCAAACGTTCAATCAAGGCCTCCTACCAACTACTCGCACAAGGAACTAAATAGTACAATCAATGGTAGGCCCTTAAAAACCCGGAACACCAATTTTTTTAATATAAAACCCCTTATCATATAGATTAAATGGAAATTTTCCTTGTAATACTTAGGTATAGTCAATGTAAAAAAGACAAGGAAGTGGTAATTAGGAGAGGAAAAGTACTGGATTTTAAGAAACCTTGTAGAGGTGAAGAATATAATCCTAAAGAATGTAACAAATATGAGACAATAATTAGAGAGGATGAAAATGAATAAATGACATGAAATGATCAGGAAACAAATGTAGAATCAGAACCTCTTGAAAAATATCCAACATAAGTTAAACCTAAAGAAGACATCTACGTAGAACCACCAAATTATAAACCACCTCTCCCCAACAAAATATAATTTTGAAGTGTAAAATTGAATGAAAATATATTATATATTTATAAATGTTCATGATATTTCAAATCAACATTCTGTTTTGTAAATTCATTATCCAAAATCCTTCCAATAATGAATTACTAAAAAAATTATCTATAAAGATGAATATTAAATCCTTGGGGGTAATATACCTATATTAAAATTCCTTTGATATTGTTCAGCATAATATTTCATATAATATTTGATGCCTTGTTTATTTCTCAATCCCTTGCAATGTAGGGGTATGAAACTTCAGAAAATAACTTGGTGATTTAGGTGACACCATTAACCACATCCAACTGAGTGTATCCCCCAAGCTGAGACTCATATAATTAATTCCAACAAGAGTGTAACTTCAACTAGTGGACGGATTGGTCATGTATCCTTGAGGTGCTCTTGAGGATGTCATAGTCAATGTTGTAAAATTAGTTTTTCCAGAAGACTTCCTAATATTGGAGATAAAAGAAGTGGGATATGTTCCAACTATCATAGGCCAACCATTCTTAGCCACTGGGAAGAAAAATATAAACAAGAATTATAAGAGATTGATATTAATATTTGTTAACAAACAAGTTGTGTTTGACCTAGTCAAGTATGGTAAACAAGATGATGACTCATTAAACAATCATGATATCTTTATCATTCAAGATATGGATAAATAAATGAACAATGATGATGATAGTCACACATTTTATTGTGGTACAATAAATTATTATGACTATGGGGATGTTAACAACATAGAACCACTGAAAAGGGACATGATTCCATCATTTTATACACCATGTTATCCAACTAACAATTATGGAGCTAAAACCACTTCCGAGAAAACTCAAGTACACATTTTTTGAAATGGTTGTAGTGACACAAGTACTTATCATCTTTTAAGTGACATAAATATAAGAGGAAATGTTTCATATATGCCCTAAAAAGACACAATAAATTAATTTCATGGGGATTATATGTTATTAATGGGATCATCCCCAAAATTTTCACAGGTAATATTTTACTAGAAGAATGTATGAAACCCAGACACCATCCCTAAAGGGGACTCACCCAATAGATGAAATTGGTTGTTGAGAAATAAGTACTAAAACTTATTGATTCCATAATAATATTATCTATCTATAACATTGAGTGGGTGAGTCTGTTATAGGTCATTCCGAAGAAATATGTCCTCGTAGTTTTAAACAATGATAAATATGAACCGATCTCAACACGTACCACCAATGGATGATGAGTATGAATGTATAAAATAAATATAAATATTGAAACTCAAAATGATATTTTCTCTTTGTATATCATGCATCCAATACTATATAAACTATCACAACATTAATTCTGTTACTTCTTACATGGATATTCAGTATATAATCAAAATTTATTTGACCTAGATGACTACTCCAGAATGATGTTCGCATGTCCCTTCAAGACATTAACCTACAAACAAATTTCCTTTAGTATTTTTAATTCACTAATGACATTTCATAGGTTCATGACACATATAGTCCATGATATGTTATAATAAATCAATTATATCTTTATTGATGATTTTTTAGTTTATGGACTAACATTTTAGGTATAATTAATAAATCTAGAATTTATACTACAATTGTTTGAAGAAACAATGATTGTTTTAAACAGGGTTAAATGGAACTTTATTGTTCATGGAGGAATATTCCTTAGTCAAAAAATCTAAAATAATGGCATGTATGTTGATCCCACAAAGATCAATGTGATAAAAGACATACTTGATCCCTCAACATAGAAAAACATAAGGATCTATCTGGCCAATGCTGGATTCTACTACTACTTCCTAAAATATATTCTAAAAGTTTCCATTCCTTTAACACAACTATTTTCAAAGTATTATACATTAATATTAATTAAAGAGTTTTGGAAGACATTCAAATTTTTTATGAATATCCAAGTGGCCTCGCCTATTATCGTTTCACCGGCCTGGGAAAAATACTCCAAGTTAATGTGCAATTCCAATGACATCATCATAGGTGATGTCCTAGGATAGTGAGTCAAAAACATCATTTTCCCTATATTATATGTTAGTTACACAAAAATAAAATATCAAGTAAGAAATAAAAAAAGGGAATAAATAAATCCTAGTAGTCGTTTCTATAATTGAATTTTTTTCATATATTCTATTGTCTAAAGTAGTTTCCTACACTAACCATGCAACAATTCAATATATAATAAGTAATGGGGATGATAAAAAATGGTTGATATGTTGGATCATACAATTTTAAGAGTTTGATATCATCATAAATGATACAAAGGGAACAAATAATATCAATGTTTATCATCCATCCAACTCCCATTTCTGTTCATTAAGGATAATGGAAATTTATACATTTTGGTAGATTTCCTTGAAAAATATTTATTCAGAATGAAAAATTGGTAACATCCTCAGTTTTATAAAATTACAAACTATCTCTCTGTGAGATTACTTTACCCAAAACTATCCTACTAACAAAGGAAGACATTATGAGCAGAAGATTCACATTACTACCGGAATGAGCCACTACTTTTTAATTATTATTATGATATTGTAATGTGGAACTACATCCCAGAAAATTTTGTAAAAATAGTGCTCTAAATATGTCACAAATCACAGATCAGAGTGATATATAATCATGAACAAAATGTTCATAAAATCTGATAATGGGATCTTTTTTATCTCCCACTTCATCATGATGTAAGAAAATTTTCAAAGATATGATAGTTTTCGTCAAACAGAAATAATAAGATAAAAATTAAATGCCCCAAAGCATAATCCAAGAAGTTGAAATTTTATATGTATGGGGAATAAATTTAATGGTTTAATTCCCTAATTCCAAACAAAAGTTGTATATCTGTGTTGGTCTTGAAATTGTATTGAAATGAGAATAGGTTGAAACGACAACACTTGACAAAGAAATATTGGTCAGTAAAATTTTATAGAAAAATTTATTTTCAGTATTATTATTAACACAATTAATCATCAGTGACTGAGGTACACACTTTACTAAAAAAGATTTGAAACTGATAAATCAAAAGTATGGAATCTGATACAATATGGGAACTCCCAATGACCAATAAACAAGAACAAAATTTGAGTTTTCAAACTGGGAAATAAAAAAACTAGATGATTCTTTGAACACTAGTTAAAATTACTAGAGCATAAAATTAAATTATGCACTCCAGGAATATCAAACAATGAAAAAAAAATCTTATTTCCACTACTCAATTCCAAATAATGTATGGAAATCCATTCCCTTTTATAGTGGAATAGATCAACACTCATATTTAGCCATTAAGAAATTAAATATGGATTCTCAAAAGTACAGGGAATCTTGCATACTGTAAATGGATGAACATGATAAAATAAGGAAAGATTAAAATGGTAATTCTATAATTAAAATTAAAATACAATGAAGTTGAATGGCCAATGCACCATGTGATGAATCTTTAAAATATGTAATGCGGTCTAGTTTTTCAATACCTGATTGAATATATTCCTTGGGATACATAAATCAAGATGGATAGGAACCTTTGAGTATGTAATGATATTACTCAATGGGACTATCGAGATTTTGAAATGTACAGAACATACCTTAAAAGTTAATGGTCTATGATTGGAAATATAACAAGAACCACTCCATGAGGGATGCGATGTTATAGTAAGATCCATCTAAGAAATATTGAGTCTATCTCAAGATGTTAAATGAAGAAAAGTCTGGGAGAAACCAAGGATAGGTAAAATAGGATAGAATTGAATATATTAGAGTCTTGGAAGGCCTAGTTAATGCTTGATGAAAATGAAGGATTCCCTAGCACATACTGGGGAAAGAATCCCAAATTACACATCATGTAGTATTTACATGATGTGTAAGTATCACAACCCCAAAGAAATTATGTAAATTTCAAAATGTTAATATTTACACGATGTAAAATATTGGGGATACTTTTTAATTTCGTGACCATATGGTTCACAATACACCCCCCCCCCCCACACCAGCATTTAACTTCTAGTGGGTTGTAGGGAACTTCCCATCTAAATATCTACCCCCACCATCACTTATCCACCCTTCAGCACTAGGTATGGTTGGTCCACCTTCTCGTGAAGCCTATATGGGCCAAGAATATGTTGGCCCTAACAACAATCTCATGATTTTGTATACACAAGAATGTCTAACACCTCATTAGTGGGATTAATCACTCTTCGATAATTGATGTGAATGTGGAGACTTTCATAGATATTTTCCCTATGTTCTTCTCCACCTTTGTGGTAGCCTACGATAACGTCACCTTCTGTCTATAGGGAAAAACCCATGATCTCAACCTTAGTGAATTTTACAATGGATTCATCTTTTATTCCACTAAAATCATCACATCTTAATTATGTCTCACTATTAAACAAAACATTATCAAGTTGGAAACCACATGATTCTATATGTTGATCACTCAAGGCCCTTAGAGATCTGCATATCCTTGGACATTGATGTCCACCAAGCTATATGGTTTTTCACTATGTATCCTTCACCAAAACATGAACCCTACATGAATCACTTCTTAAGAGGCCCACAAGGTTGTGATCTATATGTATTTCCTCATTCTGTCTTCAGAAATGGGTGGCATAGACATCAACATGGAGAAAAAGTTCACCGTGTATTAGGAGAATCATGTGATAGGGAGATGAGGCATACTAATTGGACGATCCTTCATCACATATCTATCAAAACATTTCAATGTTTCTGACACTTTCATTACCCAACCATTCCCCGTCTTGATGGAGTAAATCAACTTCTTAAACCTCTACAATATTTGGCTCCAACTCATGTACAAAAAGGTATACCAGTGGGCACTTTGATATGTTGAATGCACTAATGAGTCCCAAAAATAGTTTTTATTGGTCCCATAATTTCCTTCCCAAGTTCCTAATACCACATCGTCCTCTATTTTCCATGTTTCCACCAACACTACCACCACTACGTCCCCATCCATATTTGCACCTACCCACCCCCTCCTCATCCTCCTCCATCAGACCGATGGCATGTCATCTAGTTTCTTATGGATAACCAACACTAAATATTCCTTCATTTAAAAATTCCATTTGGGGAACCATTCTATTTCACCATTACCACTTCACTAATAGCCTCAACATCCACCCACTCATCACCCTCTACAGACGCTACCCCATCATCCATTCCCATCACAAACACTACCCATGTCAACCTCCCAGATGAGCCAAGAGAAAAGGTTTTCCATCATGATAATATTGTCAAGTAGGTCCAATGTGGTTAGTTCCCCGCCATACTATAACAATTAAAATTAACCCTTTATAGATTCGGCTACTAGACACACAACCACTATACATATAAGAACCTCTCATCATCCTTCCTCTACTGAGCCAACTACGAGCACCACAACACCCACCACGATTATTGGTCCTCCAACCCTTTATTCCATTATTGATATTGATAGGGAATTCTAGCTATAAGAACAAACTATTTGAGAGGGGACATGTGATTTTTATCTATAAAACATTGAAATTACTTATTTGTAATGTACCCATCCCCTCCCCTTTTTACTCTATTTGGGTGTCCCTTTTTGTGATACTTATATTCCATTTACAGAAATGTATCGTTGCTTCTATATGTAAATGGGAAATATATTTTTTTCATTATTTATTATTATGTAGTTTTAATTTTATAATTGTATTATTATACATGTATACCCACATACATCATATTTCTGCGAATCTAGCTGATGGCGTGCGCCATATATAGGAACTCTAACTTGAGATCCACACTCAACAAGGATCACCTCCACTATAATCATGAATTTTATCCCCTCTATATGATATTCATGCTCGCTATTCTTATAAGGAGACAAATCCCACCAATTTTCCCCATGACCTCGATGAAAATAATACTAATTTCTATAGGAATATTTTTAATTATGAGTAGATGGATGATAATGTCTAATTCCATAGTCCATATTTCTGGCTGATGATGTTATTGTCAGAAATAATGAGATGAAATCTATATTTTCCATAATCAAGTGATGTTTAGAATGTTTTTCTTTTATTTCTTCAATTTATTTTTGATAATATCATTAAAATAGTATTGTAGCTTGATTCATGCATCTATTGGAGACAAATTATGCTTACTTACAAACTATGTGCACCTACCAATGTTTTTTACTATTATATTTCTTATCAAGAGTGGAACTTGTTTCTTTCTAATAAGATTTTCGGTTGTGTGATTGAATTTAAAAGTCCACAAAATTCCCCATGGCATGACGTTCATTATAATGAGATCTCAATTTCCAATTTTCAATATATACTTTTCATTTTTAATTTTCAATTCTTTCCATATGTACTCTCCTGAAACATATCACAAAAATGCGCATACATTACTTCACATTAAGTGTGGAGGGATTTAATTGAGATTTATTATCACTACACTTGATATTTTTTCTTCTCATTAATCTTCGAGTCATTTTCTATTCAAGATCATGCCTTAAAATATAAACATCACTACACCAATCTTGAATAAAAGGAAAATTTTGGATGATGTTTTATTACTTTTTTTCAAACCTGTTTATAATTTTAAAATAATTGTTGCGCTAAAATTTTAATTATTATTCCAGGATTCTTGAAATATCATTTGATTGAGATATTACATGTTGATATAACCTGAATGATTCCCATGTTTATTTTATTCTTCCATTCTTGAGATAATTCTATACTTAAAATTTCATATTCTTATCTTAGAATATTTATTGAGGGACACATGGGACATGTAAACCTATCAAAAGTTCCATTGTGATCTTATTTAGGATATTAATGAAAAAATAATATGTGAAACATTTTAGAGGCCATCCATTTTTATCCATTATATCTTGAAAATCACCTTTACATTTATCTCTCTTTAGACCATTGTAGCAATAAATGACCTATTTTGGTTTGATCCACTTCAAGCCAATTATCTATTCCTCCCATACTCTCGGTTTATATATATGTTTTTCTGGTGAACATGTGTGGGGTTGATTTTATCTCTACTAGATAAAGGATTTTATATATTGAGGAGATGTGTGGAGGTATTTTCACCATGAAATCAGTTCATAAGTACCTTTGGTATTCATCAATTATTTCCATGAGGCATAAAAAATTTGAAATTGGATTATGCCTTAAGAGGTTCAATAGTCACCATCTTCAGACTAATGACTATTTTAATAAACCATATGTGTTTAGGTTACATATTTTAGACCCATACTAAGTGTGATTATTTAAAAAAACGTAAATTAAATGCTATTTATGCATACATGATCATTCATGGAACATTACTGAGTTGTTGGGAGCACTAGGATACTCCTTCCCATGAGTTATTTTATTACACTATTAAAATCTATCTTTTATTTTATTATAGATCTAACACCCTCTCTGAGAATTTTTGTATCATATACCTACCTACCCTCAGCCTAAGAGTCATTTTAACCCTATTCTTTAAGCCCTCATGATAAATATTGCATTTATCTTTACACGAGTGGAGATTCTACAACCAATTAAATATTATGGCTCGGATCATGTATTCATATTATTATCATAACTATAATCATGTGTTACCTTGAGTAATTTGATACAAATCATTGTGTGGTAAATTTTAACATATGTATAGTTCCTATAGAATAATTGAAAGATTGTAATTAAATAACAAATGAATATGGTTAAGGAATTCGATCATGATGCATGACTGAATTTCTTAGTATAAGTGATTCTAATAGAAATTGTATTTAAACTGACACAAAGTCTATTGATTTGGTTAGAATGCATGTTTCTCTTTTTATGAGAGCATTTATGTATGTTTCCCATTTATGATCTATGAACTATTTCAAATCCTAATCAATAGGACTATTCCATGTTACACTTAAGATAATACTTTTAGTTAAAACCCTGAAATAGATCAATATATGTATCACCTTTATGAATTGTAAAATAAATCCAAGTATAATTATTAAATCCCAAAAACATCTATTCATGGGGACTCATACATAAAGGGCTCGAAATTGATTGGTTCTGTTTCATCTAGTTTTCTCATTGGTTTCAACCCAACACGACCACTATAATATGTCATTCAATCATGTGTAGTTTAGGTTAATAGAAATTATATTCTTATGAAAGTCTATATGAATTAAATGATGCATCTAGGGGATTCACCTTTCCCCATTGTTTTATTGAGTTCATGATGTCTTCTATTTGTCATGGCTGAGGAGATATGTTCATGACTATGTGCCCATTATTGGCATTGGTGAGCTAGACATCGTGGATGGATCCAGAATTGTTTAGTACCTATTGAAGATAAAGGATCAGCGGGAGAGGATATTATATTGATGGAATGTACATTTTTTTCTTCTTTGGTAGTGTGGGATAATGTAAGGATAGTTTTTGGGAGATTTGGAGCTATATACGGGCTTATTACCCCCAACATATTTTTTCTTTCTTGTGATATTATAGGTGAAAGACTTGATGGAGGGGAAAATTTAATGACTCTAGTTCTTTAGGATTTTATCTTTGAATAGTTAAATGCATATATCCATATTTATCCTCAGATGAGTTTCTATGTTTGGGTATTTGGGGTCCCAAAAAATAGTAAATTTAATAATATTAATATATTTTAATGCACATCCATGAATAGTTTTAGTATAAATGGTTTTTTCATTATTTGATATCTCAAAAAAGGAAATATGGGACCATGGTTGATTCTGAAACAAGGGGTTTACCCTAGGTGCAACATAAGACTAGTCGATGTTGGTCGTTCTGAGAGAGGACATAATTGGAACATGTTTTTAATAAAATAAGTATTTTTTTTATTTTTTTAATCAAGTAAACTAGGTATAAAACTATATTAATATCTCATTTTTAACATATATTCTATGATATCTACGTAACCCTGGGAGTATTTTATAGAAGTAAAATGGGCATTCTTCATTGGTATACTGGGATTGGAGAAAGTTGGGTGGTCAGATCAAGGTGGATCAAGAGTTAGTGAACAACGTGGGTCTTCTCCATCACTAGTGAATGGGTTCTTCGTCTGGAATCAACCCATAATTCCGTTAGTACATTTTATTTTTCTGATTTATAACCTTTTGATTTAACCAAGCATGAATTAATTTATCTTCTTACATTTCAAGTATTTTTATATATTCTCATGATCTCAACCACAATTTTATTTCATTATTTTATCGAATAAGTCTTTGAATAAAAATTATTTTTTATTATCAACACATATAAGGAAAAGTGATAAACTAATGGATCCAGATTACAAATGATAAAAACCATAAACCTAGAAACAAACTATAGGTACCTCCCCTCCCCAGCTGTTGCATCCAGATAATAGACCTTCACCATTGTCCGACCAGCAAGCTATATTTATGGTGCAAAATTGTACGGTCCCAGAACCAATGGTGTAGCCAATCCATATCAAAAAAATAATTACAAATAGCCTTCATTGGTGAATGATTAGTTCTCTGATCATTATAGGAGGTTGAACAATATAGAATTCTGGTAGAGTTTAACCAATAAACACTTCAATCACAAGAAAAAGTTTCTCCAAAATAACACACAACATAATCCATCATACCTCCTAACTGCTTCAACAGATTAAACCCATTTAAGCAGAAAAATTGAAAAATAATTTAAGCATTTCGGATACCAATTCCTTATATGACTTCCAAGATATACTTTTTACCTGAATGTTTAAAACAGTTAACATTCGTTTTTCAACATCTTAAACCAGCTAATCCCAAGGCTGTATATACTCTTCCAGACTGATCAGACATTTATTGAAACCCCCCCAAAGAATTAGGTCATGTTTATCAACCTAGGAGTATTGTTCCTCAATGAGGTTCACCCTTAGGGACCTCCCCATCATCTTATCTGCCTCCTCTTTAGACGCATTAAACAACAAAAACTATTCGACCACTTCATCTTCGGAACATAACATTAGTCCCCGAGTCTGGTTACCCAAAATCTCTACTTCTGTTTTCTTTTAATTTATCTTTTTAGAGGACTCAGTCTCAATAGGTGGGAGAGTGAGAAGTAATCTTTCCATTGGTTACATGAAGAAAAACAAATTAATGATTTTTATAAGTACTGGGGTGTATTTATTAGTTACAGTTGATGATGGCATTGATCGAAGGAGATATTATTCATCCATCACCTATAAAAGTGAAATGGTGTGATGATATGGTCTGTATGGGATTTATGTGTCATGAATCTAATCACCGATGATAGATCAAGTGTGGATGACCCCAGATTTGAGATCCTTAGATTGAATCATGACAAAAATGGAGGTGGAATAGCTAAATCACATATCATTCCGAGGATTCTATAAAACCCCAACTCCATGTCATGTAGTCCAAGAACACATGTTTTTAGTCCTGTGTCGGAAGTGGCTAGGGTGTGAGGATGATATAGATATCACACCCCATGTATTACACCATACAAATTTTTAACCATGCGTTTATGGATAAGCATGTAATCCTAGTGTACACAGGCACTTGCAGGAATGAAATAATATCCATTAGTTCACATGCATGACCTACTTAATTTATATTTCCATGTACTGGGGAACAAACCAAAGTATACAAGAATGAACAAATGTCCACCGTCATCAGATTAGGTACACAAGGATGGACAAGAGAACATTGGAAGGCCCTAGGTGGCCAAGGCATGCCATTTAGTATAGGTACATTCTTTGTAGTGATACATGTCAAGCTAAGACATTTGTAGTCGATGATATGGACAGGTGTCTAGGTAGGGACACATTCCATTTGACCCCTATTGAACGTATTTTTATTTTCATATGTGTTTCCACCATACATATCTCCTTATTTTATACTCATATTTTGTCATGTGAGTATACTATCCTAATAATTTTTCTTCATAGAGGGCCATGATATCCTTAATATTGTATTTCAAGATATGATGTGGTGTGTTTAAAGACTGAATATTCATCAGGTGATGCTGGATAGATTATACTATTCAATCTAGTTCATCATAGATAGTTTGATGTTGGGAACACCCCTCATAGACTGGGAAACGTGTTCCCATTATTCCTCTCTACCCAATGAGTGGCACTACATGATTAACTAAGATGTGGGACTTCTACCAACTGATTTGTATCCCCTTTATGCACTAGGGTGTGGGTCTTTAAAATAATGATTGGTACCCCATTATATACAAGGGAACATGTCTTTTAATAAACAATCTATTGAGTGGTACACCACTATAACTTCATGGTATGGTTCCCCTATCTACTGGGTGACACTCCTATCATACTAGGCTATAGGTTCTATACTGATGAATGTCCCCCATGAATATGGAGCATAGTTGTATGGTTTTATCCTCTAAATGACTTACTTTTATAGACACACATGATGATGGGAATCATATATGGAACTTCAGAGCTGCAGATAGACTCATCGTCCTTAAATGGTCTGTTGAGAAAGAGACCGTTGTTTTCTCTTTTTGGGGTTTCTTATGAGCATATATATTAGGGTTCATTTTCCTCTTAATTTGTGTTGAGTTGAATTATATTTTATCTTACTTTTTATCCCTTTCTATTTTTAAATGGATCATAATGGTACACATAACTATATGGGATTTTTCTTGCACATGTCATTCATTTGGAGAAAAATAGGTAGTTCGGTGCTAACACTGGTGGAGCATAGTGATATATGGGTCAATTGAATATTTACGGTGGTAAGACATGGATATTAGGAGTCAGTCTCTCTCATTTTCAATTATTCCATTTAGTTTCAGGTTTGTAATTAATTTCTAGTTTGTCTTGTGTTTTTCACCTTTATACATTGGTTTTATTCAATCATACTATGATTTATTCTATAGAGGTTATTGTATGCATGGTTTTACACAATATATTTTGAACATTTTCTTATTCCTCGAGACTATTTCTTATAGTTGGTTGGGTGTGTGCATACATGGACATTAGCAAATGGTCTCCCATTTTATCTATACATTATCTATGCTTGTCAAAAGACCATAGCCTATTGGAGGAAGATATGGGGTTTTCAAACCTAGCATTCTAAAGGATTGGAGGGATTCGTGGATTAGTTCATGAAACATTTACATTAATTGTTGAATTAGTATTACAAAAATAAAAAATTAATTATTTTAAAAATGTTGAAAATATTTTAGGAAAATATATATGTTATTTTATATAATACCGAAAAACAAAATCTTATAGTAAATTTCATTTTAATGAATTGATTCCAGTATTCTATCTTATTAAAAAATATATTTCTTCATTAAAAATATTCATCTTTTATGAATTTACAGTCTTATATCATCCTTTACTAATTTTGTATTTATATCTTATTTTTGAGAATAAACACTTTCTTCATGTCATGTTCTCTATTAATCTCCCCATATTCATCATAATTAGTTTTCTCCTTCTTATCCATATTATTTTGTATCTAGAATATTTTTATCATTTCAACATTTTCATAACCTATACCGTTACTAAATATAGTGTTATTTGAAAGAATCTTATTAAGAATGTTATTTCACGTACTTGGAAATTATTAAAGTTTCATATTCTTGATTTTATGCTGATATTTATTGTTTAATAAATACAATAAATTAGGAATTGTATTTTTGATTCCATATAAGATATGTTCATCTAAAATATATATGTCATGTGTGTGTTATGGTTGTAAATAGCCCCCTTTTCCCTCGATAGGTCTCATAAGACAAATAATTGGGAAAATTATATCGGTATTTACAGTATACCAACTCATCCATAAAAATTTCATGTCATAAAGAGTTTTTGTTAAGGTACATGACGTCTATTTATGTGACATTGATGGTAAGATCCTGAAATCAAACATTATTAATTTTCATAATTGATATTTTGTTTATTATTATCCATGTGATTTATATGGATACAATTTGATTCTCATTATATAGATTAAATAGATCATTAATTGATTATCCACTTGGTTGTATCATAAATTTTTTACTAATTGTGATAGGTTTGATTTTATATAAATTTTTCATTTAGTTTCATATCACCGTTTATTACATTTTCCCTTCCACTAAAATTGATAAAGGAAAACTTTAATGATTTTTAAGGATTAATGAATTTTTTTCATTATGCGTTTTATTTTTCCAATGTAAAATGAAAATAATATATTTATAATCCCAAAGTCTATTAAATTAATCAAACTTATTTTTGTGATCCCCTGTATCTTGTGCCAATTAATAAATAAAACACCAACTATATGTTACTATATTCATGTTTGTTATAGATATTATCAAAATAATCTTAGAATGACCCTTGGGAAACTAAATTTAGAGGAACATAATTATCATGAGAATTAGGATAAACCCATATAATTTTAATAAATATCAGTGGTTTTTATGTGATGGATCAATAATCATGATTTTATGATCTAATTATGTGTTTTCTATTTCTTATATGTGGTTCTTAGAAGATGAAAGGTAAATCATGTCAACAAACATGATCAATATAGGGATATACCTTGTGATAAAGTGTAACAACCCAGGTAAATAAAGAATATGAAATTTTCACAAATATCCATATTTGTGAATAAAATATTAATATAACTTTAAAGGGGACACTATTCTCGATGGCGTACCCAATACGCAACAACGAGTTTCTTGGGAATCTTACGTTGCACTCTAATAATAAAATAATATTATTTTAAATTGTAGTTAACGCCTAGCCGTTGTAATGGAGGGAATGAACAGAACTAACTACAAAATGATTATATATGTTTTTCAAATATTTTTACTTTTTACAATAAATGATAGAGGATTAAAAATGCGAATGAATCCAATATTAAGCGTAAACATTCTATTATTTTTTAAAAGGTCGATTAACCGCCTTTTGATGACAAACCTCCTTTAAATCAACTTTTTTTTACAATGTTATGTGTTATATTTGACAAAATAAAATTCTTCTTTAGAATCGGGGCATCAAAATTTACTTTGTGTAACTTGTTGGTATTTTTCTGATAATGTTCATTTTTAATGAATAGTGAAAAATGTAGTATTTTAATTCAAAACCTCTTTTTAATCTAATTTATTTATATGATTATATTATCTTTTGAATTAGTTTCAAAGTGAAATTAGTATATATTTTTACCATTTAATCCGATAGTGTTCGTTGGAATTAATTTCATCTTGAAATTGGACTTAAACTAGTGTCAATCTTTTGATACTTATTGTTTTATAAAAACACGCTATTTGCTCTGACAGCGGGAATTAATTATTAAATTAATTAATGTAACTTATATGTTTTGAATTTTTTGAAATAGACATCATTTTTGAATTCGGAATATCAAATATATCCTAGGTTGAATTTTGGATAATTTTCTGAAAAACATCAATTTTTTATGAATAGTGAAACCCCTAAGTGGTAGTTAAAGAAACTGATTTTTCATTTAAATGAAACTTTACCACTTCTATGATTTGAATTTAAAAAATCCTACATACATGGTTGTCATTAAGAAGTAAAATGTGGTTCAGTGGGATTAAAATAATTTTTTGGTGAATAGTAACTTTTAAGTTTATTAATCGCGATTAGAGGTAGTTAGTGTAATTTAAGGTAAAAATAATGTTTTAATAATATTAAATGACCTAGACACATGTCCAACCCTGATTTGATGTGTCATGGCAGACCAAGACAATCCATGGGTCATCTTGGGGACCCCATGGAGCCACATTGGTAGGAAAATGACATTAATTCCTTTTTATTTAAATTTAAAGTTAAAATGTCACAAACATGTGTTGTTTTACTAAAACATTTTTTACATGGGGTTATACAAGTCATATTTTTTACTATAAATATTCATGAGAAATAAAAAAATATTTCCTAAATCATGATATTTTTTATAATTTTTAGACACTAAATAAATTAAATTATTTATGACACCGTGATGATGCAGCGATTACCTCATTATTTAACGATTTAAATAAAATGAAACGATAATGTGAAATCTAAGACCTACACTTATCACAAACCTATTTCTTGAGTATATTTAAAACCCTTATAACCTTATCCTCTAATTATATCAATTTGGGACCTTTAAATTCCTAAAATCATTTTATAATAAAGTAAACATCTATAACTTTACAAGAGTGCCCCTCCTCTCCTCTTATAAAAGGCCACCACCTCTACCACCTTACCCACACCTCTCAAGCCTTTGGATCGTCCAAAACCTGCCCATTTCATCTCTACACATCCCTATCTTCATCATTGAATCCTCAATTTGGACAGAATCCTTTCCAAAAATGCCTTTGAGCTCAGATCAAGGAGAGTTACCCGATTTAAAGAACATACTATTTTTGTGGATGACCAATTTCTGCCTCACGAAACGATGATTGTTCAATCTTCTCTTAAAACCTTTCATGGTCCCCATTATTATATCACTATATTTTATATATGATATATATTGTATTTATGTTTCCAATATGCTTATAAATTTTATATTTAAAACATGCCTTTATGCTTTTCATGTTCTGCAAATGTGATAATTTCATACGAGGAAGTGCGGACTACCGCCCCCTCAAAGTGATTTGATTCGTTAACACCATATGTGGTACGTATAAAGGATAAATTTAATGATATTATATATGATATTATTCTGTAATTATTATATACCTATATATCATCATGATTTCACTCCATTAAGTATGAAATACAAATGAAAGTAGCGTTCATGCGTACGTACGGATTACCATCTCCATGAACGGTGCATTTCATTTCATACCACTAAAAGATTATGTAATATTATAAACACATGTATATACTGGATTTATATGATATATATGATATATACATCATGACTATAATTCTTGATATAATTTCTATTTTACCACATGAACAACTTGTAGTTATAAAGAGTTAATTTTTGACTCAAGTACCAATGATCGACAAAACGACCATTATCAGCTTAAATAATTACATAGTGTTAATAACACGGTAATAAGTGATATAAAAGGAATAATTAACTTGAAAAAGGTTCTTAAGAAAGTATAAATTAACTCAAGTTTATTATTCAGGAATATAAAGAAATGAGCAGGACAAGTCGGACTTGAGGTAAGGGAACCTACCCCTCTCTTTCTTTTTATGTACACTCTTTTATGTCATTACTTTAAAGCTCATATTTATTATGATTGGGATGTTCTTTTATACTAATCCTACTATAAGTTTTATGTTCATATGATGAGAGACCCTTTTTTCTCTCACCAATCCATTTTGAATGTTTTGAGTGGCGCCGCTAGGCTGTCGAATTTTCATAAGAGATCTAACCCCTCTCTTTCTTTTTAATTACTCTCCTTTATGTCACTACTTTTAAGCTCATCTTTGTTATGATGGGGGGTGTTCTTTTATATTCCTCTTGCTGTAAATTTTATTTTTATATAATTAGAGACCCTATTTGATCTCATCAATCCCTTTTTTTTATTTTTAAGTGGCGCCTTTAGGCTGCCGAGTTTTGGTAAGGGGTTTTTCATCTCACTTTTAGTCCTGTGAGTTTTATGCTTCATTTTCCATCATTTACTTTGAGTGGTGTATGTACTTACCATTATTATACTCTTTGTGTAATATAATTTCATTTGTGTACATTTACATATTCATTGTATGGACCTTCTTCAATGGGGTGTACGTTTCGAAAGTTACCCAAGTCAGTAAGGGAACCTTTCACCCTCCTTTTTTTAAAAGACTTATTTTGTTATGTCTTTTAATTCTTATACTATTATGTTGGGATATGTTCTCCTATATCCTTATTGATGTAAATTTTATGTCCATGTGATGATATACCATTATCTCTCTCATCAACCCTTTTTCTGAATTTTGAAGTGACCTTGTTAGGCTGTCGTATTTTTGCAAGGGAACATCTTAACACAATTTTGATTCTCTGGGATAAACTTGTACTCCATGAGTATGTTGTTCTATGAATATGTGTCAATGAACTCTAATTGTTTTATACATAATATCCACTTATATTTTGTGAATTCTCTTTTCACACATTATTCTATCATTTATTTATCCTTAATTCAAGGATACTATATTTGTAAGGGACTTCGTCTCAATCTCCTTTCATTGAGGCAAATTTTGTTTTATACACAACTTTCTTTTATACGGTGTATAAACCCCTTTGACTTCTAATTTTATTCAAAAGGAATCTTTTTATACGAAGCGTTTTACTAAACAACAAAAAGTAATGTTTCTTTTAACGTACGTGGTGACAATGACCTTTTCCGTCGCCGTGAGTATTATTTGATCTTTGGATTCCTCTACAAGGCATAATTTTTTTAAAAAAATGAAATAAATACCAAATACTCTTTTATGTATTTTGGTATTGAATACGGTTTTTATAATGGATTTTTTATGTCAATATATTTAAGTGATATATTGTGATCAAAGTGCGGAAATGTTTTCTTTCCATTATATTTTTTTTATGACTTATGATTTTATAATGGTACTTGGACATTTTATGGGTGGTTACGTGATAAACCATATGACGGGTGGTGCCGTGAATACCAGGACGGGTGGTTACATTATAACATCCAACGCATTGGGTATGTAAGTCGGCCGTATGGCTATTCCATCAAGTGATATGTGTGGAAGTGGACCATATGGTTATTCCATTTATGTATGTTTATGTCCCATGTTACCTTTATATGTTATGTGCTCTTTATATGGGTTTTATGGTAATATTTTAATTACAAAAGGGTAAGTAATGATATTTTATTCAGTGAAGAGTTTTTACTACTTCCTAAATGTGAAAGGTATTACTTTGATAAAGTATACATGGTTTACTTGTTGTTTTGAAAAACTAACAGTTTTCATTCTTTGCGTATCCCTTACTGAGCTTTTTATGCTCACCCCATGTTTTTTGAAACGTTTTTCACAAGATGTAATGTGGAATAGGGTCAAGGATGGGATCAAGGGAAAGACATGATATCTAAAACATGGAACTCGACATGTTTCTTTTTTTAGATTTCTTATTTTATAGAAATTTAGTAGAAGTGTCTACTTTTTAATCTTTTGAGATGTAATAGTTATGTCCTAATTCTCTAAAACTCTAAAACAGAAAAGATCCTCAATGTGAATTATTCATTTAATTCAATATTATGTATGGTTTAAGGCTGGGGCCTTATAGTTTGTATCAGAGGTCGGTTTAGACAACTTTAGGGATTAGAAGTTTTTGATAGACACATGGTTAGTCCCTATATCTATTATTTCAGTTAAAAACTTATTTTATAACTTTTTTCAGGAGAAGTAAAGTCAGTTGCGAATGGAAAGCGAAGGATCTCAAATGACATTCCTATCACTTTCTGATGACATTCTTGCAATAATTATTGCAAAGTCATGTTCGGATGATTGTGAATCTTTTTCTAGCATATAACTCACTTGCAAGTAGTTGTTTGAGTTATAAAACACCTCCACTATACCTCGTTATCATCGTGGATCATGGGTTGTATTTAGACAAATACTATTTTCACAATATTCTCATATTTTCAAGAAAGGAAATTATTATCAAGGTATTTTCAAATATTTTACCTTATAACAAGAATTTGAAGCATATTATGATTTTAAAAATGGTGCTGAGGAAGGAGACCCTTGCGCAACCTACTTATATTTTATTTTAAAATATAGTCTCTCAGCACATACTTAAGGTATTTTAAAAGGAACAATAATAGAATGTTTCAACTCAAATTCTGTTCGACTATTTTATAGAAATCATGTTTTATCAGATGTTTGGGAATTATATGTCATATATTATTATTTTCCAAAACTGTTTTTCTATGAACACCCATATGACCCATGTTGTACAAGGTGTATTTGGATGGAGGAAAAAAATTGTTTTAAAGGATCTCTAAATCATTTTTGTAATTCATGGGACGTCTACCTACGTGAACAAGATGATGATGAAACAGAGTGGACTCCATGTTCAAGGTATGTTGTTATTCATTTTGGGAATCGTTTTATTTTATCTTTTGGTGGTGAAATAAGACTTCAAGAATTAAGATGTTGATATAGTAATGAATTTGGAGGAAAATGAGGCATATAAGGAAATTATTGAGGTTTAAACATGTTAGTGTTATTTTTGGAGTTTTATAAAAAGGACAACACGTAGGCCGTGTGACAACCCGTCGAGTCGGACAAATCTGCGGGGATAGAACCCACAACCAATGTGTGACTGGTATTTATCGCCTACCACTAGACTACGTGAAGTCCCGGGTTAGTTTGACTAATTATTTTTATTTAGACGATTTTATGAATCAATAGTAAGTTTATTTTGGGTTATCTATGGAAATGATTAACCTATCATCGAGGATATGCGATTAGGTTAATTTCTTTTCAATATGAGAATATAAGAGCAACTGATGTTATTTGGAGATAGAAGTTAATTTGTACCTTGGAAGACTATGTTCTTAAATCCTTCAAATATTTGGGTATCAATCTTAGTTTGGTTTACTTTGAAGAATATTATGGAAGAATTTTTTCTTGAATGGTCTTCGTTGACCTTTGGGTTTTTTTGGGACATGTTTTGGAGATTAAGAATAGATTTTCTTTTTATAAAGTATTATACTTTTGTGGATTATCTGATCTCATACTAACAATTTTGGTTTTGGATTTTGTCTAAAGACATGGGAAATATATAGTTCTCTTTTTTGGATTAGGTGATTCTCAAGAAGTTTGTTATAGTACTCTTAATGCGAACAAGTCTTCTTAAAAACTCGTATTTTGGAGAAAATATGAGTTTGATTAAGGAATCTAGTAAAATATGAAAGTCAATGTGACAAGTAAGTATGTTTCATTATAATTTAGTTAAGCTCAAAAATAAATTCCTCAATGAAGAGTAACATAAAACAAAAATGTTTTCTGTTAACTTTTCCTACTGGGGAATCGAATATCGTTTAACCGACCACAAGTTTGTGATTTTTTTGTGGTTAACTTTCTCCTAAACATGTTTACTATCACTCTCCATCAGGACATAACCCTTTGTTTTCTCCTCCATATCCATATTTTCATACTTGGAATCCTAGTATGGGTTAACTCGGGTGACCTTTGTACTTCCGTTTCTTTCTTTTAAAGTGATATTTTAATTTACTCCTTTTCCAATGTGGGACTTTCAATGGAGTTTCCAAGAAAAATTTTAAAATTGTGAGGATGCAATTCCCAAAAGGGGGGAAGGATGTAACAGCCCAGCTAAATAAAGAATATGAAATTTTTACATTTATCCATATTTGTGAATAAAATATTAATATCACTTTATAGGGGACGCTATGCTCGATGGCGTACCCAATACGCAACAACGAGTTTCGTGGAAATCTTACGTTGTACTCTAATAATAAAATAATAATATTTTAAATTGTAGATAACGCCTAGGCATTATAATGGCGGGAATGAACAGAACTAACTACAAAATGATTATATATTTTTGTCAAATATTTTTACTTTTTACAATAAATGTTGTAGGATAAAAAATGTGAATGAGTCCAATATTAAGCATAAACATTCTAATGTTCTTTAAAAGGTCGATTAACCACCTTTTGATGATGAACCTCCTTTAAATCCACATTTTGAAAATTTTATGTGTTATATTTGAAAAAATAATATTCTTCTTTAGAATCAAAACATCAAAATGTACTTTGTGTAAATTTTTTGTGTTTGTCCGATAATGTTCATTTTATAATGAATAGTGAAAAAATTTGTATTTTAATTCAAAACCTCTTTTTAATATAATTTATTTATATGATTAGATTATCTTTTGATTTGGTTTTAAAGTGAAATTAGAATATATTTTTACCATTTAATCCAATAGTGGTCGTTGGAATTAATTTCATCTTGAAATTTGACTTAAACCAGTGTCAATCTTTTGATACTTATTGTTTCATAAAAACATGATATTTGCTCTGACAGCGGGAATTAATTATTAAATTAATTAATATAACTTATATGTTTTGAATTTTGTAAAATAGACATAATTTTTGAATTCGGAATATCAAATATAGCCTAGGGTGAATATTTGGTAATTTTATGAAAAACTTCAATTTTTGATGAATAGTGAAACCACTAAGTGGTAGTTAAAGAAACTGATTTTTCGTTTAAATGAAACTTTACCACTTCTGTGATTTGAATTTCAAAAATCTGAAATTCATGGTTTTCATTAAGAAGTAAAATGTGGTTAATTGAGATTAAAATATTTTTTTGGTGAATAGTAACTTTTAAGTATATTAATCGCGATTAGAGGTAATTAGTGTAATTTAAGGTAAAAATAATGTTTTAATAAAATGAAACGAACTATACACATGTCCTACCCTCATTTTATGTGTCATGTCCGACCACAAAAATCCATGGGTCATCTTGGGGACCCCATGGAGCCACTTTGGTTGGAAAATGACATTAATACCTTTTTATTTAAATTTAATGATAAAATGTCACAAACATGTGTTGTTTTACTAAAACAATTTTTACATGGGGTTATACAAGTCATATTTTTTACTATAAATATTCATGAAAAATCGAAAAATATTTCCTAAATCATGATATTTTTTTATAATTTTTAGACACTAAATAAATTAAATTATTTATGACACCATGACGATGCAACGATTACCTCATTATTTTACGATTTAAATAAAAAGAAATGATAATGTAAAATCTAAGACCTACACTTGTCACAAACTTATTGCATGAGTATATTTTAGACCCTTATCACCTTATCCTTTAATTATATCAATGTGGGACCTTTAAATTCCGAAAATCATTTTATAATAAAGTAAACTCTTATAACATTCCAAGAGTGCCACTCCTCTCCTCTTATAAAAGGTCACCACCTCTACCACCTTACCCACACCTATCAAGCCTTTGGATCGGCCAAACCTTGCCCATTTAATATATACACATCCCTATCTTCATCATTGAAGCCTCACTTTGGACAGAATCCTTTCCCAGGAATCCTTTGAGCTCAAATCAAGGAGAGATATCTGATTTAAAGGTAGTGTCCTCTCTTGTGTTCTTATGTTTTATTTTTCTTCTCCAACCATCTAAACTCTTTGTATTCAGTTTATTTTGTAACAAAACCAGTATATTCAATATACAAGGATGTTTTTATGTGAATTATTTGAGCTACACTTACACACACCTTCGTCTAATGGTTAAAGAACATACTTTTTTGTGGATGGCCAATTTCTGCCTCACGAAACAATGATTGTTCAATATTCTCTTAACACCTTTGATGGTGGCCATTATGATGTCACTATATTTTATATATGATATATATGGTATTTATGTTTTCTATATGCTTCTTAATTTTATATTTAAAATATTCCTTTATGCATTTCATGTTGTGCAAATGCGTTAATTTCATAGGAGGAAGTGCGGACTACCGCCCCCTCAAAGTGATTTGATTCGTTAACACCATATGTGGTATGTATAAAGGATAAATTTAATGATATTATATATGATATTATTCTGGAATTATTATATACCTTTATATCATTATGATATCATCTTATTAAGTATGAAATACAAATGAAAGTAGTGTTCTTGCGTACGTACTGCTTACCGTCTCCAGGAACGGTGCATTTCATTTCTTACCTCTAAATGATTATATAATATTATAAATGCATGTATATACTAGATATATATGATATATATGATATATAAAGAATGAATATAATTCTTGATATAATGGATATTTTACCACATGAACAACTTGTAATTATAAAGAGTTTATTTTTGATTCAAGTACCAATGATCGACAAAACGACCATTATTAACTAAAATAATTACATAGTGTTCATAACATGGTAATAAGTGATATAAAATGAATAATGAACTTGAAAAAGGTTCTTAAGAAAGTAGAAATTAACTCAAGTTTATTATTCAGGAATATAATGAAATGAACAGGACAAATCGGACTTGAGGTAAGGGAACCTACCACTCTCTTTCTTTTAATGTACACTCTTTTATGTCATTCCTTTAAAACTCATATTTAGTATGATTGGTATGTTCATTTATATTACTACTATGATATGTTTTATGTTCATATGATTAGAGACCCTGTTTTCTCTCACCAATCCATTTTGGATGTTTTGAGTGGCGCCGTTAGGCTGCCGAATTTTCGTAAGAGATCTAACCTCTCTCTTTCTTTTTAAGTACCCTCCATTATGTCACATCTTTTAAGATCCTCTTTGTAATGACGGGGGATGTTCTTTTATATTACTCTTACTGTAAATTTTATTTTTATATAATTCAAGACCCTATTTGATCTCATCAATCCATTTTTTTGATGTTTTAATAGGCGTCTTTAGGGTGCCGAGTTTTCGTAAGGGGTTTTTCATCTCACTTTTAGTCCTGTGAGATTTATGCTTCATTTTCCACCATTTCCTTTGAGTGGTGTATGTACTTACCATTATTATACTCTTTGTGTAATATAATTTCATTTGTGGGAATTTACATATTCATTGTATGACCCTTATTCAATGTGGTGTACGTTTTGAAAGTTACCCAAGTCGGTAAGGGAACCTTTCACCCTCCTTTTTTTAGAAGACTTATTTTGTTATGTCTTTTAATTCACATACTATTATGTTGTGGTATGTTCTTATATATACTTATTGATGTAAATTTTATGTCCAAGTGATGATATACCATTATCTCTCTCATCAAATCTTTTTCTGAATTTTGAAGTGGCGCTGTTAGGCTGTCGTATTTTTCCAAGGGAACTTCTTAACCCAATTTTGATTCTTTGGGACAAACGTGTACTCCTTGAGTATGTTGGTCTATGAATATGTTTGAATGAACTCTGATTGTTTTATACTTAATATCCACTTATATTTTGTGAATTCTCTTGTCACACATAATTTTGTCATTGATTTTTCCTTAATCCAAGGATACTGTATTTGTAAGGGACTTCGTCTCAATCTCCTTTCATTGAGGCATATTTTGTTTTATACACAACTTTCTTTTATATGGTGTATAAAGCCCTTTGACGTCTAATTTTATTTAAAAGGAATCTTTTTATAAAAATTGTTTTACTAAACGAAAAAAAGGAATGTTTCTTTTAATATTGGCAGTGATAATTACCTTTTCCACCGCAGCGAGTATTATTTGGTCTTTGGCTTCCTCACCAAGTCGTAATTTTTTTAAAAAGAAATAAATACCATATACTCTTTTATGTATTTTGGTATTGAAAATGGTTTTTATAATCGATTTTCTATGTCAATATATTTAAGTGATATATTGTGATCAAAGTGTGGAAATGATTTCTTTCCATTATATTTATTTATGTATTATGATTTTATAATGGTACTTGGAAATTTTACGGGTGGTTATGTGATAAATCATATGACGGATGGTGTTGTGAATACCTGGACGGGTGGTTACGTTATAACCTCCAATGCATTGGGTATGGAAGTCAGTCATATGGCTATTCCATTAAGTGATATGTGTGGAAGTCGACCGTATGGTTTTTTCATTTAAGTATGTTTATGTCCCATGTTACCTTTATATGTTATGTTCTCTTTATATGGGTCTTATGGTAATCATTTGATTACAAAAGGGTAAGTAATTATATCTAATTCAGTGAAGAGTTATTACTACTTCCTAAAGGTGAAAGGTATTACTTTGATAAATTATACATGGTTTACTTGTTGTTTTGAAAAACTAACAGTTTTCCTTCTTTGTGTATCCCTTACTGAGCTTTTTATGCTCACCCCAAGTTTTTTAAAATGTTTTTCATTGGCCTTAATGTGTAATAGGGTAAAGGATGATATCAAGGGAAATTCATGCTATCTAAAACATGGAACTAGACATGTTTCTTTTTATTGATTTTTTATTTTATGGAAATTTAGTAGAAGTGTCTACTTTGTAATCTTTTGAGATGTAATAGTTATGTCCTAATTCTATAAAACTCTAAACCTGAAAAGATCCTCAATTTGAATAATTCATTTAATTCAATATTAAGTATGGTTTAAGGCTGTTGCCTAATATAAAGTCTATATAGTGAGTGTTGGAGCTGAGACGATCACGACCATAATGTTGAAACTGACCTAGGTTATGAAAAATAACCGCGCTTTAATAGAGAATTGTGTTGTTTCACAATATAATGCACTGATTTTGGATATAATTATATAATATAATCCTTCATCTTTAAATGGAACTACTAATCCATTAGTATCTGAGAAATGGATCAAGTCTCGTGAAAAGATATTCTAGGATTTGGCAGGTAATGAAAGGGAAGAGGTTGTTCTACAATTTTATTATTTAATGGGAGATATTGATCAATGGTATTCATTAATCTATAATACTAAATAATATAATGAAATATAATTTATGTAATGGGGATATGTTTATGTAATATTCATTGAGAAATGATTTCTTTAAGAGAAACAAAATCAAATGTAGAGAATATTACTAATCCTAAATAATAAAAATAGTAATTTTTTGATAAATGTGAGGTTGTATTCAAACAAATGAAAATTCATGTGAAGACAATATACATAATCTAGATATCAATCATTTCTATGTTTGGATTAATCCGAATCACTAAAGGGAACTAGAATCTAAAATTTCTTCATCATATGACAATATAGTATCATTTCCATCATGACAGCTAAATCATTTTCAATTGTTTATATCTTTATGAGAAATGAAAAAAAATTAGTTTGATAAGAACTAAAGAAAAATGAAATCCATTAATGATAAAAAAAATATTTGATTTTCTCAATGTGATAAATTTGGAAATAAACATCCTTGTAAATTCTTAAAGGGAGTCAGAGTTAGTTATATTTAAGATGATAAGGGAAATATAGCTTATGAATTAAGGTTAAAATTAAATCACTATTTTTTTATTCCATTAACTATAAATAAGAAGGGGATTTTTTCAAAAAATCCCATGCGAAATGAGGGAATATATTGAAAAATATTACATGGGGTAAGTGCGAGATTATGTGATAAATATAGCTAAATTTTAATTCCCTAATATTGTGGTGTCAACTAAATTGATCATAAACTCAACTATATATAATTAATTATTCAATTCTATATCTTATCACTCTTTTATATCATTCACATTTACCAAGAATATTAAATCAATATTTATAACCATAAGAAGGGTGTTTTCAATTATGAAACCTAGTGTAAATAGTACTGCAATAATGATAAATCAGTCAGTTTCCTTTATGATGAATAGACATACCCTATATTCATACATTATTTTCATGGATATGGTTGGAATTTATATAATTCTTGATATTGATCTCACATCAAAGAATAATTATAATTTTTTTTACTAAGATAAGGATATTATGATTTGTGATGGAGTTGTAGAATAAATTGCCTTTAAAGAGGAGACTATATCATCTGAACCATGTTTAGATTCATCTATATAATCACACTCTAATTAAATTCTAGGAGAAGAATAAACATTACAACCTACTTATGGGAAAAGAAACCTTATATTATAATACATATATATTGTGTAGGAATAGACTGATGTGTTTTTCTAAAGAGTTACTTGTAAATCCACTTGACTATGATATAGATTTTTCCCTTAAATTCATCCCTTGTTAAAAACTATATTGAATACTCCCTAAATAATGATAATAGTAGAATTATAGGGACTAAACTGAAATTTTTTTGATTTGTTTAATAAGGGATACATTCAACCCTCGTCTTTTACCTTGGGGAGGCCCCATACATTTTGTTATGAACAATGATGGATCTATGTGATTATAAAAGAGTTACATAGAAATTTATTCCAGTAATATAAATAAAACATTTCCTCTAACTAATATTGAGGAAATATTTTATCATCTTTAAGGAGGTCAATATTTCTCAATGATTGATCTCCTCTTTGGGTATCATCAATTTTGAGTAAGGAACGAATACATTATAAAGATGTAATTTCATATGAGATATAGACCATATGATATTATGGTAATTCTATTTTGACTGACTAATTCACTCTCTTATTTTATAGATATTTTGAATAGGGTAATCAATGATTATATTGAGAATTTCATTTTTTTATTTATCATAGATATCGTAGTATTATTTAAAATCTATGAAGAGTATAAATTCTATTTGAGAACCACTATTGAAACTCTCATAAGAATGGATTTACATGAAAAATTTAGAATTGTTAATTATGTTATCAATAAATTTATATTCTTCCATATACTTTCTCCAATGATAGAATATGAGTTGATACTCTAATGACAATAAGTTATAAAATGGGTTAAACCAATGAAAAAAATGAGATATGTAGTTTCCCTATATTAGTTTGGTACTATCAATGATTATTTTAAATTTATTCACAATTATATATCCCATTAATCATGTAGACACATAATGGATCTATGTTCAGGTTTTTAAAAGAATAAGATGAAATATTTAAATAATTAAAGTGAATATTGGTTAATACAATAATATTGAATTTAAAATTTGGCAGGTATGGTTTTGTGATATATTTTGGGGCATCAATGAAAATATATGGATTCTTCCTTAAGAAGAATGATAGGTTTATTTATTCTATATTAACATATTTAAATATAAATAATTAAAATACTCCAACCCGTTATCATTATATGGTAGTCATAATATCATTATTGATGATATGAAGGCATTATCTATATAGTTAATGATTTCAGATATATATAGATCATAAAAAATTGTAATATAAATTTCCAAAAATGATGTAATATTTAGACAAATTATATGGATAGAGATACTAAATGATAATATTTTTTCAATACAATGCTATATTAGGTAGGAAAATAAGGTGGTCAATGTGTTAAGTAAGAATGATCATGGAGTTTTAACTTAAATTTTAAATAAGATACAATATTACTTTATATAGTAACGTTGGATATGGTAATTATTAGGGAATATAATAAATCACTCCTTCCAAAAAATATTATCAAACTATCATTACTATAAAAGATAAAAAGGTCTTATCGAGATAGAAAGAATTTACAGAAGAAAATTTATTTCATTAATTATGGGAACCATGAAGAATGTTTTAAGATAATGATGCACTGAAATTCTAGAAGTGTTTATGTGTTCTGTCAAAAAATAAGTTAGAGAGTGAATAACATAATGATTCTCATTGGTAAAATTTTTATATACACCCTTTTCACTAATATGTACAAGGATTTATAATAAAAATCTTAGTTTCATGTCATGAACAAAATCAGTTGACCCACATAAATGGTTACTAACTCATTCTTGATATGGCCAAAATAAAATTATCAATCCTTGTGTGTCGATAAATACAACATAATAAAAAAAATTATTGAGATATTAATTTAACCATAATAATATCTCATCATGAAGAAATATTTTATTTGGAAAATACTCCACAGGATATATGTTCCAAAAGAAGACATGTCCAAGTATAAAAATGGTAATCAAACCAAATTCATAATACAAATATGTCAAATACATCACCATTATATATTTTTTAACAAGTGGGTCATAGGCTCCCTCTATCACTTCTGACTCCCAAGGTCACACTATCCAAATATATCCACTACCCCCTAAGTATTGAATTCATTTTCCCTGGACTTAGTATATAAAAATCCAAAAACTCTGAATGGAAATATTGTGTGTTGGAACTAATATCCCAGTAGGATCTCACTAAGAATTTCCTAAGAATTTAAATATCTAATAAACTAAATATTCTCTATTTAAAATAAAACATGTAATGAAAATATTTTAAAAAATAATAAATAAATTTTTTTTCTAAACATTTAAATGGAATCGATAAAACAGGTATAAAAGTATACTTCAATTGAGTTGAAATATATGATAATATTTATCAAAATATGAATGGATGATCATTTTATAAATATATTATTGACTAATAATTCCAATGAAACTATGGAGTGTATAAATCATTTAATAACATATAATCATGGTCTAGAGGATCGGGGATTTGTTTTCAAAATAATTCTCATAGTCTTGGTGATGTAATAACTCTCATTATGCCCTCAATAGGTGGGTGGGAGGAAATATCCAAGAATATGTTCCATTCACTCATTGTAGTTAATTCATTTTTCTCGTCAATTCCATTTCTAGGTTGATCTAATACTTTCTTAAACACTGTTATTTCCAAATAACTACCCTAGATCACATGTTCATTAAGGAAAACAAAAATTCATGGGATATATTTCATTTCAATTAATCTTAAACCATTACAAATCATCCACATGTGCAACTTTAAAAACATTCCATTTTATTTCAAAAAATTAATAACAAATAGTTTTTTTCAAAATTCATGCATATAAAATAAATAAAAATCATTTCAAATCCTAAAAAATTTCATTCCTTCTCTTTTGAAATTTCATTATCAAAATAATTCTTCAAATCATCCATTTCAATTCATAATTATTTTCAAAAAATAAATACTTTATTTTCAAACGAAATTATCAAAGACATTTCATCACAAAGACACACACCATAAAATTTCAAGATCATTTATTAAATATGAAAATAAAAATTAGAAATTCAATAAGTAATACATTTCAAATTAAATAATAAATTTTTTGAATGATAGGAATTTCATTACCAAAGTACCTATCTCAATCACAATATTAACAATCACCCTACAATGGATCGACAAATGGAGAATCAAACTCTATAATGATCAATGGATAAATTCTGGAACCATTATTCTTAAATTCATGATCATGATATGTTCCACTAATCTAATAGAGGGATAGAATTGTGGAAATAATAATCCACAATAAAATAAACACAGCATGTATCGACAGAAATCAACGTTTAACTAGAACATTGATACATGTAAAAACAATGTGGGAATGAAAAAATTCAATTATGTAGAGACTACAAAGAAAATAAATTCAAATTAGACTCAAGGGATTGAATTTTTTTATTTTAATTGGAAATTAAAACCAAACAAGTATGACACATACCTTCCTCTCCTCACTCTAATGGATGGCATAGACTCACTGATGGCTTCCAATGACTAACTAGGGGTACCAGACTGAATACCTAGGCACTTTGGAACTCCAACGACTAGTTGGTGGTCTCATAGTGAATTCCTACACAACATTACATCACATAGACTGGCCAATTTTATCCCCAAGATAAAATTCAACATCACCTCATTGAACCTCAAATTAAAAATAATTCATTCTCCCAACCAATAAAAATTTTTAAATAAGGAGGAAAATACTAATAAAGAACCCTAAAATTAGGGATCATCTTGAGAATGAGGAAGATCCAAAGTAAAAACGGATTATACCTAAATGATGGTGTCAAGATATTAAATTTCTCACCATCATGTATTAGATTCCCCCAAGTAATATTTTCAAGAAAGATCCATTGAAAATATGTGAGGCCAATTCCCACTCATAAAAAACTCATGGACACATGCCTAATGTGAATTAGAACCATGTTTTCATAGCACCCAAACCATTATTATAGACATTCCATAAAGAACCCTTGGTGGGGAATCTATAATCCAAACTAACTGCTCAATCATGGTGATATCTAGTTCCACATCAATGTTCTCTAAATACAAGACATGGTAAAATAATTAAAGATACGCCTTGAACTACAATACGTGAAATAATTCAGGTATTTATGTAATATATGGAAAAAATTCCAAAAATTATGAATCCTTTTATATCTTATAGACTACCTAAAATTCCCCCACATATATATGTTCCAACAACCCCTGTATTCTAAGCCACCATTGAAATAAGTGAGGTGAGACTCTTAAAAACCATATTGACTGACTAAGAAATCAAAAGGGAATCTATGATGATTAGTATAATATTTATTTTGGTTCGATGTTGTTACCATTAAATTATGGATGAACTAAGTCATTTTCATTATCTTCCAGACCAAACTAAGTCCCACAATAGAAGCCTCACCAATATATAACCAAAATAGTGGATATTTATATGTTCGACAATAAAGGGACTCAAAGGGTGAAATTGTAATGGAATACTACTAACTATTATTATTATCAAACACAACTAGTCTAAAATTAAAATCCAAATCTATTCCAAAAAAGAGGACAGAAACATAAATCCTTCAATCCAGAATCTATATAGTTTATTCGGTTTGACCATTTATCAAAGGATAATATATCATGGTTAGCTTTACCAAGGATACCATTTCCTCCTATTGGAATTTAGAGAACTAAGAAGTGAAATGGAGTTCCCTTTCAGAAATACTATAACATGGAACACCGTGAAATTTAATGATCTTATAAGAAAATAGATATCTTATATCCTAAAATTTCATCGTATCGATAATTGGAATAAAGTGGAAAAGGTTTCAATTCGTACATCACAAACGAAATCACATTCTCCCGTTGAGGAGTAAATGATAACAAAACCAAAAATTCCATAAATATCTCATATTATTTCATTTTTATCATGAGATGTGGGTGAAATAGACCTTAAGGCTTTTGATGTTACCCTTAATCTACTAAAAGGAATAAAAATGAAAAAAATTAAAAAAATTTGTATTTCATAAATTTCTAGCATAATCGAAACATGTAATCATAAAACAAATTTTTCTTTTATTTGGTGTACCACCTAATGGTAATGATGAAAATCCTCCATTATAGCATCCCTCGTATATAATAAAACAACATAACATTTTTAGATGTAGATTCTACCATTAGAAGATAAAATCCATTCCCAGATAGTCTCCCCACCATATAAATAACTTATAATGAATTGAAACTCTTCATCAATATTCATGTCCGAGAAAATTATCTGGAAAAGTGATGATGTCAAATAAACACTCTCCCAAACAACCTCTTTCTTAAATTCTTTTAATACCAAATGCATGCATGAAAAAAAAGTCCTCGGGTTCCATACATCACAATATTATTCTGTGACCAAGGATAGAATCTACCTTCTAATATTATTAGAAACGAAATTACACTTTTCAAGGGTTTAGAAAATTTTAATGTAAAATATTTCAGGTTCCTCACCCATTATAGAGATTCAAATCATTTTATGGGAAGATATAACTCAATATTTTGTGATCATATTAAATGGTAAACCATTATAGAAAAATAAATTGTACAAACTATAAAGAGATTTCATTGAAAAATATATGTTTTATGTCATGTGTGGGGTCATTATTCTCATGAGGATGAAGTAAACAAGAACCATATTCCTCCACATGATTGAATTTAATTATAATGAAACCCAAACTGAACATTATGGATAAAAAAGACCACATAGCTATATATCTCCTATGGAAGAGTCGAGACAAAGGAAAATTTCAAATGGTACTTCAACTTATCAAATGAATTATATCTTTTTCAATATAAAAATTACTTCACCCCCTTATAAGTGATATTATTCAACATAGATGAATACTTTGAGAAATCTTTCACAAAATAGCAATAATACATTACCATGAACAAGATCATTATAAACTCAAATATATTCAATGATTCTTTCCATGCCATAATAGTTTTTTCCTTAACAGGATTAACTAAAATACGTTTTTTTGGAAACGAAATTCCCATTGAACATTACGTCATGAGTCTAAAAACATCATTATGAAATCATATCATAATTTTGGCGAATTATCCAGATGTATAGTAGTATTATAAATGAAGTACAAGCTCCTCCATGGACTTTAATTAAACCAAAATTTCTTCAATGGATACAATAATACAAGAATCAATGGTTGATTATAAAATAATATCCACAAATTTCATAAACATGGAAGAAGTTTTGGTTAGAAAAAATGACATAACAAGTTACTCATAGTGGTCATACTTTCTCAATAAGGTAGTCTTAGGGATATAAGACTTCATGATCCTATGATGTTGATAACCATCCAAATGGTCAATTCTATAGAACTAATTAACCCCTTTAATATGGTCATTAAAATCATCAAACTAGGTCAATAGGTAATATTTCTTAACTGTAACCCAATAGATCTTTTATTAATCAACACATTCGTAATGGATCCAGTCCTTTATAGAGAAAAATCAATGGTGCTTCACAATGAGACACACCGAGTCATGTAAATCTTTTGGATGTAAGGAAATCCAAGTAATTATTTAACACTTTAATTTTAGTTTGTTTCCTAAAGTAAGTGTGAATGAATATAGGTTGTGTACCCACTACCAAATTGATACATAAATTCACCTCTATTACCAGTGGAAAAAATAAAGAGTTGGAGGGGAACACAATAATAAATTCATCCTCTACCAGTGGGACCTCAACACATGAATATTTCTCATACAATTAAAATGAAAATTGATATCATCCTACCCAACTTCAAAAGAGGAGGATCAATAAGGATATCCCTCAGTTCCCATTATCCTTGAGGAAAACAAGGATCCACGTCGAGGGTAGTATAAGATACCCACTAAAGTTAATAGCTGTAAGATAATTATGATAAACCAACCAATCCATCCTTATAATTAATTCTAGTGAACTTATTTTTATAAATTAAAATCCCCATTAGAGATTATTTTTTATAAATAGAATGTCAAAGAAGGGTATCAGTGACCCATCTCTATCTTCATTATAAGAGTTTTAGTGATCTATGTCACATAAGGCATGATCTATATATGAATATATATTTTGTACAATGTATGGGTTGATATGTAATAATAAGATAAACCAATATAAAATAAATTAGTTGATAAAGTTGAATCAATAGTAATGGTACCTCTCTTTGTCATAGAGCTCACATCAGATTCCCATAGGAGACTCATCCACTATATAAAGAGTCTTCATTCTTGATTCACGTGTATAGAACCACTTCATTCATGAGGTATATAACTGTGGAAAAAATATTTCTAGAACTATTTAACCATCACCACTAAGTAAATAATTAAAATCATAGAAAAAAATGGTAACGTTGCTTGATCATCTACGAGGGATACATATATTTGGTACCTAAATTAAGGTATCCTTTATGATCCTAACCATGACAAATTGAAAAATATTAAACTGTCTTCTTATAGAAACTATAAAACATTTATAATAAGTCTAGTATTTATATCATCCAATAAATATCCCACCATGAGACTGATCTTGTTTCCTATTAAATTTAAAGTGACAATTGAAACTACCATCAAGTGTAAGAGGAACTCCTTTAAACCCTAACATACCATAAAGATCAATATCATCCATAAAACCCCTATTCATAACCCTAATATAAATATAAATCTTCATTTTGAATATTTTATAAATATTATTTGATTGAAATCCAATATGAAATTTCGAGGCATTCAGATCCTCATTTGAATCTACCTCCAATGAGAATGAGTAGGTTTAGAAAAATGATTGGAATACTGAGAAACTATTTTATCACCTTTATTAATTTCAATAAATTCCATGTACATTGCTAATAAAATTAGTTTTGGATATTATTTATCATTGAAAAATTATTTTATAGTATTTAGAATCCAAGCCCTTATTCCTCTCTTCCAGATTGTTAGCATCACAAAATCTCCTGCTTGTCCCTTCATGTTTGATGACATCCCATTTCACTATAAAGGGATACAAAAACTCCAAAAACTCAAAGACTAGCTCAATAATTTTAAACCAATCCTCTATGTCATGGGAATCATTTAGTCCCAATTAATATAGGGGATTATAACCAGATACTCCTAGTCATAAACTCTGTTATCATCCCTTGTTGGTTCTACTACCAAATCCTAAAAGGGAACAGCTTTGGGAACATGTCCAAAACCATCAACAATACACACAACTAATTACATGAGGTTTGGATCATCACCAAGGTTTTCTTTTTGTAGTTCTCTAGATTATTACCTTTAGGGAATGTTCAAATGTCTTCCTAGGGTAAGTGTATAATATTTTAGCCATGAATAACATGGAAAAATATGTTAAGAATATCAAGATCGTTAAATATATAAAGTAAAAAATAAAATTTGATATCCAAATATCATATCAAATATTGGAAAATTCTATAATCAAATGAAACAATTCCTTAAAAAAAACTTTTTCCAAATGACTCGAAGTACATTATGCCTCATTGGGATGAGAGTTTTCGAGGAACTCACACATAACCTAATCTTTATTTACAAAGGAACCTATTTATAAACTAAAAATATTTACCAAACTATATACCAACATCCATTGATGTCCAACATCATCCATTAATATAAATATTTGAAAAACCAATCAATATTATTCTCATAAACATTGCATGAATAAATCCATACATGGGATGAATTGTGTTACCAACCCCCATGGACTGGATACTAGCACATGGGAATCAAAAAAATCAAGAGAAAATGATTTCATCACAAAAATATATCATCATGAAACATTGGTCAACAAGAATTAATAAATAGTTGATATGGCAAACATTTCAAAATGAAATTGTTCTATAAGAAGGTACACATAGGTCCCAAAAATGATTCAATAGTCAAATATATAACCACAATATCTGTTGAATCAAGTGGCTCCCTCACCCAATTATTCACCTCCATCTTTCAGGGTCTTGCAAATCAGGAATATCCACCATGCCAAATTGGTCTGTTTCCGTTCATTGGCCATGGAATAGTCTATTTGAAAAATTCCATAATGAAAATGTAGGGTGCGGGAAATAACTTCTCAGTATAATATTTCCAGGCATTTAATAATAATATTTTTATCAATGAAACAAAACATACTCAATTTAAGAAAACATGGAATAATAATATTTTCACAATTCATAGTCAAACATTTTTTTCAAAAAAATAATAATAGAAAGGATAAAATGTATACATATGTTAATTTATATCAAGATGAAATATATATACATATTTTTTAAAACAAGCATGAATAATGATCTCTCTCAAAATTAGAGAGAATAAGAATTTGAGTCAATCTTGGGAATGTGTAAAACATTTTCAATATTAAACCCATGGTTAAGGGACACATGGATATGTTTTCATAGGTATTCACACAATATTGGTAATTTTATGTCTCATAGTGTGCACAAATTCTTTGGTCACATGACTAAGAGAAAAGAGGAAGTCCAAAAGAATAAAATCCTTTCCCTCATCATAGTTTAGTTCTCATTGTTAACGTCAATTCCATTTTCAGGTAGAGCTAATACCTTCTTATCAAGTGTTCTTCAAAATTAACTACCCTATCTCCCACATACTTCATGTAAAATAATCATATAATGAGCTATTATTCATTTCAATTTATCAAAAAATATTTCAAATCATCCCAATGATTATGTTTTTAAAAATTACATTTCATTTCCAATAACATGAATAAAATGGTTTTAATAATAATTCATTCCTTTCAAATATATCAACATCATTTGAAATCATAAATTTTTTCTTACCTTTTTTTCTAAAAAATCAATATCGGAATCATGCTTTAAATAATCCATTTCAATTGATATCAATTTTTAGAAAATTAATTCTTTATTTGCAATTTATATGTTTAAATATATTTCCACACAAACACAAACATAACATACCATTTCAATATCATTTATCAATGTGTCAAATGTTGATTTAGAAATCATTGGAAATCCATTTCGAATTATATAATAGATAATGGTTTCAAATGATTGAAATTTCCTTAAAAACCACCCACCTTAGTCATAATATCAATAATCACCCAACACAGGATCCAAAAATGGAGAGTTGATGGAAATAACAACCAAGGGAGAAATCCTAGAACCATAATCTACCATTTTAGGATCTAGATCCATCAATGGCATGTGGATCCACCACTCTCTATGTAGTAGAGTAATGAAGAACGAATAATCCCTAATAAAATAGATATTACACTTATAGGAATAGAATCACTATATTAAGTGACACTTTAATCCATGAAGAAAAAAGAGAGGAAGATAAAATTCCCCTATAGAGTTCCTATAAGGTAATATTGGTATAATTAGGTTTTAGGGAGTTTTTTTTATAGTTTAAGAAGGGATTATGAAAAAAAATATGGTATAACCATTTTTCTCTTCACTTTGGTCGACATCACTGGAAACCAACTAGCTTCTATTTGGTAGATGGTGGTGTCAGACATAATTCATGGTAGCCTAAGAACACAGTCATCAAGCCTAAAATATTTTTATACCTAGATTATGGGATCTTTTTTACTATATTTTAGCCTTCCACCAGCAAGATTTCTGTTATTGAAAAAAATACATGCATCACTGATCATCCCAATGGTGGGACAGTGGGATTTCTAAAGTAAAACCACACTTTCAACCTTCCACCAACTAGACAGCGGAACCTATTGACTAGCTAGTGAAGATCAAATAGTTATTCCAGCTATAATAAATATCAAACTATTGAGATAACCTCCCCATCCTCCATTGAGAACCATAAATATAAAAATCACACTTCTAACCGCTAAAAAGTCTCAAAGAATTAGGAAACAAAATAGATACAATGTTATATCTAAGGATCAATAGAAAAAATAAGATTATATAAATTTAACAATGGTTCATACCAGAAATAGTTTTTTTCTATATGTTACATGGAATTATATAACAAGGGAAATAACAAACATTGTATCATGAAAACTTATTTTTAAAAAGGTAAAGGGTGAGAGAAAACATTATAAAAAATTAATGTTGCCTCTCTATATTCCTATATAGATTTGGGATGATGTTACTGTGAACAATATCACTATATTTAAAAATACGCATAATAAATGATTCTATATGGGTAATTATCTATTATCTAACCGATTATGTGCATTTTCTAACTATATGGGTGTATTTTCTTCTTGAGTGTCTCACATGACTCTATATTAAAGTAGTTGTGAGACTTCAAGGACCACCAATTTTGATTTTATCTGATCATAAACATTGATTTACAACAAGGTTTAGGGAAATTCATCAGTATTCTCTCCACACAAGCATATATTTGAGCATTTATTATCATCCTTATATATACGGATAGTTTAAATTTATTATTCAATCATTATAATGCATTATAAGGTCATACAAACATGACTAAATGAATGTAGGATTAGTATTTACTCTAGTTTAGTTTTCATATAATAATCGAAAACATTCAAGCATTTAAATGGAACCATGAAATGCATTGTATGGGAAAATATTTCACACACAAACTTGTTAGGAAGAAAAGGTGAAATGAATATGTTAGGTCTTGAACATGTTGTGGAGATAATGTTGAATGTGAAAAATATTTAGATCCATATCAAGGAATTACAAATTAATCAAAATAGATATGGAGATATCAAAAATAATTATATAAAATTTAAATTATAAGATCATTTTATCTTCAAGATATCTCAATAAGTGTTTTATAAGGTTTGGAAAGAAATAAAAACCATATCTCAGGTAAAACGGGACCTCTATGGTTTTGGAGTGAATTTTACCTATATATTACCATTTATCAATTCCACCAACCCTCTATAAATTGAAATATGTCTTTTATATCTCTTTAATGAGGATTTATTGGACAAAACTACAAAATGTCACCTCGAGACCATATCCTTTATTTAATTTTTTATTGTTGTTTTAATATTTTTTAATTCTCTTTTTTATTTATAGTTATTATAAATTTACCGTGATAATATTATTAATGCAATTATTATGATAATAATGATGTTTATAATGTTAATTATATTAATTATAATATTTTGATTATTAATACATTTTATTTACAATTAATACATTTTATTTTAAAACCATACATTTGTATTCCCTCTCCCCCACCTCATACAAGATGTACAACAAACCAAAGGAGAACCTAATTTAATCCTTCCCCTCTATTGTATCCCATTATTTCCTCTTATCTTCGACTCTTTCCCATAATTTTTTACTATAATATTTTTATTAGGGGTTTTCATCTTCTCATATTATTTATCTTTCGCTTCCCTCTAACGTTTCCCCTTTCTCCTTATTATACGTGACCCCAAGAAAAATATAGGATAGTTTACGTTTTAAATGTTTTGGTATATTCAACTCTGATGGTGTTTGATATACCATTGGTGTCATATTCACTTTTTTCTTGATTTATTATTCATACTCTATTTTTCTAATTTAGATTTCTCCATCTCCAAACTTTTATGCCTAAAATAATTTATTTATAGAATTTTAAATCCCAACTTCAATTATTTAATTATATTATTTTTATTTTTATTTCATTTCTAAAAAGAAAAATAGATTTGTTATTTTTTTCATTGCTAAAAAAGGATTTTTTTTCATATCTTTTAAAGAAAGTTTTGAATCTTGTTTCAAGTTACCTTTAGGCATATTTTTTCAGTATCCCTATAACATCATACTTTTTATTATCAATGATGACTTTGAGTTCTATGTTTAATTTTTAAATAAATTTCCATTGAATTATATATGCTAATTGTAATGCAAAGTCTTGATAAATTTTTTATTACATTGTTTTGTTTAAAATGAATGGTTCCAAAATTATTTACCCATTTTTGGGTTATGAAATAAAACAAGAATCATTTTATTCTCATTATAATGTTTTTTATAAAATGTGTAGAAATCCCTAAATGGATTCGCTGTTTGTTGTTTCATATAATGTATTCTTTTTAAGAATTATATGATCTCTTTTATTTCTAAAAATATTTTTAATATAGTTATTGGATTGATCCTGGATTTATGACATGAATATGTGGTGGATTTTTTTATAAAATTGTTTTCCCATGAAAGGTGATAAAGGAAGGATGATTTCAAAGCCTAATGTTTTGATTATGAAATTAGTTTTCAAAGATTGTTTTAAAAATTCAATAAAGGGTTAAAGAATTGTTTATTAAAATTTGATAACCCATTTGAGATATTTTTAAAATTTTAGCATATAGGATCCTTTGGTAAATATATTGGTGTTTGGTATTAGAAATATTCATTGGTTTTTGATGGGGCATCATACAACTGGGTATTACATTACTCCCATTAAAATCGTGTTAGAGACTTGTTTGCATGATATTTTTTGCAGAATCACACATTAGGGTATTACTCTACCCCATTTATGGGTGCATCACAGACTGGTTTACTATGAACTAGTTTTGAAGGATTATTATATGAGAGAATCAACTATCCAAAACTAATCTTATCCAAGGTGTATGTTCCAATATTTTTTGCATTGATATTTTTTTCTGCATGTTTGGAAAAATAGAAAATTATTTATTTTTTCTAAAAGAAATTGTTTTAAATTATGGTTTCATATCTGACAAGATGGTTAATTTCAATTATTTTTATAAAATTTAGGAAAACTACATTTCATTCCATAATTTTTTTGAAATTTCATAACTTGTTTTTTATGAACTCCTTATAAAATAACGATGATGTGATTTATTTTTATGATATGTTTAAAACTATGTAAAATAAATTTGAAGTCATGTGTTTCATGAAATTTAAATAATTAGTTTATTTTAATAAATATAATATAGTAAAATATTTATATTATTCTCCTAAAAATAGCCCAAACATTATTTTGATGTACTTTATATCAAACTATTTAGAAAATAAATCTTTGATTAAAGGTTTGATGTGTGTTATAGCAGGTGGTGGACTACATGGAATGTTAATTATCCCACCCCTCTTATATCTAGTTCATTTTCTTGGTTCTAATTTAGACAACTCATTGAAAATTGATTTATCTAGTGATTTTATGTGAGTTTATTATTATTTTTTATTCGACTTATGCTGTTTATTTCAAGATTTGGTAAAACTATCCATTTTCTATTGTAATATTTTTTCACCATTTTTTTGATTAACCTTTTCCAAATAAGAATGTATTTCTTACTATAGAAATAGGTTTGTGATATATGATTTTGGATAAATCAAAGGCTTATAGAGTAGAATTTTCTCCTATTTATATACAGGGGAGGGGCGGGGGATGAGTAGAGATATAATTTTTTTAATTTTATTAGCTGTGTTTTTTAATATTTTTTATGTTTTATCTCTATTTTGGAATAGATTACCGACATACATGTGGTTCATTATAGTTTTTTTAGTTTTATGAATTTAATTTTAGTCTATTTCATGTGACAAACTACTATAATGTTTTTCATGTGACTCTCATACACTAGTTTCCAACCCATATGAGTCATAAACGCCCTTTTGGATCGTATAATATTGGTTGTGGTGATGGTTTGGATAAAAGTATTTTCATATTTTAGTTAAAATAATATAAAATAATGTATTACGAGGTTATTCGTGGTGTCTAGTGGATTACAGATAGGTTTTTTGGACCTGAGAGAAAATTCATGGATTTTTTCTGGACTAACACAACCTATAAAAAATATTTACCCACTATGGGAAGTCCATATTTGAATATTGTGTTTGATATTTTTATTGAATTATTTTTTATGGGTTTTAATTTTAATTAATGATGTGTTCATATATGTTATTCTATACTGAGTTGTTTAGGGGACGAAACTGGGAGTTGAATCAATATCATCTTGTGAGCTCACACGACCTATGAAAACATATAGATATTGATTACATGGTTCAATATGAATTCTAGAGGTATTTTCTTGGAAGAAACAATATCCACTAATCCATGAGAAAAATTCATGACTAGACATTAGTCTTTCATTGGACACTTTTGTCATTTGGTATTATTAATTTGAGACTTGGTTTGATTCGTGAAAAAAATGATTGATTTAGAAATAATAAAAGATTTGATTTTTAAAATATATTAATGAATTATAAGTAAATATTTTATACTTTAAAAAAAATAATCATCGTTTTAAATTGAAAATTGGGTTTCGAAATGAATAATGTGGGTTTTTGATAAAATGAACCAAAATGGGTTAATTGTTTCTAAAATCATTAGGTGATTCCAAAGTGTTCATTTTCCCATAGCAATGGTTATATACTTTTAAATTAATAATTAGGGTTTCTAAAATATTTGTTATCTTTCTGAATAGATTATCAAATTTTATGGAGAATAGTGGACTTTTATCCTATTATGTTTTCTACAAAATCATTATTTATTTTCACTTAATTTTTTAAAATAAATTTAAAGAGGGTTTTGAAATTTATAAAATATTATTTATAATTTTATGAGTTTTTTTTATATGACATATTAAATTTGTAATTAAAACATCATAATATAATAAGGGTCATCTTGTTGCAATTTTTTTAATAAAGTAGATAGTTTCTATACAGATTTTGGGAAGTATTTTTTTAAAATGGGTTTTTCTATTAATAACCTTTTGAGTGATTTCATAAATAAAACATAAAAAATAATTTAAAAGAAGGTGATTCCTTATAATTTTTCGGTATGGTCAGACATGTCTTGAATTGAGGTTTTTGATATTCTATCATTTTGTGATTTTATTTGTGGTATGCCTTTGTTTGGGTGTATTTTTTTATTACATGTTTATTTTGAAAAGTTGTTTTAGAAAAATTAATAAATTGTTTTATATGAAAATGGATTTGGATTATAATTACGTCATAGGTATTATTTAAAAAAACAAAAATAGTGTTCAAAAAATGATTTCAAAAGTGGTTGATTGTATTATAAATATTATAAAAACTATTTATTTTAAAAATGGTTTTGGGATGTTTTGAAAATGGAAAATAATATTATATTTTACATCTTAGATGAGATTGGTTTTACAAATGAGGTTATTAGATTTAAATGTTTTGGAATATTTCGTTACAAATATATCCTTCTTCTAAAAAGTATGTTTCAAAACATTTGATTTGTAATTTTCATATTTAAAGAAATTATCTATTATGTAATGCAATTTCATTGATGGGTTTTTGTGTTTTTGGTAACCTTGTGGTTTATGTTGGAGTTTTTTGTTCAATGGTAAGAAAGACTAATTTTTCGAGGATTGTACACTGTGTTGTTTTGATAATTATAGAGAAAGTATAACTAAAACAATGAAATTATATCCTTAATAGTGATCCATTCTATAAGTATTTTTTTCATAACATAGTTCTTTTCATGGTTTTATGAATCTTTTTCTATAGTCCTTGGGACGCGGATTTTTAGAATATATATTACTTAAAGTTATTGAGGTTATTTGATTTTTATTCTTTCATAACTTTTAACATAAGGTATTATTTATTTTTGGATTATTAATAAATCAAGAAATGAGTTGTTTTATATTTTGATGTGGACTTCATTGGAGGTATCCTATTTGTACTCTTTTTTTATTGGATGTTTATTTTGGTGAAAATTTTTTGGGATTTATGTTAGGTAAATTTGGGGTAGTTGTGGATTTGAGGTAATTTTTTTAGGAATGGTGTTTGAGTGAATTATGTTTCTCTTATATGAGTGGTGGTTTCTTAGTATACTCATACCTTGATATCTTTTTATGTTTCTATTTTGGTGTGATGTTTCATTGTGATGGGCCATTTATTTTGAATGAATTGACATATGAAAGCTTGTGGGTAAGTGTTGAGAAAATGGAGATAAGTTCTTGGATTCTATGATGTTTCTTTAGATTCACTGAGAATAGACTTTGTAGAAGTACGTTCATGGGTTTCTCTCACTTTACCCAAGGCTAGTCTATGGGGTTCTTATTAAGGCATGGAATCATATGAGTCATTCCTAATTGTTTTCCATTTTCATTTTTCTTAATCTACTATTGTTGTTCTTTTTTGAGATGAAATCTCATACAAGTATTTAGTTCGAGTGTTATTTATATGATTTCTTGAGAAATGTGATTTATATGTGTTTTTAAGTGACTATAATAGAACTATTCACCACAGATTGGGAAAATTAGTAATCATCATTTGAATAATGAGTTAAAAATTAATGATTTCCATCTTTACCCATTATTTTTATTATTGAGTTTTATTCCTTGATGATTCATTCGGAGAGATTTTACATTTCATTTTGAAATCATGTTTTACTTGAATTCTAATATTTTTGAGAGTCCATCATGATTGAACTAACTATGATTGACATTTTGGTCTAGTATTGAACCTATATGAGCACCTATTTTGTGAGAGATATTTTTTTTCTATGATAGTTTAGATGTTCATAGGAAGTGGAAATGAGTATTTTGGATTTAACATATTGGTTTCTAATAAGGTTTACCTTGGATTTAAATTTTAGATGTGTTTAAAAAAGTTTAGTCCATTCCATTATATTGATTGGATTGGTTTATAAGGAATTTTTAGGATAAGAAGACATTATTGAGTATGAAATTATTGCATTCTAAACACCCCCATTAGTTTAAATTATTTAAAATGAATTTCATAATTTTCCTTCTTTTTTAATTTTTTATAATCTAGGTTGGTGGTGATTGTTTCATTAATTATATTTTATAATATCAGGGATGTTTATAATATAAATGGTATTAGTTATACATGTTTTATAATTAATTTTGACAATTATAATTATTTTAATTTTAATTTTAAGACCAAAATTCAGTCTCCCCTCCCCAAATCCTCATATGCATCACAAAACAAACCTGAGTGAAATATCAAACATGACTTCCCCCTAGATGCACCAACCTTACCTCTGGTGATCATTAGCCACATTTCATGATTTTATGCAGGATTTCAATAGGTTAGGGTTTTTCCTCTTCTCCTCTTCCTTCTTCTTTTCTTTTCTCTCTCATTTTTTCCTTTATCCTTGCTACATTATCTAATTTCAAATTTTGGTAGGCTTATAGGTTTTGTTATTTTTATCAATTATTAGAACATGTGATCTACCATTGGGGTCATTCACTCCCTGTTCTCAAGGGTTTCATTCTCATATTTTGGTCCAATTAGGTTTTACTATTTTCCAAAATTTTATTCTCATAACTATTGAGTACATGGGTTTTAAATTATTGGTTAAATAATTTATTATTAATTTTAAATACTTTTTTTACTTTTAAAAAAATCGATTCAATTGTGGATTTCTTTGAAGAAAATGTTTTTTACATAATTTTCAACAACTATATTAAATTTGGATTCAGGTTTTCGGTGTGTAAAATTTTACAATTGGACATTTAAAATTGTATTTATGTATTTAAATTATTATTTTTGTTCCCAAATTGTTTTTAAATAATATTTTCTTGTAATTCCAAGTAAAAATTATAATTCCATGTATTGATAAATTGTTAAAAGTATATTTTTTTATTAAAATGAATACTTTATAAATTATTTGATCTTTTAAGTTCACAAGATAAATTAATAATCCATGTTTTCTACATTAATGGTGTTTTATAAAATGAGGATAAACCCCAAAATTGAGTCCAAGTATGTGTTTTCATTTAAATTATTTTTTTATCAAATTTTTTGAACTCTTTGGTTTCTAATTATTTTAAAATAGTTATTTTCACGATCTTTAATTTATGGAATATTTGTTTCATGGATTTTGACATAAAATTTTTTCCAACAACATAAGTGATAATGGAAGGGTGATTTAGAAGCCTAATGTTTTTTTTATGAAAATTGGATTTTAAATAATTGTTTTGAAACTGAGTAAAGTGTTATGTATTTATTTATATAATTTTGATAAACCCGTTGAAATTTTATGATAAGAGTAAAACATGTTGTCCTTGTATACTTAGGTGGTGGTTTTTTATTGGGTAATTCAATTGTTTTTTTGGGAATCACACATCATGGAATTCCTCTTCTATTTTAGAAAGTGTGTTGGGTACTGGTTTACAAGACATCAGTAGGGGAATCACACATCAGGGTATTCCAATAATAAATTTTCACGTCTTACTTGGATTTTTTTATTGTGAAATAGTTATTATAGATCATTTTATGAGAAACCAAGATAGCTGATACCTTTATTATCATATGGGTAAATTATTCCATACTTAGTTTTGATATGGATAATTGATGTATGCTTTGATAAATGGAAAAGTGAATACTTAATATTTTTTATAAAATGTTTATGTGGAATTTTTTTTATATTAAAATGGGTAATTTAGAAGAATTATATAAAAGTATGAAAAATTGCATTCCATGCCTTACTTTTTTTGAAATGAGCACAATTGTTTAAATTACTAATACTTTATAAAATTTCTATGAAATGAATGATTATAATTTTGTGTCTTAAACATTGATATATTATTTTCATGACGTAGGTACTGTGTATCAAAAAACATGAAAATGTATTTTTTATTAAAGGTTTGGAATGTGGCGGGGTGTAGGTAGCCCACTAGGAATTTGTATGAGCATATATATATATATATATATATTATCTTAGTTCTAGTTTTTTTAATCTCCTTTGGATAACTCTTTGAGGATTGATTTATCGAGGGATTTTACGTGAGTTATTTATTTTGTTACATTTGTCCAAAGTTTCATTTTTCATGATTTGGTATAATATACCATTTAATTTTGAAAATTTCTAGTGTATGGACCCTTATTGAATTTACCTTTTCAAATTAGGCTTTTACAACTTTATAAAAAAACAAATTGTAGTTATATCATGTTGTTTATAAAGAAAATGATTCTGAAAGTCTTTCCAAATGATAAGGAGGGAGACCAGGGATGAGTGGATGAATTTCTTCTAATATTTTATTTTTTACACTTTTTTATTTTTGTTATATATTATTTAGGGTGGATGTATGATATATAGATTGGTCATACTAGATTTTATTTATGTTTTTTATTTTCTCGTTTATACTGATTCTTAGGAAAAAATATTCCCAAGTGTGTTTATGTGATGCACAGACACTAGTTTCCCTCTTATGGGGTTCAAGAATTCCAATTAGGATCATGGAAGAAATTTCTGGGTACTAGTATAGATTAAAACATAATTTGATTAATTAAAAAACATGTACTCACCTAAAAGGAAATGTAATTAGTTATTAGTTTATCTTATTGTAGATATCGTATCGAGATTCTTAACACAAGAGAAGTAGTTTTTGGGAATCATATGTCATATCTAGAGAAGTTATTAAATAGAAATAAAATTATAAAAGAGGAAATGTGGGAACATTAAGAAGTTGTGAAAACATTAACATAATGCATATAGCATGATTCATGAATTTAATTTAATGAATAATTATAAAAAATATTAACAGAATGCATATAGGATTCATGAATTTAATTTAATGGTAAATTTTAAAAACATATTAATTTTATAAAATGAATTTCATTTATAAAATATTAATTTCAAGATTATTTTCCGGATAATTGTTGATATTTTTCCTAAATTGTAGGTTTATGAATAAATAGAAAAAATATATTTTTTTTAAATACTATTACATTTATGACACTATCAAGATAGAATATTAACTTGAATGTTTATGTAAAGTTTTTTGTAGAAAAAATATACATTTTTAATTTATTATACAGAATTTTAAAATATACTTATTAACATATTTTTTATATTTTGAATTTCTATGTAATGTTTCTATTCAAATAAAAACAATTTTTATTTTCTTTTAATAAATTATTCACCAGTTACATTAATTTTTTCATTATAGTTTTTAAGTAAAATAAAAATATTAGTATTTAAATAAATCTAATTTATTCTATGGTAATCAAAATAATACAATATTTTGTTAAAAATCATTTTTATACTTAATACATACATTTTAATAAAAACAATTTTTATTGTGTTTTAAGAACTTATGTTAAATGTAAATTTTACCACTTCTGAAAGATAAATATTTTTGTGTTGAATTGATATTTTTAATCAAAATAATAAATATTAGTTGATAGAATTAACTTAATATTTATCCAATGATTAATATTAACCATGGTAAATATTTATCACCCTGGTTAAGGACAAAATGAGTAAAAAGTGTTAAAATAAAAGAATAAGGATTATATATAACAACAAACACTAACATAAATATTTTTTGTTTTACATTTACCTTAACCTTATCATATTAAAATATATAATAAACTTAACTATTTATCATGTGATATACATATATTATATAAGAACAATTAAAGTATTGACAAGTTTTCCACCCACCTCACTTATAAAAGAGAAGGTAGTCTACTCTATTGCACACACCTATTGATTAAATTTTCTTTAATATGATTATCCTAAAGACCATTATAACATAATTATACTCAATATATTTTTTTTGCCTCAAAAAATTTCCACAACTAGAGTGATTAATGTTTACAAAAAAGGACATTACCAAAGAAATATGTATCTATTTTTATTGAGCTCTTCCAATTTTTCTTCTTCGTGAACATCCTAAAAATATCAAATAAATATATTAACATATTAATAATTATATTCACTATAATAAAATGTTTTTAAGATAATTTTACATCCAGTTTCTATCTGATTTTCATCATATGTAAAATGAAAGCATCACTCATGCCTATGTACGGAGTACCGTCACCATGTATCAGTTTTATTTATTTTCATTAATACCTCACATGGCCTATCATAAATAGATTAAATGGAAATATATAAAATTTATAAAATAATTTTGATTCTATAATTACAATATATCATATACCATATTACATTATAATTTGTAAAAAAGTAATAGGGTTACTCACACATAAGTGTGGAAAGCCACCTCTATAAGGATATGTGATTCATTTTTTATTACAGCCTTTCATTAATGATTATAAACATATATTCAATGATTAAAAATAATATTCATGAAGTTTTTAACATTATTTTTATAAGGTATTTATTTTATAACACCGTTAACCATATCGAATATACCAATGTAATTTTGGAGAAATTGGTCGAACAACCTTATATGGTTAAAATATGTAAGAACTATTCAATTAGTGGTGGTAAAATGATTATAAAAGAACCATTCGAAGTCAATATATATGATAAAAATCAATAAGACGTTTAATAAATTTCTATATATGATTCATTAGGATATAATGTTCTTGACCAATAAATCCAAATTAATTGGTTTTCACCCAAATTCTACCCTATTAAAACATATTTTATATTATTCTCCTAATTTAATTTTTATGGTTTATATACATGAATTTTAAATAATATATGATGAGTTCATGTATAATCATGGTGTTTAATGTTCCTATTAATTTTTAATCTTTTAAGGTTTTTGATCAATATTTTATTAAATCTATAATGTTTTATTTTATTATCTCACCATTATTCTAAATTGAACATATATAAATTTTCATTGGTGGAATTTTATTTTCTTCACCACAAAAAAACACCCTCTATTTTATTCTCCTAATTTTATTTATGGGATTTTTATTTTTCCTTCCAATGTTTCCATTATTTCATACTCAATGACAAAATAATATTTTATATTAGAAATCGGCCTTATTTCTTCTTTTGGGTTATGAATTGTTTACATCCATGCCGAGAGATTATAAAATGATTGAAAAAATGTTTTTTAATAAATGATTATTTTAATTCATTTTATACAATTATCTAATTTATTTGAAATTTTTATTTAATTAATTGTTTTAAAGCACTCCAAATTTGTTGTTTTTAATTTCTATATAGACGCACTGAAGAAGTGATATTTTTAACATATACAGTATGTACATATTTCCCTACCATCGTAGATATTATTTATTATTGGTCTTACTATAAATATTTCCTTATTAATTCAATGAAAATCCTCCATACATTAAACTGTGAATTTTTAAGTCTTTTATATTAAAATAAAAAATTCATCATTTTATAAAATATTAAATAAAATTTTAGGAATGATTTATATAGTTGTTTTATAAAAAAGATTCCAAATCATTATGTAATATTCATCTAAAATAGTTGCTTCCATTTTCCTATCTAATTATTAAAAATTATCCTTTGTTTTAAACCTCCATTTATAATAATTTTTTTTATTTTATTATCCTTTACTAATTTAGGGGTGACACTTTATTTTCATATCATTCCATTTTTTATGATAAAAAAATATATCATTCTCTCTTAGTCACTGGAAATAATTTTTCTCTTTAATACTAGTTTTCATTTTTATTCTGGATATATTAGTCATTTCATTTCTTTATTAACCATATACCATCACAATATATTATGGTAGTTGATGGAAACATATTTAAAAAGTTAATTAATTTGCTGGGAACATATTTTTGTTTTGTATTCATAATTCAATATGGATATTTACTTATTGATAATAGAAACTTATTATGTATTTTATTGTTGATTGTATATATGAGGAATGCATTTTATATTTGTATGTGATGGGTGGGAATGGGTTATAGATATATCTCAATGCATTGAATCTTCTCATGAGATAAATAGATAGAAAATTAAGTGGGTATTGGTGTAGAACTACCCAATCATTAAATATTATTGGCATAAGGACTTGATATTAGGGTTAATGATTTAGTTGTATTATTCCATGATGTTAAGATCATAAAAGTTGGAATAAAGGGTTTCCTTTATTAATATTTTATTTATTATTATACATGTTACTGTGATTTTAATATTTTCTATGGAAAATTTTAAAATATAAAGTTATTTTTTAAATAGATTATTTGTCGATTAAACATAGGGTCATATTGTTAATTATTTATTTTCTCAAGATATATTTCATTATATGTAGCTCTTTTTAAGAATTTGAGTTCACAAATTACTATTTTTTATTTTCTCAATCATCTGAAGAATGAATATTAGAATTATTTTCAATGATACAATAGTGTTCATCATGATAAGTTTTATTTATCTAATTTAATATGAAAATCAAGTATGTATCTAGCCTCCCATGAAAACTAAATTGATCAATTTTTATTGTTAATATGAAATGTATCTTGTACCAATGTAATTAAGTGAACACCATCACTAGGTCATAAGATTTAGGGTTCTTATAGATAATATTATCTATGTATCATTTTTAAGCTATAGTCTCATTTCAACTGTATTCTACATGAATTTATCATCATGTTATTATGTTATGACTCATGAATTTATGATCATGCATTATTTTCATGACTTTGGAATTATTCATTGTTATTAACATGATGTTTACTTTTATATATCTTAATGGTATTTATTTTCATCTTATTCTATTAGTTTATGTCCCTTGGATTTTATATGCAATGAAGTGAACAAATATGGAAATAAAGGATACTTTCAAGAGGATTACATATAGTTTATATTCTTAATGTATTATGTTCTTAGTTTATAGGAAACTAACCCTCAAAAGATATTGTGTCATTCGTTATTAAAATATTATGTATTAATGTTGTGTTAAATTCCATGTATAAAAATATAAGGTCACCAATGTTGATATCAGAGTAATGTTTAATTATTTTTTTAAATTAAAACTAGAAAATATTAATGAAAATACTTGGGATAAGACTTAATATTTTAAAATAACCAAACTTTTGTGAAAATATCAATTCTATGGTTTTGTACAAATCATTTCACTCTATGGATATTAGAATGTTGATGTAGTTATGGAATAAACAAACATTAGGGTAATCACCCCGTAAAATTCTGGTTGAAAATAAACATGATATTCACCCAGTGCATACTTAGTGTGACTCGGAATTCACACTTAGATAGACACTCCTGGGATATAGTATTTGGTTGATTCAATTCTTTATACAGACTAATACAAAGGGAATATAGATAAAAAAGTTTTTAAAAAAAATAATTATTGAATTATAAGATCATAGAAGAAGAATATTGAAAAACTTTTGGATTCAACATCTCTTTAAGTCTACTATTTAAAGACTGAAGATGTATTAATTTTCTCAGGTAATTTTTCTTTTCCAATTAAAAAATGTCACAAAATAGAAGGTTTATAGAAAATAATATATATAATGGATAATAAATTTATGTCCTTCCAAATATGACAAAATTCATAGTCAAATACTTCATGAGGATTGTAAATTTGGTAATAAATAATAACCTTAACCATGTGGAGCTTCCAAATTCACCAATTACGGGGGAGCTGGTAGATGAATCCTAATTCTCTAATTACCACCAACATTTTTTGGACCTTCTGATACTTTGATCACAAAAATAAAGGATCAACACTCTATAAAATTTATTTTATATACTCCATTATTCGATGAAGTAAGAAGTTACTTATGTAGTATACTAATAAGAGAGATAAAATGATCAGTGGTGGGAAATGATCAAGAACACAAGGCCAAAGTTTGAGACTAAATCTATTGACTCAGAAGAATATAAAAATGAAATAGAATTTTCCCAATACCCTCAACACCAAAATGGATAAGGATTTACAGGATGTGTAGAAGAATGATAATAAATAAGTGAGAAGTTATGAGATGAACATTAAAAATATTTGGTGATATGTATTAATATTTTTCATTGATTCAAATGGAAAAATATATTGATTATATAGTAATATATGACCACATATATTGAATTTTCTTACAATTAGATGCATTGGGAGTTATGGGGCGATATTGTGGAGTTATCTGAATATGGAAATATAGTTTAGTGATTACCAATTTTAATATGGACTGAATTACACGAATTTATTTTTGGAAAAAAACATTAGAGGTAATTTTGGACCTGAAATAGAAGGGAAGCAAAAAAACCTACATGGGTACAATAATTCTAAGAAAACGAATTTTGGGAACCATATATAATGAAGTGAAATGTGTTAAAAATGTGTGAATTATGACCATATAGCTAGAAACATTCATATATATATATATATAACAAGTCAGTATATAAATATATAGAACAAATATAAGATGCTTTAATAATAACATTAAGTGAAATACCTCAAGTGGGAGAAGTATTTATTTTTTATTTTCCAGATTCGAAGATGATATATGGAAATTGATATCAACCATAAAACATTCCATGGAATTAGGGAAAGGTTTTTCAAAATAATTGTTGAAGTTAGGGTTATGAAGGATTTAGTGGTCGGTATAGTCATCGTACACCCAAATCTATAAGCACATTATTTTTTTGTAGTTTTACTCATTAATTTATTTCATTGAAGTTTACAGGGAAAATAAAATTAAATGCTGAAATGTCAGTGTTAATGTTTCTGGTAGAAAAATTGGAGGAACTATTCCCAAATTAATGATTTATATAAATTACCCTATTATCTTTTTTGAGCACAGTACCATTGAAACCTTGATGATCATTCCAGTTGTGTAATTTCACATAATACTAGTGAATAATAGGTTGTTAAAATATAATTCCTAGATAATCATTGAATGAAATGAAATTTCAATTTTCATGAAGGGAAAACCTATTTTGATTTTTAATAGAGATATATCCCAACCTGTATCGTTTCAAGATCCACATCCCATAGCCATATTTTTTAGAAATTGTTATTGAATAAAGGGTCAAAAATGAATGTATAAATTTAGGATATATTCCCATCATTCAGGAATCGATTGATGTGTTTCCATAAATAATAACTGAAACTCCCCATGAAATAGAGGTAGAGTACTCAATTAAACTCATGCATGGATCCAATATAATAAAAAAACATAATATAGAATTTCACTGGTGGAGTTTCAGGAATTTAATAGGAGATATCAATATATATTCTAGAATTGTTTTATATAACTGAGAGTGTCTACGTGAAGAGAACCAATCTTCTTTATAAAGAATAGGGATGGATAAATTCGAGGATAAATTAATAATAGAGAACCTAATGGATTCATAATAAAAAAACAGTATCATATTCTAAGGATATATTGTTTATTAAACATTCTTTTTGGGGATTAATTACACTCTAATATTGACCTATTGTCAATGTATCATCAAATGATGGTAAAGAAAGAATATATTTCAAGGGATGACTTCTAAATAAGATATGCACATTCTGAGATTGTTTGTATGCCCTCTATATTCAATAATTATGTTTCAAAATTAATTGATTTTATATATAGAGTCATCATGGACTACCTTATTAAATTTGTAATGGTCTTTGATGATGATATTAATACATATTCCAAAATTCATGAGGAGTATGAGGATAACCACGGTTCATGTTAGAAATATTTTGTAAAATTAATATTTTTATTAAATTAAATAAATGTTAGACCTAGTTATAATAAATAGCATTCGTAGACCACATTATGACCAGTGGAGTAATATTTTTTTAGTAGTAAAGATAAATTTCATATGGAAGTGGCTTCATCATACTATAGTAACTGAGATATATATCTTCTCTGATCTATTAAAAACTATAGATGGTTTGTGAAAAAAAACATTTCTTGAATTTTTAATACACTGTCCAACAAAACTAGAAATAGATTTATTGTTATATATTCAATAGAGTGTGAAAAAACATTCTAGGAATTGAGGATATAGTTTTTTAGTGTACCAATGTTGAAATATATATCTAATGGGGAAGGATTCATAATATATAGTGATTCATCCTTGAATGGGAATGTATATTTACTAATGAAAAATTATAGAGTGATTACATATACATCTTGGGATTTAAAACCTCATGAATATAATTATCCATCCCAGGATTTAGAGTAACCTATAGTTTTCATTTCATTACTGATATAGAGACATTCTTTATTGGTTGAAGTGTGATATATATGCTAACCACCAAAGTATAAAATATATATTCAAAAAAATGGAACAAAAATTTATAAAAAGGATATGGGTGATGCTTCTTAAGTAAAATGATTTCACTATTCATTATCACCATGGAATGGATTCACAATAATTGTAAATAAATAGAACCAAAATCCATGGTAAATCATACCATTTGAGATTCTAGAACCTGTAATAGAAATTTCATATCAGTTAGCACCACCTTCACGAAATTATAATGTCTATGAAATCTTCCACATGTTCTAGATATGAAATTATACATTAGACTCAATTGACATAATGTACAAATATAGTGTAGAATTATTATCTGACATATCTCTTGAAGAATAATTAATTCAAATTCTTGATGAAAGTGAATAAGTGTTGAGAAAAAATACTACCCAACTCATTAGAGTCTTACAGAGAAATCATAAGTTCAAAAAATAATCTTGTCATCTTGAATAAGGGATGAAGGTGAAATATCCCATTTATTATTAGGTAGGGAATAAATTTCTAATGTAAAATTTCTAAAGGGGTGACAATTTAATATCCATCCATCCATCCAATATTAAAAAATTGTATTAATGAAGGGGTTATGGCTCAAATGAGTTAAATGGTATGAAATAATGGATCCTTAATGAAACATTGTAGCATTTTAGAGTAACTTTTATCATAATGTAATAGTATTGAGGATAATATATGAGCATAGGTATATAAACCACAATGAAAAATGAATTGGTAATTATAAACTATATATGATCAAATTATATAACTAAAATCACCCATGAGATAAAAATTATAATAAAAATTGAATATTTAGGAATATAATATACATTTTCAATGAAATTATAGAACTATTTTTAATGGGGTAGTAAATAATATTGTTTCATAGTTATGGAATATTTAACGTATGTAATTGGAAAAGTGACTATTAGGATCTGACTGTTCCTTGGCCATTGGTAAATGTGACAAAAGGTGAATAAGAACATTTTTAATTATGATTTTTGGAAATTATTATAGTTATTGATAATGTTAATATTATAATTAATCTATATAATGTGTAATGTTAAGTGATAAATGACTTGGAAGGGATAACTGATTGTATCAACCATTAGTATAATGCCTTATGAATCCCATTTATCAGATCGTGAGAGGGAGGTAGAATCCCATTGGTTCACCCTTGACTAATCCTAATCATAGATTAAACATGATAGGATTCATAGGAATTTATAATTTTAGATGTTGTTGTTAGTGGAGATCACCACTAGATTGAGTTTAGTTGAGCCAACCAATGAATGTACCACCATCACAAAACATACCCTAGGGATTATACCGATTTAATATAGGGTGATATATCTAGACCATAGAGTCATAAAGGTTTAGATTTATTTTTAGAAATGAAATATTTGTTTCCTCAATCCCATTTTTATTAATATTTATTTTAATATTATATATTTTATTATAATATGAATTTGATATGTAGATTTTTTGAAACCAAGAAAACAAAATTGTATTTTTTTCAAAATAAATTGTTTCAATTAACCTAAAATTCTATGAAAAATTATATAATTTTAGATAAATATAATTTTCATTAAATAGTCTAATAAAATAGTCTTAATTTAAATATAAATGATAATATAATTTAAAGCGTCATAAGTTATTTGTATAAGATTTAGAATGTTTATTATGTTTAAAATACCGTTATTTTTAAATAAATGATGTATTTATATAGAAATTAAAATTTTCATATTAATAAATCAATTAATAACCTACCTAAATTTTTTGAAATCAAAATTTTAAAAATAATTCAATGTTGAATTTTTCATAATTTTCTATGACATTCACATTTTTGCAAAAAAAAATAAACACTGTTGGAATATTGGTGTAATTATGGAATCATATTAACCTAAATGTCACGTACTAAATTTGATAATTGGTTTTCAAAAATAAAAAATTGTTATTTTAATTAAACTTTGTAATTTAAAAGTGATAAAATTATTTTTAAAACTATAAAGAACCTTCCAAAACCAAAAAGTATGTTTAATGATTTCCAAAACAATTATTTATGAACAAGACTCAGGAACACATCATAAAAGATAATATACTAAGTATTTTTGTTATTGATATTCTAAAATATTAAAAACTAAACCCCCATTTCAAATATAATGGATAATCCATGCTAAATCTAATGGATTTGTATTTTTTTTATTAACAAGGTTTTCAGGGCCTAAATTGTGATATTAATAACCAATTCCCACTATTATTCCATAACTACCCACCTATTATAAAATTACTATTCACATAAAAACATTAAAGCTTGATGTTTCTATAATTTAAATTCTCAAAAACCATTTCAAGGTGTTTTTTTAGTTTTAAAGAGCCCATTCCAATATTTAAAAGTAACCTCTCGTGATAAGGTCTCTCTCTCCCCTTTTGAATTCAACCATAATAATTGTTATAAAAATTTCTATTTCCAAATGATCATGTTTCAATATGTTCATAGTCATCCCTTACATCCAAAATAATTAACTATTAATGGGAAATTATTTATCCCTCTCATTAATTCCTTATATTAACATCAATGTATACCCATTATACATTAGAAATTATCCTGTGATTTTACATTCCATGCCATTGTGATGTGAATACCAAAACCTATTTTCTTTCAAGGGTAGTAAATGGATAAAACAATGGATTATTTATTGATTAAATCTATATATTATAGCCACGTCCCATGATCATGTGTATAAATTAAATGAAATTCCCTATCATTAAGTACTTATGAACATGATGACTTTTATAAGATACATGTTCCTTATTTCCCATGGGTTATTAAGGAAATACATTCTTATGATAATTTTTCTATGTGGTGTGCATGAATTTAGACCTATAAAGGGGTTTCCCTAAGAAATCTCAAATGAATATAGTAAAATATTATTCTCTAGAGATAACATGATTATAATGTCTTGGAGAATTACATTGGTAATATATTTTATGTCGCCTTTGGTATAGAAGAAAGTGATATCCTTAAAAATGTCACCATTATATATTGTAACCACATTACCATCATTTGATCTATGTACATATAATAATTATCCTAGGATATAACTCATGTATTTATGTCCATTATCTATTGTTATTAATTTTTTATTATCCATGGTTTCGACCTTTATATTACATTTTTTATCTCTTACTATATTTATGCTAACATTGTTCAATTAATTTATGACCCTATAAACTTATATAAAGTGATACGAACTAGGATAGAAATAAGGGAGTATTTTCAGGAGTATTAAATAAATTTTATATGATTTTTATTATGTTCCATTATTCTAAGAAAATAAAACTCAAAATATCCATTTTAATATTTAAATTGAAATATTATGTAGTGGAATTGTGTTAAAAGTCATGTATGAATAAAGTGGGTATCCATTGTGTTGATCGGTAAAATATTTGATATCTATATAGTAATATTTCAATATATCTACTAGTTTTGAATGGTACTATCAAAATTTACATCTTTTTGTGGATGACATATAGTGATAACACTCAACTATTTATTCAATTCATGCAAAAGACTTTTCCAGAACATTGAGGTACAACTCAGATCTTGATCGGATTCAATATATTGATTTTCTCTATGAAACCTTGTCATTTGATTTATTTTTACCCTAAAAATATGACCAATATATAAATATTCTCTAGGATTAATAAAATTAGTTGAATTCATAAGGCATCTGACTATAACCAAAATGGTTTCATGGATTTAGATGACATTGGGAGTCCTACGATGAAATCCATGGTGGTATTTTTCAAATTCTATTTTGGAATGGGAAATGGTTTTAACACCCCCTTAGAAATATAAAAATCATCCTTGGGTCATTAAAATATGATTTACTGAGATACATACTCTACAATATCGCTCTCCATGTTATCTAACCAGAAAAAATATTTATGATATCAATATATCTATATGCTTCAACTATGAATAGAGTATTATGAGCAATTTGATTTATCAAATAGTTTCTTATTAAATTTTTGTATTGATAGAACACATAATTGGTTCCCAATCATAATAAGTAATTCATTTTAATATAATAATTCAGAAATTTTCCTTACTTTCCTTTTCAGCTATACATATTTATTTTATTTTTCCTCGATCTATACAAAAATGGATGTTGGATCATTCATATAAGAAAGATATAACCATTCTCCTTTCCATATGATTTCCAGTTTTAACCTTTTAAAATTCATATGTATTATATATCTTTAAATCCTCAACATAGAAAAACTAGCATGGTCATCATACTAAAATCATCATATAACCAGTTCTCCTTCCCAGGGTGGTAATGTATTGAGTAGTAATAATATTTATTCAACTCCGACCATATACTTTGGAACATACTAAACTATTTTTTGTAATATTTAAAATTAAATATTTTATTATATTTATATATATAACTCCTTTAAAAATAAAGATAATTCATTCGTATCATTTATTAAAAGATTAACACAACCAACTCTAAATCATGATTTTGGTAACTGTTCTTATGAAACATAAATTTTTGGGAGGCACATACTACTACCATGGAAATTTGTATAATAGAACATACAAATCCATTATTTGATTCATAATTTTATATAAAAACCTTATTATATTGATATATAGTGTAAATGTTGGGGCACTAATCAACCTTATCATAAGTTCCTAGTAATTTTCTTTATATTTTTAGGTCCAAAGAACTTGGATCTATTCCTTGACAAATTAGAAATCAGATTTGATATCTATGATTGTTTTACACAATGTGTTGGTAATATGAATATAACATAAGACAAATATATATATGTCACCATTGTGGATCTAGGATTTTCTTCAATAACTTACACCTTTTAAGGATCAATAAATATTCTCTCTCTTACTATCGCATGACCTAAGAATGATACTTCTGGTTTCCTAAAATTCACTCTGGCTAAATTTTCCATATAATCATTCCTTCTTTAATATATTTGAAAAAATATTCAAATGGTATTCATTCTATCAAAAACACCTGTAATATGTACTAATATCACTAATAAATACTACCACAAACTAATCAAGGTAATATCTAAATACTTTACTCATTGCATCCATGATGACATTGGTGCATTGGTATGTACAAATGGAATCAAAATAAATAAAAAGGTATATACCTCATACATAAGGCACTTTTGGATATATTCTCGTTATTTACCCTTAATCGATGACATTCTGACTGAATATTAATCATTGAAAAAAATTGTTCCCAAATGAAGTTGATTAAAAAAGTCATCAATCTGAGATAAGGGATAATTTTTGTTGACCGTAATCTTATTGAGTTCTAAATACTGAATTAAAATATCCATTGAACCTTCTTCTATTTTAATAAAAGGAATAAGTCACGCCTTGGTGCTTCTTTCAGGTTTATAAATCCTTTTTTATATTATTTCGAATTTTATACATCAATTACATCAACATAATTCAGGAAATTCTATAAGGGGTTTTTGAAATTATTATCATACTAGGTATGATTTCTATTGAAATATAAACATAAAAATTTAGTGGAAGAATAAGAAACTATTTAGGAAATTCATAGGCATATTCCAAAAAGGTGTTTGTATCCTAAATTTTGAGTTTATCCCTAATCATTTGAGAAACTAGCACACCATGAATAATAAGTAAAACTCATATAATTGAAGTGATATCCATTGTCATTTCATATTCATCCTAACAACCGTAGATAATCATATTTTTTTTGAAATATAAAATGATACCTCTATTATTTGTAAATTGATATGGGATCTATATAGAGAGATCTAATTCATTCCCAAAATAACATCATGTTCAACTAGACTGAGATTAACAATATTTTCAGGATGAAAATTCCCACAAACTTCTATCAAATATGATCTATAAACAAGGGTGGAAATCATAATTCCATTATAATTTTCACATATAATTCAACACCAATCACTAAAGACATAAATTAATATTCTAAGAGACTTATTAGAAAAAAAACAGATTCAGATGACTAATTTCAAATAAGGTACTTTAATATTTGAGTGCACCTCTCACCACCTGAAAGTCCTCATTCTATATTTATCCCATTAATAAAATATAATAAAATTCTATGACTATAAATAATATAAATCAAAGTGATAAATCATATAATCATGAAAATCACTTAAAATATTTTTTTAAATATTATAACACCTTCTATTCAAGATTTGACTCTTTAAGTTCATCTTATCTCACATTGAGTTTATCATAGTATTTCTTAGTTCTATCCTTATTTCCCTCATAACCAAATTGAAAATTATAATTAAAACCTTATCTGATAATAATGGTGGTGACCCAATCATTTCATAATTAATAATTACATTATTTTATATAAATATTAAAAAAAATATAATAATAATACACACCCAATAACTATAAAGGTCTATTTTAATTCAATTATAGAAACAATAATAAACTCCTTAATGAATGAAATTCAACATTTCCAAAATATTGCTTCTCACAAAGTAATATTCTAAGGTATTCTTTAATTAAACCATTTCTAAAAAACCTAGGGAAAAACATATGAAAGGGTGATCCTAGATGCTTAGTAATAGTAAACATTATAGATTTCAATTGATGTCCATATAAGAGCATAAGATAATAATAATGTTAAGAGAACATGGTCCTAACTTATTAAGACATATCCAACATGTCGTAATACATAAATCCTTATTCATGTAATAAGTATTTTTTCATAAAATAATTATCTCAATCATAAGGGTGTGGAGAATAAAAAATCAAAATCCCCAATAGCATAACATAGAGATAAGAATAAGGAATAATAGTGATGAATCCAAATAATAATAGAAATTTTATGTTAAGGAAAAACAATAATAAACTAATCAAATCATATTTCAAGGATATCCAATAAGTCATTCATCACATAATATGTCAAGGCTTGACACCAAGACACTCAAAAACTATATTTCAAGTATACCCACCAAGACATTCATCACATAGTAGTCTTGGGATAGCTATTTTTGTTCCTTCTTATGCATGGGATAAATACTCACATACCTACTTGGACTTGGGATAACCACTCATGTATCCTTTTATCTCGTAGGATATAAAAAATAACCTAATGGATTCTAGGTTTGTAACTTACCTTCATCCTATATTACATTATTCCATTCATTTATATTAAACAAGAACATTAAATAATTCATCATTTCTTCACAGCAAAATTAACCAATTAGAAATAAAAATGTTTTTATGAAAACTCACTTTACAAATAATCATCATAATCTATCTATTGAAATATATTTTATGGTATCATCAAATCATATAATAAGTTAATCAGAAAAACCCTTAATGAATACTGACATAGATGAAAAATATCTTTTAGAAAAGCATTTAAAATATAATTTGAAAATAAATAGAAAACATCCCTTTTACTTTAGAAATTTTTTAAAAATAAAATTCCCATAAAAACATGAATATTATTTTCATTGCAAAAACAATGAAATGTGTATAGTATGTTATATGAATAAGGAATGACATGATGGATTTAAAATCTTATTCATGTCATATGTGTTAAAGAGAACATTCTTTTTAGAGTTTAGTTAAAATTAAAATGTGATCTATATGAGAAACTATTAAAATATTTATTTTCATAATTATAAATTAGATTAACTTATAGAAAAAATTAATTTCATTAAACATTTATATTTATGAAAAAAATTAAATACATTTTCTTAATACCATAGATTTAGAAGACAAATATTACTGACTAAAAATGAAAAGAAGGTTCGGTTTCATAAAACAATTTTCAATAATTTTATATACCAATGTGAGAAAAATGTAAGTAAAACATGAAACACCATAAAATAACTATAGGATAATAAAATATAATGGGTTTATGATATTATGATTATATAAAATGTAACATTAAAAATTTAACACATATAATTTCTAAAAAATGATATTGTAACAAAAACCCTTACCTTAGATCATAATATTCCACATACAAAATATTAAATTAAAATATAATAATATTAGATTTGTTATAAATATATATATAAAACATATCATAATTATCCTAAAATATATCATTACCGTATAGTTTCCAATTACCCATTTATTTGCATTTATTTATTAAAATCAAAATTTGGGAGTCAACTATTTTGTTTTCCATTTATGTTTCAGTTCACTGGTTCTGGTCCTTACACCATGGTCAGGGTTTTTTAACCTCCAAAATATAAATAATTTTACAATTATCATATAATATAAGTATATAATATTTTATAAACATTCATAAAAATTGGTGATGAAAAATGATTTCCATCACTTCATAGAGATGTTAGTACGTACTTACTCACAAGAGATGTTTTCATTTTACAATGATTGTGGAAAAAAATATGAATAATAAATTATAATTAAATAAACATAATAATATCTTATATATCATATATATTCATAAAATATATCTATATTACATGAAATTTTATGTGGAAATGAAAAACAAATCACATCGCTTTGTGTGGGTCATAGTCCACACATATGCATGAGTGGCGTTATCATTTTCAAATGTATGTGAGGGTAAGAGGGTAGAATATATTTTGTAATTAAATAATAATAATTATTTTATAAAAATATTATAGATAAATTAATCAAATATACATAACCATCCATTAGATATAGTGAATTAAAATGAAATGCATCGCTTCAATTGGTTGGTTGTCCACACATACGCTTGAGTGATGTTTCCATTTCACATAAGTTATAATGGGATAACAAAAAGGGTTATAAAATAAACATAATAACATTTAATTATATTATAGATGATAATTTTATTTGACCATCATAGTTATGATTGGTTTGATGGTGGTATAATATGAAATTAACTTGTACGAAATCAGTTTAGAGTTATATATATTATTTAGAAAACATCATTTAGATTACACATTAATTATTATATATTAACATTTTGGTACAAAAAAACATAAAAACATGGTTAGGGAATTTGGTAATTTTTTTGATAGGACTAGTATTTACTAGATTTCTTATGTGGTGAGGGTCATTAGAACGGGAGGTTCCCTTTTTAAAGTTAGGGGAGTGAAACAATAAAAATTGTTCTTAACTTAAAAATATGAAAGGTATTTAATACAAGAAATAATTCTAATAAAAAAATAAAATTTTGAATCTATGATTATAAGGATCAAAATTCACATGAATATTAATAATTACTATGAAATTTTGTGACCATACCACAAACATTTTATCATTATGTATCATGTTTTATCATCTTATTATGATCAAAATATTTTTTTTAAGGCTATCATTGATAATGAACAAAAAAGGAATTGACCTTGGTACTAAATATTGATTAAAAATATGAAATCCATTTCCAAAAAATAAATTTTCATAAGTTTTTGAAAATAATTTTAATTTAATTTATAAAAATCTATGAAAAAATTAATTTTGAAAAATGTGTTGTTTAATAATGAAAAAACTTATAACAAAATCAAATATAATGTGGATTCCTATAGATTTAATTTGAATATGTTTAAAAACAATTGATATTATTTTACTTTGCGAAAACTATAAAACATAACATTACTTTTAAAATACTTATTTTTATTAAAGGAAATGTTTAGTTTTTTTAAAAAAACGTTTTTTTAAAAATATCAAAACATCTCACTAAGGTAATTTTCAAACAATGATTTCAAAAATAATTTACATTTGACAAAATATAATTTGTAAAAGGGTAAGAAATTAACTATAATTTTCATGTAGAGAAAGTAATAAAACCATTTTTGAATCATAATATGACATTATTTTAATTTTAAAGGGCATCATATTTTAAGGTATATATCTAATTAAGTTAATTCAAATTATTCAACAGCTTACATTTCACGGAATAATGATCTTAAATAATAATTAAATGATATTGTTGTTAAAGATTTCACCTAGCCATTGGAATGGAGGGAATTAATGAGATTAAGTAAATTATGAAAATATTGTTTACAAATGAATTCATTAGTTTTCAATTAATTATAAATTAAATTAAAAACCAATTAAATAAAGAGATGTGTTTTTATAAAAAAAGTTTTTATAACCAAAATGAAATTTTATTTTAATAAATTAAGTTAATAGCTATTATTTAAAGATATTAATGAAATTTATATGTTACATATTCAATAAAATATTTTAATTTATTTTATAGGATACCTCGCATGAAACTTCATGCTTAAAAGAACCGTCATATACTATTTAATATTTACATCACATTAAGAATAGTAATATGACTGTTAGGAATAGAAAACCATCCATTTGAATAATAAACTCTCCTATGAAGGTATAAATGAAATTTATGTTTCATATAAATGAAAATATAATATATTTATATCATGATATAAATTAATAAATGTTTTAAAAATTATAAATTAAGCATTGTTATTTTTCTAAAACATAAGTTTTTATTTAAAATTTCATAATTAACATAATAAATTAAAATAAAAAGTATTTTCATAAAATATATTCATAAATTCATATGTTTTTGCCATACATAAGATAATTTTATGTGACTATAATTAATTTTTCATTGTGTCACTAAACGTTTTTATATTATTTAAATTAGTACTTTTTGAATAAATGATGCTTTTAATTAAAAAATAAATTTTCCATATTTCGAAAATTATTTTCAAACTATGAAGTTAATTTTTTAAAATATAAACATTGGAAAATGGTTAGTATGAATTTTTTTGAATTTTCTAAAATAGTTATGTTTTGATGAATAGTGAAATATGTTAATTTACAGAATTTAATATTTTAATTAAATAAATAAATTTTTGATTCATGGTTGATGTCTAGATGATTTAGGTACCATTAGTTAAAAATCACATTCAATAGTTACTATATTTAGTTTCAAGAATAAACATTATACATAGTCTTGATCCAAAATAATAATCAAGTGAGTAAAATACTCAATTTTCCCCCCTCTCCTCCACTATAAATAACATCCATCAACACCTATTCTCCTCAAAACATCTAAGAATTGTATAATTCTTATTTTCTACCAAATACTTCTCATAAAACTCTTACCCATGTTATAGTCTTTCTAGTATCACCCAAATACTATTTCCAAGGGACTTATGGGGGTTTTTAAGGAGAAGATATTGATGTGGTAAAACCCTCCCTCTTTCAATTTAAATTTCTTTTATTTCATATCCTTCCATCAACTCCCTTATCCAAGTAATATTATAACTTCATTTTTATTTATATACTATTATTTTATTGTGTTAATGAAATATCCATAATCAATTCTCTTATGTTCTTTTTTTATATTCAAAATGAAAACATCATCTGTGATGTGTGGATTCATCATTATACATCACCAACTTCACGGATGGTCACAAAACCATTATTAAGGAAATAATATTTCATTTTATATAGTATATGTTAAATAATGTTTTAGAAATAACATATATACATTATATTAAAAAAATTATATTCCTAGGTGATGGTCGTAAAAAATTCCAAAATAAATTAAAACATTATCATTAACATTTTATTTCAAGAATCATCCTTATACCATATAAAAATTATATATAAGATCATTTAGAAATCTAGATATTCATTAATAACATAAAATTTTACTTCTGGACAATTATTCTCATTTTACCTATGTTTTATACTTGTATACAAGTGAAATGAACATGAAAATCAACAAAAAAACACTCCCAAAATGATGAAATTAAACTCCATAACTCAAAGAAATGACCACAAATAAACTTAATAAAATTATAATAAATACAATATATATTTAAGAGGTTATGAATAAAGTAACCAATTAATATTATTTTATTATTCAAGACATTATGTGAAAGTGTAGAACACTTTTGGACATAAGGAAATGGTTTTCTCATCTCACTTTCATTTTTGTGAGATATAACTTATTCACTGCTATATATCAATAATGTTGTATGTATTCTTCAATTTTATTTTTCATATAATTAATATATTTGTCTTCATGATATTAAATGTTTAATTTTATGATCATGAATTTTATGCGGCCAACAGTTTGATTGTTTTCAAAGTAGTAATGTAATTCTTAAACCAATTTCAATTATTTGGGTTGTACTTATTCTTCCGCGATTATGTCATACTAATATTTTTTGCAATTAATTTTTAATCATTTTATTGTATTTTAAAAAAAAAATATGTGTATTTAATTTGGATACACATATTCGATTCATTTTTTTAATACACACTTCCATATTTATAAACGACTATATTTTAAAAACTACCTTTTTAATAATTTCCCTTAAAAAACATTTTTATTCCCCATCCATATTCCCTAAAAAAAATTACATATATATTATCTTATGATAGTTTAAGTCATATTTACTATTGTTTTACTTTTTACATGGTCATCTAGATTTAAAATGTTTTCTTTTATAATTGCAGGCTTTTTAAATAAAATATTCCAAATTATTAAAGGTATCTCTCCCAAGAAATTTTTAATTATTTTGATAGAATATTTTTATATATGTAAAAAAACTATGTTTAATGGTTATATTACTTGATTTTTATCTTTTAATATACCATCTCCCATATTTTATTTAATTTTTTTTTATTATTTTAATTGGGGATGTACTATCTTTATACCATTCACTACATTACTCTAGATAGTTTATGATTACGTTTAATGATTAGGGAAATTATTTACATTTAATATGATAGTTTCAATATTAATAAATATTTTTATTATGTTTCAACTCTTTCATATGATAAATTTTTTAAACTTACTAAGTGTCAGGGTGGGCCCCTCTATAGTCCCTCGATGCAACAGTGGGTATCTTGACGAAAACTAGACTAGGTTTTGGTTGAGGCGTTACCCAAATATGTTAACCTATTCACTGAGGCCTTGATGGTATATTTATGATATCCCACATTATTTAATCACCCCCTGTGATATTAGTAATTCATATTCCACATGATTATTAAACTATTATAATATTCAATGTTTAGATTCCTTCTCATGTGATTATTTATGTGGCTTTATTTGATAAGTTTTTATTCCTACCATATTATGATTATGATTATGTTTTAATGGAATGTTTTTTTATTTATTAACATTTTATTATTGTTTATATTTATTTATGATAGATTCAGCTATATTATTATAATTATTGAGCATCTATGCTAACCCCTTACTTATGTTTTATTTTTCCCTTGGATGCCAAGATGAATATTTTTGTTTTCATGCAAGGATAATCTAGGATAATATAGATGTTCCCAAATGATTTTCTATACTATATATCATTTCAAATTTTAATTTTGAACTTATGTTTGTATCTGGTTTTCAAAACCTACTAAACTATTTTTCCTTTATGGTGTGATTTCTAGTTCTTAGTACTAATTTAATAATGTAAGGAACCAGATTCTACCAAATGGGTTCAAGGTCATTACTGGTGTTACTTGATAATGTTTGTATGAACTTTGGAAAATATATTTAGGAAAACATAGAATAGAAAAAAATACCATAATAGTTGAATTTGAGAATATTCTTCAAGGATCCAATCTTATGATTTAGAGATTAGTTATACGTAAATTTTCAATTTATGTTAATTATTTCATTAGATATAGATTATTAATTATGTTTCATAATGTTATGATATAATATAGTGTGTGTAATTGTTTCAAAATGCAACATAGTGGAAGGAATAGAAAATGTATCAATGCATGTATTCCGTGTGGGGATTTCCCCCTATGCAATATAATGATGTTGGAGATGGATATACAAATAGTTTTAAATCATATAACTATACTATGTTGACATACTCAAGCAATGAGAAATAACCATAACCATATAGAGAAGGTGGATCTATAATGAGTTAAATAAATGTTAGATTTCTTCATTCGACAAAAACCTCCATTATTAAATAAGAGTATAAATCCATTTGTAGATAAACAATGGATATGTTTCTAAGAGAATATTCTTTGAGAATAAATTGGAGGAAGAAGGTCATCATGGTAGATTATCAACTCTTCAAAAATATAGATCAATGGTGGTGATTAATTCAAAAACTAATGAGGAAGGGGAATTTTCACACATGTAATGAAAGGATTTTAAGGAACTTTTGTTGGAAAAAAATAAAAGAGATCAACAATAGTATATGGATAAACAATTATTGAGTATAAGCTAAAAAATAGGATGACAATTTTTCAATATATGAATCCAAAATTACATGTTTATCAAGGTATTTCAGGTACAACATACATAATACAATGTGTAAAATTAATCGTTTATTTCATGGTTTAAAAAAATCCATGAAGGGAACTAGGCTCCCAAAAAAATAACCTCATAAGAGGATATAATATCTTTTACTATCAAAACAGAGAAATAATTATCCATTTCTTATGGTTCTGAAGTTAAACAAGATAAGAATATTTTTTAAAAGATAAAAATAGATGTATAGAAGAAAAGAAAAAAGTATATTTTGGATGTGGTAATTGTAGGAATAAACAGCCTGATACTTGATTGAATAGAATGGAATTTTTTAGAAAAATATGTTAAGAAATCCCACTAAAATCGTTATTTCAAGGGAAATAAAAATAACTTCTTATGTCCAATCCATTAACTGTATATATATAGGGAACTATGTAAATGAATGTTCTAATTATCTTGGGAATATTGTTGAGAAGAGGAAAAAAGAAACATGGTAAAGATTATGTTGTTAATAAATTCGAAGTGGAATAATTAAATTATTTGTGTTTTTGGAGTCAAGAATTATGTTTTAAATTATATTATCATAATAAGAATCGGGATATATATAATTATTGAACTACAATACATCTTCTTTAAGGAATTAATAGATCCTTTAATCAATAGAAGTGATTCTGTTGTAATTATGTATTTTTGAAGACATGTGATGTGGAAATTATAACCCTAAATATGTTATTTATATTGAGATAATAATAAATAGATGTTTATGGGATAGAATTGGAGACCATGGAGGTGGTTGTTGATTAATGGATTATGTAACACTGGAATTAGTAGATATTAAAATTTAAATAATATATTCAATAACATGAGATTTTACTTTTAGAAGCAAGCTTGTTTAATAAATTATTAAAGAGGTAAACAAATTCATATATTTATTATGTGACCATAAGAGGAATATTCTTGGGATAAATCTTATGTTAAGTGATTTTTGGATATTTAGTGACATTCCTTCTAAATTTTTGGAATATCAATTTGGACTGAAGTATTTTGAATGAATATCAAGGAAACTACTTATGGAATGAAAACAAATGAAATTTAGATATTATTTATTGTGGTTAATGTATGATTTATCATAATGTATAACATTTTCAATCCATTTTTTATTGATAATATTTAATAGTAAAAATAATGATTTATGGACCTTTGATAAAGGTTCCCTAGTATAAAATTCATCATGAATATCCATCTCTTAGTTTAAGAAATTAAATTTAAATAGATTTAATCACAACCAAAGGAAGATATTATGAAATGGAAATAAATAATTTATGTTTTCTTGAGTTTTTTACCAAGACAGTAATATAATCCCCCAACTCCAAGAAAATTATTTCTGAACAAAAAATAATTTACTTTATCTTATGATAAATCAATGGGCTTTAAAACGATCAAAAATTTAAGGTTTATCAATAGTTATCACAATAATTTCCTTGTTATCTATGACTCCTCATTAGAACATGATGGTAAGATTTTTCTTCTAGGTCCACATTTACAATTTCTACTACTGATGTCCTATTTGAATGTCTAATTTTGTGGTGAAATGCCCATTTCCATTTCCCTCTTATAAAAGCTATTACCTAGCCAGTAGAATGGTGGTAATTAATCAGATTAATTAAATTATAAAAATATAGTTTACACATGAATTAAATGGTTACAATAATTAGAACTGAAAATAAAAACCAATTGAACATAATGGATGAGTTTTTATAAAAATAATATTTATATATTCAAAATGGAATTTTAATTTTTAATATTAAATTAAACACTAACAGTAAATGATATTAATGAACTTTAGATGTTACATATTCAAAAAAATGTGGTAATTTAATTGCTATCTTTAATTGTATCGAACACCGAACATAAATAAACTGTGATATTCTATTAATTATTTACATGACTTTTGGAATAGTTATGTGACCATTAGGAATACTAAATCAGACATTCAAATAATAAATTCACATATGAAATTATAAATAAAATTTAGGTATCTTGTAAACTAATAGATGATATATTTATATCATGTTATAAGTAAATAAATTTTTTAAAAAAGAAAAATTAAGTGTTGGTATTTTTCATTAACATAAATGCTTATTTATAATTTTATTATTAATTCTATAATTTAGAAGAAAATATATTTTCCTAAAATAGATTAATAAATTAATATTTTGTTTTCTTACAATTATAAGGTTGTTTTATGATACCCTATTTAATTTTTCAAAGTGTCCCAACATCAGTTTTAATATTAAAATTGGTATTTTCTGAATAAAAGATGGTTTTAATTAAAAATTAATTTTCATATATTTAGAAAATAATTTTGAAAAATTGAGTTTATTTTTTAAACCTAAAAATCTAAAAAAATTTAAGCTAATGTTTTCCGATTTTCTTATAGTAGTTTTATATTTAAGTAATAGTGAAATACGGTAATTTATAGTTTTTAAAATTATAAGTAAATAAATGAATTATTTATCCATGGAATAATTATGGATGATGTAAGAACCATTATTTATAAATAACATGGACTAGGTACCAAATTTAGTCACAATAATCAACACTATTCATAGTCATTAGCCACAATAATAAAAAAAATTGTAAAATAATTAAAACCCCCCTCTCCTATGCTATAAGTACCAACCCTCACCACCTATTCTACTCCTTATTATAAGCTTTATATATTAATTATATTATTCCCAATTTCTCCCCCAAAATTAATCCCCACTTTTTGGTCTTTTTTGTCTAACCGAAAGACTATTTCCACATTCCATAAGCATGTCTCAAATAGATGATACTCAAGAGGAAAAATCCTGCCTCTTTCAGTTTTATTTTCTTTTATTTTCTTATCCTTCCCAGACCTCCCCTATCCAAAGTGAAATGATATCTCTTGTATCATTTATTTACTACAATTTAATTTCTTAAATTTAATATCCATCATCATGCCTTTTCTCTTCTCATTTTATTTTAAAAATGAAAACATCTTCCGTAATGTGTCAATTCACAACCATCATTGACGACGAGTTTCGTTCTCCATTGTCACCTTCAAAATTAGTAATAAACCCATTTTATTGTTAAAAAATATTTTATTAAATATATTATAGTTTATATAATTTCATATAACTAATATATATATATGCTATTAAATAAAATTATATAAGTACGAGATGGTCGTAAAAAGAACAAGAATAAATTAAATCACTCTCATTAATGTTTTATCTAATAAATCATCCTTGTAACATATTAAAAAATGATTTATATGACCATTCATAATGATTTAGTTTCATTAATAACTTATAATTTTAATTTTGTAGAATTATTCTCATGTTACATGAAATTATATAATTTTATACAAGTGAATTGAACATGAAAATAAAGAAAACAAGCACTCTAATAATGAAGAAATTGAACTCCATTACTCATCTAAATGACTATAAATGAACATAATAAAATTATTTGAAATAATATATATTTTTGAGAGGTTATGAAATAAGTAAATAATTAATCTAAATTTATTATCTATGACATTATGTACCTGTACAGAATGCTTTCGAACATAAGGTAAGAGTTTTCTCATCTCACTTTCATTTCAGTGTGATATTCATTATTCACCAATGTTTCTCCTTTATATTATATTAATAGTTCCATTTTTTGTACAATATTATGAATATATTTATAATAATGTTAATAAATTTTTAACTTTATAATCATTAATCTTATGGGGAAAATGATTTTATTGTTGGTAAAGTGGTATCAGAATTCTAAACCCAATTTATATCCCTTAGGTTAAACTTCTACTTACTTGATTATTTCTTACTAATCTTTCTTTTGAAATGGATTTTTAATATATATTTTCTATTTCCACTTGTTTTAATTTGTATTTATAGTGGAAACAAATATTTTATTCACATGATCAATTCTCACTTCAATATTTGTAAGGGACTTTATTTTAAAAATTATCTTTTTTAAAATTTCCCTTCTAATTTTATTTTCTTCCCTATCCATGTTCTCAAAAATAAATTTCAAAAAAAATTATGATTTAATTAAATTATAATTACATCAATTTTAATTTTTATATGTTCCTCTTAAAATAAAATTATTTCATTTATAATTTAACGTCATTTTAAATGAATGATTTCAATGTAAAAAATGATATTTCTCTCTATAAATGTTGATGATTTTGATAGAATAAATTCACATATTTAAACACCCTCTTTTTAATCTTATTCTAAATTATGTTTTATCTATTATGATACCATCTAGCCTATTTGTTTTAAATGGTTTATGATAATTTTACCTAGAGATGTACTATCTTGATACCATTCTCCTTATTACTATGGAAAGTTTATGATTATGTTTATAGATTAGGGAAATTATTTACATTTCATATGCTAATTTCAATACTAATGTATATGGTGATTATTTTTCACTCATTTCATATGAGTAATTCATTGGACTTTTTATTTTTCATGTGGGGCATGATATATCAACATACTGCATAGGTAGGTCTCATGAGAAAAACTAAACATGGTTTTAGTCAAGGACTTACCCACTTTTGTAGACTTATTGGTCGAGGACTAGATGATATGTTTATGATTTCATAAATCATCCGTTTCCAAGTTATGTGATTATTTATTGATATTTCATGTGAATATTTTACTTGTATAATATTCATGTTTAAGTTTCATTCTCATTTGATTATTTATATGGATTTATTTAACCAGCCTCTATTCCTTGCATATTATGCTAGAGATTATGTTTTAATGGAATATGTTTTTAGTTATTCACATTGACATATTATCTATATTTATTTATGATATATTTCATTATGTTCTTACCCTTAATGATCATCTGTTCTCACCTTTTTGTTATGTTTTACTATTTCACCGGATTCCAAAATGTATATTATGATTAACATAAATGGATATCATACAAGAATTGGGATGTTTGTAAATTATTTTATATGTCATATTTAATTTAAACTTGTACTGTCAATATTATGTTTGTATCTGGTTTTCCAAAGGTATAAACCAATTTGTTTCCTTTGGTATGTGATTTCTTATACTTAGTACCAATGTAATAAACTAACACACATGCTCTGGGCTACATGAATCGGAGTCCATACAAAATTTATTCACACATAACCATTATTAAATGTATGATAACTCAATTTAAATGATATATAATCCATTAATTTTTCTACAACAATTTATCAATTGTGATTACTTCAATATATTAAGATTAGAATATACTAATCCCATAAAAACTGTTTTTAAAAAAATAACTTTTTCCTTCAAATGATTTTATCTTCATTTCGAAGCCGATAATAATCAATGAATAAATGATTATGTATTTAGTTATGTAGAAAATTAATATATATAATAATTTATTTGTATCGATAATTGTTTTTTATTTTGAAAAAAATGTATTATATTTTGGAAATAAAATTCATGCAAAATTTGGTTTTATATAATTCTATTTCTTTCTTTAAAATTTGAGTACATATTTCCTAATAAATAATTAATAATTTCCAATTAAATAATTTTTTATACAATTTCTTTATAATTCAATTAATCATATTCATACCCACCAATCCATCAGTAATGTGATTAAAATCAAATTTAATAATAATATTTAAATAGTATATCATGGTTCACCTAAGTTTAGTGTTTCATGTGAGGAAATTTACTGAGCACTTTAAATTTAATAAAGAACTATAAATTGTAAAATAATACAGCTTTATAGTTATTATACCAATAATGAACTATTTTGGTGGATCTATCTTCAAAAATATAACACAATCATCAATAGTGTTTGAAATGTTAGGATGATTAATATATATTTTTTTCATGTCTCCCCATCATCAATACAGTTCAGGATTGATATGTAAATCTATAATCTCATCATCATCCACCACATTTCAATTTTTCAAATATACTAACTAATTCATTTGGTAATATTAAAAAAGATCCAATTTAATGTCCACCAATCCACTCAAAAAATATATGATACTTAAATATTGGATATTTTAGAATTGATATAATAATATCATAGGGGGGATAATTAAATCATAATATATGATCAAGATTACACCCTAAAATATTGGAACAAAAGTATTTCATTATTCCTCAATATCCTCAACAAGAACTTTCGCATCTTTATCGAATCCATATAAACTAACGAAATATTCCTATAATCATAGTGTAATAATTTTTGGATTCCAAATTTTCATGTAATCATAGAAATAAATTACTACAGGACACATAATTATTGTGGAGTGATTCTAATTCTAGTTGAGAGATAAAATTTTTATGGAATGGAACTTGAATATTGAAATTCATATTAGAAACATAGCCCTTTGTATTGTTGACATGTAAACCATCCAATAATTTATATATTTTCACACATAATCAACTCCATAATCTAAAATAAAGAAAAACATGATATTATGGAATAATAGATGTATAAGATAAAAAAAATAATTCTGTAGAAAGTAATTGTGGTGAAACTAAATTATATTTTAGAATGATTCTCACATACTTAAAAATATCATTTTCTCTCCACGTTCCTCATGCACTAAAAAAACTCAATGAATAAATCATGACATCACTATATTTACTTTCAAACTAATAGGTGAATATTTGAAATCATTCTTTATCCTTATTGTAATATAATATCATTCACATAATAATGTGATGAATTTTTGATTTTATTTAATAAACTCTTTCATAAACAAATCATAGTATTACATAGATAGATTTCTTATGATTTTCTCCAAATGGCAATTCCACTAAATCACATTAATTCCATAACTCTATTTGATCTTCTTTCATTTATATCACCAATAAAACATTACAAAATCAACAATAATTCCATTGATCCTTATTTTTTATTCTCTTTATTATTTATTTGTGTTATAGGAATATGGTGCATCGACATCTATGTAAATCACAACTATATTACCTTAATATTAACTAAAAGACAACACTAAAAAATATCATTTTATATTATTATGAATTTTTCATCATAAGATGAATCTATATCTAACTCATTTATTAGGTTAATGCCATGACACTATCTTTATTCACAGTGTTTATGAGTGATATGAATCCCTCACCAAATGTGGAATATATTTCCTATGGAAACACCCATAACGTATTTTTCTCCATGATTCCACATCAAGGGAAAAAATGAATATAATGATTTATAATATTTTCATGATCCATCCTAGATAAATTATAGAATTTATCCAATAATATCTCATAGATTATTCTGAAATTTAAATGAACTTATTTCTAAGAAACTCACCTATTCATCTCAACTTATGATAATTTTAATCAATATTTTTCTTCAATATAAAATAAAACATATTGTGTATGGATCATCAATCTATATTACTAAAATAAATATATCGATTTGTAAAATAATTATAATGGATTTATATTTATAAAAAACATACTTTTCATGAATGTACTTTTTCATAGTGACATGTAAAGTCACATCAATAACCTAGTCAAAAAATAAAAAATGAAATATACCCAAAATAATTGTGGAATTGATAAAAGATGGAAAATCATGCAAAAATATGATGCTTGGAATTCACCAACTGAACTGTAATACACCTCATAAAAAACTCATTTGTAATTTTATTCAAACTAGACGATGAAAAATGATGTCATAATGTCTCACACATCTTCACCATAGCATGATGTATAATTATAAATAAACCATGAAACTACTCAAACATGAAATCACATATAAAATGTGTAATAAATAGTAACCCTTAAAAAATAAAATATTTTTTTCCACCATTATCCCGTTGATCTTTTGAATCACCCTGAATAATAAAATTATGCATAGCCGTAATCATAAGATCACAAAAGTAACAACCAAACAACTATTTCACTAGAGAAACCCCCAATAAAATGTATTATGAAATGGTTAATAATCCATCACTATCATGTAAAAATAAATATATGCTATTACCTCCATTAACATTCATTCATAAATCAACTACTAAAAAACTCCATCATAATATAACCAACACCAATGATTTATAACAACATTAGAATTTCATAGTGTATATGTGATCTAAAATTCATAATCCTGATGAAAATTATTTCACCAAATCTACCAAAATATCAAATACCTCAATTAGAAGACATGAAAATTTATTGTAATAAATATAGACAATAATATAGTCACAAATAAATTAATTCATTTATTTATTCTTTGAAAACACTATTCCTGCTAATTCATGATTATTGAAAATACAGTTATTCCCATGGGGGAAAAATTTTAATGACTGTAAAGATACCATGGTAAAAAAATAAATAGAAAAAATCAAAAATCAAAATTTAAAGAATCAAAATATAAGTTATAGATTTTACCCACCTATGATAAACTCAGAAAATAACACCAGTCAACCTCTCATTTAGAAAACAATTATTTCTTGAAACTTCTTCAACTAAGAAGTGTTCTGAACCATCCTTTTTAAAAAAAATCAATCCACGAAAAATCAATTTTCAACCACATTTAGTATACAAACATAATAATAAAAATACACCCCTATAATAAATTTCTAGGAAACCACTATGAAACCAATACCACAACAATTACAAGGTCTAATGTAACACCATTATTTGAAATCACATGGCTCGGGAAATTTACCCCATGTTTTAATTAATAACACTTCAATAACATTCTACATAACTGATTCTCATATAATAGATATAATAAAATCCATAGATATCTCATATTCTTATCATCATATCTTTAATACACTAGAATATCATTGTTGAAAATCAACATAAACTGATTAATAATTTTTTTAAAATACCTCTACATCAACCCAAAAACATAAAATAATGTTCTATCAAATTTAATTGCATAATCATGTAAATGAAGTATGTTGGTTTTTCGAAATAAAAATATTAATTTATTAGGGGTGGGGTGTTCTATTTTATATGAGCATAATTTTTTTAACTCATTTGATTTATTATAAAAACTTTAAATCCAGTATTTTGAGGTTTTCATTCAACCTTAAAGTTGTTTCTAATGAAAAATGAAAAAATTACTTTGATTATCAATGTAGTAAAAAAGGAAAGTGATTCTTTACAATCACCCAATTTAGAAAATGATAATATATATAAATCCTCAAAAAATTATTCATTTTTATTCAAACACAATTAGTGATCCCCATAGGGACATGCTACTCATGATTATACCTTTACATTGAGAATCATCAATATAATCTATTAACTCTTCATGACTGACTAGGGAAATTTTCTATAAACACAAAACAGTTATCCTAGTTTGAGGATGAAACACAATTAATAACTCGTTCTTGATACATGGAGAACAACTCATATAATAAATAGAAATGAAAAATATATAAACTCCTAAAAATAAGAAGAAACACTTGTATATTCACCTACACTAAATCTACGATCAAACTCACAGACTATGATAAAATCATCTGATAAAAAAACAATATCTAAAAAAACAATTTCTACCGTAATGATAGAACGATCACTACTCTAACTTGGAATAGAAAATATATATTGTCCATAAACATTATAGGTCTATGATTAGAAGATTTTAGTAACCCTCACCATTTAAATTTTATAAAATCTTATGATTTCTGTAAACGAACTATTCATTCATTCCTCTCACAAGAAATCTACAAATCACAAAATAATTCTTATTTTCATATTATTTTCATTATTTTTACTATTTATCATAAAAAAATATAAATGGGCGTTTTTTTGAATGTTAAAAAAATATTGTGAATCCAAATATAAATAAATTTAAAATGGAACTATGGATTAATAATTAAGTATTTTCTATTATAATTTTATTATAGTTATGTAATATTTTTTAAATTAACTTAATCCTAAATGGAACCATTGTATAGTTATCCACATCCAGTATTCTTTTACCAGAGTAAGTTAGTTTATACTACAAGTATACAAATACATTCATTTTAGGGAGGTTTAGTATGAAATTGTTTGGTGTGTGGTGGTAACAAGGATCTCACACAGTCACATCCTCTATCAAGGTAAACATTAAAAAAAATAAGACCCAATGTACACTATAGATCACTTAGACATAAATAAGGTTTATTCACACTATCATATCCCTAGTGATTTATTTTACTAAATAATAATGGAAGGAAATGATGAGTGTTCCAATGGTATAAATATGGAGAATTGTGACAAGTAATAAATAATTATTTTCATATACCGATATCAAACATCCTGATGATTCTTATCATAAGAAACATGAGTAAAAAATAATAGAAGTATTAAAAACATAAAATCTATAACTATATTGGATACCTTTGTCTGGGTAACCATATTTTGTTGAACCTAAAATGAAATGGTGTCCAAAAAGAGGAGGAAAAAAATTATTATATATTTAAGATAAAAATAAAAAATGGAACCATGTGTGAAATTTATTTATCACTAATTTAATTCCTCATAAAAGAAATCCTATTTGGAATGTAATTTCTTATTTTTAATAGCCTCTATCAAACACCTTAGAATTCATGGTTTCATTCTATGGAATCTGATGGTTTAGGTGATCACTCTATGTAGAATTTGATGCTTCCATGTTCCCTTAATCCCCATGGAAAATGTTTTTCTCACTTACAAGATTTAGCTATAAAATTTTTATATGGGATCTTCTAATCCCATGGGTCACACGCATATATTCTATATGCAATTACATTTCCTCAAGGGTCATGGATTCTCCTTTAAACATGTTTTTTTTATTTTCTTCAAAATGATCATTAACACATATATGTGGTGTCATATATATTATAATTCATTATTTGTGGTGATGGGTTAATAATTTTTTAATTTATTTTTTTTGCTTCAAAAATATATGAATATCATATTTATGAGATGGTGTAACATTGTTCACTAAATCAGACACCTTTATTGATTATGAAAAATCATAGGTTTTTTATTTTCTATTTGAGGACTTAATTAAGATTATATTTTCCAATTATAGGTTATGAAATAACATTATACATTTATTTATTGTTTTAAATTGTTTTTTATTTAGAATAAAATATTGTAAGTGTTGGTATAATTTCAATAATGAGTTTCACATGTAGATAAAACCATATCATATCGGATAATGAATTTTGTGGTAAATTTTCATAAACCTCGTTAAAAACATTGATGGTTATTCAATGCTGGGAAGATATAATAGGTTATAATTAGGTTTATCGTTGTCTATTCAAGTTCACTTCCATTATCCACCAATATAACTAAGTATTAAATTATGGTGTCCACTATAGCCATTGAGATAATTATGTAATAATTTAAAATTTGGTCACAAGTACAAATATGTCATTCTCATTGTCCTATAATATTTATTTTCCTTTAAATATTTTATTTCTTTTATTTATGAATTTCGTTTGTCACAGAATACAATATACCCCTTTCATCATAAATTATATTGATTTAAAATTTAAATGAGCTTAACCTGAATCGCATACATGTGTTCATCATCAAAAACTAATCTAAGATGTTTTGTAATTGATATTAAATCACAATATATTGTTTAATATATTAAATCTTACATTTATGATTATTATAAAATTATATTCCAAAAAAATACATTATTAAAAAAATTATTATATTTCCTTATAAATAAAATATTTATATTGATATTCTTAACAAAATAAGGTATAAAAATTTAGTCAATTTTTTACTCAATAATTTCACCCACAAAAATCTATTTTAACTTCTAGAAAAAAATCAATGAATTCATGTAAATTATATATATATATATATCCAAAATAAATGCATATTAAGGAATCTTATCAATATTTCCATCAAATAATTATCATTCATATTTTTTAACTTCGTTTCCATTCTTATTTACCTCACATTTTAATATATCTTGACTTATTCATAACTATCTTTAACCCCACATGAAATTCCATTAGAAATAAATTACCCTATCTCTTAAGAGTAAATGATTTAGAATTGTTTACTTTATAAAATTGATTATATGATTACATATGGTTATTATTATCCCAATTTTTTTTAAAATAATATTTAATAGTTTCCTAGATCATGTGGTATCGATATTGGGGTTTCTAAGGATAATCATAAGTCTGTAATTATATGAAAAATAGAAGGCTCAAATAGGTGGTGTGTATTATTGAACAATTTATGATGCTCAATGATGCTTTATAATATCATCCCTTGGTCTTCCCTTTATATTGGATATCACTCATATGCCACTACTCCAACTTATTCTTATGATTCACAATTCAAACAGTGGAAAAAATTAATGCAGTTGTGGTGGAACTGGAGTGGTAAACCCCATAATCATAAATCCAAATGACCATAATTTGAACCCCAAAACCACCCTTCGAGGATTTATAATATAGATAGTTGAATAGGTCGAACACGGTTAGGCAGTGACATAGGAATGTTTTAGGAAATCATTATCATAGGCATGATGTGGGAAAGATGTTACAGGTATGAAAATGCACTAGGGAATCGGGTCAGGTCTATTGGATACTTATCATTGGGACTATAGGCTATATAATGGGTCCCAATCTAAATAGATTGAATGATTTATTTTCATTCATAATAAAAGTCTCTTTAGTACCATCTTTTAAAAATAGAGTAAAATGAATGATTAAACCTCCTTATTCTCAGTAAAACATTTAATATTTTCATCATTTTCATTAAATTTGTTTAATAAATTTGATTTTCCATTGGATATTCTTTGGGTAACAATATATCATTGATAATTGAATTTTTGAAAATTTTCATCATGTTTGTTTTTATTATTTTAATAAAGGTTCACTATAAAGGAAGTGATGTACCAACATACAACATCTAGGAACACAATCAAAAAATTCCCCAAGATGAAAAATAATCTTTCATTAAAACCCAATAAGATCCTTTTATTCATTTAAATAAACTTCCTCTTTAAACTTGTGAGAGATAAACCATGTGTGTAGAAGCTCGAAATTCCACATAGAATCATATTATTCCAATAAAATTAATCATTAAATTACATATACAAAATTCCACTTCCTCTATATCTTTACCCTCATCCATGTATATCCAATGAAAATTTATTTTGACTCTAAAACTAATAATCAATATCATTAATCCCTATATTACTATATTATATGGAATTTACTTTTCATAGTAAAAAATATTTTTTACTTGAAATAATATTCACATAATTATTGGATGGTAACAAAAATTTTGAGTTCCATTATCGATTTCTTTTTTTGGAATTCCATTATGATTAGAACCTTGAATCAATAAAGCATAAGAAGACTAAAAATATGAACTGGAAAACAATTACCTTTTGTTATAGAAATATAGATATGTAGGTTTCTATTTAATTTTAATCATATATCCTCCCAAATCTATGCACATCATGTATTTAATGGTTCTTAATTGGAGATGGAACCCTCGACTCACCTCTATTTTATCGATTTCCGAAGACCTATATTGGAATTGATTTCCCAATAAGTTTATTAGAATTTTTTCTTCTTCCAAACATTCCACTTATTTTTGTTCATGTAAAGCTAGAGGAATAAAATCATCCTCCATTAATTTTGTTTCAATATAAATCTACACCAAATAATAAGTGGTGACACAATATTTTTTAGGTTTTAAACCTTCCTTCAAATTACATCTTGACTCAATGGAAGGAGAATCAATATCCATGTGTGAGAAAATGATCTATCCCACTATTATAGTCAATAAATTGTCAAAATAATGACTATATTAATTTCAACTACCTCTAATTTATATTTCATATCAACTCCTAGTATGAATATTAAATGCTAAATGATTTATTAATTATAAACAAGTGACCTTACACTCTTTTACCTTTAATTTGTTTTGGGAATAATTTTTTAGATCATATTGATTCTTTGTAGCATCGATACCCTTCACAATAAAAATAAATTTGTTATCTATCTCTAATTTGGAAGAGATTCAGATAATATATGTTTAGTTACTAGAGCATTTATTACAAAAATGTCATAATATTTTATATGAATATTCAATACAACTCATAGTAGTAATTTATGAGATATCATTTGAGACTATATACATAATCATATTACTTCATGAGATATATTCAACATATCCCAAACAAATATTTTAATATGGTACCCTTTTCATCTAATCTTACATAATACCCATCATCACAACCTAGGGAAATGATAATATATGAAATTTGAATCTCGGATGGTCAATGAGGGTAAACATCGTAGGCATCAACCAATTATATTAATTGACAATAAGATAAGAATATGGGTATGGATATATGATCATAACATATTATAATCAAACCTAATTAGTTAATATCATAAATCATAAGTCTTTGAATAAGGATATTGGCCAAAAATAAGACATGCATGTGATCATGAAGTAGGGATCACAATCTTTGGGGCATAATCTGATCCTATAGCATAGAAATATGTCATGTGAATAAATATACAAAATCCAGGCATTTTAAATTTGTATAAATACCAAAATTTAAACTCATCAAGTTAAGGAAATTAAATCATATCCCTACATAAAACTATATAACAAAAACTATGTCCACTCATAATATTTCTGATATGTTAAAATTTAAATAAGTATATGCTTAATTGTTTGAATACTAAATCAGGTTCATGTGTAACATAATTATCTAATGAGATATAATTCCTTACCTAATGAATTAATGGGATAAATAATTGTGTTCCCAACTATTACATATTGAAAAATATATATATTAGTTCCACGAGATCATAAAACATTCACCATTCCTTCATAACATAACACATAAAATGGAAAATATTTTCATCAAGAATTTATCATCACATAATCATAATATACCTATAGAAGGGACATGCATTGTATAATTAGGACATATCCATAGTGGATAATAATACACATCAATTTGTTTTTTAATATATGAAAAGTTAAATTGATTGATAATTTATTCATTTATCTGATATCAAAGTAAAATATCATTTTCATATGATATATTTAAAAATTAAAAAATCATTAAAAATTGAGAAAAAGATTTTATTTGAAAAAAACCATGGAAAGCATTATAGTAATACCCATATTAAAGAACAAACATAACATTGGTAAAATTAGTTCATTCAGTAGATATTAAAAAAAATTATTCTAAATATTTTGTAAAAATTAATTACTAGGATTTATGAAAAGCCTTCAGAAAGAACTATTTTAATATATTTTTTTAAAATAAAGGGTTTTCGAAAACAAATTTATAAAACACTTATGTATAGGTAAGAAATTTTATAAAATAATTTTAATAACATGTATTTTGAAAAAATTATTCCCCACCCAAAAATATAAAATAAGGTCGGTTTTCATAATAACAATATCGGTCATTTTATGTTCAAAAGGGAGGAGAAATTTTAAGAAATAATTAATCAACCTAGTTATATTAATATGAGAAGAAAATAATTGGGTTTAAATATATAAATATCCTTTAATTTCCCTCAATTTATATATAATATAAGAAATCCAAAATTGAAAATATATTTTAATATATACCCTTATGACTTCAGAAATGTTTGATTAAAACCCATTTAAATAAATGAGTTAAAATAGATCATTAAATGTCATTAATATGAGAATATTAATTATATTTATATAACAATTGGTTGTGTAGACCCCGTATAAACACAAATATGTACATAACTTAAATCATGCTTCAATGAAATAATGTTGTGATGATGAACCCTTACCTAAGGTCTTGATATTCATCATACATCATCTTAATATCATCTATAATAAATATTGATTCATTATAAATATATATCATGACCATATTCATACATGTATAATATTATATCATTCCTTAATAATTTAAAATAAATAATTTGATAATAATTCTTCAATAAAATCAATATTTGGGTGATCACAATTTCATTTCCCATGCAAGTTTCGATTCAAGGAATTAGGTACTTGCACCTTTTTCATGTGTTAATTATATATATAATACTAATAATTTATTAATTATCATATTTATTAATTATTTATAATTTTATAACTTTTCATATAAATCAGTGAGAATGAAATAAATTACATCACATCATAGAGATGATAGCATGTACGTATGCATGGGTAATGTTTAAATTACTCAATGGTATGAACAAAAGAAAAAAATAATAATAACTCACCTTTATATATTCCTAATTATATCATATGTGTCATATATATATATATAATTAATATATCATCTAGATACTCCATGTAAAGCATAGAATAAAAAATAGTCACATTTCTTCGTGGAGGTGGTAGTCCACATATACGCACAAGAAACAATATTATTTTCTAATATATGGGATGATAAGAAAGTATAAGAATTTTATTATTAGATAATAATTATTATGTTATAATATATATATATATATATATCCATTATATTTATATATTTATCTTTTCATTAGATAGGGTGATGAAATTCAAAACACATCTCTTTGTGGACGTAGTATTACACACATACATATGAGCAGTGTTTCATTTCTCATGGGAATGAAACAAAAATGAAAATAGGGTGGACAATAAACATAATAAAATTTTGGAATTTATTAAATTCTTATGTTACTATACTATCCTGGTTATGATATGTTAAATTGAGGTGGAAGATGAAATAAACATAAAATAACTCGGTTATGAGCTATTCCTCTGCTTTGGAAAATTCAATTTGGCTTACAACCTAAACCTTATAGGTTGTATTTTATTGACACTAGGATATCCATGCTAGGGGAAGGATGATTGGAAATATATTTGGTTAGTATTTCCCCCAACATAGATCCCTAGTAGTGTTCATAACTAATTAGATGATGTACCCTAATATAATAGAGGGGAGTGACAAACCTGTAAATATTAATATCTTTTACATATTATAAGCATATTAAGCATGGTTAAGTGTCACAAAAAAAATATTTTGAAGAAAATTTTATAATGGTCTAAACTAAAACATCAAAAAAGAATTAATATCATATTTTCTAACCATATCACAATTATTTAACATTAATTAACATGTTTTACCTTTTTACCATGGTTGTATGATTTTTACTAATGTTTTTATTCATAAAAACAAAAAAAATTAAAAATAACCACATTCCTAAATTTAACCCGAATAATTATAAATATGAAATATGTTTTCATGATTAAATTTTCTAGAGTGGTAAAAATTAATTTTCAAGTAAGTGTAAAAAAGAAAATGAAAAACATTTTTAAGAAAAAAATGATGTTGAGCATAAAAATAAACATATAAATAATAAAATAAACTACAAATTCTATAAAAAATAGTTATAATTTTTTAGTAAAAATTTTTTTATATTAATTTTTAATCCAATACCAAACTGATTAATAATTTTTAATTACTTTATATTTAGAGAAGAGACAACTACTTTCCAAAAAAATATATATTTTCCACTATTCATTCAGAACTCAATATTTTTAGATAAATCATAAAACATCGTATAATGATAATTTTTACATGAAAGTTAAAAAAAATTATATTCATATTATTAAATAAAATATGTAAAATTAGAAGAAATTAAATATAATACACATTCACAAATTTCACTAAAAACCATTTTTTAAGAAAATGCATTTTTCAACGATAAAACGACTTTATTCCCTTTCAAAGACTAATAACCACAATTAATTGAATATTAAATCATTTAAATTGATATATAAAATAATAATTTCATTATAATCATTTATAAATAGATATTATATTAATAAATTAATATAAAACTAAAATATTCACATAAAATAAAATATCTTGATATTTTAAAAGAAATATTATGTTTGATAATGTACAAGATACCCAACATCAGACTTCAACAAACTACAAAATATTATTATTTAAAAACTTATATTATAACCAATCTATTATATTGGATGGTATGGATACCATTCAATTAGTTATGAAATATATATAAATATCCATATCAATGGAAAGGAATTAATTAAATATTAGGAAATAAGTACATGGTTTTTAGTAAAGTTATATAGTTCTTCGAAAATACGTATTATTCAAAACTAAACATTATTTATATTTGTTAGAGTACAATATATATAATTTATTATAATTTTTTAAACTTATTTTGATAATAATAATATCATTTCTGAATCATAATGTCCAAATTATCTAAAAGTGAATATTTTAGATTTTTTTTAGAATGATTGTTTTTTTAATGAAAATTGAAAAATACATATTTTAATTGAAAATTGTATTTTGATTTTCAAAATATCAAAATTAAAATTCTATTTTAGATTAGTTTTAAAATTTAATTTCTTCATAAATTTTTAAAATAATCCAATTATGATTTTTTCATTGAATTTTACACTTGAATTTTGTTTTAAATCATTCTATACATAGGAAGTCCATTTTTTATGAAAAATGTTTTATCGTCATGTTTTTTGGTTTACTTTAAAATAAAATCCCCCAATTATTTGTTTTGATTAGTAAAAATATTAACCCATGTTTAAAATAATTTGGACAAATTTTATAAACAATACCCTTTTATTTTTTGATAATATGAATAGTAACATTAATAATTTATATTACCACGGTAATTGGAAGATCTAGTAATTAAGGTTATAAATATAATTATAAAGACTAAAAAATGACCCTAACAAATATATTTTTTTATTAGATAATTATATCTCATATATAATCATAGAAAAGTATTATATTTGTTTCCATTTGGGAATACATTTGGCCATAAAAGAGTTTCATATAAAGAAAATCAAAAACATCATTCTCTTTGTTTTATTATTTGTAAATTTTTGAAATAGAGATATATAAAGGACATATTCAATTATAAATAATTATTAAAAACATAAATATTATTTTCATCATGGCAGTTTATTTATAATTTATACTTATTAAATAATTACCATATATGATTATGCAAAATTGACACAGTTCTTGTGCAAGTAGTATAAATATAAATAAAATTATTTTAAAAACAAAAAGAATTATTATTATTGTTATTTTTACTGTTAAGTGATATTTTTAGATAAAAATGATATATTAGAGAGTTTATAATGCGTTATATTTAAATTCCATTGTTGTCTTGTAGTCTTAAAATTCAAAATAATTGAATAGTTCCAAAATTGGCATTATTGTTATTTTGTAACAAATAATATTTTATTAAAAGATTTAATAATCCAAAAAGAAATATTATTGTTTTCTATGATATAATTATATGGTCAAAAATATCAACCATGGTCTATTTCTAGGCCGTTATTCTTTTTATAAAAGCTATATTGTTTCCTTAAGAATAAAAATATTGATATCATTATAATTGATAAAAGTATTAAGGAAGGGTTTCAATAAAAAAATATTGTTAAAATGAAATCCAAACATTTAAGAATTGAATTGGTTGTTATTATTATGCATCATCCTCAAATTATATATTAATCATATCAATTTGGAATATTTTTTACATGAAAACTAATTACTATCAATTTAATATTTATGCAATTCTATGAGGGTTCATCCCCTATATTATAAAAGGGAACCACTTATTCTATTTAAAACCCCATTTTTATTATCCAATACCATCAAATATACCTAACTCAAATCCTTCCCAACATCCTATAGGCCTTTTATATCATAACCCAATCTTAATAAATCATTTAATGAAAACCATAAGAGGTTGTTCGAAGAAGTGGTATCATACATAACCAAGAATGTTTGTTTTATTGATTCTTCCACATCATTAAAATATTATTCAAACAATATATTAAAATAAAATATTTATCTACCATATAATTATATTTTATGATGAAAATTAAATAACCTATATTTATCGCCTCTTTGATAATATTGGATTGAAAACATTCATTCATTTGTATGATGGATTATCAATTTGTAGACTAGTGTAATTTAGTTTCCTTACCCTCTCAGGACATCATGTTTAAATGATAATGTTAATATACATGAATTAAATTATTGAAATATTTATATTTTTTAAAATATAATATATATTATTCATTCATACATTTCAATTCATTAAAAATGATTAAGTCATTCGTATGTATGTGTGGACTACCACCACCAAAAAGTGATGTGATTCTTTTTTCATCACCACACCACATAGATTATACATATAAGTATATTTAAACATTTATTAAACTAATTAAAAAATTATTGTAATAATTAAATTACAAAATAATACTTACCTTCTTCCTATATTGATAAAGGAAAATTGGAAATGTTACGTATGGGTACATATAACCCATTATCACTATGATTGTAACACAGTTCATTTTATGTAACTGTATTTTATTGTTAATTTATAAGTAAAATTGATATATAAATATAACAATTATTTCATGGTTATTATTTTGGATATGGTCGAATATTTATTTCATTGAACATAGTGAGCCTACTGATGTCTTTTGGACATATGAGTCGAATATCATCAAAATCATTAGAAGTAAACTTAATTGATTTATTTATTATATAAAATATAGAAATTAGGAAATTAGAATGAATAATATTCTTGAACCCGATTCACTATAAAATAAATAACGTAATTTTTAGGATGATAGAGAACATATGTGATGATCCAATCTTAGGGAAAGATAAATTCTTTTAAAAAATCCTCTTTAACTATTTCCCTTCTAACTACTTTTCTTCTATGATCATATTTTTAAAATTATTATATCGAGGTATTTATATGGATATAAATGAATTATAAATTACCTTTAATTACTTTTTTTTCAATTCATTCATTTTTTCAAAAATAATCTTCTAATAAATTTTTTTTACTTCCACTACAAAAGACAAAAGTAATTTTTTATTTTAACCTATATAGTTAAAATGAATTTACCCACAATCATAACCATTATTTAATATTTTAATTAAATTTGTGTCTACCATGTATTATTAATAAAATACCATATTTCTTAATGTTATGGTTATTTTAAAAAACTATTTTATAAGAGAATGTTTATTTTAGTATCTAGAAATTTTTTCATATGGGTGAAAAAAAATATTTTTATGACTGTAATGATGAAAATAAAATATTCATTGTTTATGATTTCGTTATGGTTGATTTAAATTAGTATGGATGATATTTAGAACTATTATAACAAATTAAGGGTGTTTACATTATAAACCAATGGTGGGTGGTTCTGTTATAAACCAAAGATAGGTGAATATATGATAGGCCTCCAATGCATTGGGTATGGAAGCCAATCGTATGGTTATTCCATTTGAAATAGTTATATGGAAAACTATTTCTAATTCTAAATACATGTTTCATATATTATTTCGTTCTATTTTTATAAAAATGTTATGATTTATTAATGTAATATAACGATCTTATAATAAATGGAATGTATATGAAAAAATTTAAGGTTGTAAACTATATATTTGTGAAAACGTTTTTTATGTATTTTTCAGGAATTAAAAGAATCATTTATGGGTTTTATTAATCGTTAATATTTATTATGAAATTATTTATGAAAATATTATGGTAGTGATGTTTATTTATTAGGTAATAATATTTTTTAACCACAATATTTATCCTAAAAAACAACATTTTTGTAAGTATTTTTGGACTGACAAGTTTCTTTCTTTCTTTCTTCTTATGTAACTAATGTTATTTTTGTGATACTAAATAGTTTTCAAAATCCTTTCAGTGGTTTTAAATATGGTGATATTAAATAAATAATTCAATTTTAAATTTATGAATATATTTCATGAAAAGAACTCAGGACTTACTTGAAAAGTTATATATTGTGAAATAAATGGATACTAAGTACAAGTTTCCACATATTAATATATGTGATTTTTAGGTAATATTTGTGAAAACATTATATAAAATAATAATTCATAGAATTAACTTTGTGAATAAAATAAATTAGTTCATGTTTAAATTCACTAGATTAGGTAAATTGTTTATACCATATCCTTATTGTTTTTATCAGAGTAGGATTTAGACAACTTTGGAGATTATGGTGTTTTCATGAGAGGTAATATTAAAAGTTATGGATACCATGAAGGGTTTATGATTTTGCATTTTATTATATTTTATAATACATAGGTACCCCGTTTTATGTTTTCTGTTATGGGATTTTAATGTGATTGACTATATTTTGGGAGTCTTTTTATTAGGTCATGGTATATGTTACCAATCAGGTAAACATGATGGATTATTTCTAAATAATTATATTATGTTTTTAGGGATGTAAGATCAGTTTTATGAGATAACCATTGAAGTAAATAAATCATTATTTTTAAATTACTATGGTTACTCTTATGTATATGAAATTTATCATATTATTGAATTTCAATTGGAATTTTCTTCATAAAGAACTTTTTTTATTTTAAAATTAAATAATTCATTCCATGTTCTAATGATGTCTTATCTATATACTAATGAACATTTATCATGATGAAAGGAAATGTACCTCCCAAAACATTCTTATCCTTTCCTTAATATTTAATCATTAATATCATGGAAGATTAATCTCCAAATTATTTGGAATTGTCTTTGAACATCCAAATAACCAACAAGAAACTCATTGATTTATCCAATACCTTTAAATTTCTCAAAAATTTATTTATGTTATAATTTTTTCTTATTTTATATCAAAATCTCAAATCTTTTATCTCATTTTTCATGGTAAATACCCCCAATGACTCATTTTTTTATTTTTATAGATATAGACATCATGATAAATGATAATAGGGATAATAATATCATAAATGATGTCCATGGTGTCTGTATTTAATGTATGAATCATTTTCCTATATTATATATATGAAAAAAAATTATATTGTTGAATAATAAGGAAATATGTTATATAATTTATTATTAGGAGTAAATTATTAAGTAATAAGAAGACAAATCATGGTTAATGATTTAAGAAGGATTTTAAATAAAGGATGTGTTTATCAATGATATTTTGATATATTTTAAATATTGTGTGAATTAAGAATCACATAAAATTTATTCTGCAATATATTTTTATTCAAACATTATAAATATAAGTTATATTATATTAATATATTTGAAAAGTGGTGTATCGAAAAGTGTGACAATTTTTGGAGACATACATTTAAGTATATTTGATACATGGATAAATAAACCTTTGGTATAAAATGTACTTGACATTATGGAAATGAAAATAAATTAAGATTATTTAATTTTTTATAAAAATAATATTTATAGAAACCCATAGAGGTGGAAAAGTTGATTAGAGATTCATGATATTTTTTTGGATGGTCATTAGATTTTTTTGAACATTATTGGAAATGTTTTAATATATTTTTAGTACAATGACAACCTACAACATGGGCCTCAGCATGTAACATCCGACTAGGGCACTGTTCTTGAACCCACAATCAATGAGATACAAGGGTGAATCGCCTACCACTACCCTATATGGTTTCCTAGTTATTATGAAATTAAAAATAAAGAATAATTTCATGTTGGGAACATTTATTTTATCATATAGACAAATATTTGAATGAAAAGTAATTTGTTTATTAAGTTCATATTTAAGAAAAAATATAACTATGTTTTTTAAGAGAATTATACATTTATGTCAACAAAATATTGTGCGATTTTATTTCAGGACTAAAGAATGATCTATATTCAAAAATAATATATGATTGTAATTTGGTTTTATGGTGATCCACTTCATTTTTTGAAATTTTTTTCATATCTTAGATATTATATCACTATGTCATATACATTTCTTTTATAATAAATTATGAGTTATTGACATTATAAGGAAACAAATATTTGTAGAATTTGTGATAAAATTGTTCAAAACATTGGGTTTAAATATTAGTATAAAATATTTTCAAAAAATTAAAGAATAGTTATCTATATAATTGTCATTTTATATTTTGGTATTACAGTAGAATTTTAGAGATTATGGTATTTTTTCAGCATATAATGATGCGATTCATTGGAATTATCTTACCTTGTCCAAATAATTTTTATCTTGGTTAATATATAAAGATATTAGAAATATATTATTATCATTTGGTGGATAATGTGATATGTTTTAAGTATATTTTACAGTTTCAGTAATAAAAAATTTCATCATGAAGAATCATTATTTTGAGGAAAAGATGTTATTGTTGTGTAAATTGGTTAAATGTTAAAATTAGATATACCAAATAAGTATATTTATATATCTTCATAACCTGTATGGTAAAGGAATTCTTGAACACTATGAAAAGGATATTGAAAAAAAATTATCATATTTCTTTCACTTCCATTGAATCGCTCATTTTTAAAACCTCCTTGTTTTATGGTTTTTTGATCATTATCATTCACAAGATCATTCAATTTAATATGATCAATGATATTTCAATTTTGTATCATTATTTGGAAATTATGCCTTTATTTATATACTATAAGTTAACTTCCAAAAAAATCCTATATGGAATCTGAGTTATGTATAATTGTTAAGAACCTTTGTATTTCTTTTTCACTCTTTCCAATAGAATATTTTATTAACCATTATTATTATGTGGTTTTTCAAAAAAATATTTTTAATTTTAAAATAATTGATTTTTTTAACATATTTTCTAATTGAATGGAAAAATTTTAATATACTATGGACATTGTAATATCATGATATTTTAAAACAAATATTACGTTTGATAGCATGAAATATATGAAACAGAAAACATAAAAGAACTAAAAAATGTTATTATTTTAATATTGTCCATATAAAATATCAATTAGATTGAGGGTATGAATATTATTTACCATATTAGGAAATATGTATAAAGATAATAATAAAGGAAAATTTATTAATTAATTATTAGGAAATAATTACTCTATTTTTAGTAAAATCATCTTTTTCTTTAAAAATATGTTTTTTCAAAAATTATTTTCATTGACATTGTGGGTTGAAAATATAATGAATTAATGAAAAATTTAGAAATGGTATTTTATAAAAACTAATATCATTATTTAAATCATCATGTCTAAATTCTCTTAGATTGAATATTTTATAATTTTATTTAATTATTAATCATTTAATAAATAGTGAGAAAAACTGATTTTTATTTATAATTATATCACCCTTTTAGAATTTAAATATTTAAATTATATTTTGGATTAGTTTTAAAATTAAATAAGTTCTTATATATTTAAAATAGTCAAATTATGGTTTTTTAAAATAATTTTATAATACAGTTTGTTATGAAAACTTTTTTGACATTAAAATAGGCATTTTTCGAAAAAAATAATTTTCATTATCTTTTATCAATTAAATTTTTTAAAAAAAATATTCAACTTATATGTTTTGAATCAGGAAATCATTAATCAATATTTTAAATTATTGGGACTGAATTTCTAAAAGTTGAACATTTTTTTACATTCAGAACAATTACCTTGGTAATTTTTGTTTCTTCGGTGAAGAGTAAATTGCACATTAAAGGTTGAAATTAAAATTACATGACCATAAAATAACCATAAAACTTTAATTATGTTTATTGGATGATTATATATCACCCATAATCATTAAAAATTTATCATATATTTTATTTTGTTACATTGGGACATGATTTTGAACTTTATATTATTTTTTATAAAGAAAAGTCAAAAATGTCATTAACTTTGTTTTATTATCTCTAATTTCTTGAAATACCTATAAACATTGGGTGTTTTTTATATAAATATTAATTTTGAAGATAAATTATATTTTTAATCATCATAATTTATTTTAATTTTTTAATTATGAATAAATTACTAAAAACCATATGTAACATTGAAATAGTTTTTTAGTAAGTAGTAGAAAGATAAATAAAAAGATTTTAAAAATTCAAAATATAATGGTATTTGAGTGATTATTTGTGTTTGATTATATTTTTAGATAAACAATAAATATTATAGAAGTTTTAAAGAATTATATTATGATTTCATTATCATGTTTTAGTTTTAAAAGCCTAATTAAATGTATAGTTCAAAAAATAATACTAATATTATTTTATAATAAATTATATTTTATTAAATGATTTAATTATCCAAAAAAATTTGTTTTAGTATTATTTAGTTTGATATGGTTTAAATTATCATCCTTGGTTCATTAAAAATATTATTTTTCTTTAATATTAATTATATCATTCCCATCAGAGTAAAAAACATCGATACCAATATAATTTTCAAAACGGTTAATATGTAGTTAAAATTTACAAATAAGGGTAAAAATGTGAAACAAGTAGGTAAAAATTTTATTTTATGGGAATATTAAGAATAATAAACGTATTATATTATAATATTATCAATTTTGAGTCTTTTGGACATAAAAAGTAATTTATATTAACTTAATATTTCAAGAAATTTCATGAATGCCTTTCCCCTATCTTATAAAAAGGAACATATTCTTCTATTTTGTTCACACTTAAAGGAAACTTTTGTTACAAAGAACCCAAAAAAATTAATTAATTACATTATCCTAACATCATATAAGAATTTACATTACCATATTACAAACATAGAAAATATTTTGGTGTAAACCTTAAGAGGATGTTCAATTAAGAGGCATCCTTCTTAACCAAGTGCTTTTGCTTTATTTCGTCTTCCACCTCCTTCAAATATTATTCATATATGACGATAAAATAACATCAATATAACCCTTATACATATAATTTATAATTCTAATGTAATAACCTACATCTACCACCTATCCCATCAAATGGAAAATAAAACCATGTACGTGTGTGTGGAGGACTACCACCTTAGGAAGCAATGCAATTCATTTTCTATAACAACATATCACGTCTGATTGTAATGATTAATTCAATTTATCTATATATGATATTAATTAATTATTTATAAATCTTAAAATATTATATATCATATTATTTCATATCATTCCATTCATTGAAAAAAGATAATTATATTTGCAAATACAAGAGGAGTACCACCTCTACAACGTGATGTGACACATTTTTAATCACCACTTAAAATTGGTGATATATATAATTATATTTAAAGGAAATATATGGACTTTTTAAAATAAAATTAATTATGGAATGATAAAATAATATTTAACTTCTTTAAATAATGATTTCTAAAAAAATTTAATTGCTACCCAAGCATACGTACGACATATCGTCTCTCTGACTGTAACGTAGTTCATTTTTCATAACCATATTTATGTTTTATTTCTATAGTATCATTTATTTATAAAAAAATTATTTCATTATTATTATTATTCATTATATGGTTTTATAATAAACAATTTTTCTATAGTCATCATACCAAATTTATTTTGTACATATGATATGAATATCATCAAAACATGACAAGAACTAAAGTGATTAAGAAATTGTAAACAACCTAGTATTAAGAAGAATAAATGAAATAATAAACTTTAAAAGGTTTATAAATCATTCAAATAATTAACACAGGTTTATTATACAATAATATAAATAATTTATATAATGATTTTGACTTGAGTTAAATGACTTCCTTTTAAAAATCCTCTTTTAAATTTTCTCTTCCAACTCATTTTATTCTGTTTAATTTTTTAAAAAAAAAAATTATAGACATAACTATACAAAAAAATTATTATAAATTAAATTTTACTTATTTTTAAACTATTTAATATGTATTTATAAGGACAATTGTTTCTAAAAGCTTTGATTATCTTTCTAAAATATAAATTAATGTTCAATTTTAACTCAAACAGGAAAAGTCATTCTCCACCACCATAACAATTATTTGAAATTTAAATTACATTATAATATTTCTTTTTTTATTATAATAAAGTCCATATTTCCTTGTGTTCTTTTTTTTAAATTGTTTTAAAATGGAATGGATATTTCAGTATCATGAAAAGTTTTCATGTTGGTGAAAAGGGAAAATTTGTGACTGTAATGATGAAAATAAATTCACAATTTTTTATTATTATGTTATCATTAATGGTAATTATTTATTAATATGGTTTTTTAATGTTATAAACCATGTTTTGGCATTTATTTTATTAACCAATGATAGGTCTCTTATAAACAAAGTATGTGTGGGTTCGTGATATCCCTCCAATTCATTGGGTATGGAAGATAAAAGTATGTTTATTCCATTTATAATAGTGATGTGGAAAATGATGTTCAAAGTTACCTTCCTGTTTTATCTATAATTTTTTTGGGTTTTTATAGAAATCATGGGATTTTTTATGGTGATATAATTATCTTATTTTAAATGAACATATATGATATATTTAAGTGTGAAAATTATAACATTGTGAAAAATATTTTATGAGTTTTTAATGACATTAAATAATCCATTATGAGTTTATTTCTCCTTAAATATTTCATATGATATATTTTTTGTTGAGAATGTTATTTCATGGGTAAGGAAATCTTTATTTTTAACCACAATTTCTATTTTAAAATGGATAGTTTTTGTAAGTATTCATAGACTAACAAGTTTTTTTCTTTCTTAATTTTCTTGTCCTATAATGATATATTTGTTCTCATTCCATGTTTTACATTTTATTTCATGGGTATTAAGGGTATTTAATGGAAAATAAAAATTCCTGTTAAAATTAATGAATTTTTTTTCTAAAATTAAGCATTACTCACATTAAAATTATTAAATTGTGTTAAAATAAATACAAAATAGAACTATACACATTATAATATATAGAATTTTTATACAAGATTTATGAACTAAATATATAAATATATATCTATGAGATATTTTATAATGATATAAATGAATTATATTCTAAATTCACTAGATTATTTATTTTTTAAGTTTGGATCCTTATGTAAAAACAATTTTATGAAAAATAACTATTTCTCATTAAAAATATATTGTCTTCATTTCTAACTGATTTATAATGAATTCATAATTTATTTCTCATTTTATTAATGAAAAAAATTCAACATATATTTTAATGCTACAACATGGCTCGTCGAATCTCGGTGTTGTGCGTAATGAAACCTAGACAACGAATCATATTTAATAAAGACCCATATATATTCTTCTATGTTGGGTTGTTACATTATACCACCATTAAAATAATTTTCCATAAAAATATTCCTAATATAAAAAAAACAAATTAGGATACTTTTCACTCATCAAATCCTCTAGTTCCCACATATATCCCTCAATTTTTATATTTTTTCACAAAACATTTCTCGGGTGATATGACTTGTTTCAAATAACGTTCTCCCTTCAATTAAAAAACTCCAACGATTTTTTATCATAGGAAAGATCATGATCCGGTGGTATAACTATTGAGTTTAGTGCATGTGATGGATTAGTTATTTTTTTCTAAAATTAGATAATTGTAACTTATTATGAATTTAGGTGATGTTTGATGGAATTTTCAAGTTGTCAGCTACCTCCCCTACTCAATAATGAATCGAGAAGAGAAAAATTTATCTTGGGCTCGAAGTTCCATTCATTCTAAATAAAGAAAAATTAATTCCAATTATATATTCTAAGTAATATCTTATCACTAAATTAAAACTCTAGATATCACCATTGATTTTTCAGTATAATTTTTTAATCACCCTGGTTCATCGTATTATGTTGTCAATTGAATAAATGTTTTTTCTAACATTTCATTGTAAATATTTATCCCATATATATTTCATTCAATAAATTCATCGTAGATCATGGGAGTTATATACTTCCTTATATAGAAGGATTCTTAAGGATCCATTGGACTGATCAAGAGAAATCTATTATTGTAGGAATCATCAACCAGTGGACGATGTTGATCTCAAACACCTTTGAAATACATACATAAATATCTTATCATATATTCAAGGGTTTCCTCACTCCATTTAGATCAATCATATTTCTAATGATCATATATAGTAATAATGTTTACACTTATATTCCCTGATTAATTAATTCTTCTACAAGAAATTTATGTAACGCATAGACCCCGATCAGATAAATTTTTTTGGCATTCCATGAAACCTTACCATTTCCATAATGTATATTCTATCTATATGGTCATGATATAAATCATCTTGGATAGTAATAAAATACTATAACATTTATATGGTGTTTGGCATGAAGCTGAATAACATTTCCCCTTAAAATATTTTCTTCATTCTGATGATAAAATCCATGGTGAACTTTTCTGATTTCGATTATGGTATATGTAATGGATGTAACATCCCCTTATAATGTTTTCATTAAAAATTCAGTTTATAACATTTAAAAAATGAAGATACATACTATGAAATATATTGTTTCAACATTCCTAATAAGAAATACTCATTTATATATCTATAAATCTTTGGGTTTCTATGATAAATATAGAATGATGAGCTGTTTTATTTACCTGAAAAATCTTTTGTAAATTATGGTATTAATAGGACAAAACCCTAGTTCATAAATATAATAATTCCATCATGGAAAATTTTGAACTTTGTAAAAATATAAAAATTATTTTTGAGATTAATATATTCCATAAACACCTCTATAATCATCATAATAATGAATTATTGGTTATTAATATAAGAGTGATAAGATCATTCCACTTTTATAACAATTATATGGTCCTTCATATAAAAGTACATAAGTTTAGGATCACTTTCAATCCTAAATAGGGAAAAAATGCATAATCCTAATTATTTATAGATATTGACACCTTTCTCACCTTCTAATGGTGGTATTGTTTTGATCCATCAAAATCATTAATCTACTCCAACTCACTTTTCTAGTGTATGTTTAACTCATTATTTATTAATATATAATTCATTATTTTATGTTTAACATATATTTCAAAACATTCACCAAAAAGATAATTCCTTCATGTCATTACTTTTGGGTCCCTTTTCAACCATTTGAGATAAATTACCTCGATTAATATGTATTAAAAACTATATAATGGACGTAATTTTCATTGAATGTTCATGTTGACCCTTGCATATAAAGATAGATGAAATTTTGATTCGAAACGTGATGTTTGACTTCCCTTATTTGTAAGTTGAAATGGGTTCTATATGAGAATATTAAATACATACATAATATCACCTAAAACATTATTATTAGGATAATAACAATGTTTTCCAAAATAAAATTCCCATAAACATATATTGGAGAGGATTGATATACTTGAGAATAAATAAACAAACTACTAAAAGTTTTTAATTTAAAAATCAACATTCATTCATCTATGTGGTGATTGTATGTTCTTATCAAACATTCCATGTAAAAATCAGTTGTATTCACAAGTACAAAAAAATCATATTTATTGACTGTATAATTAAGGAATATTACTCTAAATTATTTACAGTTCCTAGTCTAATAGTTCTAATTAAAAAACCTTTCCTTTTTTAATTTTAATTTAGATGTATTTGGGGACTTTTATCCTCATTATCCCTTTTATTAGTGCATTTATTCATGTAATTATAAAAAACATTGAATCTAAATCACTGAATTGTGGTTTTTGTATTAGATTTAATATAATTATAATATTTTGAATTGACCATCATCTTTTTCTCCTACCAACAATTAAAAAATTGGTGACCAAGACCCCCACAGAAGAAACATATTCGTATTCCTTTCATTAAATTACCTATGAACTTATTCAAAAAAAACATATCCACATAGGTGTTTGAAAGGTATTCAATCCATGGGATATATCATTATATTTCTAATTAATCACCATCCACCTTCTCTTATTATTAGGACTATTAGAATGTGTGTTTTATCATCCATTTCCACCTTTAGTGCACATTATATAATCTCATTATAGCTTCTATAGTTTATTATAATTAAATCCTTTTGAAAAAATGGTTTTTATCTATTAAAAAGATACCAATCTTTATTTCTATATCGATGACAAAAAAATCATACTTTGCATTATTCTGTAAAGTTGGCTTCATAGGTAATGATAGGTTCATCATCATTCTGATTCAACTATAGAAAGTTCGTTTATTTGTTAGTATAAAGAGTCTAGGTAAAAACATTTTGATAAATAACTTCTTAAACTCTTATAATTACATAGAGTTAATTTAATCCTCTTTTCAAATGTTATTTTTGACAGTTATCTATTAATCATATTCTTTTAATAGGTGATGGACTACTAAAATAGGTTCCTCAAGTTCTAATAACTATACAAATTAAAATTTATTTTCATCCCTTTGATTCATTGATTAAAAGTTACTATATCAGAAGACAAATAAATTGATGGTGTAATTTTCCTCATAAAAGACACATTTTTATTTTGAACCTTCTGTTGTGAATTTTTTTTTATTGTGATTCATATCAATGAATAATACTAAATATAGTTGGGTAATCATTCCTATAAGGTATTTAATTATAGTTCTGATGCCATTTAGTTACTCATGAGGATATTCATTACATATTCCTTCACATTCATTGATAATATGATTCCTCCTGGTTTCAATAATGTACTATAACCCAAAAATCATAGTTTGAACATCAAGAATCATTAATCCATGTGAGAAAATAGTAATGATAAAAATCCATCAAAATATATTCAAAATAATAAACTATTCTTATCATACAATGACACATTTGGTTCATTCGATATCAATTATTCTTATTCTAGGTTTTCATATGTTTTATCCTCAAATTATTCATAATGGTTTATAAAGGAAATGTGAATTAACTAAATCATATCCCTTGGTAGTTTAAAAATAAGCATGTAGTTAGGAATACTTTTCATTCAGCATGTAAATATTGAGTTAATGCCTAACTATGAATTTCATGGTTATTACCCATTAGAGAATCTATACAAAGCCTGGTGTTTTGTTTCTTATATCAAAACAAGGAATTTATTTCTTGGAAAACACATAATCAATACGATACCCAATCATCTGGTGTTTATCATTTAATAGACATTTCCCCAAGGTTTTCACCATGTTTTATAATCCCAAAAACGAAAAATAATTAAACCATACTATGATACCATCTATAGTGACCCACACATTTATTACATAAATAATACATAATTTTAAATTTTAATTAAATAAACATCACAATAATTCATTCCCATACACTATAATGGTTTTCGGTCTTTGGAGATTAAACACATAGTCAAAATATTTGAATAAAGATATTCAACATGTCCCATTAAACAGTTTCATATAGGGAACACTTCTAGACTTATATTATGTAATACGCTTAATTATAACCTTGGGAAATGGAAACATAAGATGAGGTGAGATCAAATTTTATATAAGTAAAAACAAGGGAGGAATCAATCAATAATATTATGTGAGAAAAACATAACCATAAGTGTATGGAAACATGATCAATTAAGATAATAAATCATGAATACATCTACAAAAATATTTTTCAGACATATTTAATATATATAATCTGGAAGCCCAAATCATGATCCATAGACTATACCAAGAGAAAAAACATAGTAATGTGGAAACATTATAAATTAATGAAATCATAGTGTTTCAAACATTTATATATAAAAATAGCTCCACAAAGCAGGTTAAGGATATTACACGAAGTCCCCACATAATTTTATGGTGATGAAACCAGGTCTTTTCAAACAATTATAAACATGTTATAATTTAAATAGGTCCATTCTTAATGTTTGGAACATGAAATTAGGTATATGTATAACATATTAATCTCATTAGATATAAATATTTACTGAATAATTTAGATGTTTATAAAATTCTTAACACATCTACCACATTATGAGAACCATATATATTTTTTATATAAGATCATAACACATTTATTATCCTATAATATCATTAACAATGGAAAATAAATGGGTTTCATAAAGATTACATAACCACATAGTCATAATTCATCCATAGAAATAACATGGATGGAATCATTAGTACATATCCTCATTGTAGAAAAATAATAATCTAGGTAATTCATATTATATGAAATGAACTCCAAAAGGGAATTTGATCATTTATTTAAAATCAGGGAAAAATATCATTTTCCTTTAGTATCATTGAAAAAATAAAATTTACTAAAAATGGATAAAATTATTTTATTTAAAAATAAAAATGGAAACATGTAATGTAAGATTAATATTATACAATAGTTATGATGGTGGTAAAATCATATCATTTGGAAAACATTAAAATCATGATTCCATTCACACTTTTTTGTAAAAATATAAAATGGAGTTAGATAAATACCCATAAATAGATTAATAATAATTAGTTTAAAATAATGAAAAATTTATTTAAAATAAATATTAAAAACATTAATAAAAAATTTTAATGAATTTTGATGTGTAGGATAATGTTTTATGAGCCAAAAAAAATAAGGTCAGCATTTCTAAAAAATATTTTCTCATTTATTTTAGGTAACAAAATGAGGAAAATGAAAGGAGAACCCAGAAAAATATTAAATAACCAAAGGAGTATAAATTTTTTGGGGATTAAAATATAAGTATCATATAATTTCCCACAATGTAAATTTAACATATACAACCCTTAAAAAGGGATTGTAATATAAACCCTTACTACTTTGGTATCTTTTGAATCATAAACCCCTTAGAAGAAATATATTCAAATAGAACATTAAATATAAAATATATTAGTCCATTAATTATATAACATTTGAAAAGTAGAATATATAAATCATATTAACACAAATAGGTTCAAAACATGAAACATATATCAATGACACGACACCGAGACGATGAACTATTTCCTATAATCATTAATTTATTCTAAATATTAATTAATAGAATGTATAATATATTTATATTTATAATAAATCTATAAAATAACCATATTTATAAAAATATTACTATATTTAATCCCCTTATAATTTTAAATTTCTTATTTATTAACAATACATCATTAAAATAAATATTTTTGTGTCATTAGTTCATTTTCCTATACATGTTTTAAACCAACCATTATGGTCTTTGCACCTTTTTCATAGTTTAATAATCTCCAAAATATAAATCATTTCATAAGTATAATATTTATTCATTATATACATGTTATAACTTGTCAATTAAAAGGGTGATGAAATATATATTACCTCACTTCATGGAGAAGGTAGTTCATATGTATTCACTAGTAATGTTTCTATTTTTCAATAAATAGAATGAAAGAAAGGTACATAATAATTCACCTTTATAGAATCATAATTATCTTATATTTACCATATTACATAATTATATATATCCTTATTATCATCATTGTAAATTTAAAACGGAAAATCAATCATACCTCTTTTTTGTGGTGTTAGTCCACACATATAGATAAGGGACATTATAATTTTCGATGTGATGGAATGGTACTAAGGTCGATGATATTCTTCATTAAATGAATCATAATTTTGATATAAGAATTATATATATCCTTAAAATATTTATATATTACCATCTATGAGATACCCTGAATAAAAAAGAAACATATCACTTTATGGAGGTGGTAGTCCACATATACGCACAAGTGATGTTTTCAATTCAAATATGTAAAAAAGAGATAAAAAGTGGGGTAAAAAACATTATAAAAAATTATTATATTTAAGGTAATGTTTTTATTATAAACTCTTGGTTATGATTGGCTAAAATAACTTAGAATAAAAAATAAACATGAAAGAACTCAGTTAAGAGTGATAACTCTTTGAAGAGAACATATTCATAATTGATGAATGAATATGATCTTTGTCTTTAGTATATTGGAAAGTAAATATATGTGTATGAATTATATTAGGATTTGAGGATTCATGAAGTGGTGATTCATGAAAGGAGATGGGTATTCTTGATGTCATGATTCTTGGATAATTTTTATAGAATCACATTATGGAATTAAATGTCATGCATGAAAATTTTAACATATAAATTGTGATGAATGTTGTGATGATATTTAATGTAAATCAATACAAGTGCTTATGGTGAAGTAACATTTTCTATAATAGGTAGAATATCATGAATTGTATTTCTATGAAGTGAATAAAAATAATTAAACTTGATGGCCATGAAAATAGAAATATATATATTCCATAAAGAAGAGGAAAGATAATGATTCTTGATCTGATCTTAATGATTATTGAATTGTGTCTAAAGGGAAAATTTTTTATAACATGGAAGATTATTTATGGTCATGAAAATATTCAATTTCATGCAGATATTTTTTTACACCCATGTAATAACCCTATATTTCGCATGCAGTATTGTCAATGGGTTTCCATGATGAAAGATTATATTTAACACTAGGTGTTATGCAAGATTGTACAATGATTATTATAATTATGTAAATAATCTACGTACATATTTACATAAACTCAGAAAATAGTTTTTCAATTTGAGTATGGGAATGATGATTATATGAAAAGGAGTGTTTTTTGTTTGAAATTTAAAAAGAATCATTTTTATAACCATCAATAAAATGATGCAATAGTATGCTATTTTTCATAGGTTATATTCTATATTCATGTAATGTGAATAGTTACAATTTAGAATACAATTTGATCTACATTTATTGGAAAATAAAATCAGGTTGATAGAACATAATTTAGATTCCCATGCAAAGTATGTTATGCATCCCTAATTTGATGCCATAGTACACTATTTTAAATAGATGATATGTTATAATCATGATATGAGGATTGGGAAACATTAACACATATATGTTGAATATATAGTTGAGAAACATAATATTTGGTATTTTCTTCACTAAAATTATTTATTAAGGTAATATCTTCACTAAAATGCCATGCATTTCATGGATAGTGGTTAATGAAAGTAGATTTCATTATGGGTTTCCATGTAGTTTATAGTTATTATGCTTTGAGGATATTGGTTTTTGGAAGAACAGTGAATCATTTCCTTCTATTTTGTTCTTGATGATGGTGCTTCTTGGATATTGGTTCACAAAAGAAAAGTGCTTTGCAGTATTCCCTGTAGTTCGTGTTGACAACTCTTCTCTGACAGGGGTTAGAAGAAGAAAATCACTTATCATGAAGAAGTCTGTTTCATAGATTTCCTTATATTTTTTTGGTGATGATTCTTCATGGATATTGGTACGTGGAATAATTCTTCATGTTTTTTCATTCATTCTAAATTAATTATTCTTAATGGATAATAATCTGTGTATGAGGTTTTTTCAAGGAAAACATCATTAAATAGGTACGCACATTCATAGTATTATTGTGCTATAAACTACTGGAATAACTGATCCTTTATTTCCTATAAATACCTTATTTACAGTTAGATAAATTAGATTAATAATTTCATATATGTGTTCATTTTGATCATAACCTCATATTCTGCTCTATTTGAGTTCTGCAAGGAAATGTTTTCTTTTAATGAAGGAGAAAAGTCCATGAATAGAAATGTTATGCTAAATGATATCAAAATTATTATTGGAATCATTAATGTGGTCAAATATTATGTGAAAAATCATATATTCTATGTTATTATAATTCTATTATTTAAGGAACAATTTAATCAACTTTTTGGAAAATATAGTGGATAGAAAACTAAAATTTTATATGATGCAAGAATCAGTTTTCTAGGAATCAGAGAAGTAAACTATTCTTATACTAAGTGTCAAATAATTGAACCAGAAGTACATGAATTATCATATATTATATGCTATGATCGTTTGATGATCATATGATCAATTTAGTGAAATGTTTTAAGAATTTACTGTGCATAGAAAACTGAGGATCTATATGATGCAAGAATTAGTTCTCTATGAATCAATGATGGGAACTATAAGTACTCTAAACATCAAAGAAGTGAACCAACAGTATGAAACATGTCATATATACTATGATATGATTATTTATTGTTCAAAGTAATAACCTAAAGAAATATTTGAAGACTATATTGTGAATATAAGAGTGGAGTTCGGTATTATTAAATAGTTGGTTCGCTAAGAATCAACAAAATTTTCTATCAGTATGATAAGAATAAAAGAGTTGAACCAACATTACCTAACTTATCATATATGCTATGATATGGTCATTTTATTATAATAGGTAAAATTATTTTAAATATTTTAATAATTCATAATGAATAGAGAAGTGAAATTCCATACAAGGCAAGCATCAGTTCGCTAAGTAGTAATAAAGTAAATCAATAGTACACAAATTTTCATATATTATATTTTATGGTCATTTCATGATCGTTATAAATATTTAGCATGATTTTTTATGTTTACAAAGGGTATAAGAAAATTGTAAGTCTATTCAATACACATTATTACAATATTTATTTGAGTTTAGATTCAAAAAACAGATTATTCTATGTTGTGAAACTCTCTATATTTCATAAAATAATATTTAAAAAATTATGGGCATCACTTACAAACATTTTTTGAGACTTAGAATTCATCAGAATAAGGAATAATCATTGATATAGCATAAATATGAGAAATATATAATTATCACTAAAGATAATAATCTTATGTGACCGAATCCATTATAAACTTATTTGGCTAGATAGTTTGGTCAGAGCATTCTATAATCTGAGAAGAACTAGATAATTCAATATCTGGTGTGAATGAGATTTGATACTAACAAACTTATTTCCTTAAGACATTGAAGATCCTTAATTTTTAAATGAGTATAACAAATCTATTACTCAGGTGGAGGTAAATCTATTTCTAGTTTTAAAGGATAGAATTTAAGAGAACATATGTCTCTCTATTTGTGTATCATGAACATTGAGAATAAGGGGGTTGTGACTAGGGTTTCTACCCTATTACTGAAGAGTCTCAAGGATGGGGTTTCTAAAAAGTCTATAAGTAGGATAAGATAAGACATTTTGGGGTTTCTAACAAACGGTGGTAAAATATTTTTTTGTTGTGGTGTAGAAATAGGATCTAATAGAATATCATCTACTGGGGTGTATAACCAATTTCTGTCAGATCCATTGTAAACAACTTCTTATATAGTGTAAAATATATCTTGGGGGGATTAACTTACACATAATGGAGTATGTATTTGTATCAAACCTTATAAAAATTGTGTGTTATGCTCTTGCTGGTTATTTCTACATATAAAGTAAGATAGTGTGATATCATTGAGTGGATTGAGAGACTTAAATAGTTAGAGAGGTTAAATTAAAAAGTAAATAATTTGTAAAATTGGACCACTAGTTCACCCCCCCCCCAATGGTCAATATGTCCTAGGTACCTACAATTGGTATCGAATAAAATCACCCTTTAATGGTCCAAAGGTTTTCCCTGATTTTTTTCAACCGATATTATGAAGTGCATATTCTAGGAAGTGTTTGAATTACCTCACATGGAAAAAAATGAACTTACTAATAAGGATAAAAATATGGGGGTTCTTCAAAAACAAAAAAGAACATGAATAGAAGATATGAAAGGTTGTTAAATAAGAGTCCAATAGTTTTTGGGGAAATATCGATAACTAGGGGTAATTAGAGTGGTACAATTAGTAATTATTCTTATGATTATGATTCTAATAATGAATCATCTTCAAGCTATGAGGATAATGAATCACATAGTGATATTCATTTTGAACTCAAATAACATCTAAAGAATGTTCCTAAATAAGTGGTTATGTGTCTTCTTGGTACAATCAAGGGACTCCTTTTTTATAAATCATAGAGAGAAGCCGAAGTTGAATAATTAGAGGATGCACAAAGTAAGATGTTCAGAAAGTGCATTGATCTCAGGGACCTAGTGTAATTAAGGGAATAATACATTTGTCATATTGAATTATATTTTTAATGGTATAACTATGAAAAAGTTTTGTTTGATATTTTTTTATAGAATCCTTTCATGCATATAAGAAATTTAAAAAAGTGTCTATGGGTAAAAACAATCTCAACCGGATATTAAATCCAATTGGATAAATGATTTTGGATCATTGTTTCAAGAAACTTTTGTATTATATTATGTGTATTTTGTGATGATGAGGAATTAATATAAAGATAATGTGGTCATTATTAATTATCTTATGAATTCTCTCATCAGGAGATATCTTGAATTGAAAATTATATACACCTATTTTGAAAAGACTTATGTGGTGACTTCATAATCAAAGATGTATATTTCTACTCTGACACAATTCTCATTGAAAGATTTTACTATTAAATAATATTTATCATATAGGAATAAAACCAATACATCATTTAATAATCTTTCCAAATAAGTAGTAGTGAAAGAGGTTTCATCCATATCCCAATGTAATAATTCTGCAAAATCATTTTCTACAATAAGTACATTTGTAAATATAAAATCTAAAAAAATATGGATGAGGATAATTGAAGAAGATCATAACACCATGTCAATGGAAGATAGAACAATATGTATATGTTCAGGTTTCCCACAGGGATCCCAATAGGTAGTGATGAAGACCAAAAAACATTATGTTGGAAATTTTGGATAGCATTCAGAAAATAAATGATGATCAGGGTTTGTGGGTTAATTTTTGTGGTTGAATAGATTCATTCATTTTTTCTATATATATTTACTAAAATACATTCAATTCTAAATCAAAAAATAATCCAATATAATGTGGAATAATTATAGAAAAAAATATGCAACAAAATTCATAGGCAGATAATAATTTATCACGTTCAAACTGATTTTAACTTCATGGTTGTGTATGAGATGTTTTAAATAATAGTGGTCCCAAAAGTGATACATGTACATAACAATGTGTTTCAAGAAATTATAGACCACATGAGAAATAAGTGACACCCTTCGGTAGAAATCAAGAAAATGATGTAAATCTGTTTAGTCCCAAGATTTTTTAGGAGGAGTCTTCCTTAGACTCAATACATTATAAATATCATAAAAACCTAGTCCATGAAGATAAACATGAGTTCTATATCTCAGAAAAAATATATGAGTAAATTCACTCATCTGAATCCATGTGAAAAATCTAAACAAGCTATCAACATTCCCAAAGCTATTCTTATGATTTTTAATCTAATTTGGAGAAATACAGAATGTTAAAAGCATCACAATCAAAAGATCATGATAAATGTGAAATAAATATTCAACATGAATAAGGATAATTTCATTAGATTTGTTCATCCTATGATAACTCATGTGATCATAATGTTTTTTATAAGAGATGAAATAAAGCCATTCATAATGAAAGACATTGATTGACCACATTGTTCGCACAAGAATATGTCTTGAAAAGAATGAATCGTGCATCAGAAGATGTATATAACTTGATGTCTAAATAAATAAGAAATGCATAATCCAATTAAATTGAAGGTTTGATGTTATCAATGTTACCAAAGGATAAATCAGATTTGAAATTAATATGTAGAAGCACGAAGACTATATAAAGTAGAACAAATTGGTTTGAGAAAACAATCTCAAATGTTTTGTTCACCTTGAGGAACAAGTAACCACTGTGTATTACTTTATATATATTTTAATGTATTTGTAAAAAAAATTAAAGTAATTAAATAATTTATTTTAGGTTGTAAAATCTAGACATCATGATTAGATTGTAACTCATGGAGTCTACCAACATCCCTGAAAATAAAGAAAAGTGTGTATCCCACGAGGGGGGATATTGATGAGATGAGGATATTAAATCACCACTACATAGTGAATGTGGAACATATAAATATAATTATAAAATTTGAAGATCAGTTATGCAAATAACACCTTCATCCCTCAATCTAATTATATTAATCATATCAATTAAGGGGGGTTCTTGATAAATGCCAAAATAATATAAAGGGAGATATATATCTTTTGAACAGGAATTTTATGATGTGTTTACTGATGTATGTGTATGGTATAGTCTTCAATTGAAGATTATGATTATTTTTTATCCCTATGTTGAGAGTTGAGAATTTTGGAGTATGGTTTCATATGTATGGTAATTATGGACATCATAGATAACCTTGGTTGCATGTCTCTAGTTTTTTTCACTAGGTTGGACCACAAATACATAGAGATGATTAACTAAAGGGTCTTTTCTAATATAATAATGTGCGATCATCCATATATTATAAGTGATCAATAAATTTTCATATAAGGGAGAAGATAATGTCTTTGAGAAACATATGAGATAAAATGATTCAATACTTACCCTATTTTTTCAATAATATTGGGAAACATATTTACATTCGATAGTGAATAAGTATTGAAAAAAAAAAATAAAAAGTGGGAGGATTTAATAGAAAGAGTTAAAGATTGATGAATGACTTTTTTTCATTGTTTTTAGTATACCAGAAAGTCAATATATGTGGAAGACATATTTGAGGAGCTAAGGATTCATGGCATGGTGATACATGGAAGGATGTATGGATGATTGAATTTATGATCCTTATAGAATTATTATGGACTGACTTGATGGAAATATATTTCAAGAATAATGAAATCACTATACAAATTTAACTGTTTTTTGTGATGATATTTACAATAATTTAAGACAAGTGCTGGTGGTGAATGAACATTTCTATAATAGGTGGAAGACCAAAAAATCATTTTCATGAAGTAAAGAAAACAAATTAAATAATAGTTCCATGAAAATATATAAATATATAACATGTAGAAGAATAAATCTAATGATTTTTGAATTGATCCTAAAGCTCAAGGAGTTGTGAAAAAAGTGACCCGTTGTTTGCAAAAAAGAAGATTATTAATGGCCGTGAAAATATTTATTATCATATGTATTTTATTTGAAGCCCATGTAATATCTGTATATTTAAAATTTGGCATTATCTATGGGTTTTCATGGAAATTGATTATGTGTGTTTTTAGGTTCTATTCAAGATCATCAAAAGCTAACATGAATTATGTAAATCAACTATGTATGGATTTCTCCAAGCTATTGGAATAATTTTGAAAGACGAGTTTTCGAATGTGGCTTCTTTTGCAATGTGGTTTTTCAGTTTGTAGAAAAAACTGAAATATTTATTTATACGTAAATAAAGTGAATCTACAATATAGTTATTGCATAAATTTTTAGCTATATTCATGTGATGTGAATATTGAAAATTTATCATGATATTTGTGGTGGATTCAATGGAAAAGTAAAGTAGGATGATAGAACCTAATTGATAGGTCCATTGAAAGTACACTAAATATCTATAAAATTATGCGATAGAATTATTTTTGACCCATATTTTTTTCTATAATCATGATATGTGTATCATAACAATTTAATATACTATATGTGAAAAATATAGATGGTAAGTGTACTATATGAAATTTTATTTGCTAAAATAATTTTCTAATGGAATTTAAATGCTAAACTTCCATGAAGTATGTGGATAGTTGTTCACATATAAATATTGATGTGCTGGTTTTCATATATTTTTGGTTTTAATGCTTCGCACACATTGGTTTGGGAAAAAGAGTTCTTCATGGGTATCCATTATTTTCAATGGTGGTGTTTCATAGGCAATGGTTCTCATGGGAAGATTAATTCATAGTTTTCCAGGCAGTTTGTGATGATAATTCTTTGCATAAAGTTGTTCAGAGATGAAGAGTGACTCATGGATAAAAGAGTTCTTTGGGGGTTTCTATGTAGTTCGTAGTGGTGGTGCTTAGTAGAAAGTGGTTTATGGATGAATGCTATGTGGGTTACTATGAATTTCATATCAATGATTCTTTGTGAATAATTGTTTGTGGATGAGGTTTTGATGAGATCAACATATTTAATCTACTATGCACATTAATAATATTATCATTCTATAAACTACTTCAATAATTGCTTCTCTATTGCCTATAAATACCCAATTAACCCTCATCTAAATTGGACTAATAATTTTGGAGAACTATTAATTTTGAATGGAAGATCTTATTACCCTCCCTTTCTGTTCCATAAATCACATTATGATTTTAGAAAATCATGCAATACCATGAAATATATATATATACTATATGAGAGCTTCAGTATGCTATGCATCATGGAAGTGGCCCAACGTTACGTGATTAATCATATATTCTATTCTATGATCATTTGATGATCATATGAAAAAATTAGATAACTACTTGGAGAATATAATTTTATTGGAAAACTAATGTTTTATATGATGAAAGCATCAGTTCGTTAAGAATCAAAGATGTCAAATATCAGTATGCTAAGCAACAATAACCCCTGGGCACTAGCTCGTTGTGGGTCCCAAGTACCTCGTATCTTGGTGAATGTAACCATCATAATATATGTTCTTGTGCACATGATCCAATAGTAGGGAGCATACACATATCCTTATGGTTCCCCAACATCATCATCATAATAATCATCATAGGTTAGTCAGTATTGTCATCATCAAACTTGACATGTGGAACTGGGGCCAAACCGCACAGGATCACTAGCATACTAGTTCTCGTCCACCCACCTAGATACTTGGGTTTCCATATTGTGCTCAAAAAATATCAAAAATTAATGAAATATAATTTTCACATAAAAATACCAATTCCAAATCACACACCCACCGAACAGACCACACACATGTCACATAATACTTCTTTCAGAAACAAAATTCATTTTTCACATCATACTCACACAAAACAGCCCACAAACATGTTTCGCGCCTTTCTTGCAATTTGATAAAACATTTAAGAAATCTATAAAAAATCATAAAATTTTTTGACATCTTAAATCATCAATTAACCTTTCAAACCCCCATCTTAGGTGAAAACACCCACAAAAACAATACATTTAAATCATTTTCCCACTTTTTTAACTCAATAAATCATTTACATTTTTCATAAAACAATCCCAAGGGGTATAAACATGTTTTGCACAAAAAAACAATTTCAAAACCCTCTTTTTATTCCATAATTACACCAATACTAATCCAAAATAGAATTTTAATCCCTAGAAAATTTTATTAAACCACTCTCAAGTGATATAAAATTACCTTAAATAATTCCACAAAATATACACATCAAAAACACACATTTTCAAACAAATATGAATCTTTGAAAAAAAAATGCTTTATCAATACTAAAACAATGGTTCACACGCCAAACATAATGTAATAAGAACATGATTAAAATATAAATTAATCAAATCTAACTCATCTTAAGATGATTACACATGGAACGACGTAACATTTGTTCCATAAACTCTAAACTGTTGTACGAAACATCAATCGCACCACCGTCGCACCATAAGGGAGGGAAATCTATCCAAAAACCCCAATATTTGACAAAATAGACACCAAATAAAACCCTAGGTAACAAACCAAACTTCTAGAGATTTTTTAACTTCATTAAAGAGGGAGGAAACCCTCAGGGGAAGGAATGGGAAGAAAAGATAAACACTTACTTGAAATAAATCTTGAATAAAACGATCAAAATACACCAATAGATAAATTTTCAACAAAAAAAACGAAATTGAGGTAATAATAAGGATTAGGAGTTCATGTGATAACTAAAATGAAGGAAAAATAGTAAAAATTGACAGAGTTATGGATGAAACAATTTACCTCTTCAAATCTGGATGATTGGAGAAATCCAAAGCATTTTTGGCCTAATTCACGATGAATATGAGATCCAAAGAGGGAGAGGAGAGCATGGGAGTGCGCATAGGGTAAGTGGGATTGGATAAGAGTTATAATCACTAAAAACTATAATAATGGAATGATATATTAAATAATGAAAAAAAATAAAGAAATAAATTGGATGTTGGGATGAACTTACACCTTAATAAAAAACTCAAATTCATAATTATTATGGATTTTTATGGGGTTAAAATTGAAGTGGCGGTTTATATACACCAGGGGATGATTATTGGTAAGTATAATGGGTGTAAAATGTTGATATGTGAAGGAGTAATAAAATAAACAAAATATATTTTTAAATCTCGAAATGGGCTCACGGTGTGAACCAAACATTGAAAACGCACCATTTTCACCAAAATGCATGGGAAAGCCCAAAATATATGCAATAATGTAAATTAAATGAAACATAATTTTAAAATAATTCATTTATGTGAAATTCCTCCCCACCATAAAACATTCTACCCTTGGAAATTCACAGTAAGGCCAAAATCAAAAACGAATCCCAACTGAAAGGCCGAAATAGACTCCTTTACCTTGTTTCACCCACCACCAAAAGACAAAAACACTTCCAGAGATCAATTATGGAAGTAATACTCTCAAAAACCAAAACTTACACCACATTCATGAATCAATTAATCACATTTAGACTTTATCCCAAAATATAACTCCTAAAATACTTTCCAAACAAGACTCAAGCAATTTACCCAAATGAACAACATCATCGAACAAGGTTACACTTACCTTAAATTAACTAAAAATTTGGGCACTCAACAATCACAAAAATTACCCAAATAAGATTTCGATAGTTATATAGCTCCGAATGGGACTACCTACCACCATGCCATGACCAATTACAAATCTGAGTTACTAGATTGGGGGGGCACAAATGGGCTCCCCACCATAAGAGACAACATAAATTTTCCTATAATAGAATCAGGTCACTAATAGGGGGAGGCCCAAACGGCATCCATGATACATGTGGTATAATTCCATTAGAACCTTCCAAAAGAACATACATAAGACTCATAGTGGGTCTCCCCACCATAAGAACCAACAATATTAACCGACTTGTACAGGTCGGCACGAAAAGACCCCAAAATTTAAAGTGTTGGATGGTCGAATGGTTATTCCACACAATTCCGAAAAATGTGAGCTAACTGTGGGGATCCTTCTATCTACATGGTTTTTTAGGGCATGCTTACTACTAAGCGTGCTCTCAACCTATCTAGACTAATTTCAAACTGTTCTCCAAAAACTCACAAAGGGGGAAGGAATGACATTGGTTGATAACAAGGATATGAGGTCCTCCCACATCTTTCCATCAAACAGGAAGAAAAAAAGAAAGATGACTCCACCAGAGGTTTAAACTACTACCATCTTTTATAATTAGGATAGGAATTTGTACAAGGGTTTGAACGACCATGGTATTTCCCCTAACTAGCCACCAGCATCTCTTCGGGACCTATGGATAGATCACAATGGATTGAAGCATCTTTAGCCTCACGGTTGGGCTTTGGAAACCCCAAAATGGAACTTTATCTTCTAGTGCTATAAAAAACAACATCTTAATCCCATATGGGTTCACCAAGACATAACACACTCCAAAACTCACTCTACTGAAACATGACATTTTATTGAAACAAGGCCTTAGAAGATGCACACACATTACCCCTTGTTTTCATCAGATGATAAATGGATGGAGAAGAGGATATATATAGAAACACAATTCTCTAAACAAAGGTTATCAAGATTTTATGAAAGGAGACATACATTTTGACAAAACAAAGGCACACAAATATTTTACAACTTCACCTTTACTGTCAAACAATCACATGAAATCACAAGCCATCATCGAACATGACCATTGTGATTGATTGAAATATTACATGGAGAGGGACTATATGCAACATTACCAAACATCGCACAATTCTATAAATTGGAAATAATATCCTCTCATGACCAGATTTCCAACACTAGTGGTTTAATGTGAACACCTGCATCGAAGAGACTCCAAAGGACCCAGAGGCCCTCTAAGACACCATCCACACTAACAACCTCAGACCACGTCCACATTCAAAAAATCAGGTAACTGAAGAAACTAAGTTCTCTTCCAACCATTCACGAGCACTCTCCCGCTATAAGAGGATCCAAAAAAATAAGGGGAAGGTTTTAGACTCAATATAAAAATATAGAGAAAAATATTCCACATATTAATCAACCAGAGGATCTTCCAATGGAGAATCAATCTTGACTGCAATTTAGTCTTGCATTAACTCTTAGTGGGGGTGTACCTTACCCAACTAGAGAACCCAAGGACCTAGCCAGGCTAGTCCATTGGTCCTAACATGCCACAAACTAGATCTAAACACATGAAGGGAACCACCTTAAATGAATCCTGAAACATTTTTCATAAGTAGACCACCAACCATCCATTCAACCCACCTTACCAATGATATACAAACCCAAAACACCATTCAAACAAGAGGGGTTCTTGGACTCAAAACATCCCACAATGACAACATTTCCAAAAACACAAAAGACACAAAATCCTAAACCAGTCATCAAGACATCATTTTTTTAATTCATATATTTTGAAATAAGTGGTTCAATGGTTATTGTATCCACCAATGGTACCCTATGGGCCTCACAAATGCATGTTTTTGTACCACACCGAGCACCCTCCTCATATTTATCCTGATACTCATCCTATATTTACATTAACGATCCATCATCCCATATAACCCGCATGCATGTGGTATGCCAAGGAAATACCAAAGGTTAAAACAAAAATTCCTTCCACTTTTCAAAATTAAAATATTCAACCAATACTTACTTCTTTCTCAATACCTCTAACCATGAAATAAAAAACCCAATTTACATCTTACCAAACTTTTTTTCATGAAAGGCCCAAATCATGAAAACTCGCCTTCAAATCATGTGAATTAATTTCAAAAAATTTCAAACCATTTCAATACACTCCTAATTTCATGAAAAACATCATTTTATAAATCCCCATTAAATTAGGAACTCAACTCATATCATTTTAAAACAAGACTCCAAAATTTTATAAAACCCTTCAAATGCTCCCTAGTATTCAAATCAAAATCATCCTCTAGACTCCACACATGAACTCCAAAAAAATTATCCCATTAAAAAACCTTTCAATAAATTAGAAAACTCTATTCCAAACTCTTTTTCAAAATCAACTTTAACATAATTTGCTTCTTTCAAAAGAGGTTTAAACACACCATTTTAAATTTCAAAACAATTATTAAAATTCATTTCATCCATTTCATAAATCAATCCACTTTCATTTTTTTAAACATCATTTTATAAATGTTAAAATTTCTTAAATAGAGATTTTTTTCCTTAAAACCATGTTCTAAGATTCCAACACGAAGAGACATGAGACAACATGAGAGGAAACTAGTTTTGGAGGGTGAATTGGACATATGGTTAGAACTCATATACAAATCACTTCACCCACATGAAGAGTGTTCTAGGGAAATATCCCTAGATCCACATGGCATTATAGGCCCTACGATATCACTAATACCATTAACACAACTCTCTTTTCAATTCCCCTAATCGTCATCAAACTAAAAAAAACCAAAGGACTCAGATAAATCCCAACTTTCCCTAGCGACATGAATCATGTAATGAGGTGTGATGGCCAAGAACACTACCCAGAACTGGAATATCAAGTCCCGACAGTCCTAGGTCAAGACTATCCGGATTCTTCCCCAAATTAAATGACCTAAAGAGTGAACATATCCTCATTTGATACCATTTTTTACGAACTGAATCTGGTCACCATCAAAACTGGAACCCGACCCAGCCCATGGCAAGGCCTGAAGGGCATTCTTGATCCCCACAGGCAGGAACAAGTTCTTGGGTATCACCAAATGCAATTTTTGAATGATTTACCCGCGTTTTAAATATAAAACAACAAACAAATTCAACATAAAAAATCTGGATTTTTCAAAACAAACCATCTTTTAAAAAAATCATAATTGAATTACATAATTTAAGACAATTCTCAAAGAATATAACAAATGAAGAAAAAAATGGAGAGTCGAAGTACTTTCTCATATCAAGAGGCACCACCCTCAAGCCATATCCTTGACACTGCGCTAAGAAGGACAGCTAGAAACCTGAACCACTAGCACCAACTAGAACTAAAAGATTTACCCAAACCTATGACCAAATAACCAATTATACTTACACCCAAGGGTTTAAATAGGGTGTGATCCATATCCCATTACGATTCCACCACTAAAATATTCCATGTGATAAACATTAATGGATTAAAAGTTTGAATGTTTTCATAAACAGGAAATGCTAATAAGAATTTTACAGAGATACAAATTTAAATAAAAACAATTTTCAAGTGGGTCACATTAAGGAATCAACACATTTAAATAGAATTCAAATGCTAATGAATTTTCTAGCCAAACATATTGTATACTGATAGTAAGCATAAAGAATCAAATGAGCACAATCAACGGGAAAATAACCCATAGGTACTAGCTCAATGTGGGTCCTAGGTACCTTGTATCTCGGTAAAAGTAACAATCACAATATCTGTTCTTGTGCACACAAGACACTAGTAGGGATCATACCCATAACCTAGTGGTTCCACAATAGCATAATAATTATCATCATCATAGTTTAGTTATTATTATCCCCGTCAATCATTCTACATGAAACTGGGTCCAAATCACATGGGATCACTAGCATACTAGTACACGTCCACCCATCTAGATACATGGGATTCACTCTTGTTCTCAAAAAAGTTCAAAAAGACCTGAAATATAATTTTCACATTAAAATATCAAATCCAAATCACACACCCACCAAACAGACCACAAACATGTCACATATGAATCCTTTCCAAAAAAAATAATTTCTCACATCGTACTCCCACAAAATAGCCCACAAATGTGTTTCGCGCCATTATTTAAATTTGATAAAATATTTAAAAAATTTATAAGACATTATAAAAATGTTTTACATCAGAAATAATTGTTTTACCTTTCAAAAATCTATCTTAGGTTGACACACTCACCAAAACAGTACATGTACATCCTTTCCCCACTTTGTTTAACTTAATAAATCATTTAAAATTTTCATAAAACAATCCCAAGGGGTATAAACATGTTTTGCAAACAAAAATCATTTCAAAACCTACTTTCCAGACCAAAATCACACCAATAACAATCCAAAACATAATTTTCAGCCCTACAAATATTTATTAATCCACTCTCAAGTGTGATAAAATTGCGTCAAATGATACCACAAATGATACACATGAAAAACACACATTTTCAAACAAATATGCATCTTTTAAACTTATTACGTAATAAATACTACCGAAAATGGTTCGCGTACTAAACGTAATGTAATAATAACATGCTAAAAATATAAATGAAGCAAATATAACTCATCTTAGGATTCTTACATATGGAACCAACTTCCATTTGTGCCAAAACTCCAAACTCTTGGGTGAATCTTCAACTACACCATCGTTGTACCATGAGAGAGTGAAATCAAACCTAAACCCCCAATATTTGACCAAAACGACCCCATATCTATCCATAGGTACAAACCCTAACTTTTAAACATTTTAGAACATCGTGAAAGAGGGAGGAAACCCAACAGAGAAGGAATGAAATGAAGATAGAAATACTTTCATGAAGAAATCTTGAATAAAACGACCCAAATACACATGTATATAAATTTCCAAATAGCCAAAAATGAAATTGAAGTTTTAATATGGTTAAGGAGGTCATGTGGGAACTAAAATGAAGGTAAAACTAAAACAATTGTAGGAGTTATGGGAGAAACAATTTACATCTTCAAATATGGATTATTTGAGAAATCTAAAAAAGTTTCACCCTAATTCGTGATGTATATGAGCTCCAAAGAGGGGGAGGAGAGAATGGGAGTGTGCCATGGGTATGTTGTCTCTGGTGAGAGGTGAAATCACTGAGACCCCCATAAAATTGAATAAGATGTGATATAATTAAAACAATTCAAGAAGGAAATGGGCTTTCCGGATGGCCAAACACCTTTTTAAAAAACCAAATCCATCATTATTATGGATTTATATGGGTTCCAAATTGATATGGTGGATTTAATATACCCATGTATTCCAATTGGGAAGTGTTATGGGTGTAAAATTTTGAAAAACGAAGGATTCATAAAAGAAACCAAATTTATATTTAAATCTAGGAATGGGCTCACGGTGTGGCCAAAATTTTGAAAACCCACAATTTCTACCGAAATGCATGGTAAACCCTAAAAACAAAGCAAGAATGAAAATTAAATGAAAAATACCTTTAAAAGAAGTCATGTAAGTGATAATAATTAATATTTTTTACCCTTTCACCCTGATGATAAGATTTTTATTAAGGTTATTATTCATAAGGACAAAAAATAAAACTAAACTCATCACTATATTTTATCCTCTTGATTAAAAATTTTAACGGATTTCTAAAAATTCAATTTGTATAAGTTCAAGAGATTAATTTTAAAGTAAGTGATTCAAATTAAAAAAAATGTTTCTTGAAAACCAAAAATAAAGAAATATTAAGAATTGACCTATACCAAAAAAATAAAATGATCATTAATTTGTAATTAATTAGAATATATTTAACAAAATTTATGTAATTTTATTTTAAATAAAAATCCATAACAAATTTTTATTTTAAATTAATTACATTTAATTAAAATGAATTACTGTTTTACAAAAAATGGTATTTTTCACCATCCACCAAAAGTCAATCTTTTTAGGAAAATCAAGAAATATCAATATATGAAACAATATACATGATGATTCCAAAAATAAATTGCATATTTGAAAAAAAATATCTAAAATTGGTAGAAATTAATTATAATATCAATACATAAAAAAGGAAACAAACCCCAATTTTGAAGAAAATATATTTTTAAAGCATCAATGACATTACTCCAATTCCATAAACAATAAGAAAAATTAAATGAATATTAATTCATTTGAATGTATATATAACTTAATAATTTCATTAGAATCATTTATCAATATAGATTAATTTAATCTACTGAGATAAAATTGTTTACTCATATAAAAACAGTTTTATGAAAAATGTTTATTTTTTCTTTAAAATAATATATCTTAATTTATAATGAATTGATATTTAATATATAATTGATTGTTATTTTTATAAATTAATATATATATATATATCAATAGTATAATATTCATAATGCGGTATGTTTTTTATGTAATTAATGTTTTAAAATACTCCAAATTTAATAAAACTAAAATATATTCTAAAATCATGGGGTGTTATAATATGCCACATTAGAAACCCTTTAAATATGATCCTAGTACACAAAACTACAGCTGCATTAATAGTTTCAATAAGTCAAAAATATTTTATCTTCACACGAGATTTAATGAAATCATCCATGTCTTTCTTTTTAGTAGTCGTTATTACTTAGTCAAACACCACATCAATAGGTGGTGTATGATTTTAAGATACTAAAGGAAGAAACCATATAATATTCAGTCATCTCATGTATCTGAAAAAAAACTAGTATTACTACAAAAAATATTATTCAATCATAGTGGTTTTCCTATATTAAAATTCTACAAAGATAAAAATATAAATTATATCAATATATGATTTGGGTATATCCACCCCAATGTTAATTTTGAAACTATCAATTGTATCTGTTTTTGAGTTAAATAGTCTAAATTAAGAAATTTAAAAAGGGAATTACCTAGAAGATTGAACACAGAAAGATTCTATATTGGCTTAGTCACATTGGTAAAATTATACAGAACCACAAAATTAAGTAGATATTAATGAATATTTAGTTTAAATGGAAACCAAAAAGATAAGAATCACATTAAATAGTAGAAATTAGAGACTATAGACTATGATAGTACTAAATAAGTCTCATTTAAAAATAGAAAGAAAATATTTTTTATTGTCTAAGGTGATGAACATGACTCGATGATATCGACCACAGTCCACCTTGAAAAAACTCTCAAACTCAAGAGGTGAGGGTCATAGTTAGCTAAATTTCAAAATCAAAGTATATAAAATTATCTATAATGACAATACGAACAAAATTAGTAAAGTATCCATGATTGGATCACTAATAATATGTTCACTAGATTAATTGGAAAAATAAAATGGTAATAAAATTAGTCAGGAAAACTGAATCCACTACTATAATAGAATGGAAAAAAGAGACTAGAACTCCTCTGATGGAAAAAGGGGAATATTGGAAAAAATATAGAACTTATGGTTACATCGCTTTTTGTTGTTATAGCAAACCATTATATCTTCTAGTAGAATATATTGGTTAATGTTTTATTCTTAGTTTCTATATAATTATGCATGGAATTTATGTTTAATAAAAATATTTCATCATATTCACTACTAATAGGACTAAAAACCAAAAAAAATATAGTAAATAAAGAATCATTAATCCCTGGACATAAATTCATGTGTTCTGAAACTTTTCATCCCTTCGTCAAATAAAAACACATCTCTCATTTTTCATTTTCAAACAATGAGTTTCCTCCAAAAATATCACCTATAAAGACCTCCCCATAGATATAGGTTAAATTATATTCATGAAAAAATTACATAATATTTAGGTTTGTAAGGGAATAATGGATAGTAATTAATCTCACAATAAAGGTAACTCATGGTCTCTAAAGTGTTAAAAATTGATAAATATTGAAGTTAGTTACAAATTGATTCAGATTATTTCAAAAAATATATATCAATTTGTAAAGTCTTGGTTTCGAGAGCCACACAGAGGCACCCCGTACCCAGTTGGTCACATGGCCTCAAGCGCATTTCCCCGAATGCCAAAGGATTCCAACTAGAAACAAGGGCCTTGGGTGTGATAGTGGGGAAATTATGCCCTCTTTGGCACAGTACACAGCGGAAGAGAAAAAAATAACAACAATAGCGGAAGCAGTAGACAACCATGAAAGAGTGAAAAATAACAAACTGATAAATAAACAACTGGAGTAGAAATGTATATAATGATTCATGATACACATGTGTCTAGTAAAATATCCAAACATGCCACAATGCTGAATACAGTACTAAACCCAAGTAAAAAATAAAAACAGATGAGGAACTCCTCAGCATCGCAAGCCTCAGCTTTGTCCCATTCTCTCCAACTCCAGTGCAGTCAAGAAACTGAAGTAGAAGGGCACTTTCCATTATCTATACCTGCAACAATATAATCTGTTTGGGCCCAAAATCATGACCCAAACAGGGTGTGATAAATGTCCCAATAGGCAACCACCCAAAGATCTGTGCATAACAGTCAGGGAATATATGGAAGGTAAAGTACAATAAGCAGTAAACATTAAGCAGTAAATAGGATAAAACACAGTAGTAACAAACCAAAGTCTCTAGCATATAATCAATAAACAAGAAACAAGCACTCAATAAAGTTGAACAAAAAGGTAACATGTGGGTAGTTCTCACAGCCTAACCCCTAAGGTTAAACCTAGAAGTACTAGCAACCCTCTAGGAGTCACACACAGTCTCACCCCTCTGGTTTAGTTAAATAATAGACTCTCTAAGAAAGCACTCACTATCAATTCCTCCTATAGTCTCAAATCATACTAAAGGCTCTCTGGGGAAGCACCCAACATCTATTCCCCTTGTGGCTTGCGTCGAGGCACTACAGACACTCTGAGGAAGCACTCAACTTCAATACACTCTGTGGACTTGCATCGTAAATTAAAGACACTCTGGAGAATCCCTTACCTCCATTATCACTATGGTCCACTACACTAGGTTCTCATAGCCCTGTGTAAAATAAACATTCATAGCGCGTGTATCGGCCCATGTAATCCTCAATAACTACTTGGCTATCATTCTAAGGAACAATAGCATATTAGTAAAACCATTCAATTATCCTAAAACTAGGCATGGCAACTGGAAGAACGCCAAACAAGAAAAAAAGTAAGAAAATCATCTAGAGCATAGTAAAAACTACCATATTCAAAAGCAATTACCTCTACTCAAGTAATCAAGCAAAAAAGGCAACAATAAGGGAAAAACAGGAAACACGCAATACCCCGTTAAAGGGAATTGGTGGAATTTGAACAAAATATTCACAGACTTCCTACGGAAAGGCACAAACCACCTACCTCGATTCTAGGAGAATCATATACATGAACCACGATGATTGATTCTCCTTAGAACGTCGAAGATCTGAGAAAACGTCAAAAATGTTCAACCAATGATATCTTGAGAAAGAGGAGAAATTTGAAAACAATGCTCTAGGAGAAGGAATAACTCACCGCTATGGTTCCAATGCAATCGACGACGGTCGATTCGGAGAACAAATGAAGGCATGAGAGCTCGGAGAAGAAACGTGGTCATACGGGTCGCTCTCGATCGAAGAAGCCGAAGAATAAGAAGAGCGTTCTATCTGTCAGGCGTGACCTCGGTCCATTTAATGAAAAACAAAAAGAAAATACACGGCATGTACTTATAGGGTACACGACGTGTACTCTTTTTTCCGTACTACGCTTTAAGCGGCCTCTACATCCCCCCTACACACTGTGTGTGTGGCCCGGACACGGCCAGAAAATGTCTTGGCATGGCAAGGGAGTACACGGCATTTACTTCAAAAATTTCTTGAAACCCCTCATTTCTCAAAAACTCTAGGAAAAAGGAAGACATACCTGAAATGAATATCCAGGTTCTTACAAACTTCCCCCCTTAAAAAAATCTGTCCTCGAATTTCCCTAACGAGGTGGAGAAGAATAAACACTGAATAGCCCTGGCCACTGCGATCGTACATCGGCCTCCCTTTCCCAGGTCTCAGCTTGTACTCGCATGTGCTACCATAGAACCCGTAATAGAGGAACATAACACCCACAGAGAACCTTTGTACTCTAATCAGAAATCCGGATAGGATGATCCTCAATCAATTCATCCGCTTCGAGCTCAACCTCCTCAGGATGAAAGACATGAGATGGGTCTGAAAAGTAACTTCGGATCTGGGAGACATGGAAGATGTCGTTCATGTCCCGGTACATCTGAGGTGAAAACAACTGATAGGCAACCATCCCAAATCTCTCCAATACCTCAAACGGACCTATGTACAGTGGTAAAAGATAACCCTTTCTCAGAATCCTCTTGTGTCCTAACCACGGTGCGACATGTATGAAAACATGATCCCCAACTTCGTACTCTAGAGGTCATCTCTACTGATCAGTATAAGAATTTTGTCGAGACTATGCTGTAGCCATCCTCTTCTGAATCAACTCTATCTGCTCTGATGCCTCCTAAACAAGATGAGGTCCCAGCAAAGCTGCCTCCCCTATCTCCAACCAGCATAAGGGTGATCGGCATGGCCTACCATACAAAGCCTCATAAGGTTCCATCTGAAGAGTTTCCTGGAAACTGTTGTTGTAGGAAAACTCCCCTAGAGGAATATACTTCTCCCAAGAACCACCAAAGTCTAGAATGCAAGCTCGAAGCATATCCTGAAGCTCCTAGATCGTATGCTCGGACTGGCCATTAGTCTGGGAATGGTATGTTGTACTCAAAAGTACATGTGTGCCCAAAGAAATCTGAAGTCCCTAGCAGAACAGAGAAGTAAAGTGTGCATCATATCTGAATCAATGGAGTGTGGAACTCCATGCAGACAAACAATCTCTCGAATGTACAGTCGTCCCATATCATCAACACAGAAGGTCTCTTGATCGGTAAAAAGTGAGCAACATTCGTAAGCCTATCGACGACAACCCAAATAGCATCGTTACCTCAGGGTGACCTCGGTAATCCGATCACGAAGTCCATCATGACATCGTTCCACTTCAAATACGGAATGGGTAACTGCTGCAAAAGGCTTTCTAGTTGCTAATGCTATGCCTTCACCTGCTAACAAGTAGAACACCTCAAGACGCAACCAACAACATCCCTCTTCATACCTGGCCACCAGTACTGGCGATGAAGATCCTGATACATTTTGGTGATGCCAGGATTAACTACCCAATCTGAGGATTGAAAATCACCCATCAGCTCCTCGTGTATGTCTTCTGGCACCCATACGCATCCCTGGAAACGCAAGATCTCATCCTTGACCACTGTCCATCCTAGAAGAGGGTCCTCTCCTGACACACTCTCCCACATAACTAAGCCTTCTGAGTCTGATAGATGCCTCTTCCGCACCCTATCCAGAAGTGTAGAGGTAACAGCTACAGAAGATAGTTAAGTCTGTCCATGTCTTTTATACAACTCCAAATTCATCTCAAAGAACATATCCATAAGTTCTAACTCACTATTGGCCGCCTGAACTTCCTAAATCTGAGTTCTCCTATTCAACGCATCTACCACTGCGTTGCTCTTTCCCAACGTATAGGAATGCTCAAAATCAAAAGACTCAAGATACTCAACCCACCTGCGCTGTCTCAAATTTAGATCACACTGAGTGAATATATAATTGATAATCTTCTGGTCGGTGAAAACCACAAAGTTCTCTCCCACAAGTTATTATATCCAACAGTGTAAGGCATGAACAACAGCTGGCAACTCCAGATCATGTGTCGGGTAGTTCCTTTCATGTGGCCTCAACTGCTGAGACCCGTATACAATGACTCCATCTCCCTGCATAAGCACATCGCCCAGCACGATACCTGATGCGTTACAATAAACTGGAAAGCTCTTTCTTGACTCTAGAAAGAATATTATCGGTGTGGATGTCATCCTTCCTTTCAGCTACTGAAAGGCTAACTCACAAGAGTCTGACCATAAAAACTTCGCCCCCATCTTGGTCAGTCCTGTCAAAGGTGCTGCAAGGCATGAAATGTTCTGAATGAACTTTCTATAGTATCCAGCCAACCCTAGGAACTATGTACCTCAAACAATTCTTTGGCTGCTCCTAGGAAACTAAATCTCTCACTTTCTCTAGGTCCACTTATACTCATGCCTCTGAGATGACGTGACCCAAGAAGTGAATCAGATCCATTCAAAAGTGTAACTTCAAGAGTATACCATAAATATGATACTCTCTTAGTGTACTCAGAATGATCTTAATATGGGTAGCATAGTCGTGTTGAGTTTGATAGTACACCAAGATATCATCCACAAAGACCACGATGAAGGAATCCATGTAAGGATGGAACACTCGGTTCATCAGTGCAATCAAAAACTGATGGCACATTAGTGAGACCGAATGGAATAACTGTATACTTGTAGAGACCATACCTACTCTTGAAGGTTTTCAGAGGTATATATGATGGTATAACGTGCAAATGATGATAATCAGACCTCAAATCAGTTTTCGAGAACACGCGGGATCCTCGAAGCTGATCGAAGAGATCATCAATCCTTGGAAAGGGATATCGGTTCATGACTGTCAACTGGTTCAACTTCCAATAATCCACACAGAGCCTAAGGGTATCGTCTGACATCATCACAAACAGGACAGCCGATCGCCAAGAAGATGTACTGGGTTAGATGAAACCCTTTTCATGCAGCTCCTCCAACTGCTACTTTAGCTCCTGCAACTCAGGTGTAGCCATCCTATAGGGAGGAATGGACACTAGTGCCACTCCTGGAACGAGCTCAATAGATAATTCTACCTCACGCTCTGGAGGAAAACCTGAAATGTATTCTAGGAAGAGATCCCTAAAACAATCCACCACTGGAGTAAAATCCAACTATGATGTCCCCTGGTCATCTAGATAAAGACTAGCAATCTGGTTTTTCACCCTTCCTAGCCCATGATGCTCGAGTTATGATCCACTCGCCTGAACATCACATTCGCCTCTATGAAGAAATGATTCACCCTCTGGTGAAATGAAACTCACCCTATAATGATAATAGTCGACAACTTCCAAGAAATAAACCAACCAGTCCTTCCCAAGAATGACATCATAGCATGCCATCTCTAGGACATAAAGATCCCATAAGAAACGATACCCTAAAACCTCGATAGGACACTCTCTGCACTAATGTACACTAGATGTCCTCACTCCTAAAGGTGTGTCTGGTGTCAAAAAATCGGAAGAAGAAAAGATATTGATCCCAAGGATATCCACAATAGCAACAGAGATAAAGAAATGCACAGAACCAGTATCGAAAAGAGATGAAGATAAAACTATGGCTACTAAAATCGTACCTAAAACGGTAGAAGGTTCAGGATCCTTCTCCTGATAGGTATGCTCCAACGCAAAAGTCTGGCCTGCCCCGCGGCCCTGTGACCCTACCTGACCACTCTAAGATGATCCGCCTTGATGGCGCTGAAGGACTGGTGACTGACTACCATGTCCTTGACCTCCACCTTGGCCCGAATGGTTGGAAAAACTCCAGTTTTCTGACTGGTGAGAAACTGGTGGTGCCGGTCCTGAACGAGGAGTCATGGGAGAACCCGTGTCACCATCTACTGGTGAGAAAACCTGGCGGAAACGTTGAAGGTGACCCATCTTGCTGTAATATATGCACTCCATTAGGTCTCTCTGGCACTACGACCTCGTGTTCCCTGCCCTTCCACACTGGTAGCATACTACTTGGCTACCTGAAGATGAATCTTTCCTCCTTGGATCACCACACGTAGACTCCCTATAGAGCTTCCTACTATCAACTAGAGGAACAATAGCTCTGGAAACAGAACCGCCCTGGATCGCAGCTCTGGAGTCTCTCAAATTGCGCTCCGCAATTAGCGAATGGTTGAAGATGGAAGTGATAGAAGTAAACTGGAAGATATTCACGTATAAGTGGATCTCCAGTCTTATAATATCCTCAAACTTCTTTGCTAAGAACACCCCACTTCCATCCAAGACGCATGTGAAACACTGCAGCTCAGTGAAATGAGAGTAATACTCCATGATAGAAATAGTAACATGTTCTAGACTCATGAAATTCCGGGCTCGATCGGCCCTCAGGGTCTCCGCGTTGAAGTAGTCGTAAAACATGTGCTAGAACTCCTCCCAAGACATAAGCTGCTGATGTCCCACATGTGAGATCATGTCCCACCACCTCTTGGAAGAGTCTCGCAGCATATAGGTAGTGAGCATGACTCCCCTCTCTGGAGGTGTTTTAAGATGCTCAAAGATAGTCAGCATGGCTTCCAGCCATGACACTGCAGCCTGTGGTCCTCCTTCCCCCGAGAAAGTAGAAGGATGCTACTGTTTGAAAACCCGCCTCAAGTCTGCCATAGTCATGGAAGGAGGCGGTGCTCCCTGAATGTTTTGTATCATCCTCATAAAACCTTCCCTAATTTTCAACAACGCCTGCAACTGGTATGACAGCCGGTTCCAAGGCTAGCCTGACTGGAGGATCCGTAGGAAGTCCCTGATCAACTATATATGGCATCTGATCACTTCCTGATAGCTAACGTTCAACCAAAGGACATCTCAGAGGAATTGCTCTGAAAGATCAAAAGCATGCAATAGATCAGGAAAACAAGGACAACGAACAATGGATTACAAAAAGAAAACAGACGAAGGAAACAATCAAGGTTTACAAACGAGACTACAAGGCGTGTATAAACTCAACACGGCCTATACTTAACTCAATTCTCCTGCCCATGTCTCCTTGCATAGCTGACTCAGGTGGTATTCTTAAAAAAATACTACACTGTGTGTTTTGAGTGGACACGACATGTTGTAGATGAGGTTTCATGACCTGTGTTGTTAGTTACATGGCCGTCTACACAGCTGAGACTACACTGCGTGTTCCGAACAAACACAGTGTGTACATGAATATTTTTCCCGACCCGCGTTGTTGGCGACATGGCCAAGTACACGGCTGAATCTTACACAGTGTGTTCTGAACAAACATGGCGTGTATAGGAGGAGAGAACATCGATCCATGTTGTTCGTGACACGGTCGGGTACTAAGAACAGGGATACATGGCGTGCTCATACAAAACACAGCGTTTATGACACGAGTTTTCCCGACCTGTGCAGTTAGTTACACGTCCGGGTACACGCTCACTACTACATGGCGTGTACCTACCATACACGGTATTTTCTTGGAGATTTTCACAACTCATGTATCTTCTCACACTGCAAGTGACACGGTTTAAAACTAAACGATGTGTATATATAATGTACATGCCGTGTATTCTGGGTTTGTTTCCGGGAAGTAGCTCAGAACTGCACTGAGGCACAGAAAACACAAAAAATAAGGCATGGATGTGCCAAATTCTGATCTTTGAGGGCCCATACTCCCCACGAATCAAATATTGGCATCCAATACAGTCATATGTAAGGAAAACAGGTCAATGATTCTCTAATTTCTGATTCAAGAGGGCCCATAACACCTCGAGGACCCAAATTTGGCGTTCATTTATGCAAGGTACAAAACAAACAACCATTCTATCAAACTGCATAGATTCTATCAAGAACCTATTAAAAAAGCATGTATAATCTACACAAGTCTGTCACAACAACATGCAATCGCTAATGCACCATAGATGGCATGGTAAGAATGCATGTCATGTGATTTCTAACAAGTGCCTATATGATGCATGAGATGGCATACGCTCATCTCATCGGGTTGCGATAGAAACAAAACCACAATATCTATAACAAAAAACAACACAAATCATGTGAATCACTCTAGGTGAAATCCTATAAATCATAAAATCTGAAAACCAGAAAACTGCAATAATCGAGGTAGTATGGCTTTTCCCTGTACATGGGTCAGCTACTCCCAAGCACAACTTAATACCAAGTACCAGATCTATCTTATCCCTAGCTAAAGGCTCAAAAAAGTAAATCAAGAGAAAATAACTCCTCTAACACCACATTGTAACGTCCTGGTTCCGAGAGACACCCAGAGGCGCCCTGTACTCGGTTGGTCACATGGCCTTAAGTGCATTTCCCCGAACGCCAGAGGTTGCTGACTAGCAGCGAGGGCCTTGGGTGTGATAGTGGGGAAATTATTCCCTCATTGGAATAGTACACCGTAGAAGAGAAAACAATAACAACAATAGCGGAATCAGTAGACATTCATGCAAGAGTGAACATTGATAGATTGATAAATAAACAACTGGAGCAGAAATGTATATAATCATGCATGATAAACATGTGTCTATGAAAATAGCCAATCATGTCACAATGCTGAATACAGTAATAAACCCAAGTAAAAAAGAAAAATAGATTAGCAACTCCTCATCATCACAATCCTCAACTTGGTCCCATACACTCTATCTCTAGTGTAATCATGAACCTGAAGTAGAAGGGTACTTTCCCTTATCTATACCGTCAATAATATAATCTGTTTGGGCCCAAAAGCATGACCCAAACAGGGTGTGAGACAAAGTCCCAATAGGCAACCACCCAAATATATGTGCCTAACAGTCAGAGAATATATGGTAGGTAATGTATAGCAAGCAGTAAACAGTAAGAAGTATATAGGATAAAACATATCAGTAATGAACCACAGTCTCTAGCATAAAATTTATAAACAAGAAACAGCCACTCAAGCAAGTAGAACAAAAAGGTAACCTATGGGTAGTTCCCACAGCCTAACCCCTAAGGTTTACCCTACAAGTATTAGGAACCCTCTAGGAGGAACACACAGTCTCACCCATCTGGTTCAGCTAAATAATAGACACTCTAATAAAGAACTCGCCGTCAATTCCCCCTATAGTCTCGTATTGTACTAAAATCACTCTGGAGAAGAACTCAGCATCTATTCCCATTGTGGCCTGCATCGAGGAACTATAGACTCTCTGAGGAAGCACTCAATGTCAATTCCCTCTATGGTCTCGCATCGTAAATTAAAGGCACTCTAGAGAAGCCCTTACGTCCATTCTCCCTATAGTTCACTACACTAGATTCTCACAACCCTATGTAAAATACAGATGAATTGCGCGCGTATCAGCCCAAGTAAACTTCAATAACTACTTGGCTATAATTTTAAGGCACTACAACATAATAGTACAATAGTTCCACTATCCTACAACTAGTCATGGAAACTGGAAGAACGACGAACATGAAAACAAGCATGGCAATCATCTTGAGCGTAGAAAAAACTTCCATATTCATAAGCAATTACCTCTACTCAAGCAATCAATCAAAGCATGCATCAACAAGGGGAAAATAAGAAACACGCAATACCCCGTTCAAGGGAATTTGTGTAATTTGAAAAAAATATTCACAGACTTCCTACGGAAAGGCACAAACCACATACCTCGATTCTAGGATAACGATATACGTGAACCACGATGATTGATTCTCCTTAGAACGTCAAAGATATGAGAAAATTTTAAACATGCCCAACCAGTGATAACTTGATAAAGAGGAGAAATTGGAAAACATGGCTCTAGGAGAAGGATAAACTCACTGATGTGGTTCCAACGCAATCGACGACGGTCAATTCGGAGAAAAGATGGAGGCACGGGAGCTCGGAGAAGAAATGTGGTCGTACGGGTCTCTCTCAGTCAAAGAACCTGAAGAAGAAGAGTGTTTTTTCAGTAGGCATGACGCTGGTCCATTTAATGAAAAACAATTACACAACGTGTACTTCTTGGGTACACGGCATGTACTCTGTTTTTCTGTACTCTGCTTTAAGCGGCCTCCACATCACCCCTACACACCGTGTGTGTGGCCCGGACATGGCCAGCACACGGCGTGGCACGGCAAGGGAGTACACGGTGTGTACTCAGAAAGTACATGGTGTGTACTTCAAAAATTCCCAGAAACCCCTCATTTCTCAAAAACTCCAGGAAAAAGGAAGAAACACATGAAATGAAGATCCGTGTTCTTACACAATTATTTTTATTCATTAATATTATCCATCTATGTTAAAATATTGTAAAATTATTCTCTAAAATTAAAAATAACCCATGAATTCTGCCAAGAAATTATGTTGTATGAATTAATATTTTAAATAATCTTATATACAGCACAGATGAATAAAATCATAATCCCTGGAATATAATATGAATGTAAAATTTTTTATTTTCAAAATCTCTTGAAAATATTTAAAATTTAAATAAAATAATGAAAATCACAATATAAATACATTAACCTTTAGTTCTCAAATAAAATGGCCCCATCGCAACTGAATTGGTGCCCAAACATTGATGTTGAGCATTCTATTAAGCTCTATTTTTAAAAAAAACATTAAAAAAATATGGATACACGCACACTAATCTTTATAACATGTTGATATCCCTCCTCTACACATATATATTAATACCATCATTTAATTTTATATGTGATTATAGAAATTATTGTACAGAACAAAATTTAGGTAGTAAATAAAGAAATATAATGGATATATGAAACCTGTTTATTCTCAAATGGATAGTATGAGAAAATCTCATATACATTGTCATTATATAAACATAGAAAAAAATTAATATATTACCATTTATTAAAATAAAAATAATGTAATAAAAATAAAAGGAAAAGTAAAATTTGGGTTAACCCACAGAGAGATACCTCATTTTTATATCTATAACTAAATAGTGATACTGGTTATCCCATGTCTAATGAAATATTAAATATCTTTGAAAAGAATTACCACATTTTAAATCCTCAATGGATATTTTACAAATAATTTTTTTAGAGGTATCATCTCCTCATGTATTTTATATCCACCGCCTGTCTAATCAAGAACTTAAAACAATGGGGTATAAATGAATCTATAGGGATTATTCTTCAATAGATTAAGGAGAAAAGGTAATCATTGATTTTATCTTATTAAACTCAATAAGTAGATTCATCTCTTTAAAGTGAGAATATATTTCTACATGAGGGTCTATATATGTTAATTAGTGACAAAATAGGCTCCTTTATCCTCTCTTAAATAGTTGAAAACACTTATTTGGATTATTATAAAAAATTATAGGCAAACCATCTGTGGTTATGAATTTTAAATATTTCAACAAGAGATATATTTTTATATTTCATTTAAAATAAAATCAAACCAATCTGAATTAATTATAGAAGCATATACCTCAATGGTTTCATCATGTAATTTTTTAGTTATGATTTTCATATGGGAAACTATAAATAATAGGCTCTTGTAGTGGAAATTCTTTCTCTTAAAACCTCTTAATATCTCCAACATCATCAATAAAATCTATATTGACACATTCATAATATGTTATATTGGGTAAAATAGGATCTCTGGGTTATTTCGATTGGGATTCTCCTCCATTATATCATTTACATGTATTATATTTTTTTAAATTATCTTTTCCAAAATAAATCCATTTTCTTTGATATAATAAAATCTGTATACTCTTACTTTAGGGAATTTGTTATTACCGTTCTCTTTGTACCCATCCTACTAAGAATAGATTATGCAATTTCCATAAAATAAATAAAATAATTATAAATGTTTTTACCCATTTAATTTTATATATAGGACAATAGGACTAAGTTGAATAAATTTAAAAAATAAAGAAAAAAGACACAAAACAACAAATGAGAAATACTATGTTACTTTCTTATCCTCCCAAATAAATGTGAAGAATCTAATGATTAAAAAATAAATTCTAAAATAAAAAATCAAAACAAAATAAAAAACTATGTTCTCTCCAACTTAATACTATGAAGGAAAAAATTATTCAAAATAGATTGTAATTTTTTATAGGACTCTCCACAACTCCATCGATTTCAGGATTTCTCTACCTAGTATAGGATGGTTTGGGTGATCACTACATGAAACCAATGAATCATCCAAATTTATTTCCAATATGTTTAATATTTAAATTACATAAAATTTAGTGTATATCCCATGAATTCATATCTACTGGATCATGTTATACATGGATAGTTAGTTTATCTATTTCCAAAATTAATTAAATAGTATATATTGAAAACCTTCTTTTTTATTACTTTATGATCATGATTTTTTGCAATATGGAACTCATTTTCATAAATGGCCATGAATTATCCACCAAAAAAATATATCCTTTTTATAATCCATAATATTCATATAGAGATCCACAGAGAATCATTAGATATATTTATTGATGGGTATATAAGTTTTTAATGGATTTTTTGTAAGATTGTATAGGTAAATCTTATTATTGAGATGATGCATATTAGTTTAATATACCCACTACCATTAACAACTAATCCCAATCACAGGACATGACCTTTTTTTATTTCATTAAAAATGGTATCAACCTTTCATAATGTAAGTCATTTCATGCTCTATTAAGTTATTACATTTTAAATTTGTTTCATACTTCTGATATGATTTTATAAGCCTCATTATATGTATCACCTTCAATTATCATTGACAATATGGTAATAATGTAGAGTAAGATGTCTTATATGATAATAGTTAATTGGCCACAAACCCAAAATAGAGAGTTGTGGTAATTTTTTAATGTTTAGAAATAATATTTTATGATTGGTTTTGTAGGAGATGACATAGCATAGTAAAAAGTAATAACAATCCTTCTACCATTTTATTATTCTGTCATTGACCACTAATATGTGAGAGTTGTTTGGGATTGTATCTATTGTAACCTCTAATATAGTTATTACAAAAAGTTTCATCCACTAATGGGTAGTTACATGTCGGTATTATTGACCCCTAATGTCTATAAATGTTAAAATGTAGTGTTATGGTTTGGTATGACATTCTTGAACTTCTAAACATGACAGACCTTTTCCCTTAAACCCCTTAATAATCATTATTTTCCCTAAGACTAAATCATATCCCTTTCACTAATTCATAATCTAATAGACTCTTTAAATATGATAAATTTGGTATTAATGAGGATAATATAGGTCTAAGAGGGGTTAAACATGTCTAATTAAGTGAGTTTAGGGTGTTTGATGGGTTAAAGAACTCTTGTAGGTCGTACTAATGAAGTAAACCACAGTGTTGAGCCTTATATATTGAAGATAAGGGGAAATGGGTACCCATTGTGCATGTATTGATTGGAAATAGGGTTAAGTAGAGGATTATATGTAGTACTAGTAGGTAAATGATATGGAAACTATAAGAGGGGTTAATTATAGTGAAAATACTACTGATAATTTTTCTCACCCAATCAATATTTCAGTTGATAAAAAGATATATTTTAAAAATAAAATGTATTATATAAAATAAAATCATTCCAACTAGCACATTAATAATAGAAAAAAATAACATCCAATATTTAAAAGAATATTAACAAAAATTTCAAAGTAAATAAATTAGAATTTAAAATATATTATGAGAAAAAGGATGCTTTTTCAAAAAAATTAAAATATTACTATGAAAGATATAGTATTATCAAACAATTCATGTAATATGAAATATTCTATTTTAAAACAAAACAATGTGTGGATAAATAGACCAAACTCATGGTATCATTATGTTCTAAACATTATATCTCCTTAGACTAATTCATTTAGCATTATCATGTTCAACACTAGGAACCTCTTGGATAATAGCATTAATAATAGGTAGTTCTATCCCTAAAGAGCATGTTGATATCACCAATTAGAATAATGTAAAAGTACCCTAAAATTCATTCAATGTAACTTATTCAAAATCTATAGATAGTTATTACCAAAACATCATTATTCATAGAGATCTAAAACAGAATATTCCTCCCCATAATATCATCGATCACAAATATTAGGCAGTGAAAAATTATAACTGAAATCCAAGAGAACTATAATGAAACCTCAATAAAAAAATATCTTACCAAAGAACAATTAGAAAAAAATATAATCAAAATAATTCAAATCAGTGAGATGATACAAAACACCACATTAAATTATTTTAATACCTGAGACACTACTATTGTAGATAAATTCTATATCATGAATCAATTGTAAAAATAAACACTTTAAAGAGACTTCTTTCTAGATTTTTTTGAATGAATAATTTTATAATTTAAAATTATCTAAAATAACTAATTTTTTTAATTCACAATTTTATAATAATCTTAGTATAAATTATATATTTATTTCTGAAAATTCCAGTTTTTATTCAGAAGATATGATTTTCGAGAAACTTGTAATTTATATGCCTCTACCATAATAAAATAATGGCCAAGAATTTTATAAAACCTTTTAAGTAAGAAAATTAATTTAAATAATAATATAACATATTAAATTTTTTATTTCAACTTAGAACATTTATGTAAAATTGTTTCAAACTAATTAAATTGTAACATTAATAAGAAAACTATTTTTAGTCTATTTGGTGAATCAGTTTTTTTCAACAGTTGATTCAGTGACAGTTTGACATGAAATACTCATATACTATATTTTATTTTTATTAAATCAATTTATTTCATTAAAATTAAAATCCAAAGTAATATTATCTTATATGTACATTTAAATATTAAAATCATCATTTCTCTAAAAATAGTTCACAAGATTAAGTGTATTTATTTTAAAATTAAAATTTCAAACCATTAAAAATTGAATTTGATAAAAATAATTTCCAAATTTTAATTTTAAGAATAAACTTATGAAAAATGGTCAATATTAATATTTTTCATTTAAATTAATTAATATGTTAATAAATTAATTAATAAAGAAAAAGTAATTTAGGGAAACTATGAAAAGGTTAAAACCAAAATAATTAAAAACTCAAATATTTCAAAAAAAAAGAGTGTTTTAGGTTATTCTTAACTCAAAATCCATATACTATACTATTTTTTATATTTTATAGCCTTTGAAACTTGAATAATAACCTTAAATTTTTGAAAATGCAACTGTTACTCTCAAAACTACCCTCCTCTTCACAATGCTTTGAGAGGGGGGCATTCCGAACTTCAATAAACGATGTTATCATTTCATACAAAATGAGTATTAAGATGTGTCTTTTAAAATAATAAAATAATCATAAATACATAATAAATATTATGTATAACATATATAAATTGAGTTTCCATCATAATGTCCACCCTGAAAAGAAATAAATGAAAAAATGAACAATCATCATTTTGTGAGGCAGTAGTTCACTTTACACATAAACAGTGTGTTAATTACCCATTAGATTGATATCTGTGTAAGTTTAGAAAAAAAATAAAACATAAGCATCTTAAAATATTTAGTATACTTGATTTTATATATAAACAAGGAATAAAAAATATTTTTGGTAGTTGATAATGTAAATAAAATTAAAGAGCTTCAGGAAATACTTTACCTCTTAATAGAGTAACACCTTTTGTTTTTCACCAAAAGGATTACATGAATTGATTTATGATAAAATGGATGATTCATGTAGTAAGGGAGGGATTTAGGGGAGTGAATTTGGAGTAGATTTTCTAAACCTAAGTGTCTTGAGAGGTGTGGGGATGTGGTATGAAAGGAGGCCTTTTATAATGGTGGGGGAGTGGCACTACTGTAATATTATAGAAGGAATGAACTTCACCCATGATGTTTTTATTAAAATTGGATAAATAATGGTCAAAATTTGACCTCAGGTAGGATAGGGTTAAAATATATTATTCCAATGGATTTTTGAAAACATTTTATCACATATAATGATTTATGTTTAGGGTTTAGTCCCATGTTTTCCATAATTTCACCGTAATCGTTGTAATTAATTTTAATTACTTTCAATAATAATTTTTCTATAAAACTAAGTTAACATTATTAAAATTTATAAATTATGAGGAATAAAAATATTTAATACATTTTTTAAAATTAAAATCCATGAAGTTTAAAATTAATTTAAATTTAATCTCATAGAAGGAACAAAATGCACGATTTTAAATTAAAAATGTTCCCAATTTTGCTATGTTTTTATATTCAATTTAAAAGTTAAACTGATTTCGATGAACTAAATTGGATAAATTGATAAAAATATGTTATAATTAAAATTTAAGACCAATTAAAAATATAATTAAACCATGTTAGTATATTAGATGAAAAATCTTTTTGAACGAAATTTTACTATTTTTTACAATTCATTAAAATTTTGAATGGTTCAGAAATATATCACAAAATCACCCTAAAATAATAATTATATTTTTATTTTAAAATTTAAATTTATTTTAAAATATTAAAACAATTAATGTATCAAAATTCATATTTAAATAGTGGTTTCCACTAAAAAATAGTAAAATTTCTTTTATAAAAATATAGGGGTGTCTATGTAAAATAGGGTTTGTTTTTATCTTATGCCTATAAAACTGAATGGTTGAATATAAATCATATTTATTTAATATATAACTTATATATTGAAATAAAATTATTAAATAATTGTTATTAATTATTTTTTTGAGATAAAACTCCTTTGGATGCATAAAAAATAATATTTCTCTTTATATCCAATCAGTTCTTGTTTTCATTTCTCAATAATTGAAACCAATGATTTAATTTTATATTTATATAAACCATGTATTTTAATAATTTAGTCAATACTATTCATAATACCCAATTTAAATCTTATTATGTTAAATAATAATATTTTAGTAATATATTATTTTTGTTAAAACTTCGTCTTATGTGTAATGCAAGTCATATAAGAAAGTTTATCTTGCAAGTAATGGTCTCTAACATGGTGTTTCACGAATTAAAATGTATATGATATATTTTAAATATATTTTAAATTATTTTGATATTAAATTTTCTTACACTCTTTCCGATGTGTGTCATCCACACTATTGAATAAAAAATTGTACTTTAGACTTTTGGGGTGTTGCATTATCCTCCACCTTAATTAAATTGTATCCCTGCAATTAAAATTTGATCTAGGTAACATATTGTTTGATATTTTATATATTTAAATCCTGCATTGTGATATGGGTTCATAAATCATCTTCTAACATAGAGAGAGTGGTAAGTACAATGGTCAGATGGACTACCATGTAATTATGTCTCTAAGTATGAGAATATTAGTCAAAAAGCGAAAATACATACTTAGAGGAAAAGAATAAATATTTATAGGCAGTGAATGTGGTCATAAATAAAAAATAATTTAATGATAAATATAAATTTTAGGGATTAAAATCCATAAATATTTGATGATTTAAAAGACCATCGATTCCACAATAAATAATGTAGTTGGAAAAAAAATCTAGATTATTTTCTTAATGTTGAGTAATTATTTTACTACCTAATAATACTCAAAAATATGATTTATTGATATATTTAACTTTAATAACAACCATTTAATATTTTTTTGGTACTTATATGAAATTCTAATTCGACCCTTACATCATGAAATGGGTGCCCAAAAATTAACTTCAATCCTTGAAGCACTAAACAATTTAACGGATAAAAAGGCCAATAAAAGAGTGAAAAGTTTAACTATTTGTCTATAAATATTCTTTAAATTCAATATGGTTAATATATTAATATGTAAACCTAAAAAAGTAACATTTTTGGTTCATTATTAATATCTATTTCTCAAATTGTTTAAATAATTACACATTAACCAAGAAATTGTGTAGTCTATCAATAGGTGAAAAACCTTTATCATCCATCAGTCAGGGGTTCAAGCCCTGAAAACATTCCAGACATTATTGGTTGTCACTTGATATAAAAGTTGTCTTTTTCTAAAAACATATTAATATAATTTCCCAAATAAATAGGATGTAAATCCTTTAAATAAGTTTAATCACTAAATAGCCTTTTAACAAAGGTTTTCAATACAACCTCAACCTGTAAATACTTTATTTGTTTTTTATCAACATAAGTTATTCCTTGTTCTAGGTCTTATGCAAAATATTATCTATAGTATTTCAAAATATTGAAACCTTTTTTCCATCTAAAATACATAATGTATAACCTTGTTTATTAATTTTCAAAATCCTACATAATGATGTGTAAATTAAATGTGAGTTATCACAAGAATATCCACCAGGGAGTATTAAACTAGGTGTGTTGTAAGGCTCGTTGTCAAATACCAGGTTACACTGAGTTAGGCCTAAAACACATTGTTAGAGTTTTTACTCTTAGGTACATCTCTACCAGAGCCATGTCCACATGTAGTATCAAGATATGGATGTATTTCCTAGAATACCCACATAATCTATGCTTTACCAAAATTATAGGGTTTTAATTTATACTTATCCTAAAATTCAACCTTAGGGTTATGTTCATTAATCAATGTTTTCCTAAATATAGTTCCCAAGGTTGATACAAATCATCCTTTTGATACCAAATATAGCAACCGGGCCCTAGAAACCTAGAGTGGGTGTATTTTATCCATTATATTATCACGATTATATGGAATCAATCCTTGAAGGACCAATCTGTTTAGTAGTATTGGTAAATCAGATGCATACATGAGAAAATAATACTCTAAATTCATGTAGATTTTTTTTCATCCTCTAAATAACATCGAGGATAATTTTATTCTATCTAGAATATCCTTGTATAATATTCTCATTGAACTTAATGAGTTACTCGGGAAAGGAAACATAATAAGGTTGAGCTCAAAAGCTCTATTAGGGAAACATATAGCAGAAGCAATAATGAATCTGTAAGAGTAATGATTATGGCATGTTAAATAACTAAACACACATACCATATAATAAAAAACTAAGAAGGATGTTCATAAACAATATGTCAAGGTAATAACTAGAAATAAATTATATTAAAATAAATAAGTATGGAAAAATTAATATGGAAAGGTAAGAAACGGAAACACATTCTATTTAATCTATGAACAAAAATGAAATTTTTCAATAAATATGTCAATGAAAAATCTTATGGATGAATAATAACTTAAACAAAATGAGGTAAATGGTCTCTTAATGGACATCATGATTGAGGAACATTAAAACCAATACCAGTAAGACGTTTCACAATATATTTTAAATCTATCGATAGAAATTTTAGCGACTTATTTGTATCATGAGAACATATCGATTCATTATGGAGGTATATAAATTTTGTGCTCCTCCCACCATTTCTTTTCAATATAATTCCACATATCAAATTTTTGAAATAAATAATATTCCTTATAAAAAATCCATATTGAATAAAGAATATGGAATTATCAAGATTTATCCAAATAATAAAATAATATCAAATTAGACAAAATATGTAAAGACATATATGGTTTTGGAAACAGTAATGTTTATGATAAATAAAATGGATAATTTAATGGAAATTAATTGTTCAATGATCATATAATATTGAATATTTCAAGGACACTAACAAATTAATCATTGAAGTCGATGTAAATAATATTCTTATCCAAATAAATCAAAACCCATATAGATGAATAAATTGGATGGTATCAACAAAATATATCCCATGATGACAAAAAATAATGGTTTTTGTGATTGAAAAATAAAATTACTAAAAATAGGTCTTTTAAAAACACTCTTTTGCTAAATATTATTTTATTGTGCAAAACCATTTGAAAAACCTTTTCTCTAAAATTCACTTTTGAAAATATTTTCCTTCAAATATATCTTTATAATCATGAAAATGAATATTCATGGAAATGTTAGAGGGTAAATCCAGAGAAGACATGTGAGGTAAAAAAAAGAAATTCCTTTTGACATAGTTAAAGGTAACAATATTCCTTGCTCGAAAAGAGAGAGGAATATTCCACTGAAATAAATAGTAAGAGACAAAAGGAGTAAAAATGTATTTGACAACAAAATTTACAAAAAATGAAAATATTTTAGTAAAATATGGTTTTTAGAAGAAAAATAGTTTCTCTGACTAAAGATTAAAATAAAAAAATGTTTTCTTAAAAACATTTTATAATACATTTTTAGAACCAAACTGTGGGAGAATAGTACTAATACTTGAAAGTGGTCATGAATAACCTTAAGAGCGGAAAATTAAATGTTTAACTGAATAATTTTTATAACATTTCCTCAATTGTAAATACCATTTATTGATCATTATAATTATTATTGAGGAAAATGATCTCAAAATATCCCAAAATATCCAATACCACTTTGAAACTTTTTACACCATAACCCTCATGAAGGAATATAATTAAATTAAACTATTAAATACCAGTAATATTAAATAAATCATGATATAATATATCAAAATGAGAATTATATACACCACAAAAAAGAAGTAAATTGTGAACGTGACATTTATATCACTAAAATAAGAAGTGAGATGAAAATCCCTTACCTTGAGTCTGACATGTCTCATGTGTCTTTTCATTTCAAAAATAAAAACATATGTCTATTATTTACATGATTTATTGCAATTTTATTTTTAACAAGACACTTATTTAATTTATAACCATGTCGTATACAAATACTAAAACAAATGAGTTTATGTCGAGTGTTTTGACCAAATTCAATTTATGTGTCAGTAACAACTTTGTTAGGTCAATTATGGCCAAAGGGGTCATTAGATAACATCTCTTGAATAATAACTATTAAAAAATTATTATATTTATACATCAATTATTATTTTTAAATGATTCATTAATTATGGTTATGAATAATGAAGCGACTTTACAATCATAGAGACGGTAGGTCATACGCACGCATGAGTAATGTTCTTGTTTTCAATGGTCATTCTAGAAAGAAGGTACATAAGATCATTCATTCTATAATGATAGTTACATAAAACATACCATATTATTTTATCATATATACTTATATATATATTTCATGTGATGTAAAAGTAATCAAATCATGTCAAGGAGGTGCTAGTCCACACGTCTATGAATGATGTTATCACTTTTTTAGTATGTTAAATTGTAATAAAGTAAATAATATATATTTTATTTCCAAAAATATAATTATGTAATGAATATAATATATATATTTTTTATGTCAATTTTTTTAGTTAAAACCTTTTGTTATACATTCCATGTATAGTGTGAACGAATCACGTCAGTTGGAGGGGGTGGCAGTTCGCACTTCCACAAATGATGTTATCATTTCTTGCACAAAAAGGAAATTATAAAGATCTGTGTTGTAATATAATTATATAATCATTAATATATAATAAATATTATATATAACATTTATAAATATAATTTATATCATAAGGGCCACCATAGGTGGTAAAGGAAAAACGAGCAATCATCATTTCGTGAGGCAGTAGTTCACCTTATATATAAACAGTATGTTTTCTAACTATTAGATGGAGATGTGAGTAATTTTAGGATTTAAACTCATCATAATGAAATCATAAAATATTTAGGATACTATATTTTATATATAATCATGGAATTAGAATAGTTTAGGGAGGGGATATTGGTAGTAAAATTAAAGAGATTTAGGGAAAATTTTACCTCTCAATCAGGAAACTCATTTTGGCATTCACCTAAAGGATTCCTTGTATTCCTTTCTACGCAAAGATATGATTAAAGGGGGAAGGGTGTTATATTTTCATTTAATTAGGCTGAAATTTTTCGAATCTATGTGGATTGATAGGTGTTAGGAAGTGGGAGGAAAAGAGCCCTTTTAGAATAGAGGAGGAGTGGCACTCTTGTGCTCTTTTATAAGGAACCCCACAAAAATTTCCTTACTGAATGTGGATAAATAATGGTAAAACATTAATAAAATGGATTATATGATTTAAATATGCCCAAAAAATATATTTTGAATAATTTTTCAAGTCATATTTGGTTTTAAAATTATGTTTTAGTCTATTGTTAATCTTAATTTAACCTTAATTATTGTAATTAATTTTATTACATTCACTAATCTTCTTTATAAAAAATTATGTTGAAATTATTACACATAATAAATTATTTTTATTCTAAATATGGTATTCATTTTTTCAAATTGAAATCATATAATTGGCTGAAATTAATTTAAATTTAATCTTGCAGGCGGAACGACAATGTGATATTTTAAAGTTAAAAACATTCAAAAGTTTTTTATGTTTTTATATTCAATTTAAATGTAAAATTGATTCCAAATAATTAAATTAGATTAACTAATGAAAATATTGAATAATTAAAAATTAAAAACAATTATAATTATAATTCAAGCATTTAAATAAATTAGTTGAAAAAGAAATTTTGAGTTAAGGTAGAGTATTTTTAACTATTGTTTTAAACATCATCCTATTTTTATAAGTTTTCTCCTTAGTAAAAAGAGACAGCCAATACCCTTTCAATTTAAGAATGTATGGGACTCTCTCCCAGATTGTATAAGGATTGTTTAGGAGACATGGGATTCAGTCACATGCAAGGGAAATCCTCGGATCTATGTTTCTAAGCTGAAAATGCTCAAGATTAAATTGAGGGAATGGATTATGGCAATGGTATGCACTCTGGATACTGAAATTGAGGGTATTGAATGCTATATTCATGAAATTGGGGAAACGTACATGCGATCCCACATCACTAATGCCACGAACCAGGAGGCTGAGTTGTCTGTAAGGCTAACAAACCTAATTAAAGTCGGGGAAAATGTCAAGAAAGACATCTTTAAAATTAGGTGGCTCAATGAAGGTGATAGAAACACTAAGTTCTTCAGTACCCTTTAATGGGTGAGAAGTGTTAATAAACCACTTTCACTTTTCAAGGAAGGTGATATAATTCTGGAAGACAGGCAGGGTATTTTCAATCATACTGTTTTTTTATGTGAATCTCTTCAATGGTCCACCAAGGAGTGAAATGATATGAGAATAAATTATTCCCAATATGATTACTAAGGAGGAAAATTAGTCTATTCCATATATTTTGATGGACTTTTAAATTAAGGACTCAGTATTTGTTCTAAAAAAAGACAGTTCTCTCAGACTGGATGGGTTCACAATCTACTTCATCCAATGCTTTTGGGATATCATTCTGGATGAAGTGTGCATACTTGTAAAACATTTCTTCAGTGTTAGAAGACTTAATGCAGGTTTCAATGCTCAGTTCATTTATCTCATAACCAAGGTGGATAATATAATTGAGATAAGTCAATTTAGGATAGTAGCCCTAGTTTATATAATCAAAAAGTCATTAAAAAAATCATGGCATACAGGCTTACTTATGTTGCCCAGAAAATCATATCCTAGAACATGTTTGGTTTTGTTAAAGGATGCAATATTCAAGACTTCCTTCTTATTGCTTTATAATGCATTTATCTCTTTAAAAAAATGATTAGGGGAGTGAATGTTTCTATTAATATTGAATTGGTAAGGCTATTGACAAAATGTATTGCGGCTTCATAGGCTGTATTCTTCACATATTTGGCTTCAATGTGATTGTCATTCATTGGATCAAATCACTGCTTGAGTCATCTCATATCTCAATTCTTGTTAATGGTTAAACAGAAGGATATTTCACTTACTCTTAGGGGTGAGTTAGGGGCTTCCCTTTCAGCAATTTTCTTTTCCATTGATTAGGACTAATTGAGAAGAATTATTCTCAATATGGTGGATAAAGGAGAGATTTCCACAATCAAAGAGACCAGTGGTATCTTTTCCCCATCACATATGCGTGTTTCAGATGACATGCCCATTCTTAAATAGGGAGACAAGAATAAAATTAGACATCTCAAAAAGTCTCTCATTCATTATGAATGTGTCTTAGTGTATGATATTAGCTCGAGTAAATAATTCATCTATTTTGGAAAAAATATTGCAGCTTCAAGGAAAGCATATCTCATTCAAGATCTTGGAATAATGGAGGGATCACTTCCATTTATTTACCCTGGGGTTCTAATGTTTTATAGAAATCCACAAATCTCAAATTTTTCAAATAACTAAATTCAAATTAAGAAAACACTTTCCACTTGTAAAGGCAAGTCTCTCTCAATGGAGGATCCATTTTCATTATAAAAAACATGGTCACCCCAATGCTGGTATTATCGTAAATAATTTATCATATTTCGCTTTCCATAATCAAGAAAATCAATTCAAGGCTAGAAACATTTGTTTGGAGTGGCAGTTTGATGGAGGGGAAAATTTTCACCACTAAGTGTAGTCACTGTTGCATAGCACCCATGCTTGGTGGAATGGGCATTAAAAACCTGAATCATTTCAATTGGGTGCTGCATGAAAATTTTCATTGGAATTTATCAGCAATAATTCAACAAATCAGGATTTTCTTATAGGGAGGATTCTTTCTTGATTAATTTTAGGGGAATATAGTTTTCATGACTCGTCCATTTGGCCAAGACTAAGAGATGTTTTCAAGATTATATTATGGGATTCGAACTGGTAGGTAAATGCATGATTTTATCTTATTTTTTGGCATGCTAAATAGACTTGATCCTCATAAATAGATATAATTGATCCTGAGGAAGATTTCATTGATAGAAATGTTACAATCAAAGTGAAATTAGAATATCTATAGGATCATGTAGAAGATATCACCCCAATAGTTGTTGGTCTTGACTTCAAAAATAATTTGGACCTCTTTATTTTGGAAGTGTCACCGAATGGGATTATTGACTCCAAGATATTCTAAAACAATTTGATTCAGGAATAGCATGAGTGGACTGGTTCTTTGGAAATGAAATGGATTCCCCATTCCATATTTACATTACTTGGGAGAATCTTTTATAACAAGGTCCTAGTTGATGATAATAACAACGTGTAGGAATATCCCTATGCTCAAGGTGTGTCTTATGTCATCAACATTGTGATGTCATTGATCACTTGTTCTTGTTCTGAACAATTTCATCCTCTTTGTGGAATTTTTTTCTCAACATATTTGAAATTAAGCTTCCTCGAACATGTTCTTTTTTGAATTTTTTGGATATGCTCTTCAAAATTCAACAATCTAAGAAACTCACGGTTATTTTCTGAGTTGCATGTGTCGAATTTATACATTGCATTTACAGAACACAAAACAATACCATCCATCACAGGGCTCATTTTATTGATTCTGCTACAACTACAAATATAATTTTGGTTGTGCATACTGCCAACAGCATGGTCAATGGGTGTTGCAACACATCAGTAATGGATTTCATGATTCTTAAATGCTTGAATATCAAAGGTACATTTCCTAATAAATGAGGCCTGATAGAAGTATTTTTGTCCACCTTTTTCTATGGATAGATGAAATGAAACATATATAGGGAATCACAAGGACATTCCGGACAATCATGATTTGTAGTGGTTTTCAGGGACCCCAACGGGGATGTGGTGGAGTGCATCTATAGACTCTATGGACGTGTGACTACATTGAAAGCTAAAATGTGGGGGGTAATTAGAGTTGATTATTTTATTCATCAAAGTAATTTGAATAACATTTGGTTGGAATATGATTCAATGACTATTGTTCAAGCCATAAAAATAGCCTAGATAAATCATTCAAGGAAGATTATAGGTTAAGGGTTCAAATTCCTTGAGTGAATCTCCACTATAAACTATATAATCACTCACACTTTTAAGGAAGCAAAATATATTGGGGATGGTCATTTAAATTAAGGATTCATTGAAGAGGAATACGAATATTTGAACAATGTTCCCAAAGACATGCTTCCTCTACTAGCTCATGAAAAATGTAAAATACCTTCATTTCATCTGATGTAACCTTCTTTTTTCTTAATATAAGTGCTGCAATGCTCACATTCCTAAACAAAACAGTACTTTTAACTATTCATTAAAAATGAAATATTCTAGAAAAAATATCAAAAATTCACCATAACAAAGTTCTTATATTTTAGTTTCAAAAATGAAGTTTATTTTGACATATTAAATCAATTAAAGTTTCAAAATTCATATTTAAGTTGGGTTCTCCACTAAATGAATCTAAAATTTCCTTTAAAAAATATATGTTTCTCTATATAAAATAGGGTTTATTTGTATATTATGCATATCAATCTTTATAGATGAATATTAAATATATTTTATAGAATATGTATCATATTTGTTTCATTAAAATCATTAGCATATTTTAATTAATTTTTTTAAGATAAAACTCCTTTGAAAGCATAAAAATAAAAATATATATTTTTATATCGACATGGTTATTAATTTTGTTTATCATTAATTGGAAATAAATGAATTCATTTTAAATTTATATGAACCATATATTTTTATATGTTATTTAATACTATTTATAATGGCAAGTTTATATCTTATTATATTAAATAATAATATATTATTGTTCGGTAAAACTCAGTCTTGTGTGTAACGTAATCCATTGAAGAAGGATTCTCTTACGTGTAACGCACACTAACTCAATATTTCATGAATTTAAATATATAAAATATATTTTAAATATATTATAAAGTATCCAAATACTATTTTCCATTATACGCTTGGTGTTGTGTGTCATACACTCTATTGAATACAATGTTATACATTAGGATTTCGGGGTGTTATAATATTTATTAAAAATATATTCATATAAATTATATCTATGAATAAATTATTTACACATAATTTATTCATATGGATAAGAAAAATTACGCAAAAAATAAATAACATACAAAGAAAATACATCAAAATAAAATAGGGGTATTTATGTTAGAATAAAACCATAAAGTAAATGATTCCATACAGAAGTTAACAACAATTAAATTAAATTTTCAAGGTTAATGTATCACCCCTATTTTGAGTTATTTATCCTTTTTTATGCCCTTTCACGAGTTCAAAGTTCTTAGGATGAGTTTGTAAATGTTTAAGAGTGTTTGGAAGGGGTTTGGAAGGTTCAAGAAGCCTTTTTAAGGTTGCACAGTTTGAGCCTGGTTAGGGGAAATTGTGCGAGATGAAACTGTGCAGGTAGTGGGGTTATGTACAGATTGTGCTCAGTTTTTCAAATCTTTTTAGGAGTCCATGTAATATTCCCCTTTCAGGAACTAGAAGGCACATGGTTAGAACAATATTTTTTTAACTGTGTGATCTAACTGTCCAGCTCGTAAATATTGTTTTTAAAAAATGTGAGATTAATCAGGATTTCCATAAAGACAACAAAAATTCTTCCAATTTGATCCTCAGATAGTATTTCCACTTATAAAGTGTTAGGGGTTCTCTCCCACTAATTTTTGAAGAAAATTTAAGGATTTTCTTGGTTTGGTGGAGCCAATTCATCTCTAGTAAGTCTCATTAGTTAGTTCTTTGTGGTTTTCTCTAGATCTAAACTTCAATATCCCTTAGTATTCTAGATCTACACCTATTGTGTATATATATATGGTTTTTTTCCTTGGGTGTTAATTTTTAGGCTTTTTTATGATAGGGAATGAGATCTAAAGAGGCTTTAGTTGAGCGTTTGGACAGATTGGTGTAGCTTGTGGGTCAAATTTGTCAAAACCCTAAAGGTAGGTGGCTTATCTCTCTAGTCCACTTTGATAGAACTAGTGGTTTTGGTTATAATTAATTTTTTTCATGAAATTATTTGTGATAATGATGTGATTAAATTATTGTAAATCCATTTGCTTTTGATTTCGGGGATATTGGGGAAAATGGATTATTGTTGCAAAAAGGGGTTTTGTTGTGTGATTTTAAAATGTGGATTTTAAAATCCTTATTGGTTGATTATGAGAAATGTTTTGTATATATGGTTTTCAATAAATATGTTGTTTATTGAAATGTGGTTTGTCATGGAATGTTTGTTCAATGGTGTTTTCAATAAATGAATGATTTATTGAAGTGAATTGGCTTGTGTTGGAAATAATGATGTACATATTGTGTGACCTTGGAGGTTTGGGCTTGTTGGTTGATTATAAATTATGGCTTGTGTTGATTCTGTGGAAGTGGGGGTAAGTCTCACTATAAAAGGTAATGGATAGTGGATGGAAGATCCACCATTATGGATATTGGTTGGTAAGCACCACTAGTTGGAAATGTAGTGAATGGGTTGGATGGAAGATCAACCGTTTTAGTTTCCTTGTTGTGTTATTCTTTTCAAGATGGAATCTGTTTTGATAATATTAAATGGTGAAATGGATTATATCATGGTTTTTTGGATTGCATATATGTTGCGGGAATTAGGGTAAAATGGATTAGTAAATGATTTTTTGGATTGTTGTAAGTGGTTTCACTATTTAATGATTTATATAAAGTGTTTTATATAAATTTACTAATGGTTTTATCCAAGTGGAATGTGTAGGGAAGTCATTTGGGGAATCCTATTAATTATTGTACTCACCCACTGCTTTGGAACCAGGTTGATTTTACAGATGTTTTATTTTGGGACACAAGAGAGGGTAGATTATCTCATTTTTCTAGTGGTTCAGCATGATGCTTTAGTGATGTTGTGGTTCTAGGAGCATGGAGCTTGGTGTGGGGATATTGATTGTGTCCTAGTTATTCGGGTCTTGTCATGCAGTCTTGTTCTTGGTACTATTATTTTGGTTTAGTTGTATTATTCTTTGGGATTTGTTAAGAAACCAATTGGTTTTAATTTGGAAATATATGGTTTGGAGTTGCTATGTTAACATGCATCTTGTATTTGGTTAGTAATGGCTTGTTGGGTTGGTTGATTCTATCTCAAGGGAAAATCGTTCCCCAATTTATTCTTGAAGCCCTTATAATTTTCTATTAGCCTTTTAGTGCCTTGGAATCTTTTTTTAAGGAGAAGTAGAAAAAATCTGTCTTCTCAAGAAAATGGGATGTGGCGGGATGTTACAAGTGGTATCAGTTCGTTTGGTCTTTGTCTTTTATGTGATATCAGTTGTTCGGTCCTTTGGGATTGACTGTTAATCTTGGTGATGACATTCATTCTTGGACTATTCCTTGAGTTTGGATGGTGTCAAGGTGTAGTATTGTCGGAACTAGGAATGTATACCATAAAAGTACATATCTAACCCTTTTGTTATGAACTTCAACTTACCAGGGAGTTGGGTACATAAGTGTTTTCGAGACACTTATAGGCATTGGATATCTCATTTTCATGGTTGTATCCAATGAGGTTATCATGAAATGCATGGTACAAATGAATTCCCATTAGGATGCATATTTTATTGGGGTATTATGATTTATGGTTTGGTATGAATGTGTGGATTTTGTAAAATATGAATTGGCTTTCAAAACATAAGGGTTTGAAACATTGAATGTAGTGGAATTTTGAAAATGGGTTGATTTTCAAAACATTGTGGATTTTTCAGAATTGTGAAATATGGGAACTATGAACTTATGGAAATCCTAGTTTTGATAGTTGTTATGAAATTGAACATCAAAATTGAATACCCTTTCCCATAAAGGGAGTGGGACTTGTGGTTTTTTTTATGTTGATAGAAATGGCACCAGCAAGGCATCGTAGAGACCAACCAGAGAAAGCGGATGAAAATGTGGTTGAACAAGGGACTCAAGTGAACCAGTAGCTAGTGTAGATTATAGTGAAATATTTAAAACTTGTGAAATGGGAAATAGAGGGTATGAACAAAAGAATATGGACCATGCGGTTCAATTTCAAATTTACAATCCACCCATGATTAGTGGTTATTCAGAGCCAGAAAGGGCTGAAGCGTGGATGATGAGAATGAATAAGATATTTGACATCTTGGGAACACTGGAAGAGCTGAAAGTGAAGTTATCCACATGCTTGTTGGAAGATATTTCCCTTTTGTTGTGGGAGCTGGTGGTTCAAGCTGGGACAAACCAATGTGTGACATGGGAGGGGTTTGAGGAATTGTTTAACAAATAATTATACCCTCATATGTTCATAATTCAGAGTACAATAGATTTCATTATTTTGATGAAAGAAAACATGGAAGTAACAAAATATTCTACTATTTTTAGAACATTGTGTGGGATTCACCCGAGGTGGTGGTTATTACATCATTGAACGCATAAATATTTTAAGATGGGTGGAACCATGATTTTCATTCCAAGATAGCGGTGTTTTGTATCAATGATTACACATAAATGGTGAATAGTGCTACAGTGAATGAGTAAGATATTTTGGGGGTTACAAATGGGGAAAGTATGATGGTACTCATAGGGGATAGAGGGAATGCGAACGTTGGGTTCAAGAAGAAAGGGGAAACTTATTTCCAAGGTGGGAGTACGGCTCAGAATCCAATGTTAGGATCAGTGAATATTCTTATGAAGCCTCCAAGTAAGCCAAGATGGTTTTAGTGTGGCTCTATGAGCCACATTAAGTGGGTTTGTATGGAACAACCACGATCATGTCATAATTGTAAGAAGACGGGGCATCTGTAGTGTTATTTTTTGAATGCCTTGTGGTTGGGTGTCTGTGACACTCCTTAGGGGTCGTAGGGATCTTATTCCTTGATGGGATGGGGGTAGTAGCATACCCCTAATTTGTTGAGAAAAGTGGGTCATCATGATTACTAGAATACCATGATTCTTCAGTATGAAAATAAAAAGAATAGTATAGAAAGCAAGAAGTTGTTTGGAGCGAAGCATATTATGGTGGCTGATCAGTCGGGACCATTCACGGTGCGAGGTATGGTTCTTTTAAATTTAACGTTGATGCTACCATTGTTCGATATGGGTGATTCCCATTATTTTCTTGCTTCTCGCATCATTGATTTTTTAGGTTTACACATGGAAGTTATGCCATCTATTTTGCAATGACAAACTTCTCATGGTCAAATAGAGTGTAGAGCATTCTTATGTAGAGTGTGTTGTTTAGTTGTGGACGTCATTTAACTAATGTGGTATTTCTTAGTTCTTGAGATTGATTATTATGATATAATTTTATAAATGGATTGGTTGGTGATGTTTAAGACCCAAATCTATTTCTATGTGTTAATGGTTATTTTTACGATGGAGGTTGGTGTTTGAAATCTCATTAGTGTGAAAGAGTGAGATGCAGGGTGAAAGAGGCATGTTCGCACCACAGGTTGGCATGATCTCGTATCAGTGAGTGCCTATGTTATTGGAATCAGTGGAAGGTGTTGAACATAGTTTAATTCCAATAGTTGTGGATCAATTTTGTATACATATTTCATAATGAATTCTTAGGGATTTCACCCATGAGGGATGTAGATTTTATGATTGATCTTCTTCTGGGAAAAAGTCCTATCTCACTTCCATATTACCGTATGGAACTAGCAGAACTGCAAGAATTAAAGTTGTAGTTGGAAGAGTTAGAAAACAAAGGGCTCACCCATCCTAGCACATCTCTATTGGTAGTGCCAGTTTTGTTTGTTTAAAAGGTGCATAGAACTTTGGGGCTCTATATTGACTATTGTAGACAAAATCAGTCCACGATAAAGAATCAATATCCACTTCAATACATTGATGATTTGTTTGACTAGTTGAGGGGATCTCATTAGTTATCCAAGATTGACCCGAGTTAAAGATATCATCAATTGTGATTGAGGAAGGGGGATATTCCCAAAATTGCTTTCATAAGTAGATATGTCCACTAAAAGTATGATTTAATTCCCTTTATTCAAAATAATGCACTAGTGGTGTTTATGGAATTGATGAATTAGATATTTTAGATATATCTGTATTTTTTTTTGAAGTGTTTTTGGACGATATGTTGGTGTATTCTAGGACATAGGTAGAGCATGAGAAGAACTTGGAAATAGTTTTGGGGATCCTGAGGGAGATCATTAGTTTAATTACAAATTGTCAAAGTGTGACTTTGGGATAAAGGAGGTTTGTTTCCTTGGAAATTTAATTTTGGAAAGAGGTGTTATTATCGATGTTTTTTTCATGATTTCTTGTGATTGACTTCACTAATTAAATCTTTGAAAATGAGGAATTTCCAATTTCAATGGGATGACCATTGACAGAAATGATTTGCATAGTTAAAGAGTCTCCTTACATCAGCACCTATATTGGTTTTTCATAAACTAGGGAAAGGTTATGTGGTGTATTGTGTGGCATCAATATTAGGGTTGGGTTTTGTTCACATGTAGGGTGTTTATGTAGTTCCATATAGCTTACTGTAGTAGATTTTTCATGATAATAACTACCCAACACATGATTTAGAGTTGGTGGCAGTGCTTGATGGTTTTAAAATGTGGCATCATTATAAATTTGGTGAGAAATTTACAGTGCTTAAGGATTACAAGAACTTAAACAATGTTTTCTTAGGGATATATTTGAACTTGAGGAAAAGTAGATGGATGGAATAACTATAGATATTTGATTTTAACTTAATTTACCCACCTGGTAAGGGAAATTAGGTGGTAAAGGAATTAGGTAGAAAATAATATGCTCAAGTGGTGAAAAAGGCATCAGATCTGTGGCATTTGATGTCAGTCATAGATAACATGCTATTGGAATGTGAGGACTGGGGTGGAAGAGCAGTCTTCTTTCTGGTTTTGTTAGTTCCTCACTTGACTGGTTTGGTTAAATAGGTAAAGGAATCTAATTCTGAATGTATGGAAGTGAGGTTGAAACTCAATGATAGGTAAAGCATTGAGAGCTGGGAACTGAATGAAAATTCAGTTTTGTGTTTTTGGAATCAGATGGTGGTACTAGTGGCTTGTCGAGAAGAACTTATCAAATCTTTTCATCATTCCAAGTGGGTTTTCCATCCTGAAATTCAGAAAATGTATAAGGTGTTGAAAGCATAGTTTTTGTGGGAAGGTATGAAAAAGAAATTCATGGAGTTTGTTTTGAGATTCTTCCCTAGATAGTAATCCATGGTAGAGCATCAAAATCCAATAGTCATGTTACAGTCTTTACCTATCCCAATATGGAAATGGGAACAAATAGAAATGGATTTTTTGGTGGTTCATCCAAGAACGGTCAGGAAACATGATTCCGTATGGTTGATTGTGGATCTACTCACAAAGTTAGCCTACTTCATCCAGATTTGTGAATCTCATACAGTGGAGGATCTATCAAAAATCTATATCCGGGAGGTGGTAAAGAGGCATGATGTTCCAATTTCGATTTTATCAAATAGAGATTCAAGGTTCACATCACATTTTTTGGAAATCATTATAGCAATCCCTTGGGACATAGTTGACGATGAGCACAGTGTATCATCCTCAGACAAATGGCCAATCTGAGAGGACGATACAAACATTGGAGGATATGTTAAGGGCTTTTGTGATGGATTTTAGTGGTTTATGGGATGAGAACATACCATTGATTGAGGTCTCCTATAATAATTGTTATCATACTTCAATACATATGGCTCTATTTGAGGCATTGTATGGGTGTCTGTGTCGCTCTCCACTATGTTGGGTGGAAACTGGTAAAACATCGATGATTGGACCGAGCCTGGTCCAAGAGAGTATAGAGAAAAGCAGTTTGATCAGAAATAGGATGGAGACATCTCAATGCTGTCAGAAATCATAAGTGGACCATCTTCAACAACTGTTTTTGTTTGAGGTGGGTAATCATGTGTTTTTTAGAATATCTCCTATCTTGGTACATCATAGATTTGGGATACTGGGTAAGTTATGTACATTGAATATTGGGCCTTTTGATATAATTGAGTGGATTGGGTTGTTGGCTTATCATTTGGATTTTACACCACTATTTAGTGTGGTGATGAATATTTTTCATGTCTCTCAATTGAAAAAGTATCAGCTAGTTCATGACCATGTGATCCGTTGGGATCATGTTGAGCTAGAACCAGATGCTTCCTTGGTGCATTTGCCAGTGCGGATTGTGGATAGGTAGGAGAATGTTTTTTAGGTAAAATAATCGGTTTAGTTTGGATCTTCTGGTAGCATGGTTAGTTTCAGGAGGAGACTTTGGAGCGGTTGAAAGAGATGGAAGAGAAATGGCCCGAGATCTTTCGATAGAAAGGTAGTTCTCTACATTTAGAGGATGGAAAGTCCAATGGTGGGGGAATTTAGAACCCCAAGTTTGAGGTATGTAGCCTTTTATACATTTTTATGTGTTCAAAGATCTTGGGATGATTTGGAAAGAGGGTGGTATAGTTAGAAATGGTTTTGGAATGTTTTGGAAGCTTTTTTAAGGATGCATGGTTTGAGCATGATTAGGGGAAACTGTGCGAGATGAAACCATGTGGGTAGTGGGGTTAGGATGGGCTTACATACTATTTATCTTACCATGTGAGGAGGCCAAGAAATATTCCCCTTTGAGGGAGTATCTGGTGCACAGTTAGCACACGGTTTGTCTGACCGTGTGAGCTAACTATGTGGCTCGTAAAAATGGATTTTTAAAAGTCTAGAATTTTTAAGGATTTCAAAAAAGACACCAAAACTTCCTCCCATTCAAGCCTCACTCGTTTTCCCCTTATCTAGGGTTAGGGGTTCTATCCCACTCTTTTCTAATCCAATCCAATGGTTTTAGTGGTGTGGTTGAGCTGATTCTTCTCGGGTAAGTCTCCTCAATTAGTTCTTTGTAATTTTTTCCAAATCCATTATTACCTCTCTCTCAATTTTCTAGATATACACCCATTGTTTCAAGATAATGGGTTTATATTACCTTGGGTGTTGATAGTTTGGATTTTTTGTGATAGGGAAAGAGATATAGAGCGGTTTTAGAGGAGCATTTTGCTGGACTAGGGTGCGCTTCTGGTGGGATGAATTCGCTAAAACCCTAAAGGTAGGTGGTATCTCCTGTGACTCCACTTGGTTAGAACTAGTGTTTTTGGTAACAATTAATTTTCATTGATGAAATTAATTGTGATGATGATGTGATAATCTTGTTATAAATCCATTTAGTGATGATTTTCGGGATTTTGGGGAAAATGGGATATTGTTGCAAAGAGTTGTTTTCTAGTGTGATTTTAAAATGTGGATTTTAAAATCATTAGTTATTAATTATGAAATTGTTTTTGATAATATGGTTTTTAATAAATATTTTTAATATTTAAATTTGGTTTGGCTGGGATATTTGGTTCAAGGGTGTTTTAAATAAATGGGTGATTTATTGATGTGAATTTCCATGTGTTTCAAATGATGGTGTTCCCAGTGTGTGGCCTTGGTGCTTTGTACTTTTAAGTTGATTAAGTGTTATGGCTTCTATTGATTGTTTGTAAGTGGGTGGGAAGTATCACTATAAAATATTATGTATAGTAAATGGATGATCCAACATTATGGATAATTGTTGGGCAGCAACACATGTTGGAAATATAGTGAACGGGTTGGATGAAAGCTCCACCATTTTGGTTTCCTTATTGTGTGTTACTTTGCAAGTTGGAATTTTTTGTGCTAATGTGAAATAATGGAATGGATTGTGGGAAGGTTGATTGGATTCACTATGTATTGTGGACATTAGGGGGAAAATTTCTTGGTAATGGAGTGTTTGGATTGTTGTAATTGGTTTCACTATTTAATGTTTTATATTTATATAAATGTGCTAACAATTTTACCGTAGTAGCATGTGTAGGGAAGTCATTTCAGGAAAACTTAATAATTCTTGTACTAACCCCCTACTTTATCACTTGGGTGCTTTTAAAGATTTTTTATTCCTGGAAATAGGTAATAGTAAAGCATCTCATGGTTCATAGGTGATGTTGTGGTGCTCAAAGCATGGAGCTTGGTGTGGAGCTATGGATAGTGTCCATGTTCTTTGGGTCTTTTCATGTAGTCTTCTTCTTGGTACTCTGATTTTGGTTAGTGGTATTGGTATTTGGTATTTTTTATGAAAAAAATTAGTTTTCTTTTGACAATATATGGTTTGGAGTTTCTAAGTTAACATGCATCTTATAGTTGGTTGGTAATTGCCTTTTGGGTTGGCTAATTCTCTCTCAAGGGAAAATCATTCCCCAATTTATTCTCAAAGCCCTTTTAATTTATTTCTATCCTTTGTAACCTTCATAATATCACTTAAGGCCATCTAGAATTCCTCTGCCCTCTCAAGCCAATGGGATGGGGTGGGATTTTACAGGTAAATTCTATTTAATGTAGTTTCATAAGATGTTCATGGTAAATAATATAATTTTAATTCAATGAAAATTTGGTGAATATAATGTAATTTCATGAAAATTTAATGTAGTTATAAACTTTGAATTTCCAAAATCTTTCTCAAGGAGTTTTCCATGTCATGAGATAGTAAAACAAGATGCAAAACTTAAGATCGTTTTGTAGTGATCATACAATAAAAATTATTATGTTAAAATATATATTTAAATTTAAATGATTCACAAAAATTTTAGAATGATTATTTTTTATCTAATAAACATTAGAATAATATCTCATTTTAATGTGCGGTCCCAAATAAAGTGGCATATTATATTTATGAATTTGAATCATGAATGGTGTATTGGATTTCAAGAAAAATAAATGAAACATGTACTATAAAAAATAATTGGATTCTAAGTATAACTCAAAACAAATACATTATGTGTGTGTTGCATCCATACAAATTAAGCACCATAACATTAAACTTTCACATATTCAGCTTCACTAGTGTAAATAATGAATGAATGTTACTTCTTTCTAAACACTACTAGAAAAATTATATATATACACAGATCTATAGCCACGGTTTAAATGATTCGTGGTTGTAGGTAAGATATATCCATGACCAAATAGTTGGGTGTGGCAATACATCATCTATTTTTTTTTGTGATCGGGCTTTCCTCCCCGATCAGAATCCCTCTCCATCCCTCAACTTCTCCCCCCCCCCCCCCACATCGCAATTCCTCCTCCCCTCATCATACTCGCTATTCCTCATCGTTCCTCCCCTACCCGAATCCCTCTCCCTCACCATACTCTTTATTACTCCTCCCCTTCTACCATCAATATTCCCCCTCCCCTCTTACTCCCTCACCATTCCTCCCCCCTCATGATTCCACCTACCCCTTTAGCTCCAACACATCCAGAAAACCTCCCCACCAACTTCAACATGGCTCTGACGCCTCCCTACTGATGTGGCTCTAGAACTACCAGCCCACCTCCCCACTGACACAACCTACCCACCTCTTTGCAGTCACCTCACCTCCCTGTTGACGCTGCTCCGAGGCTTCCCCCCACCTCCTCCTCCGGCGCACCTCCTACGCGGTGATTTGAGGTAGGAATCTTCATCTATCACCTTCCTTATTAATTTAATTTTATCCTCTCTAATTTTAATGGTTCCCATTAAGGTTTTCAGTGCGGATTCCACCGTAATAATATGTAATTAACCAGGAATCTTAGTTATTTATTGTGGCTTAGATATTAGATGTCTTGTGATGCAGAACGCTTGCCATCACTCATCATTGTGGAGGTGGAATGAGGCCTAATGGATTAATTATGAATTTTTAGTTAAATTGACTTGAATTTCCTAGTAATCAAGCATTTCTTATTATGGATTTTTCTGAGATTAATTTCATAGGTATATTTTAGGCCACTTTTAGTCAGTTGGTTGTGGTTTTAAAATGTGGAAGCACCTCAATAATCTTTTTGTAATTTATTCCTATTTGGTTGTTTTTAATTAATTAAGTATAAATATTTATAATTAATTTTTTCTACTTCATGGCATGAGATAGGTTCCTGGGATGTTGTTTGACCATAGGTTCATGTTTTCAACTTTAGATTTTTCATCATCAGGTATGTTGGGTGTTCTATATTTGTTATATTTATCTAATCAATAGTTGTTTATTAATTTATTTAGTTATTAAATGACTATTTATTTTATGGGAGCCCCATAAGAACCTTTGTGGGTCATCATTGAGATGTGAGGGTCATGGGTGTCTCATAGAGGTGTTTTTTCATAAACCCTCACTCATTGTTTTTGATTTCAAAGAAATCATCACACGCTCATAGGGGACACATAAGGGTAGGAAAGGGGAGAAAATGGATATACATATTTCCTTGGGATTTGATTTTGGACCTGTGATAGTCTATCCATGGTGCTTTCGATGCGGGGTGTGTTGTTATAACCCTCATGTAGTTAGAGGCATTTTGTTAGATACTTTGTTTTAGCCTATGTTAGATTGGATGTTCCCCTCAAGTTTTTTGATCTAGAACCCTCAATTTGAGTAGTGTATAGAGAGGTTTTCCATGATGGTTTTTACATGAGAGTTTGTCAAATTGAGGTGTGGTGTGAGACCCAAGTGGAGGTAGTATGTTTTTTAGACAACTTTCTGCAGGTGATTCCAATGGGATTCTTTTGAAGTTCATAGGAACTTTCCTTGGGTAGTCTATGGTGTATAGCTTTAGGTGTTTTTACATCTCTATAAAGGCAAGAAAAAGTATTATTTTGGATCTTTCTTGGATGTTTGGACCAATTTATTGGGGTTTGAGTTGTTGAGGTTTTGGAAATTCTTCCTAGAGGTTTAATCTAATTGGAACCTTTCGGTTTAGCCGACACCACATGGTGTTGGATAGGGCTGGGTGTCACTGATATTAGTTTTGATATGGGTTTGAGGAAACCATGAGGACTTTCTTATGGGTGTGGTGTTTCTTGATGATTCCCTTGTGGGTGAGGTGATGATCATAGACGGGTTAGTTTTCAGAGTCTCTAGATATGGTTTACCTATCTAGATTGGATAATGATTTGATAGATGAGATCTAAGGGACCACGGGTTCCCCCTTGTTTTCTTATCCCTAATAGGGTCAGTTTTTATTTAATCATTGGTTTCATTGGGTGTTACCATAGATCCTAGAGTTTGGAAATGTTATCATATTATGGATATTTTTGTAATTTTTTTTCATAATTTTTATTGAATATTGTTTTATACCTTATACCAAAGCTGATTGAGGAAGTTTCATTCTGAGGTACTAGAAATAGGATGATAACATTGGAATATTACTACATCTGGATTTGGCCCAGAGATTGATATGATTTTTTATTTTATTGGCATGATGGTTGTGTTAGATAGGTTCTAGGGAGATAATGGGTGATCTGAATTAGTGCACCCCCCAAGTTTAGAGTTATAAAATGGCTATAGGGTTAGTGATGGATTTTTAGAACTCATTGATAGTGGTCCTGGATGTCGAGCACTCCCATCATGAAATCTTCTTCTCCTCCATATATTTGAAGTTTTAAACTTATCCACTTGTGAGAGAAGGATAGAATCACATGATATTCTTGCAAAACAGACATGGCGTATTTAACTATAATTCTATGAGGAAAAACATATTTAGGAACAAGAGTTTATAAAAAAGTGATCAATGTAGTACATAAATCATTAAGTATGTGATGTCGATATAAAAATTAATGTTGGATTTGGTCAACATAACCTCCATATAACCTCAATGATCAATTAGAAATAGTTTGTCAAAATTTTGAGATTCCATACAATTTTTCATTATAGAGAACATTAATCTATGATTTTCACCCCTTGAGGGATGGTCTCACTTTCATCATCATGGAAAATCTAACATTAATGATATTCTAGGAAGGATATGTCATTTTTGTTATACATAAATAATAAAAAAGTCATACATCTCCCAAATTGTTTTCTTTAATTACCTATATGAAATAATACATAAAATGATTGGTAATAAATAGGTGATACCTTTCCAGTAGTTTTTCTAGGCTATAAATTTTTTTTCTAAGAGTATTCCTACTTATAATACAACTACTTCTATTCTTCTCAGGTATTCTCCCACTTTTTTCATCCTAGTTCCTATGAAATGACATGTTGTACTAGTACTCAAATGATTTATACCAAAAACTTCTACTAAAATATTAATATTCCTTGAAACATGATCTTCCTTTATATTGATGATTTTGTTTATAAAATTCTTCTTGTTTTCTATGCATCCTCCAGACTTTATTTTCCCATTTCCTTGGGGTTTTTCCATTCTCAGGTCAACCATAAGAGTAAACGTTTTACACCATTCATCATCCAGAAAATATTTGAATTATGTTTCATAATTTTTATAATAAAAGGACACATATTAAATATCACATGATAATTTGGATAAATGTATTACTTTTTTCATGGGGATGGTTTTCACATCATCCTTTTATGGATTATCTTGAATATCCACTACACTTTCATAGACTTGCATCATATTGGTTAAAGCGCTTCCAGATTTAAGATACCTAGATTATTCAACATGATGTTCCTTTTATTCAGCAACCAATTTTGTATTAAGAGATTCTAGTATCCTGTCTTATTATACTCATTTCATCATTGGCCTTTTTATCTCTTCTATGAGATCATTATACTTTACATTTACACTTCTTTTCATCTTTTACAGTAGTTTTACTTTCTTAAAATATATAGAATTATGGTAAATGTAAGAAATAAAATCATCTCTTAGAATATATTCTATATAACCATCTTCTATTTCTTATTCTTAACTACTTTTAATGTCTATTAATCTCTTAACCTAATAGGTATATATATATATTAATGGAAATTCTATTTTCTTAGTTATTCATGCATGTGCTTCAGTTTTTTGATTTTTTTATTGTAGTTAATGTTGGGGGGGATGGTGCACGGGGAGCTGGTTCAGGGGGTGTGGGGGGTGCAGGGGTAGGGAGGAGTTGGTGTAGTGGTGTGTGTGTGGTAGGGGGCTGCTGGTTGGGGGGTGTGGTGGGGGGACAGTTGGTTGGGGGGTTAGGGGCAGGTGCAGGGGGAGGGGGCTGAGGTAGGGCTGGGGGGAAGGATGGTGGGGGTGGGGGTTGCCGGTGCTGGGGTGCTGCTGCAGGTTGGGGGAGTTTTACATTCACATACAATATTATTTTTGTCACTTGTTACTACTCACTTTTTAGAGTGATATTGATTCAATGTGAGGGTATTTTGGTGGGGTTACCTTGATTGGATGGTTCATGTAGACTGAAATTCTATCTCTTTAAGGGTTATTTTTATCTTTTATGTCATCACCCTGATGGATTATTGGTGGAAATATCAATATTTTATTCTTGTATATGGGTATCATTGACTCTCTAAATAATTCATGAATTTTATAATATGAGAATAATTTTCTCTAGTTGTTGTGGTAGATAGATTATTGGAGCATTATAATAGTTTATCCAACCACATAATCCTTATATAACTATATCTTGATTCATGTACAATTCACCCAATTTGTGCATGATATTTTGCATATATATTTTTCATATATCTAACCATACTAATTAGTTTTATGGTATCTTTTAATTCTTACAAGGTGCATGTAGGTATTGGAACATCATGCTACAGCATTGGATTCATAAAATTCATGAGTTCAATTATCTAAACAGGATGAAACCCCTATGATATGCACATGGAATTTATAGTTCATTCATTTATTTTACAAATTTTTCATCATCGCCTATTCTATTATTTCCTTTCTCACTAATTATGTTCCTCCAAAATCAATTTTTAGGGTTAATTAATGATGATTCATTAGACCAATGAAATTTTGTTGAAGACTCCTAGGACCTGTTCCTGTGTGTTGCAGCAACCATCATTGAAGGAAAAGTGGTTTGAGTTGTCGTCGTCAAACAAATATGTGACTTGGGGTTGAGGTAGGGTCCCACTCCTAGCATATTTATTTCAATAATGTTTTAATTTTCATTTAGTTTCCTTCTTAATTATGAGTGTTTATATTAATTTCAATTCTTCATTAAGTTTTAGATAAGATAATAATTTTGTTTGGTAAAAAAGTCATGGTTTAGTAATAAAACGCCTCCAACAGAGGTACGCTGTCTGTGAAAACTCTTAGTGTTATACCTTGATTGACATTATTTCATGGATGTTTTTTTATACTAGATGTCATTGTTAGTCATAAATCACACATCGTACTTGAACCTTTTATTATCCCTTTAGGGGGATTCCCTCTTTTTATTAAAATAGTTGTTTGAACCAAAACACCCTTTAAGCGCAGTTAGAATTTTAAGACGGAATTGACCAAGTAGGAAAGTGTTGTAATGACCAAGTCACTAATAAGTTAATAACATGATTTCGATGGAATGACTGTTCATGGGGGAAAGCCTTTACTTGTGTGTTTAAATTGAGAAGAACATGTTAGAATAAAATGAATACTTATGCTAGTATTAAGTGACATGTCTTTGGGTGTTTTTCTATGTTTTGACTTGCATTAAGTGGTTGAAGTGGAATGAAATGTGGAGGGTGGAACGGGGGGTGCATGGTGTTGGTAGCGGGTGTGGGGTGGGTAAGGGCGGTGTGACGGGCATGGGGCATGGGGCAGGGGTTGTGCTGGGGGTAGGGGAAGGGGGTGTGTTGGGGGTGTGTAGGGTGTTCATGGGGTGTGCAGGAGGTGTGTAAGGGGTTGCCCCTTTTTTATTAAAACTGTTGTTTGAACCAAAACACCATTTATGTTTCGTTACACTTTTAAGATGGAATTGCACAATCATGAAAGTGCATTAATGAACAAGTCACCACTCAGTGACCCACCTTTGATCTTATAAATAGAATTTCTATGTTTTAATGAATTGGATGAGTTAAATTGAACCGAACAAGGTTAACAAGGCATATGAGCCGCAATTCCTCATGTAGTGAATTATGTAACAGTTATTCCTATTGGTGTGTGTGTAGGGGTGCAGGGGTTGTGTAGGGGGGTGTGTAGGTGGTTTCCATCTTTTTATAAAAATGGTATTTCGAACAAGAGCACCCTTTAAGTGTCGTTAGACTTTTAAGATGGAATTGACCAACCAGGTAAGTGTTGTAATGCCCAAGTCACGACTAAGTGACCCCCTGATCTTATAAATATAATTTCTATGTCTTATGAATTGAATGAGTTAAATTGAACCGAAGGTGGTTAACTTGGAACATGAGCGGTAATGTCTCATGTAGTGAATTATGTAATGGTTATTCCTACTGGGGTTTTGTTGGAGTGCATGGGGTGTGCATGGGGGTGTGTGTTGGGGGTTTCCCTCTTTTTAATAAAATGGTTGTTTGAACTAGAACACAAGTACAGTTATACTTTTAAGAAATAATTTTCCAAGAAGGCAAGTGATGTGATGACAAAGTCACCACTAAGTGACCCCACCTTTGATCTTATAAATATACTTTTCATGTTTTAATGAATTGAATGAGTTAAATTGAATCAAACATGGTTAACTTGGCCTATGTGCGACAATGCATCTTGTAGTGAATTATGTAACGATTATTCTTATTGGGATGTGTGTAGGGGTGCATGGGGTGTGCAGGGGGTGTATTTTGGGGTTACAATATTTTTATTAAAATGGTTTTTTAAACCATAACACCCTTTATGTTCCATTGGACTTTTAAAGTGGAATTTCCCAACCAAGTAAGTGTTGTAATGACCAAGTCACCACTAAGTGACCCCCTTTGATCTTATAAATAGAACTTCTATGTTTTAATGAATTGAATGAGTTAAATTGAACCAAACAAGGTTATCTTGGCACATTAGTGGTAATGCATCATGTAGTTAATTATGTAATGGTTATGCCTACAGGGGTGTGTGCAGGGGTTCATGGGGTGTGAAGGGGGTGTGTATATGGGGTTTCTCTATTTTTATTAAAATGGATGTATGAACCAGAAAACCCTTTTAGTGTCATTAGACTTATAATATGGAATTCCCCAAGCTGGCAAGTGCTGCAATGACCAAGTCACCACTATGTGACCCCCTTTGATCTTATAAATAGAATTTCTATGTTTTAATGAATTGAATGAGATAAATTGAACCGAACAAGTTTAACTTCGAATATGAGAAGTAATGCCTCTTGTGGTGAATTATGTAATGGTTATGCCAACAGGGGGTGCAGGTGGTGTTTAGGGGGTGTGTAGGGGGTTTCACTCTTTTTATTAAAAAGCTTTTTGCACCAAAATACCCATTAAGTGTCGTTATACTTTTAAGATGGAATTTCCCAAGAAGACAAGTGTGATAATTACCAAGTTACCACTATGTGACCCCATTTGATCTTATAAATATAATTTCTATGTTATAATGAATTGAATGAGTTAAATTAAACTGAACATGGTTAACTAGGAACATGAGCAGTAATTCCTATTCTAGTGAATTGTGTAATGGTTATTCCAACTTTATAAAGATTCATTGGATGTCATGAAATAAAAAGAGTGGTTTATTCATGGTTAATTTCCCTCCAATTTTGATATGTGGGGGTGTGTGCAGGTGTGTAGGGGGTGAAAGGGATTTTTAGGGGTGTGTAGTGGGGGTGTGCAAGGGGGAGGTGTCTAGGTGTCCAGGTGGTGCAAGGGCTGTGTAGGGGGGTTCAAGGGGGATGTATAGGGGGTGCATGGGGGGCTATGTGGGGGGTCTTCTTACTCATGTTTAGTACACTTTTATTACAATAGTATGTACCACAAATGTATGTTTTCAATATATTAACTATATTAAATATTTATGCTAGGTTTTGATCCTGCATACAAGGTGACAGGGTGTAATAACACTCGATTTTGGAGAAATACACTGTCATGAATGATTGGAGCAGCGGTTTATTTTCAAGCAGTGGGTCATTTTATTTTGTTTCAGTTAATATTTTCTTTTACTTGTATTGAATATGAGTTGTGCTTCATTTTTTAGATTTCTTGTACTCATATTGATCTATCAATGATTTCTTTAATTTGAGTAGTGGATAGTTTTTTATACCATTAGAACATGTATTTTATTGATCAGTCATGTTTTTTATTTAACAGTGGGTCATTTATTAGAGCATTGAATTATTATCGTGTGAATGCATGTTCAAGAACAACTGTAGGGGGGAGCTGTCTGCAGGGGCGGGGGCTCTATCAGGGGAGGATGTCCTGGGGAGGGGGATATGCAATGTGGGGTCTATCTTGAGGGGGGAGTGGAGGGGGGGATTTGCATGGGGGAAGGGGTGTTGCAGGGGGGGTCCTGTCCAGGTGGGGGCATGATCTATCCAGGGGGCGCTGTTCGGGGGGTTTGTCCAGGGGTGGGGGCGAGGAATGGGGTGTAGTGCAATGGGGGGAGTAGAGGGGGGATTTTCATGGGGGAAGGGTTGCTATAGGGAGGGTCATGTCTTGGTGGGGGTAATGTTTAGGTGGGGGATCTTTAGTGTTATGATATTGCCTGTTTTCTAAAATTTTAGGACATTAATGGATTTGAGTTGAGATAATTAGGACTTCTTTGTGTCCCTGATACATTCAGTAACTCTGAATGTATGGATTATTCATTCTTTTATATCTCTCAAGCACTCTTGAGTACATAGAAATTTAAGATAACATGTCACATTATGTAACATTTATGGTTTTAAGTAATCACATTGGTTATATTTATACTCAACCATGCACTGGAATTATGCCCACAAGTGTTGTGATTGATTACAAGATTCATGGGTTTGGAGATGGGTTTAATAGACATAGTGTTGTGGTGGAATGTTCATAGAAAATGCTCAGGGATGCTAGGAGGTTCATTATGGAGCATGGGGATTTTTGATAGTAGTGGTCAACAATACAGATAAAGAGTAATCCAAAATTATGTGAAATGTGGATGATCTTCTCAGTACTTCAAGTTCTATAGAATTTTCATATATTTTTATTTTTTCCTTGTATTTATATCATGGGATATATATTTGTGTCTACAATCTCTTGCATATATTATATATAGTTCAGTTTATTGTATATATTCTACAGGTATTTTGGATTTATCTTCTATTCAATTGATTATATATATTATATTGTTATTTCTGATTTATGTTTTGTACAGTGGGGTGTAAGGGGGTGGGTCAATAGGGCAGTGGGGGAGGGAAACCTGGTAGGGGGGAGGGTGCAGGGGGAGGGGGAGGGGGCAGGGGGTATGTCCAGGGGTGAAAGGGGGAGGGGCAGGGGGGGGGAAAACTGGCAGGTGGGAAACTGGTAGGGGGGAGGGATTACCGACAAGGGGAGGGTGCAAAAGGGTGGGAGGGTCTGCAAGGTAGTGGGGAGGGGTGCAAGGGGGTGCAGGAGGACTGGGGGTCTTCAAGGAATTGGGGAGGGGTGCAAGGGGGAGGGTGTGGAAGAGAAGGGAGGAAAACGGGAAGGGGTGCAGGAGGGTCGTGGGGGAGGGTGTAGGAGGGCAGGGGGTCTGCCTGGAAGTGGGGAGGACCGTAGGGGTGAGGGTGTAGGGGGTCTGCAGGGCATAGGGAAGGGTTGAAAGGGGTAGGGTCCCGAAGGGTAGGGGTATGCAGGGCAGTGGGGAGGGGTGCAAGGGGGATGGTGTAGGATGGAGGGGGTCTATAGGGCAGGGGGCATGGGATGGTGTAAGAGGGAAGTGGATTGTCTGTAGGGCAGTGGGGAGGACAGCAGGGGGGGTCTACAGGGCAGATGTGAGGGTGCAATGGGGGAGGGTGCAGAATGGAAGGGGGTCTGCAGGACAGGGGCAGGGGAGGTTGTGGGATCGAAGGGGGAAATTGGAAGGGGAGGACGGTGTAGGAGGGGAGGGGTGCAAGATGGTAGGGGGAGGGTGTAGGGGGTATACAGGGCATTGGGGAGGGGTTCAAGGGGGATGGTGCAGGAGGGAATGGGGCCTACATGTCCGTGGGGAGGGGTGCAAGGGGGAGTGTGCAGGAGGGTGGGGGTCTGTAGGGAAGGGGGTAGGGGAGGGTGGAGGAGGGCAGGGGGATGTCTGTAGGGCAGTGGGGGGGAGGGGTAGGGGGGTCTGCAAGGAAAAGGTGAGGAGTAAAATGGGGTGAAAGAGGGAAATGGGGTTCTGTAGGGTAGTGGGAAGGGGTACAAGGTGGGTATAGGGGGGTGGGGGAAGGGGGTCTGCAGGGGTATAAGGGGGTATCTCTAGGGTGCAAGGTGGGTCTATCCAGAGGTGCAAGAGTGGTCTGAAAGGGTGAAAGTGGGGGTATGTCTAGGGGTACAGGGAGGTATTTCCTAGGTGTAGGGGGGTTGTTCTAGGGAGGGGGGTCTTCAGGGAAGGGGGGAGGGGGGAGGGGGTCTTTAGGGGTGTTAGGGGGGTTTGGAAGGGGAGTGGGGGGATGTGTCGGGGGGTGTCTAGGGGTTCAAGGTGTTTGTCCAGGATTGTATGTGGGGTATTTCCATGGTCAATGGGGGGTCTGTCCAGGGTGAAAGGGGGTCTATAGAATCCTTCATTTTTAATACATTACTTTTCATTAAATTTTACACACAGAGGATCTTTAAATTCTGCTGTCTTGGAAATTAGGAACTTAATACATGACGACATAAAAAATTATTCCTAAACACATTAAAGTAATATTAATTGTTCATCCTATGTTCATTACAACACCTCCTAACCTGGGAGCATACATCAGAGTAAATGGTGAGCCGACGGCCCAGTAAGAGAAACAAGAGAAACATTTTACATGTGAACTTGAGATACATCAATAAAGTCATGATAAATAACATTAAGGCATGAGAAAGAGATCATGAGGAATATCATAATAAAAATAAAGTGTTTCATAACATGAAGATGTGGATACAACATTTAACTTATACAATCATTTCTGTTTCACCAAGGTGCATCCCTAAGGAGTCATTAAAACAATTACCAAGGTTATTCACCAAGGTATCATTAAAATTGTAATCCCTAGAGATTACATCATTACCCAATGCATTGGAGCGCTATCCGGGAGCACCCTTAACTTGTATTTATTTTCATGTGAGCCACATATATCATCATAAAAAAATTCATAAATAACTCATATAGCATAAAATAAATGGGTTTCATTTCGTAGTCATAACATTTTAAAAATTTCTTTACAGATGTGATCTTTATGTCACTTTAAACCCACAGAAAAGGAAAGTGGGTCTCATGTATGTAAATCCAAGAATTTAAAACAGAGCATTTTGATATATATGTGAATACCCATGTATCATAATGATCTTTGAGTATTAACTTAATAAAATAAAATAATTTGAGAAAAAAGAGAGACATTTTGAGATGAAAATTCAGCAGCATAAAGGCTATGTAACAGGGTTTTAGAAAATATAGAAAAGAGAGGGGACATGGTTTTCCCATTAATAAAGGATCCATAAAACAGTATAGGGACAAAATATAAAGGATATTAGAACATTGTAATGAAATTTCAAGTACATACCATATGAAATGAAAAGCATGAAAAGAAGACAAAAATAAGATTTCACTTATGAAAATCCGGCAACCTAACGACATCACTTAAAACATCAAAAAATGAATTGATGAGATAAAATAGAGTCTCTCATAATATTAACATAAAGAGGATAGTATGATGGATATATATATCATATGAAAACATACGAAAAGGTAACTCTAAAGACTTGACATTAAAATAGAACTTTGAAAATGAGAAGGGTGAAAGAATCCCTTACAAAAATTCGGCAGCCTAACAGCGCCACTTAAACATTCATAAAATGAAATGATGAGAGAAAGAGGGGGTCTCTCATAATATGAACTTGAAAAGGAAATTAAGATGAATATAAAATAAAATCCCCAAAATAAGAACATGGAGCTTAAAATAGATGACATAAAGAAGAATACATGAAAAGAAAGAGAGAGGTAGGATACCTTACCTTGAAAAGTAACTTTGAAATCCTAAAGTTTGGGGCCTTGGGCGGCTTGAGGGAACCTTGGGAGGACTCCATGGGAAGAAATAATACCATAACTTCGTTTATTAGGATTTTGGAATAGAAATGATGAGATAATGTCTTGGTATTTATAGGGGAAGTGAGGGGACAAGGCATTAATGGCCAAGGGACACCTCATTGGTGGTATTGGAAAACCCATGGGCTTTCCCATGGTATTTTCCCATGGTATTGGCCACATAGAACACCTCAAACCTTATATTACTATTCATAAGTCGTGCATAATTATTACATAATTATTTCATCCATAATGATGTCATTAAACACCCAAAACTCTAAACTGAAAATACACAATTCACCAAATATTCGACTTTTTCAGAAAATTCCAAAAAATTCATCTTAACATAATATTGATGCTCCAAATTCAAAAATGAACACCATTTTATAATAATACTTTATAAATATTTTAATTTTAATTTTTAAATAAAAATATTATTCACTGAAAATTCAACTTTCTCAGAAAAATCCCAAAAATTCACCTTAACCAAATATTGATGCTCTGATTTCAAAAATGAGCTCCATTTTATGAAAATAATTTTCTAAATATTTTTAATTTAATTTTTAAATAAAAAACACTACTCACCCGAAAAAACAAATACATATCCGATAATTTCTGAAAAATTTATTTTCTTATTTTATTGAATCACATTACTTAAGAAATTTAAGGTGCTACCTCATACCCGAGTTCTGTCAGATAGGATTCGATCGGCCCAAGACTACTGGATGGGTCCATAGAATCTTCAATCTATATTAATTAATCAATATCACTTTTATTTATAGACAATAATCACAAAATTTAGTTTCCAATTGGTTATTGACCAACGGCCATATAACAATCGAAACCCAATGGTCTTATTTTAATTATACTCATTTTATTAAATGAAAAGGTATTGTTGCGTATAAAATAAAATAACACAAAAAGATAGGAAATAAAATTTATTCAAAATTTCGGGTCATTAAAATCTTCCCCCTTTAAGAAATTGTGTCCTTGCAATTTTAAAATTGGGATTTGAAATTTCGTTGAAAGTACCACATCGGAAAAGAGTCAGTAAAACTATTACTTTAAAAGAATGAATGGGAAGTACAAAGGTCACCCAAGATAACCCATACTTGGATTACATATAAGAAAAAACGGATATGGAAGAGAAAAAAAGGATCAAGTTCTGATGGAGGGTGATAGAAAACATGATTAGGAGAAAATTAACCACAAGAAGATCACAAACTTAAGATGTGTTAAACGGTCTTCGATTACCCATTAGGAAATGTAAACCAACAAAGTTTTTACTTTATGTTACTCTTCATAATTTTGAGGAATTAATTTACTACATAGAATAAAAACATAAGGAAATATTTTTACCTTCGAGTAGAGTTTCATTCCATAATAAGTTTCCACCATGACTAATATTTTATCTAAACTATGAGCATTAAAAAAGACTTGGTCTCATCAAAAGAACAAGAATCATCTTCCAGAGAATGACATAATCTAAAAAAGAAAAACTATATTTTTCCCTTGTCTTTAGTCATCAACTAAAACTAAAAAGGTTAGTACGATATCATATAATCTCCAAAAAGGATAAGAAATATGACTATTAACCTCCAAAATTAAACAAAAGTACCCAAAGTTCCAAAAATACCATTAAATACCCATCCATCCTTTAAATTCTTCAGAATAATCAAAACTAAGATTAGAACCCATAACTCATAAGGATGTAATCACATTGTCTTTCCCAATAAATGTTAACATTTATCTCTAAATAACATCAACTACTATTAAAGTCTCGTACTAAAGTGTAATTAACCTATTAACATATTCTCTATTCTAGGAACATCATTTTCCAGAAATAACCCAAATCACAATATTTCCACAATAAATACATAACATCCTAAATAAAATTCCATCATTCCTCCTCAATTTAAATCCTATAGTATTTTATTCCTCTTAGGCATATAGTACTCTAAAAGAGAAAACATCGTCCAAAATAACCATTATCATTTAATCACCAAATAATTTTCCTATATAAATGATAACCATTTGATAAAATATAAGTTTCCAGAAATCAACCTATTATTAATCCATAAAAATAGTAGGTGCATTAGTCAATCCAAAAAGCATAACAACAAACTCATAATGCCCATATCTTGATCAGAAGGTAGTTTTTGGAATATCATCATTCTTCACCCTCAATTCATGATAACCAGAATGAAGATCAATCCTAGAGAAGACTTAATTCCCATGAAGTTGGTCAAAAAAGTCATCAATTCTTGGAAGAGAGTATTTGTTCTTTACTATGATCCCATTCAGTTCTCTATAATCAATGCACAGCTACATCAAACCATCCTTCTTCTACACAAATAGAAATGGTGCTCCCCAAGGAGACACACTTGGTCGAATAAACTCATTCTCAAAAAGATCTTGGATTTGTTTCTTTAATTCCTCTAGCTCCACATATTCCATCCTATAGGGGGTCTTTGACATCAGATTAGATCCAGGTACGGGTTCAATGGAGAACTCTACTTCTCATTCTGGGGGTGGTCTGGGTAACTCCTTAGGAAATAGGTCAACGTATTCCTAGACGATGGGGACATTTTCTATAAGAATAAATCCTTCATGAGAAACTTATTTCATTTATAACTCTTTTAACTAAAAAGGATTTTATGTCTTAAAACTTCATGCTTAGACAATTACATTTTTCTATAATTTTTTCGTAATGATTCATAGAAAAGCATGTGATTAACCAAACATATCCCCCGGGAGTGTCGTAACCAAGTGTGTAGGAAGGCCCCTTGTCGTGTACCAGTTCCCATTTGAGTCTAGCTCAAAGATATGTTTTCGAGTTATACCCCTATGTACATCTGTGCCAGAGCTACCTCTACCTGCTCATATCTAGACAGGGATGTATTTTCTTGATAATCCACTTACTCAATACTCACCAAAATACCATGAAGATTTCATATATTTAAACTTTTCTATATGTTTCTTCCTAAATTTTTCGTATCCTAACTTCCATAAATAACTAAACTATCCTTTGATACCACCTATAGCATCTCGTCTTTTTAATACATAATTTCTCATTACATTTTACATAAAGTGGATCTTTAAAGTCTAGTGTATTGGAAATTCGGAACTTAATACATGATGACATAAAACACGCTTCTTAAAAAATTGAAAGGATTATTCATTTATTCATCCTAAGTTCATTATAGAATCTCATAACCTGGGAGCATAAATCAATGGAAAGGGTGAGCACAAGGCCTAGTAAGGGAAACAAGAGAAACATTTTACATGTGAACTTGAGATACATCAATAAAGTCATGATAAATAATGTTAAGTTATGAGAAAGGGATCATGAGGAATATCATAATAAAAATAACGTGTTTCATAACATTAAGATGTGGCTACAACATTTAACTTAGACAATAATTGTTGTTTCACCAATGTCCATCCCCAAGGTGTCATTAAAAAAAATTACCAAGATTATTCTCCAGGGTATCGTTAAAATTGTAATCCCTAAGGATTACATCATTACCCAATGCATTGAAGCACTTTCAGGGAGCACCCTTAAATTTTCATTATTATAATGTGATCCACATATATCATCATTAATAATTTCATAAATAACCCATATAGCATAAAACAAATGGGTTTCATTTCATAGTCATAACATTTTAAAAACTGCTTTAAGGACGTGATCTTTATGTCACTTTAAACCCACAGAAAAGGAAAGTGAGTATCATATATGTAAATCCAAGAATTTAGGATAGAACAGTTTTGATATATATGTGAATACCCCTGTAGAATAAATATCATTTAGTATTCACTTAATAAAATAAAAGAATTTGATAAAAAAGAGAGAGACATTTTGAGACGAAAATTTTGCACCATAACGGCTATGTTACAGGGTTTTAGAAAATATTGATAACAGAGGGGACATTCGTAACCCACTCATAAATTATCCATAAAATAGTAGAGGGAAAAAATAGAAAGTATATAATAAAATGGTATTGAAATTTTAAGGACATAACATATGAAATTAAAAACATGAAAGGAAGACAAAAATAATATTTCACTTTGAAAATTCGGCAGCCTAACGGCGTCACTTAAAACATCAAAAAATGAATTGATGAGATCAAATAGGGTCTCTCATCATATGAACATAAGGAGGAATGTATGATGGATATATATATATATATATATATATATATATATATATATATCATACACCAAAATAAGAAAAATTAACTCTAAATATTTGACATTAAAATAGAACTTTGAAAATGAGAAAGGTGACGGAATCCCTTTCAAAAATTCTGCAGCCTGACGGCGCCACTTAAACATTTATAAAATGAAATGATGAGAAGAAGAAGGGGTCCCTAGTAATATGAACAAGAAAAGTACACTAGTGTGAATATAAAATAACATCCCCAACATTAGAACATGGAGCTTAAAATAAATGACATAAAGAAGAATACATGAAAAGAAAGAGAGAGGTAAGATCCCTTACCTTGAAGAGTAACTTCAAAGTCTTAATGTTTGGGACCTTGGGAGGCTTGAGGGAACCTTGGGAGGACTCCTTGTGAGGTAAGGAGACCCTAAATTAGTTTATTAGGATTTTGGAATGGAAAGGATGATAGAATGGATTGGTATTTATAGGGAAAGTGAAGGGACAATGCATTAATGGCCAAGGGACACCTCATTAGTGGTATTGGAAAAACCATGCGCTTTCATGTGGTAGTTTCCCAAGGTATTGGACACATGGTACACCTCATACCTTATCTTACTATTCATAAGTAAACATGATTTATTACATAATTATTGCATCCTCAATGATGTCATTAAACACCTGAAACTCTAAACTAAAAATTCACTATTCACCAAAAATTCAACTTTTTCAGAAAATTTCCAAAAATTAACCTTAATATAATATCGATGCTATGAATTCAAAAATGAACTCATTTTATAAAAATATTTTTATAAATATTTTTAAATTAATTTTTAAATAAAAACACTATTCACTAAAAATTCAAGTTGCCTAAATTATATTAATTCTTTTTTTAAGTGAGATTACTAATCCATTTGGTCACATTACTAATCCTAAGTATAAAATCACTATTCATAATATATTATTCATAAACAATTAAGTTAATCTTATTAGACTCTAAATTTATTACTGAACATAACTGTAGAAGACCATTTTTTGAAAATCATTACACATTATTATTTATTTAAGGTTTACATAAATATATTTAAAATATCCTTTTTATAAAATTCATCAATAATATGCATACTATATTTATCCAGAAATTTGAAAATTCACAAACATTACCCTAAGAATAAATCTCAATTTTTATTTAAATCAATGGATTACACCAGGGAGTTGCGGTCTCGTTACATAAACCCTTATAACATTAGCATAGTACCTAAGAGTAAGGTGTTCTAGGGAGATAGAGTCTTGGGGCGGCTTGGCCAACATTTATTGAGTAGTAATTTCTATCAGTTTGAACTTCTGATGAAGGTGATTATGTTCCAGCTTCACACGATGAAGTTTCGCTTGGGCTTAGTGTTGAGCAAAGCCCAAAGGTGCTACCTCATTCCCGAGTTCTGTCAGATGGGCTTCAATGGGCCCGAGACTACTGGAAGGGTCCATTGAGTCTTCTTTATATATTAATTAATCAAGATCACTTGTATTTATAGACAATAATCGCAACATTTAGTTTCAAATGGTCTTATTAACCAATAGTCATATGAAAATCGAAACCCAATGGTCTTATTTTAATTATACTCATTTTATTAAATGAAAAAGTTTTTTTTAGAATAAAATTACATAACACACAAAGTTAGGAAACAAAATTTATTCAAAATTTAGGGTCGTTATAGTCTATCCAGGGTGCAAGGGTGGGGTCTGTCCAGGGTACAAGGGTGGGGTCTTTGTAGGGGTGAAAGGGGTTCAGTCCAGGGGTGCAAGGGGGGTCTGTCCAGGGGTGCATGGGGGGTTTGTCTAGGGGTGAATGGGGGGGTCTATCCAGGGGGGCTAGAGGGTAAGCAAGGTTGCAAGGGGGGTCTGTCTAGGGGTGTAGGGGGGTCTGCCCCAAGTGAAGGGGGTCTATTGAGGGAGGGAGGGTCATCAGGGCACTAGGGAAGGGGTGAGAGGTGGGGGGTCTATAAGGGTGCATTGGGGGTTTGGAAGGGGGAGGGGGCATGTAGGGGGAGGGGGTGTGTCTAAGAGAGCAAGGGGGTCGGTTAAGGGGTGAAAGTGGGGTCTGTCCATGGTGCAAGCTGGGTCTTTCCATGGTGAAAGGGGTTCCGTCCAGGGTGCAAGGGTGGGGTCTTTCCAGGGTACAAGGGTGTGGTCGGTCCTGGGGTGCAAGGGGGGTATGTCCAGGGGTGCATGGGGGGTCTTTCTAGGTGTGTAGGGGGGTCATTCCAAGGGTGAAAGGTGGTTTTTTACAGGGGTGCAAGGGGGTATACATGGGTGCTAGGGGGTCTGTCCAGGGGTGTAGGGTGGTCTGTCCCGGGTGTAGGGGGTCTATTCAGGGAGGGGGTCTTTAGGGAAGTGGGGAGGAGGGTCTGCAGGGGTACAAGAGGTGTTTGGTAGGGGAGGGGGGAGGGGGATGGGTATGGGTATGGGGGATGGGTGTGTCCAGGGGTGAAAGGGGGGGTCTCTCCATGGGTGAAAGGGGGGTTTGTCCAGGGGTGCTAGTGGGGTCTGTCTAAGGTGCAAGGGGGGCCTGTCCATGGTGAAAGGGAGTCTGTCCAGGGTGCATGGGTGGGGTTTGTATAGGGTGAAAGGGTGGGGTCTGTCTAGGGGTGTAAGGGGTTATGTCTAGGGGTGCAAGGGGTTGTGTCCAGTGGTATTGGGGGTCAGTCCAGGGGTGTAAGGTGGGTTTTTCCAGGGGTGCAAGGGGGTCTGTAGGGGTGTAAGGGGGTCTGTAGGGGTTTAAGTGGGTCTGTCCTGGGGTGTAGGTGGGTGTGGGAAAGGGGGTGGGGGGTTGTCCATGGTGCAAGGGGGTCTCACCAGAGGTGGGGTGGGGATGGTTTTTTATGAAATGGGAAGGTCTATATCCATGGTTTCAAACGGTGGCTAAAGCCCTATATCCACGATTCAAACCGTGGCTATAGCCCTTTACGCACATTTTCTAACCGTGGCTATAGGGTTCTCTCTATAGCCTTGCCAATACCATCCACAGTTTAATGAACTATGGATATAACCTATAGACATGGTTTTTGGGCTTATATCCATGGATATAAACTGTGGCTATATCCTAAGTTTCTAGTAGTGAAAGGATGAAACAAAAAATTCACCCTGAAAGTGATGTTTTCTGAAAGTGATCTTCTGATACATTCTATAACCTATGAAATCAGAATAAAAATAACCCTTTTATGTAAACTTTGATCTCAATACATATAAAATCCTTGTCTTTATATTAATTTACTACAACATATCATTTTCTTGGAATCCTTATGATGGGATTACTTAAAATTATCTTAAAAACTCTTGCACAAGAAGAAAAATTATATAATTTATGGTCGACTATCCAATAAGAAGAGTGAAATTTCTATCAACCCTCGAAACATTTTATGATCATCCAATTTCCTAGATTCATCATGATTATATTTATAGGAGGTACTTGTTAGTGTACAGATATGAAAGGAAATTCCAAATCCAAAACCATAAAATAGATATCTTATATACATATATTGAGATAAAATGGGTTATTATGGTCTCTATGTGATTTGGAATCAATGAAACCAGTTAGGTTCATCCATCATACAAATCATTAATTCATTATCTGTATCGTCCAAAAAATATTATATGGTTATTTTTTGGTTTGAACAGGAAATAATTTTGTTCAAATAGATTTTCATAATGAGGGTGTAATTAAAATATTTCTTCATCTAATTAATGGGATATGTCATTCCTTTATCCAAATAATTTTAAAATAAGAATATATCCCATCGATAAATCTAGTCTCTCCTGGATTTCTTAAGTCCATAATGTTCCTTGGTATGTTTAAATACAAGTTATAGTAATCTTATTTCTTCCAAATCATGTGGTTGTTTCATATAAAAATTCTATTAAACATGTATCTTAAATAAAGTACAGTTTACATCCATTTTAAATACATCAATTTCAATATGATCTAAAAAATCTATTAGAATTTTGAAAGACTCAATTTTTTCAATTTAATTCCCTCAATAATTTATTCCCACCACTTAGTTATAACCCTTTGAAATAAGCCTCGCCATATTCAAAACAATAATTTCATTTTCATCACACTTATTCCATAAAACCCACTTTAATCATATAAACGGAAGAATTGTAGGGTATTCACCCAAGGTCCAAACCATATTATATATTAATTTATTAATCTCTTCATGTATATAAATTATAAAACTTTCATCACCCATGGAATTATCTTCCATTTTTGGTTAAAATTGATACAATAATTCAAGATTCTCACATTCATTTCTTGATGAACTTTTATTTTTAATTTTCCAATCTACATATTCAATGATATTATTACAAGGATAATTCATTATGATCATATAAATTCATAGCAAAAAGTAATGACATTGTTCATCTTCTGTTGGTTTAATTTCTATTAAGAAATATTCTCATAGTCTATAATTTGTTAGTATAGTTTTCAAAATGTTAATTTGTATTGGATTTGATTCAACTTTTGGTAAAAAATATAATAGTTTTCAAAGACACAAAAAATATTTTTTATAATGTTCACATTTTAAGTTTTCTAAAAGTTAAGTCTCATAACACTTAACATATATCATTTATTTAATGATATATGTACATGTTTTGTAAACATTATATATTGTACTAGTGTTAGAGTATACATGAAATATAACTTCTTCAAATTTTGGATCAAATTTATGAATATTATATTTATTATTCAAGATAAATATTTTGAATCTAATAACATTAATGAAATACTTTTTAGGCTTCTTACCAATTCATGGTTCTCATTTTATTTTCTCAAAAACCAAATGGAGTAATGATTAATTTATAATACAACATAAAGTACTAACTACTTCCAAAAAAATACATTTCAAAGTAATATTTAGACAAAATATTCTATGTAATTTCATTAACAGTTCAATTACTTCTTTCAAAAACATTGTTTTATTCTAGATTTATTAGTAATGAAACATTATGAGTAATTACTTGTTCAAAAAAATAAAAATGATTAATTTAAAAATTGTAACCCATTAAAAAATTTGATAGAAATATTAGGTATGTTTTTCGAAATTTTAAAAAGAGAAAAAACCTTAAACAAATAATGCACTATTCAAAAATAATATTTATAAAATATGTTCAAGTATATCTAGTGTAATCATCAACTATGGAATACACATAGTGTTTTCCTGTGACTCTCATAGTTTTTTATGTTCCAAAATAACCATTTTACTAAATATAAATCTTTGTAATTTTCAAATTTTTTTCCATGTTTAAAGCCTGACTTTTTTTCTTACAATATTAGAAATGGACAAATGCTCCCAAAGATTTGATCCTAAGTTATAGAATTTACCTTAATAATTATTTCCTAAATATTATATTTTTAAGGAATTTTTAATACTTTAACCTCATAGGATACATAAAATAAGAATCTTCAAAAATACTAAGACAAGTTATATTTATATACTAATGTCATTCAAGTCTATTATGTAAAGAATATCATGCCAATCAGTAGTTAAAAATTTAACTCACTCTAATATTATGATAGTATATATTTCATTCACAAATTTCATTTATTAACCCTCATCACATAATTGTATTCTTCTTATAATGATTCTCTTAAGTCTTAAAACAAAAAACATATTAGAAATCAAAAATATATTGAAGGTACAAATATCTAAGTTATTGATAATATAACGTTATGCATTATCTACAAACATTCTACGTCCTACCATCACATTTTGAATGTTTTTGAAATTATAAATACTCCAGACATGTTCTAAGAACAACCATTCTCCATGAAAAATATATTTTGGCTGCTGGATTTCACCCTATTTTCTTAAAATCAATTGGATCTTAGATTTTGGTAGCCAAATTTGTTTTGGTCTAGAAATGTTATAAAAGAAACCTTAAGAAATCATATCTATCCAATAATATGTTTTTAGAAAGTTTTTAATTACCTAAAAATAAAATCAATATCATTTCGAATGTATTGTACTTTTTTTTGGAATAATATTTTTTCCAATTACCTACACTATAAAATTCAGTACATATACTTTCATTTTTTTTTGAACAAAAAAAGTTAGACTATAAATGTGACTTTCCAAAATCAAAACCAATTATAGAAGATTTTTGATTATATTTCTATAATAATAATATCTTTTCCTTTTTTTCTACCATAAGTATAATTATATTAAATTTTCATTTTGACTAAAATAATTGTATTTTAGATTTATAAAAAACATTTGATCTTCATGATTTAGAAAAATTATTTGGAATATTATACAGAAGTAATATTATAAATTTCATATATAGTTTTTGAAAGAATACCATTAGCTTAATTTAAATCTTATTTATCCAAATAAATTTGTTCTTCAATTTATACTTTTTCTTCTATAGTAATGTCAGCAATCTATCTATGTGATCAAATGTTGGAATTTGATCCACATATTATGATGAATATTTACTATTACCATTATCTAAAGTAAAATAAAAATTAGTATCAAGCAATTAATATTATAATGAATCAATTGTTTCCTTATCTGTAAAATAGAAATTATTTTAATGTGACTTTGAATAAATACAAGTGATATTTTGATTGTTATCAATCTTTAAACCACTAATATTTTAATGTCAAATCTTTTCTAGAATCCCACATATCATTAATTGATCTAGAGTATTTAAAAACTTTTATATTTTTGTTATATTAAAATGATTATTCTTATTAATCATAAACAATCAAGTCTGATGTGCCCTTGTTTTTTTCACTCATAACAGATACTTTATAGAGATTATTTTTTATAGTACATTTCATTTATTCCCTTTATTTAATCATATAAGAAATTAGTCCTTCCAATAATTATATTCATAAACTTTTTATGTTTTATAATTATGTAATGTATATTTTAAATTTATATCATTTGAATTATCTTTAGTTAAATTCATCATAGCAGTTATGGAATTTAATGTTTGAAAATCAGAAGTTAGGGTACTAGAATTTGAAAAGAACACAACTTCATTATTGTTATTCTCCATATTAAAATCTCTCTTCAACTCATTAAAATAAAACATTAGGGTCCCAATAATTTTATTATGACTAATATTTGTTATACGCACAGTAGAATTTATCGTTGTCTTCTTTGATCCCCATTCCATTAGTATAATTTCTATAATATTTTCTAAATTTTTTATATATGTAATTTTCTTTTAGCTATGTGTATTTAGTCCATAAAATACTATCATGAAACATTGGTTCATTTTTTCCACTAAGTTAATAACAATAAAATCAGAAGACCTAACATTATTCTAGCAAAATTTCCCTTTTCAGTTTCATGAAATTTATATGCTCCAAGGTGGGTAATTTCTAGTTTTATCAAAATTATTGTTTTTTGTCTCACATTACGAATTTTTTCTATAGATATTTCAATCCATTGAGAATATTAGTGTATTTTGAACTATTTAATTATCCTTATATTCTAGTTAATTTTTTTGAGTGATCATAAAAATATCTATCTCCTGAATTTTTCAATTTCCAATCATTTATTGATAGTTATCTACTCTTGTATTGGTAAGAAATTGTTTTCAACAAATAATTTTAATACTCATTGTATTTTACATCCAATATAGATGGTCAGTATAGATTTGGACTCTAAATCATTTTGATTGGAATCCATCCATATCACAGATGAATGATATACTATCTTCTAAATATTTTTCTAATGAAATTGGAAAATTACTCTTACAAAAAGAGAATAAATTCATGAAATTGAAACTAAAAAGAGTATAATCTGATACAATGATTATCCCAGTAGGTAACAAAATATGTAAAAATTAATGGGTCATCAGATTATAGTAAATATTAACATATAATTTATTTTACCACTAGAGTATTTATTTGATAAAAACATATATGTTCTTGTAAAATATAATATATAAATTTAAAAATGTATAATATAGACAATTAATAGTGGAAAATAATTATAATTTAACAAATAAAACAAAAATAACAAATTATTAAACTTATAATTTAAATAATTCATTGATAAAAAAAGACTATTGGATATCAATACAAATACTTTTATAAATGATGTTATATTACCAAACAAACCCATCACATGAAGCCTTCAATTTTAAACTAAAATGTAGACTAGATTGGTATACCTCCAAGGTATCTGCATGATCTAAACACAATAAAATATTAAACTATGCTTGTTGGTTGTAGAAATTTCCAAACAAGGAACTTATTTGATAGAATTATCAAAAATATGTATCCTTATCCCCAATAATATATGATATCTCATTGATAATTAGTAAATCCAAGTAATCTATACTTCAACAAACTTGATAATTTCAAAAGATAAATACTCTTATCCTCATATCCTTCTCTATCATATCGATTGAAAGTAGAATATTCCTCACTAGAATCTCATAGATCTTTAATAAATTGAAATTACATAATCTTTTATCATTGAGTGCATCTGAAACAACACTTGAAATATAATTCGAAGTATAACACCCTAAGATTTCATGATATATTTCTTTTGTAATAATGTTGAACCTCTTAAGTAACTTATAATACACACAATACCATGTCTAAATTAACGAAAATATATTATACCATTCTAACCATTCTCATAAATTACATATATGAATAACGACAACCACATTTTAAAAATATTTATAATGATTTTAGATAAATAAAATGTTTTTTTCGTAAAGTCTTTATAAGCTTTGAAAAAAGTACTTTTTCTTGAAATTGGTTTTTATTGTTTTTTGTGAAAAAAAATAATATAATATTTTTTACCAATTTTAGAAAAATTTGTGTAAAATGAAATTTATTTTTTAAATCAAAATTTCAATATTATTTTAGTATGAAATATTTAGTAATTTTTTGAATCGCTTATTTTTTTATGTATAGTGAAAAAAAAATATGAAAAATGTCATTTAGTTTAAAGTTATTACAAAGGTAATTTCTTTTAAAATGGGTTAAAAGTATAATTTGTTAAATAATAATTTTATTAATCGAATTTCGTTTATTGGAAGTAATTTTATATTGAATATTTATATAAAACAATTATGCTTTAGAAAAAAAATTTCTTTGGAAAACCATTTCTATGACATTTTCATGTTTAATTTTCAATAAAATTGTGCCACATCTATGAATTGAATTTGATAAAATTGATTTCATATTTTTAATAAAAATAATAATTATTTGTTAGTAATTTTAACACAATTTATTTCATAATGAATAGTAAAAATAGTAAAAAAATCTTACCACGGTTTCTGTTAAATCATGTTTAACATGGGTTTAAAATAAAGAAAATATAGTCTAAAAAGGACTAAAAACTTGTATAAATTTCATTATTGATCCTTATTTACACCCTATATCATATAATATATAATAATTTCCCATTTTTGTGACATTGTTTTCGAATTTTACATTAATTTATTTTATTCTTTTCAAAAATTCCATGTGGGTCCTCTCTCTCACTTATAAAAGAACACACCCTCTCCTCTCCAATACACACATAAACGGTATTTTAGTTCAACCAATTCCTAACCAAATATATTATTTACATATATATCCACTACCTATAGTCTATTTTCTTATATTAAAAAAATCCTAGGAAGGCATTGGGTGTAAACCTAAAGAGGTTGTCTGAAGAAGAGGTATAGTTATTAAACGTGCATTTTTTATTTATTTCATCTTCTAACCCATTAAAATATTATTAATCCATGATGTAATAATAATAAAAGTATATTCCATATAATTTTATGTTATATTTTTAATTTTATAACCATCAAATATATCATATTCCATCACATGAGAAATGAAACTGTTGTTCCTGTGTTTAGTGGAGTACCTCCTCACGAAATGGTTTGATTTATTTTCCATCACTACATCTCATGAATGAATAAAATGATCTATTTAATATATATATATATATATATATATATATATATATATTTGTGTTTGTGTGTGATAATTATGGTTTAAGTTTCCATTTTTAATTATTATATCACACCTATCTTCCTACCTTTTAATCATTTGGGAAAAGATAATGTTGTTGGTACATATGTTTTGACAATTATCTCCACGAAGAGATGTTTTTAATTTTTATTTATTCATTAAATTAATTGAAATAAGGGATAATATAATGAATATATATGATATATACTATTTAATAATGATTTTTTAATGTTGAATTAATATTTACCATTCTTTTTTCCATCTGTTAAAATGTGAAAATATAATTTTTGTGTAAGTAAATAATATCTAAATATATAATTACTACTAATGATATTTATATCTGGATTAAAATTATTTATATGCTCAAACCATGATCAAACTACAAGAATCTGAATAGCCAAACTGAAATAATGATGAAAAACTAAACAATTAACACCTAGAAATGACGATTTTAGTAAGGAATTATTAATAATTGGATATTAAAATATTATAGGTTGATATTTTATGATATTGTAAGTATTTAAATGTTTATTAAATAATTATAATAAATTTTAATTTATAAAATAGGATTTTATAGTTCTTTTAAAGAAAGAAGAACTCATGGTAACATATTTTCTCAACACTTTTACTTCTATGAGATGCATGCAATATTTACCCCTAGTTTCTTTTATTTTTTGTATATAATACCCATGAATGTATTTTATAATTATCCTCAATAAAATTATTGATATATACATATCAGGATAATTTTATCCCATTTGTGATGTTTTTATTTGAAATTTACAGAGTTGGTTAGGGTTTTCTGTTAAAATCTCATTCGTTATCGGGATTGTTTATGATTTAGTTTCAAATGTTAAACCTTTATGATATGACTCTCTCGAAAAAAAAAATTTATATAATAGTTATTTCATAATTATATATGTATCCATTTAATTTTCCTCACTTTAAGTACTCAAGATACCGAAAGAAAATGTTTAAAGAAATCCATCTTTATTTCTCTCTTCACTCAAGAATTATTTTTCTTCCATATCTATGCTTTAAAAAAATGGTTTCAAGAATGTTTTAAATATTATCCAAGGGTGGTTTAGTGTAATTTTTACATGGTTTACTTTTAAAAAAAATTAAAGGAATATTCTTTTAATTTTCCAAATGAGCTACTTTTTGACTTTTTTACAAAATTGTGAAAGGAATATTTTCTTTTATCATATAAGGGAAAAATATTTCAACCATATTGAACAGCAAATGATTTTAAGCTTATATTAAAAGTTTCCACTATTAACTTCAAATATATTGTTTTACTTAATATTTAAGAATATTTTTTGAGTGATTTCAAAAATAAAAACAGTATTTTATCAGGAAATATTCTAACTAATATTTTAAATAAATATTTCATATATGATAAAATAAATTGATTTGAATAACTCGTTATAGGGGATATAATCCAGGGATAACGTATTTATTATATTATTTTGTGGTACATGATTATGATAACAATATTTTTCTGAGACCATTTCTTTTTCACTAGGATTTTTTATGTTGAATTGATGAAATTTTTATAAAACACATTTTATTTTCATGGTCTATGATATAATGATTGTTTTATGATATTTTTTCATATATATATATATATATTCTTTTCATTATGTGATTGGTGGGTTTAGAATTATATATACTGTAAAGACCCGTAAAATTCAAGGGAAGTTTTTTTCTTAATTTTCTTTGGAATTTTATAAGAACGCGGTTTCTGACGGCACCTAATTCCGAGGCCCGGAGTGCCCTGAATCAATTTTCGAAGTTTGGCTTGGGTACGTTCAGTGAACGAACGAGCGGGAATTTTTAACTTTTGATCCGGTGCTCGGAATTGAAATCCAAGGACACCGATGAACTCGCAGCGCCGATATTCTCTTAAGAAGACCTTTTCCGAGGTTGCGTTTTATGCAGAATGAAAGTTAGTTTTGGGAAAAATTAAAAGAAGTTAAATAAAATGTGGAAACACATTTTATTTTTAACTTGTTAGTTAACTTCTCCCAAAGGGAGTTAGGGGTGGGACCCACATCCACTTAACCTCCCATGAGAGGATTAAGTGTTGTGGGGCCCACACAAACCCTAACTCTTCACCTTCTTTTTTTTAAAAAAACTCCCTTTAACTCCTCTTTTAATGATCTTGACAACTTGGGTTATTAAATCGGTTGAGTTGTTTAATTTCAAACCTTTGAATTTCAAAATGGTTTGGTTGTGTAAATAAAATAAGACTCTAGCATATTTTATTTTGGTTAGAATTCCTTATCCATCTTGAGAGGTTTTGAAGAATTCTCTCCTTCTTATTCAAACTTTGGTGAAGAACGCGAACAACATTTGGACTTCGACGAAGAACGCCACGTTCTCGGGAACCGTCTTCCGCGATTTCATACCCGCGACACCGACGACGTATCCTTTCGCGTCATCTCTTCCACGACGGTTTCCTGCGACAAAATCGCCGTCAAAGAGCTTCGAATCCTCGCTTCACGACATCGACGTCTTTTTTTCCGCGACTCCGACCACCGCAACGCTCGCCTTCCGCGGGTCATTGACGAACATCATTCTTGAAACCAAGGTAGGGGTTTGTTGTTGATTATTTATTTATTCTCGTTCTTGGTTCTAGCATGAAAATCTTGAGGATAAATGTTTAAGTGTTATAGTATAACGAGAGGGGGGTCGGACCACACAAACACGGCCGAATCTCCCACCCTGCCTTGTTCTTGAATATTATTTTTCTTGCTGATGAAACGAGATGGCGTGGTGTCGTCGCACCACGCGGGAATCACACGGCAAATATTGCACTGCGCCGTCGCGCCGCGCCGTGGAAAGATTATCATGAACGCGACGATGTCATGCCGCATCGAAGGAAACCGAAGGCGCTGCGGCCGGAGCGGGGCCGCGGCGGAGGGGCGCGGTGACGTCGCACCGCGCCGGACGATGAAGGCCGTGACCAGTTCCGGGCCGCGGCGGGACGTGATGACTGGCGGCCAGCCAGGCCGCCGGTGCCGGAAGATGGAAGAGGACCGGCCCATGCCGGTCCTGTTGAGAAGAAGCCGGACGGCCAGGTCGGTCCGGCCGGGACGGTGCAAAACAGGGAGAATTAAATTCCCCCGGGCAGTTATTTGGCCCCCCATTATGAGGGGGGCCGGTTTCACAAAGGGGGGGAAGGCGCCCCCCCCCCCCCGTTTTTCTCAAAAGAAGGCCCCCACGTGAGGGGGGTCCGTTTTCTCCAAGGCGCGGCATCCAGCCACGCTGCCAGCTGAAGAAAAGCGGGGGCTTTGAACCCCGCACGTGGCACCCGAGCGGCGCCCCGGCCGCGCCGGCCGGGCCGGGTCGGCCCGGACCCGGACCCCCCGTTTTCGAATCGACTTCGGTCTTTTGCCCATAACTTGAGCTAAGGACCTCCTATTGACGAACCTTCAGCGGCTATGAGATATTTGGATCGAGACGGTCGTTTCGGCATATCACACTCAAGGTTTCGGAATACTTTGAGTTCGGCCGGGTTGGTTCGTTCACGAAACCAACCGGGCCCTCGGAGCGGAAACGCTCATATCTTGAGCTACGGACATCCGATTGACGTGCCGTCAGCTTTGTTGAGTTCCTCTTAGTGAGACAGATCTTTTGGCATACCCCTCCCGAGTTTTGGATGCAGGTGGAGTATTGTCGGGTTGGTTTTGCCTTAAAAACCAACCGGGACCCTGGGACGAAAAAGCCAATAACTCTCAGACCGGGTGTCTGATCGACGCGCCGTCTGTTGCGTTGAGTTCCTGTTGACGATACGGAACTTTTGGATACATCAACTCTGGACTATGTGGCAGTTGATGTATCAGCCTCTCGGCTCGTGGAGCGGACCCTCCCGAACGAGCTTGCTGTGTGCAGGAACCCTAGAGCTGGCTACGACTGCGACTGCTACTACTACTGCTACTGCTACTGTGACTGCAACGACGACAGTACAGAGATGCTTAGTGGATTCGACGACGACGACTACAGCACTCAGCGATCCTACGTGGATCAGTGCTACAGGTCCTGTGTGAGCCCGATCCTGTGTGGGTCCGATCCTGTGTGGGTCTGCGCTCAGCTGTCCTGTGTGAACCAGTGCCTACAGGTCCTATGTGGGCCCGATCCTGTGTGGGTATTTTGGAGGGGTTAGTTACCTATCGATCCTTCATGGGTCCGACGACTTAGATGGATCAGAGATCATCTTTATCATCTTTCGAAGAAGTATACATGTGTGAGCTGAATCCTGTTGCTTTCCTGTGTGGATTGTGTTGTGCTATCCTGTATGGATTTCGTTTTTCTTTCCTGTGTGGAATACGTATACTTTCCTGTGTGGACTGAGTTGTACTTTGGCTCGGAGGTTGGAGCGTATTGGAATTTTTGACTTAGGTATATGTATGGGAATATACCAAAGCTGTGTCGGTTGTTACTTCGTGATTGTATCTTTCCTTTGTGGTTTGTCCTTTGTGTATTTTGGGAGACCTTCAGGGGTCTCGGGGTCCCTACTGAGTAGCTTATACTCAGCCCTGCACGGGCTATGCCCGCACTACGTTTTGTTGGTTGCAGATGACGGACATCGTTGATCGTAGTTGAGGCTTGCTGAGCAGGACGGTACCAGGAGGTGGACCACTGGGCGAGACGTGCTCGGAGCGGATGGCGGGACCCGAGGAGCAGTGGAGCTCTCTGTACCCACCCTTCAGGTGGGATTTCCAGTGGACAGCTCGGTGTAGCGGCTTTTACTTTACAGTTGTTGTTTTCTCTTTCGAGTTGTACTTTACTTTCAGTTTGGGTTTGTATACTGGCCCATTTACTTTTCCGCACTTTCAGTTGTTATCTGTTTTTACGTAGTGTTTACTTTTCCGCTTGCTTACTCTGTGGTGCTTGTTTAATTTACAAAGGCAATGCCTTCCCTTTTTACCAGGATTTATGCCTTGGTGCTAGTCGCCAGCCCCTGGCCTATGGAAGGCGGGCTTGGGGTAGTTACGGCATGGGACCCGAGGGCGGGTCGTGACAAATTGGTATCAGAGGAGTTCGGTTCTACCGCGAACTATGATCTTTTCTATGTGAAGCAATAATGTTTAGCGTATTGAGTCTGGTTATCAGTCCAGGGAGTCCAGTGTTGGTGCGGTGGTCGACGTATCCGTACACCAGGACCTTGACTACTGATTTTTGACTTAATGCACGAAAACATTGATTGTGTGTGTGTTTCAAAGTTTTCTTTGTGATTACTTTATATCATCTCACCAGGTATACTGTTCTGACCGTGGCGCACCTGTTTCCTTTTCAGGATGGCCCCACGACGGCAGCCAGCTAGGGTTCCAAGAGTCGAGCATGACGTCAGCCCACCGAGCGACGAGGCCTCGGTGCGGGGCCCTTTGTCAGCAGTGGCACCGGCGGTAGCTCTACCCGCCGAGCCACCGATGCTTCCAGCACCAGCCGCTGACGATGCACGTCTCCTTGGAGCTCTGCACGAGTTCCAGCGCCAGCGACCGCCTAGGTTCCGTGGGGAGACGGACCCCCAGGCAGCAGAGGACTGGATGGAGGCAGTGGTGCGCGTTTTTAGGCTAGTGAGGACACCTGCAGACCTCATGGTGATCCTCGCTGCGAGCCTACTGCACGCAGCAGCGGGCCGATGGTGGAGCTTGATGCTCCAGGTGCACGATGAGGCATCTCTTCTATGGACGGACCTTGAGAGCCTCTTCCGCTCGGAGTTCGTCCCAGCCACCCTTCGTGCGGTGCGTATACAGGAGCTTCTTCAGCTGCGGCAGGGCAGCATGACGGTCACTCAGTACTCAGCGAGATTTACCGATCTCTCGCGCTACTCGACTGACATGGTATGGGACCTATTCTTCCGGGCCCGGACCTTCGATCAGGGATTAAGAGACAAGATCAGGGCATCGCTGATCTCCCTCAGCATACCGACTCAGACGGGAGTACTGGAGCGGGCCCTTTTGATCGAGAGCTTCCTTGCTGTGTCTACACCAGTGCCGAGACCCACCGCAGGGTGGCACGTGGTAGAGTCTTCTGCGGCAGGCAGTCGACGGATGACTCAGGGGTCCAGGCAGACCAGACCTTCAGGCAGACAGTGCTACTCGTGCGGCGGGCAGGGCCACATGGCTCGTGACTGCCCGACCCGCCGTGCCGAGGAGCATCAGAAGGTTGAGGAACCACCGAGGCAGAGGTAGAGGGTCGACCGTGGTGGTCCGCCGGGAGGAGGCGGACGAGAGAGAGGAGCTGGCCGAGCAGCAGGTGGTGGGAGACGCTTTGAGGCTCTACCACCACCACCACCAGGAGGTCCACCCCGTCCACAGGGAGCTGGCGGGAAGAGACAGGCACAGCTCCAGGCAGCGGAGGCCTACGACCACGGCGCACCCGAGATGATTCGTGGTACTATCTGTGTCTATTCCACCCTTGTTGCAGTACTTATAGACACAGGAGTGAGTCACTCTTTCATAGCCGCTGCCCTTGTTCGGAGCTCGGAGATTCCGATAGAGCCGTTGGCTCGATCCTTACGGCTAGAGACTCCTACGGGAGCAGACTCGACGATTACGCACTGGTGCCGGCAGTGTGAGCTTACTCTAGGAGGCGAGAGCTTCGGCTGGGATCTTCTTGTACAAGTGTCGAGGCCTTACGACTTCATCTTATGCATGGATTGCCTATCTACGGTCCATGCACAGATTGACTGTTTTAGGCGCAAGGTGCGATGTGTACGCACCGACGGGAGCAGGTTCACCTTCACCGGTGAGAAGGGAGCCTTTTCAGCACAGGATGGACTCCCGCAGAGGAGAGGACAGCCCATCACTCATCAGTTGTCTAGCCTCATCCTAGGAGCAGTTGACGTGCGGAGTCCTGGTTTTCCTGCAGTGGTGGATCAGTTTGCGGACATTTTTCCCAACGACGTTCTAGGGATACCTTCTCGCAGAGAGGTAGACTTTTATATTGACATGTACCCCGGGACAACCCTGATATCGACTCCAGCATATCGGATGTCCACCGCCAAGCTTCGAGAGCTACGGGTACAGTTGGAGGACATTCAGGGCAAGGGGTTCATCCGACCCAGTGTTTCACCCTGGGCTTCCCCGATATTGTTCGCCAAGAAGGCGGATGGGAGCTTGCAAGTTTGTGTTGACTATCGTCGCCTGAACTAGGTGACAGTGAGGAACAAGTATCCTCTACCGAGGATTGATGACCTCTTTGATCATCTCAAGGGAGCAAGGTGGTTCTTGAAGATAGAACCCAGGTCAGGCTATCATCAGCTCAGAGTCAGAGACGAGGACGTGCAGAAAATGGCCTTCAGATGTCTGTATGGCCACTATGAGTTCTTGGTTATGCCTTTCGGTGTAACCAATTCTCTAGTAGTTTTCATGTCCCTCATGAACAGGATCTTTCAGCCATCCCTTGATCGGTTTGTCATGGTCTTCATTGATGACATTCTGATTTACTCGACGACTGAGGAGGAGCACGCCTACCACTTACGGGTTGCACTAGACGCACTCCGAGAGCACCAACTTTATGGTAAGTTCTCGAAGTGCCAGTTCTGGATACGTGAGGTCCACTTCTTGGGACACGTTATCTCTGAGGCGGGAGTTGCAGTGGATCCTGCGAAGATCGAGGTTGTGTTAGCATGGGAGCCACCCAGGAGCGTGACTGAGGTTCCGAGTTTCTTGGGACTAGCTGGATACGATCGGAGATTCGTGCCGGACTTCTCTAGAGTTGCAGCACCACTCACATCTTTGACGAAGAAGGGGAAACCCTTCGGGTGGTCAGACAGCTGTCAGCAGAGCTTCCATGAGGTGAGACAGAGATTGACTAGCACACCTATCTTGAGGTTTCTTGAGGAGGGAGTAGGGTACGTAGTCTACTACGATGCATCAGGGACTGGACTCGGATGTGTTCTGATGTAGGAGCGGGCAGTGATCACCTATGGATCACGTCAGTTGAGGTCGTATGAGCAGAACTATGCTACCCATGATCTGGAGTTAGCAGTAGTGGTCTTCGTTCTGAAGACATGGCGACACTACCTGATGGGCGAGCGCTTTACAGGCTTTTCTGATCATCAGAGTCTCAGGTATATATTCTCGCAGAAGGAACTAAACCTGAGACTGTGGCGATGGCTCGAGTTCCTCCAGGACTATGACTTTGAGATAGTCTATACTCCTGGGAAGGGGAACGTGGTGGCCGATGCCCTCAGCGGGAGGATGGGCATTCAGCTACTTGAGGAGGCGGCGGAGCAGCTAGCCTCTTTGCAGATATCCTTCATGGATAGAGATGGAGCAGCCTTCCTTCAGTCTCTCATAGTCACCCCTCTACTACTGCAGTGGGTTAGAGAGGCACAGCGTGAGGATACTAACTGTGAGACACGGCGTGCACAGATATCCTCGGGACAGGCACCTGATGGTTTCTCCCTTGGAGCAGAGCACGACATCCTTTTCAGAGGACGTACCATGGTACAAGTCTCTTTTCGAGAGGAGGTGCTTAGAGAGTTTCACACTTCTCCTTTGGCGGTACATCCTGGAGTGGTGAAGATGTACCAAGATCTCAGACGACAGCACTGGTGGACGGGCATGAAGAAGGCTATAGCAGATTTCGTTTCTCGATACCTCACCTGCCAGCATGTGAAGGCAGAGCATCAGGTACCAGCAGGCATGGTATATCCCTTGGAGGTCCCGGAGTGGAAGTGGGATGGGATATCTATGGACTTCGTGACTGGACTTCCATGCACTTCCAGAGGTCACGACTCCATTTGGGTGATCGTTGACCGACTCACCAAGTCGGAACACTTCTTACCCATCAGAGAGCAGGGCTCAGTGGAGAGCTTGGGACATCTCTACGTTCAGGAGATTGTGCGACTCCACGGCGTGCCATCATCTATTGTCTCTGATCGAGATGCTCCCTTTACTTCCCAACTTTGGAAGGGGTTACAGGAGTCGTTCGAGACACAGCTACGTCTGAGCACAACCCTTCACCCTCAGACGGATGGTCATACGGAGAGCATCATTCAGACTCTCGAGGACATGCTCCGCGAATGTGTCCTCGACTTTGGTTGTAGCTGGGAGGATCACCTACCCTTGGTGGAGTTTGCGTAAAACAACAGCTACCAATCCACCATCGGGATGGCACCGTACGAGGCGTTTTACAGTCGACCTTGTAGATCTCCTTTGTGCTGGACAGACCTAGGGGAGTCAGCACTTGTGGGACCGGAGATGGTCCAGACCACGATAGAGAAGGTCCAGGTCATCCAGGAGCGGATGAGGACAGCTCAGAGCCAGAAGAAGTCATACGCTGACAGGAGGCGGAGGCCACTAGAGTTTGAGGATGGCGACCACGTCTTCTTGCGGGTCTCACCTCGACGTGGTATACGGAGATTTGGCCGAGGAGGCAAGTTATCTCCACACTTCATCGGACCCTTCCAGGTCCTCAGCAGGATTGACGAGGTGGCTTATCACCTGGCTCTACCACCTCAGTTGCACCAGGTGCACGACGCCTTCCACGTGTCTCAGCTGAGGAGATACGTGCACGACCCGACGCACACCATTGACCATGGGGAGCTTGACGTTGACGATGGGGAGACTTTTACGGAGGTTCCGGTAGAGATAGAGTATCGACAGGAGCGGGTCCTACGTGTGTGATCTATTCTTCTTGTGCGCATCAGATGGCAGCACGGGAACCTCTAGGAGAGCACATGGGAGCGGGAGGCTCAGATGCGTTCTCAGTACCCTCATTTGTTTCCCTAGTTTTGATGTATCTTTACGGGGACGTAAAGCCCTAAGGTGGGAGTAATGTAAAGACCCGTAAAATTCAAGGGAAATTTTTTTCTTAATTTTCTTTGGAATTTTATAAGAACGCGGTTTCTGACGGCACCTGATTCCGAGGCCCGGAGTGCCCGGAATCAATTTCTGAAGTTTGGCTCGGGTACGTTCAGTGAATGAACGAGCGGGAATTTCTAACTTTTGATCCGGTGCTCGGAATTGAAATCCGAGGACACCGATGAACTCGTAGTGCCGATATTCTCTTAAGAAGACCTTTTCCGAGGTTTCGTTTTATGCAGAATGAAAGTTAGTTTTGGGAAAAATAAAAAGAAGTTAAATAAAATGTGGAAACACATTTTATTTATAATTTGTTAGTTAACTTCTCCCAAAGGGAGTTAGGGGTGGGACCCACATCCACTTAACCTACCATGAGAGGATTAAGTGTGGTGGGGCCCACACAAACCCTAACTCTTCACCTTCTTTTTTTTTAAACTCCCTTTAACTCCTCTTTTAATGATCTTGATAACTTGCGTTATTAAATGGGTTGAGTTGTTTAATTTCAAACCTTTGAATTTCAAAATGGTTTGGTTGTGTAAATAAAATAAGACTCTAGCTTATTTTATTTTGGTTAGAATTCCTTAGCCATCTTGAGAGGTTTTGAAGAATTCTCTCCTTCTTCTTCAAACTTTGGTGAAGAACGCGAAGAACATTCGGACTTCGACGAAGAACGCCACGTTCTCGGGAACCGTCTTCCGCAACGTCATACCCGCGACACCGACGATGTCTCCTTCCGCGTCATCTCTTCCGCGACGGTTTCCCGCGACGAAATTGCCGTCAAAGAGCTTCGAATCCTCGCTTCACGACAACAACGTCTTTTTTTCCGCGACGTCGACCACCGCAACGCTCGTCTTCCGCGGGTCGTTGACGAACATTGTTCTTGAAACCGAGGTAGGGGTTTGTTCTTGATTATTTATTTATTCTCGTTCTTGGTTCTAGCATGAGAATCATGAGGATAAATGTTTAAGTGTTATCGTCTTACGAGAGAGGGGCCGGACCGCACAAACACGGCCGAATCCCCCCCCCCCTCCCTTGTTCTTGAATATTATTTTTCTTGCGGATGAAACGAGATGGCGTGGTGCTGTCGCACCACGCAGGAATCACACGGAAAGTATTGCGCTGCGCCGTCGCGCCGCGTCGTGGAAGGATTATCATGAACGTGACGACTTCGCGCCACGTCGAAGGAAACTGAAGGCGCTACGACCGGAGCGGGGCCGCGGCGGAGGGGCGCGGTGTCGTCGCACCGCGCCGGACGACGAAGGTCGCGGCCGGTTCCGGGCCGCGGCGGGACGTGATGACCGGCGGCCAGCCAGGCCGCCGGTGCCGGAAGATGGAAGAGGACCGGCCCATGCCGGTCCTGTTGAGAAGAAGCCGGTCGGCCAGGTCGGGCCAGCCGGGACCGTGCAAAACCGGGGGAATTAAATTCCCTCGGGCGGTTATTTGGCCCCCCATTATGAGGGGGGCCGATTTCACAAAGGGGGGGGTGGGGGGCAGGCGCCCCCCCGTTTTTCTCAAAGGAAGGCTCCCACGTGAGGGGGGCCATTTTCACCAAGGCGCGGCATCCAGCCGCACCGACAGCTGAAGAAAAGCGGGGGCTTTGCCCCCCGCGGGTGGCACCCGAGCGGCGCCCCGGCCGCGCCGCCGCGCCGGGCCGGGTCGGCCCGGACCCGGACCCCCCGTTTTCGAATCGACTTCGGTATTTTTCCCATAACTTGAGCTACGGGCCTCCGATTGATGAACTGTCAGCGGAGATGTGATCCTTGGATCGAGACGGTCGTTTCGGTATATCGAACTCAAGGTTTCGTAATATTTTGAGTTCGTCCGGGTTGGTTCATTCACGAAACCAACCGGGCCCTCGGAGCGGAAACGCTCATATCTTGAGCTACAGACGTCCGATTGACGTGCCGTCAGCTTTGTTGAGTTCCTCTTAGTGAGAAAAGTCTTTTGGCATACTCCGCCCGAGGTTTGGATGTAGGTGGAGTACGGTCGGGTTGGTTTTTCCTTAAAACCCAACCGGGCCCCTGGGACGAAAAAGCCAATAACTCTCAGACCGGGCGTCTGATCGACGCGCCGTCTGTTGCGTTGAGTTCCTGTTGACGATACGGAACTTTTGGATACATCAACTCTGGACTATGTGACAGTTGATGTATCAGCCTCTCGGCTCGTGGAGCGGACCCTCCCGAACGAGCTTGCTGTGTGCGGGAACCCTAGAGCTTGCCGCGACTGCGACTGCTACTGCTACTGCTACTGCTACTGTGACTGCGACGACGACAGTACATAGATCCTTAGTGGATTCGACGACGACGACTACAGCACTCAGCGATCCTACGTGGATCAGTGCTACAGATCCTGTGTGGACCCGATCCTGTGTGGGTCCGATCCTGTGTGGGTCTACGCTCAGCGGTGCTATGTGAACCAGCGCCTACAGGTCATGTGTGGGCCCGATCCTGTGTGGGTCTTTTGCAGGGGTTAGTTACCTATCGATCCTTCGTGGGTCCGATGACTTAGATGGATCAGAGATCATCTTTATCGTCTTTCGAAGAAGTATACATGTGTGAGCTGTATCCTGTTGCTTTCCTGTGAGGATTGTGTTGTGCTATCCTGTGTGGATTTCGTTTTGCTTTCCTGTGTGGAATACGTATACTTTCCTGTGTGGACTGAGTTGTACTTGGGCTCGGTGGTTGGAGCGTATTGGAATTGATGACTTAGGTATATGTATGGGCATATACCTAAGCTGTGTCGGTTGTTACTTCATGATTGTATCTTTCCATTGTGGTTTATCCTTTGTGGATTTTGGGAGACCTTTAGGGGTATCGGGGTCCCTACTGAGTAGCTTATACTCACCCCTGCACGGGCTATGCCCGCACTACGTTGTGTTGGTTGCAGACGATGGACATCGTTGATCGTAGTTGAGGCTTGCTGAGCAGGACGGTACCAGGAGGTGGACCACTGGGCGAGACGTGCTCGGAGCGGACGGCAGGACCCGAGGAGCAGTGGAGCTATCTGTACCCACCCTTCAGGTGGGATTTCCAGTGGACAGCTCGGTGTAGCGGCTTTTACTTTACAGTTGTTGTTTTCCCTTTAGAGTTGTACTTTACTTTCAGTTTGGGTTTGTATACTGGCCCATTTACTTTTCCGCACATTCAGTTGTACTCTGTTTTTACTTAGTGTTTACTTTTCTGCTTGCTTACTTTGTGGTGCTTGTTTACTTTACAAAGGCAATGCCTTCTCTTTTTACAGGGATTTACGCCTTGGTGCTAGTCGTCAGCCCCTGGCCTGTGGAAGGCGGGCTTGGGGTAGTTACGGCACGGGCCCTGAGGGTGGGTCGTGACATATATCATCAAAGCACTGGGTAAATATTAATATCTAATGATATAAATAATAAAAGAATTCGGAGTGAACCTAGTTCAATAATGGAATCTTTCACCTTTCATAGACTTTGGATTGAATTTAGAATAATATTATTTCTTGGGGAGTGGACCAAATCCACTATGATAGTCTTGGAAGTTATCCTTTATTACTATGAAAATAATTTTCCATGCTTATGAGTATTTCAATAACTTATGTCTTATGCCAATGTTCTTTATTTCTGTTATGATTCATGTTTTATAGACAACCAATATTTATGCCAGAAATTTAGATTATGATCTTCCATATGTAGGGTATTATTTTCAAAATTTATAATCATGTTCTTATACCCTTAGGTTCATGTTATGTTAAATAAATAATTTATATCTCCCTTTTTTACCATTAATATAAATCAGATATTAACCTTTATTTTGATTCCTCTTCCCAAGGTTATAAAGAATTTTATTATATATGATATTCTGAAGAAGAGTTCTAGTTATGAATAACATAGTGTGATATAATTTAGTTCACTTAAGAACCATTTATTTATGTATACATGTTTCCGAATGCACTAAACCTTTAAGATTATAGTGTGTATTTTTATTTTATTTAATGAATATTAATATAATAAGATGTAGTATATATGTTTTAAAAATGTCTGGGTTGTTGTAGTTAGTATCAAATAAAGTTTTTGTGACCTCTAAATACATGGATAGAAAATAAAATTAGTGAGAATAATGAAGATAAGTCTATATATAGGCTAACACTATAAATTTTTTTAATAGTCATAGATAACCTAGGTTAATCCTAAGGTTCATATAATCAAAATAAGTTTTTTTTTTATTTATGAATCTAAAAAATAATTTTTTCATGATAATGTGGTTCCCCGTTGTGTTTATTTTATCTCTCACTATATTTTTTTTTATTTTATTAAATGGATAAAACTCGAAGGATTTGTATTAATGTTGATGGTGTTAGATAATTCAATGATTTTCCTACTAATCCAAAAAATGTTATGGTAGATGAAATGAAAAATATTTTATCTTTGATGATGTGAATTTCTTAGGCTAAAAATCATAATGATCTTCTGAATGAGAAAAGGAATGAAAAACATTTTGTTGAGTCCTTTATGAGGCAATTCACACCTTTTTTTGATGGTTTGATGATCCAAAAGTTTCCAAGAAATATAGTAGAATCACTAAATTGATATTATATATTCTCCAGAGTTTATAGAATGAAAAAATCATTTGGGTTCTGTACAATTTTGAAGTAAAATCATATCAATGGTATAATCTTGTTAAGAAAATAAGGCAATAATAATAAATTGACTCATCATAGTGGGATAATTTTAAGATATTATTTCTCTTGTAATTTACTCAAATTCATCATGTAAAAATGGAGAAGGAATTCCTTGAACTAAAATAGAAGGCTGATGAATCCATTGGTATCTATGATGGAAATTTTTTAGGACATGTGATATATTCTTTTAGTATTATTATCCATCCAGAAAATAAGGTTGATTGATTCTTTTGTGGACTAAAGCCAAGTCTCTGAATGGTGTGGTATCTAAGGGACATCATTATATATGAATAAATAACCTATTGTGATATCAAGTTTGAAATAGATAGTGGATATACCCATCAATCTCATGGTTTTTATTAGAAAAGAAATATAGAATTCTAATGATTCTGTAATAACTATGGGGAGAAGAAGATGAGATTTCATTCATGATTTATGTGTAAAAGGAAACTTGGTAGAAACGGTGTTAAGGGGGGCAACAAATGTTCTAATTGTGGAAAGGAATTTCATTAAGTGTTGAAATTTATTAGTGAAGGGAAGAAGCTATATAATGGAATAAATAGAGAGAGAACCACAGAAGGCATCACCCACACTCCAGTGTTTCGAATATAAGGAGTATGAGAATTATGATTTACTATCATCAAATATAATGGTTAATGATAATGATCAATTTCGACAACATATTAAGGCTAGGAAAAATTTTAAATGTCATGCAATCACTACTGTTGATGTGGATAAGGAAGTGTTGAATGGTACACTTAATAACAACTTTAGAACATCTAATGTGTTATTTGATTCTGGATCAACCAACACTTTTATATCAAAATAATTTTTAAATGGAATCAAAATACCACATCCATGATTATATTTTTCAATAGTAATGAAACCCCTTAATTTAATTATATTCACATATCACTTCTATGATTCATCTCTGGTTGATGTTTTTTGTAATTTTCTTCTGGTAAATAAAATTATTCTCCCTATGGTTGAATTTTATTATATCTCAAGCATGGATTATACTAATTTATATAAATCCCACATAACGTTTTGAGTAATGGAAGTAACATTTGATATTCTGAAACAACCTATGATCTTTTATCCGTTTGATACTAACTATAAACATCGATTGTAAAATGCATCCATTATAAAGGTCTTGATTCTTATTCAAAAGCGGTGATTATCTCATATGGCTGGGGGAAACTCATCATCAAAGAAATGCCAATTATGTATGGTTTATTTTCTTTCATTGAAGATGAGTTTCATAGTCTCCCACCAAAAAATGATGTTTATTTTTCAATATAACTCACAAGTGGTGTAACACCAATTCAAATTACTTCAAATAGAATGGCCTCAATTGGGTTTCATGGATTAAGAAAGAAACTCTAGGAGAATAATTACAAGGTATTATTTTGGATTTCTGTGTCACCATGGGAGTCACCTCTTATTTTTTTAGAATAATGATGGATCAATGGGGGCCTACATTAATTTTTGAGAACATAAAAACATCAATATGAAGAACAATTATCTTATACGTCATATTCATGAAATTGTTTATCAAATAAATAGAGATCAATACTATTTAAATATTAAAATTATTTCTAAATATAAATAACTAAGGGTAATGAAGTTGAATATACCAATGAAAACATTCATAAATAGGTATATGAACTATAAATTTATACTGATTTCATTCAATCACACTAATTCCCTATTTTCCTTCATGGATTTAATGTATAGAGTATTTATAATTTACCATGATCAGTTTATTTTAGCCTTTTTACATGATATTATTATATATTCTAAGATAATGGAAGAGAATTAATATCACTTTTTTATTATATTAAAGGCACAAAGGAATGATAATTTGTATGAAAAATTTACAATGTGTGAATTTTTGATAAAAAAGTGTCATTTTTTGGGTCATATAATCTCAATAGAGGGAATATCTATGGATCTATGAAATACAAAAGTTCTTAAACATTGGCCCAAACCAAGAAAGATGATTGAGATCTATATTTTCCTTGGTTCTTAGTATGTCAGCAAGTTAAGGATAATATATTGAAGTCTTGTGTGATGTTATAACCATTAACCCTATTAGAATGGAAATAGGAAACCATCACAATATATTTTACAATTGAGATCCCCAAGAAATATAAATGCCATAATTATATTTGGGTTGTCGTAGATATCCTTAAAAATTTGACATAATTAATTGATATCATATAATATGTTTCTATTAATCCAATTTTCTAAATATACATTAAGGAAGTGTTAAGATTGTATGGAGTAACACATTCCACTATATCTAGTCAGGATCTAAGGTTTGCCATGATTTTATAGTGAATCCCTCCAAATTATCCTGAATCATAGTTGAGTTTTAGTACATAATATCATCCTTATACTAATGTTCAGTTTGAGAGAACTATTAAAACCCTAGAGGGCATTTTGAGATCATGTTATATGGATTTCAAACGTGTATGAGATTAACACCTTCCTTTAGTTGAGTTTTCTTAACACTATATCACTTACTCATGCATTAAAATGGATCCTTATGAATCCCTCCATGTAAATTAGTGTATATCTATACTTTTGTTTGATGATGTTGGAGAAATTAATTTATTTGGACTTATGATATATGTGCTAATAGAATAGACATTTAAAATATTTAGTATCACATCAAGGGGGCCCAAAGTCTTTTAAAAAATATATTTTGGAAATTTATTAAGAGATATGAAGTTATAAGTTGGTGATAATGACTTTATGTGAATTATAAAATGATATAATGTTATTATATTCGGAAAGAAATGAATTCTTAGCCCTAGATATATTAGCCACTTTGATATTCTTTATTTATTAGGCATGGTATCATTTAACTTTGTTCTTCAACTGAACATATTTTAGGTTCTCAATATATTCCATGTATCTCTCCTAAGAAAGTATATACCTGATCCATAAAATTCACTAACCTTAGTGTAAATACCATAAATCATGATCTTTACTCGGAAGAATAAATGGTATAAATCGTGGATCATAGAGATAAAGGGTTCTATAGTAAGACTACTCACCTAGTTACAGTTCTTTAGAGGAATCATAAATTTGATGAATTTAAATGGAAATAAGAGGATGTGATAAATCAAATATATCCTTTTTTTGTATCAGGATAATTCCAGTGTGAGGGAGATGTTCATTTTAAGGGTTTACATTCTAACATCCCGAGATTTTATAACATATTTTCTTTTGAATAAATTTAATATCTTCAAAATCTTGTGATATATGAAACCTCGTGTGTCAATTAACCATAATATAGTATATTCTTATATCCTCTACATTAAATTAGTTCTACTAATAGGAGTTACCTCATTTTAAAAATATTTATAAAGGTTTCAAGTAAAAAAATATGTTTTCAGTAAATTCTTTATATGATTTGGAAAAAATGTTACTTAAAATGGTTTTTATTTCCTTTTAAGATAAAATAAAATAATTTATTTGATTCACTTTTTGAAAATATAATTATTAAATATAAATTCATTTTTTAAATAAAAATTTCTAAATTGGCTTATAGTAATATTTTTATAATTTTTTGGAAAAATTATTTTATCGATTTATAGTGAAAATATTATTTTTTATTAAAATTTATCTTTTATTTTATTGAATATACAATGTTAAATTTTATTTAAAATTTTTTAAATATGAAATTATTTAAATTTTGTTATTATAAATCTAATTTTTTGTCATTGTAATCTATTTTATTTATTTTTTTTATAAAAACATTGATACAAAAGAATTTTTTTGGAAAACTGCTTTTTGTTATGTTTGTGGGATTATTTTAAATTAAATCCCTCAAATTATGTTAGTTTAATTTCATAAAATGGACTATATATTTTTAATCCTCATATCTAATATTATTTAATAACTTCAACACAATTTTTTTCCACAAATAATAATAAAAACAATAAAAATCTATTACCACAATTAAGGATAAAATAGGTTTACCGGGTTGTTAAACTAAAGAGATAAGTCTTAAAATGACCAAAAACATGTCTAAATTATATTTTATGGAAAGATTTAGACCTTATACCATCTAATATTTTTATTTTCCCATTTTAGATCCATTTACTATGAATAATACATTAACATATTTTATTTTGATTCAAATATTCTATGTGGGTCATCACCCAAACTTATAAAAGGACACCCAGTGTTGTCTCCTCTCCACACATCATGATACTTTTGGTTAATTCAATAACTATTCAAAGGCCGCCCTATAATTGATAATTACTACCTATATTGAATTATTTTATCATAAAATCATCATATAAAGGATTTGGGTATACACCTACAGAGGTTGTCCAAAGAAGATGTATAGTTCTTAATAGTGTGTTTTTATTTTATTCATTATTATAAAATCATAATATATTATCAAACAATTATGAAATAAAAACACATTTATCTTATATAAACTAATGTTTTATTATATTATTTTAATAACCTATATCTATCCTCTCTTCCTACAAATGGGAAAATACTGTCATTTGTATGTGTAGTGGACTATAGGCTCGTGAACTGATGTAATTTTTTTCCTATCACCACCTCCCATGATAGGATATAATGATATATTTAAATTATATACATGATATTTATGAAATAATTATACTTTTTAAATTATAATATCACTTTTATATTCTTACCTTTCTATCCTTGGAAAATGATAATGTTACTCGTGTGTACATGTGGACGACCACTTCCATGAACTTATGTGATTCATTTTTAATTTTTGATTAAAATAAATATTAATAAGGATATATATAATTAATATCTATGGTATATATGATATAATAATTAATCATTAATGGTTAATTAATATTTCCCTTCTTTTGTTACATCCATCAAAAAGTGGAAATAGCAAGCATGCGTGCATATATGTTACCATCCCTATGAATGGTTTAATTAATTTTTCTATCTATATTCATTATGGATGACTATAAATATGTTTTCAAAACCAACTAGGTCCCGACCCATGATAACCCTAAACCCACCTCCAATACTCTAGTTTATGGTGACCACTTTTGAGTATGAAAATAACACATATCGACGGCCTTAGCCTATGGTACTTATACGCACACACCAACACATATCTCTATCAAATAGTGCAATGATAAAAAACTATAAATAGAGAAACATGTATAGATATATCCCATAATAAGAGTATAGAATAAGTATTAAAATTATAAAAATGAAAAAATAAAATCCCACCAAAACTATAAAAGTGTCCAACCTACTCAAATAGAGTGGACAACTATCAAATGATACCATCGGAACACACCATGGTCAAGAACTAGTAAACACCTTGGTCTATTTAGATCATTATGATCTACCTTTTTTGGTGCTTCCTAGGATTCCATCAAATGGAATGTCATCTATAAAAGACATGATATGTGAAAGAAAACCTCATGTAAGAATGATTATAATAATACTAATTAGGTGGAATAAAAAACAAAAATAAAAGGATCCAACTGAAAGGAAACAGTCTACTCGACCCAGTTAGAGGGGGAATAAAAATTAGGGAGAAACTTCAGCTCAACCGCTCCTTGACTATATATGACCACATACCTCCATCCTCATTTTCTATTAATCAAGAAATGATACATCACTATAAGGAACTCCAAAATAGAATCAGATATAGTCATCTAATAATCCATGTCTCGTGGGGTCCAAACCTCATAGCATGACACAATATTCTTCTCAAGGATCAACGGTAATGCTTCTCCAGGAGAAAACACTCCAAGAGACCTACCATCCTAGTTGTCAAATTCATTGGGTATCCCTTATTTGGTATTGTCCTACCATCCCACATATCACATCCTACAGATATCACTCTATCGGAAACAACTCTATCATCCAGGATGGAACATCGGTGAGAAAACACTCAATCAGGAGCTACTCTATAGGTCCAACTCTATCGCCCAACACTGAATAACCTATTGCTTCTATATTTCACCCCATAAAATCTAATAGTAACCCATTCAATGATTACATACTCTCAAAAAATTACACAATTGACGGAGTGACGCTCCAGACTATGTACCCTGTGAATCCTCTCTAAAGATAGAGTGTGGAAGGAGTTGTACCTCTTCACATCCCCACGGTCAAAGAAGTACTTAATGGTACCAGGAATATAGAGGAAACCCAAAAAGGTGAAATTTTATAATTTTTTCACTGATGTAAAACATTAACTCATCGAAATCGATGAGTCTCTTCCTAGTTGAAGCCTAGGATCTCACATGAAGAAGATTAAGCATAGAATTAAAATCATAAAATACATGGTTTATATCTGAATCCACATGAGATGTTTAATATTCATTGTTGATCACTGCTTGAAAATCCGAAGACTAATTCCTCTAGATCATCCAAACACACTTCCAAAAACCATGAGAGTTTCAATCATAGAAATATGAGTTCTATCACAGAAATATGATGATTCCTTTGATGCTCTGATGATCACTGCATCGCCATACATGTGATGGTAGAGAGAAAGTCCCAGATCTGAGCTCCTAGACCTAGAGCCTCTCTCTATAGATCATGGGATAGAGTATAATAGAGATACGTCCAATGAATAGTCATTGGCAAAAACCCTCTTCTCCACTATTTATAATGTGAATTGAAATTACCCAGAAATGCCAGCCTGGCCCACGAATAATTAACCCACTATACAAATGATATTACAAAAACTATACTAACTCATAAATATAATTTATTATTATTATAAATTTTCTTGTAATATGATAAATATATTACGTGATACTAATTGACCCATTAACTCGTCTCGTACTCCTGCAAATATAAAATGAACCTTGAATATTTTAAACTAATATTCGTTCATTTAATATTTTCATGTATTTACATAAAAACATGTAAATAAATATTAGAAATAAATTCAATGACTATAATTCATAACTTGAATGATATTAATTTTTTTATTACATTTGTGATCATTTCACCTTGGAAAAATCCCAGACCCCAGTGGTGGCACCCACCATGTCTGATATAACTATCCAACTGAGTAGGCCAGATTCTTGAATATGATATTGTGTGTGTCCCTATTTCCCCTTATCTAGATAGTATTTAATAGTATTCATAGACCAATAGTGTCATCTGGCAACCCATAATTTCCCCTAAAGAGATAATGATTGTCATAGTTGCGACAACCAACCTATGAACATTTATTATGTAATATAATCTATTTGTCTATAAATATCTCATAAAGTTGGATGAACACCTGTTTCATCAGCCTTTTATTACTTTTTTTATCTAAATAGATTAACTTACCCTCAAATTCCATGTACAAGGTCTTATGAAGGTACTTTCATCCTGATCAACATCGCCTAAGATATATAATTTTTGTAACCTAGAAGTGGAAAAAGATTTCTTGACCATATAACCAATTTAATGCCACTAATGACACACCAAACACAAACTAGCTCGTCATTATTTCAATATCATGGCTTTCATCTTACATCAATGTATGTGATGAAGTGGCATAAATTGCTAATGGTATCAAGTCAGGAGACCATTACACATGATCGTTTATTGGAACATCCACTGACACATGAAACATATGGGGTTTCTATTAGTATGTCTTTTATCATGATCTCACTACTAGAGATCGCTAAGCCTGAACTTCGTGTGAAGAACCCTCAATGCTTATGAGCCCCCACCACCAGATAGTCAATAATATACTTTGTACAGTCAGTATGATGTATCCTAACCATATGACGGATTTAAGATTAATTTCATAGTATCTTGAGGTTCTCATTATTGTATGGGTTTCCTATAACAATTCTGATACAACAATTAATATCTGTACATTACAATTAAATAGTGGAAGAAGAAATGTCTACACTAAAATGGTAATTTTTTATCATGTATATATAATTGTATACATGATATGGTCATCAAAATCACTGAATAGTTGGGTATAGGTAATCCACTATTTAAACATTCAATTTTACTATAGAAAATTTGGTAAAAAATGTTTTTAGCTTCTCACATGATAAATTTGATGTTTCAGCTGAGTAATGACTTTGGCTGCTGGATCTGACACGATTCTGTTGTGTACCTATTCTTCTATTGTGACATCACCTTATTGAGTAATACTTCTAAAGAGATGATATCCCTGAGTATATCACATTTTTTCACTATCATAACATGACATCATATCTAGTAATAATATCATAACTTTCATTATGATAATACATTTATTACTATGTGGGATTCAAAGAACTAGAATAAAAAATTGAATTTACCGGCTTCTTAGGTGCCTCAGAAGCTGAAACATACTCGGTATTTATAGGTAAAGATACGACTAGAATTCATGAGATTCTCTCACTTATCACCTTTTCCTAATAGTGGTATTAGATCTCATTGATCTATGGAAGAATAGTTTGTGTATGCTAAAAACTAGTATCCTTACATCTCAACTTATTAGGTATATATCTTTTTTACTTACCAAAGTACAACGAGATTGTTCTAACTATATCACTTATAGTTCTCCAAGGTATAATTTATATTTTCCTACTATAATGTATATCCTAGAAATATCTGTTCTTGTACATATCATAGAATACATGATTAATCCATCGCTAAAGCATATGGAATTCAACTAACCATGTTTATCTCCTCCCATGTCTCAAAAATGTGAACCTGGACAGATAATTCCATGTAAAATAAGCAACAATTCATCTCTTTAATTATTCCAACGTTTATTTTTCAATAATATGATAGTATATGTATGGTTGAATATGTCTAAGCATCTTTTAGAACCACCTTAGTAGATCATATTCCCTAGAACTCAGGTTTCTTACTTTATGTCAATCACTAAAGAATAGATTCTTTCATTCTAGTCTAAACTAACATAAAGAAAAATCTATCCTTCATTTCTTACAGAACATACTTTACATGGAAAACCTTGGAACTCCAACTATCCTTTGGTAAAACAATGGAAAATTTTCATTCCAAATGGATTTTTTATAATCTTGTTTCTTACATAAATCATAAACTGGATTTGAGTAAGTTGAAACCATTATTAGAATTTTGTGACATGACTATCCCCATCTGGTTCTGTCATAAAGACATCATCCATGTTCGGTGGTTATGACATCTAATGCTCAATGTGATGATATATATTATCTATGAAAAGGAAAATTCTATTGGATTTAGACATATCGACATGGTATAACCAATTGAGCCTTATTAGTACTGCACTTGTACCATCCATGTATCATCTAAATTAAATACCCACTAATGTTTTAAATATAGAAATCCCCTTTACACATTGGAACATAGAATCCATGTTTTAATTTTAACTGGTCTTATCAATCCAATATGTTTTCCATACACTAGTTATTTTTAGAAAATATTATTTGTAATGAATAATATATCATAGACCATGGTTTTATCATCCAAATGCAGTATGTGTCTTGGAAAATTTCATGTTCTACATGTGATTGTGGAACTAGTTCTTATGAAAACTACATATGAATATCTAGTATTGACTAAACTCGGGAAAATATGGCTCTAAATATCTCAAAATAGATGTACAACTATATATAGAATTGTAGTCTATCACTTGAAAACAATTTTTCTATCTTAGGTATTTATGTAATATCATAATCCACCATTAGGATTATTGTAATATATGCACAATGTGTTTGTACTTGATGCATGATTTTTTTATGTCCTAAGATACTCTTTTCATATAAACCAATTTTTTTTATAATATAACGAAATTACATCAAACAATGACTTCTATGATATCCATTTTTCATTATAGTTGTCCAATTTTTATTGGATAATGCCATTATTTATGAAGCACATCATGAAATATAATGGATCTTTTTGTAAGTTGAAACACTGATATTACTTACATATAAAATTTTATGTATAAAATGTTCGTTTAAAAATTACTTCATGCTACATTTTTTTGATCAATGTTAACATGTATGACATCATTATCAATCCTCCTCATTAACATCAATATCATGATGTACAAAAGGTAATGTATGTTAAAGAATTAAACCACGCTATATTATAATGATTGATGAATGATTGTTCAAGATATTCTATGGAATTCCGGCTCCAAGAAACTCATATATTTTGACCATGAACATACTTTAAATTAACTTTCCATAGTAACCTAAAAGAATCATATGATGTAAATATATACCTTTAGCTTATTTCGGAATATTTCACACTCTCTTGATGAAAAAATTCTGTATGCATTCTGGCATACCAATATATCTAAAGGATTCTTTTTGCGAACTAAAGACCCCAATAATACCTTAGTTTTTTAGTTCTACCGAGCCTAAATACCATACATGGTATAAAATTTATGTCCAATGTTATTTTAACAAGACATAGAATTTTCATTCCACAATTGGGTATAAGTATTACATTTGTATATTCATCACTCATCGCTTATGATTCGTGTATCCCGGAGCTGGTGATTGAGTATTAAATACCAAAAACAACATTCATTATAAAACCTGTAATAATGTCTCCTTATGTCTATGGAAACATGATATTATGTTATGGTTATACTCAATAATAGTTCAACATGAATATTTCACTTGGAAATAAATAATTCATGTACTTCTCCCCACTGGCCAATGTATCATCCTTTCTAACCCACTTGAAGATTACACCTGACTTATAGTAATGTTTCTATACTTGGATATTTTATTTCAATACACATATGTTATAGGAATATAGTATTAAATACCAAAGTAGAAAAACTGAAACATTACATAGATGAATATTCATGAAGAAGAAGTGTTTACTTGATTATTTAATTTAGTTTAATATCATAAAACATCCATAGTATTATTTCATAGTATACAATGAAAATAACCTCAGTGTAATATCCCTTAAATTGATGTATTTTCCAAATGTGCACTTGGAATTAAATTCCTTTTAACTTTTCACTTTGTCTTCCAATTAATTCACCATAAAAATGAAAGATAAAATTGTCTTTGATATTTTTTATTTACATTGCGATCCTTACCTAATGGGTAATGAAGTGTTTACTCAATACATGTTCAATTTGTAATATTAAATAAGACTTGAGTAAAGGGGTGAAAATGATATTAGAATATGATGTATTGAATGAACATAACCTACATAACCCACATTTCAATTTACATCGATCTAATGTAACCATTACCTATTCATATCATTACTTTGATTTCTCCATGAAAACCTCTCGAAGATGAAATTTCATGTAATACTATCCATGTCCTGATATAAAGACCGCAAATAACATCAGAAATGGATGAATTCATTATTATGTGACTATCATATTCTTGGTTCACTAGTTTCCTATAAGAAATTTCACCCTTACTTCCTGAGGTAACTTAACAGGTGTTTGGGACAGAAGCACCTTGAGTTTCTAACATCATAGTACTATATGAAATAACCCGTACTAATTTTGGATACTCATGCGGGTGTGCACATTTAATTTATCCAATATTTATTGTGGAATTTAAACTTATGGTATAACTTTCTATTTTTCTATAATAAAAATTAGCATATTAGAACATTTTTCTAGAATACCGATTTAGACATTTTGATTAAATCATTAAATTTCCCCACTATTATATCATATTCTAGGAACCCTATGAGCTAGAATCAGAATACTCTATCACTTCAGTAATCTAGTGACAAGGATGTCTGAACCTCCCCTCATAGTCTACAAGTTATGTCTACGCAATTACTCATAGGGTTCTAGGTAGGCTTTTGGATGGCAAACCGCATTAACTCGAGGTTCCTTGATCTATTTAGTGAAGTTTTAGCTTATAAAATCAGAACTTGATTTACCCCACACATTACGATAAAATTATATCAAGTTAGTTATGGTTAATCCTTCCTACCAAATTAGTTAATTCAACCACAGCTCATATAAGAACTCTCTGATAGTTGGAGGCACCCTTATCTATGGCATGACTGGCACCCCAAACACCTAGTTTTGTACTAAGTAGAATGAAGGAAGATGATTTAGACTTAATGTTTTATTTAGGTTATTTGTGTTATTGATGTTATGAAGGAAATAATTATCTATCATCTTATCACATACTACGATATCGCACTCAGAAATGACCATGCATAAAATTGAAAAATCCATCATGTCGCATATTCATTTTATCTTTCATGCTTGTTTATTATTTTTATGAGATTGCACAAAAACAACCCACAGAAAAAAATAAACTAGGAAAATTATAAAAGGACAAGAAGATCATGAGTCGGTATTAATGGATAATATGTTGAGTTATCAACAGACCAACCATGACCTGAGGTAATATACATTGAGTCACGTCGCTTGCGACTCGAATTGCAACCCCTCTCATCAAATGCATCATGCGCATATATGGTGTATATCCATAACTCGACGCGAAGTGCATCACTTGTCTTCTCATCATTATAGAAAAATACTCTTACGCATGTGAGGGGTTATTGGGAGTAAAAAATATAACTCTGAGTTGGACACGCATATCCTTTATACATACAATTACTCTAAAATGATATACATATTTTCTATTAATTAAATTAATTATTACAAAATGTTTGTTGTAAATTAATAAAATAAAAACACACCAAACATGCAATGTTCGGTCCATGGATCATGATCAGTCCGTACATATTTACTTGTGTATGTATAATAAATGAATAATTAAAATTAAATTTGCATTAAAATAATCTCAAGGGCATTGAAATTGAATTAAAAATTCCCTCATATATTTAATTCAATATTTACATTGTTCAGTCCCAATTAATTAATTTAATTTTAAAACTAAAAAATAAATTACCTAATTTAATTAAACACCAAATTAAATTATTTTACCCTGCATTAATTTTTTAACTGAAAATTATTATTTAATTAATATTAAATAAAAACTAAATTAAATTAATTAAATTAATTAGTTTTTTATTAAATTAATTTAACAGATCTCTGAAAATCATGTGATGGGCCTATACGGGTCAGGGAAAACCCGTGCATCCCTTTCTAGGCTGTGAAAACCTGGTGTAGGGGCATTTTGATGTTGGCAGGTCTGCCCAAACCTGTACTTTACTGGGTGCACCCTTGAAAAACTATTTGGAGTAAAATTGGGTAGAAACAAACCTGTAAAGTTAACCTGTACAATGGCAGACATTAGGTTCAGGGAAAGGTAGGTATGTTTCTCCTTGCCTGCTGAAGAGTCAAGTTAGTTGTCTGATATACATTAAAGGGACCTAATCAGAAAGCATCACTGCAACATGAATATCGCCGGTTCTACGTGGCTTTTGCGGGATTCAGAGGTAGGTAGGTGTGGTAAGTGGGGAATCAAGTGAGCGGGGTGTCTTAGCATGTCGGCAGGGAAGGCCACCAGCTGTAGTGCTCACCACTAACGATGAGTTGTGACGGGGGCAGGGTCACATGAGATCATGTAGATCTGATAATGGCAGTGTCCGGTTTCACATGTCATGGGTGGACTACTGATTGGTGAGTATCTGTGATGGCTAGTGGCGGTGGCCTGTTTTCATGTAGATTCAAAGATATCAGGTCTATAGAAAGGTACAGGTGGAGTGACCAGGTACCTAGGAAGGCGGGTGCTGTGTTGGAGGCGGTGAGAGAGGAAAATGTCACGTTGGGTGGTTCATGTTAGGGCTCTGATCCCAACGCCAATGCAGAATCCATTGTTGCAGAAAACACACAAGAGGAGAAGATTACACCCGAAGGTCTTTTATCACCCAAAGGAATTTTATAACCTGAAGGAATTTTACATATCACCCAAAGGATTTTTAACAACAACCAAAGGACTTTTACAACGCAACACTAACACCCATGAATGTACCATTTTTTGTTGTACCGCTGATCATCACAACTAGGATACACCACTTGATCTCCGTAACCAAGAGGACTTTCAATACATGGCACAATCATGAATCTATTTGCATGATATCGACAAGAATTATATATGCATCGTCATATTCCATAATCTTCGTGCACATGATTTCATTCACGATCATTGACATGCCATCATCTTCTTCATCATCTTCATTATCTTGTTTTCCTCCATCATCGACACTTGGGCAACTGCAATGGTGGCACCCCTTACTCATTCTCTCTTGCACCAGCTACATCTTGCGGGTAGACATTACAAAAACATGCTACCACATCTTCTTATATATAAATTATGCCCATATATCCATTAATGTGGTCAAAATTAATTATTCCATCAATTAATATTGGAAACAACTATTCATTAATTTTGGGAGAAAATCATCCATTAATGTTGATAAAAACCCTCAATTAATAATTTTATCTTTGTTCTTTAGTTAAATTTAAAATGAAAAAATCCCAAGAATCTCTATCTTTATTTAAAATTCAAACACCCCATATTCATCTCCATCATCTGGGATAATTTGATTGACAACTCCACCAAGCTTTAATTGTCACCCAATGAATGGAACATGCAGTATGACACCTGTGACCAAGATGACTTTAGAAATTCCAGCAACACCACTGATATCGACGTCATTTTCCGATGACATCTGAGTCCTAGATAAGCTACTCCACCAGATTCTTGTCACAATTTTCTAAAATCAAGCACTTCAACTAACCTCTCTCTTATAGCATTGTTGGGGCTCGGATCCCAACGCCACTGTGGAATTCATTGTTATAGAAAACACACGAGGAGAAAATTTCCCCTGATTGTCTTTTATCACCCGAATTAATAATTTTATCTCTCTTCATTATTTAAAATTTAAATCAAATAATCCCAAAAATACCTATGTTGATTTATAATTAAAATACTCCACATTCATCTCCACCATCTAGGATAATTTGATCATTGAATCCACAAAGCATTGAATGTCACCCAATGAATAGAACACGCTGCATGACAGCTGCGTCCAAGGAGACATTCGATATTACAGCAACACCGCTGATACCACCGTCATTTTTTTATGACATCTAAGTCCTTTATAAGATACTCCACCAGGTGCTTGTCACCATGTTCTGAAACCTAGTACTTAACCTAATACCTCTGATACCACTATTGGGGAACGGTCCTTGACGCCACTGTGAAAGCCTTTGTTGCAGAAAACACACAAGAGGGGAATATTTCACTCAAAGGTATTTTATCACCTGATGGAATTTTATCACCCGAAGGAATTTTACACAGCACCCGAAGGATTTTTAATAACACCCGAAGGCCTTTTACAACACAGCACTGACACCCACGAACGTACCATTTTTATGTACCACTAATCATCGCAACTGGGACATGCCAGATGATCTTTGCAACCAAGAGGACTTTCGATACATGGTACAATCATGAATATATTTGCACGTCATCATTAAAAATTCTCTCTACATTTTCATAGTTCGTCATCTTCATGCACACACATTCATTCACAGTCATTGACATGCCATCATCATCTTCATCATCTCGTTGTCTGCCATCATCGGCTCTTGGGAAACCGCAATGAAGTCACCCCTTCCTCTTTCTCTCTTGCACAGACTACATCTTGTCGACCCGCATTCCAAAACATGCAACTACATTCTATTATATAGACATCATGTCCATATCTCCATTAATTTGGTCAACATTCATTATTCCATCAATTAATATTAGGAATAACTCTTCATTAATGTTGGGGAAAAATTCTCTATTAATGTTGATAAAATCCCTCTATTAATAATTTTCTCTCTTTTGATTATTTAAATTTTAAATCAAAAAATACCAATAGTCCGCCGAGAGGGATCTGTCCAAATCCATGGGTGGTGGGGGAGCCAGTGGACTGATTTGGTCCATGCTGGGTGAGAAGGTCTCTACAAGGCATGATTTGAGGTGGTGGTCAACGCATTGGTCTTATGTAGGCTTTCTGAAGGTGGATGGTTTAGTGGGGAGGCCTGAGCATTATGTGGGTGGAGCAGGGGTGTCCAAGGTGGTCCCTCCGATGGAAAACCCACAACGGGTTTTTTTCTCTTTTTGGTATCATTATTAATCCTTTTCCACACACCCATCCAAAATACCTTTCCTTTTTTTAAACGCAAAAATATTTCCTATCCTTATCTTGATGTACTTGAAATATAAATAATATATAATTATAAATTATTAAAATCATAATATTATTATTAAAAATGGTTTATTGGAATATTGATGGAGAAATGGGGGGTGTAAATAACAATTCAGACCACTATTTTTCACCAAAATTGAAGATCTTATATATAAAATATATTCAATCAGAATTCATAACTACATATGTCTGTAGACTAGACATCTGATTTTCAATTCAGATTCTGTCTATGACATTAGGACTGTAAAAATATCTTCTTCATTGATTAATGAAAATTGAAATTTTCATTGTCTTAAAACATTCATTTGTCCATATGATACCAATTTAAAGTACCGAAAACAAAGCGGAAGCACCAAAAGATGGAATTTCATAAGTTTCTCAATGACGTACGACATGAACCCATTAACATCGGTGAGTCGCTACCCAGTTGATGCCAAGGATATCGTGTGAAGAAGATTATGCAAAAAAATAAAATTGTAAAATACCTGGTTTAGATTTGAAGCTACACATGATGTATACTTTTTGATGGTGATTTATGCTCATACAATCCAAAGATAAATCCCTCTAGATCATTAAAATTCCCTCCAAGAAACTACAAGAGCATAAATTATCAAAATATGGGTTCTATCATAGAGATTCGACAATGACTTTGACTCTTTAATAATCACTGCATCACCTTACTTGTGATGCTTTAGAGAAAGATCTCAGTCCGAGATCCTGGATCTAGAGCCTCTCTCTCTCTATAACATGTAACGCCCTGACCCCAGTAACCCAGATTCGGTGCATTATTTTAGTATATTGGAACAATTCAAAGAAATCATGTCCCAAAATACTGATCAGATTAGCTATCGTGGAAATAGATTATATACATGAACTTCACATTACAATTTCAAACATGAAATAAAGTACATATAGTTATTTCAGAATGCCATTATTCCCTTTTAGCTTAACCCTACATATCAATCATAATAAAATTCTTGGAAATCCTGAAAAAATAAAACATAACAAGGGAGTGTGCTCAGATACTTAGTAAGCGTAAACAATTTGGCAGAAGATAACATAATCAATAGGCATGGGGAATAATTGAAAACACATGCCTTTACAAATAATAACCATGAACACATTATGGCCAAAATATATACCAGAGTGAATAATTCCATAATATAACATAGTCATGGGTATTCTACTAGTCAAATAACCCCATGAACCATCAATATTATTTTCATAATGAGGGAATGTATAATGCTTGAAATTGTGAAATATAGTGTCAAGGCCTTGGCCCAGACGTCTAAAAATTATGAAAGCCATGGCACAAACCATATATCAAATTGGGAAAGGCCTCGGCCAATTTCATGTCTAATTGTATCATTACACCTACTGATGCATCGAGGAGATATAGCGGTCTCCACTCGTCACTTTCTATGTCCAATATATTCCTCATATGAAAGAGGTTGAAACATAACATAACATTAGTATTAAAACTAGCATACAAAAAGTCAATAATTAATCCATAAACCATGAATGGTATAAAAATAACACATCCATAGTAAAACGTATCACAAGTCCTTCAATAAAATATAGAATATTTTTATCATAATAAATCAACTTCAAACAAGTTTAAAATCCATCAAAGGCTGTTGATAGAGATTAAAATGATTTGTAAATCTCATTGAGAGAAATCCGTTTTTAATGAAAACATTTTAAAGTAACAAAAATTAGAAAGGAATAAATTTAAAGACATTTTTGAATAAAATTTTATCATTCCAATTTCAAACTTTTTAATGCAATTAACATTTTAAAAACATTCATGTTCATATAAATAAATCCAAAAAAACCCATTTTGAAAACATGGACATTAATGAGAATAATTTAGAAGAGTAAACATTTAAAACATTTAAAAATATGTTTTAATAAAATATTCCCTAAAAAATAATCCTTTTAAACACTATTTTATGAAACATGGACATGTATTATAAATATGTCTCAGTAAAAACTTACCCATATAGAGTCTCGAATAATATTGAGATTGAGGAATTAACCCTTACCTTGCACTTTCCTTTGGTCGAGGGTAAATTTAACCTCCTGTATAATTAAAATAGTATGTTATTAAATTATAACCAAGCCATAATCATATTTATTACATTATACATGATTCATTTATGACTTTATACTATGAATTTTATAATTATTTCCATTTTAAATTAACATTTTGGGTAATAATATCTTTCTTTATCGTATGTGTTTTAACATGGTATTCTTGATCGTATCATTTAGATCATGATTTAAATACTTCCAGAATATAAACCTTGATTTATATATCATATATATTTATAATATAAATATTTATAATAGATGTATATATGAAATGGGAGGCACCTTTTATAGAGATGGTAGGTTGTATGTACGCATAAACGATGTTTCCGTTTTCATATCGTATTGAGGGATAGTAAGTGAATAAGATACATGTAAGTACATACATACATACATACATACATATATATATATCTCCAATAGCATTATTATTTCATATATTACTTACTAATTAATAATATATATTTTTATAATTATCATTGAACGGTGAACGTGGGAATGAATCTCATCGTGTCGTGGAGATGGTAATCTCTACGTACACACAAGCAATAATATCATTTTTTTTTATGGTGAAATAGTATGTAATTGGATGTTATATCATATATACATAATCATTAACATGTTATATTTATTATTTAAATTAGATATACTCATTATTATATACATCCAAAAAATGAAGTGTTTGAATAACAAACTACACCACGATGTGGTGATGGTAAACCGTACGCACTCACGTATGGTTACTTTGTAATTTATAGAATGGATTGAATAATGAATAAGGATTTACCATATGTATAGCACCATAAAAGTATGAATGAGGTACTGGAGTTATTATTTTGATATGGAAAAAATAAAGAATGAGGAAGTGAAAGAAGATAAGAACTTGAAAGAGCGTGGTAAAATTATTATCTCTTCTTCGGGTGTTTCCTTTTGAGTTGATCAAGAAATACTCCATAGGTAGGATTTATGATCAATTTAATGACAATAGGTTGATTTTAGGGAAGTTGGTAGGATATTTGGGAAGGGTTTCGCCAAGAAAAATGGCTTTGGAAGTGTGATTTTGGGAGAAGGGGAAGTGCCCTTTTATAAGAGGTGTGAGGGTCACTTTTGGGAAACATAAAAATATTAACTTATTATAAAATCACTTTCTGATTATAATTGCACCAAAGAAATTTATTTTCAGCCTTAGGTGGTTATGGGTTGAAATAATCTCAATAAATAGGTCTTAGAAATGTTTAGGTTACCATTTTAACCTTATCATTTTGATTTAACTCTTAGTTAAATAGTTTAACTTTTATCGTGTCTTCTTGTATTAGTACACTATATGGTTAATAAACATACTCTAAACTTCTAAGAAAACCTTAAGTGGTTCATTAATGACATATATTATATTATTTAATCTCTTTGGTCAATCCTTATATTTTTGGAAATATTATATCAACCAATAATATTGTATTTGTTTTAAAAAGTAATTTATGTCAATTTTGACACTATTTGGTATTTTGTTTTTGTGAAAGTCAGAAAAACCTTAACACTTTGAAAAAAATTTATCTAATCAACCCTAAAATGTCATTTTAACCAATTATGTTAGTTTAATTCATCAAAAGTATAAATTTAAATTTATTTGGATATTTATAATATCAATTATTTTAATATTTCATTAATAGCGTTATTATTCCATCATCATTGTGTCATAAATAAATTAAATTAATTAAATTCTAAAAATTATAAATAAAATTACATTATGTAGAAAATAATTTTATCTTTCTAATGAATATTTATAGTCAAATATATATTGCATCTAGCCCTATATTAAAAATGGTATATTTATTAAACATAGAATTTAACTCTTTTAACTATTCTCTAAAAAATAATAAATTTCCTAATATAATCCAAGTGAACAAAAGAAGATAATATTTTACTCCTAAGATTTATTTTGGTCAAATTATACTTATCAAATAGAATTTGGACATGTGATCAGGTAATTATGATATCATTTTTACACTTAATTACCGGATTTACTTTTAACCATGGTAAATAAAAGTCAAAAGTTACTATTCACCAAAAATTATTTTCAACTTATTGAACCACATTTTACTTTCTGATATTAACCATGTCTCTCAAATGTTTTAAATTCAACTCACAAAATTTGTACAATTATGTTTTATGCAAATTTGAAAATTCTCCTAGGAGATGGGTAAAAGACGATAAAAGTTCAATAAAATATTTATATATCTAAACATATTATAAAATGACTACAATGAATTAAATTAAACATACATAGTTATTATGTATCTATTTTTACCTAAAATATATTTAAATAAAATAAATATATATTTAAATAAAAATTCGGTTTTGACCAATAATGCAGTGTTTTTCACTATTCATCAAAAATTGAAAGTTTTCAGAAAAATAAAAAAAATTTACCCTATGATAATTGTGATATTAAAAATTAAAAAATGAATTCAATTTTACCTAATTCAAAAAATATTAGTTTCATTTATTAATTTAAAATTAATTCCCGTTGTCAAAACCAAATATAGGTTTTTTAAAAAGTAAAAACAATCAAAATATTGACAAGTGTTTATGTCAAATATAAAGGTGAAATTACTTATAATTACCTAAATTGTATTAAATCATAAAAATATAACATAATTATTCTTCAAAACAATTCAAATTCATAATTTAACACTATAAATTATTTCTATTAAAAAAGATGTTTTCAATTAAAACATTGTATTTTTCACTCTTCATCAAAATATGAAAGTTATCAAAATAGTACCAAAACTTTTTCCAAACTAAATATTTATGTCCCAATTCAACATAAAGAGATTATTTTTCCAAATTTAATATAAAAGTGGCAGATATTTCATTTAAAAAAATCACCATTATTAGGCGGTAAAACTGCATTTTTGAAAAATACTTCCTCTATATGAAAAATAGAATTAATTCTTATATTATGTCTAACAAACACATAATATGGGTGCTAAAATTATATAGAGTATATATGACTCAAAATGCTGTTAATACTATTCATAAATACTTTTTCAACAGCTATTTTGGTAAGTTGTGGTTTGTTCAAACTCGATGTTGCATGTAGTGTAAGCTATTGAATTGATTTAATGTGATAACATACTATGAAATCATGGGGTGTTACAGAACATCAGAGAGAGGATAATAGAGTGAAATACCATGAATAGTCATTGAAAAATCATATTATCCTCTATTTATAATCTGAAATGAAATTACTCAGAAATGCATCCCAACCCCGGATAATTAACCCATTATAAAATTGATATAATAACTACTATACTAAGTCATAAATATTATTTATTTTTATTAACACTTTTCTTGTAATATAATAAATATATTATGTGATAGTACCCAAGCCATTAAACCAGCTCGTACACCTGAAAATATCAATTGAACCTAAAATATATTAAACTAATATTCATTAGATTAATATTTTCATTAATTTACTTGAAAATATGTAAATAAATTTAACAAATAAAATCAATTCCAATTATTCTTAATCACATGAGCCTCAGCCCAGCTGGTGAGGTCTCTCTATGTGCATCCATGAGACCCATGTTCAAAATGAAGTGGAGACAAAATTTTAGGTACTGTAGTTGTACCAGAATAGTACTGTAGTAGTACTGTAGGAGGAACTATAGCAGCCAGAACTATTCACCTTGGGCAACCAGTTTGGGCTTGGAGTCCGTCAGGCATTTGGGCCACCAAAACCTTTGGGCCAGTAAGGCTTTCGGGCCACCTCATGGCCTTTGGGCCACCTTAAGGCCTTCAGGGCCACCTGATATATAGTTGCACATATAGATTCTATAAGGAACCACTCCAGATGAGGAAAGAGTAGGGTGCATTCCCCAGATCATGGCTAAACGGACATGAAATAATGAGAGGGTATGAAATTTTTCATCGATACTGCACCTGTGAACCACTGCACATGGACATGCTAGCTGAACAGTCATGTAAAGGTGGAGAGTTTATAACGATGTAGATGATGGGGAGGGGCAGTTCCAACTATTCATAGTCTGTATGATTTCCTTAAGACCTACGGGTCTTGTAATGTCTCCAAGGTTATGGTTAATGTAATATCTAAGCCTACAGGCCTTGTAAGGGTTCCACCTCATCCCTTGAAAGGGGGATTATCAAAAAATAAATAAAAAATAACGACTTCTGGTCATTCAGTCAATTATTCCTAACATGAATAATATGAATTTATTTATTTCATTGGTGATCATATCTCCTTGGACAAATCTCGAACCCATGTGGTGGGGCCCACCATATCTGGTATACAGATTCAACTGAATATGGAAGATTCTTGAATATGCTATTATGTGTGACCAACTAGGCTCTTATCTCAATAGCATTGAATAATATTTACAGACCAAGAGAGGGATCTAGGAACCCATCATGACCCCTAAAAAGATAAATATTGTCACAACAACAACAGCCAACCTACGAACGTGTACTATGTAATATAATCTCTTTTCCATTAAATATCACATAAAGTTGAAAGTACACCTGTGTCATCACCCTTTTATTTCTTTATTGTTTGTTGGTCTAACCGGATGGACTTAATGTCGACTATAATGTCCATGGTCTTATGAAGGTACTACCATCCAGATCAACCTGACACGAGATATATAATTATTATAACCCATAAGATAAAAATCCTTTCTTGACCATTTAACCGGTATCATTCCACTAATGACCCACCCAACACAAACTAACTCATCATGTTTTCAATGTCATTGATTTCATATTGCGTCAAAGTATGAAATCAAATGGAAAACATTTGTAATTATCTCAAGACAAAAGTTTATTACACCTGATGGTAGATAGGAACATACAAAGACACCTAAATCATGTGGGTTCCTATTGGAGGGTCATTCCTCACGACCTCACTACTAGAGGTCACCAAGTGTGAACTTCTTGAGAAGAAGTATCAATGCTTATGAGACCCCAGAACCTAGTAGTAAAACATCTACCGTTTCTAGTTAGTAAAATGTATCTAGACCATAGGACATATTTATTATTAATGTCATAGTATCTCGAGGTTCTAATTATAGAATAGGATCTACTATAACCATTATGATACGACAATTAATCTATGGACATTACCAATAAATAGTGGATGAAAAAATATCTACACTATAATATTAATATTCCATTGTGTATATCTAATGTATATGTGATATGGTAATCAAATGCACTAAATAGTTAGGTCTAGGGAACCCAATATTTCAACAGTACTGAGTTCTAACCATCCCGAGGAACCTCTGTAGTACCCATGTGGAGATTCCCACACCTCACTACTTCGAGGGAGCAATACCTCCAAACTAGGTGTCTCTCAAAACAAGTTGAGGTTCCTGATACCTGTAACTGCGCTCTATAATTGAGGGAGCTCTAACTCTCATGGAGGACATGCTCCCCATCCAAACTAGAAGATGTGGGAGTACAACTCCATAGATAGAGGACTCACACCCAGTGTATAGGGGGTTCCATATCTCCCAGTATAATTTCAATGGGGGATCCACACATGGACATGACAGGGGATGACTGGACATGGAATAGAGAAAATAACCCTGGTATGACTTGGGTGTAATGACTCTATATAATCATAACATATAGAGGACCCATGCCCGGGTGTAATAGGATAGTACCGACTTCATGGATAGATGAACCACACATTGTTATTATAGGGGACTACTGACTCCATCGTCATAATGAGTCAAGAGTGCCCATGTGGTGGTAGAATAAGGGAGCTCTACCTCAAACAAAATTAATGATACGGGGGTCTCAAACCCCAGTACGATAGGGGAGTACTGACCATGGGTGAAATACTCCATGGGTAAAGGACCTACACCCACTACGGGGTAATGACATATCTACAAATCTGATATTTGAGGGAAACCCGCAACATGATAGGAAAGGGGTGTACAAGTCCCATCATCTGTTTGATAAAATAATCTAACCTCCGACATTGGTCACACATTTCTAGAAGAAGCACCATGCTAATTATGCATCGTGTCGAAACACATTTATGGGTAGGAGAACCCCACCCTGATAGTAGGAAAGATATTCTCTATAGGCATAAAGAGTCTATGGGGACCCGCATCCTAAGATGATATAGGAGGGTACCACCCTGACATCTCTCTAGTGTTCCACCAATATCACTACCCATGATTAAGAACCAATAATTTAGTGTCGTGCTTGAATCATGCCTTGTCATATCAAAAAATGAACCAAGAACTCTACCATCGCATCCTATATGGAAAACATCTTAGCATAGGCCAATTTTTACCCTAAATCTGAGCCATGTAGTATGAAATATGCCATGAGGAAGATCTCAAGAACATTACAAGGTTTGTACTAAGGTTCAATCGATGTTTGGTCCAACTAGAACACATAGTTGTGTACTCTACTTCATGTCGTGGCTATCCATGTGATTTTACATGACATGTAAATGGTGTACACAACATGTCTTGCCTCACCCATACCCTTGTTCATGTCTTTAGTTTACTCCCAAGTATTTTTTCCTATGTTCGTTTCTATGTAAGTGTAATTTTTTATGTCCAAGTACCTTAACATAACATGCCTAGAAATGTCACATGGCCACATGACCTAGGATCAATACAAAGTGTGAACGTATGAAACATGCCATGTAGTTCCCAAAATTTTATCTTCTATGAATAATAAGATCATATGGTTTGTGTCCTTTCACTAGACACCGTGTAATTAGAAATTCCGAGTGGGAATTCCCTTTGATCCACCCAAAACTCCTTGTTTTCCACTAAACCCCTTAAATTACCACCCTAGGGTCCTTAGCAGTCAACTAATGGCTCTAAAATCATAAATCAACACATAAAAGGGGGATCAATACTTAAAACTCAAATCATCCTACATCGTGGATATATTTTGAAGATCTGGATTCAATGTGATGCTCGGAATCATTGTAGCTTGATCTAGTGATGATAAAAATAAAAAATGGGGATCAATGGAACATCCTCAATTCAGGTCATCCTCAGGTCATCTGTGGCATATATAGGGGCCCATATCCTCCCCTTTCATGTACCACAATAGGTTGGAGGGTTTATTGATTTAATTTTTCATTAAATTAAAAATGTCAATATAACACCCCAACAACCTTTGTCCAAAAATGCACACTAGATGTTGACAAACTTTTTGCCTCACCTATGGTAAAACAAAAATTCCAAAATCATACAAAATCTTACATTTTAGATTTGAGACTCCTCTCAAGATTTATTGCATGTTTACAAAAAAAATTATTGCATGATAAAGTATATTTTAAATTTTAAATATCAACGCACTGAGCAACTACAAACCCCATAATCCCATGACAACATTGTTCTTATCTTCTGAAATATTATTATACATATTTCAATGTCTTATTTGTAAAACCAAGATATGTTTCACTCTTCCCTATTTATGTATTTTTGTCCCAAAAAGTGAAAGCCTAGGTACAAGGGAAAAATTGTGCTCTCAACTAAGACTCCTACGCTAGTAAACTAAGAAAAATGGGCTCCCATGATATATATAAATGAACACTCAAGGTAACCTCAAAGGCCACAACACCAAACATCCTGTTCAAACCAAGTATTCATCATTAAATGATGGATGAACATGTCCCCCCAGTTGTGATTGGAGGTGATAATCAAGAACCTAGCCCACTTGCGATCTCAAGTTCTAGTAATACATCACCTCAAAAACTCATCATAGATACTGGAATGACCTAGACATAATTATCCACACCAAGATGAACTGTATCATTCCAACATCAAGTGTCTCATGTAAAACAATATCATTAAGAAGGCGAGGGTACCAACAAACAATTTATTTCTTCCCAAGAGTACACACTGGGTCATACAAGGCTCTCCATATAAAAACCACCACCAAAAACTCAACTCAAAAAACCTTAGAGGATTTAACTAATATGATCATAAAAAAATCAGGTCATTCTAAGTGTTTTAGTCTATGAAGAAGAAAACACTCATTGGGTATGTAAACCCAACACATCCTTGGGTAAATTACATAAACTCCAATAATACAGCAGGAAACCAAAATCTCATAACACTACAACTCCAAGGGTTATACTATCCTCCCTATAAATGTTGTTTTATCTTCCCACACATGAGATTTAATTTCATAGTTGGGTATCACTAATCATTGACGAATACATCTTCCCACAAGCTAAAAATCACCACTACTCCCACCAGTGGTAACCATCTGAGCTTATATGGTAGGGGACCAATCCACACTAAGGAAACATCATAGGGCCCCACTATGTTTCTATATAAATGTGATATGTAAGTCTCTCCCTCCACTGGGTCCATGGAGAATAAAGCTCAAGAAAAAAAGGCTCCACTACTATCATCAGGGACTAGCCAATCACTTTAACACACAACCACACTTAGAACACACAAGTCCAAGAAACTTATCTACCTCACCTCGCCACTATCCTTATAGGCACAATTAACACATCCACACTATTTTGTATCATGTCACAAGAAATTTTCTCAGTGGGGAAAATGAACATCTTCCTCATGACTCAAATTCCACATTGAAAACACTATCACTGGTCTTTACTGATGCCTTGTGTTACCCTGGATAATTCTCAATAAATAAGTGTTATGAATAGAGTGACTCACAATAGTGACTAAAAATACTAATGTAAGAGTAGTAAGGACGGAAATTGTATCTCTAATCATCCTCGATGCATTTAAGATACAGGCATATGTAGCCTAAAGCATTACTTTTCCCCATCCTCTAGCTTCCTGATCTTTGAATTGACCACCTTTGGGTGGTGGTGTCAACATCTTGAATTGTATACCACCTCCTGCTTCTCCCCTACTCATCCACATCATTTATCATGTAGAAATCCATGATTCGGACACTCCCTCTTCTAGGGAGGTCTATTGACTATCTCCCTCTTTATATCATGGAGGTTTGTACAATCTCACACAAGATATCTTTGTCAATCACAAGAATAACACCAGCTCTTGTATGGATGACCTGATCCTCAGTGTGACTTCTACACTACAGACCCACATGTTAGAGTCTGGGCATGGATGTACTTCCTACACCATGATCCTATCGACTGACATCTTCCAGATGCATAAAATGAATCATCCATGTGATCACCACTATTGACCCCATGCACCCAACCCTACTCAAGGAATCCCTTTACTGGGAGAGAAGTCTCCAGCACCCCCAAATAAGATATAAGGCATAAGGAAACCACACCTGCTCGAAAATTCCTTCAAAGTCCCTTCTCAAGGGTTTGTTATCATAAAAATGGATCCTAAGGCGTATCCATGGATTGTAATTAAGGTTTTATGAAGATATCTATGTACTCTACCGTTGGAATGATACCTAGATGCAGCTAAAAAAGATCTTAGATCTGCACTAGTCTCAACATGTCTGCGTAACAATCTTCCCTGAATATTTTATAAAACTCCATCTTGGTCAGAATCATCTCATCAAGGCTCTACATGACGATAATCCACAATATCTCAGCTGATCCTCGAAAAATACTCACCACTAAGACCACAATCTGATCTGGAGTTGTCCTCACAAATTATAAATAATATGTGACCACCTCAAACAATACATCAGCTACCAAGGGGTCTATCTCACCCTGATACCTAAGAGGACACTTCCTCTGAAACTCATATAGTTCACTTAGTATACATGTATCCTTGGACTAAATTGTTTTCATAACATGTCTCTAAATGGGTGATTTCTTGGCTTGTGGACCACCCAAAAACACCACATCCTTGTAGTGCCCTATATCGAAGCATCGTCACTAGACAGATCATCCTTATAATCCATCCAAGAAACCCTATCTAGATTTCATCGTGGTGGAATATTCATATAAAAATAAAGGCTCATCATGTTCAATTGGAATATCAAGGAATTTGTCTCAAGAAGTAAATGGAACCTAGAACCTAATCATATAGGATTCAACTACCAAAATATCATAATAACCAGTTCCGTCTTGCACCGATTCAACATGCAGGGTATTAGAGTCCAAGTCAATGGATATGTTAGCCACCTCATCAATACTAAAATCCCTGGCTTGAAATATGAAATCAAAATACTGTAACATTGTCTCCATAAATCCAAAACCAAACTCAAAAATCTAATCATATAGAATGACCCACTCTAATACCATTATTTCATAACCTGAACCACTAGGGTGCATGCCATGACTACCCTCAGCCTTCCTTATATAGGCCAGTGGTTGGGGACCAATTCCATGTGGGTATATCCCAAATATGAGAGGCCTTAACCTATGGTATATGTACACATGCTCCAAAATACGTCTCTATTAAAATGTGTAGAGGTAAAAAACTAGAAACGGAATGCATACACACATCTATCCAACAATCATACTTCATTAGAATTACTAATAGTACGGAAAGGGAAAAATAAAATCCCACAATATTTTTAATAACATCCATCATTCTCATTATGGGGGGACCACTGTAAATTGAAACCACTGGAACAAGCTTCGTTCAAGCACTGGTAAATACCTCGGTCAGTCTAGATCTGTTATATCTTCCTGTTATGGGTCCTACATAGATTCTATTGAAAGGGATATCATTTTTATAAGACATAATATATGTCGGAAAATCATATAGATAGTTGATTATAAAAATACCTAGTAGGCTCCCCCCAAAAAATAAAAGGTATAAACTGAAATGTAATGGTCTACCCGAACAATCTAGTGGAGGATATCCAAATAATCTAGAAACTATATCATGAAATTTCCTTGGATATACATGACTAGATAGCTCTAACCCCATGTTGGGTCAATAATGATATGAGACACCACCTCAAGAAATCCTAAAAAACACCCAGATATACTCGTATTAGACTCCATGACTCATGAGGTCACAATATCATAGGCATCCCCATGATTATACTCAAGGCTCAAAGGTACTGCTCATCAAGGAGAAAGCACTCCATAATCCCTATCATCCTAGATGGTACATCTATGATGTAACCCTTTTCAGGTATCATCCTACCACCCCATATGACATGTCTGGGAGATATCACTCCTTCCATAACACCTCTACCACCTCTAATGGAACACCTGAGATAAGAAGATCCATCAAGAACTTCTCTCTAGGTCCAACTCTATTGCCTAGAACCAAAGATCCTACAAACACTGTCTTTCACCCTGAGCAATATCATAAGAACCAAGGCATAGGGTCCATCCTCTTTCTACTACATTCAATCAAGGGAGTGCTACTCTAGACTATGTACCATGTCTTTCCTATATAATTAGAGAGTAAGGGTAGAACAATACCTCATTGATTCCCCACAACCAATGGAGTACTAACTTTTAACAATCCCACGAAAACTTTATAGTACCCATAGGGAGGGGGACACACCTCACCACATCAAGTGATAACTTCATCTTAACTAGGAATCACACATAACAAGTGGAGTGACATGCTCCTAATAACTACACTCTACATCTGACAGAGATCTAAATTCTATAGATGACCTTCTCCCCATTTGAACTAGAATATGGGGGAGTACCACTCCATAAATAGATGAAACACAGCTTGTGTAGATAGTAGTTACACATCTACCCATCTGATCACAATAGGGTATCTTCACCCTAACACCATAGGGGGGTTAGAAACCCTAGAATATAGTATGTGTACCATGGTATGACAAGGGATTATTGACTCAATCAGAACATTTTATATGGAGGACCGAAAACCTGATGAGATGGGGGAGTACTGACTCCATGGTTGGAGGATCCACACCCTGGAATGACAAGGGAGTGTCGAATCTATATTCATAATAATTAAGGATCTATTGATCCCTGATATGATAGAGGAGATCTATCTAAAAACTACAATAATGATATAGGGGACCATTACCTTTGTATGATAGGAGAGAATTGATTATTTGGGAACTAATTTATGGGTACGTGTCCTACCCTAATGGGGGAGTTCCATATCTTTTGATCCTAGAGGTAATGTACATTATCAGCCTGATATGACTGGGAAGTTATGGAATTTGTGTCTCTCTAAGAAACCAATCTGACCTCTATAATCAGGACACACAATGTTGTAGGAGTTCCACAGTCATTGCACCTCTTATGGAAACACTACAACAAGTAGGTGACACATGCCCTGAGAGAAGGGGATCATTAATTTATCATCCTAAAGAGTATAGGGTCCCATATATTGAGACTAGAGGTTAGGGTACTACCCCGACATCTCTATAGGGATCCACTCTGATCACTAACTATGCTTAATAACCTCAAATTTATCATCATTCATGAATCATAAATACACTATTAAGGATACCATAACGATCTATGTGGAAAACTACTCAGGATAGGCTACTCACATGAATGAATCTAAGTCTTGGAGTAGGAGATGATCTATGAAGAAGTTCACAAGAACAATACATGACATGTACAGGGGTTCATGCCATCTATGACCCCTACTAAACAACAACCCATGTACTCTTATGAATGATATGGCTATCCATGTGAGATTACATGGTGTGTACATGGTGTACATAGCGTGTCGCCCCTCACCCAATCCCCTATCTGTGTTCCCAATCTGTTCCCCGGCAAGTCACCCCATGTATAGTTCTATTGTCATGTACTTTTACATAGCAATGTCACATTACATAGAATGTATTGAAATGTCCCTAGGACAAACATCATAGTAAAAATTCATTTAATTTACCCAAAATACATGGTGTGTAGTGCCCAAAAGATCATCTTCCCAGAACAAGAAGAAAACATGGTGTGTTCCCCTACACTGCTTGTTGTGTGATTGGGAATTCCCTATGATCCACTAAAACCACACCCAATTTCAGTTGAATCCAACAAATCGAACCCCACATGATACTTAGTAGTCATCTAAGGGATCTAAAACCACAAAAATAGACTCTAAAAATGGAAATCCAGACATAAAATTACGATCCTCTTACATTGTGGATAAATTCCAAAGATTTGGGTTCAATATGCCTCTTTGGAGCCACTATAGCTCGATCAATTGATGAGCGGAATAAAAAATGAGGATCAACAGCACCGCCTAACTTCATTTTGGCCACGATTCATTTTTCATGCAAGGGGGGATTCTCTCATACACTATCATGAACCAAAAGGGGGAGTTTATTAATTTATTTTTTCATTAAATTAATAAACTCTATTTAACACCCCACCAACATCCACCCTCAACCAAAAACCAGATGCTGACTAACTTTGTGTCACGCCTAGAGAAAGACCCCCATTCTAAACTCAATTGTGATCTCATGTTTTTTAAATAAGGATCAAATTATAATTTATTCCATGTTTATAAATAAACTATACATGTCTGATAAAATATTTTTATAATTATTAATAACACTTCATTGAGCCTATAGGGGCATCAGAATCCCGCTCCGACTCAACACCTAGCTCTGAAAATACTCCTAGAATTATTCCAAAGTATAATAATTCAAAACCATAGTTTCTATATAATTATATATTTATATATAATTAATATTTATATATAATATTTATATCATTATTAAAATTATAAAGATAATGGAAAAATGATCAAAGTACATGAGTTAGAACTAATAAACTGAAACTCTCATGAAAAATGAAACTGTTGACCCCTAAAAAAATGAATTTGATAGGGAATTATTAATAAATTGATGATGAAATATCATAAGTGGGTATTTTTATGATATTATAATTATTTAAATTATTCTTATATATAAATATATTAAATTTAACATTATTATACATGATCTTATAGTGAGTTCAAAGCAAGTGGAGCGCAATGTAATAGATTTTCCTCTCATTTTTTATGAGACACATTCCATATTTAAATATTATTTCTTTACTATAGTGTATATAATGACCATTAATTTATTTTATGATTCTAATCATGAAAATAATTTGGATATACAAATCTGTTTAAGTTTCTATGATTATTTAGTTCACGATTTGAGAGATACCAATGTGGTAAGTGTTTTATGTTAATACTTCATTTGATTTCAGGATTATATATGATCAGGTTTATGATAATGAAATTTTATAATATACCTATCATGAAACTCAATAATTTTCTTCTCTTATATTCATATATTTATAATAAATTTTCTTATTTATTCTCTTCACTTTATGTAATAAAGATAATGAATGAAATGTTTTAAGTAAAGCCTACTTTATTTATCTATTTAGTTGAATATTTTCACCCATATTAATATTTTCAAGAATTATTAAATTATATTTTTAAAATTATACTATGATTTGATAAATTAATTTTCACCCATGATAAACTTTTTTACAAAAATAATTAATGGGAATCTTTTTTTCATTTTATAAATGTTTCACTTTTTAACTTTTTTTACAATCATGTGAAAGGAACATTTTTTAAATTATATGGAATGAATAGAATTTACCATTGTTATTTCCAATAAATTATTTGAATATTACTTTACATATTTATGATTTTATCTTCATATAATGTTTTTAATTAATATTTTTTAAATGTTTTAAATGATTTCAATGAAAAAATTTTATTTTCGTTATGAAATGATCCATGCATTCCTTTAGCAAAATTTATCATTTATGAAAACATCCTTTTATGTTAAATATTATTTAATAATTATATAATCCATATATACCATCATTATTCTTTATATAGATGTTTTTTTATTATTCTAACAATGTTTTTATGAAACCTTTTCCATTTATATGGGTTATTCTATGATGAACTGATGACATTTTTAGGTAACCCATTTATTTTTTATACCTTATGATATGATGAATGTTTATTGATATTATAGAAATAAATATATGGTTTTAATTATGTGATGGTGTTCATTGAATTATATATATCTCCAATTAATTGGGTAAATATAGATATCTCATGATATTAATAGGATAGGAATGGGGTGTGTACCCAGCTCAGTAAGGGGTTATGGCCACTATGATAGTATTGGGAGTGAACCTTGACTGTTATTATGGTTTGGGTTGTGAACCCAATCCACTATGATATTCTTGGTAGTGATACTTGACTACTATGGAAATGAATTTCTATACTTTTATGTATTCCATAAAATTATGTCTTATACAAATTTTATTTGCATCCATTGTGATTCATTCATTGTAAACAGCCAAGAAATATGATATTACTCAATATTATGGACTATTATATATAGTGTATCGTTTTCAAGTGTTATTATCATTTTTTCATACCCTTATACCCATGTTGTATTTAAGTGATCATTGGTATCTACCTTGTTTACCCTTAATGATCATCTGAGTTAACTCTTTATATGTTTTCTTTTCCTTATGTTTTGGAGAAATGTATTATATATGATTTTTATAATAAGGACACTAGTTATGAAGAACTCAATGAAATATGAATTAGATCACTAATGAACCAGTTTTTTATGTATCCATGTTACTAAATACACTAGACATGTACAATTTAGGCCTGGATTTTTATGTTAAATAATGAATATCCATATAATAACCTGAAATATCATTTTATGAAGATTATGGGTTGTTATAATAAATTTTCCTATCTTTTAATTAATATAAAAATTTTTTCCAGCAAGCAATAGTATATATCTATCAATTCATGGTACTTAAATGGTTCATATTAGTTCATTAATGCTTAAAAATAAAAATTAATTATACTCAAATAAAATTTAAAAAAGATCATAAATTTATCTAAACAAGTATAGTGTCTTTTTATTTTGAAAACAAGGATAATAGGCATTATTTAATTCTATAACAGGTAGGCCATGTAGGTTCACTGGGTGGCTGATGACCCCAATGGTGGGTACTTGTTGGTTAGAAGATACTCAATGGAAAAATTACCACATACCTAACTCCCTTTTTATAGTTTCTTATTAATTTTATAGTTAAATTAATTAATTTATAAATTAATTTAAATTTAGGTAACCCTCATTAGGGATCCCCCACTCACCCTTCTCTCTCTCTTGTTCCCTTTCTTCCCAATAGGGGATCATTCATATTGGTCATCATTTATTTTGTAATCAGTTCCAAATAGTTTTTGTGGGTAAGGATCAACATTCCTTAAAATTCAATTTATAGATCTGTTACAATTATGGTTGATTTATACTGAATCTTATATTTTAGGGATATTTATTTATCTTTTCATTTTATTCCTCCTCTTATGGAATGAATTTTTGGCATTAAACATTAAATACATTAGCAATATTAGTCTTTGTTTCCTATATTCTTCCTAAGTTATAAATGTGTTTATGAATCATATTATTTGTGGGATTGTTTAGGTTCATGTGAGAAACCAGGAATATAATCACTTATAGTTTTCATTTTTTGTGAGTTTCCTAGGGGATGTATCATATAGGAAATTGATAGGTTGGGTAGGTATGGATTTTTATTTATTGAACTTTGGGATTTTGAGATTGTTATCATGAAGTAGCATGTTGTGAAATGATATTCCTTGAGATATGAGTCATCGTATTGATCATTGGGAATGTGATGGGTGAAAACATTGTGGATATGATGTGACATGGTTTATCAATATGAGTGATAGTGATGTATAATTCACCAAGGATGGGGTGATGGTGGTTCATCGATTAGTTTTTATAGGATGATGGTGATGTCTCTCAACATAAGGTTTTTTCCATTTGGATCTTGTTCACACATAACAAGGCCCATGAAGTGGTGGTTACCACTATATTTCATGGAAATACCCTTCCTAGTTGTGTGTATTTGGGTGATGGTGTTTACTATTGATTCAAGGGAGGGATATTCTTCAGTGATATCCATGGAATATCGACAGTGATTTAGATCACTGGATAAAAGCTGGTTCTTATCATTCTTGGAATTCATCATACAATTGAAATTTTAGTTGGAATAAGAATCTTTTGATCATGGGACTTTTGGTATAGTATACATACATGCATCTAGGGTCTTTTTGTGACTACCTAAAAATGGTTTTATGGGTTATCAGTTGGTTCATAACTACATGTTGACAGAAACTGTAGTGAATCTAATATTTTTCTGGGTATGATAAAGTGTAGGTACTTTATCCAAATCCAACACCATCTAAAATAGGTAATGTTCACACCAATGGATTCATTTACGTGGTGGAGAATAAGTTTTATTATTAATTTTATCAATTTTTACTTCACTTTTCATCCACTCATATACATATGAATATTATATAGGGGCATCGTTAGTGGTAGACTATAAAGTATAAACTCACACTATATATATGCTCTTGGGGATACATGAATAATGTCTTTCATTATGTGGTAAGAGAAAGGAATTTTTTATTATGTGTAATAGGATAGTGGAGTATTAGATAAATGAGGGGACATGTTTCTCTTTCGCAGAAGGACTGTGTGCATTCTTAGTTCCATGTTAAGTGAAAATTTCTAGGATTTTTTAATATAACTGACCAATGATAAATCTAGTTTACTATTATATGACATGAATAGAATTATAGATGCATATTTCTTACCATGTGATATATTCTATATGTATTTGACATTATATCACGTTGGTTATGTATTGATTTCTTACACAACTATTTGTTATTTTTACTGAGGGTATAGTCTCCCCATTATCACCCTTTAATTCCTCACTTTATTCATCATTTTCTAGAATATAAGGAGGAGATAATGGGTTTAGTGGTACTATATATCAGGTTATATTTGGGAAATTCATGTTGGGGTAGATGTAAATTTGTACAAATATGAGTCAATGTAATTGGGTTCTAAGATGGTATCAAGTCGGTTTTAGTTTTTTATTTGGTAACTATTGTAAATGGAGGTTTTGGGATGTGTCTAAACATTGGATGTATGTGGTACTATGTGGCTATAAAATATAAATTTATGTTAAATTTTTTGTTTTAGGGGACCAAGAATGCTATTTTTTCTGAATATGGTTGAGTTATTTAATTTCATTAATATGATATTTTGAGGTTATTCATTTATTATTAAGATCATAGAACTATGTGATAAGATGAGGTACTCATAGAATATTCTAGTCACATTGGATACACATGAGATAAATTTACCTTCTTGTAAAGACCCGAGAATTCCATGGATATTTTTTTCATAAATTCATGGGAATTTTTGGAGTCTGAAAAAATTTATGGCACTTGATTTCGAGGCTCAGTGTGCCCGGAATCAATTTATGAAGTTTTGTTCGGGTACGCTCAGTAAACATGTGAGTGGGATTTTATAACTTTTGAACTGGTGCTCGGAATTGAAATGTAAGGGAACCGTTGAACTCACAGCCCCGGTATTCACATAAAATACTTTCACTTCGATGGCAGTTGGTCAGGAATGGAAGTTAGATTTTGGGGTTTTTAATTAAATTCAATAAAAATAAAGAGTTAAATTGTTTTATTTGTGGTGGTTAAAAGCTCTAAGATGAGGTTAGTGGTGGGTCACATTACACCATAACCTCCTAGGAGAGTTTATGGAGGTGGGGACCACCCACACATAACCTCCCTTTGTAGGATATTCTATGGTGGGGACCACCCGGGTTTGTAAACCCTTGGAACACCAAATTTATTGGAGAGCCTCTTCACCTTCCTCCACCATTTATTTGAGCCAACCCACTTCATTTATTTGGTTATGATTCACTATTTAATTAAACTACAACTTTTGAAATCATTTCAATTGTTGCCAAAAATTAAATAATAGACAAACCTATTATTATATTTTGGTTGGCAACGTTCATTTGGGTGGGACTTTGAGAGAGGACTTGGAGAAATTTGGAGAAATTCATCCTCTCAACGAAGAATGTGAAGAACGCATCTTCATCGTTCACCGAAGATCTTCAAACTCTTCTTCGATCTTCGACCATGCCAAAAGATAAGGAGTCGATCGCGAAGAACATCGATGAAGCTTTTTCCTTGGTTTCCTACCCCGGACGCTCCCCAACATCAACAAATCGAAATCTGCCATTCCTCTCTTTCCACCATCAACGATTAACAAGAGAGGTAGGAGGATTTGAGTTGAGTTTATTCCCGATCTTCATCATTCAATTTATTGTTTGAGAACCGAACGATAACACCATAATGAGGAGGGTTGGGACCGCACGAACACGGTATAACCCTCCCCCTTGTTGTTCCCATTTGATAACGATGGAGGTGGAGCAACGGCGGTCGGCGTCGGGCTGACCGCAAAGGAAACCAGCCGGTGTCAGGATGACCATGAAGGAAACAGGTGGCGCGAAGGCCACCAGGTCCCTGAAGGGCCGCGGCACCGTCGTGACGTGGAGAGAATCGGGTCTCGGCCAAGTGGGCCGTGGTGGTGCCGGAGGGGCACGGTGTCGTCGCACCGTGCTGGAAGAAGGGGTCGTGGCCACGAAGGTAGTGGCGGTCGGATGGGCTGGGCGCGACACCATCGTGATGTGCCAGAGAAGAACCATGTTCATAGGTCGTGGCAGATAGAGGAGGGCGGCAGGCTAAGCCGGCTGCCGGTGCGCGCTACAGGGGGGACCTGAAGGGTCCTACGGAGACCAGGCCGGCCCCACTCACCTTCCGTTGCAGAAGACAGTGGGTGTAACCCCTCCTCCCCCCCATACACAGCCAGTGGGGCCGTCGGGCCAGTCAACCAGCCACATGGGCCTGCCAGCTGGGCCACGTGGGCTGCTAGACAAATGGGCCACGAGGACCACCATGCCGCACCACCCCTTGAATCAAACCGCCTTCGGGTTGGGCCTCTCTCGGGCCGGGCCGCCCTCTCGGGTCGGGCTTCCCTCACAGGTCGGGCCATGCACTCGGGTCGGGCCACCCCCTCGGTTCGGGCCACCCCTCAGGTCGGGCCACCTTCCGGGTTTGACTCGCAGACCAGGTCAAACTCGCTAACTAGGTCAGACCCACAGACCGGGTCAGACCCCAGTCCGGACCCGATTAGCCTAATACACCTTTTCACCCGTATCTTGGGCTATGGGTGTCCGATCAATGAACCAGATGTGGAGACGTAAAGCATGGAGAAAGACGGTTCATTTGGCATAACCCACTTTAGGTTAGAATACAGTCTGGGAACAAGCGGGTTGGTTTGAAAATAAAAATCAACCGGGCCCCTGGAACGGAAATGCCAATAACTCACAGACCCGACATCCGATTGACACGCCGTCTGTTGTGTTGAGACCCATATGGCGAGGCGGACCATTTAGATACTTCTACATGGGACTTCGTGACAGTTGAATTATCTATCAGTAGCTTGTGGTGTGTATCCTCTCAGAGACGAGCGAGTGGAGTGCGGAGACCTAGTAGCTGGCTAAGACCTGACGACTACTGACCTTTCGACTCAGAGTGTTTCGACTAGCCTAGTGGGAAGCTCCTCTATGTGATGAGGCATGCCCACAGTGGGTAGCGCCTCTTTGTGATGCGGCAGACCCACGGTACACTACAAGAGGAGTACCTCAGCAGGCTACGTGGGGAAGAACCTCTGTGTAAGCGTGGCAGACCCACAGTGGGGAGCACCTATGTGTGATGCATCAGACCCACGGTACTCGATTGGAGGAGTACCAAAGCGGTTCCGGAAGGTGGGAAGCGCCTCAGTATGACGCGGTAGGCCCATTGTACTCAATATAGGAAGAGTACACCATCAATTGAGGTTCAGACAGAGTGATTATGGTTGTTACTTGTACTACCCCCCTTGAATAAAATCCCGGTTTGAGCTGAGTTAATGACTTTTGTGTTTACCTCAAGATTCATATGGGTTACTAGAAAACATAGATATATGTATGGGAATATACCTAAGTAATATTTTTCTGTTTTTTTTCCTTTATGGATTAACCTCGTTGGATTTTGTGAAACCTTGAGGGTCTCAAGGTCCCTACTGAGTATCATTATACTCACCCCTACACGGGTTATGCCCTCACCATGTTGTGTTGGCTGCAGACGATGTGCAGGGATGACTGAGGCATAGAGTAGCAGGACTGGACTATACCCGGAGGTAGACCACTCGACGTGATGGTACACGGTGGAAGCAGATGGATGTGGAGTGCTGAGGAAGCCATATGTACGTACCCTTCAGGTAGGAACCCCAGAGAATGACCCGGTAGCTCCTTTAATTTATTTCAGTTGTACATGCATTCAGTTGTACCTATACTTTACTGTTGGGCTTGTATTTCTAGCCACCTTTACTTTCAGCACTCTCTTTTGAATACAGTATTTTCTTTTTGTTTTACTTCTACTTGTGTACTATGTTTTGTGTGTTCAGTTTCTAAAGGAAATGCCTTCCCATATTAGTTATTTACGCATTTGGTGCTAGTCGCCAGCCCCTGGCCTATGGAAGGTAGAATTGGGGTAGTCACGATACAGGCCCCAGGGGACGGGTCATGAAAATTGGTATCAGAGGAATCATTTCTACCACAGAACATAAGACTCTGATCATTCTTTTCTATGCAATAATAGTTTTAAGGGTACTAAGTGTGGTATATAGTTCAGGGAGTCTAGTGTTGGAGCGGGCAGCTGACGTATCCATATACAAGGAACCTGACTACTGATTTCCAACTTAGTGTTTGAAAACACTGATTGCTTGTGTGTTTTCAAAAAAAAAATTAAGTCAACTCAACTAGGTTGTCTCAGCGAGAATAATCTATTGACTGTGTCGCATCTGTTTCTTTCAGGATGCCTCCCCATATAGCCCTTAGAGTCGTACACTCTAAGAGGCCACCGAGCGATGAGGCCTCGGTGCAGGGCCCTATACCAGCAGAGGCACCAGCAGTACCACTTCTTGTTGGTCCACCGATGCCACCAGCCCCAGCAGCAGACGATTCATGCCGCTTCAGAACGTTGCATGAGTTCCAACACCATAGGCCACCCAGGTTATGGGGAGAGACAGACCAATAGGCGGCTGAGGAATGGTGGGTGGATGTGGTGAGAGTTTTCAGGCTGGTAGCGACACCAGCAGACCTTATGGTAATCCTTGTTGCGAGTCTCCTTCTGGTAGTAGTAGGTATATGGTGGAGCCTGATGCTCCAGGTCCATGACAAGGTGACACTACTCTAGATAGACTTTAGGAGCCTATTCTGGTCATATTTTGTTCCAGTGACCCTACAAGTGGTACGGATACAGGAGCGACTACATCTACATCAAGGTATCATGACAGTGGCGCAGTACACAGTGAGGTTCACCGACCTCTCGCGCTACTCCACAGATATGGTTCAGGACCACTTCTTCGGGGCTAGGACCTTCGAGCTGGGGCTCAGGCGAGAGATCAAGGCTTCAAAGATCTCCCTAAGCATCCTGATGTAGGCAGGGGTGTTAGAGATAGCCCTCCTAGTAGAGAATTTTCTTGCTGAGCAGACAACAGTAGTGAGACCAACTACTAGTCGACATGGAGCGGAGTATTCTGCAGCTGGAAGTAGACAGATGACGCAGAGGTCCAACAGGACTAGACATATGTGTAGACGACCGCAGGACTCATGATCAGTTGTGCGGGGCACCCGAGGAAGTGACTTATCTTCCGGGAGCATGCAGTTTTACTCATGTGTTGGGTAGGGTCACATGGCTCGTGACTATTCGACCTACCATTCAGATGATCAGCAGATAGTTGAGGTACCTCCCAGTCAGAGGCAGAGTTTTGATTGAGGCCGTCTGCAAGGCGCAGGCAGACGTGGCAGAGGAGCTAGTCATGTAGCTGGAGGTGGATGACGTTTCGAGGTGTTACCACCACCACCACCAGGAGGTCTACCCCAACCACAGGGTGCAGGTGGATAGGGAAGAGCTCAGCTTCAGGCAGTTGAGGCATATGACCACGACACTCTGGAGATGATTTGAGGTATGATTTGTGTCTACTCCACCTTAGCTGCAGTTCTTATAGACATAGGTTACTGTTATTATTTCATTTCTACTGCCCTCATTCAGATCTTAGAGATTCTGATGGAGTCGTTGGCTCGATACTTACGGCTAGAGACTCTTACGGGAGCAGACTCAATGATTACACACTGATTCCGATAGTGTGAGATTACTCTAGGAGGCGAGAGCATCAGCTGGGATCTCCTCGTAGTGGCGTCGATGCCTTACGACATCATCTGGGGTATCGACTAGTTATCTACAGTCCATGCTCAGATCGATTGTATTAGGTGAAATGTGTGGTGTTTCCGCACCGAAGGGACTAGGTTCAACTCCACCAGTGAGAAGGGAACATTTGCAGCACATGTCGAACATACTCGGAGGAGGGTGCAGCTAATCACACACCAGTTGGCTTGCCTTACTCTCGGAGCAGTAGATGTGGAGATTCTGACATATCCTGTAGTGGTGGACTAGTATGCGGATGTTTTCCCTGACGATGTTCCAGGACTACCTCCTCGTAGAGAGGTGGACCTCTATGTTGACTTGTACCCCAGGATGACACCGATATCTAATCCATCATATTGGATGGCTCCCACTAAGCATCATGAGATTCTTGTATAGATGGAGGATTTGTAGGGGAAGGGGTGTATCCGTCCCAGTGTTTGTCCCTAGGCAGCACTGATTCTGTTCTCCAAGAAGGCGGTTGGGAGCTTGAGGCTCTGTGTTGACTACAGTCTCTTGAACCAGGTGACCGTAAAGAATAATTACCCTCCCCAGAGGATTGATGACCTCTTTGATCAACTTAAGGGATAACGGTGGTTCTCTAAGATAGACTTTAGATCAGGCTACCACCAGCTCAGAGTTTGAGATGTAGATGTGCTGAAGACGGATTTCAGGTGTTGGTATGTCCATTATGAGTTCTTGGTTATGCCCTTCGGCATAACCAATGCTCCAATAGTGTTCATGTGTCTCATGAACAGGATCTTCCAACCTTACCTCAAGTGCTTTGTCGTAGTCTTCATTGAAGACATTATGATATACTCGACTACTGAGGAGGAGCATGGCTACCATTTACAGGTAGTACTAGACATACTCCGATAGGACCGGCTTTATGGTAAGCTCTCAAAGTGCCAGTTTTGGATTCGAGAGGTTCACTTCTTGAGAAATTTTATATCTGAGGCTGGAGTTGCAGTAGATCAAGCAATGATTGAGGCGGTACAGGCTTGGTAGCCACCAAGGAGTGTGACGGAGGTATGGAGTTTCTTGGGATTGGCTGGATACTATTGGAGGTTTGTTCCAGACATCTCCAGAGTTGCAGCACCACTATCAGCCTTGACGAAGAAGAGGAAAGCCTTCATGTGGTCAGAGAGATAGCAGCAGAGCTTCCATGAGTTGTGGCAGAGGTTGACTAGTGCCCCCATCATGAGGCTTCCAGAGGAGGGCGCAGGGTACATAGTTTACTGCGATGCATCCGGGACCAGACCTGATTGTGTCCTGATACAGGGGAGAGTAGTGATCGCATATGGTTCTCGGCAACTGAGACAGAATGAGCAGAACTATGCTACACATGACCTAGAGTTAACAGTAGTGGTCTTCACCATGAAGATGTGGCGACACTATCTCATGGGTGAAATTTTTACCGTGTACTCTGATCACAAGAGTCTCAGATATATCTTCTCTCAGAAGGACCTATTCTTAGACAGTGGTGTTGTCTTCAGTTCCTCTAGGACTATAACTTTGATATAGTATTTACTTCTGGGAAGGGGAAGGTTGTTTCAGATGTGAACACTAGGATATCTGGTATACATATCTTAGGAGAGGCGATAGAGTGGTTGGCTGCCTTAGAGATATCCTTTGTGTATAGGGATGGAGAATCCTTTATATAGTATCTTATAGTCACTCCTCCACTTCTTCAGTGAGTCAGGGAGGCACAGCGTGGGGACACTGACTGTGACACATGATGTTCTAAAATATCCACAGGGCAGGCACCTGATGGTTTTTCTAAAGGTGGGGAGCACGTCATCCTCTTTAGAGGACGTACTAGGGTACAAGTTAGACATTAGGAGGAAGTGTGGAGGGAGTTCCACACGTCCCCTCTAAAGTTACATCCATGAGTGGTGAAGATGTACCAGGACCTTAGACGATAGTACTGGTGGCCATGTATGAAGAAGCCAGTAGCGGAGTTTGTCTCTTGATGCCTAACTTGTCAGAAAGTGAAGGCGGAGATCTAGGTACCAGCAGGCTTGGTTCATCCCTTATAGTTCCCAGAGTGGAAGTGGGATAGGATATCCATGGACTCCATGACGAGTCCTTAATGTAAATCAAGAAGTCATGATTCGATATGGGTGATCATTGACCGACTCACCTAGTCAGCCCACTTCTTACCGATCAGAGAGTTGGGTTCAGTAGAGAGATTGTGATGCCTCTATGTGCAGAAGATAGTGCGTTTACATAGAGTACCTTATTCTATTATCTCTGATCATGACTCACGGTTTACTTCCTAGATATGGAAGGGGTTACAGGAAGCTTTTGGGACGCTGCTGCATTTTAGCACCGCCTTCCATCCTCGAACGGATGGTCAGAATGAGCACACCATTCAGAACTGCAAGGACATACTTCGTGCATGTGTCATCGACTTCAGTCACAGCTAGAAGGATCGCTTACCGTAGGAGGATTTTGACTACAAAAACAGTTATCACTCCACCATAGGGATTTCACCTTTTGAAGCGTTGTATGAGGAACCATGCAGATCATCTTTGTGATGGAAATACCCTGGGGAATCAGCACTGGTGGGACCAGAGATGGTACCGACTACCACTGATAAGGTGCAGATCATCTAAGTGAGGATGAAGACCGCAAAAAGAAGGCATAAGTTGTATGCTGACAGGAGACAGAGACCTATGGAGTTCGAGTATGGAATCCACATCTTTCAACAGGTCTCACCTCGATGAGGTCTATCGAGATTTAACCGTGGTGGAAAGTTATATCCAAGGTTCAATGGACCTTTCCAGGTCCACAATTGAGTAGGTAAGGTGGCTTACCGCTTTGCTCTTCCACCTTAGTTGCATCATGTACATGATGAATTCCATGTATTTCAGTTTAGGAGATACGTGCACGACCCTTCACACACCATCGACCATTAGGGAGCTGGACTTTGATGATGGGGAGAAATTCACAAAGGTTTTAGTAGATGTTGAGGATCATCGTGAGCGGGTCCTACATGGATGGTCGATAACTCTAGTGTGCGTTTTCTGGGAACACGGGAACCTCCATGAGAGCTCATGGGAGCAAGAGGCTCAGATGCATGCCCAATACCCCCATTTGTTCCCTTAGTTTGATTTGTAGCTTACAGGGTCATAAAGCCCTGAGGTAGGGAGAATATGAAGACCTGGGAATTCCATGGAATTTTTTTTCGTAAATTCATGTGAATTTTAGGAGTACGCAAAAATTTACAGTGCTTGATTCTGAGGCCCAGTTTTGCCGAAATCAATTTCTGGAGTTTTGTTCGGGTACATTCAGTAAACGTATAAGTAGGATTTTATAACTTTTGAACTGGTATTTGGAATAGAAATCTAATTGAAACATTGAACTCGCAACGCTGGTATTCTCTTAATAAGACATTCACTTCGACAGCAGTTGCTCGGGAATGGATGTTAGATTTTGGAGTTTTTAATTAAATTGAATAAAAATAAAGTGTTAACTTTATTTTATTTGTGGAGGTTAAAAGCTCGAAGAGGTGGTTAGTGGTGGGGTCCACCACACCATAACCTCCCATGAGAGGTTATAGAGGTGGGGCCCACCCGCACATAACTTTCCTTGGGAGTATATTCCATGTTGGGGACTACCCATGGGTTGTAACCCCTTGGAACCCCCAATTAAATGGAGAGACTCTTCACCTTCCTCCACCATTTATTTGAGCCAACCCACTCCATTTATTTAGTTATGTTTCACCAATTAATTAAACTCGACCTTCTAAAATCTTTAGAATTTTAGCCAACAATTAAATATTAGACAAACCTATTATTTTATTTTGGTTGGAAATTTTCATTTGGGTGGGACTTCGAGAGAGGACTTGGAAGAATTTGGAGAACTTCATACTCTCAATGAAGAACGTGACGAACGCCTCTTCATCATTCACCGAAGATCGTCAAACTCTTCTTCGATCTCTAACCGAGCCAAAAGAGAAGGAGCCGACATCGAAGAACACTGACGATGCTTCTTCCTCGGTCTCCTACCCCAAATGCTTCCCGACGTCAACGAATCTCCGTCCACCATTCCACTCCTTCCAACATCAACAATCGACAAGAAAGGTAGGGGAATTTGGTTTTAATTTATTCCTGATCATGATTGTTAAATATATGGTTTGAGAACATAATGATAGTACTATAATGAGGAGGTCTCGGACCACACGAACATGGCCCAACCCTCCCCCTTGTAGTTATTGTTTGTTGATGACAGAGGAAAAGCAACGACAGTCAGCGTTGGGATGACCAAAAAGGAAACCGTCCAGCGTCGGGCCAACCGTGTTGGAAACCGGTAGCGTGAAGGCCATCGGGTCACCGAAGTGGTGCGGCACAGTCGCGTCGCGTAGAGAACCGGGCCCCAACCAGGTGGGTCGCGGTGGTGTCGGAAGGGTGTGGTGTTGTTTCACATCATCGGACGAAGGGTCCATGTCCCCAACGGCGGAGGTAGTTGGAGGGGTTGGGCGCGATGTCATCGCGCCATGCTAGAGATGAACCGAGGACATAGGCCACGACGGATAGAGGAGGGCGGTCAGTTGAGCAGGCCACCGGTATGTGCTACAGGCGTGACCCGACAGGTCCCGCGGAGATAAGGCCAATGCCATGCGTCAGCCATTGTAGAAGATAGGGGGTGTAACCCCCACCCCCCCCCCCCCCTTACGTGGCCAGCCGGGCCACGCGGACCACCCACCAACTGGGCCATGTGGGCTGCTGGGCCGGGCCACCCCTTGGGCTGGACCACCTTCGGGTCGGCCCGATCTTGGGCCGAGCCGCCCTCTCAGGAAAGGCCGCTCACTCAGGCTGGGCCGCCCCCTCGGGTCGGGACACCCCTCGGGTTGGGCCACCTTCCAGGTCGGACTCATGGACTGTGTCGGACATGCGGACCAGGTTGGACCCGCAGACCGGGTCGGACCCCAGCCTGGACCCGATTACCTGAATACACCTTTTCACCTGTATCTTGTGCTACGGGTGTCCGATAGATGAACCACCTGCAGCGATAGAAATATTGGAGTGATACGGTTCCTTTGGAATAGCCCACTTGCTGTTAGGATATTTTTGGGGTACAGTCGGGTTGGTTTGAATATAAAAACCAACATGGGCCCTAGAACGGAAATGCCAATAACTCACAGACTCGGCATCCGATTGACGCACCCTCTATTTCATTGAGACCCCTATGGCGAGGCGGAACATTGATATACTTCTACATGGGATGTCGTGACTGTTTGAGTATCGATCAGTAGCTCATGAAGCGGAACCTCCCAAGGACGAGCGAGCGGAGTGCGGAGATCTAGTAGCTGGTTGAGACCTGGCGGCTACTGACCTTTTGACTCGGAGTGTTTCGACTAGCCCAGTGGGAAGCGCCTATGTGTGACATAGAAATCCCACATTGGGGAGTTACTCTTTGTGATGTGTCAGACCCATGGTACTCAATAGGAGGAGTACCTCATCAGGCTATGAAGGGGAGATCCTCTATGTGAGCATGGAAGACCCACAGTGGGGAGCGCCTCTGTGTGAAGCAGTAGACCCACAGTACTCCAAAAAAGGAGTACCACAATGGTCTAGGAAGGTGGGGAGCACCTCTGTATGATGTGGAATTCCCATTTTACTCGATAGAGGAGGAGTACACTATCATATGTTGTTTTGACAGAGTGACTAGGGTTGTTACTTGATACTACCCCCTCGAATAAAATCCTGGTTTGATCTTAGTTAATGGATTTTGTGTTTACCTCATGATTGAGATGGGTTACTAGATAACATAGTTATATGTATGGTCATTTACCTATGTAATAGTTTTTCATTTTTTTCTTCATTTTTTGATTATACTCGTTTGAGTTTGTCAGACCTTGAGGGTATTGGGGTCCCTACTGAGTATCGTTATACTCACCCCTGCACGGGCTATGCCCGCACCTCATTGTTTTGGTTGATGAAGACAAACAGTGCTGACTAAGGGAAAGAGTAGTAGGACTGGATGGTACCCGGAGGTGGACCACTCGGCGTGATGGTACATGGTGAAGACAGAGATACATGGAGTGCTAAGGAGTCCATCTGTACCTACCCTTCAGGTAGGAACCCTGGAGGATGACCCAATAGCTTCTTTACTTGCATTCAGTTGTACTTGATTTCAGTTGTACTTGCTTTAAGTTGTACCTGTACTTTACTATTGGTCTTGTATTTCTGACCCCCTTTACATTCAGCACTCTCTTTTGTATACAGTTTTTACTTCATGTTTTACTTCTATTTTTTTACTCTGTTGTGTGTATTCTGTTCATAAAGGCAATGCATTCCTAGTTTAGGGATTTACGCCTTTGGTTCTTGTCACCAGCCCCTGGCCTATAGAAGGTGGGCTTGGGGTAGTCATGATACAGGCCCCGGGGGACGGGTCGTGTCACTTGGTTTGACTTATATTAGGATTTCGAAAAGAGGGTTTTTTTGTTTAATGTGTCAACAATAATCTATATAGTTTTTTCATACATATTTTCTATGTGGATTTTTACGAATCTAATTTAGGGTTTTTGATTCTTATTTTTATGGATTATTTGTATCATCCAAGTTTATATAATGTGTGACTCATAACCAAGTCATGGGTAAGAAGTTTCTGGAGTTTGGATGATGTTATACTTTGGTGCGGGTAGGGATGGGTAGGGGTTAGTGGGATGAAATCTGTATTTCATATTTCTTTATTTGTGATTCTATTGACTATTATATATGTAATAAGGACGGTATTTGGTTCTCTATGAGATATCACCTTGAAAATATCGATTATAGTACTAGTAGGTAGGAGATATAGTGCCACTCTAGTGTGACCCATTTGAGGACATTGAGGGTGGAGTAGAGCACGATCCATAGGCATATCTAAAATGGTAAAAATGTCATCCAAAACAACTACAAGATCTTGTGTAGTTGTTTGATGATTATATTTGGGTGACTCTAGAATGATATATACAGATAAGTCCTTGGGGAATATTAGGGAGTTTAATTTCCCATTGTATATTTGATGAGGGAGTTACATTCAAAACATCTTCTGTTTTAGAGAAAGGATAGGATCTAGGAACCCAGTTATTTTATTGGGCGAATCCATACTATTTTAGATTCGATTTAGATTCCAATAAGGTAGAGATAAAGATAATGACATATATTCTTATGGGACCAGGGAAATGTCAATGTGACTTGTAATAATAGTTTGGTTGGCATAGGGATATGACATAGAATGATGTTGAGATGAGGTTCCTTAATAACTTATTTCTAAATATAATAATGGTGGAAGGATCTCGTGATTTCATTCACCTGGTAAACTGAGTGGCATAGCTCATGGACTATATTGATAGGTTTATATATATGTTATTGCCTATGAAAATACAACTGAGAGATGAGATCACAAAGGTATATAGATTCAAGGATGTTATATGGAATGTTATTAGGATGAAGGTAAACACCATTAGGTTAAAATAATTTCGAGAAGTAATGGCCTAGGAACTAATCATGAAGTAGAATATAAATCGTATGAGTGTTCCCAGTCATGTAGTGGTGTATTTTAGGATAATTAATGATGCATCAAGTATTTACAAGTGGAAATATGAGGAAACCATGTTGGGTAATAAGAGTATAATATTGGAATTTACACCAGAGAGTGGGTCATTAGTTGGGTCTTATCAATGTGAAAGTATGGGGAATATTTACTACTAGTGGAAGGGTGTAGAGTACCTAGTGGTGATTGATATCATTATATTGGATTTTTACTATTGTTCATAACTTTGTTTTTAAAAATTGATCCAATGGTTGGAAGGGTAATCGGTTTACCATGAAAATTAAGGTACAATATATAGAAATTTATTCAGGTGTTATTTTCAATGACTTATAATGGTTTTTTGGGTTATGAGTTGGCATATATTTTCATGTGTATAGAATTGGGAACCAAAAATGTGATAGATTTGTGGCACATTATCCTATCTGGAACTCAACAAATTAGGTAGAATGAAAACATGTGACTTAACGAGCATGATGAAGATTTGGTTGTGTTGTTCTTTTGAAATTTATTGGTTACACATTTAATTTACTCTTATATGTATGTATATTATCTAGATATGTCATTGGTTGTGGACTAATGAGTTCATACTCTCACTTTTTACGATCCTACTAGGACATGCACCAACATTATGGTCCATAATGTAGGTATGCGTAAGGTCCCTATGAATGGTATGTAATAAGTTGGAGGAGAAGTATATGAATAAGGGGAAGGGTCATGGATTTGGGAGAAGGAAATGGTAGATCCTATGTTTTGATATGGGTATTATTTTCTATTTTTTTTGTCTTCCTGTATATGATTAGCTTACAAACAATCTAGTTTCCAATTTCATGACTATCATGGAACTGTAAATGTTTGTGCTACTCAGCATGTGATATACTATAACTGTGTTTTTCATTATATCATGACGTTTATTTATCAATTTCTTTAACTATTTTTTATTACTTTTCATTACTAATGTTATAGTATCTCCACAATAACCCCCATTACCCTTGATTGTTAATCTTATTCCCTGGTATATGGTGATATGTGCCTAAAGTTTGTATCGCTCCATCTCATGCATTGTCCATGTGATATAAATTTATATGCTAAATAAATTTTTCAATATGGAAATTTAGTAATGAAATATTAGTTAACCAATTAATAATTATTTTAAGATGATATTTTAATTGATTTCCAAAATTAACATTATTAAAAAAATTATTAATTTCACAAGAATTTTTGGGATAATTTCCATTAAATTCATCATGAAATAAGATATATTATGAATCAGTCATCTAAAAAATTAATAGTCAAGCCATACCAAAGAGTAAATTATATCATTATATATTTAGTAAAAATATATCAAATGATAATATAAATTACCCTAAATTAAACTCGTACCCCCCAAAAACACCCATAAACCATGAACAACTCCCAATATGAGTGAAAACCACAACATTCAAATCAATCTCTCCATTTATAAATTTATACGACAAAAAATATGACATAAACAATAATGGGATGAATTGATATCTATCAACAAAAAATAAAGAGTTAAATATCATAATATCATACCCCTTACAACCTCTAGTATATCAAACTTAGTAACCATAACATCATAAAACTAAACTCTTATGGTTTCTTCACCATAAAGGCCACATATCCTAAAATGAAATATACTTTGGCCCAGTACATATTTTGCACCACCCCGTTTTTCCCTTGAACAACTTCTTCCTGCATCAATTGACCATCTGGATAACATTCAAGTTGTACAATAAATTAATATTATAGCAGTCTATAAATCTGACAAGGATGACCATCCAAAATCTTGATCTATATTTTCCACAATTAATCCCATCTAAGATATGGAAAACTAAATTGATAGTTACTAATTATATTTTAATAGAAAAAATAGGTTTTTAGCCACCTCAAGAAAATACTATGTTAAAATCATTAGATTATTGGGCAGACACATAAAATGGACAACCATAATCAAATATATCATGAATTTAACCATAGAATGAGATTCTATACCTCTAAATACACCATGTACACCACCCTCATTCACCTGGGATGCAATTTCCAGTAACCTCATTGTGATATCATCTTTTTAAATCGTCTCAACAATGATATAAAGTTGAAAAGAACTAATCTTCCTATAAATATTAGGATAAAGCTCCACCTCAAAATTCATAACTATTATCTCAAAATTTTCCAATTTATTTTTGGATTAATAAATATTCCCCAAAAATCCAAATATAAAACCGTTAAGAATTGGAATTCCATAGTATAATCCTAAAAATATATTATCGATTAAATGTGGCATGGTCACGGATAAAAAATACATTCAATGTAATTATTGAAACCAAGTCCATGAAATTTATGTCTGAATATGATCTCCCAAATACAGCCTCTGTAACTAAAATAATTCCCCTCACCATTTTCGCCATTAACACTACACAATGCATCATCAATTTATAAATCAAATAAAAATTATGTGAACTCCTTCTACTAGTGCTCAATCTATTATAATTACATAGATCCCCCTTGTCTTATCAAATACTACAACTTAGAAAACTATAAACTCATACTAAGAATCATCCACTACTCCTATCATACAATGATCATGAATTTTATTATCATAACACCAAATGAAGTATCACAAATTCCAAGTTCAAATAAAATCCTAAAAAACATGATATGATCCATATCCTAGTTCCAATAGACAACCCTACATGAGATACTAACAAAAACAATAATTGAAACTCTGATAATGTATCCAATAATCTGGGGAATTTATTTAGAATTTGATGTTATAAAAAAAATAAGAAATGTTTACCCAATATTTTAGGATATATATGTAATGTTAGGAAAAAGTGGGGTAAAACTAAAAAATAATCCAATATCTAAGTAAAATGGAATTTATTTCATCATTATTACTAATTTAATATAACTAAAATTTAAATAAAATTACTATTATGGGGTAATAGAACTATAATCTCATAAAAAATGAATTAATAAACCCCCCCCCCCAATATGACACCATAATATTGTATTATAAATACTTCTCTAACAATCAACCACTAACCTATCTAATGTTACCCCATGTCACCACCAATATTATCCTGAATATCTAAAAAATATATATAGGGGTTGATTATTTTAAACACACCATGTATGTTTTTTTGGAAATAAATTAAATAAATCATTATCCAATCTGAAAGGAAATGAAAGTTACAAATTTAACTTCTGCAAGAAGAGAAACTTATTTTCATTATAAAATGATAGTTTTAAAACAATTGAGGTAAGAGAGATGAAATACTACAAAGATCCTTAATAAAATTCTATAGTAGTGTTTGTGGGTAGTTCCTTGATTAGGGAATGTAATAACAATGATGAAACTAAATTGGAGAAGAAGATATGTTCTTTCTATATATGGAATAATAAAAAATATTGTGGCCCACACAATTAATCCATTTTATGTGAAAATACATAGATTATTTTTTGAAATGTGGTGCGGATCAAGATATCACCTATCTATCACGTGATAATACTCAAACGTGTTATGATTTCTAATGAGGAAAGATCACTCAAAATATATACAAGGGTAATAAATATAAGTCAACAAGATAGATGGAACTGGTTCTTATTGATGTGGGTGGACATATCATGAAAATATCCATTAATGGTAATAGATACTATATTCCTTTTATTTATGATTTTATTAGGATATAATGGATTGTGGTTATAACACACAAGTTTGAGGTTCTCAATTTCATACCATAATATCTGAGGGAAGATAGAATATTTATACACAGAAAACTCAAAAATTATGAATCCATAATGGAACATGAATTAAATATAGTCAAGTGAAATATTATCTTAAAAAAAAGTGGATTAGGAACCAAGTCTCAACAAAAATAACACCTTATAAAAACGGTGTCATTAAGAGGAGAAATATGGTCATAAAAAGATATAGAGAATAATTCTAATTGAAAAGGACCTAACAGTGATGTTAATGAATAATTAGTCTTAACGTTAGTTTACATTTCTAAAAGATATGTGTTTTGTTCAAAGGAAGATAAGAATCCATATGAGTGGTGGTATGGAAGAATTTTCCATCGAATTACTTTTGAATATTTAAAAGTATTTTTTTTATTCTCATTAAGAAGAAACATAGGATGTTTGACTCAAATGAAGATGAATGTATATTCATTTTAAACTATGTAAATAAATAAAATTATATAAATGGTTAAATAATTTTTTTGGATTTTTTTGAGATCAATGATTTCAATTTTATGAATATTGAGCAGAAACCTCAATATATTAGTGATTAGTTTCAGGTGGATAGTGATGATGATTTGGGACATTTATGGGGAGTGCAATTTTGTGAGGTAGATTTAAAGAATGATACTAATGATGAGAAAAATGATGTAAGGATAAAAAACATTAAGGAAAAATATTAATTAGGAAAATAATTATCATAGGTTAATTAGAAACAAAATATTCTTGAATAATGAATTAGAATGTTAATGGAGATCATATAGTGATATTGTAGATTAGAAAAATAAATTCTCAATAAAAATATCTTTTTGATCATAGGTAGTTCAAAAACATCTTTAGTGAGACTTCAAAATATGTGATTTTGAATTATGATATTAAGGAAGATCTAGAAAAAATTTAGAAGAATCAATATTTGGATATTGTTTTGAGGTTGATGATTTAGAACATTGTTGGAGACAAATAGTTCTTCCCTAAAAAGCTAAATAAACATAGAATAATGATTCAAAAAATAACAACTAGTGTGAAAGGAGTACTCTTAGATCAAGGGAATTGATATTGATGTGGCATTTTCTCTAATGGAAGGCTAGAGATAAATCAATGGTTCTTATCCATAGTAGTGAAAAGGAAATTCTATGTTTCCATGTAATACCCATGGTTTTATAAATAAATTTAATATATAATGCATGAAGTATAGATCCTCGGAGAAACAATCTCTTTTTTAGATGATAGTTATAACCTAGACACTAAACATAGTTTTCTAGCTTCCAGGATTTGAATTTCAAAAAACTGACATACACGGTTGTGATTAGTATGTTATTTAGAATCTGATTTAACCAACTTGAATTTTTTGTGAATAATAACTTATCCTTATAAATATTAACTTACCCTTATGAATACTAATATACCCTTATGAATGGAAACCTCAACCCCGTGTTTATAAATAAAATTTAGGAACCATATAAATGGGAGTGATTTGTTTAAAAATTAATAATTAAGTGTTGATTTTTTGGGAATAATTAATATTGAATTATAATTTTAAATTAATAAATTTATTTAAAAAAAATTTATTTTCTAAATATATATTTCTAAATAAATATTTTATCGAGCTATGATTTTAGGGTAATTTAATGACACCTTAGTTAATTTTTAAGGTGTTATAAAATCTATTTTAATTTTAAAGAAAATATTTTTTTGAGTAAATGATGATTTTAATTAAAATATAAATTTATTATACATAGAAACTTTTGTTCAAATGGAGTCCATTTTTTGTTATACATGATGAAATATGGTTATGGTGAAATTTTTGGATTCTTCTAAAATACATTAATTTTTAGTGAATAGTAAAATATGATAATCGTTGATAAATGAAAACAAACATGTCTTATTAAGTCATAGGTGATGTATGGATGATGTAAGAACACATGGTTCAAACTAAAATGTACTTATTTCTATTTGTGGTGAAAATCATTAAAAACTAGTGCTTTTCTTGAGAAAATTAATAAAATAATGGATACGATATTCAAAAAACACCCCTCTCCCCCACTATAAAAACCACACCTCACTCCATCTTCTGCTCACTTCTCTAGGCCTTTTCAGATTCTCAAATTTCTTCCCAAATAATCTTACACGGTCTCTCCACACATCTAAGAGATCTTGGTATTTTCAAAATATGAGAACCCCTTCCCTTAAAAAGGTTCTCAAGGATGATATTTCAAGAGGTAAACCATCTACTTTTTCTTTTAATTTAATTTTCAATTTATTTTGTGCTCGTGTCTTCTCCCCACCTACTATATCCAAATGATCATGGTAACTCGAGAATCATATATATAACTTAATTATATAATGTTAATGAAATATCAATCATCAATATCCTTACTCTTTCACTTTTATTTTGAAAACAAAATCATCGCTCGGGGGGTACCGATTTAGATCCTTCATGGATGACAATGTTTTGTTTTTCAATTTCTCATTCAAGGCCAGTCATGAAAACATTTTTATGGAATAATCATAATAAAAAAAATTATTATATATTATGTAAATATTCTATAATAATAATTTATAGATGATATTAAATAATAGAACAAAACTAGTTTCTTGTGATAAAGAAGCCTCCATAAAAATCTAAACGATTATCAATAAATGTTGTGTCTAATGATTCATAATCATACTATATAAATAAATGATATGTATAACCATTTTCACTACTATATTTTCATTAATATAATATAAATTCAATTATGTATAATTATACCCATTCCACATGAACATCCATTATCATATACAATTATACCGATCATAAAAACCAAGGAAACAAATGCCATATAATGATAAATTTGTATCCTATAACCCATAAGAAGTCTATAAATGAACATAATAAAATCTTGAAAAATCAAAAACATGTAAATAAGATTCTTAATTAAATAATTAATGGATTTTATTTTATTATCAAGGACATTGATCTCAAGTGGAGAAGACATTCGAACACAAGGTAAGGGTTTTCTAACTGAAGCTCCCTTTTCTTTCGGGTTACTCTATGTCTCACTTATTCATAATTAAATTTTTATTTATTCTTATTTACTCCTAATAAATTATAAGTCAATTTTCTATATATTTTTACAAATCTTAATCTATCATTATTGTATGGGGAGTTAAATGTTTTATAAAAATCATTCTCAATTCTTCCAGATAAACATTCATGATTCAAGGGAACTTATCAAATTCTTACCCATACTCAAGTGCACTCTGTATTTTGTTTTAAGAAATAATTATTTTTCTAAAACCACTCATTTCATCATGGAAATACTACATTAGTTCATTTCTTATTTTATGAAAAAAAAATCAATAAGAAATCTTCTTTTCAAAGTAAAGGTGTATTTATCTAACAAATTCCTCTATGATTTTATTAGAGTATTTTGGACTATTTGAACACCTTTGTTGAATTTTATACCTTATTGGGGTTAATATAATATGTTTATAATCTAATATATTGTATTAAAATATTTATGATCAGTTTGGTTGGGGATGTGATGGGATGTCTTGACACCATTCACCATACTGCTCAAAATGGTTAATGTTTATGTGTACAGATTGGGGAATGTTATTTCATTTGTTCATGTTGTTTATTTTTACCCCCTTTCATATTATGAATGAACTATAAATAGAATTTTATGGGTTTTTACCACTATATAATCTTTATTAAATAGTTGGTATCATGATACAAAAAGAATTGAGTGTTCGCTGATGCCTTACCCAAGTATTTTCAGACATCGTGGATGAGTCTTTGACAATTTGTTTCAAAAGTCCAGCATTATGAATTCCCACAATATAGTATTAGTAATTGATAAAACATGTGATTAAATTCCTAATTTAATAAAAATGGTTAGTTTTTATTCTCTTATGGTCATTTATATGTCTATATTTAATCATATTTCATTCCCTCCAAATTATGCTCAAGGGTATTTTTAAAGGCATGTGTTTTTAGTTGTTCATCGTACTTAGTGTTTATTTTTATGATATAATATACTGTATTGATTTTTCATGTAGATAATTTAATCTCACCATTTATTATGTTTCATTTTCCTGAGGTTCTGAAGATGAATATTATGAATTACTTGTAGGGATAATCTAGGATTCATTTGGATTTCTCTATTATATATTCATTTCATGTTTTAATGTTGAACCTATGTTTATTTCTTATTTTCCAAAACTACTAAACTAGTCATTACTTAAAGATATGATATTATTGTAATCATTCCAATCTAATAAAATAAGTCACCATCTCTAGTCTAGTAGCATCAGGTCCATACAGTTGGTATCTGGGAAGTTTAGTAGAAAATGTAGAAACTAGATATTGAAAATGTAGATTAAGGTACAAATCCCTAATGGGAACTTTGAGGATTAGCATACAATAACATCCTATAATTTTTGTAAGTAATATATTATATGTATATTCCTAGAAATGTATCCCTATATAGATACTAAAATTGGATGTGGTTCTAGGACAGATTTACCAAGGATTAATAACTCTAACAATTGTTTTTCAATCTTGACTCGGGGTAACCTGATACACGACAACAACCCTTACTGTGCACCTGGTTTAGCACTCCCCTGGGATATGATTAAGATAATTCACATATTCTTTAAGACCCATTATGAAATATTTAAAATGAAATTTTTCCTTAGAGAAACCATGTTTATGATTATTAGTTTAGCTATGCATAGGATTTCAATTTATGCTATGTATTTTTCTGGTATAGATTATACATTATGATTCATAACCTAATCTATTGTATGAAAATATTTATAAATGGGGCCTAGTGAATGGAATGGGAACTACACGAATAAATTAATCTCATTCATGGACTTCCCACATATGAATAATAATGATGTAGGTTCTGAATCTATGACTGGTGTGAAGAAACAAATAACTATACTGAGATAGCTATCTCTGGTTATGAATAATAACCTTACACGTATGGAGAACCATAAAACAAAACATGGAGTAGAAATGTTAGACCTATTAATCAGACAATATCCTCCATTATTTAATGGAACTACAAACCCATTCATAGTAATGTAGTGGTTAAATTCCTTTGAGAATATATTTATTTCTTTGGGAAGTAACAAATGAGAGAAGGTTGTCATGGTAGTTTATCATTTATTGAGAGATACTGGTCAATGGTGGTCACTAATTCAAAACACAAAAAAGGAGGAACATATTAAAAATATGGAATGGAGGGATTTTAAGAAAATATTCTTAGATAAATACTTTCCTCATCAGCAGCAAGAGGATATTGAAAGGAAATTTATGAATCTGACACAAAAAGAGGATGACAATGTTGCAAATTCTAAAGCTAACTTCATTAGTTTAGTATGTAATGTCACATAATACATACATAATACAATTAAAAATATTTTTTGATTATTTTATGGTTTAAAACCATTCCTCTAAAGGTCACTGATTTCCCACACTTACTCATTATACGAATATATAGTCTCATATGAAATCGAGAAAGAGAACTAATTCTATAAGTCTTATGACTATAAATGAATTAAAGATATGAAGATGGTGAATGGGTAAGTAATGGTTAAAGTAAATAATAAAAATAGGGTTTCTCCAACATGGGATACTTGTGGAAGGAAACAACACAGATCCTTCTTTAAAGGAAAAAGAGTTTGTTACAAATGTAGAGAAAGAAGCCACTAAAATATAGATTGTAAGGGAATTAAATAAGATACCAAGGTTCAATGATATAATTCAAAAGATATGATACATTATTCCAATGATTATCCTATCCCTCAAGGAAACACTCCCTAAAGAAGGACTAGGAAGAAAGGATAATATTATGCGATCACAACTGCTAAAGTTGATGTTCTTACCAATGTGGTGGCATGTACTATAATCATTTCCTCAAACATGGAAAATGCTATATTTTATTCTGTATCATCGCATTCCTTTATATCTTCCAATTTTTCATTAAAAATTTGATATTTCCAATTCTCCTTAACAATGAAGTTTTCAGTAAAAACCCCTAAGTGAAGTCACATTGCACCAAATATGTGTCAGGCAGTCTCCATTATGGAATATAAATATTCTTTATCTGCAGATTATATCATCAAAACTATGGTTTACATTGACAAAATCCATGGGATGGATTGGATTTCAAAATATGATGCAAAAATATTTTGTAAGAAGAAGAAAATTATGATTTTTTAGGAAGGCGTAGAATCCCATATCCTTAGGGCAGAAACATAGACATTTGATTCTTATCTAGATCTACCCCCAGTAGATCTAATGAATTTCATTCTTTGGGAGGAAGAGAGTGAAATATTTATGTGTGGGGGAAGAAATATTAAAAATGAGGTTGTACCTATTGTGAAATAATACATTGATTTATTTCTAGAGGATTTACCAATAAAACCTCTAGAGAGGGATGTTGATTTTTCTATTGATTTAATTCCTATTTCAAAACCTATATCAAAGAATCCTTATAGAATGGCCACATTAGATTTAGTATAACTAAATATACAACTAAAATAGTTGAGTGATAAAGTATTTATACACCATAGATTCTCTCAATGGGGATCTCATGTTCTCTTTGTTAAGAAGAAAGATAGATCCATGAGGTTGTGCATTGACTATTGTGAAATCATTGATATTGGGATAAAGAAAAAACATCCTTGGCATCACATTGTTGATTTATTTGATCATATTCATGGAGAAAAATATTTTTTGAACATTGGACTTTGATCTGGATATCATTATTTGAATTTCATGAAGGAATATTTTCCAAAGACAACATTTTGAACTAGGTATGGGAACTTAAAGTATACAATAATGCCTTTTGGACTAACTAAGGAACCCTGTATTTTAATGGATCGAATAAATGAAGTTTTCAATGAATATATTTAGGACATCATTATGGTACTTATTTATTATATCTTGGTATAATTCAAAAGCTAGGAAGATCATGAGATTCACTTGTGCATTATTCTGAAGACTCTTATAAGAAATGACTTATATTGGATGTTTAGAAATTGTAAATTCTGGATTTAAATAGTGTCTTTTCTAGGACATGTTGTCTCTAAAGATGGAATCTTAGTTGATAGTGTAAAAACAATGGATGTTTAGGAATTTCCTAATCCAGTGAACATAATCGAGGTATACATTTTTAGGGGTTTAGTAACTTATTTTCAGCATTTGTTCGAAACTTTTCCGATTTAGCCAACCCGTTAATGAAGTTAACTCATGAATGGGTAAAGTTCATATGGAAAAAATAATGTGATGAATGTTTTGAAGAATTAATTATTAGATTAGTTAATTATCTCGTCCTGACTCAGCCATTGGGTAATGATGGATTTGTGATCTATAGTTATTTGTCAAAGAAAGTACTTAGGTGTGACCTTATGAAAAATGATAGAGTTATTGCTTATGAATCAAGGAAGTTAAACGTTCATGAGAAAACTATCAAACTCATGATCTTGAGTTTTCAGTTGTGATATTTTCTCTAAGTATATGGAGACACTATCTCTTTGGAGAAATATGTGAGATATATATAAATCACAACATCTTAAAGTATATCTTCTAACAGAAATGACTCCACATGAGGCAAAGGTGAGGGATCATTATAAGTATTAGGAATTTTCTATACACTACCTCCCATGAAAAGAAAATAAGGAATCTGATTCATTGAGAAGGAAGTATCATGGAGTTTTTAACAAAATGAGAATTGACAAGGATCCAATGTACATGGATATGAAGATAATGTATATGGGAATTATTAAATAAGATAAAACATCTCTACTTTTTCAACTGGTTGCCCAACCATCTTTATTAAAAATAATTAAATGTCCTCAGTCTGATGATGAGAATATTCAAAAGAAATTTTATGTGGTGAATGATGTGAAGTTGGCTGACTTCATGTATGAGGAACATATTCTAAAATTTGGGAGGAGTTTATGTGTTCCTTTTATCCCCAATATTTAAAGGGTGTTATTGGATGATGCTCATAGTTAAAATTTATCTAAACACCCAGGTAAAACTATAATGTATAGATATTTGAAGGAACATTTCTGGTGGGACAACATGATATAAGAAATTACAGATTATGTATCAAGATATTTAGTCTGTCAACAAGTGTAGACCAAAATACAACATCCTAGAGGATTCATGCATCCTCTTCCTATTATTACATAAAAATGGTATGACATCACTATAGATGTTATTAATGTATTACTAAAAATACCAAGTAAGAATAATGAAATTTCGGTGATGGTGGATCAATTTACCCAATCTTAAAATTTCTTCACTCTAATAGATTATTTTCCATTTGATATCCTTTCACGACTCTATATTATTGAAGTTGCGAGACATTATAGAGAAGCACTCACAATTTTTTCTTATCATGATCCACGATTTGGATCAAAACTATTTAAAATTAATTAGAAACCTTTGGATACTGAGCTTCAATTGAGTGCTACTTATCACCCACTAATTGACGGGAAATTAGGAAGAATGATCGAAACATTAGGAGACATGTTGAGATCATGATAATTTGATTTTAAAAGTATATGGGATTTGTATTTACCTTTGGTACAGGTTTCCTATAATAATAGTTTACATTCAATTATTCAAATGGAACCATACAAAACATTGTATGGAAAGAGATGTCTCACACCAATATATTGGAATGAAGTTGGTGAAAGGTATCTTGTCGGACTACAGATTTTGGAGGAAACAACAGAAAAGGTAAAGACTATTCAAACCCATATCAATGAAGCTTGAAGTAGGATAAAGATCTATGCTAATAATTGATGGAAGGATTTGAAATTTCAAGTGGGATATCATGTCTTCATAAATGTGTCTACATGGAAGTGTGTTATAATATATTGAAAAAAAGGTAAACTGAGACCTAGGTATATTGTTCCTTTTTAAATTCTAGAGATAATGGAAGCTTTTGATTAAGGTTTTGAAATTCGACATAGCCTTTTTTAGGAACATAATGTTTTTCATGTCTCATTATTGAGAAAGTATATTCCTGACACAACACATGAACTCACATTTAATGTTATAGAATTAGATCCCGACTTATCATACTATGAAGAGCCTGTATGGATTATGGACACTAAATAACATGTCTTGAAGATTTGGAGAACTCATCTATGAACAGTACTTTAGAAAAATGAAAAACTTTAAGAGGAAATGTGGGATCCTGAGGAACTTATTATGAAGACCTACCCAAATATTATTAATAGGTAACATTCTGGTAATTTCGAGGATGAAATTTTTCTAGGGGGGAAGAATGTAACACCCTTTGGTTTTAAAAATAAATTTAATATAGAATGCATGAAACACTGATCCCCTGATAAATGAACTCTTTTTTAGGAGATATTTATTACGAAGCCATTAAACATACTTTTTCAACTTCTGTTATTTGAATTTCGAAAAACTGAAATAAATGGTAGTGATCAATAAGATATTTATAGTCTGATATGATCAACATAAATTATTTGTGAATAGAAACTTATCCTTACGAAAAGTTACTTACCCTTATGAATTGTAATTTTCCCTTATAAATATACACCTCACCCATGTATGTATAAATAAAATTCAGGCACCATATAAATGAGAGTGAATATTTTAAAAATTAATAATTAAGTGTTGATATGTATTCAGTAATAAATATTTAATGAAAAATTTTAATAACAAATTATTTAAAATAAAAATCATTTTTATAAAATATATTCCTAAATAAATATTTTTTGACCTATGCTTTTAGAATAATTTAATTAGAGCTTAGTTAATTTTAAATGTGTTATAAAATCTTTTTTAATTTTAAAGATTATATTTTTCTAGTAAATAATAATTTTAATTAAATATTAAATTTCTCATATTCAAAAAATTAATTTGATCAAATAAATTCCATTTTTGAATTCTACTCATCGAATAATGGTTATAGTGAATTTTTGGGATTCATCTAAAATACTTGAATTCTTGGTTAATAGTAAAATACGATAATTTATGAAAAATAAAGAATATGTGATTTATTGAGTCATAGGTGATGTATGGATTATGTAAGCATGATTTTTTTCAACTCACATGAACTTATTAATATTTTCGGTCACAAGAATCAAACATTGTTTCTTTCCTTGAGATAATTAATAAAATAATTAATAATAAATTCAAAAATCACCCCACTCCTCCACAATTAAAACTGCCCCTCACTCCCTCTTCTCCTCACTCTCTAAGCCTTGAAGCGTTTCATTTTTATACCCAAATACTCTCCCCTGAAATCTCCCCATGTCCATGATCACTTGTTATTACCGAAATTCCAAAACCCCTTCCCTTAAATATGTTATCATGGAGGATATTTCAAGAGGTAAACCCTCTTACTTTTTATTATAATTTCATTTTCAATTTATTTTACTTTCTTATCTTCTCCTCAACTCTTCTATCAAAAAGATCATGGTAATTCTAGTATCATCTATATACTATAATTTTATCATGTTGATGAAATATCCATCATCAATATCCTTACTCTCTCTCTCTCTCTTTTATTATAAAAAAATATCATTTGGGAGGTGACGATTTACAACCTTCGTGGATGATGAGGTTTCGTTCTTCAATGTTTTCTCCAAGGCTGGACATGAAACCATTTTTATGGTTGAAAACATTTCAAATATATATATTATAAATAAGTTAATGATTCTATGACCATTATTTATACATTATCTAAAAGAGTATAATAATACTAGTTCATTTTGATCGAAACACTACTGTAAAAATCAAAACGATTATCACCAAATGTTTTATCTAATGATTCATACTCATCATATATATTAAAAAATGACATGTATATAAATTTACACAACTAGATGTTAATAAATATCATATTAATTAAATAATAATTAATTATACCCATTCCACATGAACTTACATTATCATATACAATTATACTGATCATGAAAACCAAGTAAAAAAAATGCTCCCTAGCGATAAATTTGTATCTTATAACTCATCAACATAAATGAACTTAAGAAAATTATTCAAAAAAAACATGTGAATATGGTTCTGAATAAAATATTTAATTTATTTAATTTTATTCACCATGATGATAAGCTCATGTGTAAAACTCACATGCAGTTATTACTATTTTGGGTCACAATAATAAAATAAAATTACTTTCATTGAGAAAATTAATAAAATGATGACTGCTATATTCCAAATTCACCTCTCTTTTCCACTATAAAACTAACCCCTCTCCCACTCTTCTACTAAATTCTCTAAGCCTTTAAGATTCTCAAATTTATGACCCAATACTCTTACCTAGTATCCCCCAAATTCTATAAGATCTTGGTAATTTCAAAAGACCAAAATCCATTCCCTTAAGTATGTTCTAAAGGACGATATTTCAAGAGTTAAACCCTCCTTTTCATTTAATTTCATTTTCAATTTATTTTATTTTCTTATCTTCATCCCACAACCTCTATCCAATTGATAATGGTAACTCTATTTTCGTATATATAATATAATTTTTGCTTGTCATTGAAAGATCAATCATCAATATCTTTACTCTATCTCATTTTCTTTCTCTTTTATTATAAAAAAAATCATCATCCGGGAGGTGTCGATTTACATCCTTCGTGGACAACAATGGTTCATTATTCAAATTCTTCTTCAATTATGGTCATGAAACCATTTATATAACTGAAAAATATTCTAAAATATATATTATATATTATTTAATTATTCTGAAACCATCATTTATACATGATATTTAATAATAGAACAAAACTAAATCGTTGTGATTGAAAAAAAGATGTAAAAATATAAAATGATTATCACTAAATGTTTTACCAAATGATGCATAGTAATAATATAAAACCAAATGATATGTATAACCATTTACACTAATTTATTTTCAAAAATATCATATAAAATCAATTTTTTAGAATTATACCCATTCTACATGAACATCAATTATAATATACAATTATACTCATCATGAAAACCAAGGAAACAATCTCTCCTGAGCGATAAATTTGTATCTTGTAACTCATCAAAAGTTCATAAATGAACTTAATAAAATTATTAAGAATAAAAAACATGTAAATAAATTACTTAATTAAATAATTAATGGATTTAATTTTATTATTCAGGACGTTAAGCTCAAGTGCAGAACATATTTAGACACAAGGTAAAGGTTTTTTACCCAAACCTCAACATTATTTTGGGTTACTCTTTATGTAACTTAATCCAAATTGCATTCTTAATTATTCTTATATACTTATCATAAATTATGTTTTAATGTTTTATATATGTGTACCAATCATAATCCATATTTAATTTTTGGGAGTTAAATGTTTTATAAATATCTTTCTCAATTATTCCTGATAAATAAGCATGATCCAAGGGATCTTCTCAAATTCATACATACTTTCAAGTGCAGTCTATAATATTTTTTAATCCATGATTATTTTTCTAAAACCTATTATTTCATCATGGAAAAATAACACTATTTCATTTCTAGTTTAATGAAAATATTTCAACAATAGAACTCTTCTTTTTAAAGTAAAAGTATATTTCTCTCAAAAAATCCTTAATGATTTAATTAGAGTATTTATGTCTTTTGGAACAAATATGTTTAATTTTATGTCTTATTGTGTAAAATATCTTATGTTTATCATCTACCATATTTTATTAAATGGGTTGTGATTAGTTTGATAGTGGATGTGATATCTTGATAACTATACTACTCAAAATGGTAGGTGTTTATATGTAGGGATTATGGAATGTTATTTCATATGTTCATGTTCTTTATGTTTATCAAATTTCATATAAATAATTCATTGGATATAGAATGTGATAGGTGGGGCCCAATATATCCCCTCTATGCATCGGTAGGTTTCACGAGACAAAATATATTTGTGTTTTCATTGAGGCCTGGCCCTAGTGTTTCCAGATGTTGTGGCAGACACCTTGACAATATGTTTCAAATGTGTGGTTTTATGTATTCCCTCATTATGGTATTATTAATTTATAAACCATGTTATTTTTCACGTAGTATAATATCAATGTTTTTTCTTTATTGTCATCTGATCATTTATATGGCCATATTTAATCATATTTCATTCCTTTCATATTATGCTCAAGTATACTTTTAAAGTCATGTGTTTTTAGTTTTTCATCATGCCTAGTGTTTATTTTTATGATAAATTATACTATATTACACACACTTATTGATTTTATGATCTCTCCCCTTTCTTTTGTTTAATTTTCTCTAGGTTGTTAATATTAATATTATGAATGAGTTTTAGGGATAGTCTAAGAGTTGTAAAGATTTCTTATTATCTATTTTATTTCAAGTTGTAATGTTGAACTTATGTTTGTATCTTGTTTTATAAAACGGCTAAACAATTATTTCCTTTGGGATAAAACATTCTTATAATCATGATAATGTACTAAAATAAGGCACTAGTCTTCCGCTACTAGTGTCAGGTCCTTACATTTTCATATGGATAATAGTTAAAAATTTCTGAATGGAATTCTATAGGAAATGGTGAACATCGAACATCCAGATGGTTTTATTGTCTATATTGGTCTGAAATGTTTTTCCAATATAATAAGGGACTAAATGGATTTAATCATGAACCAAGATCATGTTATTAAATACTATATGAACACTTTTAGAAACTCTATTGACAATGTGGTAGAGTTGATTACAATCTCAATTTCAATAATGAGAGAGATAAAATAATTTTGTTGTTAATGTATATTGATTATATAATATTTAGAAGATCAAATTAATTTTAATGGAAATGTTTTGTAAAATTCATGAAATGGGAATTAAAAATGAAAATGATTAATGAGAATACATTTTTCTATGATCTAAAAGTGATAAAATAAAGGCATGGTACATATATTTCTCAATATGTATAAAACAAGGATGTTCTAAAGATATTTGGAATTGATGAATCTAATGAGATGAAATATTTTTTTATATAAACATGATATTATCAATGAATGACAATTTCAAATCATTCAATGACATGGAATATAGGCATATTGTTAGAATCATGTTATACATTGCAATAACATGACCCAATATTTTTTTTCTATTTCCCAGGGGAAAATTTATTAAAGTCATCCATATGAAATCCACATGATTGTAGTGGGAATAATATTATGGTATATCAACTGAATAATGGATTTTGGTTCTCTCTAAATAAACATATATCAATAAGAGTTATTTTTCTATATAGATTTGGATTGGTCCAATTTAGTAGATTATAGAATGTCAACATTAGGTGGTGCATTTTACCTTTTAGATTGTGCATTTATTATCTTAGAAAGAATTAATATTATACATCATTGTGCATTAAATAATATGAATATTTTACTATGAGTCAATACTTCATGATGTTACTATGTATGAAAAATATCTTAATGAAATTGTAGTTAATGTATAGTCTCTAATCAAAATCATGTTAATAATTATAGTGTTATAAATATTAGAAAAATTAATTTACCTCACTCAAGGATTAAATACATTGAAATTAAGTGTCATTTTATCATGTATAAATTAAATAATGGGTTAGTAATTTTGGATTGTGTTCCTATAAAACATTAGGTCACTAATATTCTGACAACAAATTTACATAATGATGCTTTGAAAAGAATATGGTGGATCACAGAGTCCAATAGATCCCATGCACCTAAGTGGTGTAGATGTGGAAACACCAAATCCCTGGTCTATAGTGGTATTCTCACTATGAGGTGGTCTAGATTATTTTATCTATTTTATTCCAAAAATAATCTGCATTTTTGTTCATTGAAATAGGTAGATAAATATTTTTTTTGAAGGGGGAAACCTTGCTTGTATGGGAAGAATTATTTCATTTTGAATTAGGGGATAAAGAGATGTAGGGGGGCCATAATATTTGACAACGTTGAATTATTCATTTCATTTATTACATATCATGATTTTTTATCATTTTTTGATCAAATCAGTTATGAAGTGTGGTTGAAAATTAATCTTCTCAAGTGATATAATTTGTGAATAAAATCAACAATTTGGTATTGATCGCTAATAATAATTGATAATATCTTACCATGATGATTATTATGAATGAATATTCAATTTTTTATCAATAATTAAGTGTTTACTTAATGAAAATTGTATACTACTATTGTTTCATGCATCTATCATGTATCATATGTTCTTATATTATGTGTTAATTAAGTCTTTGATTTCTATCATGATTCATTGATTATGAAATGTGGTTGAAGTAGATGGTGCATAGAGTTCTTTTCAATAATCATTTTTAGTTGGTTTGATTTATTTTCAAAAAAAACATAAGTGTTAATTATTGGTAAAAAACCCCTCAAGGATAATTATTTATATTCTTGGGTTTATTGTTTCTATAGATTGTGAAATTTCAAAAAAGGGGTCAAGAAAGAGTTTGGAAGGTGACATTATTCCCCTGTTTTCCAAATTAATGGGTATTCATTTGGGGACTAATATTATTTTGGGTTCAATAATGAAAATTAAAAATGGATTTTTTTCATCATAGAATGGTCAAATTGAGAAGAAGTGGGTGGAAGTTCATGGGACTAATTGATGAGTATGTGGTCATCGAGGAGTTGCACGGTAAGTGATGTCATATAAGGACCTCATAGAAGGTAGTGTATGAAAGGGTTTCATCATGTAATAGGTTCACATTAAGTAATTCCAAAAAAATATTAAGGAACTAAATTGTTATCATGTAGTAATAAGGTGTTTAACTTTGGCAGACTAAGAAGTAGAAATTTCATTGAAGGATTGAATTTTAATTTCATGATTAAAGAGTTTTCTCGAAATTCATTTCCTATAAAATGGTACCTTGAAAAAAAATTAGTATAGAAAATAACATCAAGGATTATATTTTTTTTGTGAATTATATAATGTCGAAATGGTGTCCCATTTGGTAGAATCCATAATAATGGAATATTGTTAGTATACTACATACTAAAGAAAGTTCATGTGGGGAGTACATTGTGAAAGTAGTTATCCATGCTGTTAGAATGCAGAGGAACAAGGTTGAGGGGGATTTTTATAGTGTCTACTTGATCAGTGAGAAAAGTAAATTCTTGAATACGAGATTCCAACCAAATCTTAGGTGGTGGAAGGTGTGTTTCTTGTTAGGTGTGTAGTTTCTACATGGTTAGTTCATGTAAAATATATATATGGAGAAACAAATTTACAATTGATATTTCTATGAAGAAAAGGTGATGTGATAAAGCGTATTTCCTCTATCAACTAAAAATGGATCTTCATGGCACAATGAAAAGTGTGTGAACCAATTCAGTTCTGATATGTATCATTTTAATAATATTTTTGATAATCATTGTACTCAATTATGTATAGATATTAGTTAGATTTCAAGTTGATTTTAATTGTGAACCAGGAGGGATAGTGAGTCCACTTATAATATTATAATAGTAGGATTGTATATAGTATTTTGGCATGTTGTTACATTTCCATTATATTCTCCATGTACTAGCCCAGTTTGGGTGAAAATGGAAAAATTGTATTGTGTTTTATAGTATTGTGTTTATATATATATAATTTATTTTAAGATGAATAGATAAGATTGTTTTATTTGGAGATGAAATAAGGTCAAAAGGGGGTATTGTTTTAATTCATCATACCATAATCCCCTAACCTTAGGATATTTAACCTTCTAGGTCCAATAAAGATCCTACTATAACATAAAATTATAACTATGTGATCAAAAAATGTTAATGAAATTATGATTATAAATTATAAACTGAATAACAAGCCCATAGATTTAAAAGTTTTTGTATGTGTGTGTGTATAATAAATCACACCACTAAAACCAATCAAAACATGGGCCTCTACAAATCACAACCATCCCACTGTTAGTCAACTCCCTACCACATATGTCTTACCTCTAAATTACTATCAGCAATATCATATCAGTATCCATATCTATGATTACTGGTATCCTCGATTGGGGATAAGATTCAAGGACTACTTGGATGGTTGTCCCAAATACCCCCACTCTTTTAGGATCATAGACAATCTAATTCTTCTCATACATAAGTGGTTATTCATTTATATAATAACTCTTCTTCGCCACTCATATAACATAACATGCAATATGATTACACATAAAAAAATATTACAATAGTAAATACCACCGCAATGGAAATATTAACTATCTACTGGGAAATTCATCTCACAACATATATAGAATAGGTGTATCAAAAATTCCTTACATCGAATATAAACCTGTAGAGGGAGAGATAACAACCTATCCCCCATCACGTAAAAAGTAAAATCCCAACATCTCACATCATTTATTTACCTAATTGGGAAGAGGATGGAACATAGCTCCAAAATTAAACATAATTTTATTAAAGTTTCATATGTATAACATGTACACAAATAAAGGGGAGATAATACCTAGCTACCCAAACCATCAATCTACACCCATCGATGTAATAAAAATTATAAAAAAAATAAAAAAGATATCCTGACAAAAAACAATCTTAAATATCAAGTAAATAATGCCACACCATCTGAACTATACCCTCTATATCCCAGCCTCTAGAAATCACCATCTAGAATGTCAGGATACAATAAATTATACATCAATCAGTACCATGAACTATTATTACCATTAAGAACTTCTTGAACCATCATCCAAGTATAAAATCAACACTAATCAAATCTAAAAACATGAATGTACATATCTCCATTTTGAACTAGTAGCTAATTAATAAGGAATCACCCTCTAGAATGCACTTCAAGCTCAAAAATCATCACCCTTCATAAAACAAATCCCCATCACCAAACATCATCCTTTGGAATAAACAAAAAATTTATTACTATCTAGAATTATTTGTTGGGTTAGTAAACTAACAATCTAAACATATAAAATAACATCCTCTAATTAAAAAAATGCAATAATTAATTGGTCTAAAATGATATGGGAAAAGAAAATTTTAATTGAAATTCTAGTCCCACTAGAACTCAGCCCTTTAAAACAACTGTTGTAGTAATTTCTCAAAAAATTCCTCCAAGGACCTAATTAAACATTTAATTATAACAAAAAATATATAGAATTCATCTATGGAGGATACATATTTTGAAAACTCAACGAGATCCAAATATTAATAAATATATATTATAAAAGAAGTTATATTATTTTTAATTTACACTTAATTAAATCCCCAACCTCCAGTAATCATTAGAGAACTTCATAAAAGATCTTCACCGTTCTGATTTGGACTTGAATCCAAGGGTTTATTCCATCCATAACATAATCCAAAATCAATAATAGTTAATTAATGGTTGAAAATAATAAGTAATCCAGATTATATAATCTACTTTAACACTATAGAAGAAGAGACATTAACAATACATGTAAAGGATGAAATAAAGAAAAAATATATAATAAACTATAAAAAACAAGGATCACTATATATGAATAAAAACAAGAAAACTCTCTAAAAATATGTATCCTTAAACCCTTGAGATTGTATAATATCTGTAATAAATGATCTCTCACGCTAGTGAATAGATCCACCAAAAAAGCATCCTCTAAATACCGTAAGTATGAATTATAATTGTGAATTTCCTTCAAACATCGAGATATATATATGCATATTAAATGGAATAAAATGATATCTTAAGGTTATATTTATATCAAATAAATCATGTCTACAAAAATTGTATTCTAATTATTTATGGGAAACTCTATGGGTTAATACTGTCAATTGTATTATTAAACTAACCTCCATGGATTCAAAATCCAAATATCCACTACCCAACACTCCCAATAGTTCATCCCAAATTCATATCGTACTATTACTAGTCAATATGCCATAAATTAAAAACTAGCCATGTCATATACACTTCGATGAAATAGGAGAACTTTATGAACCCCTAAAATACCCAAAATCAATGCCACTATAATATCCAAACCATCATTGGTAAATCTTATAATCATATTAAAATAGAAGAAACAATGTGGTATTTAGGATGAAAATAATTTTTAAGAGATTTAAATATATTCAAGGAAATTATATAGATATTTAGAGAAAATGAAGGATTATTGCACAAGTTAGGATGACTCTGATTTAAAGAAGATAGACACACAAAAGGGAGTTATGTGAATAAGGTTTTGTACACCATTATTGAAAAAGAAGGAAAAGTGTTTTTTGGGCACACAAAAGTTTGTGTGATGTATTAGTTCCACTAATAAATAGTCCAATAATCATGTTATTAAATATATAAAAATACTTAGACGATAATAAGTTAGTCTTATTTCATGTAAGATGTTCATGAACATATTTATTATGAAAAATAATATTATATGATAGTTAGTTATTTGTAGAAAGAATGTTAGGATATGTGAACCAGTTTTATGAAAATGTGTTATACACAAAAATAAATTTAGTAGTATGAGGTTTATGTGATCCTAAAATAGATAGAATATAATTTCTATAATAATGTGGAATTCATCATTGAGATAAAATAAGATCTACCTGACATGCCAATTTTGGTGTAAAAAATTTTATTGGAGATAATTAATCGAATCATCCAATAGAATAGTTAATACACTTCATTTGAGATAGATATGAATTCTTAATGTTTCATGGACAAGTGAGTTCATGAAGTGAATGGTTATAAACCATGGTGATGGTGAGTCATCTATTAACATTATAAAAAACATTGATCTTAGTGATTTTGGAACATCAATAAATCACTATTGAATCATCCTTAGACTACCCCAGTGTATGTGAACAAATTACAAAAGTTTTGTTTATCTCTTTTACATTATTTCTACATATCATTTTTTGAGGGAGATAAATGTTCCAAATAATATTGAAACCTATTCATTAGTGAGGGTTATTAAAAGAAATTGACAAACCTTAATTCATCCCCATTAAAGGAAATTTACCTTTTATGTGGCCAAAAAGTGGTATTAGATAAAATGATTCAGGGTGGTTTAAATCATGTTAAGTGGGATGAATAAAAGTTGTAAATAAAAAACTATTTTCTGAAATTTTAAGTAAACAAAATTTAAATCTAGGAAAATTAAATGTGTCATTACATCCTACCAGTAGGAATTCAAATTATATTATATGATTAGTGGTATAATTAAAATGAAACACACACATATCAAACACACATGCTAGAAAATAAGGACATGTCCCCCCAGTGATAACCCACAAAAATAGCTGCTTTATATTGATGATTTACATCTTGAAGTCCCATTGTGAATTAATCCCATTACATGGAATGTAGTCTCACCATTGTATTTCCCAAATACCTTTCTTGCATTACTCCTTCATCACCACCTACCCATTGTGCCTATGTCACCTCCCTCTTTCATGGACTGGAGGCCTATATGGCCTATAGGCGTAAACATATGGCATGATGGACCAAATAAACGAATAGTTCTATCTACTCCAGTACCACTATAGATGGTTTTTCATTGTGAGAAAGTAATCAAAAATAGTTTTATGATAACTTCAAGAAGGTCAATGTGTTAGGGGGGGCTCTAGCTAACATAATCTACATGAAGGTTATCTAATGTAAATATTTAAACACCATTTGGAAAAATAATCTTAATATCTATGTAGATGATTCAAATGTACATTAAACTACATTACATGTTTTATGGAAAATGTACCAGGAACTGATGATATAACCAAATGAATCATTCTATGTATTCTTTGGTTAGGTAAATGTGGTTTTGGTAGAATGGTTGGTTTCAAATAAACCATAATGATGTAATAATTATCAAGTTCATCCTGAGAATATTTACACCTCGATTTAATCCTAATGTATGTATCTTTAAGGATAAATATCTAAAGGAATAGGTTTTTGATAGTCATCATAATACAATTGTTATATATGAGATATGAAATGAAGATAACGAGGTTGTATAAAAAGGGAAGTCCAAGGATGTGGTATTAATGTTATGAAGAATATCATTATAGAGGATGTATATGAAGAATAATTGGTTGATAAATCACTATTTTTCCATTTCCAAAATATAAAAATGGGAAATGGAATGTTCAATGGGAAAATTTCGCTCGTGTTCATTCAATTTGTGATGGTTGGGAGCTATAAAGCAAATATTTTCAATATGTTTTAGGATAAGGATGCAGATAATTAGGAAGACCCCACATAGAAATCTTCAACTAACATAAATCGTAAGAGGTGAAATTAGGACATGTTCTTCAAGAAGAAGAGACTAATTATATAATATAATACTAGAAAAAAACATAATTATATAAAATAGAGTATTTCAAAAAAAATATGTTATCATAGATGTTGTTGACAATCTATAAAAAATGGAGTATATAAATGATGAATATGGAGATATTGAATGTAGAGTTAATCTTCAATAGTAGTTTGAAGCTATTTTTAACAGATTAGATATTTAGAGACCCATAACAAAGAAAAAAATGGTGTTTTTTATGATTCAAAACAATAAATATAATATAAGGAATATGCAAAGTTTTAGTTGAATAGAAAAAATTGAAAAGATAATGTATGAAAATCCAAAAATAATAGATAAATTTATAGTGTAAAAAATCAAGATCCAAGGGTCATATCGAGTTGTCAATGATTTTTATAAAATAGTGAAATAATGAGTCAAACGTATCCCAAATATTAAGAGATAATTCATCAATATATTTCAAAAAAATAGAAGATTGTGATAGGTTTTTGAGTCCTGATAGGACATTGAGAAATTAGATTAAACAGGTTATATAAAATAATAAGGAGAAACATGTAGGTATAGTAAATCCATTAGAGGTTTTTATATAATAAAAAAATAGATATGAAATTGAAATATATTTTATGGGGATCGATAAATAGAATAATGTAGTGAAGATTGATTTCATTACATAACCCCACATTCCATTGTTGAAGGATTATTTGGGTGCGACTCAAAATAATAATATTTGTGTTCCCAAAATATCATTATTGTTGTAAAAAAGTGACACAAGAGAGTAAAAAATCATGTGTTATTATAGTAGAGAAAAGATAAACTCCTTAATTATGTGTTATATAACCAATAGGTACTAGGAGGAACTAGATAAATGATGTAACTTCAACATTGTTTTCCATTTTGAGTATGTTCATGATAGTTACTACTTTTAGTTCAGTGGTTTTTCTTATACAGATATTTCCCATCAACAATGTAGTGGAATGTAAATAATAGTAAAAAAGTTGTCAAGAAAAGTATCTCAAGGAGTTTTTTGGAGGGATAAAAATGAAAAATTGATTTACTTCTTTTTAAGATAATGTAAATCCATCATATCCAGAAAAATAACCAACTTGCACACCATAGTCGGGTGTCAAGTCAAAGACAATGATAAAAAAATAATATATATAATAAGTTAATGGTAGAAGATATATATATAATAACATTGGATCTTGTTAGTACATAGATTATTTATGGTTGACTTACATACCATATAAATATAAAACAAAATCTATTCACAAGCATTACATATGAAAAAAAATGTGTAATATGATTTTGAAATGATTAATTTTGAAAATTATTGGATCTAAAAGGCCAAATTTTTAGAGAAATATATAAGATGTGAAAATGAATTTATTTAATATCTTGGTAAAAAATTATTGATTTTATTTCAATTAAGTAACTTTTTACATGGATTTAATTTAAATAAAAAGAAATATATAATTAATGGAAATGATGGTGTAGTTATAATGAAAGGTAATAAAATAATATGGAATATTTACCTCATATTTTGAGAATATGATATTTGCTTCCTATATAAGGAAGGAGAGAATATATTTTGTTATAAAATATATAGACATATTATCTTATAGTCATTAGAATGTCGGGTTAATAATTATAGATCTCGTGATATCCCTACATTTTCATGTGATCATACACACATGAGTGATGTTTGTGAAAAAGGTTAAAATTATTTTGAAGGAACGCATGTAAAATGACTAATTCTCAATGAGTTTTATTGAGCTTGATAATGTTTAAATATACTGCCTAATATCACCTAGACCAATTGAAAGGAAGATTTACATTATGATTGTTGTTAATGATTACAATAAGATGGTATAGTTGATTGATTCCACCCACAAGTATGTGGTGTTCCATTTCATTAATTAGTATCGAAGGGAGGCTGAAAGGATACTTGGGTAGAAAATTATTATGTTCTATACTATGAATATAATAAAATTTACTAATATTAAGGTGTATTATTATCTTTATAACAATTGTATAAGGAACAAAGTTACAGTAGAGAGAACACCTAAAAATATCATAGTTGAGAGGAGAAGCAAGATCATACAAAATATGGATATAATTATTCTTATTAAAAAAGACAGACTAGAGATATTTTGAAAATAATGGGTTATGAAATTATTCTATATCTCCAACAAATATTTTTTATTTATAGTGTATTAAAACACTCTATATGATATGTAGAACTTAATAAAACTAATGTTGAAATAATTTCTAATATTTCAAAGTTTATTTTTATAATCAATAACGATAAATGTATAATGTTTGAGTCTTGTGGAGATTTAGAGATTTTATTTAGATACTCAGGAAAGATAGCGGCGTATAAATTTTTTAATAAGTGAATTAGATTGATTTTCAAAATCAATGTCATAACTATAGTGGATAATGAAAATAATCTTCAAAAAAAATATTGAGAAGATTCTAGATTTGAGTGGTGAGGTTGTGAGAAACTCATAAGGAGCACAAGGATCTAATTTTTTGGAAGAAGATATTAATGATGATCTGAATGAATTTAGACCAGTGGAGACATGAAATATGAAAATAATAACTAAAATTGATGAGAATAATATCTCAGTTACCTAAATACGCTAATAAAATGAAGATTATGAAGTCAATCTATGTAAATTTAATATTATCTTAGGTAGAGATAATGTTTTTTAAAGAATCTACTGTAGATGAGAATTTGGTTCAAGGGATTCATGATGTTCATCACCAAATTTAAAATAATTAAAAATGGGAGATTTTTTTTAGGTTGACAGATATTAATTTCATTAGGGACTAAATGGTTTTTTAAAAATAAATAAATTAATATGGGTTGGGGATTCTAAAAAAGCCATGAATTATGTCAAATGGATACTCATGAATTAAATGTATCGATATAGAAGGGAAATTTTCTCCCATGGATATGTTGTAAAAAATTTATTATTCTTGTCTATAGTATTGTAGATGGGATTATAATAATTCTATATGGATGTCAAATAAATATTTAAAAATGGGTTATATGAAGAAGAGGTGTGCATCAACATCTATATATCAATAGTGATATTTATTAAAGGATTATGGTGCTCATATTTTTGGATAAAATGATCTTTATTAGATCTAATGGTAGAAAAATAATGTAGTATGTATGATTTATTATGTTTGAGTTAGAAATATTGATGATTAGGGAGTTTCCATTCTTCTATGGATTAGAGGTGATAAAATGAAGGCATAAAACATTCATTAATTAATCCAAATATTCATATAGGTTTTAAAAAGATTTTTAATTTAGTATTTCTAGGTAAGGAAAACATGGGTTTTTATCTAGATGAAATGGTAAAGGGATTAAATTAGTAAAGATGTGAAGAAAAAAATATAGTTAGTTTTTTGGGATCCTTTGGTACTAAATAGTGATATGGTGAGACATTTTGTTTTACACTTTTCAAATTAAAAAGTTAAATGAGTAATCCAAAGGAACTCCACTTTCTAGTGGTAAATATAACAGTATAGTATACAAAAGTAACAATAGTTTAGGTTTTTGTTTATATAATAAAATTAAGATATGATTTATTGGGATATATAAATATAGATTGGTTCGGTTAAACATATGATAGAAAATAAAAATCAGGTGGTGTATTTTATTATATAGGACTAATTATTTTTTATATGAGTAAGAAATAGGATTTCATATCATTAATAATTGTAGAAGTAAAATATAGTGTAGCAATATGTTCTTGCATGCAACTATTTTTTGTTAAGAATCATATTAAAAGATATAAAAGTTGAAGTGAAGTCTCGTATCAGAATACATTGTGACACTTCACGTGTTATCAACCTTAGAAAAGAAGTCTATCACTTAAGCATGTAGCATTTTTAAATGAAGTATCACATCACCAGGGATAAATTTGAGCATGTATTGGTTGAGTTGGAGTATGATCCTATAAAATTCCAAGACATATATGTCATTATAAAGGCCCTATAGAAGGATTCATTTAAGGGGAATCGAATAACTCTCAATGTCCAATCAACCCCCCACACTTAGATACTATGAAAATAGAACCTCCACTCCTTTAGGTTTGATATTTATATACTCATATTCCACTAATTATTATTTTCGTCTTACATTCCATAAATGATTGACCTTTAGGATTATTGAAAAAAGGTAAAGATATTGTTCATGAAATGGGTATACATTACTCAAAATCTCTAATGGGTGGGTAAAGTCGATAAAAGGGGTGAGAAATTCTATATTAAATTAGGGGAGGAGGAGAAAAGTTATAGTTATCATATTATTCAAACATCAAGTGGAGAATAAGATCTAAATGGAGTGAATCGCTGATAAACATTGCATCTTACTATTTTTCTTCATGAAAAGCATAACACATGTGGGATTAGATTATTTTTTTAGTGAGTCTTTGATAACTATCTAGAGTTTTTGGGGGTAAATGTTGTTTGAAGTAGAAAGTTTAAAGTATTTTTCAACATGAGGGTTATAGTGTTTTGAGGTGTTTCTAAAAAAACCTAAAGAGAGATTTTTTTGTGAAAGAAAAATATTTAATACTTCATTTAAAATATTTTGGGTTGTTTTTAGTTGCATATAATGTTGAAAATGATAAAAAGTGGAGGAAATCATTGTGAATTCAGGAGAGAAATGCTATAAAATATTTTGGATTCTGTTCAATGATTATTTTTTTGAGAAAATACTGGATTCCCATGAAATTCTGGTAGGCTTTTGTAAAAAGAAGAAATGATTATGGACAGGAAATCTGTGCACAAGGACTTCCATGATACTAGGGAAAAATGAGGAGATATACTTTTTGGGTTCCTAAATGATTACATGATGGATTTTTTCCACCTATAAATATTACACTAATCTTGTTATTAAATAGAAAATATGACTTGTAGGAAGACAAGTTATTTGTTTTCATATAATACATAAATTATAAAAATCTTTACTAGAATGAATATTACATGAAGATCAATTATTCTCATAAAGAAAGTTTCATTTCACAAAATAGTATTGTGTGGATGAGTTTTACATTAAAATCATTTGGTAACATGGACAGTTACATGAACCAAAAACTAATTTCCCATAATTTCAATTTTAAATTGGAAATAATCATTTAGAATAAATAATAACTTTTTTAAACTCTGATTATCACATATCCAAAGTTGACTAAGTGAATCAATGGAATATTCTAAAGGTATAGTGAGTAAACTTGAGTAGTTAGAGTAGTGAGTTCTCAAATTTTGATAGATACATGATTTATCAATGTAAATGGTTTTAAACCATGGGATAGTTAGTCTAATCCAATAATTATAAACTAGTAGTATGCTTATTAATTTTTTTTCAATTTCAAATCTACATTATATACTCCAGGTAATAGTCCTGTGCTTGTGAACTGAGTGAAAAATTTCTTGTGTCTTTCTATTACTATATCTATTTATATCTATTGTAAGTGAGAAAGTTGTTCCTATTAAACATGGAACAAAATAATTATATTGGGTCATCTAAATAAATTGATATAACCTGATTCACCCCCCACTATTAGGATATCTAAAATTCAAGGGCCAAAAACATCACTAATGTAATATGGAATTATTAACCATATACATAATTCATCAATTAGATAAATAATCACCCATATTTATGATTCAAAACATCGTTATAAATCATTATCTTATGATATCTATATCATAAATGGGATTTTTGTTAAACTCTCATCATCATGAATTAATCACTATCATAATTCGAGTTTTATATAAAACAAATTATTCAAAGGTAGAATATATCATCACTCAAATGTTTAAAATATTTCTATATTTTCATAATTTTACCCTCTTACTTACATTATCATAAAAATTAAATTCATGAAATTAAGTTCAATTCTATGTCTCTTTATCTTTTAGTTTTACTTAATTCTAAAAATTATTCCACATAACTTGTTTAATGATTAAATCATTATCATAAATTATTCCCATTCTTCTTGAATAATCCTTATCACCATAATAATCTCATGCTATTAAATTATAATTCACCACGTCTTGAAGTACCTCAATCCATTAAAGAATCAAAAAATGAATTCACCAATAAATTTTTTATTGTTTTTCTTGTACTAATAAATAATTATTTATAAAATCAAAATTAAATTTAACCATCACTTTAAGATATTTTTTTAAACAACACTAAATGAACGCTTCTCCAATTAAAGTGTTTCATTAGATTGGTCATAAGAAAAATTCAACATGAATTTATGATTTTTATTTCCAAAATAATTATGAAATTACAACTTAAAATTATGAAAAATGTTCCCAAAAGTATTATATTTGGTATATGAGGTCTATAGGAGTACAACCTAATTTTTAAGGAAAAAACCACTCTTTGCACCCCCCATAAGAACCTTGAAAAATAAACTGACCATGGGTTCCATATTTCATTCCCACGAACCTTATGTTTTAACAACTTATATGCCCCAGGTGAATTCCTCATCACCATCATATCCCCCAATCAGAAAATATCCACTTCTACTACGCATATCCATCAAATTAAATCACATGTTCAGACATTTCAATACGGCGTGTCATTTTATCAGTTTGATAAAATGGTAATGTTTTTCAAACAAATTACAATTTATACCCCAAAACTAAGCATTACATATAGTCTATAACACTATATAATTAATTTTTTAGACATTATTAAAACATATACACTTTTTTAATGAACATTGAACATCACTTATGTTAAGGATCAGATACCTCATGTCCTCTTATCTGAAATATTGAGGTTTTGGAGGTGTTTGGGGTGAGTTATAGATTAATGGTGGAACTGGAGAATCATTCTAGCTAAAATATCAACTATCAACCTAATTCATGAAGTTAAAAGAGATGTTTCACCATTATTTGGACTAGTTTATTCATTATACCTGATATTGTGGCATGTTGTGTTGGATAGCGGTGTAGAGCATGAGATGTGAGAATTCGATGTTCCTATGGGTAAGTGTGGTTCATATATTTTGTTGTAATCCTTGATTTTTTAGTATAGTGAGATTTATTATACCATGGAGGCCATAGATAATATAATTATATATATATATAGCTACACTTTGATTATTTTCATTGCACCATGGTTTTGTTTTGATTCTTATTAGGTTCACTGTGACAGTGTAGGGTTTTCACCATTATTTTTTAGGTTTTATGTATTTTGGTTCATTGATTACCATTATGATATTATATTATAAGATATCATAAATTTAAATTTATTTTATATACAATAAAATGGGTGTATTAGGGAATATTTTTTCATGATTATTCAAGGAATGTTTATCTCGACCTTCATGCACCATGACACAATTTTTGATTTTATTCACTTGAATTTTAATTTTAATAATAGTGTGTCCCAACCCTTTGTATTAATTTATTTTAACTCTCTATATCCCTTATTAATCATGGATGATCATTTTTCTGATTCTATCAATCTTTGATCAATCATTAATCCTTTAATTTGTATAGTCAATTCTTCACAAACCAATGTGATCTTTCTCCTCCTCTATTTTTCACATTTTTCACATTTCTCATGAGAATTTATTAAAGAGGTGATGGATGTATTCTAATGACATTTTTTAAATTTATTGATGATAAAAGATGTTTTATAGGATTTTGATGGTTTCTCATGCATATTTTAGTGTTTTTCCCTCAAATCATTTCTCATTCTAGTGTTGTAGTTGTTGAATCATTTGTTAAGGAGGGTGATTCAAAACTTATCATATTTTTTTATGTTGAAAGTGGAATTGTAATGATTTTACCCATAAATAATGATTATAAATTAAAATAAGAAATACAATTGACATGATTAAATAAAATTGAAAGGGTTAAACTGAGTCGCATGTGTTTATGTGATTACCAAGATAATCTTTATGTTTTTACTATGTTATTATAATTTATAGGCTATTATGTTCTTCTTGTTTTTTTGTGTAAAAATATTCATAATAAGGGTATTGTGAAGGCTACCATATAATACCCATGGGGAGTCATACAATGTGATCATTGTTCCCCCATTGATAATAAGTTTATAGTGATCCTTGATTGATTTGGTAAACAACAAGGGAATAACAACCTCTCATAGGTCTTGGTATAGGGAGAGATTTATGTTAATTCTCCCAATATCAAACTTATGGGGTGAGTGCCATGTTTTTAAAAACCCTTACGTGGTATTAAATAAACACTCAGTACTAAATTCATCAGAAATGAAGTAGGGTTAATTTTGGATGCAATCATGTTATAACAATAGGTTGTCTCTAGAGATAATACTTAGTCCCCAATTGTTATATGGTTATATAAATCCTAAATAGATTTAGTAAAAAAATAAGAGGCTAAATACCTCTCCAATTATATACTATAAAAATATAATTTCATGAGCCCTCGTTATATTTGTATTTTGGGTACAATAGAGTGTTTTCTAAAACATTTATGAATTGAATTTCATACTAAATTGTGATTAAAAGTATTGTTTTTTAAATAAGTAATAAATTGAATACATGCTGGGTGAAATGAAAAAACCCAATAAATGGGGAGAATTAAGAACATAATGGTTGAGATACAACATGGATAACTATATTTCAATATGGATTTTCTATTTGATGAATGGTGTTACTACTACTTAGAATTTTATATTCAAAAGTAGACTATCATATTGGGTATATTGATGTGATTATGAGTTTTATTGAAGAAGGTTCAAAATATTAAAATAAATGAATGTGGAATACTGAGATTTTAGGTTTTTTATGAATTTATGAACTTAATGGACTATATAATTTACATCATGAATAAAAGGAATCATTAGGGAATTTTGAGGTGAGTTTCATGGAGTTGAGGGATCTTTATAAATATTATTTATCTATGTTGAAGAATGAGGATTTTATGATTTATAGTGAGAAATTATTTGTATATTTTTTTAATAAATAAATATGCATGGAATTTAATTTAAACATCGATTCTAATGACTGAGATATTCTTTTTTCTTGAGATAACAAAGATTTTTCATTTACTAATTATTGATTAAAGAAATATCAATTAAAGGAAATTGAAAAATGTATATTTGGGTTTATTAAGGAAGTGAATGATAAATTGATGTGCCTAGATGAGTTCTTATTTCTTTTATAAGATTTGGAAATCATTTAGATATGATTGAAAATTTTTTCAAGATTTTTTGAAGTGTTTTGAGATGATTTAGGAGGGATTAAGATTATTTGAAAAGGTTGATAATTTTAAATAGTTTTTAATATTTTAGATAATTTTATTTAGTTATGTATGATTAAATGATAAATCATAAATATCACATAAGAATAAACTCATAATTCTAGAGTAAAAAAATTAATGACTCTAAATCTAAACTATATATGTAATAATAACTCCATTTTTCTAATGGAAACATATTATTTATGTATAGTTTATATTAGATTACGATGAATATTTCATAGCACACTAAAATGTAATTTTTTCTTGCATAAGATTAATAAAAATTTAACACATGATCAATCTTCAAAATCTAAATCTATGTGAGATTAAAGTGGAAGTTTCAAAATCCCTATATGATTAATCTAATTCTTGTGTTAGATTAAATTATAGATTCCAAGGCTCACAAATGATTAATAAGTTTTAGATCAAGTGTTACATAAACTCGCATTTGTGTAAATTTAATATAGAAAACAATTAATAGAATTTTATAGAAGAAATTATTTTATATAATGTGGTATATTTAGATTTTATGTAGAAACAATTATTTTATAACGAATTTAATGTGGAATAACAATTAAGGTTTTTTTACGATACTTAGATGATGATTAATTAGAAATAATGGCGATGATTTGTTTCATTAATTTATGTATTAAAGTTATAGTGTTTTAGGATGAATATTTTAATGATTTTAAGGATTACATATCATATAATTAATTTTAATGGATTTTAAAAATTTGAATATAGAACATACCCATGTGATCATGATTAGTTAAAAAAGATGACGATGGTTCGAAGAAGAAAAGAAAAAGGGTAATATATTGAGTAATAATGCTGTAAAACTACTATTGAATTATTATGTGTCTAATAGATATGTTATTATTATTGAACATCAAAAGTCTTTACTGATGAGGATAAATATTGCATTCTCACATGCTGCAATAGTGAGTTAATCATTCTAAAATAAGAATCATGTGCTACTGTTCAATATTTAGTTTCTATTAACAAGAATGTAGTTGGGATTTTTTCAAGGAAGACCTAATCACTCAAAGGCTATCTTATAATTCTATTTATGTTAGAAATAGATATTTCAATAGATATTATAACAACATAATGTTTAATAATGATTATTTTTAAGGATGATGAATAACAAATTGGTCAATGACGATACATTCTATACTTTATTGAAAATATGATGGATCTTTTACAAAGAACATTTTGATTAATATTAAACTGTTGAGAAATGGTTCAATGGTTAGGGATAATAATTTCCTATAATTTGTTCACCTTATGATATGAGTAAAGCACATGTGCCTTATATTACACAAAAAATAAATGAAATGGGAACCCATATTTGGATAGAATATTTTAAAAAACTTATGTGTTAATACCAGTTTTATAGACCACTTTTTATACAGAGTGAATCTTTTGGGTATCACATATTATTTTCATTAATGCAAATACATGTAGACATTTAAATAAAATTAAAAATAATAATGCATTAAATAATTTTATGTACTGATCACCCACCCCCTTCCTTGTTGTAGATACATGATCCATTGGGAACCTCAATTGGTATTAAATATAAGGTCCTACCATTGATTGGAATTTTGTATTTCCAATTAATTTCAATTTTTTATATATGAAGTGTATATTTGACTATGTTTTAAAAGTGCCATAGAATAAGAATATGTTGGTCATCTATATCAAAAATAATATAGATCCTGTTTTATCCAAAAATATCAATAATTTAAAGAAGAAAGCAGTGAATAATTTGTATAATTATGCATCTGAGAAGAAATAAATCTAGGATTCATCAATAATTGAATGAAATAATGTTTTAGGAATTACTATAATAATTATATACAATTATCGTCTATAAAACCTTATTTATACTTTGATGAGAATGTTTCAACAGAATTACATGGTAATATTTTCTATAAAATAAAGGATTAAATAAGAAATATCCCAATATACGTTTTCTATTTTATATTAGAGTTCATTAAGAATCCATAGGATGAGAAGACATAACTGAAGATAATGACTAATGGTATGGAGAAATCATTTTATGGAATGTTTTGATGTATAAGAATATAATTAAAGTAGTAAAATTCAAGGAACAAATTTCTTTTCTCTATAAGAAAAAATATTATATATTAAATAATAATTAAAAAATTAAATTTATTACAAATTTTTGAAAAATAAATTCTATGAATATATGATCTATACGTTAGAGGTAACCCAAAAGTATATCATAGCCATTAATAATTCACATATAGAGATAAAATAAATAATGATCAAGGATATCAAGAAGATCTATAATGATTATGGGAGGAGGGTTAATTTAATAATAAAATAATTTAATGGTATTTTTAAATACGTTAAAGATGAGAAGAACCATTTGGATTCAAATTATTTTGAGGATGATATGAAATTAAAAAAAAGTAGTGTAAGATTACTCATTAAAGACTTAAAATAAAATAGGTATTTACATTAAAGTTATTTCAAATAGTTTAAATTATATAATAACTCATTGTATTGATAAATAAGTGCTCTAAGGTGTCTAAATATATACATGTTTTTAATTAAATGAAAATATAGGTAACAGTTGTTATAGAAATGTTTTTACTAATGTCATGAAAAGAAATATGAAACCCATTTTCGCACCAAAGGAAATACGAGAAAGAGATAGAGAGTGATTTAAATGAAATATAATAAATTAAAGGGAAATTTAAAAGAAATGGTGTTAAAAATATCAATAATAAGATTAAAAGAAGGATATCAGGATTTGTTGGTTCAGTTGGTGATGTGAATTGTCCAATATTAAGTTTGTTGTCTATTTTCATAATATATAAATTCATTACATATAAATGAATTTTATATCAACATGGATAAGAGATAAATTCATATAAAATTATGCTGATTTAAGGAATATTATATTGAAAAATATTTTAATGAATATATATATCACACATAGATTTTAAATATTGGAGGAATTCTTTATAATTCTCTACAAAGGTAGTCATTATGATAAGGAATTATAAAATAAATAAACCAATAATGTTCCATACTCTATTTAATAAATAACACCACAAAATATGAAAAATAATTAGAGTAGTGAGGTTGCGTCACCTTAGGTTATGTATAAATGGAAGGTGTTATAAAAAATAATCCTAAGAATGATAGGAATTGTGTTTCATTAAAAAATATGGAGATGTTTTTATTATAGAATAATATGACATATCTTATATTATAGAAGATAATCTATGAGTGTTATAACTAATGGAGGAAATCATGAGAAGAATGAGAATAAACTCACAAAATAAACAAAAGTATTGGTTTTGTGGAAGACATCTATTGCGGGTATGAGAGTCATGATTGTAATATTCTTTAGATTTTTACAAAAGAGGGAATCACAAAGAGTCTTGAGAAGCTATATGGAAGATATAAACGACTTCGTAATTTAAAATAGAATACATGAAAATAATAATAATCCATGAGTATATGTTCAATACTATAAATCAAGCATAATGAAACTCATATGTTAAAATAGATAAAAAAAGCAATTACATATTTGGATAAAGATGAAATAACCAAGAAGACAATGATTCCCAAGGAGTGTGGTGTCGATAAAATTAAAGGATTAATAATTAAGAGCTCTAAAATATGTATAACTAAAATTAACTAAGTTTATTTGTTTATAAAAGACTTTTAATAGTGTTTATATTTCTAAATATACTAGGAAAAACCACCTTCTTATCTTATATTGTTTATTATATTTATTTTCACATAATTAAATATGATTTATTCTGGTGATGAAATTTAATGATTAGTAGGCTATAAAAGGATCATCTAAGAAGTGATCTATCTGAACTAGAATTAGTTGTATGAAAATTTTTATAAGAATATTTTCAAATTTCAACTAAAAAATAGAACATCTTTGATGAAGAGTTGATAGAGTTTACCTTAGAGACGGAGATGAGTTGAGAGAGTTCAAGATAAGTATTTTGAAGATGAAAAATATGTAATGATTTGGAAATATAATTGTTATTGTATGTTTTTTATATTTTCTCAATGTTATTTTTAAATAATATAATCTAAATACAAGATTGGTAACTTGATGGTTTTTGACACGAGCCAACCCATTCAGGCTTATACTGGGCCAGTGATTTGTTTATAGTGTCGTCCCATTCCCAATAACAATAAGCTAAGGATAGAACATATTAAGAATAGGACACATGATGGGAGGATTAATCCTAATGTGTCTGAAAATGACATGACTCACCAAATTGGATATAATAATGTAAGATTGTTTAATTAAAAACTAAAATATAAATAATTCATAAAACAAAAACTTTGTTTTATTATGGTAATACTGGAAATAATCCAAAAAAGAATAGGGCACCCAAAAAAGGAAAAATAAACTAAACAAATATAATGTGGACATCCTTATAGAAAATTGGCTCTAAAAATGAATATAGTCTGCTACAACCGCAGACTAGTACTACAGATAACTGCCAATGCAATGTCTAGATAGGCTACCACAAATCATTAGTTTTGAAAAAGGAATTTCATATCCAGGTCCTCCATAACCATCTCCAGTCTATGTGTTGACTACATAGAAACAACTTGTCTATAAATAGTACTATGTAAGGGTGATTATAAATATACCGAGTACGACACCACCAAATCCATAATAAAAACACATTGTAATAATTCAGATCAAACTATGGGGTAGGAAAGTAACAGGAGGAGTTTGTGAATAAACTAGATATTCTATAGAAACTCATGTCACAAGAACATAGAAGGTACCAAGTCGAAATAGTTCCATTATCCCAATTATCTCAATAATAACCCATAAATGTATTAACCACATGAGAAACTAGGGATACTTAGATTACCTAAGATAACTCACATAGTATGAAGATGATATACCAATTTTTCATCATGTCTGGAAGGATCTTAGGGGTTCCTATGATATCACATGTCTTTAATTATCTAATCTACTCATCCTTTATTCCATACAACAATTAAAATGAGTTTAGGGAAATATTCTCCTCATTGTAAAATGTGTATTAGTAAAATAAGTCCTCCACTTATAGTTTACTAATCTCATGACTTCATTCTTAAAATCTATATGGATACCACACCTTACCAATGTGATTTGACAGTCCCAAAATTATTGTCTTCTACTACTACAACATTCCATGTTATACAAAAACACAAAACATGTCCTGTAAATATTTAGTGGTGAAACACATGCCAAACCAAGGTAAAAGTTTCATTAAGGGGGATAAGTAATCATAGAAAAAGTTTGTAACCCCAAGTATCACACAATAGATGGGGGTAACACATAGAATATGAGAGTATCACATAGTAGATAAGGGGAGGTACTAAACCTTTTCATTTGTTGATTATTACAACTAAACCCCATCAAGGATCCCATATAAATAAAATAAAATTCAACATATATGGCCTCTAAAACTATCTCATATGGATGAACAAACCACACTATTATATTCTTTGTGGAATAAATATTGTAGAAGGGAAATTAATTTGTTGATAATGTACATTATTGTAAAAATATAAATTTTTTCATAACACGGACCAGGTTCATTATGTGATGAGACTTTGAGCACATTCCATGAGTGATAATTAAATATCAAATATTTTTCTTGAATTATCTGCCTATTTATTAATGTCATGATGTCTTATAGGAATTATCAAATTGAAATCACATGAAGATGTTGTAAAAAAGAATTATTTTATAACAGTAATATTAATTATTAATTTAATATAAATATTACTATTGATAATAAATATTATTAGGGGGTGGGGAATAGATTTCACACAAATCCCACATACTATGCCTCCCATGAGAAAACCCACTCAGTATAGTTATCTCCTCAAATGACACACCCCCATGTGACTATAAATCTCCACATAATAAGCTCCTAAAACTGTACACCTATTTTATTATATTTATTTGTTTATATTTATTACATTTATTAATTATTTTTTATGTTGAAACCCTATAAACATGGGTTTGTCTCCCCTGAAAAGAGAAAATGAAAATCTTTCTGACCACTTCCCCACCCAACCTCCTCCTCCAACCACTGTTCTTCACTTACATAGTTCAACCATAGGTGACACCCTTTTTTATAACATGTTATTATTTCACCTCACATTTCCCAACTCCACTAATCCCTATATGTGTTTATCATTCACTGTCTACGTCCATCGTTTGGCCTCATTTAATCCTTCATTTCTTTTAGAAACCTCTAAGGTCGAATGCACATTATCCACATATACTTAAGAGGGAGATTGGGGATAGAGAAGGAATGAATGAGGGAAGGATATTATATGATAATTTTTAGTATAATTCCTCAATTATATGACATGAAAAGGACATATTAATAATGAAAATGGTTAAATATTAATGCATATAATCTAAATAAATCCATAGATCTGTTTAATAGAATTCAAGAACATATTCAACTATAACCCTAGGAATTTGAAAGGATATAATTAAAATAACTACCAAGACAACCCATGAATATCAAAGGGATTCAAAAAATTATATTCTAATATAAAATCTTTGAATAATGATGTAACATAAAATAACAGGGCCTCATCTTGGTGAAGAATATTTAATGCTTCAATACTTTTGACATCATGAATACATTCATCATTCTCATGTGATCCCATCATTAATGTTTTCTTTTTCCTGACCTTTATCCATTTAACAATCATTACATATGCTAAAAAATTCACCTCTATATAGGATATCCAAAGATAAGGTTGGATACCCCCAGAGGAAAAAACAACATGATATTTATAGGGTAGAAACTAGGGATTGTCATACTAACCAATTATTAATAAAATAAATTAATTATTTAAATTAATTATTTATTCCATCCACTATGGGAAACAGATGAGGGACCAATGATAACATACTTTACACATCTCCTAGGGTAACAACACTTTATAAATGCAACTACAGAATTAGTTTTCCTAACATATTATCTTATTAGAAAGATAAATATAATTTCTATGAATGCATGTATTGGGGAAAATAGTATTTTATACTCAAAATATTTTTATTGAAGCCCCTCCATGCGCTAAATTCAACACCATCTCATCTTCAATGTTGAAATAATAGACAAAAATTAATGGATCTATTAAATAATTTTATTGAGGTTACATACTTTGTTAAATTTATCATTTTACACAGGTATGGGTCTAGACTCTAAATCATAAAATTAAGCAAAGTATTGTTTGGTAAAAATCATGTATTATATACCACAACAACTTAAATAAATATTTCATCCCTATGAAAGAAATAATGAGGACATCTAAACTTGAAAACTAATGAATCCTCATCCAGAAAAACAATACACCATCACGTGTAATTCCTTCATCTTTAGGGGTAAAACCCTAAGTGAAATCAGTACCCCATCAACCAGGAAGATAAAGTCCTTTCTCATAAATAGGGATGTAGACGGTATATTATATCTATAAAAAACATTATGAAAACATATATATATGGTTTATTTGTGACTTTATAAAGATCACCTGTCAAAATGTTTTCTCATTTATAGTTCGTTTTGCGGCGTGTGAAAAAGAAAACATTTAGCCATTGACACCCATCTATAATGGTTCTATCAATACATTCTCTCATGGGTAAGAGTGCCTCACCACGCACCTTTAATGATAATTATTGATGTTTTTCATTTAATAAAAGCTCGTACATGTCATAAAAAACAATGATCACATCATAAAATTCTACATTAACATTGGTAGACTTTCCAAGTCCCAAGATTCATTGATCCCACATCAACTTCCTTGATGCCTCCTTCCAAAAAGTCAGAAGAACCTATTCCCTTATCTAATGATAACAAATTTATATAATCCTTATTCTCTAACCATAATACAGAAAAGAATCCTCCATATTCATCCTGATCCTCAATAGGTTTTGCAATCACTGTCAAAGATAGCCTGGTTTTGTTTTCGAATAACTTTAATGAAGGCTACAATTGAGAACCAATGGTTCTACAATAATCTCATTCAATCACTAATAATCACACAAATTCACATTGGGTGGACCAATCTAACATTATCCAAGGAATATAGTTTTATCCATTTAGATGAACATGTTAGGTCAGCTCGAGACCTCATGATAACACTAATCAGGGTGACTAAAAACCATAACTTCCAAAAGAAAAATCTTTGTCAACGATATAATAAGATTTTCCATGTGATGGAGATACCCACGAATATCCATATTACATACCAATATGTGGGGATCATATCCCGAGTGTGGTCCTCACATAGAATGTTCATCTCATTATTCACCACAAGTTCCATATAATAACTATTATTTTCCTAAGAAAATGGTGGATATGGTCCTGACCATTCGAAGAACCTTTCAGGTCCATTTCTAAAGAACTCATGGACACATAGGACCACTAAAGTCAAACCCACAATTATGGTATTCTCTCATAAAAGAATTGTATAGTGAAACCTTGTGTCAATCGATGGTGAGTTACATCTTTCCCTACATGGTATAAATAATATGCAAACAAATATACTCATGGACTTCATATATCATTTGGATACAGATTCTTCTAGTAATATTTTAATCCACAACTCCTCTTGTATATAATATCGATCTCACCAACCTCTAGGGATTCAACTTCTTAATGTTAGAATTTACCACATTAAACTGTATTTTGTACTTTAATATTTTACTAAAAAATTAACACTCTCTTGCAAAGATAAGACTTAAAACCCAATCATACTCCTCCACCAATTCATATAATGTTTTAGTCCACATGTATTAAAATTAAATAGCGGTTCCCATCAACATAATTAGGAATATATGGACATCATACTTAGAAAGAAAGTTGATGCATACATCGGCCATTCAACTAGGTTCAACCATGGGTTATCATTTATAAGAATATATTCATTCCTACGTATGAATATAAATTGAATTAGAATTCATTCACATAGTGTACCAGGCCACAATAACCACCATCTACATGGTCGATCATTACTACCAGTGGTTTTTCTGTGCTCGCCACATTATAGTGAGACCCCAACCACTAGTGGGGAAGGATCAAGCATCATTTAATCATTTGTGTATCACTATGAAATACTAGAATTTTTTTCCAATAAATAATGATATGGGGAAATTTAATATCATCTCTTCCATGAAGAAATAAAAAAATTTCTTTTTTACTAAGGATAAACTCACCTTATTAGAAGAAGTGAGTGAAATATTCTCTCCCCCAGTAAAATCACTCTAGCTAATAATGATTTGAGTAGGAATAGTGTCACGAACCGAATCTGGTCACCGCCAAAACCGGCACCAAACCCAGCTCGTGACATGACCCGAAGGGCGTTCCCTATCCCCACGGGCTGGCACAAGTGCCCGGGTATCATTAATATAGGTTTGGGAACGATTTACCCGAGTATGAAAGCATAAAACATTAAAAACATTCGATAATATAAATCTGAAATTTTTGAGCCAAATAAGACTTAAGTGAAAACCAGAACCGAGTACATTGGTTTAAAGATTATACAAGTGGTCCAAATAAAAATAATTATAGCATTAAGACAGCCCTTGTGCCAGCCCGTGGGGATAGGGAACGCCCTTCGGGTCATGTCACGGGCTGGGTTTGGTGCTGGTTTTGGCAGTGACCAGATTCGGTTCGTGACAAAATGGTATCAAAGGAGGTTCGCTCCTTGGGTCATGTTATTTGGGGAAGAGTCAGCATAGTATGGAGCTAGGATTTTTGGGACTTGAAATTTCAGTCATGGGTAGTGTGCCTGGCCAGCACACCTCATGAAGGGATTCAAGTCACCATGGTAAGTATGTATTTATTTGAGTGCTTTGGTTTTCTTGGTTTAATGATGACTATGGGAAATGAAAAGAGAGTTGGGAGAATAATCTCAGTGAGCTCGCAGGGCCTGGCAAGCCATGTCGAGCCATGGATATTTCCCTAGAATACTCTCTGTGACGGAGAAGTGATTGGAATATGGCTGCCAACCATATGTCCAAGTCACCCACCGAAACTAGTTTCCTCTTGCATTGTTTTGTGCTTTAGTTTTGAAATCATAGCACTTTGGTTTTAAGGTGACTTGGTTTTAAGAAGCGTAAAGTTTTTATAAAATGATTTTCAAATAAAGAGGGAATGGTTTGGTTTATGAAAGAGCGGAACTGAATTTTCAGAATTGTTTTGAAATGTAAAATGGTGTGCTTACACCTCTTTGAAAGCAGGAACTATATTGAATTTGGTTTTGAAAAGTGTTTCCAATAGAGTTTTCTAAACAATTAGAGTGTGTTTTAATGGGATGATATGTTTCAAAATTGATGTGAATAACTTGAAAGTTAGTTCTTTTCTAAATGGTTGTGTCCTTATGAAATGTTTTGTAAGATGTTAATTGGGATTTCGATCTCATTGTTAGCAGTTTTGAGAAAAAGGTTGGGTTGGTTAACCATTTTGTTTTTGAAAAGTGGAAGGAATTTTTGTTTTACCCTTTGGTATTTCCATGAGTGACCACATGCATGGGGTTATATGGGATGATGGATGGTTGATGGCACGACTGGATGAGTGCTGGGATGGATATGAGGAGGGTGCCCGGTGTGGCACAAAAACATGCATGTGTGAGGCCCATGGGGTACCATTAGTGGATACGCTTACTGCTAAACCGCTTGTTTTCAATGAATTGGTTTTAAATAAAAACACGATGTCTTGATGAATAGTTTGGTATGGTTTGTATTATGGGTTTTTGAAAATGTTAATGTCATGGGAGGTTTTGAGTTCAAGAACCCCCTTCTGTTTAAACTGTGTTTTGGGTTTGTGTTTGGTCGGTAAGCTGTGTTGTAGGGACAGTTAGTGGTCTCTTTTGAAAAAAAAAAAAAATTGGGATGTCTTTACGGTGGTTCCCTTCATGTGTTTGGATCTGGTTTGTGGCATGTTTTTACCAATAGACCAGCTTGGTTGGGTCCTTGGGTTCTCTCATTGGATAAGGTACGCCCCCATTAAGGGTTAATGCACAACTGAAGTGCAACCCGTTTTGTTTCGCCATTGGAAAATCCTCCAGTTGATCAATATAAATAATATTTTATCGAACATTTCTTTTATTGAGTCTACACCCATTCATTTCGCTGATTTGTGGATCCTCTTGTAGTGGGATAGTTCTTGGGGAAGGTTGAAAGAGACCTTAGTTTCTTAAGTTTCCTGATTCACCAAAGGTGGGAGTGTTCTTTCGTTGTTAGTACAGATGAGTGTCTTGATGGTGTCTAAGAGGGCCTCTGGGTTCTTTATAATTTCTTTGAAGAAAGAGTTATTATTAAACGACCAATTTTGAGATTTAGGTCATGATATGATATTGTGTCCACTTTTTGGACTTATCTGTTGTTTATGGACTTTGAATATGGTCCCGTTCCATGTATTGTTTCTATCAATCGTCAGGGTCATGTTCGGTGGCGCATTGTGATGTTGTGTGCTCTTTTGACCATAAAGGTGAAGGTCACACAATCCTTTAAGGTTCTATGTTATGTTAGGATTGTGTCTCCCTTGGGAAAAACATCAAATCCTCTATCTTAGAGGAAGGTGTTTATACGTGTCTTTCCCTTCTATTGTTTCTCACCCAAAGAAACAAGGTGCGATGTGTGTGCATCGTCTGATCCCTTGTTTCAATGAAATGTTTGGTTTTGGTAAAGTGGGTTATGGAGTGTGTTATGTCTTGATAAACCCATCAGGTTATGAAGTGTAGTTGTTTGTGGCACCGAAAGAAGAAGTTCCACATAGGGGTTTCAATAGCCTAACTGCGTGGCCGAAGATGCTTCAATATTTTAAGCTCCAGCCATAGGTCCCGGAGAGAAGCTGGCGCGTAGTCAGGGGAAACACCAGTGTAGTTTAAACACTTGTACAAAGTCTTATCCTCAGTATGAAAGATAGGAACAGTTTAAACCTATGGTTTCATCATCTTCCTTCTGTTGTTCTCGTTCGGTGGAAATAGGTAGAGGGCCTTGTACCCATGTCATCGCCTAATGTTTTTCCCTCCCACATTGGTTTCTATTGAGTCATTGGAGAATGGTTGGAAATTTGGCTAGAAAGTTTGAGCACACATTTTGTGCACGATTAGTAATGTCAGTGTGCTAGGAAGACACGTTCAAATAATGATCAGCATAGTTAGTGCATGGTTTCCCAAACCGTGCGGTCTGACCCTGCACCCTTTCCAAATCTAAAAAAAAAAATTGGGTCTTTTTGTGTCGGCCCATGCTGGTCAGTTAAGATGGTTGGTTCTTGTGGTGGGAAGACCCACTGTGGGTATCATGTATATTATTTTGTAAATTTCTAATTTATGTATACCCCTTGTACTAGGGAGTCTGTTTGGGCCTCCCCCTATTAGTGTCTTGATTCTGTCTCGGAAAAAAAAAATTAAGTTGTCTCTTATGGTGGGGAGCCCATTTGTGTCTCTTCATACGAGTAACTCATATTTTTCCTTGGTTTTGTATGGGAAGTAGGTATTATCATTTGGAGATATCTAACTACCTACATCTTTCTTTGGTAAAAAATGATATTGGCGATTGACCAATGGTTTAGTAATAGTAGGGCAAGTGTAACCTTGTTCGATGTTGTTGTTTATTTGGGTAAATTGATTGAGTATTGTTCTGATTGTGTTTGAGGAGTTTTAATTTGGGATAAATCATGAATGTGCTTAATAATTTCAGAAAAGTGGTGTATGTTTTGGCTGTGAGAGTATTCCTTCCTTCATTGATCACTGGAGGTGTTATGGCCTTTGGGGGAGAAACCTGGCAAGAGAGTACCTCTTGGTTTCTCAGTTGACTTTGGTTGTTGCTTTGGCCTTACTGTGACTTTCCGGGGCGGAAAGTTTTCATGGTGGGGAGAATTGTCACATACATAGCTTATTTTAAATGTAATTTTATTTTAATTTCCATTAATTATTTGTTTTGGGGGGTTTCCAAAGTTTTTATGGAGAATAGGTGAGTTTTCATGAATTGGGCCAAACCGTGAGCCCAATTCCAGATTTAAAAATAAATTTTGTTTCTTTTATAACTTATTAATTTTTTAATATTTTTCACTCATTCCAACTCCTAAATGACCTACCCTAACCTATTAACACCACCAAGGTAATTTGGAGCTTTTAGAAGTTCATAACCAGGGGTTATTTGGGTTTTTGTCTAAGGGATTGGGCCTGCCCGAAAGCCCAATTCCTGTTTTAAAAATAAAATTTGATTTGGTTATAACTTATTCATTATTTGGGCTTTTTCGGTGATTCCAATTCTCACTCAAGCCCAAGTAACCCAGCCGCGCGCCTGAGCTCTCTCCCACCCATTTGGAGCTCTGTAGAATCGCGATTTTGTGCCGATCTTCATAGGGTTCCTCAAATCGCCCAGATTTGAAGAGGTAAAGTATTTCTTTCATAAATCTCTCAATTCTTACTCTTTTTCCACCATTCAAATTCCTAAATGATCTACCTATTCTTGTTCGAACCTCCCTTGAAGGTTTGAGTATTTTAGAAATCAGCTACTGGTATTTTGTGGGTCGATTTCTCCAAGATATTTTAAGTAAGTTGTTCTCCTCTTTTCTTCATTCAATTTGTTTAGGGTTACATCCAATTTACTTAGGGTTTCTTCCTTTATCATTGAGGTTCCTTATGTCCAGGAAGTAGGGTTTAAAAATTAGGGTTTTATCTTGTGTTTCATGTTCTGAAATTCTGGTTTTAGGTCTGGTTTAGATTTCTTGAGGTGCGGCGGTGGTGCGTTTGAGTTTTCGCACAAAGGATTCAAGGGTTTCCTTGGTTTTGGTAGGTGATTCCATTGTGTATGAAATCTTTGTGAATTGGCTACTGTTTTTATGGTATTTTCATGCTTATTAAATTTTATTATTTCTGAAAAATATAGTTTTAGTGGTGTTTGTATTTAAAATGAATCCTAAAGGCCAATTTCATGTGAAATTGGGGGTTTTTCATAGAAATGTATTATTAGTTTAATTGGGGCTACCCTATAAGTAACTAGTTGATTTTATTGAAGTATAATAGGGATAAAAATACTGTTTTTAATGATTGTCCCTTGTGTTTGTTGCTGAAAAATCTGGTTTTAATTGTGCTTGTGAACCACATGAAATTCTAAGAGTTGTGTTGTGTAAAAAAATGGAGACTTTGCAATGATGTCATTTCTTGAACCATATGGGGTTGCCCTAAAAATGATTTTGTGTTTTAACTGAATTGTAGTGGGATATCCTTTATGTTTTGGAAACTTAAATATGTGCACATAGTATGCAAGTGAGGTTTATAAGGTGTTTTGTGTCCGAAACACTACGAGATTTTGAGGAATTGTTTTATGAAAAATCTAAGTGTTTTGTTGCGTGTTTTAAGTGGTATAAAATGTGATAGCTACTGTATTGGTTGTTATTGACCAGTAATGGTGTTTTATATGAAAATTTATTTATGTTGCATGCTGAAATTGATTGAGCACAAAAGGGGAAGCCCGGGTACCTAGGTGGGGCGGATTTGTACTAGTACGGCTAGTGGACCGGATGGGTTTTGTCCCTGTTTCACTTAGCATTTGGATAACGACAACTCTAACTAAACTATGTGGATGATTATTGGGGACCACTAGGTTATGGGTGTGTTCCCTACTAGTGGCTCGTGCACGAGAAAGGATTTTGCTATGGTTACTCTACACCGAGGTACGAGGTACATAGGGCCCAAGACAACCTAGTGCCTAGGGGTGTTCCCAATGTTGTTGCTCATTGGATTTGTAGTATCTACCCATGTCTCCGGGTGTGTTTGGAAGTAAATTACAGTATCTAACATTTCTATTTTAACGAGTTAATATTCTGAAAATTTTGGATTGAAAACTAATATCAAGTAGAGGTTTCATTTCTTGAAATTTGAACACTACTTTTCCTCGCGTTTGAAAACTGCTTGCTTTTTCACATTGTATTTCTTACTCTTTGGAATCATTGGGTGGTATCCTACTGGGCTTAGTCTCACACCCTACTTACACCCCTTGGGTGTAAGTAGAATTGGTTATGTTTGATTCAGGTAAAGGAAAGGCTAAGGGCGATGGTGGTTCATGGTGTTAGTTCCCATTCTTGGTGCAGAGTTGTGGAGATAGCTTGGGGGCAATGACCCCTAGTCGTGTGGAGTCCTTGGGGCTGTCTTAATGCTATAATTATTTTTATTTGGACCACTTGTATTGTCTATAAACCAATGTACTCAGTTCTGGTTTTCACTTAAGTCTTGTTTGACTCAAAAATTTCAGATTTATATTATGGATTTTGTTTTTATGTTTTATGCTTTCATACTCGGGTAAATCGTTCCCAAACCTAAATTAATGATACCCGGGCACTTGTGCCAGCCCGTGGGGATAGGGAACGCCCTTCGGGTCATGTCACGGGCTGGGTTTGGTGCTGGTTTTGGCAGTGACCAGATTCGGTTCGTGACAAATAGCACTATATTCACCAATTCTGAAAATAATGATTCAAAAATAATATTTGATGTATGATATATGAAATATAAGGATTTATCAATAAAGGACACAAATCATACACTGAACTACATCCATTAGTTTCTTACCACTATCATCAATCATGCACATCTATATATAGCTTTGACAGTCAAAGATCAATTACAAATAAGGGCCATAAAAAGGTGGTGTTCACAAGTTTGGATCGATGTATCCTCTAAATATGAATACCCTGACACCTGTTGCATATCCACCAAAAAGGTTAATGGTAAACAACTAGGCTTGTAATAGGATGTTATTTTGTCACATCACCATATCCAACATAGTGGTCCATATAGCCCACCACTCAAGTTTTCATTTGGAAATACACAAGACTATACCCAAATCATTAGTATGTATTACATATAATACTTAGTCAAAAAATACTTGCTCATGGGAATTTGTAATAGGTGGTTTCAAATAACAACACAACCACAGCTCGCCAACTCCTCCCCAATAGTGTAACACCCTGATATTTTGGGAAATATTTTTGTTTCTAATCAATTAAATCCATTCAATATTTTCCATTACATGAAACCATATGTTTATCTTTTATTAAATGAAAACTCGAATTTATCTTATGTTACACACAACACTGATTTCAGCTTGGGATACACACAACACTAAATTTAAATGAAATGTGATATATTATTAAATCCTGAACCTCGGAATGGTGGGTATGAATATGATTATCTAAATTATAAAAATATAAGGATTTAATAAGCATATAAAATTAATTATTTTTTGATAAATTAATTTTAAATTAATGTAAAATTTATTTGAATATAAATCAAACCTTTTTCTAAAAAGTAATTTTTAAGAAGAAAAATGTATTTTGCCTCAGTAAATTAAAAAACAACTTTTATTTAGTGATTTTAATTACATTTAGGCAGTATATGTTCAATACACTATTTAAAATTCAGATGATGATTTTTCTAGAAAAGAGATAACATTATATCAAAAATTACACCTAAAACTGTATTTTTCTAAAAAAATAGTTTTATCCCCTTTTTTCTCACTTATTTTTAAATTTAATTTCAGAAAATCGTAAAATATTTATTTCAAAAAAATAAATTTAATTTTTTAAATATTAATTAAAATATTTTATTAGGGTTATGTGCTGATTATTTTCTAAAAATATTAATTTTTATGAATAGTGAAAAATATTGAATTATAATTAAAATATGCCTTTTCGTTTATATTTTTTATAAAGTTAGAATATATTTTAATTTTTTAAAATTAAAATTATATATATATAATAATAATAATAATCTAATTTAGTTCGTTTTAATCATTTCCATATTGATTTTTCATATAAAAAAATTATAAAATTCTGATCATTTTCTCTTCGAAAACTCATTTTCTCGTTGCATATATGGGACAAATTTTAAATTGAATTCTACCACTTATATGAATTTAATATAATAAAATGAGTTAAATATTTTGAATCAAAAAAATTAATATTTATTAATAATTTCAACATATTTTTTTATTATCAATAGTTAATAAAATATAGAATAATTACCACAAATAATGTTTAAAGCGGTGTTATTGCACATTACATGTGCTTGTTTTAAAATAAATATTCAACACAGATAGGAATATTAATTTATAAATTTTATTTAATATTTATAATCATTAGTTAAAAATAATCAGAAAATAATCATTTTATTTTTGGCACAATGATTTAATTACCTAGGTTAAAAAACTAATCACCGTGGTGTAAACAAAAGTTGTAAAAGTGAGTAAACATAAAAGATAAAGAGTAACATGTTTACAGTATGTAATTTTTTAGGTGTGTATCGACCATATAAAATATAAAATATATTATTTATCAATTTTGGACCCAAATGAGGTGATAATGACCTCCAATTATTGAATACATTTGGGTATTTTCAAAAATCCACCCCTCGTCAGTTATAAAAGTACACTCACTTAACTTGCTTCTCCACACATATGAAGCCATTTAGATCTACCAAACCTTGAATAAATCACCTTAAAAATTCCTTAATAACATCCAATAATATTTATTTTTTTTACTAAATCTACCATTCAAAGGATTTAGGTACAAACCTAAGAAGGTTAACCTATGAACGAGTAACATTCTTCACCAACCATTTTAATTTTAATTCTCCCTCCAACTCATTAAATTATTATTAAACAATGATGATATGATAATATCAGTATATTAAATGTAATAATATGTTTTTATGTTAAGTTATTTACTTACATACATCTCTAATTTCATCAAATGGGTTACAAAATCACCATTCCTGTGTACGGTGGACTACGGCATCGCGAACCGATGTCATTCATTTTTCCATTTCCACATATCACGGTTGTGTATTACAATGGATATAAATTATATATATGATATTTATAATATAGTTATACATATTGAGTCATTATATCACAAATAACTTTTTTACTTTCTATTTCATATTACATTTGATAACCTCGATTGTTTGTATGGCGTACTACCAGCTCGTGAAGTGATATGATTCATTTTTCAATAACGCTTTAAAAAGAAGATAATAATGACAAATATATATGATATAAATGAAATAATTATTATAATAATTACATATATTTAATTCATAAAATATAATATATTATTTTATTTCTTACCTTCTAACTCACTGAAAGATGATAACGCCATTTGTGTACGTGTGGATAATCTCCTTCACGAAGTGATGTGACTCTCACGTTTCATCACCACACCAAATGGATGACAAGTACAATTATATTTAATGAAATGGTATTTTATTTATGATCTTATTATTATTATATAATTCTTAAATATTAATGACCTCCTTTTTAAAGATATCTTTGAAAAATGGAAACGTTACACTTGCATACGTATAACATACCCTCTCCATGAACGTAACATAATTAATTTTATAAAATCATATTTCATGAATGGTAATAACATTTTAATTTATGTATAAGTGTTATTATAATTTCATGATTATTATTCTGGATATTATGAAACCATGATCAATGTAATAGGTCTGAAAATAACAAATCAAAACAAATATGAAAAACAAAGAAGATATTACCTAAAATGTGACTTTAACATGTAATTATTAATAAAAGGGTAATAAAATGATATAATAAAACCATATACGGAATGATGTATATAATTTAAGTTTATTAAAAAAAATATATAATAAATTAATGGTTACAATATAGAAGGTTTTAGAAAGTATGAAGGAATTCGTGACTTAAGGTAAGAGATTTCTAGTCTCTTTTATTTCGGGGAGACATCTAAAAATTCACATGTCCTTTATTTTGTATGGTAAATATAATACCCAATTTTCATGTAATGTCATGAATATAATTAATTCCATGAAATCTAATGTTTTATTTTATTTTATTCTTTATTGGGGCTTACGATTCAAAGAATTACTAAATTAGAAAGGGATTTGTAGTCTCTTTTATTTTTAAGAGACATATGAAAATTCATTAATAGTTTCTTTTGTGTGGTGTATATACTACCCCATTGACATGTTACATCATGAAAATTATAATTTTTATTTTATTAAAATTTTCTTTTGATATTATTCTTTATTAGGTCTTACCATTCAAAATATTACTAAATTGGTAAGGGGTTTATAGTGTCTCTTTTATTTAATGGACACATACGAAAATTCACCACTCATTTTTCTTGTGGTTTATATACTACCCATTTGATATGTTATATCATCTATATACATGATTTATTTATATATAATGTTTAATTTAGTGTTTTGATTTATTTATCTTATGATAAAAAACATTACTGTAGTGAAAGGCAATTGTTTCTCACTTTTTTAATTTAATGTGACACATGAATTATTCAACACATAATTCATTAATGTGGTGTACATACTTACCATGAATATATTTTATAATTATTCATAAGATAATTAATCAGATTAATTATCCATTTTATGATCTCTCTTTCTTTCCAATTCTGATTCAAATTTTACCAAAGTGTTAATGGTTTTCGGTTACAGTCTCATCATTTATCAAGATTGTTAATGATTAAGTATCCAATGTTGAAATATTATTATCTAGCACTCAATAATTTTAATTAATTTTATTCTCCTAGGTTTACTCATTAAATTTTAAAGTAATTGTAAAATTTCTCCACTCTCATTTACTAAAAATATTAGAGAAAATATTTTTATGGAAAATATATTTATTTCCCTCTTGGGTTGAAAACCCTTTTTTCCAAAACAATGATTTCTAAAAATATTTTCAAATTTTTTATCATTTTTCAAATGAATTATTAAAATCATTTTCTTCTACATTTTATTTTCTAAAAAATAATCAATTTAATCTTCTTATTCTTTTAAAAAAAATCCCATTTTGATTTAATTGAAAATGTCAAAAGAATCATCATTTTAACGTATACGATATGAATGATTTTCCCCATCCTGACTGTTATTTTCATCGAATCATCCTATATAAGTTTTAATGTTTAATTTTAATGAAACTTTTTTCTGAATTATTTTAACAAATTTTATTTTTAAAAATTGATTTCTTAAAACTGAATTCATATTCCTCAAGAAATATTTTAAATGATTTTTAGTGATTTATTTAAAAGCATCAAAGTTTATTATCAAAGAAAATTATTTTGAAATTTTTTTATGTTTTATAAATAGTTTCTCAAATAGGGAAAGATATTTTAATCAAAAATATTTGAAACCCGTCTTTCAAAATCTTTCTACATCTAAGACAACATCCTTGGATGTTATATATAATTTAATATAGATATGATCTAAGGACACCATTATTATCATTTATCTTAATGGTTTATATTTTTTATTAAAATATGTTTATGAAAACTATTAATTTTCCATGGGTTATGATATGATGAATTGATGAATTGATTATGAAACCCAATTCTTTTCCATGGATTATGATATGAAGGAATGATTATGAAACCAATTTCTTTTTTATAGACTAGGATGAGATGTTTATGAAACCCAATTTTTTTCATGGGTTCTGATACAATGAATGTTTTATTATATTGTAGAACACATATATATGATATTAATTATGTTATGGGTGAGACCTATATATCACCCAATTCATTACATAATAATAAATGTTTTAATAGCTTATAGGGGACACTGGTGGCTCAAAACATCCAAAAAGGGATGGTACACATGTGGTTAGACTAACCCTAATAAAATATTGTACATAAGTGGTTTGCTCAATCCTGAAGAAGGAACACAGGTGGTTATCCTGAGCTTAACATGTTATGAAGTTCCTTGTCAGTATCATTGATATAAGGTTTCCTTTTATTATGTTTTTTCTACATATATATCTCTTAGGGAAATTTTATGCACTCGTGGCTCTTGTTCTTTGATTTCCTTATGATAAGTGTCTTATGAACTACCAATATTTAGGGCATGACTCAATCTTATAGTCTTTGATATGGATGGAATGGTTATAAAATGTTATGATAATTTTTTTAAATGCTTATTTTCATGTTATTCATATGTATCTCTTTGTTTACACTTATAGAGTATCTAGTCTCACCCTTTATTATATTTCCTTTCCATATGCTATGAAGAGGGTATATTTTTAAATAGTACTAAAGGTGAGGATCATTATGGATGATGTTGATGATATTTCACCAAATTATAAAATTGAGTACTTAGTATCCAAATACACTAAAATATTATGATCATTATGAATGTGTTTGTGTAATTTATTAAATATTCATATAAAAAGATATAATATTTATGTTTGAAGAGCTTAGGTTGCTATAGTTGGTATTAGAGGAAAAGTTTTCTTAAAAACTATAATATAGAGTGTTATAATATTGGGTGGATCCCCAAGGATATTTTTGAGGATATTTTTTGGGAAACATCTTAGTATAAGTATATAGATAAGTTGAAGAATAATAAAATATCATAGAATTTTGGTAAAGGGTAGAGTGAGTGGTTTTTAGGAAATTGCATCCTTTTCTAGATACTACAAGTGGTTGTATTTCTAGAAAAAAGGTAACTAGGGGAAATATATTTTAAAGGGAAATATGGATCTAGACTCGATCAATACCCAATGCATGAAAATAGGCCTAGATTCACACTTGGTTTCATACTCCTGGGAGATATTCTATGGAAATTCGCAAACTCATTATGAACCACCATGATGGATTTAATTATATAATGACTATGAATGAGCTTGGATAATCCTAAAGTTACATTTATTAAAAAGAATGTTTTATTATATAGATATACTATCTGTGGGTTTTTAGGATTGTTTGGTTTCCCTCTATAACTATTGATTCTTAGACTATTGTTTTTTGTTTTAGTCAATTGTTGAAACCGTGAGGATTCATGTTAACACTGAATGTGATGGAAAATTAGGTGATTATGAGAAAACAAATTTGATGAATACTAGAGGGAAATGTATTTTAATTATTTCTAATCACCGTTCATGGTATATTCTTAATAGATTTCACCTTATCAAACTCTTATACACAACAAAGAATCTAATTGTGGAGTTTTTTGAGAGTTTGGATGGTAAAGATCATATAGGAAATAAGATTCAGTTTCCTATATTTCAATAATGTGGAAAAATCACTAACGGAGATGTCTCAAAAGAATGAGAATATATTTTGAGTGTGTAAAGAATAGACAAAAATCAAGTAATTTCAAAAAAAAAATTATGCCCAGTTAATGTATTGGATTATAATAATAGAATCCTCAAGATATCATAGATAGAAGAATGTTTTGAATGTGTAAATTTTGGTAATTATAAAAATCGATGTCTAAGGGGAAAATATTGCGAAGAAATTAATCATGGTAGTATAATTAATGGTTACATTATTGATCATAAAGTGACAAAAAATGATATATAAAATTTATAGGCTATTATAATAGAATTGTAAATCGTAAATTTGAGAAGCATTATTAAATTGAGTTTGATTAATGTTAATACATGATTCCTATTTTAATATTTTATTATATAGGTATTAAGGAATAAAATCATGAGGCCTAGTTAATGTTTTGGGAAACAAGTGGGATAATTTAAGTGTTTTTGTATTTGAATTCAAAAATTATGTTATATATATGGATTGTTTAGTGTATGTTATTTATTAAGGATTTAAATAATATGTTTAATGGTGGTGATGAATAATAAAATTGATTTAATAGAAAGGTTATATTTCATAAAAAACACATTATTAAGGGAATGATAACAATTAATATATTATTTCACTATAATGATGACTATTCTTCCACCTTCCAAGACCCTTGCAAGAATTGTGCACCCTGAGAAAAATACCAAGATGAATCCAGGGAGAGTAGTTTTTGTTAGACCTAGAAATCATGATGAGAAAAGAAAGATGATATATGTTGTTTTAAATATAGGGGACACTATATTTCTACCTGATTATGGAAGAAATGAAGTTAATCTCGACAATGATAAAGTGTTCCATGGATGGAGCCCATAAAGAAGCAGTAAATTCAGGCCATTTGGCCAACTTTTTAGTTGTTCTCTGAACTGATTTTTTTTGTCGTCAAATGGGAATAATCTGCCCATGAGTTTTTTAACATGTAACATCATGTTTAGTCAGATTTTACACTTAATATATACATGCCTTCTGTTCAAAGATTAACTAATTATAATGTGTATAACAGTTGATATCTATAATGATTTTATTTATATTTTGAGCATCAAAATTATATATTAATGTGATTATAAACTATTAGTTGAATTTAATGTTAATAAAATATTTTTTATTTTTAGTATTTAAAATCAATTACTCTATGTTATTATAAATCCAGTTTCATTTTTAATGGATAATCATTATTTTTTATTAATTTATGAGAAATATTATGTTATTAACTTTTCATTCCCTTATAAATTGAGTTCTTATTGGTGTTCATTCATAAAATTCTGAATAAATTCCAAAAAACTTATGGGTTTCCATATAATGTAATGTTACAAACAGCCCTTCTAGACCTTCACATTAAAAAACCAATTTTTTTAGGTTAATACCTCTTTCGAATATTGAATATTTCACATCCTCTATTTATAGAAAAAAAAAATGTGTTCAAATATATTCAAATCTCAATCGATAAGGGTTGACAGTAATGTTTCACTTTTTTTAATTAATTAAATTCTCAACATGTTCCTAGTTTCAGTCCAAAATTGAATTTGAGAAAATTCATTATACACCTAGTGCACACATTGTAATATCCAAACTTTTGAACTACATGGCGTGGAATATGTTACATGTTTCAAGTCTACAGATTCACTAGAGGTTGATCCTTATAATTTGTTCTAGTAGTTTGGTGGGAAATATTTAAGTGATTATTTTAATTGAGTTTCTTAGAGGTCATTCATAGGATTTTGAAGATGTTCAATCTGTGAACAATTTAATTGGTTGTATTGAGTAGAGAAATGAAATGTGATCCAGAGGAGGGGAGAGTTTAACATTTCCAGATTTTTTACCGTGAATAGTAATGTTTTATTCTTCCTTTTGTCTTATCTTTTCTTTGTAGAAATTATTTTATTTGAGTGGAAGGTAAGATAGAGGTGAAAACTGATAAGTTTATTGTTTTCTCGAGGATTCAAACAACTCATTAGTTTGTTTTTATTCTTGTTTCTTGTAACCATTGGTGAAAACCACATAAAATAATTTTTCTTATTTATTTTTTTAATTTTGGTATTTATAATGTTAAAATCAACTTGAATGTGGATAACGGTTTTTTATATTCTTATCTAATGTATACTAGGGATTTTGATATATAATAGAATTGAACTTGTATATGTTTCTTTATGTAATTATTAGGAACAAAATGAAAAAATAAAGTGATCAAGTCAGAAGAATTTAATGGGATGATGATGGGGTTTTGATTATCAACATAATTATTTAACAAGTCTGTAATCATTCTTGAACTCTATAGTATTGGTGTATAAATGACTTCAACTTTTTCCAATTATTGATCATAAATTGTTTAGAAAGTATTTTTCAAAGATGTAGATGGATGGAGGTCGACAAGGATTGAATCCTGAAATTGTTGGTGGGACATACGTGATGGGTGTTTTCATCTTATTCATTCTAAATAAAACCTTATTTTCTAAAGTCTAGATTATAAAGAGTAGATACTGGAAAAATATTTCTTATAGGCTAGGATATGGATCTTTTTTTATTTGAGATCCATTGAAGAACCAAGAGAGGATGTATCATAGAATTTGTTCATAGGTGTTCTTCTTTGGGGGGTGAGAGCTAATGTTATAGGGAAGTGCATGAGCCTCAAGTTATTGGGCATATAAGTTGAGGTAGAAAAACATTGACAGAAGCATAATAAGGTTACTATAATAGACATGGAAATGATACCTAACAAATGATTATTCATTATGTTCATTTTAAGAGTAAAAAATGCTTACTATTTTCCATCTGATCTAATTAGAAAGATATGGAGGTTATTGGATTCTTTGATGGATTAAATCCATATTGTAAGTTTTTTGGTATCCCTCCTTCTCTGCCATTTTCTTATGCTCATCCCGTACATCCCATGGTCACCTCATCATCCACTATCTCATCAATGTTCATCCCACGTGGGAGTTAATTCATTTTTTCTATGACTAATTTGTGAAATTTAGTCACAATATCCCAATTTTAGTTTGAAAATGTTTACTAAATGCCTATATTATACATTTCATCCCTCATATATAAAGTGATGAACCCCTTCTAAATAGAAGTTATTTAAGAGTTAATTTCATTTAGTTAATTCCAATACAATGGACACATATTGATAGAACCTTAATTTATTACTCTCGGAAATTACATTCTACACACTATATTTGATTTTTAATAGGTGTTAGGGAACCATTATGACCAATGGGTTTTTTATTGAAGTCAATATTGACCATAATCCTTTGTAAGTCCCAATCTTTGTATAAATACCATTTTATTCAACTAAAATATTTTCATTGTACACGTTGTAGTAAAACATAAAATCCACATAGAAATTTTATTCCATTAAGTGGTGGAGATTGAATTTTTTATAGGTGAATTCTCCCACAATCATCTTATTAGATGGTCATTCATTATTACCATTGTGAATAATGTTTTTCCATTTTGTATCTTATTGAAATTTATTTTTTTATTTGGCGTAAAAAATGACTTAATGTTTCGTTTTTTATTGATTAATCAATGAATCTAATTTAGTTTAATTATTAAATTCAATATATTCATTTTATTACATTAATAATATAGTGTACCATTTTAATTGATATTGATAGTATAGTTGTATGAGTTTTTACAAGGTTATCTACATGTTTACAGATTTAATTAGTTGAAATATACATAATAGTTGATATTAATATTGATTTTCCTTAATATTTTGAACATTGAAATAATATTTTTATGTTATTATAAACCTATAGTGATTCATGTTAATTAATAATAGTTTATTTTTTCTTTAAAATTATTTAATGTTTGTGTTATTTGAAAGTTAAATTATTTTTTAACATCTAGTTATACATTTTATTAATTTTATAGAAATGGTACACCCATTACAACTAAAAAACAACATTTTATAATTAAATATATTAATTAATTGTTTAGTATGTACTTATGAATTCACTTTATACTCATTATTACTCATTAGTTTTAAATCAACTTTCTGAGTTTTTTGTGTTGTTGCTGTGAAAATTTTTAAAGAGAAAATTGTGGGACTAAAATCTTTCGTTGTAGTTATGTTAAAGCTGAAATCAAGGGTAACACTCATTGTAACTCAGAAACAATATCATTTTTTACTCAATATGTAGATTTTTTGGTGTCATTATTGTGAATATTTTTTAAGATAAAATGTCAGTATTGACCTATTTTGTAAGATATTTTTTCTAATTGACTTAGTCGGAGGGTTACATGTGGTTGTGTAATATGGGTGTATGTAGAATATGGGTGGATTGAAATTTTTGATTTATCTATTCATAGTGGGTAATATGGGATTAGACTTTAGAAGGATGTTTTATGGGTATATAATGGTTTTAAAGGGTTTTTTAATTGAGTAGACTTTCTAATATTGACTCATTGTGCATTACTCAGATCATTGACCCATTATCATTTAAAAACTTGGGTTCACATTGGAATATTAAATTATTTTAAAATTGTAGCTCCTAATGCTAAATAAAATTTTTCTTATCTTTTCTGTAGTTCCATACATCATGATCCAAGTAAAAATTTCATGGCTACATCAAGAAATAATTCCCAGTTCAGAGTATATTCTACATTTGGGTGCTTTCTTAGGCCTTGGAAGCTTCATGAGAATGGTTACCTCATACAATCTCTCTATAGTAGGTTCATTTTACCCTGAATCAATCCAGTTGTAAAGTAGAGATTGCTACTTTTTTTGATTATTATCATGAAGATGTTGTGGATCTTGTTAAGTGGATGAATGTGATGTTTGTGGTGATAATGAACAATGGGTTTTATGATTTCAAGGGGTTATTCTTATCTCATATCTAGGTTGAATAAATCATTTATTCATTCAATGAATTATTGAGGAATGAAATTCCAAAAACAAAAATTCTCAAACCTCTTTAAATTTCATTGGTATCTTCAGAGCTTCAATGAAGTGTTTTGGTGGTGGTAATTGTGAAAATTATTTAATGGTATGATAATATAACAAAATGTATATTTTTATAATATAAAGTTTTTAATTTATTAAATGATAGAATAATTGTATGTTATAGGGAGAAAACAACTTAAATGATAGTATATGTAATTACAAATATTTTGTTAATAATAGTTTTGATAAAGTGTTATCAAATGGAGGCTACTTGTAATCCTCATGGAAAGGTAGTGTATAATATTTTGAGTCTGTTCCAAGTATTATTTCCAGAAAAGTTATCAACATTTGGTATGCTTAGCAAATATTGTATATATTTGGAAATATTTATTTTCAAGAAAATTAGTTTTTTTAATTATTTATATATTTTTAATTTGTTTTACAATAACTTTTAAAATATACCTAAGAAAAAAAATTTCCTACCTATTATTTGTTTATCGGTTTTATCATTTTGTTCCCTCTTGTATCATATGGACTATGATATTAAAATAAGTTGTCCTCAATGACATATGTGACTGTGAATACAACCTCATTTTCATTTGTTGATCATGATGGTCTAATCACTTTGAATATATAAAGTAACATTGAGATAGGTGTGTTTGGATGAAAGTTTTAAATTTGATTTCATAATATAATATTGATAAAGGTGAATTAATTTATTCTATATTTTTTAATTTCATTTATTTTGTGTCTTGTGATTTTTTAGAAGCTGATGGTGATGTATTGTGAGTATTGGTTACTTATAGACATGATTTTCAGGGTGCATTCAAAGTATATAGTAGTTGGAGTTCTAATAATTTACTTTTTGTATTAGTTACCTATTTTTTAATTAATAAAAAATTAAAAATTATCAAGTATCTAGTTGTATCCATTGGTAAATTGTTATATATATTTATATATATATTGGAATTATTGGGATGAAATTTTTATGATATAATTTAAATGTTTAGATACATTAAGTATTAAACCCCACTATATTTTGTGAAATATATATTTTCAAATATATTTAATTTTTTTATATTTTTTATTATATGAAACAAAAAGTTTATCTTGAATTATATGAATCACTGAGTTTATTTTTTATTACACACAATAATGAGTTTATCATTCATTACATGAAACACTGAGTTTAAACAAAATGTGACATACTTTAAAAATATTATGAATATTATCTTATAGCCATTAGAATGGTTGTTATGAATATAATTAACAAAATAATAAAAATATATGTTTTAAACATGTATATAAAATCTATTATTTAGTGACCAGTTAATTATCAATGGATGTAAAAACAATTTAAAAATAAAGGAAATCATTTTCTGAAAAAAAAATATATTTTTATTCAAACAAACTTGTTTCTCCTGAATAAATTATTCAAAACAATTTTCGAAAATGATATTAATGAAATTTATATAGTATATATTAAATCATTAATTTAGAATTCATCTTATGTTATTTATAGACAACAGATAAGAATAAATCTAATTTTATTCTTAAAAAAACTATTTTTTATAAAACTTTGTCTATTGGATTTTTGCATACATGTTTTTAAAATTAATTTTTGAAACATTTAGGAATTTACATTAAATTTTTTTTTTATTTTTTAGATAATCAGGTCAGAATTATATTATGGTGATTTTTATTTAATTTTCTAAAATTAATAAATTTCTGATGAATAGTTTAAAATACTAAATATTTATTAAAACTGAATTTTCATTTAAATTATTTATAAAGTTAAATTATTTTTTAAATTAATTTTAAAGTAATAATAGATAATTTATATATATATTTATGTTAATTATTTATTATAGTTAATTTTATATTGAGTTTTTATATGAAAACATTTTAAACTTTTGAACATTTTCTCTTTGAAAACCACCTTTCTTGTCACGTTTGCGGGACTAATTCTAAATTGAATTCAGAAACTTATATGAATTTAAATTGGTAAAATGGATTAAATATTTTTAATTTTACTAATTAATATTTGGTAATAATATGAACATAATTTTGATCATAATAATTTGTAAATACAATTAAAATTAATTTTTTGCAGTTAAGATTATAAGTTGTGTTTTTATGCGGTATATGCGCTTATGTTAAAATTTATTTTCAAAACACATATAATTTTATTTGATAATTTGATTTAATATTTATAATAATAATTTTAAATGTATATAATAATTATCATTTTATTTTAGTCTTAAATATTAAATTTCCACTGTTAAAAAACTAATTATTGTAGTGAAAACTAAAGGGGTAAAGTGAGTAAACTTAAAGGATAAAGAATAACATGTTTATAATAGGCATTTTTTTGTTTTGGTGGTTTGTACCAACCATATAATACATTAAATATTTTTATTATAAATTTTTTATTCATATTAGGTGAAAGTGATCTTCCATTATAGAATACTTTTGGGTATATAAAAAATACCACTCCTCCTCAATTATAAATGGCACTCACTCCCCTGACTTATTTACACATATAACGCTATTTTTCAACGAAACCCTATAAAACCACATAAAAAATATTCTATTATAATTCTAGAGGACTTTTTTTATAATAAATCCATCCTTGGATGTATTTTGGGGAAAACTTATGGAGGTTACCCGAAGAAGAGGTGGCATTCTTCAATAGTCATTTTTATTTTACTTCTTCCTCCACCTCCTTAAATTATTATGAAAAAATGATGCTTTAAAAACCAAAATATATAAAATATAATGATATTTTTATACGAAAATTCCATTACCTAAAACCAACTCCACTTCCATTAAATGGGTTAGAATATCACAATTCAGGTGTACGGAGGACTACCATGTCGCGAACCGATGTCATTCATTTTTCCATTACCAACTATCACGGTAGGGAGTGATGATGTATATAGAGTATATATATTGTATAAATAAAATAATTATACCTGTTTAGTAATAATATCATATATTATTTTTCCTTCCATACTAGAGGAGATACAAAAACATATCTCGTGTGTACGGCGGACTACCACCTCGTGAAGCGATGTGATTCATTTTTCACTAACATTTTACATGGAATATAATAATTATAAATATAAATATTATATAAATTAAATAATAATGATATTAGTTAAATATTTTTCATTATTAAAAGATAATATTTAATTTTATATATTACATTTTCACTTAATAAAATATGACAATTCCTTTCATGTGCGTGTGGACTACCGCTTTCACGAAGAGATGTGACTCTCCCTTTTCATCATCACAACACATTAAAGATATGTATAAGTATATTTAAGAAAATTATACATTATTTAGGATATTATTATCATTCTATAAATATAAAATTTTACTTACCTCATTTACAAAAATATATTTGAAAAATGGAAATGTTACTCATGCATATATATGGCTTACCATCTACATGAATGTAACGTAGTTCACTTCTCAAAATCATATTTCATGATTTCTCATAAAAGTATAAATTATGTCAAAATATGATAATAAATTCATTATTATAATTAATTATAAGATATAACTATCACCAAATTAATAGGAGAAGAAATAGAAAGTCAAAAAAATATAAAAAACAAAATGGTTATTACCTGAAACATGAATTTATCGTGGAATTGATAATAAAAGGGTAATAAAATGACATAAGAAAATAATATATGGTAAAATTATATTATATAATAAACTTATATTTATTATAAAGGATGTTCTAACGTGTATGATGGATTTCAAGACTTTAGGTGATGGATTTATAGTCTCTTTTTTATTTCTTGGAGACATAAGAAAATTCCCCACTCATTTCTTTTCTGAGGAGTATATAATTCCCCAATTAACATTTTAAATTATGATTCAACTTTGTTAATTATATTTTAAGTGTCATTTTATTTTATTATTTATTGGGACTTATGATTCCAAGTATTACTAAAGAGGTAAGGGATTTATAATCTCTTTTTATTTTTGGGAGACATAAAAATTCACCATTCATTTATTTTTTGTGGTTTATATACATCCCATGTGGAATGATTTATCATGAATAAAAATATTTTCAAGATATTTAATGTTTAATTTTATTTTATTTTTATTCATACTTACTATTAAAAATATTACAAACTTGGTAAGGGGTTTCTATTCTCTCTTTTATTTCTCGAAGAGTTGAAAATTCAGCACTCATTTATTTTGTGTGGTGTATATACATACCCATTGAAATGTTATATTATTAATATAATTATTTAATGATATTTAAGGTTTCATTTTATGTTATTATTAATTAATAATTATGATTCAAAATATTACTAAAGTTGTAAGGGAATTTTGTCTCACATTTTTCTGCGGTTAAAGACATGCCATATTCACCAAATATTTATTTTTTGCGATGTATATATAAAATTAATATATTTTATGTTGATTCATATGAACATTATATTCGTTAAATATCCATTTTAGGATATCCCTTTCATGGGGAATATGTTTTAAATATTACCAAAGTGGTAATGGTTTTATGATTTAATCTTATCATTTATAGGGATGTTTTATGATTAAGTCTCCAATATTGAAATATTTTGATCTACCTCCCCAAAAGTCACAATCATTATCTTATGAAAATATTATTAATTAGATTTCCAAGTAATATCATCATGTTTTCTATCTTTGGTACTTAAAATAATTTATAAATGTTTTTTTAGAAAAATCATCTTTATTTGTCTCTTCGATAAAAAAATAATTTTTATTACATTACCAATATTTCTAAAAATGATTAAAAAATTATTTTGAACGTTATTAAAATTATTTTTTAATGAAATTTTTACCCAAGATTTAATTTTTATAAAAAATTATAGGAATCTTCTTATCATTTTAAAAAATAATCCATGTTTGTCTTTTACTGCAAATTTCAAAAAATATAAATATTTTATTGTGTGTGAAATAAATGGAATTTTTATCCATCATGAATATTGTTTTAATTAAATACTCCTTCATATGTTTCAAAGTATATTATTAAAGAAAATAATTTCCAAAATATCACAAGAATATTAATTTTTAAAAATTTGATTTTCAAATAAAAGGATATATTACTTAAGAAATTTTTTAAATGATTTTAAGAGCTTCCTTTATAAGATCAAAATTTTACTTTCAATGAAAATGATTTTCAAAATGTTTTATGTTATAAAATATTTTTTTCAAAGAGGGAATGGGGTTTTCCTCAATAATTTATTTAAAATGATCTTTAAATGCAATTTTCAAAGAAAATGATTTTGAAATTTTTTTTTATTTTAAAAATATGTTTTCAAATGGAAAGGTTGTTTTACTAAAAAAAATTCCTAGTGACATTTAAAAATAGTTTTTCACCTAAGATGACATATTTTGATGTTACATAAAATTTATTGGGGATCTTATACCGGTAAACCATTCTTATCCTTTATTTGAATTGTTTATGTTCTGATTACAAGATGTTAATGAACCATGTTTTGTGAAGAACCTAACCCAAATACCCTCTTGAACTAGTACCTAACCCAAGCCATAACATACCTAAAGGGAATTCTAGATCATTATGGGTAGTCGTCTAGCACATGGGAAACAACAAAAAATATAAGGAATAATTTTTTCCAACCGAATGAAAATTAAATGACATATATACACATGTATAGAACGAAACAACATTTGTGAAAATTAATATATATATATATATATATATATATATATATCCTTGTGTGTGTGTCACAATATAAACAGAACAATGAAAAAGGTACAACTGATAATGTTGGAAAACAATCTCTAAGATATAAGATTAATAGCATAGAACTATAGTACCAAAATAAACACACCAATAGTCTCCATTTGATAGTGTGGGATAACCAAAGCCATATCACCATATAGATACCCAACCAAACTGGTAGGAAACCTCTCCACATCACTATGGTGCCTTTCCATTCCCTATATTGAAAGACATAACTAGGTCTATGCCCCGCTGAAGGGGTAATCAGAGTATGTGCTGAGAGGCTCAGTAGGTTCCCACCCAGGTGTTCCATATCATGCCTCTAAACAATAATACATGAATTCTCAATTTTAATTAAAACAATTCATGATTCAATTTAATAGTTTTTTATATCAAAATCCGTAAAGAAAAATTAAATTTAAACTTTTTCTACATTTACAAATAAAGCAGGAAAATCTTTTTCAAATAATTTCATCTACATATAGAAAATACATATATCCAATAAAATCAAATATGCATTACATATCATATCATATCCATAGAAGAACTATCAAAACAGTACAAAATATTTGTAGCCCAAATTGGAAGAAAAATATAAGTTAACATTATTCCAAGGATCACACTTGTTCATGATAGCTAGGAAATTCATACCTAACATAGAAAACAGATCCCCCATCATTCCTATAGACATATTAATTGAGTTTGGGGAGCATAAGAACACCCAAGAAAGTGAACCCCCCAACTGGTCTAAAAATTCCCCAAAACAACAGGATTAGGGAGTAGTGGAAATACCAATGAGAAAACCCCTTGATAGGGGATGATAACCATTACTATAACTTCCACATAAGTACCAAAGACTTCCTATATGCTCTATTTTTTAAACCGTTTTTTATTTTCACACATTGAAGACCCTTTCAAAAAACCATTTTACAATGCTTTGAAAAACCCTATTCATTTACCAAAACCAGGGCAATACAATATTTTATGAAAACATAGTTCCACACATTCAAAAAAACCAGTCATATCATGCCATTTACATTAATTAAATACTTTCTAAAAATAGAATAAATGTATTTCACCAACCTAGGCTAAAGAAAAAACCACATACCTCAAAACAAGGGTTACACATTCCCATAACAGACTCCACTGCATGAAAGGATCTAGAAAATGAATATGGAGGCCCTAGAATCTATCTACACAACTAAAAATTGATTCTATTAAATATAAGTGAAGATAAAGAGGTGAAACCCACATAACACACCCACTGCACTCGAACCAATAATGGGTTGGATCCCAAAACAAGATCACACAACAGATCTATAAAGGAATCAAAATAAATGTTACTACATATCAACAAACCCATTTTCATAATGTAACATCACCATTGTAATCAAAGGAAATGAAGAATAAAGTATATCATACCTAGATAGATGAAATTAAACTTCCCTGATGATCCAATGCTGAACGAATCAATCTGTAACAAATAGAGGCTCCCAAAATTGATGGAGAAGATACCTACATTGAAAGGGAAGAGAGATGTGGAAGGATTAATCAACATATCAGTTGAAAAGGATCCTAAAATCCTTATTAATACAATTGACACAACATGTAATCCATATACATTTCATGTAATCCATGGGACTCATATATGCAAAAATCCCCATCGCCAACATGTGTTACTTCATACTATGTATCCTACTCACAACATGATTCTGGGAACTATATCACATAGTATACTCACATTACATAGTGTGTAAATTTTGTACAGATAGTGAAAACTATAGATTCATTACATAAAAAACAACTAAGCCATTCTATTTACTTAAGGATAATCCTACTAAGATATTAGTGCATTTATACATGGGCTCTTTTAATTAAAACAAACATACATCCCTAAACACTAGATAGTTTTTCTCATAAAATGATCTTCATCATTGGGAGTCAAAATATGCAACAAATTAACAAGTGAAATAATAAAAGAGAATGGAAATACATAAAATCAGGTAATCAGATGTTATGAACTCTCCACTATTAGAATTTTAATTCCCAGAATGTCATATGGAAGAATGAATTCTGGTATTGAGTAGAGTCTACTAGTCCCACATTAATGAATGTTTCTCCCAAGTCTTATGAGAATTTATTTTTCATTCAAAAAACTCTAACTAATAAAATTGACTTTCCACATAGTATATTCACATGATAGTTAATGATCCCTACCGGTTACTCTATAACAAAAACATATAACTCTAACTCGATATCTTCCCAACTTAGTATATGAGAGGGATGTGAAAGGTATTTCCTGAGAATTGATATGTAGAAAGCATCTTTAATTCTAATCAACTAAATTAAAAATACTTTCTTTTAAGAAACCTTCCTAAGTCACTCAGTGGCCTCAAATGTTCATACATATCTCAAAGCCAACTTCCCCGATTTTACATGCATAAGGTGACCCAAATGACAAGGATTATTTAATAAAACCTGATCACCTAAGGAAAACTCAAAAGGATAAAGTTTCTTAATTACATAACATTTTTGTCAGAATTTTGGTATAACCAGAGGCAAATGTATATCTTGAATCCAAGAATACATCTCCAGATCCAAACTCAGACCCACCAAAAGGCTTTTACCACATATTCCCAATAAAGATGGGACATTCATGATAGACCAAAAAAATCCAAGAAAGGATTTATTTTTATTTTTGATATGTAATAGTTATTGAAAACAAAATCAACTAGTCTTAGACATCCTTCCCAAGATACACCAAAATACAAGACATAGGCATGAACTATATCCTCTTGAATCTGAATAACACGCTTCTTCTAACCGTCTATCTATGGGTGATAAGTTTTAATCTACCTATCATGCGTCTCTATCACCTCTAGGATACCCCTCTATAACCTTATAGTAAAACTTGGAACCATTTTTCAAAAAATGGAAGTAGGAACCCCATGTGACCTCACAATTTTATGTACATATTTGGTTACTCTAATCTTTAACTTTAGTTGTGTCCCTAAACAGAATGAAATGAGCTGACTTTATCAATCAATCAATCACCTCCCAGATAAAATTTTACCCTTGGGGATTACATGGTAATCAAAAAAATCCATGGATACCTCATCACATTCCCTAAGTAGAATTGTAAGTGTCTAGATAAAACCATAAGGTTTCAGATGTACTGACATTACCTATTGGAAAGTGTAATAGTAGGAAACATGATCAGAAATGTTGAATATCACTCATGCCCACCAAAATCATATTCTCATATCATAATATGTCATCATAGGTCCCAGTTGAATGAACCATGATGAACTATGACATTAAATCAAATCTATGATCCTTAGTGACGTTAGGATGAAAAACTGATTCCCAAAGCTAAGAATATAATCTAAATAGAGAGGCCAATCATATATGTTCTCCCCACCATATAGGGTTTCTTGAAATCCTCTAAACTCATCATCCTTCTACTGACTCTTCATAATAGACTCTAGGACAGATGATGTTAACTGAACACCATTCAAAACGATACCAAAAACATCCTCCTATGTATCCTTATGAAATTGAGGAAAACCCCTTATAAGGTGATAATCTTTCTTCGATTACAAAATATCATGTGAAGAAACGTATTTTCAAAGATAATCTGAGACAACATCCCATTCATTGGGTTGTAGGAGATGTCAAGACCAAATTTCTATAGGAATTACACCCCCTATGCCTATCTAACATTCCAGGATGTGTGAGAAAATATATAGCTAAACCTCTTATAGTCAAAAAATATAGTGAAACTTTCACTAAAAATAAAGTTCCACCAATGTTTATGTGCATTCATAACTACGTCATTCTCTCAATCTTGAGTGGGGTAATTTTTTTTATGAATTTTAATATAATGTGATATGTAATATTCAACATGATCGTCATTCCTAAGAACACAACCCAACCCAATGCCAAAACAAATCACAAAAAATCACATACACCTTACATGGCTCATGTAAGATCAATATAGGATCCGATGTTAGAAGTTATTTCATCTCGTCTAAATAATACTAACATATTACTTCATATAAATAATTCACCCCTTTATTGGTAATAGGAGTTAATATTGAAACCTATATTGAGAAATCATTGATGAACTATTGGTAGTATCCAATAAGACCAAGGAATATTTGAATATCAAAGAGATTCCATGACTTCTCCCATGACAAGACATCCATTACCTTCTCATGATCAATTTATAAATCACGCTAAAAAATCATGTTCCCTAATAGCATCACTTCTTAGATCCATAAATTTCATTTTTAATACTTTCTATCAAAATGGAGATTCCTTGGGATTTACAAAAACAAAACCAACTAGTGCTTGTGGCCATTCTTGTATCACGATTAACCCAAAACATCATCCATGAATATTTTCCAAAAAAGTATGAAGATACTGATGATATATTTGATTCATTAAATACATAAAAAACGCAGGAGCATTAGCCAGAATAAATGACACCATGAGATATTCATAATGGACATCCCTTTTCTGAATTTTGTCTTCGACTTATTACACTCTCGAAATCTAAGAGGACTATAACTCAAATGAATATAAATATTAGAAACTCACTTCTACCCCTTTAACTGATCAAAAAATTTATCCACATGAGGTAAATTTTAGTTTTTTTAATTATTACCTGGTTTAACTTTTGATAGACCATCTGCAATAAGAGGAAACTATCTGCCTTCATCAAAAAGTGAACTCGTGCTTACCAAAGTGAAGCACTAAGGAAATTCCCTTCCCTATTAGGCTATCTAACTGAATATTGACCAATTTCATCTCTACTGGTTCCATATGATATGAAGGGATCCTAACAAGTTGTGTACCTAGCACAATGTTTATCAAGAACTGTACCTCTCCCTCTAGAGTAATCCCAGATAAATCATCTAGGAAAACATCATGAAAATACGTAATAACTACTAAAATATCAGCAATAGAAGAAATTTCATCTAGATCAACTATAATAGTAGAAAACAAACTCCGTAACTCTTGGAGAGAAGGTCCTACACATCCATACCATGGATCCCACTCACCTTGTAACACATGTGATCTTCTATGAGACTCAATAAATAAGACACACCAAATATAACAATCTACCTCAGCATGATGTGAGTAAATCCAATCCAACCTGATGATGATTTCAAATAAATCTAGGTCAAGAATGAGAAAATCAAATGAAAACTCCTCTTCATCTATAGATAACAAACAAGATGGACATTGAAACCCCTATTCTTTTCTCTTCGCAAGAGGTTTTTCTAACTCTATAATAAAGGAAATGGGATTTTTTGGAAGGTTAAACTTTTTAACAATTGCCAGATATAAATAAGTGGGAAGCACCAATGTCGAATAAAGAATCGCTAATAATGTGTTAATAAAGATGGTACCTCTCACTATCGTTAGACCCACATCTACCTCCCCTGAAAACATATCTATTTCATGAACGTGATTCACCATTGAGTTTTTTGGAAGGATCCCTATAGTCTTAGAGGCATTTAATTGTGCCACGATACCCTTTGGATAAGAAAATATTTGACCATATCGAGGATTATACATACCCTAACAGAAAAAATATAGATGAACATAAGGTCTACAACTATTACACATATTTTTCTGTGAATTATAAGAAATTTAGTTCTTTCCAACCATTCCACACTAATATAATTTCAGTGACACACCACTAGCTACAAATGGAGGTACTGAAGAGGTTTATGGATGAGAATCACCTCTACCACTCTTATAATGATCTTGCCACTTCCTCTTTTTCCCTAGTGTACCATTGAAGCTTCCACTATGGGGAGGATAAAAGGTGTAATTTCCATACTTTCCTACCATATTCATATCATCCAGCATGGACTGATCCTCCATCTCCACATAGGTTGAAAGATTTAGTATGAATACTAAGGATTAGATATCTGTTCATAAAACCTATTGGTAATTCTGAGCCTTTAATGGGTAGTTCTTTTTAACTTATAGTAAAAACGAACCAACTTAAAAACCAATTAGAATACACTGACACTAAAATATCTCTATTGTATAAATAAAATAACATTAAATACTTCTCTACCATTTGTAACATTGGAAAAACTATAGGTAAAATAGAGTCTTGAAACCATTATAGTCAAATCCCATGTGATTATCTACATATACTATAGAATTCCACCACCACTTGTTGGGATCCTCAAGTATAAACTTCATGCACTTAACCTTTATTCTATCAGATGTATCCATGAAGTTGAATATCTAATCAATCTTTTCAAGAAAGTCCATCACCTCTTGAGGTGTATCCATACCTTTAAAGGATGATGGATTCTCACACAAGAACTCATGTGATGTATCTCTTTCTGTTATAACTTATGAACATTCATCAACAACTGTGCTCTTTGATAGTTGAAAATTCTTATCCATAGAATGAATATCTCACATGATATCCTCGATAATATTTTTAACCATGCGATGATTATCTTGAGGAGAATCGGGTGAAACCTCCTGAGGAACTCACAAAACATGTCTTGGAGGCACATCACTGAACACCAAAATGGAAGAAACAATCATACAATAGAATTATATAAGTTCAAACTAGATAACCCATAATAAAAAACTGATATTAACATCAATAACTCAAGACTATTGGAACACATCCCAGCGTCCCATAGTATATTGAGTCTCATCCAAGAAAGAGCTGGCCAGAGAGTCAGCAAAATCTACCTCTCAAGTCCCAACAATCCTATCACTAGTCTACTAAAGTTTCCAAGAAAATTACTCTTAAGGGAAGACCACCTATGAACCAAACTATGATGAACTTTAACTAAATAACCTTTGAAACTAGAACTGGACCTAAGTCTTCATGCACCCTAATGGAATTCATGATCCCCATGGGATGGCTTCTAGCACCTGATATGTAATAACAAATAGAGGGAATGATTTCTCCCAACCTAATGTAGACAATATTACATATATATATACATGTATAGAAAAAAACAGCACAAGGAAACATGAATACATATATATTTCATAACAAAAATAAAAAAGCGACATAACAAAAAAGGTAGAAAACAATATCCAGGAGACAATTCCAACAACACTGGACAACAAAACCAAAACATTTACTTCATAAATCTTCAAGTGATAGCTTGGGGTAAATGACACCATCCCAACATCCAACTACCAAAACCCAGCTGATAGAAAATCATGCTGCCACACCATGGTTCCTTCCCTATCTCTGTATTGAATGACATAACCCGGTATACACACCACTGAAGGGGTACACAAGGTGTGAGTTAATAGGCACAATATGTTCCCACCATAATGTTCCATATCAATTCTATCAAATATAATCCTTGAATTCTGAATTTTAAATAAAATAAATAATGTTACAATTTAATTGTTTTCATATCTAAATCATGGGAATTATTATTTTTCTTTCTTTCCACATTTTCAAATAAAGTTGGTAAATCAGTTTCAAATAATTTCATATACATATATCAAATAGATATATCAAATCAAACCAATCCAAGCTTCGCATATCATATCAAATCCATGTAAGTTCTATGAAAACAGTCTAAACCAAATACAGACCAAATCAACCAAGAATCACATGTTATATTAAGATATCTAATAAACATATACCTAACATAGACAATCATGCATGTACCATGCCTCAAGACATGATAATCAATTCTATAGAGTTAACGAACACACTGTTACGTGAATCCCCCCCCAATAGGTTTAACAAGTTTCTAGAATAATATGACTAGGGAGAAGATGAATGCCCCATGAGAAACCCCAAAAAAAGGTAAGATATCTATTATTATAGCCTCAACCTAACTACCCAAGTCATCCCATGTGAAAAAATTTCAAAACCATTTCATAAACAATTTCAACTTTTCATGAATTGAAAATCATTTCATAAAACCATTTCAAAATGCTTTGTAAACCCTTTTTCATTTACCAAAACTAGGGGAACCACATATTTTATAAAAAAATAATTTCATAAAAACTAAAAAAAAAATATCATGCCATTTCATTTAACAAAACAATTTATTGAATTCAAGAGAAATTCAGTTCACAAACACGCGCTAGATATGGAACCACCTACCTCAAAATGAATGTTTCACACACTCTTAATGAAAACCATCATATGAAATGATACAAAAAAATGATATAAATTGACTTAGAATTAATTTACACAACTCATAATTGATTCTATTAAATATATGGGTCAAATAAAATGATTAAAAATTACATACCTCTTGAAAACACACCTTCCATATCGTAACCAACAATGTATTTGTGCCTGGAATAGTATCACACAATAGATCTATAATAAAATCAAAGGAAACATTACCATGGATCCAAAAAAAAGATGAAATATAATTACACCATTGTGATCAAAGTACACGAAGAATGAGAATTGATCTCTAACCCAAGGATATGCAACACAACTACCAAGATGATTCAACACTAAATGAATCATTCTAAAACAAACAGAGGAACCCAAAATCATTAGAAAATTTACCTAGGTTGAGTGGGGAGAAATATATAGAATAATGAATAAAAATATCATTCATGTAAAGCCCTAAAATCAATATACATGAAATTTAAATATTTTTTAGTACATTTACACATCATGTAATCCATGAGGATAATATACTCCAACAAAACAATTAACTTTTTATTAAAACTCAGTCATTTAATTTTACAGGGTTTGTGATCCTTAAAAAGAATGTATTCATCCATTCTATGTATTCAACTAATGAAATGAGTCTACATGCCATTACATGTCGTATATTCACATTACACATAATGTAAATTTTCTATAGATAGTGAAAGTTGTGGATTCTTTACCAAAATAAACAAAATTCTACTTGGGGATAACCCTGCCAATATATTACCACATTTATATCCAAACACCATTAATTAAAAAAACATATAATCCCGATCATTAAATCATTTTTTAGGGAAAAAACTTCCATCCTCAGGATCCCAAATATGCACCCAATTAAATAAGAAAAAAATCAAAGGGAACGAAAATACATAAAAGTGGGTAATGAGATGTTACAAGTTCATTTTACACAGTTTGTAATATAATGAAATGATTAATAGATTATGAAACTTGTTTATTTTCTATGGGTTAATCTATAATGAAATTATTATTAAACCTGTTTATTTTCCAAATTTTGTGATGAAATATTTATGAAACTCATTTCTTTTAATGGGTTCTAATATGATTAATTTTTAATGATATTTTGTCTAATATATGTTTGATTTTTTTATATTATGAGTCAGATCTATATATCCCAACAGTGTAATGGGTAATGATAAATGTTCTATCAAATCAGAGGGTACACGGGTAGTTATCCCAATCCCTAAAAGGAGGGTAAAAGTTGGTTATCCTAAGCCCAAGAAAATCGGGAACACTAGTGGATATCCAAATCCCAATGTAGGTACACATGTGGTTATCCCAAACATAACATGTTATGAATGTCTTAGTTATTAGCCTTGATATAAGGTTTTCTATGATTACATATTTTCCAAATATATATATCTTATTCCAATGTAATACTCTTGTAGATTATGTTTTTTAATTTCTTCATGATTCATGTCTTACAAACAATCAATATTTATGGCCTGACTTAAGATTATGATATTTTATATACAAGGTATGGTTTTCAAATTTTATGCTCATGTTCCCTTACCTTTATGTTCATGTTATAATTATTTATCCCCTTTGTTTGACCTTAATGAGCATCTGAGCTCAACCTTTGTTATGTTTCCTTTCCCCTTGCTATGAAGAATGGTTTTAAGTGGAGTGTGCTTGTAAAGAGTACTAAAGCTAAAGATCCTTATGGGATATATTGAATATCAATCACAAAATTTGAAGACTGTGTACCTAGTCTCTTAATACACTAAAATATTACAGTACTCAATTATGGAATTGCGTAATGTATATAATATTCATATAAAAACATATACATTCTATTTATGAGAATATTGCGTCTCTATAAAATGTCTACACCTGAACCACTTTGCTCAAAAAAATTCACCTCAAATAATGTATATGAAACACCTTATAGGGTATTTGGGCCATTATATATAGTAAAATAAAATCATGTATCCATGTGGAGAGTATATAATCCACAAATAAATATCCATCATGGAAGAGGGATCAAAATCTAGCAACATTAGAGCAGTCTCATTATAAGTTTAAGAGGAACATCATCCACTATTTTCTCACTATGTCACACAGAATGTTCAATATAAGAATCATCGCATGTTCAGTGAATGTCTGACCCAAATGGAAATACGATTCCAAAACTCCATCTAATAAACTATTACTAGAATACTATGATCACTAAAATCATCAGATGGAAAACAAATTATCCAACCACTATTTTCTTCATCACATATATAATATGTTATCATCCACTACATCATAAATATTGCACATCTCAAGATGGGAAAATATTCTTCCCCAAATCATAGAGAAAGGATTCCTCTCAATAAATCCCCAAAAACAATGCATCATCTCCACTACATAATCTTAAAATAGAACCCATCACTCATCAGATAGCACCTTACACATAAGGATGGACTATTGTATTCATGTATATAAATGAGAACATGTGATTCATCATATCACACATTGTAGATGAGGGTGGAACATTACAATTTTGTGTACAAAGAAGATAAAACTCATAATTAAACTGTATATAATTGATGAGAGTATTACACAAAGAGTTGGATGTATAAATAAGGTCCAACACTCTTTTGAATTTAATGTATCAAATGATGGTAGCTCATAATAGTTGACTATAACACGTAGTGAAATAATACCACATAACATAAGGGGGTATGTATAATTCCCTGTAATGGAACCCTTGTCACTAAGTTGGTTGATGGAAGGAGTATTAAAAATAGATACAGATATGTCCCAGCCCTACTTCAGAATCCTGGATGGCTACCTACGTAGTGGTACCAATTACAAAACACTCAAAACCAAATACATAAAAACATATCTAAGGAGATAACTAAATAAGTACAATGAAATCAATTATTATTTCCTATGTTATGTATGCACTATATTTGATTCCAAAAAATGAAACCTTAGTGTATAGAGTTAACAAAATAGGTTATTAGAATCTTTTTGAATGGATACGTCAGTTATCACCCCATCACTTGGTTCCCTGGCCTAAAATAAAAACTCAAGACACGTTAACATTATTTTCCTAAATTATCATTTATAATCAAATAAAAAATAACAAAAAATAACATACTTGGGATAAAACCACTCTGATACCACTCTTACATGACCCGAAAATATGGTTCTCCACCCAATCCTATGACAGGCTAAGAGTACCAACCCAATCCTACCTTCAACAGGCCATGGGATCATGACTAGTAATGAGTATACATATCACACATAAAGGGAGTAATTATTATAACACAACTATATACAAAATGAATCTCTACAAAATATTAAATAACATATAAAGGGAATGTAAAACTAAATGAAATATAAATAATTCGTGTGACAAATTCTGGAAAAAAATGTTATGATTGACCATTATCCATAAATAAGAGCGGGAAAATACACACCCAACATCCAAAATAAAAAGAAACATCAATAACTAATATGTTTCGGTACTCATAGAAATATGGATACAAACATGAACATCTGGTATTGTCACCACCTCTTTTTTCCATAGATAATTTTGAACAATATATAAATATAGGTCACCCCCATTGGTCAACATCAAACAAGCCACCATATATCTAGATCCTCTGACCTATGCATTGAATTCACATATACAACATGTGTGGTCACAAATACAATATAGGGGTGAATATAAGAATGTAATGAGAGGAAGTCAAGAATAAACCAGATATCCACTAGAACCTTATGTCACAATGATAAAGAGGATAGCTAGTCGAAATTATTAAAATCCTAAAAGGCTCTTCCAAATCATCTCAATAAAAAACTATGAAGATATAAACCTCATGAGTTACTAAGGGCACTTGGACAACAAAAAATGACTCACATATTCTAATTCTAATAGTTGAGTTGTCATTCACATATTCAAGACAACTAAGGAGTTCCTGAAATATCCTAATTCCTAACATATTATATTTACCCTACCTTTATTATGTGCCTCAATTAGAATGAGTCAAGGGGAAATCTAATCAATGTTGTAATGTGTTCGATAGTTATGGATGTACCCCACTTACTATTTACTAATATCATCCAATCAATCCAAAATGTTATTGAGATAATGCACCTCAACAAGTTAGGTTATCATTATAGAGAATATTAACTCCAAAATCCATAACCACCCTACTTATGAAGAACCCACAACACATCAAAGAGGTCCATATTGGGAAAATCAGTGCTACATCAAGGGAAAATAATGAGTTTATGAAAATAAGAATCCAATAATCTAGTCTCTCACATCAGGTCTCACACACTAAATAAGGGTAATGTGAAACAGGTGAGAGTGGTACATAGTAGACAAGGGTGCGTATTGATCCTCCAAACACTCTAATTTTAAAAATTGAACCTCATCATGGGTCCAACATAACTAAATTCAAATTATTTTTATATATCCTTATAAATGCCCTCGAATAGCCAAAACCACTAAACCATTCCAGTCTAGATTTTAGAAAACTTAGGACAAGATATTTATTTATTGAAAATGGGAATTTTTTGAAAAACAAACATTTTTCGTAACATCGATGGGTGATGTTAGTTGCTGGGACCTATGTGTCGTACCATGAGGAAAAATTAAATATCAATAATTGTTCTTGAATCATCCTTATGGATGTCTCAGTCATGATTCTATATATAGATCATTAGTACAACATCACCCAAAGAAGTTACAAACATAATAAGAATTTATAACAAAATTTTTGTTGTTGTTGTTGTTTTTGTAAGAAAATATTATTAAATTAATGGAGTGGGACTTAATATTCATCTCCTATGCAGTACCTCCATGAAAAAAACATCTTCATACAGCTGGATCCTTAGGTAGAACACTCTTTATATGTCTATTTCTCTCCATATGAATACATTCTCACATGAAACACCTATTTATTTCTATTTGTTTATTATCTTTAGTTTCTTATTATGTTCTTTCACATAACAACCCAAAATTTTATTATATAATTTTCCATTAAATAATCATTTTTTGATACCTAGTTTCACTTGTAACACTGGTAAAAAATTAGTCATGGAATATTATATGAATATTAATTATAAAAATTAATAATAATAAAACCTATATAAAATTAAAATATTTCAATCATTTAGAAATGAATACATAATAGGACAAAGAACCCTTGATTCTTTAAATGGGAATTTATTGATAAAATAATTTTTATTTATATATTATATTTTCATTTAAAGTAATAATTTATAAATTTTATAATTTGAATATTTTAATATGAACTTAATTTTTAATTAATAATTTTAAAATTACTCTAGGTGAATCTTTCAAATTTCACTAAAAACATTGACTCTTATGTGAATAGTAAAAAATATAGACTTTACTAATATTGTCACTTTTATGACATTATCAAAACACCAAAATGACATAAATCGTTTTTAATCCTTTTTATATAGAAATTAAATATTTATTAATTAAAACAAATCATTTAAAAGTACCATGTAGAATTTATAAAACATTTTTTAACATTTTGGGACCATTAGTTATATTTTTTTTCAAAAAAAAAAATTTTTATTCTCTTATATTAAAAATTGGTTTTTCTTACCGATAGAAATTGAATATAAAATAATGGATTTAATATTTTAGATAGAAAAATTAAAATTATTTTATAATTTCAAATTTATTTTCAGAAAAAAAAATTTGACTACTAAGATTAATGTTAATAACCATGATAATGATGAAATAGTTATTTTCAATGAATTATTTTTATTAATGTGGTGTAATTTTATTCTAAAAAAATTTAATTGATATATTTTTCAAAATACTCTTATATTATGTTTAATAATATTTAAAAATGTATTATTACTAATTCAATTTTTAATTAATGTTATACAAAATTAAGAACACTTAGTGGTTAAAATTTTATTTTTCAACAAATAATGTTTCTAATATATTATTTTTTAACATAAAAATTAATTTTGAAATATTTGGAAATTGAATTATATTAAATAGGGTATAAATTTTGTTTTATTACATAAATTTTTTTAATATTAGTATTCTTATATGGTTTGAAAATTTTAATTATTAGGTAAAAACTAGTTACTAATGAAAACCCCAAAATTGTAAAACTTACAAACCTAATATTAAAGGACCAAAATAATGATTAAAAAATTGAATTAAATGAATGTTTTAGATGAGTATTGAATTTGAATTTTCCCAACCTCTTCCTCCACTCAATTATTTTTAGTTTTTAAACCTCATCCCTTGGAATATTTTTATGAAATTATTATAATTTAATGAATAATTATGAAAATTCCATTTACCTCATTTATAAAAAGAGATCACTATCACCATTATTATCCACTCATTATAAAAAATTAAAAAAACCAAAAAAATTACTTATATCTCATCAACCTTATCCCCTTTTCCTAAAATTATTTTTCATTTTAAAATACCATGGTATGGAGCCTTAACTTGTTATCCAAGGGAAAACATCCATAGAAATATGTAATGTTTTCAATCGACATACATTAAATCTATCATTCATTTATATCTTAATGTTTTTATCTGCATGAAATTAAGGTAAAATAAATATTATTAATGTGATTAAAATTTATTATACTAGTGGAATATCACTTTTCTACATCCCTACAAAATTATTCCAAAAATAAAGATGGTGTCATGCATATGTGCGGTCTACCACCTCCATGAAAGGTGTATCCTATTTTTCACAACCACCATTCAAGGAAATTATAAATGAGTTATTTAATGAATAAATATAATATTATTTTCATAATATTTTTTTATAAATAATAATTATTTTAATTTTCTACCCTCCTCACATTCTATGAAAAATTGAGCGAGTTATTTATTTGTACACATGAACAACAGCCTGTAGAAAACAATGAACTTTCTTTCCCTTACCTACAAACATGGATTAATTAGAAAATTAATTAAAGTTACAAAAATTTAATTTATGATACTATTAACATTTTTTGAATATATTTTTGGAAATTATATAATTGATATTAACAATAAAGATTCATAGTAAACTTAACTGCCTTAAACGTACATATTGAGGTACCTTTCTTAATTTCAATCAATTTTTGGAAATCCTATGGGAATCTATAAATTTTTTCATAATGTAATAATAAAAAATTCACCAATAAAAATCTATAGATCATGAATATTTTCCTTAAAACATTTGACCAAGGACAACCTTCCAAGGAATTTTTAGATAAATTGATAGAAACCATCTCAAGTAACTACTATAAGAAACAACTATTTAATACATAAATATAGAATCATAATAAATAAACAATAAATATTTAAATTTAGATGTATAAATTTCTTAATTTTTTTTAATTAACTATCTTCTATTATTCAAGATGTTGGATGCATGTGTAGAAAGAATCAGGACCCAAGGTAAGGTTTTTTCAACTCAATTTTACTCTATTCAGAAATTTAGATGTAATGGTTTTTTGTTAACTCGAACTCTATTTATTTGAGTTATAATATTTCAACATAAAATTTTAATTGTATGATTTTTTCAACCCTAAAATTTTATATTGAAATATTTACTTCTCTTTGGGGAAAATGTCAATTTTGAATCATATCTTTCTCCGTAATGAATTTCTTACTCATAAAACTGTTACTTTGTAAAGAGTAATTCTCATTATCTTTAATGATGATTTGTATTTTATTTATATCTTTTCTATCCCCTATGATTATCTTTTATATATGGATACCAGATTTTTTCTTATCTCAAGAGACATTAAAATTTGTTTTATACCCTTTTCAAAAGTAATTTTTATGATACCTATTGATGTAGTCAGTTTTGAATAAAGGTATTTTAAAATATTCAAAAGGTTATCCTTTTAGGATCATACCTTTTATATTCCACTACCAAATTCCCCAAAAAATCATTATATATAATTAAAAGTCTTCGTTATTGAATAAACTCTTTAAAATTAAATATTTTCAAAATATTTTTGTTCACTTTTTTGATAATTATTATTTAAGAATAATCCCTTTCATGTTTTGAACTATGTTTCTAAATTATATTAACTCTCAACTATTTTTCAAATAAAAGTAAATATTTTTCTAGATTTTTTAAAATAAAATTTTTTTCAAGGAATTCATTATTTTAAAAATGATTTTAGAGGCTTTTGGTTTTTATAAATAATTACTCAATGTTTCTATGTATTCTCAAGGTCTATTTTTAAAAACCTCTTTATATTGTATTTTTTTTAATGTAATTTCTTAAGGATAGTTTTTATTAAGCCCTAACTATTTTATTTTAAATAAAACAATTCGTAATTTTAATGACTTTCAAATAAATAAGTATTTATTCTTATTTTACAAATGATTTATATGATGATCATAAAATAGTTTTCTTTATCTATGTTTATATCCTTAATTATACTATGTCACATTGGGTATATTTTTTATACACAATACAACTTATTTATCTAGATAGATTATGGAATGTTCTAAGATTATTTTTTATTGAAACACATATCTTTTAAATAGGATAATTAAGTGGTGTTTGAAATATTAATGACTCATTTTAAGTGGAATACTTATGAATGGTTGAATACCAAGTGGGGTCCTATATAAACCACCAATGAATTGATTAATTTTTTATAACCCTTGAGACAAATATGTTCAGTAGTAATATGATGTGGATAAGATATGTTCGCAATATTGGGTGTGAACATAATGTGTATTAAAAGAATTCACAAGATTTAGAATTAACATGATGAAAGATTAATTATGTTCACAATATTGAGTTTGAACATAATTTTTTTTAGATATCTTTAAAGAATTCAGTTGAAATTGATGCATTTAGTTATGTTTATATTGTTATGATTTCTTATACATATGTTATATGCTAATATTATGATCCTATAATTATTTTTATTATCTCATGTTTTTTCAATCTCTTTCCATTGTATAAGTTTTTCTATTTAATATTATATGCCCTTTTATCAAGAATTATGGAAAAATATTATTATTCTATATTCCTTTTAGTAAGTCTTTTTTTCACTAAATGTGATTTCTAATATGATTATAATCTAACCCTTGATGAAATATTGATCTATTTTCTTGTAAGTATAGTTTGAATTACCCCTTTATAATATCTATATTCCCTAACTTATATAGTATAACTTATGAGGAGTATATGAAGGATTGTAATGTGGCTTTAATTTAGAAAAATGTTTTCTTGTATCCAAAAATAAGTTTCTTTTGTAGTTGATCCTCAAAGACACAATTATTTTTCTTAGTAATGTGATATAATTATTATATGTAATCTTTAACATTTAAAAAATATGTAAATTAAATATATATTTACCTATGGTTTCCATAATTATTTATCAAATACAGTGTAAAAATAAATTTTTTTAGTAGTAAATAAAATAGTGAGGGTCTTGGGAGACTTTGTTCATCTTAGAGTAGGATTTAGTTATTTTTTGGGTTAGTTTAGTTATTTTTGGGAATAATTATAAGATAAATTTAGTGAAAACTCTAAGGGAGTGTTTAAATAAAGGATAACATCTCATAGTTTTGATAAATTAGAGAGTATGTGGTTATTTTATCAATTACCTCCTTTTTTGGATACTTAAAATTGGATTCATATTTAGAAAATATTCAACTAGGGGTAATCACCCTAAAAAAGACTAGTTGAGTAGAAACATGATCTTCAATAGGTTCATGATGAGTGTGAAGTTTCTGGGTGTAGTAGAAATGTCATATGGGTAATTCCCAACATGGATTTTATCATAATTAATGACTAATCCAAGATGTAAATCAATGATAAATGTCTTAACCAATGGAATTTAATAAATGATTTATTAAAGTGAGATATTCATAAGTAAAATGTTGGATTGTCACAAAAATATTTATAACTCTGTCGAGAAATTAATAATTTATTTGTGATGAATTCATTCATAATTAATTAATCTAAAAAAATATCTATATCATATTTCCAAATTTTTGTAGGAATGAAGTGTGGATTCCCTCCATTCTTGATCCACATGTTCTTTACAAACCTCTAAACATCATCATAGCAATATCCAGGTTCTATCGTGGTAGATCCAAATGTGTACATCATTTTTATTTTATATCCCTGAGAATCTCTTCATGTGGGATTCTTTATGATCACTCTAAAATCGAGAGTGGTTGTGGAAGAGGATCTCTCCCTTTTTATGAGACTGTTCTTAGAGAAGGTCCTCTATAGTGATATTGGATAATTATATAGATAATTTTATTCATAACAAAAATAGAATCCCTTAGTTTTAGAAATAATATAATTTTTTAAATAATGCCATGGTTAGAAAATAATTATTTCACATGCATCCTTATTATTTTTTTAGTCCCTACATAACCCCATGTCTACAAGAATGATAATATTATTATTATTTACATGAATTTAGAAAGCTAGAGAATTAATTAAATGTTATTTACTCAAATAATATTTAATATATATCATTTATCACAAGACCTTTAAACATAGTCCACCATTCCTCCACAATGTTTATTGGTCCGTGAATAATGAATATTTATTTAATAAATAAACGTCACTTCTTTATTGACCAATAAATAAAAAAATATTAATTCAATAAACATAAAATAAGTATTTATTAAATATTCTCCTCATAAAATATTCTATCAAATAACAAGAGATAGAATATATGTGATCAAACAAACATGAGTAATCATTACACCACTTGAGAAAAAAAAATATTAATTAGAAAATATAACTACTACTACTACTATTATTAAACTGAGATTATGGATACACTTAGAGTGTGGCCCTCTTATCCACTTTCATAGGGTAATTATATGATGCATCACAATGTCCCTGGTTAGAATCCAGTATGATGCCAAATCACCCATAGGGAATGAAGTTAATGTCACAATGACATTGCAACTCATGAAGGCACATAATAAGTAGTATAATCTATTTATCATGGTATCTCTTATCAAGAAGGTTTCATGCTGGTTTTATAAACATATGTTCTCAATGTCAATTTGATAGACTTTACAAAAATGAAATTTCCTATAGAACATCACGTATATTGAATTATTTTTTGGATCAATTCCATTAATAGGAATGTGATATCAACATATATAAAATAATAGTGGATACAAATACATTCTCTCATTATTCATTAATGAAATATTATTCTTGACTCACCCAATGTATAATACATCACAACAAACATGTTTCTTCATGGTTCTCATCAATACACCAAATCACAAAACTAACTATGTAAGTTAATAATAATCCTAAATTATGATGATCAATACACACATCTACAGATATGAACACCCTATGACACATATTAACATGGATTTCCTACTGAAAGGTCTCATTCTAATAATTTCCTACACTATAAATGATGAAGTCCATCACCATGATATGGTGCCTCATAGTCCTTTGAGTCTCAAACCTTGATATAATATATCATTTCTGCCCCTAAAATTATTTTATCCTTCTATAGAAGATATATTTTTTATAATAATTTCATGACATTTTTGGGTTCTCATCATAGAGGGGAACTATTGTGACCTTTCAGTACGACAACAAATCCTTAGAAATTATTTCATAATAATTCATGCAGAAAACAGTAATTATTTGATAAGTAATATATTAATATCCAAAACTATGAATATAGTTAATAATAAAGTACACAAATTTTGATTCTAGGGAACAAACTCTAATCAATTGGGACTAAGACTACACACCTAGTTAGACACTCTTAGGGGATATTCTTTGGATGATGATATGCTCTTTATAAATCATTATAAATAATTTAAATGGAATTTGATGGTATAATATATAACAAGTTGGGTTAGAGAACCTAATTAGAAGATAAATATAGATAACCCGGTTTAAACTGAAGGAGTGATAGGTTAATCCCATTATATCTTAGTTAAATTCAATGTATCATAGTTTGAGATGAAGGATTCATTAGAGAGGACATCATAGGATTTAAAATTTATATTCATACATCCATTTACTATGACGTTATTTGATATTATCATATCCATTTTGTTTCAGTATTTTGTTGGAAATAGGATCATGAAAATAATTTTTTCGAATGTATGTCTCTAGAAATTTATATAACTAACCAAGGAATAATATTTTGTACAATTTGCTGAGATGATATAAAATATCAATACGTTCCAATTATGCTATAAATAACGAGTCTCTGAAAAACTAAGATTGTGGGGTTGATATATCATTATAAAATATATCATGAGTTTATTTTAGATTCCTTAGGTTTCTTAAATAGTTTCCAATAATTAAAAATATCATGTTTGTAATTTCATTAAGGGGGATAGAATATAACGCCCCAATATATTACTATGTAATTTTTCATTAAATAAACATTATATCGATAATTGTGTTACACACAACACCAAACTAAAATAAGAAATTGCATATTAAATGAATAGTATTGGGAAAATTTAAAATAATAAAACTGTTAGTAAATAAAATTATTCTAATCAATTAAAAATAAATAAATTATACAATTAAGAGTTCATAAAGTTTTAAAATGTCATTTTTTATAAAAGTAGTTAATCTTTATATATAGTATTTTCATATAAAAGATAATTTATAAATCATATAATTTTAATTTCTTTAATATGAACATCATTTTTAAATAAATCATACCCTAATAATATTAGAGTTAATTTTTTAATTTTGTTTAAAATAATTTATTTTTAGTTAAATAGTGGTAAAATACTAATTTTTCAAATATGGTCACTTTTATGACATTATCATAATACAATAATTACTTAACACTTTTTGAAACCTATTTTGTTTGATAATTATATATATATATATATAATAAAATTAATAAATTAAAAAAAGATGTTGAATTTATAAAACCCATGTCTAATGTTTTAAAAAAATCTACAATATCTTACTATAAAAACTATTTTTATTATCATATAATAAAATTTTATTTTCATCACTTGTATAAATTAAATATAAAAAAGATTTCATATTTTAAATCAAAAAATTTGTATTATTTAATAAGTTAAATTATTTTTTATGCATAAAATTATGACTACAAATCTTAAAGTTAATTACCAAGATAATGGTGAAAGGGTTATTCTCAAAGAAAATATTAATTAATATGGGGTCGTTTTTAAAAAACAAATTTAATTGATATAATTGATATAATAAATACTATATTATTTTTAAAACTATATATAAATATTGTATCACTTGTTTAATTGGTAATTAATCTTATATAAAATTAAGAATGCTTAATGGTTAAAATATTATTTTTCTACAAAAATAATTTTTATATATGTCATATGTTTTAACTTAAAAACAATTCTATACTATTTTGTAATTTAATCACATTAAATAAAGTAAAAATTTAGGTTTATAGCATAAAAATATGTTCAAATGTTTTATATTATATTTTCATTATAAATTTAATTACTTAGGTGAAAACTAGTTTAAAAAGTGAAACGCAAAAGGTAATTGTTAAAACCAAAATGGTAAAAGACAAAAAACATGTTTCAAACTTGAAAAAGGAATGTTTTAGAGGGATCTCCATTTAAATTTTCTGAAACACATCCTACAATAAAATATTTTCTATTTTTAATCCTTTAATCCTATTACAGTTTCGTGACATTATTTTAACATAATGATTAAATATGAAATTGTAATTTTCGTCACATATAAATGGACATCACATACACGAAATTTATAAAAACATTTAAAATATTTAGGTTATACCTAAATCTAAAAAATTATCAAATTAAAAATCTCCCCATATCCTAAAATTATTTTTCTTTCAAAAAACCCAACCTAAGGAGCCTTAAGGTGCTACCTAGGGAGAATATCTTTAATAAGATAATGTATTCTCAACTAGGCTTAATTATTTCTATATATTACCAGAACAAATATATTATATGCTGGTAAGTATGATAAAATCAATATTATTAATGTCCTAAAATTTTATTATACTAATGTAATATCACTTTTCTATCTCCCCCAAAAACCATTCAAAAAATGAAGACGTTGTCATGGGTATATGTGGACTATCGCCACCATGAACGAAATTTTCTATTTTTATAAATAGTTATTTAGTGAAATAATAAAACATTTATAGAATTATAATTATTATTAAATGATAATTATATTACTTTCCAACCCTCCTCATATTCTCTGAAAAATGAGACTATCATCCTAGTGTATGTGGAGACTATCACCTCCAAAGAATAATGTATTTTTTCCCTTACCTCATTAAATGGATAAAAATAAAAATAAATTTAATGTATAAAAATGATACTTATAAAACTATTAATATTATAGAAATATAATATTGGCTATTTTACTGGTTATAATAACAATAAATTGTAATAGAAAAAAGAAACCACCATAAATGAACATATCAATTCGCGTTTCATAATTTGAATCCATTTTTGGAAATCCTACAAAACTATATGAATTTTTTGTAATTAAATAATAAAATACATAAAAATGCATATTTATTTATATTAGTAAAATATTTTAAAAAAAATAAATTGTGTTTAACATATCAGGGAACATTCCTAAAAATTGACCAAACCACGTCAGGTAACTACCTTAAGTGAAATATATTTAGTTTATAAATAACATATGAAAATAAATAATATTTAAAAAATTAAATATAGATGAAATTTTTTCATGAGACTGTTTTTAATAAAGATGATTTAATGGTTTATTTGTTCTCTCAAATCCTCTTTCTTTGAGTGATAATTGTTTTTCATGAAATTTTAAATTCTATGTTGTTATTACTCATAGGGATATTATATTTAACTCTATATATATTTGAGGGTAAAATAAAAATATTGATTTAAATATTAATCTTCAGTGAATTTATTCTCCATAAAAGTTTGAATTTATTAAAAATTATTCAAATTCTCTTTAGTCATGATTTATATTCAATTTCCATATTTTCTATTCATATATATTTTACCCTTTATATTTGAAAACTTAATTATGTCTTAAATTATGTGACCCTAAAATTTACAAACTCCTTTTAAAATAAAATTTTATTGTTTTTTTTGGAATTATGGGTTTCCAGCAATAGTATATTAAATATTGAAATATTTTACCTTTAATGATTGAATATTTTATCTTGCACTCCAAATTTCCTTGAAAACCCATTATATACATTTCAAATGATTCATTATTTAAGATATTTTAAATATATATATATATATATTTTAAAAAAATAACTACAACTCATTTAAAATTACTTTTGAATGTGACATGTAACATCATCATTATGAGATTGGGAAAAAAATTAATACACTTTTGTGGTTTCTCTCATTTTATGAGCATTCTTATTTGTGAAGCATCATTTCCATGTTTTAATGTGGATTTCTAAATGATTTAAAATCCTGGTGATTTTGAGAAGAAAAGGAATTATTTTTATATTTTTCAAATGTAAAACATTTATTTTTAAAAATAATTTTTTATTTAAAAGGGATTTAAAAGCTTCTGTTTTAAAGCAGGAATGCATCAGTGTTTATTTAGCATCTCAAAGAATGTTTTCAAAAACAAATTTATCTTCACAAATTAATTTTTAGAATTGTTTTTTTTATTAAAGGATAATTTCTAAATAGTTCAATGTATTTCATTTTAAAGATTTTTATAATTTTCTCCCATTTTAAAAAAAGTTTCATTTACTTGTATTTTTCTAGTGATTTTTCCAATGATCATAAAATGGTATTCTTAGTCTATGTCAAAATCCATAATTCTCTTTATGTAACACAATAGATATTTTTTAGCCACAATCAAAAATATTTCTTTGGATATCTTTTGATTTTTTCTTCCAATGTTTTCCATGAATCGCATCACTTTTACATGGGTTAATTAAACGGTTTTTGAAATATAAATGATTGATTGGTGGGGTCCTATATAATACTCCTAAGAAGAGGTTAATGATTCAGACCTTATGAAATAATGATATTGATCATGAATATGATCTATATTAACTATATTCACAAGATTAATTATGAACAAGATTTGGATTAGCTATGTTAAAAATACTTAGCATGAACATGATTTGGATTCACTATTTTCAAAATATTGAGAATGAACACAATTAAAAATAGATAAATTCATAATATTGATAATGAAATAAATCTGTCTTACTATGGTCACAATGTTTTTATTTCTTAAGCTTTTGTTAATTCCAGTGTTCATAATCATAATATTATTTTATACTCTATGTATAATGTTTATTATCTCATGTTTTCACACACTTTTTCCATGGTATATGTTTTTAAATTTAATATAAAATTTCGTTTTATAATCACTTATGGGAAACTATTATTTTTTCATTCTACTTTCAATAAGATATATCTCATGTGCTCATGTTTTCACTTATTCTTATGATTTAACCCATGACGTAATGTTGACATGTTTTACTTTTCTAAGAATTTGAGCTCACCTCTTTCTTATGTTTCCCTTATATAGGTTATAAATATAAATATAATCTATCATAAGTCTAGAGAGAGTATAGTGTGGCTTGATTATGGAAGAATATTCACAAGAATCACAAAATAAGTTTCTTATATAATTGATCCTCAATGAAACTAAACCTTCTGTTATCGGGATTGTGTGATTACTTAGAGACGTAATGTTTAATTTAAGGAAATGATTTAAAATAATGTTTTGTTTAACTTTTGTTTCCTTTGTTTGAATCAAATCAAGTTTGTGAATAAAGCTTCTTTATCACTAGATCTGGAGTTTAGGTCCCTGATGCCATATTTCAAGAGTTGGAACACTAGAAATGCAAGTTCTTCTCCCCTAAATAGTATACACATAGAACACGATGACCACCGCACCACTATGCCTTATACCACAACCACCACTCATATCTTAACTTGTCTAACCAAACAAGAAACCCCTACCACTATCATTCCATTCTTACTCCTCACAAAGACCACCTCCACTAATACTAAGACACCCCGATATGTAGTTTTCCAAGCTCATTATCTATACTCATTATTCAACATGGCATCATCCCTTGATATTATTAGCCAACTCTATGTTTAGTGCCTTATCATCTATACATGACAAAAAATTGGTAGTGTGGATACTAAGAGAGGAGGAATGAGTGAAGGAGAGAATAAGATAATACCATGTGGAATTATTCAATGATATAACGTTATAACAATATAGTCGCACTATATATAGGTAAAAATTAATCCATCAAATCTTATGAAATCAATGGATAAAGGGTAGATAATTTCATAATGGAAATTCAATAATCAAAAAAAATTAAAATAAATTATTAAATTATCATCCATGATAACCCATGGAGATAGTAGGTATTTGAAAAATAATATTAAAATATAAAATTAATAATGCATAGATTAATGTAAAATAACAAGGTCCTACTTCAGTGGTGAATCATTGACACATCAATCAATTGTTGTCTTAATTATTAAAAATTTCATCATCGTGTGATCTAATCATTGATGTCATCTCAGTTCTATCCTCGATTCATTAACCCATCATCTTTAACAAAGAGAATCTCATTTTCTCTAATCATACCTCTAGTGTTTACAAAGATAAAAGGGGATACCCCTAAAGGAGAAACATAATTGGAAATTTATAAGGGGAAACTAAGGTTTTTAACACTCACTAATCAATAATTAATTTACTAAATTAATAAAATTAAATAATAAATAAACCCATGATGGAAAATACACAAGGGTCTTGATGTGAACTAAGTTTACACCTCTTCAACAATAAATACTATAATTTGGATTCATCTATGGAGTTAGTTTTCTCATTAAATGATTTATTTAGAATTAACAACCATTATTTCAAACAATTTAAACATATGGGGGAAATTTTAATATTTTTATTCTCACTATATTGTCATTGATACCCCCACTAAACTTATAATTACAAATGAGTTCAACATGAGGGTAAACAAATCACTCTAAATGAAAAAAAAAACCTTCATATAGTTTTATTGAGGGTGGTCCCAAGGGTAATGGTTCCATATCCTTGGAGGGGTCCTAAACTCTAAAACTCAAAAGTTGACTTAATTATAATTCCGCAAAAACCATGGTCATTAAAATTTTAATGATATTAATGAGAGAATATATTAATAAATACATTATTATTTTTTATAAATGTTACGAAATTAATTTATCTCTATTGTTTTATACAGTAAGAATTTCTCAATAAAATTGAGAGATAGTTAATTAATTACTCACTGGTGGTATTGGAATTTGTAGATATTATCAATAAGGGGGATAGATAATGAAAGGGTAATATTGAATTTGAATCATGTATGTTGTATTAACATCGAACCTGAAGTAAGAGAATAAAGTGTACAATGAATTATGATGTAAAGTATTTTTTTAATAAGAGAAAAAGTCAATATATGTTGTGTGAAGATGAATAACCCGATGAGTGGGGAGACTAAAGAACATAATAATTATTATAAAGATTAGAGAAACATTGGTCTATATGAATGTGTTCTTTTAATAATGAGGTTGTCGATGCTAATAGTTTTATGTGCATAATCAAAATAGAAGATTGACTAAATTGACGATATAGGGGGATGTATCAATAAGGTTCAACATCTTATTTTAGATGACTATGGAATTATGAGATTATAGGTGTTTTAAAAATTCAAGGATGGGATGGACTAGATCCTTTTTCTTGAGAAGAATTGGGCTCAATATTTATTTTTTAATTATGTTACATGGATTTTTATGATTATGTTGAATATTAAATCCCTATGTAGAAGAAGGGGTGGGATATTACTTCTGGGTAGAATTTTTCATTTTTTTGCATAAAACATTATGTATAGTATAAAATTTAAACATGGATGATGATTCATGAGAGGTCATCATTTACTGATACGATAATGGTGATAAATTAATTAATCACTACGGGAAAACTGGTTTTTGCGACGGGAATAAATCTCTTCACAAATAGTCAGTTGAAGAGGTTATTTCTGAAGGAAAAATCAACCCATCACAAAAACTGAGAGGCAGTAAACACTAGTTGTGATGGGGATCCCCCATCGCAACTAGTTCGACCCCCGGAAGGGAATTTGCGATGGGACCCGTCGCAAATAACCAACAGCGGTGAAAACATATTTGCGACGAGATGTTGTCCCGTCGCAAATAGTGTGTCAGCAGGTAACGTTTTGCGACATAACCCATCGCAAATAACCTTTTAACCGCTGATAGTAATTAATGTGGCAGACAGTATTTGCGACGGGATTATCTTCGCAAATAGTCTTGTCACAACTAATCTAACCTATATATACCCCCATCCATTTTTTCTTTCCTCATCCTCAATTCCTTCTTTATCTGCTTCTCTAAGCTCTAATTTTAGAGTGAAAAGTTTTTAGAGTTAGTTTTTTATGAAGAAGTTGTGAAGCCATCTAAAATTATAAGACATCATGTTGAAAGATATTTATGTTTCATTTAATTTAGTATTTATTTCATTTCTTTATATTAATTTTAATTATTGTGGATTGGTTGTAATTAAATAAGATTTAAATTGTTTTGTCATCAATATTTGTTTGTGATAATAAAATTCAATTATTAGTACTAATTCTTAGTGATTGGTTATAATTAATAATTATTAATGATAATTAGTAATGTAGATAAATAATTAGCAGTAATTAGTATTTTGTACCTTTATTTGGAAGTAATTAATAGTAATTAACACCAATTAGAAATAATTAGAAATAAATAGTAATAATTAGAAAAAAATAGTAATAAATATTTATATTTATTAATAAATACTAATAATTAGTAATAAATACTAATAATTAGTAATAAGTATTATTAAATACTAATAATAAGTAATAATTAGTAATAACTAGTAATAACTAGTTATAAAGAACAATAAATAGTAATAAATACTGATAATTAGTAATAATTAGCACAAAATACTAATAAATAGTAATAATTAGTTATAATTAGTAATAAATACTAATAATTAGTAATAAATACTAATAATTAGTAACAAATACAAATAAATAGTAATAAATACTAATAAATACTAACAAATACTAATAAATACAAATAAATAGTAATAAATAGTAATAAATAGTGATAAATAGTAATAATTAGTAATAATTAGTAATAATTAGAAATAAATAGTAAAAAAAAGTAATAAATACTAATAAATAGTAATAAATTGTAATAAATGGTAATAAATACTAATAATTAGTAATAGTTAGTAATAAATTGTAATAAATTGTAATAAATTGTAATAAATTGTAATAATTAGCAATAATTAGTAATAATTAGTAATAAATACTAATCATTAGTAAAAATTTGTAATAATTAGTAATAATTAGTTGTAAATACTGATAATTAATAATAATTAGTCATAATTGGTAATAATTAGTAATAAGTAATAATAATTAGTAATAATTAGTAATAATTAGCAATAATTAGTGATAAATACTAATAATTAGAAATAAATGCTATTAATATGTAATAATTAGTAATAATTAGTAATAAATAGTAATAAAGAGTAATAAAGAGTAATAATTATTAATAAGTAGTAATAATTAGTAATAATTAGTAATAATTAGTAATAATTGGGAATAATTAAAAATAATTAATGATAATTAGGATTGATTAGGAATAGTTATCAATAATTAGGATTAATATAATTAATTAAGATTTATTGGGATTAATTTTGATTAATTAGGAAAAATTATCAATAATTATCAGTAATTAGGATTAATAAGAAATAATTTGAATTAATTAGGATTAATTATGATTAATTGGAATTAATGAGCATTAATTTGGATAAATTAGGATTAATTAAGAATAATTAAGAATAATTAAGATTAATTAAGAATTATTTGGAATTATTATGAATAATTAGGAATAATTAGGATTAATTTGGATTAATTTGGATTAATTGGGATTAATTTGGAATAATTAGAACTAATTAGGATTAATTAGGATTAATTAGTAACAATTATGATTAATTACAAATAATAAGAATTAATTAGGAACAATTTGCATTAAATAAAAATAATTATGAATAATTATGATTATTTATGATTAAATAGGATTAATTTGGATTATTTAGTAATAATTATAAATAATTTGGATTAATTTGTAATAATTCAGATAAGTTAGTAATAATCAGTAATAATTAGTAATAATTAGTAATAATTAGTAATAATTAGTAATAATTAGTAATAATTTGTAATAATTATTAATAATTAGTAATAATTAGTAATAATTTCTAAAAATTAGTAATAATTTGTAATAATTAGTAATAATTAGTAAAAATTTGTAATAATTAGTAATAATTTTTAATAATTAGTGACAATTAGTAACAATTAGTAACAATTTGGAATAATTAGGAACAATTATTAATAATTATGAATAATTAGGAGTAATTAGTAATAATTAGTAATAATTAGTAATAATTATGAATAATTATGAATAATTAGTAATAATTAAGACTAATTAGGAATAATTAGGAATAAAATAAATTGTAATAAATTGTAATAACCTGGCATAATTTCCAATGGATTTGTAGAAATCATTTTTCTCGATGACTTTTCTCCTTTCAACTTCCATAGACTCCAAACATTATGAAAAGTATGCTTCTAATTATGCATATCCAATATCGTATGCAAGATTTTGAATATGAGTTCATAAGACCACATCTTTTATAATGACTTCAGGTGGTGAATGTTGAAACAAGATGATTCATCGACGAAAAGGGGGTCCTTTTTTCAGGCAGCTCATTTACTTGTATCTTTCTCACACTAAAATCACATTGAAGAATCTGCTCCGAGGTACGCTTATACATTGTCATATGCATGAGAATGAATATTCGTACCTCCCACCAGATTCATCATTGTGATTTTATTGTGAGAAAGTTTCTAGTAAATGAGCCGCGAGACAAAATAGTAGTTGTTAATCCATTGGAAATTGTGTTGCCCATAATTAATGGTAATTATTAATAAGTAGTTGTAATTATTTATCTTTCTTTTGGGAAAATGTTTTTCTAATTTTAAATTATTGAAAAATGGTTATGATTTTATATTTTGTAGAAAAATATGGAACAAGGAAGTCGAGAACAGTCATTATTAAATTACCACGCTTGGATAAATCAACACAGAAATCTAAATGGTTCTAGTTTAAATCATGTATATATTGACGGTTTTGAAGCTTTATTATCATTTGAATCATCAAAACCAGAATTTTCTTCAAAAGGCACAATTTAGTGTCCTTGTAAAAAATGTGCTCTGAGAATGTTGGACACATTTGACAAGGATGGGGTACATCTCTTGTGGTTTTTTTTCAACCAGATTATGTTTTTTGGTATTAATACGGTGAATGCAGTTCCAGAGAAGATACAAATAACTTGATTCAGGATCCATTACAGTTTAAAAATTTTGTAAATAATGTTGCAGGTTCATCTGTTCAAAAAACTAAAACATAGAATGATATTGATTTAACTTCTAAGTTAGAACCATCCTAATTTTATGAGTTATTGAGGTCTGTTAAGGATGAATTATATCTTGGTTACAAGATAAGAAAATTATAATTGGTTGAAATTTTTTTTCCTATTAAGTCACATAATGCAATGTCAAACAACTATTTTGATCACATATTTTCTTTAGTTAAAACATTGTTACCCAAAGGAAATGTGTTACCAGTAAATTACTATCAGAGTAAGAGGCTGCTTCATAATTTGGTGCTTTGTTATCAGAAGATTCATGCTTGTGCGAATGATTGCATCATATATTCTAGTAAAAATGATTCATTGGATAGTTTTACCACCAGTTGACAATTGAGGTATAAAAAAGATCAACTGGGGAAGTCTAAATCAATTCATGTAAAATAGTTGAGATATTTCCCCCTCACACCCAGGTTGCAGTGATCATTTATATCTCAGAACAAAGCATCAATGATGTCTTGGCACAAAACCAAGATTTCAACCGATAAAACCTTGAACCATCCATCTGATGGTGGTTCATGGAAACATTTTGACCAACTACATCTGTCTTTTGCTTTAAAATCCTAGAATGTGTGATTGGGTCATTTTACTGATGGTTTTTGTCCATTTGGTTCTTACGGTAGTAGGTTTTCATGTTGACATGTCTTTATAACTCTGTAAAATTTACCACCATGGATGTTGATTGATAAAACACATTTTCATTAAATATTTTATTGATAATAAATGATAATATTTTCCTCACATTGTGCTAAATATGTTTATTTTTAAAATATTTCGGATTAGATCATTCATTTGAAAATTTGATGGAAATTCCAGTTTTACCCTTTATAATTCACTGTAGTATTTCAAAGATATATATTTCATTATTTATTTGGACTTGAAATTTTGTAACTATATTCCTAAATTAATGAGATACAACTTTATTTCAGGACATTGGAGTTAAAATGTATATTTGGTTGGACTAAATGGACCATGAAGTCAAATGTGGGATGGACCCACCAGTTTGGATATCCGTTTTCTATTGGAGTCATAAATTCTTCATACGAGCTTTGATTGCTCCCAAATTTTGAGAGGATCGCATGAACTCAGTTATGAACAAATCAGTCTTCTAGAAGAACTTCTGGTTCACGCATTTGTGATGATAAATGGGTGGTGCGATTTGGATTAAAATATTTGGCTGAGATTCCCCATTCTCACTTGAAACCTCTTTAAACCTAGCCTCCCCTTCACTCTATAAATTAGTTTTTCACATTTGTATGGGTTGGTACATGAATTAGGTAGTTTAGGGAAGAGTAGAAGTGGATCCACTCCAATTCTAAAACCATTTCAATAAGGGATTCTCTTGATGTAAGTATCACTTGGACGAAGCCATCTTCTTCTTCTTCGTGTTATAATACTTTTGTTTGTGTAATAAACTCATTAGTTATTTTGTAATTTCTTCAATTGTAATCTGTTTTATTCATTTATCTTCCTATTAATCTTCCTCTGTGTGCTGTAATTCAGTATTGGATATGAGATTGGGGTCTACCCTTTCAATCATTTTCTCAGGCAAAACATCTCCATGATGACCACACCGCCCATAGAAGAGAAGTTTTCTAGTGATCGATCTATATTATACCCTATTCATTTTATTATTTTGAATCATTGAGCTATAATAATTCACTTAATATGATCCCTGAATTGTGTTTTTAAATTATAAGAATCTATGCAAGCAATTGAACAATTAAAACAAAAACACACGAGGTATATTATTTTGTGAATTGTGGAAGCATGATATTAATCTGTAATACATGACCACATAGTAAAAACTTTTAGAGTTAAAATATAATCCCTAAACAAAATTCATATTCATTTTTCAGAATGTATATGTTCCAAAATTTACCACTGGCCATAATCTTGATTTATAACATCAATCAAAACTGGGTTCTAGGATTGCATGTTCTGAAGCTAGCCTCGGGTTTAACTCATTTCATCTTTATGCTTAGGTTAACTCCCATAGGGTTTGAGGGTTTACAAATTAAGGGATCATAATTATGTGGATAATAATTTAAATGATAATGATTAATAAGTAAAGGAAGAGTTATATTTAGAGTGATTATTCCTTTTAAATATTTTCTAAGAAAAACATCTTCTTTTTGGGTCATTTTAATCGAACATCATTTCAAAAATAAAAACAAAAAAAATACAATTTTCTTACAGAAAACTTCATAATGTTTTATAAATGATAAACAATTGGATCATTTTAATTAGTATTCGTAATTCCTTTTATTTTATTTTTAAAATACATTTAATTTTTTGTAAACTTTACTTCCTCCTTTGAGAGACGACCTTGGTCAGCCACTATACTGCACCTAAGTACCCCCAAAACCATTATTCAATTTTAGTGAACCCACAATAGAACCTTTAAAATTGACACCATTTCAGGGTATTCAAGTAATTATTTCAACTATTTAGATATTTTTATTTTATTTTACATTTTATTCTCGTTTTCTTTTCTTTCTTCCTTCTTTACCCAATCTGAATTCTTTTCTTCTTTTGTTTTCTTCTTCTTCTTTTTAGACCATCTACTCAAACTTCTCATATTTTATTTTATTAGGGTACAATTTTATTCTTTCATTTTTATTTTATTTATGACATGAACTAATATCAAATACATCTTAGATCTTGATAATGAGATTAAAGATATCCTTCGGTCTCAAATTAGATATTCTCACTCTACGGGAAGTTTTAACATTCAACTAGTTGGAGAGTTCATCTACTCCAAGAATATTGAAATTGCATGCAATTGAAATTAAACAATAAAACAAGAACTAATGGATGAAAATAATGGAAATAAACGTAATATAACCATTTGATAATTGGATTCACCTGATATAAAATATCATCAAAATTGTATTACATACCCTAATCTCAAATTAAACATTAAATTGAAATCTTGATTAATTCACCTTGTTCCTAAATTTCATGGATTATCTGATGAAAAATCCAAATAAATATTTAAAACAATTTAATTTGGTATTATCGACCTTAAAACAAATAAATGTTTTTGAAGATCAAGTAAAATTAAGAGTATTCCCATTCTCACATGATGAATCTACAAAGGATAGGATGTGTTATTTACAACCTAAAAATGTAACTTGTTGAAACAATTTGAAACATCTTTTCTTGTAGAGATTTTTTCCAGAATCAATGACCACTTCCATTCGTAAAGAGATCTATGGGATCAAGAAAGTACAAGGGGAGTCAATGTATGAGTATTGGAAGTGATTCAAGATATTGTGCACAAACTTCCCACATCACCAAATCAGTGAGAAAATCCTCATCCAATACTTCTATGAAGAAATCACACCTACTGGGGGAGAATGGTGGATGTCATAGTTAGAGGAGAATTGTTGGACAAAAAACCAATAGCTTCACCTGCATTGATTGAGAAAATGACCCAAAACTGGCAACATTTTGGTGATTGAGGTGCACCACATGTCTGAGCAGTATATCTGGTAAGTCCTTCTTCTCTTGAAAGTCATTTGATTGATACTAACTTCGAATAATTGACCCCTATGGTGACTCAAATTTCACAGGCTCAAAATACATCCATATCCCCTCCTTCAAGTCCATGTGGCATTTTCCCTGAAACTGACCACCCAACTGACTGTTTCCCCCAACTAAAATAAACAGATGATTATGAAGCAGTGTTTTCTTGGAAGACCATATCAGTTATAACAACTATAACCATATCTCCAAAAAGAAGTTTGATTCATTTTATCCAATATAAAACCAAGGGTGGAAGGATCTATCAGACATGAGGTATGTATCTGGAAAAAAACAAAGTCCCCATTTTCAACAAAACTTCCAGCATCATCAACCTTACCAACAGGGTTTCCAAAAACCCCAAAGGAGATTTGAATATCAAGAATCAACAAGTCAAAAAAAGTGGAATTCTAAACTAAAGGAATATTCTAACACTGATGATATTTTGAAGAAAATGTTTCTTAATCAACAGAATGAGCTGAAGAGTCAAGGTTTAGAACTAAGGGAGTTGAAGACACAAATGACCCAGATTTCCACTGCCCTCTATGAATTGGTAAGTAAGAATTCTGGAAATCTACCTTCCCAACCTACTCGAAATCCCAAGGGTAATGTCAGTGCCATCACATTGAGAAGTGGGAAGAAAATGAATGATACATCTATACCTACCATTCAACTAGGATTCACCTCAAATACAGAAATGCCTCATTCCACACCAACTAATGAGAAATCCAAGGAGAAAGATAAATGTAAGAAAAATATTGATGATGTTCCTCCTAAACCCCTTCAATTTCAAAACAATGTTTTACAAAACAAGAATATGGCTAAAGAGGTGATGTAAAAAAGATGTTATGGACACATCCAAACATGTGGAGATCAACATACCTCTACTTGAATCCATCAAGAAAATCCCAAGGTATGTTAAATTTAAAAATAACTTTGTACCAATCGATTAGGGATCAGGGAAAATGAGTGGATCAATCATGGAAGGAATCTATTTGTGCTCATTTCACCAACTCTAAAAATGCCAATAAAGTGTAAGGATGCCAGTACATTCACTATCCCGTGACTCATAGGGGAGTTGCACTTTTTTTATTCTCTTTGTGATTTAGAAGCTTTAATAAATGTGATGACTCACTCTGTATTCTCTTCTTTACTAGTTGGTGAGTTGAAGCCGATGATAGTAGTTGTAATGTTGGAGAAAAGAGCTATGACATATCCAGAAATAATCCTTGAGGATGTACATGTTCAAGTAATAGACATGATCTTTCTGGTAGATTTATGCATGCTTAACATGGAGGATGATCAGGTAAGTTCTCATGATCCCATTATCTTAGGTAGAACCTTTATCAAAACTACAAAAACTATCATAAATGTCAATGAGGGTACACTTTCCATGGATTTGGGAGATGCAGTTGTGATATTTAATGTTATGGACTCCTTGAAGTACCCCTAAGAGGACCATTTTTTTGTTGTTATCTCCCATTTTGAACCACCAAATAAAAACCCCATAGAATTTTTTTATCCTATGCATAGGTAAATTATGATTATTGGTTCTAGTTTGATGTCTAATAGTACTTACACACCTATTTATAATGCACAATACTCTCTTAGATTTGATTTTGAAATGGATTTATATTCTGATTTTGATCATGTGAACTCTGATTATGACATGGTTTCTTAGTATGATGATGGATTTGATGCATTATTCTCTAATTTTGATGTTGTATATTTTGATAATTATGTTCTTTTGCACATATTTTAGTTCTTTCAATTTATCTTTCCATAAATCACTCCTACATTATAATTCAATCTATTACCACTAAATATAAAATACTCATACTTATTTAGTGGTGAGAAATTACCTATTATCATTTCTAACAATCTCCCTTTTTAACATAATAAACACCTTTTTAATCTTTTGAGGGATAACATTAAGGAAATCGGGTGGACCTTGGCTGACATATCTGGTATTAGCCTCTTCATTTTAATGCATATGATTCTTTTGGATGATGGGGCTAAACCAGTTAGGTATCCACAAAGGAGACTCAATCTAACTCTTTTGGAGGCTATTTAAAATGATGTGGAAAATTTACTAGAGGCAGGTATAATCTATCCCATTTCAGATTCAAAGTGGGTGAGTCCTATTCATGTTGTGCCTAAGAAAAGTGGTGTTACTGTTGTCAAAAATGAGAAATATGAGATAGTTCCAAAAAGGTTGCAAAATAGTTGGTGTGTGTGGATTGAATATAGGAAAACTAAATCAATCTTCTCAAAAGGACCATTTCCCCTCCCATTTATTGATCATATTTTTGAGATACTTATTGGTAAAACACACTATTCTTTTCTAGATGGATTTTCTAGATATTTTCATGTTCCTATTTCTCTGAAGGATCAAGAGAATAAAACATTCACTTGTCCATTTAGTACATTTTCCTATCGAAGGATTCCATTTGGACATTGAAATTCCCCCAGGCACCTTCAAATGATGCTTGGTGAGTATTTGTTTTGATTTTATTGAGACCTTCATGGAGGTATATATGGGTGATTTTAGAGTGTATGGAACCTCATTTGATGAATTTCTATGTAGTTTGGAAAAGGTTTTTAATCATTTTTTTGATAAGAATCTTTTATTCAACATTGAAAAGTGTCATTTCATTTTAGAGCATGCCATTATCTTAGGGCATGTAGTGTCACGACATGGGATAAAGGTCGACAGTTCTAAGGTAGATATTGTTTCATCCTTACCGTATACTTCATGTGTGTGTGATGTTATATCTTTCCTAAGACATGCATGAATTTATTGGTGCTTCATCAAAGATTTTAGTAATATTGCTCTTCCTTTTTCACGATTACATAAAAAGGATTCTGATTTTGTGTTTGTTGATTCTCGTAGGACTTCCTTTGATGAGCTAAAAATTGTTTGACCACTCCACCAATCATACATCCCGCACGGTGGGAGATTACTTTTGAGCTTATGTTTGATGACTCCAACTTCGTTGTTGTAGCTGTCTTATCTCATAGGGTGGAGGGATGTTTACATGTGATTTCCTATGCATCGAGGACACTGTATTCAGCCCAATAAAACTACACAACCACCTAAAATGAGTTTCTTTCTGTCATATTTTCTTTAGATAAATTATAATCATATTTATTGGGATCTAAAGTAGTTTCTTTTTTCAGAAAATGCAGCTATGAGTTACCTCTTGAAGAAGTTTGATGCAAATCCCTGGCTAATCTGATGGATGCGCGTTCTTCAAGAATTTTAATTGAGATAAAGGAAAAGAAGGGGTCAAAAAACTTGGTGGCGGACCACATGAGTAGGCTTGTTCACATACTAGAGGAGGACACCTTTGACTAGGTACCACTTTGGGACACTTTCCATGATGAACATATTTACTCCATCTCAGGTACGCAACTTTGGTATGCTGATTTAGTGAACTACCTTGTTGCATCTCAAATCCCTGTAAATTTAAAGAAACATCAAGTCAAAAAAATTAAATAGTGTGTCAAGATTTTATATTTGGGATGATTCATACCTCTTCTATATGTGTAGTGATCATGTTATTAGTAGGTTTTTTCCTAATCATGAGTTTGATTCTGTTTTATAGTTTAGCCATACACTTGCATGTGGTGGACACTTTGGACCCCAACAGATAGCTAGGAATGCCTTAGACTCTGGATTATATGGTCCTAGCTTATTCCATGATGGTCATCTGTTTTGAAAGTCATTCTCGTGTTGCCAACACATTGGTAATATTTCTGGGAGACACGAGATGCCCCAACAACCCATATTATTCTGTGGGACTTTTGATTTATAGGGAATTGGTTTCGTGGGACATTTTTCTAGTTCATTTAGTTTCTTATATATTTTTGTCTTCATTGATTATGTGAGAAAATGGGTGGAGTCTAAGGACACCATGACTGATGATTATCATGTTGTTGTGGAATTTGTCAACGTGCAGATGTTTTGTAGGTTTGGAGTACTGAAGGCTATCATCAATAACCCAGGGACACACTTCTGCAATTAGAATCTTTCTTCCCTTCCTCAAAAGTATGGGGTGACACAAAAAAACATCAACATTATACTACCCCCCAACAAATGGCCAGGCTGAGATTTCAAATCATGAGTTGATTTTTTTTTAGAAAATCGTGCTTTAAAATATGAAGGATTGGAGTAGGCACTTGGATGATGTGCTTTGGGCTTATAGTACATTATACAACACACCCACTGGTATGTCCCCATTTTGGATTGTTTTTGGGAAAGTGTTTCATCTCTTTGTGGGTGGAGGGACGTTCAAATGTGATTGCCTATGCGTCGAGGAAACTGGATTTAGCCCAATCAAATTACACAACCCCATAAAAGGAGTTTCTTGTAGTCATATTTTCTTTAGATAAATTTCATTCATATTTATTGGGCTCTAATGTAGTTGTTTTTTCTAAACATGCAGCTATGAGGTAACTCTTGAAGAAGCCTAATTCAAACTCATGGCTAATCCGATGGATTCTTCTTCTTCAAGAATTTTATATTGAGATAAAGGAGAAAAAGGGGTCAGAAAACCTAGTGGTGAACCACATGAGTAGGCTTACTCCCACACTAGAGGATAACACCATTGACCAGGTACCACATTGCGACACCTTTCCTAATGATAATCTTAATTCCACCTCATGTACGCATCCTTGGTATGCTGATTTAGTGAACTAACTAGTTGCGTTCAAAATACCTACAAATTTAACAAAACATTTAGTCCAAAAATTAAAGAGTGAGTCAATACTTTATGTTTGGGATGATCCATACATCTGGAACATGTGTGTTGATCATGTTATTAGAAGGTTTGTTCCTGATCATGAGTTTGAGTTTATTTTATTGTTTTGTCATATAATTTCTATTTGTGGACACTTTGGACCCCAACTGACAACTATGAAAGTCTTAGACTTTGGATTATATTGTCCTATCTTATTCCATGATGCTCATGTGTTTTGCAAGTCATGCACATGTTTCCAACACATAGGTAATATTTCTATGAGACACAAGATGCCCCAACAACCCATATTATTCTGTAATATTTTTTATGTATGGGGCATTGATTTTATTGGACCTTTTTTTTAGTTTATTAGGTTTCTTATATATTTTGGTTGTCTTTGATTATATAAGAAAATGGGTGGAGGATAAGGTCACTAGGACTGATGATTCTCATGTTGTTGTGGAATTTATCAAAGCACATATATTTTGTAGGTTTGGAGTACCGAATTACATTATCAGTGAGCAAGGGACACACTTCTACAATTATAAACTGTCATCCCTTCTTCGGAATTATGGGGTGACACACAAAACATCAACACCATACCACCCCCAAACAAATGACTTGGATGAGGTTTCAAAGATTGAGTTGAAACTAATTTTGGAGAAAACTGGGTAGATGAATATGAAGGATTGGAGCAAGTGCATGGATGATGTGATTTGGGATTATAGGATAGTATACAATACACTAATTGGTATTTCTCCATTTCGGATTGTTTTTGGGAAAGTGTGTCATCTCCCTATGGAAGTTGAGAATCACGATTATTGGGCTATAAGGAAATGTAACATAGATTTGTCCCAAGATCAAATCCAAAGGAAGATACAAATTCAAGTGCTTGAGGAGATTCGATTTTATTCCTATGAGAACTCAAGTCTCTACATGTAATGATCAAAAGAATCCCATGAAAAAATTATCCATAGAAGATAATTTCAAGTGGGATATAAAGTCTTACTCTATAGTTCATGACTGAAGCTAATTCCTGGTAAGTTTCCTTCTAGGTGGTTAGGTCCTTATTTTGTGACTAATTTTTTTCCTTATGGTGTAGTGGAGATCACATAAGAGGGCACAAGAAGGAGCTTTATTGTCAATAGGAAATGTTTGAAGAAATATATTCAGGTACTTCTTACTAATGCAGTGGATTTCATCATACTGCATGACCCCATCATCACTTGATCATATCAGGTTGTTCCTAACCCATTCACTTTTATATTATTTTTCCTATTTAACATTATAAATTTTATCTGCATATATCATCTCATTGTTTCACAATTAGGACAATGCAATATTTTAAGTGAGGGGAATGGGACAACATTTTGGTGTAGATATTTATTATTTTCATTTGTGTGTTTTATGTGTATTTTCAATTCAGTTTTTGGTTAAAATTTTCAAAAAATAAATATATATATAAAAAAGAAAAAATATATCATGTAACATTATCATGTGGAACATATGAAAAATGCATGTTTTCAAAATTCATTTATAGAAATACAATCATGATTAAGATTTCATTATGAAGGGTTGACTTTTATAAAAATTGAAGTCGTGGATGTTATGAATGGTTGTTTCATTAAAAAACCTTTTAGATTTTGGAATCATTATATGTGATATTTATTCTTGTTAAATTGTGTCATTGATTTCTAAACACAATTTTTCACACAATCCTAACTTGTGAGTTTGTATTACCTAATGGAGTGTATGTTCAGGGTAAGTAATTATTTTCAACTTATAACATGGCCTTTCCAAACATTCAGTTCCCTTCCTATTGTATCCATCACTATACCAGATTGACCAATGCATTTTCACCTAATATATGACTATTTTAATCCCTCTAAAAAAATTCAATAAAATATAAAAATCAAAAAAACAGTTAATAAAGATGGAAGTGATGAAATGTACAACACCTGGAAATATTTAGGTCAGGATCTCATGGTTTAACTTCTGGAAATTCTTAAATTAGTGGGTTTTGTATTTTGATTGAAATGGATGTTGAATAGTTTCGGTTGAATAGAATTAGGTAAGAAGAAAAAATTTTATTGACTAGAATATACTAGATAAAGGGTGGAGAGACAAGCTTGGAATGGTTGGCACACACACACATGGATAATTAGTGGCATGGTAGAGCCATGAATTGTTTATCTATGATTAGTGTTATGAATCTCACTGGATTTTGTTTTCACACAATTTATGAGACAATGAAATTAAAATTAATTGATATTGACTCTTGATGGGATTCTTACTTTACTTATATTTTCACTCTGGATTGAGAAATTTTTATATGCATATCTTGTCCAAATTTTTTCGAATACATGATAAAAGGATTTCTCCATGAATTCCAAAGGGTAAGTGTGGGGGAGTTGATAAAATTAATTTTTTATTGAATATTTTTTTGATAATAAATGATAAAATTTCCCCACATTATGTTAAATATATTTATTTATAAAATATTTGGGATTAGATCATTCATTTGAAATTTTGATGGAAATTCGAGTTTTACCCATTATAGAGCACTATATTATTTCAAATATAAATATTGTAAGATTTATTATTTGAAATTGAAATTTTGTAATTGTATTCCTTAATTAATGGTATAAAACTTGTGTTAAGGAAATTGGAGCTAAAATGTACATTTGGTTTGACTAAATGGACCATGAATTCAAATGTGGTCTCGACCCGCCAGATTGGGTATTGGTTCTGTATTTGGGAAATAACATCTACATCCGAGCATGGATTGGGCCCCAACGTTTATAAAAGATCCCCAACACAATTTTTCAAAAATCATTATTCTCTAATAATATATGGTTCACACATTTTGGAGGTTAAATAGGCAATGAATGTAGGATTAAAATATTTGGCTGAGATTCCCCATTCACACTTAAAACCTCATTAAACCTAGACTCCCATTCACTCTATAAATTGGTGTTTCTATAATTTTTATGGGTTGGTATTTTAATTGGGATGTTTAGTGAAGACAAGTAGGGGATCCACTCCAATTCTCCAACCATTTCAGCAGGGGTATCTCTTGAAGCAAGGATCCCTTCGACGAAGCCTTCTTCTTCTTCATTGTGTTGTAATACTTTTGTTTGTGTAATAATATCTTAGTTCTTCATTAATTTATTCTATTTTCCTCAATTTTGTTCATTTATATTCTTATTAATCTTCCAATTTGGTCTGTAATTCAAGAGTGGATATGAGATTGGGTTCGACCCTTTAAATCCTTTTCTTATGCAAAACGTCTCCAAAATTACCACACCGCCCATAGAAGAGTAGTTCTCTTAATGATTGATATATCTTATACCATGTTCATTTAATTATATTGAATCATTAATATACTTTAATTGACATAATATGATCCATGAAATGAGTTTTTAAATTAGAAGAAACTAAGCATGAAATTGAACAATAAACACAAAAACATGTGAGGTTGATTATTGTGTGAATTGTGGGAGCGTGATCTTAATCGGTAATAAAAGACCACACAAGATAAATTTTTAGAGTTAAAATATAATACCTAAATAAAATTAATTCTCATTTTTTAGAATGTATATGTTCCCTAATTTTCTACAGACCATAAGCTAGATTTAGAACAACAATCAAATCAGGGTGCTATGATTGCATGTTCTGAAGCTAGCCCCAGGTTTAACTCATTTCATCTTTGTGGTAAGTAAACCCACATAGGGCTCAAGGGTTAACAAATTAAGGGATTATAATTAAGTGTATATTAATTTTAATGATAATGATTAATAAGAAAATAAAGAGGTATAGTTATATTGATTATTCTATTTAAATATTTTCTAAAAAACATCTTCATGTTGTGTTATTTTAATCAAAATTAATTTCCAAAATAAAAAAAAATACAATCTTCTTCCAGAAAACTTGATCGAGGTTTATAAACAATAAACAACCCCATAATTTTAATTTTTATTCTTAATTCCCAATATTTTATTGTCAAAATACCTTTAATATGTTGTTAAATTTACTTCATCCTTTGAGAGATGACCTTGGTCAACCACTCTGCTGCACCTAAGTACCCAAAAACCCATTAATAATTTGAGGGTGCCCAAAACATCGCATTTAAAATTAGCACCATTATCTGGGAGAAAAGTAATTATTTCAACCATTTAGATGTATTTATTTAATTTTACTTCTTATTCTCTTCTTTCTTCCTTCTTTACCCAATCATATTTTTTTTCTTTTTTTTCTTCGTCTTCTTATTTTTGGACTATAAACTCAAACTTCTCATCTTTTATTTTAATAGGGTCCACTTTTCTTATTTTCATATTTGGTTGATTTATGTCATGAAATAATCTCAAAGTTCTCTTTGATCTTGATCCGAAGATTGAACGTAGCCTTCAGGCTCGAATAAAATATTCTCAGTTAATAGAAAGTTTCAACATTCAAACAGTTGGGGAATAACTCCACTCTCAGAACAATGAAATTTAAAGAAATACAAATTCAACCATAAAACAAGAACCAATTTCTGAAAATTATGGAAATTACCTTAGTAGAACCATTCTAGAACTGGATTCACCTGATATTAACTATTAACCAAATTGTATTGCATACCCAAATCTCGAATCGAACTTTGAACTAAAATTTGGATTAATTCACCTTCTTCATAAATTTCACGGATTATATGGTGAGAACCCAAATAACAATTTAAAAAAAAATAATGTGGTATGATAAACCTTAAAACCAAGAAATTTTTATGAAGATCAAATCAAACTAAGAGCATTCCCATTCTCACTTGATGAAGCTGCAAAGGATTTGATGTATTATTTACAATCTAAAGATATAACTTTTCGAAATGATTTGAAATGTAGTTTATTTCAAATATTTTTTCTAGCATCAAAGAACACTTCCATTATAAAGGAGATCTATGGGATCAATCAAACACAAAGGGGAGTCAATGTATGAGTACTGTGAGCGATCATGAAGTTGGACGCAAGCTGCCCACATCACTACATCTGTGAGAAACTATTTATCCAATACTTCTATGAAGGACTCACACCTATGCAGAGGAGAATGGTGGATGCTGCTATTGGAGGCGAATTGGTGAAACAAAACCATTAGTTGCACGTTCATTGATTGAAAAAATATCCCAAAGCTCCCAATAATTTGGTAATCGATGTACACCACATGTCTGAGTAGTACACCAGGTGAGTCCTTCTTCTCTTGAAAGTGATTTGATTGATACTAAGTAAGAATAATTGACCTCTATGGTGAGGTAGATTTCATTATCTCAAAATTCATCCCAACCCCCTCCTTCAAGGCCATGTGGCATTTGTACTGAAACAAACCACCCAACTGACTATTGCCCCCTACTATAAGAAATAGATGATTGTGCAGCAGTGTTTCTTGGGAGAGAATATCAAGAGTAACAACAACAACAACCATATCCCCAAAATAATTTTATTTAGTTTATTCTACATAAAACCAAGGGTGGAAGGATCAATCAGACATTTGTTGTGGCTCTGGACAATAACAATGTCCCCCTTCTCAAAAAAAATGTCCAGTAGCGTCATCCTTACCAAAAAGGTTTCCAATAACCCCAAAGGTGATTTTAAGCTCAAGCATAAACAAGTCAACAACAAGGGAATTCTCAACAAAAGTAAGATTCTAACACTGATAATATTTTGAAGAAATTTTTTTTTAATCGAATGAATTAGATAAAGATTCAAGGATCCTAGCTGAGGGAGTTGAAGACTCAAATGAGCCAGATTACCACTACCCACCATGAATTGGTATGTAAGAATTATGGGAATATACCTTCCAAACCTACTCCAAATCCCAAGGGTAATGTCATTTCCATCACATTGAGAAGTGGGAAGCAAATGAATGATACATCTGTACCTACTATTAGACCACGATTCACCTCAACTCTATAAAATCCACATTCCACACCAACTGATGAGAGATCCAAGGACAAAGATAAAGGTAAGAAAAATATTGATGGTGTTCCTCCTAAATCCCTTCCATTTCCAAACTGAGTTGTACAAAACAAGAGGACAGTTGAAGAGGAAATGGAAAAAGATATTCTGGACACATTCAAGCCTGTGAAGATCAACATCCCTCTACTTGAAGCCATTAAGAAAATCCCAAGGTATGCAAAATTCTTCAAAGAAATTTCTACCAATAGAAGAGGGATCAAGGGAAATGAGATGACAAATCTTGTAAAGAATGTGTCCTTACTCATGGAACCAACTCTAGGAATTCCAAAAAGTGCAAGGATCCTAAGACACTCACTATCCCATGAACCATAGGGGAGTTACACTTTTCTGATACACTTTGTGATTTGGGAGCTTCAATAAAAGTGATGCCTCACTATGTATTCTATTCTTTAATAGTTGGTGATTTGAAGCTGACGAGAGTTTTGGTGATGTTAGAAAATAGAGAAACAACCTATCAGGCAGGAGTTCTTGAGGTTATACTTATCTGAGTAAGAGACATGATCTTTCTAGGAGATTTTGATGTCCTTAACATGGAGGATGATCATGTATGTTCTCATTCACCCATTATCTTAGGCAGTCCCTTCCTCAAAACTGAAAAAACCATCATAAATATCAATGATGGTACACTTTACAAGGATTTTGTAGATGAAGTTGTGATATTTAATGTTATGGACTCCATGAGGTACCCCTGAGAGGACCATTCTGTGTTTGTTATCTCCCTTTTTGAACCACCAAATAAAACCCCATAGAATTTGATTTTCCTATGGTTAAGTAGATTATGAGTATTGGTTCTTGTTAGATGTCTAACAGTACTTACACACCTATTTCTAATGCACAATACTATCTTATATTTGATTTTGAAATGGATTCATAATCTGATTTTGATCATGCGAACTCTGATTATGACATGGATGTTGAGTATGCTGATGGATTTGATGGATTATTCTATTATATTGATGATGTATATTCTGATACTGATCTTCATTGTGCACATATTTTAATTCCTTCAATTTATCCATACATACATCACCCCCTACATTGGAATTCAATCCATTACCTCCAAATCTAAAATACTCATACTTATTAAGTTGTGAGAAATTACCTATCATCATTGCTAACAATATCCCTTTTTATCATTAAGAAAAACTTTTGAATCTTTTTATGGAGAACATTAAGGAAATCAGGGGGACCTTGGCTGACATATCAGGTATTTGCCCCTCCATTTTCATGTATAGGATTATTTTGGAGGATGGGTCTAAACTAGTTAGGCAGCCACAAAGGAGACTCAATCCAACTCTTTTGGAGGTTGTTAACAAAGAGGTTGAAAACTTGTTGGAGGAAGGTATAATCTATCATATTTCAGATTCTTAGTGGGTGAGTCCAATTCATGTTATGCCTAAGAAACTTTGTGTCAACATTGATAAAAATGAGAAAGATGAGTTTGATCAAAGGAGGGTGAAAAACTGTTGGTGTGTGTGTGTATATTATAGGATGCTAAATTAATCTAGTCGCAAAAACCATTTCCCCCTCCCATTTATTGATCATATTTTTGAGAGACTTGTTGCAAAAACACACTATTGATTACTGGATGTATTTTATTGATATTTTTGGGTTCTTATTGCTTCATTATATTAGGATATGACTAAATTCACTTCTCAATTCGGCACATTTGCTTATCGGAGGATTCCATTTGGACTTTTCAATGCCCAAGGTACCTTCCAAAGATGCAAGGGGAGTATATTTTTTGATTTAATTAAGACCTTCATATAGGTATTTAAGGATGCTTTTATAGTGTATGGATCCCCATTTAACAAATTTCTAAGTAGTTTGGGAAAGGTTTTGAATCATTGTATTGAGAAGAATTTGTTCTTGAACTTCGAAAAGGGTCATTTGAGGGTAGAGAATTTCATTGTAATAGGAAATATAGTGCTAAGACATGGGATAAAGGTTGAGAGATCTAAGTTATGTATTATTTCATCCTTACCATATCCTTCATGTGTGCGTGATGTTATATCTTTCTAAGGGCATTCAAGATTTTATCGGTACTTCAGCAAAGATTTCAGTAAGATTGTTCTTCCTATGACACGATTACTTCAAAAAGATTCTAATTTTGTGTTTAATGATTCTTTCAGGACATATTTTGATGATCTAAAGATGTGTCTGACCACTCCAACAATAATACATCCCACAAGATGGGAGATTCCTTTTGAGCTTATGTGGGACACCACCAACTTCGCAGTTGGAGTTGTCTTGTCTCAAAGGGTGGAAAGATATTCACAGGTGATTGACAATGAATCGAGGCCACTGGATTCAACCCAATAAAACAACACAACCATGGATAATGAGTTTCTTTCTATCATATTTTCTTTTGATAAATTCTGTTCATATTTATTGGGCTCCAAAGTAGTTTTTTTCTGACCATGCAGCTCTGATGTACTTCTTAAAGATGCCCAATGCAAAGCCCAGTCTAATACAATGGATTCTCATTCTTCAATAATTTGATATTAAGATAAAGGAAAAGAAGGGGTTAGAAAACCTAGTGGTGGAACACATGAGTAGGCTTATTCCGACACTTGAGGATGACACCTTGGACCAGGTACCACTTCGGAAAACTTCCCCAATGAGCTTCTTTATTCCATCTCAGGTACACATCCAAGGTATTCTGATTTACTGAACTACCTTGACACATCTAAAATCCCCAAAAAATTAATGAAACATCAATTCCAAAAATTAAAGAGTGATTCATGATTTTATGTTTGGGATGATCCGCACCTCTGGCGCATGTATAGTAATCATGTTATTAGGAGGTGTGTTCATGATCACGACTTTGAGTCTATTTTATAATTCTGTCATATACTTGCTTATGGTGGACACTTTCTACCTCAATGGATAGGTATGGAAGTCTTATACTTTTCATTATATTGTATTAGATTATTCCATGATTCTCATGTGTTTTTCAAGTCATGCTCACATTTCCAACCCATTGGTAATATTTATAGAAGATACGAGATGCCCCAACAACCCATATTATTCTGCGAGATTTTCAATTTATGGGTCATTGATTTTATGGGACAGTTTTCCTGTTCATTTGGTTTCCTATATATTTTGGTCTCCATTGATTATGTGAGAAAATGAGTGGGGGATAAGAAAAACAGGACTGATTATTATCATGTTTTTTTGGACGTTGTAAATGGCCAAATTTTTTGTAGGTTTGGAGTACCAAAGGCCACCATACCACCCCCAAACAAAGGGCCAGACTAAGATTTCAAATCATGAGTTGAAACAAATTTCAGAGAAAACCGTGCATCAGAATAGGAAGGATTGGAGCAAGCACTTAGATGATGTGATTTGGTCTTATAGGACATTATACAATACACCCATTGATATGTCCCGATTTCATATTGTTTTTGGGAATGTTTTTCATCTACCTGTGGAAGTTGGGAATCGATCTTATTGATTTATAAAGAAATGTAACATGGATTTGGCCCAATATGGAATCCAAAGGAAGCTGAAAAATCATGATCATTAGGAGATTTGATTTTATTCGTATGAGAACTCAAGTATCTACAAGGAAATATAAAAAGTATCCCATGAAAAAATTATTCTAAAAAGAGAATTTCAAGTTGGAGAGAAAGTCTTTCTCTATAGGTCATGACTGAAGCTGATGTGTGGTAAGTTGCATTCCAGGTGGTTAGGATATTATGTTGTTACTAATATTTTTTCTTATGGTGAAGTGAATATCTCACAAGAGGAAACAAGAACGAGCATTATATTCAATGGGAAACATTAGAAAAAATATTTTGAGGGACTTCCTACTGATGTAGTGGATTTCATTACACTGCACAACCCCATCATCACTTGATCATATCAGGTGGTTCCTAAACCTTTCACTTTTATATTATTTTTCCTATTTAAAATTATACATTTCATGTTCATATATCATCTCATAGGTTCACATTGAGGAAAATGAAATATTTTAAGTGTGGGAAAGGAGACTAAATTTTGTGGTAGAAATTTATAATTTTCATTTGTTCCTTTTATGTGTATTTTCTATTATATTTTTGGTTAAAATTTTCCTGAAAAAACAACAATAAAGAAACAAATATATCAGGTAACATTCTCATGTGAAATATATGGAAAATGTATGTTTTCAAAATTTCTTGGTAAAAATATAATCATGAGTAATTTTTCATTATCAAGGGTTGCCTTTCATAGAAACTGAAGTCATCGATGATATGAATGGTTGTGTCATTATAAAACCATTTAGATTTTGACATCATTATATGTGATATTTTTTAATGGTAAATGATCTATACATGATAATTTTGAACCCTTGAGGCATGTATTTAAAAATTCTTAAATGTTTTCAAAAAAATATTTTCTACTTTAAAGTTAAAAAGGTTGGGTTTTTTAAGGAAAAACCAAGGATAGTTTTTAATATATAACGTAGAATATTAAATATTTTTTAAAGAGGAATGATAAATCCGAAAAAGGTTCTGACTATTAAGAAAAACCGGTTTCATAACTGTAAAAGTGATTCCTTTTAATGAACAACAAACACGTATAATTTAATTCAAGTTGAAAATTAATTTTGTTAATTTCTAGTTCTTAAAAGGTAAAAAGATTCATATTATAATTGTATTTTCTTGAAATGTTTCTATTTTGGATTTCTTCTAATGTAATTAAAAATGTTTAATTATTAAATGGTTTTTATATATAACTCATTTTCCAATATAGTTTCTGTTTTTTCAAAATAAAAGAATTGTTTTTTAAATAGGTTTATTCTCTTTATGAGGTTTGGTTTTAAAACCACTCTTGGTGTTTTTTTAATATAATGATTGGTTTGTTTGGGATGATCCATTGATATGTCTAGAAGTTATCTAATGTACCTTAAAGGACTTAAACAAGTGAATTTCTCATATTTTTTATCTTCAATACTTCTTCTACAGAGATTATGAGTTTAAATGCTATGATTTACTGGAGAGTGATATTTTCCTTGTATCTTTGGACATCCCTAGGCTATGTATGGAGTTGTGAGTATAATATCCTCTCCCAAATTTCTTCTATATCATGACTAGAGAACCATATAGGTTTTTATGGGTATCCAAGTAGATGAGGAACTAATTTATTGAGTTTATAATATCTCGCATAAAGAGTTTGATCTTAGGTGAATCCTGTGATTTTGGTATCAATATTCCCAATTTCCTAATATTTAGTTTCATAGTGGTTTTGGTTATGTTATAAACTTACTTAGGCATGATGTTTGATTTTTTTTCTTTAGGTTACTCTATTGAGAGCATGGAAATATCAAGTTCTTTCATCGCTCATTGCTTTATTTCTCTATGTAAACCTTTTTGTTAGAGATATATTTACATAAATGGTTGTTCATAATGACCTAATATTAATGTAAATAGAAAATACATCATATTTTTGTAAACCTTAATCCATATATAAAATAGACTCTCAAATACTGTATTAGTTTAGTGCCTCTGTAAACCTATAAACATGAACACTGGTACATAAGTGTGTTATATTATCTCCCATTAGGTTCTTCTTAACTATAACCCTTAGTATACTAATCACACTTAATACATATATTTATAATATATGGGAAGGAAACATAAAAAATGGTGATATTAGATGATTAGTTATTGTATAAAGGGAGTTATGTAAACATAATCATGAGAATAAGGGTGTGATAACAAGATCCTAAATATAGAAGATCATACCCTTCAAATCAACATTCATAGATAGGAATATTGAAATAAATATTGTAATTTCATAAGACATTAATCATAATGAAACAAATAATACGAGCCATTAAATCATAATATAAGAATAAGAAATGGGATTGTGGCAGACATCTAGTAATATAGAATGATTTCTTTAGTAGTAAAGGCTTTGTTTCCAAGGCCATCTTGGTAGTATGGGTTCACTCCCCATACCATCATGGTAGTCATGTTTTACTTCTATGGAATTATTAGTAGTATTATTTAACTCCTCATATGATTTTGGTATTCATGGTTCACTCCAATGGGTATCTTTGTTTTCAAGGTTCACTCTCAAGACCATCTTAGTCAATATCATGACATATAAAACTTTACCCAATATATTGGAGGAGATATAGGTCCCACCAATATTAAAATTAAATCATAAAAACATTTGAAAAAATATTATAAAAAATAATATCATAACCCATGAAATTAAATGGTGTTATAAACATGTAATGATATTTTAACCTATGGAAAAAAAGACAGTTTCATAATCATTTTTTCAAATCATAACTCATTAAAAGAAGCGGGTTTCGTAATTATATTACCCATGAAAGGGAAACATTTTCATAAAAATTAGTTAATTAAATATAAACCACCCATAGAAATAATATGAATGGAAGCATTAAATCATTTCCCTAGAAATGAGTGGGTGACCCCAAAGTATATTATCTTAGATGGGAAATAATTTTGAAAGATCTTTTAAGAAATCTAGAAGAAATTATCCTTTCTCATTTGAAAAATTATTCTTAAATATTAAAACATTATAAAACCAATTTTATTGAAAATAATTATAGAAAATTATAAATGATGCTTTGAAAACATTTTGGAGGAATTTTTCCTCAGAAAACTTGTAAAGGATCTTGAAAACCTCTTCAAAACCATTTTTCCGTGAATACTTATAAAAGAAACCTGAAAACCATTGGAAAACAATTTCTTTGAAAATAAATTTTAAAAAAATTTATTAATTATTATCCTTTTAAATATGAAAAGTAATCTTCAATTATATGAACACAATAAATTCATACATGTCGTACAAGGTAAAAAGAACATTTCTTTTACATGGTAAAAAATTTAGAAAAAGCCTTGTTCAAGAAGTGACAAGAATATTCCTTAGAAAACATTGGTAAAAATGGGTAAAAATGTATTTTAATGACCATGTTATATTATTATAATATTCTTGGAAACACTTTTTTAAAGTCATGGTTTTTAAAGAACACATATTTCTGACAAAAGAGAGAGGTAAAGTCATATTTTCTTAATTTGTTTTAAATTATATTATATTCCAAAGAGTTGAAAATGGAAATAAGCAATGAATAAATAAAGACTAAACAGATGAGAATAAAATTCATTATTTTTATTTAGCTTTTTATCATTATATTTCATCAATATAAATCTGATCATAAACAATCTCGATAAATAGTGAGATTGTTTCAATAAACTCTTACCACATGGTAACATTGAATCCTACTCCACGTGTGGGAATATGAAACTACATGGAGATTAAAATATAATTAAAAGTATTTTATTGATGATATTTCATTTAAAAGGTAGTTTATACACCTCATATAAAAATATAGGTTTATAACATGGCATATGCCTTGAAGAATGAAAATTGAGACAAAATTAAATTACTGAATTGGTATGTTTTGAAACTTAAACCCCGTGATAAAATGATCATAAAATAGTTTTGTAAATACAAAAATATTTAATTATAAAATGAATATAATATATTCATGGAAATTATATAAACCACCAAAATAATTTAGTGGTGAATAATTCAATTATCTCATAGAAATAATGAGTGACATGAAATTCCCTTACCTTTTGTCTGGACTTGACTTTTGTTGCACTCATTAAAACCTCATGTATAAAAAATGTATCTTTATAATACATCATTCACAGAACCATATTTTTATATATGATACCATATATAATTTTATTATGACATTATAATACCCTCTTATTAGTAATTCCATGTTAAGGTTATGCATCGGGTAATATCCGCTTAGTTTTTCACATGTTCTTAATTTGTTATATATTTGGTCATTATTTTTATATTATGATTTCTAAAATTAAAACCATGATATAAATTTAATTTATTTTAAGTATATGGGTATTAAATTAATCTATACAATAGATAATAATGAAATTGAATAAACCATTCATAGATATGGTAGGTCATACGTATGCATGACCGTTGGTTCCGTTTTATTGTCATATTGACAGAAAGATAGTAAATTAATTATATGTATATTTATATGTATATAATATAATTAATTTATCATTAATATTTCATATATATCATATAAGTTTGCTAAAAATATCCTTAATAAATTCTACGTAGTGTATGATTGAATCACATCACTTTGAGGTGGCGGTAGCCCACACTTCCTCAAATGAATTTATCAAATTTACACAAAATGGAAAGTATAAAGTTATGTGTTATAAAATAATTAAAGAATATTAAAGATATAATATGTGTCATATATATCATATATAGACATCATTTTCATCATAATTCCAATCCATGAATGTGGTAATGGTAAAAAATGAGCAATCATCATTTTGTGAAGCGTTAGTTCACCGTACACGTAAACAGTATATTTGTTACCCATTAGATGGAAGTGTGTGTAATTGTTGGTCTAACACTTAATATAAAAACATCTCAGTATATTTATGATAATAATTATTTTATATAGTCATAAAATAATTAGATTATAATGGGTGGAGAGTAAAAATAAAATAAAGGATCTTGGGGAAGGATGTTACCTCTTCTTCGGGTAACAAATTTCGGTTTGCACCAAAGGGGTTCAATAAATGGATTTATTCCCAAAGAGGGGATTCAAGGAAAAGGGGAGGGATTTTTAGTAGATAATTGGGTAGATAATTTTTGAGCGTAAGTGTCTGGAGAAGTGTGTGGAAGTGGGAGGGGAGAAGGCCTTTTTATAATGGATGATGAGTGACATTGTAGTAAAATTTTGAAAAAGAGAAACTGCACCCCTGTTTCTTTGTTGAAAGTGGATCCAATAATGGTAACATGTATATAAAAGTAATTATAGGGTCTAAATATTTCCATTAAATGGATTTTAGATAGGTTTTTATGTCATATTAGGCCTTCAGTTTAGGATTTAGTTCAATGCTAAGATTAATTTCACCTTAATCGTTGTAATTAATATTAATTAACTTCACTAATATTTTTGGTAAAAAAATAAATTGATCTTATTATAAATTATAAATTATTATGATTATAAATATTTAATCCTTTTTTTGAAATTCCAATCACATAATTAGTAGAAATTAATTTTAATTTATTCCCATAGACAGGACGAAAAAGCGGGTTTTTAATACAAAAACGTTCAAAAGATTGCTAGGGTTTTATAACCAATTTCATTGTGAAATTGAATAAAATAACATAAATTGAATAAATTGATAAATATTTGATCTAATTAAACCTTAAAATTTAATAAAATATAATTTATCCTTATAATGAATAGATGAAAAAGCATCTTTGAGTTAAATTTCTGTATTTTTCACCATTCATTGAAAAATTAATATCCACATAAAAATAAAAAGAATCACTCTAACTGAATTTTTAGGTTTCAATTTCCTAAAGGAAGTATATTTTTACATATAAAATCTATCAAAGATCAAAATTTTGGAATTAAAATAGGTTCTCTATTCGATGGCGGTAAAAGTGTCTTAATAAAAATATAGATGTTTATGTGTTATATTGGGTTTGTTCTTGTCTTATGCCTATCAAATATATTGGATAAATATAAAAAATATTTTACAGAATATAATATATATATATATAAAATTAATATCAACAACTAATTGAAATTAATATAAATTATTAGGATAAAACATCTTTATGAGTATAAAAAGAGTTTTTTTATAAAAATATTCCCTTTATATTGAAATTGTTATTATATTCACGTTAACTATTTAATTAATTTTATAATTTTGTAAAGTGTAACTTTTTATATGTTATTTAGTAATATTCATAAACACTAACTTAATGGCTAGGTTATATCTTAATGTATTAAATAATAATATTTTAATAATATATTTCTTTTTGGCAAAACTCGGTCTTCCCAGTTATGCAAGCCATAAATAAAAGTATGTCTTTTGTGTAATGTAAGATAACCACGATGTTACATGTAGAGATTGAAAAATTTTATTTTTCATTTATTTCATGATTAACTTGGTTTTGTGCAAGCCAAACATAATGCAATAATATAACAAAATATGTATTTCATGCTGTGGGAAATGGAAAAAAATCAAATTAATTAAATTAATTCAAAATATATATCAAAATTTCAGGGTGTTACACTATGCATTAAGTTTTATATTGAAATTATGAATATGGTGATAATTGGGTGTGTGAATTGTTAACTATATTTAAATTGGTGATCAGTCAGGATAAGGAATCTATTGGGGATATTCATGTTGTCTGCTAGACCATGTGAACCACCGTGTTGAGTTCTCTAAAAATAAGTTACTATGAATATAGTCTCATGAACGAAGACCAGATCCGTGTATTTTCTTCTTTATTCATGTGTTCATTCAAACCATATATTATTTATGAGATTCATGGTGGATCTGGTAATCTGGATTGGGCCCTCCTAAAAATCATTGGATTGTTTGACCTAATGATCATTATAATGATTCTTGTGGTTTCCTTTGTGTAAAATGTGAAACCTCAATTGTCTTGTTGATTACCTCTTTTATTTATAGAATTAGTCACAATTTCAGCATTTCCCAATTGAATCTAAATTGCTGGGAGACCCATATTTACTCTATGTTTTCCTTAGATCCTTGTGTTAGATGATCTAAAATCATAGAATCTTTGAAAGGATGGAAGTTAGGATAACCTCACCTCCAATATTATTTCATGTTAATCCATGTTTGGTCATGGTTATGTTACTATGAATCCTCAAGAATGGATTTTTTATATTTCTTGATGTTAGTAAAATGTGTAGTGTATTAAGTATTTAACCTATTATCCCCTCATGGAAATTATCCATCTCGCCATGAAATTATGTTGATAACAGTTGTACATACTATTGAAACATAGAAAAACTATCCCATTAGAGATAAGTTTTTTATATATTCTAATCATATTAACCAAAAGATTTATTTTACCTAGAGAAATATGATCATGTAAGAGAGAGGATAAATAAAGTGATGTCAGATCATTGGTTTTCATATTGTGTAATCTATTAGAAAAGGAGATGTTTTCATTGACTCTTTAAGAAGGGGATTACCAAAAAAGGATATGAATGGATCAAATTAGGGGGTATCCTTAGTGAACCTATTTTTAAAATTCTATTATTTCTGAATAATGCTTTAATATTCCTATATTCTCATCTTGTGAGAAAGTTGGTTGTCCCTCATACAATCAGATTTAGCTCATGGAAACAACAAATTCAAGTTGGTAGTGTTTTAATGACTACTTGAATCGTGGAGAGATATTAGGTTTCTTGTTTCGGTATCCATAGGTTCCTTTATAATATTCTAGAACCAATACCCCAGATCTTGTGTTGAAACCATGAACTTTACATTTATGGATTTGATACTGATAATTATGACCCAATTTTTTCATCTAAACCATAAATAAGATAAAATAAAAATTTGATCACTAATAAAATCTGGGACCTTTTAGGTTTATATATTTAGATAACTAGGACAAAATCCTACATAAATAATTCATACGAATTTAAATGAGCAATTCTCTGACGTACCATAACTTTTTCTATTTCACATTAGGCCATTAACCTCATCATAACGAAATCATTTACAGACATAAATAATTCATCCCCATTTTTTATTACCTATTAAAAAGAAAAAATAATATAGGTGATCTCAAATTATTATTAAGGGTAAACATAAGCCTTAACAATTTAATTCCTTCAATGAACATATGTGTGAATAAGTGTATGATGAAAACATTAAAGTGCATGAGCGAATCCTAAAAAATCCATACCCATCAATACCTAAATCATAAAATTTGAAAACTTGTAAAAGGAAAGAGTAATCAATATTAGTAATCTTTAGCCATGTGATTTAAATCTCGGTCATGATAATCATTATAAACCCATATAAATCATAAATTAAACATGTATGTATCATGGTACATCATTTTCACTTCACTCTTACAATCACTCTTACAAATTGAATAATAATATAGTCGACTTCTATGACCAATTCATTAGAGTTCTATCACAAACCCATCTATCCTTGGTTTATCATGTAACCACATGTTATTAAATTATCACATAACAACTCATCTTTGGTTTATATCATAACAATCCATCAAATGTCCAAGTACCACTACAAAATCACAACACATAAAAGCTTATATGTCATTATAAACCATTAGGAAAAACTATTTTCTCATTTATAATATTATTACACTGAGGAAAATAAATGAGTATAATTTCACTCTCATTGTAACATGATTAACCTTTGGAAATGAAAAGGGTTGCACAACAATATCATTGAAACATGATTAACCTAAATAAAAGAAACACTTTCATAAAAATCATTTTAAATCAATATTAATCCTTTTAGAAAATAATAAGGATCGTATCAATTAAAAATATCCCCATTGTAAGGTAATAAAAATTGTTTTTTGATTTTGATGAATGTAAATATCATTAAAATATCATCTAAAACATTCTTGATGAAAAAATCCATTTATTTTTAAAAACATAAAACATATTGAAAATTATTTTCTTTGAAAATAATCTTGGAAAAATATGAAAAATGTTATTAAAATAATTTAAATCATTAATTGATTAAAATATTCTTTCATATTTGAAAATAAAGTTTAAATAATTTTTTAGAATGTTTTTATAAAACATTCTTTTTAAAGAAAATATTTTTTGACAGAAACAATGATTTTTTAAACATTCTTTTGAAGTCTTAGGTTTAAAAAGTGTGTAAACTAAGGGAAACATTTATTCTCATTAAATAACAATAGGAGAATAATTTTCATGATAATTATTTATAGTTATATCAAAATATGTCAACATTTAAGAATTAATAAAATACAATCTTTATAATCAATGAAATTGTAATATCCAAATCTTACCACTTTAGTAAAATTGTATCATAAGACCTATAATGGAATAAAATTAAATGAAGCTTATAATATCATTAAAAAAATATATATTCCTGATATATCATTTTAAATTGATATTATATATAACTTATAAAATAAGATAGTTTTATAACACAATAAACATCTCAAATAAGGAAAATTGTGACAAAAACTTTTTATCACATTGGAAACATTGAAAATGTAAACCCTATGAGTAACATTTCCATTTTTCAAGGATCATTGTGGAAATCAGGTAAGGAATATTTTATCATTAATGAATGATTATTATATCATTAATAACATTACATTTCATTATATATACTTGTTTATATCATTATTATGATGTAAAATGAATCACATCGCTTCAAGGAGGTTGCAGATAATACGTCTACGGATGATTTTATCACTTTTTTAGTGTGTGAAATGGTAATAAGAAAATTATATATTATATTTATAAAAATTTAATTATTTCATAAATACCATAACAATGTCATTTATATCATATATATTCATTATATTTACCCTTATTACCTTTCATGTAACATGTTTGGGAAAATTCATCACATTGCTCTGTGAGGCAGTAGTCCACTGTACACACGAGCGATGTTAATCTATCCCTTAAAGAATGGAATATAAGAATTTTATAGGTTATATAATTACTATATAGGTATTATTAAGTAATAAATATCATAAATATAATATAGAAATATTATTTAAATCATAATTCAAAACCATGATAGATGTTAAAGAAAAAAAATGAATGACATCGTTTCATAATGTGGTAGTCGTCCATACACATGAACATTGATTTAATGACCCATTTTATGAAATTGTGTTTTTTGTGTATGAAGAAAATTTAAAATTAAACATATTAGTATATTTATTATACTGAGGTTATTATATAACCATGGTATAATAATACCTAAAATGTTGGCGGAAAAAAGAAAAAAAGTGCTCATTGATGAATGTTACATCTTCTTCAGGTAACTCTGGTTTGTACTAAAATCTATCCACGGTTTTCTATGTATATAAACAAGATTCTAGTATTAGGTGATAGATGATTGGAGTTTATTTTTTCAGGTATTTTATGATTAAAAAGGCATTATAGTTGTGTATAATATGGGAGAGTGAAATCCCTTTTATAATTGAAGAGGATACACATTCTTATAAATTCGATAAATAAAACTCTATGGGGGGAGTATCACTAACATCATATTCCTACAATAAGGAGAAATGTTTTAAATAATTTGGGATATGTTCTAAATATGTCTAGAAATGGGTTTTGGACAAGTTTTTAGGTCATTTATACCCTTAATTTTAATTTATAACCACTAAGTAAAATCATTTTTACTTTAATCGTTGTAATTAATTTTAATTGATTTCACAAATATTTTTGGTCAAAAACTAATTTGACGTTAATAGATATTATAAATTATTATGATTCCAAATATACAACTAATTTTTCCAAATTCTACTTGCATAATTGGCATAATTTAATTTAATATTTATCACATGGGTGTGGTGATAATACATGTTTATACCATAACTATAAAATGAATCTAATTCCACCGACCAATATCCATGGTTTTAAAACTGTGGCTATAGGCCAATTTTTTCAAATCCCTATAGCCACAGTTCTCCAAAACTGTGGTTATAGGGTCCCACGCTACTGTGGGAACAAAAATTGCCACCAAAAATTTTGCAGGAATCCCTACCACCACGGTTTGAGGCTAATCCCACAATTTTTATTAATATATATATATATATATATATATCAGAATAGACGCGTGGTGTAGTGGTGAGTACACTGTATTATAAAGGGGAGGTGTTGGGATGGAAACTATCTGCTGACATTTTTTATTTAGGATGTTGACACAGTTTACTAATGCTATTATAATGGTTTTAACTATTACAATAACTACATATATCCACTATTTGAACTGTGGATATAGGTCAACCACCACAGTGGCCAATTTTAATGCCTATTGCCATGTTTTTGAAAACCGTGGAAATTAGATGGGACCTACTACCATGGAGATAATGGCCAAGGTTGGAGAAATACATGGACATAGCCTACAACCCCAATTTTGGGGTATATTTCCACGGTTTTGAACCATGAAAATAAGCCTTTTTTAGTTTTGTAAAGTGAAAATATTAAAATTTTTGAAATTTTTTTATATCCAAATTCAGTATAAAATTTATTAAAATTAACTGAATTGGGGTAATAGTTTTATAATTTATCTAATTTAACTTTAAAACCAATGACAAACATAATTTAACATTATAAATTATTATTTGAAAATTTAGTTTTGAATTAAAATGAATCATTTTTCACTATTTATCAAAAAATGAAATTTATCATAAAAGTAAAAAAATCACTTTAAGATAGTTTTAAAATACCTTTTCAAAAATAAATTTTTTATTTTAAAATTAAATTTATACAAGTTTCAAGATATATTTTTAAAACAAGTGCGTCATTAAAAGGTGGTAAAACTACTTATTTGAAAAAATAAATCAGTTTTAAGCATTAAATTGGTTTTATTTTTATCTATTGTCATGACTAAACATAGTATGATTTTTAAACACTATAAATAATTCTAAAATATAAATTTCAATAATTCAAAAACTATGATTTTTATATTTAATTGGTATAAAACACACTTCTGCAAATTTAAATAGTTTTTCAGAAAAATATTACATTTTATTTTTAAAACGGGTTTATTTTTATTTCTAATTAATTTGTCACAAAATAATTGATTATATATACATTTGTAACCCATATTTTATAATATTTTAAATATTATTCATTAACACCATTCAAATGGCTTGGTGGAAACTATCATGTTAAATAATAAAATTTATAGTATATTGTTGCCCTGTAAGACTCAACTATGTGTGTAACCCAAGTTATCAAAGAAACTTGATGTTATTAGCAATGAAATATAAACTTTTTGTTGCATATAATTAAATATAAAATCTACATTTTATGTAATTAAAGACACAAAATAATTTTAAATTAATTTTAAACAATAAATTTCATAAATTCTCAGGATGTTACATCATACCCACCATTAAAATGAATTTCTCCTTCAAAATTATAATTCATTGTCAAAGGATTTACATTTTTATAATTTATTTATTTAAAGTCACATAATAAAAATTAAATAAATAAAACATCCCTTAAAAATGGGAAATGGTAAACATAAAAGTTACCAGAAGTTAGGCATTACTAGATTTCCATACAAGAGAACATAGGTTCCAATGAAGGAAAATCATAAATAATTATGGATAGTGATTGAGGTCATTGGTCATGAAAAATTGAATGATTAATAAAATGTTAATCACCTTATAACCATAAATTTGTGATGATGAAATGACCAATAAATCATTATAAATGAAGGAACTAAGAGAACATTTTTATTCAAGATACTTTTCCTTATGTTTTAGAATTATCTTACAATATAGACTAAGAAAATATGGAAATATAAATTCTTGATGATTAAAATTTCTTCCTTTAGTAAATTTCCACCATAATATCACCATTTTCTCCAGATGATCAGAATTCAGGATGAATTTTTTATTTCTCAAATAGTCTTTTGAAGACCACATAACCATAAAAGGAATACCTAATCTATGAAACATGTCTTTAAATATTAAAAAAATGGTTAGAACATTTTAATATAATTACCAAAATGGATAAACTTTCATATGATACAAAAATCCTAAAAATTAAATAGTAATACCCATTGTTCAAACCAGATTATTCCATAAATAATTATCCTTAAAATTCTTTAAACATTTCATGACTAAGTTCTAAGCCCAATTATTATGAGGATTTTATCACATATTCTTATATGATAAATCAATAGTTATTCCTAAAATAAAATATCATATGTTTCCAATAAAAAATTAAACTTACTTTATAAACATGTCATACTAACCAATACATCATGTAGACCAATGGTAGGTGATACACCGTTGTCGCCCTTCCGCTGTGGGTTCAATCCCTATGACTTTTCTAGATTCGAGAGTTTTTCACCCGACCTTTAGTTTGCCCCTTTATTTTCCATTAAACATGAATAAATAAATAAATACTCTATAAATAATATTTAATATTGATCATAGGGGTTAAAAATACCACATCCCAAAAACATATCAAAATATTTTCATTAATCACTTTATGATCCCATCACCTAAAACCTCAATGGGGTGTCTAATACATTGAAATAATGATCATACTTAATCTTTTATACCTATAATGTTATCTATAGATATCAATATAACCTCAAATGAAAACATTCTAATCTTCAAATTTATTTAAGCTAATATTTGATACCAACTATAACAACCCATAACCCGCACTCCAGAATCCTATGCTGAAGTCATGAACGTTTCATTTCCGACATTAATACGGAAAATTATGACCAATTTTTTCATCAAAACCTTACAATATCAAAGTAAATGTGGATCACAAAGAACCTCTAAGAAATTTTATGTTTATATTTTTTGAGAATTAGTACAGAATTCTACAAAAACAAATCAAATTGATTTAAATAATCATTTCTCTAACTTAACCCAACATTTCTTATTTCCTATTTGGTCATCAAAATCATCCTTGTGATATAATTTAAAGATTTAAATAATTCAACATAATTATTTATAACCTAGGTAATGTAAAAAAATATTTTTGATATCAAATTACAGTTAAGGTTAAACATAATAATTAACAATTAAATGTCTTCAATGAATATAACTGTTCCTAAGGGTATGATGACATCATCAAAGTGTCTGAGCGATCCATAAAATAAATCATACCATCAAAACCTTGATCTTCAAATATAAAAACATTTTAAAGTAAATAGATATAAAAATCAATAATCAGGAGCCATGTGATATCAATTTATATCATGAGAAGAATTATACAACTATATAAATCATAAATAAAACTTGTACGTAACTTTAGACATCATTTCCCATTCACTCATAAAATCACTCCTAAAAATGGAATAACCATACTATTAACTTCCAAACCCAATGAATTGTAGAGATATCATAAACCCAATCATACTTTGTTTATCATTAAAGAACCAATAATTTTGTATCATAGATTCACCCATAATTTTTTTATAATGTAACCACCCATCAAATGACCAAGTACCATTTAAAAATATTACACATAAAATATTTCATTACATCATAAAACTTTAGGAACAACCATTATGATTTTTTAAATTTATTAACATAGGGAAAATAAATGGGTTTTATTTCAATCTCAGTGAATCATGATTAACCCATGGAAAAGAAATGGGTTCCATAATAATCTCTTTGAAACATGATTAACTCATGGAAAAGAAGATGTTTCTATAAAAACCAATTTAGAAAAATCTTAGTCCATACCAAAATAATGAGGATTATATTAGTAAAAAATTAGAAACATTTTTGGATAATCAGAAAATATTATTTTGAAATTTATGAATGTAAATAATATTAAAATATCATTTTAAAAAATTCTTGAGGAAAATATCTGTTTCTTTTTTTAAATCATAAAACACATAGGAAATTATTTTCCTTGAAATAAACCATGGAAACATATAGAAGGATATCAAGAAATTATTTCCTAGGTAAAATAAGGTTATTTATTTTAAAAACACTTTTTGAAACATTTTTCAAAACAATTTTATGAATCATATTTTTGGAAGAAATGCATTTTTGACCAAAAAGATGATTTTTTTATAAAAAATAATATTTAGAATTCTTGTGTATACAAAGAGAGGAAAATGAAGTAAAAAATTATTTTAATGAAATAATCATAGTATATTAAATTTCATGAGAATTATTTAGAGGTAGATCATAATATTTCATATTTGAAGACTTAATCACAAATAATCCTGATAATCTATGAGATTGTAATATCAAACTCTTACCACTTAAGTAACATTGAATCATAAGCACCATAAAAGAATAGAATTAAACAAAACATATAATATCATGATGAATTATAATATTCATGATATATCATGTCAAAATTACATCATATATACTCCTTGTAAAAGAAGGTAGGTGTATAACATAACATACGTCTTAAAGTATAAAAATTTTGACAAACATTCCTTACCACATTGGTAATTTTGAAACTTTAAAACCCAAGAAAGAAATATAATAAAAAAATGTATGTAAATTCCCATAAATATAATGATAATAATTCTAAAATACAATCTTGGGAATTATATAAACCACACAATAAAAATAAGTGGTCAATATGGCATGTCTCACACAGAAATAAAAGGGAGGTGAGAAAAAAACCTTTAGCTTGAGTATGATTCATCATTATTGTTATTTATCATATGGAATAATAAAATTATGTTGATTATTTTATTTATTTATAACATTTCCAAGGTTATTATTATTTTTATTTTACTTATTAATATTTTATATACAATTACTTAATTTATTAATTTTATGTTGGATGTTTTGACTATATTCAGCTTATGTATCAAAATTGACTTTGGTAGGTAAACTATGGTTAGAGAGATAATTATATAAATATTTATATTATACTAATAAGTAAATAATTATCAAATTTATACATAAAGTATACTCTTAAAAATCATGAAATATATTTATTAAAAATGAACCAATGTTACAATCATGGGGATTGTAGGTCGTGCGTACATGTGAGTCATGTTTCCATTTTTCAATGATCATTATGAAAAGATTTTAATTAGTATATTATATTTCAATAATTATCATTATATCATAAATAAACGTATATTTAATTTAATATACTTTTTCAAATCATTCTTGTGATGTAAAAGGAACCCCATCTCTTTAACGAGGTGGTAGTCCACATGTCCATGAACGATGTTATCACTTTTTTAGGGTGTGGAATGGTAAGAAGAAAATTATATATTTTATATACATAAATATAATAGTTATTTCATTTATATATATCATATATTAATTATATTTACCTTTATTACCTTCTATGTTACAGGTTAGTGAAAAATGATTCACATCACTTCTCGAGGCGGCAGTCAATCATACACATGAGTGATGTTATTGTATACTTTAGGAAATGGAATATAAAAAGGATGTGTGTGATATAATGCAACCATAGGTTTTATTATGTTATAAATATCATAAATATAGTATATAAATAATTTGTACATTCTAATTCTCATTCGTGAGATGTGAAAAAAAAAACAAATGACATTGTTTTGCGAGGTAGTAGTCTGCCTTACACATGAATGATGCTTTCCGAACACATTTTATGGAAGTATATGTGGGTGTAGTACTGAACCATAACATAAAAAATATAATTATATTTAATACACTTATGTTATTTTTTATACATAGTATAAGAATAATTTAAGGGGTGGAATAATAAATAAAAAATGTGCTCGTTGATGAACATTATCTCTTTTTCAGGTAACTCCATTTGTTTTATAAAAAAAGCATTCTCTATTTTTAATTATATCAAAACCAAATAATATAGGATGAGGTTTTGTATTATAAGATTTTATGTGTTCTAGTATTGGAAAAGGCAAAAGTATTTATATTTTTGTATAGTGTGGGAGAGTGATTTTTTTTTTATAATTTAGGAGGAGTGGCATTCCTGTAAATACCAATAAGAAAACACTATTGGGAGGTATCCCTTAAATAATATGCCTCCAATAATGAGAAAGTTTTTATAAAATAGGGGGAAATGTTTATTTATATATATATAATGGATTTTCGATAATTTTCAAGGTCATTTTTTCCCTTCATATTGATGTTTAACAACTATGTAAACTCATTTCTCCCATAATCACTATAATTAATTTTAATCACCTTCCATAATATTTTTTATAAAAAACTATTTTTGACTTACTAGAAATTATCAAATAATATTATTCCAATTAAGGAATCTATTCATGCAAATTAAATTCTTATAAGTTTCAGAATTTAATTTAAAATAAATCTCACATGCGTGATGACAAAGCGGGTTTTTAAAGTGAAAATGTTCAAAAGTTTGAAATTTTTTTATATAAAATTCAGTATAAAATTTATTAAAATGTAATTAATTTTATTAACATAATTATAATTGAGATAAGTTTACTTTAATAAAATTAAAAATATAATTTAAAATTGGAAATTATTTAGAAGAAAATTCGGTTTTCAATAAAAATGCAATATTGTTCATTGTTCATCAAAAAATGAAAGTTTCTAGAAAAACACCAAAAATTAACTCTAAGATAATTTTTACCTTATTACTTAAAAATTAGGTTTATTTTTTCAAAAAAAAAATTATAAAAGTTTCAAATTTTAGTTTTAAACCATGTGCACCATTAAAAAGTGGTAGAATATATTTTAAAAAATATATGGTTTTTAATCATAAATTTTATTTTTTTATCTATTTTCTTTAAAAACATAGGATGAATATAAAATATAAGATTTAAAATATTACATATAAATTTTATTAATCCAAAAAATAATAATTGGAATAAAGCACACTTGTGTGCATTTAAAAAGTTTTTTTTTCTGAAAAACATTTTCTTCTATTATCAATAGGGTTTAATTTTCATTTCTAATTAATTGGTTACAAAATAATTAATTATAAATAAATTTGTAAACCATATTTTCATAATTTAGTTAATATTATTTAATCCTGTCATTTTAACCCCTATATGATAACTATCATGTTAAATAATAATAATAATAATAATATATTATTTTCTCATAAGACTCAGCCTTGTCTGTAACACAAGTTATTGAAGAAACTCGATGTTATGTAAAACAAAATATAAAAATTGTGTTGATTATAATACAAGATTAACTATAAATGCTCTGTAACTAGGCTACCAAATAATTTTAATTTAATTTTAAAGAATATATTTCATAAAATCTTGGGATGTTACAGGCTTTGTGTCTTCAAAGGAAGTCGGTTGTTCTGGTTGATCTTAACCAAAGGTTGATAGATCATGAACATAGTTCTAGTTAGTCCATGAACTCTATAGTTACTAGTATATTTCATGATCTGATACATTGATTGTAGCGTCCAATAATGATTCATTAAGTTGTATATTTTTATCATTATTACCTTCCCTCGCTATTATAAATGCAGAACAAAACACCATAGATATAACAGGTTTTGATGGCCTTAGCCATTATATCACGGAAGTTTAATGAAGGATAAATGAACCTTGTAATTAGAATTACATATTCTCCTCATGGTTAAGAATATATTATTTTGGTAATAATTAACTGATTAAAAAAATTATCACGTCTTTCCTACTAAGGAGATGACTGTTGTAGAAAATCTTAAACATTTATATTTTCAATGGGTTGTGAAGCTAAAGGTTTTGTTTATAGTTACCATTTATAATAGATAATAATAATTTACATCCTAATTCTATAATTAATTTAAGAATTTAATGGGTTCTCAGTCATTTTTTGCATGACATTCAATCTTTAGTTGGGTAGTTGGACTAGAAAAATCATTTAATCCTTAAGGATGAGATTTAGGTAGGGGTAAGTTAACAGTATCATTTATGACAGAGTCTTGTATAAGGGCACTAGGGTAGGAGTGTTTTTCTTGTTAAATTAATGTATATGTTTTGGTTCACAATAGATTTTATTTAGATTATTTTCATCATCCATTGGAGATTGAGATAGGTAATCAGGTCCCTTTTATAGAATCACATTTCAGTTGGATGTATTTTATTGGGTAATTATGGTAAGTTGGTGATGAGGTTTATAGGCCCATTATATATCATTGAAAATATTTTAAATGGGGTTTATACATTAAACATCTTTTCATTCTTATCATCAATTCATAACACGTTTCATGTTTCCCATTAGATGACATATTAACCTGACACTACTGATGGATTAAATTGGAATATATTAATCTTGATATCGAAACATTAGAATTTGAGATACCAGTTATTATTATGGGTCTTAAAAATAAAATTTTTCTTGTTAAAAAAATTAATTTGGTTCATGAATTGTTGTAATGTATATGGATGATATGTGGGAGAATGAATCATATTTTATATAGTAGTTCCATTGTCTCTTTGTGAGCATAGAATCATCACCACATTATGAGGATATAAATTTTCTTGGGGGAGTACTGTGGTAACATTTTGGTCACATGAATATTTATTTTTGGATCTATTCCAAATATTTTGTGGTTCTAAAGGATTTTTGGGGGAATTATTTGAAAATTCTGAGTTTTGGAAGAAACATGTTTGGTGCACGATCTGTGTGTGGTGAGTAGTAACCATACTATAACCGTGTTGAATATATTTTTGATTTCCAATGGTATTCTTCATGGTTTGATCATTTTTTGTTTAACCCTATGAGTTTTTATTAAAAATATATATATTAATGGGGTAGATTCTATTGGATATTTCATGGATTATGTATGGTTTTTCTAGTTCATGGTTTTTCTAATTATGTTTCCTAACCGTGTGACTCATGTAGGTTTATAAATAATAGAAAATTTCCCTAACACTCTTTGTCTTTCTAACCCTAATATTCTCATAATCCCTCATAATCTCATCTCAACACCTTCTTTATGATCTATATGGTTCTCCCTTCAGTTATTTGGTTATTCTCCTTCATTATTAAGTGATCTATTTAACATATGTTCTAATTTACATCTAATCTCTCATATTCTTTCTATATATCTCCTCAATCTATATTTCCCATATTTCATTGGACCCATATTGGGTTGTGATTTCTGGATATAGAGGGTTTCAAGGATAATTTATTATTTTCTTATAGATTATTTCATGTGAGGGTCAAATCTCTCCAGTTCAAATCTATATTTTCAAAGAAAACTATGTATTCTCAATTGGAAAGGTACGTGTCTCCATAAAATGGTTCCACCACATGATTTACTTGATATGATCGTAAATTAGTTTTGTTTTTTCATAAAAATTATTTATTTTGTATCAAAAGGGGTTAATTATTGGAATTGTACCATAGATGTAAAGTGAAGTGGGATTTAAAGATATTTTTATTTAAAAATAGTTTTATTAACTTCATGTGTTCCCCAAAATTCCTCAAAGATTATTTTTAATATAATGTTGATTTTTAAGAATGGGTTAATGGATTCTTTGGATTTGGAATTCTTTTATAAAATTTTGATAATTGTTTACTTTAATTTTTTTCAAAAAAAATTGACAAACATGACACATTGGTAACATTAGGATCCTCTAATTACAGATATTGGTAAATCATTGTATGTGTGAAACCACTAGGGGTTATGTTTGTGATATCAATACACTATGTAGGAACTTGATATCAGTATTATTCAAGGTATGATTATATTTTTTGTTCTATTTCATGTCCTAATATGAATTCACATAGGCTAGATACCTGATTGTTTCTATTTTTATTCATAATGTATATTTTTCAAGTGTATATTCTCAAATAGAAATCATATGGTGTTTTCCAAGGATTAGTTTGACTATTTAACTTTATTTTTCTTTCAGGAACTTTCGTTATATTCATAGTTTATATTATTATATAATTTTAAGTGGTAAATCCCAATAGATGTTTAGGTCAAATGTTTTGAATATGATATAGATTTATGAAACATGTTTTTATTTTAAAAATATAACTAATGGTTCCATGGTCATAGAAATAGTATAGATTCATGGTGAAATCATATTGGGTGTTTTCCCCACACCCTATACATTGATGTATACTCATATTGATTTAGTTTTGAAGGATATATTAAAAAAGATAATGGAATCATGTATTTCATCATATTCTCTTAGGTGATATCACCTGCATTTTTATTTGGGTTAGTGGTGATGGATTGTCATATGCATAATTAGATTTTTCTCTGTCTGTTTTTCTCCTAGTATTAGCCTTTGGATTGGTTTCGTATTTCACCATGTTCAAAACTTTCTCTTCCTCAATATACTCAATTTTTTTATCAATATCTTGTTATGAATGAGAAAATTTGTATGATATTTCATAGTGAAATAATTACCGTGGTTATATTCATTGACACCAAGCTTCTTGTTTCAAACATATGTAAAATGGAAACATGCTTCAAGCATTATGTTGAATCAGGTTAGTTGAAATATTAGGTATAACCAAGTTGGTTCATTAAATATTTGACCACTTACTATTGTTATTTCATTATGGTGAAATGATTCAGATGTTTAATCTCTCTAGCACTAATCCACACATACACTAAAAACCTCCATGCATTACCATATAAATCATCACATTCTAGAGAAAAATATTATGATCCATGTTTTATTTATTGATAATCACCACAAGAATCACATTTGGTGGAAGGGAACCTCTTGGTCTCTCTGGAATTGAGTGGTTGGTATAAGATGATCTCTCTATTTTCTTAATAGAATTTTAACAGAAAATATAAATGGTTCATGATAGAATTATCTATATACTTTTATTTTTCAAGATGACGATTAGTTATATAAATTAGATAATCTAGTTTATATAGATCTAGGGTTAGAAAAATAATAATAACACCCATAAACATATTAAATTTTAAAATACCTGAAAAACACCATATATAAAATAATAATATTATTATTATTTACTTGATATTCTCCAATTTTTTGGATAAAAAAATATTATTTTTCCAAAACAAATAAATATTTATTAATTTAATAATATTCAATAAGTCTTTCTTTCATCAAGCTATTAACTTGGTTTGAATTCTCCTTAATATTTATTGGACTTAAAATAATGACTATTTATTTAAATAAATAATATCACTACATTGTTTACCAACAAATAAATAAATATTATATTCATTAAAATAGGAAAAAAATATTAAATATTAAACTCACATAAAGATTATATTAAATAAATGGTGAATAAATATTTTTGTTCAATCATACATAAAAATTTATTAAACTACATATGGGAAATAATATTTATTCAACGTATCAAATTTATATAAAATTTAGATGAGGATTTAAATACACATAGTGTATACCCTCTTGGAGCTATTCTGAGAATAATTAGGTTGTTATGTCTAAATCCAAATGATAAAATCTAAAAACCTGACAGGTCGTCCATAGCTAAAGAATAAATTTCTCAATGATAATAAAAACGTAAAAATTAATACTATGTAATATAATACCTTCATCATGATATCTTTATTCAAGCAGTTCGCAAGACTATGTCATCAACCTATGTGCTTGATGTGTATTTATTTAACTATATAGAAATTATTTTTTTTATTGAATGCTATATCCATGGACATAGTGAAGCTGTTCTATTTCCATCAAAGTGAATTAGACGTCATCTTCCAATACACTATATTGGGGAAAATCATTTCTCATATTACTCACTAATGAAATATCACTCATGGAACACCAAACATATCATACCTCACAGTGATCATATGTTGTCACACTTTTTATTTAGACATAAAATTATGTGAATCATGACATGAATTAATAATAATATTAATGTCTAAGTACCATTACACACATCCAAATATAGTAATATCCGGTGACACATAATAATTGTGTATTTACTACTAGCGGGTCATGTTACCATAATAACCTACTCTAGAAATTACCAAGTGAGTACACCATGAGAAGGTTTCTCAAAGTCTTATAAGTTTCTACCCTTGATAGCCTATATCATTTTCAACCCCAAAAATTAGATCATCTACTTGTAGGAAAAATATTTTATAATAATATCATGGAACCTCTATGTCATCATCATGGATGGTAAAATATATTACCTTTTTGTTCAATAGTTATTCTTAGGAAATTATTATATAATATGTAACATAGAAAACCAATCATGATGTGATAATAACATTATTAATATTAAAAAATAACGAATATAGGTAATAAAAAAACATAGAAGTGAATTATATAGAAGCATATCCAATAGAATACAACTTGAAATAGATCCAACTACAAGAAATATTCCATATTCTTTCTCTCACTTGAAATTCATGATTTTGTTGAGATAATACCTTAGTCAGTGGTTCAACCATGTTCTCATATTTGAAAACCATTTTCCCCATCAATTCACCCATATGATCAAAATACCTTAAGAGGTGATACATCTTATGTTTGTTTGTTATCCATTGATGCGACCTTCACTCCTTTGTGAGATCCACCACTATAGTTTTATCACAATATAATGTGATTAGGTATTTATTATTAGGGATAACATCAAAAACATGGAAAAATTAATTAATCTAAATAGCTTATTTGGTCGCATTATATGATATAATATACTCAGAATCCACTATAGAATCAGTGAAAATGTCTTCTTACAGCTATCACAACTCAAAGTTTCTTCATTGAGATGGAATTCATATCCAAATTGGGAGTACAAATAATTCAAACTTTTTTGAAAGCTAACATCTATATGAAATATTAAAACCCATATCTTTTATACAGTTTATTTCATGAATTTTTAAATAAGGATACATATAATAAAATCATAAAAAATTGAGTGTACTAATTTATTTTTGTAATTTTATACATTTAAAAATAAATTAATATATTGTTACATTAATGTTATATTAAAACTCCATAACATTCCATTAAATTATATTGATCTTTTAAAAATGTACGGGATAGACTGGGGACATACATAAGATTGGGGTGACTTATGAAGCCCAGTAAGGGTATAATAAATGAATAACATCATTTAAAGTTGTAAATATTATTTGGGGGACATAACATGCTATCTTAATATGGTGATAATCATAATCCTAAACATATAATCATGATATAAGATTACAACATCATGGTATCATAGAAATATGGAAATAGAATAACATGACATCACATGTATAATTCAATGATAACTATCGATAAATAATTACATAGTGTTCATAGGATAAACTCCCAAGCACCATAAATGGTATGTCATTATATAAAAACATTTCCAAAGGCATTGAAGAGCTATATAATTTCAAGAAAACTCATCACATTCATATCATGTACATGCATTTGTGTGTCATGTCGATCATTCAACATATGAATTTTATTAATAAAATTTAATCCCATGATTAAGTATTGTGGTTAATTACATGTATTTCCTAATAAATGAATTATTTTTATATCAATGTGAATAGCCTTGAGTGAAAATGGGGATGGTTATACAAAACACAAATGTTTATCATGGAAAATCATAAGAAACTTTTGGCAGCACAACAAGTGTACATATATATTACTAGAAGTTTTTAATAACTTTGAGAAGTTGTATATCATTACTTAAGTATAATATTGAATGTAAAGATATTTTTAATAAAATATGTCTACATAAACAATTTTAAATCAAAATATATAACACAAAGAATGTACTTGAATAAAGATGATTAAGGGGATCCCTTACCTTGATAGGGTTCTTATAAAAGCTTGGAAAGATCTTATTAAGATCCTGAGAACACCATGAGAATATTTATATAAGGATATAGATATTAACATCATACTTCATGGGTTTGTAGTGAATATTTACAATGGATTGGATGGGAATTTATATAAAAATAGAGGTTAATTCTTTAGTAATTTCAAAACATAGTGTTTAGAATCTAAGTTTTCAAATAATCAAAACAAAAAACCATCCCGTGATTTTTTACATATTTTCTATAAATAAGGATTTGTATTAAATATTTTATTTTGATAATAACTATACTCCTTAAAATAATATCATCCATGATGTGGAAGTGAGTCATGTTTATAACTAATTGATTTTAAAACTATAAAATATAATATAGGTTTCAGATGATTCATTAATGGTTTGAAAAATTAATAAAATAACTTCAAAAACACGTTATTTTAAAAGGTGAAACTTATTTATTCATGGATACATTTTATATTATTAATGCTTCACTTTTTGACTATTATGATTTCATATTACATAACATATATTTACACTGTCTGTAATTTTTAACTGAAAATTCAACTATCTCCAAAAATTATGAAAAGCTCACCATTATATAATTTTGACATAAATATTTAAAAAATAATATTTATTCTACCAAAATAATTTTCAAAATATGTGAATTCTCACTTTTAAAATAATTAAATTATTTATTGGAAAATTCTAGTTTTTATGAAATCGGATTCTTTCTAACCCTTATAAAAATTAAATTGAACTTAATTAAATTAAATTATCATTTATATTTAAATTAATTATTATTTTGTTATAATATTTCCTGAAAATTAAATTTATTTAAAAAATTATTGAATTTATCAAAAAGATTGTTTTCATGAAAATTATATATTCTTCTATCTATGTCAATTAGACTTTATAATAAATCTTAATATATACTACTCATAAAGGTCACTATAGAATAATAATATTTTCAATTGTTATGATTATAAATATTTTTTTTATATGGATAGAAAAATTATTGCTATATTTTATAAGGACCAAAAAAAATAAGTGTAGTGCATGTGTTTTTTATAACTACATTTTTAATTAGGTATTTATTCATTCATAACATAGTTTCATTTATTAAATATTGGGTCATTAAAATTTACCCCTTAATAGATTTAGACCATAAAATTTTACTTCATACACTAAAATAAGTGAGGGTACTTATATTTTTTTCATCTCTTCTAGTTCTATGTCACCTCCTCAAACTTTAGGTTTCATAATAGAACTTTCACTAAGTGAGTTTTCATATTTATTATAACATTGGATTTGCGATCTAAGATCATCATAGTATACTCCATATGTGTAAGATCATTCTGTAACGGTACTACTTCTGGATTCATTACATGTTAAGGGTCTAGTAATACTTACTTAAGAGTGATATATGGAACACATCATGCACTTGAGATAGATTAGGTGGGAGTGCTAGTCTAAAGTCCACAAGTTTGGTGGGATAAAAGATATTAAAGGGGTTGATTTTTCAAGGACTAGAATTTACCTTCTTCCCAACCCTCATGAATTTCTTCCATGGTGATATATGAAGGAACACTTTATCTTCGACCTAAAAATCTAGGTGTCGTCGATGATTTAATATGTATATTTTCTATTGACTTTGCACTGATTACATATGATAATGAATGGTTTGAACCTTATATATCATCTCTTGGATAATATAAGACCATATCAACATCCACTCTCAAACTTCAACCCATTACGTTGGAGAGTCACACCTCTTCCCATAAAGAGCCTCAAAAGCTGTTATTTGAATTCTATAAAAGAAATTGTGGTCATTTGAAAAATCCACTAGGTTGAATTGTTGAAACCAAAACCATATAAATCCATTTCACATGATCATACCATATCCACTAGATTTTTAATGTTTCTCTCATACTAAATATCCATATGAGGGTGATATGTAGTCCTAAAACTCAGCCTTGTATTCAATGCTTGAAGAACGATTATCTAGAGCCTCAAGTTAATCTTATGCTTCTGAATAGATATAATTTGGAGTTTTACTACATGACTAATTTCCACTTCACTTATGTATATAATAGTAATTTAGTTAAGAGACAAATATTCCTTGATATAAGTGAAATGTGCTGAATTTTTAAGGGGATCAACTACCGCCCAAATAGAATTATTGTCTTTATATGTCCTCGGGAGTACTATGATGAAATACACAGTTATGGTTTCCTATTTACATATCAGTATGGGAAATATATTAATTATATCAATAGAAAAGTTTCATTTATTGTTGACTTTTTGGAATACCAATCCTTAAGAAACAAATTCTGCAACCTTCATCTTCATGTTATCCCACTATGATTTTTACATTATCTATTTATATATCTTAGTTATTCTTGGATTAATATAGAAGGATCATATATTCTACTCATCCAAAAGTTCCCACATCAGTAATAGTTTTTATTAGACATATATCTGAGTAATGAAATAGATAAATCCATCATTATCAATGTTGAACTTCATAATATCTGAGCTCCTTCTCTATAACACCTCATCATATTTTTTGGCCTCCTCTATCCTCTCAAGATTCGATGGTCAAGTAATTATTTAGGAAATGTAGGATAAAGTTCTTTTTATTATTCACATTTCCATAATTTTCATGTTAAGGAAATTAGGTCCCTTTAAATTATCATCATGAATAGGGTTGTATATTCTTTTTACTCAAAGAATATTTTAAATTTTTAAACTTCCTAGGGTGTAAATGGATTAAAAAATAATAATCATTGATCAGCGCTGAAAACATCAATTGGAACATATTGAGCTCCTTTTTTGAATTAATGATTGAGGATTTTATGATATATAGATATGTGAAACTTCTCCTCATATATATAATTTCACCGAATCATCTATATGAAGATCAGGATAGACAATTCTAGATACGGGTTCTCACATCTCGTTATCCACTTTTAGGTATTTATCTTCTCTCTTGGTATTTCCCTCTTTTATTGGGTTCCACTTGGGAATTCCATGTATAGAGATAATTTTCTAGGGAAAATTACTGAATGTTCATATTTTTATGCTTTTCATTATTAATGGAGTCGTTATATAAATTTCATAAAGTATTTTTCAATTTCTCGCCAGGTTCGAAGAACACAGAAATTGGTTTTGAGATTTTGAGCTAAATCTGTAGTTTTTGTTTTCTATTAGGCGATTACATATCGTTCAATGTTTACATGTTGTGAAATAGTCTTACATGTCATGTAAAATCTTCACATCATGTAATTGTTTCTAGTTAGATGTCATTAATCCTATACAAGGAATTAAAGTTTTATATGGAGTGATAAGTTTAAAGGTTTTGAAATGTGTAAACATCATGAAGTGATAAAATAAGGATTTTTACCCTAATATGATGGGTTTTTTAGTGTTTTTGGATCTCATGGATTAGAAGATCTGAATAGTGATTAGACACAGTGTAATTCTCATGATTTGTTTTTCTAGGGTGTCGCACATCTGATTCTTATTTTATCCATCTATAAGCTTATTGCTAATAAACCTATGATCAATCCTACATAATTTTGAGAACCTATTCTAATTCTAGATTTCTTCAGTGAGGGATTGATCTATGTTTCGGTTCTAGTACATCTCTCTAGGTGAGTAATCCTTCTACATATTAATTTTCATTGATCAAGGTAGCACCATTGTGGTACATTATTGGATCTGTTGGTCTTTGATGATAATCATATTGATCATTTCATTATATGCAATGTGATCTTCCTCTAGATGTTATCCATTATTTCAATTGTGGTGTGGCATGTGAGTTTCTTTTAGTTATGTTGTGATATGACATATTCACCAACCATTTTTCTTGTTGAATTGATTCTGAGATTTATGGATTGATTCTAGATCCTCCATCATTTTATTTTCATTATTCTGTGTTTGTGTATCCGGTTGTGGTCTTATGCGACCCATGTCTAAGGTAAGTGGTTCCATATCTAACATATATTGGATGAACTATATTTCCTTGGTTTTGATAAATTATTTTATAAATGAAATGGAAAGATTTATTGAATGATTTGTGTGTTTGGAAATGGGTTTTTTGTGTAAAGATATTTTCCCATTTATTTCAATAAAAATGAAATTTTCAAAGTACTGTGAAAAGTATTTACGAATTGGTTTTCAAATCATCATTTTAAGGAAATGGTTTGAAAAATAGATCACATGGGAAGCCTTAGCTACTTAGGTGGAAGCTGTAGTAATAGTCCACATCCATTCATCAAGGGGTTCGCTCATGGGGTGTTCCTCTTCTCACTAGGCTCGTTGTTCTTCGAACTTGATAGACTTGTTGGGTATTAATTTATTGGTTGTTTCAATACACTATATAATAGATACATATATCTAGAAACTTTTTGTGCATGATTTTATATTTTTAGTTATGAGTGTCCTGTATAGATTTAACTATAGTGATCCTTGGTGTGATGTTACCTATGATTTTGCTTGTACAATTTTAGCTTGTGCTACCATGGATTTGATATGGTATGTGACGAATGACTTGATTTTATTTATCTTATTCAGATTATTTAAATGGATTTTAAAATTTTTCCCATCTTATTTCTGAAATGTGGATTAAGGTTAAATTAAATGGATTTCTTTAATTTTGAAAAAAACAATTGTTAACAATACATCATATATTTGTTTCCTTAATTTTGAGAATATTTGGGGTTTGGTTTAATGAAGTGATATGGAACACTTGAGTGAGATTTTACTGATTATTTTATCATAGACCTTACACACCCCTTCCACGGTTCATGGATCATTTTTGTCTTTTGATATAGAGAAATAAAAAATGCTACACTAATGTATTCTATTAGATGTGTCTGGGTAGCTAGTGGTGAGATGGTGGGATTTTTTCAATGCTATCACATGGTGTACTCGATATCTGGATTCATTTTTTCTATTGATTTTGGAATTTAATTTTGGGATGTTATGTATACTTGAGAGTTGTATCGTTTTCATTTTCTTCTTTCAATTAGGGAATATGATATCTATTCTATTGTTTATATCAGCTGTGGGTGAGTATATATTCCATGTTTTTTCTTTAGGTTGGATGAAATTTTTGCCTCTTGATTTTTTTTGTTGCTCATGTGCTAGTCGTCAACCCATGGGGATCAATAACACTTTTTGGTTATGTGTAAATTCAGTTTGGGTACCAGTTTGAGAGGGTATCCAAGTCGAGTTCACCATGGTTTGGTATCACATGTGTTCTTCCTCAAGAGTCCTTGTCTTAGAACATTTATCAGACAGAAGATAGGATTTTTGGGACATGATAGGTCTGTTATGGTGGGTGATTTTCCATATCTTTCCATGAAGATACTCAGGTTTACATGTGATATTGGGATATGTGCTTCTAATTTTGACTTCTTTAACTTAATCTCATTTTATTCTTATGTTTTTCTTTTTTAACAGAGATTACATTATTGTACAACCTTTTTTCTCTTTTGGTGTATAACAATATAACTCAGATATATATTCCATTGGTTCTTTATAATGGTGAAATAGATATTACATAAGGAAATACACCTACATATCATAATCTTATCAAGGATATTAGGAAGATAGTTCGAGTTGTTGATCAAAATTTACTAAAAGTCTAAAATGAAGTTTTTCAGGTACTTCTGATAACTATAAGAGAAATATCAAGGGAATATCTTGGAGATTTAGATCTTCCTTAGCCTTATTATATATTATCAATGTTTTATCAATAATTTCTAAAATTTGGAAACAACTTTGACTGATCATACTAGGAAAGGGGGAAATCATATGGGATTCTTAGTTTTAGTCTTATTTTTAAGACGTAAAATAAGTTCTTACATAAACACCTATTATGATATTACCTAATCATGGTAAGTGGTATGTGGTTTTCTATTATGATTTTGGTGCTATTTTGGGTTGTGTTCTTATGAAAGATGATCATGTGGTGGCTTATAGATTTTTCCAACTTTGAGTTCATGAGAATAATTACTCCACTCAAGATTTAGAGCTTCTTGTAGTTATGTATGTGTTTATATGTTGGAATCCCTATAATTTTTGGGAGAGGTTCATAGTCTTTTTTACCATCAAATAATGATTTATATCTATTCTCAGAAAGAAATGAATCTCATTAAGGAAATATTGGTGGAATACCTTTAGATATCTGACTTCGACATCACTTACACCTCAAGGATGGGGAATGATTTTATATATTTTCTTAGTAGAAAAAGTAACAACACATGATATTTTGAAATAGAATTAAGAATAAAACCATATGGGTATCATCATCCATATTATCCTGGATAATTAATATGATGTTTAAGATATGGTTCTGAATAGTTTTAAGTTATCATCATATCTCCCTGAGTCCATTCTGTTGGGTAAGCTGTAGGATTATGAGTTTAGCAGAATTTAATAAACCCTTTATGGTGGGGATACCCTTTCTAGTTTGTATCTATCTTTAGATGGTATGCTCTATTTTGGGAACAATTTTTTGTCCCAAAATCTATGATGATCTCATGTTTTTTTGACTATCTTAGTTCTTTGTGGTTCATTCATCTAGGAACTAAGAAGATGTATTATGACATGAGGCATTGATTCTAGTGGCTATGTATGAAGTGGGACTTTTTATATTATGCATCCAACTATTACACCTTCAAATATATAAAGTAAGAGTATTTTAATCCTTCATATTTTCTCCAATCTATTTTGGTGTTGTTTTGTAAATGGGACAAGGTATCCATGGATTTGTTTTTTTGGATTTCCATGGACTCCCTATGGGAGTAATTCTATCTATGATGTGATTTATGGGTTGATAAATTTATCTCACTTCATTCTGGTCCGGATCACAAAAAAATTAGTATTGTGGTAAGCTATATGTGTAGGAGATTTTGAGGTAACATGTGCTCCTTCTTCCATTGTTTCAAATAGGGATTATATGTTTACTTTAATGTTCTATAGGAGTCTCCAATAGTTTATGGGGACTCATTTCAGGATGAGTACAACTTACCATCCATATACAGATAGTAAAATGGGGTGTAATATTTAGATTATATAGGATATGATATATGCGTACATCTTGGATTTTAGTGGATCATGGGATGACTATCTAGGAATTTTTTAGTTTTCTTATAAAAACAGTTATTATTCATTTATTAGAATGTCTACCTTCAAGGATTTTTATTATTTGCTGATACATTTAACTCTTTATTAGAAAGAGGTGGATAAAGAATCAATACTGGGACAAAGTATTTCTCATGCGATGTCATAGAGGATTCATGATATACATCATCATTTGGTTACTTTTTAGAGTTGACATAAATAATATGTGTTTTAGTGTAATTTTCATTTGGATGTTCTTATTGCTGATAGATTTTCATGATTTTTTCTCTTTTTTTGGATCACCGTCGTCATGGAAAATATATATAGTTTCCTTTGGGATAAGTTGAAAAATTTAAGGTCACCTGGTGGAATTGGTAGGGTAATTATCCATTAGAATTTCTGGTTTGATTTGAAGGAATTCAAAAAAATCACATATTGTTACTTAGGAAATATCATCCTGATTACTCTCGCATTTTGAGTTTGTAAGAGATTGACATAGAAAAATATGTTTCTATTATGGATCAAGCATAAAGAGTGTTGAATATCAGATGAAAGTATTCCCTGGAAAGAGAATTTTATTATTCCGAGTGTTATAGAGGCATGGATCATATTCTTATGAGACATGGGGGAACGAGTGGTTGATGATAGAGTAGTGGCCTCACCTCTTTTTAGGATATAATTCTTTCATATGACTTATTAGGGGTTGAAATTTGTATAGTGAGGAGTTTTTAACATCCTCTTACACACTTTTAGGTAATTATCTTATCTCTTGTCATTTCTCTCTTTAATTGGGTGCATTTTGGAAATCTTGTGGATGGATACAGTTTTCTATATAAAATTACCTAATGTTTAGGGATGTATGTTTTTTGAATTAATGGAGTACATCTATAAATGTTTTAATGTATTTTTGGGTTTCTCTCCAATTTTGGAGAACACTTGATTTGGTTTAGGTATTTTGAGTTGAATCGGTAGTTTTTAAAGTCTTCTGGGTGACTTCACGCAATTTAATGATTACACGTTGTGAAATATTTTTATGCGCCATGTAAAATGTAAATATTATGTAATGGTTTCCAATAAGATGTTGTGAATCTAGTATAATGCATGAATGGTTTACAAGGAATGAATGGTTTATATGTTGTGAAATGTATACATGTTGTGAAATGGTAATATCAGAATTTTTAACCAGAGGTGATGGGTTTTTCAGCATTTTTTAGTTTTATGGATCACACAACATAAATTGGGACGAAACATAGTGTAATTCTTGTGGTTTTTTAAGGGGATACAAAAATTATTCTTATATCATTTTGTCATGGGATTCTTCCCTCTCGACCTATGAGGCCCACCAGGTGATTTATTTCCTATTCTCCATTTGGATCACTACGTTTAGTGATTGATCTCCATTGTGGTTGCAGTTCATTTCTTTGGTTGATTGATCCTTCTTATTATCTATTCTCATCGATTGAGGTAGCTCCATTGTGTTGTTTTATAGGATCCATTTATCTATGATGATAATTTTTTTGATCCTTTCTAGATCCAATGTTTGATCTTCCTCTAGAGGAAAACCATTATGATTTTTGTGCCCTTGCATGAAAGTTTCTTTAATTTATGTTTTGATCAAACCTCTCCACTAACCATCTTTTTGAATTGATTATGAAATTTTTGTACTAAATATAGGACCTCAATTATTTTATTTCAGTTCTTCCATGTTGTTGGATCCAATTTTGAGTGTGAGAAACCTAATTTTGAGGTTGGTGGTTCAATCTCTCTCATGTGTTGGATGAACTATATTTATTTGGTTTCGACAAAAAATTATAAATGAAAAGGAATGATTGGCTAATTTATTTCTATGTGGCGAATTTTTTTTAGAAAATATGATTTCCACTTTTTTTAAAATAAATAGTATTTGAAAAAATTGTAAAAATGATTCATGAAATGATTTTCTAAGTATAGTTTTGATGAAATGGTATATAAAATAAAGAAAATTGAAAACCTTTAGTTCATAAGGGGAATTTTTGTTAATAGGGTTCACCAATTCATCAGGGGGTTCACTCATGATGTGTTCATATACTCCCTAGGACCTTTTTTCTATGAACATGATAAACATATTGACCTAATAAGGGTTTACTATCAAGGGTTTTCTACTTCTCTCATGATTCTATACATATATCTATAGACATGATGTGTTTGATTTTCTAGTTTTAGGTATGACTTTACTAGCTAGCAAGACCTCTAGTGTTTCCTAAAATTATGTTTCCTTTTATATTTTTCATGTACTATTTTATCTTTTATTACTATCTATTTGATATAATATCTGATGTATGATTTTATTTTACTTCAAAACATCGATATATATTAAAATCATTGAAACTATTTTACCTACCTTATTTTTGAAAATGTGGATAAGGGGGAAATTAAAATTTTTCAATTAATTGGATATAAAAACCGATTAATTGTATATCATTCCTTGTTTTATTTAAATTGGAGAATTGTTCATATTTTTTATTTAGAATTGATATGAAACACTATGGTGGGATCCTATTGAGGTTGTTATCTCACACCTTGAGAACCCATTCAGCGAAGCGTAGATGAATGTATGTTTTTTGATTCATGGAAAGGAAATAAGCCTCAGTGAGGTGTTGAGGTTTTATGTTTGTTGATTCAGGTAGATGGTGGTGATATGGTGGTAGTTTCTCCACACTATCACATGGAATAGTTAACATCTTAATTTGGTGTCCCATTGATGATATACTTGTACTTTGTGATGTTTTTACTTATTTTGAGTTAAATTATTTCGGTTGTATTATTTCATTTATGAAATATGTTATATATTCTGTTTTATCTCTCTATTTTGTATATACATATATATTCTATGTTATTGCTTCAATTTGGGTGAAATATTTTCCCCAAGTTGTTGTTTTATGCTTGAGTTCTAGTCTCGAGTTTGTGGGGATCGAGAACATAATTTTGGTGTATGGGAATTTGGTTTAACAAAAAAATTCAGAGGGTATCTTGGTCTGGTTTTCTATATGAGGTTTTTATTTATAATAAATTTTCTTTAATTTATATGCATCATAGGCTATCAATTTTTCTTATTCCAAGAGTGAAAAACACAAGCCTTGTTTGGACACATTATTGTAGATCACAAATCCTTACACAATAGTTGGAAATATGATATCAAATTTAATGATTGACCTTTTTTTACACTTTAAATTTCTCCAGCCATTAATTATTCATCAAAAATTTCACTCACTTCTGAGTTACTTATTAGTGGGATTGCAAATCATGACAATTTTCTCCAAAATTTATGACAGTAAGCAACTAATCTAATAAAACTATATATATCCATCACATATGTTAGATAAATACATACATTAATTTCCTCCTCATTCAAAGGATATACAAATATCCCTTTAATTATGATAACATTCCCTAATAATGTTAGTTACTCTATGAAAAAGATTCATTTGTTTTACTTTTCATAAGATTTTTTATTTTTCAAGGTCTTTAGTAAATCATTCAAATGCTCTACATATTCCTCCTTACAATTAGATTAGATAAGAATATCATCTACAAATACTAAATCATATTTATCAAGGTAATATCTAAAGACATTATTCACTAATTTATTAATATAAGTATAGTACTAGTGACCCCAAATGGAATCACTATGAACATTTAGTGACTGTAATATATAATAAAAGTAGTCATATGGATATCCTCCATCATTAAATTTACATGATAATATATTGACTGATGATCCACCTTAGAGAAATAACAGTTTCCACATAGTTGGAAGAATAATTTATCAATATGTGATAGATGATACTTTTTCATTATCATTATCACGTTATGTTAAAGATAATCAATGCAAAGTAATAATGACACATCCATCTTCATGATGAAAACAATCAGCATACATAATGGTAAATCACATGGGAATATAAACCATTTATCCATATTTTTTAGTTTATTTTTAAACTCTAAAAGTTCAATAGTGTCTATTCAATGTGTAGTATTTGGTGTTGGAATAGATCTGGATATATGTTTGATCTAGAACTCAAACTCTTAACTAAGATAAAGATAATGAAATTCACCAGTTAACATATTAGAATATCCTCTTATAATTGGAATTTCATTGTTTATGATGTTTTATATAGTCTCGATCATTTTATCAAGATACTCATTCTCTTAGTTCATTAGTTTAAATAGTATCATTGTTCCTTACAAGAGAAATAGTGGATAGTGGGCAGAGGGTCAACTAGAGAATTCCTTTACTCCATCACATTGGTGTGTTTCTCCTATTGCCATTTATTGGCTATTTTCCCTTCCTTCTTACAACTAACTCATTTACTTTTTCCCTTTAGGTTATTTTTGGGATGATTCTACCAAAACTTTTTAAAAGTGGTATATTGTAATTTATTACCAATGTGATATTTCCCAATCGCTCCACTATTATTAGACACTATTATTTTTTTCACATCTTCAGACCCATGAGACCATTGAGATTCATTGATATCTATATTGAATTTTAGGTAACATCAGAAAATTTCTTCATAGTTTTCAAAGTCTCAAATCACCAAATATTTTTAAATATCTAACTTTGTCCCACCAATGAAGTGTTAAAATTTACTTTTGAGTTTAATGACAAAGATGGAGTTCTATTGAGAAAATATTGTGAATTTTTCATAGTATTCCGTAATGAAATTTTTATCCTGGTTTTTGGGCCATGGATATTACTATTCATATTAAGTTAGAGTGTGTAAGGAAAATAGTTATAAAAATACATTTTCTTAATTATTTCCACTGAATCTATTTCATTTCTCTTTAGGGGCTATATTCATGATCATCAAACATTATTGTTTGGTTTCTCCATCCATACGATAAACATCCAAAATGACTTTCTATTTATCATATCATTAAATGAGAGAGATAATATTTTAAATGTATTTTTTCCATTGTTCCATGGTTAATGTATTGGAAAATCCATTAAAATTTAGAGTTATTTTAGTATAATGGTCATAATTGAAACTTTCTCTTTCTTAGTGGGTGTGGGTTTTCCCTTGATTCAAGTTTTTATTCAAAACATGAGTTAATTGAGTAAGTATTATGACGAATTTACCAAATAAAAACCCCATTGAGTTGGTAATATCATAAGGTTATTCATCACATTTTCTATTATATTGGTTGTTTACTATGGTTAATCCTATTTCCAGCCATAGGCTAAAATAAAATAAAATTCAGCATGAGAATTTTTAAACTATTAAACACATTAAATGAAAACTATAAATATTGAAGGGATAAAAATTAAATGATAAATATTCGATAACTAATGAGCTTATATGTTTTAATCTATTTTATCCATGGTCTATTTTTTAACATAAAATTTCATTTCCATTTTAATTCCTTTCATAATAGTTCGTAAAGAGATTTTGAATTTTCCAAAGAATATGCCCCAAGAGTTTCAAATTAGGTGTGAAGCAAGGACTGTTTTTCATACACCATGTGATTATTTATTTAATAATCAATCCAACATTTTCAAGTTTCATACACCATGGATTTTGTTTCTTGGAAATAACTCTATCTATACTTAAAGAAAATATATGGATGTTTTCCAATGATTAGTATTACCCATAAGGATTTCACTATGGGTTTTTAATCCTAATATGAAAAAATAAGGAAACATTTATCTAGAAAAACTGTGAGAATTCATATATTTTATAAACATTATCTTTTTACTTATTACATAAAGATACACATAATAAAATCCCAAAAGATTGAGAGGACTAATATATTTAAGTAATTAAATACATATCATAATAACATTATAAGGGGATATAAAAATATTATTTAAAAACTTCATAACATTCCCTTAAATTTCATTAATACTCTAAAGAAACACTGGATAACCTAGGGATGTACATAAGAATATGGTGATATATAAAACCCGGTAAGTGATTAATCAAATCATAGAATAAAGTAAAGTAGTGTATGATTATCAAGTCATATAACATTGTAAAATAAGAAGGTGATAATCATAATAACTAACATCGAAGAATGATATAATACGATAACATCAAGGCATCCTGGAAATGTGGAAAAACATATAACATGACAACATAATCATAAATTAAATATAACCGTTGACACACCATAACATAATTGTATTAGTCTAACCATTAGTTCACCCATCCAAATTATCATTCTACTTTACCCCTCATCTCCCTCAACATGAAAGTCCTAGTACTTCATTTGGGTGTCCTAAATTCCTACTTTCAATCTAGGAATTCAACGAGTCCTTGGATCTATATGATATTTTCTTGGTTTTCTGATTTGGGAAGAGGTGATAAATGGTTAACTATTTTAATAGTTTTATCAAAAAATCATATGGATTAAAATTAGATGTTATGATAATGTTGTTATACCCCCAACAACTTATTATCCATTTTTGTTTTGATGATGAAATTTCTTTTTCTTTGTCTAAAGGTGGGAGGTATCTCGATGGAGTCACATTCCCTTTATTCTGATGGGCCTATGAGTTTTATATAAACTTGGATTCATCAAACATGGGTATTTAGGTAATAATTTCAGTATTAACTCTTCCATTTAACATCCAAAATATTCTATAAATTTCAAGTAATCTAGTGAGTATATTCTGGAGATTTGATAGTAGGTAAAAGGTAGTGTGTAACCCTATAATATCCTAAAATATTTTTAATATAGATTTGTTTAAGCCTTGGTTTTAATAAATATGGATTACATTTGGTGAGGAATTTTAGTTTCTATATGTTTTGTACTATGAATCTTGGTAACAAATTATTATCTTATTATAACATGTTGCTTCATCTTCAGTTGGTGTGTTATCTGTGCTAGGCTTTGAAGACAGTGCTTGTGGGATATTTCTTGGATGAAACCACAAGTAGGACCCCTCTCACTATAACTTCTCTATCTAGTGGGGTTGTCACGAGCCATCCTATTGTAGTGTTATCTTATGCTCAACCAGCAAGGAAAGATGAAGCTCTCCCTATATTTTTTATCAATATATGGAAAAATTCAAAAAAGTTTTAGTATCATGTTTAATTAGCTAGTGATCATGTTCATTTAAGAGTATCATAATCCTTTGGTCCTAACTTGTTGATATCATTTTCTACTCTCTATTTAAATGATAGTTTCAAAATTTTGAATGGAAATATTTTTAGTGGACCTTAAAGGTATAATTATAGTTATATATTATATTCTTCATGTTTATACATTATATATAAGAGTGTAGATGAGTTTTTGGGTGGGTATATAGATATAGACAATGGATAGACCTGAAATATTGTTTTGTTGAATGCATTTGGCATGAAGAAAAAAATATGGTTTTTTATAATGAAGTGTTGAACTTAGTAATGGGATGAAAAAAATGTAGATTCATTCTAATAGGGGTAAAATAATTTTTTTGGAATCATATAAGATTATGAAGTTGAGAAGGAAATTTATACCCATACAATCACTCATAATAGAAATGAAGAGGTGAAAGAAAATGAATATCTTTAGTCTTCTTTAAATAAAGTGAAGAAATCAATGGTGGAAATTGATGGATTTTCTAAGACTGTGAGGTGGATATTATCATTGAATGAATATTAATCTTTACCAAATCCTACAACCACAATATTATCTAGTAGAAGAACAACAGCGCCAATAGAAGGAAAATAGGGAATTGTAGAAAATTAAGAGCTTGAGACTATTGACGGTGTGATGAAAGATGCAGGAAAGAAAAAAACAATATAAAGAAAAAAAATTAGAACTAATTTTATACACTAATTGATATACTCTATATGAGCTTTTCTATATAAATTCTTCATAGTATGATTCCAACAGAATGTTTAAAGATGTAATTTGAATTTTCTTTAATGAAAAGAAAGGTTATTGGATCAGTAGACAATATCATATTTGACACATAGATTCGAATAAGGGAAAATAAGTCTAGAGGAGTATATTTCAACATGGTAAAATAATGTCATTTACTTATTCACATGGATATTCTAGAACTCGAATAATCACATGCATTAGCAATAACCACTTTTATAATGATGGAGTGCATAATGACAGACTATCACAACAACATAGTCAAGGCCTTGTACCAAGACTAGAAATAAGATTTTGTCAGGGCCTTGTGCCAAGACAATAGTTTGTCTCATGAGACCTACCGATGCATCGAGGAGCTATAGCGGGCTCCACCTGTAATTTATTAATTCCAATGAATTCCTCATATGAATAGGTTTAAACATAACATAAACACTAGCATATGAAATGTCAATACTTTCTCCATAAACCATGAATGGTATAAAAAATAAGACAACCACAGTCAAACATTTCACAAAACCTACAATACAATATGGAAGTTTTGTATCATAATAAATCAACTTCAAATAACCTAAAAATCCATCAAAGGATGTTGACATAGATGAAATCAAAACTATTTGAGAAAAATATCAATTTTTTTGAAATCATTTAAAACCCACATAATTATAAAATAAAAAAATTACTTTGAAAATATTCTAATAAGCATGTAAGGGAAGCTTTGACGATTTTATAATGGCGGAAAATAGCTACACCCGTCGTATAAGTTAAAAAAAGACATTCTAACATTAATTTTGTCGAAAAGGTTAAAAAGAACCTTGTTTGGAAATCGATGGAAAGATTACTTTATACACATCTTATAAAAAGTCAACAAGGGTATAAATGAATTTAACCCATATTCTATAAAATTATAATAATGATTTTAAATACATTTTTACGAAATGTGGATGAGGATTATGAAGAGGTCCCCGTTGATAATTACGTATAAACAACCTCGGATAATGAAGAGATTGTGAAATAAACCCTTACCCTGTACTTTTCCTTGGTTGAGGGTAGGTTAACCTATAGTATAATGGTGAAATAATTGTTATTAAATTATAAAATAATCATATACATTAATATGATATCATATATGATCTTTTAACATTGCTTTGTTAATAATATCTTAGTATTATCGTCATTTTGGGTGTTAACTTACTCATTTTCTTTTATATGTTTTGTTACATAAGTCGTATTTATTATGGATAGGTTTTATACTATTCATATAAATAATGATATCAAGTCCTTAAAAATTATTTTTAATCATAAATTGAGAATTAGACTTTGATGGATACGATGGGGAATGAATCTCATCGCGTTCGTGGAGATGGTAATCCGTACGTATGCACGAACGACAATATCATTATTTTGATATTAAAATAATATTTAATTGGATGGTATATCATATATACAGAATAATTATCATGTTATATTTATTATTTACATTAAATACACATCATTATTATACCCATCCAAATAATAATGTATCGAAGAACAATTACACCACGACGTGGAGACGGTAGGTCGTATGTACGCACGTATGGTGACATGTCATTTAAAGGATGGATAGAATAATGAATATGGTTGTACCATATTTATAATAACATCACAATATATAAAATATACTATAGTAAATATTTTTGAATGGAAATAACAAAGAATAAGGAATTTGAAGAAGAAAGGAACATGAAAGAGGGTGGTGAAAACATTACCTCTTCTTCGGGTTCTTCCTTTTAATTTTATCAAAAGGGCTCTTTAGGATGGATTTATGATCAAACTAAGGCCTCTTGATTGAATTGAGGGAAGTTGAGAGAATATTTGAGAAGGGTTTGGCCGATCCAAAATTATTTTAAGGTGTAAATTAGAGAGAAGGGGAGTTCCCTTTTAAAAGAGGGGAGAGGGGCACCTTTGGAAAAGCTTGAAATATTACTTTATAATAAATTCATATTCGGTTTATAATGGCTCAAAGGTGTATTATTTAAAAGTTAATGTGAAGATGGGTTGAAATACTTTCAACCAATAGATTTTAGATTGGTTTGGGTCATTATATTAACCTTATCATTTATATTTAACTCTTAGTTAAATAGTTTGACATTTACCATGTCTCTTTGTATTTTTATATTATATAGTTAATAAACTTACTATATACCTCAAAGAGACCCCCAAGTGGTCCTTTAATTATACACCTATCATTATATAAGTCCTTTGGCATAACATTAGAATTTTAGGAATAGAATATCAATTAATAATATAATATTTGTTTTAAAAACTCTTTTATGTCAATTTTTACACTATTGGGTATTTTGTTTTTGATAATTCCATAAGAGAATTATTACTTCAAAACAAATTATATAACCAATCCTAATATGTAATATTTACCTATAAAATTATAGTAATGCATAAAAAGTCTCAAAGTACATTTATTTTGATATTTATATTATCAATTACTTTAATGTTTCATTAATTAGGTAATTACTGCATCACCATTGTGTCATAAATAAATTAAATTATTTAATGTCTAAAAATTATAAATAAAATAAAATTATATATTAAATCATTCTATCTTTGTAATGAATATTTATAATCAAATTTATCTTATCTATATCCCTATATTAAAAATGTTTTAGTTATTGAACATTGATTTTATCTCTTTTAACTCTTCTTTGAATTAAATAATAATAAATTTCCTAATATAATTCAAGTGGACCTATATGATAATATTTTATTTGTAAGGTTGTTTTTGGTCAATATACACTATTACAATAGAATTATTACATGTTTTAGGGTAATATTAATATCATTTCTACCCTTAATTACCCTATTTAATTTTAACCATGGTAAATAAAAGTAAAAAGTTACTATTCAACAAAAATTATTTTTATCTTATTGAACCAAATTTTAATCCTTCATATTAACCATGCCTCTCGTATTTTCGAAATTCCAATCACAAAAGCGGTAAAATTATGTTTTATGTGAATTTCCAAATTCTCCTAGGAGGTGGGTAAAAGACGGTGAAAAGTTAAATAAAATTTTTATATATCTAAAATTATTCTAAACTAACTCCAATGAATTACATTGAACTTATATAGGTATTATGTATCTATTTTTACCTTAATTAAATTTAAATAAAATAAATAATTATTTAAATAAAAATTCGATTTTAAACTATAACTCAGTGTTTTTTCACTATTCATCAAAAATTGAATATTTTGAGAAAAATACCAAAAATTCACCCTAAGATAATTTCGGTATTCCAAATCCAAAAATGAAGTCCATTTTGAAAGGTAAAATTTATAAAATTTCAAAAATTGGTTACTACTACTCATAACGACTAGTTTGATTGGTTGTGATGTGTGTTATAACTCAAAGTTGCGTACAACACACGCAACTGTATTATTCAAAGAGAAGTGTATTATGGAAGCTTGGGGTGTTACATTCTCCCCTCCTTCAAATAATTTCATCCTCTAAATTTCAAGAATACTACTGCATGAAAAGACTCGGTTGGTTTTTCATCATAAGTTCCTCAGGTTCCCACGTTGCCTCTTCCATCTTATGGTTTCTCTAAAGAACTTTTACCAGACGATTCGTCTGGTTTCTCAACACTTGTTCTCATGTATCAAGAATCCTAATGGGAACATCACAATAAGATAGACCGGGTTCCAGTTCTAATTCCTCATAAGTGAGTACATGTGTTGGGTCAGGCATGTATTTTCTCAACAGTGATACGTGGAACACATCGTGAACTTTGGATATACTTGGCGGCATTTCCAAACAGTAAGCTACAGACCCAATTTGTTCAAGAATTTGGAAGGGTCCTATTTACCTGGGACTCAATATACCCCTCTTTCTGAAACGTATAACACCCTTCCATGGAGATACCTTCATGAAAACATGATCTCCTACCTGAAATTCCAAATCCTTCCTTCGGTTATCAGTATAGCTCTCCTGCCTACTTCGAGCTACTTTGATGTGGTTTTGGATTACTTTTTCCTTTTCCATCGTTTCCTCCACTAGTTTTGGGCCTAGAAGTTTTCTTTCACTAACTTCATCCCAAAAGGTTGGTGTGAGACATCTCTTTACATATAATGCTTCATATGGTGCAATCTGAATACTTTAATGGAAGCTATTATTGTAGTAAAATTCTATCAGAGGTAAATATTGATCCCACATACCCTGAAAGTAAAGTGAGCAAGATCTCAACATGTCTTCTAAGGTTTGAATAGTCAGTTCTAATTTTCCGTCTGTTTGAGGGTGGTAGGCATTGCTCAAATGAATTTCAGTATCCAAGGCCTTCTAAAGACTCTTCTAGAATATTGAAGTAAAATGGGGATCATGATCAGAATCAATTGATAGGGGTACTCTATGAAGTCTCGCTACTTCATTAATATATAGCCTTTCTAGACATTCAAGGGGTACATCTTCCCTTATAGCAAGAAACTGTGATGACTTGGTAAGACGATCAATAATGACCCAAATTGAATCATTTATTCTAGGAGTCTTTGGTTGTCCCAAGACAAAGTCCATCATGATATTATCCCATTTCCACTGAGGTATGGGAAGAGGTTTCATGACTCCTCCAAGTTGTTTCCTTCCAGCTTTAACTTGTTGAAAAACCATACATATTGACAAAAAATTAGAAATATCCCTTTCATGTTTTCCCACAAAAATGTTCCTTCAAATATCTATACATTTTGGTGCTCCCAAGGTGTATACAGAAATTGGAACTAGGAGTATCGTCCATAGATTCTCTTTTTAGATCAGGTATATTGGGAACACAAAGTCTCTTCCCAAATTTCAAAATTCCATCTTCATACACAAAGTCACTCATTCTACCATCATTCATAGATTTATTCTTCTTTTTAAACTCTTCATCATTGGTCTGAGAACTCTTTATCCTTTCTTGTAATGATTGTTTGGTAACCATTTGAAAAGGCATTGATGTTTCACCTTCCATGGTGATTCCCATATCCATCTTTACTAGATCAATGTATATTGGATCCTTTTCAACTCTCATATTTTTCAAAACTCAATGATCCTTTTTACTGAAATAATATTCCACCTTATTTTCCTTCCCCAGTTGGTAGTGTATTGTGCAATCAAAATCCATGAGAAGTTCAAGCCATCGTGTTTGCCTCATGTTGAGATCTTTCTGTGAGAAAATGTACATCAAACTCTTGTGATTAGTATAAATCTCACATTTTTCACCATAGAGATAATGTCTCCATATATTCAAATCAAATATTATAGTAGCTAAATCAAGATCATGAGTAGGATAGTTTTTATCATGAATTTCCAGCTGTCGTGATGCATAGGCAATAACTCTATCATTCTGCATATGGACACAACCAAGTCCTTTCTTCGACGCATCACTATAAATAATGAACCCATCATTCCCTGATGGTAGATTCAATATTGGATCATTGACTAATATTCTCTTCATTTCTTCAAAACATTCTTCACAATCTTTTTTCCAAACAAATATAACCTTTTTACGTGTGATCTTCGTTAATGGGTTAGCCAATAAATCAAAATTCTGGACGAAACGCCGATAATAACCTGTTAAACCAATAAAACGGTGTACCTCAGTTATAATTGTCGAGGATGGATATTCTTGGATTTCCATAGACTTAGAAGGATCAACAGAGATTACATCCTGAGAGACCATATGGCCAAGAAAAGAGATCTCTTGAATCCAGAATTCACACTTGCTAAACTTCTCATATAATTCACGTCTTCTAAGAGTCTTCAGGATAATGCAGAAGTGATTATCATGATCTTCATAGCTTTGGTAGTATACCAAGATATCATCAATAAATAACACCACAAAATCATCGAGATATTCCTTGAAAACTCTATTAATTTGATCTATGAAGAAATAGGGTGCATTAGTTAGCCCAAAAGGCATTATTGTAAACTCGTAATGCCCGTACCTGTTTTGAAATGTTTTCTTCGGAATTTCTTCCTTCTTCACACAAAACTGATGGTATCTAGATCGAAGGTAAATCTTTGAAAAGTATTGAGCTCCATGTAGTTGGTCAAATAAATCATCAATGCGAGGTAGGGGATACTTGTTCTTTATTGTTATAGAATTGAATTCCTTGCAGTTGATACATATCCTCGTGGATCCATCTTTATTCATAACAAAAAGGACAGGGGCTCCCCATAGAGAAACACTAGGGTGAAAAATCCCTTACTACTCAATTCCTCTAGTTTTTTCTTTAGTTAATCTAATTCCATAGTTGCCATTCTGTAAGGGGTCTTCGATATGGGCTGTGAACCAGGAATTAAATCAATGGAAAACTCAATTTCTCGTTCTCATGGATGAAAAGGTAAATCTTCTAGAAACACATCAACATATTCTCTAACAATAGGTACATCCTCTATTTGAACATTATTTTCCTCACCCATATTTATTTCATTATCTTCCTCCCCAATAATTGAATCTACTGGGGGTGGATCTAGGTAAGAATCAAGTGGTGACGATTCTTCTCTAAGGATAAGGTGTTCTTTATCATCGTCATCAAAAATCGTAACCTCCTTCTTCTTATAATAAATTTCTGCATCATAGTCCGAAATCCAATCCATACCGAGTATTATATCAAATTCAATCATGGGTATGACGATGAGATCAGCAGAAAAAGAACATTTATATTTTCTAATGGGAACAGATCCACAGAACATTGTAGAAATGATACTTCCCTTATGAGTTTTAACTGAAAACTCCCTTGTTAAATCAAATTATAAATATCTAATTTTCCTATAAAACTAGGAAGAAATGATACTATGCGATGATATAGAATCAAATAGAGAATTGGATAATCTTGAGAAAACCATTAAAGTACCTGCCACTACGTCTTTTAGAGCTTCAACCTCACCAGTACTGATAGCTTAAGCTTATCCATGATCCCATTGAATTTTCTGAGTTATGTTCCCCTGACACTTAGTACATTCATTTTCATAATGTTCCATCTCCCTGTAGTTATATCATTGAACATTGATATCTTCTTTCTTCCCCTTCCGATCACGAGCTTGGTAGCCTTTTTTACCACACTTGTAAGAGACTCTCATTCATTTCAAGCAAGTACAAGGGTGTTTCTTCCCACATTTACTGTAGTATGGATATTCAACTTTTCCCTTCTTCAACTTATTTTCATTTACAGTGTGATCAATATATCTCTTCTTCTCTTACTTTGCTTTAAATTCGTAAGACATAGATAATTCTTTTTCTGTCTTGATAGCGCATGAGACAATATCTTCGTACAATGAGAATGTTTTTGAGACTAATGCCCGATGGATAAATGGTTTTAACCCATAAATGAAACAATCAATATTACTCCTTTGGTTACGTATATAATCTATTGCATGGCTTGCTAACCTTTTGAAGATAGACTCATACATTATGACATTCTCGTAATCCTTTTGTCTCGGACTTAGAAATTTCCTTTCCATAATTGCTTGATGGTCACGACGAAAGTATTTTTCTAAGAAAATATCTTTGAACTCCCTCCATTCTATATTTGATACTTCATCATCTGATTTCATGTTTTGAATCAATGACCACCATTGATCAACATCTCCAGTGAGGCAATAAACTGCCATGATAACTTTTTCCCTTTCCCTACTCCCCAAGGCATGGAATATTTTCTCTAAAGAATTTATCCATTTCTCAGCTACTAAGGGATTTTTACTCCCATTGAATGTCGGTGGTTGTTTCCTCATGAAGTGATCTAACATTGATCCTCCATGTTGCGGATCAGGGTGCTCCATACGGTTAAGGTTATTATTCATAATCTGAGTGAGTTGTCCCAGTATGGCGATTACCTGATCAGCACCAGTTGCATCACCGGCTCCACTATACTTATCTTTAACTGGAGGGAAATCCCTTCATGGAGTGCGTTCATTGATACGGTTTCCATTTCTTAAACTAGGCACCATTTCTAAATAACAGAATAAACTAGGTTAGTTTATGAATCGAAATACATATCTCCAAACTTTTAAAACACTTAACAAAAATTGAACAATTTAAGGATATAATCCATAATCATAAAAATGTTTTCTTTGAGGATGTATATACTCATAAACCATTCATAATGGTTTCTAAAGAAAATGAGAATTATCCTAAGCAAATCCCATGGGAGTGTCGTAACCAAGAGTACAGCAAGGACCATTGTTTTGTACCAGTTCCCTTTCGATTCTAGATCAAAGCGGTGTTTTCGGGTTTTACCCCTAGGTACATCTGTGCCAGAGCCACCTCTACCTGATCGTATTCAGACAGGGATGTATTGCTCAGAAAACTCACAAAATCTCTACAATACAAAAAATCTAGAAGTTCTTCTATACTAATCCTCAAAGTTAATCTTAGGGATATGTTCTCTAATCAAATTTTATCTAAATATTTCTTCCAAGGTTTGTACTAAACTTCCTCTAATACCAACTGTAAAGCCCTGATCCCAGTTACACATAGTTGGTGCATTATTACATAATATTGGCATGATCACAAAAGATCACGTCTCAAAAGACCAATTAGTTTAGTAGCCTTGGAAACACTAGATATATTCATAAGTCTCATATTACCTCATAAAGTGAAAAAAAAAACTACAACAACATCTTTTATTCATATCCCCTCATAAATTCCCTACAGTTCATTCATAAAATACTTCTTCACATCCTGGGAAAAATTAAAACATTGAAAGGGGTGAGCTCAGATGTTCAGTAAGGATAACAATATAGCAGAAACTTTCATAAATAAACATAAACATTTAAGGAAATGTATAACTAAAACAAAAGCCTTTTAAAATTGAACTTCAGAATAATATAGAAAAGATAAAATGAAATAATTCAATTTAATTATTCATGTGTATATTCTACTAGTCGAATAATCACATGCAATATCAGTAACCACTTTCATAATGATGGAATTCATAATTCCAAACTATCATAACCACATAGTCAAGGCCTTGTGCCATGACTACAAATAAGATTTTGTCAAGGCCTTGTGCCAAGACACTAGTTTTTCTCAATAGACCTACCGATGCATCGAGGAGCTATAGCGGGCTCCACCCATCACTTATTAAGTCCAATTCATTCCTCATATGAATAGGTTTAAACATATCATACACACTAGCATTTGAAATGTCAATACTTTCTCCATAAACCATGAATGGTATAAAAATAACACATCCACAGTCAAACATATCACAAAACCTTCAATTCAAAATGGAAGTTTTGTATCATAATAAATCAACTTCAAATAAGGATAAAATCCATCAAATGATGTTGACATAGATGAAATCAAAACTATTTGAGAGAAATATCTCTTTTTTTATAATCATTTAAAACCCAAATAATTATAAAATAAAACTTTTTATTTTAAAATATTCTTAAAATCATGTAAGGGAAGCTTCGAAGATTTTATAACGGCAAAAAATAGCCTCACCTTCCGTATAAGTTAAAAAAAGACATTATTACCTTAATTTTGTCGAAAAGCTTAAAAAGGACCTTGTGTGGAAAGCGACGGAAAGATTCCTTTATAAAAATCTTATAAAAAGTCAACAAGGGTATAAATGAATATAACCCATTGTCTATAAAATAGTAATATAGATTTGAAATACCTTTTTAAGAAACATGGATGTGGATGATAAAGGGGTCCCAGTTGATAATTACATATAAACAACCTCAGATAATGAATAGATTGTGAAATAAACCCTTAACTTGTACTTTTTCTTTGTTGAGGGTAGGTTACCCACCTGTATAATTGTGAAATAATTGTTATTAAATTATAAAAGAATCATATACATTAATATGATATCATAAATTATCTTTTAACGTTGATTTGTTTATAATATCTTAGTATTATCGTCGTTTCGGGTGTTAACTTACTCATTTTTTTTATATGTTTTGTTACATAAGTCATGTTTGTTATGGATAGGTTGTATCTTATTCATATAAATAATTATATCAAGTCCTTAAATATTATTCATAATCATCAAATGAGAATTAGACTTTAATTGATATGATGGGGAATGAATCTCATCGTGTTCATGGAGATGGTAATCCGTACATACGCACAAGCGACAATATCATTATTTGGATATTAAAATAATATATAATTGGATGGAATATCACATATAAAGAATCATTATCATGTTATATTTATTATTTACATGAATTACACATCATTATTATACCCATCCAAATAATAATGTATCGAATAACAATTACACCAAGACATGGAGACGGTAGGCCGTACATACGCACGTATGGGGACATGTATTTCAAAGGATGGATAGAATACTGAATATGGTTGTACCATATTTATAATAACATCACAACATATAAAATATACTGGAGTTATAATTTTAGAATGGAAATAACAAAGAAAGAAGAAGTTGAAGAAGAAAGGAACTTGAAAGAGGGTGGTGAAAACATTACCTCTTCTTCGGGTTCTTCCTTTTGATTTGATCAAAAGGGCTCCTTTTTATGATCAAACTAAGGCCTCTAGGTTGAATTGAGAAAAGTTGAGAGAATATTTGTGCAGGTTTTGGCCGATCCAAAAGGCTATTAAGGAGTAAATTAGAGAGAAGGGGGAGTTCCCTTTTATAAGAGGGGTGAGTGGCACCTTTGGAAAAGCTAGAAATATTATTTTATAATAAATTCATATTAGGTTTTTAATGGCTCAAAAGTGGATTATTTAATTGTTAAGGTGGTAATGGGTCGAAGTAATTTCAACTAATATATTTTAGATAGGTTTGGGTCACTATATTAACCTTATCATTTATATTTAACTCTTAGTTAAATAGTTTGACATTTACCATGTCTCTTTGTATTTTTATATTATATAGTTAATAAACTTACTATATCCCACAAAGCAACCCCCAAGTGGTCCATTAATTATACACCTATCATTATATAAGTCCTTTCTCCAAACCTTAGATTTTTAGGAATAGAAAATCAATTTATAATATAATATTTTTTTAAAAACTCTTTTATGTCAATTTTGAAACTATTGGGTATTTTGTTTTTGATAATTTCAAAAAAGCATTATTACTTCGAAACAACTTTATATAACCAATCCTAATATGTCATATTAACCTATAAAATTAGTTTAATTCATAAAATGTCTCAAATTACATTTATTTGGATATTTATAATATCAATTATTTGAATATTTCATTAATTAGGTAATTACTACATCACCATTATGTCATAAATAAATTAAATTATTTAATGTCTAAAAATTATAAATAAAATACCATTATGTATAAAATATTTTTATCTTTATATTTAAAACTTATAATATAATTTATATTATTTATAACCCTATATTAAAAATGATTTAGTTATTGATCATAGATTTTATCTCTTTTAACTCTTCTTTGAATTAAATAATAATAAATGTCCTAATCTAATCCAAATGGACCTCAATGATAATATTTTATTCCTATGGTTGTTTTTGGTCGAGATACACTTGTCTAATAGAATTAGGACATGTGTTAGGGTAATATTAATATCATTTTTACCCTTAATTACCCTTTTTACTTTCAACCATGGTAAATAAAAGTAAAAAGTTACTATTCACCAAAAATTATTTTTATCTTATTGAACCACATTTTATTCCTTGATATTAATAGTGTCTCTCGGATTTTTGAAATTCCACTCAAAAAAGTAGTTAAATTATGTTTTATGTGAATTTCCAAATTCTCCTAGGAGGTGGGTAATAGGCGGGGAAATGTTCAATAAACTTTTTTATATATCCTAAATTATTTTAAACTAACTCCAATGAATTACATTGAACTTATATAGGTATTATGTATCTATTTTGACCTTAATTAAATTTAAATAAAATAAATAATTATTTAAATAAAAATTCTGTTTTAAACTATAACTCAGTGTCTTTTTACTATTCATCAAAAATTAAATGTTTTCAGAAAAATACCAAAAATTCACCCTAAGCTAATTTTGATATTCCAAATCCAAAAATGAAGTACATTTTGAAAGATAAAATTCATAAAATTTCAAAAAATTGGGAATTACTATTCATAACTTCTAGTTTGATTGGTTGTGGTTTGTGTTAGAACTCGAAGTTGCGTACAACACACACTACTGTATTATTCAAAGAGAAGCGTACCGTGGAAGCTTGGGGTGTTACAACTATGATGTTATATTACATATCATATATTTATAAACTATTAAATAATTAAAAAAATTAAATTGTCTTAGAAAAATATAAAAATTACTATTTCATAATTTGGATGTGTTCATTATGAAAACAAATATATCTAATTTACCAAAATAATTTTATAAATATGATAATATTCAAATTTAAATAAAAAATGTATTTATTAGAAAATATTAGTTTTCATGACACTAGCCTCATTCTGGACCTTTTAAAAATTACAATATACTTCATTAAATTTTATTATCATTTATATTTGACCAAATCTTTATTTAAAATAACATTTCTTGAAAATAAACTTTATTTTAAAAAATCATGAATTTATCAAAAAATTAATTAAAACTATAAGTTTCCTAAAAATAAAATTTTAATTTCTTTGTATTGAAATCTAATTTTTATCGAACTCATTATATAATCATAAATTTATATATATAATGTAATTAAGAAAAGGGGATAACTATAATCACTATTTTGTTAATAACAAAATATAAAAATTCAAACAACTAGGTTCTAGATATATAATAATGTATTACACTAGTGTATTCCCAAAGGGTAATGTGTGTGATAGTGTTACTTTTTTGGGGTGATTCAGTGAACATATTTTGGGTTGTCATCTTGATAATCATAAACTTCTACTGTAAAAATTTTTTCTCGATATTTAGTTAACAAATCCTAACTTAGTATTGATCAAGTGAAAATCCTAGATATGTTATCCCCATTAAATGCTCCTATAAATGGGCCTCATAGGGTAGGATCCTACTAGTCAAATTCATCAATTCTTCCATTAGTGTCAATTAGACAATATCATAACCCTTAATACTTAATAAATATATCAGTCATTGAATATTAATATATTATCATCAGTTATGATTCTTAATACTCTTTTAATCCAAGAAGACAAATTATTGACATATTTTATAAAGGTCTAGAATAGAAAAAATGAAATATAGTGCATGTGTTTTCTATAACACCATTCCATAATAAATAATTTGTCCATTCAATAAGGATTTTCATTTATCAAGTTTTGGGTCGTTACATAACCCCATATGAATTTCTCCTCATCTTCTCCATATATAAATAACATGTACTTAGTTTTCCAAGATACATAAGGATATCTTTGAAATAAAATCAATGTTTTTGCCTAAATCTATTTGATATCATCCTACTATGATAAAGTAATAGGAAACATAAATCTTAATACATAACATAGAATTAATGATTGATCATTTGATATAAACATATGGTATCTTACTCATTATTTCTCTTTCTAATTATTTTTTAGGAAACATTTTCATGGAAATATATATCGCATGTGACAATAGAAAAATGAATTATTGGACTCTAATATAATAAATATCTTTAGTATCTGTTCAATGTATGATATTTTGACTTATCTCATGTATCCTATTGGGTCTATCATGAATAATCATGATACCAAGAATATATTATGTTTCACCTATGTCCTTTAGGGATAATCACTTCTTCAAAAAATCCTTAACTAACTATAAGATTTTTATTTCATTCATATTAGGTAATATTTCATCAGTAGATAATATTAGGATAAAAAACTGCACTACTACTAAACTGATTATTAAGACATTTCTCACATTCATTCTTAATGAAACCAAATTATTTTATGGCTTCATCAGACCAAATTTCCATGACCTGGTTGCTTACTTCAATTCATATATTTACATTTTTACCACTATTTTTTTTGAATTACATGGTGTCATAAACCCCTCTTGTTGTATCATATAGACATATTCTTTGGGTTGCACATTTTGGAAGGTGGTTTTTTCATTCATCTACCAAATCTCATAGTCATGGAAATGTTCTAGAGAAATTAGAATTATGATGAATTTGAACATGTATGCTAGAGAAAATCGTCCTTCATATTCAATACATGGACATTATTTATACCCTTTAATCCGTAATTATTATTTATTGGTACTCGCTTTAACTTCCATGTCCATTTTTCTCTTTAATACTGACTTTTACCCAATTTGATTTACATCAATAAGAGGATCAATATGGACAAAAACTAGGTTATAATTCCTATAATGAATCAAAACATTCATGGATTCATTCCATCGTATTGTTTTTAGTCTCTATACTACCACCTTGTAAGAAGGAATATCATTATTTTCGATCAGTGATGTGTCACCATCCTCGATGACTAGAAAACCGTATCATTCTGGTTCTCTAACCACTTTGGTGATCAAATGCAGTAATTGTGTTTGAGGAACATTTTCTTCTATCGGAATCTATGTAATATGATCTTGAAATAGCTCTTTTATATCTTGATCATTAACTTCATCAAAGTTAATCTTTCTCCCACTATCTATTTTAAAGATGTTCTCCATCTCATAAAATATAGCTTTTATTTCCATAATAAATTTTTTTGGAAGGGTTATATAAGTAATATCAAATTTTTTCCTTATGAAATTCCACAATGATACACTTCATGACATGGGGTGGAAGTCTGTTTCCTGAATTTCCCTTTAAAAGGGCTCACAACCCTATAAACAAGTCAATGATAACATGGGTTTATTTCCACCCTAGAACTAGAAAAAAAATATCATCCTATTATTGAGTACTTGGTTTTCTATGTATGTTATAGTATGTAATGAATATACCCAAAATGGAAATAAGATATTTTCATGAAACTCTATCGGCTTTACCATTCCTTGAAACGTACAGTTCTTCCTTCCACTAAAATTGTTCCACTATAATGTAGAAGAGGAATAAGTTCAGATAGAATCCTATACTTTCATAGAATGTTAATAAAATATATGTTAAGATGTTCACCACCTCATTCAGATGAAATATTATTTTCCTTCTTAGCAATTTCATTCTCTACTTCATTCTTGAACTATTTTAATTTTCAAAGGATTCATACAGATACCTCATTAAGTAAACATGACCATATCTAGTCCAGTTATCTGTAAAAGTAATGAAGTATGAATATCAACCTATAGATTCTTCTTGGTAAGGTCTAAACTCATTACTGTTTACCAATTCTAAAATCTTTTTGGCTCTTTCACAATTCCCAAGAAGGTGAAATTGTCATTTTTTCCTTATAAGTAAGAAATATATTTGTCTAGTGGATTTTGTTTAGAAAAACATAAATAACCATCTTGATAGATATTTATCAAATACTTCTCATTTTCCTGACCAAAGGGGTGATTCAATAATTGTTTTTGATAGGATTTATTTGAAAATAATTCATTGTCAAATGAAAATACTTAGTTTTCATAATCTAATACATAAATATCATTATCTAAATGCTTCAGACCATAACATATGTTGTCTTCGAAAAGTAATATCTCTAATTAACAAAAATTCAAAATTATACCATATGTATATTAGAAGGATATTGAAATAATTATTTTAGTAAAATTTTGTATATAATAATAATATTTTAATTCCAACACCATCTATATCAACAATGGAAGGTGGTGGTCTCTTATTGCCAATAAACCAAGTCATGCTCTATTGGTTGCCCGATGTTCAACCCCTCTTATTGAAATTTTATAAAATCTAATTGGTTCCTATATTTTAATAAAGTTATTAGTAAAATAATATTTATCTGATACCCAAATGATATATTTGGAATGATTTTTTATGATAACAAAAACACCTAAAGTATCCCCATGTTTCCTCAACTTGGTGAAGTTCTTATTTCATTGGCCCAACTTGACACCGGAAAAACATACTGTGTCTTTTTCCTTCACATATCATTGTATATTCCTTTTATTGAAAAGTATGTTCTCATGATCCTTTTACTTGGGGTGAGTGTTTGAGCAATATTATTTGTTCTTCATTTAATTCACGAGAAAAACTGTGGTATTTTCAGAACCTTCCTCACTATCAATTTTGAACATCAAGGTAAGTATATTTGAAATATACTTCTAATTATTGCTCATATTTTATGTTATAATTAAACTACAGAAGTATTTTGGTAGTGATGATAAAATGTGTAATGTGTGCTTATCATTAGGGATTTTAAATCCCCAGAGATTCAAGCACACAATGGGACCAATCATCTTGGCTTCGTAAGGCCCATTTAGCACTAACTCTAAAATATTACATGTTAATAGTGCCTTGGATATATCATATATCTCTTGTCTCACATTATATTTACAAATATAATTAATGTGTGACATTATGTTATATTTATCCATATCTTCATGTTTCCTCATGAGCTTAATAGATATTGAATATAGCATGAAATATAAAAAAAATTGGCATCCTCCATCTATTTAAGGTATAAAGATACTTCTTCCACAATAGCCTATTTAGCAAGTGACTCAAAAATAGAATTTTTGAACATGTATAATTTTCACTCATGGTGTATAATTCATACTGAAACACAAATACCAGTCCTAGAAATTTGATTCAGTAAGAATATATTCCTTCTCTAGTATTGATCATAGTGATATATTCAAATTCATATGGATTTTTATTTCTATAATTAATAAGTGAATAATTTTATTAAATTTACTTCCTAAACACTTTCCAACTATTTTGACCATTTCATTATTTAGTAGTCAACCCTTGACATGAGATAGGTTATGTTGATGTAAAACTCAAGATAAAATTACCCAATAATTTAAAGCAACAAAACATGGGCCGATAAAGAACTTTCAGCTATGGTTTCATTTTAATTTAAGTAGTTGAAGGAATTAATGACTTTTTTTTATTTGAGACATATTTTATCATTATTCATAAATAACACATTTTTATATTATTACATGATTATTAATATTTAGTTGATTTTAAATAAGTGACTAACTAAATATAGATAAAATTTAGGCATAGTCCAATTTATTTTAATTGTATCTTATATAATTTTTAATTCATTTTTTAAGTGATTGTGATAAATAATTTAAAAAAAAATTAACCATGAAACTAATAAAAATAAAATAATAAATGGGTATTCTCATGATATTTTCTAACAGTTTTTTATTTAGAGGATGAGAAACTAATCATAAACACTAAGGTTATAATACCTTGAACAATAACTTGATTTATACTATAACATCTGATCTATCCACTATGTATCCCTTGGATTGGTTTGGTCTCATCTCTAAACTTGAATTGACTTCACTCACCTTGGGATTTTTTTATTACATAAAAATTAACCTTTCTCATGTGAGGGGAACCAAAGGATTTGATTAGGGGTTTACATAAAAGATATCATGAAAATAGATCCTTATAAAATGAGAGGAGGGAATAACACACATAGAATCATTTAATTTAATAATAATAATAAATTAGATAAATCATTCATATACATAGGTCTGGTATTATCTCATCATCACCCATATACATGCAAAGAATATAAAATTTTTACATATCTATAATTAACTTTAATTTTTTATTTAATTAAAAAAAACCCCATCATTTAATCTAATAATTTATTTTTCTAATAAATTAACTAATTTTATTCTGATTTAATTCGAACCATGTAAGAATGTTCTATCATCTATAATTTTAAACATACTTAATTAATTAATTTTATATAAAATTATTAAATTACACAATTTTACTTTGAGGTAATGACATATACAATTCCAAACTACCTGATATAGTTATTAATTTTCATAATTTAATGTATGAATGAATTTAATTTATAACTAATTAACTTATCACATGGTGTATACTGTCAATAAATGACACATAGAAACTTGTTAATAAGTTTTAATTATATCATTAATTATCTTTCCATATAAAATTAATTACATGAGTTATAGTGGATTACACGAAGTGTGAACTAACAACGCATCATGCGATTTCAAGGTTTCATGGATATCAGTTAGATGTACAGTGTAATAAATACATGATGCATATTAGGCTATTTGTTTTTCGAAGTGAAAAATCATAGACTAAATGACGTGTGTGTGGGTCATGCAGTATGGTCCATGGATTGTTGTGTTCCATCCTTATCATTAAAGACATGGTGTGTATTAAATACATGTAATGTGTACTAATTTCAAGATGACAGATATTTCTCTTATTTTATCTTAGGGAAATAAACATGCTAAATAACATATACAATTGTGTTACACTACATGTTGACTTGTGTTACCTGGCCAAAACCCTTGGTACATTTCAATGAAGACTTCGAATGTCCTCCATGTTAACTTAACCCATTCATGGTTATATTATTTTGAATAGAGAAGGAGAAGATAATACTTCAATATTCAAATTTAAATAATGATTAAACTAGAATTATAAACTAATAATAAATTTATATCACCAATCAATAGTTAATAAAAAATTTAATTTAATTATATAACCACTTCAATACCACTATAATTTTTTGGTCATAGAAAAAGTTACTATTAGATAATATCCAACACATTTTTTAAAAGTAAGCATTGAATAATATAACATATACATGAAGAATAAAATCTTAACAAATGTAATTAAATAAAAGGTTAATTGATTACTAATCTAAAACCCTAAATATACAATCATCACATATAATTTTTAATTGACTTATTTAATTAAATAAATAACTTAAGATGAATTTATCTCTTTTTTGGATGAATAAACTAACCACATCTAGTCGTTTTGTCATTATATTGAAAGGATTCAAGTGTAAACTACCTCTAGAAGTGATCCAAAATTTCTTTGTGAACCTCTGAAAATCGACATGGAAATCCATTGGTTCTTTTCGTGGAAGACTTTGATGCTAGTGTCATTCACTAATTATCACCACAAGAACATATTTAAGTGGATGGAATCTTATTTATATCTCTAGTATTGATAGTTTGGTGGAGGAGGATTACTCACCATTTTTAAAGGGTTTGAATATAAAATATCTTTAGGTTTTGATATAATTATCTCTCGATATTCATTGTGCAAAACAATGATATATTTTAGAAATTCCATAAACGAGTTTATATAGAGATAGCTTTAGGAAAATAATAATTACACCCAATCCCTTATTAATTTTATAAATCACTAGAAAACCACATTTCTAAAATTATTATTATATTATTATTTACGTGAAATGATTCAAACTCGTGGATAAAATAAATATTATTTTCTAAGATAAATAAATTAATATTTCTCCAAATAATATTTAATATGAATTTTTCTCACCAGGAAATTAACATGTCTCCCATCCTCACCAATATCTATAAGACCATGAATAATGAATATTTATTTTAATAAATAAATATCACTACATTATTAACTGATAATTAATGAATATTATATTCTATAAAATTTCATATAAATATTTATTAAATATTCAACTCATAAATTTATTATCAAAAATAACTCGTGACTGGATATGTGTGATCAATCATTCATGAATTATTATTTAACAACATACAAGAAATAATATATATTCATCGGGTTAAATTTATGTAAAATTTAATTGAGGTTTTGAACACACTTAGTGTGTGACCCTCTAAGACCCATTCTTAGTAGAATTATGTTGGTAAACCAAAAGTCTATGCTTAGTTTCTAGAAACATGAAAAGGCACCCATAGATAAAGAAGATATATTTCTCAATGTAAATTTTCACATATGAATTCATGACATAAAATATAAACCCTTTATCAAGATAACTCTTATTAGGAAGTTTTCAAATTAGTGTTATCAACTTATTTTCTAGACTTATATATCATTGAATTTCCATAAATTAACTTTACAACAGAACTCTATGGCCAAGAACTTAATCAGGAAGTTCAATTTTCCATCAATGTTCCAGAGATATCAACTTCCACTAGACTAGCAAGGGATAAATTCTTTCTCACATTATTAATTAATGAAAATTAAATCGTGATTTTCACGAATAGAATCCAGTCACCACCGAAAACAACACCAAACCCAGCCCGTGACAAGGCCCAAAGGGCGTTCCCAATCCCCACGGGCTGGCACAAGTGCCCAAGTATCATTTATCTTGTTTTGGGAATGATTTACCAAAATATGTATACATAAAACACCAAAAATATTTGATAAAATGAATCTGAAGAATTCATAACCACAAGGTTTATACAAAAATCTAAAACAGAATACATAAGTTCAAATTCAATACAAAAGGTCCAAAGACACAATGAAACAGCAAAAAAACATCTCCATGGACTCCATATGACAAGGGGTCATCACCCCCAACTCGTCTCCACAACTCCACCCAAAGGATGGAGAATAACACCCTGAACCGCCATCACCCTTAGCCTTTCCTTTACCTGAGTCAAACATAACCAAGTATACTTACACCCAAGGGGTGTAATTAAGGTTTGAGCCTAAGACTAATAGGATACCACACAATGATTCTAGAGAGAATGCAATACAATGTGAAAAATCAAACAGTTTTAATACACAAAGAAAAGAAGTGAGAAAATCCAAAAAATGAAACTTTCAATTGAAAACATTTTTCAAGATAAAGTTTTCAGAATGTTCACACATTTAAATAGACATGTTATATATGTTACATTACTCCCAAAAACATCCCAATACATGGGAAAATACCACAAACACAATGAGCAACAAAATCGGGAACACCCCTAGGCACTAAATAGTCTCGGGCCCCATGTACCTCATACCTCGGTGTAGTGTAACCATTGTAAAATCCATTCTTGTGAAAGATCAACTAGTAGGGAACATACCCATCACCTAGTGGTCCCAAATAATTATCCACATTGTTTAGTTAGAGTTATTTGTATCCAAATTCTAGGTGAAACAGTGAAAAAAACCCATCTGGTCCACTAGTCATACTAGTACACATCTACACCACCTAGGTTCCAAGGATTCCCCCTTTGTGCTCAAAAAATTTCATAATGATACATATATCTATTGTCTTATAAAACACCACTTCTTGTAACATACAATCATTACAGTAGCTATGAACATTTTATACCATTTAAAGCACACAACAAAACTCTTTGAGTTTCAATAAAACAACTTCTCCAAACCATTCTTTATTTTTCACCCAAAAATCATTGAAACCCCACTTAAACACCATATTCATACTCATATTTATTAAAATATAATCCAAAACACCATAAAAACTTTTTTAAACTCATTACATGATTTATAAAACAATCCCAATAAGTATCACATAGAATACCCATGCAAGACACCCAATTCAACACCAAATTGGTTCTCAAAAACAATTTTCATAACAAACATCACCCAACCCCAATTTAGCAGCAACAACAAAAGAATAATAACATTAAAAATTTATTTTCACCACTAATACAGTTCAATAAGGTCAACTAAATAATTAAAATTCATCCCTTAATTGACTAATAAAAGATTTATCTAAAAAAAGCACAAATTTTACATGAAATTTGCCCTTAAAATTCACTTGCATTACAAACACCACTAAAACAAATTTTTGCAGAACCAAATCAAAGGGTTAAACATGAAAATATAATAAACACGGTTTATATATCACAAGGATTGCATAAAAAGTGGAATCACCTACCAAATTATTGAAAACCCTTTAATCAACGAGCGAAAATCAAGTCACACCACCACCGCATTAAGAGGGACGTAGAACAAACCTAAAACCACAAAATTGGACCAACAAAACCCAAGGTTAAACCCTAGGTTCGAAACCCTACCTCCTGGTCATTTGGTACTTCAATTAAAAGGGAATAAACCCCATGAAAATAGAATGAAAACCTAATAAATTTGAAAGAGGAATGGAAGAGACTCTCTTACATGAGGTATCTTGAAGAATCGCCCCTAATACACCAGTAGCTAAAATTTAAAACAGTAAAAACATCAAGAGAGGTTCGAATAAGGATAAGGAGGTCATTTATGAACTATAATGGAGGAAAAAAGAGAAATAATTGAGAGAGGTATGATGGAAAGAACTCACCTCCTCAAATTTGTCTTATTTTAGAAACCTTAATAAGTTCAGCACTCAATCTCGATAAAGAAGAGCACCAGAGAGGGGAGAGAGAGGTTGGGCACGCGGCCGGGTTCAATGGGCATGTGTGAGGGTTGGAATCATAGAAAAATCCCAAAACTTGTAGAAGTTACTAATTAATCAAATTTAATTTTTAAAACTAGAATTGGGCTTTTGGGCAGGCCCAATCCCTTAAATAAAAACACATATACACCTTGGTTATTAATTTCTAAAGGCTCCAAACTACATTTGTGGTGTTAATATCTCAGGGGAGACCATTAAAGAATTAGAATGGTTGAAAAATATTAAAAAAATAAATATTTATAGAAGAAAAAAAACATTATTTTTAAATCTGGACTTGGGGTCACTATTTGACCCAATTCACAAAAACTCACCCATTCCACCATAAAAGCTTGAGAAACCCCAAAAACAAAGCATAAATGGAAATTAAATTAAATTTAACTTTTGAAATAATTCATTCATGTGAAAATTAAACTTACCATGAAAGCTTTCCATATCTAGATAGCTAAATCAAGTCCAGATACGAAAACCAAACCCAATCGATAGACCAAGATGTACTTCTTTGCCAAGCTTCTCCCCCAAGGGCCAAAACACCTCCAGTGATCAATTAAGGAATGATTAATCTCACAACCCAAATTTACACCACTTTCATGAAATTATCAATCAAATTCATACATTATTCCAAAATAAAACTCTTCAAACACTATCCGAACAAGACTCAAGAAATTCACCCAAACGAACAAGAACTTCGAACAAGGTTACACTTACCTTACATTAACTAAACCATTGGGAGCTCTCCAATCCCACTATTTACTCAAGGAATATGTCGGTATCATGAAAGTTATGAATGATAATACCTACCACCAAGAAAATACCATGGATAAATCTAATCTATTGGTATGGGGGACACAAATAGGCACCCCACCATAAGAGGAAACCTATATTATTTTCCGAGACATAATCAAGACACTAACAGATGGAGGCATGAATAAATTCTCTAGTACAAAGGGTAGAATTACATTCACAGTTTATGAAGGAATGTACATGAGAATCATAGTGGGTCTCCCCACTATAATAACCAACCATCTTAACCGACCAGCATGGGTCGACACAAAATGACCCAGTGTTTTTTTAAGATTTGGGAAGGGCGATGGGTCAGTCCGCACAATTTGGGAAATTCTGCACTAACTGTGTAGATCATTCTTTTTGCATGGCTTCTTGGAACATGGTCACTACTAATCATACAAAAACTATGTCCTTAGCACATATATCCAAATTTCCAACCACTATCTAATAACTCAATGGAAACCAAAGGCGGAGAGAATGACATTAGGTGATGACATGAGTACAATGCCCTAAACCTATTTCCGCCGAATGGGAAAAATTGAAGAAATATAATGACACTAGAGGTTTAAACTCTCACTATATTTGATACTAAGGATATAACATTGTACATGGGTTTAAAAAATCCAGGTATTTCCCCTGACTACGAGTCAGCTTCACTCCAAGACCTATGGTTGGAGGTCAAATGATTGAAGCATCTTTGACCTCGCAGTTAGGCATCGAAAACCCCTATGAATGAGAATTATTCTTTCGGTTCAACAAAAAACTATACTGAAATCCATGATAATATTCCCAATACATAACATATTCCAAACTCACTTTACCCTAACTCGGTATTTCACATAAACAAGGGCTTGTAAAATGAACACACATCACACCTTGTTTCTTCGAGTGAGAAACTATACAAGTAAATAACACTTATAATCTCCTTCCTCTAAAGTGGAAGATTTTGATGTTTTCCAAGGGAGACAATCTCCCAACAGAAAGAGACTCTCATAGGATTGCATGAATTTAACCTTTAAAGTCAATCGAGTGCACAAAATCACAAGACTTCACTGAACCTGACCATTGCGACTGATATAAAAAATGCATGGATTGGGACCTTATACAACATCACTAAACAACACAGAATTCTAGAAAGTGGATACAATATCCTCTCATGACCAGATTTCCCACACTGGTAGTTTATTGTGAACTCCTTCTTTGAAGAGACTATGAAGGACCGAGAGGACCTCTTAGACACCATCCATATACTCATCCATGTGAACAACCCCAGACTACTTCAACCTTCGGCAAATCAAAAAACATACGAGGCAAAGGTACCTTTCAACCTTCTATGATCACTCTCCCACTATAAGAGCATACATAAAACCAAGAAAGGAAAGGGTGTAGACTCAATCTAAAAATCTGAAGAAAAAGATTCTTTATATTGATCAACAAGAGGGTCTTCGAATGGAGAAACAATCTGGGTTAGAATTCAGTTGTGCACTAACCCTTAATGGGAAGTACCTTATCCAACGATTAAACAAAAGGACCCAACCAAGTCGTTCCATTGGTAAATATATTGCACAAACCAGATCCAAATACATGAAAGGAATCACTGTAAAAGCATCCCAAAACATTTTTTAGAAGATACCACTAACTGGCCCTTCAACCCAGCTTATTGACCAAACACAAACCCAAAACAAAATACAAACTAGAGGGGTTCTTTGACTCAAAACATCCCACAAAATAAACATTTAAAAAAAACATAATGCACACCATCCCAAAAAAGTCATAAATACATCAAGTTTCTCATTTAATATCATATTTTTAAAATAAATGCCTCATCGGTTAGCGTATCCACCAATGATACCCCATGGGCCTTACACATGCATGTTTCTGTGCCATAATGGGCACCCTCCTCATATCCATCCCAGAAATCATACACCCATGCCATTAACCAACCATCATCTCATATAATGCCACGCATGTGGTCGCTCATAGAAATACCAAAGGTTAAAATAGAAAAAATCTTTCCACTTTTCAAAACAAAAACAGTCAACCAATACCTCATTTTTCTCAAAACCTCTAACCATGAAATCAAACCTAAATTACATCACAACAATATTTTCGGAAATGAATAATCATTTAAATGAAAACTCACTTTCAATTCATGCACATTAATTTCAAAACATCTCATCCCAGTAAAACACCTTTCAATAGTTAAGAAAACTCTATTGGAAACACCTTTTCAAAACCAACATTGACATAGTTCATGCTTTCAAAAGAAAAGAAAACACACTATTTTCCATTCCAATACAATTCTGAAAATTCAGTTCTCCATTTTCAAAAATCGAACCATTCCCTCTTTATTAGATAATAATTTCACAAAAATGTTATGCTTCTTAAAACCAAGTCACTTTAAATCCAAAGATCCAGGATTTCAAAACTATAGAATACAAGACAATGTGAGAGGAAACTAGTTTTAGTGGGTGACTTGTACATATGGATGGAAACCATATTCCAATCACTTCATCATCATAGAGAGTGTTCTAAGTAAATATAACTCGCTCCACATGGCTTTCCAGACCCTGCGAGCTCAACGAGACCAATAACCCAAATCTCTTTTCATTTCCCTTAATCATCATCAATCCAAGAAATCCAAAGGAATCATATAAATCCTGACATCCCCTGGTGACTTGAATCCCATCATGAGTTGTGGTGATCATCCACATTACTCATAACTATAATTCTAATTCCCAACAATCCTAACTATGGACCATCCCGACTGTTCCCCAAATAATGTGACCCAAAGAGAGCAAACCTCCTATGATACCATTTTGTCATGAACAGAATCTGGTCGCCGCCGAAAATAGCCCCAAACCTAGCCCGTGACAAGGCCTGAAGGGCGTTCCCTATCCCAACAGGCTGGTACAAGTTCTTGGGTATCATTTATCCTGGTTTTTGAATGATTCACCAGAATATGTATACATAAAACACCAAAAGTATTTGACAAAAATGAATCTAAAAAAATCATACCAACAAGGTTTATACAAAAAATCCAGAACTGAATACATAAGTTAAAATGCAATACAAAAGGACCAATGACGCAATAAAACAGCAACAAAATAGCCCCATGGACTCCACATGACAATGGGTCATCACCCCCTATCCATCTCCACAACTTCGCCCCAATGATGGGGGCTAACACCCTGAACTATCGTCACCCTTAGCCATTCATTTACCTGAGTCAAACATAACCAAGTCTACTTGTACCCAAGGTGTGTAAGTAGGGTGTGATCTTAATACCAATAGGATACCACCCAATGATTCCAAATATCACGCAATACAATGTGAAAAATCAAACAATATTAATACGTAAATAAACGGAGTGATAAAATCCATGAAATGCAACTTTCAATTGAAAATTGTTTTCAAGATAAAGTTTTCAGAATGTTCACACATTTAAATAGACATGTTATCTACTGTAAAGTACTTCCAAATACACCATAATACATGGGAAAATACCACAAACACAATGGTAAACAAAATCAGGAACACCCCTAGGCTTGAGATAGTCTCGGGCCCCATGTACCTCATACCTCGGTGTGATGTAACCACAGTAAAATATGTTCTCGTGAACGAGCCACTAGTAGGGAAAATAATCATAACCAAGTGTTCCCCAATCATCATACACATAGTTTAGTTAGAGTTATCATTATAAAAATTCTAGTTGAAACAGGGATAAAATCCATCTGGTCCACTAGCTGTACTAGTACACATCCGCTCGGCCTAGGTACTCGGGCTTCCCCCTTTGTGCCCAAAAAATTTCATAATGATACTTATATCCATTTTCCTATAAAACACCACTACTGAACACATAAAATCTGTATAGTAGCTACACATATTTTATATCATTTAAAACACACAACAAATCATTTGGAGTTTCAATAAAACAACTTCTCCAAATCTTTCATTGTTTTCCACCCAAAACTCCTTGAAAACCCCACATGAACACCATATTCCTACACATTTTTATCAAAGAAGAATCCAACACACACTAAAAATTTATTTAAAATCATTACATGATTTATAAAACAATCCCAATAAGCATCGCATAGAATACCCTTGTAAAACACCCAATTCAACACCAAATTGGTACTCAAAAACCATTTTCTTAACAAACGTCACCCAAAAACAATTTTTCAGCAACAACAAAATAATAATAACACTTAAAACATTATTTTAATCCTAATTACATTTCAATATGGTCAACTAAATAATTAAAAGTCATCCCTTAATCGACCAATAAAAGATTTATATAAAAAAAGCACAAATTTCACATGAAATTGGCCCTTAAAATTCACTTGCATTACAAAAACCACTAAAACCAATTTTGTAGCACCAAATCAATGGTTTAAACATGAAAATATTATAAACATAGTATATATGTCACAAGGATTGCATACAAAGTGGAATCACCTAACAAAGTAATGAAACCCCTTGAATCAACCAGTGAAAATCAAGTTGCACCACCACCGCACCAAGAGGGAATTAGAACAAACCTAAAACCAAAATATTGGACCAATAAAATCCAAGGATAAACCCTAGGTTCAAAACCCTACCTCTTGGTAATTTTTTACTTCAAGTAAAATGGAATAAAAACCAAGAAAATAGAATGACACCTTAAGAAATTTAAAAAAGGAATGGAAGAGACTCACTTACTTGAGGGATCCTGAAGAATCTCCCCTAATACACATGTAGATGAAATATAAAATATTAAAAACTTCAATGGAGGTACGAAGAAGTATATGGAGGTCATTTAGGAACTGTAATGGAGGCAAAAGAGAAATAATTTAGAGATTTATGATGGACAGAACGTACCTCCTCAAATCATCCCGATTTTAGAAACCCTAAGCGGTTCAGCACTCAATTGCGATGAATAAGAGCTCCAAAGAGGGGAGAGATAGGTTAGGCACGTGGCTGGGTTCCATAGGCCTCTTTGAGGCTTGGTATCACTAAAAAATACTTAAAATTGAATAAGTTATTAATTAATCAACTTTAATTTTTAAAACTAGAATTGGGCATTCGGGTTGGCCCAATCCCTTAAATAAAAACTCATATACACCTTGGTTATGGATTTCTAAATACTCCAAACTACAATGGTGGTGTTAATATGTCAAGGGAGACCATTTAGAAATTGTAATGGGTGAATAATATTAAAAAAAATAAAATGTTATAAAAGAAACAAACATTATTTTTAAATTTGGAATTGGGCTCACAGTTTGGCCCAATTCTCAAAAACTCACCCATTCCACAATAAAAGCTTAAAAACCCACAAAAACAAAGAATAAATTAGATTTTAATGGAATTTAACTTTAAAATAAGTCATGTATGTGACACTGATGCACCCAACATATTATAACACTCTGCAATCATATGCCATATTGGTTTTCATCAATTCATAAAAGTACGGGATTCATGATATAAATTAATAATAATCTTAAAGTCTATGACCCTTACACATATCATCAAATTGGAACATCCACTGACACATATGAATATGGATTTACTACTGGTAGTTTATGTTCTCATAATATCCTACTTTGAAAATTTCCAAGGGCGTACACCATGAAAAATTGTATCAAATTCCTATGGGTCTCCACAAATGATAGTAATCACCATTGTCATCCCCTATATAACATCATCTATTGATAGAACATATATTTAAGAAACTTTTCAAGGAACTATTAGGTTCTCATTATAGTAGGGATCTTATATTCTCTTTCAGTGTACTATTTATCCTTAATACATTATCACAAACTATGTCATGAAAAATAATAATCATTATGGGATAAGAACATTATTAATATTAAAAATCAATGAATATAGGTGATAATAATTTATATAGATGTTGTTTCAAGGAACCATATCTAATAGTAATGACCTAAATGGATGATATTTCTTGAATTTTAATTACGGTTGTTCTTTATATTGTTTGAATCGTGATATCCTTTTCCATTTCCATTAAAAGTGTTTTATATTTTTCCAATGTTGTGTATTTTTTTATAAAAATATTTATACTCTAAAATTTATTAGTTTTTTGACAAATAATTAACTTCTATATAATCTTTATGACCCTATTTATTCACTTTAATAAAATTTATGGAGTACGGGTTGGAATACTAACTATTTCAGTGGGTTCTTTTAGAATAAAATCATCATTATCATTTTCCAAAATAATAACATAATCATTATTCTTGAAACTTATTATATAATATCATTGATTTATGATATCTGATTATGGATCAATCTATGATAATAAAAGATATTATATCCTAATGAATAACCCAAGACCCATATATGAAAGATATTTGTAACTCAGTTCCTAGTATCCTAGAGTACCACATAATGATTCTAATGTGATCTCATATTTTATACTCCTATAATATTTCCTTTAATAATAATTTTACCTTTGTCATTTTGGGCCGAGGTATAACCTTCTTAAAAAATCCTAGAGTACCACATAATCATATCTATCTAAATTCTAAAATAAATAAAATATTTTTGGCTGGTGTCTTAATTATTTCAAGAAAATTTTCAATCTCATTTTTTCATTAGTATTTTAATGATTAAAATATCTAATAAAATATTTATTCTGTTTATTTTTTTTTCTATAATTGTAAATTACTAGAAATTTATTTGTTTTGAGCCAAAAAAAATTGAAAAGTACTAATTGTACCCATTTTTTTGTAGAAATTGAAATTTAGTTCTACATTTAGTGATTGAGAGCTCCAAAAATGATTACATTTCTAAAACAGTTGTATGGTCTGGGGGCTTCCATGGATCCCCAAGGTTCATGTCCTATAGATTTTTTATTAATATTGATTCGTGTTCTATGGGGGTAATTTTAATCTTATATAATTATTTAATATTTTATTTTTATTTACTTTTCATTTAGTATATGAAATATCTATTTTGAATAATCATGTTATTTATTATTAGTTTTTATCTCAATAAACAATATCTATCATTTTGAATCATTTTCTAAATTCTTTTTTTATTTTATATTTATTAATATTATAATTTATAGAATATTTTTGTTCAATGTTGATCTGATAACTATTGAATTTGAGAAATAATTATAATATTTTTGGTAATTTTCATTAAATATGGATTAATATAGAGAAATGATTTGATGATCATTGCATTATTGTGTTAGAAGTCCCTGGTTAAACCATAAGAAATTTAGTTACCGTGTAACTAAAAATGTATTAAAAAATCATGTGTATCATAACAATATGTAAAAATTTCATGTTGATAATTATATTGATTAATATGAAATGATTATTGAATAAAATTTTATTTCTGGTTGGTTTCTATTTGATACTCATCATAAAACATCATGTAGACCATTGAAAGTGGAAATAAATAAGGGATCCTAGTTTTCATCTATTTATTATAATGATAAATTTTATCATGTAAGAAAGATTATATAAGATGTGAATACCCTAATATACCATGCATGTTCAAAAATGAGAAAACATCAGTCTCTAATGTGATCATATCTTGGAAATATTATGTATAGATTTAGTAATCTAGTGATTGTCTATTTATTTAAACATATTAAGGAATAACTACTTAATGATCCATATATTATAGAAAATTGCTACATGGAATCAAATTTGTTTGTTAAATTTTTATTTTTATCTACTATGATCTATGTGATCCCTAATGATTTTTTTCTATTCTAGAAGGGAAATACATAGCTAATTTAGTGAAAATAGTGTGGTACATAATGATGGAAGTATAATAAAGATTAAAAAAAATACAATGTACTAGAGAAAGTGATTTGGAACTTATATTCGATTAATTTAATTAAAAAACATATTATCTCATTGCAAATGTAAATAAATTTGATATAGAATAAAGATAAAATAAATAATTATCATTAGGAAATAATGCATTCTACAAATGGGTTAGAAGGGATTAAATTTAACAGTTCAAATCCTTATTTTTTTATAGATGCATGAAATGTTAAATTAGGATTATAATGTGATTTTTTCAATCCATTTTACCATGTGCATACCACACATAGTACTTGACATGTTTTCAATCACATTTTAATCTTTTTTTCAAAGAAGTTTATAAAGAATACATTTTATATCATGAGTATATTGATATCAATACAAACTTATCCTTGAAATTTTGTTGACATATAATTTAAATTATTAATATATAAGTTGAATGAGATTTGTACTATCAGTGTTTAGGCATATAATGAACTTACAAAGGAGTAATTTATATTTAGACCAACTTTACTAAGGATGGTAATTGTGTATCTATTGATGGAATAATTTATAAAATAGGTATAAAGAAGAAATTATATTTCCTTATAATTGTGAAAAATATATATTCTAGTACCCAAATGTTTGGATGAACTTTTATCATTATAAAAAATTGATGATTTGTACTGATAGATTATTCTTATTCAAAAAATAGAAGATGATTTGACAATGTTAAAGAAAAAAATAAAGCACCTTAATGAGTATTTAGGAATAATATCCATAAAGAAAAAGTTTTTTTGAATAATACTCTTTTAACTAGTTTATAAAATTATAAAAATATATATAACCTTAAATTTAATTCCAATAGTAATTTGAGAAGAAAAATTATATTCTTTGAATTATCATATTGGCCATTGAATTTATTGCATCACTGCTTAGTTGTAATACCTATTGATAAAAACATTTAAGGAATATTACATGAAATTATTTTAAATATAAAGGGAAAAATGATAATTTTTTTATCACATCATGATTTAATGTATTGGGGTATAAAACCAATACTTTATCCAATGTTAATTTTTTAAAATCAAGGGAATCTTCCATTTTCTTGTTTTTTATAAAAAATAAAAAGAAATGACAATTCATTCATGTAATATAAAATTTAAAGGATCCAAATGGTTTTTGATGTAATATTTGTATGTGGGTGAATATATTATATTTGAAAGTAAAATCTATCAAAACATATGACTAGCATATTATGTTGTATGATTTTGTTCCTCTTTCTATTCAGAATTAAATTCAACATAATGTGAGATTTGTTATGATTATATTATATAATTTTTATCAAGTCATTTGGATCAAAAGTCCAAATATATGGGTTGTTAAGAAAATATATCAATATGAACTAATAATTCATTATGTCTTAGAGAGAAAAAAATTTCATTTTCCAAAGTATGTTACAACTTACTATGAATCATCCCATAAAAGGTTTTTTGGTGGTCCTGTTTCAAGTCATTGGATGTATCCTACGGAAAGGATGATGTATACATATAAATATTATGTTTTAAATAAGTATCATCCTAAATGATCTATTCTGAAAGACTATTTAGCATAATATTGAACGAATTCATGTTAAACATACTTAGATAATATCACTACATGGTATAATAGGGTAATGATAACTAAAGATAAAAAATATGATCACATTGATCCTACATTTACTTAACCTCTAGAAACAAGTGGAATAACAACACCATTACCATTATGTAATTTGTTTAAGTAAGAGTGGGAAATGGCTCATCATATATTAATATTCAACTATGGTGTGGTTAATGATTATATAATTTAATTAAAATAATAAATATGTATTGTGTTGATATTTTTTCATATATTCTCACTTTTTAAAAAATTTCATATATTCATAGAACTTATAGAAGTTATAAAAATAAGATATTTTTATTTCTTTATTAAGTGGAAAGAATAATTGTACAATAAATAAATTTATTTTTGGTTAAAGTAAATGGTAACATATTTTTTTTATACATGAATTGTTCATAATTAACTGTTTAATATTGCATTTTTATATCTTTTAGTTTTATATTTTACTGATGGATAAAGAATCTCATAAAATAATGGCGATGTTGTTATGTTTTAACAATGTGACATTTAATTGTAAATTAATGGTTTTCAGTGGATTTAAATTCATTATAACTAGTGGTGTATTAGACAAAGAATAGCATGATGGTTTCATGATAAGTGCAGCAACAGATTTTTATGTGTGCTCATCATAAATAAAACCTTAGTCAAAAAATATATTTTATTATGGGGTTATCTGAAGAATAATTTTATTGTATTACTATCCTCAAATTCATGTCACAATGAAAAACGGAAAGTAGTTTTATTCAATGAAACAATGAGGTAGTCATATACATAATTTTGGATTTAGAGGGGTTGATATGAAATGTCAACTTCATACTGATGATACTTATATTCTTTCATCAAAATAATGATAAGTTTTTTTTTGTAAATTACCCTTTAAAAAATCATTTGGTGTTATTTTTTATATCATTACAAAACATATTTAAGATAAATCAATGTATAAAAGTGATGTTATTGAATAACCTATAATATTCAATCAAATTATATATTCATTAAAATGAATGATTCAATTGTAAAAATTGATTGCGAACTAGAAATTGTAACAAATCAGGCATAGTGTCCAAATCAATTATTCCATTTATAGGTAATGTATTTTTCATAAAAAATATTTGATGGTTTCAATTATTCTTGCATCATTTTTTTATTAATATAGTATTGTATCTATTTTATAGTATCCATATACCCTTATCATAATGTGTAGTACTGAACAATTATATATATTTTTTGTCATTAATAATATATAAATTTAATAATTATATATTATCAAGATGTGTTTTAATTAAATTTTATCTATCTATTATTAAGTCTCGTAATTTCTAATGTATAGCACTAAAACATTAAACGTAAGAAAATAAAGGAAACATAACAAAAAACTTATATCATGTCAACATAAAATATAATTGAATACAAAACTTTTCAGGGTTACATAGAACAGGATGAATTATATAATACATGTTAAACACATAACATGATTTTTAAATGAAAAATATATTTATATGGAAAAAAAATCTGAAAAAATACATTATCTCTTAATAGGCCTAAAACGCATACCTAGAAACACATAACATAAATTAATTACAATACATAAATATTATAGTATAATAAATTTATAAATGTAAACAAAAAATCAAATTAGAGAACATGAAATATTAACATATAAAATTTAAATAAAAATAGTTTTTTATGTTTTAGAGATTATTTTATCACAAATGAAATAATTTTTTTTGTTTTAATTTTGTGTTTTTTAATTTTTATATGATTTTCATTATTTTTCATGTCAATTAAAATCAATCTATAAATATTTTTTATTTGGAAAACCTCATTGAAATTTGATTTCTTCTATAATAGATTTATTTATTTTTCAAGATGAGTTTTTATATTGTTAACTAAAAATAAAATTATTATTAAATAATTATTTTTATATTAATAAATTCTTTCACATAAAAGATATTTTATCTTTTTATTTTTCTTTTAATTAAACTAATTTTTTATTTATCATTTTCAATGTTTTTAATTATTTTATATTTCTATTTTTAATTTTCAAGTCACTATGTATGATTATGAAGTGGTTAGAATGAAAAATATCAAAGAAATGAGAAAAGAACTATAGATTTTAGAATATATATTTTAACCATCAATGTGATAATTGAGATATTTATTTAGATATTTTTCAAATATGAAATTTATTTTGTCATACATATTATATTTGATATTTACATCCATAATAATTTGAATAAAATTCATACCAATATTTAGTAATAGTTCTAGAAATATTCTTATCAAAATTTCATAGTGAATGAAACAAGAAAATTATATTAACACTAATGTAAAGTGAATATATACCCATGGTTTTAAACCATGGGTATAGCCCCTAAAACTGTGGATATTGGCTATACCCAAATTTTTAGGAACCATGCATAATGGATGTGTCTCTATAGACCTATAAACACGGTTTCTTGACTAACCATTGGTATATGTTCTATATATTTTTTCACACACATGTTTTAAGAAAAACCATGGGTATCTATCTATACCCATAGTTTGAAAACTCGTGGGTATATATTAACCAATCAAACAAACTACACATGCAGCACCCCAAACAATTCATGATATATTTCTCTTAAATACATTCGGTTTATATCCTATATTTCAGGAATCAATGATCTTATATGGAACAAAACGTGGACACTTATAGGAGATATCCATAACCTAGCCATTAAACATAAATTTTCCAACTCTCAAATTTGAATTTTAAAAATCTAACATACACGGTTGTGTTCAAGATGATATTTAGAGTCTCGTAGTGTTAACTTAATTTCCGGTGAATAGTAACCTACCTTGTGAATAGTAACCTACCCTTATGAATAGTAACTTACCCATATGAATCGTAATAAGACTCTTATGAAGGGTATCTACACCATTGAGTGTGTAAATGAATTCAGGCACCTTAAATATGAAGATGAAAATTTTAGGTGTTTATATTTTTTGATTAAATATTTGTTTTAATTAAATATATAATTAATCAAATTTAGAAAATAATTTTTAAAAAATAGACTTAATTTTTGGCTTCTACATGTTGAAAAATGGTTTGGGTGAATTTTTGGGATTTTTCTGAAATACTTGAATTTTTTATGAATAGTAAAATCTGATAATTCAAAATAAATGCTAAATAATAGATTAATTTAGTCATTTATTATGATCTACTAATTTAACCCAATTGATTAGAATTCACATGATAAAATTACTATTATTGGTCATGGAAGACTCATTATTCCTTGTCTTGTGGATAAATAATAAACTAATGAATTTTAAATTGAGAAATCCCCTCTCCACCACTATAAATACCCCCCTTCAGTCCATCTTCTCTTCACTCCTCTCAAGCCTTGTTACATTCCAATATTCTTCCCAAATATCTCCCCATGATCCTCCCCCACATCCAAAATCTCCAAAACTATTAAAAATACAAAAACCTCTACCCTTAAGAGGTTCTCAAAGGAGGAAATCTCAATAGGTAAATTCATCTTTTCAATACCTTCATTTCTTTTAAAGTTCTTTTCTTTTTGTTTCTTTCCTCAACACCCTTCACAAAAAGAGTATTGTAACTCCCGTTAAATACATTCATGGTAATGTTTTTTTTATAATGGGATATTTCATTATCTTATCTCCTTTCCCAACCCTTTATTTTGATGAAATGAAAGCACCGTTTGAGATGTGCTAATTTGGCACATTCAAGGACAACCGTTTGTCAATTTCTATTATAATAATTAATTATCGTTTTGAAAATATTTTTTTTATAGTTGAACCAGATTATTATATATGAAAAACATCCTATTTTAGTTTTTTAATCATTTTGTACAAATGGTATTAAGTTATAAAGCAAAACATGTTCATTGTAATCAAAACCACCGATTAACCAAAACGGTTGTCATTAAGGTTATATATATAATAATTCGACCTCACTCTAAGTAACCAAATTAAATTTCAAACTATTTAATCTCATGTATGTTCACTAATAGAATATAACATAATTTCTGGACAACCTCTTCCATCTTTCATATTTATCCGAACATTAATATAAGTGAACCGATCTTTTAAAACCAAGTGATCAAACGAGCCCGAACAATGAAATTGAACCTTATAACTTATAAAAAAGACTTGTAATGAACTAAAAAGGGTTATAATAAATCATTAATATATATAAGAGGTTCTGGAATTATTAATTAATAATCATAATTTTTTTATTCAGGTCTTTAATAACAAGTCAAGGACACCTTTAAGCATAAGGTAAGGGATTGTTTAACTCAATTTTCATTCTTGGAGTTAAACATCTATTTCATTGGTTAAATTTATCCAAGAATATGTGTGAATGAAAAATTATTGTTTTATACTATATATACACTTATATTTTGTGGATATTTATTTTTCACACATAAATATTTCATTGATTTATCATTACTCTAATGATACAATCTTTGTAAGGGATCCTCTCTCTCACTTTTGTTCAAGAATCTCTCCTATGTTGTGCCCTTTTATTTTTCATTCCTAATTATGGGTTATGTTTTCACACCTCCCCCATACTTCCCTTGTGACATATAAATAATGGAATACCCCTTTACCTCTCATTAATCCCTCTCAATAACACTTGTTTCCATGCCAAAATGTTTGTAAGGGGTTTCTCATTTCACTTTCATTTTTGTGGGATTTACATTGTTTGCCACTTATTTATTTTATTTGGTATATGTGTACTGAAATTTGATATATAATAACATGATTCTCTTCATATTCATGTCATTAAATTATTAATAGGAGGGTTATTAAGTTCTGGTAATATGATTTGATCGATTACATTGTGATAAGGGCCTTTGTCTGAACTACTATTTTGTTGTGACTAACTTTGTATTATGCACCTAATAATCCTAATGTGGTGTACCTAATACCCATTTGAGATCACTTTTCATTTGAAAATATATTAAATATCCATAACTTCATGTCATGGATATTTTTTTGTCTAAAACGTATACCATATTACATATAGTGTTTATTTGGAAAGTTGTTTCAATAATGGAAATATTGAGGAATCTGTATACTCTACTCTATATGGATATTGAAAAGGAATATTTATATTTTATTGAATCAATGTATAAAGAATTATTTGGACATGTATTGGTGGTTGGGGCATTCTATATCCCCTCGATTCATCGGAAGGTCTCATGAGACAAATCAGTTTGGCAACAAACCCTTTGAGTTTGTTTCCAAAAATCAGACGGGTTCCCCCATAGAACTAAACCATTTTTACGGTATTATAGTTTCCTGTTACATATACAAGATGTCCAATTAATAATCATCATATTTATTAATTATCAGTTATTATTACTATCCATGAGGTTTTCTCTATGACAAAATCTATGGATGCAGTTTCATTCTCAGTTTATTAATGGAATTAGTTTTTCATTTACTCACTATGCCGTATTTATTATGTCATATTGATTATGATTCACTTATTATTGTAATCATGCTTCCACTATTTTTAACCCTTACTAAGCATTTGAGCTCACCCCTTTTATTTTTTACCTTTAACAGGTGATGAAGAGAAGGTCATATATTGAGTTCATGTGATTTCAGTTTTTAGTTTTGTTATGTAGTGTAACTTGTAACCTTTTTCAATGTAATTTTTGTTACATATATGTATGTAGTTTCTTTAAGATTACTAAACTGATCATTCCTTTCGGATTTTGCCTTCCTTCCAACCATTCCAATATCACAAATAATGCACTGGCTCCATCCTAGAGGGGTCGAGGTGTTATAATTGGTATCAGAGGAAGTTTAGTAGGAAACTTGGAATCTAGAGTAGGAAATTTATAGTAGGGAACAAATACCTAAGGTAGTATTTGAGGATAAACGTATGATAATATCCTAGTATTTTGGTAAGGAATAGATTATTTAGATTTTTTAAGCAATACGTCCATGTATGGATATAAGCAGGTAGAGGCAGCTCTGGAACAGATGTATCTAGGGGTAAAACCCAAAAACACAGCTTTGCACTAGAATCGAACAGGAACTGGTGCACAAAAATGGGACTTGTTTTCCTATTGGTTATGAAACTCCCAGGGGATATGATTTGGATAATTCACATTTTATTTTCAATCCATTATAAAGGAGTCTAATGTAAAGTTTCCCTCAAAGAAATCATGTTTATAAGATTATCTATGCATAGAGTTTCAATCTATGTTGAGTGATTTTATATTTGAGATTCATAAACTAATATAGTGTATCCAATTATTTAGAAATGGCATCTAACAGAAGAAGGGGAATCAATACTCGTGGCCAAGGTAGGGATCTCCCTATTGAGCAATTCAACACAATCAATGTTGGAGTAGAACAAATCATGACCATATTGGGACAACTTACTCAGGTTGTAATGAGTAACCATTCAACACCTATGTTGGATCATTTCATGCAGCAGAATCCCTCATATTTTAGCGGGACTACTAACCTAGTGGTTGTTGATCAATGGATCAAGTCCCTCGAAATGATAATTATGGAATTAAAATTCAATGAAAATGAAAAGTTTGTACTAGCAGTATATTGTATCAAGGGTGAAGCTGATCAGTGGTGGTACTTGATTCAAAATACCATAGAGGAAGAATAAATATAAGATGTGGAATGGAGGACTTTAGAGGAAACATTCTTTGAAAAATATTCCCCTCGTTAAGAACGGGCTGAAATGAATAGGAAATTCCTTAGCTTAAAACAAAGGTAAGAAGATAGTGTTGCAGAGTATGAGGCTACCTTCACAAGGCTGTCCAGGTATGTTGTAGATTAAATACATGACTCGGCATATAAGATTGATCATTTCTTTAAACGTCTTAAGCCAAGTCTTCGAAGGTAAGTGGCTTCTCAGTCATTTTCATCATATGAAGAAATTGTATCAAGTGCCATCAAAACAGAGAGAGAATTTTCAAGATCAAATATTTTCCAAGTAAACCTAGATAAGAAGCGGTACTCTGATAACAAAGGAAAAGGAGAAGAACCAATTAAGAGCAAGAGAACAAAGCAATTCCCATTATGTGAGAACTATGGAAAGAATCATCCTGAGAAATGCTTGAAAGGCATGAGAGTCTAATATAACTGTAGAGAAAATGGTCATTGATCATATGAATGCATGGGGAATAAAAAATTAAATGATATTCAATGCTACAATTGCAAAGAGATGTGACACTATGAAAATGAGTGTCCTAAGTGCCAAGGAAACACACCTCAGAAAAATCCAAGAGAACAAGGGAGAGCCTATGTGATTACAACTACGGAGGTTGAAGTTCCTAATGACGTGGTGGCTGGTACTTTAATTGTTTTCTCAAACATAGCCAACACTTTATTTGATTCTAGATCATCACATTCATTTATATCTTCCCAGTTTTCTAAGAAAATTAGATATTTCCAATTTGATTTAATAAGGGAGTTTTCAGTCAAAAATCTCAGGGGATGTATCATTGCAATAAAGGAATGTCAACTAATCCCCCTCCAAACACCAAAACGTGCTTTAGTTGCTAATATCATCATTATACCAATGACTGAATTTGATATAATTCTTGGTATGTATTGGCTATAAAATTATGATGTGAAGATTTACTGTAAGAAGAAGGAAGTTACAATTTTTGAAAACGGTGTAGAATCCCTTGTCTTTAGAGCAGAAAATTCACCACTTGATTCTTATCTAGAACAACCCCCAGTAGCTCTACTGAATACAATACTTAGAGAGGAAGATAAACCAATATCTATGGGTGAGTAAGTAAATATTCAAATTGAAAATGTGCACATAGTGCAAGAGTAAATTGATGTTTTTCCAAAGGATTTACCTGGACATTCTTTGGAGTGGGAAGTTGAGTTATCTATTGATTTAATTCTTGATGCAAGACCTATATCAAAGACTCCATATAGAATGGCCACTGTGTAGTTAGTAGAGATAAAGAATCAACTAGGGGATTTAAGTGAAAAAGGATTTATTCGACCTAGTGTTTCTCCATGGGGATCCCATTTCCTCTTTGTCAAGAAGAAATATGGATCCATTAGGCTTTGCATTGATTACAGGGAAATCAATGCTATTACAATTAATAATAATTATCATCTACCCTGAATTGATGATTTATTTGATCAACTTCATGGAGTTCAATACTTTTCGAAGATTGACCTTCGATCTGGATATCATCAATTTCATGTGAGGAAGGAAGATAATCCTAAGAAAACATTTCAGACCAGATGTGGGCATTACGATTTTACAGTGATGCCTTTTGGACTAACAAACACACCCTCTGTTTTCATGGATTTAAGGAATAGATTTTTCAAGGAATATCATGATAACTGTGTTGTGGTATTCATCGATGATATCCTCATATACTCAAAAAGCTATGATGACCATGATAATCACTTGTGGGTCATTCTGTAAACTCTTAAAAGCAATAGATTATATGGGAAATTTAGAAAATGTGAATTTTGGATTCAATCAGTTTCTCTTCTAGGCCATATTGTCTCTAAAGATGGAATCCTAGTTGATCCTGCGAAGACAATGGTAATCCAAGATTGTCTCATTCCAACAAATATAACTTATGTATGCAGTTTTATTGGCTTAGCATGTTACTATCGGTGTTTCATTCAGAATTTTTCCCGACTGGCTAATCTGCTAACCAGGCTCACATGTAAAGGAGTTATGTTTGTGTGGACAAAAGATTTTTCATAATTCTTCGAATAATTGAAAAGAAGATTGGTCAATGCTCCAATTTTCATTCTTTCATCTGGAAGTGATGCATTTGTAATATACAGTGATGAATCAAAGAATGGATTGGGTTGCGTCCTTATGAAAAACAATAAATTTATTTCTTATGCATCAAGATAGTTGAAGACACATGAGGAAAATTTTCCAACTCATGATCTTGAATTAGAATCTATAATCTTTGCTCTGAAAATATAGAGGCATTATCTCTACAGAGAGGGATGTGAGATTTATACGAACCACAAGAGTTTGAAATAAATTTTCACACAAAAAGAACTCAACATGAGGCAAATAAAATGGCTTGAGTTACTTAAAGATTATGATTGTTCAATATGCTACCACCCAAGAAAGGAAAATAAGGTAGCATATGCATTAACAAGAAAGATCATGGACTTCTAACTCAAATGATGATTGAAATAGATCTTACATTCATGGATCTACTGAAGATGGATATGATAATTGTTATGTAAGGGGAAACATTGATCCTCTTTCATATGATTGCTAAACCATCTTTACTTGAGAAGATAAAAAGATCTCAATCTGATGATGAAAATCTGCAGAATACATTTAATGCAGTTAAGGATGGGAGACTAGATGACTTCTTGTATGAAGAATGAGTTCTCAAATTTGGGAAGAGGTTATGTGTTTCATCAATACCTGAGCTAAAAATGGAACTATTAGATGATGATCATAGCTCAAATTTATCTATACACCCAGGTAGCACCGAGATGTATATAGATCGAAAGGAGTATTTCTGTAGGGATAATATGAAGCGGGAAATTGCGGATTACGTGTCAAGATGTCTAGTTTTTCAACAAGTGAAGGTAGAGAGACAAAATTCCAAAGGAGTGATGCAACCGCTACATATTCCTCTATGGAAGTGGGATATCATTATGACCGATGTTTTCACTAGACTAGAAAGGACACCAAGAAGTAACGATGAAATCTCGGTAATTATTGATCGGCTCACAAAATCAGCACATTTCCTTTCTATAAGAGATTATTTTCCACTTGAGTGCTGGGAAAGACTTTATATTAATGAAGTTGTAAGACTTCATGGTGCACCTCTATCGATTGTGTCTGATCATGACCCCCGTTTTACATCAAAATTCTGGAAAAGTATCCAGAAGTCTTTGAAAACTTAGCTTCGTATGAGTACATATTATCACCCTCAAACTGATGGATAGTCTGAAAGGACTATTCAAAATCTAGAATACATGCTGAGGTCAGCTCTCTTGACTTCCAAGGTATGTGGGATAAATACTTGACTTTGTTGGAATTTTCATACAACAATAGTTTCCATTCTAGTATTCAAATGGCTCTATATGAATCATTATATGGAAAGAGTTGTCGAACTCCAACTTGTTGAGATGAAGTTAGTGAGAGGAAACATATGGGCCCAGAACTTATTAAAGAGACCACAGAAAAGGTGAACACAATGAAAGACCATATTAAAGAAGCCCAAAGTAGGTAGAAGAGTTATACTAACAATCAGAGAAAGGATTTGGAATTCCAGGTTAGAGATCATGTTTTTCTGAAAGTATATCCATGGAAGGGTGTCTTAAGGTTCAGTAAGAAAGGGAAACTAAGCCCCAGGTCCATCGGACCATTTGAAATCCTAGAAATAATTGGATCTGTAGTTTACCATTTGGAAATACCTCCATGTCTCTCTAGAGTTCATGATGTTTTTCACGTTTAACTGTTAAAGAAATACATACCAGACCCAACACATCTACTCACATATAAATAAATAGAATCAGAACCTAATTTTTTATACTGTGAAAATCCTATCGGGATTCTTGACACAAGGGAGAAATTATTGAGAAATCGAACAACTTGTCTAGTAAAGGTTCTTTGGAAAGACCATAATATGGAGGAATCGACATGGGAACCTAAGGATGTTATGAAAAAGAATCACTCACATCTTTTTGGTGAGCTTCATACCTAAAATTTCGAGGATGAAATTTTAGAAGGAGGGGACAATGTAGCACCCCAAACACTTCATGGTATGTTTATCTTAAATAAATTCTAGTTATAGCTTATATTTCATGAATCACTGAGCCTATATGGAAAAAACACGGATTCTTATAGGAGATATCCATAACCTAGCCATTAAACTTAAATTTACCAACTCTGTAATTTTAATTTTAAAAATCTGACATACACGGTTATGTTCAAGATGATATTTAGAGTCTGATGGGATTAACTTAATTTTCAGTGAATAGTACCCTACCCTAATGAATAGTAACCTACCCTTATGAATAGTAACCTACCCTTATGAATAGTAACTTACCCTTATGAATATTAATATGACTCTTATGAATGGTATCTATGCCATTGAGTGTGTGAATGAATTCAGGCACCTTAAAAATGAAGGTGAAAATTTTAGGTGTTTATATATTTCGATTAAATAATGATTTTAATTAAATATTTAATTAATAATATTTAGAAAATAATTTTGGAAAAATGGACTTCATTTTTGGATTCTCCACATTGAAAAATGGTTATGGAGACTTTTCGGATTTTTCTGAAATACTTGAATTCTTGATGAATAATAAAATCCGATAATTCACAATAAATGCTAAATAATGGATTAATTGAGTCATTGATGATGATCTGCTGATGTAAGACCAATTGATTCGGATTGACATTATAAAATTACTACCATTGGTCATGGAAGACTCACTAATCTTTGTCATGTGGAGAAATAATAAATTAATGGATTTTATATTGAGAAACCCCCCCTCTCCTCCACTATAAAAACCCCCCTTCACTCCCTCTTCTCTTCACTCCACTCAAACCTTGTGCCCTAACAATATTCTGCCCAAATATCTCCACAACATCCTCCCCCATGTCCAAAATATCCTAGCCTCTTCCTAATACCAAAACCACTCCCCTTAAGAGGTCCTCAAAGGAGGAAGTCTCAAGAGGTAAATTCCTCTTTTCAATTCCTTAATTTCTTTTTAAGTTCCTTTCTTTTTGTTTCTATCCTCACCACCCTTCACCCAAATAGTTTGATAACTCTAGTAGCATAAATGTACTGTAATTTTTTTATGCTAATGGTATATTTCATTATCTTCTCTTCTTTCCCATCCCTTTATTTGGAGGAAATGAAAGCACTGTTTGAGATGAGCTAATTTGGCACACTCCAAGACAACGGTTTGTAAATTTCTATTATAATATTTAATTCTAGTCATGAAACTATTTCTGTTATGGTTGAACTAGATTATTATATATGTAATACATCTGATTTTATTTCTATAATCCTTCATTAGAAATGGTATTAAGTTACAATGCAACACATGTTCATTGTACTCAAACCCATTGATTAACCAAAACAGTTGTCACTAAGGTTATATATATAATAATTCAACCTCACTCTAAGTAACCAAATTATATTTTAAACCATGTAATCTTAGGTATGTTCACTAATATAATATAACTTCATTTTTGGACAACCACTTCCATCTTTCATGTTTATGCGAACTTGAATATAAGTGAACCGATCTTTTAAAACCAAGTGATCAAACGAGCCTGAACAATGAAATTGAACCTTATAACTAATCCCAATGTCTTTGAATAAACTAAAAAGGGTTATAGTAAATCATTTAAATATATAATTGGTTCTGTAATTATTAATTAATAAGCCTAATTTTTTGATTCAGGTCTTTAATAACAAGTCAATAACACCTTCAAGCATATGGTAAGGGATTTCTTAACTCAATTTCTATTCTTTGAGTTAAACATCTATTTCATTGGTTAAATTGCTCCATAGCTTTATACTATAAATCCAATTATATTTTGTGGATTTTTATTTGTCACAGATAAATATTTCATTGATTTATCGTCACTCTAATGACACAATCTTTGTAAGGGATCCTCTCTCTCACTTTTGTTCAAGAATATCCCCTATGTTGTGCCATTTTATTTTTAATTCCTAATGATGGGGTATGTTTTCACACATCCCCCATATTTACCTTGTGACATATAAATAATGGAATACCCATTTACCTCTCATTAATCCCTCACAATAGCACTCATTGCCATGCCAAAATGTTTGTAAGGTGTTTCTCATCTCACTTTCATTTCTATGGGATTTTCATTGATTGCCACTTATTTCTATTATGTGGTATATGTGTACAGACATTTGATATATAATAACATTATTCTCTTCATATTAATGTTATTCAATGATTAATTTTAGGGTTATTATGTTCTGCTCATATGATTTGACTGATTACATTGTGGTAAGGGCCTTTGTCTCAACTACTATTTCGTTGTGACTAACATTGTATTGTGCACCTAATAATCCTTATGTGGTGTACCTACTACCCATTTGAGATCACTTTTCCTTTGAAATTATATTATATATTCAGAATATAATGTCATGGATATGTTTTTGGTCTAAATCGTATACCATATTATATACGGTGTTTATTTGGAAAGTTATTTCAACTATGGAAATATTGATGATTTCATTACTCTACTCTATAAAGATATTGAAAAGGAATATTTCACTAGTATTGAGTCATTGTATAAATAATTATTGGGACATGAAGTGGTGTGTGGGGTCTTCTACATCCCCTCAATGCATCGGCAGGTCTCATGAGAGAAATCAGTTTGGCGATAAACCCTTCGAGTTTGTTTCTAAAAATCGGACGGGTTTCTACTCATAGAACTAAACCATTTTTATGGTATTATGGATTCATGTTATAGATAAATGACATCAAATTAATAATAATTATTGTTATTCATTATCATTTATTATTACTATCCATGAGGTTTTCACTACGACAAAATCTATGGATGCAGTTTCATTCTCAGTTTATTAGTGGCATTATTTTTTCATTTTTTCACTATGTCGTATTTATTATGTCAGAATGATTATGATTCACTTATTATTGTACTCATTTTTCCACTATTTTTAGCCCTTAATGAGTGTTTGATATCACTCCTTTCATTATTTACCTTCAACAAGTGATGAAGATAAGGTCATTTATTGAGTTCATGTGGTTGCAGTTTTTAGTTTTGTTATGTATTGTATCTTGTAACCTTTTTCATTTTAATTTGTGTTACATCTATGTATCAAGTTTCTTCAAGACTACTAAACTGATCATTCCTTCTGTATTTTCCAATCCTTCTAACCATTTCAATATCACAAGTAACACACTGGCTTCATCCTAGAGGGTTCAGGGTGTTACAATACCCATGGTTATCATAATTGTGGGTATATGTACCGGCCTACATTTGGTAGTAGCACCAGCTACACCTCTTCCACCACCACCTGGACTTATAAATAAAATAAAACACATGGTATAAATTCAATTATATACAAATTTTTTATATTTATCATCCAACCAACATATAGTAATAATATTCATACCATATGAAATACTAATACATACATATACATTTATATAAGAAATCAATTCATGTCATGAAAGAACATCCACAAGTCTCGTTCCTACTAAGACAAAAATAGAGTAGATAAATATCTACCACATGCAAATATACTCATCTTCATTACCATTAGAAACATCATCATCACCATCAGAAACATCCTCATCACTAATAATATCATCTGGAAAAAAAACTACATCATCTAGAGCAGCAACATCATCAATAGAATCATTATTATCATCCTCACCACCCCCATCAACTCCATCAACAATAGGACCCTCATTGGAATCAATCAGGTCATAATTTAAAGAGAACATTGATTCCATATATGAATTAATAGTAGAAGTAGCCTCTGATGGAAGTTATTTAATTATAACTAACATGTATTTCAGGATGTTTTGAGTGATCATCTTACATCTTTCATGCTCTTATTTACAAATTTGATGGTCCTATAAAGATTATTTTTGGCCTCAACAACATATACAAGAGTTCCTTACAGCATAAGTGTCTGAGAGGTTTCATAGGATCCCAATAAGGATCAATACCTAGAGGGGATTATGTTTCTCACTTTTTTACATTGGACTCCCCCCGATGCTCCTCACCTAATAACTAACTCAAATAATCTTTTGGCCATAATTTTTCATCTTCTTTAGAATCGAGGGCCTCGAGGGAATACTTATGAAAATAAAAACAAGATATTTGAATATGAATTTCATATATATATTTGAAAAATAAATAAAAATAACAGTAATATTTTCTTATGTTTTTATATTTACTGCACCTCTGTCCTTTTTCATTCTATTCGAGAAAAACAATTTTTCTTAAGGAACATGACCTTTGAGGAAAAATATTTCTTACTACTAATTAAATTTATTATTATACACATATTCAGAATATAAAAATTTTATAATCAATAATAATAATAAAAGGGAATAAATTTTAAATGAATACATTATTCATAAATTTAAACCTCTGATAAATTGATGAAAATTTAATAAATAAAACCTAATTAAAAAATTATAAATAATTTAGATACTTGTTATGAACATTACACAAATATAATCTATTATTTTTTTCTGAAAATGGAAATAAAATCCAAGTGAACACAACAAAAATTCATTGAGTATGAATATTACCACAGTAAAAAAATAAGTAAGAGTATTTATATTAATTAATATCAACATTTTAATTAGATAAATGAATGTACCTCATAAGTCATATAAGATAGACGTTATATCACATTTTCAAGAGGAGTGTTTCATGATTAAATATCACTATATATCATGTTTTAAAAAAAATTGTCCTATTATTCAGTTCTTGATGAAGAGATACACTGTATCATACTTAAAATAACATTTTTATGGTATATCAAAATTATTTAATAGCATAATATGAAAAAAAAATAGAGATTCCAATTATCAAAAATTAATAATGAATAAAAAATAATTCATGGAAATATACAGAGCTAACTAAATAACAATATAAATACATATATATTTTATATTCATATTAAAGTACCCGATACTTCTCTTGGTCGAGCATTGTAGTGCACCCCAATGTGTGTAGATAGGTCGTTGAATCTTAGTTCTTTTTATTTTTTCCCAAATCTTGATAGAAATTATAATTCAATACCAGTAATAAGAATTAAATTCTATATGAAAAATTTTTAGTACTGGAAATACTTTAAACTCATCAGTCTTCTAATATGTGATAATTTTTTGATATCAAGTTACTAGAAAGTCATGGAATATGCGAACATCCTCTAAATCGGAACCAAATCAACTCCTCCAAATGACATATAACTCATTCTTGTATGATTACCATAAATCCAAAAGTTACATCAACCTTGCAACCTTAGTAGCATTACCATCAGGAAATATTAACAAACTCTATAATGAAAATGTTAATTAATATAAATGAAACAATAATATAGATATAAATTTCAAAAAAAACATACCCATATTTGTGCCGATGATTTTTCCTTGATTTCATTATCGATATATCTCCATGAGACTGATTCCACTAGAATGATATCGTGGTATATGGTAATGTGGCCTTGAAACATCTAAACTGACTAGAATTTTTACCTACCATCTGATTTTCTTGATTATAATGCACCATTATTTGTTTTTCAATATTCCATGATTCTTGAATACATGTGTGATCACATCTACTACTAGAAGATCCCACTAAATAAGATAAATAGTTTAAAAAGGAAAATTTAATTTGAGGTTTAACAGGGAAATACTGATGTGATATAATTTCACATGGTTATAATAATAAAAACATTTTATAGGATACTCAGTAGTCCCTAATGGATCCATGGTATTTCATGGATCAGTATCCTCAGAACGATGTGTTTGTTCTAATGCTTGCCCTGCGTGAACTGCATGAATTTTACTGGGAGATGAAGGAATAGAATCATCATATCTTTGATGGATAGAAGGAAATGGAGCTGATGTATACATGACAGGATATGGGTAGTACCATTTGTGATACATCAATAGATATGTAAATGGTATAGGTGGTTCCATCCCTGTAGTTCGTATAGAAATGGTATGAGAAGAAAAGGATAGATGAGATGATGATGGATGCATGATTAGTAACATCCCTAAAGGCGATATAGACATGGAATGGGAAGAAGATGCTAAGTGAGTTGATGGTGGAGGCACGAGTAGGAACATGCCTACAGGAAGTGTTGACATGGTATGGGAAGAAGAGTCTAAATAATATAATATTGGAGGCATGCAATGGAACATCCCTAGATTCCATATAATAGTATTGAATGGTGTGGGAAATGGAGTGTTATCTAGTGGGTTGGTGTGGGAATGTGTAAGATGATTGCCCTGTCTATGTCTAGGAAAATCCCTACTCAAAAATATACTAGTATGATGAGGAGGAGCCAAATATGGTGAAAATGAATTTCCCTAAAATAATTTTATAAATAAATTGAACATGCCATTATATATAATGAAATATAAAAAATATTAAAATTATTAAACTCACTAAGGTGATTAGAGGAGAAAACCCATGCTTGTGCCTCAATTGATAAGCATAAAATAATTACTTCCTCTAAAATTATTTCATAATCTATATAAGAATGAAATGTACAATTTTTAGAAACAATTTAAAAAAATCATGCATACAATATAGAAGTAAAAGAATTCATAAACAATGTGATAACATGTTTTAGTAATAGTAATACAAAACCAAGTTATACATTTTTTAAAAACTCTTTTAAACCTGGTTTTCTGAATTGAAATAAATCTAATTAAATGTGATGAAACCAAAGAATAATGAAAAATACAAATCATTCCAAAGTAAAACTAAATTTACTTAATTATAGTGATACCAACCTAAGAAACTCATTTCAAGGTAAACTAAATGAACATGGGATATATATGGTTAATTATATATATTACCCACCACTACTTCAGGTTCAACATCAAATATCACAATGGGGAAATTTGATTAATCAAATTCAATATTCTGGTAAACACCAGTTTGGGAATCAATGGTGTTAATTATTTCCTCAACATCATGAAAAATAGGTATTGGGATGGATTCATTAATAACATCATAATCAGGTATTAGATGATATTTTACATAAAAACTTGGTTTTCCATTGATTCCATAGATTATGGTTCATTAGTTGCCACAAATCGACTCCGATAAATAACTCTGAATCCGCAATCATAAATAAATGTACCATGTCATATTATTGAGTCAACCAATTTACATTTCATCACAGTGACTTCACCTCCAGAGTAGTAATCCAATGACATTATTTTATCAAGAAGTCCTTAATAATATAGATCTTTATATTGGGGATGATTATCTTATGCATTGGAAAAAAGTACATTGTATAACTTAACATAACACCATCATATTGTGTTCTCATTTTCACCACTCGATTAGTTTTAATAAATGTATACCCTTTTATTATTAAATATTTTCATTCATGGACCAATGAATTTGGACCAAAATCAAACACACATAATTGTTTATAAACTGAGTCAACAGGTAAACTCAAAACCTAAAATATATATTAATAATACCATTAAATGGATATCTATATTTTATGTTAATGAAATTAATGGTCATGCCTTTCATTTCAACCAAGCAGGAAATTGTTGGCTCTGCAAAGCCTCTCTCTTTCTCAAAGGAAATGATATATTAACTCTACATATAATTTATTTATGTTCCCCACATAAAATAATAACAAAATTCTAAGGTATATGTGAAAATTCATAGTATTATATAAAATATAAATATCCAAATTACACACTTGTTATAGTCATTAAAAAACCATAGTTAAAAATGACTAGGTGATGTACTATATCCTTCTCTGCAAGGCTCAATATAGCCAATGTTTATGACCTAGGAATATATTCTGTTTGGATAAGAGATATAAATAAGGGCTCATTTTCCCCTTATTACACAACTTCATTTCTTAGTGATCGGTTCTTTCTTGTTCTCACATCAGACAAATACATTAAAAAAATCCATACATTCTTGAAATAGATAACCTATCATAATTTAACCTTAAGAATAATTCTTATTTTTTATATAATGTTTCATTGTAAAAATATTTCTTTATTTAGTATAGACTTACTGAAAATAAAGGGGTACCCCAAGAAGTGTTTTATTTGGAAGATGAGCTGTTAAATTCAGCATGCAATTGAAAAATGATGGAAGAATAAACTTTTGAACTCACATAAAATTAATGGTGCCTATAGATGGATTTTTATCAAGAATATATTTGATAACCTTTTAGAAAATAGGTCTTTAAAATATGACATAAGTGAAAAACTATATACCTTACATTATTGGATAGAAAATGCTGAATTACTATTGGAATAAATTCATGAATAAGGATGTGGTAATCAATAATTTTTATGGATTTTAGTTTCAAACATCATATATTGATACCTTTATATTTATTTCTATAATATCCATCAGGAATATTGATATTTTCTAATACATCAAAAATTGATTTTTCTATAATGATGTCATTACAGGAGAAGCATTAGAAGATTTCCATTTATTTTCACTGATACACACAAAATGAAGTTCTGGTCAAGAACACCAATGGATCAAGTTCCCACAAGATCCGAAGTCATCTTTGGTATTCCCATTGATATTTATTATAATTAAAAGAAACATTTTAGGGGGTCTCTCCTCTTTGGCGGAGAGTTCTCATTTTCTCTAGGGTTTTGACCCTGGATCTTCTGCCTCAGGATCACAGTGGGTCTTAGTGGCTCTACATCGGTCCTCGTAGAATGGTTTCGGTGTGGTGGATTCATGGGGGGCCTCACAGTCTTGATCTGGTGAGAATATATATATTTGTTCTCAAATATATGTGACTTCATGTTGGCGGGTGGCTAGATCTGCTCACGTTGTTTAGCCTCGCTGGATGCGGAAACTGATGGGATTAGAGGCCTGCAGAAGGATTTCTATATGTGATGGAGGGTTTGTGAAGATCTCACAGTCGGCTCTTGTGGCGCGTCTCTTGGTCTCAGTGGCTGGGTCGTCGGGTTCTTGGTGATGTGATGACACGGTGAGTCATCTTGCGAGGTCTGTGATCGGGCTTTGGCATCAAGTTTTGCCGAGTTTCGATGGAGTCTCTGTGGTGGGATAGATTTGTAGGTGATGGTGAGGGATTCTTCTGCAGTGTTCACACGGGATTTTGGTGACGGTTTCGGTCAACATGGGCCCTTGTGGCAGGGCGGCTGGTTGGCGGTACTGTGGTGTGTGGTTGCATGTGGAGGGGATGTTGGGTCATCTTTCGGGCATGGGCCTCAATTTAGCACTCTTCATGGGTTTTGGTACTTTGAGACAACTAATTTGTAATGGTTCTATTCCATTGGGCTTTTATTACACTTTATTTTAAGGCTTTTGTGGATTTGGGTTCTCTAATTTGTGACGGGTTCCCTCTTTTCCCACCCAAAAGGTCTCTATGATTTTTCTTTTTTTAATAAATGGGTTTTCCCCCATCTTCTCTAGTAAAATAAGAATTTCAAATATATATTCTTCAATGCACATTATGTCTAAACAATGACAAAATAAATTTTTAGACAAATAGAGAAACTCAAAAAAAGATACTTCTCTTTTTCTTATTGTAAGTGGCTTCAGTAGTAACATTCTTCCTCTTTTTAGATTTAATATGACCTTTCTATAATGAAAAACTAAAATCATTCAATTCAATAAGAACATCATTGAAAAATTATGTTGAGGTGGTTGTTTAGTGTCAACAATTCTATCAAACCTCTATATATTATTCATGAATTTATGATCTATTGGTAAGAATCGTCGATGCCATATGAAATTAAAACTACAATAATATTTATGACTTATCCATTGTGTATTTGTTCATAAAAATTAAAAAAGATAGTTTTCCTACTGTTCCCCAACCATACATTATTTCATAAGAATATAAATCATATATAGTCTTTAGAAGGAAATCAGATATGTAAAATATATTTTTTAAAGAAGCATCGAATGTGCGCACACCCATATCCCAGAGGTACTTCAAGTTTATTATTAAAAGTTGAAAGTATACATTTATGTCATCCTCCGGATCATAAAGTCCATATATCAGTATACTCAAGAAATTTAAAGGATTTTTCATAAAAATTAATATAGAAGTATTATAAAGATGAATAAAAACTATCCACGTGCTTTGAGTAGTAACAATCTGACCAAATAGATTAAAACCACTAAATGATAGACCCTAGCTGACATTACGCACCTCAGCAAAAAAAATCAATATATTGTGCATAAAATTGCATCCATTCTAATCAATATTTAGTATGCACCAAGCCATCATTACCTTTAATTCTCTCAGCATCATGCCATAACATATTGGCTGATATTTCTCTAGACATGAAGATATGCTGAATCCATGGAATAAATAGTAAGTGACATAAGACTTTCTATGGAACATGAGATGGTGTTCCATCTATATTTTCCTACCAGCAAGATATAATGCATTCTTTATAGTAATTAGGTATAATTATTTCTTCCAAAAATAAAATATAATATTTTTGACAATCATTAACTATATTAGTAGAAAATTCAAACTGTTTAATTAACTTTCATTCCTTGTAATGGTTTGAGGTAATATCTACACCATCAGAAATCAAGTACTTCAAAAAGTTAATAATACAATTAATGGTGGTATTAGAAGGTCAATATATGGTTTTTCATATATATAACCATATTAAAAAATTGAACATTGTTATTTTAGTATATTCTTGATGTTCTGGATTTGTGCAATCATCCATTAAATTTTTCACTCTCTTAACATCATCATCATAGGGCTTTTTCTCATGTGTATTGATATAATTTCCTTATTACACTAGTATATTATTTCTATCATGATGATTCAAAAATGTAATCCAATAAAATATAAAATTCACTATACTAATTCTTTCTTTTCATTTATGAATAGTAGAATATTTTCTCATCTCTCCATGGTGATACCAAAAATAAAATATTTTTTTTGAAATCCAGCTTTTATTTTTTGGTATATAACTTATTATGGGATTAACCATGGTCTTATAACCCAATTATACCATGGAAACTAGATACAAACTCCATCTGAAGCATTTTTAAATGTAAAATATAATCAAATTTTAAAATTTCTTTAAAACTCCATTGAAATCATATCGATATGATACATCTATCTTTTATCCATTATATTACATAGAAAAAAGTTATGTTCCAATAAATAATGTAAACCATAATTAAAAAATTCATTACAACCAATTTTAATATTAAAATCATCAAATCATAATGGTAGCTAGAAAAAAAATAGAAATAACATAAGTTATAAGTGATGAATACAAATAACAAACCAAGGTGGGTATCCCTAATATTTGATAATTCACTATCGTGGTGGATAAATTGAATAACTTTGACGCTATAATCCATATTATTACTATCAAATAACAAATGTTTTAATAAACCAAACCTATATATCAATCCCAATACTCAATATTGTCTACCACAATGATTAAATTTCATTCTTGGTCAATAAGGGCTACCAATAAGTTCTAAGGAAATCACCTTACACAATTAAAATGATTTCAACTGAATAAAAATAAAACTAAAAAAATTCCATTAGGGAACCCAGTTAGGATGAAAACATTATCTATTTTTCTTTAGTACATATCAAATAATGTTTTTTTGAAATAAAAAACATTCCAACATTCAATAATAACATAATAAAATATTCAATGTATTATAAAACTTAAAGACATAAAATTTAAACATAATCATTATCTTTTAAATATATCCAATTATGATACAAAACATCCAGAAAACCTTTAGGAAAAACAGATGACATTTTGTTTTGAAATTAATATATGCAAAGAAACCAACTAATTATATGAATTAAAAGTATCAAAATAAAATCACATATAATTCATGTTTATTCAAAAGGAAAATTCACATAAATACCCTCATAATTTATTAATGTTTGTCTATAGTTGATAATTTTTTTTAGTAAAATGTATCACGGAATGATTATGTTTAGTGTTTTCTACAGAAGAATATATTAAATAAAATATTTATTTAAGTTGAAAATACATAATAAAATCATGGGGTGTTACGAACACACCTTGTATAGAAACCTTTTGGGATATGTGTAGACTCTCTTATTTATGATTAGAGTAAGGTAAGAACACTTGAATATGGGAGAGAATGAACATGAATGGTGGATAAGGAGAGTTAAATTTTAGTATTTTGATATGATGGCTATAAGATGACTCTTTGGTTGTCCTTAAAACTTTTCAAGAGAGGGTGGAAACATTGGAGGATGATTCTGGGTCTTTAGGACATGTTTGGAATGCACCACTTATATATATATCATTTTGTGTAGTCCCACATTCTTTTTAGATTTTAAGGATATATTTGGGAAAAATATATGTATATACATGATAATTTATTATTAAGAATCATACCTTGCAACTGATTTTCACCCAGTTTTATTTGTAAAGTATTTATCACATAAAAAAATCAAATGCTTCGATTAGCCATGACACATTTGGGAACATAATTATTTGACATATATCATCTAAGAAGTGATATATAACTATCTACCACACTTAAATTTAACATTTCCCAATGTTTAGACTAACCTCTATTAACTGTAAATTGTTCCTCTTTCTCTATGATATCCATATCTAGGACTCATTCATAAATTTGGTTCGATATAGTGAAAATATTTTATTAGAGGCCCTAATAATGGAACTTGTGTAAATTATTTGAGAATATCACATTGATGAAGCCCTTGATACTCAATATGTAACCCATATGTATGTATGTCATATATAATTTTGGTGGAATGAAATTTTACTAGTGGTAGTCCAAGGATAACATTTTATTTCTTCTTTGTGTTAATATTAAACAATTTATTCATATGAATTATCATAAGAATTTATATTAATCCAGAATAAAGGTATAATTAAAGAGATAATAAATATGAAACATAAAAATATTGATAAAAATTCATCAAGAATATATGTTTATGGTTCACTACATCCTCTAATATCATCACTAGTGTAGCCTTGATTATTATTCAAATCATGTTTAATATGTATTAAATACTATTAATAAAAACATTCATTGGGATGGTCGTGAAGCCCGCTATCCATTTATATTAATAGTATATAAAACATTATGTCTCAATAAAAGATATGATAAGTTAATTATAATATAATATAGTGTTTAAAATATATATTCACCTACAATCCAATATAAAATAATTGATTAAATATTTTAAATTTTTAAATAACATAACATAAATAAAAAATCCCCCATTTTGAGCCAAAAATTCATCCCAAAGTAAAAACTATAAATAAAGACCAAAAAAGCCCACAAAATATTTATCTCATTTAATTTTCTGGGTTAAAGTGTCCTTTTTATTTTATTAGTATCCAATTCCTATAATTCAATAAAAATATCAATGAACTCGAAGTCTAAAAATATTAGAATTTTATAATAGACATTATAAAATTGAGGAAGAATATATAATAAATAAAAGTATGGAATTAAATATTACTTTTCAAAGATTGAAAAAAAAACATTCCAAAAATAGAGGAAGAAATGGGTGTAATTTTATCTTGGGGATGCTAAATTTGCCTGAGGAGGGCATGGGTGACATTGCCTGAGGAGGATAGGGGGTTTCAAAATAACCTGAGGAGGAGAAGGGAGATTCCAAATCCACTTGGGGGGGGATTTAGGAGTCCAAAATCAACTGAGGGGAGGGGGAAGTATAGATGCATGAGAGTTATTAGAGTTCGAATGAGGAGAAGTTGAAGAGGATCCTAATAGAGCCTCCATATCTAAAGCTCAATACCAACAGTTTTTTGTAAAATCTTATATTTTTCTTGAGGTATGAATCTTTTCTTTCAGGGATAAATGTGTTTAATTTCCTTTTTTCATTAGATCTTATGTCGGGTCATGGGATGGTTAGGATATTGTGGGGAAAGGAGGGAGATTAAGGATAAAGGACGGTTGTAGGATAGGTACACATCATGTACTTGGCCTAGACATCATGTACAATTCCTACATGTCATGTACTAGCCTGTAATGATGTGTAGCCTTTCTAGTTTAGAAAAAAAATGTAGTACAAGTTCTGTACTTGGCCTACACATAGTGTACTAGTCCTTTGGGTTTTTAAAAAAATAGAGGTAGTAGCGTCTCATATTTTGACGTAAAACTGAATCCTCACGTTTTTTGGAACACAAAAACAATCTAAAACGAGTTTTCAGATTTAGAAACCATCTGGACACTGATTCCAACATGGGTTTTCTCATAGAAACTGCATCAGTATGTAGTCAATTCCTTTTTAGTAATTATTTATTCTTCAGAAGAAATGGTTTTTCTGTTTAGATTTAGGCTTTTATGCCCTATTTTTTCCCCTTATTCATATTTCTTCCAAACCAGGATGAATTAGGACATGATACTAGACAAGTTGTCTACTACCAAGCCGAGGTAGGTGGTCTATACTTTCTTTTATCTTTTTTGGTTCTTTTTGGGTATTCATCCTTTTCTCCTCCCATCAAACTTTCTGAAGAGGCCTCATTTTTTAGCGATCTTCTTGACGTAGGCTTAGTCAGATCTAGTGAGGATGCACATAAGTTCTGTTTAGGTGCATCAAAACTCTCTACTCAATTCAAATTCACCCATGGGGTGTGCCTTTTGGATATAACATGTTTACGCGTGTTTAAACCACCCAAGGGGTGCGTGATTTTTCTTTCCTAGTTAGAGAAAGTCCTTAGATACCTTTATGCTTTGAAATATTTATTTAGGAGAGGTATTGTCTCCTTGAATATTGATATATTGTGATTCCACACCCATTTGGATAGTTTGGATTAAATGAAATAAATGACATAGGTGGGTATGCCTATATAAAATGTGAAATAGATTATCTGGGTGGGTGTACTTATATTAAATATTTAATGGAATGTAAAATGGGTAATATGGGAGGGTAATCCCATATTCCTTATAAATGATAATGTTTTTCATGAGTATGTGTATTCATTTCTTGTTCTTGTTTGCGTGAATGGGTATATTCACATAGAATGAAATTTTTAAATTGAATTCTTTGAATGAATGGTTTTATAGATTCCATGGACTTCTCTCCATGGATTAGAAATGGGGTAGTGGATTCTTTAGGTTGACTCTAACCCTTGGGTATTTATTTTTTGGGATGCATGGTCCTTACTATCTCGTGGAACATCTTGATTGGGCTCATGGATTACATTCCATTTCCATACCACTAGGATCCCAACCAGTGCCTAACGGAGTTTCCACTAGGATGCACATGGGACTCGATATGATTCCATAGGAAAGCTCTTTGGATCTGGCCTTTTATGATCTAGATTTATTAAATGGATTCTCTGGTATGTGACACCTTGGATCCAGCACTTGGGGTCTAATTTTCACTATACGGCGTGGTTGTGGGAATCTACTTTTCACTCTATGGAGTGGTCATTGGATTTATTACTTCTCTGTACAACGTGACTATGGTTTTTTTGATCTGAATGGATTTATGGCATAGTTTTGTGAATTTTTTACTATTGTTATTGTTGTCTTGTTAGGATCATACTTTTTTATAGGTAGCCTTGAGAGGATGTTAAATATTCCATTGTAATAGACTTTTTCTATGGGAATTCACCTTAAATTAGTTATTTGTTTACAATTGTTAGTACTTTTGTCGAATTGTAGTTAGAACAATATATACCTAGGTGGATTCCTACTAGGATGTTTATCTCACACCCTATTTCTACTTCCTTGGGGACCCAAAATGATTATATGGTTGTGGGTGATGATAGGGGAAAGCACCCTTGTGCACATTGTTTATTGTGTCTTTGGGGAAAGGGAGCATAGGAGCAAGCTAAGGCTTATGATGTTGGGATACCTTTTCGGTCTTTTTTTATTTTCAGTAGTTTTACTGTATTACATTTCCATGTATTATTCAATATGGTTTATAGATAATTATACCATTTTCATCTTTTTTTATATGAGACACTTCTTTTTTTATATCTGTTCTAGTCTTTTCATACTTTCAGCTCACTTCTTATTTATTTGCTTCTGTTATTTATTAAATGTTTGCCTTCCACTGTGATACTTTGGTAATGAGGCCATAGTCTCCCCACTGACTCACCTAGGCCATCGCTACTAGTCGGTAACCTCTAGAATTTGCAGAGATACGCTTGAGGCCAGGTGGCCAACTGGGCTCGGGGCACCATTTTGGGTGGCATCCGGGTTCGGGATGTTTCAAAGTGGTATTAGAAGAGGTTATTTTCGGATTTTCCTTACTCTTTAATAAAAATAGATAGGGATAAGAATGAAATTGAATTTGGTATTAAGATATTCCTGGGATTCTCTACCTTTTATAAAGGAAAAAACAAAATTTTCTTGATTTGAGTACTGTTTTTTAGGATTTTGACTGTTACAATTGATTCCATTTCACCATTGGGTGACACACTTGATTTATGTTGTTACTATTAATGATGTTGTGGGTTCAATTTCTGTTTCAACTCGATGAGATAACAGTATTCCATATCATGAAACATATAGACAGTTCTTAGAATCACATTCCATGTATTTTTTTCATTCCATTTAGGATGAATTAAACATTTCATGTTGTTGTGATAGTTGTGCCTTATATTCTATTAGTTTTGGGGCAGCGAATAAAGAGTGACATCGTATTTGGATTATTATGTTGTATTTCCTCTTATGAATTGGGAAATGATGCACCAATGAAGTGAAAAGTCTTAAATGAACTTGTTTTATGTATGGTTTTAATTGGAACCAAGTTTGGGTTCGTGAGGTGTTGTGGGCCCTCATAGATTTGGAATCTGTAACCCTTGGTGAAATTTCCTAGATAACTGAATGTGAACTTGAAATCTAAATGGAACTTGAAATGATGGATAGGGACTTGAACTATACCCATATTTTTAGTGGGAGATAGGCATAGTTTCTAGTGGTTTGACATCTACTCTATATACAGTCCTGGATTTAAGAGCAGTTTGTGGGTTTGACTTGGTTTCTAGGAGGTGTTTTGACCTTTACTATTCTTTGAGATAGGTAATATTGTGTTGTTCTTTCTAAAAGAGTAAATTTATAATTTTAGAGACATTCCACCATGCATACCTTTATTGGTACTCTGTGAGGGAGATGATTACCATACTTCAAAGATAGTGGGCCACGGGAAACTGCTCCTCTTATAGTTTCAGTTGTGGCATGTCAGGTTGTTCCAAACACAGTTGTTGATGAAAAGTTCTTCAATGGTTTCTTTTGATATATATATATGATCCTGGGAGAACTGGAGCCAGACTTGACTATGGATGAGTTGACACAGGTGTTCCAACATCAGCATTCTCCCACATTTTCATGGGATAGCAGAACACATTCTATGGAGGTGTGGCTAGAGGCCACGTTAGTGATTTTCGAGCATCTCAATATACCTCCAGAGCGGAGGGTTGAGCTTGAGACCTACATGCTATATGAAGTGGAAAATTGCTAGTGTGATGTTTTGAAAAAGTATGATGGGATGCAGAATATGGGTTGGGAAGAATTCCAAACCTGCTTCATTGAATAATTTTACCATGTGACTCTTTGAGCAGAGTAGGATAGTGAGTTCATGTGTCTAGAGCATGGTATGATGATGGTTATGGAATAATCAACATGATTTATATAACTACATCATTTTTTTTGATGTATCTTAAATATGAGATGTTGAGGGTGAGGCCCTTAGAGGAAATTCATAGACATGCTATCAAATCTCAGGTCAATGTGCTTAGGTTTCCATCTATCACTGATATAGAGAATTAGGTGATTATTACCTAGCAAAACCTGAAGGAAACTAGGGGTACAAAATATGGAAGTATTGTTTCTGACCCAATGGATCTACGTCTTCATGCAGAAAGCGTCGTTTTGAGGCTTCCTGTGAAGTGATTTCAAGTAAAGTTGTGTGTGAATGTATCTGGATGTATTTCCATCAATTTGGTAGGTGAGGAAATGTGACAAATTAGTGTGATTGTGACCTAGACGAGTTCTGATCTTGCGGCATGATGGTGCATATGCAGCGGTTTTGCAGTACCTTCCCTCCAATTGTGAGTGGTAGGGGGGCATCTCTGGTGTCAAGTTTAAGAGAAGGTTCTTCTTCTATGCATCAAGCGGGGAGCTGGAGTAGTGCAGGCCAGTCAAGCTAGGGTAGTGGTGGTCATGGTTGTGGTATCCATACACTAGGTTCTCAAAGACAACAAGGTGGATCAGCTCAGGGTATCTAGGTAGGGTCATGGTGTCATGGAATAGGTTAGAATTATGCAGTTCAACTGACCCAACATGAGCAGTATCCCAACCCATATAGAGTGAGAGGAATGATCTTAATAGATTATGCTATTTCATCTGCTCTTTTAAGTATAGGTGCATCATATAGTTTTATATCTTCATGGATGGTTAAAAGACATGGGATTGTGTTTTTACTTTATGAGGGATTTTTTACACTAGACACACTATTGGGAGTTAGAATGGGTTATTTGTACTAGTGTGTGGAGTGTTACCTTGAGGTAGGAGGGAGTCACTTCATCTGGGATCTCTATTCCCTTAATATTATAGGTTTTTATGTCATCGTGGGATAGAATGGCTCATGGATTATTGATCATACGTTGGGTGACATTCACATCACCAGAGGGTGCAGTGTTTATTCATAAGGGTGAATGGGATGTCCAGGAGATCATATCTAGACATGATCTTCGTAGGCTATCTGGGATGATATCCCAGATTTCTAGTCTGTTTCTAGATGATCAGGGAGTGAGTCAAGATTACTTCCCTCTAGTGGTTGAGCACTTTAGGGATATCTTTCTCGATTACTTTTCTAGGTTACCTCCTGAGAGAGAGGTTGAGTTCTCTATCGATCTAGTACTAGGAGCTTCACTGATATCTATATCTCCTTACTATATGTCTATGAATGAGGCGCAGGATCTCAAAAGGTAGCTCAAGAATTTGGAACCTAAGGGTTTTATCACACCCAGTACTTCTCTGTGGGGTTCACAGGTCCTTTTTTGCGAAAAAAAAATGGATATAACTCTTAGGCTATGCATGTATTATCATAAATGGAACTAGTCGATGGTAAAAAACCGATATCCCTTTCCCCATATAAATAGCCTTTTTGATCAGCTTAAAGCATTTCAAGTGTTCTTGAATCTCAACTTGAGGTATTTATATCTACAGGTGCATGTTTGACCTACATACAAACCTTGTAGAGCCTTTCATTGTAGGTAAGGGTTATACGAGTATCTGGTTATGTTGTTCAGTCTCATGAATGTGACAGTAGTTTTCATGGAACTAATGAACTGAGTGTTCTATCCTTACTTGGATTCTTTTGTGGTGATTTTTGTGGATGATATCTTGGTGTATTCTCACAATTTATATGATTATTCCAACCATCTTGAGATCATTTTGAACTCGCATAGAGGGAATCATGTATATGATAAGATTACAAAGTGCCACTTCTAAATGGATCAAATTCACTTCTTGGGTCACATTATCTCAGAGACAAGAGTGTCAGTGGAACTAGATAAGGTGGGAGATGTAGTTTCCTTGGAAAAACCCAAGAATGATTTTGACATGTGATGTTTTTTAGTGCTAGAATGTTACTACAACAAATTTATATAGTACTTCTCTTGCTTAGCAGTGCCATTGATGGGCTTGACCAAGAAGGGTGAGAAGTTCATTTGGTCATATTCTTGCAAGTCAACCTTTTAGGAATTGAAAGGAAGATTGAAATAATTACATACCATGGTACTGAAGGTTCCGGGCGCAGCGGAAGCGCGTGGGTGAATGTGCCCACTTGGATTTTTGTCATTAGCAATGATCAATCCGGGATCAATACGCCGATAAACGCCAGTCTCCACGGATCGAATCACAGAAAAAGACAAAGAAGATGGTTTTTCCTGGAACCACAAACAAGGATTGTTACAGGTTGATTATAATTAATTTAATTAATTATAAAGAAATACCTTTTGGGTGTTCTTTCTTCGTTGATGTTATCAATCACGTTGTCGATGTGATCCGTCATTGCGTCGCAGAAGCCAAGTGTAGACTCCCTCTAGCGGTGATCCACACGTGTACCTCGTATCTCTGGACATCGCCAAAAGATTCTCTGGGTGCTAGCGTGGAGAAGCCTTTGCTTGCGTTGTCCGCCTTAGATTGTCTTGATCCGATGGAAGAGGATCTCTCTCGTTCTTGAGAGCTTTCTTGGAGGAAGAGGTTCTTTCGGCCTTGAAATAATTCTCTAGAGATGTTGTGCACAACGATTCTATTGTGTGTCAGAAAAGAGTTGGGGTTGTGAGGATATTTATAATCGGGTGTGTGGGGTTATAGAGTTATGACAATAAATAAATGCGTTACGCGTTTTATTTATTTCATTGACTCTTTATTTAAAACCCCATGTCGAATAAATAATTCCTTGACATGCGCCCACGCTGATTATAATAAATATCATTTAAAACAATATTATATCCTCAAAATCCCAACTAAAAAAACTACATGGCGTGTATTAATAAATACACGGTATGTACTTGTTTTTCATTGAAAACTACACGGCGTGTACATTAAATGTACACGGCGTGTATATCTTGTTTTCATTTATTCATTTCCTTTCCAAAATAAAACTACATGGCATGTAATAATAATACACGACGTGTACTTGTTTTATTTTCTTTTTCCTCCATCATTTATAACAACATAGGCTTCCTTGAATAATTATTAAACCACGTACGAGAATAATCTTTATTCAACTTGAGATACTTGGATACACTTAGTGTGTGACACTCTAGGCCTCTTTCTCGTTGGTATTAGGCGGGCTTGCCTAAAGTCCAAGATTACTGTCTAGCAACGGGTCAAGGCACCCAAGAGAAAGAAGTTGACGCCGCATTGACGTATCACCTCATACGAACACTTACTGTGTAATTGAATCCCTTTGTCTCAATATCTCATCAAGCAGGTTTCATGGTAGTGTCATAAACCTATATGCTTGATATGTCGTTCTTTGACTACCTGAAATAAACTCATCGTTTACACCATGGCCATGGAATTTAATGCGACAGTTCTATTTCAATCAAAGGGCCGAGATATCAACTTCCATAAATGGAAGGGACAAATCCTTCCTTGACTTATCCATTAACAACATGTCACTCGTGACGCACCCAACGTACCCTACTTCCCGCCAACTGTCTGCGTGACGGTTTTCGTCAGTAAATCTAAGTGTGGGAGTCATGACATGAGTTAATGATAATCTTCCAGTCTAAGGACCATTACACACGCTCGTAGATAGCAATATCCGATGACACCAAGACATGCGGAATTACTACTGGCGGGTCTGTTCTCATAATCTCCCATCTTGGAGATTACCAAGTGCGAACTCCATGAGAGAGAGTCTCGTCTTCTTATGAGTACTCGCACATGACGGTCTGTATACTATGTGTCCTATCATAGTATGTCATCCAACCGTAGAACTTTATTTAAGAATATTGTTATAGCATTTCAAGGTTCTCATCATAGCGGGGATCTGCTATGACCTTATTAATGCAACAAATATTTCAGGACATTATTATATTATAGTCATGAAGAACAATGAACAATATATAATAAGTGAACATTTATGTAATCAAAGTACAAAACAGTTGGTTCTCAGGACACCAACCCTTACAAACTCCCACTTGGACTAGAGCCAACTGCCTACGACTTTTAGTCCTCTAGACCTCACATGATGATCATGTTTCTGCTGAGTCAAGGATTTAGTCAATGGCTCTGTCACGTTGTCTTCCGTGGGAATACTGCTCACTACAACTTCACCTCTCTGAGAAAAATCCCTCAAGAGATGATACTTCCGAAGTATCTGCTTTGTCCGCTGATGTGACCTTGGCTCTTTTGCAAGTGCCACCGCTGCAGTATTATCACAATAGAGTGTGATAGGATCTTTACTGCTCGGTACAACATCCAGCTCTTGGACGAAGCTTCGCATCCATACTGCTTCTTTAGCTACCTCAGAAGCTGCGATATACTCGGACTCCGCTGTAGAATCTGCCACCACACTTTGTTTTGAGCTCTTCCAGCTCACTGCACCTCCATTCAAACTGAAGATGTATCCAGTCTGTGACTTCATGTCATCTTGATCAGTCTGGAAACTAGCATCTACATGTCCTCTGATGACCAGTTCCTCATCTCCTCCATAAACCAAGAACATATCCATAGTACACCTCAGATACTTAAGGATAGTCTTGACTGCCATCCAATGGCGGTCTCCTGGATCAGCTTGATATCTGCCTACCGCACTTAATGCATAAGCAACATCTAACCTCGTACATAGCATAGCATACATGACTGAACCAATCGCGGATGCGTAAGGGATCCTTGCCATTCTCTTTCTTTCCTCAGGTGTCTGAGGACACATTTTCTTGGAAAGATGAATGCCATGTGACACTGGCAACAATCCCCTCTTGGACTGTTCCATACTGAATCTCTTCAGTATCTTGTCAATGTATGTACTTTGACTTAGGCCCAGCATTTTCTTGGATCTATCACGATGGATCTTGATCCCAAGAATATATGCCACCTCGCCCAAGTCTTTCATGGAGAAGCATTTATTCAACCATGCCTTAACTGACTGTAAGACAGGTACTTCATTTCCAATTAGCAATATGTCATCGACATATACTATTAGGAAAACAAATGCACTTCCACTAAACCTTTTGTAGACACAAGGCTCACATTCGTTCTTAACAAATCCAAATTCTATAACAGCTTCAACAAAACGAATGTTACATGACCTTGATGCTTGCTTTAATCCATAAATGGATTTTTGCAACTTGCATACCTTGTTGGCATCCTTTGAAGTCACAAACCCTTCAGGTTGTGTCATGTAGACATCTTCCTGGAGGTTCCCATTAAGGAAAGCTGTTTTGACATCCATTTTCCAAATTTCATAGTCATGGTAAGTACCAATGGCCAATAGGATTCTGATAGACTTCAGCATTGCAACCAGGGAAAAGGTTTCATCATAGTCAATTCCTTGACGCTGTCTAAAACCTTTTGCAACCAGTCGTGCCTTGTAGGTGCTGACTTGCCCCTCCATGTCCAGTTTCTTCTTGAATACCCATTTATTACCAATAGGCTTTACATCAACTGGAGGATCTACCAAAATCCAGAATTGATTTTGGTACATGGAATCCATTTCGGAATTCATGGCTTCTTGCCACTTGGCAATGTCTGTGCCTTCAACTGCTTCCTTGTAGGTAAGAGGATCATCATTGTCAACCAATAATGAGTCACCATCCTCAGTGACAAGAAAACCATATCGTTCAAGTTCTCTCACCTCTCTCGTGCATTTACGCAGTTCTTGTGTCTCTGGAACAGATTGTTCTTCCACGGGGCTTTGTGGAATCTGTTCTTGTACCAACTCATGTGTATCTTGAGCCTCGACTTCATCGAAGTCTATCTCGCTCCCACTATCTCTTCTGGAGATGTGCTCCCTCTCGAGGAATATGGCGTGTCTTGCCACTGTAACCTTTTTGTCTGAGGGGTTGTATAGGTAATATCCCCTTGTTTCCTTGGGATATCCTATAAAGATACACTTTGTTCCTCGGGGTGCAAGTTTGTTACCTAAAGAGGCCTTAACAAATGCTTCGCTACCCCACACCTGTAAATTCGACAACATGGATTTGCGTCCACTCCATAACTCGTATGGAAAACCATTTATCGATTTAGTTGGTACTTGGTTTAGTATGTGTGCTGCTGTTTGTAATGCATATCCCCAAAAGGATAATGGAAGACTCGCATGACTCATCATTGATCTCACCATGTCCAACAGGGTGCGGTTCCTCCTTTCACTTACACCATTCCACTGTGGTGTGTAAGGAGGAGTGAGTTGAGATAGAATCCCAAACTCCCGTAAGAAATCAATGAAGTCTTGATTAAGATATTCTCCTCCTCTATCTGAGCGGAGTTTCTTAATCTTCTTACCAAGCTGGTTCTCAACTTCATTCTTGTATTCTTTGAACCGATCAAAACAATCTGACTTATACCTCATTAAATAGATATATCCATATCTACTAAAATCATCAGTAAAAGTTATGAAGTACGAGAACCCACCCCTTGCTTCAACTAGAAATGGTTCACACACATCTGTGTGAACTAATTCTAGAATCTCTTTAGCTCTTTCACCTTTCCCACTAAATGGGGCTTTGGTCATTTTGCCTTGTAGACACGCATGACATACACCAAGTGGTTTTAGTTCGAAAGAATCTAAATACCCATCTTGATGTAATTTTGTCAAATGTTTCTCATTGACATGACCTAGCCGGTGATGCCAAAGTTGGGTGTGGTATGATTCATGTAAATTAACTTTGTTATCAATTTCCATTACTTGGTTTGTGTAGTCTAACACATAAAGGCCATTATATAAATGTGCCCTACCAAAACAAATGCTATATTTATAAAAGTAGAAACATTCATTTCCAAACTTGAATATGAATCCATCAGTATCTAATCTGGATACTGAAATAATGTTTTTGGTTACAGAGGGTACATAATAACATCCTTTCAAAACCAAGACCATCCTGGTAGGCAATGTGAGGTGGTAGTCCCCGACAGCTACAACAGCAAGTCTGGCTCCATTGGCTTCTCGTAGATCTATCTCCCCTCGATCAATCTTCTTGAATCTACTTGGGTCCTGTATTTGGATACAGATGTGAGCACCACAAGAAGTATCTAATACCCAATTAGTAGAAACAGATAGATTGCATTCGATAACAAACGCACCTGAAGCTTCCCCTTGCTTCCTTGGCTGGGTGCAGTTTTTCTTCCAGTGACCCTTCTTGCCACATGCGAAACAAACAGCATCCTGTTCCTTTGCCTCCCCTTTGATCTTCCTTTTCTTGGAAGTCCTTGAAGAAGCTTTGGGCTTAAAGCTCTTCGCCTTCCCTTTCCTTTTATTCACCATAAGGACAGAAGGCTTTTCACGCTTCATGTCATTGTCCACTTGGCGAATAAGGATAAGAAGATCAGATAGAGACTTCTCAATATTGTTCATGTTGAAATTAACAACAAAGTTTGAGAAGCTCTAGGGGAGTGATGCGAGAATGAGATCGGTACCCAGTTCTTCAGGGAGTTTAAACCCTAGAACCTCCAAGCGCTCAATGTAGCCAATGAGCTTGACTACATGAGGCCCAACTGGGGCACCCTCTCCAAGCTTGCTCTGAAATAGAGCCTTGGAGATCTCAAACCTTTCCTGTCTTTCTCTCTCCTGGTATAAACCACAGAGGTGCTCAAGCATGCTGTAGGCATCCATGTCTTCATGAGACTTCATGAGCTCACTAGACATAGATGACAGCATCAAACATTGAACGTCGAGAGCATCGTTCAAATGTTGATCATAGACTAGGAAATCTTCATCACTTGCCCCTAGGGCAGGAGAATCAGGAAGTGAGGACTCCAGCACATAAAACTTCCGTTCATGGCGTAGGATAACGCGAAGGCGCCTAAACCATTCCTGAAAGTTACTACCGGTGAGGATGTTGTCTTTATCCAGAATTGATCGCAGAGAAAATGTGGTTGATGTGTTTGTCATTTTGATTCTACAATTTAAAAGAGCAGATTCATCAGTACTTTCTTGATTACATTTTATGAGAAATAATAAATTTTATTAAGTCTCCCACTATTTTATCAATTCCCAATGGCCCTCACCATTGAACTCGGAATGTCCAGTTGCTTTGACATTATAATGGCAAGGATCCATATTTCCCTTCGCATAACCCCAGCAAGGGTTGGTCAAGCTATTTGAAGGTATTTAGGTAGGCGGGTCTTTTGCAACTGTGAGATTACAGTTCCTTGATCTGTTGAGTGGACTCCCCAATCCTGAAATCCTGACTTGGATTTCCTCAACTCTTGCCTTCAATATTACATCAAGTCTAGCAAGGGCTACTTCTCTTGATGTAATATGGTTAAGTCAACCCGAAACCTTTCATAAGTGCTTCCTTTATAAAAGTAAGTGTCCCAACAAGGGTTGGTCAAACACATAGTTTTATTGAGTCTTGCCCTTAATCAAGTAACGGAAGGCTTGGTCTGACTTAATATGGTATTTAAGGGATTTTATTCTTTATGTGTATCTTTGCATTATCACATGCTTGTTAATATTAAGTGATGCTTGATTAAGTGATTAACCATGTTCCGATAATGTATACGCATAGACCGGTTTTTATTTTATTCCATCTTTGCATGCTTGTTCATTTTATTAATTATGTGATCGCGACAACACATGCATAATATATAAACCATGAAATCAGACAGAAATAAAATAAGATGGCATGACCATGAGCTTCTATTTGGTTGGCTTATCTAGCGGTTTTGATAAGCTTACCCTAACCTAGGCAAAACACCTTGAACCTGATGGTTCGTGTTTTGCAGCTCCCACCTGTCCACCTTTGTATCTTCTTGTGTCGGTTTCACCTCGGCTTCGGGATTTGAACCGTCTCCTCTGGCTTGGGAGATCCTCCATTACATGGGTTTACATTAAAGAAACCATGGGCACGCAGGCTCTACATTTTATTGGAAGAAGGATCGCAGGCCAACAAATTTAAATTAAATAAATTTAAATGAAACCATACACATACAAAGGGTATTTGGTCTAGCTCCTGATCATCCATAGTATGCAACGACATTTACGCATATTTAGAATTCAAATTCTTTTAATCGTTCTTTTATTTAAGATAAGACGCGCTCGAATTCAACTAATTATGATCTTATAATTAATCAATTCTTTATCTTAAATTCCTTTCTGAATTTCCTTGAGATTCTTCTCATCCATATTCCTTGTACGGGTCTTTGTAAATTGGAGGAAACCTGGTGAAATTCCATTTCTGGAAAGTACACGGCGTGTAGTTTATAATTACACGGTGTGTATTTTTCTTTTCACCCTTTCTCCAAAGTACACGCCAGGGCTTTGGCGTGTTTTTCTGTACTTTGGAAATTTTAGAGTACATGGAATGTAGATGAATCATACACGGCGTGTACTTCCTTGTTACGCGGTAACCGGCCTGGCGATCCCGTATACGCGGTACGCGACTTATCTTTGTACACGGTTTCACCTAGGTCGGAACGGACTACACGACGTGTTGTTCCAACATACATGTCGTGTATTCCGGTTTACACGCGCCGTTCTATTCTGGTCAACACGGAGTGATTAAAACTTAGGCATAATCAATTCACACGGCGTGGTTTGGTGGACCAGTGCCGGTTCGTTGAACCTAAGTACACGGCGTGTAGTTTTAATTACACGCCGTGTAATCCCGTGTTGTACAGACAGAAAGAGCGGCTCCTCCGGATGCATTCCTCGTTTTTAGTTTAATCAGAATTAAAATTAAAAGGTCGTTTCTGTGATATGAATTGAGAAACGAAGGAGGAAGAATAGATCTCGTTAATTCAGATTTATAGAACGATTTATTTCGAATTGAATCAAATATGAATGCGTAAATTATCAACGAAAATTAAATAACTATAATCAACGTTGTAACCTCGCTCTGATACCATTTGAAGGTTTCGGGCGCAGCGAAAGCGCGTGGGTGAATGTGCCCACTTGGCTTTTTGTCATTAGCAATGATCAATCCGGGATCAATACGACGATAAACGCCAGTCTCCACGGATCGAATCACAGAAAAAGACAAAGAAGATGGTTTTTCCCGGAACCACAAACAAGGATCCTTATAGGTTGATTATAATTAATTTAATTAATTATAAATAAATACCTTTTGGGTGTTCTTTCTTCGTTGATGTTCTCAATCACGTTGTCGATGTGATCCGTCGTTGCATCGCAGAAGCCAAGTGTAGACTCCCTCTAGCGGTGATCCACACGTGTACCTCATATCTCTGGACGTCGCCAAAATATTCTCCGGGTGCTAGCGTGGAGAAGTCTTTGCTTGCATTGTCTGCCTTAGATTGTCTTGATCCGATGGAAGAGGATCTCTCTCGGCCTTGAGAGCGTTCTTGGAGGAAGAGGTTCTTTCGGCCTTGAAAGAATTCTCCAGAGATGTTGTGCACAACGATTCTCTTTTGTGTCAGAAAAGAGTTGGGGTTGTGAGGATATTTATAATCAGGTGTGTGGGGTTATAGAGTTATGACAATAAATAAACGCGTTACGCGTTTTATTTATTTCATTGACTCTTTATTTAAAACCCCATGTCGAATAAATAATTCCTTGACATGTGCCCACGCTGATTATAATAAATATCATTTAAAACAATATTATATCCTCAAAATCCCAACTAAAAAAAACTACACGGTGTGTATTAATAAATACACGGCGTGTACTTGTTTTTCATTGAAAACTACACGGCGTGTACATTAAATGTACACGGCGTGTATATCTTGTTTTCATTTATTCATTTCCTTTCCAAAATAAAACTACACGGCATGTAATAATAATACACGACGTGTACTTGTTTTATTTTCTTTTTCCTCCATCATTTAAAACAACTTAGGCTTCCTTGAATAATTATTAAACCACGTACGAGAATAATCTTTATTCAACTTGAGATACTTGGATACACTTAGTGTGTGACCCTCTAGGCCTCTTTCTCGTTGGCATTAGGCGGGCTTGCCTAAAGTCCAAGATTACTATCTAGCAACGGGTCAAGGCACCCAAGAGAAAGAAGTTGACGCCGCATTGACGTATCACCTCATACGAAATCTTACTGTGTAATTTAATCCCTTTGTCTCAATATCTCATCAAGCAGGTTTCATGGCAGTTTCATAAACCTATATGCTTGATATGTCGTTCTTTGACTACCTGAAATAAACTCATCGTTTACACCATGGCCATGGAATTTAATGAGACAGTTCTATTTCAATCAAAGGGCCGAGATATCAACTTCCATAAATGGAAGGGACAAATCCTTCCTTGACTTATCCATTAACAACATGTCACTCGTGACGCACCCAACGTACCCTACTTCCCGCCAACTGTCTGCGTGACGGTTTTCGTCAGTAAATCTAAGTGCGTGAGTCATGACATGAGTTAATGATAATCTTACAGTCTAAGGACCATTACACACGCTCGTATATAGCAATATCCGATGACACCAAGACATGAGGAATTACTACTGGCTGGTCTGTTCTCATAATCTCCCATCTTGGAGATTACCAAGTGTGAACTCCATGAGAGAGAGTCTCGTCTTCTTATGAGTACTCGCACATGACGGTCTGTATACTATGTGTCCTATCATAGTATGTCATCCAACCGCAGAACTTTATTTAAGAATATTGTTATAGCATTTCAAGGTTCTCATCATAGCGGGGATCTGCTATGAACTTATTAATGCAACAAATATTTCAGAACATTATTATATTATAGTCATGCAGAACAATGAACAATATATAATAAGTGAACATTTATGTAATCAAAGTACAAAACAGTTGGTTCTGAGGACACCAACCCTTACAGGTACTTCTAGAGGAGGTAATTAGTAACACGGTTTACTATAATGGTTCAGGCATTGGGTTGGCGAAAATTCTGATGTAGGTAGATCAAGTCGTGGCATATAGGTCTTGGAAGTTGAGGCCTTGTGAGAGGAATTACCCTACACACACTCTCTAGTTAACTGCAGTTGTTCACACATTTCATTATTGGAAGTACTATTTACTGGAAGAGCATTTTGTGTTGTACATAGACCACAAAGCCTCACACTTATCCTTACGCAGTGTAGCCTAAATCTGAGGTATCAAAGGTGGGTGGGGTACCTACAGTCCATCGAATTTGATGTTGCCTACCCACCTAGTAGGGGCAATGAAATAGATGATAGACTGAGCAGTATGACTCAGATACAAGCAGTGCAGTAGGACAGTAGTGAGTGGAACCTTATGGTGTTGTTCTCTGAGATGCATCTAGAGTTGCATGACAGACAAGGACAAACTTATCTATCATCCTTTGTTGTGACCTCTACCTTATAGAACAGAGTTAGGATGAGGCATCGATAAAATTCAGAAGGCCTAGTTCTATGGGAGTGTGTGGAAGGTGAGGATGCTCCACCTAGTTGTATGGTAGGTGTTTATGAGATCATGTGTATCCACAGATGTGTTTGGGTTCCTGTGGATATATGTGAGGAGATGATGTGGGAGTTTAATTCCTCGATTTGTGAAGTGAATCCTGGGTTCATCAATATGTATCGTGACTTGCGTTGTTAGTAATGGTTTCATGGAATAAAGAATGTAGTGGTTGTTTTTTTTACTAGGTTTTACATGTGTCAGTAGGTGAAGGATGAACATCAGCATCTCGTTGGGCTTTTACAATAGTTACCTATCCTGGAGTGGAAATGGGATGATGTCGTGATGGATTTCATGACTGGTTTTCTTAGGCCACCATGAGGTAATGATGTTTTGTGGGTTTTTTTATAGTCTTATGAAGGTTTCTCATTTCATACCGATCATGGAGACCTTCAGTGGGGATGATCTCTAAAGGTTGTATATCTGAGAGGTGGTACGACTTCATCAGGTCTTGTGCACTATCATTTCGGAGAGAGACACCCACTTTACAACTCATTTTTTTAGAGTTTTCAGAGTGAGATGGGTCCACGGGTTCATCTGAGAATAACATACCACCCTCAGACTGATGGACAATAAGAGAATATGATACAGGTTCTTTAAGACATGATGTTAGCATGTGTCCTGGATTTGGGGGGATCTTGGGAGAGGTGTATTCCCCTAGTTGACTTCACCTATAACAAATGTTATCTGGTGACTATACATATGGCAACATACAATGATTTATATGTTAGGCCATTACATTCTCTCCTATGATGGTTAGAGGAAGGTTAGGTAGCTTTACTTGGACTACATCTCATGCAAGAGACTTCTGAGCAGGTCCATTTGATTAAGAAGTGGATGGCTACTGCACAGTCTTTTCAAAAATCATATGTTGATCCCTGTAGAAGACATCTGGAGTTTGAGGTCAGGGATTGGGTTTTCTTTTGTGTTTCATCAAGGTTGGGATATAGGTGGATCTAGATATAATGTAAGATTTCACTGATATCTGTCCGGTTTTCCTAGTTTTTAGAGTGAGTCGGGTCAGTTTCATATAGATTACAGTTACCTAAGAGGTACCAAGCCATGCATGATGTCATCAATGTAACTCATATGTGCCACTATCACTCAGAATCATCTCACATTTTTTAACCCGAGGAGATTTAGCTTTAGGTTTATGCATCATTTAAGGTGAATCTAATTTGTATCACTGATAGGAGCATGAAGGTTCTCTGAGGATGGTCAGTTCCTCTTGTATGGGTTTTATGTAAGCATGGATATTTATAGGATGAGACTTGGGAGAGGGAGTTTAACATACATTCTTAGTGGACGGAGTTATTCTTAGATGAATCTCGACCACCCTTTAGAGAGAAATTTGGGGACTAGTTGCAATAAGGGGGAATATTGAAAGATACTGGGTTTTCATTAGGTATAGATCTTTTATTTTCAGGTTAAATGTGTTTACATTACTTTTTTCCGTAGACCCTAATCCATTTTGTGGGATGGTTGGGTTGTTGTGGAAAATGAAGGGAGAAAAAGGTTCAAGGATGGATGTAGTCAAGGTACACATTGTGCACTGGCCTACACATCGCGTACTGGCCAATCATGATGTGTAGCCTTTATGGTTTAGAAACAAATAGTGTAGTACATGTCGTGTACTTGACCTATGTGGTGTGTACTGGTCCACAATGTTTTTTAAAAAAGAGAGTCATTAGCCTCTCATATTTTGACCTAAATAATAATCCTCCTGTTTTTGGAACCCAAAACCATCTAAAATTGTTTTTCAGATTTATAAGTCGTCCAGACTCTAATTCTAGCATGGATTGTCTTGTTGGAACCTCATCATTAAGTACCTGATTCCTTTTTAGTTGTTCTTGATTCCTTAGAACAATGACTGCACTACTGGATATAGGATCTTACTCCCTTATTTCTAATTCATCATCTATTCTTTAGATTTCATCCAAAGTAGTATGAATCAATACTTGATACTATAAAAGCTACATACTAACGATACAAGGTGGGTATTATATAATTTCTTTTGTCTTTTAGGGTTCCTTTTAGGCATTTGCAGTTTTTTCTGCCTGTCGAACTTTCTAGTGATGCCTCATTTTTGAGCGAGCATCTTTCAATAGGATTAGTCGGACCTAGTGAGGAAGCTCGTAGGTTTTGTTTAGGTGGAGTGGATCATGTTACTCATTTGAAGGTCACTCGCGGGGTCATACTTTTGGATTTCACATGTTTATACCTTTTTAAACCACCCAAGGGGAGTGTTCGTATGCTTACCTAGTTAGGGGAATAACTTAAATACTTTTATGGTTTGAAATATATATTTAAGAGAGTTAATACCTCCTTGAATATTGATATCATGTGAAACCATACTGATTTTGATATTTTGGATTAAATGAAATGGAGTACATATGTGGGTATACCTATTTAAAATGTTTTATGAATTATATGGGTGGGTATACCTCTATTAAAAATTTAATGGAAGGTTAAATGGATAATATGGGAGTTTAATCGTATATGATTGATAAATGATATGGTTTTCATCAGTGGTAATAATCATGGATTGTGATTGGTTGTGTGAATGGGTATATTCACATGAAATGAAATTTTTAAATTTAATGCTTTGAATGAATGGTTTGATAAATTCCATGGACTGCCCTCTATGGATCTGGAATGTGGTAGAGGATGCCTTAGATTGACTCTGATTCTTAGGTCTTGATTCAATGAGATGCCTCGGGCCTTACTACCCCCATGGATCTAGCATTCTTGGGATCGCATATAACATTCCATTTCCATGATTCTAGGACCCCAACAAATGCTTAACAGAGTTTCCACTCGGATGCCCATGGGACCCGATGGGATGCCTTGGACAAGATCCTTGGATCTGGCCCTTCGTGGTCTAGATTTATTAAATGGATGCCTCGATACGTGAGACCTTATATTCAACACGTCTACTTTACATTGATCAATATGGTCATGGGATTCTACTTTTCAATATATAGAGTGGAAGTGGAATTTATTAATTCTTTATACAGCATGACTTTGTTTTTCTGGATATGAATGAACGTACAATGTGATCGTGTTACTTGTTTACTATTGTTATAGCTACCTTGTTAGGAGATTACTTTTTTGCAGGTATCCTTGAGGGGTTTTTCGATATTCCTTATTTTAGTAGACTTATTCTAGGGTAATTCACTTTACTTTAATTATTTTTTTACACTTTCTAACACTTTGGCATAATTTATTTTAGAAATAAATAGAACTGAGTGGTTTCTAACTATAATGTTTATTTCACACCCTATTTGGGCCTCCTCAGGGACCAAATGGATTATGTGGTTATAGGCGATGATAGGGGAAAGAGCCCTAGTACAGGTTGTTGACTATGGTTTTGGATAAGGGGAGCATAGTACCAAGATGAGGCTTGTGATTCTAGGATACCTGTTCGGCCTTTTTTTATTTTGGGATTTCTACTGAATTACATAACCATGTACTATTCTAGATAATTTCTTGATACTTTTATCATCTGCATAATGTTATATATGAGGCACTTCTGGTTTTGATATGTATTCCTTTCTTGTATTACTTTTAGTTGAATTCTTATTTATTCGCTTCCACTATTTATTGTATGTTTGACTTCCACTGTGATACTCTGGTAATGAGGGAATATTCTCTCCATAGACTCACCTAGGCCCTCACTTCTAGTTGGAAGCCTCTATAATATGGGTAGATTCACTTGATTCCATGTGGCCAATCGGGCTTAGGTCACCATTTCATGTGTCATATGGGTCTGGGACTTTATAGTTTCTAAACAACCATAGGTATAGACCCACCTATACCTACAATTTTTTAAAACCGTTCCTATAGTCTTATCTAGAAATTTTATGCCCACATTTTCCTTAAACCATGTGTATAGCTCTGTTGGGATAGAGGTGGTTTCTCATAGTGTAACTCTCAATGTAATTTTGAAACTTTTTTGTATTATTAAAAAAACATTTTTGGATATTTTTTTCTTTAATATGTTTTATATTTTTATCATTTTGTCTTTTTTATCCTCCATATCATGTTTGATAAATTCTTTGATGAGATTTCTCAATTATAATATGGATCCAGAGAGTATATAAATGGGAATGGGTACCAAAAACATAGGCAGTCCATGCTCCCACCATATTACTTTAATTAGTGAGAGGTCATCATTAATAATTCCATATCCTTATTTTCCATACATGATTAAGAGAATACATTTTATATATCACCATCCACCAATAAACACACAATATGGTAGTGATCAGACTAACATCTTTATGTATTACCCATTCCCAACGTCTGATATATAGGGTGTCACTCCTTCATACATCCAACCACCATATCCATATCCACCATAATCTATATAAATCTTTGAACCAATGTTTTCCCTCCATTGGTACATTTTACTTCATTTAATTTGGATAATAGTCTACCAATTGAAATCCCACAACCTATAATACAAGATACTATTACTACTACTCCTCAATATATAGTACTCCAAGGTACAATAGATCCCCCTACATTTTTTATATATTTAAACTTATTAAAATTAATCATTGATAAATTTATATATATTATTATTATTTACTAATTGTCTACTTTTCATAATCATCTTCATCATTTACCAAATATTGATGTCATAGAAAATGTGAAGGGTTTGGAATCAGGGCATACATATTATGGTTCAATAAAATGAGGATATTCATAAAATGGGTTAAAACAGTAAGGAATGAAAAGGTTTTATGAGAACACTTTTAAAACATAGAAACTTTTTACAATTTAAGAAATAAATTATAGAAAATTGTGGACCAAATAATGGATAATTAATGGGATGATATTGGGGAAAGTATTTCTAATAAAAATATATACATATTAATTTATAACATTTTTTTATAAAATATTTTTTATATTATTGATATGATATAATTTATGGATGGACATAATTCCAGGGTTGTGAGGTTAAATATTTTATTGATAAATTTGGTACGCATACAAGTATGACTTGTTTTTTGGTTGAAAATATAGGTTTGGTAATAATATTGATGAAATACCCATCTTTCTAATTTATTATTATGATAGTATTGGGATATGATTGTGTATTGGGAGAGTTCGGGGTTTTTGGTATTAGTTCAATTCATTTATGATCACTTAATTATTTGAAAATGGTTTCTAAAATATAAATTACTTATTTTACTAATATTAAGTAAATTTCATAAAATTTTTATAATAGAAATATAATTTAAATAATATAACTACAATTCATAGGAAATACATTAACATTCAGAAGAACACTTCTCTTTTAGATCATGAACCAGAACATGTAATTTAATATTCATTACTGATATAATTCTTCAAAAAATCATGTTTTTACAATAACTTTTATGAATTTTTCATTAAATGTAAATTTATAAACCTATAATAATAAACTAATTTGAATCATTATAAAACTCATGATTATAACTAAACTAAACTATAAATCTATTGTTTGTACCTTTTATATCATCATGATTTGTTTTGGTTTGGTTTGATTAGTATTATTTTGGTTTGATTCCTTTCAATTTGGTTAGGTTTAATGATAAGGTATGGTTGGGTTCTTCTAATATAGGTTTTTTTTGTAATAATGTTTTTTAAATCAATAATTTATTTTTTTATATATTTAGTTTTACCTATTTTAACTATTGGTTTTTAAAATCAATAGTTTTTTATCCCACTATTTTATAATTAGTTCCACTAGTCTGTAATGTTTTTGTTAATTCCACTCCTCAATTTTCATGAAAACGGTGAGACTCTTGATTAGTGTAATTTAAGAAATTCAGTTTTATAATTTATTTGGTCTAACATAATTTTTCATGTACATTTGATAAATTAGCTTCATAAGCAATTAATACATAAAATTCATTGAAAATCCACACTATTAATAGTGAATTTAATTTTACCATTGAGAGGGAATAGTAAACCAAAATATTATCCATTAAATTAACCACTTACCAACAATAATTTATCACACTTAAAACTCAAAATACTTAAGAATATAAGTGTTCTAATCATCTAATATATAATTCCATTCACATTTGAGATTCCTTACATATATGTATTATCCAAAATTTCCTTACTTACCACATTATCATATATCAGTAGACTAAGTACTATCAACATTGATTTGATTTTTGGTCACATAATAATCTAAAATATTTATTTTTTATGGATTTAATTATTGAAAATTTAAGGTAAAGAATCAAAAAAGTATATTCAGTATTACATCTTCAAGATATTAACACAGTCTAGTTTGACAAAATGACACTATATATTTAAACTATCTAGAGGTGAAATTTCTAATGAAACATCGCACAGAATATATCCCAATAATGACCATTATTTATGATTTCCCTCACCACCATGTTCCAACACTTACAGGAAGGACCTTCAATAATATTAACATAAAATTAAACCTTTTATATATTTAATATTTATAGAAACTTGAAAATATTATTGATACATTCTTATCATTATTTAGACTTTTTGAGACACAATTCAATAAAAAAGGATAAATAATTTTATCATTACAATTTTAATCCTCAATCTACATCTCATTAGTTTTTAGGGTTCACCTATCTAAAAAGTATATAAAAGTCATGAGTGAAATCATTAAAAAAATCCAATAACATGAGGATTAGCTAAAAGAAAAGAACACTCCACAATATCCTCTTAACAATGTTGAGGAATTACAAAGTATATTATTAAAATGAATCATAACTGATAAAATATAAACCGCTGATAAATAAAAAATAATTCATGTAATACTTTAGATGGTATCCAAAAAAAATAAAGGACTAAAAATACTCATCAAAATTCATTAACATGGTTAAAGGAACAGGTATACCCAATTTATATACACCACTCTTCTAGTTCACTCATATTTACCACTTTAGTTTCATTGAGAAAATCCCACTACCAATCAAACTATTTTTAAATGTTTATTATTTTCACTCCATAATATTATTAATCACGTATATGTAAAAGGAAGTACTATTAATCATTCCCATTAGGCATGTAATAATTGTTTGTATCAAATTGTGTAGTAGAGAATTATATTTATATAATTCCAATGAGTGATTCGTTGAAGCCTTATTATATGTGAACTCCCTGTAACATAATCAAAGCATCATAAACCAACCTATCCAAAATATAAAAACATAAAAAGTAAAACTAAATTTAACAAACCCAAAGATAAATTGTTGGAATTTAATAAAATAAAAACAAATCAAAATAATAAAGTGTATACAATTAAATGTTCTACCACCAATATAAATTTAATTTAACTATATCACTTCGAGATTTTAATATATACTTCTCTTAAAATATTTTTTATCGATTGCAATAGACACAACTCAGATTTTAAATAAACTATTATATAGTATATTGTTATAAACTGTTCATTAAATTAGATGGTGTGAATAAGACTAAATAAAATATAAAAGAAATTATAAAATAATTTCATTGATTATAAACTGATTAGAAATGGAAATAAAAAACATTTCAATGTAAAAGATAGTTTCTCCTTAAAAAACTCTTTTTTATGCACATAAAATATTTTCATATTAATAAATAAATATAATAACTATTTTTCAGTTATTCTATTAAAATTTATATTTTATACATTTAATAAACAAAATTAACATCCATATAATTTTTTTAGGCATGGGATAAGAATAAATCTAGTTTTATGCTTAAAAATGTTTTGGTTAAAAAAATTTAATCACTTTTTGCGCAAATATTTTTAAAATGAATTTTTTATACATATAGAAGTTGAATTAAATAAAAATTATTCCATATTTAAAATCATTTTGGTCAGATTTTGTAAATATGTCCCTTTTATTTTTGGTAGTTATAATTAGTAACTATAGTAATTTTTGTTACCACTATAAAGGTTAAATCAGGTAACTAAGGTTAAAAATAATTTCATAAGAACAAAAAGATGATCCTAAAACTATCACTAATTTCATTTTATGAGTATATATCATCCATAATCATCCAAAATTGTAATATATGACATTTTTTCCCATTCACCATGAAATTGAACATTATAATTGTTGATGTAAAAAAAGTAAAGAATGTCTTTCTCATTATTTTATTATATCTAAATTTTTGACATATGAATAAATATAAGTATCTTCAGTAATAAAAATTTACTTGAAATAAAAATTATTTTTTATCACGGTAATTGATTTATAATTTTTAGTGATTTTATAATTACATTAAATGCTTATGAATTGCCACCAAAGTATTTATTAAACTAGTAAAAAGATAAAATAAATGATTATAAAAATATTAAAAGTAACATGGTTTTGATGGATTATTACATTCCATGATTTTTTTAGATAAATATAACTTATTAGGAATTTTTTTAAAGTATTACATTCAATTTCAAACTTTTTCTTGGTGTATTTAGGTCCAAATTAAATGAATAGCTACCAAAGTGACATTAAAGATATGTTATAATAAATAATATTTTATTAAATGATTTAAATTTCATAAAAATATTAAATTTGGTAAAGTGATTAGAATATGGTCTAAAATTTAAACTATATCCAATTTAAGAGTCACCTCTCCATTTATGGTAATATTCATAACCCTTTAAGACTGAAATAATTATTACCACATTTACTTTCAAAATTTGTTAAAGAAGTGGTTAATAAAAATTATATGAATTAAAATAAAAGTGACACCTATCAAAATGTTATTGGATGATTTTATTTCCACCCTATATTATTATTTTTTGAATTCATTCACATTCAGAAGCATTTTTATTTAGAATAAAATTATTATATTTTAATCTTTTATTGAATTTCACTTGTCTTCTCACCATCCCATAGAAAAGGTGTAACATCCCAGGTAAATAAAGAATAAGAAATTGTTCATATTTATTAATATTTCTGAATTAAATATTAATGTTACTTTAAAGGGGATATTATGTTCGATGGCGTACCTAATACGCAACAACGAGTTTCATTGAAATATTATGTTGCACACTATCAATATGATATTATTATTTTAAATAGGTAGATAAAACCTAGTCGGTGTATTGGTAGAAACGGACTGAACTATCTAAAATATGATTATACATGTTTGATAAATGTTTTTACATTTATCCAACAAATTTTAGAAGCATAAAAAAGAAATAATCTGATTTTAAGCATAAATACTCTAATATTATTTAAAAGGTTGATTTACCACCCTTTGAGGGAGAACCCTTTTTAAATATAGATTTTGTCACTCTTATATGTTATATCTGACAACATAAAATTCTATTTTAGAATCGGGACATCAAAATTTACTTTGTGAATTTTTTTGTATTTTTCCGATGAAGTTCATTTTTTAATGAATAGTGAAAATGCTATATTTTAATTAAAACCGCCTTTTAATATAATTTATTTATATGGTTAGATTATCTTTCTAATCAGTTTTAAAGTGAAAATAGATTATATTTTTACAATTTAATCCAATTTTTTCCATTATAAGTAATTTCAATTTGAAATAGGACCTTAACAAGTATCGATCTTTTGATAGTTATAGTTTCTTAAAAACGCTCTATTTGTTTTGACAACAGGAATTAATTTTAAATTAATTAATTCATGTTACATGTTTTGAATTTTGTAAAATAGACCACATTTTTTAATTCAGAATATCAAATTTATCTTAGGGTGATTTTTTGGAATATTTCTGAAAACCATCATTTTTTTATGAATAGTGAAACTACTAAGTGGTGATTAAAAAAACTGACTTTTTAATTTAAATAAAATTTTACCACTTTTGTGAATTTAAATTCAAAAATTTGACATACATGGTTGTCATTAGTAATTAAAATGTTGTTCAATGGGATGAAAATAATTTTTGGTGAATAGTAATTTTTGACTTTTATTAACAGTGATTAAAGGTAATAGGGGTAATTATGGTAAAAATAATGATATAATAATATAAAATTACCATAAAACTTTTACTATCCTTTTTGTTTGAGTCATGACTGACCAAGAAAATCCATGGGTCAATTTTGGGACCCCATTGAGCCACTTGGGTAAGATAATGACATAAAAAACTTTTTAGTTAAAGTAAAAATAAAATTGTCATAAACATGTATTGTTTTACTAAAATAAAATTAATGTGGGTTTATATAATTGATATATTTGATGATAAATATTAATTATAAATCTAAAAATATTTCCTCTATAATGGTAATTTTTTTATAATTTTTAGACATCAAATAAATAAAATTATTTGTGACATAATGATGATTTAGTGTTTACGTCATTAATGAATGATTTAAATAAATAAGAAGATAAAAATTAAAACAATATCCAAAACTTGTCTAATTCTTATTGGATCATCTTATTTTAAAAATGGTACACCTTTTCATTGACTTTAATGTTTTTTGGACCTTTTTAAACCTAAAATCATTATATAATAAACTAATATTTTCAAATTTCCAAAAGAGCCCCTCCTATCCCTTCGAAAAACCATCAATTCCTACCCATTTATCACACTTATAAAGCTCTTGGATCATCCAATATCTGCTCCAATAATATCCCAAGATCCCTCTCTTCATTATAAAATCCTTACATTAGGTAGAAATCTCTTCAAGAAACCCTTTTGATTCAAACCAAAGAGAGTTACCAGATTTAAAGGTAACATCTTCCCTAAGTTCTTTGGTTTTATTTTACTTCTCCAACCCCCTAAACTCTTTATATTCCATTATTTTATAACAACACAAGTATACTCAATATACTAGGTTGTTGTTATCATAATTATTCTAACTCCACTTACACACACCTCCATCTAAGGAATACAAAACATAATTTTTCTGAGGAAGGAAAACTAACGCCTCACAAAATGATAATTGTTCAATTATCTCCTACTGCATCTAATGGTGGCCATTATGATGGAAATGTATTTACATATGATATATATTATGTTTATGTTTTATTTATAATTCTGTATTTTTCATTTATATCATTACTTTATGTTTTCCATAATGGATAAACACGATAATTTTGTTTTAGGAGGTGCGGACTACAGCCCCCTCAAAGTGATATGACTCGTTAATGCCTTATGTGTGACGTATAATGGATGAAGTTAATGATATTATATATGATATTATGCTGTAATTTTAATATACATATGTATCATTACATTTTCATTCCATCAAAATATGAAATGTAAATTAAAGTAACATTCATGCGTACGTACGACTTGCCATCTCCATGAATGGTTCATTTCATTTCTTACCTCAAAATGTTATGTACTAATATAAATACATGTATATACTAGACATATATGATATATATGATATCTAAATATTTAATATAATTCAGGATATGATAAACTTTTGACCACATGTACAACTTGTAGTAATAATAAGTCCATTTTTGACTCAAGTGCCAAATATCGACAAAATGACCGTTACTAACATAAATGATTAAATAATGTTTATAACATGGTAATAAGTTATATAAAATTAATAATAAACTTGAAATGGTTCTTAATCAAGTATAAATTAACTTTAGTTTGTTATTCAGGAGATTAAATAATAAACGGGTCAATTCGGACACGTGGTAAGGGACATCGTCTCCATTTCCTTTCATTGAGGCATATTTTGTTTTATACATAACTTTTCCTTTATACAGTGTATAAACACCTTTGAATTTTCATTACATTCAAAGGGAATTTTTTTTCTATGAAGTATTTTACTAAACGAAAAAAATGAATGTTTTTTTATCTTATGTGGTGACAAATACCTTTCCTCCATCGTGAGTATTATTTGATCTTTGGCTTCTTTAACAAGAAGAAATGTTTTTTAAAAGGAAAATAAATATCATATACTATTTTATGCATTTTGGTATTGAATATGGTTTTGATAATGGATTTGTTATGTCAATATATTTAAATGATATATTTTGATTGTAATGTGTAAATTTTATCTTTTCCATTATGTTTTCTTAAGTGTTATGAATATGTTATGGTTCTTGGGCATTGTTTACGTATGCAGGTGGTTCCATGATAAACCTAGGGTGGGTGAGCCCGAGATAGCTCCCCAATGAATTGGGTAATGTGACGGAGGTAAATGTTAGTGTTTCTCCTAAGATATTTTGGTAATATATTATGATGGGTATTCCAAATGTCTCTCCCTACGTAGTTATGATAGCTACAATGTAAGTATGATACGGATGCCACAAGTTACCTCTATGATTTTTTATTACTATGTGTTATTCCTAAATCTTATGTTTTCAAGAGATATGTTAAATATCTTATGTTATATATCCATTGATAAACTAATGTTTTCTTTCTTTCTTTTGATAACCCTTACTGAGCTTTCTATGCTCATCCCAAGTTTTGAAATGTTTTTCACACGAATTAAAGACGAATAGGGTCAATGATGGGATTATTGAAAATTCATGCTGTCTAAAACATAGAACTAGACATGACCCTTTTTTTCCAGAGTTTTTATTTTATGAAAAAAATGGAAACTGAGTATAACTGTCTACTTCGTAACTTTTGAGATGTAATGAAATAGTTATGGCCTAATTCTCTAAAACACTAAACCTATAAAGATCATCAATGTAAATTATTCATTTAATTCAAGATTATGTAATGTTTTAAGGTCAAGTCCTTATAGTTGGTGTCAATGTAAGGTTTAGACTACATTATGAGTTAGGGTATTGTTAAATTAATATCCATAAATTAATTTATGATAATATTTAAATGATATAGCATTTAAAGATTACCATGTTGCTTCGCCTAATATATTTTTTGTGTTTAGAATGTTTTTCCACAAAGGAAATAGGGAAGCTATGTTGGGACGACATCAAGAGGAATACAACCTTCCAAATCAGTCACCTGAGATGGTCGGAATCGAAACTGAACAGTTTTTTGTAGCAATGGCACAGTTGACTCAGGCTATAAATGGTGGTGGTATCCATGCATGAGATCATCCAGAACAACCACAAAGGAACATTTTAGTAATGGAATATTTCATGAGGTAGTATCCCCCATCATTCAGAGGATCATCTTACCCTGTTCTAGATGAAGGGTGGATTAAAGCACTGGAGAAAATTTTTTATGTCATGGGGAGTTTAGAACATCAAAAGTTTCGTCTTGTCATTTACCATTTTGAAGGTGAAGCTAATCAGTCGTGGTCTTTGGTACAAAAATATCAGGGATAGTGAGAAGATCGATGCCCTTGATTGGGATGATTTCAAAGGTATGTTCCTTGAGAAATATTTTCCTGAAGTGGTTTGACTTAGGGTGGAAAACAAATCCTGGAATTGAGGTAGGAGGATGACTCAGTGGATGCTTGTGAAGAAAAATTAACTCGACCGGCAAGTTATGCTCCAAATTTTATACAAGATCTAGATAGTAAAATCAACCATTTTTACATAGGATTAAATCCAATGTATCAAACGGATTTAGCATCTTGTGAGTTCAAAATTTATGAAAAACGTATTCGATGTGCAGAGAAGGTGGAAATGGAGTTTTTCGATTATAATGTGTTCTTTGTAAAACAATAGAATAAGAGGTCAAGGTGGCAGGAAAAAGGGAAGAAATCTTCAAAAAAGAATAATAGTAAGAAACTTAAATTTAAAGTATATGAAAATTCTGGTAAAAAGCATGTTGGGGAATGTCTTTTTAATTCTAGTAAGTGCTACCGATGCGGTAAAATGGTACATAAGGCTCATAACTGCACTGAAAATGATTAGGGTAATGGTAAGACAAAATCTGATTTACAATCAGTAAGATGTTTTAAGAGTAACGAAATGGTTAATTATGCAAATGAGTGTTTGATGAAGAACCCAACTGAGGGAAATCCACCCAAATACAAGCATAAAGGGGTGGCGAAATCCTTTGAAACTACTTCAGCAGATGTTGGTCCATAAAATAAAGTAGTATCAGGTCCACTATTAGTTTGTTCATATTATGCCAATGTGTTGTTTGATTGAGGATCTACACACTCTATAATTTATGAGAAATTTTCTAGTAAATTAGGAATTCCATCTCAAGATATGAATCATTAACTTTTGGTAAAAATATCCGGAGGAAATGTCAAGACAAAAAAATTATAAGAACCTTCCTATATTTTTGGGTGGAAGAAATCTTCCAGTAAACCTTATTTTTTTTGCCTCTAATAGAGTTTGATGTTATTATGGGTATGGATTGGATTTTTTTTATCATGCTAAGACTCACTGTAGACCTAAAGAGGTTTCTTTTCAGAAATATTTTCAGTTTGCATATAAGAATGAAACCTTACTTTTGATAATATATTAGGAAGCTGAAAAACTACCAAAAGATGAAAATGAATATTACCTTGCACATATTGTTGAAAACAAGGGAAATATTCAGATTAATGATGTGCCAGTGGTAAATCAGTACCTTGATGTTTTTCTTGATGAGTTTACTAGTATTATACCTGACCAGGAAGTTAAATTTACTATTGACTTAGTTCCTGATGCTAAGTTAATTTCAAAACCCCCTTATTGAATGGCTCAAATTGAACTTTTAGAGTTAAAGAAGCAATTACCAGAGTTATTAGATAAAGGTTTAATTTGACCTAGAACATCACCATGGGGTGATCTTATCTTGTTTGTTAAATAGAAAGATGGTTCAATGATAATTTGCATTGATTATAGAGCATTGAATAAAATCATTGTTAAGAACAAGTATCCTTTTCCTCATATCGATGATTTGTTTGATCAGATCTAGGGAGCACATTATTATTCAAAGATTGACTTGAGGTCAGAGTTACATCTGTTGAAAGTAAAAGAAGCAGACATTCCTAAGACCATGTTTCATACTAGATATGGCCATTATGAATTTTTATTCATGTCTTTTGGGTCAACCTATGCACCTGTTGTATTCATGGATCTTGTGAATAGAATTCTCCATCAGTTCTTGGATAATATTGTGGTTCTGTTCATTGATTATATTTTGGTTTTTTTTAAAATAAATAATAACTTGAAATCCATTTATGGGTTTTCTTGGAAACCAAAAAATAAAATAAAATGTATGGAAAATTTAGTAAGTGTGAGTTTTGGTTACAAAAAAATTATTTCCTTGGTAACATTGTTTCAAAAAATGGCATAACTGTTGATCCTGCTAAAACAAAAGTTGTTGAAGAATGGCCAGGACCTACAACTATAACCAAGATTCAAAGTTTTCCTGGTTTCTCAGTTTTTTACTGGAGTTTTGTTGATTATTTTGCATAGTTATCTAGTCCAATGACTAAATTAACTCAAAAAGGTGTTAAATTCATTTAGATAAAAGAATGTGATGATTGTTTTCAGGAATTGAAAAAATTATTGGTGAATGTTCCAGTTTTGGCATTACCTTCTAGAGATGGTGAATTTTTTATCTATAGTGATGCTTCATTGAAAGGACTAGGTTGTGTCCTTATCAAGAATGATCAGGTAATTGCTTATGCTTCACATCAGTTGAAACCGCGTGAGTTAAATTACCCTACCCAAGATTTGAATTAGCTGTTATTGTTTTTTCTTTAAAAATTTGGATGCATCGTCTGTATGGAGTAAAGTGTGAAATATATACTGACGAAAAAAGTTTAAAGTAATTATTAACTCATAAAGAATTAAACATGAGACAGAGGAGATGGATGGAATTAATCAAGGATTAGGATTTCATGATCATTTACCATCTGGGAAAAAAATAAAGTGGTTGATGCTTTGAGTTGAAAAAGTAATGCTTCAATAACCACAACACGTTTAGAACGAGATACTATGGTTTTTGATTTGATGAACTTTGGCATAGATGTTTTTGGTGCAGGAAGTTCTTCTGTATGTTTTATGTGTCAATGAGATCATCTCTATTAGACAAAAATTATGCAAGCGCAAAAGGAAGATAGTGAGTTTTAGAAAAAGGTAGATTTTTTTCAATAGGGTAGGTTTCCTTAATTTAACGTTGATAATGATTGTGTTTTAAGGTTTAGAAAGAGATTATGTGTGCCTTGTGATTCATTTTTGAAGATTGAGTTGTTATGTGAAGCTCATAGTTCTCCATTTTTAGTTCATACCGACAGTACTAAGATGTACATAGATATTCAGGAGTATTTCTGGTGGGATGGAATGAAACTATATATTTTTGACCTTACTGTGAAATGTTTAACTTGTCAACAGGTTAAAGAAGAGCGGTAGTTATCGAAAGGGATTCTTTATTCTTTACCAGTTCCATAGTTTAAATGGGAAAATATATCCATGGACATTGTTGTGGGATTACCAAAAACATCTCATGGTAATAATACAATCTAGGTTATTGTTGATCGGTTGACTAAATCTTCTCATTTCCTTCCTATTTGGGATACATTGTCTCTAGATCAACTTTCTCGATTGTATGTTAAGGATATAATCAGGTTGCATGGAATTACCCTCTCCATTGTATATGATCGTGATCCTAGGTTTACTTATAACTTTTGGAAAGGCCTTCAGAAGTCATTGGGTAATGGATTAAATTTTAATATAACTTTTTATCCTCAATCAGATGGGTAGTCATAATGAACATTTCAGACAATGGAAGATATGTTACGTGCTTTCCCGATGGATTATCAGGGGAGATGGGACCAACAACTTTCTTTGTTTGAATTTTCTTATAATAACAGTTTTCATTCCCTTATACAAATGGCTCTGTTTGAGGCATCATATGAAAAGAAGTGTCAAAATCCATCCTTTTGGGATGAATTAGGTGAAAGGAAACTGATGGGACCAGAATTGGTGGAAGAGATTATAGAAAAAGTCCAATTGATTAAGAAGAACAAGATAATAGCTCAGAGTCGGCAGAAAATTTATGCAGATAACCGAAGGAAATATCTATCTTTCGGGGTTGGTGATCATGTCTTTTTCAAAGTTGCTCCATGGAAAAGTGTGATGTATTTTGGTAAGAAGGTAAAGTTGATTCCGAGGTTCATTGGACCTTATGAAATCTTGGAAAAAGTTGGATCAGTTGCATACAAAGTGGCTTTACCTCCAATTTTATCACAGGTACAAAATTTTTTTCATGTTTCAATGTTGAGAAAGTATATTCCAGGTCCATCACATGTTTTAAGTCTAGAGGTAGTTCAGTTGGAATAGAATCTCTCTTGTAAAGAACAATCAGTCCAGATTCTTGACCATAGAGAGCAAGTGTTACAGAATAAGATAATTTATCTAGTAAAGGTTTTGTGGAAGGGCCATGTGGTTGAAGAGGCAACTTGTGAATCTGAAAAAACTATGAGGGATAAATACCAACACCTATTTGATAAGTGAATAAAAATTATGATGACACAATTTCCAAAGGGGGGGAAGGATGTGATGTCCCATCTAAATAAGGAATAAGACATCGTTTATATTTATTAATATTTGAGAATTAAATATTAACGTTACTTGAAAGGGGTTTCTATTTTCGATGCCATACCCGATATGCAACAATGAGTTTCTTTTAAATATTGTGTTGCACACTAACAATATAATATTATTATTTTAAATAGGTAGTTAACACCTAGCCGTTGTATTACTAAGAATGGACACAAGTATCTAAAATATTAATATACATGTTTGCTAAATGTTTTTACACTTATCTAATAAATTTTAGAGGCTTAAAATAAGAAAGAATCTGATTTTAAGCATAAATACTCTTATATTTTTTTAAAATGTCGATTTACCTCCTTTTGATGTAGAACCCTTTTTAAAATCTAGTTTTTTTCACTCTTATATGTTCTATTTGACAAAATAAAAGTCTATTTTATAATAGGGATATCAAAATTTACTTTGTGTAAGGTTGTACTATTTTTCCGATAAAGTTCATTTTTTAATGAATAGTGAAAAATGTTGTATTTTAATTCAAAACCGCCTTTTAATATAATTTATTTATATGGTTAGATTTTATTTTTAATTGTTTTTAAAGTGTAAATAGATTAAATTTTTACCATTTAATACAATTTTGTCCATTGGAAGTAATTTCAATTTGAAATTGGACATTAACAAGTATCAATCTTTTGATGGTTATTGTTTCTTAAAAACACACTATTGGTTTTGACAATGGAAATTAATTTTAAATTAATTAATGCACCTTCTTTGTTTTGAATTTTTTAAAATGGATATCATTTTTTAATTCAGAATATCATATTTATATTATGGTGAATTTTCAGAATTTTTCTAAAAACCTTTTATTTTTTGATGAATAGTGAAACCACTAAGTAGTAGTTAAAAAAACTGAATTTTTCATTTAAATGAAATTGTATAGATTCTGTGAATTTAATTTCAAAAATTCAACGTACATGGTTTTCATTAGTAAGTAAAATTTTGTTCAATGGGATGAAAATAATTTTTGGTGAATGGTAATTTTTGACTTTTATTAACCGCGATTAAAGGTAATAGAAGTAATTATGTTAAAAATAAGGTTATAATAATATTAAATTACCTTAACACTTGTCCTAACTTTATTTTTTGAGTAATTTCAAACCACAAAAATACATGGGTAAATTTTGGGACCCCATGGAGCCACTTGGGTAAGATAATGACCTAAATAAGTTTTGAGTTAAAGTAAAAATAAAAATGACATAAACATATATTTTTTTACAAAAACAATTTTAATGTGGGTTTATATATTTTACATACTTGAGTATAAATATTCATTATAAATCTAAAAGTATTTCCTACATCATGGTAATTTTTTATAATTTTTAGATATCAAAGAAAAAAATTTATGACACAATGATGATGTAGTGTTTACGTCATTAATGAAGGATTTAAATAAATAAGAACATAAAAATTAAAACAATATACAAAACATGTCCAATTATTATTGGATGATTTTATTTAGAAATTGGGCCACCTTTTCTTGTACTTTAATATTTTTTGGACCTTTAAAAACAGAAAATAATTATATAATAAAATAATATTTTCAAACTTTCGAAAAGAGCCTCTCCTCTCCCTTATAAAAAACCCTCACTTTCTACCCATTTCTCAAACTTCTCAAGACATTGGCTCATCCAACCTCCACTCCAATAAGCTCCCGAGATCCCTCTATTCATCTTATAAGCCTTACCGTAGGCAGAAAGCACTTCAAGAAACCCTTTTGGTTTAAACCAAATGGAGTTACCCGATTTGAAGGTAATGTCTTCTCTTAAGTTCTTTGGTTTTATTTTACTTCTCCAACCCCCTAAACTCTTTTTATTCCATTATTTTAAAACAATACCAGTATCCTAAATATACTATGATGTTTTTATGAGAAATATTATAACTACACTTACACACACCTCTATCTAATGTTTAAAGAGCATAATGTTTCTGTGGAGGGAAAATCGACGTCTCATGAAACGATGATTGTTCAATTATCTTCTATCGCATCTCATGGTGGCCATTATGTTGGAAATGTATTTATAAATGACATATATTATTTTTTATGTTTTCTTTATACTTCTGTATTTTTAATTTATATCATACCTTTACGGTTTCTATAATGGATAAACGTGATAGTTTCATTTTAGGAGGTGCGGACTAACGCCCCCTCAAAGTGATATGAATCGTTAATGACTTATGTGGGACTTATAAAGGATGGATTTAATGGTATTATATATGATATTATACTGTAATTTTAATATACATATTTATCATTATGTTTTAATTCCATCAAAATACGAAATAGAAATGAAAGTAACGTTCATGCATACATACGGCTTACCATCTCCATGAATGGTGCATTTAATTTCTTACCTCCAAATGATATGTACTAATATAAATACATGTATATAATGGATATATATGATATATATGATAACAAAATAATGAATATAATTTTGTATAAAATGAACTTTTGATGACATGTACAACTTGTAGTAATAAGAAGCCCATTTTTTAATCTAGTACCAAATATCGTCAATACAACCATTATTAACTTAAATGACTACATAATGTTTATAACATGGTAATAAGTGATATTAAAGGAATAATAAACTTGAAAAAGGTTATTAAGAAAGTATAAATTACCTTTATTTTATTATTTGGGAAATTGAATAATGAGCGTGTCAAGTCGAACACAAGGTACAAGACATCGTCTCAATTTCTTTCCATTGAGGCATATTTTTTTTATACAGGACTTTCCTTTATACGGAGTATAAACACTGTTGACTTTTCATTGCATTCAAATGGATTCTTTTTCTATTAATTTTTTTACTAAATGAAAAAAATGAATGTTTTTTAACGTACATGGTGACAATGACCTTTCCTCCACCGCGAGTATTATTTGATCTTTGGCTTCCTTAACAAGCCAAAATATTTTTTAAAAGGAAAATAAATACCATATACTATTTTATGTATCTTGGTATTGAATATGGTTTTGATAATAGATTATTTATGTCAATATAATTAAATGATAAATTATGATTGGAATGTGGAAATTTTATCTTTTCCTTTTTATTTGTTTTATTTTCTATGAATATGTTATGGTTCTTGGGAATTATTTACATATACTGGTGGTTCTGTGATAAACCTCCAGCGGGTGATCCCAAGATAGCTCTCCAATGCATTGGGCAGGAGGTAAACATTAATGTTTCTCCAAAGAGATTTAGGGATTATATTATGATGTGTATTCCAAATGTAACTCCCTACATAGCTTTGATAGCTACGATGTAAGTATGATATAGATTCCATGAGTTACCTTTATGATTTGTGATTACTCTGTGTTATTCATAAATCTTATGTTTTCAAGAGATGTGTTAAAGGGCTTATGTTATGTATGAATTGATGAACTAATGTTTTCTTTCCTTTTTTTATAACCCTTACTAAGCTTTTTATGCTCATCCCAATTTTTCAAATGCTTTTCATATGACTTAAAGATGAATAGGGTCAAGGATAGGATCAATGAAAAGTCATGTTGTCTAAAACATGGAACTAGACATGGCACTTTTTTTTGAAGAGTTTTTATTTTATGAAAAAATGGAAACTGAGTAGAAGTGTCTAGTTTGTAACTTTTGAGATGTACTGTAATAGTTATGGCCTAATTCTCTAAAACACTAAACCTAAAAAAATCCTCAATGTGAATTATTCATTTAATTCAATATTATGTAAAGTTTTAAGGATGGGTCCATATAGTTGGTATCAAATGAAGTTTTTCACAAATTTTAGAGTTAGGGTATTATTGAATTAATATCTATAAATTAATTTAAGATAATATTGAAATGATATAGCATTTAAATATTACCATGTTGCTTCGCCTAAGTAATTTTTGTGTTCAGAAAGGTTTCCTGTAGAGGAAATAGCCCAGCTATGTTGGGACGACATCAGGAGGAAGACAACCTTCCAAATCAGTAACCTAAGATGGTCAGAATTGGAATGGAACTGTTTGTTGCAGTAATGGAATAGTTGACTCGGGCTATAAATGGTGGTGGTATCCACGCCTGAGATCAGCTAGAACAACCAAAAAGGATCATGTTAGTAGTGGAGAATTTCCTGAGGCAGCATCCCCCATTATTCAAAGGATCATCTAACCCTATTCTAGCTAAAGGGTGGATTAAAGAACTGGAGAAAATTTCTGATGTCATGGGGGGTTTATAACATCAAAATATTAGACATTCTGTTTACCATTTGGATGTTGAAGCTGATCAGTGGTGCTCGATGGTGAAAAATATCTCGGAGAGTGAGAAGATTGATGCGATTGATTAGGATGAATTCAAAGGTATGTTCCTTGAGAAATATTTTCCTAAGGTGGTTCGACTTACAATGGAAAACAATTCTTTGGATTGAGGGTAGAGGATGGCTCAGTGGCTTCTTATGAAGAAAAATTCAATAGATTAGCAAGGTATGCTCAAAATTTCATATGAGGTCTTGGTAGTAAAATCAACTATTTTTACTCAGGATTAAAGCCAAATTATCGAAGGGATTTAGAATATCATGAGTTCCAAGGTTATGAAAAACTTATTCGATGTATGGAGAAGGTGGAAATGAAGTTTTTCAATGATCATGTGTTCTCTGAAAAACAAAATAATAAGTGTTCAATGTGGAAGGTGAAAGGGAAGAACTCTTCAAAAAATTCTAATTGTAAGAAACTTAAGTTTACAGTTTGTGAAAATTGTGGTAAAAAGCATGTTGGGGAATGTCTTTTGAATTCTAATAAGTGATACCAATGCAGTAAAATAATACATAAGGCTTATAATTGCACTGAGAAAGATCAGGGTAATGGTAAGACAAAATCTGATTTACAATCAGTAAGATGTTTTATGTGCAATAAAATGGGTCACTATGCAAATGAGTTTATGATGAAGAACCCAACTGAGGTAAATCAACTAAACTACAAGAAGAAAGGGGTTGTGATCTCCTTTGCAACTACTTCTGTATATATTGGTCCATCAAATGAAGTAGTATCCGGTATACTATTTGTTGGTTCAGATTATGGAAATGTTTTGTTTGATTCAGGGTCTACAGACTCTTTCATTTCTTAGAAATTTTCTAGAAAATTGGGAATTCCATCACAAGATATGAATCATGAAATTATGGTAAAAACTCCTGGATGAAGTGTCAAGACAAAATGAATTTATAAGAACTTTTTTATCCTTGTGTGCTTAAAAAATCTACCTGAAACCTTATTGTTTTTCCTCAAGTAGAGTTTGACTTTATTCTAGGCATGGATTGGATTTATGTTTATCATGCTAAGATAGATTGCAGAGCTAAAGTGGTTTCTTTTCAGAAATATTTTCTATGTGTGTACAATAATGAACTCTTGAATTTGATAACATATCAGGAAACAGAGAAATAGGTAAATGATGGAAATAAATATTACATTGCACATATTGTTGAAAACGAAGGAACTATTAAGATTAATGATGTGCCAGCGGTAAATGAGTACCTTTATGTTTTTACTGATGAGTTCCCTAGTATTATACCTTATCAGGAAGTTGAATTTACTGTTGACTCAGTTCTTGATGATAAGACAATTTCAAAACCCCCTTATCGAGTGGCTCAAATTTAACTTTAAGATTCAAAGAAGCAATTACAGGAGTTATTAGATATAGGTTCCATTCGACATAGCACATCACCATGGGGTTCTCCTGTCTTGTTTCTTAAAAAGAAAGATGGTTCAATGATACTTTACATTAATTATTTTGCATAGGATAACATCACTGTTAAGAACAAGTATCTTTTTCCTTATATCTATGATTTTTTTATCAGCTCCAGGGAGCATAATATTTTTCAAAGATTGACTTGAGGTCAGGGTACCATCTATTGAAATTCAAAGAATAAGACATTCTGAATATTGTATTTCGTACTAGATATGGCCATTATGAATTTGTAGTCAAGCCTTTTGGGTTAACCAATGCACATGTGGTATTCGTGGATCTTATTAAAATAATTTCCTATGAGTTCATGGATAAGTTTTTGGTTGTTTTCATTGATTATATTTTTCATTTTTCAAAAAGTAAATAGAAAAATGATATTCATTTAAGGGTTGTCTTGGAAACCCTAAAAGAAAAGAAACTTTATGGAAAATTCAGCAAGTGTGAGTTTTGGTTAAATCAAATTTCTTTTCATGGTCACATTGTTTCAAAAAATGGCATAACTATTGATCTTGTTAAAACAAAATTTGTTGAATAATGACCAAGACCAACAAATATAACTGAGATTTGTATTTTTTTGGTTTGGAAGGTGATTAACAGAGATTTTTTGAGAAGTTTTCATGGTTATCTAGTCCAATTACTAAATTAACTTGAAAAGGTGTTAGGTTAATTTGGACAAAAGAATGTAATGATTGTTTTCTAGAATTGAAAAGAAGATTGGTGAATGATCCAGTTTTGGCATTACCTTCTAGAGATGGTGAATATGTTATATATAGTGATGCTTCATTGAAAGGACTTGGTTGTGTCCTTATACAGAATGATCAGTTAATTACTTATGCTTCATGTCAGTTGAAACCTCGTGATTTAAATTACCCTACACATGATTTGAAATTATCTTCTACTGTTTTTTCTTTAAAAAATTGGAGGCATCATCTATAAGGAGTAAAATGTGAAATATATACTGAACACAAAATTTTAAGTATATATTCACTCAGAAATAATTGAACATTAGATAGAGGAGATGGATGGAATTAATCAAGGATTATGATTTCATGATCCTTTACCAGCCGGGAAAATCAAATAAAGAGGTTGATGCTTTGAGTCAAAAAAATTAATGCTTCATTAACCGTGCTATGTTTGGAAGGAGATCCTTTGGTTTTTGATTTGATGAAATTTGGAATAGAAGTTTTTGGTGCAGGAAGTTAATTTTTTTCAAGTGTTAGTGAGATCATCTCTATCAGATAGATTTAAGAAAGCGCATGTGGAATATAGTGAGTTGTAGAAAAATTTAGAGTCGGTTCAAAAGGGTAAGTTTCCTGAATTTAACATTGATAATGATTATGTTTTGAGGTTCGAAAAGAGATTATGTGTGCCTTGTGATTCACAGTTAAATAATGAGTTGTTATGTGAAGATCATTGTTCTCTATTTTCAGTTAATCCCGGCAGTACTAAGATGTACAGAGATCTTCGGGAGTATTACTAGTGGTATAGAATAAAATGAGATATTGTTGACGTTACTGTGAAGTCTTTATCTTGTCAGCAGGTTAAAGTAGAGTGGTAGTTACCGAAAGAGATGCTTCAGTATTTAACAGTGAAAGTGTAAAAATGGGAAAATATATCCATGGAATATGTTGTGGGATTACCAAAAACATATCTAGGTAATAATGAAATCTGGGTTATTATTGATCGGTTGACTAAATCTGCTCATTTCCTTCCTATTAGAGATAATTTTTCTCTAGATCAACTTTCTCGGTTGTATGTTAAGTAGATAATCAGGTTGAATAGAATTCCCCTCTCCATTGTATCAATCATGATACCAGGTTTACTTCTAACTTTTGGAAAGGCCTTCAGACGTCATTGGGTACTGAATTTAATTTTAGTATGGCTTTTCATTCTCAATCAGATGGGTAGTTAGAACGAACAATTCATACCTTGGAAGATATGTTACATGCTTTCTAGATGTATTATCAGGGAAGTTTGGACCAACATATTACTTTGGTTTAATTTTCTTATAATAACAGTTTTCATTCCAGTATACAGATGGCTTTGTTGGAGGCATTATATGGCAAGCGGTGTGGAACTCCAGCTCTTTGGGATGAAGTAGGTGAAACGAAACTGAAGGGACCCAAATTGGAGGAAGCGATGGTAGTGAAAGTTCAGTTGATTCAGAATCACATGAGAACAACTTTGAGTCAGCAGAAAATATATGTGGATAACCAAATGAAGGATCTATCTTTTGAGGTAGGTGATCATGTCTTTCTCAAAGTTTCTCTATGGAAAAGTGTGATGTGTTTTGGTAAGAAGGGAAAGTTGAGTCCGAGGATCATTAGACCTTATGAAATCCTGGGAAAAGTTGGATCAGTTGCATACAGAGTGGATTTACCTCCAATTTTATTCTAGGTACACAATATTTTTCATGTTTCAATGTTGAGAAAGTATATTCTAGATCCATCTCATGTTTTAAGTCCAAATGTAGCTCTGTTGGAAGAAAATCTCTCTTATGAAGAACAAAAAATCCAGATTCTAGACCATAGAGATAAAGTGTTATGGAATAAGGTAATTCATCAGGTAAAGGTTTTCTGGAAAAACCTTATGGTTGAAGAGGCAGCGTCGGAATCTCAAAACATTGTGAGGGATAAATACACTCACTTATTTGATAAGTGAATAAAAATTGTGAGGTAGCAATTTCTAAAAGAGGGGATGGGTGTAACATCCCAAGTAAATAAAGAATAAGACATTGTTCATAGTTATTAATATTTTTGAATTAAATGTTAAATTTACTTTAAAGGGGTTGCATTTTCGATGTCGTACCTGATACGCAATAAAGGGTTTCTTTGAAATCTTACATTGCACACTAACAATATTATATTATTATTTTAAATAGTTAGTTAACGCCTAGTCATTGTATTGGTAGGAATGGACAATAATCTCTAAAATATGATTATACATGTTTGCTAAATGTTGTTACATTTATCCAGAATAATTTAGGGGCTTAAAATAAGAAAGAATCTGATTTTATGCATAAATACTCTAATATTCTTTAAAAGGTTGATTTACCACCTTTTGATGGAGAACCCTTTATACATCTAGTTTTTTTTACTCTTATATGTTCCTTTTGACAAAATGAAATACTTTTTTAGAATCTGGACATCAAAATTTACATTGTGTAAATTTTTGGTATTTTCCCGATAAAGTTCATTTTTTAATGAACAGTAAAAAATGTTGTATTTTAATTAAAAATCACCTTTTAATATAATTTATTTATATGGTTATATTATCATATTAATTTGTTTTAAAGTTTAAATAGATTATATTGTTACCATTTAATCCAATTTTGTCCATTGGAACTAATTTCACCTTGAAATTGGACATTAAAAAGTATCAATCTTTTGATAGATATTGTTTCTAAAAAAAAGATATTTGTTTTGACAACGAGAATTAATTTTAAATTAATTAATTCACGTCCAATGTTTTTAATTTTGTAAAATAGACATCATTTTTTAATATGGAATATCAAATTTAGATTAGGGTGAATTTTTGGAATTTTTCTGAAAACCTTCGATTTTGATGAATAGTGAAACCACTAAGTAGAAGTTAAAAAAACTGACTTTTTCATTTAAATGAAATTTTACCACTTCTGTGAATTGAATTTCAATAATCTGAAATACATGGTTGTCATTATTATGTAAAAATTGGTTCAATGGAATGAAAATAATTTTTGGTGAATAGTAATTTTTGACTTTTATTAACATCGATTAAAGGTAATAGGGGTAATTAAGGTAAAAATTATGTTATAATAATATAAAATTACCTTGACACTTTTCCTAAAATTATTGGTTGTGTCATTGCCTGCCCAAAAAATCCATGGGTCAATTTTGGGGCTCCATGGAGCCACATGGGTAAGATAATGACATAAATAACGTTTTAGTTAAAGTAAAAAAATATCATAAACAAGTATTGTTCTCCTAAAACAATTTTAATGTGGGTTTATATAATTGATATATTTTACTATAAATATTCATATGAAATATAAAAATACTTCCTACATCGTTGTAATTTCTTTATAATTTTTACACATCAAATAATTAAAATTATTTATGACACACTGATGATGCAGTGTTTACATCATTAATGAATGATTTAAATAAATAAGAAGATAAAAGTTAAAACAATATAAAAAACTAGTAAAATTATTATTGGATGATTTAATTTTGAACATGTGACACCTTATCTTTGACTTTAATTCTTTTGGGACCTTTAGAAACTGAAAATCATTATATAATAAAATAATATTTTCAAACCTTCCAAAAGAGCCCCTACTCTCCCTTATAAAAAGCCCTCAATTATAACCCATTACTCACACTTATCAAGCCCTTGGCTTGTCCAACCTCTAATAAAATAAGATCCAAAGATCCATCTCTTCATCGTATAAGCCTTACCTTAGGAAGAAAGAACTTCAATAAACTCTTTTGGTTCAAACCAAAGGGATTTACCCGATTTAAAGGTAATGTTTTCTCTTAGGTTATTTTGTTTTATTTTACTTCTCCAACCCCCTAAACTCTTTTTATTACTTTATTTTATAACAAAACACATATCATAAATATACTAGGATGTTGTTATGAGAATAATTCGAACTTCAGTTACACACACCTCAATATAATGGATACAGAACATAATTTTTCTGTGGAGGGAAAACTAACGCCTCACGAAACGATGATTGTTCAATTATCTCCTGCCACCTCTCATGGTGGCCATTATGATGGAACTATATTTATATATGATATATATTATTTTTATGTTTTCTTTATGCTTGTTTATTTTTCATTTATATAATACATTTATGGTTTCCATAATCGGTAAACGCGATAATTTCATTTTAAGAAGTGCGGATTATCGCCCCCTGAAATTGATATGACTCATTAATGCCTTATGTGGGACGTATAAAGGATTGAATTAATGATATTATATATTATTTTATACTGTAATTATAACATAAAAAATTTATCATTACTTTTTCATTCCATCAAAATATGAAATGTAAATGAAAGTAGCGTTCATGCGTACGTGCGGCTTACAGTCTCCATGAACGGAGCATTTATTTTCTTGCCTCCAAATATTATGTACAAATATAAATACATGTATATACAGGATATATATTCTATATTTGATATCTAAATAATGAATATAAATTTGTATACAATGAAATTTTTACCACATGTACAACTGTAGTAATAAGAATTCCATTTTTGACTCAAGTACCAAATATCGACAAAACGGTCATTATTAACTAAAATGATTACATAATGTTTATAACATTGTAATAATTGATATAAAAGAAATAATAAACTTGATAAAGTTTCGTAATCAAGTAGAAATTAACTTTATTTTATTATTACGGAGATTAAATAATGATCGGGTCAATTCAGACACAAGGTAACAGACTTCATCTCAATTTCATTTCATTGAGGCATATTTTGTTTTATACATGACTCTATTTTATACGGTGTATAAACACCTTTTACTTTTTATTGCATAAAAAGGAAATATTTTTATAATAAGTATTTTACTAAATGAATAAAAAGGAATGTTTTTTAACCTACATGGTGACAACAGCCTTTCCGCCACCACGAGTATTATTTGATCTTTGGCTTCCATGACAGGCCAAAAAAATTTAAATGGAAAATAAAATGCATATACAATTTTATGTATTTTGGTATTGAATATGGTTTTGATAATGAATTTATTATGTCAATATACTTAAATGATATGTTGTGATTGGAATATGGAAATGTTATCCTTTCCTTTATGTTTGTTTTATGTGTTATGAATATGTTATGGTTCTTGGGCATTGTTTAAATATATGGGTGGTTATGTGATAAACCTAGGGCGGGTGAGCCCGAGATAGCTCTCCAATGCATTGGGTGATGTGATGGAGGTAAACATTAATGTTTATCCAAAGAAATTTAGGGAATATACTATAATGGGTATTCCAAATGTAACTCCCTACGTAGATGTGAGAGCTACAATGTAAGTATGATATGGATGCCACAAGTTACCTTTATGATTTGTGATTACTATGTGTTATTCATAAATCTTATGTTTTCATGAGATATGTTAAAGATCTTAGGTTATGTATGCATTGATGAACTAATGTTTTGTTTCTTTTTTTTAACCCTTACTGATAGTTTTATTCTCATCTCATGTTTTGAAATGTTTTTCACATGACTTAAAGATGAATAGGGTCAGGGATGGGATCAAGGAAAAGTCATATTGTTTAAAACATGGAACTAGACATGTCTCTTTTTTTCAAGAGTTTTTATTTTATGAAAAAAAATAGAAACTGAGTAGAAGTGTCTACTTTGTAACTTTTGAGATGTAATGTAATAGTTATGGCCTAATTCTCTAAAACTATAAACCTGAAAAGATCCTCAATGTGAATTATTCATTTAATTCAAGATTATGTAATGTTTTAAGGTTGGGTCCTTATTAAAGGACACCCCCTCATTTATCTTCATTACAATACTATGAACCATCAATATAGACCATACCCTTCTTAAACCATGTATAAAATTCTTTATACATGATCTATATGTGTTGGTCTTCCCAAAATTCCAACCCTTGGATCCTAAAGAGGAGATTTAATGTATTTCTTTCAAAGAAGAGGTGATAGCCTTAACTGATCACTTTCTTTTTAATTATTCTTTACCAACTATAAATATATGATATTAAAAAAAATATAACTTTAGTATCCTAAATATACTTAAATTTTATTATGATTAAAAAATCACCATTATCCTGCCTCTTTCATATCTAAAGGTATGTGAAAGTATCATTCATGTGTATGTATGGATTACCGTCTCCACATAGCAATACAATTAATTTTCCATCATAATATTTCATGGAGGAGTATTTTGATAGGTATAATGTAAATATATAATATTTAGGAAATTATAATTATTATGTAATTATAATATCACATCTATTGTATTACCCTCCAATCCTTAAGAAAATGATAATGTTTCTCATGTGTATGTGTGGACAACCACTTCCATGAAACGATGTGATTTTTTTCATTTTCATTTTACGTGGATATTAATAATTATCAATTTAATAAATATATATGATATAATAATGATTCCATAAATGTTACTTATTATTTATCTTTTTTTTATCCTTCAAAAATTGAAAACATAATTCTTGTGTATGTACAACCTATTATCTCCATGAATGGTCCAATTCATTTTTATTTATATATCCTTTGTAGATGAAAAAATATATATATATATATTGAATTTATATAATATTTATGACATGATTAATGTTATGGAGATGATGTAACCATGATTAATTAATAGGTTCTGGGTCTTCTAAACTGAAACATGCACAAAAAACAAACTAGTGATCACCCAAAACTGTGATTTTTTATAAACCATTCACTGCGGAAAAATCACGATTCAGCGGCGGTTTTTTTTGTTTCACGGTGGTTTTGAAAAACCGCCGCGAAATCGTGCGTCGGGAAACTATTTGCGGTGGTTTTTAAAATCGTTGCAGAACGTTTCACTGCGGTTTTTTAGCGGCTTATTTATTTTATTTATTTTATTTATTTTATTTATTTTATTTATTTTATTTTATTTATTTATTTTATTTATTTTATTTATTTTATTTATTTTATTTATTTTATTTATTTTATTTATTTCGTATTTATTTTATTTATTTCGTATTTATTTTATTTATTTTATTTATTTTATTTATTTTATTTATTTCGTATTTACTTTATTTATTTTATTTAGTTTATTTATTTCGTATTACTTTATTTACTTTATTTATCCATGCATGCACATCCTATGCACATTTCCATGCACATGCCCATGCAATATAAAGAAATACTGTGTTTGGTGAGATTTGAACCCCTAACCTCTTGCATATTTTCCAAAGACATTACCACTCCAGCAAGCTCATCATGTGGATAATAAACAAAATTTAATATACTTATCTATATTAAATGAAAAAACAAATAATACATAAATAATAGATATACACTCAATAAGAATAAATAATAAATAATAAATAATGAATAATGAATAATGAATAATAAATAATAAATAATAAATAATAAATAATAAATAAATAATAAATAATAAATAATAAATAATAAATAATAAATAATAAATAATAAATAGTAAATAATAAATAATAAATACTAAATAAATATAAATAATTAATAATTAATAAATATAAATAATAAATAATAAATAAATATAATTAATTAATAAATATGATTAATAAATAATAAATAATAAATAATAAATAATAAATAATAAATAATAAATAATAAATAAATATAACTAATAAATAATAAATAATAAATAAAAAATAAAAAATAAAAAATTAATATAAATATAATAAATAAATACTAAATACTAAATTATAAATAATAATTAATTATAAATAATTAATAATTAATAGTAAATAAATATAAATAATTAATAAATATAAATAATTAATAATAAATAATAAATAATAGATATAAATAATAAATAATAAATAATAAATAATAAATAATAAATAATAAATAATAAATAACAAATAAATATAAATACTAAATAATAAATAAATATAAATAATATATAATATATAATATATAATATATAATATATAATATATAATATATAATATATAATATATAATATATAATAAATAAATATAAATAATAAATAAATATAAATAACAAATAATAAATAATAAATAATAAATAATAAATAATAAATAAATATAAATAATAAATAATAAATAAATATAAATAATAAATAATAAGTAAATATAAATAATAAATAACAAATAATAAATAAATATAAATAATAAATAAATATAAATAATAAATAATAAATAATAAATAATAAATAATAAATAATAAATAATAAATAATAATAAAAATATAGATAATAATAAATAATAAATAATAAATACATATAGATAATAAATAAATATAAATAATAAATAAATATAAATAATAAATAAATAATAAATAAATAATAAATAATAAATATAGATAATAAATATAAATAATAAATAATAAATAATAAATAATAAATAATAAATAACCAGTTACAAATATTATTATTATTAATAATATTTTATTATTATAAATAATAAATAATTAATAATAAATAATAAATAATAAGTAAATATAAATAATAAATAAATATAAATAATAACTAATAAATAAATATAAATAATAAATAATAAATAAATAAAAATAATATATAATATATAATATATAATATATAATATATATATAACCAGTTACAAATAATAGATAATAAATAAATTAATGTATATTATAAATAATAAATAATAAATAATAAAGGAAACACATGAAAAAGTATGAAAAGACGTGATAAGGGATGAAAAATCATGAAAACGCATGAAAACGGAAGGAGAAGCATATGAAGAATGAGGCATTAGAAAGAATGAGAACGCATGAAAACTCATGACAACTCTGGAAAACCCCTTAATAATTCAACATAATCCTCATAATAACCCACAAAAACCATTGATAAAGATAACAAGTCATGGAAACCCAAATAAACAGTAATAAATAGAGCAACTGTTAAAACCCGTCAAAACGGTCATAAAGAGAAAAAACCATTGCACTCACATTAACAGAGATAACTTATGATCCGAGAGTCCATTTTCGATATGCGGCCTGTCAAATCAAATATCCTGAAATGATCTTCGACCTGAAAGGTGAAAGAGTCTGAATGGACAGGCGGATTGGAAGTTACGACCATTTAAAAAAAAGCTAACGGGGAACGAGTGCTAGAAACGAGGCATCGAAAAACAGAACAAACCTGATACCCACTTTAAAGGCCATAACATATGATCCAGGAGTGCATGTGGGCACCGCGACCAGTCAATATGAATCTCATGGAATGAGCTATGATCTGGCAGGTGGAGGAGTCCGAACTGACACGCGGATCAAAAGTTAGGTCCGTTTTAAGACAAGTTCGACGAGACACCGGTGACGGAAACGAGGTTTCAGAGTCCTTCCAAGGGGTTCTTGGGGTCGAAAAACACGACAGAAACTTTTTTTTATTAAAATAGTGTGTAGCTCTCTTTTCTAGCTTCGATTTGATATATGGTAGAGCTCAAACGGTCACCCGGAGCGAAAGTTATGGCTGTTTGAATTTGAAGAACTTTTTTCAACTTTCTTATAACTCTCATATCTTCCGCACCTTAGACCGTCTCAGTTTTTGATTATACGGGCTTCTAGATCTCTTCATGTGCTTTGATTTGAATGGTTGTGGTGCTCCAATGGACATCAGGATCAAAATTTATAGTCATTTTAGTGATTTCGGGGTTTCTCGTGTTTTTTTATTTTTTCCTTTCATTTCGCGGCGGTTTTCCGAAACCGCCGCTATTTCATGGTGGTTTTTAAAAAAACTGCCACTAATCCTCGAAAAAAATTTAAAATTAAAAAATTAAAAATTAAAAATTAAAAAAATTATGGCATTTCGCATCGGTTTAAAACCCGCCGCGAAACGGCGGCCCAAAACACGTTTAGCGGCAGTTTTTAAAACCACCGCTAAACGGTAGTTTTCTTGTAGTGATTGTTAATAAAAATGTGTTAATATGTCATAAGTAAATAATACCTGGTATTATAAATTTTATTGTGGTTATTGGATACATTGATAAAAAATATATATCTATTATACATGCGGCTATAATGCTTAAGAATAAGGATAATACTTGTTGTAGTGTATTGATTTTTCACTCATATTTTAATCAGGATTATTTATGCTTGAATTTCAGTAGAAAAAATTATATATTAAGTACATAATAAATCCTTTAATTTTATTCTAATTTTTTTATTTATTGGGAATATATTTTTAATTACATTTTCCTCACTTTAATAATTCAATATATTGAAATATTATTTTTTTAATCAAAACTGACTTTATTTCTTTCTTCTGTTAAAAATCCTTTTTCTTATGTATCCATGTTTTATAAAAATATTTTCAATAATGATTTTAATATTCACATATTTTTTGTTAAATTAATTTTTACCCATTATTTTATTTTAAAAAAATTTAAAATTAATCTTTTGTCATTTTCTGAATGATGTACTTTTGGAATTTGACTACAAAAGTGTGAAAGGAATCATTTCATTTTAATTAAAAAACATGAAAATTATTTCCTACTTTCATGACCACTCATTTTTTTGAAGATTAATTTACAATTTTATATGTCTTTTTTTAAATAAAAATTTTTCCACAATATTTTGGAAGTAATTTAATTTTTAAAAGTGATTTCAATGTTTAAAGGGTATTTTTGCAAAAAAAAATGCTTCGGTGATCTTTTAAAGGAAGTTTCGTCTATGATATCATCCTTTGATATAAATAATACTTTAATGGGGTTATTATCCAATGATATCATACTTTTTCTTTATCTTTATGGTTTATGGTTATTATAATGAGATTTTTATGAAATCTATTTATTTTTTTGGTTATTCTTTTTTGAATTGATGAAATGTTTATGAAACTTATTTTATTTACACGAGTTATGATTTGATGATATGGTGAATATTTTATTATCCTAGAGTACAAAAATGTTTGTTTTTTTATTTGATAGGCTAGACTAGAATTGTAACGTCCTGTTTGTGGAAGCCACCCAGAGGCGCCCCGTACCCAGATGGTCACATGGCCTCAAGCGCATTCCCCCAAACGCAAGAGGCTGCTGACTAGCAGCGAGGGCCTTCGGTGTGATAGTGGGGAAACTATGCCCTCATTGGCAGAGTACATAGTGGAAGTGAAGCAATAAACAATAAAAAATAGCAGAAGCAGAAAATATCCAACAACGGTAAATTTCTAAAGTCTAAAACAATAAACTGAAGCACACACATATATATAAAATAATGCATAATACATATTTCTAAGAAATTATCCAAACAAGTCACAATGTTGAATACAATACTAAGCCAAAGTGCAAAAGAAAAATAGATAATAAACTCATCAGCATCGCAAGCCTTGGCTTGGTCTCATTCTATCCTACTCTAATGCCAGTTAAGTACCTGAAGTCGAAGGGCGCTTTCCCTTGTCTATACCTGAAAAAATTTAATCTGTTTGGGCCCAAAATCATGACCCAAAAAGGGTGTGAGACTAAATACCAGTAGGAAACCACCCAAAGAACTGTGCGTAATAGTCTGTGAGCATATTTCATGTAATAGTACAATAAGCAGTAATAGTAAATAGTAATAGGACGATACACAACAGTAAACAGTCCACAGATCAACAAGCAGTAGTAAAGCAAACAGCTAACAAAAAGTAGGAATCCCCCTAGGAAGTACTCACAGCCATCCCCTCTGGTCATATCCAAGAAGTACCGACAACCCTCTGGGTATTTTACTTATCCTAAACCCTCTGGTTTGGTCATACGAAATTATAAGACTCTCTAGGGAAGCTCACTCGGTCAATTCCCCTTATAGTCTAGGGTAGTCAGGGACTCTCGGGGGGTGATCAAGCAGTCAATTCCCCTTATAACCCCAAGGTCTAGAGACTCTCTGAGGAAGCTCACTCAGTCAATTCCCCTTATAACCCCAAGGTCTGGAGACTCTCTGAGGAAGCTCACTCAGTCAATTCCTTCTATAGCCTTAGTTTTATCACAGACTCTCTGATGAAGATAACTCGGCTAATTCCTACTATAGCCTGGAATGGTTTAAGGAATTCAAACAAAACAAACAAAGACCCTCCTAGGAAGCTCACTCGGTCTACCCTTCTGTGGTCTATAATATCCAAGACTCTCTAGGAAGATCACTCGGTCTAATCCCAGTAGTGTATAAGCTCAAGACTTTCTAAGGAAGCTCACTCGGTCCACCCTCCTATAGTCTATAAAATCCAAGACTCTCTGGGACTCTCACTCGATCTATCCCTTATAGTCTATATTATCTAAGTCTCTACGGGAAGCTCCCTCGTTCTATCCTTTGTAGTCTAAACCACCAGGTTCTCACACCCCATTCCAATCAGTGCATAATAATGCTATATGTCCAAAGTAAACCTACAGAGCTACTTGTCTAACTAGTCTATAGCTTAACAAGCACATCAAGGAAAACAATACTCCATCCAACTGTCACAAGGCCTGGAAAACAGGTACAACGGCCGAAGACAGAACAAGAAAAAAAGGTCATAAACAAAACAAGGCATGGGAAAGACATCCAAGCACTAGAAATTATCCTCATACATGACCAAATTACCTATACACAGGCACACAAGAAAGGAAGGAAAACAACAGGGAAAAAAATGGGAAACATGCAATAACTTGTTCAAGGGTATTGGTGGAATTTCCACACAACACTCAAATTCATCAAACAGAAATGCACAAACCACCTACCTGGATGCTAGGAGATTGATATACTTTAACTAGGGTGATTGAATCTCATTATAACATCGAATATCTAATAAAACGTCCAAAATGCTCAACCCACGATATCTTGAGGAAGAGGGTAAATCATGGAATGAAACTTCTGAAGAAGGAAGAACGCACCGCTTCCATTCCAACGTAATCGAGGGCGGTCGATTCTTAGAACAGACGGAGGCTCGGGGGCTTGGAGAAGGCTTGGCGCCATATGGCTTCTCTCGGTCGAACGAGACCTAGAAGAAGACATTTATGTCGATCAGACGCAACCCCAGTGCATTTAATGAAAAATGAAAATACACGGCGTGTACTTTTGGAGTACATGGTGTGTACTAGGATTTTCCGTACTATGCTTTAAGCAGCCTCCACATTTCCGCTACACACCGTGTGTGTGGACTGGACACGGCCAGCACATGGCCTCGTGCAACATCAATGTACAGGGCGTGTACTTATAAAGTACGTGGCATGTACTCTGAAAATTTCATGATTTTCCTCTTTTCCGCAAAAACAACAAAAATGGAAAAACATGCATGTAAGGAAGGTCTGGGTTCTTACAAGAATTATATAACCCTCTAATTTATTGGGTAAATTACTATATCTTATGAGATAATTATGGGAAACAAGTTGATATGCTTGATCTGATATGGAAAATAAGTCAATGTGCTTGATCCACTTTAGGAAACGAGTGTTGATGCTTGATCCATTGTAATTTAATGGTCACTATAGTTAACCATGACATATTAAATGGTTTCTATACTTCTTATAGTGACACACTTTGATGAAAAGAACTTATGTTTCTTGGTAGATTTATGAATATTTATAAATCTTATAATTCATGTAAGTTTAAATGATAATGATTTATAACATGACTCAATTTTATGATCTTTGAAAGAATGTGTATGAGTTTTTTATGATATGGTGGTGATCTCATATCCTTATTCTTATCTTATTCATTAATATGATCATCGATTTCTATCTCCCATGTTATTCCTTACTAAGAATCTGATATCACCCTTTTTATAATTCCTTTTCCTAGGTTATAAGTAATGTTTTATGTAGTGTATATCTATGAAGAGTGCTGGATTGGAAGATAATTATTGGATAGGTTGATGATATTTCATGAAATAAGAATATTATTTACCCAGTCCAAAAATCCATTAAATCATTATATACCTTGGGAATATATTTGTGAAATGTACTAAATATTCTTCTAAAAGATATAATATTTATGTATAAATATCTAGGGTCTCTAAAGATAGTATCGAACTAGGGTTTAGTAAATCATTAGATATTAGAGTTAGAAGGATTTTTTTTAAAAACAATGGGTATAAGTATAAGTATAGAATAACATCCCAATGTCTTTATAACCTTGGTTAAACTTAATATCTAATAGACTAGGAAGAAGGTTTCATCATTTAGACATCCAAAAAATAAATTTTCATGATTATGTGGTTTCCCCCAATGATTATTGTCACTCACACTTTGATATCTGGTTTTATTCATTGGTTGGAACTCAAAGGAATCGTGATAATGTGAATGTGATGGATAATGAAATGATTATCCTCATGAGAATCAAAAAATTGTGGGAGAATAATTATAGAATATTGTTTTTATGATCATGTTACTTTCTCAAACCATGAATCATACTGAGCTTCCCAATGATCAAAGGAAGTAACAATGTATTGTTGAATATTTTATATGGAAAGATCCACCTTATTTTAGTGGTTCTTATGATCTACTAGTGGATCATAAATGGTTCAGCACCATTGGGAAAATATTTTTTGTTCTCCAATTCTTGGTCCATTAGAAGGATATTCTAGACATTTACAATTTGTAAGGTGAGGCAGATGAATGGAGGAATTTTATTAAGAACAAAAGTGAAAAGAAATAAATTTACTCTATCCAATGGGTTATGTTTAAGAGAATATTTTTCTATAAGTAAATCCCTCATATTATGCATAAAAATATGGAGAATTAACTTTTTAATATTAAGAAAATGGAATTTGAGTTTATTGTTACTTATGTGCCACATTTTACAACACTTTTAAGGTGTGCTTCAATTTCCGAATTATCCCTAAAAGAAAAATTGATCAATTAATATGTGTCTCAAAACCAAGTCACAAAATGGCATTAGAAATTAGAGACTTTAGTGCCTATAAAGAATTTTTTTGATGTTAACTCATGATAGAAATGAAAATCATAGATTCCCACCATTCCCAAGGTTTTGAAAAGAAAATGGAGGTGGTGTCTTGTGAGAACATTAATAAATCACATGGTGGAAATAAATTCTTACCATCTACATACTAGAATTATGGTAAGAAACATCATGGGAGTTACTTGAATGGAACTAGGAGGTGCTTTAAATTTGGAAAAAGAGATTACAAAGTCCACTAATGTTGAATGGGGATTAATATTTCTATTTTCAAAATTGAGGAAAATAATATTCCAGTTAATTCACCACCCACGCACTAATGATTCAAATGAAATAATTATGGGTTTTATGAAAACTGAAGCAAAAAAATGTGAAGGTTTTTTATGATGACCAACACAAACAACCTCTTAAGACCAAATAAAAAGTATGTATCTTGTGATAATGACTACAGAAGTTGGATACAAGAATAATGTGATGAAAGGTACTCTTTTCATCTTCTAAAGAATATCTAATGAATTATTTTATTATGTCTCTACCCACTCTTTTATAACGAAGGAGTTTTCTAAGGGTATTGAGTTTCCAGCTTAATAATTAGATTTTGAGTTAGTAGTGAAAACTCTTGAGGGTGTAATGGACACATCCAAATTCTATAGTTCTTCTCTAGTTGATGTTTTTGAGAATATTCTACCTATAAATATCATCATTCACATACTAGTTGAATTTAATGTAATCTAGGGAATTGATTAAATTTCCATATATATAGACCGCAACAATTTCCAAGGTAGGGAAGTCACATTTGATATTTTGAACCAACCAATAATCTTTTACTAGTGCAGTGATATAAACAAAATTCTTATGGAAACTACACCCATTGTATAGATTTTGATTCCTATTAAAAATTGGTGTTTATCTCATATGTCTGGATAGAAACTAAACGTCAAATATATTCCCACTATGGGGGAATTTATTATTGTATTTTCAAAAGAGTTTCTAGTATTCCAAAAAATTGTAAATATGGGTTTTCAATAGAACTCATACCTAGTGCTACAATTATTGAAAACACTCAATATATAATGGCCTCTATTGAGTTGCAATAATTAAAGAAGAAACTCAAAGAGAATCCTATAAAGGGATTTATTTTTCCATGTGTGTCACCCTGGGTTGCACTAGTTGTTTTTGTTAAGAAGAAATACAGATCAATGTGACTCTTTATTGATCATCATGAACTTAACAAGATCATAACAAAGAATAGTTATCCTCTTCCTCATATTGATGATTTTTTAGATCAATTATATGGAGATGAATAATTCTCTAAGATTGGACTTCATTTGGGATATCATCAATTGAGGGTCAAAAAGGAGGATATACCCAAGATAGTATTTTTTACAAGTTATGGACACTATGAATATATAGTGACACTATTCTGTCTTATTAATTCCCTTTCCACCTTCATGGATTTAATTATTAGAGTCTTTAGATATTACCTTATCAAATGTTTTTCGTATTTATAGAGAAAATTCTTGTGTGTTCAAAGGGAAATGAATATTATGGGGATTATTTGAGGAATATCTTAAAGACCCAAAATAAGGATAATTTGTATGATAAACTTACAATGTGTGAATTATGGCTACAAAAAGTTTCATTTTTGGGTAATATAATTGCATGTGAGGGTATATCAATCGATCCATCAAAGAATGAAGTTATTGAACATTGGTCTAGACCAACTAATATGACTATGATTCATATTTTTTTCATTTTATCATATATTATAGGTCCTTTTTGGATAATCTCTCACCAGTGTATAATCCACTCATCATGTTAACTTATAATGGATCCAAGTTCCTTTAGATATATGGATCTGATGAACATTTCAAGGAATTGAAGAGATGATAAGTCATTCCACCTGTTCTTACACTAACCTTAAGTGGAGAAGGGTTTGTAATCTATAGTGATCTATTAAAGAAGGGATTGGGAAAATTCCTCATTAACAATGATATGGTGATAGCTTATTCCACATTCCATTTGAAGGGTCAAGAGAAAAATTACCCAAGTCATGATTTGATGTTATTTATGGTAATTTTTCCTTAAAAATATTGATACATTATCTTTATGAAGAAAGTTGTGATATATATACTTATCATAAAAGTTAAAATATATTTTGAAATGGAAAGATTAGAATATGAGCCAGAGAATATGGTTGGATCTGATTAAATAATATGACTTATCAATACATTATCACCCATGAAAGTGAACAAGGTTCTGGTTCTATGAGTCAAAAGGAGCATGATAGCTTATCTATGATGGGGATCATAAAAGATCCAATATTTCTATATTTTAAAAGGATAGATATTGAAATCATAAAATAATGGAAGAAATCATATTTTTATTAAATGATTTTACAACCATGATCCATGTGAATTATAAAGAAGAGTAGAATTAATATTTGGAGCTACAAATGAAGGTGGGAAATTTTTATGAGTTCAACCATGAATTTATGATGTTATAATGTTCGGGAATAGTGTATTTTTTCCATCTATACCATATTTGAAGGAGCAGTTGGATGATGCTCAAAGTTCAGCATTATCTATTCATCCTATAAGTATGAAGATGTATATATATATATATGAAAGAGTATTTATAGTGGTACAACATAAAGAGATATATTATAGAGTATAAATCTTGGTTCTTGTTATGTCATAAAGTTAATATTGAGAGACATAATTATAAGGGGATGTTACAATCATTACCCATATAAGAATGGAAATGGGAAAACATCATCATGGATTTTTTCATCGGACTCCCCAAAACTTTTAAAGGAAACATTTATATTTGGGTCATAGTTGATCACCTTAAAAAAATAGTACACTTAATTTTTATCATAGAATATTTCTCTCTTGATCAACTTGAGAAAATGTTTATTAAGTTGTAATTTTTCATGGAATACTGCATTCTATTATATCAGATCAGGATTTGATATTTACCTCGATGTTTTAGAAAATTATTCAGTGAGCTCTAGATATTGACATAAGTTTCTATACAGATTATCTTCCTTAGATATATGGAAATTTGGAGAGAAATATTTAAACCCTAGAGGATATGATGAAATTTTATTCTCTATATTTTAACAGTAGTTGGGATCAACACCTTTCTCTAGTTGAGTTTTCTTACAATAATAGATTTTACCTGAGAATTAAAATGGATCATTATGAAGGCCTATATGGAAAGAAGTGTTGAAAACCAACATGATGGGATGGAGTTAGAAAAATAAAGACATTGGTACCTGAGCTAGCTGAGAAAATTGTAGAGAATGTGCAATCCATTCAACTTCATATCAAGGTAGTTTAGAGTCAACAGAAGAGTTGTGTTGATAATCATCGAAAATACAACTATTTCAAAGTTAGTGAGAATGTATTTATTTTTATTTATCTATAGAAAAGAGATTTTATGTTCATAAATAATGGAAATAAAAACCCTAAGTCTATTTTCCACTTTGTGAGATTTTTGATTTGTTAGGGATAGTAGCTTTGTGCTTTCACATAACCTTTTTTAAGTTCACGACATATTCAATGTATCTCTCTATAGGAAGTACAAACCTTATCGATTACATGTACTAAACTAGGAGTTAATAACACTCTATAATGATATATAATATGAAAAAAACTAGAAGAAATTCTATATTATAGACATAAAAAACTACATAATAAGACTACTCACCAGGTTAAAGTTCTCTAAGGGAATTATAAATTTAGAGAAGTTTCTTGGTAACTCGAGGATGTAATAAAGTAAATATATCCTTATTTTTCTTTTTTGGAGGGATGTAATTTCAAGGGTGAAATTATTTTTAAGGGGTTATAATATAATACCATGATATTTTAATATATATTTCTCTTCAAATATTTCTTTTATAGTTTTTGATACATGCAAAGTCGAGTCTGAATGACCTATAACATAATATACCATTATAACCTATCCATTAAATTGGAAGTTATGAATAGTACTAAATCAGTTATAGAACATTTATGTATAAAATAAATTCATTGATAACTAATTGATTATAAAAGGAAATAAAAATCATTTCAATGTAAAGGAGATGTTTTTCCAAAAAAAAATATATGTTTTCTTGCACACTTTGTATTTTTTTTATTTTTAAATAAAATTATTCAATATTGTTTAATTTTTTTAATAAAATTTATATGAGATATATTAAATAAATGGTTTTAACTTTTATCTGATATTTATAGGCATGAGATAGGAATAAATCCATTTAATGCTTAAAATATGTTTTTTTGGAAAATCATTTTCATCGCTTTTCTTACATATTTTTAAAATGAGTTTCTACAAATTATATAATTTTAATTTGATAAAATTAATTCTATATTTGGAATTATAAGGGTAATATTTTTTAAATATTTCCATTTAATTTTTTATCATTATGAATAGTAACCATGGTAATTTTTGTTACCACGGTAAAGCACAAATTGGGTAATTAAGGTTAACAATAATATGATAAGGACTAAAAATTACCGTAAAACTTACATTAATATTATTGTATGACTATATCACATCCATAATAAAAAAAATAGAATAAATGACCTTTTTTTCTATTTTACCATGATTTTTACCTTTATAATATTTTATGTAAAGAAAAGTCAAAAATATTCTCCTCTTTCCATTATTATCTCAAAATTTTTGGCATATAGATAAATAGAATATATATTTTGTAATAAATATTAATTTAAATTGGAAATAATTTTTTGATAATTTTAATTTTGTTCTAATTTTTATTAATTGGATAATTAATTTAAACATTTATGCAATGCTGAAACAGTATATGTTGAATTAATATAAAAATTATATAAATGATATTAAAAATATTAAAAGTAACATAATTTTGACGTATTATTGGGAACCATAAATTGTTTAGATAAATATAACCTATTAGTAATATTTTAATGGATTATATTCAAATTATAGCTTTTTCTTGGTGTCTTTAGGGTCAATTTATGTGAATAGTTCCAAAATTGACATTAATGAAATTTGATAATAAATAATAATTTATTAAATTATATAAAATTAATTAAAATATTATTTTTGGAAAAGGGAGTGGAATATTTTTAAAAATATCAATAATGTTCCATTTATGAGTCACCTTTCCATTTTGGTTAACATTCAAAACTATTTAAGACTGAAATAGTTTTTATTGTCGTTAACGTCAAAATAGATAATAGACGGGTTAATAAAAACGATAAGGTTTAAAATGTTGCAAAAACCAATATAAATTTTTCTATCTGTTTATATTTCAAAACCATAATTTTTTTATAATTCATGACCATATGTAATCATTTCATAATTTAGAATTACTTTATTATATTTTAATCTCTTAATAATTTCCAAGTTTATCCTCTCCCTCCCTTATAAATGGACACCCATCTTTTCACTTCCTTAAAATACTATAATCAATATAGATCAACAATACCCTACCTAAATCTATTCTCAACTAATTTATCCAATTCTAGGGGTTCATGTATTCTTAAATAACCAACCCTATGATCCTTAAGAGGATATCTAAGGGAGTTCTTTAAAGGAATAGGTAATCGTCTTGACTGATCAGTTTCTTTTTACTTCTCCATTACCTCATATAAATATATGATATTTATCATAAAATGAAAAATTATGTATCCTGAATATAATAGAATTTTATTATTATTATGAAACAACCATTATCGAAATATTTCATATTAAATGACTTGTGAAAGTATCTCATGTGTGTACCTACGACTTATCGTGTCTACGTGGTGATAAAATTCATTTTCAATAACCATATTTAATGGATGATTATTATGATGGGTTTAGTGATTATAAATGATATTTATGACATTAATATTATTTTCTAATTATAATATCACATATACCATCTTACTTCCAATCCATTGGAAAAAGATAATGTCACTTGTGTGTATGTGTGGACTATCACCTCCATTAAGCGATGTCATTTATTATTCATTTTTGTTTTACTTTGTTGGAAATAATTATAGATTTAATAAATATATATTATATAATAATTATTCTATAAAGTTTAATTATTATTTTCCTTTCTTTTATTCCATCCTTTGAAGAGATAAAACATTGTTCTTGTGTGCATACGACCTACCATCTCCATGAATGAGGTCATTCATTTTTCTATCTGTAACCTTTATAGATGAATAAAAATATTTCTATAATTAATTTTTATGATATTTATTCAATTATTAATGGTATATATATTAGGAAACCATGATCAAATTATATGGATCGGTACTTCTGAACCAAAACAAGGATGAAAAATGAAGAAGTTATCACCCATAATAGTGATTTTTAATAAAATATTGTTAATAAATGGATCTTAAGAAAACATAAGTAAATAATACATGGTATTATATATAAAATTATGGTTATATAATAAATTTATAATAATTATATAACTATTATATATAATTTTCTATCACATATGAAGAAGGATGGTACTTGAGGAAAAGGATTTATGTTTCAAACCAATTTTAATTTGGGTTGTTTATGCTATAATTTCTATTGAGAAAATTATATAATAATTATCTAATATACCCACTTAATTTTATTATACTGTGTTCATTTCCTAATAATATATTTCTTCCTTTCATTTCCCTAACGTTAAGTATTTAACAGATTGTAAGATTGTTTCTTAAGGAAAACTAACATTATTTTTCTCTTTAGTCTAAAATCATTTTTCTTCTATATCCATGTTTTCTAAATAATTTTCCCATGAATTATTTTAAAATTATCCTATGAATATTTAAATTTATTTTTAACCAATATTCACTTTTTTATAAAAAAATGTATTTTATAATGAATCTTCTTTATTTTTTGAATGAGGTACTTTTTAATTTTTTCTATAAAACTCTTGCAGGAATGTTTTATTTTTATTATAAAAAATTACCAGAATGGGGTTCTTTGATTAATGTATTTAGTGTTTTCTATATCCCTAGTTCCTCTCTTATTACTGAGGAAAAATACTTTAATAATTTTCTCTTCATAAGAAGGCTTTATAACATCTGTATTCAGAAGATTGAGTTGGAATCCCCCTTGGTGCATAGATTCCCTCTAGTATAGAATGGTGCACATTGGTCTATTTAATATCAGGTTCATTCATGATAAACACTTTTGAATGAATGTGTGTAAATTAATCATACATGGCATAAGGGCAATAGATCCACTGACTTTTTGGATTCTCAAGGTATTTAAGAGGACAATTTTATTCTTTACATTAACACTGGTTCATTTCCCAATGGATTTATATACATTTTCAGAAAATATGATTTGGGTCTTCATCACTTTAAGAATCCTTTATTTCCAGGTGTGTCGCCTTTTAATAAAATTATTATATTGTGTGTCTGTGATATTTTAAATAATTCTTAATCAATGATAACATCCATTTTCATTAATTATTATTTATTTAGGATATAATCCAATAATTCCATCCTTATTTTTTCTATGGATGATTTATGATTATGATAATGTTATTTTTATGAAACCTATTCATTTTTATGGGTTTTTCTATGTTTAATTGATGAAATGTTTATGAAACCAATTTTACTTGCACTATTTATGATGTGATCGTATTATGAATGTTTTATTATCATATATAACACATATGTATGGTTTTCATAAAGTGATGGGTGGTCTCATAATTGTATATCCCTCTAATTCGTTCAATAAATAACTATATCTCATTGGATAATTTCGGGAAACAAGTTGATGTTCTTGATCTATTATGGGAAATAATTAGATGTGCTTGATTCACAAAAGAAAAATATGTGTTGATACCTAAATTTTTATAATTTTGTGGTATCATAAGTTAACCTTTATATATGAAATGGTTTCTATACTTATAATTGTTCCACGCTTTTATGACATAAAATTAAGGTTCATGGTTGATTTATTAATACTTCTCACTTTTTTTATTAATGTCTTTTGAAATGATACTGATTTTTTCCAGTACTAATTTTTATAATCCTGGATATATTAAATATGATATTTTTATGATATTTTTATGATCTCATACCTTAAAATTATATTATTATTTCCTATGATAATTGATCAATATCTCCCAATTTTTCACTTACTAAGAATTTGATCTCTGTGTTTCTTATGTTTCCTTACCTTGGGTTATGAAGAAACATTTAAGTACGGAATGCCTATGAAAATATTTGAATGGGAAGATATTTTTGGGATATTTTCATTATCTTTCATAAAATAATAATATCATGTATCTAGTATCCAAATACACAAAATATTTTTGGTCATCGAGTGTTTATTTTTGAAATGTATTGAATATTCATCTAAAATATGTGATATTTATGTAGTAAAATATGGAGTAACTGTAAGAACTGAACCAAAAAAAATAATTGAAATAAACGTAACAAAATTGAATTAAAAAAATAGTACTAAAAATAAAAAGGACCAACATATATTAGAACCAAGATGACCTTCTGTTGATATCGAAAAATGTATTCCATGTACTTTATCGTAGAATTCATAATTTGATCCTCCCATAGAAAAAAATACTGAGTTTACGTAAAATTATGTCTTTATGCTAGAAGGAGAAGATTTGATTTAGATGTTTTATAATAATTCTCACACATCGAGGGATGGTTATTCCTCAGAAAAATTTACAATCTGATGACACAGTGAAGATAATCCTCCCTCGTGGTGTAGATTATAGATTCATGAAAATCACTTATAAGAAGTTTTTGACGCATAAATATGATTTTTTAGTGTCCTATGAGATCTTTTTTTCATCATAAAAGTTTTGAGAATGTATTTTACGTTTCAATATTCTATTTTGTTGGTCACAAATCCCAACCACACTTAGGAATCAAAATTTTTGGCTCTTAAAAGTCAGGTAAATTTTATAAAGGAATATGAGTTACCATACAGGTCATTTTTCTATCCATTTCATGAAAGGCCCCTACGCATAAGTCTATTCGTGCTGCCCCTTTAACCATTTCCACTAGATGTGATATAAATATTCCCCTCTAACTCTAATTTTTTGGATGATGGAAAAACTTCTGGATAACGAGGTGGAGTGAGAGACGTAGTTGTGCAACTCCTTCACCCAAGTAGTGTATCCCAACTTGGATAAACCACCATGAACCTCCCTGTCTGGTGTGATGCCCCCAACCCCACACTTGGTCAACCCAAACCTTGGTTACCCATAACTCAGGGAACCATACCTAGGTGATCAATACCAAGGCATTCCAAACATGGGAGAACTACCTGGGTGATCCCCACCTAGGGGAAACACATGGGAAATCCCCCACCTAGGCAACCCTATACCCATGTTAGGATACTTGGAAAACACATCCCCCCATTGGTCTATGCCATGGGGGATATACCCCTAAACCCCCACAAGATATCAGTGTTGGACTATGGTCCTGAAAATCGGGTCTGGTCCATTGGTTGTCTTCATTGAACCTTAAGAAAAATAAAGAGTCTCACTATGATCATTTTGGGTATGGTCGAAGATGTTTTTGGTTGTGGAACATGCTAACCCACTGCCCATTCCAAATAACCACGACTTGATATACTCCTTATTGTCTTATAAATTTGGACATCCTCCTAGTAGTAGTCCCCTACAAAACCAAATCCCCATGAGTCGAGATACTTTTCATGTTTCTATAAACAAATGGCATTCTTCTAGGTATTGGCCCAAACCAAACCTCAAAATCCCCATGAATCGAGTTCCTACTCATGGTTATTAAAATAAATGGAGAACCCAAAGAATCCTGAAAGATCTTATCATTATACTCCTTCATTTATTACCTCATTACCTTTCAAGTCGATTTACAAGCCTCAAAAGAATATGGAATTAAGGGGTAGTAGGATTAAAGTTTCCCAAGTGTTTTAAAACACATAACACCTACATGAACCACATCCAATAATTCAAGAACATTATGATGAAATTCCATTTTCAATATTGGTACTTAAGCTCAAACTATCCAAAGATGCCTTATGATACCCTTGGAGACTAGTGAACTTCCTCACCTAAGTGTTTTCACCCAAGCATCCCATCTCCCAAAGATATCATCATCTTGCATAGGTCTACCATGCACAATACCCCTTCAGATCGTACATCATTCACCTATGTGATCCATCTTCATATCACCTATCCTTAACATACATGATCCATTTATATCTCTCCCATCCTTCACCTATGAAAACCTCATTTGAGCCCTCATTTTAATGCCACTAATGGTAGGGAACCTACTTCCTTAGAAATCCCTTCTGAGAAATACCAAATCAAAAACTCAACTGAGGCAATGAAATGTTTATGACCATAGAATATAAAACACCATCATATCTCCCATTTAGTTGTGCATTCCTTAAATAAGATTTTTTCTTACAGTTTTCATACATGATGGGTAGGTTCCGTGGATTTTTTACAGTCATGAAACCATTTGGTAATAAGTACACCAACCCTAGTTGTGGGGAAAGGGATCTCCTAGTTTTAACAATAAGGGATCTTCTCATCCTTCCATTATCATCTCTAAAACTAGGGACCTATATATTTCAAATAGTGGGGAAATCCTTCTGCCTTTCACTTTGACGAGTTTTAGTTCTATATATTTATTTCAACCTCTCTAGAACTAAGAAGAGGGAATCCCCCCTGAAGTAATCATTTATACTTTCTTGCAAGAGGCAACACCCCTCTGGTCTTTTATCCCCCAAGGTTACAAAAACAAAATAGCAGATATGTACATCATGTGTATTTATATCCCTCTCTCGTAGCCTTGAACTCATACACCTACTAATTAAGGAGATCATATGGTTTTTCAAATATTTTTTGTCCCCTTGTTTCTCACACTGATCATGAATCACATGGCTTTAAAGGTTAGTTATAATCATAAAATCTTCAGGATCAGATGCATATCTCAATAGATGATCCTTTTTTTATCTTACTCTCTCATTCCCTTAGAGTTCCTCCATAGGAAAAGGTCCTCAAATATTTATATAAATCAAAAAGGGTTATATCCCTTAAGATAAAAACATCCAGAGGGTATCTATAGTTGTGGGCCCTCTAAGAACCAATAAATTTCAAAGGGTCATATCCTTAGTGAGATAGATTCTAAAATCCATGTCCTTGTTCATAGGTGTAATCCCTAAGAACTGAACTATGTGGGATTCTTTTCCTATATAAATGGTATAGGTAGGAAGACTTATTAAGGTAGAAACACAATACCCCAAATTCACCAGAATTTTCTCTGGGAAACATTCCCAATATCGTCATATCTATCCTGGGTTGCTACATCTATTCTAATTCCCTTGGGTTACTTCAGTGTAAGTTCCACACCAAAATTTTACTAGGAACCTTTCACCTATATTTCATTATTGAATGGAATTAAACTATAGGTTTTAAACATCTGAACTTGACCTTAATAAGTTTGATGTGCCCTATTAAATGGAACTGAACTACATTGGGTTATAATTCCTTTCACAAGGATACATCGGAGTCTCATGTCATGGGTCTGATCCCAACATCAAAAAAACACTTGTAACCTGAGAAGAATATAAATTTTAAAGTTCCCCGCTGTGTGTCTTAAAACCAAGATCGTAATAATACATAATAAATGTATCTATAATATGCATACAAAAGGGTACCATCGATGGGGAACCTAAAATACATATAGATGATTCAAAAGTCTGTACTTCATGATAATAATTTATTATTGTCCCAATGGATACCCATGTTATATTTGGGATTTAAAAAAATATTCACGGATGTTCATAAATATTCTCAAGAGTCCTAGAGTAGGAAATAATTCCCCCCAAAAGGGTGTGATGATCCTGACCATCCATCCTCTTGACCAATACAAGATTTTAAACATCATTGTGGCCATTTTCCAATGGACACATTAGTTAATAAATCAGGTTTCTAAAACATATTTAATAACGGAACTTTTTGGTGTTTCTATCTCCATAAACAAATCTTGTTAAGAAGTTTGAAAATAGTGAACACATCATGAATGATTATGAAACATTCTGACCCCCACAATAAACCATCAATAGAAAAAATCAGCATGCCACCTTTTCATTGAAAACAAAAATTGTGAAACTGAAATTAATTCCTAACTAATATGACTGCTCCGCCCAAATATCAGTCCCCTTTCACACAAAATTATAGAGGGATAAACATGAATCAAAAATAGTTAGTTACACATGTTTGATTATTGAGATGGTAATTTGATTGGGTTTTCTTATTTATTAATTTTACATATATCCTAGGTATTTTTATTCCAATAACTCTTCGATATAATTGGTATATTACAAGTTCAAATATACATAAAATTTGGACACTAAACAAGATGGGTGCTCGACTAGACAAGGGACATCATCGTAGACCTAGAATATTCCACAATGGGTCTCAAACACATTGGTTTTGGAATGAAAACTAAATTGTGCCTTCCCAAACCTAGAGTCTACTAGAAAATCCATCCAACTCATGAATCTCCACAAATCATCCTCTTAACAATGGATGGTGGAGTAATACATATGACACCAATTGCCTTCTCAAATTTTTCTAGGAGCTTATCCCCAAAATAAAACTCCAAGAACCTCCATTAACTTAGAGAGGTAGATCAAGAAGACATTAACACCTCATCCAAATGAAACAGGGGTCCCTCCAAATGTCTCCTTCCAATATCCACCACTACTAATTCCATACAGAAATATACCCTTAGCATTCTAGGGGTGTTTCCCATTGGTGTATGTCCAATATCATCAAGACCTGGGCATACTAGATGGACCACTGAGGGTAAAAACGATAAAATAGGGAGATTTGGGCTAACATTATTACCTCTAAAGAATAAAACTAGTCAAATGTAGTGGAAAATAGATAGTAAGAAAAAAGAACTAGCCTAGCCTATCTACATAGTTTGAAAACATCTAGAGAAGCCCAACCATCAAATTTATTGGAATAAATCAAGAAACCACAGTCACCTACCCACATACCTGAATCCAACAAATCAAATATAGTGAAAACCCATAACTAGGAACATGCACTAGCCTACATCTATCAATCCTACCATCACTTTTTCATAGTATTTAGGAAACTAACTGAAAAATACCAATAAAAAATAGAGGGAAAACACATATATATACCTCATCACCAGAGTACTTTCATCATATACTGGCATGAAATTAAGGTAAATACTGGGAACACACCACTTCTCCAGCCACAGAATGGGAATATATTCATGTTTTAGTTTTTGAATTTACCTAGTACATCCTAGAAATAGTGAAAGTATAGACACAAACTTCTTCCCACATCCTACAAACTTTTTTTGATATAATAATAGTTTTGGTAGCACTAGAGGGGTGAACACACAACATGGACCCCACAATTGGGGTGAATCACTAACATATAAATGGGGTCATTCTAGAGTAGAAACACATATCTTATCCCATATACGAGGGTCGTAGACCAAAATTCCCAATGATATATAAACAACCATATCTGGACAGTTCCTATGATCCAACTTGAAGCCATCAATATAATATTTTAGTTATTGTATGGTAGGTAAAACCCCTTATAAGATTCCAAAATATTTTTGTAAAATTATGAAAGCAACACAATATATAATCATAAAAGATTTTTAATTTGAATGATTTTATCCCCAACAACCATTCATAGTCACCTATAAGAGATCATCCAAATCAAAGCCTCACTAAAGGTGATTTGATAATGAAGATCTAATCTAAGATCCCTCTTTTATTAGTTCTGGATTTCTTGAAGCCCTCAGAAATTTATCTATGCTAGAACATGATTTTAATCTTCTATAAACAAATTACAGAAATAGTAGCTATTATTCTGGAGTTCCTACCCCATAATATAACTTAGAAGGTTTTCTTCATGTCTAGAATATGATCGATCATGATATCCCATATCCTGATGAGTTCCCTGGTAGCCCTCCACATAGATATAAAATCAAATATCAAGGAAGTACCCCCTTTCTATCATCCTCCTAAAAGTTCCTCCTAAGGTTATACACTATAGGAATTCTCTTTACAGATGAAAAGAAATCCATGATGTTAGTCATACCCATAATGGCACTTCACTTAATCAAAGAGGTCCTCCCAATGATGATTTAATAATAGTAAATCCTCCTACCATGAGGAACTTGAGAAAATAAGGCAATCCATTCATGATTCCACATTCTTGAAAAGTGACATCCTTTCTCAAACATAAGACATCCCAAGGTAACAGTCATTATCCAAACTACCCTTCGATCGCCTACCTTCCAATATGACAAAGGAAATCATTTCCATTCCTAATGTATAAAATAAAGTAGTAGGCAAAATTTCACTCTAGTCATAACATGTTCAGGAACTTCTGGTGATATACAAAGAAGATATGTTTCTCATGAGTTGATACTTAGATAAATAAAATATACTAGTCATGTTACGACCTTTAGTCACTCCCTGATATATAATTCAAGAGGAATCATAATAAGATTGTGTGCACAACATCCACCTCAATATATGGAGAACCATTTATCACATAAATGAAATGATGTTTCCTCAAAATGAATAGCTAATCCACGTCAAGGTAATGAAAGGGATAGATAGTCAAATAAACTTAGTGCCCTTACAAGCTATATGACAAACTTAATCGAGAAAACAGCAAGGATCCCATACATTGTTCACATAATTGGATGGGGAGATCATAAAGATTTCCATTGCACCACAATCCCCAATCAGAAAAGTATGATGAAGGTAACATCATGGAATGTCATAGCCTTATGTAATTTTCAAGAAACGTGATCTATTTATAATAGATGGTACGCTTCAAAAAAATATCCCTAACTAACTCTTCATTATGTCAATATAGAAGAGAGTGAACCATCGAATAACTCCTATATAAAGCATTTAGAAATTTTGATCAATATTTAAACTTAAGAGAGGCCAATCATTATGAATCTCCAATATTGTTAGAAGTAGGTGTCTCAAGTAAAAATCATACAATTCACCTAACAAATGTTTGAACAAAGCTCAGTAAAATCAAGAAAATAGTTGTAGGAGCTACATCCTTGGAAATATAGGAGCAACCCCATCCCATTTGGTTGGTAATTTATTTAACACAACCTTGGAGGTCAGCAACCCATGCTCGAAAGTTTGAGGAAAGGGAATGGATCTTCTAAACTTTTCACATCCCATTACCCAGTTTCCTCACTAAAATACAAGATTTTTATACACAGGAACAAGATTTTGAAGTTTCCATTCAAAATAGGATCCACACTAAAGTGATTGAAGGAAGTGTGGATTCCAAAATCCAGTGGATTACTATGAATTTGGGGATTACCTCAACTATTTCATTACAACTTCCTCAAATAACATACACTAAGGAAATAGATCATATTATTAATGGAAGAATGGTGTGTGCCAGTGTATCCAGAAATAAATCCATACCCTAAAAGGGTCAATCTGACCATTCCCGCACCAAATTTTTGGAACCCAACATTTCTAATATTTAATGGGTCAAGGGACCCAAAGAAACATTTGACCCATTTTTTGTCCAAATTTGATCCCATGATGGGACGTCTATTCAATAAGAATCAGTGAATCATAGGTTATTCATGAAGACACTATAAATTCTAGGCTTCAAATAATATATTAGTATGTTGGATCAGTTAATCATGGGATGGGAAGATCTCTATTGGAAATTTCTCTTTCAAGTCATCTCAATGTTGTAGAATACAATAGTATTTGACCTCTCAAACTAAAAATAGTAAGCGAATGATAAGTTATAAAATTTTATTTCTTGATGGAAGGGGTTGATCTACACTCTAAACCTATATCTTATCCTAGAATATTTATTTTTCATATGTATATAGAAACTTCATGACACATTGTATACATCGCTCATCCCTATGAAATATAAAAGAGGGTCCCAAGATCTCAAGTAAGTTACTAAAATTTTGGAAGATTATGTCATGTGAAATAAGGAAAAGTATTTAGTGATTAAATCATCTTAAGGAAATATAATAGGTAAATCATAGTCTATAATAGTCATGCTAAATCCATCCCTTTCAGTGGGTCCAACTTCAAATCCATGTCATATCATGAGACACCCGCTCTTAAGTGTTAGTAATAATGCTTGGATCATCATGAAGATCACATTAAGAATAAATAAAACTAATTTGAGAAACTAAAAAATAATTCTAAGATGATAATGTTATTGTTTACTTCATAGCGGTTTTAGAGAACAACTTTCTCAATTTTCTGAATCCCAACATAACCAATCAGGATAGTGTTGAAAATATCCCAAATTATTTCTCCTCCCACCATACATTCAATCAAACTACCTGGAGATTTTTTATTTTGAAATAAATCCTTCAAAAAAATTTGTCCTCTCCAAAATTAAATATGGGAAAACCACTTGTGCAAGTAGCATGTGTTTCTACTTCCAATCAAAAAGAAGAGGGTGAATGGAAAGAAGTTTATAGAAAAGGTGTATATGATTTCAGATATTAGATGACTACAAAGATAGTCACAAAAAATAATTCTATCCTTAGAGAATAGTTAAAGCCACCATTTATGCCTTCATATTCTTCTTTCATGGAAATTTTTACTTTATCAGCACCATAGCCCTCAAAATTCAGTCTTTTAAAAAGCAACTTGTTCAGAACTATGGTAAAGAAATATAAGGATATGAGACTGTACCAAGGCCAAAGTTGTCTTTGAATATCTTGGAATTCATTACATCAGTATTAATATCATGATAACCACCACACCAAATGGTACAATAGGCACCACCCCACCAAATTATATTATAAGAGATGATCTGTGCGACAACATCCTCATCAAAAGAATAATTGATCCCTGGTTTCCACCAATGTCATTCGATTACCTTGTTTGATGATGATTATGCCTATGAACTCGAGTTCCCTATATTTTATTAAGTAATAATAGGAATAGGCCATATTGGTCAAGAATATAAGAGAAGACATAGTCATGGTAGAAATTAGTACTCCAACTATGTCCCCGCTCAAACCGTCTATACTACCGAAACTCATAGGAGATCCCTTAAGTATTCCAAGTAAGATCATGAAATTTTCTGGACACATTCCAGGTGTTTTCCTTTCTTGATAATCCTAGAATATCTAATATAGGGGATTAAATCTCCAAATTAACCTTTATTCTCAGACAAAATTTGTCAACCTAATCCACTATGGATAGGAGCACATTCAACTGTTGTTCCATAGGCTGATATGCCTATGTCAAGCATTTTAATTCCTAACTTTTCTATGAGTGAGTAGTCCCATGATAAAAAGCACATACCATTATCTCATAATTATGATATTATGAATCAATTAACCTTGTTTCTATCCCATTTTTCAATCAATAATTCCATAATTCCATCAAAATACCTCTAAGAAGTGCTCGTAAGAATATTTTCTAAGAACTCAGGAGTTTGAAACTAAGGTTGTTACTATTAAAGTATATCATAAAGTGATACATCCTATTGAATTCCAAAAAAATTGTATCTTTCATGGATTAGGATAAATTTTCCATTTTAAAATTACACATAAGACCATTAAATGTATCTGGCAGGATGAACAATGTTCATATCTGATGGGGTTTCATTGAAAATGGCATAAGAATCAACCACATTTCGATTTGAATGATTCTCTAACTAGGTTACAAAAAGGGTCATTTTTTCCTTTTAATATTACACAATAGTTTCATGATAATATATGACAAAAAAAAATTAGTAGGATCAACCTCAATGCCTAGTTTGGGGACCTCGTATCTATCTCAAAATTTCAGGTTGTTCTATAAGACACAACATTTGACGTTCTTCTAGGAAGGCCTTGGTTGCATCAGCATACAGCAGTCCCGTTTTCATACCACCAATGTCTAAAATATTCCATTAATGGTAAAATTATGGTAATTCATGTTAATAAATCTCCATTTTAATCCTTCAAATCAAAATACATTGATGATGGATTCTACTAGAGGGAAGGGAAACAACCCATGACTAACAGTGTTTCCTAGGTCACCATCACGATTGGTTTAGAAATAACCCTGGTAAATACATTAAAACTAATTAGTGAGAGATATTTGATTTCCATTAGTCATTATGAGGGAGAGGGTCTAAATTTAGGTGTATATTCGACAGCCTTCACGATATCATTCATGAAAATTGAGTCTGGAAGCGATTAAAAGGCCATTGATTCTCCAGAAATTGGTAAAATATTAGATGCAAAAAATATCATTCCATCCCCTAGTATTCAAGAGATCCTTTCCTCATATTATGAGTTAAAATAAGTTGTTATAAAACCAAGAGAGTGTAAATATTCTCGTTCCCTATACCTCACCTCTCCTTTAATGCTTCCAAGAAACACACATTGTCTTATGGGTTGGAGAAAGCTACTTCATCTTATGAATATCAAAATGTTGAATCCACTCCTAATTTTACTTCATCGCCTACTCCCTCAAATAGTAAGGAAAATATGGAAATGAAAAGAAACAGTAAGAGTATGATAAGGAAGACCTCTGGGATTCACCTTTATCATTCAAGGATTGTGTCTTTACCACTATTAATGAACTTAGGAAAATAAACCTAACTGCATAAAAGGACCCACAAACCAAATTTATTAGTGCATACATGTATTATAAAGAGAAAGAGGTGTATAAATCCTTTAAAAATAAAAAATATCTATTTTTTCCTTCAATTATACCGAAATTTCTAGCCTTGATCCTGATGTGGCCACTCACCACATTTGCCTGCTAGAAAACTACATGGGATACTGACAGATTGAATGAAGGGCACACCTGACTCATGAAACCAAAATTGAGGATGAATTTAACATGATTATCAAATATAATTTCATTTTGGAAGTACATTATTTGAAATGTCTAACCAACATAGTTCTAGTAAAGAATAAGAATAGGGAAATGAGGGTCTGCATAGACTTTAGAGATCTCAACCAGCACTATCTAAAAGTTGTTTTCCTAGTTCCAATCAAGGGCCTATTAATTGATGAAATAGTTTGATATTATGAAATTTCCTTCATGGATGTTAACATAGGGTACAATAAAATCTAAATGGCCTTATAAGATGATGGATCTGCCTCCTTCAGTGTCCCATAAGTAGTATTCTTATACAGGGTAATGCCCTTTATCATGAATAATGCATGTTCTACATGTCAATATGTCATGAATAAATTCTTTAAACTCTTCATGGGAAGGTTTTTCAAATGATATGTCTATAACATGGTTGTTAATTCCTAGAACATTCAGACCTCTTGGATGGTCTTTGATACAATTTTCAAAAATATATATATAGAATATCCTAAAGTTAACCCCTTTAGATATGATTTTAAGGTAAACTCATTAAAATTTCATATATTCATTATATTCCATCAGAGCATCAATGTACACCCAAAAAATGCAGGTTTTATACCCAAAATTTCACCTCCATAGAACCTCAATTAATTGAGGTTCTTATAAGGACACATGGTCTGCATTCAGTTATTTATAGGAATCCTCTCAGGAAAGTGTTTTCCCTTCACTATATTAATGAAAATGGGTGTCATGTATTAATATAATGAACAATTTTAGGAATCATTCGATAGTCTTAAGAAATATCACTTTATTCCACAAGTTATAATTCCACTGAATGAAGGAAAACCACTCATTTTTATGTGAGAACCCTAGAATGATAAATGGGTTCATCTCTCACACAACAAATAAAGTTAATAATGAAAAAAATCTCTATTATATAATTTAAACATATTTCACACAATGTCCCAATTTTTCTATAAATAAGACTCTTGGGATCCTCATTTCACATGACTGGAAAATATGAAGAATTCTTGGAGATTTTCTCTTCCTAGTCCTTTTCCTGGGACATCAAAATCATTCAAGTATATTTAAAATCTCTGAAAGAAGAGGGGATTATCATGGGTACTTGGATTACAACTCCCCTGGTGTATTAAACACAGAACACTTGTGCGAGACACCTCCCATAATTTAATCACACTATGGATAAATACCCTTCTCAAGCCTAGGACTTAAGCTCCAGTCATCCAAAGACACTAAAGAAGGCACTTCAAGCATAGAACAAGGCCTCACCCATGTTTTTTCAACCAAGAAACCCATCTATAAAGGTCTCATTACATCGCCCAGTTATACCATGAGTGAGACCCCTTCAACTCACCCAACCTACACCTATGTGAGCCATATAAATTTTTCCCAACCATTACCTATATAAACTATCTCTATCTCCCTCATCCTTCACCTATTTGAGCCTCATTTGAGCCTTATTTTTTGTAACACATAGGGTAGGGAACCTCATTCATTGGGACACCCACATGAGGAACACCAAATTAAAAAATCCAAAAAGGTCTTCAAAATTGCACAGCCATATAAAAAGACAAAACAGAGTGTCTCCCATTCAGTTGTGTATTTCTTCAGTAATATGTTTCCTGCAGTTGTCCTACCTAATGGATAGGTTCATCATGGTGTATAAAGTTTTCCATACCTTTGGTAACATAGACCCAAACCCTCGTGGTAGATACATAAACATCCTGTTTTCAGACACAAGGGACAAACATGTCCTTCCTTCATCATCTCTAAGACCAAGGACCTCCCTACTTCAGATGGTGGGGGTTCTTCTTGCCTTTCCCTTTTATGAAGGTTAGAATTTGATCCTTCTCTCATCCTATCCAGAATTAATAATATGGAATCCCACAGGAAATAATCCCATAACATTTCATTTAGAAGTTTACACCCCAAATGTCTTTAATCCCTTAGGTTATAAAAACAAAAGAGGATATGGAAACATAAAATCCCTTTCTCACTACCCCATAGCACCAACCTCATCTACTAGAAGATGAATGAGATCATGTGGTTTCTATTATATTTTTGCTTCCCCTTGTTTCTCACAATGATAATGACTCGCATGGTCTTAAAGGTTAGTGATGATAATGAAATATATATGATCAGATCCATGTATTGGCAGAGAATCCTTTTCTAGATCTTTCTCTCATCGTCTTTCAGAGGGCCTCCATTGGAATAGGTCCTCAAAGATTTGTATCAATCTCAAAGGCCCATATCCACTATGATAAAAACATCCAGAGGGCCTCTCTAGGAATGGGTCCTTCAAGTACCAATCCATCTCAAAGGGTCATACCCCCTATGATACATATCCTCAAATGAAGGGCCTCCTTTATTGGTGTAAGCCACAAGAACTGAACTACATAGACTTTGATTCCCATCAAAATGGGATATATAGGAATACTCCTTGAGGTCCAAACCCAACACCCCAAATTCACCCTAATTTTATCGGGACCACATTCCCAATAGGGTCATATCCATTCTAAGAGGAAACATCTCTTCAAAGTCCAAAGGCTTTTTTGTTGCAAGTCACACACCAAACATTGACTAGGAACCTTTCCCCTAGATTACTTGTCATATGATGTTGAACTACATGGTTTGGTCCCCTTCATATGACCATAAAATTTAAGATGTGCCCAATTAAGTGGAACTAGACTATGTGGTTTCTATTTCTTTTCATAAGGATATGTAGTATTCCCATCTCATAGGACTGATATTGACATCAAAACTACTCTCATCTTAATAGATAAAGATAAATTCTAGAGCAACCCACTATGTGGCTTAAAACCAACACCATCACAATAAATGATATAATCTAATCTAATCTGCATACAAAAGAGCGCTATCAATAGGGAATCTCATATACATATTAATGATTATAAAGTTTTTCATACATGCTAATAATTGATTTTTAACCCAAGGGAAACCCATGTTATGTTCATAATTTAATAAATTATTCACTAATATGTCTTAAATACTTAAGATTGTATAAAGTAGGAAATAATTTCCCACAAAAGGGTGTGATGATCCCCACCTCCAATACTCTTGACCAATGGGAGTCTCTAAGTGTCATTGGATCCGTTTCCTAATGACCACCAAACATTGGAATGTAGGTTCATGAAACAACTCGAATAAGGGAATTGTTGGGTGTTTTTGGCTCTATGAAAACCTATTGGAAGCCATTAAGAAATGTGGAGCCCAACATGAATAATTTTGAATTATTCAAACCCACACAATCAACCATTAACCTAAAAAATATTGTTGCTTACTTTCCATTGGAAATACCTACCTATCCTAATATATCCTTACTTAGCCTAAACCCCATCAACTTGAACCAAATAAATTGAGATCAAAGCAGTTTGATATAAAACAACCATACTCAAACTGAAATTACATGAGATGATTCTAAAAGAATAAAACATGAACATAAAACAAAAAAATTATCCATTAATTCATCATTAAATCTTATATCCAAATATATTTTCCATAGGTTGACATTTTATTTACAATTTGGTTTATGGTTAAATTGTATAAAGGTTTTTTTTTATTTTAATTATTAAAAAAATCGATTTACTTTATGATAGATATTATTATTATTATCGGTTCTTTTGAAACTAGTTATAATATTTATATTTTAATAGAATGACATTTATTCTTGGTATTATAGGAATAATTGAGATAATTGGCTTAGGTTTTTTGTTTATCAAGTTAAATTATCTGATATTTCTTTAAATTTTTTTTTCTTGTAAGAAGACACTTATTGTTGATGCACATGTTCATATATCTACTATATTCTATATGAATGGGAATAAATAAAATAGAAACATTGTAAATACTAACACCCAAGACTCAATTTTAATTTTATTTTAATTTCTCTTAATTTGATAAAATTTATTTCTTTTCATTATTATTTCATATTAATTAATGTAACTTATTTATAAATATAAATTTATGGACACATTGGTAGAAAACGAACCTAACAATTTAGGCCCAAAGGATCATTCACAACATGTATTATGAGTTGTGCATTGAGAGAGGATGCACTATCGACCTGGGAATAATCTTTTACCATTTAAATACTGGAATTTCAATAATATTTTTATGAATAACAATTTTGGAATAGTTAAATAGGAATAAATGAATGTTTCAATAAAATAAGTTACATAAAAAGTGTAAGAAAATTCTCGACACCAGTATATGATCAATGAACATATCATGAAATCCTTGTCTTCTCTTTATTATTTACCTCTAGTAGAGAGACTTAAGAATATTGATACTTGTTTGATTATTATACTCTATTTATGAGGATTCCTCTATTATTTCTGATAATTTAGGTATGGATGATGATGTTAATCCCCATGATGATGGTGGTGGTGGATATGTGAGAGATAATGATGGTGTTTTTGTAGTACATATTGATCCTGAGTGTGTTAGTGGTGGTAGGGGAGGTTCTAAACATATTGATACTAATTCTAGAAACCATTTTTTTAACTGTATTTTTGGATTATAATGAATATATTTTTCTCTATTAGGTATTTTTTTAATGTTTTTTCTCACTAGTAGTTGTGGTTTAGTGATTTAATATCTTTTTTATATTAAAAAATCACTACCTGTTTTTAATAATTTGGGTAACTTATAGCCATAATAAGTCCTAGTAACAATAGTTTTATATTTGATACCCATGTTTGTAACTATAATTTTATTAGAAACACCAATGGTTGTATAAATTTTACCAGAGGAATCATATCATGGTTATGAATATACATCCATAGGTAGTGCTTGTATCTATTTTTAGACACTTATTTCCCTAGAAGTAGGTTCCATAGTAGAATCAATAGTGGTTATAACATGATTTTTGAATTGTGTAATATCATTCAATAAAAATACAACATGAAATAATCCCTTAACAATCCATGTGATTTATCACCCTTTAAAACCCTGAGTTTTCATAAGGTGTTTCTACAAATTAAAAATATTCTAGGGGTTTCTTTTCTGATGAAGTAAAGGGTACAAAATTATTGAGTGCATTCACTTCACGATTCATTTCATAATAATTTTTTTATTTACCTCAAAAAAAGAAAGGTATCAATTCCTTGTGATTATTCTACTTAAAAGAGTAAATCCACTCCTTATCTTTAGAAAGAAATAAGAATTCCAGTCACTGAGAGAAACATCAGATCTTATTTCAACGTAACCATACCTAAATTTAAATGACTAGAAACTTCAAACCTCTTCGAAGGCCCAATGAAAAACAATTTGAGGATCAAGGTGGAAATGAGGATAAAAATATATTGGTTGAAATCCTTAATCATTAACCAAACATAGATAGATAAACTCTTGAGCATCCTCTATCCTTCTCGTTCATAATTACATAAACAACTATTTTTAATCATTAATTATTTGAAATAAACTTATTAAACATTATTAATTAGATTGAAAATTATTATTAATTAGTAATTATTATCAAAATCCTTATTTATTATTGTCAATAACATTAATAATTGTGATTAATTTCACTATTAATTATTATTAATAACATTATTAATTATTATTAATTAAATTGTTAATTTTTATTATAATTTATTAATTATTATTATTTTTTATATTATCATTATTTTTTATTTATTAAATTATTATTACTTATTTAGAATAATTAATAATTTATTTTTATTAGTGATGGGAAGAGTTTGGGTAGCTTGTAAATTTGGTGTTCCTGAACCCTAACGAATTTAGTTTTTCAAACCCCAAAATTAATTTATAAATTTTTTATTTTTTAACTATTTTACTTAACCTTGAAATAATATATTTTTAAATACTTTTTTATCTACCCTAACCCATTCAAAATCTTGTTTCAGTTTAGGAATTTTAAAACTCATTTATAAATTTATGATTAATGGATATTAAATTAAATAAATATATTTTTAAATTATCTTTATTAATTAATATGATAGTTACTGAACTAAAAAAAATTAGTTTAATTAAATCATGTTATAAAATTATTTTATAGATCTAATATGAGATAAAATAAAAATAAATAAATAAAAATATTAGATAACTATTATTTAAAAGTATATAATTAGATAATTAATAGTAAATAAAATATATCAGTTCTATTTTGGAATGCCTAAACACTACAAGCCTAACCCAACCCATTTGTTAAATAGGATTTGACTTCACTACCTTAACCCCATAAAAATCCAATTAGACATTAGTCTAATATTACATAATTAGATATGGTTGTTTAAGATACCTTTTATGGGTACTCATTATCATACTTAATTTTTATTGATCATTTATTGTCAATAATGTGTGATTATTAAAAAAATATTATTTTTAGATCATTAAAAAATAGGAAACATGAATCCGATATTAAAAATTATTTAAGGATTTCAAATACCCCTCCCCTATAATAGGGAGGTCACAGTGGGATATTAGATAATTTTTTTAGAATAATTTAATTAATACATTATCAAATTTAATAATAGTTAAAAAAAATTAAACTTTTATATATATATGTGTGGTTAATTGTATATACATAAACATATATATTAAATACAAAAATACTAATAAAAACATACACATGTTTTTAAAATAATTCATTAAGAACCTTAACTCTTTATTTTAATGAAGCTTTTACTTTTAAACTTAAAATAGGAACCTTCATTGACATTATATGCCACATCATTATTTTCTGTAAAAAAATGAATGTAATAGAATAAAAATTTCACAAATCACTATTTTTTATCTATCCTTATCTATCTCATTCTTGATTATTCAATAGATCATTGTATATCTTTTTCTATATTTATTATCATGATTTATGTCTATCTAGGTTTATGCAGCTACTTCTTCTGATTATATCACCTAGACACATAATAAAAACGTTTATGCTTGAGGTATTTAATCTTTAATTTAGTCTTCAAAATTTTTCATGTGTTCTTTTCTTACACTCCCATTTTGGTTTTTTAGTATCATTCCTAAAACTAATATGGAACCTTAAGGTTCAACATTTTTTCGATGAAAACCATATATTTCAGTTTTTAAATCCTTGTTGATTTAAATTTTTTTATAAATATAATTTTTCAGAATTATATTTGTCTTACTAGGGTATTTTATTTTTTAGATTTTATGAAAACCCTAATTTTATTTTTTATCCTAAATTATATTAATTTGATGACTAGTATAATATTAACCTATAGTATAACTCATTAAATTATTAGTGTTAAGATAAAATTTATCTCACTTTTTAATTGAGATAAATTATAGTTCATAATATTTAACTCAACTATAAAAACTAATGTATCTATTACTCTTATATTTAAAATTTTTCTCAATAATCCATTGAGAAAAGCTTCATTCTAGAAATTAATAAATGAATATCAATGTGAAAATTACTTTGGTTTTATTATTTATAGATACAATTTATCTCAAATAGTGGGTGAGATAAACTTATGGTCAATTTTTGAGTATTAAAAAATCATATAGAAGAATAATTTTTAAACAAAATTTATCTCATGTTTCTAATGAGATAAATTTCAAATGAAAAAATGTCAGGCCATATATTTTATCCCATATTTTGATGAAACTCATATTGGTGATTGAAATTTATTTCAATATTACACAACATTCATCGGGTGGGATATATAAATTTATCTCAACCAAATATTCAGATAAATTTATTGTCAATTGTTATTTTCTTTTTCTTTTTATATCATAAAAGGATAATATTTTAAATTTATCACATTCGTTAGAAAATATTTTTCCTTTACTAGATGAGAGTTCCAGATAAAATTACTTTAGTTATAATGTTTCTTGATAATTTTATTTTTATTTTTTTGATATTGGTTGAGATAAATTACTGCTCATTTGTGGCTATCAATATTATACATCGTTATCAAAAAAAAGTAATATTTATCTCAAACTAGTATTGAGATAAATTTGACATTAAGGCATCGATACTTTAAATACAGCATATTTTTTTATTATATGTTTTGTTTTAATTTATATAGTTAGATGATATTTGTCTAACGATCAATGTGAAAAATATCTACTACAAATATTATTATTCCCCATAATCTATATTTCCAAAAAATAGAATATTTTTATCACACTGATTTGGTGAGATAATTTTAACCTATTTGGCATTGGATAAATTTAAATTTTCATGTTAATATTTTTATATATTCAAATTGTTCCTTAGCTAATATTTTATGTCTTTTTCAAAAAATGGACTATAATTATTTTCCATTTAACAAATTATTATTCATGGAAAATATATAATTCTAAGTTTTGGAAAATAATTTTATCTCATATAGCTAATGGATAGAATATTTAATCATTTTGTTGTTTTCATAATGAACTAAATATTGAAAATAAATTTATCATTGTGTTTAAATAGTATAAATGTTAGTAGGAAACCAAATTTTAAAGAGGAAAAAGTTATTATAAATTTTATCAGGTTATAGGTGAGGTAATGTTCAAATATAAATCAAAATTATTTAAAGTTCTCATCAAAACATGATTTTTATATGAAAGATACACAATATAATAATAGTTTGAAATTTATCTCACTGTATGGGTGAAACAAATTTCAGTTATAGAACTATCAAATATAATAAGTTTATCCTCAATAATTATTTGTTTTCATATATGAATATGGAATCAGATATTATAATTAATAGAATTATATTATTGTTTATTCTACGAATGATCATCAAAGGTATCAATTTGTTAGATTAAATTTATCTCACCTTTATATTGAGATAAATTTCATTTATTAATAATAGTTTTTAGAAAAGTTTTTAATTAACTTCTTATTATATTATTTTACATATTTACTTATCCTTTAACTGGTTATTATGATTTCATTGTCCGTTAATATGATTAACACATAATTTTCTCATTTTTTAACTAATATATATCTTATTTGAGTTTTTATCTGTTTTTATTTCATTATTAAATTCCACGTTTAATGATAAATTTCATTCACTAATGTTACTAACTATTTATGTTATGTTTAATGACAATTTTTTCTCATGTGGTTTATAAGATAAATTTAAGATTATTAACCTCTATTTATAGGGATTCATTACTAAATCTAATAATATTTATGTTTGAAATATCCATAATAAAAAACTAATATGAAATTTATCTCACTTTATATGTGATATAAATTTCATATCCATAACTAACAAATATAGTTAGTTTATCCTTAGGGATTGTTGGTTTGTACATATGAAGATAGAATCAAATGTTATAATTCATGGTAGGAAATAATTATTTAATCTCTCAATGGTTGTGGGAGGTTTAGCTTGTTGAGATGAAATTTATCTCACCTTTATATGGAGATAAATATCACATGTCTATTTGAAAAATGGTTTTAACAAGTTTTATTCATGGAGTCTTTATATTTACCTATCCCTTAACCAGATATTATGATTTTATGATATGTTAATAGGTTTAACAAAAATTTATCGTATCTTTTATCTAAAATATATCTTATTTGAGTTTGTTACTTTTTATATTGTTTATTCAATATTAATTTAAAAGAAAATTTTAATTCCACCCACGTTGGTGAATAATTCTTGTATATTTAATGTGAAATTTTGGTTATGTGTTTGGTAATAAAAAAGGAATCTTATAAACTTCTATTTTCTATTACTAATTAGTTTCTCTAATATTTTTTTTGTTTGAAATCATCATAACAAAAAAATAATATAAAATTTATTTTAAAAAATGGTCGAGATAAATTTCTATAATATAATTGAAAAATATAATTAGTTTATTCCTATTGAAGGTTGGTTTATAAATATGAATATGAAATTAATTATTATAATTCAAAATAAGTAATGATTTTATATTATATCTGTTTGTATTTGTTGTTGTTTCTTTTTAGATGAAATTTCAAAGGTTTTCACATATTTGATAATTGAAAAATAGGTTTTGAAGTATTACAATCCTATTGTCATTATATTTTCACGTCCAATAGTTCGCTACTATAATTTTATTGGTTGTTAATAGGTTAACCATAATTTATCTCATATAAATTGTTGTCTCATACTTTAAAAAAGATAAATTTTCAATCACTATATCATTTTTAATTTTACTATATTTTTTCATATAAATGGATATTTAAATAATGAATCCAATATAAATATTTCGTATTGGTTGTCTTCAAATTTCTTGACCATAGTGAAAATCAAGATTTTAAAAGTGGTTTTTTTATTTTTAACATTTGTTAAAAATTGACTTTTATAATACCTATTTTGAAACCAAAATTTTAATGTCAGTTACTTTAAACTTACATTTAAAGGTACTTTCAAATATGGTTTTTTATAAAAACCTATGTTGAAAGTGGAAAAAATTGGTATTTTTTAAACTTTTACTATCTTTTTCATTAAAAAACAATGTAGAATGTGTGTTTAAACATCCGTTTGATGGAAACTGATATTGAAACCAACTTTCATGATTTCTTTTCTAAATAAACTAATTTTGATGGTTTAAAAAATAACAAATTTTTATTTTAAATTTCATTTTATATAAAAACTGATATTGAATGTTCCTTTCAACATTAGATTTTTTTTAAAAACAACATTGAAAGTTAATTATTTTTTTCAAAAATATTATAACATACACTAACCCTAGGCCAAAAACATGTATTCCAGTAGAAACAAATAGTATAATAATATTGAAAATAATTATCAAAAACACATTGTCTAAAATTTATCCAATAGAAATATAGACATACAAAAAACTATTAAATGTACATCAACATATGAATCATATATAAAATATAGTTTGAAACTAATCATAAAGGTGGTTTAATTATTTATTCATAAATTCTATAACATCATAAAAAATATCAAATTAATAAATATTATACAAATAAAAATAAAACAAATTGATGTAAAACATAGTAGTGTAAATAAACTAACCTTAGGAAAAGTCATCGTCATTTTGGTCATGATATTTTCAAAAGTGAAACTTAAAATATAACATCCAAATTCAAAACCTCTTTTATTACTATGATATTTTGGTTATGAAACAATAGTTTGAAATTAAGAAATTCTATATATGTCATACAAAACAAGTATTGATTAATATAATGTTTATTTAATTTTAATTTTATAGATTTAATTATGTCTGGTTTCTTAATCGTTATGTAAACATCTTTATGCTATTTAAATGACATGGATTTTGAAATATCAATTACCATGACATATATAATAATAAAATTTTGTGGTTAAATAACTTATAAAATTTAATAAAACTAATGAATTAAAAAAAATTAAACTTAATCAAACTCCACCTAATAAATATAAAAACCAATATATTATGGATTCTATAGGTTATAATTTGCATAACACCAGATGAAAAATTTAACAAAAAAATAAAATATTAATTAAATTTTAATTCATATTACTTCAAAATTATATTAGACTTCTTACCATTCATGTAATGGAAGAAATAAACACCAAATATCTACATTTTCTAATATTTTATATATATAATTATCTCTAATTTTATCCTTTATATATAAAACATATATTAAAATGAATTCTAGATCCATAAATCTATAAATTAATGTTATATATTATTGGATGAAAATACTTTAGATATTCCTAATTAGATATGTAATAGATTATGTAACTATAATTTATAATTACTTATAAAAATTGAAATAGAATTTTAAATTTAAATTGAAATTTACTTATATGAAAAACAACTAAAAGATAGGTATGGTGAGCTGATCTCAATTAACTAGATCCATGACACCTTTTTAAAATATTATTAATTTATATTATCTCCCACATATGTCAATGGTTATTGAAACTCATAAAATAGATCTAACAAAGTATATTTCTAATAAATTTTTTTATCCTATTAGAAGTATCTGAAGTTGTGGATTTCTAAATAAAATATTTATTTTTCACTTATTATTTTGATTTTAATTCTCATACATAATGTAAATGTAAGAAAACATTCTAAGTAATTTTAATTAAAATTAAATTTAAATTTAAAAATAACTCATACCTCATATGTCAATTCATGAAGAAGTCAAGCTAGGTATTGTAAAAAATGACTCCTATTATCTCTAACTCTTGTCACCTCCTCAGTAGGAAATAGAACTCGAGCACTTGGATCAGAAATATCGTGTACCAATACTCTTACCCAACCAATATATATATGTTTATGATCAACATAATCGCCCAAAATATTTAGGAATCCATATACAAAAAAATGTATATTGGGATCCCCAGCATGAATCTCATAGTACACAATGGGGTCTTGATGAGAGGGTAGAGAATCTTGGTGGAAAAGATACATAGGTTGTGTATAACTGGTTGTTTCTATAAAAATAGCTTGTACTTGAAATTAAATGCAACCATCTAATTAAAGATTAATCTCTCATAGATCAACCATCAAATAATATGTTTCTACCATGTATTCGTTATCCCTCAGTGATGTACTAGGATGACCAAAAACATTACTAATACAAACACCCCCTCATATCTTATTTTATTACTAAGGTTTTATTATTTTCATAAAAAAATAAAAAAAAATCCATCATACCCTTAGGGATAAATGTATCATATGTTTCTTTATGTTGAAGGGTGAACTAAATTGCTATATTAAAATTATATATTAGTGTAATGAATTTTCTAAATACTAATATTCTAAAACAAATAATTACTTGTAAATTTGTCACCTAATTTTATTAATGGATCCATAATAAATTTGTCATTTTTTGAAAGCCTCACACTTTTCAATTTTTAATGGTGATTTGTGAGAGATGGTGGTCCAACTTGAACCTCTTTAGAGCCAGTACTAGATTTAGATATTAATGTATCAAACTTTTCAGTAGTCATTTTCTCGTATATTAAATGATATATTACACATGATAATGTATGAGGGTATAAATTATGTGACTCAATATTTGGGTGAAATCTATTGTAAGAAAGTTACATAAGAATAAATGAACAACTCATTTTTCAATAAACAAATAATTTTATAAATTTATTTTTTATACAAGAATTGTCATACCATAAAGAATTCCTGCTACTGTATTGTGACAAATTCCTCTCATTTCTACAGATCTAAAAATATATACTTGAGGGATGGGTTTTTATTATGTCCCTCTATAAACAGATAAACTTAAGATACTTTTGTTTAAAAATATATCGATATAAATATCATAAAATATATTTGCCTCTTCTTATGATATTTCATCTTGTGAAATTTTAATATCATATATAATTAAATATATTATATATTAATCATGTGAAATATATACTATTTAAATAATTGGATATAAAAATTAGTTGATATATTTTACTATTATATACTTCCACAACCGATATTTCATCATCTTGTTGATTATCCTCCAATTATAATATAAAAGGTTAATCCCATTATGGATATTCATGGCTATATAAATCCTAAAACTATTTTTATTAGGTCGAACTGGATTGTTATTATCATAAAGTTCAATTCATTTCCTCTACTCCCCATGAAAAGGGAAAGTTTTGTTAAATGTGTAATCCCACATCTACAAACTCTGTGTATTATATTCTCTAAAGAAAAAGAATAGGACACGTCCCTAAGAGGTTAACCAGTAATGATGCCAATAATTTTTACAAAAAAAAAAGTTTAATTTCATTAAATCATTTAATTGTAGAATATATATTAATATAAAAACAAGAACATACCTAAAAAAGAGTTCATATACATCAATTTCAATCATTAAAATAGATAAATGTAATAAATTTCAATATACATTAATATTATTATAGTTAAATGATTATTAGTAGTAAAAAAATTATTTTTTCTAAATATGAAACGAATTATATCAATTATGTTAAGAAACACGGTTCAAAAAGTGAATATCTAAAACAAATGAATACAAAAAATATCCTAGTAAAAACCTGTGTCATTACATGTGGAAGTTTCATGAAATATTAGTGATTTCAGTCGTGTTAACCAAAAAAAGAGTTATTGAAACTGATAAATATAAAAAATAATTTATAATCAATAAAAATTATTAGAATCCAAATATTTAAATATTCTTGTAAAAAATTGTTTTTATATGTGTAAATTTTATTAAAAAAAATAATTATTTTAGCTTTTTTAAAATAATAATTTTTAACTAGAACTCATAAATATAAAATTTAACAAAAAAAGATAGAAATAATAAAAATATATTAATTTAAAAAGTCAAGTTAAAAAATATAGTTTTTTATGTGTAAGTTTCTAAAAAATAAAAAATTACCAAAATAATTGGGAGGGTAATGAATTTTTCCCCCATATACCTTCAATGTTATCATTTTATATAGCATGGATTATGTCTATATCACAGTCATTATTATCATTAGGTAATCTTGTAATAGAAGAAAAAACTTCATATAATTCCACAATATTATCTATATGATCATCACCCGAATTAGTTATTTTCCTTGTAAAATAATAGACAAATGGTTATTCAATAGGCTGGTAATAGAAAATATTAACTTCATTTGTTTCTCTATGATAAATAGATCTAATTTTTAGCTAAATCTTTTTATATCGATCGGTGTAAATCCAAAACCCTCATTTTCACACCATAGTTGTTATCAACCCAGTTATTCTTAAACACTGGTACTCTAAATTTTGTGTAATCAATCTTATATGTATCCTCAAAATAAAAAATTTTAGTTGAAGCATAAATTGTGTTTTTATCTTTTTTACTCAAAAAATGAAATGCTTTAACTACGACCATTAATCCACTATTTTGAAATGTACACTTATCAGATTTATTTTTTATATAAAATTTATAACTATTAATAACAAAACTAGTCCATGTGATCAAATTAATATATAGTCAACTTCTAAATGTTTTATTGTTTAGATAAATTAGTATTTAATTTCTCTTTAAACCAGGAAACAAAATTATTTTTATATCCATTCATGAACCACTATTCATTTATTCATGAACATAATTCCTTTAATCCCACAATATGAGACGATATATATGTTTCAACCTTACCTATGTTATTTAAACTATATTAATATGTTTGTATCACTTCATCATGTGTAATTAACTTTAACTTTAATCTATAGATCCATTTATATTCACTGTTAACTATTAAATGTTAGGATATAAGGATTCTAATGTGATCCACTCAATATAAATAATCCTTATAGAACTCAATCAACTCTTCCAATATAAATTTTTGAATAATAGAGGCCTCGGATTAAAAGTACCAGACCTTAAGAAATATATATATTCTAGAGAATTTAGACTTGAATTCACTTTCTTTATTCACAAAGATACTTTACATTTATAGATTTAGGGAATTCTGTCTTAATTCATACATAACATCCAACAAGTATAAAAATTGGACACTACTAAAATAGTATCCATAATACAAAAGTCTTTAAAAATAAAAAATGATTTATTTTAAAAACAATATTCACAAAATTCATCTTGTCTTCTTATTTTCTCTTACCCAACTATAAAACCTATAAAGAAAATTTAAAACTTGGTATTATAATAAAATATTATTTAGGCACATAAAAAAATAAGGAAACCATTAGTCTATGAAGACTTTTAAACACAAGAAATATATTCTTCTCATGCTTAAAAGTAACATATACTTAATTTATGGAAACATGTGGTTTCCATAAAACATATCAATAATAAACAAACCTTCTAGGTGACTATAGGAATTTATAACCATAATAACTTATTATTATGACCCTAATAGAAACCATATGTCATGTAACACTCATAGATACCTTAAAATGTAACCCTCTTGGCTGCCTTATGATATAACTACCACAGATACACTTGGAATAAATATTACGGTCAACATCCAACACACCCAATGCATTGGAGGGATATTCAAGACTCACCCATTTTAGTTTATAACAAATCCAAATATCATCATAAACCATGCCTCAGAACAATAAAATATTCAAAAACATGGATACTTGCATCATAAAATATTCCTTGAGAAAAATAAATTATTTTAAAAGAATATTGTTCACATAAAAAGAAAACAACATCATTGAAAATAACCATGTGATATTAAAAATTATTATTAAAATAGTAAAGTGACATGGATGTTGGAAATTAAATTCATTCCATATTTTCTTAAAAAAAATTCTTTTGGAATTTTGTTGAAGGTAACATTAAAAGTGGAATTTTAAAGGAATGTCCCATGCCTTAAGTATAAATTCCTTCAAACATGTTCAAAACTTTTATATAATGGTTTAGAAATGTTATTTACTTATTATAGAACTATATTCATATTTATACTACATTATATTATTTTTTTTATAACATATTTCCACCCATTTATTAATAATATATTGTTATTTTCATTATTTCGGGTGTGTTTGTTTCATTGTTTCATTTTCGGTTCATTATAGATATTTATTCCAAATGAAAATAATACTCTGGAAGTTGAAATAAATGGTATTCACCTAAATAAGGTTAAATTTTCACATAAATAATTTTAATTTATAGCATGGTGATGATTCATTTGATAAATTGTTTATTATAAAAGTTTATCTTATTTTGGTGGTGTTTTTGGCCTTTATGAGCTAGTGTGGTTTTGTTTAATATTATGGAAATATATTAATTCAATAATTTTAGTGAATATAATATATATATATATATGCCATTTTAAACAATTATAAGTGAATTTAAATTCTACATGAATGTAATAAATGGAAATATAAACTCATCATCGAAGAAGGTGGTGAATTGACACACCAAGGATGACAATTTCCTTTTTAATAATAAAATGGTGAAAATAAGAGATTTGATGATTGATATATCATTAACACAATAAAAATATAGTATATAAATTATATTCAAATTATTAGAATACTTTGGATTGGGGTGACGATAAGGTAGAGGTGAGAAATAATTTAAAAATGAAGAAGGGGGGATTTACCACTCAAATATTTTCTCCTTGACAACCTCCTTAAAAATTGGAATTGGACTTTTTGTGAGACCAACAACACTATAATGTGTAAAGGTATTAGGAGAATATAATTATTTATAGGATAGATGAGAAATAAGGCTCAATGAGAGGAAATTAAGTAGAGAAATGTGTCCCCTTTTTTAATTGAGGTGAGGGGTAATTTAGGTATTACAAAAAACATTAAAATATAATAATTATAATATAGAGGAAAAGAATTCCAAAATGATTATAAATATTAAGAGATTAAATTTTCAACCAAATCTTATAATATTTTTCCATATTCAATATTTTTTGTATATAATTTAATAAAATACTATATTCATGAAATGTATTTTTTTAATGTTTAACACGATTTATATCTATGACATTAAAAACATCAAAAATTGTTTAAAATTAGAAAACAAATATTTTAATATATCTTTGAAATGTAATAGTGGTCTTGATAATTCATTTATCAGTGAAACTATCTCAGATTATATTTATTTTAATATTTTTAATACCATTTATTTGATTTTCCTATTAAATTAATATTTATTGCATCATAATTATGAAAGTCTTTAATGTATTCATTCATGGAATAAAAAATAAAAATAAATTATCATGATTAATATAAATCTTTTATATTTTCAAATACTATTTATGGTAAAAAATATCTTCTGTAAAACAGTATATTAGAAAGTTATACCAATTAAAAGCTATAATGTGAACAATTTGACTTTATTTTAAATAAAATATTATAAGTAGATTAAAGTGATCCAAGTGGATCTATAAGGTCCCAAATTAAAAAAAGGATCATGTCTAAAACTTACTCACCAAAAATATTTCTACAAATTTTTATATCATTTAATGGTTCTTATAATATTTATTAATATCATTTTATTAATATTTTTTCTTTTGATTGCACTAGTACTACATCATCATTGCATAAGCATTAATATTAATAATTGCATATGTAAAAAAATAAAAATAAATTAATATCATAAAAAATTAATAGGTTTGAATATAATATTTTAAATTCATTTATTATGTAGATTTACTAAAATCCATATCAATATAACTTCTTTGATTTGTTAATTTGACTTTTCATACCTTGTGAAATCATTACACAAACATTTAGATTAGATTCAAGTTATATTTCCCTATAATTAGAAACTATTAGCAAAAAATGACAAATATACATAATAATTAGTTAAAATTAGTGAAAAAAAATTTTATCACTCAATTATTATCTATAAGAAACTAAATTTTACTTCGTCAACACTACAGTGAAACTACATCGGAATTAACAATGGTTTACATATTTATCATGAAATAAATTTTAATTTTCATCTTCTGAATTTTTATTATAAAATATTTACTTATAATTTCATAATTCTGTCAACAGATATGTTAAATAAGTTTTATATCATGACTATATCTTCAAGAGTCCACAAAAATTCTATATTTAAAAACTATAATTTTTATTATTCCATAAAAAAAATTTAGAAAAATATCAAAAATTCATACTCAAATACTTTTCGTATACTGAATTCAAAAAATGAAATTGGTTTTATCAAATTAAAAATATATCATTTGAAAAATAATATTTTTAATATAACCATATAAGAAATTGGTTTCATAACATTATTTATTTTAAGAATTCTTACCAAAATGAATTCAACTATTTAACTCAAGAATACTAACAAGCATGTAAAGAAATTATTTCATCAATACCTAGGTTGTTTCATTCTCCCCCTTCCACTTTTTGATACGTTATCCTTTAAATTTTATTCATATATTAAACAAATCTTAATACCTTTCTATTATAGTGTTTTCATATTCCCTTGTTTCTTTTTCTACCGTGTGGTTTCTCTAGAAAACCTTAACCTAGTGAATTAATTAATTCTGTAATGCATGCTCACTATGATTAGGAATCCAAATATGATTTTACTTATATGAATGGTTATCTTCTAACTGAGATTCTTTATGCATCAAAACATGAGATGAATCTGACACATATATTCTAAACATAGAAACATGAAAAACAATGTGTACCAAGGATAAATGTGGAGGTAAGGAAACACAAAAGAAAACTAGTCTAAATTTATCCTGGATTTCATAAGGTCCAATGAACTTTGGAATTATCATTCCTTTCTTACCAAAACACATAACACATTTTCATTGATAATTTTTTAGGAAAACATGATCACTTACCTTTAAATAAAGGTATTTCCTCCTATTATGTACAAAAATTTAATTCCAGATCAAATTTTTCCTCATGTGTTGCTAGACCATTTTTACATTATTATCCATGTACTCTACTAATTTTTTCCCACTAACTTCATTACACCTACTTTATCCAGAAAAAATGATGTTCGATGCAGTTTCTATATAATACCTCAAAGGTTCCTTTTGTATACTGGAATGGAAATTGTAATTGTAATACAGTTCAAAAAATAAATGATGTTGATCCTAACATCCCTGGTAATTTATTAAAAAATAAAAAAAATGACTTCCAAGTTCTGAATTTTTCTTCTTTTCTTCCAATTAGAGTGAGGATAAAAGGTTGCACTCGTGTTTAATTTAGTTCCCAACAACTTCAAAAGGAATTTCCAAAATTTAGAATTAAACCTTGGATCACGCTCAGATACAATGGATAGAGGGACTCCATGTAACCTAATAATCACTTTCAGATACAGCCAAGATAGTTGTTCTAAAGAAATATTATCTCGAATAGGAAGGAAATGTAGATATTTAATTATGCTATTAAAAGTAACCCAAATAAAATTATTACCTTGAGAAGTATTTGGTAGTCCCACAACTAAATCCATTGAAATATTTTCCCATTTCCATTCTAGGACTGGAAATGGATAAATAATCCCTTTTTTAGTTTTCGTTCTATATTAACCTACTGACATGTCAAACATTTCATGGTTAATTTAGAAATATCTATTTTCATTCAATCAAACTAGTAGCACTCATGAAGGTCTTTGTACATCTTAGTACAACCAGGATGACTAAAAATAGAGATTTATATGCTTCACTTAACAATTCTTTCTACAGTTGGGAATCAAAAGGCATGCATAATCTCTTTACAAATCTCAATAAACAATTTCATCAATTTTAAATACAGGAAACTTACATTTATTAACAAACTCTACACTTTTTTGTAACTCAGAGTCTTACTTATAAGAATTCTTAATTCTATCTAATAAATATGACTACACTAACACCTGAAACAAAATTGTGTAATTTCCTACACCCACAACTTCCATTCCAAAATTTATCAAATCATAAATCAAATGGTAATCTTTCACATGTAACAAGGTTAATGATACATGGTGTTTCTGATTCAAGGAATCCCTCACTATTTTCTCTTTTACAAGAAGGTAATTTATCATGCAATCATAACCCTTTATCCATTCCAAGAATATTATTTGCCTCATGTTCAATTCCTTCTAAGTGAATATATTGGTTAAAATTTTATGATTAGTATATTTTTTACACTTGGGTCCATATGAATTATGAAATGATATTTTTAAAAGAAAATATAATTCCAAATCACATGTAGGATAATTTAACTCATGAGTTTTTAGTTGTCTCGAAGAATAATATTTTAATTGATCAATCTGCATCAGAACACAAACATGCCCCTTAAATGAATAATCACTATCAATGAAAAAAATCCCCATTTCCTGATTATGAGGCCAAAACTAGAGAATTCACCAATATTTTTTTAATTCCAAAAAAAATCACCATAATCTTTTGTCTAGATAAATTTAACTTCTTTTCAAGTTAACTTAATAGGTGGGACAAATAACCATAAAAAAATTTCAAAAAAACAAAATTAATAGCCTAATAATCAAATAGGACTTAAAATCTCATTAACATTTTTTGGTATTAATAATTCATACACTAGTTTTGTTTTGGTGGTATCAACTAATATGACATCTTTATTGACAATTTTCTTAAAGAAAGAAATCGGTTGTAACCAAAAATCACATTTTTTTAATTTTCTATACAACTTATTTTCTTTGAGATTTTTGAGGACAATATTTAGATTTTTTCATGATACTTATATCTTTTTGAAAAAATGATATTTTCAATAAGGTCGTATTTATCTCATGTATTCTTAACTAGAGACCTTCATCGATCATCTAAATCTTCAAAGTCATAAATTGATAGGGTTGAACTTTGGAATTCTGAAAATCCGATGAAGTCAAATATATTTTCCATGGTATTGTTCAATCCATTGGAAATCACTAGATCTAAGATTCCCCTGAAATTTAGAAGATATTTCCTACAACAATGTTTAACTACTGACATATTCCATTTTTGTGGATCTAAATGATCTATTATATGGATACCACCTCCATTTATATCTTGTTTCAAAGGATTAATCTTAGAAAAACTATTCATTTTTTATTCTAACCATTCTGGGTTAATAATTTATAAGTATGTCATCCTCTCAGTGCCTTCCCAACACGACTTCTATGTGTCCTCTGTGGAAAACCATTTGGAATCAACCTTGTAATCGTTAAATTATATATCATTACTACTTAACCATAACTTAAATTTAATTTATGGTATTTAATTAACATCATTCATACCCATAAAGTTATCTAAACCGTTCTTTGATACAAACTATAAGGACTTGACCTTAAACATTACAAATTCTGGAGAATTTAGATTGGAATTCACATTCTTTGATTTCCCAAGATCTTTTGGGTTTATGGTTTTAGATAATCAGGTCATAAATTATACATAACAACCAAAAATTATAAAATTTGGAAACTACTAATATAGTATCCATAAAATAAAATTCTTTAAAAAATAAAACATGATTTCTTTTCATGAAAAATATTCATAAAATTCAGCATGTATTTTTCTTTTCTCTTAACCGACCATAACACCTATGAAAACATTTTAAAACATAGGAAGAAAAAAAAATTACTAGTAAGGGACATATAAAAATAAATAAACCATTATTATATGAATACTTATAATCACATAAAAGATATACTTCTCACTCTTAAATGTAACATATAATTAATTTATAAAAGTATAAGGTTTTTATAAAACATTGAAAGCATAAACAAACCATTTAAGAAACTAGGGGAATAATTTTCTAACCATACTTGATTATGATTATAACCCTCACAACTACTATATTACTGGTAACCCACACGTCTACCTTACAATGTAACCCTCATGGAAACTTTATGATGTAATTATCATAGTTACACTTAGAATAACAATTACAGCCAACTTCCTATATACCCAATGCATTAGAGACATGTCCTGGACCCACAAGTATTTTTTTTATAAAGAAACCAAAATTAATCAAAAACAATTACTATAAATGATAATATCATTATAAAACAAGAATACTTGCATTACAAAAACATTCCATGAGGAAAATCACTTTTTTTAAAAGAATATTGTGCACATACAAAGAAACAAATTCTTTGAAAATAATCATATAGTAGTGTAAATTAATATTAAAATAGTTAAAAAAGATGAAAGCTTTAAATTCCATTTTTTCTTTATATTTTAAAAAAACTTTTTGAATTTTGTAAAATGTAGCATTAAAAGAGAAATTATAAAGGAAATTACCTTCCCTCAAGTTAGACTTCCTTCAAACATGTTCAAACCACTTTTATAATGTTTTAAAGTGTGTTATTAATTTTTTAAAGAACTATATTCATATTTATAACACCTTATATGATCTTTTTATAACATAATTCAACCCATTTATTAACAATATTTCGTTATTTCCATTGTTTTGAGTGTGTTCATTTCATGGTTTCAAGGTTGGTTCATTATGGATTTTCATTACAAATGGAAATAATAATCCAGAAGTGGAAGGAAATGGTATTAATAAACCTCTATAAGTTTAAATTTCCCCATAAATCATTTTTACTTCTAAAGTTAGGATAATTAATTTGATAAAATGATAATGATAAAAGTTTAGTTTAATTTGGCAGTTTTTCTGACCTTCATGAATTAGTTTCATTTTGTTTAATATAATGGAAATATATTAAATCCATAATGTGAGACCATATAATATATATATATATATATATATATATAATTTTAATCAGTTTTAAATCATTCATATTAAATTTAAACTTTTCATGACTGTGGTAAAGGGAATCGAAAACACATCGTCCAAGAAGGTGGTGAATTGACACACAATGGACAACGATTTCCTTTTTATGAATTCAAGGGGAAAAAGGTATTTTAGGATGGATATACCATTAAAACAATAACATTATAGTACGTATATGATACAATATTCCTAATGAAACTTTGGATATGGGTTTCAGATAAGGTAGAAGTCAGAAGGAATTAAAAAAGGGAATAAGGAGCAATTTTCCTCTTGAATATTTTCTCCTTGAGAACCTCTTTAAAGAACTTGTAATTGGTATTTTTGTGATATCAACAACACTAGAATGTGAAAAGGGTTGAGTAGAAAAGAATTTTTCATTGTATAGATGAAAAAAAGGCTCATTGTTCTGAAATTAAGTGAAGGAATAAGTCACCTTTAATAATTGAGGTGAGGGGAAATTTAGGAATTACTTAAAATATTAAAATATATTAACTCTAATATAGGGGTAAAGACTTGAAAAAGACATAAAATAAAAATAGATAAAATTTTAAATGAAATATTATCATATCTATCCTTACTCAAGTGTTTTGTGATTTTTAAATAATTTAATAAAATATTATATTCATGAAATATAATTTTGTTCAAATAAAACATGATTCATAACTATGACTTTAAAAACATCAAAAGAATATTTAAAATTATAAAACAATATTTCATTATATATTATTAATGTTATAGTTATCTTTATAATCCATGTATTAACTTAATTATATCATATTGTATTTATTTTTATTTTTAAAATATCAGTTATTTTAATTTTCCAATAAATTAATAATTGATTCACCATTATTATGCAAGCCTTTAAGGTGTTTATTTTTTCCAAAAAGTAAAAAATAAATTATCATGATTACGAAAAATATTTTATATTTCCAAATACTCTTTATGTTTAAAAACATATTTTGTTAAACCATATATTATAAAGTTATACTAACTAAAAACCATAGTGTGAACAACATGACTTTATTTTAAATAAAATGTTATAAGTGTCTTAAAGTGATCCAAGTGGATTCAAAAGGTCCAGAATTTTAGAAAAATATGATAGTGAAAAACACTCAATCATCCAAAAATATTTATTCAATTTTCTAGGTCATTTAAAAGTTCTTATAAAATTAATTAAAATCAATTTATTTATTTTCTTCTTCTTCTTGAACAAGAACTATATCATTGATGTGTAAGCATTAAGGTTAATAATTTTGTATATAAAAATTAAAAATAAATAATTTTCATAAAACTAAATTAATTAGTTTCTATATAATATTTTATATTCTTTCATTATGTAGATTTACACATATCCTTGTCAAGACAACATCTTTAATAAGTTAATTTTACTATTGTTGCCTTGCACAAGCATTGCATAGGCATCTGAATTAGATTCTTGTTATATATCTATGAAATTAGAAACTATCATCCAAAAACATAAATTATACATAATAATTAATAAAAAATTAATGAAAATAATTTTTAGCACTCAATTATTATCTACAAGGAATAGAATTTTACTATTTCAATGATGTGCATGCACAGTATCGGCAGTGACAATTTTTTTTTAGATTTATCATGAAATAAATTTTAATTTTCATGTTCTGAATTTCTTAATTTACAATATCAATATTATAAATTCCTAATTTATTCATTACATATGTTTAAAAAATACCATTATTATGTCTTGATGATGTTACAAAAATACTGTATTAAAAAACTATATTTTTTACTATTCTTGAAAAAAAATCATAATATTCTAAACAATTCATACTACTATAATTTAAATATGCTGAATTAAAATATAAAATTAGTTTTTTCATATTTTAAATCTATAATATGAAAAAATTATATTTTAAATATAACCATATCAATTACTGTTTTAATAAAATTGTTTATGTTAAAATTACTTAAAATAATGAATTCAACTATTTAATTAATTAATACAATTAAATATGAAAGCAAATTATTCTATTAGTACCTAGGTTGTTACACTTGTTTATATATATTTTTTAAACATTCCTTCAAAAGTTTTATATATAATTCAATGAATGCATGTAATTTATATAAACTATCTCATATATTGTTATCTATCACACCAAATGAATCACCAAATAAATCATTATATCAAGAAATAATTGTGGAAAATACTTTTATGGATAAACAATTAAGGGGATAACTTCAATAACCAACAAATATAAATAATTTTGATCCATTTATTTGGTAAAAATATAATTAAAAAAATAACAAAACATGATGATGGACTTTGTGATAGGTATCTGCAATATTCCATATAGTGAAACTAGTACCATCTATTATTAATAACTTGTGACAGTTGTAAAGACCCAAAGTTTTATCAATGGAATTCCCTTATTATAATTAAATCATATATTATAATCACATAAAAACATATTATGAAACACGATTCCACATCATTCTTAAATTAAATACTAAATTCTATGGGACCTTTAAACATTATTTTTCCACTTCTGTCATTTGAATTTCAAAAATCTGACATACACGGTTTCGATCAGTAAGATGTTTGGAGTCTGACCGGACAAACATGATTTTTGGTAAATAGTAACATATCCTTATGAATATAAATTCTACCCATATGAGTATTAATATGTCCCTTATGAATATTAAATCATCCAAGTGAATAGGAACCTTACCAATAATAGTATAAATAAAATCTATCCATCCTATAAATGAAAATATGATATAATTATATTATAGTGTTGGTAGTTTCATAAGTTATAAATATTTAATGATTAATTTAATAATTTAAAAGAAAATTTATTTTCATAAAATGTTTTCATAAACTAGTATTTTGATGTCTTATGATTATATAATAATTTTATGAGACCTTAATAAATTTTCCAAAGTGTTACAAAATAAATTTTAATTTTAAAATGTTTATTTCCTAAGTAAATGATGAATTTATTTAAAAATTAAATTAATCAAATTTAGAAAAAAAAAAATTTATAAAATAGATTTTTGTTTAGGATTATACACTTTGAAAAAATATTTGGTGATTTTTTGGGATTTTTTTTTGAAATACTTGAATTTTTACTTAATAGAAAAATATGGTTGTTTACGATAAATGCTAAATACGAGAATTATAGAGTCTTGGATGATTTAATGCTGATGTAACCACCATTTTTTATAACTCTCATTCTCAAGATACTATATTCATTCATGGAATCCCCACTATTTCTTTCCGTGTGAATAAATAATAAATTAATGATTATAATATTGAGAAAACCCTTCTCCCCTCCACTATAAATATCACCACTTACAACCTCATTTCCTTATACCTATCAAGCCTCAAGACCTATAAAAATTATACCCAAATATCTTCCCTATCCCATCCCCCATATATAAGATCTCTTGGTCCCATTAAAATACCAAGCGTAGCTGCCTTGAAGTGGATCTCAAGAGGACTATTCAAGAGGTAATTCCTCTCTCTCTCTCTCTTCATTCAATTTCCTTTCAAATTGCATTTCTTTTATTCTCTTATCCTCAAATTATCTTATCCAAATTTCATGATAACTCTATTATGATTGATATATTGGTATTATAACATATTCATGGGATATTATTCATTAAACTCTTCTCATTTCCTCTTTTTTTATAAAAATGAAATTGTCACCTGTTATGTGTTAATTTACCTACATCGTGGGTGATTGAATTCGAATTTCATTCAACGCCTTAAAGGATGTCAATAATCCCATTAAATGGATAATTTATACTCCATGAATATAATTAATAACATGAAATATCATTTTTGTATGTTTATCCATGTTCTATATGAACTTTTATTCATGTGTATAAGTGAACCGTTCATCAAAACTAAGAAAAAGAACACTCTCGAACAATGAATTTAAAATCTATAACTCACCCAAAGGCCCATAAAAGAAATTAATAAAACCGTAATGAATAAATTCCATTTATAAAAGGTTATTTAAGTGTTAATTAATGAATCCAATGTGATTATACAAGACATTAAATTGAAGAAAACATTCAGACACAAGATTAGGGGAATTATTGAACCCAACTTTCTTTCTTCAAGTTTTCCTTCTTTAACTACATTTTTAGTATATTTATTGCTTAAAAATAATTTCTTAATCATTATATTACATTTTATGTGATATAAATATTTTCCACTGGAGTTTATGTCAAACACAATGTTTTCCAAAACAACTCTTCTTTCAAAAACACACCTTTTTCTTCTCACTCAAGGTTGATGGTTCTTGTATCAACAATGTTATATCCTATTTCAATTAGGAACCCAAATTTTATGAATGTATTATTTATTAAATGAAACCCATTCCTTTCCATGGGTTAGTTATGTCCAATATTGATATATGTTTTATTTGGCATTCATGATAATGTTAACGTTACGACGTGACGGGTGCGTCGGGAATTATGTAGCACTCCAATGCATTGGGTAATGTAAGGAACCTAATGAGTAAACTGAAATATTCATGAAAATGATGATATATTTGTTCAAAATTAATTTTAGTAGTTAACCACTAAGACATAGGGTTTCATTTTTATTAATTGTCTCATTGCAATACTTTTATTAATTCTTCCTGTCATGTTTATGATCTTATTCCAATGTTATGGGGATAATACTTTTTCTCACCCCATGTTGTATTGTATCATGTTCTTATGCTCTTAAGTGGATTTTTGATCACCCATTTTTTATTAATAACCTTAGGTGATTATGTGTACTAAGGAGAACTCAAGGTCTAAAAAGAATCTAGAGAAGAAGAAATTATATAAATATTTATGTTTTATGTTTTAAAAGTTATGTATGGCCGTAGTTTTATGAAGACCCTAAACCTGTGTCTCCTCATGGTATATGTTTTTAAGTTTTTTATCATTAAAATTACTTAAAGGTAATTTAATAAAGTAATGTTTCCTATAGTTGGTATCAGAGTGAAGTTTTAGTTAATTTGGGAATTTGTATTAGAGAACGATAGTGACAACCCCAAATATAAGACTAAGTATATATAGGAACATAATAATATTTTCTAAACATATGGATCCCATGATATATGATTTTGGAGGTAATTTCACAATATAATAAATGATTTTTTCTTTACTTGTTGAATTATTTTCTCTTCTAACCTTTTCTATTTTAGAAAATGGTGGGAACCAGGAGAAACCAGGCCAACAACCCATGTGAGGAAAAATGCAGTGATTTCTCGAATGACATCCTCAATGCTTTGGGAGGAGGAGTTCAAAACTTCATGAAGATTCTTACCCAGTTGTCTCAATTTATGAAAAATAACCTGAATAATTTGGAACATATTCCTTCAACTAAGAGGGATCAAATGGATGTCTAGAGTTTTATTCAGCAACGACCATCGACGTTAAGTAAATCTTCTGATCATCTTATTGTGGAATAGTGGGTCAAATCAATAGAGAAGATATTTCTTGGGATTCACTATTCTAAGATGAATAAGTTGACTCTGTTTGTTTATCATCTCGATGGAGAGGTCGACCAATGGTGGGATTTGATTACAAACACCAAGATGGGGGAGGAAATTGAATATATGGAGTGGGAAGACTTTAATATAATGTTTCTTAGAAATTATTTCCTATGAAATATTTGTATGAATATGGAGATAGAATTCATAGAGTTAAAGAAAAAGGATGGATAATCTAACATGTCCTAAGAATAAAATTTCATAATGATTTTAAGGTTCTCTTTAGGTTTTGTTATAAAAAATGATAGAAAAATAGATAGATTTTTAGTGGATTAAAACCACACCTATTAAAGAATCTTGAAATTTGAGACTTTGGGAGTTATGAAGAAGTTTTTTGATGTAATCTCATAGTGGATATGAAGTTTTTAGAATGGTCCCATGGCTATGGGGATAAGAAAAGAAATATGTAGTTTAATGTCGGAGGATATAATGAGAAATGTTGTAAGAAAACTCAACCACCCACATATAAAAAATGTGGGAAGAAGAATCATGGGAACTGCCTTAGAGGGATGGGAAAATTATTAAAGTGTGGTGGTGAAGGCCACCAAGCTCATGAGAATTGAGAATACTTGAGAAAGTTGGAGAATATGGTGGGGGAAAGGAGAGAACCACCCATTGTCAAATGCTAAAACTTTAGGGAGAATGGGCACTATACAATCCAATGCACTAAGCCTCTAGCTCTCGATAGTAATTACAGTCATCATCCACCAAAGTTAATAGATTAAGTGAAGGATTATTCCATCACTACTATATAAGTGGATAAATAAAATTAAATCAAACAAGGTACACTTCCTATTCACTCAAGAATGGAAAACATATTATTTGATTTTGGTTCTACAAATTCGTTTATATCATGGATGTTTACTAAAATAGTATAATCAAAGCCCCAAAACCTTGAAGTATAGATATATATAAAAACACTAAGTTGTGAAATCATTTCAACCCAAGTGTTGGACTCTTCACATGTTGGCATATGTGGGAAGATTCTTCCAGTGAATCTCGGGATACTTACCTAGGTGAAACTCGATGCTCTAATCGAAATGGATTGGATCTCATTATGTAGAGCATATATAAACTATCAGGAATAGTAAATATATTTTTATATTCCAAATCTTCCCATGCTCCAATACAAATGCAAGTAAGATTATGAATCTCCTTTAAAAAATACTTCAATAGTGTGGGTGTTGATTCCCTATGAAGAATCATACCTCGCTCAAATGGTTGAGTTATAGGAAGGTATAAACCTTGGGTAAATTCCCATTATGAGGGAATATAGTGATGTATTATTTGAAGAGTTACTCTGACTTCCCCCAAATTGTGAGGTAGATTTATCAATAGAACTCATACCTAGAACTACTCCTATCTCAATGTGTCCCTATAGGATGGATCCTATCGTACTGGAGGAGTTAAAAAAGCAGTTGCAAGAGCATTTGGACAAAGGGATCATACACCCTAGTGCATCACTATGGGGTGCACCAATACCCTTTTTGGAGAAGAATAATGGATCAATGTGTCTATGTATCAATTATAGTGAACTCAAAAAGATCACCATAAAGAATAATTATCCTCTACCAAGGATTGAAGAGTTGTTCAATCAACTGTGAGGAGATAATTACTTCTCAAAGGTGGATCTTCATATGGATATTTTCAGCTACAGGTGAAGAAAGAAGATATTCATAAGACTATATTCTATACAAGGTATAGAAACTATGTGTTACTGTTGATTCCCTTCAAACATACTAATGCCCCTTCAGTCTTGTAGGATTTTATTAATAAAGACTTTAGACAATACCATGAAATTTTTTTGGTAGTTTTAATTTATGATATTATCATCTACTCCTAGATTAAGGAGGAACATGGAGAACATATGAGTCTTGTGTAGGAAACATTTTGAAAGGAGAAGTTGTACGCCAAGTTTAGAAAGTGTGACCTTTGGAAGAAACAAGTTGCGTTCTTGGGACATGTGATCACAAGTTAAGAAATTTATATGGACACTTCAAAAACAAAGTTAATTTATGAATGGATTAAACCCTCTAGTGTCATGAAAATCTGTAGTTGTCTTAGACTAGCTGGGTACTACCAACTTTTTGTGAGAAATTTCTAATGATTTTCAATTCCACTGACTAAGTTAACAAGGAAATGGGTGAAGTATATATGGACCAAATAATGTGAGGAAAGCTTCATGGAGCTAAAGATAAGGATGATGACTGAACTTGTACTCACATTACTAAATATCGGAGAAAGTTTTTTTATTTACATTGATGATTCCAAGAAAGGCTTGGGTCTTGTACTCATGAAAAATGATAATGTGATAGCCTATACCTCCCAACAGTTGAAGATCCGTTACTAGAACTACCCAACGCATGATCTGGATCTAACACTTGTGATTTTTTCTTTGAAAATATGGCATCACTGCCTTTATAGAGAGAATTGTGACATATATATTGATCACAAGATCCTAAAGTATATATTCACTCAAAAGGTGCTCAAAATGTATCCAAGGAGATGGTTTGAGCTAATCAAATACTATAATTTCTCTATTCATTATCATCCTGTCAAGGGGAAAAAGGAAGAAGAATCTATAAGTAGAGAAAAACATAATATTTTATCCATGTTGTGGATTGAGAATGGCCATATCTTCATGCATATAAAAATTATGGATTTGGAAATCAAGATGGTAGGGAATACATCCTACCTTTACCAAACTATTTCCCAGCCATCTATCCAAGAGAAGATTGTGAAGGCACAAAGGGATGATCCAGAGTTGTAAAAGAAGTTGAATGGAGTAAATGAATGGATGTTGTAAGAGTTCTATAGCGATGATGATAGTTTGATTCAATTTGGAACACGACTTTGTTTGCCTTAATCACCTAGGATAGAGAAGGAGCTATTTTATAATGCACATAGCTCCCCTTTCTCTATCCATACTGATAGAACCAAGATATTACATGATCTATGATAACACTTATAGTGGGGAAACATGAAGAAAGAGATTTCTTAGTATATCTGAAGGTGCTTGATATGTCAGCAAGTTACGGTAGATAGAAAGGAGTCCCAAAGGATTATAAAACCAAGGCATATACCAATGTGGAAATAGATGAATGTCACTACAGACTTTTTCATGGGTCTCCCAATGATATCCAAAGGAAATAATGTGATATGGGTTTGGGTGGATCGACTCATCAAGACTGCCCACTTTATCGCAATTTGGGAATATCTCTCTCTTGAAAACCCTGAAATGATATGTGTGAAGGAAGTGGTGAGACTTCATGGGGTTACACTCCCGTTTGTCTCTGATTTTGATCTAGGGTTCACATCTAGATTCTAGAGGAGTCTCAATCATGTTTTGATTACTGAATTAAATTTTAGCATGGCCTATTATTCCAAAACTGATGGCCAGTCTGAAAGGAATATTCAGATTCTTGAATATATGCTTAGAGCCTACATATTAGATTTAAAATATAGATGGTATCAGCATCTCTCATTGGTTGAGTTCTCATATAAAAATATATTCCACTCAAGTATTTAGAGGGATTTATATGAATCTATGTATAAAAATCAATGTATAAATCCAACTTTTTGGGAAGAAGTTGGAGAAAGAAAGATTCATTGACATGATCTTGTGCAAGAGATGACAGAGAAGGTTTAATTAATCTAGAAATATATCAAATCTTCTTAGAGTCAGAAAAATAACTATGATAACAACCATTGAAGGGACTTGGAGTTCACTATTGGAGATAAAGTCTTCCTTTGAGTATCACTGTGGAATAGATTAATGCAGTTTGGAAATAAAGGGAAGTTAAGCCCAAATACGAGGCACATTATGCACTATGGGAGCCCTCAGTCGCGGAGGCCGCCGCCATCCTTGCTGGATTAAACTTCGCAAAAGATTGCGGTTGGGATTCCATTCACATCGAATCCGACTGTCTCACTGTAATCAATGCCATCAATCTCACTAATGGCGGGCTTCAACCTTTCGGTCCCATTATCCGGTGTATTCAATCGCGGAGACACGGCTTCAAGTCCTGCAATTTCTCATTTATTAGAAGGGAAGCGAATGAAGCCGCTCACAAGATGGCAGGCATTGGCCCTCCCTACGAGGATTTGCTTTGGCTCAATCATTTTCCATCGTGGTTATGCTCCTGTATTTCTGCTGATCTCCATCATTAATGGATCCGTCTTATTTTGTTGTCAAAAAAAAAAAAATATATACATTGGCCCATTTGAGATCCTTAACCGTGTTGGAGTTGTGTCTAATTGGAATGAACTTCCAATTAATATGGATCATGTTAATTATGTGTTTGACATATCAATCTTGAATATGTACATACCAGATCCATCACATGTACTGAACCTAAAGGTGGTACAACAGGAAGATGGTCTCTCTTATTAGGTGAAGTCAGTAATGATTTTGGACTGGATATATAAGGTTATAGAAAACAAGACATCCCACCTTTTCGAAGTGTTGTGGAGGAATGATAAGTACTAAGAAGAAACATGGGAACCATAAGAGGTGATGAAGGATAAGCACCCTCACCTATTTATGTAAAATGAAATTTTGAGGGTGAAATTTCAAAAGGGGGAATAATTTAAGGAACCAAGGTTTTATCAATAGAATTCCCTTCTTATAATTATTTCATATATTACAATAACATAAAATCACATCAAGAAACATGATGCCACATCAGGCTTAAATTAACTACTAAATTCTGTGTGACCTTTAAACATAATTTTTTCACTTTTGTGGTTTGAATTTCAAAAATCTGACATACATAGTTGCGATCGGTAAGATTTATGGAGTCCAATAGCACAAACTTAATTTTGGGGAATAGTAACATACCCTTATAAATATTAATTCTACCCTTATGAATAGTAATATGACCCTCTTTAATATTAAATTGTCCAAGTGAATATAAACCTTACCGATGATAGTATAAATAAAATTTATTCGTCCTCTAAATGACTACATGATATAATTCTGTTATTGTGTTGGTATTTTTATAATTATTGAATATTTCATGATTAATTTAATAATTTGAAATAAAATTCATTTTCACAAAATTTATTCATTAACATTTATTTTTGAGGTCTTATGACTATATAATAATTTTATGAGACCTTAGTAATTTTCCAAAGTGTTACAAAATAAATTTAAAATTTAAAATCTATAGTCTCCTAAGTAAATGATGATTTTAATTAAAAATTAAATTAATAATATATGTAAAATTATTTTCATAAAATGGTGTTAGTTTCTAGATTCTACATGTTGGAAAATGATTTGGGTAAATTTTTGGGATTTTTCTGAAATACTTGAATTTTTTTTAGAATAGTAAAATACGATAGCTTATGATAAATGATAAATACATAGATTATAGAGTCATGAATGATGTTATATTAATTTAATAACCATTTATTATAACTCGCATTCTTATGTTACTATATTTTTTCATGGAATCATCACTATTTCTTATCTATTGGAGAAATAATAAATAAATGATTGTAATATTGAGAAAAGCCCTCTCCCCTTCACTATAAATACCACCCTCACAACATCTTTTCCTCACACCTATCATGATTTAATCCATGTAAAAATTAATTCTAAATATCTTCCCTATCCCCTCCCCCACGTCTAGGTTCTCTTGGTCTCATCAAAATACCAAGCCTAGGTTCCTTGAGGATGATCTCAAGAGGAGAATTTAGGTGGAAATTCCTCACTATCTTTTCTTTCAATTTCCTTTAAAATTTCATTTCTTTTATTCTATTATCCTCAAATTCTCTTATCCAAATGTCATGATAACTGATGTATGATTGATATTTTTTTATTCTATCATGTTAATGGAATATTATTCATTATACACTTTCCTCTCCCTCTTTGTTTGTGAAAATATTTCCACTCTTGATGTGTTAATTTACCAACATTGTGGGAGATGAACTTCAATTTTTCTTCAATGCCTTTAATTCTATCAATAAATCCAATAAATGGTTGAAAAAAATTGTAATATTTATGTTTTAACCCATTTTATGTTCTGTAAAAAAACTTTTAAACATAATACTAAATTATAACACAAAACATGTTCGTTGTGATCCAAAAACCACACAAATTAACCTAAAACGATCACCATTAAATGTTATCTAATGATTCATCCTCATGGTATATAACCAAATTCATTATAAGATAATTTAAAATCCTGGAAGATAATTAATAAAATTAAATAGTAATTCTATATTTTTATCCATGTTTTACATGTACTTTCATTCATGTGTACAAGTGAATAGTTCCTGAAAATTATGAAAAAGAACACTCCTAAACAATGAATTTAAACTCTATAACTCATCCAAAGGCCCATAAAAGAACTTAATAAAACCTTAATGAATAAATTATATGTATAAAAGGTTTTTATGTATTAATTAATGAATATACTATGATTATATAGTATATTAAAGTGACTAAAGAATTCAGATACATGGTAATGAAAATTCTCGAACCCAACATTCTTTCTCTGGGTTTTCCCTCTTTCACTCCATTTTTAGTATGGTTATTCCCTAAAAATAATTTCATCATAATTATCTTACCTTTTATGGAATATATATATTTTCCACTTTAGATTATTTAAAACTTAATATTTTCCAAAAAGAACTCTTCTTTCAAAAACACTTTTACTTCTTAGTCAACGTTGATGGTTCCTGTATCAATTATGTTATTACCTCTTTAATTTGGGAACACAAAGTTTATGAATATTGGATTTATGAAATGAACCACATTCCTTTACATGGGTTATTCTTTTCCAAAATTTATATACTTTCTATGTGTCACGTAAGATAATGTTAACGTTTATGGTGTGACGGTGCACTCGGAATTATAGAGAAGAATGTTGATGTTATGATGTGATGGGTGTTCCTATAATTATATATCACTAAAATGAAATAGGAAATGTAAATACCCTCATTATTAAAAGAAAAATATGCATGAAATTGATGTTATCTTTTTTCAAAACTATGTGGCGTAGTTAACCACTAAGACATAAGGTTTCATTCTTATGCATTTCTATATTTTAAGCCTTTTATTAATTATTCTTGTCATGTTTATGATCATATACTTATGTTATGATTATCATGATTATGCTCACCCCATGTTGTGTTGTCACGTGTTATTATCCTCTTACTGGGAATTTAGATCACCCCTTTTGGTGTATATCCTCAGGTGATTACGTGTACAAGGAGAACTCAAGGGATAATAAGAAGCTAAAGAAGAAGAAATTAAATAAATGTTTATGTTTTATGTTTTAAAAGTTATGTATGGTTCTAGTTTTCCCAAGATACTAGACCTTTGGATACTCATTGTGTAATTTTTTTATGTTGTTCATAATTTAAATGACGTAAAAGTAAACTAAAAAATGTGGGGTCTCTATAGATGGTATCAAAGTCAAGGTTTACTTAATTTGGGAATTAGGATTAGATAACCTTAGTGAAAACCCATTGTATGAGACTAAGTCTATGTAATCACACAAGACGTTTTGCTAAAAATAAGGATCCCATTAGATTTGATTTATTATTAATTAGACAATGGAATAAATCATTTATTCATTACTTGTTGACTTATTTTTTCTGCTAACCTTTTCTATTTTGAAAAATTGTGGGAACCCGGAGAAACCAGGCCAACAAACCCTGTTGGGGATAATGCAACGATATCCCGAATGACATACCCAATTATTTGAGAGCTTGAGTTAAAAACATCATGGTTATTCTTACCCATTTATCTTAAGTTATGAATAATGGCCTAAATAATTTGGAATTTTCTCCTTCACCTATGATGGAGAAACTGGTTGTCGAGTGTTTTATGTGGCAATGACCACCAATGTTTAGTGGATCTTCTGATCCTATTGTTTCATAATAGTAGGTTAAATAAATGAAGAAGATATAGGATGAATAGTGGTGGTCGTTGATTAAGAACACTAATTCGAGGGATGAAAATGAAGAGATGGAGTGGGAATATGTTAAGATAATTTTTCCTAGCAAGTATTTCCCATTAATTTTTCATACGAATATGTAGAGATAATTAATAGAGATGATGTAAAGGGATAATGAATATATCACAACCTACGAATCAAATTTCACAAGGCTTTAAAGGTGTTATTCAGGTTTTTTTATAAATAATGATAGCAAAATTGATAGATTTTTTAGTGGATTAAAACTAAACCTTCAAAAATCTCTTGCAATTAGAGACTTTTAGAGTTGTAAAGAAGTAGTTTTATATGATATCAATGTGGATATGGAGTACGAAGAATATTCTCATGGATATGAGGATAATAAAAAAATATAGAGTTCCATGCTAGATGATCTAATAAGAAAGGTGGTAAGAAAAACCAACAACCCACATGTCAAAAATGTGGGAAGAATCATCATGGGAATAGCCTCAAAGGGATGGTTAAATGATTTAAGTGTGTGAGAGAAGGACACCCAGCTCAAGAGTGTCAAAAATACATGAGAATTCAAGATAAAGTGTGGGAGGAAATGAGAGCACCACCCATGGTCCAATTCTATAAATGTAGGGAGCAAGGGCACTATGAAATTCAATGAACTAAACCTCGAGTTCTTGATGGTAATCAGCATCATAATCCACCAAAGAAAAAGGAGAAAGAAAAGGATTATTACATCACTACTATGGAAGTGCAGCAAGAAAATGAAGTCATAAAAGTTACACTTCATATTCACTTAAAAATGGAAAAAAAATTATTTAATTCTGGTTTTATGCATTCATTTATATCATTAAAGTTATCTAGAATTTTAGAATCAAAGCCCCAAAACCTTGAAATAGAGATATCTATAAAAACCCCAAGTAGTTTAATAATTTCAACCCAAGTGTTGGACTCTTATCCTATTGGAATATGTGGGAATATTACCCCAAAAAATCTCATGATACTTCCCTTGTTGGAATTTTATGCAATAATGGGAATGGATTGGCTCTCACTATATAGAGCACATATAAAGTATCAGAAAAATGAAATATATTTTCATATTCTGAACCATCTCGTGTTCCTATTAAAATTCAAGGAATATCATGAATATCTGTTAGAAAATAATTCAATGGTGTGGATGTTGATTCCCTATAAAGAAGAAAACCTCACTCAAATGGTTGATTTAAAGGAAGTTATCCACCTATGAGGAATGCCCGTCATGAGGGAATACAGTGATGTATTTTCCAAAGAGTTACCCAGACTACCCCAAGATTTTGAGGTAGAGTTCTTAATAGAACACATACCCGGAGGTCCTCCAATCTCAAATCGTTTCTGTAGGATTTCTTCTATAAAACTAGAGGAGTTAAAAAAATTTGTTGTAATACCATTTCGAAAAAGGGTTTATACGCACTAGTGCATCAGCATGTGGTGAACCAGTTCTTTTTGTGAAGAATATGGATGAATCAATGCAATTGTGTATCAATTATAGGGAACTCAAGAAGATCACAATAAATATCTAGTATCCTCTACTAATAATTAAATAATTGTTCAATAAACTATGAGGATCTCAGTACTTCTCAAAAGTGGATCTTCATTTTAGATGTCATCGGCTAAAAATGAAGAAAGAAGATATTCATAAGACTACCTTCCGTATAATTTATGTGAACTATGAGTTTCTAGTGATGCCCTTATAACTTACTAATGACCCTCTAATCTTCAAATATTTTGTGAATAGAGTTTTTATACATTACCATGACAAATTTTTGGTAGTTCTTATTGATAATATTCTCATCTACTCCAAGAGAAATGAGGAACATGAAGAACATCTAAGTCTTGTGTTGGAGACATTAAGAAAGGAAAAATTGTATTCCAAGTTAATCAATTGTGACATTTGGATGAATCATGTCATGTTCTTAGTATATTTAACCACAAGTGGGGTAGTTTCTATAGACCCTTCAAAAACCAAGGCAATTTAAGAAAGGCCCAAACCCTCTAGTGTCACAAAAATCTGCAATTTTCATGGATTATTTGGGTACTGCCAACATGTTCTGTGAAATTTATCACGATTTTCAAGATAAATAAATAAGCTAAGAAGGAAAGGGATGAATTATGTATGGATGGAAGAATTTTAGCAAAGATACAAGGATATAAAGATAATTATTATCATTGTAGTTGTACTCACATTACCAAAAAGTGGAGAATGTTTTGTGACATTTAGTGATGCTTCCAAGAAAGTCTTGGGTTGTGTACTCATGAAAAATTATAATGTGATAGCCCATGCCTCACAATAGTTGAATATCCATGTGAAAAACTACCCAACACATGATCTAGAACTAGAATATTTGATTTTTTCTTTGAAAATCTGTCAGCAGTACCTCTATGGTGAGAAGTGTGACATATATACCAAACATAAGAGCCAAATGTATCTTTTAACACAAAAGGAGATCAACATGCATCAATAGATATGGTCAGAAATAATAAAATATTGTTATTTCTCTATTAACTATCATCCTGGAAAGGAGAACAAGGTAGATGATGCTCTAAAAAGAAAAGAACTATCTACTGTATTCATGTTGCAGATTGAGAAATACCCTATCTTAATGCTTATGAAAATGACGGATTTAGAAATCATAAGGGAAGTCATAAATTGTACCTTTCCCAAACTATTTCCCAACTATATATACAATATTAGATTTAGAAGGCACAAAGGGATGATTCTAAGTAAAAAAATAAGGTTAATGTAGTAAAGGAAGGGAATATGAAAGTGTTTCATATCAATGATGATGGTTTGATTCGGTTTGGAATGTTACTTTGTGTACCTTCAACGCCTAGGATAAAGAAGGATCTATTTGATTATGAGCATACCTCATCTTTTTATATCCATCGTAGTAGCACCAAGATTTACTATGATCTCCAAGGATTATTCTGGTTGGATAACATGAAGAAAGAGATTAATGATTATTTCTCACGGTTCTTGATTTGTCAGTAAGTTAGGGTGAAGCAACATAAGTCCAAAAGTATGAGGCAACCATTGACTATACCTATGTGGAAATGGGATAATGTCACTATGGAATTTGTCACGGGTCTCTCAAAAAAATACAAAGGAAAAAAATTTGATATGGGATTTGGTGGAATGACTAATCAGGACTGCCCAATCTCATATCCAATCTGAAAGGACTATTCAGACCCTCAAAGATATGCTAAGAGCATTCTCTTTAGAATTCAAAGGCGGATTGGACCAGCATCTCCCATTGGTTTAGTTATCATATAATCCTTGAACACTTTTTATTTTCTCATTGGTTTCAACACCTACATCATGAATAAATTCGTAAAAATAATCATCTATAACATTATATCTTCACTTATTTTTTATGTCTCCATACCAATTTCAGTGTGTTTACTGACTAAAAAATAATTTTTTATTCTAAAAATCACTTTTTTGAAAATATTGGTAAGCCTAAAAATATTAGAAAAAAAATCATCAAATAACATATGAAAACAAAAAATTACTAAATATGTTTTTATGATTATTAGAAACCATCTACCTATATAATCTCTATTGAAGTGAGGTTGTCATGATATATAGATAGTCCTTTATAAGATTTTCAAAATGATTGGTCATCTTTTCCAAAGCCTGAATATATTTCTCAAAATTTATCTTCCTTCTATTTAAGCCTCATTTAAAAATTCATTATTTTTTATTGATACACGCCCTCTAATCCTCATTTTTATCATCTTGAATAATTCTCTCATACATCCGATTCACATCCTCTTGTGAATCATTGATATGGAAATCTGCCTCCATTGTTTCTTCCATGGAGTGGATAATGATGTCCAATAACTTTTCATTTTCAACTACCACCTTTCATATTTTCCACTTCAAATAATCAGAAAGAAATATTTTATAATCCACAACCATAGTGCCTCCCAAAATTTAAACTAGATCATATATATTATCACCAACCACTATTGTTCCTTAGAATCTCTACACTCAACCATTATATTTTCACTCTAAATATTCATACACTTATTCAAGAATGGTCATGAGTAGTGGGTTTGAATTCTTATTTCATGGCCCCAATAAATTTTTAAAAACCTTGTCCCCATGGGTTTAGGTAAGTGATGGTAGTCTTTATGCCCTTTATATTTCTTTCCCATAAAAACAATTTCATTACCAAAATCTCAGCTTCCCTATTGGACCTTCTTCCTCCTTGTGCTATGAATTCCTCTACCATTCATTCCATCTACACTAACTACTGGGAATTGAATGAACATATCATCAACTAACACTAACTTAGAGAATCCTAGAACTTTAGTGATATTATCCTCTAGTATGGGGCATTGTTTCCATTATCTTCTTGTACTAAATCCCATAGTTCATGAACTATGCCTTTAGATTCCATAGAGTCAAAGTGATTTCTTGGATTGATATTTGAAATTATCCTTCTAGAAATTTCTTGGATCAGTGTATTCACCCAGCCCTTGTTTGAAATAAGGGTCACCTAAATTGAGTATACATAGTCCACAAAATCAGATGAACCTTACCCACTTGTGTCCTTTATCACTACCACATCTGTAGATTCATCACCAATTCGCACTACCTCTACATAAGATGAAGGTTGTGGGATGTTTGTATTTATTGTCGAAGCACCTGAACATGAACACCATCAATCCACCATGACCGAGATGGCACTTTCACAACTAACTTGTAATCAACTTGATCAAGTATCAAACTAGAAAAAATATCCATGAACATCAAAATTGGATTCGATGATCCTTCCTCTTTCTAAATACGGTTATCATATGATATATCATTAATACCCAAATGACCAACTAAGAGGGTAGTGGGAGGACCTTTCTTGATCAAATTTCATGTTACTAAGTTAATCTCTCCACGATAATCTATGTTCCCATGCTCGCATGCTAAAAACATGGGTCCCATATATTTACAAGATGAACAAAAATATGTCTATTATTCAAAGACCAATTATTTATTTAAAACAAATACTCCCCAACTATAATACTGACCCATACCACTTGAATTTTTAAAAATATGAGGTCGATATAAATACGTGTAGAGATGGGGTGATAGATAGAAATTCTTCTACTTTCATAACAAAAAAATTACCAACAGAAATTCCAAGCATACGAATAATAAAATGATTTTTGGAAAGGAAGTGATAGTTTTGAAAAGCATACCCACAATGTCAGAGTGGGAGAATCATGTTTCATGTGAAATTCATTATACCACTGAAATAGGTATAAATTTAACTCATTGCATATTCAGGGAGCTATGGACTAGCAAGGATCAAATCGTCTACTGAAGAAAAGTGAATCATGATTTTTCATTTCTTATGAAGGAAAACAATCACCCATTCTGTAATATCCAAGATCTGAACATGAACTAATCGAATAAATATACCAAAAGGTGGTGCTATATAATGTGTCCCACTAAGGTCTGATTCAAGAGGGAAGATAATTCAATAATCTAGCAGGTCAAAAGTAAAAGTTGAGGAAAGGAATTTATTAGATTTGGAACCTTAGCGTTGAGTGTGATATCAGGGAATGATGGGATGAAATTAGGGTTAGAGAACAGAAAAAAAAAACTCAACCAAGATTCTAAGAAAAATGGGGGGCGTCCCCCTGATGGGATAGGTACTGAAGCCGTTTCCATCTCTACCAAGGGAAAGTCGAGAGAGTATGCGCTCGTGAATAGTTTAATAATATGAGTTTAACTATAATTAAAACCATAGAAAAGCATATGGTATTCTCATATTCAAACACTTCATGAATGAACAAAAATAATATTTTTTAAATTTTTAATTTAGAAAATTCAAATAAAACATCAACCCTTTTCTCAAATTTTTCAATATTTATTTATGTATTTATCCAATTATGATCCACTAATTACCTAAAATTAAAATATAGTCTATGAATATATTAAATAATATAAACATTTAAACATATATATAAATAGATAAATTTAAAACATATATATATATATAATAGATAAATTCAAACCATATAGATTTAGATTATATACGCACATACATAAAGAAAATAATCAAAATAAATTATAAATTAACCATTTGTTCATAAACATTAAATCAAAACAAAAAAATATAAAAAATAAATATTAATACAATAAATAAAAAAATATAGTTTAAAATGAATTAATAATTGATTCATATACACAAGATCAAAATAAACAATCAACCAAATATTAATACATAAACATTTAATCAAAATAAACAATTATACTAAATAAAAATTAATATAATAAATTAATGAATATAGTATAAAAAATGATGCAACATTTGTATCAACAATAAATAAATGTATACAATTTATAAATATTAAACATTTAATAAATATTTTAAAAAGGAAATAAAAAAATTAAGTATATATATATATATGAAGGTAGTATAGTTACGATGAATAGATAAAAAGAAGTGGTGACCAAACATCATATTTCATGCAATAAAATGGAAGTTTTGACAATATTAAATAAAAAATATAATTTAAAAATCACGATCATTTAATAAATATTTTAAATAAATAAAAAAATAAAAAATATATATACCGACAGTGTATCTACGATTAATATATATATAATAGTATTAAATGAACTTTATATTGTTCATTTAAGTGGTAGCATGGTTGACAAAAAATAAATGAAAAAAATTAAAAGAAAGAAACACATAATAAATATTCTAAACAATAAATATAGCAATTATACTTATAAAAAATGGATATGAAAACAAAATATTTTTGATTAATAGAGTGAAAAGGATAGTAACAAACTTTTCAATTGAATTAAATTATTGGGGTCATAGTTGAAGCATAAGATCACCCATGATAATGGAGGAACTTGAAAAAGAGATGAGGAACAACATGATGCCACTAAAATGTTGTAATACTGATGAATATATAATGAATAAAGTGTAATGTTTCATAATTAAGGGATGAAAATGATGAATCCAGATAAATTAAAGCAAGGGAGATATTTGTGACTTATGGATGATAGGGTTTGAGAAAATAATATCAGAAGAATAAGAACAACAAGTCATCTAAGTTTAATTTTTTAAAGTTTTTAAAATCAGATCCCTTAATAACTAATGTTAAAATATAGTCTTTAACATTAGTTATTATAATAATAGTAATTGAAACTCAAATAGTTTATTTTTCTATGACCGTTATTGTATAAATGACAAAAAAACTCCAACGATCGAGGTTTTTAATCTTAATCATACTAATAACCAATGTTAAAACCACCACTATTGGGATTTTAATGTTTTTTCCTATATTAAGAAACATGAAAACCCAAATATATTGTCTTTTCACATTATTTACTAATCACTAATGTTAAATCTCTGATGTGAAATCTAATTTTTCTACTAATTTGATGACATAAGACCTTCCCTAGAGAAGTGTCATCTACCTACGTTAAAGAAAACACCATTCCAAAAAATATTAAAGAATATAAATGATAAAAAAAATTATTCCAATCATAATATAAAGTTTAGTATCAATATAAATCTATTGATACAACAACATAATACAAAAACTAATCTTTTAAAATAATAAGACATCTTATTGAAGTGAAATTTGAAGTTGTACATTGAATATTTAATGTAAATGATGGGGATTTATTAATGTATGATTCATATGGTTATAGGATAAATGAATCTATGTATTTGGATAGAAAACATTCTAATATTAAATAAGTTTGAATTCCAAAAATATTTGTTTTAATAGCTTCTACATTATAAGTAAATGATGTAGAGGATGTTGATGACGTAGGTCAAGTCTTATGTCTTTTTTCATGTTTATGTATATTTTTACAACCATGACCAACTAATTTCCAAGGTTTTAAGTTATATATTTAGATTTTTTGAGGAAATCATGATATTAAATTAGAGTATTCTAATTCATTATTAAATGATGTGGTCTATTGAAACATTTCATGAGGATCCACACAAAGTTAATAGAAACATTGTTAGAATTTTTGTACGTAACAATTGTAATTTATTTTTCTCATTATATCATTGGTTTCTTAAATATTATATAATAAATACTTTAAAAAATTATTCTATTATATATGAGACTAAACTAACATGTTAACTTAGTTATATCTATCTATAATGCCTTATTTTTTCGATGGTATTTTTTTAAGTCGAAACAAATGTTATCTATAGAAACATGTTTTCACCTGATTATACATTCGGTACATTCATTTTAGGTAATAGTTAATGCATCTTAATTATGTATAAGAATATTATGTGATGAGTTATGACTCAAAATTTTATTTTAAGTTTGATAATGACTCTAAATTTTAGTTATTAGAGTCTGGTAGTAATTTAAAACATGATAATAGTAACCCTAATATGGTAATTTATCTATAAACAAATAGTCATTCAAGTGGAAATATAGATTATTAAGAGGGGTGTAATCTTTATGAAGGTTTACTATACTTTTAGCCTCATCCTACTATTATTCTATATATTGGTTAGAATCATGTTGGTATTATGATCCATCTAATGGAAATAAGTTTTAAAATAGTGGAAAGATGTTTAGTGAGGTCGTAGTTTTCCAGTAAGATATATGACAAAAAAATAGTGTAGGACATAAAGATTAGTGGTTAATAAAGTAGAAAAAGTTAGGACCTAACTAGAAACTCTCTTAAAATTTCCAAATTAAATAAATGAATATAAATTTTAAGAATATTTCTGAATCCTAAATATACTATTAAAATATATAAGTCATTTGTAAAGTCACAAGTGTTGAAGGGGGGACATCGAGGAAAATAGTTATAATATTATCGAACTGGATTAAAACCCATATAATTTTTTCATAAGAAAATATTAATCTAATTGAACTTTTCTTTCCAAAACAACTAGAGTAAGTCTCCTATGAATAATCTACTCATTATTATTTTATAACAATTAATTATGTATTATTTTCATGTAGGTTAATAATATGAAATTTTAAGATCTATGAGAGTATAGTTTTCCCTGATGAATGCATCAACCTCCTACAATGTAAAACAACCTAAATATTTTTACATTTAAGTATTTTTAAAATTATTTTAATTGTATTGTCATAAAATTTTATAAATTTGTTATGCTTTGGTTGTACATTGATATATATTATAAAATTTTATATGATTATTATGTAAGTGAAATGAGGTCAAAATCATTATTCTTTACAAAAAATTATCTTGCATGAATTAAATATAGTGAGTTATGGTTGTTTTTTGTTATCTCTATTCCAAAACATATGATCCAAGATTAAATTTATTTTTTAAGTTATTTATATTTTTTGATAATTTGTTCACTCTAATAGTGGTTATTTGAGAAATAAGAAACTAGATGGAAATAATTAAATTACGATAATGAATCATCGATTTATATGCTATATAATTAAATCAATTTTTCATAATTGGATTTTAGTTTTGTCGGATAAAGAAAATAGGAAATATAAAGACTGAAATATAATAAATCCTCAATAATTAAGATAAAAAGTCTATAATTTGACAAGGGCACATGATATAGTATGAATTAATAATATTTAATTTATATTTTAATTATTATTATTTTTTGAAATTTATAATGAAATAACGATCTAAAAAAATAGATCTCATATATTAACATCTTGGTTAAGAGTTCTAGATTTTTCTATACCAAACATGAAATATTACCTAAAATAAAAACGTCGATGAAAATAGGAAAACTATATTATTCTTGTGTAAGTTTTAAATTTTATTATGTTGTATATATTTGGTCTAAAATATTGATAAATATATTTTCAATATTCTCAATATGGTAGGATTGACTATAAAGTTCTTTTATGTTACATAATAGAATGGATTAACAAAGATGATCCACTTGATATTCCTATGATTGATGAGTTTATAAACCCAATACAAGTAGATTTTTTGCATTGATGCCATAATAATGGCAATCATTCGATATCATAAGAAAACATTTATTAGCTCAAATTAATCTTAGTTGAAGATGGTGTTATCAATAATGACAGTATAGCTATATTGGGTGTGATATCTATAGTAAAAAAATATTTCTCCCAAAAATTTTGTTTAAAACTATTAAATATCATTATTTATAAACTATTTATAGCATTTTTAAAATATTTCCCCTTCATTGGGTATAAAACCAAAAATTAATCTTACTACATTGTTGATATATATTTTGTCTTCTATGAAAATTTTAATACAATCAATTGAACAATAACATTAAAAATATGAAATATATCTCATTTGAAAATAATATCAAATTTTAATTTTATCTCACAAGGTTGTTGAGATAAATTCCTAGGACCAAGAAATTTCTCATAGATATAAATGGATAGTCATATTAAAAATAAAATTTCATATAACTATGTTAGTGGGATAGATTCCAAAAAAATGTCAAATTTAAAAGAGATATAAATAGAAAATAACATTAAAATAGAAATTTTTATTATTGTGTTGGTGAGATAAATTCTAGAGGAATAAAAATTTCAGGGATAACTGAATGGGAAAACAAATTAAAAGAAATTACCTCACTATATTATCAACATAAATTTCTACTACCCTGAAATTTAAAATACAACCTCATGGATTGACACATTAAAAATATTTATCTCACTATATTGATGAGATAAACATTAGATAACATGAAATTTCAAAGATACGCAAATATAAAACACATTAAAATATAAATTTATCTCACAGTGTTAGTGAGATAGTATCAGTTGTAATGAAATTTCAAAGATATTCAAATAGAAAACACCTTAAAATCGAAATTTACTTCACTGTATTCATGAGATTAATTCTTAATACCTTTAAATTTTATAGAGAACCATATGCAAATACACATTAAACCCATAAATTTATCTCACTCTGTTAGTGGTGAAACTTTCATATAACATGAAATTTGAAAGAAAAAAATATACACACACATTAAAATAATAAATTATCTCGATATTTTGGTGAAATAACTTCAATATTCTTTAAAGTTAAAAGGGAACCAAATAGATAATTACAATAAAATAGAAATTCATGTTAATGTGTTGGTGAAATAACTTCCTCTAAAATAAAAAATCAAATATTACCAAATGGATAAACACACTAGAATCAAAATTTTATTTCATTATTTTATTAAGTTCATTTCATACTATCACGAAATTTCGTATAGAAAAAAATGGGAAAATGTATTAAAACAAAAAAATTTATCACTATGTTGGTGAGATAACTTTCAACTGCCATAAAATTTCAAAGAGACCAAAATTAGAAGAAATTTTAAAACATAAAATTTTCTCACTATTTTAGTAAGATAACATCCCCTTTAATAAACAATATAAGAGAACTAAAAAGGAAAATAAAATTTGATGCTGAAATTTATCTCATTTTGTGGGGAAAATAATTTCATTCTATGATAGAATTTCCAAGATAATTCCATTGAAATATTCATTAAAAAACTATTCTAAATCACTATATTAGTTATATAACTTTTAGTTTCCATAAAAATTTGAATAGAAAAAAATTAAAAAAGAAATTAAAAAAGAAAAATAAATCACATTTTTGGTGAGATAAGATCACATTCTATAAAAATTATAATATAACTGAATATAAAACAACATTATGATCTAAAATATATCTCGCTATGTTACTGAGATATCTTCTCAATGTAATAAAATATCAAATATAATTTCATTTACAAAAAAATTAAAAACAAAAAATTATATAGGTGTGATAGTGATATAACTTTAAAATGTCCTAAAATTTCAAATAGAACAATGGGATAAACACGTTATAATAGAAATTTATCTAACTATTTTGGTGAGATTAAATACCCTACTATAAAAATTCAAAGAGAACTGAATGGAAAATCACATTAGAAGAAAAAAATATCTCAGTGTGTTAGTGAAATAACGTCCCACTTCCATTAAATTTATTATAGAAATTAATATAAAACACATTATAACCTAAACTTTTACCTCGTTATTTTTTTGGGAAAACTTTCCTTAGAAATGAAAATTCAAAGGAAACTAAAATATAAAGTCACATAAAAACTAAAATTTATCACATTGTCTTGGTGAGATAACTTACTACTAACATAAAATTTCAAATAGACTAAACCAGACAATGATATTAGAAGAATAAATTTAATTTCACTATGTTGATGATATAACATTACCCTACCAAAAACATTTAAAGACAACAAATGTGGATAGCCACATTAAAAGCTATAATTTATCTCATTATTTTGGTGTGATAATAATACACATAAATTAACTTTTAAATATAACAAAATGGGAAAACACATTAAAATAGAAAAATAATTCATTTTATTAGTGGGATAACTTCCTAAATTCTAAAAATTCTAAAACCTAAAATCACATCATTATATAAATTTTATCTCACATTTTTCTGAGATAAATTTTATCTCCCATTAATAAATGATTTAGAGCATTCTTAAAATCAACATCATAGAGTGGACTCAATAACTTGAAAATTAAAATTTAATTTTAATAATATTATCATAATATAAAATTGAAAATATTTTTTCACTATTTAATTATATGTAAATTAGAAAATTCAAATCCTTACAAAAAAAATTGTATAATGGGCCTTCAAAGATTAGTAATATAGTACAATAGTTGTTAGTAATGATAATTGTATTCATCATAGTGTCATCCATTATTTCGTAAAAAAAATATTTACATATTGCATTTAAATATCATAAAATTTTAATTAATTAACAAAGGCATATATTATTAACATGTTTTTTTGGTCTGGAATTGTTATCAATTGATTAAATCCCTTAAAAAATAGAATGTCGCAAATGTGTTCTGTCTAGGAAGTATCCAATTTCATCACACCTTAGAATTGATCTATTGTAGTAACCTTGATCAAAATACTCAAGAAGTATCGGAATGGACCATAACATGACCTCAGGTGAACCACATGTTCATAAAAGGCTAAATACTAGCACTATAATTTAAGAAATACTAATAGGAGATATTTTACACCTTACTGTTAAATAAATATAACTGAAGAAAACTAAAAAAATATAAATGGAATGAATTTAATACTATAAAAAATTCACAACACTAATAATGTTAATATTAAAAATAGATCCCCACCACCTATGGATAAATGAAAAAATTGATATCCAGTCTCTAATGGAAACACTGAATAGAACATGACCCATAGCAACATCAAACACAAATAATAAAAATAAATCATCATGAAATGTAAAAGTACCAATGAAAAAACCATGAAATTTCATTTCCATTATATTTTATAGGTATAGTGTTAGTATATAATACTCAGTTAGTAGCTGCCAAGGTTCCAACATATATGGAATAAACTCAAGTGTGTGCTTCAGATCAATTTAGTCATTTATATAAATTAATATATAAAAGTATCTTGGGAAACAATTAACAATAAAAACATAGTAGTAAAAAATAGTGAATCATTTCCCAAATAAATATTAACTATAAATTATTACTCCCTTTTCTATGAGTGTCTATACCAAGGATACCTAATTAAAGACTAGTACTTAGAATTTGAGATAAACAATATAGGGAAACCATGATTCCCATCCCATCTAATCCACCACATGAATATGTATTTATATCTTCATATGCATATAGAAATGTATGTATAAATTCAATGTCCAAGTGACCTATCATGAAGGAAAATGAATGGTGTATAAAATAGACAATGAAATCTTCTAGAATATCCCGTTGGGGGTAAAGGAAGGGGTATAAAAGGATTAAATTACTATAATCCCATCCCATTAATCATAATTTATTTAATCCATACATTCTAATAGTTTATATAATTGTATAATACCCCCTATATCATTCTGGTTATCTGTCAAAGGGGTATTCATGCTCAAGGAAACACTTCAATCCATAAAAATTAACATGTTGATTATAACCAGGTAATAAAATTCTCAATATATGATATCAGTAGTCATGATCATGTTAAAATTACAACATATCAACTATAATACTCAATACAAAAAATGGTTGGAATGCTCATATACTCTATATTAGTTATAAAGTATACTAGATATAATCCAAATTTATATGTGATTTTAACAAAAAAATGAGTAATACATGAATATGACATTATAAAACAAAACAATATACAAACATCAATCCAAATATGGAGTGGTTTACGAAACAATATTCTCTTCATGACAGTATATAGGAATGTTATACCAACTATATTATATAGAATTAAGGAATAATTCAATTTTCACTAAAATCTAGCCAAAAAATTACCTAATTGTTCCACGGTTAGTAACTACTGTGCATTATTCAAGTATTAAATAAAATATCATGTATTCTATTCATCACAACCAAAACATACCCATAGAAAAATAAGTAAATAACTAAATAAATAGTAAGTATTTAATTTGAAATGATCGTTTCAAAGTAGAACTCATTTTTAAAATAATTTTTCATATTAAAAATCTATTTTTGGTAATATGGGAATTTAAGTAACATAATAAGTTTTCTAGAACAAATATTCATGAAAAATAATTATTTTAAAACATAGTTTAAAATGAGTTCTAAATACAAATTAATTTCATGAAATCAATTTATAATTCAATGGTTTTATATAAAATAAATAACAATTATATCACCTTATATATATCAAATAACTCATTCCCACATAAATAAACACAATCTTCATGTCAATAGTAATGAAAATTGTATGGTTCAATCAATGCAAAAGGAAAATAAATTATACATCAATTTTGTTCCAAAGCGACACTTTCTTAAAATAAAATATATATTGTTAAAGGTTTAAATACTCTAGAAGCACGTTTATATTTTAGGAATAAAATAATCAAATCCCTATATTCATTTAAAAATATTATTTTTTTATTCATTTCCAATTTAACTAAATAATGAAGCATATTCACTACTCAACCTTCCATGATTTAACATGAGTAAAAAGGGCCATAGATTGAAAATATCATTTATATAAATTAATGGTAAATATATTATAGTTCATATCATCAAAAAACTATTAAGAAAATCTAAATTCACCTATTAAGGTTATTAAATTATTCACAAACCATTTAAAGCATAATTTTAAACTAAAGTTGTAAATTCATAAATTTATTCCATGTATAGAAAAATATATTAATTTAGAAGTTATTTGAATATATAATTAAGGAATACATTAAAATAATTTAATTCATATCTTTAAAATGTAATTAGAATTTCATTTATTAAAATAATCAAAATAGTTACTAATGAATTAAAATAAAATCCAAAATAATATCATATGGGTCAGAACCACCTACCATAAGGATATACTTTAATTGTGTTCCAATATAATAAAATTGAAACATATGAGCCTCTAAAATAATATCTCAATCCATGTATAATTGAATACACATGAAATCAAAATTTCCACATATAAAATTTAATTCATATCTACCCAAAACCCCAAAAGAAATACCATAATAATCACTTTAACCATTAATCATTAGAAATACTTAAAAAATGTCTGAAAGAGCCATAAATAAATGTCCCTAAAGTACAAATTTTAGTGGTACCATGCTTGATGGTTTTATTTTTTATATAAATATAGGTACCTTGATAAATAAGAATATGTCAATATACATTAAACGTTTTTTATGTGTGGAAGTTTTGGAGAAAGATGGATAAGTGATGATATGGTTGACATAAAAATTATTGATGTAAAATAAAATATACAAAATGATACTAGAATAGGACTTCTGTACATTTGTTTTTCAAGTATATAATATTTTATGTGTGGATATATGGAATAAAATGAAAGATTAAAATGAAAGGTTGGAAAATTTATTTTAAGTGTATAGTTATGTGTTCACAATTATTTATTCATTGTTAAATGTTTTAAAAGTAATTAAAAAGATAAAAAAAAATAGCCATACTAACATGCTATGAAGACTAAATACCATTGGAAAAATAAAAAATCTTAAAATTGGGATCTAAATAAGAGAGGCATGGAGAGTGAATAGCACATGCATGGGTTTATGTGATTTTAATGGTGTGAAGGATTAATAGTATCCACCTTGGGGGTTATGAATCGTAAAAAACTGGTGAGTACTGGAACTAGTTTATTTTATTAATCCAATGATGGAGAGAATTTTTTTAAGTAGTACATTCCCAACATTTCTATTAATTTGGGACTCTCTCTATACCATTATTTTTATTTCAAATAGGTAGAATATGCAAAATATAAATGACCATAAGTATAATTAAATGATTACATGTGTGCTTGGATTATATTGTATTCAACCTTGAGCACTCGAATATTCATTCAAGGGAGATCATGCCAACTTCTTCATCCCAATGAAGCATGAGATCCCAAACTCTTTCAAAACAGTGTACGATCTTCTATTAAAACCAATAAGAACTAATTTCAACACATGTATAAAGATAATGCATAAAATACAGTGGAACCTCGAATAGTAATGTTGATCTTATGATGTTTCTTTATAAAAATTAAGTATAAAAGTTTTCTTCATAAAATGTGAGCATATGAATTTTATTTATTTAACTAGAGTGTATTACATGAGTGCTAAGAAAATGAATTTTCTTCATATGATTTTATATGTGAAATGTCAAACTCTGTTAAAGTTATATGATATGATTATGTAGACAGATATATTGGGACTTCTAATTTAAAGTTATTATGATATTTGTTGAGTATGATTCAAGACATTATGTTGAGGATATATCAAAGAGGAATATCCAAAATGGATTCACAAAAAAAAACAAGCTCCATGCTATAGGGAGTTTGATATATTACAATAATGAGTTGTGTACATTCTACATATTTTTATTAATGATATAGAAGATTTATTATACAATATTTTGTTTTGAAATTTAAATGAAGATAATAAAGTTTTTATGTATCATGACATATAAAAGGGGAAGATATTTATATCTTTATATGTATAAAACTAAACTGATTAGTTTTAATATGTAAAAGATTCCAAGATTCAAATGGTGAGATTTCAAGGAGTTAGAATTATCAAGATTTATCGAAACATGAAGATTTAATATTTACTTAGAATGAAGTATATAAATAAGTGAGAATAGAAGAGTGTAGGTGAGTTCCACTCCAAAAATAGTCTCACCATTAGTAAGATAAAAACGAGAGAGAGATCATACTCGTATATTCTTAGTTCATATTCTAGAGAGTGAATAATAATTATAATGAGATTTAGATAATGATGTTGTCTATTTAATACAAAGATAATGTGTTTAGGAGAAAGAGAGCCCTTGACGATAGTCCTATTGAGAAGAAAGTTACATCTACCAAAGAATATATAGTGGTAGAGACTTAAATTCAATAATTTTTTTCTTATTTTGAGAGTTAGTTAAGAGTTGTGAAATAGATTAAATATTAATATTTTATAGAATAAGAATAAGTATTTCGATAAGGGATTGATGTTACACTTATTGATTATATCATGGAGTTGAGATTCATGAAGAACCACTATGGTTAAAAGTCATAGTGAGTCTGAGTGGAGAATAAATCTATCCTATATGTGTGGTCTATGATAATTATTTGGTTGTTGAAGATGTATTCATTATTTCATGGAGGAATATTGAGGAACTTTTAGTACCAATATAAACAATTCCTCCATCCATAAATATGTTTAAGAATTATAGGGAGGGATTTTCTACTGTAATACTCAAAGGAGAAAATTTCTCTTTCCTATATGAAACGTGTGTAATACAGTGTATTAAACCTTTCAGGATTCACAGATGAACATTTTCCTTATTTTATTGTTATCACTCTCCCATATTTTAGTGTTTACTCTAGGTCTTGGAACTCAATCCAAACCTAGCGAGGATTAGACTCTCATATTGAGGGAAAGCCTTATAAATATGCTTTTTCTACTATTCATGATTATTCTACATTTCAAACTAGGGTTAGGTTAGAGAGAACAAAATTAGATCAATTTCTCTAAACCAGGATAGTGTTTTTCATTTAAGAGTGAATAATATAAAGGAAATAAACAGACAGTAAAAGTTGGGAACACTAATTCACCTACTAGAATCCTTCCACAACCAATAGTCACTAGAAGTGGTATTAAAATGGAGGTCAACCTCTGATTGGATAAATTTTCCCCCAATTGGTTTTTAAAATATTTAAATGAAGTGGTTATTTGAGAGAAATTTTAATGTCATTTCATAAGTAACATTGATGTAGAATGGTATGTTAGGAATTTTATTATTATAGTAGTTATATATAAACTCTTTTTAGAAATTAAATGTTGATGAAAACCCACAACTATAGGAGGAAGGTAAATAAATGAATTATACATAAGAAAGGAAATTCAAAATGTGAAATTCTCTCATAAGACTTATAGGAGATAAATAAAAAAACCAATGTTTCCTTTATATTAATATATTTCATTAATTTAAGAAAACGTTTAATTTATTTTTTATTAAAAGGATGTGAATGATATTATTCTTGAATAAGAAATTATTGCATTGAAAAAATCACATAATACCTTTATGATTATTAAAGATACCCAATTCGAGATTAAAAAAAGAAAAATAAAATATATGGATAACTAAATACAAGAATTAATAAAATTAAATAAATATTATATTCATAATATGAATAGAGATTTTTAATTAAATTTGAGATTAGTTGAGGATGGAAAACATTCCATCAATATGAATAGTCTTAAGCTTGGGGTAAAACTGAGAGATCTATAAATTGCACATACTCGGACTTCACAACCTATTGAGAAAAGGGATGTTTCCACATAATTTTTTGTTGAGATTTATGATTCTAAGATGACTCATTATAAGAGGTTATTGAATAAATATCTTAATAAATCCTTGTTAATATCTTGAAAAAAGTATCATCCAAGTCTAAATCTGTTAATTGTGCTAAATCTATATTTTCAAATAGTTTTGGTCTAAAATTAAAATATTTTAAAAAATTATGTTTAAAATTAATGAAAATAAAAAAACCAAGAAAAGGGTTAATAGAAAAAAAATTATAATTATTGTCTCCCTGAAGGAACCCAAACTATTTGATGATAATGTCCAAAAATAGGCACCATCCAAATCTAAAAATTCTAGATTGTATGTGCTCAAAATAGAGAATCCAAGGTTTGTTAGTATTTTATAGTATTTTTATAGGATTTGGATTAGATTATTTGATTATTTTAATAATCTATAAATTTATGAATTTAAAATAAGGCCACAATTAAAGGGGATAAAAACGTGAATCAAGAAAATAACTTTCTCTAAAAAGGCAGAATCCATATAAAGGGGTAAGCAACTTATAAAAAAATAATTAATTTATTGGTAATATTTTGTTTCTTTTTCCATATATATGTTCAAAATTATTTTGACTACTTTTATATTACAGCATAGCACAAATCATATTATATAAAAAAATAATACCACTAAATCAAAAGAAAGGATAGAAATATTCTTTGGGAAAATCTCAAAAGGATGAAGTTAGAAAATTACTCCCAAAAAGTTTCAAAATAAGAATGGGTCATCATTAGAAAAAAAGTAGAAGAAATATAATGTTTAAAAATAATAAAATAAGTATATAAGGACTGAAACATCAAAAATAATATATTATTCTATTGTAAAAATAAACGGCAAACCATAGACACGTGAAAAAAGGCCACGAATATATGTGTTGGAATTAAGAAAAAACACAAACGGAAATTTTGACAACAATATCATAAAGTTAATAATGTGATGAAATGAACTTAGAAAAATAATACGTGTTAAGACTCTAAGAAATTTATCAATATACCTAAATAATTAGTAGGAATTTTTCTATCAGATTTAGAGAAGTAAAAATAGTGGAATAATAATAATAAGACCTTAGTGCTAAAGAAAAATAGATATTTCATATGAAGATATTTAATTTCAAGAGATATTTTATAGAAATTACAACCCATGATTGAAGGGATAGTTATGTGCGTGGTGAATCATTGATGTACATAGTTCAATAAATTTCGTAACAATTCTTCCAGTAAAAGAAGAAGGCCAAAAGTATATGATGATTTCATTGGGTGGTGAATATAAATTTATGATTATTGAAAAGAGGGTAATTCCAAATAAATAAATTATATCATTAAAGTTTTACATTCTACCCAAAGAAAAAATAATTTTGATGGAAAACATGTATGTATGAAGGATGGAGTGAAAATAGAAACGTGTTTGAGAAAAACTCCACAATCCTTTTATTCACATTGAGAAATAAAGATTACAATCTCATTCCCTTACTCCGTGTGTGGTATTTTTATTCTTTAAATGAATTTAATTTATGTTAAGTAAATACAATGAGTAATTTTTCATGGCTTTATAAAAATATTGAGAATAAAAAAGATGAATCACTATTCTATATTTTGTTAAAGTTATAATTGTTCCACTATGGTGCACTCTCAACATTGAAAATTTTTAATTTTATCTTTTTTAAGATATATAACATGATAATTATAAAAAATATTCTCCCTTCTAAGGGGAGAATAGTGACTATGGTGTTGAGAAGATTCCGTAAATTGTTATTTAAATTTAAATCTGATTTCTACAAAAGTGATTTAGGTAATGTCATTAAAAATGGTATAGGTTTATATTATCTCACTCATGGTTTCCAAAATAAAATTTTAATATTAATGGGGGGGTTTGTAATAAATTATATAAAAGTTATAATTTAAATTAAATTCAAGGGTTATTTTATAAATTTATTAACCTACTTTGTTTTCTAGATGGATGTAACTTCTTATTGAGGTGAATTGCAGAAAATCATGTTATAATTATAATAAAATTTGATTTTTATATTGGACTTATCTTATTTCAACCTGATAATGGTTGAACAACCTTTTAATTATATGATCATCCATCATGGAGTTCTAATTATTCAAGGAGTACTAATGTACTAGATGTAAATCAACCATGGTAATAAATAAAAGATTGGATCCCTTATAGGGAGAAATCATGAGCAGAAGCTACAAAATCATTTCAATATAGTAATTTTAAATATTACATAACCCTTAAAGAATTTATTTATGAGGTTTTTCGATATAAATTCATCCATATATTCACACATAAAATCATATATTCTTCAAAAACATACAGATGGAACTCCTATTCTAATAAATGTTCTTTACCACCAAGCCATTTTCAGGTCAACCTTGTATACACTCAAGCATCTTTCTCCAAAACGTCCACACATTAATAACGCTCAACACATATTGAACCATTCTTTTTAATCAAGGGAAAAATCATAGAGTGATTACTTGTTCAATGATTAAAAATTGACATGAACAAAATCTACCTTGGTATGGAATAAAAGTGTGAATCCCTTGAGGTGAAGTAATCAAAAGGTGGACATTTGAAATCATTATAATGTAATAATTCTAAAATATAGACAAGACTTAGAGATTTTGAGTATTATGTAATCCAATAAAACTTTCCTGATTTTAATTGGTAATATAATGTATATTGATAAAGGGAGAGTGTTATTTGATGTTAAATAAAAGTAAAAAGGGGTGTAAAGAGTTATGCACTGGAATTGTTTTAATGGGTTTATTGACAAGATTGCTTGTATAAATATTTTTCATAAATATAATTTATTATCCCTTAAAGAGAATAATTTAGAGTGTTATCATGTGTATAATGAATTATATACATCTTTGACTACCTTGGTTACTCACTCTGGTATTCTACACTGGGTTATCCTATGTAGACTTAATGTTTTTTTACTAGATTATCATAGCTAGAAAATAATGTTATTTTAATACTCATTTTAATTGATTCATGATTAATGAAAAATTAATAGTATTATGGGATTTTGTTTGAATACAAGTGAGTTCCTGCCCATTCAACCGTATTTTTATTTTTTATTAATAAGTGATAAAAATAAAATTCTATAAATGTATACAAATTAAATTAAATATATTTGAATATATTGAAAATAAACACAAAGGGTATATTTAAGTGCCCATGTCAATGGGACCATTCTTTATGGATGTTTTTTTCAATATAGATAGATTCCTTGATGAGTAATAATATTTCAAAATGTATTGAAAGTTGTTCAAGTGTGGATGTTTGGGAGAAAGATGCTTGACTGATTCCAAGGTTAAAATAAAGAATAATTGATGGAAAATAATATTTACAAAAAGATATTACAAGAAGATTTCCATCCATATTATTTTCTAGAAAATAATATTTTATTTGAAAATTTTTGTATGAAGTGGGTGATTAAAATGAAATACTGGAGGTTAATCATTTAGTGCAATATTCGGTGTTCGTAGTTATATATTCACTATTATGTGTTCACTGTTATTTTTCGCTGTTATGTGTTCACTGTTATGTATTCACTATTATTTATTCATTATTATGTGTTGGAAAAGTAATTAAGGGTGATATCAATGAAATTTTATACCTCTTTGGCCCACACCACAAATCAAGAAGCTTGGACAGTAGTGGTAGCTATATAAGATTAAAGTTGGGATCCATCCAAGAGAGGCATAGATAGTGCATAGAACCTTCATGAGTTGGTGTGGGTTTTAATGGGAGAGTGATTCATATCATACATAGTGGAGTAAAGTCATGGTGGAGTGATGAAGAGTTCTAGAACGAAATGATATTACAGATCAAAAAATAGACAGAATGTTTTTATAAAGCATTACATTCCCAGCTAACAGTCTGATGCAGGACTCATTCCATGCTTTTATTTTTCATTTTGAAAATGTTGCATGCACAAGATATAAACAGCACCTTATATAATTAAATTATGAATTTTTTACTTGGTGCATGTTATCTTAAACCATGGTGACTTGAATCTACATGTGGGGGATCTAACAAAACCTACTACTAACTAGTGAGGTAGGACATCATCAACACATTCAATAGAGTTCATGATCTTCCATTATATTTGATAAGAACTTGGGTTAATTCAATAATAAATATCTTGAATTAAATAGAGAATAAATTTTAATGGGTATGTATATAGTAGAATTTTTTTCATACAACTTTAGCATGTGACTTTTCATCCTATGGCTTGAGTGTGTGACTTTTTCTCATACAACTTGTGTGTAAAAATTTTATGTCGATCATATAACTTTTCTTTCTATGAATTATTTGGAATACCTATATTTTTAGTTTATTAATTTAATAAAATAATATAATATGATTCTAAAAATTCCTATGAAGGGCCTTCAAAGATAAAATTATCTTGTTGTTTCTTTTTTCCAATTCAATCTGTTGTGTTGAAGATACATGTAGGAAGTGGATTCGTAAAAGTTTCTCCTTGTAATTGAGACCTATTTCATAGAGAGTCTAATATATCACAATGCTAAGATAAGAACATTATTTATATTTTTCTTCCTGAAGAGAAAGATTTTATATATATATTTGGTGGAAAATTTAGATGAAGATCATGAAATTTCAATATACAATGATATTTAAAATAGAAATATCTTTGAATATTCAAGATTATAAAAGGAAACTCATGTGAGTTAATATGTTAGAGTTCTCGATCATTAAATATTGGTATTTTAAAACTTTATAATTATTGATATTTATAGAAACATTAGGTTTGAATATTTAATTGGAATGTAATATAATTATAAGTTTGAAAAAAAATATTGTAGAAATTATTTCCTATAAAAATAGTTTCTCCATCAATAACTCAAAAAATTAGAGATATTTCAAACTCATATATTCATGTTTTATATTATTTAGATTAAATAAGAAGAATAATGAGAGTCTAGAACTAGTGTTTCCTTACTAGTATTAAATAATAACTATTGATGGTAAATATATCCTTCAACAATAGTCTTACCAAGAAGAAAGTTTTATATATCAAATAAGATATAGTTAGAGATATTAAAATCCATCACTATTTTTGTCATTTTTGGAGTTGAAGAAAAAAATTTGAATACCTTGTGATATTAATATATTATAGAATAATGAGTAATAAGAAGATTTTTGAGAAGGCACTAACATTTCACTTATTGATTGTCTCTTATCATCAAGACTCTTCAATAAAAATTGTGATTAAATATCACAGTGAGTCCAAGTGTACAATAAGGCTATCCTATATGTTTCTTCTCTGATAATTATTTATCTGTTGAAGACATATCCAATAATTCATATAGGACTGTTGAGTAACTTGTGGTACTGGTAAAAATAACTCCATCAACTAATAAGATGTTGAATAACTATAGGAAGATAGTTTCTACTAAAATCCACAGGGAGGAACATAACCCTTGTTTTCATGAAATTTGTGTAATAAAGTGTAGGTTTAATTTTAGGATTCAAGGATGAAAATAACCCTTATTCTGTTGAAATCACTCTCACTTTTTTAAAAAATAATTTAGGGTCTTGGAACTTTACCTGAACTTGGAAAGGATTAGGCTCTCACATTGAGTCTGAACCTTGTGAATCTTTGTGTGTTGTTTTTATTTCTTATTATGCATTACACTATAGGTTGAGGCTTTAGATTACATCATTAGATCCATTTATCTTAACTAGGAAAAGAGTTTTAGTTCAAGAAGGGATAATATAAAGAAAATAAAAACTAGAAAAAAATTGTTATTCTAATTCCCCCCCCCCAATTTCATTACCCAACCACTAGGCATTATAGTCTTAAATTAAGAGAACCCAAATAAAACTACTACACAATGAATTCATATCAAATTAGAAAACAACAACTAGTAAAATACTCATCCAGGACTCCTTTAACCCAAAAAATAAAGATACATTGAATTTGAATATATTTCACTATGACTTTGGGGAAATTGCAAATCACAAAAACCCATTTACAATAAAAATATTAGATAACAATGGTAGAATATGGAAGAATAATATACATATGAGGGATAACCATATATTTTTCATTAAGAAACTCACTCCAATCAACCCTAGATCATGAGGCAAAAAGACGGGAAATAAGAGACATTGTTGTAGTCATATGAGGGCTCTTGAAGACTGGGGAGGAAATATGATCAAAAGAGGAGAAAAAAAGTAAAAAACAGTTAGGGTGAAAATAATAAATGATATCTGAAAAATAAACCTAGAAGATTTTGGATAATTGGTATAGGTAACTGATAATTCTATGGAACCATCAGGCCACCTAGGCCACTTTCAGATCAAGTAGATACCCGGTTTGAAAATACTTGTGGAACAAGTCGTAAGACACTCTAAAAATCCAAAATAAACCTCAAAATATGTCTAAAAATATAGATTAATTCATAATAAAACTCTCAAATTAAAATTAAAATCCTCAAATTAAAAAAAAAATATCAAATGAAACCAATAATTCAAATTGTCCTATAACTAAAACGTCCATGTTTCACATTTAAGACCCAAATAACACCATAATTAGGACATATGTCACTACCATATCTACATCATATGACTTCTCATCCCAAAAATTTCCAAGTGGTATTATTACCCAAATAATCACTACCCCAAAGTCTCCATGACATATCCCAAGGTATCCACCAACTCATGTACTCAACTCCCAAATCAACCTAAAATTATAAAACTATAACTGCATCATCTATATATGACCCGATGAAAACCTAAAATATGTATCTCACTAATGAATCTGAAATCCTAAATATGATATGAATCACCAAATATCACATATTTATAATATCCACAATCACCACTCTAATTCACAACACAATTGGCCATCACACTTCAATTGTGTGGCTTCTAAAACCCAAAGTAAGACACTAATGACCATTAGATATAAATACCCAAGATATACCTTTAGCTATATGATCCTCTAAATACCACTATCCATTTAAATAAAAGCAAATGTACTCCTTAAAAAATTAATTACATCAGGTTTTATTATCTTTATCAACAACTTATTTCAGTTAAAAAAATGACTATTAATATTTTTAAAAATTTGTTTCCATATTCCATTCAAAAAATCGATTTCATAATTTTTTAGGAAAACTTTTCTATGAAAAAACAATACCCAATAACAATTAATTAATAGTATCACTTTTAAAATTCCTTAAAAATACTAATTTCACATTTTATGTGAGGAAATATCAAATAGGGTCTCAAGAAAACCTTGGTAGGGACGGTAGTTGTGATTAGGGTTCCTCTATTGGTGTGAAGATTCCACATTATTTGGTAAATGAACTTGTAGATGTAGAAAGCCACACTAATGTTGCTTGGTTGGATGATTTATTGAAAGATATTAAAAAAGATAGTGTGATCATGCAGGATGGAGTTTCTTTATGTAAAGATGTAAACAGAAGGAATTTTATAGTGGTTAAGGATTATATTCCTTAAATAATCATCTATAAATATCTTATGGATCATGAAAATTACTACCAAGAAGCTATCATGGATAGAATAATGATCTTTAAACACATTATTAATTTTCAATTGGTCTTGAATATTGGTGAGAAGCCTTTGAAGGTAGATGGATTGATGAATAAATTACATATTGTCAAGGTTTCTTGGATTGGAAATATATTCCAATTAGTAAAGGGATTTTCAAATTATATTTTCTGTATAGAATTTGAAGATATGAGATCGGGGTCATGGTTTGATCTCCCTGAAACAAAGTATTCTGGAACTAAAAGTGTGTTTTCTTTATTTCAATCATTTCTCCTTCAGAAATAGAAAAGTCTATATATAGATTAGAATCATGGGATTGAATTTGGTTTTTGTAACCCTTTAATTATATTTGATATTTTATTTTTAGTGGGTATCCCCATAAAATTGGATAAAGATGTAGATCTAGTGAAATTTGGGTATCATGCTCAAATTATTCATTAGATTGATCTCAGTTATAGTTTAATTAACCAAGTTTTGATTTCAATAATACAGGATAACATTAATCTTTAGATATGATAAGATAAGACTCCTCATTTTTTATGGCACGCCAAAAAATAGGTATCTAAAGGAGAAATTTTGAAGGTATGTGGTCTATAAATTTTATTACATAAAGGAAAATAATCAGAAAACTTTTCATAAATAGGGGGAAACAATTAATCTATTGTTTATTATAATGATGGACAGAGTTAGTGGATTTCACTATAGGGTAGAAGTATAGTGGTTATAAAATCTAGTTATCAAAGGTTGGGACATGGTTGTACAATTTATAGTATAGTTACATAATCTAAATAAACACCTTTATATAATTATTTTATATTAATATATATACCATCTTAGAAATATTCTCAAGAATTGGATAACTAGAGGTTTAGTGTCTTAGAGGATTTGAGACATAGAGAAGTTGTTTTAAATTACCCATCAACATTGATTCATAATCATTAAATTCTAAATATATTATTCTAAACTTATCACATGTAATACCCATCTTAAAATATTGTGTAATGAAAGAATAAAAAATGTGTAATCTCAAAAGCTATGAAAGGTAAAAAAAATCAACAAGTTATAAAGGGTGAGATCATAGGAATATGAGATAAAATGAACATGGGAGAAAAATTATATACACATAATTAATAATAATAATAAATAACTAAGCACAAAATGATGTGACATAAGAACATTAAGGGATAAAATATCAACATGGAATCCTAATACCTATAACATAGATTAGAAATATTAAACATAATTCACGAATCCTAAGGTCATCAAGAATGAATAATGTTATTCAAATATGAAACAAACAATAGTATATGGAATATTACTTTCATATTCCACACCATAAATTCTCATGCTTAAAATAAAATAAAACATACTTTTGAATACTTATCTAATGAGTTATAAATTTTTGACTAATTTATTAGACGGTGATATAAGATCCAACCCGCTATCATCCATACATGTGAGTGCCACTTAAAAATCATTTAATTATCAAATCATAAAGATCAAATTGAAATAAAATGGGATTTATAGAATGATCAAATAAAAATAATTCACCTCTTATATAAAAAATAACCCACGAAATTAAAATTTTGTTTGATGACATTTCCAAATGGTCTAAAATAACACCATGAATTAAATCAATTTACACCGAAAACATAATCACCAAAAAAATAATAACATAATAAAATAAAAATATATGGATAAACAATAAAAATAACTCAATTTTATAAATACATTTTTTATAATATTGACATAGAAACAAAATAAAATCAAAAAAATATTTTTCTTCAATTTTGTTTGTAATAATTGATGTAAAATTCTTAGTTGTGAGTCTCTTTTCAAATTAAAAAAAATAGTTTTTTAGTGAAAAGAACAATATCATAGATTATTCTAATTTACCTAGTCCTCCTATTAAGATATCCTTAAGTAAATCTAAGCTACCTCTGAAGATTCCCAATATTTATGGCAATAACTCCATGAGAAAGTGAAAAGACTCTGACAAGAATATAGAGGCAGATAACACTAGAGAGTTTGAAATGAAAGTAGGGGAATCACATGTCAATGATGTGGAGATTGTAGATGTAACATCCTAGTTCCAAGAGCCGCCTAGAAGGGCGTGATACCATGTTGGTCACATGGCCTCAAGCGTATTTCCCCAAACATCAGAGGTTGCTGACAAGCATTGAAGGACTTTGGTGTGATATTGGGGAAACTATGCCTTCATTGGCAGAGTAAAGAAGCAGAAATATATAGATATAAATAGAAGAAGAAATAATAACATGCAATGGTAAACAATAGAAGACTGAATGAAATAAGCAACTAGAGAACATACATAAATGATGCATTGTACATATGTCTTGGAAAATAGCCAAACAAGTCACAATCCTGGAATACAATACTAAACCAAAGTACAAAAGAAAAGCAAGTAAACAGCTCTACAGCATTGCAAGCCTTAACTTTTTCCCATGCTCCATAGATCCATAGCAATCATGTACCTTAAGTAGAAGGGTGCTTTCCCTTATCTAGACCCACAACAATATAATCTATTTGGGCCCAAAATTGTGACCCAAATAGGGCGTGGGACAAATCACAGTAGGAAACCACCCAAAGATCTGTGCCTAATAGTCAGTGAATATATATGGCGGGAAATAAGTAAAGTGAAGCAGTAAATAAGGAAGTACTCAGAAGTAAATAATCCTACAGTTTCAATTACATCCATTTTCATTTATTAGTTAAGTAACCAGCATTCATAAGTAACACTCTGAGAATTACTCACATCCAAACCCATGTGGTTAAACCAATCGAACACAAGAAACCCTATGGGAAATACTCATAGTCTAACCCCTCTGTTTCAGCTTTAGCAAAGACTCTCTAAGGAAACACTCGCTGTTAATTCTCCCTATGGTCTCGTATCGGTAACTATAGACACTATGGGGAAGCAATCAACGTACAATCCCCCCTGTGGTCTCGTAATGTCACCACTCATCCCAGAGGTCCCGTGCCATGACTACCCCAAGCCGACCTCCTGAAGTCTAGGTGCTGGCGACAAGCGCTGAGGGTGTAAACCTGCAAGTGGGAGGAATTTTCCCATATACCTTTATGCACACACAAACCCAACCAAATACCAACTCACGAGAATCGAGATAGTATACCACTGAGAGGAAACTAAGTACGATCATAGCTGAAAGTAAATGGGTCAGAATACAAACCCCAAAAGAAATTATTGAAAGCAATAAAGTAAAAGAGTGCTCTAATGGGCGTCTGCATAATTCCCCACCTAATCGTAGGAGTAGTGTAGCTACTGGAAGCTAATGGATTACGTCTCATATGTCAGATCTCATTGTCGTCCGCCTAGTCTAACACAACCACGTCCATTGTCGAAGCCTCGATCATCTGCATGGGACACGACACACACATGGATAGGGCCCAAGAAGGGGGTGAGTAACACTAAACTCAGTAGGGACCCCCAAAACAACAAGGAAAGACCACATAGATACTGGAAGTATTTCACAAAGAAAAAGTACACAACACAAGTCAGTTCACACTAGGTATCACTTTAGGTCAAGGATAAAAGGATCATAAAAATGTCGAACTCCTCATCTACTGGAGAACATCTCCTCTATTGAGTACATTGGTTCTTTCGGGACACACATATCCACTTCCCACTAACCATGAACTGTTGTGGTACTCATCCCTGATTAGTACCGTTGGAATGTTGTGTCACACAAAGTAGCTTCTCACTATGGTCCATCTAGGTCACACAGAGCCACTTCCCACCTTGGTCACACTGAGGTACTCCTTCTGTCGAGTACCATAGGTCCTCAAGGTCACACAGAGCTGCTCCCCACCATGGGCCTGCTGGGTCACAGATATCTACTTCCCACGGGGCCATCATCAAGTAGTCTTCATTTCTCATCTAATTGTAGGGTTCCATATGTAGTATGTTTGGGAAAGCCTCTCCTAAGGACACTCGTTAAATCATATTAACCATGTAATTAAACAGAAGGTATGAAAAAAGATCTGTCTCTTAAAGAGAGTCCCAGAGCCACAAACGGTTTTTCAATCAGATGTACAGTTTGCAAGATACAGGTATTTTAGTGTCGAGGGCCTAGTTGGATTCAGGTTCGATACAACCCAGCTGTACCACAATGTTTTCCAAAACTCAAGTAGAGTATCTCAAAAGGACCACATTGTCTTAAGGATCCCAACTCTGTAGATGGTTCATCAATCGGATGTCTAGTTTATAGGTTAGGGTTCGTTTAACGTAACTGGTCAGTACTGGGTCCGGGTCTAGTCCACTCTGGTCGGACCAGCCCGACCCGGTTCGGCAGGGGCTGACTTATATCAATCTGGGTCGAACTAGCCTTCTGGGCCACGGGTCAGCCCACTTGGCTGCAGGTCGGCCCGTTGAGCTGCTTGTCAGCCCACTAGGCGGCGGGTGGTCCGCTAGGTCGGCCCGGTGGTGCCACCTGCCTGGCAGTGTGGTCAGCCAGGGACATCAGGACGCAGTGCGCCCGAGTAGGGCTGACATGGCGTGGGGTCGCGGAAGCGTTTCAACCCATGTAGGTTGACACAACACAGCACTATGTGGCACCGTGGGTCCTCCCTACTACATCTAACGGGTCGCATCTTTGTCGTCGGGCGTGTGCCCCATCCACTAGTCGATGTTCAAACAGACAGCTTCTGCTCCGCCATGGATGATAAAGTCCATGGCCCTACTATCGCGTGGGTGCTCCACCGGGGGCGCGCCCCTCCACTCTTCTGCCGCCGCCTGGGGTGGTGGTTGGTTCTACCACCGGGCACACGTTTGGCGTCGTTGCATGTCATTTTCATGGCTCTGTGTGCCACCGCCAGTGCCGATGTGGGTGGTCGGGTGTTTTCCAGGCCGCCGATCGTGCATAGATGGCCTGTTTTCTGCTCTGTCTATGCCTACGGCCTCCTGGGATCACATTCTTCACTTCGGTAGGCCCTTATTTGTCTTTTCACCAACTTCAAATTTGGAGATCACAATCAACACGCAAATGGAGGAGCTCGGGCCTTGTTCGTGTCGGCTCACGCCCTACATGTTAGAAATAAATCAGGGGGTTTCAGAAAAGAAATCAACCGGATTTCAAGCCTTGATGTCAATCCCGATGCCAACGATAATACACACTCTCCCACATATAAGAAAAGAATAATGGATCAACTTGTTTATGATTTGGTCAGTTCTTATCATTTTATAATGAAATGAAGGGAAAACAAAATCAATCAACACAACCCCTACCTCAAAATGTTGGAGAGTGCTCACAATTGAGTAATTTTGTATTTTTGTCATCCCCACAATAATATGCCCCCATTTCAGCACAAATATCAAGCTCTATTTTTGGGTTTCGGCATCGCACATCACCTCCCGCTGGGATCAGATCGCCCTCTGAGGGTTCGGCATTACGGTACTCCTCCATCACTTTCTTTCTTGGCGAAGATTGTGCTGATACCCATCCCCAAGATCCATATATATTTGATAAGTGGAGGTTAAGTAACAACATAGGGAATGAATGGGGGATCATAAATTTGGAACCTTCCTAATTTCCCCAACTATGTTGTTACTTAGGAGTGGTAAGTCAAGCCAATTATTTGCTTAATGCATCATGGGTCCCACACCCCGCTTGTCCGTTGGTAGAGAAGAAAGAAAAATAAAATAATAAAATTATTTTATGTCATTTCTTTAAAAAGTCAAAAAACCTAACTTCTTCCCTGGACCTACTGCGGTTAAAGTAAATTCTCCCTTAAGTGAATCATGGCACTACGGATTCAACGATCCCCTCGTATTTTTGATCCGAGCACTGGTTCAAATGTTAGAAAACTTCAGCTACATGTTTATAGAACGTACCTTAAACAAAGTTCAAAAATTAATTACGGGCACATCGGACCTTAAATCATGCGTCGTCAAATTTTAAAGACTCCTAATAATTACATATATAAAAATATTTACATGGAAAATCTGGGTCTTTACATTCTCCCCACCTTATGGCTTGTCATCCCCAAAAGCTACAACATAGACTAAGAACAAAATGGGGGTACTGAGCAAAAATCTAAGCCTCTTTATCCTATGTGATCTCCTAGAGGTTCCCTTGCTGCCATCGAATGCACATCATAGGTATCGACCACCCACAAAGGACCCGCTCTTGTCAATCCTCAATCTCTACTGGAACCTCTGTAAACGCCGCCCCATCATCAAAGTCTAGCTCACCATGGTTGATGATTTGAGATGGGTCATGGACGTATCTCCTCAACTGGGATATGTGGAAGATGTGTGAACCCTCTCCAATGGTAGTGGAAGTTACAAGTGGTATTCCACCTCGTCAATCCTCCAAAGTATCAGAAAATTTCTGATAAACCTCGGTGATAACTTTCCCCCTCAAACAAAGTCCTTGTCGAGGGGAGACTCGCAAGAATACATGGTCCCCATCCTGGACCTCTAAAGGTCTCAATATCCTATCATCATAAGACTTATTTCTACAGTGTGTGTTCTTCATCCGCTCCTGGATGATCTGCAACTTCTCAGTGGTAGCATGTACCCATGGTTGTCAAAATCAGGAGTCTACAGTATGAGTCTACCCTGTGAGTCGGGTGAGTTTACACCGAGTCTATATTTTTACACACAAGTTTACCACAAGTCTACGAGTTTTCTATAGATCATGAACAGTAAACTCGCCGAGTTTGACTACCTTTTCTGTACCAACTCTGCACCCATAAGTGCTGACTCCCCTGGGTCTTTTGGGCATAGAGGTGATCTGAAAGGTCAACCATACATGGCCTCAAATGGTGTCGTACCGATGGAGGAGTGATAACTTTTTTTGTAAGTGAACTCCACCAAGGGTAGGTGATCCTCCCAACTATGGCCAAAATCTAGGATGAATGCATAAAGCATGTCCTCCAGCGTCTGTATGGTCCACTCTTTCTGACCATCCATCTGAGAATGAAATTCAGTGCTCAAGTGTAGCTATGTCCCAAATTCCCCCTGCAACCCCTTCCACAACCGGGATGTGAAACGTGTGTCACAGTCAGAGATGATCATCGATGGAACCCCATGGAGTCACACAGTCTCCTGTACATAGAGGTGTCCCAATCCCTCTACTGATCCTTGCACTCTAATGGGTAGGAAGTGGGTCGACTTGGTGAGTCTGTCAAAGATCACCCATATGGAATAAAGTCCCTTGGATGTATGTGGAAGCCCTGTCACAAAGTCCATGGAGATCCCTTCCCACGTTCACTCTTCCACCTCTAGTGATTGTGCTAAGCCTTTTGGAACCTGATGCTCGACCTTCACTTGTTGACAAGTGAGGCATTGTGAAACAAACACTACTACAACCTTCTACATCCTTGGCCACCAATTCTGACGCCAAAGGACCTAGTACATCTTCATGACACCAGGATATACCTCCAGAGGGGACGTATTGAACTCAATCAACACCTCCTCCCATAGAACCACCGATACAATGGTATGTCCTCTAAAGAGGATAACGTGCTCCCCACCTTCAAAAAATCTATCAGGTGCCTGTCTTGAGGATATATGAGCACGTCGAGCCTCACAGTCAATGTCACAAAGCCGCATCCCTAGCTCGCTAAAGAAGCGGGGGAGTGATAGTCATAGACTGGAGGTAAGCTACTCCATCTCTATCCATGAAGGATATCTACAACATGGATAACTGTTTTGTCATCTCACTCAAAAATTACAGACCATACCTCCTACTGAGTGAATCTTCTACCACCTTCCACTTCCCATAAGTATAGAAAATCTCAAAGTCATAGTCCTAGAGGAACTCTAGCCATTATCATGGTCTTAGGTTTAGGTCCTTTTGGTAGAAGTTATACCTAAGACTCTTGTGATCTGTTAAGACTATAGAAATTTCTCCCATAAAGTAATGTTGCCACTACTTTAAGGCAAATACCACTACTGTTAAATCCAGGTCATGGGTAGCATAGTTCTGCTCATGTTGTCTCCGCTATCATGACCCATAGGAAATAATTGCTCACTCCTACATCAGGACACACCCAAGTTTGGTCCCTGATGCATGGCAGTAGACTATATACCCAACACCCTCTTTAGGTAGCCTCAATATGGGAGCACTCATCAATCTATGCCTCGGCTCTTGAAAACACTGTTGACATCTCTCTGTCCATACGAAGGGATTCCCATTCTTCATCAACGCTGAAAAGGGTTCCACGGCTCTAGAAAAGTCAGGCATGAATATCTGATAGTATCCATCCAACCCCAAAAAACTCCGCATCTCAGTCACAATCCTAGGTGGCTCCCAAGTAAGTACAACCTCTATCTTCTCTGGATCTACCGAAACTCTAGCCTCCAAGATAACATGTCCCAAAAACTGGACCACTCGAATCCAGAACTGGAACATAGGGAACTTACCAAAAAGATGGTTCTCTGAGAGTGTATTCATAAATATCTGCAGATGATTAGAATGATCCTCTTCTATCGCTGAGAATACTAAGATGTCATCAATGAAGACCACCATAAAGTGATCAAGGTACGTTTGGAAGATTTTTTTCATGAGTCCCATAAACACTGAAGGGGTGTTGGTCACACCAAAAGGAATAACCGAAAATTCATAGTGGTCATATCGACATCTTAAGGTCATCTTCTGCACATCCTCATCTCATACCCTGAGCTGATGATAGACTAATCTAAGGTCTATCTTTGAAAACTAACGAACTCCCTTCAGCTAGTCGAAAAAATCATCAATTCTATGAAGTAGATACTTGTTATTCACGATCAAATGGTTCAGGCACCGATAGTTCACACAGAGTCTCAAACTCCTGTTTTCCTTCTTGGAAAACAAAATCAGGGCTTCTCAAGGAGAGACATTGGGCCTTATAATACAAATCCCCTACAAGTCCTCCAACTATACTTGTAACACACGAATCTCCGTAGGAGCCATCCAATATGCTAGTTTGGATATCGGTGTCGTCCTGGGGTATAGGCCGATCCAAAAGTATACCTCTCTGTGTGGAGGTAGTCCTGGGACATCATCATGAAATACATTGTCATATTGGTCCACCACTACAGGATAGCCTGGATTCTCAACATCAACTGCCCCAAGGGTAAGGCTAGCAAACTGATGTGTCATTGGTTGCACCCTCGTTTGGGTATGTCCTGTATGTGCTGCAAAGGTTCCCTTCTTGTCGGTGAAGGAGAACCTGGTCCAATATGTGCGGACACACCGCATTTTGAGCCTAATATAGTCAATCTAAGCATAGACTGTGGATAACCAGTCCATACCCAAGATGACGTCGTAAAGCCTTGACGCTGCTACTAGGAGATCCCAGCAGAATCTCTCTCCTCCTAGAGTAAGCTCACACTATCGGCACTAGTGTGTAATCATTGAATCCACTCTCATAGGTGTATATAGACATAAGTATCAAGCCAATGGCTCCATTGAAGTCTCTGAGCTCCGAACGAGGGATGTGGAAATAAAATGGTGACTGGAACCTATGTCTATAAGTACTATATCTAATGTGGAGTAGAAACAAATCATACCTCTAATAATATCCTGAACATCGTGGTCTTAGGCCTCAGCTACCAGGATCTGAGCTCGCCCCTCTCCACCGGATCCCTACGGTTGGGGTGGACCTCCTGGAAGTGGTGTCGGTAGAACCTGAAATCACCGCCTATAGCCTCTTGTATAGCCAGCTCCCCTACCACGTCTGCCTGCTACATACAGACCTCCCCGATCAAATAATTGTCTCTATCTTGGCGGTTTCTCAACCATATACTGGTCCTCCATAGGGAAGGTCAGGCAGTCGAGAGCCATGTGGCCCTGCACACTGCACGTGTAACACTGTTTGGCTCCCTACTAACTCCCTCTAGATTGGGAGCCTCATACTGCTGACCCGAAGTTATGAGCTCGCCCTCTGAAAGACCTGGCCCACTTGGGGCCACGTTACAGATGCTCGCTGCCTATCGAAGACTCTGCTTCTTGGGGTTTTCTAGCGGCACTTGCTATCGGGGCCTACTTTGTTAGGAAACTCTCTACAAGAAGGGACTACTCCAGCACCCCAACTTGACTGGGGATGTAGAGAGTCACCAATGAATCCCTGATCTCCCTCCTGAGCCCATGCTCGAAGGCCTGATCCCTAAATAAAGGGTCTTGCATCATATCCAGGAAATAGAAGGAAATCTCTGTGAACCTTGTCGATTACTCATCCACTATCATGTTGCCCTGCTGAAGGTGGAGCAGCTCATAAATGCTCACAGAGGGCAAAATCATGGGAAAAAACTCTGCCCAAAAAACCCTCTCAAAGTCATCCCATGTGAGGGTCACCTCATCATGAACTTGGATGGTCAAACTCCACCATCTCCTAGTTGATCCATGAAAAAGGATCGCCGCCAAGATCGCCATCTGGTCGGTTGTTGTTCTCACTGAGTAGAATACCCATGTCACGGCCTCTAGATAGTCCTCAATGACTCGATGATCTATCTCTCACTTGAAATTTAGAGGTATCTCCCTCTAAAACTCATGTAGGGTGTTGAGCCTATGAACTTCATCTACTGGAACTGCCAGTATCAGGGGCTGACCATCAGGTGGTGGTAGCACCAGGTCACCACCCGGTGGGGCCATCTCAAACACTGGTCCTTAGAGGGATGCTTCATCGTTGGGAGGGTTTTCCTCATGCATCTGTATCCTGGATAGTCATCCTCATGGAGGGATCATGAGATAAATCAAGATGTTCCACATTTAGAACATTATACCTAGTTAGCTAACTTTCATTCGAAATCAGAAAACAAAAATGCAACCAGTATTCTCGTGCATTGAGCCAAAAATCAGGACTCATGGTTCTAGTGTATGGACACGTCGGCTGCCGCACCAACCCTGGACTCCCTAAACCTGAAGGTTAGACTCACAACACTTAACACTGTTGATTTAAAACAAAAACATAGACTCCAAATCACTGAGGTAGAACCGACCGCCTATAATACCACTTCGTCACGACCCATCCCCCAGGTCCCGTGTTGTGACTACCCCAAGCCTGCCTTTCGAAGGATAGGAGATGGCAACTATCATCGAGGGTATAAACCTAAAAGTGGGAGGCATTTTCCTAGAAACCTATACGCACTTGCAAACCCAATCAAGTACCAACTCACAAGAATAGCTATAGTATACCACTGTGAGAAAACTGAGTATGGTCACAATAGAAAGTAAATGGGCCCAAATACAAACCCAAAAAGAAAGTTCTAAAAGTAGTAAAGTAAAAGAGTGCTTTAATAGACATTTGCAGAAATCCCCACCTGACTGTAGGAGTATTGTATCTACTGAAAGCTGATGGAGTACGTCTTTTCTATTGGATCTCACTATTGTCTACCTAGTCCAATGCCACCAAGTCCATTGTCGAAGCGTCGATCGTCATCATGGGACACGACACAGACATGGGCAGGGCCCGTGTAGGGGGTGAGTAACACTAAACTCAATAGGGACACCCAAAACAACAAGGAAATACCACACATAAAACTAGAAGTAGAGAACAATGTAAAAGTAAGCAACACAAGTCAGCTCACACCAAGTATCACTATAGGTCAAGGATAGAAGGATCATCAAAATGTTGATCTCCTCGACTGCTGGAGAACTCCTTCTCTATCGAGTATAGTGGGCCTGCCGGGTTACAGAGTTCTTCTTCCCACTAACCTTGAATTGTTGTGGTACCCATCACTGATGGGTACCATGGGCATGATGGGTCACACTGAGCCACTTCCCACCATGGGCATGCTGGGTCACACAGATATGATTCCCACCTTGGTCAAACTGTGGTACTCCTCCTTTCGAGTATTGTGGGTCTTCTAGGTCACACAGAGCCACTCCTCACCATGTGCATGCTGGGTCACATAGATCGTCTTCCCACTAAGGCATTGTTAAGCAGTCTTCGGGTCTAAGCCAACTACAGGGTTCCGGATATAGTCTGTTTGGGAGAACCACTCATCAAGACACTCCTCGCATCTTGATATCCATGGAAGTCACCACAAGTTATTCCAAGAGATTTGTATCTTCAAGCTATTTCCAAAGCCACAAACGGCTCATCAATTAAATGTACGATTTTCTAGATATGGGTGTTTTAGTGTCGAGGGCCCAATTGGATTCATGTTCGATCCAACCCAACCATACCTGAACTTTCTCCAAAACTCAAGCGGAGTATCTGAAATGGATTTACTTGTTCTAAAGATCCTGAATCTGTAGATGGTTCTTTAATCGGACATCTAGTTTAGAAGTTTAGGCCCATTTAACATAACTGGTTAATACTGGGTTTGGGTCCGGTCTGCCCTGGTCAGACCAGCCCGACCCAGTTCGGTAGGGGTTGACCCGGATCAATATGGGTTGACCCGTCCTGACCCAGATGGGCCACGGGTTGGCCCGCTAGGCTGGCCTGGTGGTGTCACCCCTTAGTGTCACGGGCCACTAGGGACACCCAGACGCGACGTGTCAGAGTAGGGCTGACGGGGCAGAGAGCCACGGCAGTGGTTCAACCTTTGGTGGTTGACCCAATGCAGCACCATTTGGCACCTCGGATCTTCCATGCTATAGATGAGGAGTCACAACTTTGTTGTCATGCGTTCCACTAGCACGCGCCCCATCCACCAGCTACTGGTCAAACTGGTGGCCTCTACTCCGTTGTGGCCAATGCAGGCTGCGACCATGTTGTCGCATGGGCATGTCGTTGGGGGTTCGCCCCACCCTTATTCTGTCACCGCTTAGGTCAGCGGTCGGTTCATCCAATGGGTACACGGTCAGCCCCACCACATTCAATTTTTGTGCCACCATGTCCCACCCCCAGCACTGATGCCAGTAGCAGGGTGTTGGTTGGGCCGCCGATCACATATCGGTTTCCAGTTTCCTACACAATATATGATTGTGGCCTCTTAGGATTGTTTTATTCACTACGATTGGCCCTGATTTGGCTTGTTGCCAACTTCAAATTTGTATATCACAATCAATGCATAAGAGGAGGGTCTTGAGCCTTGTTTATATCAGCCCTTGCCCTCTGCGTTAGAAATAAATCCAGGGGTTTTGGGAAAAAAAGTTCAACCAAGTTTCATGCCTTGATTTCAATCAGGATCCAAACAATAATACACACCCTCTTGCATATAAGAATAATAATAACTAGTCAACTTGTTTATGAGTTGATCCATTCTTATAATTTTAGAATGGAAAGTGGGGAAAAACATTCAACATAACCCCTAACTCAAAACATTGGAGAGCGCTCGCGATTGAAGAAGTCTGGTTGTTTTTCGTCCTCGTAAAAATCCACCCCCATCGCCGCTCGAATGTCAAGCTCCAGTTTATGGTTTCGGTGTCACACGTCACCTCACACTGGGATCGACTCCGTTCTCTAAGGGTTTGGTGTTACGGTACTCCTTCAGCACTTCGTTTCTTAGAAAATATTGTGCTGATATCCCTCCCTAAGCTCCATATATATAGGGGAGGGGAGGGTAATTAATGATGTGAGGAATTAATGGGGGCTCATAAATTAAGAACCTTCCTAATTTCCCCAAATGACATCGTTACTTAGGATTGGAAAGTCATTCCATTTATTTTCTTGATGCATCATAGGTCCCATGCCCCTCTTTTCCATTGGTGGATAAGAAAAAAATAAAATAGTAAAAAAAATATTTCATTTCTTTTAAAAGTCACAAAATTTAACTTCTTCCCCAGACCTTCTGTAGTCAACCTAAAGTCTCCCTTGTGTGAATCTCAGCTCTGTGGATTCAAGGGTGCCCTCATATTTTTAATCTGAGTACTGGTTCAAAAGTTAGAAAGCGCCAGTTACGCATTTAATGAACATACCTTAAAAAGAGTTCAGAAATTAATTCCGGGCACACCAGACCCCAGAATCATCTACTTTCAAATTTCACATACTCATAATAATTCCATATATAACAAAATTATATGGAAAATCTGGGTTTTTAATCATAAATAAGAACTACAGACAATATGAGGGAGTACAAAGTCCATCCCCCCTATGGTCTGACATCTTAATAGTAAACAGACACTCTAGAGAATCCCACAGCGTCCATTCTCCCTATGGTCTACTACACCAAGTTCTCAGAGACTTGTGTAAATCAATACTACACAAACCATATATAGAATCCAAAGTAAACCTGATGAAATACTTAGCTAAATAGTCTACAACATCTCACAGCATGTCAGATAAAATCACATCATTATAACAACACTAGGCATTGAAAACAAAGCAGCCTAATAGCCAAAGCTAGACCAAAATGACAAAATCAATCAAACATTGGAAACACATCCATAGTAAGGTAAACAACCCCATTTACAATCATAAATAATATACTCAAGAAAAAAATAAATATCATGAAATAACAGGGCAAAAAACCAGAAACACGCAATACCCAAAACAAGGGTATTGTGCACTTTTTCACATATAACTCGAAGACTAACTATGAAAATGAAAAAACCACAAACCTCAACATTGTACGATTGATATACTCTAGAAAAATCCCTTGAATCAATATAGAACTAGTATATATATAAAAATGTCAAAAAAATCAACCAAGGATATCTCTTGAGAGAGGAGAAATCAAGATATGAGTCTCTATAAGAAGGAAGAGCTTACTGTGGTGATTACAACACATTCGACGTTGGTCGATTCAAAGAATTGATGGCGAGTTGGGGGATTGAAGAAGAATCACCAGCCACGGAAGCTCCAGGATGAGACAGACATTGAAGAAGGGTGTTCTTCCAATTGGATGTGACCTCAGTCTGTTTAATGAACTAAAAAGAGAGTGCACGATGTGTTATTCAAGGGTACACGGTGGGTACTTTCTTTGACCAGCCTCCACTTTAAGCATCCTCCAGGTCACCCCACACAGCCATGTGTTCATATATTACATAGACAGCACATGGCTACCCATGGTAACCGAGTACACGATGTGTACTTATAAGTACACAGTGTGTACTCTTGAAATTTCTTGAAACTCCTCTTTTTCTCAAAAACACCAAAAAACAAGATTCATACATGAAAAGAAGATCTCCATTATTATAGTAAAAATTGAGTAAAATTATTCTGATATCTCTTTGAGTGGAAATGAAATAATGGATTGTGTTGAGTGGGAAACCATCATTAGTTTCAACAAATAATTCTTAGAGAAGGATCTAGAGTTCAATACTACATAAGAGGAGATTGACAGGTTGGTTGGGAGGCGTATCCATGTCAACATTAAAAAGCAGCAGGGTTTATGGATACTCAAACAACTTAGATTATTAGAATTTTGATTCAACATAATGAATATTACTATGGAAGAGGTCATCCAAAAATGGTACAAGATTGCACTCAATATTGAATACCTCCTCAAAGATAATCTGGATGGGAAGGATACCATCCAAAAATAGAGTCTCCACAGAGGTAAGGTTTCTAAAAGGATTAAACTGCAATTTAAATATTCAGATGATAATTATGATGTCAATTAATTGTCTAATTTTTTATTTTACTAGTTTCCCAATATGTCCTTAAAATTTATTTTTCTTAACAAATAAATATATCTTGGTGGAGAATATTGGTTTTTTTTACCTATTTCTAACATTGGGTGTTTAAAATTTGAACATTGTATTATTTTAATAATAGTGGTTTCAATCTACATTCTTCACCAAAACCCATTACAGGGACTATAATATATTTTTTATTTTGAAAAATAATGTTATAATTCATTTTTATGAGAGATTTTTTTGTGTTTTGTGAATAAAAGTTTTGTGATAAACTAGTTTCAGGTTATTTATCGGTATTGATGGATTACCATATAAGTATCATAGATTTTTTTGTTATCCATCAAGAATCATATTCATGATATTTATTAATATTATATATAATATATATACTCGTCAATTATAATTTATAATTATTGATGAATATGCTAGTGAAAAAAAAAAGTAATTCATCATTCCATGGAGACGATAGTCCGTACATACACATGGATGATGATTTTATTTTTTGAGCAATAGGATAAAGGAGTAATATATTTCATTATTTAATAATATTAAAGATATCTTATATGTCATGAGTTTATTAAGTTCTATTTTTTATTCCATCCATGTTAGGTGGTGAAGGAAAATAATACATGTTTCTCTATTGAGGTGGTAGTCAGCACACACGCACGAATGTCATTCCTAATTTCTTAAGGAAAAAACGAAAAGATGAATAATTATTTATTCTTTAGATATAAAAAAAATTAATTATATAGTTAATACTATAATTATAATGTAATAATTTGTCTTATATGTTTTAATGGGAAAGAAAAAATATGGAAAAAGTTTAGTTAATGATAATTACTTAATTTGAGATTTGAAATTTCTATTTAAGTTCTTAAAAATGGGGGAATTTGGCCTATATATTTTGAATTGAAGCTTAAGGAAGGGTTATTCGATTAAAAAAATAATGGGTATATTTTCATGTGGAAGTATAATTATTTATGTTTTCGTGAAGGGGGGACGATAGAACCTTTTTATATTTGAAGAAAATGACTTTTGCGAATGAACTTTGCGTTTCAATGATTTAATTACACTATTAAATGTTAAATGACTCCAAGAGATGGAAATAATTGAGTTTATGGTGATCTTGTTTCAATAAAGCTCAACCCAAAAGAATTATACTTGTTCTAAACATGTTTTAATTCATTTTGTCTTATATTTTTACTTTAACATTTTTTACCATGGTAACTAGTTTTTACCCAAGTGGGATATTTTTTACTAAAAATATAAAATAATTCTTATTAAAAAAAATTAGTTTAATAAACCAAAATTTAATCTCTATTTAATCTAATTTAAAAAAAATATTAAATTATTTAAAAAATTAAATCATTTTACATATATATAAGCTTATTTTTGTAGTAAAATAATGTTTTAAAAATTATGTATTCCTAATATTATTTAGAATTGATTAACAATTAAATGTTTATTAATATAATTAAATATATGTTTAAAGATATTATTACTTTAATTTTTTAAAATATAATTATTTATTTGATTAAAGAAAAATTACACAATATTAATAAAATAAATCTTTGAAAATAAAAATTCCACCATTATAGTTGTAATTAACATTAATATTACAAATATTATTATTATAAATCAAAATAAAATGATATTTTCTATATAATTTTGAAACACTGAGTCTAAATATTAAATCTATTTTACCAAATAAAATTTTTAAATGTGGGAAAAAATTAATTTTCTCAGTAGCACGCTTAATGGGTAAAAATCGTTTTTCGAAAAAAAATTATCTAAATAATAAAATGAAATTTGTTTTATTATACATTTTATAAATTTTATATAAAGTGGTTACTTTTATTGATTCCCAAAAATTTAATATCTATAATGGTAATATTTAAAAAAAATTAAGTTATCATGGTTTTCATTTTAGTTCAATGTTAATTGTAAAACAAGTTATTCAAATCGTACTTAAAAAAGGAAAAGTATATACTAAAATTATGGTACATTAAATTATCCACCCTTAGAATAAAATCATCCATGTAATTTTATTACTTTTATGAAAAGAAATTGAGGGTAATATTTTTTCATTACATCCTTAAGTTCTTATATAGCTTCCTCAAACTTATTATTACTCTATATAATTTTGACCAGATGAGTAGTCTTGTTCAATATAACTTTATATCTTTGATCCAAGATCTCCACTGGTCAGTCCTCATATGAGGGATCATGTTCCAATTGTATAGATTACATGCCTAGTAATCATGAATGGTCCGGTATATACTTCTTTAAAATTGATACATGGAACACATCATATACTTGGGTGAGGTCTAAATGGAGTGTTAATTTATAAGATACTACCCCAACTAAATCAAAAATCTCAAATGGATCGATGTACCTAGGGATCATCTTCCATTTATTTCCAAATATCATAACCCTTTTCCATAGAGATTTCTTTATAAATACATTATCACCAACATCAAGCTCTATATCTCATTTATGATAATCTACAGAACTCTCATATAGAATTTATGATACTTTTATATATCATTGAATGGTTTAAACCTTATCTATCATTTCTTAGACAGGGTATAAAACTATTATATTCCTCAATCGGACTTTATCTTTATATATTTGAGTCTTATATCCCTTCCCATATAGATCCTCATATGGTATAATGTGAATACTAGAATAGAAATAGTTGTTATATGATAACACTATAAAGGGTAGATATTGATCCTAACATCCTTGGAATTTCATCAAATAAGATTTCATTATATCCTCCAAAGTTTGAATAGTTTACTCAGACTAAACATTTTACTAATGGTGATAACTTTTTTTGAAACTCAACTATGTATCCAATTATTTTTAAATATTTTTCTAGAACATCAAGTTAAACCCTAGATCTTGATTAGTTATAAGGGAGAGTGGTACTCCATATATCCTTACCAATTACCTTATGTATATCTTAGAGACTTTTTCAAGAGATAGATATTATTTTACAGAAATAAAATACACTAACAAAGTAAGGAAATCGACTAAAAAACAGGTAGAATTATGGCCCTTAGACATTTTAGAGAGTACTATGATGAAATACATGATAATGTTTTCCCATTTTCATTTTGGTATGGGTAATGGTTGAGACATACCATTAGACTTCTATCTTTCATTATTAACTTTTTGTCATACCAAGAATCCGGATACGTATATTGCGATTTCTCTCTTCATGTCATCCCACCGTAAGTTATTATTTAGATATTTATACAAATTTTTCATTCATGAATGAATAGAGAAGGATGATTTGTGAGAATCATCCAAGATTTTCGTCTTTAGTTCAGGTTTTTATAGGACACATATTTGGGTACAAAATCTTATAAATCTATATTTATAAAAGTTCAACTTGGTAATACTGAATAACTTTTTCAATAGTTTTGAAATATCATTATATGATTATTTAATCTTTATGTTAAAGGTTGGTAGAGCATCCGTTTAGGAAATTTAGGTCTTCTCTCCTCCCTGTTTGATTTCAATATTCATGCATAGAAAATTCATGAGTATTATGTCTTTTTCAATCCTTTTCAGGGATAAGGTAGAATGATCATTTCATATCAGAGCATCATCCACCACATTTTCCTTCCCTTGGTGGTAATGTATAGAGAATTCATAATAGTTTATCAAATCTAACCGCCTTCATGGATCTAGGCTTAACTCCTTCTTTTTTTAATAGATATTTAAAACATTTGTGGTTAGTGAATATATCACACTTTTCACTATAGGGGTAATGCTGCCAAATATTCAATGCAAATATCACTATTTCTAACTCTAAATCATGTGTTAGGTAACTTTTCTTGTGATTCTATAATTGTTTTATGGCATAAGAGATTACTTTATAGTTTTTTTTTTGGATGCACCATAATAAATTTTTTGAAGCATCTCAATATATTACCAACCCTTCCCCACTACAAGGTAACATGTGTATAGGTAGAGTGATCAGCATCTTATTAAGTACCTTAAAATATTATTTTTATTCATATATCCAAATCACCTTCACTCCCTTCCCTGTAAACTCGGTTAGTGGATTCCATTGCTATGAGAAATTACTCACAAAAAAATCAATAGTATCAAGAAAGGTAGTGAAAACTATATATATTAGTAATTGTGGTTGGTCTAGGCCATTTATCAATAGCTTCCAAATTTCAAGTATCTATAGATATACCCTTAATGGTGATTACCTAGCCCAAGAATGGTACATTTTATAGCTATAATTCACAATTTATAAACTTGGGTAATATTTTCTATGTTCTTATGGTTTTCAACACAATCCTCAAATGATATTTAAGCTCTTCCTTGATCATAGAATATATGAGAATATCATCTATAAATACTAAAATGGATCTATAAAGGTAATACCTAAATAATATATTCATAAAATCATATATTAAATAAATAATATCCCTAATTCGAAATGGTTCTACTATAAATTCATAGTCTCAATACATTGTGTTGAAATTTGTTTTGGAAACATCCTCCCTTTTGACCCTTAAATGATGATATCCAAACCAAAGGTCAATCTTTGAGAAGTATTGAGATTATCATAGTCGATGGAATAGATCACCTATATAGGGTAGAGGATACTTGTTATTTATTATGATTTAATTAAGCTCCTGATAATCAATGAAAAGAATCATTGATCTATCATTAATTTATATAAATTGTATTGGTTTACCCCAGAATGATTCAATCAGGTTTGAAAAGTCATTTTCCATATTCTTTGAAGTTGTTTCATTAATTACCCAAATTCAATGGGGGTCATTCTATACAGACCATTTGAGATAGACATGAATCCAGGTATAAGTTCAATCAAAACATAGTCTCAAACTCTGGGGGAAGACCAGAAAGTTCATCTATAAATACATTAGAATATTCCCATACAATAGATATGTCATTAATGCTGTCTTCCTCTCTAATAATTTGAGTTATAAATCCCTGATTTATAGATATAAGGGAACATATAATAAAATTTTCTTCCTAGGGGAGTTCATGATTACTCGTATGCTGATACTTGATTAAAAGATTATTCAGAATATGAAATGAGATCTCATTTCCATAGAAATTGTTATGTGTTTTATATAGGTACAACTATTTCATACCCAATGTTATGTCAAATTCAACCAAAATTAGATAAATTATATCAATAGTATGTATCCTCCATAAAAAATCATTAAAGAAGATTTATATATCTTAGACACAATAATTTTTCCACAAAGTGTTTTCATAGATAGTTTAATGTCCAGTGCTTGACATAGTGATTCTATATTCTTAAAAAACTTTTGTGATATGAAATATTTTTTATGGTATTAAGTTATTAAATTTATTTCAGGAACAATATTATATTAGATGAAATAAATTATAAATGATGTGCATACCCAAACTTATAAATATATAAAATTCAATATAGGTTATCCATGGTTATTTTTTATTAGGTTTTCTAACCTAAACATATTAAAATACCTATAACGGTTTATAAAGATAAAATTAATTAACCAAAAAATATCTCTAGGAGTGTCTATCCAGGAGTTTTTTCTTAAGGCCGCTCATCATATACTAGTGTGAAAATTGAGTTAATACGCAATAAGCTGTTTGGGTATGATTACCCCTAGGTGAATATCTTCAATGACTGCATCAACTTTACAGTATCTAGATTGGGATGTAATTTATAATAGAAATCACACAATATCTACACCACTATGACATTATGATTTTATCCTATACTTATAATTATCATATAGACTTATCCCTAGAGATTTCACTGAAGTTCTTTAAAAATTCTCCAAAATAACTAATCCCTCATGGGATACCAAATATAGAAACCAAAGCAAAATAAACATATTTATATCATTATTTTACATGAATAAACTTTCCATCTCAAAAATTGTTTCCTCAAATGGTGAACCTGAGGTTTAGTGTCTTATAGGATTATCTAATTAAAAAACATATTTTAAAACACTCATCAAATTTTTTTGTAAGTACTCAACTATATATCATATTATATACATATCACAAGTAATACCCATCTTAATATCCTAGGGAATCAAAATATAATAAAGGGGTGAGGTCAAATGGTCAATAATGGAGGGAAAATAAACATATTAACATTTCATAAAAGGTGATATCATAAGAATATGAGGCAACATGAACATGGGAGAAATATCATATCACATGAGTAAAAATTAGAAGACATGAGTGATAATTAAGGGATATGACGTGGGAAAATAAATCCATAAAATATCAACACAGAATCATAATAGCTATAATATGGCTTAAAACATTTAAGATAAATCTTGAATCCAAAGGGAATAAGATAAGAATTCATAACAACTTTCAAAAATGGAACAAAAATTCTTATAGGAATAATTACCTTCATGATCCACATAATAAATGACCATGCTTACAAGAAACTAAAACAAACTCTCAAATACTTATCTAGTGATATATAAAATTTTAACCAATACATTGGAGGGTGATATTAGACCCTGGCCATAATCATTTATACACATGAGTGCCACATGAAAATCATTCAATTATCACATCCAAAATAATCCATATAAATAAAATGAATTTTATGTAACTTCTAAATGAAAATAACTCACCTTTCATGTTATAAATAACCTGTGTAAATAAAAATGGGTTTCATTACATTTCTAAATTGTATAACATTAAACAATGAATTAAATTGATTGACACCAAAAACATGGCCACCCAAAAATAATCTCATAATTGGAGAAAAATGGTGGGTTAAATATGGAAAATAAATATATTAGAGATAATTATTTTTTTACGTTACAGTGGAAAATTACTATTAAATAAGCATAATTGTTCTCTAAAAGAACTTTTTAAATTTTCGATGCAAAGTTCAAAGTTACAAGTTTGTTTTCAAGATTTCCTTTTTATTTTTTTAAGTGAAAAGAAAACTATTAAAGAAAGTGCATTTTAATTAAAAAATATATGCCCCCATATATAAAAGAGATAACATCATCTGAATTTTAAAATTAATTAATTTAGTTAACATGGATGAAATAAGTTCAAAAAGAAATCATATCACACAAAGGAGGGAGTTTGAGTTACAAATTCTCTTACCTTTACTATTGATTTCCAAAAAAGATCCATAATCAATTTCATCAAAAAATAAAAATATTTATTACCAGTTTAATATCATTATTAATATACATTTCCATTTATACTCTTAATTTATAATAATTATTTTCATGTATATTGTTTTAATTTCTATTTTCAACATTGGGTGTTTATAATTTGATCTTCTAATAGTTTTATAATATTGGTTCCAATATACCTTATTCTAAAAAATTAAATCATAAATAAATCATTCAATACACTATAATTTAGGTTTTATAGTGACCTATAATGTTATAATTCTATTTCATGAGAGTTTTTTCATGTTTTGTGTAGATGAATTCAATGAGGAACTAGATTCGAGTTATTTATCGGTATAGATGGATTACCTTATAATGATAAATAATTTTTTTGTACATAAAGAACCATATTAATGGTATTTATTATTACTGTATAGTTTATGAACTCATAAAATATAGTATATAATTATCCATGAAGGTGGTAGTGAAAAATAGAATGCATCATTCCATAAAGGTGGTAGTCTACACATTTGCGGGGATGACAATTTCATTTTTCAAGGAATGGGGAAAACAAGTAATATATTTCATTATTTAAGAATATTAAACATTCCATACATATAAAAATTATTTATTAAATTACCTTTTTTTACCATCCATGTAAATAATTGAATGAAAACAAAATATGACACTCCATGGAGACGACAGTTCCCATATGCGCAGGAATTTCATTCTAGTTTTCTTTAAGGAAAAATGGAAAGGTGGGTAATATTTTATATGATAAGAAAAAAAATTGTATATATAATACTAATTTTATAATATTATAATGGGTTTGATAAGTTTTGATGAGAAATTTAAAGATGTAAAAACTTTAGAAAATGGTAAGTACTTACTTTTAGATTTAAACTTTCTCTTGATGTTCTTCTGGGAAATGGGGAAGGATGGAAAATATATTGTGGATAGAAGCTCAAGGATATTAGATAGGGTTATAAATGAATTTTAATGGATAATTTTTTATATGGAAACATAATTATTTTTAATGTCATTAAGGTTTTGGTGAAAGACACCTTTCATAAGTGAATAAAATGGATGTTTTTGTAAATACCATTTATTTTTTAAATGATGTCATTACACTATTAAATTGTAAATGAATAAAAAATTAAAAAATAATGTAGTTAAGGGTGATATTGGATCGATAAATTCCAAAAAAAAATAATTTCCACACAAGTATTAAACATGTTTGAAGTCATTAACTCTTATATTTTTACTTTTACCTATTTTGTTTAAATCAAGGTAACAATTTTATACTGAGATATATAATTTTTTACTAAAAAATAAAATAAACAATATTAAGAAAAATTTGTTTTGAAACTAAATTAAGTATTCCTTTAATATAAATCAATTTCTAAATAATAGAAAAATAACTTTAAAATCCAAACATTTTATATATAGGGATACTTGTTTTTAGAAAAATTATATTTCTATAATTATGTGTTGTTAATCATATTTATAATTGATTGCCAATAAAAATATATGTTAATAAAATTATATATATGATTAAAAGTAATACTAGAGTCATTATTTAAAATATATTAATTTAATTTATTTTATAAAAATTGCACAATATTAATAAAATAAATTTTTGAAAATATTAGTTTCACAATTATCACTCTAATAACTTTAATCTTAGTAATATTACCTATAGAAATTAAAATAAAATGTCTATTTTTTAATTAATTTAGAACTACTAATTCCTAATATAGAATCCATTTTATGAAATAATATTTATAAATTTGAGAAAAGTTTAATTTTCATAGAAGTACACTTAATGCTTAAAAAAACATTTTTGGAAAACTTTTATCTCCATGCATAAATGTCATATATTTTATTATGATTTTTAATATATTTTTTATAAAGTGGTTTATTCTCTTTATTTTGAAAAATTTAATATATGCAACTATAATATTTAATAATGTTATTATTCTAACACATTTTTTTATTTTAGTTCAATGTTTCTTGTAAGATGAGCTAGTCACATCATATTTTATTAAAGGAAATTATTTACTAAAATAGTGAGTCATTATAGATAGTGAAACTAAAGATAATAAGAAAATTAATTACATGGATAGAGTAAAATATGAGAAATTATTTGGGTAGGGGATTAATCTTGTTGTTTGGAAACCTATCTCTACATCTCTAACTAGAAAAACTGTAAGTGTGGCATAAATCCAAGGAGCATCCAACATTGATTAATTATATACTGAGTCAGATTATATTATATGAAATGTGGTTGGAATTTGGGGTGGTAATTCATTTATTTCAGTTTTAAATTAATAAAATCATATTAAAGATGGTATATATGGGTTGTTGTTGGTTGTATGCATGATATTTTACCTAGTAGTGTGCAAGGTACTATCCTCCTAGAGTAAGCAGCTTCTGTGCCTGGGTTTATAGATTAGGTTACTAGGAGAGAGTGATGAGAATTTTAAAAAAATACTTCTTAATTTATGAGGATGGTTTTCGATTGAATATTGAAGTTCTACTAGGTAATGCATATCCTAAAAGTAATTTTAGTCTAATGTTTTATCTTATCATGAAGAGATTAATAATATTAGTTAGTTTCATGGATTTATTAGTTATTGGGATAACTTCTAAATACCTAAAACTCCAAAAAAACACTTCTTTTGAAGATGAATTATCTTTTGGGAAGAAGGAATTAGATGAAAATAGATAGTTTGAATTTTTTACTCTATGGAAATCAAGGTATAAGAAAGGATAATTTTATCTAAAATTGATTATGGTTTTTATTCCACATGGATTTCTAAGCTATAATTCTGATTATAATGATTATTTTTATTATTATCATGAAATTTTGTATTATAATTCTTCATTGATTCTATTGATCTTGTATATTATTATTGAATAAGGGCATTGTTGTCACGTATGACCCCATTTTCCTAGTCACTTTTTACTTCTAAATTTTATATAAACACAGAATTAAAAAACGTAAAATTTATTAATCTTTTAAAATAAAAAACTAATTTATATAACTTGATTAGTGAAAAAATCCCTTCTTTACATAGAAAATTATAAGTGCATATCAATTAAGGAATAATTCTAAATTTTAACATACTTAGATCAATAATATAACCCAATGTAAAAAAACAAATATCAAGAAGTAATGAAGCCATTCTCTAACCATTACTGGCCACTAACATGGTAGTAATATGTCAATAAATAAATAGAATAATTTTCTATAACCAATGATGTTAGCATATAAAGGTAGTAATAGGGAACAAGATTTACATAAAAAACTCTGTCAATGTAATTAATTGAATAAGACTTATTATCAATAATATAATAATAATCATCCATATAATTAACCTTAACTAATCGCATCACCTCTAACAAGGTATAAATGTATAAATATTATACTTTATTAGTTAATTATAATTAATTAAAGTTTTACATGGTCTCAATCATATCTTAACAATGTATATATTCTAAAGTACATAAATAGTTAATGCTTCAACATATGTAATATTTTGGAGCTTTGATGAGCCTTGACACACTTACGAACTCCTACTTACTTACTTTCAAAGTACTAAAACAAGTAAATTGTCTACATTAATGGTTCCTACCTAGCTACCCCTCCATCCTTGGTAACTTGATCTTTATCCATAATGTATTTTATGATTTCTTTGAATGGGTTACTTCTCAAGTTCATATTATCCTAGCTTTTGTATACTCTAAATCTTAGAAATATTGAAAGCTTTAATATAGTAATGAAATAATTTCCATATTCCAATGCCATTTTTTAGTGAACTTAACTTAGATACTAAAATAGTACCAAGTCAGATCATAAAATGACTTGAAGTTCACTTCATTATCACTAGAGGATAGAAACTATAATTGGGGTTTTAAAAATACTAATGAGAGATGGTTTTACCCATCTTATTAATTAACTGTAGGAGAAGAAAACATGCATGATCTAAATAGAATTAATTCCATATAATAAAAATTTATGACATAAATAAAGGTTAATAGTACAAATCTGTCACTAAATCCCATGGATAAATTTGAAAATAAATCTTTAGTCACTAAATCAAACACCATGGAAAACACAACCCATACTAACATTGATCATGTGAATAAAAAAAATAATTCATATGATTGTATACTAGTACTTTTATATTACTATAAAACATACCATGAAACAACATGTCTACAAGAGTTTACATGCAATGGTGAGCATATGATACTCAGGGTAAAACTACAGAAGTTCCAAAATATAAAGAAAAAACTCAAGTATATAAAGTATATCAATAATATCATTTAGAAAAACATATATATAAATAGATTTTTCAATAATGATTAATAAAAATATAATAGAATAAAATAATGATGAACTTAAAAAATAAATTTCATTTATAAATGATTAATACCTTTTCTGGGAGTGTCTATACCTAGTATACCTTATTCAATCCTAGTGTTGGGGATCTAAGACAAATCAGTTAGGGAAAACAATGAGTGTTTTAAACACAGTGAAAGTGGCTAATTTTCCTATGGAAAAATTATCTTTTCTTAGATTCAGTAGATCATTAGAAATGTACATGATGTGAACTCCATGACCAATGGAAATTGTTTTAAAGAATATTAGAAAACTATTTTTCTTGAAGAAAGAAAGAGGTTCATTGATGATTGATTTATAGTTAATTTAAAACATATGGAGAAATATTGCATCAATCTTGAGATATTTCTTCATTTATGATGTTGAAATTTCAAACATGATCAGTATATCATCGTTTCACATTAGAGACCCAAAGTAGATCCCCTCTAGTAGGGATTCACACATTCTCCTTTGATGTCCGGACAACATTGATTAACTCATGGGTGATAGCTTGACAGATTTATCATCTTATATTGATCGTGTTGATTGATTCACACTCCTTTGGGATTGAATTAATTTATCTTTTTCTTTTCGATCTTGATAGGAATAGAGGAGTAGGGGGTCATCAAAGGAAATTATTATACATAATGATTAACCATTCTCCAATTGAAAAATAAATCTATTTATAGACCTTTGGTTAGGGTATAATATTTAATTACTTTAACAAAGTCCATTTATAATTTATTAAACCTAAAAGTAACCCCATTCCTCATAATAAATATTATTATTATTTAATTTTATGGAATTTTATAACCAACGCAATGATAAATATTTATTTTTCAAATTGGTAAATAGATATTCATAACTGGACAAAATATAACATGTTATTCCTCCTAAACTTTTACGGAATTATAAAATAATTATTATTCACTAAATAAATAAATAAATATTTTATTCACAGTTTAAAAATTAAATATTTATTTAATATTAATGTAACTAAATAAATTATTTCTTTAATAAATAAATAATTTTTTATTACTATGTGAATAAAAAGAGATAAATAAATAGAATGTATTCATGTAATTAAAAAATTACCATATGAATAAATTTTTATTTAATATTTTTTATCACTTAATAAATCTTGAATAAATAATAATTCTCACTCTCAAGAATAATATTTATTCCAATTGTAAAATATAAATAATATATAACTGAGATTAAAGGAAACATTTTTTGTGTGACCCTCTATGCCTCTTCCCCGATGGAATTAGGTGAGCTTACCTAAATCCAAAGATTATTATATATCAATGGGTAAAGGAACCCATAAAGGAAGAAGCTTTTCCACAATTACAACAAAAATATACAAATTATCATTGTCTAATATAATCCCTTTTGTATGATATCTCATCAAGTATGTTTCATACTCGTGTCATCAACCTATATGATGGATACATATTTCTTTGACTATATAAAATGAACTCATCAACACACCATCAATAAATAATTTAATGTGATGATTCCATTTCAATCAGAGGGTTGAGACATCAACTTCCATAAATATCAAAGATACAAATCCTTCCTTGCCTTATTCATTAATAACATATAATACATGACATACCCAATGTACCCAAAATTACAATTATCATATATTGTTATAGTTTGCAGAAATACATCAAAGTGCATGATTCATGAAATTAATTAATAATAATCATATATTTTAATAATCATTACATGAACTCGTTGATAGGAATATCTAATGACACTTAAATGTGAAGATTTCCTACAGGAGTTTATGATACCATAATCTCATATCATAGAAATTACTAAGTGTGATCTTCATGAGGTAAAGTATTATATTTTTAATAGTACTTAAACCTGATATCCAATATACTATGGATCCCAGCATAAAATGTTATCTATTTGTAAAACAAGGTTCAAGAATATCATTATGGCATTTCACTATTCCTATCATATCATGTAAATGCTATGCTCTTTTTAATGTGACTGATACTTTGGGAAATTATTACATTAAAGTTATATAGACCAATGAACAATATATAACAACATATTTAATTAATTTTTACCTCTTTGAATATACTTGAAACTTTAATAACGAATATTTGGTTCTAGGAAACCAACTATAAAAGACTTCTACATGTATTAGATCTAACTAAAAATTACTTTTAGTCCACTAGCTCTCTCATCATGTAATGTTTATATTAAGTTAATTATTTAATTAAGGGTCCCACCATGTTTCCATCCATAGAAACTATTCTCACTAGGAAGTCACTTATCTAAGAAAAATACCTCAAGATGTGATATTTCTGAATTATGTTCTTCATACACTAATGTGAATTCAACTCTTTTGAAAGATCCACCACTATAATATTATCATAATAGAGTGTGATAGGGTCGTCAATGTTAGGAACCAAAACAATCTCTTAGATGAATTTTTTCTATCTAAACTACTTATTTAATTACAGCATAGTCCACAATATACTCACACTCTAATATATAATTGGAAACCACAACTTTATTTAAGCTCTTCCAGCTCACCGCGCCTCTATTGAGAGTGAAGATGTATCCTGACTGTGATTTCAAATCATCTTGATTTTTTTAGAATCTAGAATATCCATGTCCTCTGATATATAGCTCATCATATCATCAATATACTAGGAACATATCCTTATTATGCCTCAAGTATTTAAAGATATTCTTGAATTCCATCAAATAGTGGACATTGAGGTCAACGTTCTATCTTCTAACCACACCTAAGGAATGGTTGAATATGACCTAGTAAATATCATAAAATACATGACCGACTCAATCACTAATACATATAGAGTCATTTCCACCCACTATTTTTCCTCATGTTTTTTAGGATAAATTTTCTTATAGATTTGAATTTCATGTTCCAATAGAAATATTTATTTTTTGGATTCTTTCATACTAAATCTCTTTAGTATCTTGTCAATGTAAATATTGTATTCAAGTACAAGTATCCTATTGAATCTATTGTAATAGATCCTGATCCAAAGAATATATATTGTCTCCCCTAAGTCCATCATGGATAATCATGTCTTTAAGAATTTCTTAATAGAATATAAAACTTGTATTTAGTTTTCAATAAGTAGTATTTCATCAATATAAATAATTAAGAAGACATCTGAACTCCCACTAGACCAATTATAGACACAAGGATCATGTTATTTATTTATGAAACCAAATTATGTTATGTATTCATAAAAATGATGTTCCAATGACCTAGATTCTTTCTTTAATCCATAAATAGATATTTCAAACATTAATATCTTTTTGGAATTTTTTTGGGTCACAAAACCTTCTGGTTGTGTCATATAAATGTATTCTTGAAGGTTACCACTAAGGAAAGTTATTTTGAAATTCATCTTCTAAAATTAATAATTATTGTAACCTACTATATAAAGTAGAATTATTATAAATTTTATCATTGAAACTAATGAAATGGTTTTTTTAATGTCTATTCCTTACCACATTTGATCACTTTTACAACCATCCATGCCTTATTGTTATTTAATTCTCCATATATGTCTAGTTTTTTCTTGAATAATCATTTATAACCAATGAGCTTAATATCCACTAAAGGATCTACCAAACCCAAACTTGGTTTTGGTACATGGAATAAATTTAAAAATTTATAGCTTCCTACAATTTTGAAGATTTTGTACCATGTAATACTTCTTTATAGGTTACAGAATCATTATTAAAAAATAACAATGAGTCACCATCCTCAGTGACTAGAAAACAATATCATCTTAGTTCTCTACCTATATTTTTCTCCTATGTAGTATTTTGTTTCTCTAAAACATTCATTTCCCTAAGGCTTTGTGGAATATATTCCTATTCTAACTCTTGTATATCTTGATCCAATACTTCATCAAATTCTCTTTTCCCAACTATATCTTTTAAATATTTGATCCCTTTTAAGAAATATCAGACATATGTTAAGCATAAAATTCTTATCTAAAGGATTGTATAGGTAATTTTATATTTTTTATTTAGGGTAACTAATAAAGATACACCTAGTACCTTGGTCTGTATCTTTATCTCCAAATATATCCTTAATAAATACTTCACAACACTACTCTTGTAAATTCAAAAAATCGGGTTTCTTTATTCAAAAAAAAATTCATATAGAATACAATTTTTTTCTTTATTTGGAACTTGGTTTAGTATATATACTATTGTTTATAATTCATATCCCCAAAAGTATAATGGAAGACTCATATGACTCATCATTGATCTCACCAGGACTAACATGGTGTAGTTCCTCCTTTCTCTTACACCAATCTATTGAGGTGTCTAAGGAGGAGTAAGTTGGGACAGAATACAAAACTACTATAAATAATCAATGAAGTATTTATTAAGATATTATCTATTACAGTCTAAGAATAGTTTATTAATATTATTAACAAGATGGTTCTCAACATGAAAGGAGTTTGAATTATAACTCATTATGTATATATATCCATATCAATTAAAATCATCAATAAAATTAATGAAGTATAAGTACTCACCCTTGGATTCAATTAGAAATTGTTTGCCTATATTAGTATAAACAAACTTAAGAAGATCTATGGCCCATTCATATTTTCTAAAAATAGTGATTTGGTCATTTTTTCTTATAAACATGTGTGGCATGCCCCCAATTATTTTTAGTTCAAATGACTAAAAATATACATCTTCATGTGAAATCATTAAACACTTTTCATTTACATAACCTAGTCACTGATTCTATAATTGTGTGTGGTATGAGCCATGTGAAATAATTTCATTATCAATTTACATTACTTGGTTAACATAATCTAACACATAAAGACCATTATTTAAATATACCTTATTATAAAAAAAATATTCCTTTATGATGAAATATTTATTCCCAAATTTGAAAATAAATACATTTGTATCAAGTCTATAGATAAAAATAGTTTTTTTGATAATAGAACATAATAACAATCTTTTAAAAGAATGTCCATTCTAGTTGGAAACATGAGCTGGTAGTCCCAAATAGTCATAGTAGAAAATATTTATATATGGTTTCACATAAATATACCTCACCATAGGTAATATTCAAGAATATAGTTGGTTAATGAAATTAAATACATATGTGATCACCACATGTTGTATTTAATGTCATGACCTAGCCTCTCTAGACAATGAACCAAATAATTTGACACTATGGGTCTTCTGTAACACCTTTGGTTGTCTTCCCATCACACCATAGGTTATTACCCACTGGGATCCCTTATCATACTAATGATTATCCTTATAGGTCAACACATGTTCTTTAAGTGTTCTTTTTCCTTCCTCACACAAACCCTAGGATACTTTCCTCGAGGTCACCCAATCTAAAAATACTCTAGGAAAATCTTTTTTAATTGCAGAGTTACAATCAGGTAGCCTCCCAAAAATAAAGATGTGCCTAGTTAAAATGGATAGTAGAATTTAGTTTTTAAGTATCACTCTTATAGGGGTGTTACACTCTACCACATTAAATATAAATACCCTAGTTTTAGACCCTGAAATTAGATTTTGCGGCCCCTCAATTACAGGAGGGGGGACCGGAAAAAACTAATCCTTTCCTGAATTACAATTGCCTTCATCGATTTGGGAACATTCCACGTGATCGAGCACCATAGGCAAGGCCATATCTGGCCCTTGAGTCACCAGTTCCAACATAAAATATATCTCCATGTCCATTTGTGATGAATTAGGTCTAACCTATATATTGTCCTTATCATGAGTATATTGTCTATTTCCAATAGAGGTTATATAATTATGATTAGTCTATTTCCCTAATTTATTCCTACAAGATGCTCCATGGTGTCCCTTTAAAGAGAAAAATGAAAACCACATCCCCACAATATTTATCCTTAACATGGGCAATAATTTGAAACTCTAGCCATAAATCAGGGAGCTTTTCATATTCCACTTTTAAAAATATATTATCATCTAATAATGACAAAAAAATTATGAATAAATAAAGAACTCAAGTAAATATCTATCAAGATCCTAGAAATGTATCCAAATTTTGAAACCTTGGAATTTATATCCATTTTGATCATAATACCTAGACCATAGGATATATCGAACAAGATCTTTGGATGTTGTAAGATCCAATTAAGACCAATAATTTTAATCAAGACTTCAGTTTTAGTGTTTTATATGGAAAATGATTAAAATGAAAATACCACTCCTAAAATCATACCATACCTAGTTTTCAAAAGATTTATTTAATTCCCTAAGACCTTCAATTCAGATCCTATAATGGAAAATGATATGAAAAAAACCTCGACCCATGGGAATGCATCACCAATCAGTAAAACCCCATATAGAGTACAACATCTAAACTAAATCATCTGTTTTCTAGGACTTGTCTTCAGTGGGAGGAACAATCCTAGCAATTACAGAATGCTCGCGTATTTTACATCTCTCTATAATCGCCTCTATATTAGAATTCATGTGAGTAATTTTTCCTTTTATCATTTTTCTGTTTGGAATAAAATCTTTAACATGCGCAAAAAACCTTTTGTTTGAGTCTTAATCATTCATTTCATAACAAAATTGGTACCTCTCTCTATTTTTAATAGAACTAGTCATTTTACTATGATTACCCACTTCATCTGACAAAGTAGATCAAGATGAATGGATCACTAGATTCAAAGGATGATGAGAATCATTACTCCTTGGTGCTGATTTATTTTTTTATCCATTCCAGTATTCCTTTCCAAAACACTAGGATGATGAACAATCATGCCACCCGCAACAGTCCTATCCACTATAAAACATCCTCTAGTCACCAATGTTATAGTAGCCATCATAGATCTAGGATCTCCATCCAAAATTATAGAACGACTCACCATATATCTTCCTCTAGCCACCATCTCTACAATCATTGCAGATCTGAACTCGTCTCCCACCACCACTTTAGTTTGAGATTTGTTCAACATTGTAGCATCCATATAAGATACTGGTAGATCCAAAACTGGAACCACTTCAATCACCCCCATTCTCTCCTATTCACCATCAACTACCACCCTTTGATAACTAGATCTGTTGGCCGCAAATGAACTGACATCCCTAGATTGAGGTCCGCAAATTCCTACATCATAAAAATGAGGACTGAATTTAGTAAGCTCACCTATATTGAGAACAATAGATCTGATAAAGTGTGGCACCACCTTATGGAGAGGCGCTATGCGACCAGGACACTAGAGACTCCATTTAAAGGGAGCTCCCAAACCCTCATTTGTGCCTCCATCATAGTGCCTCTATACTTCATGTTGAGTGTTGGATCCAATACCACTTTTCATTATCTAACATCATAAGGCCAAAAACCTGGGAAATCTGACCTCATGGGACTCCTATAATAATACCTATGGTTTCCTTCCCAGAACACTATAGGCTGTTACCCATTGGGGTCACATATTAGAATACTAATTATCCCCACTACACAACACAACTTCTTTCAGTGTTCTTTCTCCTCACCCACACACACCTTAAGAAATATCCCAAGAGTTCACCCAACATGAAACTACTCTAGGACATGATCTATTAACTATGGGGTTCAAATCTGGTTGTCTCCCAAAAAGAAAGCTTCAACTAAATAAAATTTGTATTAATATTTATTCCTTTAAGTATTAATTTTAATTGGGTGTCTCATCGAATACCTAATTTGTATAAAATAATAAATTACCCTTGATAACAAACACACCTAGATTTTCACCTAAATAATATACCACATCTTGTTCCCTTACTATGATCCTCCTCTTTTTAGAAGGTAATTATAAACAAGCTTTAGAATTGGAGTTATTCTTGGAGCTATTTTCCCAGACTCACCTTTTATTCACTAAAAGAATAAAAGGATTTTCACCGTTAACATCCTTATAAACTTGGAAAATTAGAGTGAGAATATCTAAGAGATTATTCTCTATATTTTTCATATTGAAATTTACAAAATAATTGGATAATATCTGAGTTAGTGATGAAATAATGATATCATTGTTAATTTCTTCAAGAATATTAAACCCTAAAACCTCTAGACGATCAATGTTTCAAAGATATTTACTTCACGAAACATTGTCTCCATTTTTTCTGGTGTAGAGTTCCTTATATATCTAAAACCATTCCAATATGAATATCCCTTGATAAATATCTTAGATATGTTGGAGAATGTTATAAACATCCATGTTCTCATGATACTTCTTGACTTTTCTATACATGGATAACATTATTAAACAATGACCATCTAGAAAATAATTTATGTGTTTCTCATAGATATTGAACTCCTCATCACTTGCCTCTTTAGAAAGAGGATCAAGTATTAAGGATTCTAGAATGTAAAACTTTTATTCAAGAAATTGCACAACTCGAAAGCATCTAAACCATTCTTTACTGTTATTTCTAGTTAAGAGATGGTCTTTATCCATAATTTATTTTAGGGATAATGTGGTTGATAAACTTGTAATTATTGTAAAATAATAAGAGAGCATATTATTAGTACTTTACATGATTACAAATTATGTGAGATATAAAAATAAATATTATTATGTCTCTCTCTATTTTATCAAGTCTCAATATCCCTCTCTATAAAACTTAGAGCGTATAGAGACCCATGCTTAACATATCATGAGGTGAAATGATAAGTTATTATATATGTATTTAGTTAACAACATAGAATAAAAAGGTTATAGAGTTTATCTAATATGCATTAATACTCTTATGGAGAGATAATACTTTAATAACTGAAACCTCATATAAATTTTAACATAAACCATTCAATAAATGGTTAACCTTGTAACCATTAAAATGATGAAAATTCAAAAATTACTAAATAAGGTCACTAAAATTCTCAAAATAAGCTTAATATTGATCCCCCATATATTATAAAGTTTCTCTTTGTTTCCATATTTGAAACAAGTGAATAACATCATCATGTGTTCTCTTGAATCAAGGCAACAACCTAAATTTCAATAAATAATAATAGAAAACATGCATGCTCTCATATTCAAATGATTATTGGATAAATTCATTAAATAAAAGAAGGTTTAAAATTTTTCCTTGGTAACAAAGACCACTTCGGAAACAAATTAAAAATTAGTTCCATGGTAATCAATACTATCCAATGAACTTTATTCATATCAATCATATCTATATGAAAAATAAACATGATTTTCACAAAACTAGGAACACATTAAGGGTTACATTACCTTAATAAAAATATCACATTTCCATTAAATCACATTTCTATATCATTAGAACCATTCAACATATCCATTTAAATACTTAATGAAAAAACTTATACTAAAAATACTTATATATTTCATGATTCGTATAACATAATCATTGAATTACAAAACATATACACTTAATTCATCCAACTATATTGTTAAACCATTACTCAAGCATCATCAACTTATTTCTTAATACCTCATTCCTAGAATATGAAATATGAATAATGTCTTTAGGTTACTCAACCTTAATATAATCATGATACTTATGTTTAAAGTAAACAATATTGTTAGAACATCACGTTCATTTCTTCACAAGTCGTTTTTTGTGTATGTATCTTCAAAATTATGACCACAAATCATACCACTCTCCTGATTCTCTTCATGAGACTTCAACTTAGGACATTTGTTTTTATAATTCCCACATCTTCCACATCGTAAACATTCAGTGTTAACCAAGTTTCTTCTAGTTCCCACTATTGAATAATAATAGAAAGTATAGTTTTCACAACACTTATCATAGCTGAAAACCACATAATTAAAAAAAATTACTTATAGGATACCTAAATCCTGACACTATTTTAAAATCTATAACACTTTAGGATTATCCTTATAGACACCTCTAGACATAACCATAGAATTATCTATAGGGTTCTCACTAAATTTTTCTCATCCTAGTTTCCAATATTAACTAAACCTTTCATTTGATTCCAACTATAGTGAATAAGGATTAATATAGATTGATATTATATCAATTTATATGAATATTCAGCCCATTATAAAAGTACATTACTGAGGACCATAATATTTTAGTGTCTTTGGAATCATAGAAAACAATATTCTATATTGGTGAAAGATATTAAATGTTTCCCAAAAATATTATACCCTTTATTGCTTCTACTTTGAAAAATATTCATAGCTTGGGGAAAGGAAACATAAGAAAGGGTGATCTCATATTCTCAGTAAGGGTAAATAAAAGAGATACATAAGCATAAAATGATCATAATGGTATGAGAACATGAGAATAGAATTTGAATTTCATACTCTGCATATCAAAGATACTATAAATGAGTCATGGACTAAATATTGGAAGATCATAATACATTAATAATGAGGTAATAAAGAGAATAATCCATGAAATCATAACATAGTAATAAGAATTAGAATTGTGAAAGACACAAAAACATGTAATACTATTCCCTGTAAGTCAAGTCTTACTACCAAAAACTTATCAATGCACTTTATGGGGACTACACCTACTGGGTGGGATACATCACCATTACCAGTCATATCCCTTGTTATATAATGGATTGGGTTTTACCTTATTCCCATAGTGGATGGGGTTTCACCTTCTTCACATAGTGGATCAGGTTTCCCAATATTACCCCAGTGTATTAGGTTTTCCCATATTCCCATAGTGGATTAGGCCTGTTGACTTCTTTCGTATCATTATCTCATTAGATATAAATCTTTACACAATAAATTTGAGGGAGATATAGGTCCCACCTATTACATAATTAAATCATACATACATGGTCCATGAGATCATAAAAAATCATCATATCATGGACCATAAAAAGATATGGGTTTTATATATATCATAACATAACCCATGAATTAAAATGGGTATCATTAAAATGTCATAATATCATAACCTATGGAAAATCGATTGGATTTCATAATCATTTCATCATAGAATAAACTGTAAAAGGAATCGGGTTTCATAAGAGTTTTAACATGGTATAACCCATAGAAGAAATTGGGTTTCATAGAAAAATTTTAATCCAAAGTATAAAAATTTATAGAAATAATAAGAATGGTTTACCGAGATCATATCCCCAGTAAATCATAAAAAATATAAAATTATGTCATCTTATATGGAGAAGTATTTTGAAATATCACTTGAAGTGTATCTTATATGAAATAACGTTTCATTGAAAATACATTTAATAAAACATTTTCAAAAATACTCTTCTTAAAAATAATTCTTTGAAATTTCATTTAAAATATTTCTTTTGGAAAATAGATTTTTCGATTTAAAAAATATATTTATAAAACATAGATAATTTTGAAAATATTTTTCCATTAAAATAGATTTGAAACTTATAAATGGGACATTAAAACATCTTTAAAACTTTTTTCTTTAAAAACACTTTCAGAACTTTTAAAGAAATATTGGAAACCTTCTTAAAACCTTTTTCTTTGAAAACACTTTGAAAACTTGTAAACAAAGCTTGAAATTTTTTAGAAAACATCTTTCATTGAAAACATATAAAATATGTTTGAAAAAAGTTTAAAAAAAAATTCTTTGAAAACTGATAAAGGAATATTTAAAAAATTAAAAAACATTTTCCTTGAAAACATATAAATTAATATTGAAAATATTTTTAAAATATTTTTCCCTGAAGACATATCAAAGAATCTTGAAAAAATTAAAAACCTATTATTTTAAAATAACATTAAAAAGTTATAAAGGAAATTTTAAATCACTTTAAAAACCATTCTTCAAAAATTAATTTTAAAATATAGAAAGGAATCTTTGAAAATCATTTAAAACACTTCTTGAACATAAAATATTTTTAAAACCATTTTAATTGAAAATAGATTTGAAAAAAACAAGGATGATTTGAAAACCATAAAACCCTATTAGTATCATTTTTACTTGAAAATGATCTTAAAATATCATTTTTTAATAAATATTTTTTAAAACTTGGTTTTTTATTAAAACTGATTTCGATCAAATAGAGAGATGAGGTAGTATTTTCTTAAAAACTCCTTCCGAATTATCTTTAGTACCAAAGAGTGTAAAAATGGTACTAATACATTAATATATATTTAATAACCATAGGATAATAAAATTTATGATTTTACATGAGATATGGATCATAAGATATCAATATTGAAAGAAAAAACATAAATAATCCCTGTAAATGATGAAATTGCTGCAATAAGCTACTACCACATTGGAAAACTTGAATAAAACTTCACATGTGATAAAATAAAATTAAATTAATATTTAAATATAATTAAAACAAGGATATTAATTATATAAAATGTCAAATGGTTGTATATAAACCTCGTATAAAAAATAGGTATATAATAAAACATGTGTCTCAAAGAATGAAAATTGAGACAAAACTACATTACTAATTTGGTAACTTTGGAAGTGTAAAACCCCATAAAATAGATGTCATAAAATGGATATCTAAATACCAATATATTTAAGTATAATAATCATATAATTCATTCATATTAATTATATACACCAGATAAAATAAATGAGTTGTGAATAAGGGATAAGTCTCACAGAAATAAAAGCGAGTCTAGAAATCCTCTTACTACTTGAGTAAATTTTGAATTGTGATCTCCATGAAAGAATGAAATAAATATAAACTTATAATATCATTAAATAAATTAAATCTATGATATAACATGTCAAATTTCTCTATATACACCACACCAAACAAATTAGTGGTGGATATGGAATATATCTCATGGATCTAAAAACTAAGATGAAATTCCCTTACTACATGACTACCTTTTGAACTGTGGGGTCCATGAAATAAAAAAATAAATTGAAAATTTTAATACAATTAAATAAATTAAATTCATTATATAACAATTCATATGTCAGTATATATACAACACAACAATAATGAGTGGTTAATATAGTATATATCTCATAGAAATAATAGTGTGATGAGAAAACCCTTACCTTAAGTCTTGACTTTCTTCATACATACTCAAACATCATATATAATAAGTATAATATTATTATAAACCACCCACATAAAAAAATTATTTTATATAAGACCATATATGATTTTTTTTAATTTATATTACCAGTTTATTTACAATTTCATGTTAACATTTTATTTCTGGTAATAACCAGTTTTCTTTTTTTATATGTTTTGACTTGTTGTTCTTGATCCCCTTACTTAGATCATGATTTAATTATAAAAATAATGTAGAAATCAGTTAAATATAATATATATTCAGTATATAAATATTTATAATAATCTATAAAAGTTATAAATATGAAATGGAATACACTGTTTATGGAGATGATAGGTAGTACGTACGCATGAATGTTGTTTCTGTTTTTTTATCATATTGAAAGAAATAAATAATAAAGTATATGTTTATATATATATATATATATTATCATTAAAATATAATTATTAATCCATATATAATATAAGTTTACTAAACTCAACCTTAATACATTCCATTTAATGTGTGAACGAATCACATCGCTTTGAGGAGGTAGTAGTCCACACGTCTACAAATGAAGTTATAGTGTTTAAAAAAATAGAAATTATGATGGTATGTGTTATATAATAATTAAGGAATCATAAATGCATGATATATATCATTTATATCATATAAAAACATAAATTAAATCATTATTCCCAACCTTTGAATGTGGTAATGGAAGAAAGAATGGCATAAGATCGTGAGGGGGTAGTTCGTCATGCATACAAGCGATGATAGTGTATCCCATTTGCTGGAAGTGTGTGTGACTGTAGGTATAAACACTGACATAAAAACATATATGTTTATATAGGATACTAATGTTTTTATATAATATTTACATAATAATAATTGAATATTTGGAGAAAGAAATAAAACAAAGGTTATTTTTGAAGGGTGGTACCTCTTCTTTGGGTAATACCTTTTCGTTTTCACCAAAGGGGTTCCTTGGTTGGATTTATACCAAAATGAAAGATTATAGAATTAAGGGAGAGAACTTGGGAGCCTAATTTGGAACATTTTTTCCAATACAAGTGGCTAGATAGGTGTGAAGAAAGGTGGTGGGCCTTTTATAAGGGGGTAAAAGGACATATTGCGTATTCTTGAAATGATTTTAGTGATCCCCATGTTTTAATTGTCCTATAAGGGTCTAAAATGGACCATTATAGATATTTATAAATTTAATTTTCTAAATATGTATGAAAATAATTTTTATAAAAACATTAGGGTCATTTTTACACCTTATTTTCTAAGTTTAGTCATTAATTAAGTACGTTTTACCTTAATCGTTGTAATTAATTTTAATTACTTTCACTAATATTTTTGGTAAAATAATTGTTTACCTTATTATAAATTATAAATTATTCTTATTCTAAATATACAATCCATTTTTCAAAATTCTAGTCACATAAGTGGAAATTTTTAATTTGAAATTATTCCCACAAAAGGGATGAAAAGATGGGTTTTTAAAGTGCAAATTCTCAAAGTTTAAAATGTTTTTATATCCAATTGCATTTTGAAATTGGTTACAATGAACTAAATTGGATTTCATGATTTATAATTGATCTAATTATACTTTATAACCAAATTAAAATATAAGTTTAATATATAAATAAATTATACAAAAAATAGTTTCGAATTAAAATTCAGTATTTTTCATTATTCATCCAAAAATGACGTTTTTCAAAACAAATCCCTAAAATTCACCATAAGATAATTTTGAAATTATGAATTAAAAAATTAATTATATTTTATAAAATTCAATTCCCAGAAGTTTTAAAAATTAATTTTATTATTGTCCACAGAATGACATAAAAATCAATTCTTTAAAAAACATAGTATTTTTCAAACTATAAAGACTTTATAAAAAAATTATGTTTTATTATCAGTATATTTTTCTTTAAATAAAAATATTATAAATTATATTTAAAATTTATTTACTTATATTCATATTATAACTTTTAACATCAATGTTATAATTATCTTGTTTAAATAAATATAATAATAAAATGTTATTTCATAAAAACTTAGAGTTGCATGAAGCGCAAGCTAAGCCGGTGTTATTTGTAGCACAAATGTAACTTTTATTGTGTATAATTAAATACAAACATAGTTATTTCATAAAACATAATCTATATTCATTGTTATGTGAAATTAAAAATATCAAAAATATGGAGTTAATTTGAAATATATATTTCACAAAATCTTACGGTGCTAAATTCTACCTCCTTAAAATGAATATCTCCCTCGAAATCTGTCTAAGTTATCAAAGGATTAATACATAAAAGTTCATCTCATATAAACCTACATAATTAAAATGAATATGAAAAAATACTTTCAAAAACATAATGTTGGAACTATAATGGCTACCCAAAATAACTCATATCTAGGTTTCCATATAGAGAAATATAGGTTTGGAGTAAATATTAGACATAAAAGAAAAGCATGAATAATTATAGAGAGTAAAAAAATAATTGATCACTATAAATTTAATGGTTAGTCGAATGTTAAGGGTTATAAAACCATAAATATCTCATGATTTATAAGACCATCGGTTCAAGAGAAATGAAGTTATTATTATAATTATTTTCAATATCATTTTTATAGAGTTGAGGAATTATTTTAATGTCAAGAACATAATAAAATATAATTATTTGATTTTATTCTTTTTCATATACACAATATCACCCTTTTGTGCCTTGATTTATTTCCACTTCATATCTTAATATAAGAAATGAAGGTGAATGTTTCATTCCTAAAGTACTAACTGATAATGATGTAGAATGGTAAGATATTCTATAGGTCTTTAGTTAACATTGTTGGAAAAAAAATGTTAGCACATGTTTTCTGATACGCATAAATACTCATATGGTAATATAATACTTTGATCTCTAAACCCTTATCTAAAATTTAACTTAATCCATTCCATAAATGTTTAACCTTTTAACCCTTACTAAATATGAAAATAAAAAACATTAGAAATAAGGTCACTAAATTTCTCATAATCATCTTAACATTGATCCCCCTTATATAATAAAGTATCTCTTGGTAGTCACATTCTAAACATGTGAATAAATTCATCATGTATTATATTAAAACACAATAGTAATCGGAATTACCATAAATATTAATAGAACACATGAATTCTTTTTTATTAAAAATTATTAATGGATATATTACTTAAATGCAAAAAAAATAAACTTCTTCCAAGATAACATAGACCACATTGAAAATAAATGAAAAATCAGTTTCATGTTATTTTTTACTATCCAATTTAATTTATCCATATTATCATCTCTTTATCCAACAAAACCCCAATTTTCTCAACATCAGCACAATTAAACATATCATTTTAAATCCTTAATGAAAAAATTATACTGAAAAATAATTATATATTTTGTGATTCATATAAAAAAGACTTTGAATTAACAAACATGCACACATCAACCATCCAACTTTATTCTAAAACTATTACTTGAACATCATCACCTAATTACTTAATACTACTTTCCAAGAATATGAAATATGAATAAAGTCTTAAGGTTCTTAAAACTCAATCTAATCATTCCTATTGTGTTTTATGTAAACAATAATATCATAACATCCCATACCTTTCACATGTCCTTTTTGGTGTCTTTTCTTCAATAGTATAACCAATACTTTTACCACCTTCTTGACTATCTTCATGATATTTTCTCTTAGGTAATCAATTTGTATAATTCTCATACTTTCCATATCTGAAACATTCAATGTTAATCGAGTTCCTTATAGCTCATGTTATTGAATAAGACCAGAAAGCCTAGTATGAGCATCAATTATCCTATAAAAACCATATAATCATGAAATATTACATATATTATGCCTAAATAGTGACAGTTATTTTTAGACCAATAGTGATTTAGGAATATCCTTAGAGACACCCCAATACATATACTTATAAATATTCCTAGGAATCCCACTAAGGTTTTATCATCCCGGTTTCCAAAGGTTGACTAAGCTTTTCGTTTGATATGAATTATAGAGGCCCAAGATTAACTTATATAGATATTACATCATTTTAGATGAATATTTTTTCACACTAAAAAAATACATACCCAAGGACCATAATTGTTTAGTGTATTTAGAAACATAAAACACAATCTTCAAACCTAGTGAAATATCTTCAATTTTTCCCATAAATATATTCCCCTTTAGTAATTATACTTAAAAATAATCTTCATAACCCGGGGAATAGAAACATAAGAAAGGGTGATCCTAGATGCTCAATAAGGGTAAATAAAGAAGACATGTAAGAATAACATGATCATAAGGGTATAAGAACATGAGAATAACATTTTAAGATCATGCCTTGAATATCAAAGATAAAATACATGATTCATGGCATAAGGATTGGAAGATCATAATACATGGATCATGAGGTAATATATAGAATAATCCATGAAATCATAATGTAGTATTAAGATATAAAATATTGGTTGATATATAAACATGTAATATCATTCCCTATTAGTTAATTCTTATTGCAAAAAAAACTTATCATGTCACTTGATGGGGACTAAACCAACTTTGTGTGACACACGACCATCCAAAGTGGTAGTCCATTCCTTATAATGGATTGGGTTTCCCCTTCTTCTTTTAGTGGATAAATCTTGTCAACTTGTTTCACATCATTGTCTCATGAGATATAAATATTTACCCAATGCATTATAGGTAGACATATGTCCCACCCATCACATAATAAAATCAAATATATGTGTGTCATAAAGTCATCAAAAATCATCTCATAACCCATAAAATTATATAGGTTTAATAAAAATCATAATATAACCCATTAATTGAAATGGGTATCAAAAATTGGCCATCATATTATAACCAATGGAAAATATATAGGTTTTAATAATCATATCATCATATAATAAACTGTGAAATGATGTGGGTTTCATAAGAGTTTTATAATAGTATAACCCATATAATACAAATGGGTTTCATTGATAACATGTCATAAAAATAATAACTATTCAGAGAAGAATAAGAATGGTTTCCTTGGATCATATCCTTGGAAAATAATAAACAATATCAAATATTTTTATCTTAGTAGGAGATAGATTTTGAATGATCACTTGGAGTGTATCTTATGGAAAATAAATTTTCTTTTAAAATCCCTTTTATAAACCCTTTTCAAAAATCATTTTCTTATAAAAAATTATTATGAATTTCATTTAAAATACTTCTTGAGGAAAATATCTTTTCCTCTTTGGGAAAATATTCTTAGAACATAAATAATTTTAAAAAAGTTTCTTTTAAAATACCATTAAAACTTATAGATTAATATTGAAAACATCTTGAAAACCATTTTCTTTGAAAATGATTTTAAAACTTATAAACATAGATTAAAAAAATATTATAACCTTTTTCTTTGAAAATAAGGCCATATTTTTTTTAAAGCGCTTTCTTAATTATATTAAGTAGAAAAGAGTGGAAAAATGGTACTAATACATGAAGATATATTGAATAACCAGAGGGGAATAAAATTTATTAGTTTTCTTGAGATATGGGTTATAATATTTCATCAATGGAATCATAATCATAAATAATCCCAGTAAATGATTAGATTGTTGTAATAAACTCAAATCACTTTGTTAACATTGAATAAAACTTCCCATGTAAGAAAATTAAATTAAATTAAGCTTAAAATATCATGAAAATGATAACATTAATTGTATGAAATTGCAAATGGTAGTATATACACCTCATAAAAGAATATAGGCGCAAAACAAAATATGTGTCTCAAGGAAGGAAATTAGAGATAAATCTACCTTTCTAATTTGGTAAAATTCTTAACTATAAAACCACATTAAATATTGATAATAAAATGGATATGTAAATGAAAATAAATTTAAGTATATTTATCATATAATAGATTCATTTTCCAAAAATTCACCACACAAAATAAATGAGTGGTGAATAAGGATAAGTCTCAACTAAATAAAATTATGACTATAAATCCCCTTAAAAATTGATTAAACTTTGAATCGTGATACCCATGAAATAATAACATCAATTTAAACTTATAATATCAAAAAATAAAGTAAATTCATTATATTAAATTTCATAGGTTTTTATATACACCACACAAAAGAACCAAGTGGTGAATATTGCATATACCTCATAGATATAAAAAATGAGATTAATTTACCTTACCACTTGAGTAACTTTTGAATCGTGATATTAAAGAAATAATATAAATAATTAAAAATTTTAATATCATTAGATAAGTGGTGAATATAGCATATATCTCACAGATATAAAAGTAAGATGTGAAAACACATTCAAAAATCCGGTAAAATAAGTGTAAGTTTATTATAAATATACCATAGAAACATATTATTATATATCATATCATATATGATTTTATTATGACTTTATATTACCCATGTATTAATAATTTCTTGTTAAATTTATGTTTCAGGTAATAACCGATTTGTTTTTGTTTGTATATGTTTTGACTTTTTATTATTGATCCTCTTACTTAGATAATGATTTACTTATTTAATGAATATAAAACATGATTTAGATATAATATATATTAATTAATTAAATATTTATAATAATTTATAAAAGATATAAATATGAAATAGAATGCATAGATCATGGAGACGGTTGGTTGTATCGATGCATGAATGTTGTTTCAATTTTCTTATCGTATTAAAAGAAAGAAAGTAATGGAATATATGTATATGTGTATATATATATTATAATTATAGTATAATTATTTTTTCATATATATCATATAATTTTACTAATATTATCCTTAATAAAATCCATTTAAAGTGTGAATGAATCACATCACTTTGAGGGGGCGGTAGTCCACAAGTCCACAGACGAAGTTATCGTATTTCCACAAAATCTAAAGCATCGATTTATGTGTTATATAATAATTAAATAAGAACAAATAAACCATATTAATCCTATATGTCATATTAAAATATAAATTACATCATTATTTATAACATTTCTAGGTGGTGATGGAAGTACAAATGACATTGATTTACAAGATGGTAGTTTGCCGTACACATAAACGATGATTGTGTGCCCCATTAGATAGAAGTGTTTATGAATATAGGTTTCACCCTTAACATAAAAAAATATAATTATATTTAGGATAATTATTTTAATATATAATATTTATATAATAATAATTGAATATGTTTATAAAGAAACAAAAATAAAGTGCTTGTTGAAGGGTGTTACCGCTTCTTTGGGTAACTCCTTTTGGTTTTCACCAAATAGATTATTATTTGGATTTATATCCAAAGTAAAGCTTATATAATGACTGGATATAATTTTTTATATTCTTTTTTTTGGTTTTTTCTAAGAAAAATGTATTTAGAGGTGCGAAGATAATGGTAATAGAGGAGGCCTTTTATATGTGGGGAAAAGGACACATTAGGTATTCTTGAATGGATTTGAGTGATAACCACCTTTTACTTGTCCCAAAAGCGTTAAAAATGGAAAATTATATATCTTGAGAGGTTTAATGTTCTAAATATATTCATGAAATATGTTTTAGACAATTATATTGTCATTTTTACACCTTATATTCCATGTTATGTCTTTAATTAAGCCTATTTTTACCTTCACCACTTTAATTAATTTTAGTTACTTTCATTGATATTTTTGGTCAAAAAATAATTTGGCCTTATTATAAATAATACATTATGTTGATTCCAAATATATAATCCATTTTTTCCTATTATAATCACATAATGGACATAAGTTAATTTAAAATTAATCATGTAAACGGGATGAGATGATGGGTTTTTAAAGAGAAAATTCCAAAAGTTTAAAATGTTTTATATCCAATTTCAATGTGAAATTGGTTAAAATGACCTAAATTTCATTTAATTATGTACACTTTATCTAATTATACTCTAAAACGGACTTAAAATATAATTTAACAATATAAATAAATTTTATGAAAAATTAGTTTTGAGTTAAAATTCAGTATTTTTCACAATTCGCCCAAAAATGATGTTTTCAGAAAATTCCATAAAATTAAACCTAAGAGAATTTTGAGATTATGAATTAGAAAATTAATATTATATTACCAATGTAAATTTCAAAACGTTTTTTTAATTAATTTTATTATTTTTCATAAAAGGACATAAAAACAGTTATTTTATGAAAATAGTATTTACAAACATATAAAACCTTAACAAAAATTATATATTTTATTGTAAATATGTTTGTTTGTATATATGTTTTATTTATATAAAAAAATTATATTTAAAAAATATTTAATATTATTCAAATTACTAAGTTTAATGGATATGTTATAACTATCTCTTTTAAATAATTATAATAATAAAATGTTGTTTTGTAGAAACTTAGTGTTACATGTAATGCCAGCTAAAATAGTGTTGTGTTTAGAACAAAATTAACTTCATGTTTCATATAATGCCAAAAAAATAGGGATTTCATATAAAAAAAGATATATTTCGTGTTTCATGAAATTAAAAATATCAAAAAGTTTAAATTAATTTGAAAAAACTTATTTCAGAAAATCTCAACGTGTTAAATAATGTCCCATCACTTTAGAAATACTATTGAAAAGGATACATATTTTCTTATTATAATTTAGAAAAGGGCCATGAAATTTAAAAAATTCTTTTTACGTAGGTAGTTATGCTAATTTAAATTTTCCGGCTCCTTGTTCTATTGACTAGACTCCTTAATCCTAAATTCCTATCTCAAATAACCTCAAAACTTGCCTCTAAAATTTCATTGAACAAAAAAGTCATTAAATCCGACAAAGTTTTGGTTAAGTTGTCCCACCATCTTTGTTTAGAAATCCTAATAATAAAAAATTCCCTCGTAAAAGTCTTAAACCATTGCTTTAGCTATAGGTACATCTTAACTCTGGCAATGGAAGGTGTGATGACTTAATATTAACTTGAGTGATTTTTTTTATTATGATAAAATTTTATTATTTTATCTTTTACATGTATTTTTAACATTAAATAGATTTTTCTTAAATGATTAACCATTTACTAATAAAATATTAATGTATAATCTTTTTATTTTAATTATACCTTTTCATATTAATTCATTTATTTATGTGATCATCCTCTCTCACCCATAAAAAGCATTCATCAAAAAGAAATAAAAATAAATAAATCATGTAAATATCACGAGATTTAACTAGAAATGTTTTTATGGAGAAAATAACCAAACCATAGAACCTACTTAAAAAGATATTTGAGTGAGTTTGGGCGTGATTTTAGAGTATTCCACCTCTATCTTATGTATCTTCTTTGTTTATATTTACCTCATCTCTATCTCAAACCAACTCCATATGCCTTAGAGCTCCATTTTTATTATTCCTTTACTTAACTAATAGGATAAGGGAACTAGATAGGGGGTTTACATAAAATAAACTGGGACATACAAATTCATACATAAGAAGGATTGAGGGACGAATTGCAAGTCATCATTTTAATTTTAGTAAAATAATTGAAAAACCCCATTAATATATTATATTAAAATAAACTATACATGTATATAGGTATTTTGAAACTTGTGATTATCCACTAGTTCAATGAATATGAATTTAAGATAACTGTTTAGAATTCATTTTGATATATTCTTTTAGTAATATAAGTATTTGAAAATTAATTCGATTAATTATCATATTAATAAATTAATTTAATTTAACTTAATATCCATACAAAATTACCTTAATATACCCATACATTATGATTTTAAATAAATTAAACTAATTAATTTTAGTTAAAATTTAATAAAATTAGTTGAGAACTAATAATTGGAAGAAAATCGTAGAGAACTTGTTCAATCTACATTGTTTGTATAGAGATCGTATATAGTCCACTTATGGAGTATATAACATACACAATTTATCACATAATTAAATGGTGTTTATGAGTTAATAAATGAAATATGGGACACATGTTAAATAATATAGTAGATAATTAATTTAATTCACCCAGAGTAGTCAATGTATTAAGACTATACATAGTATGTAGGTTATTAATTAAGAATTTAATATATATATATATATATATATATATATATATATATAAACATCTCACATGGCATGTACGAATCATTAAATGACACATGAAACACAATTTGTTGAGGTTTAAAGGATCATGAATTAATTTTTAATTTTATATAAAAAATGGTTGGATACATTGTGTATACATCAAGCTATATGTCATGTCTCTATATCACTGTATATTTGTGATTCACGCCTAGAGACTCAGTATATATTACTTCATGGAACATTATAGGGTAAAAAATGTGTATAGTTGGTACATGTTGTATAACCTCCTTATTACATGGTTTTTAGTCCCTAAGTGTCATGTAATTATTACTTGACATGTATTTCACTATATATTTTCTACCATGAAAATACATGGGCTTAATAGTGTGTAAACTAGTTAAATATCTTATTTTATAGCATGTCATGTGCCATCATGGATTTCTCAACATGTAGAGAATTTAATACACTATTTTTCCTTCATTAAATGATGGGGATAATTAATTAACACTAATTCCAACTTTAATAAACTGAGGTATATTGTGTGTTCACTGTTTACATGCCATGTAATCTGGTTTTTTTTGTCCCGACTTCTATGCACCTCCAGATGAGTTATTAGAATAATATTGATTATAATTTATTAAAATCTATAATAAATATGTTACAAATTAAGTGAGAAAGAAGTTATATTGATTATCAAATTATAAGAATGAATTTTTTGAAATAAAAACTAACTTTTATGTGAATATAATAGTCTAAAAATTAAATAATTATAAATTTTATATGATCACTATAATGCTAATTTATATTTATGAATATAGTGGAAGAACAAGTTGGTCCTACTACCAACTCAGATTTTATTCAATCTAATGGAGCATTCATGACGGACACAATCATAATACCATAAAAATGAAAAAGAATCTGAATAATATTCACAAATTATTTTATTAGAACCAACTGAGAGGATCTTTTCACGCTAATTTATAATTAATTTAAATATAAAAGATAAAATATTACCTTGGCCTTGATATTTTTCTTCATAGATAACATTGGTCATTCTTACCTAATTGGTGTATCGTGGTTTCCCTATAAGGACTCAATGTAGATCCTCTATATTAGTGATCTCCATGTGCTCCGATAATCTTTATAAAACACTGATGAACCACAAGGTTCTAGTGTGCATGATTATTCATCTTCCATTATTCTCTATCATCACATCACCTTCCTTCATACTTGAAATAATTTCTCTTGTTCTTCTCGGTGTTGATAGCTTGGGAGGAATGGGAAAATATTGAAATGAAATTAGTGTTCATGACAATTAAACTTTCTCTAATTGACATAAAAGTATATTTATTGACCAAGAGTTAGGGATTAATTTCTAAATAATTGTACAAAGGACCTTAATAACATATTAAACCAAAAAGAAACATAATGACTTGTAATAAAATAAAATTATATAATATTATGGTGTGGATTAACTCATGCAATGATATATACATATTTTACAATCTTTTAAATTAATATTCATCACCAAACAAAATCTATTCCAGTCATCCACCTTAATATTTATTGAAGTATCAAAAAAATATTTAAAAAAATATTATTCATTCAAAAAATAAATAAATATTATGTTCACCATCTTATGAATAAATATTTATGTCATATTTATGTAATTAAAACTATTATTTTCTTTATTAATAAATAATTATATATTATAGTGTGAATAAGAAGAGATAAATAAATATTATATATTCACATTAATAAATAATTACCACATGAATAAATATTTATTTAATATTTATATAAAAACCCCATATAATTATAGAGTAAATAATTTTCATATTTATTATTTTTTATGTATTAGGTATTTATATTCATTATAAAAATATTGAGTAAGTCTTAAATTAAAAAAGAAATAGTTTTATTAAACTCTTTTCTTATAAGTTTTTATTAAAAATTAATTTTCAAATTATAGAATTTTAATTCGAAAAAATGATTTTCATTTTTGAATTCATCATTTAAAGATTATATTAAGAATAAGTTTTGAAAATTTTCTAAAAAATAGGTTTTAAAATGAATAGAGAAAAATAATGATTTTTTTGAATATTTTATTTTATTTTTGAGTATTTACGAATTCAAATTCAATTTTGGAATATTTTAAAATTTAATTAGTTATTTTTTATTTAAAATAATCCAATTATCATTTTAAAATTAATTTTATACTTTAATTTACTATAAAACCATTTTATACTTAAAAAGAGTATTTTTTCCCCTTGAAAACTCATTTTCATCACGTTTTCTCACTCTAATTTTAAATTAAATTATTCTACTTATATTTTTGAATTATTAGAAATAGATTCCATATTTTTAATTATTGGTTTTATATTTGGTAAAAAGTTGCATTTTATTTTTTTGTATTATGAATAATAACCATAGTAATTGTTGTTATCAATGTAATGGGCAAGTCAGGTAATTAAGGTTACAAATAAGTTGATAAAGAATAAATAATGTCCATAACACATTACTTAATTTTAATGAATTGCAATATCTCATCCATAATCATTAAAAAGTTAAATATATGACCTTTTTTACCATTTTTCGATGATTTTGACCCTTAATATTATTTTACGTAAAAAAACATCAAAATGTAAATCTCTTTGTTTTATTATCTTTAATTTTTTTACATGGGTTTAAAGAAATTATTTGTTTGTTTATAAATATTAATTTAAAATATAATATTTTTTCATCATTGTAATTTATTTTTAATTTTTATTGAAGAAATAATCACCTTAAATGCTTATTCAATAATGACATAGTGCTTATGTAGGTTGAAAAAAATCAGTAGAATGATATTGAAAATGCTAAAAAATAATATTATTTTAGAGTATTTTTGTATTAAATAAATTTTATATATAAATATTATATATTATATAGGTTTTAATTCATTTAATTATAATTAAATAGTTTTCTTGTAGTTTTAAAATTAAAATTAAATGAACACTTCCAAAATTGATATTAATGTTATTTTATAATAAATAATATTTTATTGCTTGATTTAAAATTTAGAAAAACTATATATTTAGATAAGTGAATTTTATATTGTTTACTATATCATTAATTCTCTGTTTATAGACATTTATCTATTTTATAGTTACTATATTAACCCCTTAATAGTACAAAACATTGATATCACTATAATTCTCAAAAGGGTTAATAAACCATTAAAACAAAAATTTAGGTATAAAATGTGATCAAAACATGTAAAAAAAATTTTTATGGGATTATTTAGACTCATAATAAAATTATATTCGAATAAAATCAACTGGGATCCATTTTAGAATTAAAATTAGTTTTTATTAATTTAATATTGTAAGAAATTTGAAGAGTGCCCCTCCCCTCTCTTATAAAAGGGAACACCTTCTTATCATTTATTCATACTTAAAAAGGCCATTTTTGTTCAATAACTATGAAAATAATTTATTAACATACCTCATCACATATTATAGTAATTATTTTATTTGAAAACAAACATATTAAGGATTTTTGTGTAAACCTTAAGAGATTGTCTGAAGAAGATATATAGTACTTAACTAAGTGTATTTGTTTTATTTCTTATTCTAGATACATCCAATATTATTAAAAAATTATGAAATAATAACACAATTATCTTTCATATATTTATATTTTGTGATGTTAATGTAACAGACTATATCCTTCTCGTATTCCATCAAATGGTATATGAACCTTCATTTGTGTGTGCAATGGACTACTGCCTCAAGAACCGATGTAATTTATTTTCCATCACCATCAATCATGGATGGTTTTAATGATGTATTTAATATCTATATATATTTGACATTAATAACATATTTATCATTATGAAAAGATAATATATCATTTATTTCCTTACCTCTCCATGCATTGAAAAATGATGATGGCATTTGTGCATACGTATGGACTACAACCTTCATGAATATATGTGATACATTTTTCATCATCACATCACATATATGATACATATAAGTATATTTAAATATATTATGTGGTATTTATGATATAATTTTCATTATTAAATGTAAGTAATAATTACTATCTTTTTATAATGATCTTTTAACAATGGAAATGTTACTCATGTGTATATACAGCCTACCATCTATATGAGTGTAGTGTAGTACATTTTTCATAACCATATTTGACGATTATTTTTAGAAGTATAATTCATGTATAAAAATTATAATTATATCTTGATTATTATTCTATATATGATGAAATAATTATCACTTTGACCATATTCAACCAGCTGAAGACATTTTGTACTTATGAACTGAATATTTCCAAAATGTCTGATGTGAATTTAATTAATGAAACAATTAAATATAGCATGGTAAGAGATATAATAAAATTAAAAATAAACACGAAAATTGATTTTGAGAAAGTAAATAATTAACATAATTTTATTATTCCGGAAGATAAAAAATGTACGTGATGATTCGGGATCAATATAAGAGACTTTCATTCAAAAATCCTTTTAACAATTTCCCTTAAAAAAATTTCTTCCATGTACATATTTAAAAAACTATTTTATGGATGTTATTATATGGAAATAAATTAATTATACAGGAAATTTTATGCCTTATATCACTTTCTATTAAAGGTTTTAAAAGGGAATATTTTTATTGAATTTTTTTACTTTCATTATAAAAAGATAAAAAGAATGTTTCATTTTAACATATATGGCGACAATGACCTTTCCCATAATAATCACCCTTATTTTTGTTTTGGATTCCTTTAAAAAAATTCATTTTTGCTTCAAAGAAAAACCCTACTTCCCAATGTATTTGTTCTTTTGAAAAATGGTTTTAAAATGGAATATATATTTCAATATCTATATTATGTTTTATGGGTGAAAAGAATCTTTTTATGAGTGTAATGTTGAAAATACAATATTTTCTATTTCTTGATTATGTTATGGATCTTGGGAATGTTTTATGACAATGTATGGTTATATTATAAACCAATGATGTCTATTTGAATTAAAAACTAAGTATGGGTGGTTACAATATTAAAAATGTGCAGTGGTTCAGTTATAAACCAAAGATGGGTGGGTTTGTGGTATCCCTCAAGTGAATTGGGTATAGAAGTCGATCGTATGGTTATTCCAATTGTAAAGGTGATTGTAAGAGTGATATAGAAATTATAACCCAAAGTTATCTACATAATTTATCTATTACTTCTATTGGTTTTTATAGAAATATTATTATTTCACATGGTAAGCTAACGAGATTATGTTTAAAGAAAAGTATATGCTACTTTGTAAAGATAAAAAGTATAACATTTTGAAAGAAAAAAATTTTAAGAGTTTTCTTGATTTATAAGAAACCTTTATGAGTTCAATTTTTCCTTCAATATTTATTATTATTTTTCTTAATAAAATCTTTGGAAAGATAAGATGACTTTTTGGGTAAGAAAATGTTTATTTTAAACCTGATGTTTATTTTTAAAAAATGTAAACTTTTTAAAAGTATTCATAGACTAATGGTTTAATTCATTATTTCTATATACCTTATTTAGGTGTTTTTCCTCATAGTAAGTTTTAAAAAATTATAGGATTTTATGGATGAGTATGGACAAGGATAAGGTCAAAATAAAAAAATGAAATATGTGTCATAAAAATAAAACATGTTTCTTTTAAAAAAAATTACCTTGTGGGAAAATTGATACTAAATTAAAGTGTCCATTTTCTCATATAATAGTTTTTTATATAAGAATTATGACATATCTCTTAAAACTATAATCCTGAAAGATATTTTGGAACGAAGAGAAGCGAATTATGATTTAAATTAACTAGAAGATATACTATTTAAGGATGAATCATTCTAGTAGGTATCGAAGTAAGGTTTAAATAACTTCAGGTCTTATGATATTTTTCATATAATACCCTTAAAAGATATTACTTTATGGATAGGTTTAAATGATATATAATTTGAATATTACCATGTTAGATAATCATAAATATGTATGTTAAGAATATTTTTTCATAGAAAAACATAAAATATGATGTAGGAAGACATAGTGGGGATGATATACTTCTAAATCAATAACATGGAATGGTTAGAATTGGAAGAGTAGTTTGGTGCAGTGATGGATCAGTGGAAGTAGGCATTAAATGAAGGTGGTGTCTAAGATAAGGAGTATCCAAATCTTTCATAGATAAACATGATGGTAGTGGGGAATTTTATGAGATAGTATCCTCTATCATTTAGTAGATCTCTAGACCTTGTGGTAGCTAAGTGATGGATTAATTCTTGGGAAAATATATTCAAAGTCATTGGTCATTCAAATAATCAAAAGTTAACCCTTGTCATTTAATATTTTGAAGGGGAAGTTGATTATTTTTTGTCAATTGTTAAGAATATTAAATAAAGCGAAATCAGTTATTTCTTGTAATATAAATAATTTAAACATATTTTCTTTTAGAATTATTTTCGTATGTTTTTTTGAATTAGGATAGAAAATAAATTCTTGGAATTAAGACAAAAGGAGTAATATTCATTAACTAAAGAAGAAAAATCCACCTATTTAGAAAGGTAAGTACTAAATTTTATCTAGTTTAATGATAATATAATTAATAGGTTTTCCTCATGACTTCAGCCAATATATTTAAGAAATTATATTCTTGTATGTTTAAAAGTTATTACAAACTTGTTCGATGTGCCAAAAAGGTAGAACTTGAGTTTTTGATGATCATGAATTCCATGATAATAAGTAGAAGAAACCTTTTGGACTGTAGGTAATGGAGAATAATTCATGAAATAAATATGTAGTTATAAAACTAAAGTTCTCATATTGTGATAAATGTGGAAAAAATCACCATGGGGAATGTCTTTTGAAATCCGAGAAGTGCTTTAGATATAGAACCTTTTGGAATATATCTCATGACGGAAAGGAAACTGATCAGAAAAATAATGAAAACTCGATGTAAAGATGCTTTAATTGGAATGAGTTGGAAAATTATGCTACACTTAATCAAAGTTAGTTCCTTAGGATGTAAATAAAAAATATTTGAAGAAAAAGGGTGTGGGAAACATTTTCCTACTACTACGGTTGATGTTGTATTGTCAAATGAAGAATTGAAAGGTATGTCATTGGTTTATTCAAAATATTCCAATGCTTTTTTTTCATTTAGATATTTTAATTTTTTCACTTCTAATAAATTTTTAAGTAAATTGGGAAAATCCCCTCATTGATATTAGATAAAACTTTTAGTGAAAAATCCACGTGGAAATATTAAAGCAACCAAGATTTATAAGAATCCTCCTATTAGTATGATTGGAAATGACTTTCCTACATATCTTTTTGAACTATCCATTTTTGATTTTGAAATTATTTTGGGTATGAATTTCATTTTAGCTTATCATGTTAAGATAGATTGTATTTCCAATAAAGTTATATTCAATTGTTTCATTCCTTTAATGACCTACCAAGAAGTAGAGAAATTGATTGTAGATGTAAGTGAATGTTACTTACCATATATTGTTGAAAAAAATGTATTAGAGTTTTCTTAGTTGAAATTGAATATGTGGATCTATTTCTAGATGATATTCATAGTTTTATTCTTGATCGAGAGGTTTATTTTATTGTTGACAAAGTGCTTGATGATAATCCTATTTCAAAATCCCCTTATCAAATAGCTCATGTAAAACTTTTAAAATTAAAAATAATAATTGCAGGAGTTTCTAGATAAAGTTTTCATTCATCCAAGAGCATCACCATAGAGGGATCTTTTATTATATGTTAAAAATAAATATGGTTCAATTAAAGTTTTCATTAATTATAGAGGCATTAATAATATGACTAAGAAGAACAAGTGTCATGTTCCTTATATCGATGATTATTTTGATCATCTCCAGGGAGTACAATATTTTTTAAGATTGATTTTAGGTCATTGTACCATCAATCGATGGTGAAGGAGGGAGATATTTCAAATATTCCATTTTAGACTAGATATGGTAATTAAGAGTTTTTATTTATACCCTTTGGGTATTATAATACACCAACTATATTGATGGATCTACTGAATAGATTTTCTAATGACTACTTATACATGTTTCTGGTTGTGTCCATTGATGAAATATTGGTATACTCTAAAAGTACTGAGGATCATGAAATAAACCTAAATATTTATTTGAAAACCATAAAAGAAAATAATATTTATAGAAAATTTAGTAAGTGAGAATTTTGTTTGCAACAATTTCTTTTCTTGGTCATGTTTTTTTCTAAAATGGAATAATTTGTTTACACTGCTAAAACTAATGTTTTTTAAGAGTGTCCAAGACCTAAACATTTCAGGGTGATTTATATTTCTATTAGATTAATGGGTAATCATTAGTGGTTTTTTTGGAAATTTTACTCAGTTTTATGTCCCACTAACTAATTTAACTCTAAAAGGGTTTAAATTCTTCTAGATGAAAGAATGTGATGACTAGTTTTAGGAACTAAAAAATTATTTGTGAGTGATCTCATTTTTTCATTACCACTAGAAAATGTGTATTTTTCATCTATATTGAGGCTTAATTGAAGGGTCTGGGTTGTTTCCTAAAATAGAATGATCATGTGACTAATTATTCTTCACATTAAATAAAACCTCTTGAGTTAAATTATCCTACACATGGTCTAGAATTTAATTTTGTGGTTTTTCCTTCAAAAAATTTAAGCCATCATTTATATGGACTAAAGTGTAATATATAAAATATGGACAAAATTGTAATATATAAATACTGACTATAAACGTTTGATGTATATATTCACTCATAAATATTTTAACATGAGTAAAATAAAATGGATGGAACAGATCAATGATTATGATTGCATGATCTATTACCATCCAGAAAAATCAAAAAAATAATTGATGATATGAATCAGAAAAATAATGGTAGATTAACCATGTTACTTTTTGAACCTAACCCATTGGTTAATTATTTTAAGATTTTTGGCCTAGAAATTGTGCATGCAGGAACTTCCTATTTTTTGTTTGAGGTGTATGTATAGTAATCTCTCTGAGAAAGAATTAATAAAGCTCATAAGGAAGAATATGGGTTATAAGAAAAGTTATAATTGGTTAAGAGGGGTCACTTTCTTGGCTTTAATGTTGACCAATAATGTGTTTTTAGATATGGTGTAAGATAATTTATGCCTTATGACTACCTGATAAAGGGATAATAAATTTCAAAAACATAAATTTTATCATTTTAAATTCATCCAATTAGTATTAAGATATATAGAGACCTTTAAGATTATTGTTGGTGGAATCGAATGAAAATTGAAATTTATAATTTTACCATGAAATGTTTGACTTGTCAATAGTTTAAAGAAAAATTAAAATCCTTGAATGGGATTCTTCAGCCTCTTCCAAAACCATAATGGAAATGAAAAAATAGATACATTGATTTCATGGTGGGATTATTAAATATATCTCGAGGTAATAATGTGATTTAGGTTATTGTTGATAAACTAACTAGATATGCACATTTTCTTTACAATTAAAACACTATCTCTTCGAATATAATTTCTAAATGGTATTTCAAGGAGATAGTCAGGTTGCATCGATTTTCTATCTATATTGTATCTTATCATCATCCAATATTTACTTCTAATTTTTGGAAAGGTCTATAAAAGTTATTGGGTACAAAATTAAATTTCATTACATATTTTCATCCTAAATATAATAGACAATCTAACTGAATGATTAATACCTTGTAATATATGCTTATTTATTATTAAATGGGTCTCTATGGATATTAGGATCAAAACAATTCATTGGCTGAGTTTTCTTATAATAAAATTTTTCAATCCAGTATAAAGATGGATCCTTTTGAGGCATTATATGGAATGTGATGTAAGACTACACCATTTTGGGATAAATTAAGGGAGAGAAATTTTATGGGACCATAGTTACTAGAGAAAATAGTTGATAAGGTGAAGATGATTCACCAAAATATAAGGACGGCTCAGATAAGGAAGAAAATCTATGCAGATAACCAGAGGAAAGATCTTTCTTTTGAGGTAAGTGATCATGTTTTTATTAAATTACCTCAATGGAAATTTGTTTTTCATTTTTGAATAAAGGGTAAGCTATGTCCATGGTTCCTTAGACCATATGAAATCTAAGAGAAATTTAGAATAGTTTTTCTACCGATTGTCTCTGTCTTTAAGTTTATCCCTGGTACACAATGTTATTCGTCTTTAAATGTTAAGAAAATATGTGTCAGATTCATCTCATGTTTTGATCCTTATATTAGTTCAGTTTGAAGAGAAACATTATTATAAGGGACAAACTATTAAGATTATTTAACCAAGAAAACAAGTGTTTCTGAACAATTTAATTCATCAAGTTAAGGTTCTTTTAGAAAACCATGTGGTTGAGGAAGCAACAGGGGAATCTGAAAGTTCTTTGACATAAATATATCGCTAGCTGTTTAATATGTTCATAAAATTTTGAGGAACTTTTTTCCAAAATGTGGTAAAAATGTAACAAACTAGTTAATGATAGAATAAACATTTTCATATTTATTAGTATTTATGAATTAGGTAGTTACATTCATTATAAAAATAATAACAAACTTTTTAATAAAAAATGAAATAGTTTAGCTAAACTCTTTTCGCATAAGGTTTTATTTAAAAGTTTAATCTTAAAATCATAGAATTTTAATTTTAAAAAATGAATTAAATTTTATAATTCTTTTGTAAAAATTATATTAAGATGAATTTTTTATAATTTTCTGTAAAATTTTATTTTTCAATAAGTAGTGAAAAAATGATTTTTATTGAAAAACGTGTTTTCTTTTCGAGTATTTAAAAAATAAATTATTTTTTTGAATAGTTTAAAATTTTAATTAGTGTTTTTTTAATTAAAATAATCCAATTATGGTTGTAAATTAATTTCATAATATTATTTATTATAAAAATATATTATACTTAAAAGTGGGATTAGTTTTTAAAAACTATTTTTCCTCACGTTTTTTCAATTTAATTTTAAATTAAATTCTTTCAACTATATATATTGAATATTGAAAAATGGATTCCATATTTGGAATCAATGGGGCTAAAATTTTCAAAAAATGGCCCTTTTATTTTTTTGACTTCATGAATAGTATCCTTAGTTATTTTTGTTACCACAATATAAGGTAAATCATGAAATTAAGGTTAAAAATAAAATGATAAGGACTAAAACATGACCTTAAAACTAGAATTAATTTTATTGTATTATTATATCTAATCCATAATCATGAAAAAAGTCAAATATATTTAATGTTTTATCCATTTATCCATGATTTTGACCCTTTATATTATTTTTTATAAATAAAAGTAAAAAAAATGACATTCTATTATCATATTATATTTCATATTTTTACATTTGAATTAAGATATTTTATGTTCAGTTATAAATATTAATTTTAATGATAAATTATTTTTTCATCATCTTAATTTATATTTACTTTTTAGTGAAAAATAATTGTCTTAAATGATTATCCAACATTGACATAGTGCTTGTGCAAGGAATAAAAAATCAATTAAATGGTTGTAAAAACTATGAAAATAGTATTATCTAAATTATTATTAATATTAAACAATTTTTTAGATTAAAATGATATATTAGATAGGTTTTGAACCATTTTATTCAAATTTAATTGTTTTCTTATAGTTTTAAAAGTCAAATTAAATAAATAGTTCCAAAATTGATATTAATGTTATTTTATAATAAATATTATTTTATTAAATGATTTAAAATTTATAAAAAAATATATATATATTTAGGTAATTTAAGGTTATATTGTTTATGATATCAATAATGGACCACTTATATATCTTTTTTTCTATTTTAGTATTAACCCATTAAGAGTAAAAAAACATTTATATAACCATAATTGTCAATAGGGTTAACGAATGGTTAAAAAAATGATAAGGGTAAAAATGGAATCCAAACTTGTCTAAATATTATTTTATGAGATAATTTCAACTCATAATCACCTTATCTTAAAATTTTATCAATTTTGATCCATTTAGATATCAACCTTAATTTATAATAATTTAATATGTTAAGAAATTCTAAGAGTTCTCCCTCTCTTATAAAAGGAGACTTCTTCTTCTCATTCCTTCACACTTCAAAAAGCCTTTCAGTTTGGTTAATACCATCCCAAATCCATTAAATAAATCCCTACTCATATCATAGAGTCCTTTTTTACCATAAAACCAACCAAGGAAGTATTTTTGAGGTAAACCTTATGGGGTTGTTTGAATGAGAGGTATAGTTCCTAACTAAATGTTTTTGTTTTATTTATTCTTCCATATAATTCAAATATTTTTAAAATGTGATGAAAAAATAAACTTTTATGTTCCATTTCATAAGATTTTTTTTGTTAAGGACGTAACAAATATTCTTCTCCTCTTCTACAAAATGGGAAACAAAACCATCATTTGTGTGTACGCAAACTTCCACCTCGCGAACTGATATAAATATTTTTCCATCACTGTACTTCAGAGATGGTTGTTGGGATGGATTTAATATATATATTATATTTATAAAATATTTATCATTCTTATAATATAATATATTATTTTCTTTCTTACCTCACTATTCACTAAAAAATGATAATGTCATCCATGCGTATGTGTGGACTACCTCCTCCATGAAGTAATGTCATTAAGTTTTCATCAACACATCAAATGGATGATACATATAAGTATATTTTAACAAATAATTTGGTTTTTATGGTATAATAATCATTTTTAATGAAATAAATATGACTTATCTTTTTTCAATAATGATCATTAAAAAATGGAAAAATTAGTTATACGTACATACGACCTACCTTCTCTGTGATTGTAATTGTTTCCGACGCTTTTGTTGGGGCACGCGCATCTGTCCATCCGCGGAGGAGGACACGTTGTGCTTTTTGCCCTGCATTCCCGCTTTCCAAAGGTGGGCGACATTCGCTCCTTATTCAGGGACGTCTACTCCTTGATCGAAACGGGATGATGGGATATCGGTTCTTCCTCCTGTGGATTCCTCCTCAGAACTCGTCACCTAGTCCGGGTCTCCCTCATAAATTTAATACGTAGTTCGTGAAACTCTTCCCAGTACCATGTTTCCATGGATGCCGGTTAATTACACTGCTTCTGTCGGGACATTCCAAAGGGTCCGGTCAGGGCAGCAACCTTCAGTCGAGGGAGTAGTCACGTTGAGGCATCAGTAGCATGTCTGGATGTTGGGGAACCTGGCATGTCTGTCTCTTATCCCTGGTCACATGGCTTCTCGAGGGTGTGGAAGCCTGAGGCATCCCACATCGAGCGCAGGGAATTATATGCCATAGACACATATCTGAGGTTTTCCTCAGCTTCCCGTGTTTAACACAGGGTACACCGTGAGTTTAACGTCCAGTGGAGACGGATCAGCCCAATCATAGCATTAGTTAGAATAGATCAGATTGAGGGATTTCCCTTAAAGGGATGCCGATACCGGGACCAGCCCATGGGCAGCTGTGAAGTTGGGCTTGAGCCTTGAAGAGGCTTCGTACGTATCCCCGTGGCAGGGAATCAAAGTCTGCGTAGTTCGGGATGGTGCCGGTGAACCGGTATGAGGGTGGACCTTGGTCCGAATGGCATCATCAGCGAACTGACGTGAATGGGGAGGACCAGGATGGTCCTAGTGGTGGTGGGCTTGGACCTCGTGGAAGCTTCCTACGTACCATGTTGTGACATGGATCAAAGACCACGTAGTTCAGAGGGGCTTCGTCGGCGAACCGACGTGAAGGTGGACCTTGGTCCGATGGGTGGTGGGCTTGAACCTCGGGGAGGATTCCTACGTACCATGACTTGACATGGATCAAAGTCCTCGTAGTTCGGATGATGGAATTCGTCAGCAAACATATGTAAATGATGGACCTTTGTCCGATGAGAGATGGGCTTGAATCTCGGGGAGGCTTCCTACGTACCATGCCTTGACATGGATCAAAGACCTCGTAGTTCAAAGGGTGTCATTGGTGAATAGACGTGAAAGTAGACCCGGGGGTCCACTAGTGGTGGGCTTGAACCTTGGGAAGGTTTCCTACGTACCATGACTTGACATTGATCAAAGTCCTCGTAGTTCAAAGGATTGATGGAATTCGTCAGCGAACCGACATAAATGATGGACCTTGGTCCGATTAGAGATGGGCTTGAACCTCGGGGAGGCTTCTTACGTACCATGCCTTGACATTGATCAAAGACCTTGTAGTTCGGGGTGAAAATGGGGGGAGGTACTTGACACACCGACAAGGAGACGGTCTGGGCCAATGATTGTTGGGCTTGAACCTCGGGGAGGCTTCCTACGTACCATGCCTTGACATGGATCAAAGTCCCTGTAGTTCAAATAGTGGAATACAGTTTAACGTCATTTGGGACGGGGGTGAACCGACGTGAATGAGTTCGGAACGACTGGGTGGTGGGTTTGAACCTCGTAGAGGCTTCTTACGTACCACGCCTTGACATGGATCAAAGTCCTTGTAGTTTAGGTCGGTCACAACGGCTTACCGTCGAACTGGGATGCAGTTTAACATCATGTTGGACGAAGGTAGAACTCAATGTGAATTGGATGATGGGTGGGCTTGAACCTCGTGGAGGCGTCCTACGTACCATGCCTTGACATGGATCAAAGACCTCGTAGTTCTAATGGGTGTGCAGTTTAATGTCATGCGGGACAAGGGGCATACAGTTTAACGTCATGCTGGACGAGGGTATGCAGTTTAACGTCATGCGGGACGGGGGCGTGCAGTTTAACGTCATGCCGGATGAGGGCGAAACTCGACGTGAATGAATGACAGAGTAATGTGGCTTAAACCTCATGGTGGATTCCTACGTACCATGACTTGACATGGATCAAAGTCCTCGTAGTTCACTAAGGGTAGGGGTCAGGGTCGGTGCTCACTCTAAGCCCACGTGATTCATGCTCGGTGTGAGAAAAAAGAGGTTGCAGGGACCTGATGATCACGTCGCGAAGGATGCGTCCGTGAGAAGAGAAGAGGGGATTATGCGTTAGGCGGCCCATGGTGCTGGGACTTACTCCAGGATGGAAGCCCTGAGTGCGACAAAGCGCGGCGAAAGAGGGATTTGGGACCAACGATGGGAGGTGCCTTGTTCCCTATCACACCCTCCACTGACCTTGGTAGTGGGGAAGTACGGAGATGCTGGGGTGCAACTATCCGTTGGGGAACTAGGGTCTCCCTTCTCCTGAGAACATACGCCACTCCAATAAGGAGGATATCATCCCTTTTGGATGGGTGGTTCCACTCCTGTGGGGACGAGTGGCGTAAAAAATGTTCGAGCTGGGGGGGACCTTGCGTGCGAAGCACGAGGTCGGGTCACAGTTTAACGTCATGTGTTAAGGACGTGGTGCTTTGCAGTTTAACGTCCTGCAGCTCGGACGTGGTGGGCTCGCTCCTCACCCCTAGGACTTACATAACTGGTACCCTTTGGTCCTTGGGGAAGGGAAGGTACCAGTAAGGCCATGGTCAAGGGGGTTGTGGAGCGAACCATCGAGGGGTCCACGTTAGCGTGGCTATGCGAAGAAGCAATAGCTATTAGCATGCCTATGCAAAGAAGCATTAGGCGAAGCAATGCTACGAGTGGTATTGTCCGTGGGACTTTGAAATCACATCATGCAAACCTGGAGGGTCGCACGGGAAGAGAAATTTCCAAGAAAAGGAGTGTGTTTCGCTAAGTGGAGTGCCTTGGCCTTTGCATGGGGCATAGGTGTGAGTGGATGGTGCTTCGCGAAGTGGAATAGTATTCGCGGAGCACTGCCTCGCGAAGAAGAGGTGCCTCACAAAGTAGGGTTTTGCGAAGTAGTGTGCTTCACGATGTGGAGTGATCCTGCCTTAGCATAGGGATCACTAGTACAGGTAGGGTGTTTCGCGAAGAATAAACGCTCCGCGGCTGCCCGGGTTCCCTTGGGAATCCCCTTCCTTCGCGAATGCCCTTGATCTTCACGAAGGGCATCCCTCTTGGAAGAGGGGGTCAAAACGAGACCAAGAAAAGGCGTCTCGTGAAGTAAAAGTACCTCGTGGAGCTCATGATTCCCGGGGGCAAAGGGTGTTTCGCGATTCGGGAGAGGAGAAGCCCAAAGGTCGAATTGTCCCTCATCGGGACTCAGGGAGAGTCCAGTATTTATAGGGAAGGGGCGCCGTGAAGCAGAACTCGCGCACCGCCTCAGGTGCTTCACGGCACACTCGTGAACGTCAACGGCGTCCGCGGAGAGTGACAGCCTCTAGAGCTTCGCGGCTGGCTTGCGAACGTCAAATGCGTTCGTGGAGAGATACTGCCTTTGGAGCTTCGCGACGGGCTCGTGAACGTCAAATGCGTTCACTGAGAGTTACCGCCTCTGGAGCTTCACGGTGGGCTCGCAAACGTCAAATTCATTCACAGAGAGTTACCGCCTCTAGAGCTTCGCGAGACTGCGATGCTCGGGGAGCTTCACGTCGGTACTTCGCGACGTTGCTTCGCGAGGCAGCGTGCCAGCCTTCTTTTTCGTCCCTCCCTTTCATGCAATATTTTGGTGCCAACAAATGGGCCCCCTCAAACTTGGAGCCACGGAGGTTGAAGGGTCGAAGTCTGAGGTAAAATTGCCAAAATTGTCGGCGGTTCGCGATGCGACTTCGTGAAGGGGGCCCGCGGTTCTGACCGGGGCCACCGATCCGGACGTGCAGCGATGCTCCGCGTGGGTGAGGCGCGCCGCGATGATCTGGGGTCACCGCCTATAAATAGGGGGGTTGACCTATTTTTTCTTCACGTGACTTCCTTGTCTTTTTGTGCTCTCGACTTCGCGAAGCTCCGCGTACTCCGTGACAGCCCTCCGCGAATTGAGCTTCACGTTGAACCGTGGGTCTCCGACTCCGCGTCTGCGCCAAGCGAACTTCTGCTTGTCGGTCTAGGCCAGACTTCGCGGATTGGTCTCGCGACCGACCTTCGCGATCCGGCTTCACGATCCATTCTGAAAAAAAAAATCTTTTCTGAGGGTCAGCATCAAAATGGCCCATCAAGAGGTTGTATTGGGGGTTCTTGCAGATGATGCCCGTCGGGATGAGATGGCCAACTGTCCAGGCCTTGGGGAGATGTTCCAAAGCCATTTGGACCACGCTTCTTTGACAGATCTGCTATCGGAGGGTCAGAAGAATTATTTGCAGTGTATGAAGCTTCCATTGTACGGCTTCGGGTTGAGGGATGACGTCTTCATCCCTGAGGCGAGTAGGGACAAACCAGCTTGCTGGTTCAGGAGTACACCATGACAGCACCAATGGTTCAGGGCGGCCGATGGTCACGCACAGGAGGACTTCACACCCATCACCGCTGAATTTCTCTACAACCATGTGGATGATATTGACGGGAGGCCACAGCAACCGGAGACGTCCCCTCCTCTCTATCGTACCATGCTGAAGGCGGCTTTGCAGGATTCGAAGAAGGGATGGTCTGATGAGTGGGACCTGTGCCTGGGCGGCAACTTTACTGATGACTGGGCCTGGGCATACTGGGTAGGCGCCTCATGCGAGGAGTTTGGGGACAAGATGAGGAGAGTGGGGTTGTATGAGGCGGCATGGGCCTCCCAATTCCACATTTACCAACCAAATCAACTGATGCCGGAATTGCTGAGCAGATGGTCATCTAGGACCAATACCTTTCACCTGCATCAGAGGGAGTTGGGCATCAGCCTGTGGGATGTCCACCAGATTTCTGGGGTTCCAATCTTGGGGTCCATGTATGATGAGTTCCTCCCCGTCATCAGCACGTGGGAGGATACAGAGAAAATTCCGCGACTGACGTCAGTGCTGATGGCACTTGTCCCTGGAGAGGACAAGGAGGTAGTAAGGGATGACCACTTTAGGAGATGGTTCAAATGCTTCCTGAATTTCCTAGAGAATCGATAGTTCCCTCTGAGGCCTCGAACTTGTCCAAGGTCGGCCCAACGGGGAAAGGGGCACTCGTATTGGTGAGTCTTGGAGGACAGCCAATGGAAGACTTGGATTTTCAGTGTCAGTACTGAACAACAGTCGATAGTTAGGCTGGCGGCGTTCATCACGGCTCTCATCTGCGGTTGGATCCTACCGGTGAGGGATACAAGCATGGGGGTGCGGCTCATCTCTTTATTATGGCGTCCATGTTGGCCATGGGGTAGCGGATCAATCTGGGGATTCCAATGTTCTCCAAACTGTACAAAATGTTGTGGCACATTAGTGAGGGCAAGAATCTGCCAAGGATATGTGGGCCCTTCCACCTCCTGTATGGGTGGATCACAGCGCACATCAGGGGGATTTATGAGTATCCAAACCCCATTTCACCGCCGGGATCAAACTTCCTCCCCTCTATCCTGAATGCGGTCGGGAGCTTCCCGTTCAAACTAGCCGTGCCGATGGTACTGAATCGAGTGTAGAGGGCGGATGAGTTTAATTTCCACCCCTTCCCATTGCCGACGGGGATACTTACTGACGACGGGCGGGGAACGGAAGAACATCAGGCTTACCTCCTGGACATTCGAGGTGGAGGTTTGGTGGCACGGATAGATTGTGAGCCACTCTGCGAACCGTACACCCCGCATCGGTTTGCGAGGTAGTTTTGGTGCCTCCAGCGGCTGACCCCGCAGGTCTACTGGGAGGTGCGTCATGAGGAGCACCTGTGTGTGATGAGGCAGCTGTGGCTCATGTTCACACGGGAAGATGGGAAGATGCGGATTACATTGCCTCCATCCACCGCCGCTTTCGGATTGGTGAGGGAGTATGCCATTAGTTGGGAGGCCGCTTACCCAGGGGAGATGTTGAAGCAACCGACTATTCAGGTCGGTGATGGTGGGCCTCCTCTATCTCGAGGTCGGGGCCGGAGGGCAGCTAGGGCCGCTCGCGGTAGCGGGGCTACCATGGCAGTGAGACCCACACCGGCCGAGGGTATGGCAGCAGTGGTGGATCCGGTGATTCCGGAAGAGAAGGGTCATCCGGAGGGGCATCCATCGAGGGGATTTTGTAGGATATCCACTCAGGCTCCGGGGAAGCGGTTGCGTCATATCGACATGGCAGAGGATGTTGTCTTCCCGGAAGCCTGGGACATTTGGGATGTCAACTGGAAATTCCTCAGCCCACCCGAGATATGGGCCCACCTGAATCGCCTTAGGATGGAATTACCGTGCATAGGCCCAGTCCGGGCTGGATTCATGGTGCCTCCGGTGGAGGCAGAATAGTACCTGGATGAGCTGGAGGATTACGTCCACTCCAGTGGTGTCCCTCGCCCAATGACAGACCGGGTGAGGGTGTTGCTGAATCAAACGGTCCCCCCACAGTTATCGGTTGCCGATCTGAGGGAGCACTTCCCCATGCCGGAAGAATCAGAGGACTCCTATCGGGAGGATGAGGCTCGAGGAGGGAGCCCGTTGGAGGAGGGCGAGGTCGGAGATCAAGGCTCCGATTCCGATGACTTCGCAGAGGCTCTCGAGGTAGCATTCCGAAGTTCTTTCCTTACGGTCCGTTTTCGGGTCACTATGGACTTCTCACCGATGTTTGAGCCATGCAGGAGGAACTTGTTTGTAGGCCTCGTTCTCGCCCCTCGGTGGGTGATGATACGGGACCTTCAGAACCCGCGCCCATGGCTGCGTCCAGTTCCGCGTCTGGTGGGACCAGAGCACCCGAGGTGGCTCCTCCGGAATCTCCAGACCTTCCAATAGTATACGGAGGGCCTCACCTCGGGGCCCCGTTAGTATCGGCTCAAGAGCAGCGCCAGGAGGTCAATCTCCTTAAGTCTCCTCTACCAGTTTCCATGTCGTCATATGTAGACCATGCCTGCCAACTAACGTTTATGTCCCTCTCTATCGTACAGTTCTCCGATTGGCGTGGGCTGCTGCGGCAAGACTGGTCAGGATTTCTGGTGGCGTCCCTCCTAGGGGCATGCTGGTGATGGTTGCGATAGTCCCCCCATCTCCTCAAGCTATCACGCACATCATCACTAGTGGGACCACCAACAGGGTCGTACCCGAAGTCATTGAGGTGGACTCCGAGGAAGAGGATCAACCGGTCGGTCCCAGTCTTGTCATGCCTGCTTCGGCGCCAGGTTCTGTACTAGATTCAACACCAGATGTTGATCCTGCCGAGGATTTCCTAAGGGCGTATCCCGCGTATAAGCCTGCCAATCATGCAGACTGAGACGAAATGGACTCCGACGAGGAAGACAGCAGCATAGTCCACCGCCGGTCATGGAAGCTGATCACGCGCTTCATCAAGGACACCCCCCAAGCGCAATGGCTTGCCGAAATGGATAGACTCCACTCGCGGTTGCACGAACTGTGCGCTGGGGGAGTAAATGCCCAACGTCCTCACGCACTCATCCGAGATATTATGGATGAGAAGATCCGGGAGCATGATCGTGGGCTCAGCGTGGGCTGGCAGCGGAGGAAGGCGACCAACATCAAGAAGCTCCAGGAGGCTGAAGGCGAGTTCCAATAGATGCAGACTCGGGAAGATGAGCTTTCAGCCTCTCTTAATGCACAATCTGAGCTGGTCTCACGGTTGAAGGCCCAGCTGGACGAGGCAGAAGAGCATATGAGGAAGGCCTCTGGAAAGATGGTTGTCGTTCAAGCTGGTGTAGAGAGGGCCAAATCCAAGACTGATAATTGTGCACTGCTGCTGCTGAGGAGGAGCGGGAGCTAAGTCAGCGGCAGCAAGCCTTGGACACCAAAAGCCAACGGGTGGTGGACCTGCAACGCTCTTTTGACGGGGCCAACCCGTCCATGGGGGGAGTCGACCCCCGGGTATTGTAACAAACCAAAAACCTTTTGTTGGTACTTTCGTGCTTCAATTTTTTCTTTCTTTGTTTTGAATGTCGTAGCGCGCACGATTTCCACTGTTTGAATCGCCTTGTTACATCCCTACAATGTTTGCGGGACGTTCGGAGACAATTCCCCAAGCCCACATGGGTCGAGCCCAATGTGAGAAACAGGAGATAGTTGCCCTCTTATCCCACCTAACATAGGAGTGGGGACCATGCTCCGGGAATCCAGGATTCGGATTAACAGTCCGGATTTCTGAAAGATGGGAGAGGCTTGTTCGGAGAAGGAACTTTCAGGATAGCCGAATTACCATTTCTTTAGCGTTCTCTTATGCATGAACGGTGCAACGCCAGGGGCGTTGAAATCGGTCCAAACTGATGAAAATGGGAAGTGTGAATCATGATACCCAAGATTCGGAGCACTGTGGGGATGGCATGACAATAAAGGACAAGCATTAACCATGGTGGAGAAGAGGTATCCTTACTGTGTTAGCCTGTAATGGGGAAAACAAATGAGGGTCGACTGTTGGCCATGTTCGAAACATGGGACCATGTCACTAATGTTGTCGATCAATCCTTCGGGACATTGGCCTAGGACAGTTGGCGGACCATAGGTCAAACATCCATACTATTAGGGGGTCCTTCCAAACATAACCAGTCTTCCGGAACGTTGGCCCAGGACAGTAGGTGAGCCGATGCGACATGAGACCAGGCCATTAGGGGGTACCGTGAGACATGAAAGGGGACGAGGGTCCGAATAAGGGGCACGCAAAGCGTGGAATATGGAGTGATGGTTTGTCCGAAAAGAATCTAGCACTTAGGTAGTTACACCATCATGGTGGGAGTACACCATATGGGTGCATTGGTTTGATCATGGATCATTCCTTCTTTCAGACAAGGCCTCTCTGGCGAGGGGATTTACCACTTCCCAATGTAATCTTGGGGAATTCTGAACTTGTTCAGGGTAGAGCCGTAGTTTATCATCATGCGCTGAGGACACATGGACTCCTGTAGTTTAACATCATACAATAGGACGTGGAATAAAAGGGAAGATCCTAGGGAGCGTGTGGTGCGGTAGATATGAAACCGACGTGAATGAGGACTTGGAGTCCAAATCACACCGTGTACCCTCGGAGGAAACTCTTCAGGTCGAGGGACCAAGAGTGAGGATTAGGCTGGGCCCGAAGCAGAGCGGTCGGGCATTCCTACGTACCCCATGAGGATGGGAATCAAGCCATACGTAGTTCTGGAAGCGCAGTTTAATGTCATGCGGGACGATGAGAAGCCTGGCTGTGTTGGTACACATCCTGCCAAAACTACTAAGCCCATGTGAGTCGTGATCAGTGTGGGAAACAAGCAGTAGTGGTGGGAATTTCCCGACACAGAAAGGGGCAGGTTAGGGCAAAGGGATGATCGGTGAATACCAGCCCAATGACACTAACACGATCATTTAGCGCACCTAGATGTCCGAAGAGAAAGAGCCGAGTATGATAGAATTCCACTTGAACATGAGGAAGTGGAAATGTGTGAATCATGGCGCTCGATATTAAGATCACGATGATGGCGACGTGACGATGGAGGATAACTATTGACCGTGGTGGAAGCCCAGCATCCATATCGCTTTATCCTAGAATGGGGACAAACAAATGAGGGTTTACCGTTGACCATGTTCGAAACATGGGACCATGTCACAAATGTTGTCAGATATCCATAGGGACATTGGCCCGAAACGATTGGAGGGCCCTTAGGTCCAGCATTCATGGAGAGCCCTTAAGCCTGGTATCTATGTCTTCTGAGGGTCCTTTTGGATGTGGAAGAGGATGAGGATCCAAATGGAGATCTCACGAATCTTGGTCATGGGACGAGGGGAATATCCCCATGAAAATCCCACACTTTGGGCTCTTTGTCAAAACACATCTGAATACGACAACGAGACTTATTAGATAGAGGGATCAGATTCCTTTCCCATAGAATGGTCTTAGTTTAGGGTCGTAGAATTTGGACCATGGATGGGAGGAGACATAAGAGGCACATGGTGGAGTAACTCAAACACCTGGTGTGAATGGGAATAGGGGGTGTGTACGGTGCGGTGAACAACCTGACGTGAATGAGGATGTAATCCAATATCACACTGCACGACCCCCTTGGGAGAGGTTTTAGGTCAAGGGACCAAAAGCGAAAGTTAGGCTGGGCCCGCGGGGAAGTGCCCGAGCACTCCTACGTATCTCATAAGGATGAGAATCAAGCTTCACGTAGTTCTTGATGGAACTTAGGCCATAAATGGGTAAAGGGAGCAGGGGACACATGGAAACAAAACCCTACGTAAAGGAGGACCTAAGCCCTACTTATCATGCGTTCTCTGGGGAAATGCTCGAGTCGAGTGACCGAACATGAAGGTTAGGCTGGGCCCGTGGGGAAGTGCCCGGGCGCTCCTACGTATCTCATGAGGATGAGAATCAAGGAACACGTAGTTCTTAGAGGTGACATGGTAAGATACTAGTGTCGGGGGAAAAGGGGAGTGCGGTCGTGGCCCTTTCACTAAAAGAAGCAAAATTTGATAAATCTTGTTTGTTCTTTAAGGTGAGTGGTTTGTTTTTTGTGAAGTGACAGGCCTAGAGTAATAGGCCGTGGTGTCGCCACAAGGATCAAGTCGTGATAGGCGTTGACAAATGGCTTGACATGTGACCAATACCCAACATGATGTCCTCTACAACGAGGTCACCACAATGCAGTGCCATTTTTCGTCGTGTGTCCAGGATGATAATGTCACAGTTTAGGGTCATATGATAGGACCAAGCATACATTTTATCGTCATGCAGCGCAGACGTAGAAGAGGCGATGCTAGGTGGGGAATGTGTGCAGTGTCATGAGACACAATCGATGGAGACATGATCCTACATCACACTATAAGCCACTCGGAGAGGGAGACCTTAGGCCGAGGGGCCTATATAGAGGTAAGAGGTGAAACAGGGGGAGAGACTGGCTCCCTAAATGGGTTGTACCCAAAGACAGAGCATCCGGGCGGTCCTACGTATCCCATGAAGATGGGAATCAAGCCACACGTAGTTATGAAGGGTGCCTTTTAATGTCATGCAGGACAAGGAATAGGAGGGATAACTCTCAGAACGGGGGTGTGCGTGGTGCAGCTATTGCAAACCCAACGTGAATGAGGACATAATCCCACACTATGCCACGTGGTCCCGTAGTCGGGGTCCTGAAGGCAGGACCAGAGAGGTGAATTTGCTGAACTCAAGCTGGACCCAAAGACAAGGGGTCTGGGCATTCCTATGTATCCCATTAAGATAGGAATCAAGCTGAACGTAGTTCCAGATGAGAATCTTAGTTTATGGTCTTAGAGTTCGGACCGTGAATGGTGACAACTTCCCGAGTAAGCACGGATGTCAACCCGATTCCTAAGCCCACGTGAGTTAAACTCGGTGTGGGAAACAAGGGGGTTATCCTCATCGCAATACTTGGGGTCAGTCAAACGGGATTTGTTAGAGATCCCCGAAGGACACCTTTGGCGCAGCTTGTTCCCCCAACGCGCGGACGTGCACGGAGGAAAAGTACCAAGAGTTCCGAGACTCTACTTGGACATGATGAAGGGATGAAGGGTGTGAATTGTGTACCCGACATTTTGGGCTTAATGGGTTAGCGTGGCGATAGAGGAAAACTGTTAACCATGGTGGAAACGCAGCATCCATATTTCGTTAGCCTGAGGTGCGAACAACAAATGAGCATCGACCGCTGACCGTATTCGCAACACAGGATTTTATCGATTTTTTGTCCGAAACCCTCGGGGGCGTTGGCCCGTAACGGTAGGAGAGCCTTTGGGCGTAGTATCCAGACCGTTCTTGGGGGTCCCTCTGGGTGTGAAAGATGATGGAAGCCCTGATGCAGGGATACACAAAGCCTGGAAAGCATGTGCGGACGTGTCCGAGTAAAGCTTGGCATTCCAGGTAATAAACCAGAGTACTCTTAGGCACATTGGTGAACCGCTGAAGAGGGGTCGACGAAACAACTCCGGGAGGAGAGATACATGGTGCGGTCATTACGAGACCGACGTGAATGAGAAAATAACCTCACGCCACACCATACACTCTTATAAGAGAGGACCTGGGCCAGGGCTCAGAAAGGCCAAGGGGCCTGATGGTTAGGCATTGGTCAGGAAGGCCTTACCTGCTTGCAGTTTATCATCTTACAGTGAGGACAAAGGTTGGGGACCCGAGGAGGCCAAGGGGCCTGTGGATGGGCCTCGTAAGGGAAGGCGTACAACATTGTACATGATCCCTATGTAAATGAGGACATAGTCCCACACCACACCGTACACCTTGGGTAAGAGGTCGGGCGGAGGGGCCCGAGAAGGGCAAGGGGCTAAGGTCAGGCATCAGTCAGGAAGTCCTGACTGGTCTGCAGTTTAACGTCTTACATGAGGACGGGGGACGGGGACCCGAGGAGGCCAAGGGGCCGGAGGCTAAGCCTTGTAAGGGAAGGTGTACGTCATGGTACATGATCCCGACGTGAATGAGGACGTAGTCCCACACCACACCGTACACCCCTTTATAGGGGAATCGGGGTCGTGGGCCCGATCACTAGCACCACCCGGGGGGAAGTTTGTCACTTCAGGATGGGGCAGAATGAATCACTGCACTCGATGTTTGGGACATCTCGGGGTGGACCCGAAGATCCAGGACACTGTTGACCATGTTCGAAACACAGCGTTCCCATGGTGACCCGATATGGGAGCAACAAATGAGCGTCGACCGCTGACCAAATTCGCAACACGGGACTTGTATCGGCTTGTTGCTTGAAAACCCTCGGGGGCGTTGGCCCGTATCGGTAGGAGAGCCCTTGGGCGGAGTATCCAGGCCTTTCTTGGGGGTCCCTCTAGGTGTGCAAAAATGATGGAATCCTAGTCAAGGAGTGGGTGAAGCATAGCTATATCCATCCACGAAAGAGGAAAACATCTCCAGGGGGGATGTACAGCCGGGTCGAGGCTTGCTCGATGTGATTTGGGGCAAAAGTGTGCACCCTGCCATATCTTGACCCGAGGGGAAGATTTTGGATTTTGGGCTGGGCCAACGGACGAAATGCCCAGGCGTTCCTACGTATCCCATTAGGATGGGAATCAAGCCATACGTAGTTCCTGATGGCCATGCAGTTTAGCATCATGTGGTGAGGACGTGGGAGGATAGAAGAACGGGAGTGGGCATATAGTGCAACCCTTACAATCCTTGTATGAGAGGAGTTGTATGAGCAGTGCTAAGAAAGCCTACCCCTTTCTACACAAGGATCCTCTAAGGAAACTATTCCCAGGGGGGATAGTGGAAGAGAAAATCTTGGGGTTGGGCTCAAGACGAGGCGTCCGAGCGTTCCTACATATCCCATTGAGATGATAATCAAGCCACACATAGTTCTCAAGATGCAGTTTAACGTCATGAGGGATGAGGACGTATCTCTTTTGGGGATATGTAAGGTACAACAAGTAATTCGACGTGGATGAGGACGTAGTCCCACACCATACCGTACAATCCCTCAGGAGGGTAAGTCGGGCGAAACCAAGGGGCCTAAGGCCGAACCGCGGTCAGGGGGACCTGACCAGCTTGCGGTTTAACGTCTCGCGGTGAAGACGGGGTCGTGGGCCCAAGGAGGCCAAGGGGCCTAAGGCTAAGCCTCGGTTAGGAAGGCCTGACTGGATTGCAGTTTAACGTCTTACAGTAAGGACGGGGGGGCCTTGGGGCCCGAGGAGGCTGAGGGGCCTGAGGCTGAGCCTCGGTTAGGAATGCCTGACTGTCTTGCAGTTTAACGTCTTACAGTAAGGACGGGGGGGCTTGGGGACTGAGGAGGCCAAGGGGCCTGAGGCTGAACCTCGGCCAGGAAGGCCTGACTGGCTTGCAGTTTAACGTCTTGCAGTAAGGACGGGGGGCCTTGGGGCCTGAGGAGGCCAAGGGGCCTGAGGCTAAGCCTCGGTCAGGAAGGCCTGACTGGCTTGCAGTTTAACCTCTTGCAGTAAGGATGGGGGGAGATCTTAGTTTAAAGTCATAGAGCTCGGACCATTTTGCAGTTTATCATCTTGCAGGATGAAGATGCAGTTTAAAGTCGTGCAGGACCTTACAGTTTAAGGTCGTGTTGGACCATAACGTGCAGTTTAAGGTCATGCGGGACCCTCTTTTAGTTTATCATCTTGCAGGACGAAGATGCAGTTTAAGGTCGTGCAGTACCTTACAGTTTAGGGTCATGTTGGACCATAACGTGAAGTTTAAGGTCATGCGGGACCATCTTGCAGTTTAGGGTCGTGCAGGACCCTTTCGCAGTTTAGGGTCGTGCAGGACCCTTTTTCCCTAGGAAAAGTATCACTTAAGGAACTTGGCATTGGTGGGAGGGGTTATGCGCTCTCCATCCGTGGTCATCAAGGAGTATGCTCCATTGGGGTAAACCTTATGGATGATATAAGGCCCTTCCCATTTGGGTTCTAATTTGGGCGGTTTCCTACCGGGAATCATTGGCGCTCGAAGGGACAGTACTAGGTCGCCCTGTAGAAAAGAACGGAGATGAACCTTATTGTTGAAGGCCCTCGCTATCTTATCCTGATGCCTTTCCAGATTGTGCAGGGCACGAAGCCGGCTCTCTTCCAGTGCTTCTAATTCAGCTAGACGGATTTCGGCTACCTCATCTGATGTCTGGTGATCATAGACTACGGTGCGTAACGATGGCAGCTGGATCTCAATGGGTAGGACAGCCTCAGCTCCATACACTAGGGAATATGGGGTCACCTGGGTAGAGCTGCGAGTCATCTTCTGATAAGCCCAGAGGGCGTTGGGGAGCTTTTCCGGCCAACGTTTCTTGTTCTGACCAACCATCGTCTATAGAATGTTAGAGATGGTTTTGTTGAACGCCTCGATCTGTCTGTTTGCCTGCGCATGGTAGCAGGAGGTATGGTTCGAACAGATGTCGTACTTGGCGTACAATTTCCTCAGTTCATCTTCTCGGAAGTTGGTGCCGTTATCAGTGAGGACAGCGTGAGGGACCCCAAACCGGTGGATAATATTGGAGCTCACAAAGTCGACGATGGAACGGGCCTTGACCTCCTTGAGCGGAACTGCCTCTGCCCACTTGGAGAAGAAATATGTAGCAGTCAGGATGAACCTACACTGGTGGGTTGTTGCTGGTGGATACGGTCCCACTACATCAAGTCCCCATACCGCAAATGGCCAAGAGTACTTGGTGGGGTGGAGGGGCTCCGGCGGCCGAGGCAGGAAGTTGGCGTGAACTTGGCACGTATGGAATCTCTTGGCATACCCAATACAATCGTGGATCATAGAGGGCCAGAAGTACCCCAACCTCCGGATCTAATGGGACAGCTTCGGCCCAGCTTGACGGGCGCCACAAGAACTGGCGTGAACCTCTGTCATAACTTGAGGTATCTCTACTCTTTGGATGCAACGGAGGAGGATACCATCAAAACTCTGCTTATAAAGGATCTGTTCAAGACCGGGGCCGCTCTAGAGGGTAAATTGCTGCGTGCGGTGTCGAATTCGCTCACGCTCGGCCCGGTCATCCAGGAGGTGACCATTTTTGGAGATACTCAACAAAAGGTGCCCTCCAGTCGGGAGTGGCTTCAACCACTACGTCTGACGAACTCAGGACCCTTGAAGAGGAGGGTCCGGTGGTGAGATGACTTACCCGCAGGCCATCATTGTCCTCTTGGGTGACGGGGGCAATGACTCTCCAGTGTTCCACATGTATGATGAAATCATCTTGCTCGGGTTCTGCGAGCGACGCGGCTAAGCCAGCCAAGGTGTCTTCTTGACCGTTCTATGACCGCGGGACATGGGTAACCTTTGGTCGAGAAGAGAACTGGTCCATCAGGTGGAGGGTGTACTCCAGCAACGGTACAAGCTCCGGCTTCCTGACGACGTAGTCGCCATTAACCTGATTGATTACCAGCTCGGAATCTCCTTTCACATGTAGATGGGGAACATGGATCTCAAGGGCCAACTCGAGGCCAGTGATGAGAGCCTGGTACTCTGCCTCATTGTTCATACAGCCTTCTGACAACAGGAACGAGTATGGAAGGACGGCTTGTGCCGGGGTAATAAAGACAATACCCAGGCCCACTCTGTTGAGCTTGGGATCGTTGAGCCTCCTACTGGTGGGGCTCCGGGAGGCTCCGTCGAAATGCATTTTCCAACACGGGATAGCATGATCGACTGAGAGGATCATCTCATCAGGAAATTCCAGGTCCAGGGATTGATCCGCGGAGGTTGGATGGGTAGCTAAAAAGTCTGCCAATGCCTGTCCCTTAATGGCCTTCTAAGGTACGAACCTGATATCAAACTGCTGGAGAATCACTACCCACCGTGCTAGTCGTCCAGTCAGCATGGGGCGGTTCAGGATGTACTTCAGTGGGTTTACCCGGGAGACCAATTTCACCTCATGGTGCTGCAGGTAATGTCGAAACTTCTCCATGGAGAAGACGAGTGCAAGGAAGCTCTTTTCGATAGGGGAGTATCTGACCTCTGTATCGAGAAGCATGTGGCTGAGATAGTAGAGACGGTTCTCAGTACCCTCGTTATTCTTCTGGGCGAGCAGCGCACCGAGGGATCTTTCTAGGGCGGTCACGTAAAGGACCAGCGGATTTCCGGAGATGGGTGGCATCAAGACCGGAGGTTAGAGAAGATACTGTTTTATTTCCTCGAAGGTGGTCCAACACTCCTCATCCCATTCGTAGGTGGCGCTCTTCTTCATGAGTCGGGAAAAGGGATTACACTTGCCGGCCAGATTCATGATGAATCGGCGTATATAGGCTAAGTGTCTTTAGAGGCCTCGAAGCTCCCGAATGTTGCTCGGGGGAGGCATTTGGATGATGGCCTTGATCCTCTCCAGGTCGATCTCGATACCTCGGTATTTGACAACAAAGCACAGGAACTTCCCAGAGGTGACCCCAAAGGCACACTTCAACGGGTTCATCTTCAGGTGATGGGAAAGGAGGAAACCAAACACTTTCTTAAGGTTTTTGAGATCGTCCTGGCGCTGACATGTTTTGACTACGAGATCATCTACGTAGCATTCCACCAATGTCCCGAGAATCGGCTTGAATATGCGATGCATGGCCCTCTGATAAGTGGCACCTGCATTTTTCAAACCGAATGGCATAACCTGGTAGAAAAAGGTACCTTGGGGAGCCCTGAAGGTAGTGTAATCCTCATCTTCGGGGGCCATCCGTATCAGGTTGTACCCGGAATACCCGTCCATGAAAGAGAGAGATTGGAACCCGGCTGTGGCGTTAATCAATAACTCCATCACCGGGAGTGGTAAGTCATCCTTTGGGAAGTGGCGATTAAGATCGCGGAAGTCGATGCAGACTCTGATCTGCCCATTCTTCTTCCTGGCTGGCACAATGTTGGCAAGCCACTTGGGGTACTGGACTTCCTTGATGATGTTGGCTTTGATAAGCTTGTCAACTTCGGCCTCAACCAAATCACCGTGATAAGGGTGCATCTTCCTGGGGGGCTGCTTAAACCCACGATGTTTTGCCGGGAGGCCCAGACGGTGAACGGCTACCTGGGGATCTAGTCCTGGAATCTCGTAGTAACTCCAGGAAAACACGTCACGGTGTTGTTTGAGGAATTCTACGTACTACTGCCGCTCCTCGGGGGACATGGCGGCACTGATCAATGTGGGTTTCGGATCTGCCTCGCTACTAAGGTTCACCTGTACCAGTTCATCAACCGTGGTAGAGACGCCTTCCTCAAAGGTGGGGGGGGAGCATCCTCCAGGTCTTCCTCCCCACCCGTGGGGTGATTTCCCGTGACGGGAGATACTTTTGGGCTATCAAAACCTGGGGGGAAGCTGGTGTCGGCTTGGGCAGCAGTGGTCATCATATCAGGAGACTCACTCTCCATCGAGAACATAGCAATGAAGGCAGTCGATCCTATCCCATCTAGCCTTCGGCCTAAGGGGCCACGTTTGATGATATCAAAGCAGTGGTGACGTGTTGGCCTCAGTCGGTGGATTCCATCCCAGCGAAAGAGACACGTATGGCGTACTGCTGTTGTCATAATCTTGACGTCCCGGTACCGTACAGGGGTAGGAGGTTCCGGGATCACCTGAGCCTGGTTGATGTAGGAGTACGAGGTGATTTTTCACCACCGCTTGGACACGAGAGCATGACTTCCTTTTATACCTGAAACAAAAAAACATTGCCCCATGTCGGGGGTCGTGGCCTCCAATCGGTGTATCGGGAGGACGTAGGCTTCAACCATGCTTGCCCAGGGATCACTTGTGACCAGGGCAGGTTTATCCTCACTTACTAGGATTTTTTTATCCTTACTTTTGTAATAACCTGCATCCAGATAGCGGGCCTCACAATTAGCGAACGTGGATGCATCTCCTTGGAGCATGCCTACTCGACTGTTGAGTGAGTATTTGAGACACTAGTGATACGATGAAGGGACCGCTGCATGCAGATAGATCCATGGCCTACCCATCAACGCATTGTAGGCGGTGTCCTGAGAAACGACCATGAACTCGGTGCTGGCAATTAAGCCACCAAACTGAGTCTTTAGGCGGATCTTGCCAACTGGGATTTTCTCGGTCCTATCGTACCCCTAGATTCTGAGGTTAGAGGGAGTTAAATCAGCTTCAGACAAACCCAGCTTCTACAACGTCCGAGTCGGAATTAGAATGATTCTGGAACCCGTGTCAACGAGGCAGCGGCGGACTTCCACGCCATTGAAGTGGCCAGTGATGTACAGTGGGAGAATGTGCCCCTGTATAGGAGGGTCCTCATATTCATCGGAGAATGAGATAACCACCTGACATTCAGTGTTCTCAATCGTCTCGGTATGGAAGGCTTCTGCAGCTGTTACCTCTGTCTCAAACTGGAGGGGGCTTCTTAAGGCCTCGGAAAGTGCCTCGCGCATTTCAGATGACAGTCGAAGGGCCTCAAGGATAGAAAGCCTTGCCGGAATGCCATCAAGGTGCATCAGGACATCATACTTTCATGCCAAACGCGAACCTCTGCCTACAGGAGGTCGTTCGGCATTTGGAGGCATAGCGGGTCCTATCGGTTGAACCGGCGATCGGATAGTACTGGGTGCATCCTGCTGCCTACTAGTTGAAGCCTGGAGAGTAGTCTCCGGACTAGGATTGGACAGCAGAGGCTGGCCTGTAGCCGGGCAATACTGACTGTGACACGAACGAGGCATCTCTCCCTGATCTAGTAGCACAAACGGTGGTGGAGGCAGAGCTGAGGGCATTAGATGGGGTTGCGCGTGCTGAGCTCTGCGCTGAGCCTGCTGCCTGGTCTCATTAGCATGCATGGCTTGGCTGAAAGTTCCTGATGACGTACCTTGATGACCGGCGCGGTTGTGATTCTGCTGACGTTGACGTCGGCTGGAAACGTTGGGGAGGTTCGCCTGGCGTTCCCCCTCGTCGGGAGCCATATATGGCTTTACCAGCTCCACAGTGTTAACCGAAGCGTACCCCTGGCTATCGCTCGAGGAGTCATCCAGTACCAGGTGGCTTCTGGGAGGAATCCCCATTTCATGGGGCATAAAGTCGCCGAGAGTGCGGGATGAAGACGGCACCGACGGAGCGCGTTGCTTCTTCTTACGTCGTCACTGCTTGCCCGTTTGGGAAGAGGTCGACTGTGAAGACGATGTGGAGGTACCGGCTACTTCTTATGAAGGTTCTGGTTGGTTAAAGCGCACCTGGATGATACCATGGGAACGGAAGATGGTTTTTCGAGCCATCCAGTCGTCGTATTTCTGGGATCCGCGGCTGGGAACCTGCTGCCACTCACCTTCGCTATCATTGCTGATTTCTGACCCTGCAAAGACACCAGCCACTTGCGATGGTGTCGGGCCCAACATGACTATGTTGTTGTTGACCTGGTCTTGAAGCCAGTCTTTAAACACATAGCATTGCTTGAGGGTGTGCCCCAGGATCCGATGATAGGGACAGTAGTTGGGGTGATCGGTGAGATTCACCTCTAACGGCCTTCTGCACTTGGGAAGGCGCACAATCCCTTGCTCTACAGCACTTCGGAAGTACCCAGGGACCTGATTTTTGTTGAAATAATAAGTCTGGTGCCTTCTTTCCGGATAGGGGCCCCTGGGGGCCTGGCCCTGACGAGGGGCCGGAGGGGCTTGCTTAGGAGGCGGCGCCTGATTGTCTCGCCTAGGTGGCAGTGGCGCATTGCGCAGGGGAACCTGTCGGTTCTGAGGCGGTCGCTGCTGGGCAGGAGCCTGTGCTTGAGGTGGAGGACCTCTCCGGGGTTGCGGGGATGGTGTCGCCGGCAGTAATTCCAGCTGCCTAGGAGCTTCTATTTGGGCCACCGCGGCGGGTTTGGCTCTGGCGGTCCTCCTAGCTGGGATCATAGGGGGCAACGAACGTGTCTGACTAGCCTCTTGCAGAGCTTCCTCAAGCCGCTAAGCTTTATCTGAGAAATCTCTAAACCCTCCAGGGTAGTTATGGGTAATCAGGGAGGGTACCAGCTCCGTTTTTACGTTCCCCACACACATCGTCAGTAATTTCTCATGAGTCAGTGGCATATCGAGGGAATACGTAAGTCCCTTCCACCGGGCGATGAAATCTGTGACTCGCTCATCAGGCCTTTGCTTGCACTTGAAGAGGTCTACAATGCTAGTCTTCCGCGTGGTGGAGCGGAACTGGTATAGGAACTGCCGGCGGAGATCCTCCCAACCGGTCACCGATCCGATAGGGAGCTGGATGTACCAGACGAATGTTGTACCTTCCAATGTCTGTACGAAACATCGAAGCTTGGCGGCTTCTTGCTGAGCCGGGATCCCCATCATGGGGCCACACCTAGAAGAAAAATGAGCCAAGTGCTGTGGCGGGTCCCCTGTCCCGTTGAAGGGCGAGAAAGTGTGGTTCCCAAAACCCGGGGGTGCGGGCATATCATCCACCCACCCGGGATACGGGTTGCCATCCGGTGGGACCGCCACCTGTCGCATTTCCAATGCTTCGAGGCGGGCTGTGAGTGCCACTATAAGATCATCCGGGTGGGGGTACCTATCTTGATGGGGATCCCTAACCACATGTGCATTTCCAGGTTCTTCAACACGGTAGATGGCTTCGTCAGCTCGCGGATCAACTGGCGGAACGACCTGCTGGGCGACTGGGGGAACCCGGCCTGGATTCTTCAGATTGCCCCATCGCTCGGGGGGGTTTGGTGAGACGTATCACTCCCTCTTGCCGTAAGTTCTGGCTTCTGCCCTATCTGCGGAAGTAGCATGATCACGGTTGCCTGAAGGCATCTCACTGGGGGAAATTGTTCCTGCCCCGGCCTGGGATTACCATAGTCGGGTCGCCACTCTACGGCGCGCTCAGCGAAGAGTTCATCAACCAGCCTATTCTGCTCAGCAAGCTGCTGGCATAACGTGGCCTTCTCGGGATCTTCGTCAGTTTTCTGCACAGAGGCAGACGGGTCAGAGTGCTTGACAGTTTCGATGTGCTCCTTACCCTTACCGGTATTTTGACCAAGTACCAGCGACTTGGTGGGTACGGGGAGGCCTAGCAGGTTCCTCTACTGACGGGTAACCCTCCCTGATGGGTCCAGCAGTGGCGGTACGCCCTCGGGGGGTAAGTCTCCATCAAGGAATTCAAGCTCATCTTCCTTGTCCACTACATCATCCATGTGGACCGAGACCCCTCCCGAGGGAATATCCTCGATGTCGCATAACGAATCAGGCTGCCGTCGGATAGGGTCGAAGAGGAGAGCGGCATAGTGTCCCCAACCATGGTCTTGCACATGGGGGTAGCTTCCCTAACGATTCTGCAGAGTAATTTGAAACTCTAAACACATTTCCGTTGAAGGGTGCTCTGGTGGCCTGGCGACTCAGGGTGCTGGGCCACAAGAAGTGTGGCCGAATCGATCAGGTGGGATTGCTCGCCGATTTAATTGAAGTGCTCTCGACTTCTGGGGTACACTACCTGTTCGTAACGAAGGCGGAAGTGTGTCGCCCATAGGGTTCGACAAAAGCACCCCACTTCTTCAAGGGTAAGGGACTCTAGTGCGCGAAAGTTCAGCGTGACCGTCGGCCAAAAATTCTCCGAGAAGTAATCCTCTGCAAGAATACTCCAGAAGCTCCTGGGCTCAGACTCGGGGTCTGGTCCTGTATTACCCCACTCGTCAACCGGGGGCGGCTAAGGGACCGGTAGCGGTACCGATGCGGACCTCTAGGATAGTAAACTCGGCGGCGGAGAATACAGCGAACGAGCTGACTGGCCGCCGAATTCTGAGCCATCCTCTAAAGAGTAAGGTGACCTGGCCACGATGTCACGATACGATGGGCTGATAGCCATAGCTTCCGGCACAGGAGTCGCGGCTACCGGCGACAGGTCATGTTTTCTCTCTACCGCTGTTGGTCCCCAAAATAGCTCTTCGTGATCTCTGGTAGAGGTAGAGGGTGCTTCTGGTGACAATGGCGGTCACTGCATGGTCGAGACCTATGGAATTCCCAAGATTTCTTCCTCCTGGATGTACCTGTGGAGAGCGATGGGAATCTGGTGGACCTCATATTCTGGGAGAATGAGGCTAACGCGTCTGGTTCCTGCCCCAGTCCTTGATGCGGAGGAGCGGGGAGAAGGTTCCATCGCTGAGTCGCATTCCGCTTCAGAGTCGGAGAAGCAGGCAGGTTTTCTCTCCACCCGGGCTTTCCCAGGATTCTTCTTGTGGCGGCGACGACCCGCACTCCTGCCCCGAGGTGGCTCTTCGGGACAGGGTTGATCCCTACCATGTAGTATCGGGGCGGCGCTAGCGTCGTGGCGGAGAGGACCCCCGCTCGAGATAGCCGAGGTGTGAGGGGAACCGGGGAAAATGCCAAAGGGTACATGGGGAGGGCCTCCATGGACAGCACCCATGTGGGCGGAGCCTCTGTTGGAATTGGCAGGAGCATGGGGAGGACCTCCATGGTCAATGCGAGTGGAGCGAGGCTGACCTTCACTCCTCTAGTTGCTGGGGCGAGGAGGACCTTCGCCGGTTGCAGAGAGGATGTAGGGGGGGCCCACGTTGGAGAAGGATTGGATTGACAGTGCCTTCAGATCGGCGGTCGGGGGTAGGAGGATGGACTCCATACCCTGTATAGTGGGCGCGGGAAAGGTTTTCGCGTCGAGCATCACTACCGCGGGGCAGGTCTTCTTTCGAGATGGGGGTTGCACGAGGCATACCTCCATGATGAGCTTCGGAGCAGGGAATGCCCAGGATCTGGGGAGTAGTGGTACGGGGAGGGCCTCCGTACGGGGTGACATCATCGCGGGTTAGTTCGCGGCGACCACCACTCGGGCCTGCAACCCGGAGAGTCAACCTAGCCTGTCCATGGGGTGGTTGGGGTCTCGATCCTGGTTGGGTGAAGGAGTGCCCCTGCTCAGTGTATGCAGGGACTTCATGATGCACGTCGGTGGTGGCTCGGGCCACAGTAGCTGTTGACGTCGACGGATCTGTGCGAGCATCCTAAGCCGGGGCCCGGCGCTGACGTCGGGTCAGACGAGATGGTGCAGGTTGTGCAGGGGCATGGCCTGCCCACTCTTCCTATAGAGTCAGACGGCGGTGCTGACGCGGCCGAGCGGGAGCTCTTTCCTGGAGCCCTTGGGTCGGGACCCTGATCGGGCTGAGCCGGACGGCGCCCACCTCATCAGCGTAAGGCGAGGAGTGGTCAAGGCGTTCTGGGGACAGGCTCCCGAAACGGTTGAACATTGGGGTGGGGAGCAGGGGCTCCCTGCGCGGCCTGTTAGGGCGACGTTGACGGTGGGGCCTAGAGGCCTCCAGGTCTAAGCAGGCCATATCCCGAGTTGGGATGACCCCTTCCTCCTCGTACCTGCGCACGAGGTTGTTGATCACCCTTCATTGGATGACCTCTGATGTGGAAATGGGACGTGGATGCCCCGTATTCCGCGATGTGGTGGCCAATGTGGTGGTAGTGGCACCATGCGGGGTGGCTGCGGTGGATTTGCCCCTTCCCCTGCGTAGGCGGGCAGGCGGTGATCGTGTCTCTGTAACAGCAACCTGGTTCCTCAGAAATGAAGGGATCAACTCATCAGCACTAAGAGGAAAAAGATTGACAACCAGTGCCCCAGATTCCTTCCATTCTCCATATCTGTAAGAAGGATCCACACCAACACGCTGCAGAACGGAGTGCCCCATGTTCTACTACCCCGACTTCGAGTGAGTTTCACGACAGGCCCGCTATTTGCTTGGTGGGACCAGGCGCCGGATATCTGGATCTGGTGACACGTCAATATACTGGTACCTCGAACGCTACTAATCACCATATTGAGGAGAAGAATTTCACGTCGGGTTCACCATTTCTGTTTCTGACGCTTTCGCCAGAGCGCATGCATCCGTCCGTCCATAGAGGAGGACGCGCTGCGCTTGTTACCCCGCATTCCCGCTTTCCAAAGGCAGGCGGCATTCGCTCCTTATTTAGGGACGTCTGCTCCTTGATCGAAACGGGATGATGGGATGTCGGTTCTTCCTCCTATGGATTCCTCCTCAGAACTCGTCACCTAGTCCGAGTCTCCCTCATAGATTTAATACGTAGTTCGTGAAACTCTTCCCAGTGCCATGTTTCAATGGACGCCGGTTAATTACACTACTTCTGTCGAGACATTCCAAAGGGTCCGGTTAGGGCAGCAACCTTAAGTCGTGGGAGTAGTCACGTTGAGGCATCAGTAGCGTGTCTCGATGCTGGGGAACCTGGAATGTCTGTCTCTTATCCCTGGTCACAGGGCTTCTCGAGGGTGTGGAAGCCCGAGACATCCCACATCGAGCGTGGGGAATTATATGCCATAGACAAATATCTGAGGTTTTCCTCAGCTTCCCGTGTTTAACACAGGGTACGCCGTGAGTTTAACGTCCAGTGGAGACGGATCAGCCCGATCATAGCATTAGCTAGAATAGATTGGATTGAGGGATTTCCCTTGAAGGGATGCCGATACCGGGACCAGCCCATGGGCGGCTGTGAAGTTGGGCTTGATCCTTGAAGAGGCTTCCTACGTATCCCCATGGTAGGGAATCAAAGTCCGCGTAGTTCGAGATGGTGTCGGTGAACCGGCATGAGGGTGGACCTTGGTCTGAAGGGCATCATCAGTGAACTGACATGAATGGGGAGGACCAGGAGGGTCCTAATGGTGGTGGGCTTGGACCTCGTGGAGGCTTCCTATGTACCATGTTGTGACATGTATCAAAGACCACGTAGTTCATAGGGGCTTCGTCGGCGAACCGACGTGAAGGTGGACCTTGGTCTGATGGGTGGTGGGCTTGAACCTCAGGGAGGATTCCTATGTACCATGTCTTGACATGGATCAAAGTCCTCATAGTTCGGATGATGGAATTCGTTAGCGAACCGACGTAAATGATGGACCTTGGTCCTATGAGAGATGGGCTTGAACCTCGGGGAGGCTTCCTACATACCATGCCTTGACATGGATCAAAGACCTCGTAGTTCAAAGGGTGTCATCGGTGAACCGACGTGAAAGTAGACCCGGGGGTCCACTAGTGTTGGGCTTGAACCTTGGCAAGGTTTCCTATGTACTATGCCTTGACATGGATCAAAGTCCTCATAGTTCAAAGGATTGATGGAATTCGTCAGCGAACCGATGTAAAGGATGGACCTTGGTCCGATGAGAGATGGGCTTGAACCTCAGGGAGGCTTCCTACATACCATGCCTTGACATGGATCAAAGACCTTGTAGTTCGGGGTGAAAATGGGGGGAGGGACTTGGAACACCGACAAGGAGACGGTCTGGGCCAATGATTGTTGGGCTTGAACCTCGGGGAGGCTTCCTACGTACCATGCCTTGACATGGATCAAAGTCCCTGTAGTTCAAATAGTGGAATACAGTTTAACGTCATGCGGGACTGGGGTGAACCGACGTGAATGAGGTCGGAACGATCGGATGGTGGGTTTGAACCTCGTAGAGGCTTCTTACGTACCACGCCTTGACATGGATCAAAGTCCTCATAGTTCGGGTTGGTCACAACGGCTTGACGTCGAACTGGGATGCAGTTTAACGTCATGCTGGACAAAGGTAGAACTCAACGTGAATTGGATGATGGGTGGGCTTGAACCTCGTGGAGGCTTCCTACGTACCATGCCTTGACATGGATCAAAGACCTCGTAGTTCTAATGGGTGTGCATTTTAATGTCATGCGGGACAAGGGGCATACAGTTTAACGTCATGCTGGACAAGGGTATGCAGTTTAACGTCATGCAGGACGGGGGCGTGCAGTTTAACGTCATACTGGACGAGGGCGAAAGTCAACGTGAATGAATGACCGAGTAATGTGGCTTGAACCTCATGGAGGCTTCCTACGTACCATGCCTTGACATGGATCAAAGTCCTCGTAGTTCACTAAGGGTAGGGGTCAGGGTCGGTGCTCACTCTAAGCCCACGTGAGTCATGCTCGGTGTGAGAAACAAGAGGTTGTAGGGACCTGACGATCACATCACGAAGGATGCGTCCGTGAGAAGCAAAGAGGGGCTTATGCGTTATGTGGCCCATGGTGTTGGGACTTACTCCAGGATGGAAGCCTGGAGTGTGACAAAGCGTGGTGAAAGAGGGATTTGGGACCAACGATGGGAGGTTCCTCGTTCCCAATCACGCCCTCCACTAACCTTGGTAGTGGGGAAGTACGGAGATACAGGGGTGCAACTATCCGTTGGGGAACTAGGTTCGCCCTTCTCCTGAGAACATACGCCACTCCAGTAAGGAGGATATCATCCCTTGTGGATGGCTGGTTCCACTCCTGTGGGGACGAGTGGCGTAAAAAATGTTCGAGCTGGGGGGACCCTGCGTGTGAAGCATGAGGTCGGGTCACAGTTTAACGTCATGTGTTAAGGACGTGGTGCTTTCCAGTTTAACGTCCTGCAGCTCGGACAAGGTGGGTTCGCTCCGAACCCCTAGGACTTATATAACCGGTACCCTCTGGTCCTTGGGGAAGGGAAGGTACCAGTAAGTCCATGGTCAAGGGGGGTTGTGGAGCGAACCATCGAGGGGTCCACAATAGCGTGGCTATGCGAAGAAGCAATAGCTGTTAGCGTGCCTATGCGAAGAATCATTAGGCGAAGCAATGCTACGAGTGGTATTGTCCGTGGGACTTTGAAATCACATCATTCAAACCTGGAGGGTCGCATGGGAAGAGGAATTGCCAAGAAAAGGAGTGTGCTTCGCGAAGTGGAGTGCCTTGGCCTTAGCATGGGGAATAGGTGTGAGTGGAGGGTGCTTCGTGAAGTGGAACAGTATTTTCGGAGCACTGCCTCGTGAAGAAGAGGTGCCTCGCGAAGAAGGGTGCTGCGAAGCAGTGTTCTTCGCGATGTGGAGCGATCCTGCCTTAGCATAGGGATCACTAGTACAGGGTGGGTATTTCGCGAAGCATAAACGCTCTGCGGCTGCACGGGTTCCCTTGGGAATCCCCTTCCTTCGTGAATTCCCTTGAGCTTCGCGAAGGGCATCCCTCTCGGAAGAGGGGGTCAAAACGAGACCAAGCAAAGGCGTCTCGTGAAGTAGAAGTACCTTGCGGAGCTCATGATTCTCGGGGGAAAAGGGTGCTTCGCGATTCGGGAGAGGAGAAGCCGAAAGGTCAGATTGTCCCTCCTCAGGACTTAGGGGGAGTCCAGTATTTATAGGGAAGGGGCGCTGCGAAGCAGAACTCACGCGCCGCCTCAGGTGCTTCGCGGCGCGCTTGCGAACGCCAACGGCGTCTGCGGAGAGTTACCGCCTCTGTAGCTTCGTAGCGGGCTCGTGAACGTCAAATGCATTCACGGAGAGTTACCGCCTCTGGATCTTTGCGGTGGGCTCGCGAACGACAAATGCGTTCGCGGAGAGTTACTTCCTCTGGAGCTTCGCAGCAGGCTCGCAAACGTCAAATGTGTTCGCAGAGAGTTACCGCCTCTGGAGCTTCGCGGTGAGCTCGCGAACATCAAATGCGTTCGCGGAGAGTTACCGCCTTTGGAGCTTCGAGGCGGGTTTGCGAACGTCAAATGCTTTCGCAGAGAGTTACCACCTCTGGAGCTTCACGAGACTGCGATGCTCGGGGTACTTTGCATCGGTGCTTCACGACAGTGCTTCGTGAGGCAGCGTGCCAGCCTTCTTTTTCGTCCCTCCCTTTCGTGCAATATTTTTGTGCCAACAGTAATGTTGTTAATTTTTTATATCCATATTTCATAATTGTTTTTAAAAGTATAATTTATTTATATAAAGTATAATTATGTCATTATTAGGTTTCAATAAGCCTCAATATATTTTTTATTTTTTTAGAAATCCACTTTTAAGGGTAAGTGAGAACCAAGAGAAACATCCTTCGGCATCAAGTCACACCCTTACAAAATGCATATTACCAAATCCAAATTACAAAAACCCATTCACCCGACCAAGATCATAGCATGTAGCCTATTTAAAAATTTAAAATAAACTAAACCACTACAAATATCTTGACTCACCTAAAGATCACCAGCTACAATGAGTATTGTACATCCTCTCCATCATACGCGTCACCTTATTGTTGTCTCAACACCAGCATCCACCACCACCACAAGCCGCATCAAACACTACCAAAGCATAATTGCATCCACCATCATCATAATCAATGAAAAAACACCACCGCATCAGAAATATGGAGACATACAAACACCATAAACCATAATCACCACTAAGAGAAACAAAAATAGAACACCAAAGTAACAGTAAAATAAAACTGAAGCCCTAAATTACAACTCTGGAAGCACCTTGACGAGCTTTGAACATTGAACCACAATACCAAAACCATGAAGTTAATATTGTTCTGGATCCAAATTAGAGAGGCATGCATGAAATTGGGGTCAGAATAGGTTGAATGGACAAGGATATCTTCCGAACATAACCACCGTCGGGTCCAATAATCCATCTAGAAAGTAACACAAAACCTTCGCCAAGCTCAAAATATTCACCAAGAACGGGACCAGTAGCACATCAACCAACACCAAAAAGTGAATCACAATCACACCCCTCTAAATAGGGACATACAACTTATAATCTAAAGGAGGAAACAACCACAAGATTGGGAAAATCACCACGAATAACCCAAGAAAAGTGAAAATGGGGTTGAAACCATAAAAGGAACAAATACAAAGGGAAAGGGGAAAAGCTGATGAAAGAGGAACATGGGGCTGAAACCCTAATAAGACCATCAAACCAGAATAAATGGAATAAAAGATCAAGAATCCGCTGAATGGAAAGGCTTGTGTTTCCTTTACTCCCACCACCATAATCCCAAACCCACCTGAAAATCCAACACACCCAACTAGTATGGGGTCATGTGTGTCGAACCAGATTGGAAGAGCAGGGGAGGAAGAAGGTAAATGAGACCATTCTGTGGGAGGAGGAAGGAAGAAGCCAAATAGAAGAATATGGTGACCCTAGCATAGAATATGGAAGTGGATAGAATGTGGAGAAATAAGTCAAAGAAGTCGGAGGAGGAAGAGTGATCTGAAGCTTCCTGGAGTCTCTAAAACCCTAGGCGAGGGAAAAGCTGGGAGTGAAGTTGGGAGTGAATTTGGGAGTGATGGTCAGTCGAATGGAGTGTCATTCAGATTATTTCTCTATATATTATGAAATAATGACCTCTTTCACCACAGTTAACCTATCAAAGTCATTTTGGACTTATGAATGGAATATCGTCAAAACATCATATGTGAATTTAATTAATTAAATAACTAAATATAGTTTGGTGGGAGATAAAATAAATGGGATAATAAAATTTTCAATAAATTAAATAATTAAAATAATTTTATTATTTATGAAGATAAATAATGTATGTGACAACATAGACTCATGGTTAAGGACATTCAATTAAAAATCCTCTTTTTAAGTATCCCTTAAAACTATTTTTCTTCAATATTCATATTTAAAAAATAATAATTTATAGATGTATTTATCTATAAATAAATTAATTATGACATTTTATGTCTCTTATGAATTTATTTTAATAGGTTCATAAAGTAATATATTTATTTAATGTTTTGAATTTATTTATAAAAAGACAAAATTGAAGTTTTATTTTAACGTTTTTAGTGATAGATAATTTTACCGTCACCATAACCATTAATTTATTTTTGGATTTTTTTATAAGATTTCTTAAAGAAAACCCTTCTTTCCAAATGTTATGTTTATTTTAAAAAAGTGTTTTAAAATATAATGTACATTTCAATATCCAGAAATGTTTTATTATGGGTGCAAAGAATATTTTGTTTGAGTGTAATGATGAAAATAAAAGATTATTTATTTTATGGTTATGTTATGATTCTATAATATTATTTATGATGATAGTTAGTTCCATTAGAAACCAATGAGGTTTATTTTAGTTATAAAACATGGATGGTTGGTTTCATTATTATCCAATGATGGATATTTCTATTATAAACCAAGGATAGGTGGGTCTGTGATATCCCTCTAATGCATTGGGTATGGAAGTCGATCGTATGGTTATTCCATTTGTAAGTGTGATATGTAAATAATGTCTCAAAGTTACCTACATTATTTGTGTACGATTTAAATGGGTTTTTACAAATATCTTATGCTTTTACTAGGTAACCTGATGAGATTATAAAAGTATATGTTACTTTATAAGGGTGGAAATTATTACTTTTTGAAAGAAAAAAATTATGAGTTTTTATGATTGAAAATAAACCTTTATGGGTTCTATTTTTCATTTGATATTTCTTATGAAATTTTTTATGAAAATATTAGGTAAAATTTTCTTTTTTATTATGTAATAACATGTTTATTTTGAAACCAATGTTTATTTTTTGAAAAATAAAAAAAACATAAGTATTCATGGACTAATTATTTCTTTCATTATTTTTATATGACTTACTAAGAATTTTGTCCTCTTACAATGTTTTAAAAAAAAATTCATAACATTTTAGGGATTAGTATCTATAATGATGAGGCCAAAATGAAAATAGTGAAGATTTTTTTTGAAAATAAAAAATGTTTCTTTTTAAAATGATTTTTTGGTAGAAATTATATTGAATAGAAGTGTTCACTTTGTAATATCTGGGTTTTCCATATAATATTTATTATCTAAATATCTAAAATTGTAATCCAAATATATATTTTATAATCTAAGAAAGTGGACTCTAATTTAAATTTACTAGAATATATAATGGTTAAGGTCGGGTCTTTATAATTTATGATCATTTAATAAATCTTGAATAAATAGTATTTCCCAGTATGAAGAATAATATTTATTATGATTTTCAAATATAAAAAATATTTGAATAAAATCAAATGAAACACTTTATATATGACCCTATATGAATCTTCCTCAGTGGAATTAGGTGAGTGATCATGTAGTGGTTCACTATTAAATTACACCCTTATACTATTGTGTTAAACATTTTTGAATTTTAAATTAAAAATTTAATAATGAATTGAACTTCTTATTTAAATAAAATAGTTAAGGTTAATTACTATTAGAATGAGTAATTTTACTTTTTGAGTACATGACATGTGTTGTTATACGTTAAGAACATAATAATCCATTTCATTCCAACATTATTAAGATTTTAATATTATTTTTAATCTCTCATACAATGAATAATGGTTGTAACTTTCTTATATGATTATTATGTCAAGGTTTAGTACTATTTTTGTTGATTTAAAGGCATGAAGAGTAATCGGTATTCTAAATATTCCCAAGCAAAGAGTTACTCTAAACCAAATGAACATTTTAGAATAATTAAAAAGGCATGATGTGTAGTAAAATTTCAATGATATCCTCCTATTTCATTTAAAAACCAACTTCAATTTTTAAACTATTAAACTCTTCATTTAAGTTATTTTTAAAATATTTTTGAAAATCCACCATAAATATTTAGTGATTTTTATTAAAAATTCACACTATAAACTACCAATTATCCTTCATAGATGACATAGGTTCTTCCCTAGACAACATTTAATCTCATAAAACCTATTAAATTTTATGTGTCATGAAAAATAATTTAATTTTTTTGAAAAATCCACATTTCTGAAAATGATGCAAGAAGTTGTTCACCAGATCATGAAGATATAACATTCGTAGTAAATTCATTTTTTGATATAAATTTGAGAAAATAAATAAACACATCAAAGAGTTAATCTCAATATTCTTGGAACTATGTGTCTTATAAAGTATATCAAAACAAAAGACAAAGAGATATATTACACTAGTCTTAGTAAGGAATTAAAAAGACAATCATTCTGTTAAATCTCCATGTTTGTGTGTGATAACCATTTCATGATATTCTTTTAACATTATATCTACTAAATATAAGTTATTTTAAAAAAAATTATTCATACTTGATTCGGTCCACTGAACCTACCCTATATCCTTTGAAATCAAGATATAAGACCCACTCACTTCAGAATTCTTAGATGTCAAACCTTAACCTCCTAACCAAGATGTCCACATATTTTGTACATCTCATCACTCCTCTCACTATTTATTTTTGTTATTATTTTCTTTTTTTGTTTTTTTTATATTATATTTTTCTTTTGAGGATATACAATAGTCTGATAATAGGTACACATGCATAGGCCAATATAGTACAGTAATGAAATATGTCAGATAGGAAACATACATATGGAAAATCATTTTGGAAATCTAAGAAAAATTAACCTAGCTTATATACACAGTCAATTAAGTAATAAATATTCACACTTAATGGTTGACTGCAATGATGTGTGGAGATGTTAAACGATATTGTTAACCCGTAAAAACTCACAAAAAAGATAAGAATATCTTGATGTTTTTTAAAGATATAATCATTTATATCATTTAAAAATAATCTCTTTTATTTTAAATCACCCATTCAATGTTAATTTTATACTCAAAATCACATGATATTAGTGAAATTAATTTCCTTTAAATGTTAAAAAAACATGAAATTGTTAAATTGAAAATGATTTTTTTATATTTTCTAGGAATTCATGTGATTTTAAAATGACTATTCTATCACAATATAAGATAAATAGAAGGGGAAGAAGAAAAGAAGGGTAAAAATGTAAAAATACCATACATAAAGAAATAAATATAAAAAGGAAAATAATGATGAAAATATTAACTTTTCCATGAATGTACCCACCCAACCCCCCCCCCCCCACACACACACACACCTAGAAGATTTATTTTCCTCACAAAAATAAAAAAAGAATATAGGAAGGAATGATATAAACTTATGGGTGTTATAGAAAGGTCACTTCCCAGAGAACACTTCATCCATAACCATAAGCTTCATTCCTAGTTTTCTTATATGTATATATATATATATATATATCAGTGTGTGTGTGTTTATTAACATAATTTTTTTCTTGTTTTTTATTTATTTTAATAGAAATATTTATATTCAAAAAATATGTGTTATAATGTATTAATTATTATATTAAATATATATATGTATATATTATTATTACACAATATAGTTCAATTAGGGTAAACTCCTGGTAGTTATTTATTTGTTTTATTAACAAAAAAACTAATATGCAAAATGGAATTATATTTAGGAGGTTTATCACCTCTATAGTTTATCCATGATAAAAAAAATAAACATATCATATGTTCATTTGGGTTAATACCAAGAATAGAAACAAGTTATCATATCAGGGCTTGAACACACTCCCATACAAGGTCAATAAACCAGAGTGTTTCTTAAATGGGTGTGAAGTAGAGAGAATAAGAAAAAAATCCTCCATAGAGGTTTTTTAGATTAAAGGGATAATGAAATAAAATGTGATTTCATTGAAATCATCTATTTACGCAAGGTAATTGTCCTCACATGAAGATTCATCTTTTACTAGCTAAGAACAATCATTTGTATTCATTGTGTCCTTATTGCCTAAGAATTCATTAATTAATAAAAATTCATGAAATATTTATTAAAAACTAAAGAACTCAATACACCAATCAGTTCCTGACAAGTCTACAAATAATGAAAAATCACAAATCATATTAGGGTAAATAAGATAATTTTCATTGGTGAAAGTGAGTATATAAAATAAAGTAAATAAAGGAGAGTAAATCACTTCAGAGGGGTGATTCATGGAATCGAGGATGTTTAAGTGGAAATTTTCACCACTAAAATATATAGATAATGTAGAATTTTTTAAATTAATTATGGTTTTGGTGGTTATCATGAAAGTTATACTCAATATAATCGGCTCATTTACATTCATCTGATCATATTCCATTTTAAGAATATAAAAACCATAAGGAAAAAATTGATTTGAAATCATAACAATAAAATCCTCTAACACACCAATAGGGTTTATAATAATTTAATTTTCTAGTTGAATAACTTTTCAAGTGGGTTTCAACTCCCCAAAATTCAATAAAGAGAAAATGGAGTGAGGAATCACATTTATAAAAACACTTCAATCAATCATGGAATCAGAAAATAAATACTCCCCTATGGTACCTAGAATTGGGAATGTTCTAGGATCCTTGAATTTCTTAGGAGGTAAAGGTTGGATTAATCTGGATACATTACTCCCAAAGATCATTATTCCAATTCCTCAAGGTCACATGGGGTGTGAAAAAATATCTTTTAGTAACTTGGTATATCGTGGAATTTTCTTTATAGCATCAATCAAGTGGATGTTAACATGCACTTATTTCAATGTTTCCAAGATTTAAATATCATTTTCAACTTATTTCTATTTCTTTGTATGGGTGGACCTTTATGAAAAATGGACGAAAAATTTCTAGGCTAAGGGTTTAATTAATTGACTCTCTCTTTTCTTTGGTGTGAATTCTTAGAGGAAACTGTTTTTTTCCTCATTTGAATTTTTAGATCTTGTTGGAATAGGGGATAAACTAAATGGAAGGTCCATTTGAATTTTTTGTATTATACTAATTTTAAGGGCGATGGAACTAATATTTAACTTTTCCCTTGGATTGACTATTGGTTAATATGGTAGTTTACCCAACCATTGACTTTGGATTTGACCAACTAAGTTGGTTAGTTTTTCTAATTAAGTTTTTAGGTTTTTTATAGAATCCTGGGTTGTTTTTTTGTAATTAATGGTTATTTATGACCATTTATTTCATTATTTAATCAAGGAAAAGCTCATTTTTCTAAGGGGGCTATTGGAAATCCATTTGTGCTAATTGAGGAATTTTGATTGGTGGTTGGGGTTCACTACCCTACATCATGTGGTTCTAGGACAGTTTAGGTTGATTATAATACCCCCCCCCCATATAAAATTGTTTATATTTCCATAAAACTTTTGATAGATACTATGGTTCTTGCCTAATGGTTTGGTTATATAGGTGTCTTGGTAAGATTTCCTCACAACACTCAGAAGGGTCTCTAAATTGAGGGAATTGGTCATAGTAGTTGGTGTAAGTGGTATAGATAACACATTTAGTAGAAGGAGTAGGTTGATATTTCCCTTGAGGAAGGGAAATATGTTATATATGGTTACTAAACTCTTGAAACATTGTATCCACCTTCTTATCAAACTCATAACATTGCACCTCATGGACAACTTGAATGGGTATATTGGACCTCAAACTTAAATGTTTCATGATTGGAACAATGTTTTTGATGAGGGTTCTTATGGTTATTAGGGTCTTGTCAACTAGTGAACCACTTATACTAGCATCCATCATATTTTGGTCAATATTAATTAAAACCTCATAAAACTATTGTATTAAAATTTTATATCTTATTTAGTGGTGTGGATAGCTAAAACATAAACTTTTCAACTTTTCCTAGAATTCACGATGTGTTTTCCCTTGATATTTCCTTATTCCAAAAATTTAATTACTTGTTGTTTTCGTTTAAGAGGTTGAGAAATTGATTTCAAGATAAATGTATTTCAGGTATTCCTAGCCTCTAATTAGATACTTAAAATAGTATAACCAATATTTTTTAATGTATTATAAAGAGAATGGAATAGACCTATATTTTACAAGTTCCTAAACCAAATTATTAGGTTATAATTTTAAATATATAGTATGATATTCCTTTAAATATTTATGTGGTACTTCTCCATAAAATCCATGAATTTTTGGTAATAAGTTAATCAGTCTTTATTTTAGATCAAAATTAGGTACATTAAATTCTATTTGAGTATAATTAGGATGGATATCAAAAATAGGTAATGTAATTTATTTTAATATCTGGTTATTTTTTCACATTTTTTTAGTATTTTTTCAATTTCAACTTTTGTTTTAGAATAATAAGAATAAAAAGAATATGAATAAAATTTTTGAGAATCTATAATGGGTTGTGTGTCCTCTGTAAAAGGATTATTTTGTGAATATCTGTGTCAATGATGAATAAATAATTTAGGTTTGGGATCTAATGGTTGTATTTTACTAAAAAAATAAAGAATAATTCACAAATAATGTAAAGAAAACAATGTTATAAAACAACTTATATACAAAATATTAAGTGACAAATAATAAAAAATTTACAAAATAAACAAAGTTATAATAAAAAATTCACATTAAAAACAAAATTTAACCCTTTAAATGGTTCCAAAACAAGAATTCCATGTCAGGATACATCAAATTGAATAGGTTTTGTGTGATCAAATTTAGTCTAATCATGAATCTAGGTTTTCTATCTAGGATATTTGAAGGGTTTAAAGTGATAATTTTTTATAAAAAGAACAAAAAAGGGAGGGTAGTTTTGAAAATATTTTTTTGAAAACAACATTAATGAAGAGTTTAATAGTTATAAAATGGAGGTTGGTTCTTAAATTAAATATAAAGATTAAATCAATTAAGGTTTACTACACAACATTTCATGTTCATAGTTCTAAAAATTTCAATTTTTTAGATTAATACTTTGGTTGACATTAATCAAAATCTCGATTACTCTCTAATAGTTTATATTAAATCAATTAGAATAAAACCTTGACATAACAATCATATATCCAAGGTCTAGTGCTTATTCATAGTATGATTCTTGGAAAGACTTGTGTTATTACAACATATCTCAGTTTTTATGTGTTTTTATGATTCAAAAAATCCCTATTTTTATTCTAATAAGGTTATCTTAAGTTTTTTAAATTAAATTATTGTTATAAGAAATTTATCTTACACTAAATTTAAGAGTTTATATTACACTAAGAAAAATATTTAATCTATATAAAAGTGTTTTATCCATCAAAAATTGATGTTTTGAAATATTATCTTCCACTTACTTAGAATCAAAAAACTCTATATGGTAAGTTTATCGTATTACATAAGATATTTTCTTATGAAGAGAATTATTGAGCTACCACATGTTCAAAGTATGTAATTTTAGTCAGAGTGTAATTATAAGAAATTTGTATCTTACCAAAAGGATATTTAAAAAGAACTATCTTATGAGAACATTAAGAAAATTGTGAGAGTTATGAATCACACTTTAGTAACATATTTATCTTAAACTAAATAATTATCTTATGAAAATTTTAAATTAGTTCATATTACATATATTATAAGTCAAATATTTTTTTATCTTATTAATCCTCTCAGGAAGTTATCTTATAAGAACAATACTACCTATTGGATATCTTATAATGTATCAGCTTTTATGCATAAGTTCATGAATAATTTCATAATCTCTTGTCAAATTACTTCATGATTTTTAGTATATTAGAAAATGGATTATCCATTTAAGGAAAGATCAATTTTTATAAATTTTTGTTTTTCTTGGAATGGAAATATCTGAGGAATAAGATCTACATCATCACTATAGAAGCTTATTTAGTGTTTGGAAAGAATGGAAGTTTGACATTAACAACTTGCCTTATACACTTTTCAATGGATTATCAACTCTACTATTGTGATTATATAATGTTCTTAAGTTCAAAATCAAAGAGTAGATATAAAATTAAGAGTTATATGCTTCATCCATACATGCACTGATAGATAGAGATATATGTGTGTACTATGATCAGGGTAACATCAAACACTTGTACATAGACAAGATCGTATATAAAATTTATATACTATGATTTCAAGACTATATTTGAAATCAAAGATCATCCAAAGTTGAGCTTTGATTTTTATCATCTTCTAAGGATGTTTATTTATCTACTTTTAGTTTCTACTTGCAACTGTGTACTACAATATTTATTCAATATTGTTTTCATATATTTTTGTTTACACTCTTTCTAAGTGAGTGTGTTAAGGTTATGGATAGTTCTTGTAAAGGGATAACATGTTTTAAATCAGTTGTACCTTTTTTAATATCTAACAACTACTTATAATTAGCTAAGATCCCCAGAAAAAAGGTTTTTTATGGTGAAAATCACAATACTCATGGAGAAGAGTAGTTGTGGAGTATATTAGGGGATTTTTGTTCCCTAGACCCCAATAAATATCATTTTTTATATCTATTTCTATTAAGATTTTATATTTCTTCATCATATTTTGTTTAAGGAAAACATTTTAACTCACATACCTAGAAGAGGGTGGTTTAAAGAAAAGAAATTTTTTGGAACTCAATTCACCCCACTTGAGGTTTTAATTATCCACTTCTCTATGAAAAAAATTGGTATCAAAGATCATGAATCTTGACTTCACATCTATAAAAAGTTGAAGTCTAAATATATTCTTTGATATGGATATGATGGATAATAACTAAGAAGGTATGTTAAATTTTAAAACTTTTTTACTTCAATGGTAAAAAAAATTATATTTATTGGAATGCTCATATGACCATCAATTTGAATAATCTTTTCATAAAGGTTAATATTAAATCATTAAATCTCTATGAAATTCTAAAGAAAAAAACATGAAATGTGATATTCTATAATTGAAGAATAATACGATCTTAATTCTAATATTATAAATTCTATAATCTATAGACTAGGATCATATGAGTTCAATAGAGTTTCTCAATGTCAAACTACTCATGAAATGTGGAATATTATAGTAGTTGTGTGTAAACGGACATAAAATGTTAGGGCTCTTAGATAAGATACTTACAAACTTAAGTTTGACACATTAAAAATGGATAAATTACAAATCAATACTAACTTTAATAGAAGATGTACAGATATCATGAATAATGTTGCTTCTCAAGAACACAAATGTTTTAGCCTGAGTAAACATTGAATGTTATAATAGTTTTACCACCCAAGTGGAGTGGAATCTCAGCTTCCATCAGACAATATATAGAGGTTAAAAAAATTAAAATTAAAGATCTCAATATAACTCTTTTGATGTAAAAATATAAAATGGATGTTGAAGGTATAGAATAAAAAATAATAAAGAAATAAAATTTAACCTTGAAGGTTTATTCTTTTAAGGATGATAAGAAGAAAAAAAGAATATAGATCTATGAAAAACATGAAGAATAAGATTCCTCAATATATTCAGGATCAAATAATGAACTTCATAGTTTTATCTAAAGTCAAAAAAAACTATAAAAAGAGAAGAGGTTTTAGAATACCCTTAAAAAAAGTACATGAATCATGGAGAAAACTCTAAATAGGTATGATTACGTGAGGGTAGTCTTCTTCAAGAAGATCGGATATAAGAAGAAATCCAAGAAGGCCATCAAGTTCACATGAAGTGCTTCTGAAGATTCTAATGTCTGAAAATAATCATAATTATAAGCTAATTCTCTTAACCAAAATACCAACATATTCTTTATGAAACATTCAGATGAGGTACATTCTTACTACTCTTCTCTGCATGAGTGAGAATTATAAAATAAAAATTAATCATGTGAATAATTAAATAAATATTATATCATTCTATAAACTAATTATAAAATCCTAATGAATAAAAAATTATGTTAGGGACTCCTATAATAAAAATTTTAATTAAGAGAAGGACTTAAACAAAAAAAATTATATTTTAAAGATCAATTAGAAAATTATATTGCCACATATACCGACTAAGATAAGACAATAGATAACCAAAAAAATGAGGTTAAAAACATTAAATATTATGAAATTATTTTCATTAAAGGGTAATATTATCTAAAAATATTGATAAAAATAAACTCAAAAAGAAAAAAATTGGAATAGTAAGTCAGGGTGAAAGACCTAAGTTTTAAAAAAATATTTTTTCTCTGGATCTAAAAATAATAATCATCCTAAGACTACTTGTTTTCACTGTAGAGATGTAGGAAATTATTATAATATTTTTACTCCTAAAAATCCTCAATTATATGGAACTAAAAATAATTTTTTGAAAAAAATCAAAATGTATTGCTAATTTTTCTAGAAAATTAAAATATATTTGGATCCCCATGTATTTTTTGGTTAACATTACTGGACCAAAGATCAGCCAGGTACCAAAAAATCTTGTTGTTTGATTTGTAATTGTAGGGAACAAACAACATAAATAGAAATGAAAATGGCCTATAGATAGAAATTTTTCAAGACACATGAGTGGATATTTTTCATACTTTCAATAAGTATCCAATATTAATGGAGGATACATGACATTTATCGAAAATGATAAAGGAAGAATTTGTATTATTAGATTAGTTAGAAATATAAAATCTATCCTCATCAAAAAAGTTTTTTATGCTGAAGTCTTAAAGAAAAACCTGATGAGTATTTCTCAACTTTATGATGATGGTTATAAATTTGATTTTTCTAACAATACATGTTTAGTTTTCAATGATAAATATCTCCAGTTCAAATCACTAAGAACTGATAATGTCTATACATTATTCTTAATTATTTGAGTATAAACAATGTAAATTGTTTGAATACTAAAATTTTTGATTCATGGATTTGGAATATAAGGCATTGACATTTTAATGATCTCTCCTAGAAAAAAATTTCAAATAAAAATTTGATTTCTATATTACATTAACTTGAATTGGATAAAAATAAACTTTGTGATTCATGAAAAATGGGAAAGAAATACAAGTCATATTTTAAACAAAATAATAGTTTGTTACATCTAGACATATAGAAAATATCCATAAATATATGTTTATACCCAATAAAACTAATATTCTTGCTGGTAAATCATTTTAATATGTTTTGGTTGATGATTTTTTATGATTTACAAGAGTTTACTTTTTAATACTTAAGTGTAAACAATGTTCTATTTTTATTAATTTCAGAAATCTTTTAAAAAATTAAAAATATTATAAAATTGTGACATTGAGAAGTGATCATAGAGGAGAAATTTAAATTCATGAATTTAATTCATATTTTTCAAACAATTTATGAAACATAATTTTTGTGCCCCAATGACACTTCAATAGAACAGTGTTGTTGAAATGAGGAATAAGAATTTATAAGAAATTTCATAACAATGATTTGAGAATATAACTTTCTTAATTATTTTTGGGATGCGGATTTTAATATATCATGTTATATTATTAACAAAGTTCTCACAATTCCTATCTTAAAGAAAATTCCATATGAGTTATAGAATAATATAAAAATAAAGGTAGGATACTTTAAAGTATTTGGATGAAAGGTTTAAATATTGAACACCAAGGATAATCTTTTAAAGTTTGATACAAAATATGATGAATCTATTTCTCTAGGTTATTCATCTAATTACAATTATTATGGAGTTTTCAATAAAAGTTCAAGGATTTATAAAGAATAAACTCTTGTGAGTTTTGATTAATGTGATCCTTATGGTCTCAAAAATGACTCAAAAAAATGAACTAAGTTATTCTCTCAAAAACATGAGACCTAAAACTATCTTTAACAACAATAAGGATAATGATTTGGAACTTGGTCATCTTGAACAAAATCCTATGAGAGTTTATTCTAGTGAACCAAAAAGTGTACTTCCTAGACTACCTATAAATCTAAAGGACCATAATTAAGAAATAGATATAGGAAGATTAGATGAATGATATAGAAGTAGAATTAATATAGGCAACCTAGTATAAGTCTATTTATTTTTATCATAGTTGTAACCTTAACAATAAAAGAATATTTATTTAAATATAGTTAGTTTTTAGATATTAAAGTAGAGTTAAATCAACTCAAAAGGAAAAAATTATAGGGATTATTTGATAGATCCTATAACTATCCTATTATTATAAAAAATGGGTATTTAGAAACAAATAAGATGATCATGTTGTAATCAGTATAAATAAAGCTTGATTGGTTTTAAAAGGATACAATCAAGAAGAATTAATAAATTATAAATAAACATTTTCACTTATAGCTAGAGTAGAATAAATTAAAATCCTTCTAGAAAAAGAATCTTATATGAATTTTAAATTATATCATATAAATGTAAAATATTTATTTTTAAAAGTATTTTTAGTGGGGTAAATTTATGTTGAACAACCACTTAGTTTTGAAGACCCTCACTTTCAATATTCTATTTTTAAACATACCAAAGATATATATAGGCTTAAAAAATCACCAAGAGCATTTTATGATAGACTAATGTCTTTTCTTTTATCAAATGTGTTTTAGTAGGAATGGAATATCATGCATTATTTAAGAAAATTTCATCCTCAAATATCATATTAGTATAAATATATATTTATGATGTTAATTTTTGATCAACAAATAAAACAATTTATTATTAGTTTTTAAAATATATGAAAAATTAATTTTAAATAATTATTTTGGGTGAGTTAAATCATTTTCTAGGATTTTAAATTTACCAAAAAGATTTTGTAAACGTCTTAAAAAAATAAAATATATACTTGATTTATATAAGATGTTTGGACTTAAAAACAATAAGAATTATTCAACTCCTATGAGCTACAATGTTAAACTTGATATAGATAAAACTGAAAAATCAGTTAACAATATGTTGTATAGAATAATCATTGGGAGTCTATTGTATCATTCTACAAGTAGACCATACATTATTATTGTAGTATGTATTTTTGAAATATCTCAATATAATCTTAAATAATATCATTTAAATACTTCCAAAATAATCTCATTTAAATTATTTCAAAATATTTTTATGATATTTAAAAGGAATCATATCTTTTTATCTACTTTTTTCAAAATCCTTTGATTTTAATTTAACTTCATATTCATATGCTTATTTTACTAGACTTATACTAAATAAGAAAAGAACCTCAGGAAACATCCATTTTCTTGGTGAATCTCTAGTATCTTAGTTAAGTAAGAAACAGAACTCTATAGCATTATCAATTGTTGAAGTAGAATATATTGCATTAGGATGTTTATGTGCACAAGTGTTATGGATGAAACAAACTCTAATGGATTTTGGATTAAATTATAATTGTTCATTAATTAAATTTGATAACACTAGTGCTATTAACATCTCAAAGAATGAAATTAACCATTCTATAATAAATCACATTGATTTGAGACTTTATTTCGTAAGAGTTCATGCAAAAAAGGTGATATCTCTTTAAAAAAATCCCTGAAAATAAACTAGTAAAAAAATTACTAATCCATTTCTTGTTGATAGAATTTATTTTATAAGATCAAAAAATTAGGTTTATTTAATTTTACTTGATTTTATTTTTCATAGAGGAATAGTTTTTGTAATTTGATAAATATTTTGTTTACTTTATTTTATTTTAGATATAACATTTCTATTTTAAATTTTATTCACATAAAAATAGGACATGTCACCTAATTTTTAATATGATTACTCTACACATCACGCTACATTACCCTTCTATTATAAAAAAACAAAATCAAGTGTGTTAGATCAATGTGTACAACCCTTGAAAACCTTCGAACCCTTATCTCTAAATTATTTTAACATCTCTTACCTAACCCTAAAATATTAAAAATATAATAAATAATGGAAAAAACCAATAGAAATAGTGATGCTTACCTAAGAAAAACCAAACACCTAAGAATGGTGATGAAACTTTTTAACTGGATGACTGATATATTTTACTCGGGTCGATTGAATATACATTTTCCTAAAGAATGTCATAATTTTTTAAGTTTTGGAATTTTTTTATGAAAGATGATCCAAATTTGTTTTTGAAAAAAAAACATTTATGAGTTTTATGAGACCAAATTTTTTAATTTTTTTCTAACAATAAAGACTTAGTCACTATGATGGTGATCCAAAAAAGTTTCTCGATAACCTCCTTGGTAATGGCTGAATTGTTCAAGTACCCTTATGGAGTCTATGTAGACTTCAGTACTTCTTTGGTTGATATATATGATGTTAATGCACAAAAAATAATAAAAACATTGTTTAGCTCTGAATATGTTGATAAAAATCCTAGGAAAGACTTGGAACCAGAAATAAATTTTATTATAAATTTTATTAAATCATTCATCAAAAAACACAATATTGAGTTCCAAAAAGTCCTTTTTCATGATATTATATTATTATATTTTTTTATCACATAGAATCTTATAAATATAGAATTTTACATTATGAGATATATGTTTGAGGTTTAGGAAAAGTGATTAAATTGTTATCCATTCATAAAGAAGTTAACTCTAGTTTTTCTTAATGTTGGGGGTTTTTTGGGTGATTATACTGCAACTCGTTGTCATGGACTGGGGAATTTGTGTGAAATTATCCTAAAGATAATTTTTTTCTTGTTGAAATTAGTCTTTAAATAAGTTAGTGTATATAATTTCATAAAAATAAATTAAAATACATCCAACTTTGACTCAAGGGGAGTCATCCCAAATGGTAATTTACTGGGATACTATTGTTCAGACTCTGAGGATTATACCAGTTTATATATAAAGACTAATAAAAACTATTTATGTAAGGGATTTTCTTGATAAAAAAACTCTTTATGAGAGATATAGAGATTTATGGGTTATTTTTCAATCTGGATTAATAATTTCTTCTCAAGTCATTTCACCTCCTTCCTCTGTACAGCCTAATGTTATACCTACTCATGTTGTTATAGAAGAGTTAAACTTAGACATTACAAGGTTAGGTATTGTTGTTAAAGGAATGATGATATCAAATATGTCAATTTTAAGACCTATAATTGATATATCTCCATAATATGAGATGTTTATAATAGATAGAACAAAATCAATCGACTTTGTGACTCAAAATTCTACCCATGGAAAAGAATAAGAAGAATAGAATGTAGATCGATTTGTTGTAAAAAGAAGAGCTCAACCAAAATCTACAAAACCATCATGAGTGTAGGATAGACCTAATGTTTATATAAATAAATTTGTAACTGACACCAAAATTAAATAAGTATGTCATGATATTTTCTCTTCTATTGGATCAAAATATTCATGTTTAGTAATTTTTATAGTAGAACTGAACACTACTGATGAAAGGGTATGATAAAGATATTGAAATATGATGTATGAATTATAATCATTAGAAGTTCATTTGGTTGAGTCCATAAGTGAATTCAAGAGTCTATGTGAGCATATAGTCTCTAAAACTGAATTTAATGAAGTAAATTTGTTTTGTTTTGTCAGTATTAAAAAAATTGTTCAATAAAACCTATAAAGAAGCCATAAATTAGGTAGATGTTCTTTGAAGATTATAATTAGTGTCTCTAGTAATAGACATGATTACTTATACCATTAATTTAATCTAATATTAATTTCTATCTAGGTAAATGGTTCAAGATCTTTAAAGGGATGTTATAGCCAAAGTCAAATAATTTCCTATATTTCCACAAAGTTATATTATATCAATTCATCAATCTTGGATGGAAATTCTATCCCTATTAAAAGAAAAGGTATGAGATATTTAGGATCATTTTGATCAAGTACATAAGTATATAATATTTACTATTACTAGTTAAGAATAAATGGATAGTTTCCTAGAAAATAATTTGGAGGTTTTAGAAAAGAAATTTTTAAGATCTCCATCAGTTGGTTGCATTTAGTTTAAATCTAAAATCTTACGAATAAGAAAATAAAGAAGAGGCTAATTATTTTGTTGAAACTAAAGAATGTTAAGTTCCTACAAAATTATAAGAATTTTTTTATATAGAAAACCTAGTTATTATGTTAGAAAATCAGTTTGAAGTGTTGAACAAGTTGGTCAACGGTTGTTCTAGGAAAATAGATACACAACATTTCTGGGAAAATATTTCTCAGTAGGACTGGAATGGATTCACAAATCTCCCAGATTACTAAAAAAATGATTTAGTGTGAAGAATATACACTTGTTTATAATCCCTTTTCCAAATTCTATGGATATTCATGAAAGGTTATCTGATTATTGATATTCATGCCTCCACCTCTTCAAAACATAAGTAGATATTTGACCCTAGTTTTGTTTGTGTAAGGTAAAATATCAGGATTGATGAAGAAATATTTTTCCTTTACATAAACCATGATCCAATATATCCTTTTTACCTATAGATAATTTTTATATGGATAGATCTAATTAATATACTCTCTCCATCTAATCCACCTCTATAAGGATCTATCAAATTGATCGAGTCATTCTTGGAGCATCTTTACTAACATTGGGTGATGTTGTTGTAGAAATGGCAGATGCTCATTTTTCTATATCCTTCTACCTACTGGAAAGCCTCTTCCAATAAAAAAACACCCACAAAAATATCATTTCACATTCCAAAGATGATAAAATATCATAGTTTATGTGTTTGGTAGAATGGGAATTTTAGAAACATTTGAATCGTGTTTGGAAAAAAATTAATTCTTGCATGCCTTTTTAATGTTTTTAATAAATTTCTTTCATTATTTAGTTTATACTATACTTATTTATTGAATTTAGTTAAATATATTTTCAATATGTTTCTACTTTATTGTTATTTTTTATTCTCTATTCTTACTTTATGTGTTATTTTTTTTAATTTATTATTTATATTTGTTTTTCTATATAGAAATTCAAGCCAAATTTTATTCACAATCAGTAGCATTATATATTTACACTTGTTTGTGTGTAATATTTATTGTATTATGTTTTCATTTTTTATTATTTTTTATTTAAAAAAAATAGGAGAAGAAAAAAGAAGAATACAAAAAATTAAAAAATATTTAAGGGGAGAAGGAAGAGAAGAATATAAAAATTAAAAAAAATGTGTTTAAAATTTTCATTAAAAAAATCCTTTTATTTAATTCTTTTTCTGATCATCAAAAATATTTAGATTTATGGACAGAAGTATTTTTCTCTAACATTTATCATTTTTATGTATTTTTATGATTCAAAAATCTCTATTTTTATTCTAATGAGTTTATCATAAGTGTTTCAAATGATATTTTTCTGAAAGGAATTTATCTTATGATGACTTTAAGAGTTTATCTCATACCAATAAAAATATTCAATCTATAGAAATGTGTTTTATCCTAGGAGAATAGAGGTTTTTAAAGGTTATATTTCATTTACTCAAAATCAAAAAAACTCCTTTTTATAATTGCGTCTTACTATGTAAGACATTTTCTTATAAAGAGAGTGATTGAGCTACCGTGTGTTAAAAGTTGGATATTTTAGATAGAGTGTAATTATAAAAATTCTTTATCTTATAAAAAGGATATTCACAAAGGATTTTCTTATGAGCATTACAATAGAGTGTGAAATTTAATTATCACACTTCAAAAACATATTTATCTTACACTAAATAATTATCCTACACAATTTTGAATTCAATTTCCCTTATGTATAGTATTATTCAATGATTGGTTTTATATTACAAAGTATCCCAGTAAGTTATCTTATGAGAATAGTATTACCAATTGGATATATTATGAAGGATTAGATATTATACATAATGTTGTTATTACTTCCATAATCTCTTGATAATTCAATTCATTATTGTTAGAGTATCATAAAAGGGATTCTTTGTTTAAGGAAAGATCAATTTATAAAAATGTCATTATTCAAGGAATGGAAAGATATGATGAAGAATACCAGAAATATCATCACTATAAAATCATATCCCATATTTTAAAAATAATGGACACATGCCATTAATTTCCTTTCTTATTAACTTTTCAATAGATTGTCATCTCTTCCATTACGATTATATCATGTTGTTAATTTCAAAATTAAAAAGGAGATATAAAAGGAAGAGTAAAATATTACATGAATACAAACACTAATAGACACAGACATACACACATACTCTAATAATGGTAAAAACACTTGTTCATTGAAAATATTATATAAAACATTATTTTGCTTCACATTCAATCCAAATAGTGAAATCACAGATCATCCATATTTGATCATTGAATTTTACCATTATATCCGAATATATATTCAACTACTATTAATTGTTACTTGTAACTGTGTTCTATAATATTTCATCAAAAGTTCATTCATATATTTTTGTTCACACTCATTGTAAGTGAGTGTGTTAATGTCATGGATAGGTCTTGTAATGTGTGATCCTGGTTGAAATATCTTCTACCTTTGTAAAAATTAGGAGCTTCTTTTACTCGTCTAAGATCCCCCCAAAAAAGTGATTCTATAGTGAAAATAAATAAGCTCATAGAGTAGAGTGTTGGTGGACTGATCTTGGGGATACTTTTTCCCAAACCACTATAAATCTCCTTTTTTCAATCTCTTTATATTAATATTTTACATATACACTACATATTTTGTTTATGTAGAATATTTAAAATCGCATACTTTAAAGAAGGTGTTTTAAAGAAAAGAAAAATTTTAAGATCTTAATTTACCCCCTGCTTGAGTTTTCAGTAATCCATTTATCTAGAAAAATAATAATATATTACAAATAATATTAAATTCTCAATAATGATTTAATAAAATGGAATCTAACGTTTCCAATTAGGATAATGAAAGTCACACACCCAAAACCTCACACTAAATGGTTAGAAATAAATATAAGACCAGTCATATGCTTCAAAACAAGAATTGAAATCGAAAATAATATTTGATACATTGAGTTAAATGTTTTTAAACCTAAATTACACAAAACTAGTTTCAAATATGTGTGTCAACAATCCCTTGATACGTGTGCACCTCCCTTACAACGACTTCCCACAATTTAAATCACCATCTAGAAGATGAGGAAGCTTGTGAGGAACTCCACCTTCATTCTTTCTCTCCCTATAAGGATATTTATATCCATAAATTACAAGGTGATGATATGAATCCTGATAGACTCTAAAACAGAAGTATGTTGCTTCTTGGTCAATCATGAAAAGGAGGTTCATATTGTGGCCTTTTATCTACAAACTATAACGTGGTTTTGGGAACCCGAATTTCAAAATACCTATTTATCCCTATATTTGGATATATGAAAGACCTACTATATAATTTTAAAAAAGAGAAGAGTTGTTTTATGGAATATTTACTATCTCAATATAATATTTTTTTGGCTATTATATTTCTATATTGGGATATACTATCAAAATAGAAAATAGTAGTGGAATATTATGTTTTTTGGACATATTAGTTTGGTTGGACCAACAGATAAAAAATTAGGATTAATTATATTAATAATAGTTATATCTCACTACTTTTTGGATAAAGACACAAAATTTCATCCCAATTAAATGTATGGATTTCTAAAAATGTGTGAAATAGAATACATATATTTTTGGGCTTCTATGCAGTTTGGTCTATTTTTCTTCTACTTCATCCGGGATGATCCAAATCACCTCCTCCTACAATATAGACATAAAAATAATTATCATTTCCCATTTTGATAGAAACTAATATTTACTATTTCAATTAAATGTTGTTTGTAATTTATTAATAATCGTTCTTTTTTCTCTTTTCACTTTCTACATGATATTTTTACTTTTCTCCTCTTCTATTATTTTTATTCTCCGAATCTTACTCTTTTTTGTTGGAATACACATATTAAATTCCAAAATCACAATAGAATTTATTGAAAATTCATGATGAATTTTCCCATTTGAAATTGTGTTAACATGTTATAAAATATATTTCATTGATGGAATGTGAGTTTTAGCATGAATTTAGCATTAATGTATAATTTTTAGTATAATTAATTATTTTTCAATGATATAAATGATTTTGTATTTACAAAACAGTTTATATGTTAATAACTTTTGTGTGAAATTTTTATAGGAAAATTATTCATTTACTATCTCTATAACTCAATACATGAACTATAAAATATAATACTTTTTCAAGTTAATTTATGGTATATATAAGTTATAATTAATATTAGTCATCTTTAAAAAATTATTTTTCTATGCATTCATTCCTTATCTAATAAAATTAATTATTTTACTAGATTAACCTTGGGTTAATAGATAAGATTATTATTGAAAAAAAAATAAAAAACAAAATAATAATACAAAACAAAATATAGGAGGAATCCATAGAGGTTTGATTTTTGGGAATGATTAATTGATTAGGTTTTAAAATTTTGACTATAAAGGTTGTAGGGGAAGTTTGGTAGAAATAATCCGGTAAGATGAGAAAAACGAGATAATAAATATTTATTAAAACAAAGTGGAATGATAAGAATGAAATATTTTTTACACACACAACTATATATTCAGTGACATGTGTGACTTGTGAATTCATTACTAAGAATGCTATAATACATCTCTTTGAATTTTGTTTTGAGATAATTTTTGAGATAGCCATTTCAAATGTTACTTTGATCTACTATTTGTGTAGTTTATGCTATATTCACATTACTATAATGAATTTAATTTATTTTGAATGTTAAATATATATATATATATGGAATATAGAATATATTAACATATTTATCTTTTCATAGAATTTATGGGATGTGAATTTTCCCATGAGTGAAAATGTTTGAGTGTGGGGGCATGATCACACAACAATTCACTTTTCAATTATACTCTTATACTACTGTGTTAAACTATTTTCAATTATAAATTAAAATTTTAATAACCAATTTAATTTATTATTTCATTAAAATAGTAAATTTTCATTGATTTTAAAATGGTAAATTTAAATTTTTTGTGTTATTTTTTTAAAGGAGAAGGTTATTTGGGGAACCTATGATGAAGTAGATAAAAAATGATCCAAAATGAACGGAATCCCAAAAATGTATGTCCACTATTTAACACATTTTTAGAAATACAACAATAAAATTAGAATGAAATTTGGTGGGATGATAAAAAATAGTGGGATACAACTCTTTTTAATACACACAATCCCAATTCATCCATATGTCTACCCTATTAAACTAAATTGTCTAAAAAACTAAAATTGTGTGAAGTTATGATGTTGGTTTGGTATTTTGATAATATCTCATAATATAGACATCCAATGGTCATTAATTTTTACATAGAGACATTAAATAGTCCTATAAATAACTATTATATTTTTTAAAATAATATATTATTTATTTTACCTATACAACTATAAGACACAATTTGTATCTCTAAATTTGGCATCCTAAAATATCCTTCTACGTGCCTATAAAATGGACCTTGGGAACCTCATTTACTTTCTCAACCAAGAAGTGAAGTGTTTCAATTTTGGATTATAAATGATTCATCTAATAAACATGGAGGTTCAAGAGCTACCTACTCTCATAGAGATATAAAGTTTGATGATGAAGTTCCATACACTACTAGAAATACAGGTATTTTCGACGGGTCCTTTGCGACAGGATCCCGTCGCAAATGGCCTTTTGCGATGGCGCCCCGTCTCAAATGACCAGTTGCGGAAAACAGTGTGGCAACTACTTTTTTTTATGACGGGCCCATCGCAAATAAATTTTTTTGCGACAGAAAATGGGCCTGTCGCAAATAGATTTCTGGTTTTTTTTAAACAATTTTGTGACGGGCCCGTCGCAACAAAGTTTTTGCGATGTGCCCTTTTCCCGTCGCAAATAGTTTCTTCAAAGAGATTCTTTGCGACGGGACCGTCGCAAATAATAAAAAAAATTAAAAAATTATTAAAAAATTATTCATTAATATTTAAAAATATTAATCTATTTATATTGATATAAATATAATATTTATTCTATAAATATGTTTTTGAAAGGATTTATGGAAATATAATATTAATTTATAAGATATTAAATAAAAGAGGATTATAAAATAAATTAAAAAATATTTTTAATTAGTAATTATGTAATTTTTATCAATTAATAGTCATTTAATAACTCTTTGAATATAAAAAAAATTAATGAAAGATCAAAAATAAGTTGAAAATGAAACCCAAACTTCAGACGTCCATAACTTTTGATTCGGGGCTCCATTTGAGCTCTATAGCATATAAAATCGAAGCCAGCGATGATATCTAAAGACTTATTGAAGGATAAAACTTGTCCAAGGTTTTTTCGGGGCCAAAAAAGTCCCAGAAGGCCTCCAAAACTGAGTTTTTAGTCGGGGTACCCCAGTTTTTTACCATTCAAACAGCTATAACTTCTGATCCTGATGTCTGATAAACTTGTACCATATATCATATCGAAGATCATTTCATGTTCTTCGATTTGACTAATTGTAAAGCTAAAACAAACTCCTGGATTAGAAGTTATGGTCGTTTTAACATTTAAATGGCTATAACTTCCGATCCGGATGTCCGTTTGGCCTGCACCGCATATCATATCGATGATCATTTCATGTCCTTAAATTTGACTGGTTGTGGAGTTGAAATGGACTTATGGATTAGAATTTATAGTCGTTTTAACATTCTCGAAGGATTTTCACCCCCTCATTTCTATGTATTCATTCATAACTATACATATATATGTGTGTGTGTGTGTGTGTGTGTGTGTATTGTATATATGTATGTATTTTTTTATTTATTTATAAATACACATAAAAAACATATTTTATAAATTTATTTAAAACTAAGTTTATAAATATATATTAATATACAAATAAATATACGAATAAAATTTTATAACTACATATATATATATTAATATACGAATAAATATCTATATTAATATATGAATAAATATATGTATATATATTTATTCATATAACCAAATATATTTATATTAATATAAATCTATATTAATATACGAATAAATATAACTATATATATAGATAGATAGATCTTTAAATGTATAAAAAATGAAATTGCTTAGTTGTAAAGGTTAATTTGTGCATGGGGGAGGTTTATTAACAATTATTAGTAATTATTAGTAATTATTAGCAATTATTCTTATTTTTTCTTATTTTTCATAATTGTTCCTAACTATTTCCTAATTATTCTAAATTATTCAAAATTATTACTAATTATTACTAATTATTACTATTTATTCCTAATTATTAGTATTTATTACTAATTATTAGTATTTATTATTAATTATGACTAATTATTAATAATTATGACTTATTATGACTAATTATTATTAATTATTCCTAATTATTATTAATTATTTCTAATTATTATTAATTATTACTAAATACCATTAACTATGAACAATGAATACTAATAATTTAAATTTATTAAATAACAAAACAATCTAATCATAATTAAATTACAACTAATTAAGAATAATTAAAACTAATAAAAAATTTAAAATAAATATTAAATTAAAATGAACATAAATACCTTTAAAATTGATCTGAGGTTGATATCTGATAGTTGTTGAAGACTTCAATATCAACTCCGGAAATAAAAATTAAACATAAGAAACTGTAAACTCTAAAAATAGAGTTTTGAGAGAAGTAGAAGATAGAGTTTGAGAATGAATGAAAAAAAACAGATGGGGGTATTTATAGGTTAGCTTATTTGCGACGGGACTATTTGTGACGGGTATCTCGTCGCAAATACTTTAGCCCTCATTTATCACGGTCAACGGTTAAATATTTATTTGCGACGGGTCCCGTCGCAAATAATAACCTACCGACATACTATTTGCGACGGGGGTATATTCCCATCGCAAATATTTTTTACCGCGGCCGGTTATTTGCGACGGGTGGTAACCCCCATCGCAAATAACATTCCCACGGTTTGGCGCGTATTGCGCGCCAAACCTTTTTCCATGGGTGAGTTTTCACCGTGGCAAATAAGTAGTTATTTGCGACGGGAAAATGCCCCCGTTGAAAAAAAGTTTCTAACGGGACTATTTGCGACGGGATTTATCCCCATCGTAAATAACCCATCGCAAAAACCCCTTTTTCCCATAGTGATATGATCTTTATCCACCTCCCGATAGAAAGCTAAATGTTGGGAGATCATTGTAAGGGAGCTATACACATTTCAAAAGAGTTATAAAACATATATTAGCTACCGAATTAGTATAAATTGTGTTTAAAGACATTTTATTCCATGTATATTAAATTATTTTATATTTTAATTCTCTTTCTGATGCATTATATTGGTATTTTCTTTATTTTTAACTAATCAATGTGAAGTTTTGAGTGTGTGGATATTGTTTTTCTATTTGGACAACATAGGAATACTTTTAATATTGAGATTTAAAAATGCTTTGTAGGATCTTATACCATGTATAATGGATAGAACTTGACTATACCATTGTTATTCCAATGTTTGGTTCTGCTTTCAAGGATATAAAATCATGGAGAGTAATTGGGATTCTGATTAATATCATCCAAATAATTTATATAAAAATAAATAAATTTTTAAAACTATTAATTTGAAATGTTTTTTAGTAAACATATAATGATTTCCTTATATCATAATTCATAAATAACCCTTCTATTTTTTAACTATTAAACTATTTAATTAAGTTTTTTTCTTAAAACAATTTTTAAAAACCACACCAAATTTTTGGTTATTTTTATTAAAGATTGACATTATAAACCACTAACACACCTTGAGATACAAACATGGGTCTTACTTATATTTCATTTAATAATATAAAATATTTTAAACTTTACATTTCATGGCAACACATTCAAATCAATTTGGTTTTTAAGATGATTTTATAGTATATAGAGGACCCTAGGTCATATCTCAAGAAGAACTTTAGTTTTTAGTTTTCATTTTTTGAAAATACATTTCTGAATTCTGTAAATTTTTATTTATTTATATCTTTATATTCTGAATATAAATGGTATCCTAACTAGGTTTGTATAGTATTTGTGCAAGATGCATTACTCTTAAGGTGCACTACTACAATTCAAGCCCAAACAAAAAATTATTCATCGTCATTAGCACTGATGGATAAAAAATACACTGAAGGAGGATATGTAACTTATTATAGATCCAATAAACCCTTTCTCATATTATTATTCTTTTGAAACAAAATTTGAAACTGAAATAAAACTATATAACATGTATTAAAATAATCATGCATTAAAATAACTCACTTCACCTAATATTGATATCCTAACCACTTATATTTAGATACAATATGAAGCACCAAACATTGAATTAAAATTTAGTCTTATTCATTTGTTGTCGTTATTTCATGTACTTGTTTTAGAATACCCCAAAAATCATTTATAGGAATTTTTTCACTCTTTTATGGAATTAAAACCATAAAATGTGTCTAAAGAAGTTATTAAATTTTTATATTTTCTATTTTATTTATAAGAAATAGAAAAGTATTGTTTGTATTATGTTACCTCCCTAATCAAAGGATGGGATCACATGAGATTAATTTTTCTTGAAAAATAATTCCCAGCCTATCAATATAAATTTATGAAAAAATAAATTTCTAGAATAAGACAATAATGAGAAGAAACACTTCATAAACACTGGGAACAATTTAAAAGGTTATGTTCAAGATTTTTACACCGCTAAATAAGAGGTCAACTTTTAATATAATATTTTTATGAAGGTATAATTCATATTAATCATAACATGATTAATTTTTTCATAGGTGGTTCACTTGTTGAAAATATCCCATTCAATAAAAGGACTCTCATAAATAAAATGGCATAGAACAAAAAATTATTCAGTTCAAGATATAATGCACCAATTCAAGGTTTTTATGAGGGGCATGGTACTGAGTTTGAGATGGAGGTGGATATGAGGTTTGAAGAGGTAAGTTCCCTTCATCAGTTACTTTCCCTTTCTTAAGGGAAATCTCAAAATCCACCCCATATTCATTATAGTATATGTACCACTGAAACCCATTCTTTAAACCAATTACCTTAATTGAGTTACCCTTCTAAGAGTTATGAGTCAATCTTCCTAGTAAAACCATGTAACCGTCAGGTTAATCATGTAACACACTATACATACACATCTAGATGGAATTATAACCAAATATATAGGTATAGGTATTATAACCAACCTTAACACTCCCATAACCACCTGACGTAAGGTAGTTAACCCAGACTGCCACCTAAAAATATATAATTACCATAAATTCATTTCTGACACCCCCCCCCCAACAAAAACTAAACATATACTTAAGGATATGATGAAAATTATTACTGAAAAAACATTAAATTCTAATAAACAACCTAAACTACTAGGAAAGACATAAAATCTTAATTAGGCCAAATCGTTAGCTCAGTGGGTAAATCCAAAGTCAACGGTTCGTAAACTACCATCTCCACCAATAGTTAATCCAAGGGGAAAGGGAAATTTCATTTCCATCATCATTTAGAGTGTTATGAAATATAAAATCAAAATGACCCTTCTATTAAACAAATCCCTTATGAAGGAAACCATCTCTAAAATTATAAATTAGAAGAAAAAAAACCTTATCATTATAAAATTAACCTAAAATAAATAATAGTGTCAAATGATGAAACCATTAGACCATAAATTCCAATTTAATTTCCAAAAATGGGCACCCAACTAAAGACACAAAAAATTAAACTTTGTAAGGAAATCTTATAAACATACAAAACAGATTAGTTTAACATTGCCTTGATTAGTTTTGTAAAGCAAATTCCGTAATTATCCACATTTTTTAAGGACATGTGTACACATTGAAAGAAACTTTGAGGTTGTAAAAAGTTTAACATAGACTGTAATGCCTTTTCATTAATCCAACAATCACTTCCCACTAAATGCAAGGATCCTAGAATATTCTCAATTCCTTGTAACATAGGGAATTATTTCTTTTATGATTCCAAAATTGATTTGGGTCCTTCTACAAATGTTATGACTCCTTTAATTTTCTATTCATTATAGGTTAGGGAGTTTAAGATCACTAGAATAGTTGTTCAATTGAAAAATTAAAGTATTACACACCCCACCGGTGTGCTAGAGTATGTTCTAGTGATGGTTAAAATTTTAATTTTTTTCTACTGAATTTTATATGCTTAAAATGGAAGATGGTATGATGAATGGTCGTACCCTTATTATATTGGGGAGACCTTTCTAAAAACCCACTAAAACCATAATTGATTTATAAAATGGAACATTATATATGGAATTCAGTGGTGACATCATTCAATTCAGCATCCATGATTCCAAGAAGCACCCCTTCAAATAGAATTCCTCTCATTAAGTTAATTTTATTGATATACTCACTTTTATCATAGAAAATTATAGTTTATTCCCTGATCCCTATTGTGAGTTTTCATCTTTGATAAACATGTACTGAAATAATTCATAAATTAAAATCTTTAATGGTCAAGGAGAATGTCATACATGTTCATAAATTAGTGATTTCTTATTCACTTAAGGCATAATGACCATCAATGATTTTACTCATCTTATAAAAGTTGAACCTTCATATGAGGATAATTACCTTGAGAAGATAAATGAGTTAGGTGACCTCTCATTTTCTTTTATTCTCCCATTAATCCAAAACACAGACTTTGAGGGTGAAAACATGTTTTTTCTTATTCTTTATACCTCAAACCCATTTAAGAAACACTCTTGATCATTAGTATGGGAACTCGTTTCCATTCATGGTATTATCCCAAATGAATGTATTATGTTTTTATTTATTATTGAGGCTAAATGAGAGTGAATATAACCCCCCACCCCCCACCCCCACATCAATAATTTCCACTATAAATACTATTTTCAAGTTAATAAAATAAATAAATAATTACAGGGTGTGTACATTTATTTCACAATTTCATGTAATAATAATAATACATATATATATATATATATATATTCTTTATAAAACAATAATGACATCGCACTACATATATTTTGAATATAACTATTTCCTTTAAAATAAATAAAAATTAAAAAACATTATTTTTGTAAACATATACCCACACACATATATATATATAATAAATAAAAAATGAGTAATGAATCATGTGATGATATATGTGGAATTTAGTAGGATGTAACCTATCAACTTTCTTTTTTTTCACTTGTTTCATGGAATTTTTAATTTTTTCCATATTCTATTATTATTTCTTTTATATTAATATTTTATTATGTTGGGATACTCATTTTAAATTCCCATTTAATCCTATAATATATTGAAAACGGATGCATAATTTTTTAATTTTATATTATTTTAACATTTTAAAAAAAATCATTGGTGGCGTGTTATTTTGAGCATCGTATTAACATAGAGCGGTGATGTTATGTAAAAGTGGGTGTTTTTCAATAATGTAAATGATTATATTTTCACAAAACATTTGAGATATTTTTACCTTAAATGTCAGTTTTTTAGGGATTAATTATTTCATTTAACATCTCCACACATTATTGCACCAAACCCCAAATTTTTAATATTTCTTACTTAATTAAAGGTGTATATAAGTAAATTTAATGATTACCATATTTATAAAATTGTTTTTCCGTGAATTTTTTCTTTATATAATCTATTTAATTACATTACCATATTGACATATGTGTGTATACCTATTATCCGATTGTTTTACGTCCTCAAAATAAAAAAAATAAAAATAATGAATAATAAGGGGAGTAATGAAATGTACATAAAATGAGGATATCTATGTCAATAGCTTAAGGTTTTACTTCCATGAATACTTAAGTGAGTGGGTTATGAAATATGATTGTGAAGGATATGGGTATGGTTCAGTGGAAAGAATCTGGAAGTAGAAAAATATTAAAATAATATATATTTACTAGATATAAAGTCTAAAGAATAAAATAAAACGGTTATCACATACACACATGGATATTTAGCGGCATGGATGACATTTGAATTTATTACTAATATTAATTTCATATATCACCGTGGTAATTATTCTGATATAGTTTATGAGACATATATTTTTAAAATTTAGTGGTATATAACTGTTATGAATAAACCTAAGCCAAATCTTTACATCTATTAGCCCAACTAAACTAATTTTTTCTGAAACCTAAATCTTCTCAAAATAAAGGCTATTATTCAGTATTTTGACAATATCTCTCAGTATATAAATCCAATAGCTACAAAATTTTATAGGGAGATATTAAAGAGATTGTATAAAAACTATTCTATTTTTTCAAAGTTGACATTTGGTCTTTTAACTTTTCTAATCTGATAAAATAGTTATATCTAAATATTTGGGTGCCCAAAGCTAAAAGGGGAAATGTTACTTGATTTTATTTTTATGTTGTAGTATGAGGTGATTTTGAGTGCATGATATGATGTCTAAGTAAAATGGTTCAAACTGCATTGAATCCCAAGAACATATGTCTAATGATTTATACATTTTAAGAAGTATTTCCATCCAATTAGGCAGAAATTTAGTGGTATAATATAAAACTCAATGGTACATAACTCTTAGGAATAAACCTAATCCAAATTCATACATCTGGTGGCCCATATAACTAATATATTCTGAAACCTAAATCTTCTTAGTATAAAGGCTATTATTTGTTATTTTTACAATATCTCCTAATATAGAAATCCACTAGCTACCACCTTTTATAGGGATATAGAAAATAGATTGTCCAAAAACTATCTCTTTTCTTGAAGTTAATATTTTAATGTTTACTTATTCAAATATGATACACAAATTATATCTCAAAATTTGAGTTCCCAAACCCGCCATCCACTTTTCCTAAAAAAAATAAACCTTGGGAACATCCTTTTCAACATCGACTAAGAAGTGAAGTGATGCCATTTTTTAGTTTCAAATGATTTATAACATCACCTTAAAGGTTCTAGATCACCCTATCCTCAATGGAAGATCAGGTATGAAGGTGGATTTCCTTACAAGCTTCTTCCCCCTCTCGATATCAAGCTAAATGGTGGGTGATCACTATGAGGGAGTTATACACATGTTAAGGGATTTTGTGAATATATATTAGTTACTAGTTTAGTTTAATTTGGGTTTTAAAACAATTAATTCCATGAATCTTACATTATTTCATATTTGAAATATTTTTTGATGCATGTGATTGGTGTGATTTATATTTCTAATTTATTAGTGTGATGTTTTGAGTGTGAAACTTATGTTGTTTTGATTTTAAAACACAATATTGATTTTAATACCCACAATATTATGATTTAAATATGCTTTAGAAGATCTTATACCATATATATGGGTTGGACCTTGGCTATATAATTTATATTTCAAGGATTGCATCTACTTGAATTGATATAAAGGATAGGTGAGTAATAGATATTTTAATTAATCTCAACCAAAGAGTTACTCGAAACCAAAATAACGTTTTAAAACTATGAACATAACATTTTTTGTTGTAAAATTAAAATTATATCATCCTTATATTTCATTTAAAAACTAAATTCCATTTTTAACCTATTAAACTCTTTATTTACATTGTTTTATAAAAAATGTTTTCAAAAACACACCCACTTTTAAATTATTTTTACTAAAAATTCACATTATAAACTCATAAATTCTCTTTGAGAGATGATGTAGGGTATTGTTGCAATAGTGTATTGATTCACTATTCAATTATACTCTTATTCTACTATGTCAAACAATTTTTACTTGTAACTTAAAATTTTAATAACCAATTTTACTTCTCATTTCATTAAAATAGTTGATGTTAACAGCTATTAAAATAGGAAATTTTACTTGTATGGACTATTTTTTTTGTGGGAGGAGGTGATTTGGAGGGCCTAAGATAATATATAATGAAAATGTTTCAGACTTCATAAAATTACAAAAAATATGTATCCACTATTTTTAAAGATTATACAAATATAATTGTGTTATAATTATTTTGAAAACACCTAATCCCAATTCATCTATCTGGTGGCCCAACCAAACAAATTTGACCCGAAAACCAAATCACCTAAAATTCAAAGTTTGGATCTTATTTTTATAATATATCCCAATATGGACATCCAATTCCTACCAAAGTTTATAGAGAGATATTCAAGAGTCAAACCAAAAAATATTCTCTTTTTTAATGTCTATATTAGGTCATTTATCTATCCAAATATGAGACACAAATGATTTCTCAAAATCTAGGATCCCAAAACCACTTTCCACTTTTCCTATAAAATAAGACCATGGAAATATCATTTTTAAGATTGACCAAGAAGTTAAGTTCTACTGTTTTAGAGATATAAAGGAGTAATATCATCACCTAAGAGTTTTTGGATCTCTCTATCCTTATATAAAGATCAAGGATGAATTTAGAGTAGCTCATGATCTTTCTCCTTCTCTTAATAGTGAGTTAAATGGTGCGTGATCATTACGAGGGATCTACACCCATGTTAAGGGAGTTTTTGAATATATTATCTTTTTTTGTGTAATTTGGGTATAAAAATATTTCATTCCATGTATTTTATAATATTTTATATATTAATTCTTATTTTTATGAAAGTGATTGGTATGTTCATTATTTATAACTAATCAGTGTGAGGTTTACTAATCCTGAATTGTGTTATTATGATTTGAAAACACAAGAATCCATTTCATTCCCACATTATTGAGATTTAAATATTATTTTTATGTTCATATATCATGCATAATTTTTGTACTGAATCTATATTATTTTTATGTCAATGTGTTATTCTACTTGAATTGATATAAAGGCTTTGAGAGTAATCAAGATTCTGATTAATCTCAGCCACAATGTTACTCTAAAAATATTATGAAATTTTTAAAACTAAAAACCTAAGTTAATTTGTTGTAAAATTGAAGTGACCTCCTTCTTCTATTTTATTTAAAAATCACCTTCCATTTTTGAACTATTATATTCTTTATCATAGTTGTTTTCCAAAAAAAATTCAAAAACACCCCCTCTTTTAGTTTTATTTACTAAAAATTAACACTATAAAGCCATCAATTCTCTTTGATAGATGACCTAGGGTATGCCCTATACTATAAAATAAACTGAAAAACCTAATAAATTTTACCTTCCAAGGAAATATAGTCATATTTTTACATTATGGTTGGGGAGTTATTCAGTTTTTAGTGTATATTATTTATAGTAACTTTGTGAATTTTGTAAATATTTTTTTATTTCTCTATTCAACTTTTGTATATAAGTGGCGTTATAACCTCTCTATTTTTCTAAGATTTATTCTTGATGTGTTCTTATTTGGTTGAACTACCACCATTCAATGATAAACCTGAAAGGATTATTCGTCATCAACACTAAGACACACAAAACAATCTTTGAAGGATGAAACAGAACCCATTTCAAATCCTCTAAAACCTTCTTCTTCTTCTCCTTTTAAAACAAAATTTGAAAGTGAAATTACACTACATAACATGGATGATAATAATAATACACTAAAAGAACTCACTTCACCTGATATTGACATACAACCCAATTATATTAAAATACAAGGTGAAGAACCTAACTTTGAACTAAAATTTTTTCTAATTCACTTTTTAATAATATTTCATGTGTTTTTAGAGAATATCCAACTAATAATTTAAAGCAATTTCATATTATATATTCAATATTAAAAACTTTAATGTGGATGATTAACTTTTAAAAAATTATTTATTTTCTATTCTCTTTAGAATAAACTAAAAAAGATTCATCATACTATGTTATCTCCCTAATTAGATATTGGGTGAACATGAAACATATTTTTCTATAAAAACACTTAACCTCCTGCCATATTTAAACTATAAGGAAATAAGTTTTCAGAATAAGTCCATATCAATGAGAAAAACTTCTTGAATATTTAGAATGATTTATAAAGGTATATTCAAGTTTTCCACACAACAAAATAAGTGACCAATTGTTAATAAAATACTTTTATGAAGGTTTAATTAATATTGACAAAAATATTATTAGTGATATTATAGGTGGCGTACTATTTTAAAATACCCTAATCATTGTAAGTAACCTCAATAAAAATATGATGCAGAATAAGAAACAATTTGGTTCGGGATTTATTTCACCCATTTTAGGTGTCAATGAGGTGAATAGGTATGAGTTTTATAAGAATGTAGATATTAAGTTTTATGTGGTTAGTACCCTTATCCTAAAGCTTTCCCTTTCTCAAGGGATATCTCAGTATCATCCTTTAATTCATTGTGCTTTATGTTCTATTAACACCCATTATTCTGACCAATACCCACAATTGACAAAACCATTTTAGAGTTATGATAAAATTTTATAGGGTTATCCCTATAACCAAACCATTAGGAAATAACCACATTATCAATCCAAATTTTTGATTTAAAGAAACATAATTATATAGGAATGTGGTTATTATAACCAACCTCAATAGTCTTCGAACCACCTAGGGTGGGGTGGTCAAACCTAACCACCACACAAAATTTCACAATAACCACAAACAACTTTCCAAAAAAACTATCCAAAACTCAATAATAGACTTGAGTATATGATGGAAACAATTGTTATAATATACAATTACTACAAACCACTGAATAATCCATACAACTAAAAACAAAATTAGTCCAAATTTAAAACTCAATTGGTGAAATCAAATGTCAAGGTTTTTGTAAACATACTTATAAACCTCTATAAAATCCAATGGATAAGTTAAATGTTAGTATTATCATCCTTAATAGTGGTAAATAGCTTAAAATACAAATAAACTACCCATTAGATTCATCCACTCTTGATGAAAATAACATTTCAACCATCCCAAATAATTAAAATGGGAAAAAAACCTTTCCTGGGAGAATCCACACCAAAGGAAAGAGAGTTTCCTTTGATGATCCACCAAGACAAACCATTCCACTTAAATTTCCCCAAAGGTTCACCCTTATAATGAAAGATAAATAAATTTAACTTTATAAATAAATCTTGGAAACCTCCAACAAAATTGAAGGTTAATATCCCTTTGATTGATGTCAAGAAGCAAACTCCTTGGCATTCCAATTTTATTAAGGGGGTGTTTACACAATGAAAAGTATTTCAAGGCAATGAAAGGGTAATCTTGGGGGGGGGGGAAGTATCAATGTGTATTGATCCATCACTTCCCACCAGATGGAAGGATCTTAGAATGTTCTCAATTCTATGTACCATAGGGGGTATTTCTTTTCTAAGTTTATGCTTGATTTTTGTGCAACTATAAATTTGATGCCTCACTCCATTTTCACTTCATTATAGTTTGGAAAGATGAAGCCAACTAGAATAGTTATTCAACTGAAAAATATGAATACTTCACACCCTATTGGTGTTCTATAAGATGTTCTAGTAAGGGTTAAAAATTAGTTTTTCCCATTGATTTTTTGTTCTTAAAATTTAAGATGAGAGAATGAATAAACATGGTCTGATTATATTGAGGTTTCCTTTCTGGAAAAATTCTAAAACCATAATTAATATACAAAATATAAAATTATCTATGGAGTTTAGTGGTGGAACTATCAACTTCAACATCATTCATTCAATGAATCACCCCTCCAAATAGTATTTCTCTCCTTCAGTTAATCTTATAGATATACTCTTTCCCCAAAGAAAATTATCTTATTTCCTTTGATCCCATTTTGAAGTTTTAATAATTAATATATAATTTAAAAAAAATTAATGTTTTAAATTCTATAATGGTCAAAAAAAATTCATATATGTTCCTTAATTTATGATTTATTGTGCACTAAGGACATAATGACCATCAATGATTATTCTCATCTTATAATATATGAATATTAATCTATGGATAATTCTATTAATAAGATAGATGAGTTCAGAGACATCCCATTTTCTTTTCTTCTCCCTTTAATCCAAAAAACCACTCTGGAGGATGAAAATGAGTTTTTCTTATTCTCAATACTTTACCCCCTTTTAAGAAACACTCTGGATTACTTAACCTTATATGGGGGTGTGAACAAAAAATGATATGGGTACTCATTTTCATTATTAGTAATAGCCTTAATAAACATATTATATTTTTATTTATTAATATAGATAAACCGGATAGGCAAGACCCCCCCCCCCCCAAAATAAAATTACATTATATATTTTTTGTACCTTGATTAGACAATGTAATGTAATAATAATATATCAATATACATATCTATTGTTTATATACTAATAAAAACATATAATAACATTTATTTTTTATATAAATATTTTCTTGAAAGAAAATTAAAAAACAAAAAAACATTATGTTAATAAACATATATAAATATATAAAATAAATAAAACCATGAATGAATAATTTGATGATATTTATGAAATTATATGGGAAGTGACCTATTTGGGGAATATTCCAGGTTATATCCTTTCTTCCTATATTATATTTTATAATTGTGGGGACATTGCACACTCTAAGTGTGGGGTGGTACATTCCTATGTTAGCTTGGATTTTTATTATCTTTCTTATATTAACTTTTTTCTTACTATAGGGAATTTTTATTTTTATTTTTATTTTTATTTTTATTTTTATTTTTATTTTTATTTTTATTTTTATTTTTATTTTTATTTTTATTTTTATTTTCATTTTCATTTTCATTTTCAACTCTTATCTTTTTCATCTCCTTATATTCATCTTTTATTATGTTGGAATATTCATATTAAATGAACAATTCCCCGTATAATTTATTTAAAATTCATGATGAATTTCTGTATTTCACTTTGTTTTAACATGTTCTAAAAAATAATTTCACAAATATAATGTGATTTTTAGCATAAAATTAACATTGATGAGTGATTTTTAGAATATTTGGTTATTTTTTAATGATATAAATTATTATCATCTAATGAAACTGCTAATATGTTGATACCTCCTTTGTGATATTTTAATAGGAAAATTATAAAATTTAATATCTCCATAACTAAATGAAAAAACTAGGAAATTTGGGTCTTTTATACTTAATTTATGATATATATAAATTAAAATTAATGTTTTTAATCTTTGTAAATTTATTTTCCTATATTTTTCTTCCTTATCCGATCAATTAAGTTAATATAGTAGATTTAACTAGGGTTGATACCCAATATTATTGTAGAAAAAAAAATTAAAAATAATAATGCAATATAATATATAGGAAGAAACCAAAAAGGTTTGACTTATAAGAATTCTAAATTGAGTGGGTTTTGAAAATTCCACTGTAAATGGTATGGGTCTAGATCAGTAGAAAGAATCAGGTAAGCTAAAATATTTTAAGAGGACTTACCTTTACTAAATAAAAAGTTGAAATATAAGCATGAAATATTTTTCACACACACTAAAACACCTTGATATTTTAGTAAATATTTCTCTTTAATTAATTTTATTTCTTTGATAGCTTGCATTACACACAACACTCAGTTTAAACGAATCACAATATATTAGTTAAATATTATTACGTGACTATTATAATCAATCCATTAAATTGGAAGGTATGAATAATATTAACTAATTTATATGATATATAAAAATATCCTTATCAATATAATTATTTATGTTAATTATTGGGAAACAATCATTCAATTTGTATCAAAGTTATATTTTTCTTAAAAAATATTTCCTTTAAAATGATTTGTATTGATTATTGTGAGAAAATATTATATTTAATTTTTAAATATTAAAAAAAATTAAATTCATAAAACTAACTAAATTATTGAAATAGTAATATAAAAACTATATTGGTTCACTTTCTATGAGTTTTATAAAAATATTGATTTTCTAGTGAATAGTGAAAAATTCCGATTTTTTCTAGAAAACTATACTTTTATTTCAAGAATGTAAAAAGGTCAATTTTATCTAAAAATTGATAAAAAGTAAAATTAAATCTATTATATTTTAAATAATCAAATTAAGTTTATTTTAATCAATCTTTTGTTTAAATGTTTTGTAAAGACATATGTATATGGAAAAAGGATGTTTTTTTTAGGAAAAACTATTTTTATGTGTGGAATGTGTTTTTGTATTAATAAATTAAATTAATCCCTAAAAGTTAAATATTTTAATAGAATTAATATATTATATATTCATTATAATTTGTTAACATTCATTTTATATTTTTTATATGTGGTATAAGAATAAACCAAGTTTTGTTATTAAAAATGTATTCTACTAAAAAATAACTTTCATCAGGTTTTGCATGCTTATTTTTAAATTAATTTACTCCATTTATATGTATTTAATTTTATAAAATGGATTAAATATTTGTAATTAGGATTTTAAAATTACTTCAATATTCCCATTTTATTTTTGACCAATATGAATAGTAATTGTGGTAAAATTTATCACCTCAGTAAAGGGTAAATTGGGTTAATCTAGATTAAAAATAAGTGATAAGGCCATAATTTTTAATCATAATTATTATTGGATGAACATAATTCTAACCTTAACACAAAAGACTCTAAAATGATTTGTTTAATTGACACTTGACTATGAAAATAACTTATATATTATTTAAATCAAAGAAAGTGATAAAAAATCACTCTCTTAGTTATAAATATTCTTTATGTATTCACATAGGAAAAAATAGTTTTGAATAAATATTAATATTAATTTTTTTCATAACTAAATTATTTTTAAGATGTTAATTTATTTATAATTTCTAGGTCTTATATAATTACCTTAAATTCATACACAACACCAAAACTGTATTTATTCAATTAATGGAAAAATAAAATAAATGATCCTGAAAATATTAAGTGATATAGTTTGAGTAATTTATAGTGTTACATCAATTTTATAGGCTTATATGAAATATTTTTATTGTGTTAAAATATTATATTATAATTAAATATTTTTATTTATTATTTTTAAATCAAATTAAATGAATATTTTAAAAATATACAATAATGATATTTTATCAAAATAATATTTTATTAAATCATTTAAAAATCATAAAAAAATGAAATAAGATAATTTTGACATTATATCATCTAAAATGTTGTATATTTTCCATTTAAGATCCAATTTTCACCTTATAAGTAAAACATACAAGCCTTTATTATTGAAAAAGGTGTTACCGTAGTTTAAATTAAAATTGGTTAACTAAGGGTTAATCAAAATGATAAGGTTTAAAATTACACAAAAACATGTATAAATTATTTGGTTTATGGGATTTTAACCCTATCCAAACTTATCTTTGAATACTTAGTCATCTTTATTTGTTTTTTGGGAATAAATTTATTATAATTTAATCTTTTAAGAAATTCTGAAACTTCCTCTCACCTTAATGAAAAAAGGGAACTTAATCCCTAGTTTATTTACACCACTATAAGCCTTTTATATCAACCAAACCCTAAATATTTTAATTATTAAATTTTATAACCACATTATAGATGTTTTATTCTTCCCAAAAGACCAACCCCATAGCCCTTTAGAGGAGATCTAAAGGAGTCATTTTAACGAATATATAATCACCTTAACTGATCATTTTATTTTCTAATTTTATTTAAAAACCATAATTATGTGATATTTATCAAAAAATAATATCTTAAATATAATGAATAGTATAAAATTTAGTTATTAATTTTAAATTTTCATTATAAACTCTTTTTCCCATCAAATGAGAAGTGAAATTATTGCTCGTGTGTACGTATGTCTTACCATCTCCACGTAGAGATACAATTAATTTTTTTCATAACCATATTTTATGGATGGGTTTAATATTTATATATGATATTTATGAAATTATTACACCTTTTAAATTTTTATATCACATCTACCTACTTACCTTAAAAACTATTGGAAAATAATAACATTGATCGTGAGTACGTGCAGAATTCCACCTCCAAGAAGTGATGTGATTTTTTTTTCATTTATGATTTAATTAGAATATAATAAGGGTGTATATAATGAATATTATATATATATATATATTATAATAATAATTCTATAAAGTAGATTTATTTTTTACCTTTCTTTCATTCTGTTTATCAAAAAATGGAAACAATGATCATGCGTACGTACGGCCTACTGTCTCCATGAAAAATGTCATACATTTTTTTTATCTCTAATTTTATGAATGAATATAAAAATATATATAATTAATATATTTCATTCATGGTAAAAATTATATATATTATTTAACTATGATCAAAATACAATGACTAAAACAACTGAAGAAAAAATATACCTGAAAAATGAAATAGATATCACCCAAAATAATGATTTTAATAAATAATTGTTAAAAAATGGATAATAAAAGTTTATAAGTAAACAATATATGATATAATATATATGAGTATGGTTATATAATAGATTAATAATAAATCTATATTTATTATACAGGATATTATAATGCGTACGAAGTCGAACCGAATGAAATGGATTTTCATCTCACTTGTACTTCTCTAGGACACATTCTTTATACACCTCTTGTTTATTTTATATGGTGTATATATTACCCACTAATTTATTTTAAGATTGTTATTATGAAAATTATGGGGATTTAAAAATACATCTAAAGCTATTTCTATAATGGGACTTATTATTCAAAATTTGTCAAATGGTAAGGGATTTATGTTATAATATCAATGTTTATGAGGATTGCTTATGATGATGTTTTAAATGATGAAATATAATGATATATATCTCAAGATACACACGTATTTTCTTATAATATGGTTATTTATTTAAAATACATGTTATCTTTTCATTTTCCTCATCTTATGGACCCAAGAGACCAAAAAATTGTTTTTAATTAAAATTGACTACATTTTTATCTTAGGTTGAAAACTCATTTTCTTCCATATCCATGTATTTTAAAAAACTAGTACCCCCCCCCCCCATTCAATAGAATGTTAATTCATTTGTGGTATATTTAAAAAAATAGTAAACTCACTTTTGAAAATAAAATAAAAAAATAAATTGTAAATGTATCTTGTGAAATATATTTAATATATTTTATTAATTAATGTTATTTAGTAAAAATATATAAAAATTAATTAATTTATATATTTTTAGTTTTATTATAAAATGGTTTTATATATATCATTTGTAGTTTTGGTGTCTTTTTATATCATTTAAAAAATGTAATACAGATATTGTAGTACAAAATAACACATATGTGACACACATAATTCATGATACATTGATCATAGAACAGTAATATGAGACAAATATACATCTATAAATATTGTTATGAGATTATTCAAAAAAAATTATATTTATATAGGATATTAAACTCTAATTTTAGATAAAAACTAAATGAAACACATATCATGCATTAATTGTATATTATAAAACACTAATAATTCACTAGATTTTGAAAATTGATTTTGGAGGTAAAACAAAAATGAGTAAAAATTCAGTTTTAATTTTGATCATAACTAAATTTTCTTTAAAAATAGTTCTTAGTATAGTAGAATCCAAATCAAGTGAATTTTCAACATTAAAGCCTTGTAAAAAAACTTTCCTATTGAAAAATTCAATAAATGTATATTCATGGATTAGATTAGACATCTCATATCACGTAATGAAATAAGAAAATAGGGAAAACTAAGGTAAAAAAATCCAACACAAATAATAATTTCAAAAATATGAAAAAGGTTACACTAACAAGAATAACTAAATCTCATGACATAGAATAATTTACAGTGAAGGATGGGAGTTTGTTTAGGAGGAAATTAAGAGTCTTAAAAAGATACGAGTGAAAAAAGCATATAATCTCTACATGTATGAGACTTTAGAAGATAAAATATTGATTTTTTACAATCATATTGAGAAATAAATAGAGCAGAATGGCGAAAAATATTTAAAATGATTTTTATTTGATTAGGGTTTTTAAATGATAAAACCAAAGTTAGTTTTATTTATTTCCTGGAGAAACAAATTGAAATAAACTTGAAATTTTTGGAGGTTTCATTTCACTTCAAGTTATTTTTATTCAATTTTATTTTTTAATCCAATATAAATCATTTATATTGAATCTAAAAAATTACATCCAATTTGACTACTAATTCATTACAAATAATACCAAAATAAAAGATATAAAAACTATATAACCAATAGAATTAGAGAATATGTTCCATCTTAATTCATGATCATTTCATAAAAAAATTAAAAATCAGTACAACTAAAATTCAAAACTGTAGAATAGAAATGAATAATTAAAACCATTTACCATGATAGAATGACTTTACATGTTTTTTTTGGAGGTTTTAGCATTATAAAAATCAGACCATATCGCTTGCATGTATTATATTTCTCAACCTCCCTTTCTGATGTTTTCCCTTTGATATCATCCTATAGATAAAATGGAAGAACAAAAAAACATTTTGAATGCTAAAAAAAATTAATTGTAGTTAATATAAATAAAAGGTGATAAATTAATTCAATTAATGATTAAGATATTCAATAGAGAAGAAATTAAATTGATCAATTGATACTCTTGATAAAAAATATTTTATAATTATATATCAATAAAAACATGATAATTTCTAAACACGGATAGGGAGAGTAAAGGATATAATTTTAAAATACAAATTCACCAAATGAAAAATATATATTTCATGGTGTTGGTAGTCCATATAAATCAACAATAAAAATTACCTTGTATTTAGGCACTATGAAAGCCTATACAAAAATGAAAATTCTAGAAAAATAGGACATCGAACACCCACTTCATAGAGGGAATACATTAGAAAAAAAGGTATGGGTTTTTTTATGCACAATAGATGATACAATTACTTATCAATGTGAAAACAATTCAATATTCATAACCTAGTAATAGAAACATTAACAAAAAAATTCTTGAATAATTAGAAAAATTAGTAATATTCAACTGAAGTGGAATAAAATTTGTTGATGAATATCGACAAAGTGATACCTCATCCTACCTAGTAAGGGTATCATATCTATACTCATCCCCAAAATGATGATTGATTGTCAGTGTGGGAACCCTATTGAAAAACACTCCCTAATTATAAAGAGTGAAATAATGGTATTAGGTTTCAATGAATAAGAAAACAAATGATATAAGTTCAAATAATTACAATAAATATAAAAATATATTTCATTTAAGAAATTTCTATTATTTTCAACAAATCTAACATCCAAAAGAAGATGTAACATGGAACCAATACAGAAATATAAACCTTCTATGATAAATTTGATTAAGAAAAAATAGATATGAAGTGTGAAAATGATGATCAATAATTTATAGAGAAATCCAAAAAAATGTGGGAAGTTTTATTATCTTCAATAAATATCGAAATAATATATGAATTTTTGATTAATTTAAATAAATATTACCTCAATAGGTTTCCATCGCACAGAACCAATAAAGAAATTCACGTCTTCTTTGATAGATTTGAAAACGAAAAATATGAGAAAAATAGAGAAAAGATGATGAATAATTTCAGTAGAGGGGGTATTGACATACTCTAGATGAAAAAACATAAGAAAACGGGTTAGAATACATCATAATAAAAATAGAAAAAAATAAGAAAATAGGTTGGAATATGTAAAAAAATATCGCATATATATAAGTTTGATTAATTTTAAATAATTTTACCTCCACATGAAGTTATTGTGAATCTACAACAACTACCTCTATTGAATATTTTATATATTTAATTAATTTCATATCAAGAATTCAAACATAGACCTTGAGAGTATCATAATTTTCAATTATTATGTCACTGATTAGCTTCTAAGTATCTAAAAATTTAACAAAGGAAATAATAAATGTAATAGAGAAAAAAAAATTAATAAATCAAATTAAAGTTTTCATACATATTAAAAACAAATAAATGTTATAGGAAACAAAAAAAAAATACATTTCACATGAAAATGGTAATTCTAAGTAACCAATAATTATTTTTTTGGAATAAATATATATCACATTCAACTATAGAAGCATTCGATGCAATTTAATAGAAATTAAAAGGTATGTAACATGATGTTGGTAGAAAAATTTCTTAATAAAATTAACATTCATATGTTTTTAATAGAAAATAAAACAAATTGTAGTTAAGAATAATGTACCAGAATGACTCCAAGACATAATAGTTTGGTCCTAGTGGTGAGGGTGGTGTGAAAGTGATACCAATAAAATAACCATTCATGTTGTCTGAAAAAGTTGACACTTATGAGAAAATAAAACCCAATGAAAATAAGAAAAAAAATTAAATAAAATGTATTATATGAAATAAGTCAAAAAAATTAACACTATCAAAGACGAATCTGACCATTATGAAGATAATAAATTGAAACAAATAAATATTATCCAATGAAAATCGTAGAGTCTAAGGTTTTGAAATCAAGTAAACTCTACTCTCTGGTAGAAATCATAGGGTGTGTAACCAATCATGGTTTATATGTTTTCATATTGAACATGATTATGTCGATGTGTATTATAAAAAATTAGAGTTAATTGATACCCCAACAACTGAAATCGAATGGAAATTTAATGAAATAGTACAGTCTTCATTAAAATTAATGCTACCACAAGACAATCAGAAGTGGTGGGTCATGGAGCACTGACCAATGAGATGTGAAGGAGAACCTAGAATGTGTAAAGTCTACATAAATATTATATAGTGAGTCGAAGAGTTGGTTAGCCCGGTCGAAGAGGCATAAGAGTAGGTGGGAAGCCGAAAGGTAGAGGTGGGAAGGAAGAAGGCAGAGGTAGAGATTTATTGTGGGAGATAGATATTTACACCTAGTGGAGGATTGGAAATGGGAAGTATAGAAATAGGTAGTTGGAAGGTAGATAAGGATGTGGAGGTGGGTAATCGTAAGTTGGATTTAGTTAGTCAGAAGGTAGAGGTAGATATTTTTAGTGGTAGATAAATATTTACACCAAGATGAGGGTGAGAAAAGGGGAGCACAGGAATGGGGAGTGGGGGGAAGGGTAGTGGGGTAGCGGGGGAGGGAGAGAGTGGTGTAGGGAGATGGAGGTAGGGATGGGGAGATGGAGAGGGAGACATGGGAGAGGGGGAGTGGGGGAGTGTGGGAGTGGATAGGGATATGGGGATAGGGAGACATAGAGGGGGACTAGGGAGTTGGGGGAGTGGATGGATGTTGTCAGGGAATGGGAGGGTTAGTGGGGTAGGGACCATTTTGAGGGAATGAGTGAAGAAGGATATGACATGTGTAATTAGATCCACGAGTTTTAGTAATAATAACAGATGTTTTAAAAATATTTTATACAATTATCCCATGATTTTTTAAAGGTATTTTTACCCAAATTTTACTTTTTAAAAATGGTATGAAAGGAATTTTCATGTCGTTTTCTGAACAAGGTACTTTTTGACTATTTAAAAAATTGTGAAAGTCATGTTTTCTTTTAACTCATACATCATGAACGCAATTTCCCACCAGTATGACTACTCAATGATTTAAATCATCCCTTATGAGTTTCCTTGTTTATTATTAGAGAAAATGTTTTCTATAATATTTTGGAAATTTTTATATTTTAAACAAGTGATTTCAAAATGGAAATGTTTTTTTCTCTCAAGACTTTATTAATGATCTTTTAATTGTATTTCTATTCATCAAAGACAAGAACCCTTGATTTCAATTATGCTTTTATGGGGATATAATCCAAGTATACCCTCCTTATTCTTTATCTGGATGGTTTATGTTGATAAAGAAAATATTTTTATGAAAATAAATCATTTTCCATGGGGTATGCTATGATGAAATGATTAATTGTTTATGAAACCAATTTTTTCCATGGGTTATTATATGATTAAATGTTTACAAAACCCATTTATTTTCATGGGTTTGAATATGATGAATGTTTTATGAATATTTTTCACACATATGTATGATTTTAATTATGTGATTTTGGGGTCTTATATATCCCTTAAATGCATTGGGTAAATATTAGTATCTCCTGAGATAGATAGGACTAGAATTAGGATTGAAACTAGTTCAGTAAGGGAATCTATCCACTATGATAGTCTTGGGAGTGAACCTTGACTACTATAATATTTTGGGGACTGAATCCATACCACTATTACATTCTGAGAAATAATCCTTGAATACTAATTAAATTATTTTCTATTCTTATGTGTATGTCGAAAAATTATGCCTTATGCCAATGATATTCTCTCATGGAACATGTTCTTTAATTCCTTTATGATTCATATCTTGTGAATAATTAATATTTATGCCATTACTAAAGATTATAATTTATGATATATAGGTTATGATTTTCAATTGTTATGCTCATGTAATCATACCTTTATTTTTATGTTATTCTCAAGTGATCATTGATATCTCCATTGTTTACCCTTTCTGAGAATCAAATCTAACCCTTCCTTATACTTCATTTCTTAGGTTAAGAAGAAATGTTTTGTGTGTAATATGTCTAAGAAGGCTGATAATTATGAAGATCAAAGTGAGAGATGATATAGAATTATAACGAGAAAGTTTTTTATGTCACTAATTTTCCAAATATAATAGACCTATATTATTATGACATGGATCATTATTTTATGTAATGAATATTTATCTATTAAAATGTAATATCAATTTATTAAAAAGTATGGGTCACAATAGTCATTATAAGAGAAAGGTTTAGTTAAACTTTAGAAACTAAGATGAGAAACACTTATTTAGAACCCTAGGTATAGGTCTAAATGTAGGATATAATCATAATGTTTTGGTAATGATTGTAAATGACCTAGGTTAAACCAAAGGTATCATAAAAGAAGGTTTTATGATTTAAACATCCTTTAAATGATTTTTCAGGATTATTTTGTTCCCCGATATGATTATTGTTACTCGTACTATAATTTTTGGTTTTGTTAAATGGATGGAACTTGAAGGAATTGAGTTAATGTTCAATGTAATGGTTAACAAAATTGTTATCCTCACGAGAAACCAACTAAAATAATATATGGAACGTTAAACCTTGTGATTATTCCTAATCATCAATCATGTTATACGATTAACAATCTAAAATTTAGTGAGTTCAATAAAATACCTAATAATATAAAGATGGAGTTTTGTAAAGAATGTATAGGAAATAAGATTCATCTTACAAAATGTATAGAATTTGGGAAGATGAACTCAAATGAATGTCTCATAGGAACAAGGAGATGTTCTAATTTTGTAAAATAAGGAAAAAAAGAAAGTAATTTCTAAGTAAAAAATGAAAATTTAAATTAATATAATTAATTATAATAATAAACATTATAATGTATCCTCAATGGTTCAATGTTTTAAATGTGAAAAGTATGGGAATTATTCAAATCTATCTCCTAGGGGTAATTTCTAGAAGATAATCATCAAGGTTTTATAAGTAATAGTTTTACAGATGATGACCAAGAGACTAAGAATGACTTATGAAATGTATAGGATTTTTTAAATGTATTTCTTATGTTAAAATTAATAATCATAATTAAATTGAAGTTGATAAATATTAATACATTATTCAAATTTCATATTATATAAAAGAAGTATTGGGTAATAAGATGATGAATCATTATTAATGGTTCAAGAAGAAAGTGGGATGATTGAAGTGTTTATGAATTTGGATTCAATAGTTATATTTTATTAGTGTCATACTAATGATATTATGGTTATAAAATATTGAAACTTATGAGGATTTTTATAATGTAGTTTTTATTTAAATATTTTAAAACATATTTTGAATGGTACTAATAACATAGAAAAGTGATTTAGTAGAAAGTTGATATTTTTAGAGAACATATGATTAAGGTAAAGATAAATCTTAATATATTTCTAATGTTGAGTTAATAATTTTTAGTTTGGATAGAGATATAATTGATAATGATTTTATTGGTAATCATGAAATTGGTTTGTGATTTGATAAAAAAGAAACTTAGGTCATTTTGATGAAGTTTACTTTATTTTTGGATTTATAGAAAATATTCAATTATTATGAACTTATTTATAGAATAAGGATTGTGTTTATTTTTGAAACATATATGTCTTCATGTGATGTTAACATAACTGTTACTGATATTATCATGGGTTTATAGGTTAATAGTTGATCATAATTTCAAATGCATCAAAACCCCATTTTAATGTTTTAAGTTATGGGATTATGATACTCTATTAATGTTTAAATATCCTTTAGGGTTGATATATGATTTTATGATGAGTTAATTATGGACTAATGGATAGTTTAATATTGATAATCTTGATGGTTGAATATGGATTCATGGAAAATTTTATATTTTTAGAGATATTTATAGTCAAGTTAAGGATGTCCTTTTAGGTTAGTATCTATATTAGATTTATGATATGTTAATGATGTTCACTATTTTTCAACATTATATAGTAATTTATTATGGTGATTAATGATATTTGGGAGATGTTTCACTGGGTTGGGGTATAGGTAAACCTAAGGTTTAATAGGTGATTTATCATGAAATATTATTTGGGAAGAATGAAATTAATTTTTTTAGAAGATATAAGCTGAAGGGTTTGATATATGTTAAGGTTATTGAGGTAATTATGGTTCTGGAGATTAATTTTGTATTTATTCATATGGTGGTTTGTTCATTATTGAGAAATATCTTGTGATAATAACTTTTTTTGGGTTAATGTGTGAAGATAGGGGGAATATATTCATATACTTTTTTTATTTGTTATATGTTGATTTTAGTGGATTAGGTATAGAAATTCATCTCAAATACTCATCGTTTGGACAAACAGATTATATTTGTGGTGGAAATTGATTAAATATTGAAATTATACTTGTTAAGTAAGTATATTTCCTTATTTTATTAGTATATATGGTAAAGGAAGACCTAAACACTAGGAAAAGGATATTAAGACAAAAAAATTGTCCTATAACCTTTAATTTTGATGAATTGATGGTCTTTTAACCCCTCACTGATTCATGGTTTTGTCATTTTTTAATTTCTCCTCACAATGTTTTCTATCACTATCTATTTGTCCTTGGGCATTATTTTTTGGTTCCATGTACACTTTTTCACTTACCACTTATGTTCTCATATTTGAGAACCTAGTTTGAGGGTGACCTTCTTACTTCCCTTTCCCTCATTTTTAGTTAAGTTATATTAATACTTTTAACGATGTGGGTTTTTTAAAAAAAGAACTTTTCAAATGTCAGACTTTTTATTACTAAGAACAAGTTCAAATTTCAAAGACATAATTTGTTAGATGTGGGAGAATGTAACACCTAATTATTTTAGAAAAGAAAAATATCTCTAATTAATTTTATTTCTTTGCTAACTTATGTTACATATAATACTGATGTTTCCCTTGAAATCCGGGGATGACCGCCCTGATGGGAGGTTCAAACATTCTGATCGGTTTCTAACGGGTTTGTTCGTAGAACCGGAAACATCCAATGATTCCATATCCATTCAGACCTACTTTCCAAAGGTAGGTGCTCATTAGTTTATGGACTGATGAGGCTTAGGAATTTTCATTGGTCGAGAGGATGGGAGGTCGGACTCATCACACCTTTATTAGGGGAATTATTGTCTACTCTGGGACTCTCTTTATAGATTTCAGTTATGTTCATGAATCCTTATTACATTACCAAATATAAAATGAGTTTTCCTTTAGATCTGACAATCAATGATCGATATATAGGAAATTTAGAGAATATTTTATATGTATTCGAGGTTCTTTATCGATAGAGAATCATCTGTATTTATTAGAGATTCTTGTTCAATGGTACCCTTAGACACATTTATATAGAAGTATCTTGGTCATTATGATGACCATGCTGGTTTTAAAACCACTCAGTGGGGCACTTGAAGTTTATTTTCATTCAGAAGGAGATGAATTATTTCAGAGTTGGGATCGAACCCACAGATGGGCTACCTATGTATCCTTTGTTTTAAAAAAAGTAATCAGAACCCATGTAGTTCGAGTAAGGGAGTATGATGTTTATGATTGATGGCTCAAAGAAGGATGTCATAATTACTTTTACACTATAAGCTCACGTGAGTCATGCTCGGTGTGAGAAACAAGAGGTATTGGTAAAAATTAGACAATTGTGCCATGAAAGATGCAATCATAAGAAATAATGTGCGGCTTATGTATGTATGACTGCCCAGAATAAATGAAGGTTAGGATTTACTTTAGGGAAGAAATCCAAGAGCAGGGTCCATAAAGGTATATGTGCTTCATGGAGATTTTGAATACTCTAACTTCGGGCTTACTCTTGAAAAGGAGGCCCAAATTAGGAGAGGACTTATGATTGGGTTTTACTCCTCAAAAGGAATCCCAGATCAAAGGTAAATTAGGACTGGTTAAGAGAAATTAAGACTGGAGCTTACTCTTGAGGAGGATACCCATATTAAGAGATTTGAAAAATTAAGGGACTTGGGGCTTACTCCTGAAGAGGATGCCCATGTTTGGACTAGGGTTTACTCTTGAAAATGAGGCCCAGGTTAGGGGATCTGGGGCTTACTCCTAAGGAGGATGCCCAAATTAGAGGACTTGGGGCTTACTCTTGAAGAGGATGCCCAAATTAGAGTACTTATGACTGGGGATTATTCCTGAAAAGAAGACCCTAGGTTAAGGATTCTCTCATCTTAAAGGATCAGGTTGAATGAATGAAATCTCAATCTTTAGTGACATAAAGATGTGTAAATCACTAGGTTTTGAGAGATATTCCATAGAATTCCATTTAGATAAGGAATCAAAATCAAGAAATCATGTCATAAATGGATTTGAAGAGTGTCTTGAAGACTGAATCTTGAATAGGAAAGGTGGAATGGCTTAAGAGGGGTGAAATGGGCAAGAAGGTCACCCAAAAATGTAGGGGCGCGCAGGTACTGCGTGGGTGCGCAAGTCCTGGTCGTGCAGGTATGCCTGTGCGACATATGGGGTACTTGCGTGATGGTTAACCAGCAGGGTAATACTTGAGCGCCTCTTGATTAAAGCCTTTAGAATCCTCTTGAGGTTCTTCCAAAAGAGGGGTGTGCAAGTTCTATTGAAGGGGTAAGGCGGCGCGCAAGTTTGTCCTTTTCCCTTACGGGCTGGCCACTCAGGCGCGTAAGTGTTGAGGATTTTCAACACTTAGGCCTTCCTCCCCCTCTTTAGATCTCCCGTTCTAGGTAAGAAATTACCTTAGAAGTGTTTTGGAAGCTTTGAGAAGAGACTAGGGCGCCGGGAGCTCAAATCTGAGTTTCTGGAAAAAAATCCTCCTCGAATGGGGGGCCCACAGGGTCTATTTATAAGAAGGAGAGGACCCCGGGCGGTTATCACTTAGGTCGTGCAAGTCACTTGCGCGACCACTGGGCGGCGCGCAAGTATACATGTGCTACCATTGTAGAACTTGCGTGACCCTTGTGCAACATTATTCTTATTCCTTCCTCTGTCAATTTTTGATATTTGTCCAAAGGTTGAATCAATTTGAGCTCAGATATTCCACTTTTCCGATCATTAGATTCTGTGACGAAAGGAGCGTCAACAAAAGTCCCCCCTCAGAGTTGGATCCAGAGAGAATAGAGGATTTGACTCTGACGAAATCGAGAATCACAGGGAAATTGGGGCGTGCAAGGTAGGGCGTGAAAATCAGCTTTGGGCGTGCAAGGCCTGACGCGTAGGGATACGGCCCTTGATTGCGCAGGGTATGGCGCGCAGGGTCCCAGCCGCGTCTATAAATAGAGGGCCTCACTTCCGTACAAGTATATGGATTTTCGGATTTCAAACCTTCGATCTCTCGCCATGCATGTCACCTTAGCCGCGCAGGTTGCACTGTTTTCTGATGTTTCTTTGTTGTCGCACTGTTGTATAGGTATTTGTACTTGCGCGACTTATACTTGCTCGTAAAAAACTAGCGCGGCACACGGACACTTGCACGTCAAGTTTTAGACTTGCGCGCCTTAATTCCTTAGCCGTTTTTTCGAATTCTTTCACAAATTTTATGAAAAATAAACCCATTTAAGAGTTAGTTTATTCAAATTTTGTATAGATTCAATGGCTCCCAAGGGAATTAAAACGGCTGATGAACTGGCTAGCAAGTGTATTGATGACATGATTAACATCATTGGCCATGATTATTATGATATCTGCGATAGCACTCTCCCAGATTTGGCAAAGTACTTGAAGAAATATCATATTAATTTCCCACAGAGCATCTACCTGCCTCTATATGTTCATGGTCATCTGCAAGGAGTCAATGTTCCAGATGCAAAGAACTATATGCCTAAAATGTAGCTGCACTGCTACTCCTCTATTTTGGTTATGTTGTGCATTAAGAGCAACAATAATGGTGTGAACTTCCAAATTCTTCCTCCATGTCATTTTTTTTGTAGATACAAAAATGGAAAACCCATGGGCTGAAATGTTTTCCACTGTTGATTGGTGGAGAGAAGACAAACATGGTATTAGAGAAATATCTAAAAAGAGTACTCTCTCCAAATGGCTCTTTACTTCCAATGCTCCATTCTCAAATCCATGTATCCATCTTCCAAGTCTCTTGGACATAAACAGAGTCAATGTTTGATCAGTAGAAAATTTTCTCAAACCACACTCAAGAACATCCTTTTACAATTGTTCCAAGAAGAGCTGGTATCACTGCATCTCTTATTGTATCCAGTTGAATGAATGAATTCCAGGTGTTTGCTGATGAAGCTCGGGATTCCGTAAAACAAATGAAGAGTTATGTTGAAAGCCTCTTGTAATTCTTGAAAAAGAGAAGAGACTCCAATCTGTGGATGTCCTTCTAACTCTTGTGCATCAATGAAAAACACTTTCACCTTCACTCATTTGTACCTGCATTCTCTTTTGCTACATGCTTTAGATTTTACCTAAGCCAATGGGCCTAGCAAGCATAGTTTGATTTTTACTAGGATTAATGTAAATAACCCTATAAACTTGAAACCTTTTAATTTCTCAATGTTACTTAAATCATAAAAAATGTATGTTTAGTGAGCTGGGAACTTGACTTTTATTCAGATTTCCCTTGCCTTTTGTGGGCAGTTTAAAGTCATGCACGTCAGACATAAAAAGGCTAATGTTTAAGGTCGAAATAGCTTTGACCGAAATGGATTAGAATTGACTCAATTCCTTGAAAATTCATCTAAAAACATATTACCATACTCAAGTATGAGGGAAAATATGTAAGCTATGAATTAAGAATATTTGAATCTGAGGAATGACATGAAAAAGAGCTAAAAGGAATTAGAAGAATTAGTTTCCAAGAATGAAGTTACCATTATTTAACAAACCCGTTAGGGGGTTGAATTATGCAGGGTCACCTAAGGGCATTGGCTGCATAGTTAAATAAAATAGTATCTTTTGGATAACAAGTCTGTTATGTAGACTGTTTATGCAAGGCCGCCTATGGGCACGTGCTGCATAGTCAGGCAAAAGAACTCTCGGAAATTTACTTTCCTAGTGCTAAAAGCCAGTGAAAGTTTATGGAGATTCAAATCTTCCAAAGTATAGAGTTTGCTTTATAGAAAGAGGTACCTGAATATGGAGAAGATATTTCCAAACAAGATTATCAAATAACTGGATAAATATCACTCTTATGAAGGTCTAACCCAAACGTAGGGAAGGAGAATATAAACCATAGACTTGAATACTTTCAGATCATGAAAAAGGATATGGGACAAATATGTTAAGGATGGCTATTTTTGCGGATCCCTACATACTGTCATTTAAGACAAATAAGTACAAAAGAGGCATTCTTCCCAAGAATGAAGTTACCACTATCCAACAAACCCGTTAGGGGGTTGAATTATGCAGGGCCACCTAAGGGAATTGGCTGCATAGTCAAATAATAGTATATTTTGGCTAACAAGTCTGTTATGTAGACTGTTTATGTAAGGTCGCCTATGGGAACGTGCTACATAGTCAGGAAAAAGAACTCTCAGAAGTTTGACATTTTTGTGACTACAAGTCATGAAAAGGGTTATGAGGATCAAAAAATATTTAAGGTTAAGATTATGACACATAAAGATGGGTATTTTTCAATGTATACAGAGATACACAGATCAATGCTAACCATAATCATGTTGTGGCTGGGTCCTGAATTGAAATGTTGGAATTCACTACGTATCCCATAAGGATGAGAATCAAGCCATATGTAGTTCTTAAACTACAGTTTAATGTCTTTTGGGACAAAAGGATTAGAGATCTTAGTTTAGGGTCATAGATCTTGGACCATTATAAGAAATACACAGTGTGTGTTTTCATGGGGACTTTTCAGCCAAGGAACTGAAAATGGAAATTGGGGTTAGGCCCAAAGACTTGGGGCTGGATTCGAGGGACACTCGAACGTTCCTATGTGTCCCATAAGGATGGGAATCAAGCCCACATAGTTCAAGAAATGCCCTTTATACAAATTTGGTTCGTACATGTGAAGGGTGAAAGGGGACTTTAGTACAATGATGGTTTAACCCAAGATAAAAGGTTTGGTCATTTCCATGTATGCATATAGTCTTTTAAATGAAACATGACTGAAAATAAATGTAAATAATGATTCCTTCTCAAGTGAGGGTATCAATGAACATTGTAGTTTATTGTCATACTGGACAAAAGTGTTGTATAGTTTAATGTCGTATAACAAGGACGAAAGTGAACCAATGTAAAGATATTGATTCTAGGGGCGGTTTCACGAATCAACACCGTATGAGATAGAGGTAAACTGATGTGAAGAGATTGGTTTTGGTCTTGAACCTTGGGAGGTTGCCTACATACCCAGCCTAGAAGGCAAGGATCAAAGTCCGTGTAGTTAAATTAAAGAATGAATTAATGATCAAGTTGTTCTTAGGGACAATGACCTAAAAAATGATGTTTTTGGGACTTACACATGGTTAGTGGCCCAAAGAGAGTGTTATGGTTGAGGTTTTCTCTAAGATCACATGAGTCATACTTGGTGTGAGAAACAAGAGGTAACAACAACCTTAACGATGCATAGTTTAATGTCATGTAGGACATATAAAGGGACTATGCAGTTTAAAGTCTTACAGTTAGGACAACTGGTGCTGCACAGTTTAGTGTCATGTAGTAGGGAAAAAATACAGTTTAATGTCATGTAGGATGTATCACGGACTTTCTGTACAGTTTAGCGTCATGTAGTTAGGACGATGGGGACAATAGAGTTTAACGTCATGTTGGACGAAAGGGGGATTGTGCAGTTTAATGTCATGTAGTGGGGACAAAATAGTACACCATTTAACGTCATGTTGGATACATTGGGGATTTTTTCCCATAGTTTAGCGTCATGTTGGATGAAAGTGAGAATAGTTTAAGGTCATTTTCATGGACCGTGGATGGTGTAGTTAAATTTCATGCTGGAAAAAAGTGTAGTTTAAGGTCATACAGAACATTTGATGATTATGTAGTTTAACATCTTTCCGGACGTAAGGGACTTTTATACAGTTTAGCGTTATATAGTTAGGATGTCACAGTTTAACATCTTGCTGGACGTAAGGGACTTGCAAATAGTTTAGGGTCATATGCATGGACCGTTGATGATGCATTTTAAAGTAATACAGGACCTAGTTGCAGTTTAAGGTCATACTGGACCATTTAGGGAACTTTTTCACAGTTTAACGTCGTGTGGGACGAAATTAATACAAATAGTTTAAGGTCATATGTATGGACCGTTTCTGTATAGTTTAACGTCATATAGGAAGGATGAAAGAGGGACTTTGCAGTTTAATGTCATGCAGTGAGGACATCACAGTTTAACATCATGTTGGACCAAGTTGCAGTTTAAGGTCATACTGGACCATTTTGGAGACACAGTTTAACGTCATGTTGGACCAAGGGGGACATAGTTTAACGTCATGTTGGACCATTGGTTATGTATTTTAACGTCTTGCTGGACAGTTTTGTAGTTTAAGGTCATACCGGACCATTGTGGGATGTATTTTGTGTTTATACAAAATACTTCTTCAAAAATCTGGCATTGGTTGGAGTAGTGATGAGTTCTCCATCCATCGAGATTAATGAATAAGCTCCATTGGAGTAGACCCTATGTATTGAATAAGGTACTTCCCATTTTGGCTCAAGCTTGGGAGGTTTCTTTCCTGGTATCATTGGAGTTCTGAGAACTAATACCAATTCTCCCTGAGTGAATGAACGAAGACGAACTTTTTTATTAAAATCTCGTGCTATTCGATTCTGATAGACTTCCAAGTGGTGCAAAGTGCACAATATTTTCTCATCTAATCATTCCAATTCATTCAATCGCTTTTGAGATTGTTCATCTATAGATGATTGATCACAAATGGAAACTCTGAGCGAGGGTAGTTGAACTTCAATGGGCAAGACAGCTTCCGTTCCATATACCAATGAATATGGAGTTGACCGAGTTGCAGTGCGGGTGGTAGTCCGATAAGCCCATAAATCATGTAAGAGTTTATCAGGTCATGACCTCTTATCTTTATCCACCATCTTTTGCAGTATATTTGAAAGAGTCTTGTTAAAGGCTTCTATATGTCCATTGGCCGCTGCATGATACAAAGATGAATGGTTGAATTTGATGTTGTATTCTTGATACAACTTTTTCACCTCAAATGAATAGAAATTGGTGCCATTTTCCGTCAATATGGTATGAGGGACACCAAATCTGGTAAGGATGTTAGACTTGATGAAGCTAACAATGCATTTAGAACTGACTTACTTGATAGGTATTGCCTCTGTCCATTTGGAAAAGAAGTCAGTAGCAGTAAGAATGTACTTAAACTGCTTGGCCGTAGCCGAAGGGTAAGGTCCCCTTACATCCATTCCCCATGTGGCAAATGGACATGAGTATTTAGTTGTATGAAGCAACTCTGGAGGTTGATGATTGAAGTTGGCATGTACTTGGCATGAATGACACTTCTTTGTGAAATCGACACAATCTCGTATCATTGAAGGCCAAAAGTATCCAAGCCTTCGAATCTGATCAGACAGTCTATGTCCTGACTGGTGGGCACCACAGACTCCTGCATGCACTTCTCTCATGACAGCCATTGTCTCTTCACCATCAATACATCTGAAGAGAACTCCATCAAAACCACGTTTGTAGAGAATTTTCTCTAGGTGATATGGGCAATCATAAAGAGTAAAATTGACCACACGTCACCGGATTTGTTCTTTCTCAGCTCTATCAGGTGTAAGTGTTCTATTTTGAAGGTATTCCCTGATAGGTGACATCCATCCTGTAGTATGACCATACGGTTAAGGAATGGGAAAAATTTCATTAATTTCCTCTGTTCTGATTCGAACATAAGGTGAAATTGCATGACGGTGGGCAATACTGATGGTTTTCTCATCCCGATTTGGATCTGCCAGAGCTATGGCTATATTAACCAGTGCATCAGCTTGATCATTTTGTGATCTTGTGACATAAGAAAATGTTGGTTCCAAAGGGAATTCCTCCATTAACTCTCTGATTTAATCATACAAAGGTATTAGTTCTTATTTTCTGATGGCATAATACCCATTGACTTGTTTGATTACCAGGTCTGAATCACCTTTCACCTTTAAGTAATTCACTTGTGCTTGAAGTGCTAATTCCAAGCCTACAATGAGAACTTGTTATTCTGATTCATTATTGGTACCACCTTCCCACAATAAGAAGGAATAAGGTAACACTACCTTTTCTGGAGAAATGAGCACAATTCCTAAGCCAACTTTGTTGAATTTAGGATTTTCTATTTTCCTCCCTGTTGGACTTCTGGAAGCACTATCAAAATACATTTCCCATGCCTGAGGACTTTCTTGAATAGAGAAGACTTCCTCATCAGGGAGTTCAATATCTGAAGATTTGTCTTCCACTAAAGGGTGTTAAGCCAGGAAATCATCCAGAGCTTAGCCCTTTATCGCCTTTTGAGACACATACTGAATGTTGAATTGCTGCAAAATAACTGCCCACCTTGCCAGACGTCCTGTAAGCATTGGACGGCTAAGGATAAATTTGAGCGGGTTATTGCGAGATACCAATTAGACCTCGTGATGTTGTAGGGAGTGTCTCAACTTCTAAACTGCAAAGATTAATGCCAGGAAGCACTTATCAATACTTGAATACCGGGTTTCTGCTTCAAGCATGGTTCGAATGAGATAGTAGAGGCTTTTTCATTCCCAGCATCATTCTTTTGAGCAAGAAAGGCACCCAATGATCGCTCTAGAGCTATCACATAGAGGATAAGTGGTCTTCTATCAACAGGTGGCATGAGTACCGGTGGACTCAAGAGGTATTTCTTGAGAATGTCGAATGCTTCTTGACATTCTTCAGTCCACTGGTAAGTGACTCCCTTCTTCATCAATTTGGTGAAGGGTAAACTTTTGCTTGCCAAATTGGCGATGAAACGCCGAATATAGGCTAAGTTTCCTTGAAGTCCTCTTAATTATTTCAAATTTAGAGGAGGTGACATATCAAGTATCGACTTGGTCTTCTTAGGATCGACTTCAATACCATGATGGCATACAAAAAAGCTGAGAAATTTTCCTGAGGTTACCCCAAAAGCACATTTTAAGGGGTTTATCGTCAAATTATGTTGTCGAAGCTTGCGGAATATGACTTCAAAATCAGCCAAGTGATTAGAAATTTGTTTGGATTTAACTACCAAATCGTCTATGTAGCATTCAACAAACTTCCTTAAGAAGGGTTTGAAGATATGATGCATGGCACGCTGATAAGTTGCACCTGCATTCTTTAAGCCAAAGGGAATTACCTGGTAGCAAAACACACTCTAAGGGGCTCTGAAGGCTGTAGATTCCTCGTCTTCTGGGGCCATTCGGATTTGATTATATCTGTAATATCCATCCATGAAGGAAAGTGCTTCATAGCCAGCTATTTCATCAATTAGAAGTTCTGTAATCGGAACTGGGAAATCATCCTTAGGACAATGCCGATTAAGATCTCTGAAATTGATGAAAACTATAATTTGTCCATTATTTTTCTTTACAGGGACAATATTATCCAACCATTTGGGATACTAAACTTCTCTGATGAAGTTAGCTCTGATAAGATTATCCACTTCAGCATCAATTTTGGAAGCATAAGTTGGGTGTGTTCTTCTTGCGGCTTGCTTAAATCCTCAATGTTCTTCTGGTAAACCCAAATGATGATAAACAACATCAGGATCAAGCCTGGGAATTTCTGTATAGTTCCAGGAAAATATATCTCTATTTTTCTTTAGAAAATAAATAAACATCTCTTGCTCTTCATGAGTCATGGCCGCACTGATTAAAGTGGGGCGTGGATCTTCTTTTGTACCCAGATTTATTTCTCTGAGTTCATCCACAGTGGTAGAGATGCCCTCTTCAAATGATGGAGGAGCATTTCTGAGATTTCCCTCTTCTTCTTCATTATGTTTTATTTCTTCCATTTCTACTTTCATAGTAGATGATAAAGTATAATTTTCATGATCCGAAGAGATGTCAAAATTTGCATATATTAAAGAAGAAGCTTCCATTTCCGACCCGATTGATTATGAAGGGTCTTCTTTGGGTAATAAAGAGGAGATGATGGATTGAGAATCGACATCACTGTTCACCTCTGATGTTTCTACAACTTATTCTGGCCTAATTGGAGAAGCATAGACTTGTTGGATTTCAGCAGATGAAATGAAGACGTCACCATTTGTGCTTTCATAACTACTTGGTAGATTACCAATTTCTCCCACGTTGTCTGTCTCGATTGCCATAATTGACATTATGGATCTTTCCATAAGAGTATTTTGATTTGGGTCTATCTTGTCAATTTGACTAATAGGCAACACATAATCTGTACTCACAAGTGTAAATGGATTTACTGTAATTTTCTCCAAACCATATGGAGCATTAACTTTGGTAATCTCTTTTAATGTGGATTTCTCCCTTCCCTTCATGTGATAGAATTCCGCCTCAATGTATTGAGACTCACATGTCTTTAATGGGGCCTTATCACCATACAATGTCCCAACTTGACCATCAAAACAATATTTGAGACATTGATGGTATGATGAAGGGATAGCCGCATGTTGATGTAGCCAGGGTCTTCCAAGAAAGATGTTGAAGGCTGAGTCTTGATCAACAACCATGAAATCTGAATTGGATACAAGATCTCCAAACTGAGTTCTGAGTGTAACTTTACCCAGTGGTTCTTGTTCATTTTTATCATATCCTTGTAACATCATGGTAAAAGGAGATAAATCAGATTCTGTGAGGCCCAATCGACGAAGTGTGTGAATGGGAATGAGGTTGAATCCTGAACCATTGTCAATGAAAGATCTTCGAACATCTACGCCATTGACCTTTCCAGACAAGTACAATGGTCTAATATGTCCATGCACAACATCATTTTCATCTTCATCAGTAAAAGATATTATTGCATGGAATTCTACGGGATTATTCTCTCTGTGATAGACTTCAGCTGCAGCAATTTCAGTTTCAAACTCCTGAGGACTTGACAAAGCCTCGATGAGTGCATCCTGAAGATCTTTTGACAGAATCAGAGAATCCAGAATTGATAACTTGGCTGGTACTTGGGCCAAGGGTTTCAATATATCATACTTTTGATCCAGAGGTCTGTGTTTCCCAAAAAGAATATGTGGTTTAGCAGGTACCTTGGAAGCAGATGCTTTGGAAGTTGATGCATCTTGTATTGGGATAGGAGTTGGAAATATTCCTGGTTTTGGAAGATTAGACAAATTAGATCCATTTACTTGTTGAGAGGAAGAAGATGGAACCTTCAACCGGTCTTCCAAAATAACTGTGCCAGGACTGAATTTTCTATTGGTATAGGAACTTGTTTGTTCTTGCTGAGCTCGCTGAAGGGCTCTACCACGAGTTTCTGTTGCGTACACAGTTCTAGCAGGGGTAGAATTGGAATAGTGGCTTCTGAAAGATCCACGTCTTCCCCTGTATCCTGAGCCCTTGGAAATTCCTCTAAGTCCCCTATTTGATATAGGGAATTTAGGCTCATTGAAATCGAAACTGCGACTGGCATATGTATCTGTTAATTGAGTCATATTAATAGAACCAAAGATTAACTCTTTGTCTGATGAAGACTCTGCCTGATTATCCTATTTAGGCTGTTCCATTTGGTGGGGCGGTTCCCGTGGCTTTGAAGTAGATGGAATGAAGTCCACCAAAGTCAAAGACAACTTAGGCTTTAACACATACTCATCCTCTTATGATTATTTTTCTTTCTTTGAATCATGCCGTTTCTTTGAGGACTTTCCCTCTGACGAAGAAGGTTTTGCTGCAATATTCATGGTAGAAGACACAATTGGTTTCTTTAATTGTGTTCGCAAAATAGCATGAGTTCTATTGATTATCTTTCTGACCATCCAATCATCATACTTCTGTGAATTTTTTCTTTTGACTTATGGACATTCGCCTTTGTCCTCTGGAACTGTAGCAGTAACACATGCTACCTGAGCTGAAGAACCTTTCATTTTGACTTGTCCCAAGTTGACCATCTTTTGCAGGAGGTCTTTGAAGACAAAATACTCTTGGATGGGATGCCCCAACATTTTATGAAAAGGAAAATAATTGGGATGGTTTTCATCTCCTTTCTTGTTTGGCCTCTTGGGCATTGGCAATTGAACCAAATTGTTTTCCATATCCGAAATGAAATAACCAAGAACTTGTTCATTTCGGAAAGAGTATGTTTTGCTCTTCAGATCCTCAAATTTTTTTCTTCTTTGATCTCTTTGATCATATGGACGAAACGGCCTTCGTTGTTGGCGCTCAGAAGGTGTAGCCCTTCGAGAAGATGAAGGTTTTGAGGTAGAAACAGGTACAGGTGCTTGTTTAAGCATAACTATAGTAGTTTCTGCTTTACCCATTCTCCTTCCTAGAGCTGATGGAATTACACGAGATTTAGCCTTATCCTGTATAAGGGAATCTTCAATCTGCTGAGCGATTGAAGTAAGGTCTCGAAACCCTCCTGTGTATTTCACAGGGATTAAGGGCATGCGTAATTCGTCATGCAGATTTTCCACATAGATTGGAAACAATTCTTCTTGAGGGAGTTCTAAACTCAAGGAATATGTTAATCCCTTCCATCGAGCAATGAAATTAGAGACCCTTTCATTCTCCCTTTGCTTACAGTTTGTAAGATCAAAAACTGTTGTCTTTGGCAAAGTTGAGCTGAACTGAAGGAGGAATTTTTGGCGAAGATCCTCTCATTCGGTAATTGACTGGGATTGCAAGCTTGTATACCATACAAAAGCTGGTCCTTGCAAGGTTCGCACAAAGCATCTGAGTTTCAATGCTTCTTGTTGCTCTTAAGTTCCCATCATAGGATCGCAAAAAGACACGTAATGCATCAAATGATGTTCAGGATCGCCTGATCCATTGAAAATAGGGAATATAGGGTTCCCAAAATTGGATGGAGGAGAGATTGAATCTACCCATTCAAGGTAAACATTCTTTTCTGGTTGAACTTGCGCATGTTTCCCTTCCATAGTTTCTAACCGAGATGTTAATGACTCAATTGTAGTTATTAACTTTTGAGAAACATATGGTTGAACTTGGACTTGGGTAGGTGCAATGACTGGAACTTGGACAGATGTGGCGATTGGTGCTGCAATTGATGGTAGCACTACCGACTGTTGTTGTATTTGACCCATAGGATTAGACCTATGAGGGTGTACTGATAGAGGAGGATATTCTTGATCCATCTTAGTAGCTGCAACAAATTCCTTTGGCTGACTGACTCCAGCATGCTTAAGAAGAAGACTACTCTGAAGTAGTTCTACATTCAACCTTCTTAACTCCTTCATTTCTTCATCCTATTGTGCAAACCTTTTCTCTAGTGAGAGCGATTGACCTTCTCCAGAGGAAGGATATGTAACCTGCTTCTTTCCCTTCCCTTTGTTAGATCCTTTTCGGAGAGGGGGAAGTGGGTTACTCGAAGGATTACCTAGGTTCTGAGTAATCCTTTGACTTCGTGTACGCACACCTTCTTCATTTGTGTCGGTGCATACATCTTCTTGAGCAGGAACCTATTCATCTAAGTCCCCTGAGTGTGCCTCATCTAGTGGATCAGCAACAACGGCATTGATGAAATTGATTGATGCATAACTCATCGCATCCCTTCTATCATCATTTCTGTGATATTGTCTTCTTCCATGTCTTTGACGAGGCATTGCCTTTTGTTGATTCGATCCCTCAAGAATTTCTTGACAAACCGTAATTTGGAGGGAATCTCCTGATAATTTGGCTCTTTGTTACTCATGAGGTTTCTTCCCCAATCGAGAAAAGACCGACTTTCTCTGAGGAGGGGATTAATGATTTGAAAAAGTCCCCAGTCCGGTGTACTGGGTCTGTTCCTGCTGTTCTCGCTCAACTCCTCGAATCCTATTTGTTGATTCTAAGGGTTCGTTTAAAAGAGTCCCATGTCTGGCGAGCTGGGGTGGCTCTTGACATGCTATGTTTGAGACTTTCTTAAAATTCCTCCTGATCTTGCGAACCTTAGTCTGGAAATTAGCTGGATGCATTAACCTGTATCCACTTTTATCACCCGGTTCAAAAGACCGTTGGATGATTTCTAACACTTCTATCACTTGGTGACATGCTTGCTCCAAATGAGAGGCATGTTAAATATTCTTTTTTGCTTAATGCAAGAGTAATTAAACAACTTGTTCTTTGTATTCTTGATTTTGAGAGGAACTATTTGAAGCCTATTCTTGGGCAAGCTTTTGATTACAAACAAAGCCCATTGACTATGGATGGCCATGGGCAATAACATTGCATGAGGCCATTTTCGGTGGGCTTTGCTGACTGAAGAGCACTGTGAAATGTAGTGCTCCATGAACACCCCATCCTCTAACATGAATACCAGATGAGGAATTGGCAATTAACTGACGCAATATTCTTAGTGCGCCAAGGCATGAACGTTGAAGGGATCTATGTTGTTTTTCAGCCTTCAGAAATCGAGATACTGATAGAGACGCCAAATCAATCTGACGTTGTAATCCTTCTATTATCTTAAGATGATTTTCATATTCATCATAAGATAATACTTTCTTTTTCAACTGACAAAGAGTTTTCCATATGTTGAGACGAATATCATGAATTTCATCTTCCATCAACATTTCTAGAATGTTATACTGAGAGTCAGCCAGAGGCCAAAACATGATTGGCACTTCAACTTTCTCCAGTTTTTTTCTCATGTTCAACATTTCATCTTTATCATTTGATGAAGATTATTCTAACTGATTTGACCAGAGTTGGTGTTTCCTTGTTGCTTCATTGGATTCAATAGGATTGGTAGAGAAATCATTGATCAAACTAGAAGATGCATGACTTAGGGGTGGTTCGGAGAATGACCTACACTCTGGGCTATCTTTTGATTGAGAAAGTATTTCACCTTCTAGTGATGAAGCTTCAAAAATGACTAGTTTATCATTTGAAAGTGCCTCAAGATAAGAGGGCTTTCTCGGCACTACATTATCCACTAGAGAATTTTCTGGGCAATATGCATCACTACTGCAGAGAGGACTTTCGCAGCGAAATTAATCATCATGGGGAGGACCACCATAATGGGTTACAGCAAAAGATGAGATCTCTTGCTCCTTGGTCTTCTGACCACACAGAGGGTTCCTGTGGCTCTCATCTGAAGATGAAACTTCGAGATCGACTGAATTGTCATGAAGCAAGCCTTCATGAGTAAGTGTTTGTTGAAGACCTTCGGAATTAATGTTCCCACTATTGGGAAATGAGGGAGTAGAATCTTGAATTTCAATAGATAATTGTCTGAGGGCTTCAAGAAATCCAGCATCGAGAAAGGCCTTGTTACATATTGTCTCTTGATCTCCTGACTGTGTTGGGAGGGTCTTTTTCTTAGAAGCCTTCTTACTTGCCTTGGAAACCACTTGTTGACGAAAGTGGCTGATCTTAGCAGGTGTATATGCCTGATCAGGAAAGATGGTTAGGTTAGGCTGACGATCTACACTCAAATCAGGTGTATGTGCCTAACTTGGTTGTCCATATGATATGGGGGAGTATGCCCCACAACCCTCTTGGACTGGAACAGATGTGGGTGTCTGTTCTGGAGTGAATTGTTGTTGTGTCACTCCACTGTTAGGGATAGATTTATGTGTCTTTCCCTGATATGTCGCTGAAGTTGTTATAATATCCTATCAGGCATCCAGAATATGAGTAGGGATTTGCTTCTACTCTTTTACCATTGATAGAATATGCTTGGTGACATCAGCTGCCGGAATGGGGATATACATCCATTCCGAGTTTGGAGTAGGTGTATGTGCCTTCTCCTGTCCTCCTTTTCCTGTCAGTGAATCCTAACAGTACTCAAGTGTGGGGGCAGAGAGTTGAGTCTGCCTCCTGTTTGTCGCCGGGGCTTTCTGACTGACTTCTCCGAATGCTACCAAGGTAGTCTTGATTAATACTAGCAGGTGTATGTGCCTGCTTATTGCACTTCTCCAAACGTGGTTGATGAGATCCATCATATGTAGTCAGAAGAGCCTGCTGACAAGCTGATGATGTATAAACAGGTGTATGTTCCTGCCTATAGTACTCCGCCAGAATTGCCTGGCGGGATTGGCGTGATGCTGCCAGACGAGTCTTCTAGACAGTGGAATTAAAACGGACAGGTGTATGTTCCCACTCGTTGCTTGCCACCAAGTTAGGTTGGTGGACTTCTCCGGAGATGGCAGAGATGAGAACATGATCATTGTTGACCGGATTCCGCATCTGGTGGTTTGTCTTGCTTGCTCGGGTTTGAGGAACCTGAGCCGAACGCCTGGACTCGGTACCCTCATCATGTTGAGGGCGCACTGTCAAACGAGTCTGGCGGCGATTGTTGGTGGGAGCCCTCAGGAAAGAATCCTGTCTGTTTGAATTAAGGCCCCAAGGGACATGCTTATTCACCTCCCCGGAATAAGGGAGAGAATGGTGATTTCATTCTGGGGATAACGACCCAAAACGGTTAGAGAAGGTAGTCAGCACCGCCTGCTTCCTGATCACCGGTCATCGTTGTTTGGATGACCGGTGTGAGTTGTTCACTTGGAGGGCTTGTCGGGCAGCCTCTATAGTTGGGATGGTACCATGATGACGGTACTCCTTAACCAGTGTGTTTGATACCCAGCGTTGAAGACACTTATTAGGTGTTATTTTCCTTAGAGCAGACGACGATCTAGCAGGAGTAGCAGTAGTGGCATTTTCAGTAGCATTATTCACAGGTGTGAACTTGAGAGCAGCCATTCTAGAAATGCAGAAGATCTTGGAAAAGAGTGCCTGTTTGATATAATAGATGTAATCAAGATAAATTCAGCCACTACATATTTTGGATGAGAACATATGTCAATGAGTGTTTTTGTTGGCCCTCTCATTGAGTTTTAAATAGGAGCCTAACAAAATAGTTAAAACATCATTTTAACTTGGTTAAGGATTCACGTCGAGTTCACCATTTTTTGTTTCCCTCGGAATCCGGGGATGACCGCCTTGATGGGATGTTCAAACATGTTGATCGGTTTCTAACGGGTTTGTTCATAGAACCGGAAACATCCAATGATTCTACATCCGTTCAGACCTACTTTCCAAAGGTAGGTTCTCATTAGTTTATAGACTGATGAGGCTTAGGAATTTGCATTGTTCGATAGGATGGGAGGTCGGACTCATCACACCTTTTTTAGGGGAATTATTGTCTACTCCGAGACTCTCTTTATAGATTTAAGTTATGTTCGTGAATCCTTATTACATTACCAAATTTAAAATGAGTTTTCCTTTATATCTGACAATCAATGATCGATATGTAGGAAATTTAGAGAATATTTTATATGTATTCGAGGTTCTTCATCGATAGAGAATCATCTGTATTTATTAGAGATTCTTGGTCAATGGTACCCTTCGACACATTTATATAGAAGTCTCTTGGTCATTATGATGGCCATGCTGGTTTAAAGCCACTCAGTGGGGCACTTGAAGTTTATTTTCATTCAGAACGACATGAATTATTTTAGAGTTGGGATTGAACCCGCAGATGGGCTACCTACGTATCCTTTGTTTAAAAAAAAGGAATTAGAACCCACGTAGTTCGAGTAAGGGAGTATGATGTTTATGATTGATGGCTCAAAGAAGGATGTCATAATTACTTTTACACTCTAAGCTCATGTGAGTCATGCTCGGTGTGAGAAACAAGAGGTATTGGTAAAAATTAGACAATTTTTCCATGAAAGATGCAATCATAAAAAATAATGTGGGGCTTATGTATGTATGATTGCCTAGATAAATGAAGGTTAGGATTTACTTTAGGGAAGAAATCCAAGAATAGGGTCCATAAAGGTATATGTGCTTCATGGAGATTTTGAATACTCTAACTTGGGTCTTACTCCTGAAAAGGAGGCCGAAATTAGGAGAGGACTTATGATTGGGTTTTACTCCTGAAAAGGAATCCCAGATCAAAGGTAAATTAGGACTGGTTAAGAGAAATTAAGACTAGGGCTTACTCTTGAGGAGGATACCCATATTAAGAGATTTGAAAAATTAAGGGACTTGGGGCTTACTCCTAAAAAGGATAACCATATTTGGACTGGGGTTTACTTTTGAAAAGGAGGCCCAGTTTAGGGGATCTGGGGCTTACTCCTAAGGAGGGTTCCCAAATTAGAGGACTTGGGGCTTACTCCTAAAGAGGGTGCCCAAATTATAGGACTTATGACTGGGGATTATTCCTGAAAAGGAGACCCTAGGTTAAGGATTCTCTCATCTTAAAGGATGAGGTTTAATGAATGAAATCTCAATATTTAGTGACATAAAGATGTGTAAATCGCTGGGTATTGAGTGATATTCCACATAATTCCTTTCAGATAAGGAAGTCAAATCAATAAATCATGCCATAAATGGCTTTAAAGAGTGTCTTGAAGACTGAATCTTGAATAGGAAAGGTGGAATGTGTTAAGAGGGGTGAAATGGGCAAGAAGGGCACCCAAAAAGGCAGGGGCGCACAAGTCCTGGCAGGCACGATGGTACTGCGTGGGCGCGTAAGTCCTGGTCGCGTAGGTATTCCTGTGTGACATATGGGGTACTTGTGTGACGGTTAACTAGTAGGGTAATAATTGAGTGACTCTTGATTAAAGCCTTTATAATACTCTTGAGTTTTTTCCAGAAGAGGAGCGCTCAAGTTCTATTGAAGGGGTAAGGCGGCGCCCAAGTGTGGCCTTTTCCCTTAAGGGCTGGCCACTTAGGCACGCAAGTTTTGATGAGTTTCAACACTTAGGCCTTCTTCCCCCTCTTTAGATCTTCCGTTCTAGGTAAGAAATTACCTTAGAAGTGTTTCTGAAGGTTTGAGAAGAGACTAGGGAACCGGGAGCTCAAATCTGAGTTTTTGGAAAAAATCTTCCTCGAATGGGGGGCCCACAGGGTCTATTTATAGGCAGGAGAAGACCCCGGGCGGTTATCACTTAGGTCGCGCAAGTCACTTGCGCGGCCACTGGGCGGCGCGCAAGTATACATGCACAACCATCGTAGAACATGCGCGACCCTTGTGCAACATTCTTATTATTCCTTCATTTGTCAATTTTTGATATTTGTCCAAAGGTTGAATCACTTTGAGCTCAGATATTCTCGTTTTATGATCTTTAGATTCTGTGATGAAAGGATCGTCAACAACCGATCTTAAACGAATCGTGATAAATTACAAAAATATTATTATGTGACTATTATAACCAATTTTTAAATTGGAGGGTGTAAATAGGATTAAATAATTTATGAGATATTTTAAAACATCCAACCAAATATAAATGTTTTTATTAATTAATAGTAAATAAGCATTAAATTTTTAGTGAAGTTATATTATGCTTTAAAAAATATATTTCTTTCAAAATGATTTGAATTTCTTTTTGTGAGAAAATATTATATTTAATTTTTTGAAATTTTTAAATAAAATATTTTTTAAAACTAATTATAGTTTTTAAATCATCGTATCATAATTATCTTAGGGTTAATTTCAAGTACTTTTCTGAAAAGATTGATTTTCCAATGAATAGTAAAAAATACGAATTTTTTATTCAAAACTATATTTTTTGTTTCAAGAATATAAAAAGATCCATTTTTAAAATAGATTAAAAGTAGAATTATATCTATTGTATTTTAAATAATATAATAAATTTCATTATAATAAATTTTATGTTTGAATTTGGTGTCAAAACTTTTTTATACATAAAAAGGCACTTTTTCTGAAAACTATTTTTATGTGTGCAATGTGTTTTTTTGTTAATAAATTAAATTAATAAATATTGGTGAAATATTTTAGATATTTAATCAAATGTTTTATCATTCATTTAATACTTTTCTAAGTAAGGTATAATAATAAACTAGGTTTTATGATTAAAATTGTATTTTTCTAAAAAGTGGGTTTCTTCGCGTTTTTTCGGCCTAATTTTAAGTTAATTGATAACACTTATATGTATTTAATTTGATATAATATATCCCCTATTTATAATCATAAGGTTAAAATTAGGTATATGGTCTCATTTTACTTTTTACCAATATGAATAGTAATCGTGGTAAAATTTATCACCTTGGTAAAGGGTAAATAGGGATAATCTCGGTTAAAACTAAGTGATAATTCCATAAATTTTCATAATAATTATTGTTAGATTATTTTAATTATAACCTTAACAAATTAGGCTCTAAATTTAGTTTTTTAATAGAAATTTTTCTATGAAAATGACTTATATATTATTTAAATCAAGGAACTTTACAAAATGTCACTCTCTTAGTTTTTAATATCCCGTATGAGTTAACATAGGGAAAAAACTAGTTATGAAATAATATTAATACTAAATTTTTAAATTATGAAATTATATTAATGATGGTAAATTATTAATAATTTTTAGGTATTATATAATTACCTTAATTTCTTACACAATTCCAAAATAGTATTTATTTAATTAATGGAAAAATAAAATTAATGATTTTGAAAATATTAAAAGTAATATAATTTGTGTAATTTATGCTGTTAAAAGAACCTTATAGGTAGATATGACATATTATTTTTGTTTTAAATTATTATAATTTAATTAAAATTTATTATTTATTTCTTTTAAGTCAAATTAAATAAATAATGTCAAAATAGACAATAATGATATTTTATCAAAATAATATTTAATTAAATTACTCAAAAATTATAAAAATATTAAAATAAGGCAAATTGAATATTATATTTTTTTAAGTAGTAATTTTTTCATTTATTGGACAATTTTCATATTATAAATAAAAATTAAAACCCTTTATTATTGAAAAATGAGTTATCGTAGTTAAAATTAAAATTGATTAACTAAGGGTTTATCAAAATGATTAGTTTAAAATGACAGAAAAAATTTCCTAAATTCTTTTTTTTATGGGATTAAAACACCATCCAACCTTATATTAAAATCCACAGTCATTTTGAAACATATATATTGATAATTAATTTATTATAATTTAATCTCTTTAGAAATTCCAAAATTTCTCCTCTTATGAATTATAAAAGGGAACCTCCTTACTCACTTAATTCACCAATTTTAGCCTTATATCCCAAAAAAAGCTTTCAAATTTTCTTATTAAATTCCCTATCCACATTCTAAAGGTTTTATTTTAAATACCAACCCTAGATCCATTTATATGAGATTTAATGGAGTCGTTTCAAAGAATAGGTAATCGCCTTAACCGATCCATTTTTTTATACTCTTATTTACCTATTCTAAATCTATGGTATTTATCATAAAATATTAAATTAAGTATCATAAATACTAGAATATTTCTATTTATTATGAAAACACCATTATAAACCCTCTTTTCTCTCAAATGAGAAGTGAAACTATCCCTCGTGCGTACGTACGGGTTACCGTCTCCAAATAGTGATACAATTCATTTTTTTCATCACCATATTTTATGTATGGTAATTATGATGGTTTTAATTTTTATATATTATATTTATGATATAAATATACTTATATAATTATAATATCACATATACCTACTTATCTACCAATCCTTTGGGAAATTATAAAGTTGATTGTGCGTACATGTGGACTATCACCTCCACGAAGTAATCTGGTTTGTTTTTCATTTATGTATTACATGGATGGTAATAATAAGGGATATAATGTATATATTATATATATATTATATAATAATAATTCTATAAAGTTAATTTTTTATTTACCTTTCTTTCGTTCCATCCGTTGGAAAATGGAAATAGTGTTCATGTATCTGTATGGCCTACCGTCTCCCTGAACAGTGTAGTTCATTTTTCTATCTATGATTTTATGAATTAATATAAAAATACATATTATTAATATATATTATATTTATTTAATGATTAAAATTATTGATATTATTTAACAATAATTAAAATATAATTACCAAAACCACCAAACCAAAATATACTTGAAAAAAGAAAAGAGATATCACCTAAAAGAGTGATTTTAAAAAATAATTGTTAATAAATAGATGATAAAAGGTTATAATTAAATAATATATTTTATGATATATATTATTATTTTATGTAATATATTTATAATAAATATTTATTTATTTCATAGTATATCCCAATGAATGCAAAGAAATTTATACCTAAGGTAAGGTATTTTCATCTCACTTTTATTTCTATGGGACACATCCTGTATACACTATTTTTTATTTTGTGTGGTGTATATACTTTCCATGATTGTATTTTATGATTATTATTTTGAGAATTATGTGGATTTATAAATCCATATTATTTTATTTATTTAATAGGATTTATTATTTAAAAGTTATCGAACTGGTAAGGGTTTTATGTTATAATCTCATTATTTACCAAGATTTTTTATCATAAAGATTCTAATGATGAAATATTAGGATATATCTCAAAAAATACTCATGAGTTTTATTATCCTTTGGTTATTAATTTAAAATACATGTTGTCCATTTATTTTTCTCATCTTATGCGCTCAAGAGACCAAAGATAAATTTTAAGGAAAACTGAATTTATTTCTCTCTTCAATTGAAAAAACTTTTTCTTCCATATCCATGTTATCTAAAAAAATTAAGATTTATATTACTATCCTATTAATTTTTAAAATTATTTTTACCCATATTTTACTTATTAAAAAATGGTTTAAAGGTAATTTCCTTACCATTTTCTGAATAAGGTACTATTAAACTTTTTACCTAAATATTAAAGGTATGTTTTCTTTTAAATTACATAGAATAAAGAGAATTTACCACCATAATTTTCACTCAGTTATTTGAATATTATGTTACGAGATTATATGGTAACTTTAAAATAAAATTTTTTCCATAATTATTTGGATGATTTTTTATATTAAAGAAGTCATTTGAAAATAGAAATTCTATTTTCCTCAAGAATATTTTAATAATCTCTTGATGGTATTTATATTCATCAAAAACAAAAACCCTTGGTTTCACTTATGATTTACTAAGGATATAATCCAAGGATATCATCCTTATTATATATTTTTATGGTTTACGTTTATGATTAAAAGGTATTTATAAAACCCATTTCTTTTCCAAGGGTTATGCTATGTTGAAACGATGAAATTTTTATGAAAACCATTCATTTTCCATGGGTTATGTTATGATGAAAAGTTTTTGAAAACCATTTATTTTCATGAGTTATTATATTATGAATGTTTTATAATCTTGTGTCATACATATGTATGATTTTAATTATGTGATGGTTGGTACATATATCTCCCTCCAATGCATTGGTTAAAGATTAATATCTCATAAGATAAATTTAACTAAAATTTGAATTGAATCTCTTGTAGTAGGAGAATTTTTCCATTATGAAAGTATTAGGAGTGAACCTTCTCTGCAAAAATGGTTTAGGTATTGAACTCGTTCCATTATTATTATCATGGTAATGGGACTTGACTACTAAGAAAATTATTTTCTATGCTTATGTGTATGACCCAGTCTTATGTCTTATGCCAATGTTATTCTCTCATGAATCATGTTATTTAGTTCCATTATTATTAATGTATTATAAACTATTAAGATTTATTAGAGGACTCAAGATTATGATTTATGATATTATGAGTATGATTTTAAAATGTTGTATTCATGTTCTCATACTGTTATGTTCATGTTATTCTCAAGTGATCACTAATATCTCCTATGTTTTCCCTTACTGGGCATTAAAGCTCACCCTTTCTTATGTTTCCTATAATAGGTTATGAAGAATGGTTTTATGAATGATATGTCTAAGAACAGTGATAGTTATGAATATAAATCTTAGAGATAATGTATAACTATCATGAACCATTTGTTTATGTTACCAAGTTTCTGGAGATTCTATACCTATATGATTCTTGCATCGATCATTATGTTATATACTAAATATTCATCTATCAATATGTAATATTTATGTATGAAAATTATGGGTCACTATACAAACATATGGAGATTTAGTTACAAGTTTGAATTTTTAATCCCTTACTAATACTAATATCATATATCTCCTTTAATTGTTTTTGTTATAATTTATGTGACACCCATTTCCAAGCATACTAAGATTGAATCTTTAGAGTATTTTGTGCTTTTTTCATGTTACAATCATGAATTGAGTTTATTTTTAATGTTAAATATTCATGAACTAGGGAATATATTCATATATTTCTAAATTAATACTATTTATGAGATGGGTATTTTCTTGGGAGTGCAATTTTTTAGGTGTGGGGGTGTGTTTATGAAATGATTCACTATTCAATTCCACCCTTATACCATTGTATAAAAATATTTTGAATACTAAATTTAAAATTTAATAACAGATTCTAATTATTATTTTATTAAAAATAATTAATTTTAATTAATATTGAAATGGGAAATTTTACTTTTTTGGATTACTTTATTATAGGAGGACATGATTTTAAGGGACCAAGATGAAGTAGAAGAAAAATGGGCCAAACTGCATGGAAGTCCAAAAATATATGTCCACTATTTCATACATTCCTAGGAATCTATCAATCCAATTAGTCTTAAATTTCATTTTATGATACAAAACTTAATATTATAAAACCCTTTTGAAGAAACCCAATCCTAATTGATCTATATAATGATCCAACTAAACTGGTCTCTCTAGTAAATTGAATCTTCTTGAAGTCGGGAGTTTGTATTTCTACTCTTCCAATATCTCCCAATATAGACATCAAGTGGTAGAAAAAGTTTAAGAGAATACATTAAAGAGGTTGACAAAAAACTATTATCTTTTTTAAAACTATATATTATGTTTTTTACCTATTGAAATTTGATATAAAATTGGTATCATAAAATATAGATTCCCAAAACCACCTTTCACTTTTCCTATAAACGGGAAATTTAGGATAGAGAGATACATAACCTAAAATATTAAGCGATGAATCTTTTGGGACTCTAAAATAGAAGCAATAATTTTATTTTAAAGACATTTAATTCCATGTATCTTACATTATTTCATATTTGAATTCTTTTTTTGATGCATGTGATTGGTATGCCCTTTATTTTTAATTGATTGGTGTGTGGTTTTGAGTGTGTTCCTTGTGTTGTTCTGATTGGACAGCATAATAATCATTTTAATTACCACATTATTAAGATCTTAATATGATTTGGAATATTTTATATATTTCATAAGTTCTAGGCCTTGGTTATATGATTTTTATGTCAATACTTGGTTCTACTTATATTGATATAAAGGCTCGGAGAGTAATCGAGATTCCAACTAATCTCAACCTAAGAGTTTCTAAACCAAATAAACTTTAGAATAATGAACATGAAATGATGTTTAGTAAACCCGTAATGCTATACTCTTTCTATTTCATTTAAAAACTAAATTCCATTTTTCAACTATTAAACTCTTTATTAAATTTTTTTTCTTAAAACAATTTTTAAAACCACCCCCAATTTTTAGTCATTTTTATTAAAAATCCACACCTAAAACCCCTAAATACTCTTCGAGAGATGACCTAGGGTCTTACCTATATTATAAATCAACTTAAAACCTAATCAATTTGATGTTTCATGAGAACTCAGTCAGTGGGATTGCCTAAAGTCCAAGGTTAATGTCTACCAGTGGGTCAAGGAACCTATATAGGAATAACATATATTTCAATGAAAAGAACCACATATGAACACTCACAGGGTAATATAATTCATTTATCCTGATATATCATTAAGTGGGTTTCACACTCATTTCATCAACCTATAGTATTGTTGAGTCATTCTTGAACTATATAAAATGAACTCATAAATACACCATGGCTATAGAATTTAATGTGATGGTTCTGTTTAAATCAAATGGTCAAGAAATTAACTTCCTTAAATATGGAAGTGAAAAATAATTCCTCAAATTATTCATTAATAACATATGATTCATGATTCACCTAGGATATCTAACTTCATCGTGATCATATATCATCATGATTTATGGAAATTCATCAAATTCCATGAGTTGTGATAGGTATTATTAATAATCTAAATTCTATGGATTGCTACACATGATCATGAATAGGAATATCAAATAACACATAAATATGTGAATTTCATATAGAGGGTTTGTTCTCATAATATATCATCTTGGAGATTAAAAATTGAGAACTTCATGAGATGAAGTATCATCTTCTTATGATTACTAAAACTTGATAGTCAATATATTGTGTGTCTCATCATAAATTTTATTTATCCATAAAACAAGGTTTAATAATATCATCATGGCATTTAAGTTTTACATCATAGATGGGAACTAAAGTATAAATAGTTGGTTCTAGGAAACCAACTCCAAAAACCATGATTTACATCCTAGATAATACATAAAAACATGTATATTTATAGTTTTGTATACATATGGATATTTTTTCACAAATTCAGTGTCCAAGAAATCTATATTAGGGGAAATGAAATGGTGTATACAAGAGTTAGGTAAATCTTTAAGACCATCCAAGAAGGAGTAGAAGAGGAGTTATATTATATTCAGAGCATCATGATCCCATCCCAATCATTATTCCCCATATAAGACACCCCTTATTGAAATTTATACAAAAGAAAAATAACTCTTTTATCATGATCATTATCTACAAAAGTATTGGCTATTAACATGGTAATAGTTTAATCTATACAAATCAACATGATCGATATAACATGGAAACAACATATCAACATAGTAGTCATGATAATATAAAAATTACATCATATCAAATATAATGTAGAATAAAATAAAATATATATAAAGTGGAATAATATTCATTAGTTATCATTTCAACAAAATATAATTCAAATGTACAATTGACCGTAACGTAAATCTTTATAACAATGTAAATATTAACTTATAAAACATAAAAAAATTTGAAAACATTAATCTAAATGTGGAATTGGATATGAAAAAAATCTATTTATGAAACCTTATAGGAATATTATATCAATTATATGATATAGGCATATTATATCAATTATATGATATAGTAGTAAAAGTAATTTAAGGTTTAAAAAAATTAGAAAAAGGCTCTAACTTTTCCAAGGGGAGTGACAAGTATAAATTAGTAAAGTATAAGGAATCATGTATGGTATTGGTTATAACCAATACATACCCATGGTAACATAAGTAAATAACTAAAGAATAAAATAGTATTGAATTTTGAACACTGGTTTATAAGTATAATTATTTTTGAAAATAAGTTTTAATATCAAAAATCTATTTTAGGGAAGAAAATAATTTAAGTAAAATAATCAATGTTCCTAAAAGTTTTAACTTGAGATCTATAATTTATAAAACATAGTGTAAATGAGTTCTAAAGAGAAATTTATTTCATGAAATAAAGTTACAATTTAGAGTTTATTTGTAAAATCAAGAAAAATCTAAAGACATATATAAAAGAAAAAAATAAAAGTTTCAAGATAAATTATTTTTTTTGTGGTAACTTAGTTAATAAAACAAATTATATTTATGTATCAAATCATTATTTTTCGCTTAAATTAACCTATTCATCACATCATATTCGATATGAAATATTATATGAGTTTAAGAATGGATTTTTTAGTTATAAATAATGTAGCATAAATTTTAAATCAATTATTTTCTAAATAAAATGTGATAAAGGGAAAAAGAGAGTGTGATTTTAATAAAGTGTAGTCATGCAACCTATACTTATAAATTTATCATAATTTAATTTAATAACTTTCAAATCCATTTTATGTACACAAGAGCACAAGATAGAATATTTAAAATTGAATTACAAATTCTAATTTCCCTTTTCTTAAGCTTAATCAATAAATTAGGAATATAATTTTTTTACTCATTTTGTTCCAAAAGTGACACTTTCCTAATGAAAACAACTATTGGTGATGGTTTTAGTTGTAATGACCTAGTGTTTTATTAATGGAAATACCTCCGCATAATTATTCTCTATAGTATAATCACATTAGGAAGAATAATGAACTATCATGATACTAAATACTAGGTGACCATTAAACATAATTTTACCACTTCAATTGTTTAAATTTCAAAGATCTAACATACACGGTTGTGATCAGTAAGATTTTTGGAGTCTGATAGGAAAAACTTAATTTTTCGTGAATAGTAACCTACCCTTATGAATAGTAATACTGCCCTTATTAGTAGTAAATCGTCCAGAATAAGAGTAACCTTTCCCATGAATAATTAAATAAAATTTAGGCAACTTAGAAATTGATAATTTGACCATAGTAAAAGTATTGGTAATTTTTTGAGTCATAAATAATTAAATAATTTAAAATAAAATGTATTTTCTTAAAATGTGTTCATAAATTAACAATTCTATGTCTTATAATTTTTAGATAATATTATAATACCCTACTTAAATTTAGAAATCATTATAAAATCAGTTTTAATTTTAAAAACTGTATTTTTCAAGTAAATTATGATTTTAATTAAATATTCAATTAGTAATATTTAGAAAATTATTTTTGAAAAATGGACTTCATTTTTTTATTCTACACATAAAAAAATATTTGAGGTGAATTTGTGGTATTTTTCTGAAATACTTGAATTTTTGATGAATAGTGAAATACCATAATTTACAAAATAAGCTAAATACTCTAATTATAGAGTCATGCATGATATTCTATTGATGTAAGCCTAATTGGTTCGGGTTCACATGATAAAATTACTATTCAAGGTCATGGAAGACTCACTTGTGGGGAAATAATAAATTAATTAATTTTATTGTGAGAAATCTCCTCTCCCCTCCGCTATAAATATCACCCTTCACACCCTCATTTCATCACACCTCTCAAGCTTCAAGCCTTGTCTAAACTCTGCCCATGCATCTTCCCTAAACCCTCCCCCATGTCCAAGATCTTTTCTTCTCATCAAAAGAACAAGCCTAATTCCCTTAAGAAGGATCTCAAGAGGAGGATTCAAGAGGTAATTCATATCTCTCTCTCTTTTCCTTTAATTTACTTTCGATTTCAAGTTATTTTATTATTAACTCCCAATATATTTTAATCTAAATGGTATATAAACTCTATTATAATACATATACTATAATTTTATGATACTAATGGGATATTATACCATCAAACCCCCTTCTCCTCTTCCTTTTATTATATAAAATAAAACGTTGTTCTTGAGGTGTAAATCTAACACCTTCAAGAACGACATGTTTTCAATTTCCTTTAAAGATTTTGGATCTGGTCATAAAAACATTTTTATAGTTGAACCAGAATATATTATATGTATTATATCCTATATCATGATCTCTAACTAACTTAGGTACATATTACTAAATGATTAAACAAAACAAGTCTGTTGTGGTAAAAAACGCCCAAATTAACCCAAAACAAATCATCATTTAATTATTATCTAATGATTAATACACATGGTATATAATATAATTAATTATAAAATCATTTTAACTTCTTTAATATAATTAATAACATTAAATATAAGTTTTTTATGTTTATCCATGTTCTACACAAACTTCCATTTATGAATATATGTGAACTGCTCAAGATAACCATAAAAATGAATATTCCCAAACAATGTTTTTAAACTCTATAACTCATAAAAAGGATGATAAAATAACTAAATAAAACCATAAAGAACCATATTCATGTACAAAGGGTTTTTTAATTTTCCATTAATGAATCTAATTTGGTTATACAGGACATTAAAGTGAAGAAAGCGTTTGGAAACAATGTAAGGGGAAAATCTCGAACCCAGCTTTCTTTCTTTGGGTTCTCCCTCTTTCACTCCATTTTCGGTATGATTACTCCTTAAAAATCATTTTTTCATAATTATATTACCTATTATGTGATATAAATATTCTCCACTAGAGTTTATGTCAAACAAAATGTTTTCCAAAATTACTCTCCTTTAAAAAACACACCTTTTACTTCTCAAAAAAGGTGGATGGTTTTCGCATCAAGTACGTTATTCCCGATTTCTTTTAGGAACCCAAAATTCATGAATGTGTTCTAATGAGATGAAACCCAGTCCTTTTCATGGGTTAGTTATTTTAATTTTATATATATTTTCATTGTGTATTGAATGATAATGATAATGTTATGATGTGACGGGTGCACCCGGAATTATATATCAAAATGTGGATGTTTCAATGTGACGGGTGAGGACGGTATTATACAGCGCTCCAATGCATTGGGAAAAGTGATGAATCTCATGTGTTAATTTGAAATTATGTGTGAACAATATTTTATCTTTGTTAACAAGTATTTGTGGTATTTAAATATTGAGACATGATGTTTCATTTTAATGCATTTCCACATTACAAGTCTTTTATTGATGATTCATCTCATGTTCAAGAGTTTTTCCTATGTTATGATTATGCCCACACCATTAAATATTGTTATTATTTATCCTCTTACTGGGAACTTATCTCACCCCTTTTGATGTATATCCTTAGGTTACTACATGTACTAAGGAGGGGTCAATTGATAATAAGAATCTAGAGAAGAAGGAATTAAATAAATGTTTATGCTTGATGTTATAATAGTTATGGTATGGTAGTAGTTTTCTCAAGACACCAAACCTTTGGATACTCTATGTGTAATAATATTATGTAATTTATCTCTAAAATGATTTAATAGTAATTTAAGAAAATTTTGGGTCTCTATAGTTGGTATCAAAGGCAAGGTTTAGTTAATTTGGGAATTAGGATTAGTGAACCTTAGAGAAAACATCTAGCATGAGACTAAATACAAATATTTACACATGAATCATTAAAAAGGGATCCCATATGTTATGGTTTAAGTATAAATCATACAAATTAATAAGTTACTAATGAATTTTTGACTTATGTTTTTTATAACCTTTTCTATTTTAGAAAATGGTGGGAACCAGGAGAAACCAGGCCAACAACTCGTGCGAGATCCAATGCAACGATTGCTCAAATGGCATCCCCAATGTTTTGGTATGTGGAGTTAAAAACTTAATTGAAATTCTTACCCAAATATCTCAGGTTATAAATAATAACCATAATAATTGGGAACGTCCTCCTTCACCAACGAGGGAGCAACTGGCTATCAAATGTTTTATGCGGCAATGACCACCGACGTTTAGTGGATCTTCTAATCCACTAGTTGCAGAGCAATGGGTCAACTCCAAGGAAAATATCTTTTCTATGCATCAATGTTCTGATATGGAGAAGGTGACACTATCCATTTATCATCTAGATGGAGAGGCCGACCAATTTTGGCCTTTGATCAAGAACACCAAGACAAGGGAGTAAATTGAAGATATTGAATGGGAAGACTTTAAGATAATGTTTCTTAACAAGTATTTCCTAAAAACTATTCTCATGAAGATGGAGAGAGAATTAATAGAGCTCAAGAAAAAATAAAGAGAATATGTCACAACCTATAAAGTAAATTTTATAAGGCTTTCAAGGTATTATTTGGGTTTAGTTATCAACAATGATAGTAAAATTGATAGATTCTTTAGTGGATAAAAAACACGCCTTCAAAAGGCTCTTGTAATTCGAGAATTTGGGAGTTATGAAGAAGTTTTTAGTTGAAATATCAAAGTGGAGATGGAGTTTGGAGAATGGTCACATGGCTATGGTGATAAGAAACAAAATATGTAGTTTCAATCTGGTGGATCTAATTAAAAAGGTGGGAAGAAAACTCAACGACCCACATGACAAAAATGTGGGAAGTTGCACCATGGGAACTACCTCAAAGGGATGGGGAAGTTATTCAAGTGTGGGAAAGAAGGAAAACATGCTTATGAGTGTTGAAAGGATATTAAAAGGAAGGATAATATGGTGGAAAAAAGGAGAGAACCACCCATGGATCAATGCTACAATTGTAGGGAGTTAGGGCACTATGCAAGCCAGTGTACTAAACCTTGAGTTCTCGAGGATAATCAGCATCAGCAGCCACCAAATCCAAAGGATCAAGGGAAGGCTTATGCCATTACTACAACTAAAGAAGATCAAGATAATGAATTCATGCAAGGTACACTTCTTATTCACTCAAGAATGGAAAAAAGACTTATTTGATTCTGGTTCTATGAATTCCTTTATATCTTGCAAGTTTGCTAGAACTATAGAATTGAAGACCTGAAACCTTGAAGTAGAGATATCAGTAAAAACACCAAGTGGTGAAATCATTGCAACACAAGTGTTTGAATCTTCTCCTGTTAGTGTATGGGGGAATATTCTTCCATAAAATCATGTAATGCTTACCTTGGTGAAATTTGATGCTATAATGGGAATGTATTGGATCTCATTATATAGAGAACATATCAACTATCAGGAAAAGGAAATATCTTTTCATATTTAGAACCATCCCATGATCCTATACAAATTCAAGGAATATAATGAATCTCCTTTGATAAGTCCTTCAACAATGTGGTTGTTGATTATCTATTAAGAAGCATGCCTCACAAAAATGGTTGAGCCAAAGGATAGTACCAACCTTTTGGGAATGCCCATCGTGAGTGAATACGGTGATGTATTTCCCGATGAGTTACCCAGAATTCCCCCATATCGTGAGGTAGAGTTCTCACTAGAACTCATAACCGAAGACAATCCTATCTCAAAGTGTCCCTATAGGATGGATCCTATCAAACTGGAGGAGTTAAAGAAGTAGTTGCAAGAGCATTTAGACAAAGGGTTCATACGCCCTAGTGCATCATCTTGGGGAGCGCTGATGCTCTTTGTAAAGAAGAAGGATGGGACAACGCGGTTGTGTATTGATTATTGGGAACTCAACAAGATCACCATAAAGAACAAGTATCCTCTTCAAAGGATTGATGACTTGTTCGATCAGTTAAGAGGAGCTCAATACTTCTCAAAGGTGGATCTTCATTCTAGATATCATCAACTAAAGTTGAAGAAGAAATATATTTAGAAGACGGACATCCATACAAGGTATGGTCATTATGAGTTTATCGTGATGCCCTTCGGACTTACTAATACCCCTGCAATATTTATGGATTTTATTAATAGAGTCTTTAAAAATTACCTCTATAATATTTTGGTAGTGTTCATTGATGATATTCTCATCTACTCAAAGAGAAAGGAGGAACATGAAGAACATCTAAGACTTTTCTTGGTGACACTGAGAAAGGATAAGTTGTATGCCAAGTTCAGTAAGTGTGACTTTTGGATGAAGAAAATCTCATTCTTGGGACATCTGATCACAAGTGAGGGAATTTCTTTAGACCCTTCAAGAAAGGTGATTGGGGAATGGCCCAAGCCCTCTAGTGTCACAAAAATATGTAGTTTTCTTATATTAATTGGGTACTAATGACGTTTTGTGAGAAATTTCTCACTATTGTGAAGCCCACTAACTAACTTAACAAGGAAAAGGGTAAAGTATGTTTGGATAGAAGAATGTTAGGGAAGCTTCAAGGAGCTAAAGAGAAGGATTATCACTGCACTTGTACTCACACTATCGAAAAGTAGAGAATGTTTTTTGATATATAGTGATGCCTCAAAGAATGTCTTGGGTTGCGTACTCATGAAAAATGATAATGTGATAGCCTATGCCTTATGAAAATTGACGATACATGAGCAGAAATAACCGACACATGATCTAGATATGGAAGCCATGATTTTTTCCTTGAAAATATTGCGGCACTACCTTTATGGAGATAAGTGTGACATATACATCAACCACAAGATCCTAAAGTATATATCCACACAAAAGGAGGTCAACATGCATCAATGGAGATGGTTAGAGCTAATCAAATATTATGATTTCTCTTTTCACTATCATCCAGGAAAGAAAAACAAGGTATATGATTCTACAAGAAGAAAATAACATGATACTCTATCTATGTTATGGATTTAGATTTCATAAGGGTAGGGGATACATCCTACCTTTCCCAAATTATTGTGCAACCATCCATCCAATAAAATAATAAGGAAGCACAAAGGTATGATGTAGATATACAAAAGAGGGTGAATGCAGTGAAGGAAGGGAAGCTTCAATAGTTACATACCAACGATGATGGTGTGATTCGGTTTGGAATATGGATTTGTGTCACTTCATCACCCAGGATAAAGAAGGAGTTATTGGACAATTCACATAGCTCAACATTCTCTATCCATCCGGGGAGTACCAATATGCATCGTGATCTTTGAGAACACTTTTAGTGTGATAGCATGAATAAGTATATTGTGTAATATATATTAAGGTGATTGGTATGTCAATAAGTTATAGAAAAGTGACAAAAGTACAAAGGGGTTATGCATCCATTACCTATACCCATGTGGAAATGAGAGAATGTCACTATGGACTTTGTCACAGGTCTCCCGAAGACATTGAAGGGAAATAATGTGATATGGGTTTTGGTTGACCAACTTTCCAAGACTGTCCATTTTATCACTATTCGGGAAGACCTCTCACTTGAACAACTTGCAAAGATATATCTGGAGGAAGTGGTGAGACAGCATGGAGTTCTACTCTCGATTTCCTTTGATCATGATCCAAGGTTCACACATAAATTTTGGAGGAGCCTCTGACATGCTTTGAGTACTGAATTAAATTTCAGCATGGCCTATCACCCCAAAACAAATGGCCAATCTGAAAGTAATATTTAGATGCTTAAAGATATGCTAAGAGCGTGTTCTCTAGAATTAAAAGGTGGATGGGATCAGCATCTCTCATTGGTTGAGTTCTCATACAAAAATAGCTTCTAATCGAGTATTCATATGGCTCTGTATGAAACTATGTATGGAAAGCAATGTAGAACTCCAACCTGTTGGGATAAAGTTGGATAAATAGAGCTACTTGGACCCAATCTTCTACAAGAGATGATAGAGAAGGTTCAAGTCATCCAAACACTCATCAAAGCTACTCAAAGTCGTAAAAAGATCTATGTTGACAACCATCGAAGGGACTTGGAGTTCAACGTTGTAGATGAAGTCTTCCATCGAATATCACCATGGAAGAGATTCATGCGGTTTGGAAAGAAATTTAAGTTAAGCCCAAGGTACATTGGCCCCTTTGAGATCATTGACCGCGTAGGATCCATGGCCTATCAGCTTGCACTTCTACCGAATATGGCTCATGTTCATGATGTGTTTCATGTATCACTCCTGAGGAAGTACATACCAGATCCCACGCATGTATTGAACTAAGAGGTCATAAAATGAGAATATGATCTCTCTTATGAGGAGTAACCAGTGAAGATTTTAGACAAGAGAGATAAGGTTATATGCAACAAGACAACCCACCTGGTCAAATTGTTTTGGAGGAACCATAAGTTTGAATAAGCTACTTGGGAACCGGAGGAGGTGATGAAGGATAATTCCCCTCACTTATTTGTGTAAAATGAAATTTCGAGGGCAAAATTTCATAAGGGGGGAAGAATATAACGACACGATGTTTTATTAATGGAAATCCCTCCTTATAATTATGCCATGTCGTATAATCACATTATGAAGCATAATGAGATATCATGATACTAAATACTATGTGACCATTAAACATAATTTTTCCACTTCTATAGTTTGAATTTTGAAAATCTGATATACACGGTTGTGATCAGTAAGATGTTTGTACTCTAATAGGGAAAACATAATTTTTAATGAATAGTAACCTACCATTATGAATAGTAATACGAACCTTATGAATAGTAGATCTTCCAAAATAAGAGTAACCTTACCCATGAATAATTAAATAAAATTTAGGCATCTTAGAAAGTGACAATTTGACCATAGAAAAAGTATTGTTATTTTTGTAAGTCGTAAATAATTAATTAATTTAAAATAAAATTTATTTTCTTAAAATGTGTTCATAAATTAAAAATTCTATGAATTCTAGTTTTTAGATAATTTTATAAGACCTTACGTAATTTTTGAAATCATTATATAATCAATTTTAATTTTAAAAACTGTATTTTTCAAGTAAATTATGATTTTAATTAAATATTAAATTATTCATATTTAGAAATTTATTTTTGAAAAATGGACTTCATTTTTGAATTCTACATTTCAAAAAAAAATGGGGTGAATTTTTGGGATTTTTCTGAAATACTTGAATTTTTATGAATAGTGAAATACCATAATTTACAAAATAAGCTAAATAAGCTAATTATAGAGTCATGCATGATATTCTGTTGATGTAAGCCCAATTGTTTTGGGTTAACATGATAAAATTACTTTTCTTGGTCATGGAATAATGACTTGTGGGAAAATAATAAACCAATGAATTTTATATAGAGAAATCTCCTCTCCCCTCCACTATAAATACCACCCTTCACACCCTCATTTCCTCATACCTCTCAAGCTTCAAGATTTGTCTAAACTCTACCCAAGAATCTTCCCTATCCCCTACCCCACATCCAATAGCTTCTAGTCTCATCAAAATACCAATCCTGGGATCCTTAAGGAGGATCTCAAGAAGAGGATTCAAGAGGTAATTCCTCTCTCCCTCTTCCTTTAATTTCCTTTCAATTCCAAGTTCTTTTCTTATTATATCCCCACCTATCTTCATCCAAATGGTATGGTAACTAAAGTATCATAAATATACTTTAATTTTATTTTACTAATGGGATATTATACCATCCAACCCCCTTCTCCTCTTACTTTTACTTTATAAAAAAACGTTGTTTGTGAGGTGTTAATCTATCACCTTCAAAAAAGACATGTTTTCAATTTCCTTTATAGATTTCAGATCTATTCATGAAACCATTTTAAGGTTGAAATATAATATATTATATGTATTATATCCTATTTCATGTTCTGTAGCTAACTTAGGTACATATTACTAAATTATTAAACAAAACAAGTTCGTTGTGGTCAAAAAAACGCCCCAATTAACACAAAACAAATCATCATTTAATTCTTATATAATGATTAAACCACATCATATATAATGTATTTAATTATAATACCATTTTAACTTCTGTAATATCATTAATAACATGAATGATAAGTTATGTATTTTTAACCGTGTTCTACATGAACTTCCATTTATGAATACATGTGAACTTCACAAGATAACCATGAAAACAAACAGTCCCGAACAATGTTTTTATACTATAAAACTCATCCAAAGTCCCATAAAATAACGTAATCAAAACATAATGAACCATATTCATGTACACAAGGTTTTTTAATTATCCATTAATGAATCTAATCTGGTTATACAGGCCAATAATGTGAAGAAAGCGTTCAGATACAAGGTAAAGGGAAAATTTCGAACCCAACATTCTTTCTTCATGTTCTCCCTATTTCACTCCATTTTTGGCATGATTTCTCCTTAAAAATAATTTATTCGTAATTATCTTACCTATTCTAGGATATACATATTCTCCACTGGAGTTTATTTTTAAACACAATTTTTTCCAAAATAACTCTTCTTTCAAAAACACGCCTTTTACTTCTCACTAAAGGTTGATGGTTCTTGCATCAAGTATGTTATTCCCACTTTCTTTTGGGAACCCAAAATTCATGAATGTGTTATTATGAAATGAAATCCATTCCTTTTCATGGGTTAGTATGCTAATTTTTTATATATGTTCATTATGACTTTCTAGATAATGATAATGTTATGATCTGATGGGTGCACCCAAAATTATCTAGCGCAATATGAATGTTTCAATGTGACGGGTGAGCCTGGAATTATACAGTGCTCCAATGTATTGGGTAAAGTTATGAATCTCATGAATTAATTTGAAATGATATATGAACAATATTATAGATTTGTTCACAAGTATGTGTGGTAGTTACCCACTAATACATGATGTTTCATTTTTATGCATTGCCACATTACAAGTCTTTTATTGATGATTCATCTCATGTTCAAGATTTTTTACTATGTTATGATTATGCCCACCCCATGATATATTGTTATTATCTATCATATTACAGGGCTTCTAGATCACAACTTTTTATGTATATCCTCACGTGACTATATGTACTAAGGAGTGGTCAAATACCAATAAGAATCTAGAGAAGAAGGAATTAAATAAATGTTTATGATTGATATTGTTATTGTTATGTATGGTCCTAATTTTCCCAAGACACTAAACCTTTGGATCCCCTATGTGTAATACTATTGTGTTTTCTATATCTAAAATGATTTAATAATAATTAAAGAAAAGGTTGGGTCACTATATTACTACATTGAAGACACATTCAAATTTTAGGTACAAAATAATCACATCACTAATTCCATTCAAAAACAAGAAACTTTGTGTTATTCATTACCAATAACATTAACCAAGTAAAAATATTCTCTATTATACCTTTTATGATTAGATTTAGGTAAATTAAGGAATATATTTTAAAAACCATTCTTGTAGGTAAAAATGAATATATTAGAGGTGATATAAACATCAACAATACTAAATGAAACTTAATTCATGTACTAATGTTATTTAATCATTCATAAACCATTTAAACTAATATTTCAAACTAAAGTTGGTAATCGAATAATTAATTTCAAGTATAGAAATTTGTTTTTATTGGGAAGTTATTTGAATATGTATTTTAGGAATTCAATAATATCCCTTAATTAATATTTTTATAAAGTGAGGAGAATTTCATTTATTAACTTAAAAATAGAGGACAAAAAATCAAATGTAAGGAATAAGGAATTCCATATGGTTTAGAACCACCTACCATGAGGATGGACTTAAAAATTCTTCCCCATACACCAATGTAAACATAGAATAGCCTAAAGTAACATCTCGTCCCATTGATAATAAATTATCTATGAAATAAAACCTCTATTTTGATAATGTTATCAAAGTATGTTAGTTATATGATGGAAGTGAATTAATGTGTTTACAAACATAAAAAATTCTTCCAATATAAAAAAAGTGCAGTTCATAAGATATAAGTTCCAAATGGTTAGAGTAATAATAATATATAAATTAAATGAAATAAAAATGATAGTTCAGAATATAAAAATTAATCAAATTAATGAAATTGAAACAAATTATGAATATTAATAACAACACAGAAAGTAAAAATGTGATGGAGTTTCTAAAAATAATTTTTAAACTCCTAAACCAATTTTATTTAAGGATATAAAAGTTATTATTATTTAAACTCTTTGATTTTTATCCAAATTAGAAGTAAAATACATAACTATACACATAGTTACATAGGTTTTATAAAGGAAGCCACTTTTATTATATGATAAAAATCATAAAATCTTACACCGAAGCTTCTTCAATAGAGTCAGTAGAAAGATTTATCCCCAAACTTCTTTAAAAAAAGGTTTAGAAGAAAAATCTCTTATCCATGAAACTTATTCAATATTGGTAGGAATAAATGACATTACCAAGACTTCAATGATTATAAAAGATCAAAATAAAAAAAATTATATCATGGAAACTATGTTCTTTTATAATAAAACCACTTAGTGAAAGCATGTAAATCATAATGAAAAATAAAATTAATAGAAGCTATAAATCAATTAGGTAGTGAAAAAATATTTAAAGTTATTCAATGAGTGTTGAATCAGCATCTGGTCATTGATTTCGTAGTCTATAATTTATAGGAAATAGGTGTAAAAACTTATAACTAGATCTCTCATGTCTTTGAATTTGAATATTCAAGATCAGATAGTCTAGAATCAGTAAATTAGTTGATAAAATTTTCAAAAAAATGGAACTAAAAATTGTCAATTAATCATAATTAAAACAAAAAAAAATATTGTGATTTATCTAAACAAAATTCTAGAAGATATGATATTTAAGAAAATGAATCAATGGAAAATAACACAATAATCACTTTAACCATTAATTAGTATAACTAAACAAATAAATTAAATCTAAATATCCTTAAATAAAAGTCTTAAATTTATAAAACCTTAATAAGATCACTAAACTATGAAACTCTGTCAGAATAAATAAAAACCATGAAAACACTCACTCAGGACTCCTATAACTAATTAAAGGGAGAGGCATGGCATTGAAATTTTTTTCCATGATTTTTTGTGAAATCCAAAATCACATAACCCATTTTCAAAAAAGATATTAGAATAAAGGGTGTCATTTTTGGGTAAATGAGATATATGAGGATGTATTTTCCATAAATAAACCCCCTTATATCATCCCTTTATCACAATGAAAGAGGAATGTAAATATGAGGCTAAGAGGAAGTCGTTGGAGGGATCTCAAAGGTCAAGAAAGAAGTGATATTATAGGAAAAAGGAGTAAAAATATTATGGGTAAATAAACCAAAATTTATCAATTAAAAAAAGAATTTGGAACCTAACAGGTACCTAGAATGGGCCACTATGAACCCAGTGGTACCCTAGATCCACCTGGTCCTCTATCAGGTCCAAAAAGTACCTTTTATAACTTATAGTTCTAATATATATGTAGAATATGTCCCAAGACACTCTTTAACCCCAAAACTCTTGATCATGACTCAAATAAACTTCAAAAATACATAATAATTCACCCTCAAACACCCAAATTCAGATTCAAACACTAAAATAAAAAATAAAACATTTACTAGAACTAGAAATTCAAATGAACCTATACTTAAACCATCTAATATTACCACTTAATATCTAAATAACACTACAATTGGGACATGGGTAATTACATATTCTAGGGATAGTGGGAGAAATAGGAATTTCTGATGAAAAATATAAAGTATTATTACATAAATAGTAATATTGAATGAAAAAAAATCAATTGAAAAAGATACTTATCCCATTATCAATTGTGTCATCCTTCTCTTCAATTCCCTTAGAGTGACACTTTATTACCACCTTACCTATGGCTGATATTTTTTACTTCGATGGAAGTTATCCCCTATGATTAGCATGTATTAGGTGATAAATTTCATTATTATAAACATTATAATTATTCACCATAGTTATTAATCAATAATTTCAAATTATTTCACCAACTAGGTTGTCCCTATTTTCTTGTTCACATCCATACTTCCCTTTTAATGCATTTTTTAATTCACAAAGAGGTTTTTTCTCTTTAGTACCAATAAAATTATTATCCTTTTCATAAAATATATTTCATACCCCATAAAATATTTCTTTTTTATAGATTTTTCTGTCTAATATCATAACTGATCTTTAAAAATGTGTACCACTATTTTGAATTTTTACTCAACCACCAAAAAATATATTTCGAAGGTACTTATTTAACATGATCTAGGATTATTACATATAAATGGTGTCTAAATAGGGTTCCTATGAACTCAAATAACAATAATTGACATGAAAATTATAGATTAGTTTGATTAAAAGACCAAATAATTAACTTCCTTTGAATTTTCAAAAATTAATGTTTCCTATAACACAATGTATGCTTAAATAGAAACTTTACAATATAAATTATTTGTGATACAAGTAATATTTACTATAAATTAAACTTTTATGTATCCAAACATTTTTTTAATATTGGAATTTAATCTCAATATGAGAGTTTAAACCATAAGGAATTATAATATCCATGGATATAAAATTTGCTTCATATTCCTTCCTATGCTTTTCATGCAATTCAATTTCAAATTTCCACAAAAACTATTTTAACGTGGTGCACTAGTTAATGAATCCATCCAAGAATTATTTAATTATTTCTAACCTTTGTGTTATTGATATTCCTACCCAAAGAAACTTATTTAAATAAATTGGAAACCATTTTTTACATTAATCATACAAACTACCCAAATACTCATTTTATTGATGATGGTATTGCTCTACAAAAAAGGCCATTTCATTCCAAACTCTTCAACTATCAAAGTATCATAAAAGACATTATTCATATAAGTTTTGATATTTTTATCATCTGTATATGCATAAAACTTATTAGGTATCTATTTATTATATTCCATAAGCACCACCTTTTTTAGGTTGTAAGAAATAAAAATCCAATAACATTTTTCATTGCTTTGAATTTATCCAAAATAAAACCAATCATTTTAGTATAATACATGGAATGAATTCATTCATAAAACAACCAAAAATGAATTTCTATCCTCTAAAAACACCCATACATACCATAATAAAGTTGAGTGACCATAATGGTTAAATCTTACAAATACTTTGAATGGAATATTATATTTTTAGGTTAAGTATATGGTGTAAAAACTAACAACATCTTCAAATGATTTATATATTTATGACTTCTCAAATATATCCAAAAAAACATTATTGACATGAAATTTATAATCCAAATAATTTTCACAAAAAAATACTATTTTGACATGGCATTCTCAAAAAATAGTGAATTGAGTAATTTCTATCACCTTCTTTACCCAATACTAAACTTTTTTATGAACATAATTTCTAACTTCACACCCTATAAAAGTAATATTATCATATACCTAGAGTCTATGAAAAAAATATATTTTTTTTATTCAAAATAGATCATATCATCATTACTTATTTGAATAGTTATTTTGATGTGCATATTGATATCTTCATACCCTCTATTCAACCTTCTATTCATTAGGTTTAAATCATGATAATGGTAGGGAAAAACATTCTTAATATTCCAAAATCCATTATCCATTAAAATAATAGTTGTTTTTACATGACAGTTTATTTTAATTATTGGAAGTTTATTCATCAAATAATGAACTTTTGAAACATAATATCTGTTCTAAAAAAACTAATATTAAAATAATGTTACTCCCCATATATTTTTTAAGATATTAGTCACGTAACCCAATATAATATTCACTATATACTCATTATAAAATTCCTTTACCTCATATGTAGAAGATAAATTCATTCCAATCAGTGGAACCAAACATTCTGTATCAATACTACTATTACAATTCTCATCATTCAAAAAATCATCATCCAACACATCAGCATTTTTAAATCCGTTAAAAACTATATCAACATCATTTAAATCATTAATAGTTTTATAAATCATGTTTAGTAATATTATTTTCATATGTTTTTATATATATTATTTATATTTATATAAAAATAACAAACACTCAATGACCTTATCTTCACCAACACCTATATGTTTAGACATTATTCAAATTAGTACCATAATTTCCTAACTTAAATTATCTATAATTATGTGTGTTGTGATTTTTGTGAGGGTTTTAAATAACTATTATATTCTCTGACACCAATTCTAATTTTTTAAGGGTTTCACAATCCCCTATAATGAAATTTTTTACTGGACTCACATAGGATGAAAACCCATCAATTGAAAACAATTGTGTGCTTGGATTTTTAGTATGGTCGCTTCTGTATATTCATGTTAGAGGCCCACAAGATGATTAGTTTCTAAAAAAATAACTATATATAATTATGATGAGAGTGTTTCATTTATGAGATGAACATATTTATAAATATACTATTGTTGTCCTCTCCTCTCTATATTACAACCTGTCATTATGATGCATCTTCCAAATTCATTGGGTCAAGATTCCCTACCCATTATTCACTTTTCAAACCCTACCTTCTCTAAAATATTATTCTATTATTTTTGACTCCCCATAGAGTCTTTATTCCCTCATCCCCCCATCACATTAATCTTCCCCCACCCATTTTCCTCATTGAGACCCTACCTCTTCACTATTTCATATTGATCTTCCCTCACCACTCTCGTCCTCCCCAACTCCACTAAACTTCCAGATATTCACCTCTACCTCCACTCTATCTCAACATATTTACCTCTTTAATGATCATATATTACTCCAATCTACCTCATCATATTAATATCCATATTATTCCTCTATTTGAATCACATTAATATTTTCATTTGAATATGTTCAAGTATTCAATTCTATTTTATACCTCTTCAGCAGTCTTTGATTCTATTTCCTATTTTAATTTGAGTCATCATCAGTCTATTTAAAATATATTTATTTACCAAAATAAACCCTAGTTTTTTCTTCAATAATATTTAATTTTCAATCTCTTTTAAAATTTATCACATTGTGTATTAACTTTGAAATTCCAAGGTTCATCTTAAATTGACCTCTCTGTTTAGGGTCAACTATATAATTCTGGTATGATTTCCTTTAAATTTCATATATATTTGTTAAATATATTCAAATTACCACCTTTCATACAAAAATAATTGGATAAAATCTATTTATATCATTTAAAGTACTAACTTATTTGGATGAATTATTATTTCATATCTGTGTGAAAAAATAGGAATTAACTATTTTTATTTTTTTCTATCTTTGTTTCACTTTAAATGTAAATGTATATGTGATTCATGCTTTACACTAATTAAATTATGCACTATGAAATATATTATTACATAATATTATATTATATATTATATTATTTATGTCAATTACAATTTGGATGTAATATTAAAACCCTTATTTACATAATTTTTCTGTTCTAAATATATTTAGGAATATTCCAATATTAAATAGATAGGTGAATCAATTTTATTCATTAAAATGTCTATTTAATGTGGAAATCATGAATATAAAATTGAATTGAGCATAAAATTTATTTTTTATGAATGGAATCTATGTATTTTAATTCCTAATTCCAACCATGGTTCATAGGAATTGATTAATTGATTATGGGATGTGTTGTGAAGTTATATAATGTAAAAGAAATAAGAATTAATCGATCCCGGTGTATGATACAAAACCCATAACTTATTGTTTTCATGAAATTAGTGTGAATATTTTAATATTAAACAAATATTATAGTAAATAATTAAAATTATATTCTAAGTGATCATGAAAATCCCAATTTATAGTATTCTTATACCATAATTGTGCAGTCATGTTCTGTCATTATGATTACTATTTTAAACCTCAAATATTTTTTAACATATATTCAATTTAATAATTTGTTTTTAGTTTATAAGCATATCTATTTATTTTTAAATTTATTGAACAAGACTTTGCATGTACATTATTTTGGTATGATTTCCCTTAAATTTATTATATCTATATTAAATATTTTTATATTACCACTCTTCATACATATATAATTTGAAAACACATACCTATATTATTGGAGGCCAAAACCTCTTAAAATAAAATATTATTTCATATCTATTTAAAAAAATTGGTATATATTCTTTTTTTATATCTATATTTCTCTCAATTTAAATGTTAATTAATTTTTTGTAGATTCTATGAATAAATTACATTGTGCATTGTGTCATATTATAATTCATAATAATATTTTTAAAATTTTATTCTTAATACTAATAAAAAATTTCATAGTATATAAAAGCTATCATATACATAATTTTTTTAACCCAATTCTTTTTATAAAAATTACAGTATTAAATAGATATATAAATCAATTTTTTCCAAAAACCAATGTTTTTTCAGAATATTTTATGTGATTGGTAGGCCTTTTATACTATTTTCTAGTGCCATAGAGGATAAATCAATGATATGAAGATAAAATCATTTTTATATTTACTCATATTTTATTTAACTTTATACATTTACACCTTATGCCTCATCAACCATTATATTTACAGCCTCCATCTCAATTTTCATTGGTTATTATGTTTTTTCAACCTTCAATTTTTGTAAATAAACTTCTTCCATTTTATTACTTATTGATTGGATACTAGAGGGATTAAGGTGGTGATTCATTTAAAAAATATTCCCTAGATTTTTTTTAATATTAAATCATATATAATAACATTATTAATTTTGATTCTCACCATTCATAAATGTCATTGATTAACTTTTATTTTCAAATTTAACATTTTCATCAAATTTATATTTTGTATTCTTTAGTAATATTATATTCTAAGTCACATGGGATAAAAACATGATACCATGGATCTAAGTTCTTCTATCATATTTATCCTTAAATTACTACATAATTATATAATCACTCTCCTATCATATTTTTTATTTCGTATTCATATAGGTAAATATAATATTCATTGGAACCTAAGAGTTAGTTCATGGATTTTCCTCTTATAACTAATAAACTTCATCCTTTATCATGGGAATTTTTTTTCATTTATAATAGAATAATATATTATTTATTTAATTGTATTATTGGTCAATAACTTAACTTTATAATTTTACCATTCACACAAATCCTTTTTAAAATGGAATACATATTTCATGATCATTAATTTGATAGAAAAAAAAAATACGTATTTTTGAGACATGGTATTTATATGATTCACTTATAGGTGTAGAATGACAGGATTTCCTAACATCACTAGTATTATATACCAAATAACTATAATAAAATCATTTCTTTTGGGTGTATAGTTCTTATTATTGACTGATACACTTAACTATGAAATGATTCTTCCATATCCCTTCTAAATTTTCAATCATTGCTTAGTAAAAAAAATTATAACTTTGTGTTGAAATGTATAGATTATAAAACCAAATATGATATATCACATATTTTTATATATTTGACTATTATGACATTTAAAAAAATATTTTCTATGACTAAAGTGTTTTGACTAATCCATTATACTTAAAATATATTCATATGTAATTAAACTTTTGTTATTAAGATTATTTACCTTATATTTTATCCTTATTTCGGTAATAAAACATCTTCCTCTGGTATCCATATAGTCTTTTTTATATCATCAAAAAAAATTAGTCATGTTTTTATGATCTCATACTATTCTTAGGTATTATATTTCAATTAAATCATTCTATTATTTTCTTTGTTTCCCTAAAACATCTCTAAATCCTATTTTAATATTCCCATGTCTTCATTAATCATTATTAGTTATTTACTATATTCATGAGTGAAATTTTTCATCACATTCAATATTTCACTATTTAGTTATTCAATAGTACATTTTTGTTAAATTTATAAATCAATGATTTAATTAAAAATATCTTCACTTTCTATAACACCCTCATAAATGTGATTTTAAATAATGGTAGACACTGTATAATCTTCCTATTTATCACTAAAATTATACTATTTTCTTATGACAGATCATAAATAAAAAATCAACTGTTGATTGATGCATTTATTTTATATATTACATGATACCCAATTCATTATTGTAGTTCTCCCTCAATTCATAACATTTAGTAGTGATGATAAAGTCATGGTTCTATATATTTATCTTTAAAATGTAATTATTATGACTATTTGTACATTTTTCACTATTAAAACATGTCATTAAACACTTCACTACATTTTTTCTATTTTTATGTTGTATTCTAAACCTACTTCTAGACATTTTTTCTCAATTAATTTAGAAAGATATAAAATAGTTCCATGTTGCCATTATTTAAATTTCCCTATGTTACTTTTTAGTATAATTGGATGTTTATGTAGATTAAAAGGAATAGTATAATTTTAAATTAGTTATTCTCATTATTATCTATTTAATTTTTAAGGAGGCATGGATGAAAACCTAAAGTGGATAATTGCTTTGGTGTATTTTGATAATTTTCCTATTTTTCTTCTTATGTTCATTTTCACCAAATTTTTCATGTTACGATTGGATATAAATTTTTTAAAAGCTATTTTTATTTTTTATCTACTACTATTATTGAATTCATTAAATTTTCAAAAAAATATATATATACTTCTTGTAGATAGATATTCAAAAAAATTAGCTTAATATTTAAAATGGTGTATATTATGAAAACGTTGTGAATGAGTCAAATATTTCCCTATGATAATATATTGGTTAATCTTAGAATTGTTACCTTATAAACACTATAACACCTGAGATTCAATTACAGTAAGTAGTGTTTTCTTTCTAAAGAAATACTAACAAAATGCACATAGTTTTATTAAAGAATGTGATTAAAACATAAATTCCTAAATTTAATTTAAAGAAATAAATTTCATTTTTTAATTCATTATATCAAAATTACCTTAGAATAAATTTTTTGAGATTTTTCAAAAATAATTTATTTTTAAGTGAATGGTGAAAAATACCAATTTTACAAAAACTACCACAATTATGATATTTTAATGATATAAGAATAGAATAAAGGATTATGAAACCTTTTTTAAGAAAATATATATATATAATAATTAATATAAAAATATAAAAATATAACATTGAAATTAGAAATATACGTTTAACATTTTGGAAATATAAGTAATGTTTTTGTTCAAATAAAAAAAATCATTATTTTATTTTAATCAAGTATTTCCAAGGTACATTTCAGTTTTGGTTTGGTTTAAATTATATTACTTTTATTTTTATTTAAAATTATAAAAATAATTTCATTTGAATCAATATTAAATTTTATTTTGCTACAAAATAATTTTTATAATTAAAATAAACATTTTTTAAACGGTTTTTGTTGTGTTTTGTGAACTTATATTAAAATTAATTTCTTCTTAATATATGAGTTCAATAATATAAAATTAATTACATATATGGAATCAAAATAAAAGTATTTAATATGTCTAAATTCATTTTTTCATAATGGATAGTATCCTTGGTCAATATTTATCACCTCAATTAAGGGTAAATAGAGTTAAATGGGTTTAAAATAAAGGGATATAGCTTCAGGATGACACAAACTACTTTCTTACACCCCATTGGTTGGTTTTATTTCAACCTAACCTTTTTAAAATTAAATATTATTCATTTTTTTGCTATTTTCTTTGAGTAATACATTAATATATTTTAATATTTTGAAAAATTCCAAGTGTGTCATCTCCCCCTTATAAAAGGACACCATCTCTCCTATATTATCCACACTTAAAGAGCCTATTAGTTTATCCATGACCTAACCAAATAATTTAATAACATTCAAGAATATCCTTGTAAATTATTTTGTGTAATACCAACATCATAATTTTTTCCCCTGATTGTATATAAAGGAATAGTAAAAAGAGTGAAATTAATGCCTTTTTATTTATATTTTTTACCTTTTCTATGTATTTACTTAGACCGGAGTCTTGTGTGGATTTACTTATACCTATATATGATAACATGCCTTCCCACATTTCATATTTCCTATTTTGATCATAATTCCATCTTAAGAAGTCATTGGGAACAAACCTATGGAGGTTGTCTAAAGAAGAGGTATAACTTTTAACCGAGCATTTTTATTTTATTTATTCTTATAAAACCATCAATTATGTGCTAAAATTGATGATATAAAAACATAAGTGTCTTCAATGTATAGAAATTTTATTATTTTTATGTTTTAATATTTATTCATCTCCTTCTCCATCAAATGGTAAATGAAAGCATCGTTTGTGTGTATGTATGGACTACCACCTCACGAAGCGATGTATTTTTTCTTCCATACACACCATTAATGTATGGTTATTATAATGGATATAATTTTACATATGATATTTATGACATAATTATGATTCAAAAAATATAATATATCATTTACCTTCTTACCATTCCACCTGTTAAAAAATGATAATGCCGCTCATGTGTATGTGTGGACTACCACATTCACAAAGCGATGTGATTAATTTTTCATATATTTAATTCAAAGAAGATTATAAATATGTATATAATGAACATATATGATATTAATATCTTGATTAAGAATCTAAAGGTTATTCAACCATGCTAAATATGTAAGGACCGAAACTACTGAACCAAAACTTACCTGGAAAAAAAATAGTTAGCACTATTAAACAATGATTATAATAATAAATTATTAAAAAATGGGTATTGAAATGTTATAAATGGATAATATATGATATTATAAGAAAATATAATATTCTGGTATAAAATTATAATAAATATAAATTTATTATACATTGGTTTAAAATAACTTACTAGGAAAATTGAACTTGAGGTAAGGGATATCTGTTACACTCTCATTTTATTTCAGGATTAATTATACTGAGATTTCCTTTGGGAAAATTATAGGATCCAAATATATTATACCTAATCTATTTTATTATACTCTGGTTATGTTTTGGATTGAAATTTTTATTTTCTTTTTTTTTAATTGTTGGATCAAGAATCGATAAGTATGTTAAATGTAAGGGTTTTTCTTTTAAAAATAATTTTTAGAAGATTTTATTCCAACTCCTTTTCTACTATGTCCATATTTTATTTAAAATGTTTTCAAGAATATTTTTACTATTCTTTAAAGATTTATTTAATTCATTTTTACCGATATTTTACTTTATATAAAAACTTTTAAAATGGAATTTTTTTGTCGTTTTTATAATGAGGTACTTTTTCCAAAGTTGTAAACGAAATATTTTTTTTAACATACACCACACAAAAATAATTTCCCACTTATATGACTAATATTTTCTATGATGATTCCTTTACATATTTCCAAGGTTATTTTTAAATAAACTTTTTTCCCTAATATTTTGGAAATTTTTATATTTAAAATAATTTATTTGAGAAATAAAGAGGGTATTTTCATCAAGAAATGTTTTAGTGATATTTTAAATAAATTTTAATCTATAAAAACACCGATTGATGTTACTAGGTATATGATTCAATGACTTCATCTTTGTTATTTCTATAGATATTTTATAATGATAAAATATTGATGTTTTGTATTCTTGATTAAATATGGATAAGTGTTGACTTATAAGGAATTTTGATAATGAATTGTATTGACCATTAAAAATATGATCAATGCATTAGATGTGAAATTGATCAGTGGGACCCAGTTATAAATAGATCATTGATGCATTGTCAAGTATAATTACAAATAATAGTAGGCATTTCATATTATAAGGGTATTTTATTTACACCTACCCAATTATTAATAATGTTATCTTGGTTGAGAGGCCTTGATGATAAGATGTTTAAGTTGGTACTATAGAACAAGTTTCTAAGTACTTTATTTTTTCATGTATTCATAGTCCTTAATATTAATGAAGTTTCTTATGACATCATGATTTTTCCTCCTTATGGTGTAGTATGTTATGATCTCCTAAAAATATTTTTCACACTAAAAGGTTATATAAATTCCCCACTATAATGAGAACCTAGAGGTGTTACCAAAATATTTTTGAATATATATTTTTTATAGATTAATGATATCATCTGATGGTATATGAATGATATAGGATATCAGGGATGGATATGCATAGGACTTTAAGGCACCCACTCATGGTGTGCTCCCTTGGTAATTTTCAGATAAAGAGATTTTGAGAATGAGGCATTCCAGTAAGAAATCCATATTTATATGGGTCATTTGATGTTCTTATATGAAGACATGTGAATTGATGTTTGTATTTTAATATTATCATTAATGAATACATTAAGTCTTATACTTTTATGTATTTATGAAAACTGTAAAAACATATTCTTGTAGATAAGTAGGATATGTTGGATATGTTATGTGTGATACTGCATTAATGGATAATGCGAGAAAACATTTATCTCTTATGTACCTTAACATAAGTTGATATCACAACCACTTTGATGGTAACAAAACTACCTAGATAAATCCATGGCCATAGTATTCTGAGGGGAATGTTTATTTTCATAAAGTTAATGAAAGAGATATCGATCACATAGGATGATGACACTAGTATGAAACTATCTTGAATATATATATCATGATAATGGTATTGTATTACACATTAGGCATTCATAGGAGGTTGTATGTCATTATGATATTAAATTATTTCTCCATTGGTTCCTTTGTATGTTTATAGATTATAACCTTAGAGATTTGGTGCCTCTTCCTATTTCCATTAAGAAAGAGGCCTAGTGCGTCACAAGTTAAGTGTATCTAGAATCTCAGTTAAATTCAATTTTAAATTTAACAAGTATAAATAAATATTATTCCTAATTTTTTGTTTAATAATTATTCAAGTTTGGTTGATCTTTAAGATTGAATCACAAGTTATTCGAATGAATAAGTGAGTTAAATAATAATAATAAATATTTATTTTTGAGGTTTGAAAAATATAATATTTATTATATTTATGGATCAATAATGAAGTGATATTTATTAAATAAATAAATATTCATTATTCAAGTTTTTTTAAATGTCAAGGAGGATAAACGGAGAAGATTTAATGGTCTAATTGGAAATGATATAAATTATATTTATTTATTCTTAGGTGATACACATGTCTAGTAAATAATCATTATATTATTATTAAGACATGGGGTTCAATAGTAATTGATTAATTGGTATGGTGGGTTATATACAAATAGAAAACCTTAAACTTTCTATAATATATATTAGATTATATCCCTTTTTTAAAATAGATTGGTTGTGCGCAGAAGATAGATAGAATCTCTCTCAAACATTATAGAGATTTCTAAAGATCTAGAACATTATTCATCCTCTAACTCTCTCAATATATTGAGAGAACACTAATAATTATTCATCCTTAAATATAATTCTATTAGGATCAACAACAAAAAACACCAATGATATGGATCGACCGTTTTAGGATCTGATGATTCTATATAAACATTTAGATATTTTGATGCATGTGTGTATCATTTCTAGAGGGAACCTGCACTTTGATCCTATATTGCAATGATGATATTACAAGATCAATTCAACTAAATCATAAATGAAGAAATAATTACAATTTGAGTTAATTATGGATATAATTATAAATTACATGTGGTTATTGTTCTCTCCTGGTTCTAGCATTTTAAAATATTAAGTCATGTAATCTATGATTTGAATCCATTGGTCAGTATTTCATTCATCATGTATAGCTCATATCATTCATAAATTAAGACTAAAATATGGGTTATCTAAACCAATAAGGTGATCCCACTATTACTGGGACCTATAAGTAGTATTAGAGTGGTTACATGGTTAATTTATAATTATTTATTAATCATTTATTTAATGGTATATGTTTTTAATTTATTTTTCTTCATATTTATTCATTATTAGAATTAGAAAACCATTTTCTCTTACCTTTATTTGTTTTATATCACAAAACCAATACACATGTTAAATTAAAACAATGAGATATATAAAAATTACATCTAGTGAATCCAAAGGTTCTATATAGTTAACACAAGTGTACACAACATGTACCCCAAACTACATTTCATGTACTCATTCATCCTATCTGTATCTTGAATCAATGTCACACCCCAACCTATGAGATTATTTTATTTTAATTATTTTTCTACTTTTAATTTTTTTTTTGGGGGTTCGTGTTTAGTATTGAATGAGATTTTTGAGTATATATTAAAAAGTATGTGTTTCAGGTTGACGTCCTTGGCACCTGGGTAGAGCATGTTTTGAAAACCCTACGTGGATTCGCCCAAACATTACGTGACCTTCCATCTTCAAAAAATAAATTAATAAATTAAAATGAATAAATTTTGTAATTTAAAACAAACATTAATAGTTGTTTCGTTTAATATTTTTATTGTGTCAATAATTTTATTACTATTGAACTAATGGGAATACTTTTATTATTTTCATTTTATTTATTGTAATTCTTATTATTCTTCTCACCACTATTATTTTTTTATAATTTTTATTATTAGTTTTTTAGAATAATTTTTATTTTATGCTTTATTTTCAATTTTATTATTATTACTTTTTTTTAATTTTCTTTGGGTTTTACCCCCTCTCTCTATCCCTCTTGCATGTGGCACCCCATCTCCCTCTCTCCTTTCCCTTCTCCTTCCCCCACGCGGCGCACCCCTCTGCAGCACCTGCTCCTGTCACCCTCCTTCTCGCTAGCCGTCGGCACCCCAGTTCTCATCTGGATCACCCGCACCATGCCATACGGCACCTCGCACCACCACTACCTAGTGCCCCAATCACCCCACCTCCCTCACCTTGTATGAAAACTGCGTACCCCCTGTCCATCGGTGCCAACCCCACCTTGGCTCTCGTATTGCTCAACCGCTACCTCCTGCCCGGCTACCCTCACCACACCACCTCAGTCAGACCATCTCCAGTGGTAGCCTCACTCCTTCAGCGGTTGTGGCGTCTCCGATTAATGCCACCCCCAACTAGTTTGATCCCTCCTGGCGTCTCTTTGGCCAGCCACTCTGCCCATATGATCCCACCTTTAGCGAGGTCTTCCTCTGGCCTGCTCCTCCTTCAAGTGAGTTTCTGGCTACTTACGTTAGTCTCCTTATGATGCACACATCTCTTGTTGGCGTGTGACATACCAGCGACCCCTCCCCCCCCCCCTACAGGCGTGTGCTACCCCTCTGGTGTAAATCTCTTCTTTGTTTGCATTTAATTAGTCTGGGGTTTTAGTTTTGAGTGTCTTAATTTTATTTACAGGATTGGGGTTCGTTCTTGACCCAAAAAGGTGTGGTCGAGGTGTGAGAAAAGCTTCGCACTAGTTTTCGAGTTTACAATGTTGTCATGCCTTGGTTTCGAGGTAGTTCTTCCTTGCACTCGCCATTATAATTTAAGGAATTTCAATTTCAAGTTTTTCACACCTTATTTATATTCTAAATATGTGCCGTATGGCCCTTGTATGTGTTTCTTAGTCTCCAATTGTGATTTATTCATTACCTTGTAATATTAGAGTTATTTCATCGTAAATGGGCACACCTAGAATTTTGAAAAAAAAATTGCATTGGTATTCACACATAGTTTATGAAAATTAAAATGAGGTTTAGCACTTTAAATCAATTTAAAGAATGAAATTTGTGTTTTTCACTTTTTTAGCATAAATTAGAAATTGTTTTAGAACTTTTTGCACATGCCACTGATAAATGGATTGTTTGGAGTTTTTGTTAAATGTTTTGTTTCACAGTGTAAAGTAAAATGTTTGGGGGGTTTTTTGAATGGTTTAAAATGGTGTGTTTTGTGGAGTTGTGATACTGGGTTGTTAGGCTTTGTTTTTTATTAAATATAAATTAATTTTCCTTAAATTTATAAATGTGACGGAAACATGCGAAATGAGGTTTTGGGTTCCTTAAATGGTTTCTAGAATGGTTTGAGATTGATAAAGTAATGAATTTTGGTTTTCAAAGTGTTTTGGTGAGCTTACACCCCTTTGTAAAAAGTGTTTGTTTTTGTTGGTAAACATGGGTTTTGTGGAAAAAAATGTTTTAGATGATTTTAAATTAAATAGAGTAATTTGGATTTTTCTTAAAATGGTTTGATGGGAAATATTTTGAAGAATGGTTATGAATGTTTTTGAGTGTAAATGGTGTGCCTCACACCACTTTTGAAAATGTGTTTTCATTTTGAGATAAGATTTTGTTTGTGAATTTCTAAGGGTCGATTGGGTTATTTTGTGAAATTTTTGAAAAAAAATTATTATGAAAACCCTTATTGGATGTTCCTCATACCTCGGTTGTATGAAATGGGTGGGAGTTCCTTGTTAGGGGATTCTAAAAATCTATTGTTAGGGTTCTTCGGTTGGAACCTATTATAATTTTTTATCTCAAGGAATGATAATGGTCCTAGGTGCGACTTTGGGTGAGACCTATTGTGCATTATTATTATTATATATATACTATGAATGCATGCTCGACTGGCATCAGTTATCCAACCCCTTTTCTAAATACTTGAGACATGGGAACCTGTCATATTGAGAGAATATTCTGAGAATGATTGCCGAAATAGTAGGTTATGGTACTGAAAAGTGGCCCATAGTAGGAGGATATGTTCGGGTTCATTGCTATGGGATTTTCCCTCGGCCTTCCTGAGAAAGGATAGATGAGTGTTTGAGCGTTTTTATTTCATCATGTGTGACATGTCAATGAGGATGAGGTCTCATGTATTGGTGTCTTCTATATTATTCTTGATCTCTTAGATTCACCCATGTCTATTCATCTTTTGTTCCTTACAATAGTGATTATGATGCTTATATGCATACCTACATTTCCCTAGCTGTTTGATTTCTATTGTGCCTTTCTGAATTTGTTTTTATTGGAAAGTGGTAAGCTATTTTTGGTCGAGTTTCTAGAACTGGTTTTCAAATGAGAATGGTTAAGGGTAATGGTTCGTACTTTTCTTTTAAGTAAAATATTTAGAAATATTTCCTTTTATAAATTGTAGTTCAAACTTGAAATGGTGTTTCTTTTATTTTAAAGGTAGTTATTTGGGAATAGATTGTTGTACTAGCCTATTGAGTTTTAATACTCATGCCTATAGTTCTTTTCTATTTTTATTATTTGTGTAGGCTCCATCTTGGGTGGGCCCACCTTGGGCGATACAAGATCGTTGAGTCGGGGAGTGACCAGTGGGGCCACACGGAGTTAGTTCAAGCATAGAGTTAGGTTACTTTTATCTTCTTTAGATTCTTGTTTAGTTGTTCTTTGGTTTATTTATTATGTGATGATCTTTATTATTTCCATTGATTTATTTATTTTCTTTGGGATAAATCATTCCCTTTCATTCTTTGTCGATTCACTGGTGCTTGTTGCAAGACCAGGAGGATTGGGAACGCCTCTCGGGCCTTGCTGCGGATCGGCTTGGGTCACCAGTTTCGGGTCGACCCAGGTTGGTTTGTGAAAACATTTTATCAGAGGTGGTAAGCTCTTAGTGGACCTCGCTTTTCAGATCCCCCTTTGTTATTTGAGATGTCAAGGTAGATGGAGTAGGATTGTTGGAACTCTAGGGGTAGGTGTGGGAAGAGCGTCATGAACTCTTGCTCGTTCTAATCCTCAGGTATCCATGGGAAGCCCAATTTAATTAGTTTCTTTGGGTTTTTATGGAATTTTTTGTGATTGGGATACAGTAAGGGGATTAGGGCTAATATTATTCATGAGCCTGCACGGCCTGTCAAGCTATGTGGAGCTAGGCGCATGGTCCAAAAAGCCTCTCTCTGTCGGTGATGTGTTTGGAATATGGCCGCCAACCATATCGTCAATTCACCCACTAACACTAGTTCTCTATTTGAGTTATTATGGGCCACTTATGACTTCTATAAATTATTTGTATCAGTAAAAATAGGTTTTGAAAACAATGTTTGTTTGGGATGATATTTTTAATTTGAGGATTGTTTTAAAGGAAATGGGATGAATGATTTTTTTTTTGAAAAATAATGGTGATTTGTTTTGGCCTTGGTATTACTAGGGATTATCACCTGAATAGTGTTATGTGGGAATATGAATGGATGTCTGGTATGGTGGATGGATTCCTAGGGTGGCACAGATACATGCATGTGAGTGAGACTCTAAATAATACCAATGGTGAGGGTGTAACCCACCAAGATTGTTTTAAATTAAATATGTTTTCAAAGAGGAACGTTTTGATGTTATGATATCTTGTTTTATTGTGTTTAGAGCTTGTCACCTATGTGGTGTTTGATTTTGAGGATTTTTATTTATTTATTTGGCCTTGATTGGGTTCTTGACTTTTCTTGTCAAGTGGTTATCCCCTTGAAACTTTGATGTGTGATCGTAGTACGGTTGATCAACCAAAGTATTTTATGCTTGAGCTTCAGAAGCTAGATCCACCTATCTTTTATTGTCAAGCAGACCTTTCCGCAGTGGAGGAGTGGATGCAGAAGATTGAAATGGACTTCAACCTCATTGAGTTTCCCGAGTCGTTGAAGGTAAAGTTTGTAAGCTTCATGCTAGAGGGTTCACCATGGATGTGGTGGAAGTCAATGTCTTCGAAAAATCCTCGTTAAGAGATTACATGGGAGTTTTTCAAGGATTTATTCATTTGTCAGTATTTTTCTAAGGAAGAAATGGTGAGAAAGGTGATAGATATGAGTTATTTGTAGTAGTTTGACATATTCATGATGGAATATTTTTAGCACTTTGTGGAGCTAGTGCCTTATGATTCTGGGTATGCCACATATGACTCCATGAAGGCTCGATGCTTTGAGGAGGGCCTCCGCCCCAATCTACAGTCGAAGGTGTCAAATTCCAACCTAAAAAATTTTGTCGATGTGGAGAGACAAGATTTTCATGTTGAGGTCGTGATGGCGTAAGTGCTCGAAGTAGTCCTCCCTCCTTCAATCCACGTGATCAGTGGTGAAGATCCTGGAAAGGAGATGCTGAAGAAATTAAAAGAGTATAGAGTATGTTGTACAATCAAAAAGGCCTTGGGATCTTTCATCAACCTATTTATATCAAGATATCTTCATTTGTTATCAGTGTGGAAAGCTGGGTCACAAGAGGTCATCCTACCCAATTACTCCTAAGCCTTGTCATGCTTGCGGACCTTTGGATCACTTAAAATGATTTTGTCAGGTCTTTGCTAGAAATCATCATAGTTGAAGTTCCTTGAAGTGATGTTTTGTTGGGTTTTTGTTTAAATTTTCATTTTTATGTTTCTTTTCAGTGTAAGAAATCTCTTATCATTACAGTGTAATAATGGTGTTTTGGGTTTGAAATGTATAGGAATGTCATGGGTCTTTTGATGAACACCAGTTTTCAATGCCAGTATGGATTTTATTTTGAAATATTGTCTCTTATTTTGTCAAATCAATAGATGTGTGTTTATTATTGAGATTATCAGAACCTGACTACGAGGCAGGAGACACTTCATCCATCAGAGCTCCAGTCAAATGGCCTCAGAGTGAATTCGACACATAGTCAGGAAGCCTAGATGGATTTTAAAGAGTTTGGTTAAGGTTATTCCCCAATCATGCAGTTATATATTTTTAGTATTTCTATTGGGGTTTCTCTATCATTGTAATTCTCCTCTTATTGAAAAGAGTGCGACAGACTTATACCTCACGCAATGTTAGTAATTGTGACTTTTTTATGTGAGTTTTCGATCAGTGTCCTTGTGTTGACCACCCATGTGAATCAGTTGTATCTTTGGTTTGTGTCCATCCCAAAGTGAAGAGTCATGAGTATTTTTTTCATCGTACTTTCATGGATCCAATCCTTGGGCCCTCTCTCCCCACCCATGGGGTGAGGTTTTTTAGTTCGTGAGGAGTTTTCGTTTAAGCTCTTACCCCTTTCAAATGAAAGTGAGTGGGTTGAATGTTCTTGTTGTGCTTATTTTATCTTGGGTAAGGCCTCGTGCAGGTCAAAGTTATATTTCTATTTAGTCACTAGTATATTGGTTCTTTATGGTGGGGAGACCCATCGTCTCTCTGGTTTTTCTCTTAAGTGATTATCGAATTCTAATTGAGTTTTTATGGTGGGGATTCTACTCAGACCTCCCCTCCACTAGTGATTTATTTCAGGCAATGAGGTCGAGTCCTGGTGGTGGTTGGTGGAATGTCATTGGGTTAAGAGGTTGGATCATGTATATGTGAAATCCATGGGTGTTGATTGATCGAATAGATAGTGTTGTGGCTTTATGGTGGCAAAATCATTATGGTGGGGAGAAATGTCACACCCCAACCTATGATAATATTTTATTTTAATTATTTTTATGCTTTTAAATTTTTTTTGGGTTTGTGTTTAGTCTCAGAAGAGAGTTTTGAGTTTATGTTAAAAAGTGTGCGTTTTGGGTTGATATTGTTGGCGCATGGGTGGATCACATTTTGAAAACCCCACGCAGCTTCACCCAGACACTGCTCAACCTTCCATCTTTGAAAAATAAATTAATAAACTAAAATGAATAAATTTTGTAATTTACAATGAACATTAATTGTTGTGTCATTTAAGATTTTTATTGTGTGAATAATTTTATTATTTTCATTTTATTTATTGTGATTCTTATTATTCATCTCACCATTATTATTTTTTTTTAGAATTTTTATTATTAGTTGTTTAGAATAATTTTTATTTTATCTTTTATTTTCAATTTTATTATTATTACTTTTTTTTACATTTCTCTAGGGTTAACCCCCACTCTCCATCCCTCTTGCATGTGGTCCCCCATCTCCCTCTCTCTTTTCCCTTCTCATTCCCCTGGGAGGCACACCCCTAGATAGAACCTGCTCTCGTCACCCTCCTGCTCGCCCGCCACCGATGCCCCGGCTCCCATCTGGCTCACCCACACCCTACCCATCAACGCATTGCACTACCACTGCCTGGCGCCCTGTGCACCCCACCACCCTCACCCTGCACAGAGACCACGCACCCCCTATCCACCAGTGTTGACCCCACCTCATCTCCCCTCCTGCTCAATGGCCACCTCCTGTCCAGCTACCTGCACTACAGCCCCTCATTCGGCCCTTCTCTGGCGGTAGCCTCCCTCTTATAGCGGTCACGGCCTCTCCGGCCGACCTACAACCCCCATCCCCAGCACTTTTGTGCATCTCTGGTTTCCCCTACTGGCACACCTCATCCAGTCGGTACCGCCCCAACTAGTTCACTCCCTCCCAGCGTCGCTCCATCCAGCCACTGCCCCAGTGATCCCACCTTTGGCGAGGTCTTCTTCTAGCCAGCTCCTCCTTCCGGTGATTTTCTGACCCCTTACCGCAGTCTCCTTCCGATGCACACATCACCTGCTGGTGCATTATCTGCCAGCGACCCCCCTTACGAGTGTGCCCTTCCATTCTGGTATAACTCACTTCGTCATTTGAATTTAATTAGTTTAGGGTTCTAGTTTTGAGTGTCTTCATTTGATTTACATGATTAGGGTTCATTCTTGACTCGCAAAGGTGCGATCAAGGTGCGAGTGAAGCTTCACGCCCATTTTTTAGTTTGTGTTATCATCGCGCCTTGGTTTTGAGGTATGAATCCCTTTCACTAACCTTTATAATTTAAGGAATTTTGATTTCATGTTTTTCACACCTTAGCTATATTCTAAATATGTTTTGTATGGTCCTTCAATGTGTTGCTTAATATCCACTGGTGATTTATTCATTTCCTTTTAATATCAGAGTTATATAATCGTAAATGTGAACACCTAGTATTTCAAAAACAAAATTTTCATTGGCATTCACACATAGTTTATGACAATTAAAATAAATTTTATCACTTTAAATCAATTTAAAGCATGAAAGTTGTGATTTTCACTTTTTTGAGAATAAATTAGAAATTTTTTTAGAATTTGTTCCATGTACTACTGATAAATGGCCCGTTTAGTGTTTTTTTGAAATGTTTTGTTTCACAGTGTAATGAAAAATGTTTTGGGGAGTTTTTGTTAATGGTTTAAAATGGTGTGTTTTGTTGAGTTCTGATACTGGGTTGTTATGATTTGTTTTTTATTAAATATAAATTGATTTTCCGTGAATTTATAAATGTGGCGGAAACATGGGAAATGAGGTCATGGGTTCCTTAAATGGTTTCTATAATGGTTTGAGATTTATAAAGTAATGATTTTTGGTTTTTAAAGTGTTTTGGTGAGCTTTCACCCCTTTGTGAAAAGTGTTTGTGTGTGTTGGTAAACATGGGTTTTGTGAAGAAAAAAAATAGATGATTTTTAATTAAAAGGATTAGTTGTGGTTTTTTTTAAATTATTTTGATGGGAAATGTTATGAAGAATGTTTATGAATGTGTTTGAGTGTAAATTGTGTGACTCACACAAATTTTGAAAAAGTGTTTTCATTTTCAGATAAGATTTTGTTTGTGAATGTCTAAGGGCTCGTTTGTCCATTCTGTGAAATTTGTGGAAAGTTTTTATTATGAAGACCCCATTTTGATGTTTCTCATGCCTCCTTTTTATGCAATGGATGGGAGGTCCTTGTAAGGTTATTCTTGGAATCCATTATTACGGTTCTTCAGTTGGAACCCATTATAATTTTTTTATCTCAAGGCATGAGAATGGTCCTATGGGAGACTTGGTGTGAGACCTATTAAGAATTATTATTATATATATTGTGAATGGATGCTCACCTGGAATTGGTTGGCCTACCCCTTTTCTAAATACTTGATACATGGGAACCTATCATTTTGAGAGAAAATTCTGAGAATGATTTCCACACTGGTAGATTATGGTACCGACCAGTGTCCCATAGTAGGCGGATATATTTGGGTTCATTACTATGGGATTTTCCCTCTGCCTTCCTGAGAAAGGATGGTTGGGCATTTGATCATTTTGATTTCATCGTGTGTTATATGTCAATGAGGATGAGGTCTCATGTATTGGTGTCTTCTGGATTATTCTTGATCTCCTAGGTTCACCCATTTCTATTTAGCTTTTGTTGCTTTTAGTAGTGATTATGATGCTTATATGTATACCTACATTTCCCTTGTTGTGTGATTTATATTGTGTCTTCTTATCTTTGTTTTTCTTGGAAAGTGGTAAGCTGGTTTTGGTCAGGTTTCTAGAACTCGTTTTCAAATAAAAATGTTTTATCCTCTTTATATGAATATAAAAAATATAAACACCACATTCCATTTCTAAAATTCCATTGACACTAATGAAATGAATCTAGATTTGAGAATGGTTAAATAAAATGGTCCATACTTTTCTTTTAAATAAAATATTTAAAAGTATTTACTTTTATAAACTGTAGTTCAAACTTGAAATGGTATTTCTTTTATTTTAAAGGTAGTGCTTTTGGAATATATTATCAGGCTAGCCTATTGAGTTTTAATACTCACGCCTATAGTTCTTTTCTATTTTTAGTGTTTGTGTAGGCTCCAGCTTGGGTGCGCCCACCTTGGGAGATGCTTGATCGTTGAGTTGGGGAGTGACTTGTGGGGTTACATGGAGTTAGTTCGGGCGTCGAGTTTTGTTAGTTTTATCTTCTTTCGATTATTTTTTAGTTGTTATTTGGTTTATTTATTCTGCGCTTTTATTTATTATTTCTGTAAAAAAAATTCTTAGGGATAAATCGTTCCCTTTCATTCTCTCCTAATGCCCTGGAACTTATCGCCAGCCTAGGAGGATCGGAAATGCCTCTCAGGACTTGCCTCGGATCGGCTTGGGTGACCGGTTCAGGGTCAACCTGAGTTCAATCATGACAATCAAAATCAGATCCATCTGATAAAATTAGATCATTTATCCAATAAAATTGGATCATCATATAGATTTAAATTATGTTGTAAAATGATTTAAAGAACCACACATGGTGTAACATGTGTATATTAAATGTAGTCATCGTGTATTCATGATGTATAGAATGAGGGTCTAAACATGTCATGTATCTACTAAACGAAACGAGGATTGACAAACCATTCAACTTCAAGGACAAATGTCATGTGAAAATATTACACATCATGTACCTTGTACACATCCATAGAAAAAACATACCTAGTCCCTAGGCATATGTCATGGACATGGGCAGAAGAGATCACACACCATGTGACCTATAACATACTATATATTTTGTTACATCTAGTGTGATTAATTTAACATAGATATAATAATTAATTATTTCATTAAACCTATTCACATGGATTCTATGTGGAATTAGTTTTAAAGAACATTCCATGTCATAAGATTTTTAATTTTATATTAAATTAATTTTCATGCTAAGTTCAAAAATAGAAAATTGTGTGTGGTCTTTGCCTATAGTACACACTGCGCACATCAAGATCGTCACATGTACTATAATTAAAATGTGTTATTTGTGTCATTTGTTGGAAAGTATACATCATGTAATTACCTACCATGAAATGTGTGTCGGATTCAAAGGTAATGCATAAGAATATGGATCATGTCGGGTGGTTTGGATGAGTAAATATCATTTCATCCAAGTACACTTGTGTACTTTATTAATTTTAAATAAAATTATTTTTTTTTTATTTTTTTAAATTATGGATGATGGTAATTTAAGTATTCTTGGTTAGAATTGATATAAATTAAATTAATTAAATTTATTCAAGGAATTTTATCTTAATTTAATAATAAATCAAAATAATTGATAATTATATTTCAAATTTATGTTCATTGCATGTTATGTGGATGATCATGATCTTAGACCAGACTTGTGTATGTGATTGGTTTTCTTTTAATTTTTTATAATTAAATTAAAATGATGGTATGTGATTCATCCCCTCCTCCTTATTATGTAATGGCTTACGTTCCCAGGGTTTCTTTTATGTAAACCCCTTATCCAATCCATTTTATCCCCTCACCTACATGTGATTAATAGCTTATATAAGGATGAAGCTATCATGCAAGAGGAGGCAGTTCAAATCTCAATTATGAAGTGAACCCAATCAAGAATATACATAAGATCCAGTGTAGAATAATGTAACTAAAACCAATCTATAGTTCTAGGGGTTTTCAATTGGTTCAAGGTTTAGTTTATCATCCTATAGATAAACTAAACATTATAAAATCTCATTATCATTCCACTGGTATTTTATTTCTATATATTTCATGGTTGATTATTTATGTTTTTTTATACTATGAAACCAATTAATAAATGAATTTAAAAGAATACAAAATGGGATTTAATAAAACCGAATTATTTTTAAATTTTATCATATATGGGTAATCAATTATGTAACATACTATAAGAACCCAGTTTTTCACTCAGGTATGGATCCTTTAATCACTCGGGTATGGTTAATCACTGAAGTAACATACTGTAAGAATCCGGTTTTTCACTCAATCATGGATTCTTTATAATTTCGGTCTAATTATTTATTTTGGACCTAATATGGATTCCAAATGAGTTATAAAAGGTTCTAGGGGTTTCCAGATAAATTTTAGATCCTGAAACCCATATTTTTTGGGAAACTGGACATGTTGCACAGTTAGCGCATAGTTGGCATACGGTTTGGCTAACCATATAGATGGAAATTTTCAAAAAGAACCATATCATATTGTTTTTTCATGGTAATTTAGCCTAAAAGTGTAGGTTCCCCTTCTTCTTAAGTAACCGTGCACAGTTCGTGCACCGTTTGGAAAACCATGTGGACAAACTGTTCATAGGATATTTTTCGGCATAAATTGTCCTTTTTTCCCTTAATGATCTATTAAGTCACCTCTTCTTCCCTAATAAGAGTTATCATGGGATTTACCTACATGGATCTCATTTTGGGGATTTTTTAAGGCCAAATATAGGTATTTAAGTATCTCCATCATCAAGGATCCAATCGAGCTTATGTTCATCATGTTGGATGCGCAATAGTAAGTACTCAAGTCTATTTAAGCCTTTCTTCTTCTGTTTTTCTCTCGATATAGTTATTGAGGACTGAGATTTTTTTCCTCTTTCTTATATCTACTCTATTCTAATCCAAATAAAGGGCCTATGTTGGAGGAGGATAATCATACAACCCTAAGGTGGGTATTCTATAACCCATCCCTCAAGTTCATTGATTTTAGAATTGTCGTGTGGGGACCACCGATTTCATCATGTATCATTAATAGAATCTATATTACATGATTATAATCATTATAACTATATGGATATGATATTTCCATATATGTGATTAATTTTTTGTGTTTATGCCCACAACTCCATCCATCCCATATAGGATGTTATGCCAAATTTGGGGTTTTAGTGTTTGACATGTTTGAGCCACTATTCTGGTGTGACTTTTCTTGACTCTTCTATGGGTAAGAATTTATATATTAAATGGATTGATTTATATTTTTAATTTCATAATGTAAAGTACAATGTATTCTCACAATTTGACCCACCTAAGGTAAGTGCTTCGATTGATAATTAAATGTGAAATGGAAATTGGCAAGTATACTAAGTATATGACATGACCAGATTAAATATGAATGAATAATAGGTTGCATGTATATAGTATCCCTTACCACATTATTGGAAGGTATCAAAATGAACCTTAATTATTGAATATGATTTGAATGGAATTAAAAAAGGTTGCATGCTACTTGGCCTAGTCACACTAATGAAAGGCAAGGCTTGGACCAAATGGACTTATTGATTAATTATGAGTTGATTAAAAGGTTTCAAGCTACTTAACCTTATCACACTAATGAAAGGAAATGATTTAATCAAATGAAATATTACATGACTTCATAATGAAATAGGAATTGTCAATATTGATCTCACCTTGGATTCTGATCAGAGAATTCCATGAGCACTTGGGAACCCCATTTCAATTCAGGTATATGGATTGATTAGGTTGAGACACACTTATATCCTAGTCCTTGTCTAACTTTGGATGCCTAGTATGTTACCGTAGGATCCCTCATGTAGCAATATAATATTCTTTAGATACACTCCTTGGATCCAGCATTGACAAGTAGGTTTCATGGTTAATTCCCATCAGGCCTAATCTTTTCTTAGCCCCATTTTACCTTGGATAAACTCTTTGGACTCAGTAGGCACCTCGTTGTGGAATGCCTTGGACTATGAACCTTGGATTACACTATTAACCCATGATAGGCTATAGTTATTACTGATTTGGTGACCCTTTAGGTCTATGTCACCTTGGTTATTACCTTGGTACTTCACAATTAAATATCATTACAGGTTTCCTTGTTATAACTTGTTACATTCACTATTCTTAACATGTGATATGTTATAAACTAGTAACAAACAAATAATGAATTAATTACATGTTCAAACACTAGTCGAGGGCTGAAGTAGGTACTTGAGTATTTAGTTACATTGTGCTGCTTTACTTTATATATGCATGCTTAGACACTATTTCATTTCCATTACATAGGCTAGATGTTATAGACACCATTAGTGGTGTCCAATTAAGATTTATCTCACACCCTCTCCAAGTGTTGTTTGGGACTCATAGTAGATTATATGAATGTGGGTGTTGAAAAAGGGAAGCATGTTTCTTCAAACACGTGATTTCTTATTGTTTTTTATGGAGCTTGATAGTAGATGACCGAGTATGTGCTTGGGATTCTTGGGATAGTATTTTATTTCCTTTATACTTATGTAGAACATGTTATTCCTGCTAAATTGTATCCATGTTTTTTAATTTTTTAATTACATGACATATCATCAGTTGTTTAATTTTATTCCAGTTGTTTCAGTTATTGTTATTGTTGTCTCTATTTTTTTATGTTCCTTCTATTTACTTATATTGCTTATGCTATCTAGCTATATTTATATTCATCTGTTGTGCTACACTTTGTTAATGAGGGAATAGTCTCACCATGGATGCACCATAGTCCCTCACTGCTAGTCGGCAGCCTCTGGCGTTTGTGGATATGAGATTGAGGTCATGTGGCCCACTAGGCTCGGGGCACCTATTAAGTGGTATCTGGGTCTGGGACATCACAAAGTGGTATCATAGGAGGTTTCATTTCTTGCTTTACTATTTTGAGACAATATATTATAGATTAATAAAACTTGGGACTTGGTCATAAGTCGTGTTTGGGAGTCATGAACCCATGTTCAGGGTAAAAACCAAGTTTCCTAAATTATAATTATTGTTCTTATTTTCCTATTACAGTTGATATTATTTCACCATTGGTTCACACAAATGTTGTGTGTAGTTATTGATTATTATTATGATTGAGTATTTTTTTCATCCTTGGCCCGATGATATGAGGGCAAGGAGCATTGTTACATGCATTATATCAAGAATCTGGGATTCGCATGATGTGTATATTGTCATGCCATATAGGTTCATTTCACTACTTTTCATTTCTTGATATACTTGTGATTATTGAGTGATTATATGATTTCTAGCTGGTAAATATATTAATTTTGTTTGTGATTTATTGATTTCCTGTCTCAATTCATGAGGTGTTTGGGCCCCCATGGGTTGGGATGAGTAATCTATTGAGTCGATCCATTATGTTATAAATAAATGGGTTTCATTTCTAGTGATAGGTGTATGGGAATTGATTCACTAGAAATGGATATCCATTAGAAAGTTAACCATAAAATCTAAAATGAACTGCTTGCACATCCTTATACTGCCTTTTTATGTTTGTGAAAGGTGAAGGTGCGAGCATGGTATTTAAAGGTAAAATGAAATGGAACTTATACTTGAGCATTTACTGATCCCTATTCATTTAAGTGGGTAGTTGGGGTAGTATGCCTTGTCTAGTGAGTTTTACTATATTCAACTTTCTCCAGTGATGTTATCTTCTTTTCTTAAGATTTTTTTGAGGCATGTGATTGGCATTTATAGACCAATGTTTCCACGATGCACTAATATCATATGCCAGGACGGTGGTAACGATGATGATATAGATGTGGTGGGTTCTGATTCGCCACTATTACCACTAGGAGTGACACTTGAGGCACCACCTGATATACCTGATTTGGGCACTGACATCCAAGTTCGTGATAGTTTCCTACGTCTGATGCAATCTATGCATGGGGCTCCATGGATTGCACCTATGATAGATTATCTAACTTTTGGTTTCCATTAGCGGCATCCTCATACTTTATTTAGGGATGGTGGTCCATAGAATAATGAGTCTTGTATAGAGGCCACCATATCTATATTTTAGCATCAAGGGATTCCCCAAGAGTGAAGGGTCAAACTTGATACTTACATGATTCAAGTTTTTTTCAAGTGTTGGTGGGATGTGACTTCCAAGGATGGTAATAATCAAGGCATGTTATGGGATGATTTCCAGACTTCCTTCTATGATAAGTTATTTCCTCAGACACTGAGAGATGATAGATCCAGATAGTTCATGCTTCTTGAGTAGTGTTCTATGTTAGTTATGGAATATTCAGAACGTTTCATAGAGTTATAGATTTTTTCACCTCTTCTAGCTGGTGATGAACATTATCATGATAGATGCTTTAAGAATGAAATCCAGTATGCCATCTATACTCAAGTGAACATATTTTTCCCACCTAATTTTTATAATATAGTCAATCAGGATCTTATCACTTAGTTTAACTTGAGGGATGGAAATAGTATTGGGCATAGAGGACCAGTTTCACGTCAGGCTAGAAGTTCTTCTGGTGGCAAGAAGTGTTCCCTTAAGGTTTCTCATTAGGGTAGTGAAAACTAGAGTGCCCAATTTGATAGCTCTAAAGTGTGTCATCAATGTGGGTGATGGGGGAATTCAAAGCCTCGGTGTGATAGAGACCCACTAGAGTGTCGTGATTGTTTTCATATGGGTAATATTCATCATTTTTATAGGACCTTTCCACCAACTTTTAGTGTAAAAGGATCGACACCAGTTCCACCTTCAGGAGAAAATTTGTTTATGCCATGACAGGTGGGAAGTTTGAATAACACTGGTAGTTCTGGCTGAGGAGGAGGTCATGGTCTTGGTAGTCGGACCCCTGATCACCAGCAGCACCAAAAAAGTAGTTATGATCATGGTAGTCCATTTGTTGTATAGGACCATGGATCAGGATAGTTGAACGCACTACAACGGATACCCGAGGATCAGGCTATGGGGCCATCTATAATACAAGGTACTATTCCTGTGACATCTACTATAGTATCTTCTTTATTTGATATAGATGCTTTGAACTCTTTTATCTTTGTATCAATCGTGGAAAGTTTCAGACTGGATATATAGTATTAATATATTGTAATGACCCTAGATACATCGTTATTAAAGGTATGACCATATGGTATACGCTAGTGTAGGGATTTTCTACTTGAGTTTGGAAGTTACCCTTTCTTATGTAACGTCTTTGTTCTCAAGATGAAGGGTTTTGATGTCATTTTTGGGATGGATTGGTTGGTTCACTATCATGGTTTTGTATACTGTTATCACCATAGGGTATCTTTTACAACACTAGAGGGAAACGGTTATCTACATAAGGGTGAGTGGGATATCTAGGTTGGTAGAGATAGACCAGAGCATCATGGGCTATGTGGAGTAACTGCCCAAATTGAAAATATATTCATGGAGGATTAGGGTTTACAACAAGCTGATTTCCCTCTAGTAGTGGATCGTTTCATGGATGTCTTTCCCGGTGATTTTTTGGGCTTACCTCCAGAGAGATAATACTATCGAACTTGTTTTGGGAGTAACTCCAGTGTACATTCTTCCACATAAGATGGAACTAATATAACTTCAAGAGATTAAGAAATAGTTAGATTATTTAGAGGCCAAAGGATTTATATGGCCCAATGTATCCTCTTGTGGTTTTCCCATGATTTCACCAAGGAGGATGGAACCTTATGTCTTTACATGGATTACATAAAGTTGTACTATACTACGATCAAGAATTGGAATCCACTACCACATTTAGATGATCTCTTTGACCGGCTTCGAGGAGTAAAAGTCTTCTCCAAGATCAAATTGAGATCAGGTTATCATCAGGTATGAGTCAGGCCAACAGACATACCTCGTACAGGGTTTTGTAGCAGGTATGTTCTGTATGAGTACCTTTTTATGTCCTCTGGTATTATGAATGTGTCCTCTATTTTCATGGATATGATGAATAGGTTTTCCACCCCTATTTGGATTCTTTTCTCATAGTCTTTATGGACGACATCTTGGTGCATTCTCACACTCGTAGAGACCATGACAAACATCTTGAGAACATTATTAGTACACTAAGAGAGTAACATATTTACAAAACTCTTTATAAGTTCCACTTCTAGATCAAAAAATTTCACATATTGGGTTATCTAATATCAGAATCAAGAGTATCTGTTGACCCTAAAAATGTTACTGATGTGGTTTCCTAGGAGTAGCCTGAGAATGTGTTTTACATACAGATTTTATTAGGGCTAGCTGGATATTATAGGAACTTCATATAATACTTTTCCCACCTTGCTTCACCTATTATTATTACTACGAATAAGGGTGTTGATTTTATATGGTCATAATCATGTGAGAAAGTCATTCAGTTGCTGAAATGGAGGCTTGTATCATCACCTATTCTCACTCTTCTAGAGCTAGGTATAGGTTATACTATCTTATGTGATGTAGCAGTCATAGGCCTAGGAGCAGTGCTAATAAAGGAGGAAAAATTCCTTCCATAAGAATCTCAGTATTTGAGACCTCACGAAATAAATTACCCAACCCACGACCTTGATCTAGCAGTAGTTGTCCACACCTTACGTTGTTGGAGACATTATCTGTTGGGTGAGCATTTTTGGATGTACACAAACCAAAAGAACCTCAAGTATATCTTTTTACAACGTGACTTGAACCCCAAATAGTGTATATGGGTTGAATATCTACAATCCTTTGATTTTTATCTTGCCTATACACCTGGGAAGGGTAATATAGTTGCAAATTCACTGAGATAGAAAACTCACACACAAGAAATACGGGAAACTAGTGATGAATGGAAGTTAATTTAAATATTTTATGACCTCAATATAGAGTTTATTGATAGTCACAAGTATTATTATCTCTCATCTTTAGCAGTTAAATCTTCCCTCCTTAGTAAGGTGAAGGGTAGAAATTTTTCAGATCATGTAGGCATGGCTTTTCGTGAGAGTATATCAGGAGATAAACCAACTCTAGATTGGTCTGTGGATAGAGATGATGTCCTACATCTACATGGATGTATATGGGTTCCTACATATATGGGAGAGGATTTGATTCATGAATCCCATGCCCTTAAGTGGCCAGTTCATCCAGACATCTCAATGATGTATCGAGACATGTGACTCCAGTATTGGTGGCCTGGGATGACATGTCAGATATCAAGCTTTATCACTAGGTGTTCCACCTGTCAGTAGGTGAAGGTGGATAATTAGATACCTATAGGCTAGTTAAAGCCACTTCCATTCCTAGAATGGAAATGGAATGATGTTTCCATGGATTTCATAGTCGTACTTCCTAGTTTTTCGAGGGGTAGCGATGTTATATGGGTAGTTATTGACCGACGAATTAAATCATACCACTTAATTCCTATTCAGGATACTTTCTCAGTTGATGAGATGGTAATACTATATGTTTAGGAGATCATATGACTCAACAGGTTCCCTCGTACTATCTTTTCAAATCAGGATAATTTTTTCACATCATGGTTCTGACATGGGTTGCAGAAGGCTATGGGAACACAGGTGCTTCTATGAACATATTTTCACCCTCAGTCATATGAAAAATCATAACAAACAATACAAGTTATAGATGATATGATCTGATCATATGTCCTTGGTTTCACTATTTCGTGGGAAAAGAATATCCCTCTCATCGAGTTCTCTTATAATAATAGCTTTTAGGCTACAATTCAGTTGGTACCTTTTAACTGGATCATGAAGGCTCTATGAGGCAAGTCTGTCCCTATAGTATGGGTGCTAAAGAAGAATGGTTTCATGAAGGATGAGGCTTGGTAGTTGGAGGATGATGTATATACCTAATGGCCCGAGTTGTTCTTAGACAGTGTTTCTCCACCCTTCGAAGGTGAACTTGGGGATTAGTTCTTTTAAGGGGGGAAGACTATAAGAACCCGATTTTTCACTTAGGTATGGATCCTTTACAATTTCAGTCTAATTCTTTATTTTGGACCTAATATAGATGCCTAATGAGTTATAAAATGTCTCAAGGGTTTCAGGGGCATGTTCGGAGCCCGAAACCCATATTTTTTGGGAAATTGTCCATGTTTCACGGTTAGCGCACGGTTGGCGCAAGGTTTGGCTAACTGTGCCGATGGAAATTTTTAGAAAAATCCATATCGCATAGTTTGTGCATGTTTGTGTAGCCTAACCGTGAAATTTACTCTTCTACCCAGGTAAATTTGCATATTTTACAGACAGTTTGGCAAACCGTGCGGACAAACCATGTACAGGATATTTTTTGTCTAAATTGTCCTTTTTCTCTTAATGATCTATTAAGCCGCCTATTCTTCCCTAATATGAGTTCCAACAGGATTTACCTATATAGATCAAATTTTGGAAATTTTTGAAGGCCAAAACTAGGTATTGAAGGACCTCCATAATTATGGATCCGATCGAGCTTCTGTTCGTCGTGTTGGATACGCAATGGTAAGTACTCGAGTCTGTTTAATCCTTTCTTCTTATCTCTTTCTCTTGACCTAGTTGTCGAGGTGTGATCATTTTTTCCTTTTTATTATTTCTACTATATTCTAATCCAAATCAAGGGCTGATACCATAGGTTAATAATCATACAACCCTAAGGTGAGTGGTCTATAACCCATCCCTCAAGTTTGTTGCTTTTTAGAATTGTCGTATGGGGCCCATTGATTTCATCATGTTCCATTAATAGAATTTATATGCCAGGATTGTAATCATTAGAACTATATGAATATTCTCTTTCTATATATGTGATTAATTTTTGGTGGTTACACCCACAACTCCATCCATCCCATGTAGGATGTTAGTCCATAATTGGGTTTTTAGTGTTTGACATGTTTGAGCCACCATTTAGGTGTGACTTTTCTATAAACTTTTATGAGTAAGCTTTTCTATATTAAATGGATTGATTTATATTGTGAATTTCATAATGTAAAATACCATGTATGCTCACCATTTTACTCACCTAAGGTAAGTTATTCAATTGATAATTAAATTTGAAATGAAAATTTACAAGTATACTAAGTATATCACTTGACCGGATTAAATATGAATGAATAATAGGTTTCATGTCTGTAGCACCCATTCCCTCATTAAATAAAGGTATTGGAATGAACCTTAATTGTTGAATTTGATTTCAATGGAACTAATAAAGGTTTCATGCTACTTGGACTTTCCGCACTAATGAAAGTCAAGGAATAGACCAAATGGATTTACTGATTAATTATGAATTGATTTAAAGGTTGCATGCTACTTGACCTTATCATGATAATAAAAGCAAAGGATGGAAACAAATGAAATATTACATGACTTCATAATCAAATAGGAATGTTCTGGCTCAATCTCGCCTTGGATTATGATCGAAGAATGTCATGATCACTCGGGAACCCAATTATGATTTAAGGATATGGTTTTCTTAGGTCGAGTCCCACCTAGATCCTGATCCTTGTCTAACATTGGATGCCTGGTATGATACTATTGGATCCCTCATGTGTTACTACAAGATTCCTTAAATACTCTCCTTGGTTATAGCATTGACAAGTAGGTTCCATGGTTAAATCCCATCATGCCCAATCTTTTCTAAGCCTCATTGTACCTTGGATTAGCTCCTTAGACTTGGTAGGAACCTCATTGTGGAATGCCTTGGACTATTATCCTTGGATTACACTCTTACCACATGCTAGGCTATAGCTATTACTGAATTGGTGACCCTTGAGGTCTACGTCACCTTGGTTATTACCTTGGGACTTCACTATTAAATATCATTACATGTTTCCTTGTTAAAACTTTGAACCTTCACTATTCTTAAAATGAGATATGTTATAAACTCATAACAAAAAAATAATGAGTTGGTTACATGTTCAGACACTAACTGAGAAATGAAGCAGGTACTTGGGTATTTAATTACATTGTGCTTATTTACTTTATATATGTATTCTTACACATTGTTACATTTACATTACACAAGCGAGATGATATAGAATTGTTGGTGGTGACCCACTAAGATTTTTTTCACACCCTCTCTGGGCATTGTTTGGTACCCAAAGTAGATTATATGAATGTAGGTGTTGACAAAGGGAAGAATGCTGCTTCAAACACTTGATTGCTTACTATTTAGTATGGATCTTTATAGAAGATGACCGGGTCGGAGCTTGGGATGCTTGGGATAGTCTTTTATTTACTTTATACTTACATGGAACATGTTATGCCTACTATCTTGTATACATGTTTTGTAGTTTTCTAGTTATATAACATATCATCAGTTGTTGAATGATATTCCTCTTTTTTCAGTTATTGTTACTATTGTCTATATTTTTTGATGTGCCTTATGTTTACTTATATTGCATCTGTTATTTAACCCTGCTTATATTCATCTATTACACTACACTTTGGTAATGATGTCTTAGTATTCCCACACACACACCTTAGGCCCTCGCTTCTAGTCGATAGCCTCTAGAATTTAGGGAGATGTGCTTGATGCCATGTGGCCCATCGAGATTGGGGAACCTATTAAGAGTCATTTAGGTCCGGGACATCACACATGCACTTAATATTAACAAGGAATGTAATAAGATAAATCTAGGTTTTTACTCATAACGGATAAAAATACCTCAACAAAAATATTAACTCAGTATAGCCTTCTATTACTTAAGTTAGAGTCAAAACCATAGTTCATAGTGTTTGATCAGCCTAAGTCAGGGTGCTTTCAATTATTGGGGAAATTTTATATTGGATTTTTGGGTTGAATTAACTTAGTTCACATTAAAGTTTGATTACCAGAGCAGGATATGGTGAAACTGAGAAGCGAGTGTTGAGAAAATAATTGTCCCTGGTACTTGGATTGGGGGTTCTACTCAATAGATCAAGGAACTATGATTTAATTCATTTGTTAAGTTATTCCTAACTAAAACCCTTAAAATAAATTTTCACAACCAAGTATGGGTTATTTGAAGGGTAATATGGGTCCCTACCACAAGAACATCTATGAAATATGATATTCCAAAACTAATAATGTGGATTATTAGGTTTCAACAAAATAGTCAGAGATTAATAAAATTTAGTAGAATTTAAATATATTAATCTAATTTGGTAATCAAGTAAGTACTAATAACCTTTTATTATATTTTATATAAATGGAAAACAATGTGAATTTGATTGTATCACTACAATCCTTACAAGATAAGGATAAACTTCTCACCAGCATGAATTTATAGAAATAGTATAGGCACCTACACCTTATACTATGCCATGAATGGAAATTACACATGTTGGAAACCCCATTTATTGAGTCTCTTAATAAGTTGGCTAGTGAGGAAGAAGTATATCTATAAATAAAACATGTGGATGATGTAATGTTTTTCCAATGTTTCATACTATCCTCTATGCTCGGTGATATTGTAAATAAATATGAAGATACGGATGCATATAGCATCATTTCTCACCTTCATGATATTTATCAGGAGAAGGAAAGAAGAGGGGGATATGATATCTCCAATGTATTTTTCTAGTGAAATCATGGAGATTTAGTGCCATATAGGCCTTATATAGTCAATATTGTTGGTTATATAACATTCCTAGACATATTAGGGTTTAAGATCCTTGATGAGTTGTGCACAGATTTCATTCTGACCTCACTACCTAAAACCTTATTTGGTTTCATTGGGAATTATAATATGAGAAATAGTAAGATGTCTATTTTATAAATTCTTAATCTTATTCATTGTGTTAATAAAATACAAGGTGATTGAAAAATCCATTGTATTTATGTTGAATAAGAAAAATAACAATAAGTAAATGGGTCTAAATAATCATTCCAAATATAAGTATCCATAAGAACATCCTTATAAAATGCTCAATGCTATTGAAGTTACCTTTGCATCAGGGTTTTCTTTGATGAGATCCTTGAAATGGTCAGCCATCCTATCCCAAGACTGAATGTATTCATCCAGATTTATTTTCTTCTCATTGATTCCGCGGGCCAAGATCTGGTCTTGCCTGCTGATCCATCCCGTTTTCTCTTCATTAAGGTCAACTTGAAGTGATCTAGCATACATTCTATCAACTTCCTCCTTTGGAACATTGACAGTAAAATAATTATCCGCTATCTCTTCCGCAGAATGTAGGAGAAGCTTCAGGTCCGCCTCCTCCTTATTTGTCTCCTCATGTACATCCTCCTATGCCCCTATGTCCCTTGACCGGTTAGGATCCTCATGCTTGTCACATTTAGAATCCTCCACCTTTTCATGAAAGGATGGTTGGTTAGGCTCCCTAAAATGTATTCCCATTCCAGCCGCTCGGGTAGTCATTGGTTTGGAAAGGTAGGAGTAATCTCTCTGGGTCTTGGTCTTCCATCCCGTATGAACCGAATAGTCCCTTTTGATATGTTATTCATGTTGTAAGCAAGGCCATTGTAATAGGAACTACACCTAGCCAAAGAAGTAACAGGAAGCTTCAAGTGCATTTTTTATTGAGTTTAATCTTTTCATATCTATAATTTGTGTATTATATATTTATGTAGTGCTAAAATTTATTTCCAAATAAAATAAAAAAGTTGATTTTAGAAGGTTTCCAGAGGATAGGTTGATCTATAGGTGGACAATTGGGTAATGTTGGATGATCTATCTATTTTATATTACCACTAAATATTTACAACATGAATGATTTTGGTTATAAATAACTGTTATTATGTTCTAGTGTTACTAATAACATCATCTATGCTTCTTTTCTAGACATATATGGATATAATTTCAATTTTGGAAATAAGTGTTTCTACTTTTATAAAGATTGAATATGATATTTTATGTCATAGTTGAATAATGATCTTTATATACTAAATTATGAAAACCAAATATTGGTAATTAATAATGAATCAAATTCATGTGACTTATTTCACACCCATTTGAGGAAATTATGAAAACTAAAAATTGGAAATTGATAACGAATCATATTCATGTGAATCATGTCACATTCGTGATTTTATTTTAAGGTATTCTTCTATCTATTTTTGTCCTTATATTTATCCTTCAGTTTTCCCAATTTATTTCAGAGAAAATTGAGATTTTGGACTTGACAACAGGTGACGCATGGTTGGTACATGGTTAGGTGAAATTGTGCACCCTTTCCCAAGAATGTGTGTGGACAATTTCCATTTTGGACAATGGTGACTACATGGTCTGCACACGATTTGGAAAACTGTGCAGACTAACCATTTGGAATGTCCCTCTTAGATAGTGAGGGGCACATAGTTGTCAAATGTTTTTCCAAACCATGTAAGAAAATTGTATGACTTTTCCAGGTCATTAAAATTTTGGAAATTACCATTATCCCTTCTTTGATTCAAACCTTAAATCTTCTCTATTCCACCCCATTCAGGTTTTTCATCCATGGGATCCCCCTCCAAGCTTCCTTTGACCTCTTGATCACCATTCCTTGGTGTTTTTGGTGTGGGAACTTTAAGGAATAATTAAGTAAGTTCTTTTACTCTTGATTTCTCCCTTATTCTAGGTTTTATCTTATCTCTTTCTGGAGTTCTTATTTTCTAGTAAGTTGTTTGACCTAAGGTTATATTTATCGTGTGTTTTGGTTAAAATATTGATGATTATTATTGGATATTTTTTTATAAGGTTTTATGGTGGTTCGGTTTTCATTTCACAACATTTTTTGGAAGTTTCCAATTGTGAGGCAGGTGGTTCCATGATTTTACATTATTAGATGATTTTGATATGCTTTTTTGTTTTCTTAAATATTCTCTATTAATTATTTTTGTGGTGTAAAACTTGTTTTGGAAATGGTTTGGCATGCATATGTGATGGAAGTTGGATTTTAAAAAGAAATTGGTTATAGTTCATGTGTGCCTCATTGTGGTCTTTCTTAAATATATTTTTCCCTTCTATAAAATGTTTAAAATGTGTTTTCAAAGAGTTTTAAGGGTTAAAATGTGTTGAAAGTGTATTTTTTAAGAGAAATGGTTTTTTTCATAATGTTTTTTTGTTATGAACCTTAAATGTGTCTTTGAGCTGTGAAGGTGATGTGAAGCATGTTATAAAATGAATTTAATGTGAGTGTGAATTTTAAAAGGTATTTTCCCAAAAAAATGGTTGTATTTCACACATGTTCTTAAGTTTTTATTTTCAAATGGGTTTCATGAATTGTGAAAGTTGTGTAAAACGTATTTCCAAATGGTTTTGGTGTGCATGTGAAATGGAATGTGGTGGTTTCCTTATGTGCTTGTGACACTTGGCATGTGTATATGAAAGTGATAATTTCTGTGATATGTGAAAGGGAATTTTAGAATAAAGGGAATCTTAGGTATCAAGGTGGGTGAACTATAACTATTTCCCAAGTTGATTCAGATGTGGATGATGCCAATATTCATCTATCAGGATTGATGATTAAAACACTAACAACACATGTGATATGGTTAGAGACCACTGGACCTAGGGATGTTTTCCCATCTAGTGTCTTATGCATGGGAATGCTTTTGGTTTTGGATTATCATATAGAGACCATTAGACCTTGGGATGGGATCCCCTATAATGGCTCATTTATGAGACCATTGTTGGTAGTTTAGTTGAGGATTTTGATCACTAGGGTATGGGGTTCTTAGAGTCCCACTTGTGCTAGTTACCTATGTGAATTTTGATATGGTTCTCTCTTGTGACATTATGGTTTTGTGATGTGGTTATAGTTTTTGGTATATATTATACCTTGTGGGAATTTTATTTTTAAGAAATCTTATTTGTGAAAAAGTGTTTTCATTTAAAAGTGTTTCCTAAGAAAGTTTTCCTTAAAACAATTCATAAAAATGTTTCAAATATTCTTATGGAAATATGCTTGTTTATTTTTCTTCTAATGTTATACCATGAAATATATTATTTTGGGTGGAATCCTACTAGGATTTTGATCACACCATACACACACCTTTGGTTGAATGTATACTTTTTTATGTATAATCGAAGTGAAGGAAATATGTACTGTGAGGGTGATGGTGCATATGTTTTCTAGTGAGCCACTTATTGTAGTTTTTTGAGGTGGTGGATTGAGGTTGATGTCCCTCTTATTTAATAGAGGTTTTTGGGATAGTTTTTTGTTTCCCATTCCATTATTGTTCTTCTGTTTTTGGTTAAAGTTAAAAACCTTGAATCTGAAAATTGGTGTACCTTGTTTGGTTATGGTTATCTACTATTGTGATTCTTATTATTATTGGTTGTTTATGATTATATAAATTGGTGAACTCATTTCCAAAGTATATTGTTGATACCCATTTATTAGTTTCCATCTCGTGAGAATCAGTAACTCCCTTCGGTCTATACCCTAAATCGGGTCGGGTTTCAGGTTTGATGGAACCCCAGTTTGGTTTGTGACATAATGGTATCAGTGCAGGTCATTCTCTTTTGGGTTAAGTTTTTTGGGAAATAGTCTAGATATACTGGATCTAGTATTGTTGGTGCTTGAGGTATTGGTTACTAGTTGGGTGTCAATCCAACACACCTTGTGACAGGACTTGAGTCTCCATGAAATGTTGGGTTGATTTTACTTCTCCTCCAAGTAAGACGTATGGGGTGAAGACTATATATGGAAACTATGTGGGGGTGGATAGGTTTGGTTGGCTTTATCTTTTTATTTTCTTGTATTTGGTTATCTTTTGATTTATGAAATTGTTTGAGATTTTTTATTATTGTTGAAAATTTTAAGGATGGTTATGTTGATGGTTTTCCTTTTAGTTATTACTTTTATAGTAAAATGCCTCCTTGGATAGTGCATGTGTAGCCGTGAGAAGAGGATGGAGAGATTTATCCCTCCCTAGTTGATCAGATATTGGTTGAAGTGGTGGTTCGAATTTTCCAAGCATTGGGTCAAGGACTGGGATTTGGTTCTTCTTAGGTTAGGGAAGTCAAACTAGTTATTGGGAAGTAAAAAGCTCAGGAGTTCCTCTAGAACAAGCCTACTTCTTTTTGGGATATCTCGAAACCTGAAGCGGAGGAGTTTCTTGAGAATATAAATAGAATGTTTTAGTTTCTTGATACTTATGAGGTAGTCAAGGTGAAATTTCGTTCATTTATTTTGTAAGTTCCCTTTTTAAAGTGGTGAGAATTAGTGGTGAAAGATGGAAAGCATGAATAGATGGGTTGGAAAGATTTTAAGTTCATTTTCAATGAGCAGTATTGTCTTGATATTTTGGAATTTTCTAGATCCCTGGAGTTTATGTAGATTATCCATGGATATATAACTATGATGGAGCATTATAACTTCATTTTAGATTTATTTTGATACACACCCAATGTTGTTTCTAATGAGAATATGAAGGATCATAGGTTCAAGATGGGTTTAAGGCCAGAAATTTAATCTCATGTCTTTTTTTCAAGTTGAAAACCTAGGATTAGGTGGTTGATCATTCCATGATGGTATAAATTGATCATGGGTGCAAAAATGGTTTCTCTGGAGCAATATCAGCTGTGGAAAATGGAAATTCGTTAGATAATAAGAGTAAATGGGATGAATAGTGGAAGAAGGGTTGTGGTAGTTCAAGCTATCCTTCTCAACTGTCTTTGTCATTGGTTTTTAATGCTAGGTAAATCATGTTCTATTGGTGTGGGAAGGTAGGGAACCTATTACAAGCATGTTCTTATCCACCCATACCTTATCACTAGTGAGGACTTATGGTGTAATTATAGAAATTTTTCAAAGTGGTGAACCCATATCAGAGTGATACAGGATCTGTGACTTTGAAGTGGATGACAGCTCGGTCAGAACCATTCAGTACAGCGGGCTCTCAGTTTTGAGGTACGGGCAACAGGGATGGATCATCCTCTAGGAATAGTCATTTTAGGGCATATATAGAGGTTAGTGGTCTTCCTTAGGGTCAAGCTGATATGAGGCAACTTTATGTGGTAGATCATGCACCAGTGGAATCATATGGAGGGCCTACGATAGTTCGAGGTATCATTATTATTTCATCATATTTAGCTCTTGTTCTATTCAATATTAGTGCTTCAGTTTCTTTTATTTCTTACCTCCTTTTTTATGTGTTAAAATTTTCAACTGATCTAATTCCATATCCTATAAAGTTGGTAGCATTTCTTGGTAAGAATTGTGATAAGGGTTTTAGGTATCCGTTTTGTGCACTCACCATGTTAAGGTTATAATTGGAGTGGGATTTACTTGTTTTAGAGACGGACCTCTTTGACATGATCCGTGGTGTAGATTAGATGGTTCATTTTTAGGTGCACATCGATTGTTATAGGTATTGAGTGATCTTTGTGGCACCTAATGGTAATACCCAGGTTTTTCAAGGTGAATGGGATCCTCATTCAGGATGTGCTAGACCTCAACTTTCAGAAATGGGGAATAATATTTTTCAGATCTTGTCACTCACATTATAGTACAATGATGGTAATCTTGAGGGTGGATTAACCCCTTAGATGGATGAGTTCTTAGAGGTTTTTCCTGAGGATTTATTGATCTTGACTCTAAAATGAGATGTGGAGTTCACTATTGATTTGGCACCAGTAACACAGCTGATATATCTTCCCTCGTACCATATGGCCACTACCAAGTTGAAGTAATTAAAGGTATAGTTGTATTATTTGGAATACAAAGGATTCATTCACCTTAGGGTATCACATTGGGTCTCCCTATTTCTATTTGTGAAAAAGGATGATGGATATATCTGGTTATGCATTGATTACTGGAAGCTGAATAAGGTAACAATCAATAAAAAAATATCCTTTGGCCTAAGTGGATGACCTTTTTAATTAGATTAAGAGGAAATGTGGTTTTCCAAGATTGAATTTCTTTATAGACATCACAAATTCAGAGTTAGAGAGGTGGATGTTCTAAAAATGACTTTTTGAAGAAGGTATGTACATTTCAAGTACTTGGTTGTGCCTTTTATGTTGACTAGTTCTCTTGTGATATTTATGGAACTTATGAATATGGTGTTCCACTAGTACCTCTATTTCATTGTTTTGGTATTTTTGGATGACATCCTAGTCTATTATAGGACTGGGGGGATCATGAGAAGCATTTGAGGATTGTGTTGGGCACTCTTCAGGATCATTATCTCTATGCTATGTTTTCTAAGTGAACCTTATGGATTAGGTAAATAAAGTTTCTGGGACATGTGATCTCAGAATGAGGGGTTTTGGTTGACCCTGAGAAGATCATTGCATCTATGTCATGGGAATAACCGAAGAATGTTTTTGATATCGTGATCTTTTTGGGGCTATAAGGGTATTACAGGTGGCTCATTCAAGATTTTTCTTCTCATGTTTCATCCATGAAAGTTCTTACCTAGAAAGGGGTGAAGTCTAAAAGGATATTAGAGTGTCAAGAGTCCTTTGAGGAACTTAATAATTGGTTGAACACATCCCCTTTTTTATATTTTTGGAAGCTAGAATGGGATATGTGGTTTATTTTGATGCCTCGGGTATGGTTCTTGGGTGAGTTATTATGAAAGATGATAATAAGGTGGCATATATTTCTCACCAACTCTAACCACATGAGAATAATTATCTAACCCATGACCTAGAGTTGGAATCAGTGTTGCATTCCTTGAAGATGTGGTGTTGTTATCTTTTTTGGATATAATTCTATTGTTTATTTGGATTATAAGAGTCTAACCAACATTTTCACCCAAAAGGATTTGAATTTAAGGCAATGTTGTTGGGTTTAGTACATTTAAGGGTTTGATTTTGATATAGTCTTCACCCTAGGAAAAGGTATTATTGTGGCATATTCTTTGATTAGGAAAGTGCTAGTGTAGGAATTAAAAAGGTCCATTGATGAGTGGAATTTGATGGGGATCTTTACTTAGATTCACTTTGAGACTAAGGATCATAGTGTACGTACAATATTTTCTTGTTTTCACCTAACACCTTCCCTTATACAGTTGATTCAGTTGGATAATCCTAGTGATGTTTTGTTCTAGAAGTCTATGAAGTTTCAAAAAGGTGGGGAGATGCCTTGAGGGTGGTTTTTGTCTCCTTAGGGATATTAATTCTTTAGAGGTCATTTTGTTGTGATCATGTCATTGAGGAAGGTGGTGATGTAGGATAGCCACCAGTCTCAATGGGTCATTCATCCAAGGGCTACCAAGATGTACTATGACAAGTGTCAGAAGTTATGGTGGCTAGGTATGAGGAAATATGTATCTAACTTTGTATCACAGTGCTATACTTATCAGCAGGTTAAGGCAGGTCACCAAAGGACCTCTAGTTTGCTTCAGCCACTACCTATTCCTACTTGAAAGTGGGACGAGATTGTCATGGGGTTTATTTTCATCCTACCTTGTACACCCTGGGGGAGGAATTACATTTGGGTATTGATTGGTCATTTTACCAAATCAACCCATTTCCTTCCAATCAGGGATTCATCCAAAGTTTTTGAGTTGGTTTAGTTGTATGTTCAGGATGTTGTGAGGCTTCACACTGTGTTGTTGGAAATTGTTTCTGAAAGGGATCCATGTTTTACCTTGCAATTTTTTGAAGTCCTTTAGATGATCATGGAGTCACATTTCAAGTTGGGAATGCCATAACATCCTAAAACAGGTGGTAAAATAGAGTGGGTGAATCATATTTTGGAAGACATGCTCTGGACATGTGTTTTGAATTTTGGAGGTTCATGGGATATCCATTTTCTATTGGTTGAGTTTTCATATAAAAAATTTACCAATCCTTGATTTGAATGTCACCTTTTGAGGTGATTTATGGTCATCTATGTCGGTCCCCTTTGTGTTGGGATGAGGTGGATGAGACCTCGTTGTTGGGATCGAGTGTTGTGCAAGAAAGTTCTGATAATGTTAAGATAATTAGGAAGCATTTTTTGATGTCAAATATTCATCATAAATCTTATGTTTATTAGAGGTATTGATCTTTGGAGTTTTCTATGGGTGACCGGGTGTTCCTAAAGGTGTAACCTCACTTGGTTTATCTTTGTTTGGGTAAGAAAGGGAAGCTAATACCAAGGTATGTCAAACCATTTGAGATTACCATGCATATTGGTAAGGTAGAATACATGTTATCTTTTCCTTCTCAGTTGATGTCAATCTATGACATCTTCCTTGTCTCTCGGTTGAAAATTTATAATCTAGATATTTCCCATTTGTTAAATTGGGAGGATTTGGATTTGGAGCCTAATTTCTCAATGTTTGAGTGGCTAGTGCAGGTTCTGGATTCTCATGAAAAAGTTCTTCATTGAAAGTCCATCCTACTAGTCCAAGTTCTTTGGTGGCATGTTAATGATGATCATGATACATGGGAGTAAAATTCATGGGTTGAGGAGATGTGTCTATTTTTGTTCTCAGATCTGTCTTTGGGATGACTTTTTGTGGGTGGGAGGTTTCCATGGTAGGGAGAATTGTCACGTCCATGGTTTTATTTCTGAGGTATTATTTTATATATATATATATATATATATCCTTGGGTTTTCCCATATGTTTTGGAGAAAATAAATATTTAGGGATTGATAGTAGGTGGTACACAGTTGGCGCATGTTTAGGGGAAACAATTCTCCCTTGCACAGAAAAGTGTGTGTCCAAATGCCATTTTAGACAATGGAGACCATAGGGTTGGCACACAGTTTGAAAAACCATGCAGACTAAACGTGGGTAATGTCCCTCATAGAGAGTGAGGGGTGCATAGATTCTACACGGTTTGGAAAAATGTGTAAGAAACCCATGTGACTTGTCCATGCCATTAAAAATTTGGTCTACCCTCTTTGCTTTTAACCATAAATCTCCTATATTATTCCCCATTCATGTTTTGTAGGCATGGGAGCCTCCTCTGATCTTCCTTGGACCTCTTGAGCACCATTACTTGGGTGTTTTTGTTGTGGGAACTTCAAGGAATCATCAAGTAAGTTCTTTTCCTCTTGATTTCTCCCTTCTTATAGGGTTTCTCTTCTATCTTTCTTGAGTTATTATTTTCCAGTAGGTTGTTTGACCTATAGAGGGATTGATCAGGTGTTTTGGGGGAAAATATTGATGAATATTGTTAGATATTTCCTTTATAGGTATTTGTGGTGTTGAGGTTATGGTTTCTCACATATTTCTAGATGTTTCTAATAGTGAGGTTGGTAGTTCCATGATTTTACATTATTAGATGATTTTTATATGCTTTCTTGGTTTCTTTAATATGTTTTATGAATTATTTGGGTGGTGTGAAACTCGTTTTGTAAATGTTTTGGAATGCATATGTAATGGAATATGGTTTTTGAAAATAAATTGATTATATTTCTTATGTTATTCATTGTGTAATTTTTAAAATATATTCTTTTCCTTGTGTGAAAGGTGAGAAATGTGTTTTCAAAGAGATTTAAGGGATAAATGTGTTGAAATTTTATTTTTTCAAGAGAAATGGGTTTTATTGCATTATGGTTTCTTTGATGTGAACTTTAAATGTGGATTTCAGTTGTGAAGGTGATGTGAAGAAAGTTATAAAATGAATTTAATTCGAGTATGAGTTTAAAATGAGATTTTCCCATGGAAATGGTTGGATTTCACACAATTTATTCAAGTTTTATTTTCAAATGGGTTTCATGAATTATGAAAGTGGTGCAAAATGTATTTCAAAATGGTTTTGGTGTGCATGTGAAATAAAAAAGTGGTGGGTTTTTTGTGTGCTTATTATTCTTCGAATGTGTATATGAAATTGATGATTTATGTGATATGTGAAATGGATTTTAAGAACAAATGGAATCTTGGGTATCTAGGTAGGTAAACTAGAACTAGTACACTAGTTGATTCATGAGTGTCTGAGACCCAGATTCATCTAGTAGGACTGATGACTAAAACACAAACTAAACATGTGATATAGTTAGAGACCACTGGACCTTGGGATTCATTCACCATTATCAGTTCATCCACAAGATTTCTGTTGGTTTTGGCATATCATATGGATACCATTAGTCCTTGGGATGGGATCTCCTCTAATGGATTGTGTATGAGAATGATGTTGGTAGTTTAGTGGATTATTTTGATCATTGTGGTATGAGGTTCTTAGATTCCCACTTGTGCTAGTTAACTATAGGTATTTTCCCATGATTTTATCTTGTTACATGATGATTATGTGATGTGGTGCTTGTATTCGGTATATGGTAGACCTTGTGTACATTTTATTTTCAAGAAATCTTATTTATGATAAAGGGTTTTTATTTAAAATTGTTTCTTGAGAAATTCTTCCTTAAAATGTTTGCCTGAAAATTTTTCAAATATTCTTATGGAAATGTGCATAATAATTTTTCTTATAATGTTATAGCATGGAATCTATTATTTTGGGTCTAATTGTGACATCCCAACCTAGGATCCACTGAACGATGCCCCAATCTGGTTGACCACATTCCCTCAAGTGTGCCTCTCTATATTCTAGAGATTTATGACTAATAATGAGGGTATGGTAAGTCCGTCTTAGGGAGACTATACCATATTTTATCAGAATAAAACACCAAAAGAAGTAAATAAAAATAACCAAGTGAGGAAGCATATAAATAACCATGAAAAATACATGTCATATGATAACCAAAACATGAAAATACAATACTCAACTGAAAGGTAAAACATGTTATGACAATTAAAATGTCACGTGTCTACAATGCAACTGAAAGTAAGGACACAATAACTCCCAAACAGGTCCCGAACCACGTCTGGTTCCCTCTCCCATGCTCCAATCCCAAACTGAAACCTATCCTAGGTATTTTCCCTTATCTACTCCTGCAATAAAAAAGTCTACTTGGGTGTCGATCAGGCGGCCTGAATAGGGTTTGAGTACAACTCAATAGACCACCACCAACGATGTCGGAAACGAGTCCAGTCAAAAGATAGTGCATTTAGATTTATGAAGAAATAAGTACAATGCATAATTTAAACAGTTATCAAATTATCATTTAATCTTTAATCATCACATTCGGAATAGTTTCAATTCATGTTTCCCAACTGAATCGTCATTCAATATCATTAATTATTTGGTTTAGGTTGTTATGCCTAGCACCCCAAATCTCATTTGAATCATCATTCATTATTATCATTCATTTGGTGTAGGTCATCATGCCTAGCACCACAACCTCATTGAGTGTAGGTATTCATACCTAGAACTTATTTTTTTCATTCAGTGTAGGCATACATGCCTAGAACCCCATAATCTCAAGCTTGGGTAATTATTGGGGAGGAACGACATGTCTAGGTCCCAACTTCTAATCGGTCAAGAAAACCATGTCTAGCACCACAAAAATCTCAACCATTTAATCATTATTTAATTAATAATAATTTTTCACACTATTTCATTACAAATCCATCGATTATTTAAGCATTTAAAATTCCATTAGTTAACTCAAAAATTAACTAAGCACATAATCCATTAATTAATTCATCAATTAATTAATCAATCACCATAATTCTCATTCCATAATTAATTCTTCACAATTAATTATCCATATCAAATATCAACATGTCATGATTAATTCTTAAAATTTATTATCTTTGATAAATATTATGACACATAATTAATTATCATAATTAATTCTCTTTGGTCAACATCATGGCATATAATTAATTCTCATGATTAATTATCATACATGGCCTACATCATTATTTCATAATTAATCACACCCCCAATTAATTATCTTTGATCACAATATTAAATATCTCAATTACCAAATCCTAACCCATAAAAAATATTCAAAATATCTATTTGGGAAACCCCTTTATTTGTTCCATGATTCCATTATTAATTAACCACCGAGGAAACTCTATTCAATTCCACTTTCCTAATTAATCAAATTTAGGTAATCATTTATCAAGGGAATCTAGAAAATCATAAACTCACATTCACATATCATAAATAAAGACTATGGGAGTTTTATTTAGACCACCTACCTTGATTTATTGACGAATGGTAGCCCAAAAAAAATCCCCAAAATCCGAGTGGCACAACGTCATCGATCAAGCTCCAGATCTAAATCCCTAAATCCAAAATTAAAATCAAAGTCATAAAGATATTGAAAATATATATCTAGATAAACAATCCTAGATCTAGATCTTAACTCATAGGTTTTGATCCAAAAAATGGGGGAGATCTTCCATGAAAAAAGATATAAAAAAGATAAGATAAAGAATGGGAGAAGCAATGGGATGAAATCCACTTACCAGGAAGAGATAAGATCTTCTATCTGGGATTTTGATCTCAAAGAACGGTGTTTGGATTGCCTTGGAAACCCATATGGAAGGATTTGGGAACACCTAGAAATTTTCAATCCCGATCCTTGGTCTAATTAGAGAGGTTTTGGGGTTTCGGGTGGTTTTAAAACCAATTTTTGGAATAAAATGGGCCACACGCACGGTTTCACCTAGGAGGCCGCACAGTTAGACCAAACAGTGCACCAATTGTGTAGTTTTCCACTACCTACACAGATTGATGGCACATTTTTTATGAAGGTGGTTCCTCGGTCAAAGACCAAGACACAATTTATTCAATAAAAACAATTATGTAAGTCTAAAGTAGGGTATTTTATTACAATATTTTTCATAAAGAGAGAGAAGATCATCTGGCAGATAATCCAACCAAGTGATACCCTAGTTGATTTCCATATTGGAAAGACCATCATCAACCATGTTCACTTCATGAAAAATCATGAGTGGCAATGTATCTGGTCTCTAGAAGTGATACAAGGAAACTTATATAGCAAGTGGTAAGAGGCCAAGCAAGGTGCATTGTACCATTCCAGATGGATTAAACTATAGTGGTTGAGACACAGTCAATCCAAATGTTGTTCTTACCCTTTTGTTTGAAAATTTAGATTGTAATGATCATGACCATCATTTCTGCTTCTAAAGTAGAGGCGACACCGCAGCTACTGAATAAGTATCCTTAACAACAGTCAAGGGAGTCTCTGAGGACAGCACAATATCTTGCAGGTCCTCTTTTGCCTTTGGAAGCTCCATCAACATTAATTTTGATCCATCTTGGGAGCGGGGCTATCCAGAACACCCCAAAGGTGTGCATCGTTGGTCTGTAGATTCCATCATTCCTAAGTCGATGTAGGATCACATAGCCTCCAAAAGTGTTGTTGCAGTGGGCTTTCTGAATCGACGCTACATCTTTAATGGTGATGTGAATCCACATCTGACCTGCATAAAGATTTAATGAGCAGTTTTTGTGAATAATGTTATTTATATCATACCAGATCACATGAAGGAGCTCAGAAACAACAGCTAAGATGAGATTCTTGATTTGTTTCGAAGTGTAAAGCTCCACACAACATTTTAATTGCAAAGAAATAGAGTCGATTAAAAACCATATTCAATTAAAAATGTCAGTAATATAATTCCAGAGAGATGAAGTCGTAGCACAATACAAAAAAAGATTGTTAGTATCCTCTCTATGTTGGTGACAGAAATGGAACTTTGATCAGAGTTGGATACCAAAATATTGAACACAAACCTTGGTAAGAATACATTTGTGAGAAATGTACAAAACAAGATTAAGTCTTGAGGGTTTTATCCAGGTTTTATCAAAAGGTTTCAACCAACCGAAACTAGATTCTGAGTTAATGAAATTATGATTGTAAAAACTTTTTGAATCAAACACCTAGTTGTGGGGAGGCTCCCAAATAAGAAAAATTCAAATATTAGAGAAAGTATAGTTATAAATAACATGCATGATGTTATCAGGAAGATTGAAATTTCTATATTGAATCACATCCTTTATTGTATAATTGATGTTTTTCGGGGGGAATTGGGAGAGAGCATAGATAAGAGGGGAGCGCTAGTCTAGTTGTCCATCCAAAATTTCATGGAGGATTCCGAGCTAACCATCCATCTAGAGTTATTCATAATGTTGGAAAAGGTTTTCCTAATGGATGGCCATATGGAGGAGTTCATATAGCTCAAATTACCCTTCTTGAGTTTCATGGGGAATATTTCTTTGAGAAAAATAATAGAATTGGAGTTACTATTAAAAATTATCTAAGTGAGTATGGCTTGTAAAGCTTCATTAAAGAGTTTGATATTTTTAATTCCAAGACCACCTTCCTCAATTGGTTTTCAATAGTTAGACCAAGGTATAGTAACAAGATTCATTTCAAAAATGTTGTGAGTCCAAACAAATTTTTTTATGTAAACGTTAATTTTATTAATAAGGTCGGTAGTCCATTTATAAACCATCAGTGAGTAGACCAATTTAGAGACAACCGTATATTTCACCAATGCAATCCTGCCATCCATGGAGAGGGATTTACCTTTCCAGGAGGATAGCTGATTGATAACCTGGTCCACAACAGTATTAAAATACATGGATTTAGATCTTCCATAGAATATGGGAACTCTCAGATATATTAAGGGTAAAAATCATTCTTTAATTCATAGGCTATTTATAATGCTCATTTTCCTACTAAGAGAGAAGCTTTTTCTGATGAATACAAAGGATTTGTGCCAGCTAATAGTTTGACTAGAAATATCTTCAAAATGATCCATAGCATTTTTTAAATTTTGAATATTTCTTTTTTCACCATTTAGAAATAGAATAATGTCATCCGCATATAGAAGATATGTAAGAACCTTGAGGTTTATTGCCACCTATATGGGTTTGAGTTTGTTTTGGTCAAATAGGCGAGTGAGTAGTCTGCTAAGATAATCTTCCGCAATAGAAAAAATAATGGCAGATAAGGGGTCACCTTGTCTAATGCCTTTGGTTTATTTAAAGTAGCCTTTTCGGGATTCATTAACAAGGATGTAAATAGAGGCCAAATTAAACAAGGAGTTAATCCTACTAAAAAAGTTTCATTGAAGCCAAATCTCTGGAGAACTTTGAAAATGAAGCTCTAATCAATAGTTTCAAAGTCTTTCTTGATGTTAAGTTTAATAGAAATTTTTCCTCCTCTGGACACTTTATTTAGGGAATTGGTTCATTCCAAGGCAAGACAAATGTAGTCTTGTATGGATCTACCTTTAATAAAACCAAATTGATTCCAAGATACTGTTTTATTGTATATGGGAGCAAGTTTGTTAGCAATAATTTTAGTAATAATTTTATAGATAGAGTTAATGAGAGTGATAGGTCAGAAAAGATGAATTTTAGAGGCATTAGCCACTTTAGGAATCATGGATAAGAAATTGATCATTTATACCATGAGGTAGAAAACCATTAGAGAATAAGGACTTGACAAGATTATAAACATCAATGTGGATGATCTCTTAATATTGTTTAAAAACCATTATTGAAACCATCAGGGCTCGGGGCACTATTAGGGTTGAGGCTAAAGACGGTGTCTTTGATTTCATGATCAAGAGGGATAATCAAAAGAAAGTGATTGCCATCATCATGAACCATAACCATAATGATCTCGAGGAGAATATCTTTGTTAATATTTGTCCCATTAATAATATTAGTGAATTAGGAGACCACATGATTAGAAATGTCTGCCTCAGAATCAAGTAGAATTTCATTGTCCCTAAGGATAGAGAGAGGTCTGCAGACTTTTTAAATTATTTGGAGGGAATTGTAGAACTTAGTGTTTCGATCACCATCTTAAATCCACTTAGTTTTGAAAACTTGTTTACGAATGTTGTCCTTAAGAACTAGGAGATAATTAAGTTTTACAAAGTTGTTGATTTCATTTTGGTATTGAAAGGGAAATCATAGTGAGTGTTGGAATTTTGAATTTGATTAAGCTCCTTCTCAAGGTTGGATATGTCCTTGTCCATTTGTTTTGATTTGGTCCTACACCAATCTTTGAGGTACTATTTAAGATGTTTTAGTTTAGTGGGACAGGAAAAAGCATCTGAGTAGAGATTCATAGATGCCCAACATTTTTTTATGAGAGTTGAACAATCCATGTAAGAAGACCAAGCATTGCTGAATCTAGAAGGAAGAGTGGGCTTATTTCTTTTGGAAAAAAATACTAACTAGGATGGGTTGATGGTCTGATTTTAGTTTAGTTAAAGTTGTGGAAGTGATAGTGTCCCAATTATCTAGAGTTGGGTAATTTTTAAAGTCCCTATCAAGTTTTCTTGATATAACTCTGTTGTAGTGTCTTCTGTACCAAGTAAATTTAGCACTCATGATATTAATTTCTATAAGGTTACAGTCCTCAACAGATGCTCTAAATTATCTTGAGGAGATATGAGAATGTGAAGGACCAATTTTCTCACTGGGAGAAAGAATAGCATTAAAATCTCCTATCATAAATCAGGGGTCATGAATGGTGTTAGATAAATCAAAAAGATCGTGCCAGAGAGGTCTTCAGTCTTGATATCTATTCTTGGAAAAAACCATTGTACAAAAACAATGTAAGTTATCAATGTAAAAATCATAGGTAATCATTTTATCAAAGAATTTGTAGACGTTGACATTTTGAAAAGCAACATGGTAAAAAATCCAAAGGGAATCAATAACAATACCATTCTTTCAAGCACCGAGAAACCTATAACCATAATAACAAAGATGCATAAAATTCCTAGAAAAGTTGATTTTTGGTTTATAAATAGAAAAAAAATTTGGTTTATGCATCAAAATAAGTCTTTTAAGTATAGTGATCATGTTAGAGTTCGTTATGCCCTGATAGTTCCAAAATATAAGATCCATTAAAACCTGGATTTGGAGCAAGAGCCCCCTTTTTTCTTTTTGGATCCACTTGAAACCTTCTTCCTCTTTGATCTCCTAGGAATTTGAGAGGGGGTTGGACTAGACTTATTCTCCTCTTTACTCATAGGAGAGACAGTATAAGTGTTAGCATCACCTGTATTAGGACCATAATTAGTAATAACAGTTGGTTTAATAGAAATGGGGGTGGTCATAGGACCATCCTTTGGGCCTTTGGGTGCATCTAAAACTTGAATAAGAGTGGGAAACACATGGGGATGTGCGGCTCCTACAAACCCAATCGGTAATGCATTTTGCATACCTAAGTTATTGTTCAAAGAAATCATATCAGTGCCAGTGTTAACTATTGTTCACATTACCATGGGGGTCTCAAAATTTGAATTTAAATCAACTGAAGGATTCATACCTTCAATCCCCAGGTAAGCAGCAGGATTCAGTTGATCCTAAGCAATTTCATCAATGATAATAGTCCCAGTTGGAACCATTATCTATCAAGCATCGACTGAGTTACCCATGGGTAAATTCTTATCCAGCTCCAGTGGTAGTGAATTCTCAGTATGGGCATTGCCACTTGGGTTCAGATCAGAGATCATCGAAGATTCAAAATCCACTAGTTGCTTTTTTGGGTATGTGGTCTCGGTGACCTCTGATATTGGAGCATGATTCTCAAAATATGTCACCTGATGCTGTCCAGCCTCAAGGGGGGTAAGCCGACTTGAGTCCCAAACAGTCTGGTGGTCTTTATAAGTATCCAAGACCATATGCTCAATTTCTTCCAGGATGCAAAGATCAATATTGTCATTTTCTTCTTCTTCAACCTATTCATCCCAATTAATACCTAAAATTTCTCCTATAAAGTTAGATTTCTTAACCCATATTTCATATCTCTTTCTAGATGGTTCTGGATTTTCAGAAGCAGTGGCCTTATCTTTATTGTGCCTTCTAATTTCGCCCTTGAGATGCACTCCTGAACTTCTCAAAGATTCCAAGACAAAAATACTGGGCCATTGAGCCCTCATTTCTACATACCATTCCCAAGTTTCTTCTTTAACACTTACATATTTCCATAACACATGAACCAATGGCACGGTATTCCCTTGTAACACTTTATCACTGCAACCCATCACGTGTATCGGATGTTCCTCAAAGAACACATCTATCTCGAGGTCAACCTCTTCCACATCAATCACATTAAAAGGGTTGGGGTGACACCTTTGTAGTTTTGAAACATGGAAAACATCATTAATATCACTTAATTTCTATAGAAGTGCTAATAGGTACACCATCAGCCCTATTCTCTCCAGCACCTCAAACGGTCTCACAAACCCGGGTCCTAACTTGGCCTGCCTTCATATCCTGTGGTGACCCAATCCAGCTGACACCCGAAGGAATACACAATCACCCTCTATAAACTCTATGGGTATTCTCTGTCTATCAGCATATGACTTCTTTATACTTTGAGTTGTGTCCATACATTTCAAAATCAATTACACCTTCTCTAATGTCTCCTGAACGAGACTCAGTCCCAACAGCTCTGACACACCCACCTATAACCAACATAGCGATAATCTATAAGGTCCACCATAAAGTGTCTCATATTGTGTCATATATATAGTTTCCTCGTAACTATTGTTATAGGAGAACTCCACTAAATCCCATTGATTCTCCCAAGAACCACCAAATTCAAGCACACATGCTCGTAGCATATCCTCTAGCACCAGTACAGTATGCTTCGACTACCCATCTGTTTGTGGGTGTAAGGTCATACTTAACAGAACATGTGTACCAAGTGACTTACATAAGTCCTTATAGAAGAATGAATTAAAGGGAGAATCACGATTTTAAACTCTAGTTCGTGGAACCCCATGCAAATGAACTATCTATCTCATGTACATCTCTCCTAATTGCTCTACTATAAAGGTTTCCTTTTTATGCAAGATGTGTGCTACCTTCATTAGTCGATCCACAATGACCCAAATAGAATAATTCTGCCTAAGAGTCTTTGGAAGTCCTACCATGAAATCCATAGTCATGTCATCCCACTTCCATTCTAGAATAGGTAACGATTACAATAGGCCTCCAGGTTGTTAATGATCTACATTTACCTACTGACAGGTGAAACATCTTGTTACAAACCCTGTTATCTCCTTTTTCATTCCTGGCTACCAAAACTATCATCGTAGATCATGGTAAATATTTTTCACCCTAGGATGTACCACCCACCTTGAATCATGAAATTTGCGCATGATTTCTTCCTGCATATTCAAGGGAACAACAACCCGATTTTTCACATAAATGATCTCATCCTCATCTATTATTCAATATAAAGGTTTCTTTACACTTTCAAGGATTTAACTCAAGGCTAAACACTCTAGATCCTTTTACTTCTTATCCCTAATCTGTCTTGAGAGTTTAGACTCCACTACTACAGAAACCAAATTCATCCTCTCCTGACTCTCCTAAACTAACTCATGCATTTCTACCATCAAAGTCATCATCTTCCACTATGCACTCGACTCATGTACTAACTAAGTCTATGTTTTCCTTCTCAAGGCATCATACATGATATTCCTCTTCCCAGGTGTATATTCCAGTTCAAAATCAAAGTACTGCATATACTCTACCAATATTCTCTTCCAAAGATTCAAGTTTCACTGTGAAAAGATATACTTCAAACTTTTGTGATATGTAAAAACTGTAAATTTTTCACCCAAAAGATAGTGTAATTAACACTTAAGATCATAAACTACTACTTCCAACTCGAGTTCATGCATAGGGTAATTCCATTCATGCGGCATCAACTACCGAGACCCATAATCAATGACTCTATCCCCTTGCATCAACACAGCCCCGAGTCTGACCCCAGAAGCATCACAATACACTATGAACTCTTCACCTGACTCAGGTAATATTGAAATTGGTGATGATTTCAAGTTTTTCTTCAACTCCTATAAATAATTCTCACATGCTTCTTTCTAAACAAACTTTATCCTGTTATTTGTCAAACCAGTAAATAGTTCTTCCAATCGAGAAAAGTCATGGATGAACCTCCTATAATAACCAGATAATCCCAAAAAACCTTCGTATATCAAAAACATTATGGGGCTACACCCAAGATATCACTACCTACATTTTTTTGGGTCCACTTCCACACCATCTTTGGAGATGATGTGCCCCAAAAAGTTTACCTTTTTAATCCAAAATTGACATTTAGATAGCTTGGAATATAGTCAATTCTCTATTAGTATACTCAGGATGATGTCAAGAAGTTGGTCATGATCGTCATGAGTCTTATAGTACACTAAGATTTCATCCACAAACACTACCTCAAACTGATCTAATTACAGATGAAAGATCCTATTCATTAAGGCCATGAACATTGCTGGATCATTTTAACCCAAACTGGCACTACAACAAACTCATAAAGACCATACCTTATTTTGAAAGCAGTTCTTGGTATATCAGAAATTCTAAATCTCACCTGATGATACCCTGCTCTCATATCAATATTTGAGAACACACAATCCCCATTTAGCTAGTCAAATAGATAATCGATGCGCAGATGAGGACATCAGTTCTTCACGGTCATTTTATTCAACTTCTGGTAATCGACACACAAGCGTAAACTCTTGTCGGCCTTCTTTGCAAAAACAAAAATAGGTGATCCCCAAGGAGATGTACTTGGATGGATAATCCCTTTATCCTCTAATTGCATTTTGAGATCTCGAAGCTCAATTGGATTCATTCTATAAGGTGGAAAAGTTACTGGCTCAGCCCCCAACATGAGCTTAATAGTGAATTCCACATCACTCTCAAGTGGAAACCCTGAAAATTATTTAGTAAAGTCATCCTGAAATAGTTATACTACTAGTGGAAGGATGTTTTACCTACCACCCCCATTATCCAGAAAAACACTAGAAACTTGGGTTGTGAGCTCTCCCAGTTTCTGAGTAATTGGCCCAGCTTGACCTGCATGGATATTCCATTCTCTAAAAAGAACATATTGGTCACCCTTATGAGATACAAAGGTCACTCTCATGCGGTAAAAATCTATGTGGGGTCAGTATGTGACTAGCCATCTCATACCCATAATCAGGTTGAATCTCGTTATATGAAGGATATATATATCCCAAAGGAAACTATACTCTTTGATATCTAGAAAACATCCTTTGAATAAACAGATATCCCCATATTGTGTTCCCAATAGTGTATCAATATTCATCACCCCGCTTACAGAGTCCACCTCCGAGCTCAAGCCATTAACAAGATGTGCAGATATAAAAAATGAGAGGCACTAGTATTAAACAAGGCAGTAGTTAAAGTATAAGAAACTAGAATAGTACCTCTCATTGTCAATAGACCATCCTCGCTCCCCACAATTGTATGTTGCACTGCATGTAACAATCCTACCCCTCTTCCTTGTGGTGTCGTCGGACTCCCTTGAGTAGTACCACTTTGATGATATGGATGCTCATTCCCAGAACCACCATGTCCACTACCTCTACCACCTCTTCCAGTATAACTTCAACTTCCATACCTATATGGTGTAGAATACCCCCTTCCCACACTCTGACTCTGAGTAGCTGCTCCCCCAGCACCAGCTTATCACTGCTTCCTGCAGAACTTTTTTAGGTGTCCCATCTTGACACAAAACCAACACTCCATTGTTGGTCAAGTACAATATGTAAGATATTGTCCCTTCCTATTGCACTAGTGTCAAAGCACATGAGAAAGATCTAGTGAAACTATTCCTCCAAATTGTCCACCTAGATTTTCATTGTCCTGACTAAGATTCATGTGACGGTGCTTCCTTCTCTCGAAAGTCCCACTCCTTAATCGTCTGGCTACCTATCCAGTAATGGAATCCTCCTTCAAGCTCCCCTCTAAAATGAGACCTTGATTAACCACTTCTGAGAATTTATTCAACCTAAATATATTCACCTGAGACTTAGTTCCACACTTAAGTCCGTCCTGAAATCATTTTTCCAAGGAAGAATCATCTACCACAAAATCTGTAAAAAACGTTATAAATCTATGAAATTTCTAGTGTATTCCATTATGGACATGATTCCTTGGTTTAGATGCATAAACTATGAATCCTTCTCTTTCCATAGTGTCTCTGGATAGAAGTTCTCCAAGAACTTATCTAGAAGGTCCTTCCATAATATATCATCAGTCTGTCCATATCATACCTGAATGTCCAACTAGCACTTTGCTTAACCCAACAACATATAAGTAGCCATCTTGACCCTCCACTCAACTAGAGTCTCTAAATGTTCAAGAATCATCTCTATATATTCAATCCAGAATTCAGCTCTCCCAGGTCCACCCTCCCTGGTAAAATTAAGAGGGTGCTGCAGCTAAAACTCCCTTTTCAACTCAGACATGATTTTCTGAACCTTCCTTAGTCTCTCTCTATAAACTGCATAAAAGGAGAAAAATTATCTCTGAATTGTTCCCATTCTTCCTCATCTTTCACCAACGGTGCCTCAAACTCCCTGTCTGGAATTTCATTCTAGGCCAGACCACTTGGTCTCTCCCTCAACAAGCATCGTGGATGCATATCTCTACAAATATAAACATGTGTCTTAGGTCTCAAAACGCAACCTTATAACATTTACATAATAGAAGAAACTAACACAACAAGTTTCAACATGTCATTTCCCCTTTTTCTCACCACACGGTCAACACTGAGGCCTTTTCACTACCCTTAACCATCCTACTCCAAGGTCTTGGTTAACAAGGGTATATTCATTCTCATTAACTAATTCATCTTTTAATTAATCACATTATCTCAAATTAATTAATTCAATAATTAATTAATTTCTCATACTTAATTAAATAATCAAGGTTCTCATTAGACACCCATTTATTCTCATCTTGCATCATTATTTCAATCTCACAATAAGGGAAAGTAGTTTAAGTACAACAACTTACCCATAACCAATTTTCCCATGAGTGCCTAGAATGATGCATGTCACAACAACATTGAGTGCTTATAATGATGCATGAAAACTCAAGTATCGTGCCTATTTAGGCCATGAATCAAAATTCAACAACTTTCAAAACAAATATCACATCACACCACAAGTGCATCACCTAAGGTGAAATAATATTCAACTGTTACAACAAACAGTAATCACAAAAATCTCACCATGAGTACTTATATGTTCTCCCATACATGGGTTTGCAACTCCCATGCACGAGCTCATTACCAATCCTCGACTCTTCCTAGTATCCTATCTACCTTTCCTAAAACAGTAAGACAAAAGAAGAAGAAATAAAATAAAACCCCTTTGATACCACTTTGTGATGTCTCGACCTAGGATACAATAAATGGTGCCCCGAACTGATTGGAAACAGGCCCTCAAGCATGCCTCCCTATACACCATAGGGTTTTTACTAGAAGACGGGGTCTGGTAAATCAGTCTTAGGGAGACTATACCCTCTTTTATCAGAATAAAACACTAATGGAAGTAAATAACAATAAACAAGTGCTTAAGCATATAAATAACCAGAACAAATCCATGTCATATGATAACCAAAACATGAAAATACAATACTCAACTGAAAGGAAAAACATGCTATGACAATGAAAATTCCAAGAGTCTATAATGCAACTAAAATTAAGGACACAGCAACTCCCAAATGTGTCCTGAACCACATCTGGTTCCCTCTCCCATGATCTAATCCCAAACTGCAACCTATCCCAGGGCCTTACCCTTATCCAGTCCTACAACAAAAAAGTCTACTCAAGTGCTGATTAGGTGGCCCAAATAGGGTGTGAGTATAACTCAGTAAGCACCACCAAAAGTTTCTAAAATGATTTCAGTCAAAAGATAGTGCATACAGATTTATGTGGCCATAAATACAATGCATAATTTAAATAGTTATCACATTGTCATTTAATCTTTAGTCATCACATTAGGCCCAATTTCAATTCATGTTTCCCAACTGAATCATCATTCAATATCATTAATTATTTGGTGTATGTCGTCATGCCTAGAACCCCAAATCTCATTTGAATCATCATTTGTTATTATCATTCATTTGGTGTAGTTTGTCATGCCTAGAACCACAACCTCATTGAGTGTAGGTCATCATTCCTAGCACTTATTTTCTTATTCGGTGTAGGTCGTCAGGCCTAGAACCCAATAATCTCAAGCTTGGATAACTATTGGGGAGGTCCAAGTCCCAACTTCTAATCAGTCTCAAATGCCATGTCTAGTACCACAAAAATCTCATCCATTTAATCTTTCTTTGATTCACAAGAATTTACCACATTATTTCATTACTAATCCATCAATTAGTTAAACATTTCAAAGGCTATTGGTTAACTCAAAAACTAACTAAGAACATAATACATTAATTAATTCATCAATTAATTAATCAATCAACACAATTCTCATTCCATAATTAATTATACACAATTAATTATCCATATCAAATATTAACATGTGATAATTAATTCTTACAATTAATTATCTTTGATCAAAATTATGACACATAATTAATTCTCATAATTAATTCTCCTTGGTCATCATCATGGCACATAATTAATTCTCAAAATTAATTATCTTACATGGCCTACATCATTATTTCATAATTAATCCCCCCCAATTAATTATATTTGATCACAACATTAAATATCTCAATTACCAAATATTAACCCATAAAAATATTCAAAATATCTATTTGGGAAACCCCCTTCATTTGTTCCATGATTCCATTATTAATTAACCACTGAGGAAACTCAACTCAATTCCACTTTCCTAATTACTCAAATTTAGGTGATCATTTATCAAGGGAATCTAGAAAATCATAAACTCACATTAACATATCATAAATAAAGACTATGGGAGTTCAATTTAGACCACCTACCACGTTTTATTGACAAAGGATATCCCAACAAAAATTCCCAAAATCCGAGCGGCGCAACGTCATCGATCAAGCTCTGGATCTAAATCCCTAAATACAAAATTAATATCAAAGTCATAAAGATATTGAAAATATATATCTATATACAAAATCCTAGATCTAGATCTTAACTCATAGGTTTAGATCTAATAAAATGGGGGAGATCTTCCATGAAAATATCTAGAAAAGATAAGAGAAAGAATGGGAGAAGAAATGGGATGAAATCCACTTACCAGGAAGATATAAGATATTCTATCCAGGATTTAAATATCAAAGAACAGTGTTTATATCTCCTTGGAATCCCTTCATAAGACTTTGGGAACACTTATAAATTTTTAATCTTGAGCCTAAGTTGAATTAGAGAGGTTTTAGAGGTTTATGTGGTTTTAAAACCAATTTTCATTATAAACTGGGCCACATGTATGGTTTCACTTGGGAGGCTACACGGTTAGACCAAACTGTGAACCAACTATGTAGTCTTCCACAGCCCGCACATCTTGATGGTACATGGTTAGGTAAACCATGAACCAACCATGTGGTCTTTTACTGTCCTCATTGATATCTTGTGCACGGTTTGGACAAATCATGCACAAACCATGCATATCCCCCTATCTTCCTAATTCCTTAGAAACTTCACCCAAACACACCCCAGGTCATACCTCAACCTAAAGGTACTTAAAAATAACAACAAAAATTACCTGGAAACATGCTCGATATTTCTCTAGAAAAGGTCAAGATCTTACAGGAATCCTACTAAGCTTTGGCTCACACCCTACATACACCATTGGATGTATGTATACTTTGTTATGTATGACCCGGATAAAGGAAAGATGTATCATGATGGTGATGGTGGGTCTAGTTTATAGTGTTCCACTTCTTGTAGTTCTTGGTGGTGGTGTATTTATAGTGATGTCCCTCTTATTTCATGGAAGTTTTTTGGAGATTTTTGTGTTTCTCATTCCATTGTAGTACTTTTGGTTTTGGTTAAAGTTGAAATCCATAAATCTGAAAATTTGTGTACCTCATTTGGTTATATTTATATAATATTATGATGCTTATTATTTTTGGTTGTTTATGATTATATAAATGGGTGAAATTATTCCTAAATAATGTTTTTGATACCTAAACACTAGTTCTTAGCCCATGGGGATCAGGATCACCCTTCCGACCATGCCATGAATCGGGTCGGTTTTCGATTTGGACGGTACTCTAGTTTGGTTCATGAAAGATCATTTCAAACCCAGTTATGGAACCACCGTATTGGTTAAATAAAATATAATCATTTTAATTATGTAACACCCCTGGATTTTTTGAATTTTTTTTCTTTTGAATTAATTTATCTTTTTGATATTTTTCATTTTACGTGACACTGGAAATACATATTCATATATATTAAAACACTAAGTCAAACATTCCATTCACATGGTACTGACATGGATTGCACTACAGGAAATACCAATTTTGATTGTGCTCCACACAATACCAACTTGTCTTGCACTACCCTTAAAACCAACTTCGCGTACGTTACATGCAACACATATGTTTCTAAGAAACATCATTTTATTATTTTAACTTTTTAAATGAGATTATAATAACCTATCTGTTAAAATTATCTATATTAATATTAATAAAAAACAATATTATATAGATAATACATATTTATACTGAAATATATGATTTTTGGTAAAGTCCTTTATGTTTAAAAATACCATTTTCTCAGATAAAACACTTTTAATAATCAAAATAATTTTAGATACATATAGAAAATTAATTTTATAAAATCAAAAATAATTTTTCAATTTAGAATTCCAAAATTATATTAGGGTGAATTTTTGGTATTTTTCTGAGAAACTTCATTTGTTTATGAATGGTGAAAAATATTGCATTTTAGTTAATAACTACCTTTTCATTTAAATAATTATTAATTTTAAATTATAATTTAAATTTGTTTTAAGGTCAAATTAGATCAATTATAAATATATTATTACAATCTAGGTCATTATAATCAATTTCACTTTCAAATTGAATATAAAAATTTAATAAACTTTTGAACTTTTTCTACTTTAAAAACCCGTAATTTCATCTCATCTGCAGCATTAGCATAAATCTTAATTTTTCTACTTCTGTGAGTTGAATTTAAAAAAACTAGATAAAACATTTTAATAATTATAATATTTTGAGTATAATGATATCATGTTTATTTTTGACCAAAATTATTATAAAAGTGATTAAAATTAATCACAGTGATTAAGGTTATATTAAGCTTAATTGGGGACTAAATATTAATCTTATGAGCCCAAATGACCAAGAAACTTGTCCAAAATCCATTTTATGACCATATTTAGTGAATAATCCTTACATTATTGATTTATGTTTGTTTTTTATGACTTTTTTTAGGAAATAACTTCCGTACACCTAACTTGTTTTCAAATATTCCAAGTGAGTCCTTTTTGTTCCCTATAAAAGGCTGCCACCTCTCCCACATCCTAACACCTATAGAAACTATTAGGTTAAGTCAATATATACCCAATAAACTTCCCATAAATTATCACTTACTCCTAGAATCCTTAACTTGGGAAGAAATAAATCCAAGAGTTACCTGATTAAGAGGTAACGTCTTCTCTCTCAAGTCCTTTATTTTATTTTATTTCACCACCCCAATCCACTTTTTTTCCATGATTGTGTAAAAAAAATTATCCTCAATATAATAGGATGTTTTTATTATAATTTTTCAACCTACACTTACACACACCTCCATCTACTAGATAAAAAACATGTTGTTTATGTGTTTGGTGAACTACTGCCTCACTAAACGATGATAGTTCAATTTTATTTAACACATCTCTTGGTGGAAATTATGATGGAAAATATGTTTATATATATTATATATTATATTTCTTATGTATTTAATCTTCTTTATTCCTTTTAAAACACATGTATTTTTACTTTCCATTTGGTGTTAATACGATAATTTTATTTGAGGAAGTGTGGATCACTGCCCCCTCAAAGCGATATGATTCATTCATACACTACATGGATTGTATTAAGGATGGTTTTACTGAATATATAAGATATATATGGTATCATAAATATAATATAATATATATATATATATACATATATGTATTTTACTTTATTTATTTCAAAAATTTTGGTGCCAAAATATGTGAAGAGGAAAAGAAAACGCAAAGAGGAAACCACCTCCATAGAGGCTGCCTCACGAAGCCTATTCACGGAGCCCCATAGCGCCATGGTTGGAGTGAATCCACCTCATTTGTAAAGATTTTGTGGAGAAAAGAGGCTGGAGGCTCTACGACCTGAAAGTCATTTGCAAATCCGATGCGGAGCAACGAGGTGGGAGGCTCCATGATCTGAAAAACGTTTGCGAAGCCACTGCAGAGAAAAGAGGAGGGAAGCTTTGTGGTTACGATAAAGTTCCATGTGGCTTCACTTCATGTGATACCTACTTCTCACTACCTCTTTCCTATAAATACTGGGCTTCATCTGATCACAAATGATGGATCCTCCGACCTTTCTCCTTCTCAACTCTCAAATCGCAAAGCACTTTCTGCTCTGTGAAAAATGAACTCTTCGAGGTACTTGAGAATCTCAAAGTGCATTTCCCTTGGCTTAAACTTATCCCCTCTTCAAGTAGGGATTCTCTTCATAGAGCCCATAGGGGCCTTCTCAAAGGAATTAGATCCCTAAGGGGACTCGGGTATTCGTAGAGCACTCATGCTTCGCGAAGTACCTTCCATGCACATATAAACCACATGCTAAGGCAGGGTCATTGTGCTTCACGAGGCACGCTGCTTCACAGTGATATGCTTTTCCAAGCACCCTTGCTTCACGAAGCCCTACTATGTGAGAGCCTTTATTCTTCACAAATCACCCTCCATTTGCACTTATTCTCTATGCCTAGGCCAGGCCACCCCACTTCCTGAATTATTCCCCTTCATGAAGCCCCTACACTACATGGAGCACCAGATCTTCATGAGGAATATTCCTGTGAACCCCTTTTCTCCATAAAACCTTTTTCTGTATGACCCTCCATGTTTGTATGAAGTGATTTCAAGGTCCCTTGGGTGTTTATTTAGATTGTATTGCTTATCCTCAGGCTTCTTCACATAGGCATGATAATGGATATTGCTTATTCGCATAACCATGCTAATGTGGGCCCCTCAGTGGATCACTCCACAACACCCCCTCACTACGGCATTACTGGTGCCTTCCCTTCACCAAGGGTTAAAGTTTGTTGGTCATATAAGTCCTAAGGGTGCGGAGTGAACTCACCTCATCCGAGACGTAGGATGTTAGACTGCCAAGAACCATCATCCTCAGCATGTGATGTTAAAATGTGGCCTTGCCCTGTGCATCCCATGTAGGGTGCCCCATCTCAGACATTCTCTATGCCTTCTCATCTCCACAAGAGTGAGATCTTTCTCACTTGGAATGAGATACTATCTGCTGGATCAGTGTCTGTCCATGGGGAAGGGAAACCATCTTGGTGTAAGCCCCTATCCTTTCTTGCAGGAAGCATCACCCCTGCTCCTCCTTTATTATTCTGTTCCAAAGACTGGAGAAGATATTGGCACAGGTACCTTCATTCTCCTATCCATCCCCCTCTAGGATTTTTCGCTATCAGGCCTCCATCTAGGATTAATTCCCAATCTCCATCTCTTTGGGATTATAGCCACGTGTAATCCCATGTTTCCTCTTTGGGATGCTAACCATGTGCAAGCCCCATTCCACTTCCCACGGACACACCTTTCATGACATGATCGTTAAGTCTTTGATACCTCTTGTTTATCACACTGAGAATGACTCATGTGGGCATAAAGTAAGCATCGACCACAGCATCCTCTCTAGTCCACCTTAGCATGTAAGCCCCAAACCATTATGAACTACATGGACTTTGATCCTTGCCAAGGCAAGGTACGTAGTAATCCTCTCATAATTTCAAGTCCAACACATACCGGTCTCGACCCCTTCACATTGGTTCACCAAACCATCCCAAACTACACGAACTTTGATCCTTGTCAAGGCATGGTATGTAGGAAGCCTCCCAGAGGTTCAAACCCAACACCTACTGGTCTATATCACTTCATGTAGATTCACTAAACCATACCAAAATACGTGGAGTTTGATCCTTTCCAAGTAAAGGTACGTAGAAAGCCTCCCTGAGGTTCAATCCCAACACCTACTGGTCCCGAACCCTTCACATCAGTTCACCAAACCATCCTAAACTACATAGACATTGATCCTTTCCAAGGAAAGGTGCATAGGAATCCTCCCATAGGTTCAAGCCCAACATCTACTAGTCCTGACCCCCTCATGTCGGTTCACCAAACCATCCCGAACTACATGAAATTTGATCCTTTCCAAGGCAAGGTATCTAGGAAGCCTCTTAGAGGTTCAAGCCCAACACCTACATGACCCAACCCATTCACATCGGTTCACCTTTGTCCCGCATGACGTTAAACTGCATCCCCTATTCTGAACTACATAGAATTTAATCCTTGCCAAGGAAAGGTACATAGGAAGCTGTTAGGACCAATAGGGGCCTATATACCCTGAGTGGCAGGGTGAATTAGGGTATGGATATTCTTTTTCAAAATTCTTCCTACCCCACTGGATCTTGACCTTTTTATTAAAAGGGTCACTTTGTTTGCACTTGTGTGTTTATTATGACCACTTCCTTTCTTCTTTATCTGATGATGATGATTTAAATGCAATGCAGGGAAGTAAGCAGGCAGACATAGAGATTTTTACTTGGTTCACCCTCACTGGGCTACGTCTAAGGAGCATAAAACGGCAATGTGCCGCAGTACCAAATCCACTAAAGCACACTTCTGATTACAAGGTTCAGGCTAGATCACTTTTATTCCTAGTATCACTGCCTTTACAAGGTTTAGGGTCAACTCACTTCTTTCCCAAAGGTCACTCCTCGTTTCTCTCTCTTTGGCTCACTGCCGGTGGAGAGGATCACCTTCTTCCTCTTCCTTTGCTCACTACTCCAGAAAGGATCCACTCACAGTTTATAGACCTGTAGGTCTCTTTATTATCACTAATGAATACATCCTCTGTTTTACGTGGATGCTCTATTGAAGTCCAAATTTCACCTGTAGATGAATCTCACTTTGTACCGAAGGTATCGGGCAATCTTCCAGCTTTCATGCAGCCCTGAATCACTGTCACGAATCAACATTACCTGGAACCCTTCTCTATGCTGGCATGAAACTATCGGCATGCAAGTTATAACTGGTTCACAAGTCTCCCTCAACCACTTGCGCGACACAATCTTCTGCAACTCCAAACTTGCGCGACTCACACCCTTTTACGCCCAAACCAATATTGGTGCGCAACCATCAACTGTCGCGCTTCTTCAAAACCTGGCATGCAAGTCCACCTCAACCACTTTCATGACACCTCCTTCTTCAACTCTGAACTTGGGTGACTCACTTCCTTACTCGCCCAAACCACCTTGCGCGTGCAACTATCACCTGGCGCGCAAATCCTACTTGCACGACCCACCACCACTTGCGCGACCCCCACACCTACACGACGGGAGCTCTGATTTTTTCTAAGTGTTGAACTCATACTGAATGAGAAGGGGTTGACCTCTATTTATAGGAATTTGGACACCCTGCGCAACAGTGTGAAAGTCTCCCCTCAACACACAAGTTTCGGTGTGCATGTCTCTGCCATGAAAGTCACTTGCGCGACCAACCCTAGAACTTGGGCGCCCCATTTCCCTTTGCCATATTTTTATGTTCTAATCTTGAAAAATATAGGGAGCGCAAGTTTCTTATCCTTTAATACAATATTTCACAAGTCTCTTTTCCAAATCCACTTTTCTCCATTTGTCAATTTTTAGGCCCAAAAATTTGGCAAACATTGGAAAACGACGCCACCGTGTATCTGCTCTTTTTATAGTGCCTCCAGATCATCCATTCATTCTTCGAAATTCTTGAATAAAACATTGATAGTTAACCATATCTCTTGAACTCGACATGCCACCATGAAATCCCATTTATCAATAAATTTGTATTCCATGGTTTGCTTTTTCATCAATCACAACACAGATGTACACTTTGTCAACAAACAAAATCACCTAAAAATGATTCAATGATACCTTGAGGGATTTTTTCCCAATAGAAGCATCCCTGAGGTTCAAGCCCAGCACCTACTTGTCCTAACCCCTTCACGTCGGTTCACCTTCATCCCACATGACGTTAAACTATATTCCCCATTTTCATCCCGCATGACGTTAAATTGTACCCATTCGAACTACGTGGGCTTTGATCCTTATCTCCTAGATAGGGTAAATAGAAAGAATCCCTGAGATCAAACCCCAATCAACGGTAAGCTGTTGTAATTCCCAACCAGCATTAAGTCATTGTAACCCCAACCAGTGGTAAGTCGTTGGAACCCATCCAGCAGTAAGTCATTGTTCCCCAGTCAGTGGCAAGCCATTTTACCCCAGCAGCGGTAATCCATTGTAAACTCCAACCGGTGGTAATCCATTATATTCTACAATTGAAGGTAATTTTTTGTAGTCCCCTTCATTATGAATAACATCTCTGGTATGCCCCCTCGAGCATCAGAGCAACCCGGGCTACTAACCATGTGTTTTCCCTAGTATATCATTGGGTCATTGTCCTATGTGTATACCTTGATTCTATAACCCCATCCTGAACTATGTAGACTTTGATTACCTACCTCGGGGATACATAAGAAGTCTCCCTTAGGTTCCATCCCATCACCCATGTCTCATCCTGGTCTTTCCCTCGAGCCTATGTGTAACAGGAATTCCATGTCCCAACCCAAAGGTTCCACTTCCACCGGGTCCCATCCATGCGCCCGTTCTCACAGGACACCTCCTCAGGTGTCCCATTGCCCCATCGAACTATGGGTACTTTTATTCCCTTCCATGGGGATAGGTAGGAAGTCTCTTAGAGCCACAATCCCAACATCACTGTCGCCCTCACGTCGGCTCCATCTCACTCTCCATCCACTCTCAAAAATCCACATCCATCTTGATTCTTACTCGGTCTTCCACATCTAGGTGAGATCATGTCACCCACTTTCTCACTTCTCCAAGCAGTAATTGGGTAGCTAACCACGTGTTAGCCCCAGAATCAGTGATCCCTCCAAGGGTTTCACCCGTCTGATCCACTCCCATTAGTGTTCAGATCAGTCTGATCCATTTCCTCTAAACATTAAACTTGCAGCATACCATGTGTTAATCATGGGAAGAGGAGGAAAACCCCAGATACATTCCTATGGAATAAAATTCCCTTCATTCAACGTGGGATTACTCGAGCTTCCACTCCCTCAAAAATCCCTATCATAAAGAGAAGAAACTCAGTCGCATTAGTGTTCCAGTATCCAGACATGCTAGCGATTTCCAATGTGACTACTCCCCTGACCAAAGGTTGCTTCCTTGACTGGACTCCTTGAAATGTCCTGATAAAATCATCATAATTAACCAGCGTTCATGAAGATACGACACTGGGAAGATTTTCATGAACAATGTATTAAGTCTATGAGGGAGACCCAGACTAGGAAACAAGTTCTGAGGAGGAATCCATGAAAGGAGAAACTGAAATCCCATCATCCCATTTCGATCAAGGAGGAAACATCCTGGAATAATCGACGGATGTCGCCCGCCTTTGGAAAGTGGGAATGTAGGGCAATGGCTGCAGGTCCTCCAAAAAAGATGGTTGTGCGCCCCAGAGAAAGCGTCAGAAATAAAAATGGTGAACCCAATGTGAAATTATTCTCCTCAATGTGGAGATTAGTAGAGCTCGAGACATCAGTGGATTAGCATGTCACCAGATCTATGAATCGGGTGCTAGGTCCTGCCAAGAAAATAGTGGATCTAGCATGAAACTCAACGAAAATTGGGGAAGTTGAAAGTTGGACATCCCGGTCTATGATGTGGTCATTATAGATTCTTCTTACCAACCATGTAAGATAGAATGGCACTAGGGAACGGGATGTCGCTTTCCTTCTTTCAACATTAATGGTTAAATCTCCCTTCTTTGTAGGACATAAGCTGTCATAATAGGATATAGATCATCGCCCACCCACCAATGCAAGGGTAGGGGAAACATCAACGAGGCAATCCTATGAAACCTAATTTCCCCCATGACAACCTCCACATCCACGGCTGATGGGCGTCCACGTCACATCTCCTCTTCTGAAATCATTCATAGAATGGTGATAAATGACCTTGTTTGATGATACGAGGATGAGGGGATTATCCAAACACGAGATATGGCCCATTAAGTCTTAGAGGCTTATACACATCATTGCCACCGCCACTCCAAGGGCCAAGCAGGGAGCCACTACTCTCCACTATGATGCATAACTGTTTTGGGAACCTCTTCCTGAAACACTTCGATGACTCCCTCCCTTATGCCGATGAGGTGAGGGATGTCCGAGCCAGCCCAGCAGGGATCCCATTTCAGGGTTTCCCAAGGAGGGATCCCACTAGGTCGCGTAAACACCATTGCTCGGCCCCACGAGGTGAGGAGTAGGTAAGTTATGTGCATGTACCACCAAACCCAGTCTGGTTGACCCGACGCCAGCGTCGGGTGCAGGCTGAGGAGGACACCCACTGAGGGGCATCAACATCAATGACTACCATGGCCCGTACCACTGTTGATGAATACCATCAGTCCCCTATTTATGCTGATCAGGGGCACTCATACGCCTGTCCCGGATCGAGGCCCCAACCACCCCATGGGAAGGTTGGGTTGACTCTCCTGGTCATCGATGTAGGTAGTTCCCTCTACAGGCCGACCCGTGGTAATGACACCCAGTACAGTGGTCCTCCCCATACTATCACCAATAAGATCCTAGGTTTGTCCCGCTCCCAAGCTCGATATGGACTTCCTCCCCATGTCGGATTCAATCCAAACGAGGGTCCTCCCCACTGTAGTGACGCTCAGTACAGAAGCCTCATTCGCACCCACGACCTCAAGTATGGATTTGTTCCTCCTGTCACAGGTCTCTAGTGTGACGATGATGTGCATCTGGTTAATCTTTAGCTTGGGGGACTTCCCCATGTTCTTAGAATAACCAACGAAGATCCTAATTATCCCAGCAATTGGAGAAGCGAAGGTTTGCCTCACTTCATAAGCACTCAGCATGGAGAACCTACCTGTGTTCGTCTCGTCTAGTACAAGGACCCTCCCCAAACCAACATTGCCAATTAAAATAAGCATAGAGTCCCTACCCATGCTCCCATCAGCTCCAATAGAGGTCATACCCACTCTAGAACTTCCCTCGAGGATTCCCTCTATGCATCAATTAGTGGAAATGGAGATCCTCCATGTATTCCCTTTGAAATTTGTCTAAGTTCTCCTCGCACCCCAGCTCACCCAGGCGGAAGTCCTCTCCACCCCATCACTAGTTCGGCCGAAGGTCCTCCCCAAGCCAAAAATATACCCTATCCCAAAGTGCCATCCCAAGGCTAGAGAGTAGGTTGTTGACACCATAAAATGAGTGTTGAGAAGATTCAGACTGCAATTAATATTGTCTACTTCTCAGATTCCAAGGAAGAATGAAACTCACCAATGGAACCCTTACCTCGATCCTCTCTGTCAAGGGTCGGGCGGGAACTAGGTGCATCATCCTCATACTTTCGGAATGTGAGGTCCACTAGATCCCTTCCTTCCTTCACAGATTCATCCAGGAGAATGAAGATTTGGCATATCCCTAAGGTCTGGTCATGAAATCCCCCCCCATCATCGCCAGGAGCACTCTCTACCTCAACCAAAGATCACGAAGAGTTATTCTGGGGACCGATGGTCGATGAGTATCAGCATGGTCCACCACCAACAGTCATGGTCCCTATGTTGGAAACTGTGGTCGCCAACCCATCTTATCGCAATGTGGTAGCCAAGTCACTACATTCTTTAGAGGATAGCCTGAGATGTAGTGGCATATCAGCTTGTTCACTGTATCCGCCACTGAATAGCCTACCGTCTCATTGGTCTACTTCAGTACTGCTATTGGTTCCCCATCTGCCTCTCATTGATGAGTTGGGCAACCAATGTCCAGACCCCGAGTCTGAGCCGAGGATATTAGGGGACATTCTTGCAGTGCACCATTTCCTGGAGATGTTTTGTTCAGTTACAGCATCAAATTTAGTGTGCCAGAATCACTCACCCAGGAGGAAGGTGGGTGTTTTTGCCAAACCCTCTAGGCAATGAACTTTTTTCTTCATCGTCGGTGAATGGTTTACCCCATGAGTCAGTCACACTTCGAAGACATTGGTCAACAGTGTCGTTTGGTTGACATGGTTTCACTCCCTATGGCCCAACGCCCTAATTCACCAGGACGTTATCGGGCCCTCCAACAATGATACGTTAGGAGCTTTAAAGTGCAATTCAAGATAATCAAGGAGGCTTCCCCCCATGTTCAGGTCCATGGTTATGTAAGTATTCTACCCTCCATTTCAGTTCTATCTAACGCTAGCTTAATTTTCCAGGCGATATTGAGGATATGCCTCCTGGTAGAGTATCAGTTGACATGGCTGACCTAATAGGGTGAGAGAATGAGTTAGACCTTCTCAAAAAGGACATACCCCCTGAGGGATTATCGCACCTATTAAATTTTTTGGGAAGGATGACCTGCCAGCAAATAAATTGACTAGGTTTTACTATACCTACCGATTCATTAACCCTCAGCTAAAATCTTAATAAGGGTAAGGAACATCTTAGGGTCGTCAAACCCTCCGACCCATTTGGATCAGTGAAAAAAACAGAGGATGATCTCGAAAAAGCCATGTTTCATCAGCATCTCGCAAAGCACACGAATATGGTCGATGACCCCTTTGTTGAACATGCCACGGAGTGGCTGCAAGACTGTGGTGATCCTTGGATGGGGCATTAAGGGCAGGTACAATAGTCCCATGGGGAATTTCCCTCAGGTGACCTTGACCATCTGGCCCATTTAGATAGGATAGAGGTCGGAACTTATGGAAAGAGGGTGTGGTATGTGTTGCCAAATCCACCTAAGTGGCATGAAAATCCCTGGGACCCAACTTAGGTTCCCCCAGCCGCTCTGTAGGCCATCCCACCAGCCACTCCATGAGCCACTGGGCCTGATTAACATCTTGAAGAACCCACCAATGCACTAGTGGTTAGGGATCCTCATCAAGATAGGAACCCCCACCCATATTATCCAATGGAGGTTCTCATTTCTCACCTCGAGGTGTTGGAAACTCGACAGGTGGAAATCAAACCTGATGGAAATATTTATCCAGCGTGGGTGGATGATATACCAGCACCCCCAGGTTTCAAAACCCAATATTCTCCCATTTTGACTAGATGGGTGATCTACTACAGCATCTGGACCAATTCATCTCGAGGTACGGACCCATGCTAGGAACTCCATCACAGAAATAATCAAACAAACTCTAATGTTTTATACAGACATTGGAAGGGATTGCGTTTGTCTGGTACAGCCAGCTACCCATCATGTCAGTCACCGACTGGGAAGATCTCTGTAGGCAGTTTCTCTACCAGTTCAGTTCCACCACTTGGAAGATGAGTATTTTAGACCACTTTAAGTGCAAGCAGAGGCCTAATGAACGCGTCGCAAACTTTGTTGCCTAGTGAAAGGGCCTCACCTACTCCTTGCATATGCTGCTGACATAGGAAAAACTGCTGACAATGTGTGTAGGGAATGTCAAAACTGAATCGGTCCTCTCTCTCATTACTCATAATTACCCTCAGAGATTATGGGACTTCTCTTATGAGGCCTAGCATCTAGAGGAAGCCTTTCAATAGGCCAAGAAGGAACAGCCATAACCTCCTTCAATTCCCGCAAGAAGGGCCACTAAGGCTAATCCCTCTGTGGTGGTACAGACAAAGACCCCCAGGCAACTGGAGTTATTACCAGTGGAGCCACCTCTATAGGCTCGCAAAGTCCCTCCACCTTAGGCACAGCCTCCGGCATAGTAGCACACACCTCAAAATCGACAGGTTCCCCCACGTAAGGTGTCACCACCACCCAAGAGAGATAACCAGGTCCCACCTCCTCGATAGGATCCTCCATCCCCTCATTAGGGCTATGCTTCTAGATCCCCCTTCCCGGATAGTAGAAACTAGACCTACTCATTCAATAAGGCTCAGGTATCCAGTTATTTCCTACGTTCCTTGGAACAGGGAATTGTACGATTGCCTAAATGCCGGAGACCAGAAGAGGTGGATCTCACTGATCACCCCAATTACTGCCTCTATCACCGGATCCTAGGAAACACCCTCAAATAGTTCTATGTGTTTAAATAATGGCTTTAAGACCAGGTTAATAACAACATAATCTGGTTAGGCCCATCTCTACCATAGTTGGAATGTGTCTTTGTTAATCCAGACAGTGGTAGTGATAGTGAAAGTGAGTGGCATCAAGTTTCTAACCACAGGTCCCAAAAGTTTGATGAATGGATAGCTCATAAGGTAGTTTTCCATGCCCATGGTATTGTCTATGCATGTATGAATCGACCTGAGTCTTCATAAGACGTCGCGTCACCCGCAGCCAGTACTTCTGCATCAACAGTTCAGCCTTCCTCTTCCCATAATAGTAGGCATTGGCAGCGCAAGTGAAAAAAAAGTCTCCCACTAATGCCATCATCATCTCGTACTCACGGGGACTTCACACCCCCAAATATGGAGATCCCCCCCAAAATCAATCTAGTGGTGGAGGATTATTCAAGTGAAAGTCAAGAGTATTCCTCAGCTAACACTGTAGAGCTGGTAAACCCCTACATGGTTCCTGACAACGAGGAGTGCCAGACGGACCCTCCCAATGTCCCCAACTATTGTTAGTGTCGATGTAGTCACAGCTATATGGGTCATTAGACTGCTTGGGTTAGCACTTACAGACATGCTATTTATGCCACTAAAACCACACAAAAGGCCCAGTGCAGATCTCAGCATGTGCAGCCTTCTCATCTAGTGTCATCAGGTCCTCCTTCACCAATGTTTGTGTTACTTGACTAGGCGGAGCTTCCCCGACCTCGCTGTGATCAGCTATGTTCTGTTACGGACCGAACTTAGTCATCTGTCCCATATCTGATAGTATCTCAATGAGCCTTGACTAGTGAGAAGTGGGATATTCCCATCACCAGTCAGCCACTGGTTCATCCAGTAGGGTCCGTCCTACCTTATGCCACAGAACGACCTACTGTAAGCAGAAGTTCATGCTTGGCATGGAATTATGATTTCCTTAAGGATCTTTATAGAATTATGGAAAGGCTCTCTATCCTTTAGGCTCTTCTCCTATCAGTAGATATGTGTGAATCTCTTTCCGAGGCTTTAAGAATCCCCCTCTAGTTCGAGAAGGATGTAGTGGTCGTATAAGCCTTCCATGCTGAGGTAGTCAAGAATGATCAATGTCAGGCCATTATATCTTTATCTATAGAAGATGAAATATCCCCCGTGTAGGAGAAAATCCACCCATTGTACATCCCCATCCATTTCAATGGCGTATAGGTTCTTTGGTTCCTTATCAACACAGGCTTTGGGATCAACCTAATCCCAGCCCAGACACTTTGGAAGATGGGGTTGTTCAAGTATGATCTGAGTCCCTCTGACCTGAAAATACATGGTTACGATAGGACAGAACAATCACTGGTCAGAAATATCCTCCTAAAGACCTAGTTTAGTGGCCTAGTTGCTAGCACTGAGTTCATGGTTGTCTCCTAGGACACTGCCTATAACGCACTAATGGGAATTCCATGGCTCCACCTACATGCGGTGGTCCCCTCATCGTATCACCAGTGTCTTAAGTACTTCGTTAAGGGTCGAGTGGGCATACTTAAAGATGAAGTGTCTCCCTTTATCTATTTTGAATCTCACTACCTGGATATCAACTATTACAAGATCAAGGAAAAGCAGATTCAGGCTAATGAGGTTTAACACACTACGGCTGCGACCGGCCCGTGGATAGATCTGGATAATGCCTACATTTTCCCGATACATTGATTGGAGGCTATGACCCCAGATATGGGGCAATGCTTTGTTGTTTTTGGAATGATGGGGAATCACGTTCCCAATTCCAAGTGATGATGGAAGATCACCTCGTATTCCTACACAAATCAGGCTTGGGTGATCCCAAATCCCCCTACCCCTATAAGGTAACGGGATGTATGTCCTATGGAAATGGTAGTATGCCATAATTTCTTATTCCTCCAGGCTGGGATAAACCAGATTAAGCTGAGGTGCCACTATTTCTTCGATATCCTCAAGCGTGGCCCCTTTGGATGAAGTCCATATGGTATCAGATCGATAGCTTTCATCACTATGGTTTCGACAGCACATGAGTCCCCTAATGCAATGTCCACTTCCACTCAGGCTGCACCAGCTTCCAATCGGGATCTATTGACTCAGAAGAAACTCCTCCCGCTAAGGATCCCTCCTCTGTAAGTGAAGAAGGGGATTTTTAGGATTCACTTTCTGCATTCCAGGATGGTGACTACACTAGGGTTGATGAATTGGGACAGGTAAACATCAATTGTGATATGGATCTGAAACCCACATTGATCAGTGCCTTTATACCTATAGAAGAGAAACAGAAATACGTGGACTTCCTAAAACAACACCATGGTGTATTTTCTTGGAATTATGAAGAGATTTTGGGACTATATCCCCATGTAGCCGCCCACCACCTCGGTCTCCCAGCAAATCACCACAGGTTTAAGCAGCCTCCTAGAAAGATGCACCCTTCTCATAGTGACATGGTTGAGGCTGAAGTTGATAAGCTTATCAGATCCAATTTCATCAAGAAGGTCCAGTACCCTAGATGGTTAGCCAACATTGTGCCCGTCAGGAAGAAGAATAGACAGATCAGAGTTGACATTGACTTCTAGGATCTCAACTGTCACTATCTGAAGGATGATTTTCCCCTTCCTATGATAAAACTATTGATTGATACCACAGCTGGGTTCCAGGATCTCTCTTTCATGGATGGGTATTTCGGGTATAACCAGATTCAAATGGCCCCTGAGGATGAAGATTTTACAGCCTTCAGGGCACCACAAGGTACTTTTTGTTACCAGTTCATGCCCTTTGGTCTAAAGAATGCGGGTGACACTTATCAGTGTGCCATGCATCTCATATTTAAGTTGATCCTCGGGACATTGGTGGAACGCTACATGGAATATAAGGTGGTCAAATCTCTCCAGCAACAGGACCATCTCAAAGACCTTGAGAAAGTGTACGGCTTCCTCCATTCTCTCCATCTGAAGATGAACCCATTGAAGTGTGCCTTTGAGGTCACCTCTGGTAATTTTCTTGGCTTCTTTGTCAGATATAGAGGCATCAAGATTTATCAGAAGAATATTAAGGCTATCAATCAGATTTATCCTCTGAGAAACATCCTAGAGCTCTGAGGCTTTCAAGGACACTTGTCCAATATACGCTGATTCATCGCAAATTTGGAGGTCAAGTGAAATCCCTTTTCTCATCTCATGAATAAAGGCATTGTATATCAGTGGGATGAGGAATTTCATATTGATTTCAACGAAATCAAGCAGTATCTTCTCCAGACACCAGTCCTGATGCCACCCATTTTCAGAAAGCCACTGGTCCTTTATGTGATTGCCCCGGAACGATCAATCGCTTCCCTCCTCACCCATAAGAACAATGAGGGAATGGAGAACACTCTATACTATCTCAGTCGCATGATCCTCGATACAAAGACCAGATACTCCCTTATCAGGAAGATCTTCCTTGTACTGGTATTCTTAGTACAGAAATTGTGACATTACTTGCAGCACCACGAGGTACAACTGGTGTCCCAAGTGGATATGCTGAAGTACATCCTAAATCTCCCCATATTTATAGGCAATCTAGCTCGGTGAGTAGTGATACTCCAACAGTTCAACATCAGGTTTCTCCCTCAAAAGACTATTAAGGGTCAAGCATTGGTGGATTTCCTTTCCACCCTTCCATCTCTCGCAGACCAGTCTATAGACCTTGATTTTTCTAATTATTCAATCCTATCAGTAGACCAATCCATTCCATGTCAGTAAATGCACTTTGATGGTGCTTCCCAGAGCCCTACTGGCAGAAGGCTCAATGACCCTAGACACAACAGAGTAGTCCTGGGTATCGTCTTCATCACTCCATCACAATCTATTTTGTCGTATTCATTCCTACTATTAGAGGGATGTACCAACAATGAGGAAGAGTACAGGGCCCTCATCACTGACCTCAAGATAGCCCTCGAGATTGATGTTCCACACTTGCATGTGAAAGGGGACTCTGAACTAGTCATTAATCATATCAATGGTGACTATGTCATCAGAAATCTAAAAATTATACCACTGTTGTAATGCACCCTCCAGCTGATGGCCCAGTTCCCATCTCGGTCAGAGTTTAATCATGTCCCTCATTCGAAAAATGGTTGATTTGACACCTTGGCTAGCCTAGATACATCTCTTGAGGAGCCTAATCCGGATTATTTAATTATCCAAGTGGCACACTAGAGAGTCATCACCCCCATCACTTCAGATGATGATGATAGACTACAGGTAAACCACCTTACTGCTGGCGCATCCATGTCAGGAACCCCAGTTCCCCCTGATGTTGTGCTATAAGTGACTCCCGATTGGAGGAACCCCTTTTTCTAGTACCTCCAGTGCAAAAATCTCCTAGAATATCAAGATGATATTGAGAAAATATGACGTATGCATTGCATTTTACACTTCATAGTGGTCTCATTCTTGAGAAGATCCTCTACAAGTGTGGGTTTGATGGGGTTCTCCCCCATTTCATTCAAGGATTTGATATCTCTCAATTCATGCAATAGGTTCATGCTGGTTCCTATGGGGCTCATCAGACCAGGCTGAAACAGTCTCACCAGATCTGGAGGTTGGGGTATTTTTGGCCCTCCATGATCTGTGACTACATCGAGTTTTCCAAGAGGTTCCATGCATGCCAAATTCATGCCAACTTTATGAGTCAGCTGCGAGAGACTATCCACACCACCAAGTACTCTTGGCCCTTTACGGTCTGGGGACTCGACATTGTGGGACCATATCCATCGGCAATAGCTCACCAGTGGAGGTTAATCTTGAAAACTATAGATTTCTTTTCTAAGTGGGAAGAGTCGATTCCGCTCAAGGAGGTCAAGGCCCATTCTATTGCTTAATTTTTGAGCTCCAACATCATCTACCAATTTGGAGTTTCTCACACTGTTCTCGCCAATAATGGAACTAAATTTTGGGCAGTCTAGTTGAAGAAATTGTATGCAAAGTACAACATCTGTTCTAACTATACATCCCAATACCACGTGCAAGAAAATGGGCAGATCGAGGCATTCAATAAAACCCTCTCTAACATTCTACAGAATATGGTTGGTCATAACAATAAGAGTTGTCCAGAAAATCTCCGAACGCCCTTTGGGCTTACCAGATGATGACTCGTAATTCCACACAGGTGACCCCATACTCTCAGGTGTATGAAACGAAGGTCGTTCTTCCCATCAAGATTCAGTTTCCTTCATTACGGACATATTTCTATGATTTTAAAGCACTAGATAAAGTAGTTGAAATCCATCTGGATGAATTGGAAGCACTTGACCAAAACAGTCTTCATGCCCTACATAGTCTGGAAAGGTATCAGAACAAGGTAGCCAGATCCTTCAACAAGAAAGTTCACATCCACTCTTTCTTGAAAGGTGACCTGGTGTTGGCTCTGAGAACACCAATAATTCCTGGTAAGAAACCTCCCAAGATGGATCCCAAATGGGAAGGACCTTACGTCATTCATAAGGCTTACCCCAATGGTGTGTACTCCCTGGTTACCATGGTTGGAGAATGTATAACTCCTCCCACCAATTCCAAATTCCTCAATAAATACTTTTCCTAAGAAACTAAGACCTACATTACCTTAAACTGTTATGTTCATCATGGACTTAAACTACTTTTTCATCCCTAAATATGTTAAACTAAATCTCAAGAACTATGTATGTCTTAATTCCCATCCTCATGGGATACGTAGCAATTCTTGGACACCTCGTCTTGAGTCCAGCCCCCAAATTTTTCTCTTTGACTGCCCCCTGGGTGTAGTTTATTTAGAGGGTTCTGCATGGTTTAATGTAGGATTCTTTGGCCCCACTCATGTTGATATTACAATGATCTCAACATGTTACCTTCCCCATTATTTTATCCTCCCACGTCCTTACCACACAATGCTAAACTACATGGCCTTTTTTAGAACTACGTATGGCTTGATTCCCATCCTTATGAGATATATAGGAATGCCCTCATATTTTGTCTGTAAGCCCATACCCAACTTCAAGATCTACCCTTGGATGGAAACACATGGTGTGGTGTAGTATTTTTTCCTCAATCACATCAATTTCATCATGACTGCACCATGTGTCCCTCTCCCTAGAGATCTCTGCCTCTTTCGTCATCCTACTTGACATTAAATTGCATGGACACATTCATGCTTAACACACTCCCTTTATTTGGGACTTAATTATTTTACACATCCAAAAGGGCCCCCAAAATAGTACAGATAAAAAGCCCAAGGGATCTCTTATCATTTCGAGCCAATTTCCTTGAGGACCTCAAACGAAAAACTGATACAAGTCTCATGTTGCGGATATGCTCAATAGTCGACACTAATTTTTTTTTCCATTTCAGGACACAAAATATGGATGTTGTGTTTCGAACATGGTCAAAAGTTATCCTTCATTGTTGTCACCACCCCCATATGTTCCAAATATTGGGTGTAGTGGTTCATTCTGCCCCGCTATCCATTCAAACGTCAGTCTGCCTTAGGAAGGAGTGTGAGTTCAGTTGTCGTACCCTTATATGTTGGACAGAGCCTAGTCTTATTCCTTTTTTCCCACACCGAGCATTGCTCGTATGGGATTAGGAGCTTTGGTATGGCAATACTCAGGAAAAGTTTCATGTATATACGGTCTAAGATCTATGACCTTAAACTAAGATCACCATCATCCTCACTACAAGACATTAAACTGCGAACTCGCTAGGACTTCTTGTCTCAGATCCCTCAACATTTTTGGCCCCCTAGCCCAAGTTCTCATTTGTGATTGTACGGTGTGGTATGGGATTATGTTCTCATTCACGTATGGTTACCTGTCATGCCATATGCATCCTTCATTGAGACACCTTTCCCCTATCTCTGTCCTTTCTGCATGACGTAAAACTACACAGCATCCTCCAAAACTATGTGTGGCTTGATTCCTATCTTTATGGGATATATAGGACCTCCTGAACATTTATCCTTTAGGTCCATCCCCATTTCATAGAAACTTCCTATCCTCCTTGCCCCAGCCTAAGTTCTCCTAGGATAGGGGAATGTAGCATGGTATGGGCTTATGTCCTCATTCATGATGGGTTTATAACATCCACGCCACATACCTCTTTGCCCCGAGAGCTCTTCTCCCCCCTTGTTCCACACTTATCTTCTCAATTCAGATACTTTTAAGTTGGTCCCCTCGGCCCTCTTTGGAAGCTCACTAATGTTCCTAGGATCACTTTGGTTTGTCACCTAGAGTATTGAATCCTACATGGACATGTTATCACCCATCCTTAGGCTTCATTCTCCCCTTGATTTGGTATTTTATCATCTTTCACATTTAAAATGTCCTTCAAATAGTATGGATGCTCAGCCTAAGGTCTCTCCTACCGTTTTGGGCCAACATCCTTGAGGACCTCAAATGAAAAGTTGATACAAGTCATTCATTGTGAATATGTTTAGCAGTTGACACTCATTTGTTGTTTCCATTTCAGCTCACATGATATGGGTGTTGTGTTTCGAACACGGTCAACAGTTATCCTCCATCATCACACCACCCCATCAATCCCTAAATATTGGTTGCATGATTCATATCATTTTCCACTCCATCATGTACAAGTGGAATTTTGACACTCTTGGTGTTACCCCTCAGTGTGTGTTTGTGTGTTAGGAGGAAAAATCAATGGTGAGGTGTCATTCAGGGCTCTGTACCGATTTCCTCTTTGCATGCATTCCATGTGTTTCAAAGAAATTATCCACCCTTGTTTCCCACATCGAGCGTAGCTCACATGGGCTTAGGAATTCATTCGAGGTCTATGCTTGTTTGGAAGAGTCTCATTTCTCTATGGTACGAGCTCTAAGACCTTAAACTAAGATCTCTATACGTCCTTGCCATAATATGTAAAACTAAACGACATTCCTAGAACTATGTATAGCTTGATTACCATCCTCATGGGATACGTAGGAATGCCTGGGAATCTCGTCTTCAGGTCCAGCTTAGGTTCCACTAATTACTTCTATTGTTTGGCATTTGGGCCCCGAATTTCATGGGATTGTGTAGTGTGGCATGGTATGGGCTTATATCCTCATTCACATTGGTTTTTTAAAATCCGTACCATGTACTCCCTTCCAGGAGCTAGTCTCTCTTGTCCCTTATCCTACATAAAGTTAAACTACACCCTCAGAACTACGTATGGATTGATTCCCATCCTTATGGGATACATAGAAACACCTAGAAGTTTCTTCTTTGGGTCTATCCCCATATTCTCTGACCTTTTTCAGACCCTCGGCCCGAGGTTTCTACCCTGGAATTGTGTGTGGTGTGGTGCAGGCTTATGTCCTCATTCACTTCAGGTATGTTTCGTCACACCATGTGCATTCCTTTTAAAACATAGTTTCTTCTATATGTGTCTAATACATATGACCTTAAACTATGCTACTTAGTCCTACATGAATTTAAACTATTGTGTATTTATTTTATGATGTTAAAATTCATTGGTTTCTCCTATCATACGACCCTAAACTATGACATTATCATACGGGACGCACGACGAAAAACGACACTGTATTATGATGTCCTCACTCGATAGGACATCATTTTGGGTATTAGTCATCCAAAATACCATTTTTTAATACCTTCATATGGCTTGATTCCTATAGTGACTCCTGGATTCTCTTACCTAGGTTTATTGCTTCCCAAAAAAACACATCCATCCTCAAGAACAAACAAGATCTATCAAATGCCGCTTCTTTTGGTGTGTGGGCCAGAACTGCACGACAGTATTGTCCCTAGAACTGGTACCCTACCATGCTGATTATAGAACTATGTATGGCTTGATCCCCATCTCAATGGGGTACATAGGAATTCCTAGGCACTTTTTAGTTCTTTATTAACTTTGAAACTCAAAGTTTTAGTAAATCTTAAATCCGGACATAAGGGATTTATGTAAATCTGTAAGGTTGTACATATGTACATATATTTTCAGATATATATATATATATATAAGGTATATATATTAATCACATGAGGAAAGAAAATATTCCATCACATTTGAAAACATTGCATAACCCCAAAAATTCGTAGGACCTCGGGTCGGGTATCTCAGGGTTTCCTCCCAAAACCGAATAATCAAAAATGTTTATGTATGTAAAAACTGAAAATAAAAATAACCTTATATATATCACATTTTTATGTTTTGTATGTATTAAGTGAACCCTTAAGTTCATAATCCTTTTTGTACTCAAACTCTAGGAGACACAGGTTCGGTTTAAGGGAAGGTTTAACTGAACCGTAGATATATATATATGAATATACAAGTATATACATATATCCTCAAACAACAAAGATAAGGCAATAACAGATTCCCTTACCTTGGTCTGAGGAGGAGGATAGCTCGAGGAAGATTAGCTGAAGCTTGATGGAGGTTCGAGTGTGGAAGAGTTGCGGGTTCTTGAGGTGTGACGGTGTGTCAAAATAAACTAAATTATACTAGACTTACATAAAATTTTAAGGACACAAGCATAGGATCTGAGTATTAAATGGAATAAATAAAATACAAGGGGGTTGGTCTTTGTGGAAACCACGTGAGAGGAGGGACCAGTAGCTGCAAAGGGTGAATAAAATGGTGCAAATAGGGTGTATGGGTTACTGGTGCTGCACATGCCACGGGGAAGAATACGACATAGTAGGAAGAAAACTGGAAGAAAAAAATTGGATGGTCAGGATCTGATCTGGACCTAATTTGATGGTTGGGTCACGTCCACGGGATTTAAAAGTGATGGGTGGTCAGATTAGATTCTTTCCTAGATCAGATGGACCAAGTTCGACATGGCATTTTAAAAATCTCACACAACCAAGATTAGATTTGAGGTTCGATCAGGCGGTGCACAAAACATGTGGTGATAATCGCAGTCACTGAGAATCGAGTGTTAGATCGGAATTGACAGAGTAGATCGAGTGTGATGTGATCCAACAGGCCAGATCCTGTTTTGTCTAAAAAACCTCATCCCACATCAAATCGAAGAGAATTTCTACAGCTCTTTGGATAACGATATGTTGGATATTATTAAGTAAATTGGATGATATGAATTACCTTGGAACTCATTATGGAAAAAATGTTCTATGTCATCAAGGATGAAGTTTATGACTTCTTAGATTTAAAGAATATATTTGGAAATCCTTATAATAAGGAAGTATGCATGTTTTCCAAATGGATTTATGGTAATTAAGGTTATTACCATGTTCCAAGGGAATATTCGATGAGGTTATTCGCATGTATGGAATGTGAAAACCATGTGGTACTTTGTGATATATGAGGGATCAATTTTAATCATATTTCATGACCTTCTTTCTAATTTTTTGTATTTTCATCTATTAGAAGCATTATAAGGTTATCCATTCATGAAAAGTATAAGGAAAACATTGGAGGAATTATTTTTTTATTTAGATTGTATTGGAAACCTTGGTTAAAAGGATATTTAGTGATTAACCTTATTTCAAGGATGTCCATCATATTTTGGAAATTATATTAGTATGGTTTTTGGTATGTTAGGTGACAACCAATCAAGTTCATCAAGGTTGTGATTCTTGAACCCCTGACAAAAGGACAATAAGGGTTTCATTCCTACCACTAGCCAATGCAATGTCCTGGTTAATGTATAATTATTTTTTATGAATAATTATTTATAATGAAATAGTAGTTTTAATTTTTATGTATAGATATTAATGTATTAAATATATTCATTTTTTATAATAGTTATATATAAATAGTTATAAATTTCATTCTTTTTTTATCCTTAAGATATTTTAAAAGTTTATTTTAGCACTTTAGGCATAAAAGTTAATTTCTAAACGTCCATTACACGAAGTAATTGATGAATTAGAAATTGATAAAATCAAAAATAAAGAATGAAATTTTATTTATATAAATATGTCAAGTAATTATATTTCTTTATAGTCTTTTTCAATAAAATAATTACTCAATGTTAGAATAATGATCAAAAGAAAATGTGCCATCCTAATACCTTAATTTTTTTGAACAAATGGATTTTTAAATCATCACAAATTTATGACTTTGAGGCCCTTAACTTTTCTTTTATCATTAACTTGTTTGTGATTGATGACCTCAATCACTCCCTATAAATATTTACGCTTTTCTTCCATGTGCAATATTCACTCCCAACCTATGTTCTCCTATGTGGATACTCAGTTATATGTTACTTTGGGTGACTGTTATAGTCCCAAATTTCCATTTTAAGGGAAGTTTTAGTATTCATTTTTATGATGTGGGTTTCTAGGAATGAAACATTCAAGTATTAAACCTTTGATAACCCAGATTAATTTCTAGGGTAAGATTCATTTTAAGGGTGGTAGAACGTAACACTCTAAGATTTTTTAATTATTATTTTTTAATTAATTTATCTTTTTGATATTTTTCATTTCACGTGACACTAGAAATAGGACTTTATATATATATATATATATATATATATATATTAAATTAAAAACTCAAAAATTCATTTCACACGCCATCGACTTAGCTTGCGCTAGATGTAATACCGACTTGGTTTGAACTACCTGCAATACCGACTTAGCATTAGTTACACGCAACACTGATGTTTCTACAAAATATAATTTTATTATTAGAATTATTTAAATAAGATAATAATAACCCATCCATTAAAATTACTTATATGAATAGTAATAAATAAGTTTAAAATATTATTTATAATTTTTTTATATACATAAAACCTATTGATAATGAAAGATATGATATTTGGTAAAGTCCTTTATGTTTAAAAATATTGTTTTCTCAAATGAACCACTTTTAATAATAAAATTAATTTTAGAAACATATAGAAATTGAATTTGATAAAATGAACGTAATTTTTAAATTTCTAATATCTTAATTAGATTAGGGTGAAGTTTTGGGATTTTTCTGAGTAACTTCATTTTTTTATGAATATTGAAAAATACAGCATTTTAGTTAATAACTGCCATTTTTTTTAAATAATTATTAAAGTAAAATTATAATTTAAATTTTTTTAAGGTAAAATTAGATAAATTATAAATCTATTAATACAATTTAGGTCATTATAATCAATTTCACTTTGAAATTGAATATAAAAACTTAATAAGTGTTTGAACTTATTTCTACTTTAAAACCCTGTAATTTCATCTCGTCTGCAGGATTAGCATTAATCTAAATTTTTCTGATTCCATGAGTTTAATTTCAAAAAACCAACGTACACCATTTTAATCAGTATAATATTTATAGTCTAATGTTATCAAGTTTATTTTTGACCAAAATGATTAGTAAAATTGATTAAAATTAATCACATCGATTAAGGTCAAATTAAGCTAAATTATGGACTAAACCTTAATCTTATGAGCCAAAATGACCAAGAAAATTTTCCAAAACCCATTTTATGACCATATATAGTCCATAAAAATTACATTATTGATTTATGTTGGTTTTTTATTACTTTTTTTTAAGAACATGTGTACACCTAACTTGTTTTCAAAAATTTCATCTGAGTCATTTTCCTTCTCTGTAAAAGGACACCACCTATCCCACATCCTCACACCTATAAAACATATTAGGCTCGGCCAATATCTTCCCAATAAAATTCCTAGAAATCTTCCCTTACTCCTAGAATACTTACCTTGGGCATAAGGAAATCCAAGTAATCCTTTTGGCACAAACGAAAAGGCATTACCCGATTAAGAGGTAAGGTCTTCTCTCAAGTCATTTATTTTATTTTCTTTCTCCACCCCCCTCAAATTTATTTTTTCCATGATTGTATAAAAACAGTATTATAAATATAATAGGATGTTTTAATTCTAAGTTTTAAACCTACACTTACACACGCCTCCATTTAATGGATAATGAACGTATTGTTTATGTGTACGGTGAACTACTGCCTCACTAAACGATGGTTGTTCAATTTTCCTTAACACCTCTCATGGAGGAAATTATGATGGAAAATAAATTTATATATTATATTCATTATTTATTTAAGATTTTATATTCCTTTTACAAAACATGTATTTTTACTTTCCATTTGGTTTTAATATGATAATTTCATTTGAGGAAGTGTGGACTACCACCCCCTCAAAGCGATATGATTTGTTCTTACACTACATGGATTGTATTAATGATTATTTTAGTGAATATATAAGATATATATGATATCATAAATATACTTTAATTATATATATATATATATATATATTACTTTCATTCTTTCAACCTGACAATTAAACGGAAATAGCGTTCATGTGTACGTACGGCATACCGTTTCCATGAACATTGTATTCAGTTTCATACTTATATATTATATATATTATTATAATACACATATAATATACATAAATGATATTTATATCATCTTTTAAATTATTTAAATCGTTATATAAAGTATAAATATCAAATATGTAACAAATTAAGACACATGTGAATAATAAAGCGAATATTACCCGAAGTGAAACCTTCACATAGGATTGTTAACAAGCGGGTAATATAATGTCATAATAAAAGAATATATGGTATTATATATAATAATATGATTCTTTAAAATATTTATAATAAATTGATATTTATTATACAGGTGTTTTGGAGGAGTACGATGAGAGTCAAGACATAAGGTAAGGGGATTTCATCTCACTTTTTATTTCTGTGAGATACATTCTATGTTCACCACTCTTTCCTTTTTTGTGGTGTATGTACTAACCCTGATTTTATTATATTTATCTTATAATTAAATTTATGGGTATTCACATATCCATTTTATGATCTTTATTTCATGGGTTTTATTTTTCAAATGTTACCAAATCGATAAAATAATTTTGTCTCAATTTTCCTTCTTTGAGACTCGTGTTTTGTTATGCACCTTTCAAGTTGTACATACTTCCATTTTATATTTTATATAATTAATTTCCTTATTTTCATGATATTTTAATATTCATTTAATTTCCTTTTCTTACATATATATTATGATCCCAAGTTACCAAATTTTAAGAGTTTATTGAGACAATCTTATTGCTTTTCAACATTATTTATGTTTATGCTTCCTTTGATGAAAACTATTGACCCATATCTCAATAATATTTGTGAATTTTATTATCCTATGGTTATTAATTATTTATTCATATATTGGTACCATTTACTCCACTATTTGGAAAATAATATAATTAAGAAAGTGTTTTTAAGAAATCTCAGCCTTACCCTCTCTTCGGTCTAAAATCTATGTTCTTTTAAAATAATATTTTCCAAAAATGATTTCCAAAAATATTATACTATTCTTTAATGATCATTAAAAGTCATATTTACCATTTTTTTCTATTTCCAATGTTTCAAAGAAATCTTCATGTCGCTTTCTGAATGATGCATTTTCTAACCTTTTTACCAAGAAAAAGGAATGTCCTTCTTACCTCGTAGAACATATACAAATTTATCCATTGTCAATCCTTTGAAGATTTATTTCATGTTTAAAGGTTAATTTTTAAGAAAATATTTTTATCATATTTTATAAAAGAAATTATTATCAAAAAAATTCAATCTTCTTTTATAATATTTCAATGAAAATTATTTATAAATGTTTCAAATCTTATTTTATTATTTTTTAAGGAAAAAGTGTTTCAAAAAAAATAGGCTTATTTTACTAGTTTTCAAGGGAAAAGGTTTTCAAAATTATTTCAAGCTTTATTTATAATTTTTCAAGTTATTTTCAAATAAAATGGATTTCAAAAAGGTTTTATTCTTTAAAAATACTTTTTAAAATAAGAGAGGATATTTTCCTTGAGAAATGTTTTCAAAATATATTTCCATGTTATTTTGCATCTAAGATGTAATTTTTATGTTAATAAAGTACTTATATAAAATGATCAAAAGGTTCCATTCATATTCTTTCTTGAATGGTTTATGTTTTGATAGAATGATGCTTATGACACCTATTTCACTTCCATGGGTTTTATTCTTTTGAAACCCGCTTCTTTTCATGGGTTATGCTTTGATGAAATGGTTATGAAACCTATATATTTTCCATAGTATATGATTTCTTGAAATGTTAATGATACCCATTTAATTTAATGGGTTATTATTTGATGTTTATAAAACTTATATCTTATAGTGGGTAGTGATATAGCGAGGGTTTTATTCTCTTGTGGCACTTGCGTGAATGATTTTTAATGATATGGGTGGGACCGATATCTCCCTACAATGAATTAGGTAATGATGGATGACTCATGAGTATAAATGTTACATGTGAACCTGATTACATGTTCATGATGTTATGCATAGACCTCTTTCCATGTCCATAAGTTTATGCATGAACCTGATTACAAGTTCACAATGTCATGAGTAAACTTTATTATGTGTTCACAATGTTATGCTTGGTCCGGGTTGAATATCCATATTTTTATGTGTGAACTTGATTAAATGTTCACAATGTTATGCATTAACCTGATTACATGTTCACAATATTATGCATGGAACTGGTTTCATGTTCATAAGTTTAAGTGTGAACCTGATTACATGTTCACAATGTTATTCATGGACTTGGTTTAATGTCTATAAATTTATGCGGGGGATGATTTCATATCCTTAACTTAATCAGTGAACTTGAATCTACTTATACATGTTCACAATGTTATAAACCAATGTGAATTCTAGAAATTCCATGTCTTATCACTATGTTTTTCTTTCATAATTTATGATCTTAATTCTCTTATGATCTATGTCTTATGAACTTTCAATCTTTATTATAATCTCTAATATATAGGGTATTATCTTCAAATGTTATGCTCAAGTTACATACCCTTTTTCACATTATATATACGCATTTCCTTTATTACTCTTTTTGATCATCTGATCTCACCCCTTTCTTATGTTTCTTTTCCCCAGGTTATGAAGAATGGTTTTAGGTACAGGTACTAAATGTGGATATATTCATGGGAGATATTGAATATTTTTAACCAAGATATATTTTTTTTTCAATTTTCCAAAGATAATAAACTATTATAGTCCTTGGGCATGTATTTTTGTAATGTACATAATAGTCTTCAAAAATGATGTAATATCCATGTATGTTAAGCCTGGGTCACTATAATTGGTATTAAAGGAAAGGTTAGTCGAATTTTGGAAACTATGATGAGAAAACTTTATTGAGATACCTAGGTATATTTCTAAGGATATGTCTAGGGATGTCTATAAGGATAAATATAAGGATGATTTAATGTTTAAGAAAAATGTCCTGGAATTTTTCTAAAGGATAGAGTGGGTGGTTTCCTAGAAATACATCCTTGTCTGGATATTAAAAGTTGATGTGGCTCTGGAATATATGTACCTAGGATTAACAACTTTTAAAATATTTTTATTGTTTGACTTAAGGTAATCCGGTACATGACAATAGGCCTCGCTACACACCTATTTTGACACTCTCAGGGGATATGATTTAGAAATTCAAAAACTCTTCATGAGCCATCATAAAGTATTTAAATAGAGGATGACTGAATAACCTCAGATAAATCTAATTTTTCATAGATTAAATAAGTATGATCCATAATTTAGGTGCCCTATAAGTAATTTTTCATGATTATATGGTATCCCAATATGATAAATGTTTCTCACGCTATGCCTTCTAGTTTTAGTCAATGTAGATAACTCGAAGGAACATGGTTCATATTTAATTTTTTAGATATGGAAATTATAGGAATTATGAAAATAGATTTTCCAAGTATAAATCTAATAAAGAGAATCAGTAAGTTGGTATGAGTATTGGTTATACTTATGAAGATAAATAAACTACAAATGACATGTGAAAGGTATGTAATGTTCTTCTAGTATTTTTTACATTCATAATAAGAATCATGATTATATTGAGGTTGAGGAACCATAATACATTATTCATATTTCATATTCTAGGAAAGAAGTATTAAGGAATAATTTGATGAAGCATGAGTAATGGTTTAAGAATAAATTTAGACTAATGATATAATTATATTTTGGAATTCCAAGATTTTTTATATGAATCATAAAATCTATAATTATTTTCCGTATAAGTTTTCATTAATGATTTAAAAGAAAATGTTGAATGGTGATGAAGACATTAAAAAATGATTTCATGGAAAGGTGATATTTTTATTAAGGGAAGGTAACCCTTAATTAATGCCTGAAATTGAGATAATGATATTTGGAAAATGATATATTAGATATGAATAAGTAAATTGGATGATATAGATCAACCTATAACTAATTATTGAAAAAATGGTTTATGTCATCAATAATGAAGTTTACGACATCTTAGATTTGAATAATATATTCATTAATCATTTGAATAAGGGAGTATGCATTTTTTTCAAAAGTATTTATGATAATTAAGGTTATTTCCATGTTTCAAGGGAATATATGATGAGGTTATTCACATTTTTTGAATGTGAAAACAATGTGGTATTTTTTGATATATAGGGGATCAATGTTAAGTTGATATCATGACCTTCTTTCTAAAGTTTTGGATTTTCATCTATTAGAAGGGTTATACGGTTATCCATTCATGAAAATTTTAAGTTAAACTTCAAATGGAGTATTTATGTATTTTGATTGTATTGAAAACCTTGTTTAAAAGGCTATTTAGTGATTAAAATTATTTCAATTATTTTCATCATATTTTGGAAATTATATTAGGCTGCAGTTCTAGAACCCATGACCAAAGGACGATAGGGGTTCCATGCCTACCACTGGCCTATACAATGTTCTGGTTAATGTATAATTTTTTTTATGAATAATTATTTTTGATGAAACAGTAGTGTTATATTTTATGTTTAGAGATTAATGTATTAACCATATTAATTTTTAAGAATATTTATAGATAAATAGTTATATATTTCATTCTTTTGTGAGCCTTAAGATCTGCTAAAAATGTATTTTAGAAATTGAGGCATAAAAGTTAATTTTTGTATGTCCATTACACAAAGTAGTGAATGAATTAGAAATTGATAAAAGTACAACTAAAGAATGAAATTTTGTTTATAGAAATATGTTAAGTAAGTATATTTACTTATATTCTTGGTCAATAAAAGAATTAATCAACATTAGGATAATGATCAAAATAAAATGTATTGTCCTAATACCTTAATTTTTTTAATCAATGTCATTTTCAATCATCACAGATTTATGATTTTGAGGCACTCAACTTTTCTTTGATCATTCGCTTTTTTATGATTTATAACCTCAATCACTCTCTATATATATTTACACTTTTCCTCTATATCCAATATTCACTCCCAACCTATGTTCTCCAATGTGGAAACCCATTTATATGTTACTTTGGGAAACCGTCATGGTACCAACTTTCCATTTTAAGGGAAGTTTTAGTATTAATTTTTACGATGTGGGTTTCTATGAATGAAACTTTAAAGTATTAAAACTTTTACAACCCATACAAATTTCTAGGGAGAAATTCATTTTAAGGGGGAAGAATGTAACACCCCTGGATTTTGTGAATTACTTTTTTTCGAATTAATTTATCTTTTTGATATTTTCCATTTCACGTGACATTGAAAATAGGTCTTTATATATATACATATATATATATATATATTAAAACACTAATTCAAATATTCCTTTCACATGGAACTGAATTAGATTTCACTACATTAAATACTGGATTGGCTTGTACTACATGCAATACCGACTTGGATTACACTACCCACAACACCGACTTGTCATACATTACACACAACAAAGATGTTTATTCGAAACATCATTTTATTGTTATAATTATTTAAATGAGATAATAATAACCTATCCATTAAACTTATTTATACTAATTTTAATATCTAATTTTCAATTTATATATATATATATAAAAATAAATCATATTTATAATGAAAGATATGGTTTTTGATAAAGTCTTTTATGTTTAAAAATATTGTTTTCTTGAATAAACCACTTTTAATAATAAATTTAATTTTATACACATATATAAATTGAATTTGATAAAATAAATTTCATTTTTTAAGTTATAGTACCAAAATTAGCTTAGGGTTAATTTTTAGTATTTTTCTAAGAAACTTCATTTTTTGATGAATAGTGAAACATATTGACTAAAAATTAACATTTTTATTGATTTGAAAAAACACAATACACAAAAGATTTTCACAGTGGTCTAAAGTGTTGCATGCCCAAAGCATCATTGACAACAGACTTCATCCCTTCACTAGGAAAATACCCCAAGTTAAAGAAGGAAAACATACTATAATCTAGAGTTTCCATAGATTCCAGAAATTCAGCCACCATATTTCCCTTCCATCAAATGTGAGAGATCTCTGTGTGAATCCCCATGAGCAGTTTGTATGTCCTAATAGTGTATGTAATATTCCAGGGAACCCTAAATTTTCCCAGAAACTCTTTGCATAATATCATGGATTCTGTCTCCACCCTCGTCAAAGTAATCTACTTATGAGTACACATTTCCAGACCTGTACCCAAGGCATGGGCCTCCGCCTAGAGAGCGTCGCCTCTCTCGAATGCACCTATGAACACTGCAAGAATAGACCCCATATGGTCTCTCACGACACCTCCCTTGCACATCTCTCCCATGATCAACGACCGGTCTGTGTTGAGTTTGATCCCCTAGCTAAGAGGGCTCCAACGAACCCATCGTCCCTACCCTGAGATGTCGTCCTGATGATCAGTTGAGAGATTAGAGACGATAGAGCTCACAGATGGTGCATAGTGACAATTTGGGGCACAGCCTGATCAAATCCAAAAAGGAGTTTTTCATTTTGAAAATAATTTCAACCTGGGATCTATAAATATTTTTGTAGTGACTGTCATTTCTTACCTTCAAAATTTTCTAGCACCTTGCAAGTAGAATGATTGTCCAAGCTTTTATCTCAGCCCCATGATTCCCAGCACCTCTAAACCTTACACTGAGGAAGTTATCATACGCCCCATCATACCTGTCCCAACCGAAGAAGGCCACAAAATTCTGCCATATCTCTTTGGCACATTCACTGTCATAGAAGAGATTCCCCACTGACTCTTTGTTGAAAGACCTAAAACACCAACATCTTGAATCCATGTTTACTCCCATTTGTTGCAGACTTTCATCTGTAGGAAATGCCTTATTTAGCATATGCCATAACAAAAAATTAAATTTGGAATGGATCTCCTTGCACCAAAGAGCCTCCCCCCATGGGTCATCATTCAACATGTCCATAATCACCTAAGCGTAATCCTTGATGGAGAAAGCACCCAATGTAGAATCGGGTAAAATAAGCCTATCATGCTCATCACTAGAAACTATGTTGTTGAAAATATCCATTTGGCTCTAATCAAGGATGGCCTGAATAAACCGGGGATGACTACTTGCCTCCTTAAAATAAAGATCTAGGGTGGGGCATCCCATAAAACAAATCCTGCCCACCCTCCAATCTTGCTACCAAAAATTTTTGTTTCCTCTTCCAATGATCCATCGAGAGTGGTGATGTAAAACCTCCAGGTATGGGTGAGTCAGGTTCCATATCCTAGAAGAACGAGTTCTATGAACATTCACATTCATTCCATATAATTTCGGCATTGTTCTTACCTAAAGAGACCAACCTTATAAGGCCTCCCTGCAATCTTAGAATGAATCCCTTGCATGGTTGAGGAGACACTTCTAAAATTAATGCCCCCTTCAGAGATAGGTCTTACTAACCATTTCCCCAAAGCCCAGTGATATTTTCCTTCCATATGCCCATACCATTTGAAGGACACCATAATCATTTCCAAGTTGGAAACCACGCTCTTAGGAACCTTTAGAGTGGAAATAATGTTCATGGTAATGGGAACTAAAACATTTCTCACCAGAGTAATGTGACCTCCAAAGGATAGAAATCTGTTTTTTTAATTTTAGATGTGCCACATGATTTTGCTTATAAGTTTTCCAAAATGATGTACTCTAAGGGAAGAGGGGTTAATCGGTGCCCCAATATATTCCATTGGGAAGGATCCCCTGCCCATATTCAAACTAGCCCCTAAAACCCTCTCCCTCCTCACAGGGATATTTCTAGAAGTAAAGAAAAGGATTTTCTATTTGTTCGCCACTTACCCACTCCACTTTCAATACTCCCCTAAAATTAAATTTAACCCCAACACTGACTATCTACTACCATTGATAAATATGATTGTATCATCCGCAAACATCAAGTGTGCTATACCCCTGGTGGCATGCCTATTATGATAAGGTAGGATTTTACCCGTGTTAAAGCCTTGATTTATGTAACAGCTAAAAGCATTTTGGGCGAGAATGAAAAGAGTATGGGACAAAGGATCGCCTTGCCTGAGACCATGGAAAGACTTGAAAAAAACCAAATTGTTTACCCATTAATTAATTAGAGATCCACGCCGAGATGAAATAGCAAAAAAGAAGGTCACTAGTCCAATGAGAGAACGCCATGAAAGCCAAGACTTTTAGGACAAAACCTCATTCCAACCTATCATAGGCCTTTCTCGTGTATAATTTAACCACCAAATTTCCCCCAAATACTTGTTATTAATTCCACTTAGCATTTCTTGGACCACTCCTATTGCGCCGTATATTGAACTCCCTTAAATGAAACCATGTTGTTCAGAATTCATCCAAGAATCCATGTGAGCGGCTAGTCTCTTGTTGAGTATGCTAGACAAGACCTAGTACGATAAATTGCACATACTGATGGGCTGGTATTGATCAATGTACTGAGGATTTCACACCTTAGGAATAAGAACCATTTTGGTTGCATCGGCAATTCGAGGCAAGTCCCCTCCTTGAAAGAAATCCTCAACAGCACGTACAAGATCCCCTTTAATAATGTCCCAAGTCACCCTGTAAAAATAACCAAGGAACCCATCATGCCCTCATGCATTATCCAGGTTCAAAGTCCAAATAGAATCATGCACCTCATCCTCATTTGGATTTCTCCTGAAGCCCACATCAATGACCTCTAAAATATTGTTTTAAATGCTTTCAAAAATCTCAGCACCACCCCTCGGGTATCCCCCTACCAGAAAAGGATTGGGAGTAGCTAGTAAAGACTGTAGGGATCCATTGACCATGACCCCTACCTATTCTCGGTCAATAGAGAAGGATCCATTATCCCTATCAATATAAGGCCTCTGAACACACCGGCGTTCTCTAATGCAAGAAAGAAAATATCCCGAGTTCTGGTCCCCCTCATGAATCCATTTAACCCGGGAACCTTATCTGGAAATCCTTTCCTACCTCAGAAGACTATCAGATAGATTATCCTTTTTAATTATTAGTTCAGAAAACAAACAGTAATCCCAATAATTTTCTAAATAATTCTCCATGTGTTTTACCTCCACACTGACCTCAGACAAATCCTGATCATGAGCAGGGATCGTCCTCCTCCAGACACGAAGGAGAGTCTTTAGCCACCTAAGCTTGTTGTGAAAAGAAATCCATGGATTCCCATAGTGTTTTAGATCCCAAGCTTCCCTGACCACCATGAATAAACTTGGTTCCTCCATACATGATTTTGAAAAAATATAATGCTCCTCCCATGGAGACCCTGCACCAAGGGAGATGTGGAGCGGAGAGTGATCAGATGGACATCGAGACAAGAGAACAAATTTGGAATCCGGGAACATGGAAATTGTAGCATTATTCATCAGGAACCGGTTGGGCTGGTAGTAGTAAGGTCTCCCCCTGCATTGATTATTGCACCAAGTAAAGTTACTTCCCCCATATCTAGAATCCAAAAGGCCACTCCTTTCCATGAATTAAACAAAATCTTGGCTATAATTTCTGGGAAAATCTTTGCCCCCTTTCTTCTCCTCTGGACTAGCAATGATATTAAAATCACCACTAACAATCCAGAGGTCATTATCAAGATTAAATCCCTCTAAAACACTCCACAAAGACTCCCAACCCTGGGCGTTGGACTTCACATAGATAAAGGAGAAAAAACACATGAATTACCGCTGTAATCTTAGTATTCAGAACTTGATCTGATGCAATCAAAATATCAAAACTAATGTAATCCTTCAAAAAAACCCATATGTGTAAATTGGACAGATCCCTAGGCATAAAACCATAGACTTTAAGCCTTTGAGAATACTTATTAATTTTTCTATAATATCGCTTTGGTTCCAAAATAACCACCAAAGAGACTTTCTCGTTACTTAATTCATTAGTAATGAATTTGGACTTGACCCTGGATCCAAGGCCTCAGCCATTCCAAATTAGGACTCTAAACATTAATCTAATCATGTCTGGATTTGGCCCCAGAATCCTAGCCCTTTTCATGGTGTGACAAGAGTGCACATACAGAAGCATCGAGTTTAGATTTCGAATGAGTAAGAACACCATAATACACCTGTAAGGAAATTACCACTGCAGAAGCCCCACTAATAGATCGCACCCTACACGGAACTTTTGAGGACATAAAACATAGGCCCCCATATTAATCGGGTCTGACTTTGGGATAACTGCAGGAGAACACAGAGGAGAAAGAGACGGTGTTGGTGAGGATGAGGGTGAGGACACCACTAGTCTAGAGTCCACAGACAGAAGAGGAAGCCCCCTAGATGAGGAAGGCAGGGAAACCTCAAGAGCACACGAGTCTGGATCCAAAAAAATGATGTCTGAGATGCATACTTGTGTGGGGAGCCAATTCTCCATAAACATATTCCACAAACAAAGAGATTCACTGAATATCATCCCTATAAGAGGGAGGCCTTCTTCTGAATACTACACCAGAGAATCCCCACCCAAGCCTCGGAGAACAGGAACCGAGTCACGATTGGGAGGCACACTCCTAGCACAATTAGAGTTGGAAGAGGATTCCTGTGAAGCCTTCCTGGGGGAAATATAAGTAACACCTTCACCTCAAACATTTCCTTCAGTACCTTCATAGTGATGCGTGTGAGGAATTTGATCATAGGACCTCAGAAACTCTTGGTGATTGACACCCTTCATGCAGACTTTGCGACAAAACTTCATAGTATGCCTTGAAATATGGAAAAAGGAATAGAACCTGGGATAGGCGTGATAAATTAGGGGATGATGGAGATCCTTCATCCCTTCAAATCCTATCAGAAGATGATGTTGGATTTGTCAAGATAGATCCACCTCAATGCAAATCCTTGCTATCGAAGCCTCCACCAAATGAATAGTTTGTTTTTCCACACCCAGAAAACTCCCCAAAGAATTCCTAATAACCTTTATGAAATATTCATTCATGAGTGGAAGGGTCAACCCTATAAATGATATCCAAATTGTCACGCTGGAGAACTCTCTGCCATAGTGAGCATCTGTCGACCACCGGAAGAGGGAGAACCTCCAACGCCAAATAGAATGAGGGCTCTTACACTAAGTAGTAATGAAATCTTCCCTATAATCCAAGACAACATAGAAGGATTTGCGATCTAGAATTGACACCAAAGCCAGCAAATCTAAACCCAAATGCCTGACAAAATCTAGAAACAATGCAAGGGGAGGCTTTTCTACACCAAATCTCGCAACGAGAGTCCACTGAAGATCCAAGGTCATCGCCAAAAAAGATGTTAATGAAACCTTGAGTATGGGGGAACCTTTCTCCGAGAACAAAGATGCCACCTCAGGGCCAGCTGACAAGTTATTCTAAACCCCATCTATACCCGGGGGATGCCACAGAAGAGCCCCCTTGAACGAGATCCCTAGAGGACGAGTCGAGCCATCACCGATCACCGGAGATCCAAGTACTGAAGATGAGAGACCCCTTAGGGACACTGGAGCAATAGGTGGGAGAACGTTTGAATCCATTTCATTCATTGGAATATCATAGACCATAGTGAAATATATTGCATTTTAGTTAATAACTATCATTTCGTTTAAATAATTATTAATGTAAAATGATACTTTAAATTTTTTTAAGGTAAAATTAGATAAATTATACATCTATTAATACAATTTAGGTCATTATAATCAATTTAACTTCTAAATTGAATATAAAAACTTAATAAACTTTTGAACTTCTTTCTACTTTAAAAACCTGTAATTTCATCATATCTATGGGATTAGTATTAATCTTAATTTTTATGCCTCTATGAGTTGAATTTAGAACAAACTACATAAACCATTGAAATAAATTTAATATTTAGATTCCAATTAGATCATGTTTATTTTTATCAAAATTATTAGTAAAAGTGATAAAAAATAATCATAGTGATTAAGGTCAGATTAAGATTAATTAGGGACTAAAAGTTGATATTATAAGCCCAAATGACCTATAAACTAGTAAAAAACCCATTATATAGCCATATTTAGTCCATACACCTTAAATTATTGATTTATTTTTTGTTTTTTATGACCTTTTCTTGGTAATAACATGTGTGCACCGAACTTGTTTTCAAAAATTCCAAGTGAATCCTTTTCCTTCTCTATAAAAGGCCACCACATATCCCACATCCTCACACCTCTCAAACCTATTAGGTTCGGCCAAGATCTTCCCCATACACTTTCCATAAATCCTTACATCCTCTTAGAATCCTTCCCTTGGTCAGAAGGAAATCCAAGGAAGCCTTTTGGCACAAACCAAAAGGAGTTACCTGATTAAGCGGTAACATCTTCTCTCAAGTCTTTTCTTTTATTTTCTTTCAACACCCCCCTCCACTTTCTTTTTACTATTATTGTATAAAACCCCTAGTATACTAAATATTCTAGTATTCTTTTATGATAAGGTTTCAACCTACACTAACTCACACCTCCATCTAATGGATAATGAGCATATTGTTTATGTGTGCAGAAAACTATTATATCACTAAAATATGATTGTTCAATTTTCCTTACCGCCTCTCATGATGGACATTATGATGGACACAATATTTATATATATTATATATTAAATTTATTTTTCCATTAACATTTTTTATTTATTTTACAACACATGTCTTTTTACTTTACATTTGGTGTCAATATAAAAATTTTGTTTGAGGAAATGTGGACTACCACCCCCACAAAGAGAAATGATTCCTTCATACACTACATGTATTGTATTAAGGATGGTTTTAGTTAATATATAAGATATATATAATATAATAAATTTAATTTAATAACTAAATATATATACATATATATACATATGTTTATTTTACTTCATTTCTTTCAACGCGATAATTAAATAGAAATAGCGTTAATGCGTACGAATGGCCTACCATCTCCATGAATGGTGTATTCCGTTTCATACTTATATATTCTATAGATTTTTATAATAAAAATATAATGTATATAAATGATATTTATATAATTTTTTACATTCTTTAAATCATTATATAAATTATATATACCAAAGAAATAACAAATTAAGACACATGTGAATAATTAAGTGAATATTACCCGAAGTGAAACCTTAACATAGGATTGTTAACAAGTGGGTAATATAAGGTCATAATCAAAAAAATATATGGTATTAGATATTATAATATGGTTCTTTAAATTATTTATAATAAATTTATATTTATTATACATATGGTTTGAATGATTATGGTGAGAGTCAAGACACAAGGTAAGGGGATTTATTCTCACTTTTTATTTCCGTGAGATACATGCTATATTAGCCACTCTTTCCCTTTGTGTGGTGTATTTACTACCAATGATTGTATTATATGTATCTTACAATTAAATTTATAGGTATTCATATATTCATTTTATGATCTTTTTTTCATGGGGTTTAAGTTTCAAAAGTTACCAAATCGGTAAAATACTTTGGTCTCAATTTGCCTTCTTTGAGACTCGTGTTTTGTTATGCACCTAAATTCTATTTAAAGGTGTAAATAATTAAATTTTATATGTTATATCATGAATTTAAATATTTTCATGATATTTTAATATTCATTTAATTTCCTTTTATTACATGGATAGTATGATCCCAAGTTACCAAGTTATAAGAGTTTATTGGGACAACCTTATCACTTTTCAAGATTATTTTTGTTTATGCTTGCTCTGATGAAATATTTTGATCCATATCTCAATAAAATTCATGAATTTTCTTCTCCTATGGTTATTAATTATTTATTCTTATAGTCCATTATTTGGTAAATAATATAGTTAAGAATTTTTTTTTAAGAAAGCCTGACTTTACCCTCTCTTCATTCATAAATTTGTGTTCTTTTAAAATCAGTTTTTACAAAAAGGTTTTCCAATAATATTATACTATTATACTATGATCATTAAAAGAAATTTTTACCCTTTTTTTCAATTTCTAATGTTTTCATAGGAATATTCTAATCTCTTTATGAATGAGGCATTTTTTTAACCTTTTTACCATGAAAAAAGAATGTTCTACTTACCTTTTACGACATGCAAAAATTTATACATCATGAATCCTTTGAAGCATTATTTTCATGTTTAAACATTAATTTTTAAGAATTTTTTTTTTAAATATATTTTCAAAGAGATTATTTTCATAATGTTTTCATGATTTTTTTATAATATTTCAAGGAAAATGGTTTTTAAATGTTTCAAATCTTATTTTATAAGTTTTCATGGAAAAAGGTTTTCAAAATATTTTCAATATTATTTTACAAGTTTTCAAGTAAAAAATGATTTCAAAATTATTTCAAGCCATATTTATATGTTTTCAAATTATTTTCAATCAAAATGTATTTTAAAAATGTTTTATGCTTTAAAAATACTTTTTCAAAGAAGAAATGATATTTTCCTCAAGAAATGTTTTCAAAATATCTTTCCAAGTTATTTTCCATCTGAGATGACATTCATTGATGTTAATAAAGTCCTTATAGGAAATGATACAAATTTTTTATTCATATTATTTCTTTAATGGTTTATGTTTTGATAGAATGATTCTTATGAAACCTATTTCAATTCCATGGGTTTTATGATTTTGAAACCCACTTCTTTTCACAAGTTATGATTTGATGAAATTATTATGAAACCTATACCTTTTCCATAGGTTGTGATATGATGAAATGTTAATGGTAACCATTTCATTTAATGGGTTATGATTTTATTTTTATAAAAGTTATGTATTTTAGTGGGTAATGATATGATGAGTGTTTCATTATCTTATAGCACATGTATGATTGATTTTATTATATGATGGGTGGGACTGATATCTCCCTCCAATGTATTGTGTAATGATGGATGACTCATGAGTATAAATGTTATGCATGAACCTGATTACATATTCAAAATGTTATTCATGGACCTGTTTTCATGTCCATAAGTTTATTCATGAACCTGATTACATGTTCATAATTCTATGAGTGAACCTTATTATGTTTTCATAGTGTTATTCATGGATCTTGTTGCAGGACCATATGCGTATTCATGAACCTAATTACATGTTTACAATGTCATACGTGAACCTGATTGCATGTTCACAATATTATGCAGGGACCTAGTTTCATGTCCATAAGTTTATGTGTGAACCTGATTACACATTCACAATGTTATTCATGGACCTATTTTCATGTCCATAAGTTGATGTGTGGGGCTGATTTCATGTCCTTAACTTAGTGAGTGAACATATTTCTACTTATACATGTTCACAATGTTATAAAAAAATGTACATTCCACAAATTCCATGCCTTATTACTATGTTATGCTTTCATGATTTATTCTCTTAATTCTATTATGATTTATGTATTATGAACTTCTAATCTTTATTATGATCTCTAATATGCAGGTTATGATCTTCAAATTCTATGATCAAGTTCCATACCCTTTTGTTAAAATTATGCATACACATTTCCTTTATTTACACTTATTGAGCATCTTATCTCACCCCTTTCTTATGTTTCATTTCCCCAGGTTATGAAGAAAGGATTTAGGTAGAAGTAATAAATTTGGATATATTTTTGGAATATGTAAAAGATCTTTCACTAGGATAGATTATTTTTTTTCTAAGTTTCCAAAGATACTAAACTATTATGGTACTCAGGCATGTATTTTTGTATTGTACTAAATATTCTTAAAAAAATGATGTAATATACAGGTATGTTAAGCCTGAGTCACTATAAATAAACTCTATTAAGATCGTTAGATATACTCCTTTTATCTTAAACCACTTTAGATATTCTATGCTTGTTTATAAGGAAATATGACCAACCCATCATTTAGTGGTAAAGGTGAAAGGTCCATATAGATTCTAGAATTGGTACACACTTATGTGTGTGGACCTTTTCAAGTTGGTGATAGAGGTATATTATCATACTTTATAACTTTTACTAATGTCTTGAGTGGGTATGATTATGTCTATGTGATGGGTTATAGGTATGAATCCTTTAAGAAGTTTAAGGAGTTAGATAATAAAGTTGAGAATTATCTTGGTAAGGGGATAATGAAACTTTAATTAGATCAAGGTTGTGAATATCTTAATCAATAGATTATCAAATTTCTATGGGGTGTGGGATTCTATCTTAACTTGTTCTACCTTATTCACCATAGTGGAATGGTGTTAATGAAAGGAGGAACCATGCCATGTTGGACATAGTTAGGTTATTGATTAGTCATGAATGCCTTAATTATCCTTTTAGGGATATGAATTACAAGTGGAATCATACAAACTAAATTGAGTACTATATAAAGTAGAAAAAGGTACTCTATTTGAGTTTTACAGTGGAAATAAACCTGTTTTGTCACATATCTATGCATGGGGGTGTGAGTCTTTTTCTAAGGCTATATCAATAAACAAATTATCATCCCAAGGTATGAAGTGTATCATTAAAAGTTACCCCAAGTAAATGATGGGATACTACCTATATGAACCCTCAGATAAATAGGTTATAGTTACTAGGAAATTGATATTCATTGTAAGGGAACACATCCTCCAGATAGATAGTGGGTGAAAGATCAACTTCTAGGAAGTTGATGCTCAAGATATATAAGAGTTAATGTGGGAATAGACTCTAAAAGTCACTATGGAAAATGTATTTCATGAAATATAAGTACTTCATGGAAGAACCACAGAGGTTTTAGAATTGAAAATATATGGTTTTAGATTCATAGAAGATGGTGACTCATTATAAATTGAAAATAATAACCCTTTATCCTATAAGAATGCAGTAGAGAGCTTAGAAGATGAAAAATAGTAATAAGTTATGAACTCTAAGATGGAGTCTACGTACCAAAACCATGTATGGGTTCTAGTTAATATTCTAGTATATCTAAATCCAATTGATTGTAAATGGGTATTAAAGAGAAATATGAACATGGAAGGTCAAGTTAATACCTATAAATCATGGAAAGTAGATAAAGGGTTTAGAAAGCATTAGGAAATAGACTATAAAAAAACCTTTTCTTCATATTCCAAGCTTAAATCCATTAATATTTTGTTTTCCATAGTAGTTTTCTATGACTATTATATTTAGAAGATCGATATCAAAATGGATTTCCTTATTGGGAACCTTCAATAAGATATTTATATGACACAACTCAAAGGGTTTGTGACTCTGGGTGATGAAAAAAGGTATCAAAGTTACTGAGATATATTTATAGATTAAATTAATCATCAAATTAATGGAATATTCTGATCAAAAAAGAAATAAAAGAATTTTTTTTCATTAAAAATGAATTTTATTCATTTTTTTTATAAGTGGTTTAGTGGGAGTATAGTCATTTTCATGGTGGTATATTTGTATGACATATTACTAATTAGAATTTAGATACCGACCTTATAATAGGTTAAGTCATGGTTAATAAAGTGCTTCTACATGAAGTATATAGGTGAATCAGCCTATATTCATTAAGGATGAATGTTTTCCTATGTTTTGAGCATGGTAGGAATATACCAATCTGATACAAGTGAATAGTATTGGCCTACTATTAGGTTTATCCTTAAGTATGTAAGGTGAACTAAGGATATATTCCTAGTGTATGGAGAATATGAAGGGCTATTCATCAAGGGTTACACAGATGCTAGATTTTAGATAGATCAGGATAATCTGAAGTTTCAATCAGGATATGTCTTCAGTCATAATAGAGGATTTATGAGCTATAAGAGTTCAAAGAATCTAGTTATTATCGATTCTATAGTGGAGTTTGAGTATATTTCATCTTCAAAATCCACTAAGGAAGTATTTTGGACTCAAAACTTTATCTAAGATCTATATGTGGTGCCTATTGGTCAATACACTATCAAAATTTACTATAATAACACTATAGTGGTGTATCTTCCCAAAGAGATAAGGTCACATCAAAGGATAAATCATATACTATAGAAGTTTCATATTTTGAGGTATTTTTATCAATGATTTGAAGTTGTAGTGAGTAGATTATCCAAAGAATAAAATGTAGTGGACCCCTGAATGAAGGTTGTATATCAACTGAGTCGTGAGTATCATGTGAGAGATAGTGGGATGAATGTTGATAATAGTTGGTTCTAATGAAAGTGGGAGTCTATTGGAGTTAGTGCCCTAAAACCAATATATATGCACTTGATGATTACATGTATTCATTATCTTGAATATTAATGAAGTTTTTTACCACACCATGATTATTCCTCTATATGACATAGTAATTGATAATCTTCTCAAAATATTTGTCACATTGAAAGGTTATATTAGTTCCATGCTATGATAAAAACTTGGAGGTGTGATGATAGTTTTATTTTATATATGAGTTTTTTAGTTAGATGATATCATTTTATGGGAAAAATGATATAGTCTATCAGGAGTAGATACTCATGGGACTTTGAGGCACCCTCTCATGGTGTGCACCCTTGGTAATTTCCAAGGTATGAGATTATGAGAACAAGACCTACTAGTTGGAAATCCAAATTTATATGTTTCATTGGATTTTTCTATTGACATATTTGTGTATTGATCCTTAGATTTTAATATTATCATTAATGAATATAGTAAGTTGTGTACTTTGATGTATTGATGAAAACCATGATAAAATATGATCGTAGTGAAGTAGGATATATTGGGTTCATCATGAGTGATATTGAATTAATGGATAATGTGAGAAAGGATTTATCCCTTATATCCATTGATAGAAGTTGATATCTTTGGAATATTGATGGTAATGGAACAGGAAAGATAAATACATGTCCATGGTATTCTGAGGGGCGAGTTCATTTCAGGAAATTCAATAAAAGTGACATCGAGAACATATAATGATGACACCAGTATGTAACATAGTTGATTAGAGATACCTCAATAAAGGAATTATATTATATAGTGGGAATTCATAGGAAGTTTTATGTTAGTGCGGCATAATTTTATTTCTCTATGGGTGCCTTGGCATGTTTCTAGGTACTAACCTTGGACTTTAGGCATCTCCTATTATTTCTACTAAGAAAGAGACCTAGAGAGTCAAAAACTAAGTGTATAAATAATCTTAGATAAATTCAATGTTTAATTTAAAAATTCATAATAAATATTACTCCTTTTGTGGTTTAATAATTATTCTATTTTGGTTGATCACCAATATTTAATCACAAGTTATTCTAAAGAATAAATTATTTAAATAATAATATTGATTTTTTTCAATGGTTTTGAAAATATAATATTTATTATATTTATCAAAAAATAATGAATTGATATTTATTAATTAAATAATTCAAGGTTTGTTAAATATTAAGGAGGATAAGCAGACTGAGCTTAATAGTCTGATTATAAATGATATTAATGATATTAATTTATTCTTAGGTGATGCACATGTGAAGTAAAGAGTAATTATAATATTATTAAGACATGGGTTTCACTGAGAATTAAATAATTGGTAAGTGGGTATATATACATATAGGAAACACTAAAATTTCTTTAATATATATTTAATTATATTTCTTTCTTAAATATATTGGTTGTGCGTGAAGGATAGAGATAATCCCTCTCAAACCCTATATAGAGTTAAAGAGATATAAAATGTGATCTCTCCTCTTCCTCTCTCAAGATATCGAGATAACTCTAAGAATTATTCATATTTAAAGAGAATTTTTCTAAAATAAAGCATGTTATTTGGATCAACCATGATAGAAATTAAAATTATATAGATATGTTAATAGATTATGATGAATGTATAAATAACCTCTAGATATATTTTGTACTTGGATCCAATAAAAAATGACGGTATAATGAGATTGAGTCAATTGGATAATAAATGGAGAAATAATTACAAGTATAAGTAATTCTATATCAATTTGTAAATTAATTATAAATTATGTGAGATGATCCTCCTATTCTAGTTCTATTATTTTAAAATATTAATTCAAGTAACCTAATATTTGAATCCATTGCTCATGAAATCATTTTTCATGTATATCTTGGTTCATTCTTAAATTATGACTAAAAACTGAGTTGGTCATCCCAAATAGGTGCTTACAATATGCCCAGAACCTATATAAGATTCATGATATCTTGGTTGAGTGGCCTTGATCATGAATGTCCAAAATTATACAAATCCTTTATATAGAATTTTTTTTCATTATCCATGTGTTTTCTATGTTGATATTATCCATGGATATTTATTGAACTCAAGTTTTTTATTGAATAGTTTTTTTTATTATCTACTCGCCCATATTTATTATTCCTTATTTAATCATGATAGACTCTCATATACATAGCCCTTACTAAGAATCTTATCTCACCCTTTATTTATTTTTCCTTTCCCCAAGATATGATGAAAGATATTATGAATTATATCAAGGATGAAACAATTTTCATATTCTATGTGTTTATATTTCTAATATAATATGGGAATCATATATGTTTCTAGTTTTCCAAGATTATTATACTAATTGATCGTGAATAGGGATATCCCTTGTATCTTGTACCAATGTGATAAAGAAAACACCATATTTGGGTTAGTAGAGTCAAGTTATTAAAGTTGGTATCGAAGAAATTTTATTTGTAACCTTAAGAACTAGATTTTAAATGAACATGTCTAACATGAGAATTATGATACTCCATTTGGGTATGATAACTTTTACCATTATAGGGATTTTTATTTTATGGCTCAATATTCATGATTATTATGATCTAACTCAATGTGTTTCATTTCTTAGACATAATTCCTAATGAAATAAATGGAATCAATACCAATATTTAATGTAGGTATTTACCTATTGAGTAATCTAATATATTTGGTGTTAGAACTGAGTGGATCATTACCATATTAGAGAATCTAACTTAGGTTAGGAAGAATAACCATTCTCGTAAGGAGAAACATGTCATTCCATGACATGATTCACTTATGTTGGATCATTTAATGGGTTATAATCCTTTATATTTTAATATAAATTCGAATCCATTAGTATTTGAAAAATTTATTAAGTCCGTAAGAAAGGTATTCCTAGCTTTGGGAAGTAATTAAAGTGAAAAGGTTATTCTAACAGTGTGTTGATTAAAAAGAGATATCGAATAATGGTGGTCATTGATCCAAAACACTAAAGTGGTTGAAAAAATAGAAATTATATAATGGAGATATTTTAAATTCATATTATTCTAGAAATACTTTTTTTGAGAATAATGTGATAAAATGGAGAGGATGTTCCTCACTTTAAAGTAAAAGTAATAAAAATTTGTGGCAGAGTATGAGGTTAACTATAAAAGACTATTCATGCATGTTGTAGACTATATAAATAATCCAAAAAGAAAAATTTCCCATTTTTAATGGGATTCAGTTGAGTCTTTGAAGGGAACTTTTTTCATCATATGATGCTATAGTATCCAATTTTATCAATATAGAGAAATAATTTTCTAAGTGTTATATCTTAAATGGAATTCAACAAAATAAGAGTCCATCTAAGAACCAATAAAAAAGAAATGTCTCAAAGAATAAGAAAGGGATAATGGAATTTAAAATATGTGATAATTATGGAATGAAATGCCTTGGTACTTTCTTAATGGTAATAAGATCTTGTTTCAATTGTAGATAAAGGGGTCATATGGCTATTAAATGTGAGGAAAATAAAGAAACCACTGATATCAAGTGTTTCAACTATAAAGAGATGGGTAAATATTCAAAACAATGTATCAATAATCAATGGAACCTCTCATAAAAGAGGCCAAAGGGATATTTCCAAGCTTATATGATTACTACAACAGAGATTGAAGTTCCTAAAGATGTGTTGGTATGTAATTTGATAAAAACCTTTTTTTTTGAATTATTTATTTGATTATGGATATTATTACTCTTTTATATAATCTATGTTTTCTAAGAAAATAAAATATTTCCCTAGAACATTAAGAAGGGAATTTTCAATCCTAAATCCCAGTGGAAATTATATTTCAACAAGGATGTGTTATACATTTCTAATTATGACACATGGACATAGCCCATTTTAAAACATGATTATTAGTCCTATGGTTGACTTAGATGTAATAATTGGTATATATTTTATTTCAAATTAAAATGAAAAAATATTTATTTACAATATAAATAGATTATGATTATTTATGGAGATGTGGAATCCCATATCTCCATAGGGTAGGAAACATCAACTAAATCATGTATGGATCCACCTCCAAAAGCTATTCTTAATGAAATTCTCGGAGAAGAAAAGTATATATAACCTATGAATTGGAAAGGTATACTTATAATAGAGGATGTACCTATTGTTCAAGAATACATTGATGTGATTCCTAAATAACTACCTAGATATCCTCCTTAGCATGAATTTTATTTTTCCATTGATCTATTTTGGGATGAAAAATATATATTTAAGACTCCATATAGGATGGTTGTAATGGAATTATTAGAACTGAAAAATTATAACTACAAGATTCGTGTGATAAGTAATTTATATGCCCTAGTGTTTCACCATGGGGATCCATTATTCTTTTTGTTAGGAAGAATGATGGGACTATGAGGTTATACATCAATTATAGGGAAATAAATTCAATTACCATAAATAAAAAAGAATCATCTATATTGTATTGTTGACTTGATTGATTAACTAAAAAAAGACCAATACTTTCCAAGATTGATCTTTGTTCTAGGTATCATTAACTATGAGTAAATAAGGGCGATTTTCCAAATATTTCATTTTGAATGAGGTATATAATTTAAAATTTTATATTAATTCTCTTTATATTAACTAATAGACCCTCTATTTTTATGGACATGATAATAAGAGCATTCAATTATTATCTAGATAATTTATTTGTGGTATTTATTGATGATATCTTGATATACTCTAAATGAAATTATAATCATAAGATATATTTTCAAATCATTCTTAAGATTATTAGAAGAAATTATTTATAAGGAATAATTAGAAAATTTGAATTCTAGATTCAGCAATATTCTTTTCTTGGTGATATTTTCTCTATAGATAGAATATCAGTTGATCCGAAAAAGATGATGGAAGTGATGTAATGGACAAAACCAATGAATATAACTAAGGAATATAGTTTCTTTGGATTTTCAAGTTACTATCGATTATTTTTTTTAAAAAATCTCAATTAGCTAACCTATTAACCAATTTGAAACATAAATGGGTTAAGTTCATATGGTTAGAAGAATATAAATAAATGTTAGAATAATTAATTAGGATATTGGTCAATTCAGTGGTATTAATTTTACTATCAGGAAGGTATGGATTTTGATATATAGTGATCCATCAAATAAGGTACTTGGATTTGTCCTTATGCAGAATCATAAAGTTGTTTCCTATGAATTAAGGAAGATAAAGATACATGAATAGAATTATCCAACCCATGATCTTTTTCTTCTAGCCATAATATTTACATTGAATATATATAGGCATTTCATTTATGGTGAAAATTGAAAAATATAAATGGATAAAAAAAAATTGAACTACTTTTTCTCAATGAAAGAGATCAACATGAGGCAAAGGTGATGGCTATAATAACTCAAGGATTATAATTTATCAATATAGTACCATGCTGTGAAGGAAAATAACATAGTTGATGTATTAAGTAGGAAAGATCATATGATTTTGACTAAGATGAGGATTGAATAAATTTATATATTAATGGATTTAGAAAATTTGGATGTCGAAATCATTAAGGAAGGGTAAATATCATACCTTATCCAAATGATTACCAAACTATCTATATTAGAGAAAATAAAATTTTCTCAGCTTGATGATAAGAATATTCAAAATAAAATTGAAGTTATGAATGATGAAAAGTTTTTATAAATCATCTATGGAGATAGAATTTTGAAATTTGGGAATATATTATATATAACATTCATACCTTTGTTTAAGAGAGAATTATTAGGTGAAAACCATAAGTCAAATTTCTCCATACACCCTAGTAACACTAAAATGTATCAGGATTTGAAGGAAAAAAATGTTTTGAGGTAATATGTTTTGGGAAATTACAAATTCTGTATCAAGATTTATTGTTATTATTAAGTTAAAGGTTAAGAGACAACATATTAAAGGATTCATGAAAACTCTACTTATTCTTATGTGTAAATGATAAGATATCACTATAGACTTTGTTACTAGTTTTCTAAATACTTTGAGAAATAATGATGTTGTATGGGTTATTATTGATCTCCCTATAAATTATGCACATTTTCTTATTATAAGGGAAGATCTACCTCTTTATAATCTTGTTATTCTCTATATTAATTAAGTTTTGAGACTTTATGTTCCACCTATTTTGATTTTATATGATCATGGTCTATATTTTACATTGAAATTCAGGAAAATTATTTAAAAGGATGTCAACATATAGCTAAACTTGAGAACTAATTATCATGCTTAGATAGATGGACACTCTGAAAGGACTATTCAGACATTATAATACATATTGAGGTCATACTCACTTGACTTTAAAGATATGTGAGATTAGTATTTACATATGTTGAAATTTATATTTAATAAAATATTAAATTCAAGTATTCAAATGGAATCATATGAATCATTGAATGGGAAAATATTCCATACACCATCTTATTAGGATAAAGTAGTGAAATTGAGATTTTAGGACTAGAACCTATTGAGGATACAATAGTGAAAGTGAGAAATATCCATATTCATATCAAGATATCTCAAAGAAGGAAAAATATCTATAGATAACCAAAGAAAGGATTTATAATTTCATGTGGAAGATCGTGATTTATTAAAGGTATATCCATGGAAGGGTGTTCTAAGGTTTGAAAAGAAAGTAAAACTAAGTCCCAGGTATATCGGGGATTTTGAAATTCTATAAAGAATTGGAGTTGTGGTTTACAGTTTGGAAATACCACCAAGCCTCTCATGTTGTTTTCCATATCTCTTTATTAAGGAAGTATATTCCAAATCCAACACATGTGTTCACCTTTGATGAAATATAATTGAAACCTAATTTATCTTACTAGGAAGAAACTATTAAAATTCTTGACACTAGATAAAAAATATTTTGGAATCGAATGACTCAACTAGTAAAGGCACTTTAGAGAAACCATAAGATACAAGAGGCGGTATGGAAACCAAAGAATTTATGATCAAGAAATACCCGCATCTATTTCTGAGGTGACATTATAGAAATTTTAAGGATGAAATATTTTAAAGGGAGGAATGTAACTCATAATATTCGATTATAGTAAGTTATATTTCCATTTTAAAGAAAAAATAATATAATATAAATAGCTTTATTCAAGAGTGTGATTAGAACCTAAAATCACAAATTTCATAAATTTAATTTAAATAAATTGATTTCATTTTTGAATTCAGTATATAAAAATTATCTTAGGATGAATTTTATAGATTTTTCATGAATATTTTATTTTTAGGTGAATGGTGAAAAATATTGATTATACAAAACTATCACTTTTATGAAATTATAATGATATAATAATAACATAAAAGTTTATGAAACATTTTTCAAGACCAAATATATATTAAATAAGTAATATGATTGATATAAAAATAAAATTATGAACTTATAAGTATATGATTAACATTTTTAAAATCTAAGTAATGTTTTTGGTCAAATAAAAACTATTTATATATTTTTTTCAATAAAGTATTTACAACATACCATTCAGTCTTGGTTTAGTTTTAAATAAAAATAAGATATTTTTATTTAATACAAAAATATTAATTCCACTTTAATCGATATTTTACTTTATTTTTTTGTAAAATCATTTTTATGCTTAAAACAATCATTTTTCTAAAAATATTTTTTCATTATTTTTTACAAACTTATATTAAAATTAATTTCTAACACTTATAGGTGTTAAATCATGTAAAATGGATTCCATATTTGGTATCATCATAATTATTATTATGTAATAAATAAAATTTATTTTTTGTTACAATGAATAGTAACCATGGGGATTTATGATGCAGGTGGTGACATGGGTATGATGGAGGTAGGAGGTGATGTAGACATGACGTAGGCCTGGTGATGCAAACAGGATGATGCAGGCATGATGTTGCACTAGGCCTTACAGCCAGGTTTATGGGCCACTTGTCCTTGGGACTACAGGATATGTAATTAGTCTCCCTCTACCCAGATTGAAATAGGTCTTTTATTTCATAATAAAAAGAGGCTTCAACCCCAAGTTTAAAAAAATAGTAACAATGTCAAATATTTATCACCACAGTTAAGGGTAAAATGGGTTAAAAGGAATAAAAATAAAGGGATTAATCTTTAGGATAACACAAAATAGTTTATTAAACCCCATTAGTTCATTTTATTTTTAACTTACCCTTATCATCTTCGAATATAAGTTATTCTGGAGCCATTTTTCTTAAGTAAGACATTAATATATTTTACTCTTTTGAAAAAATCCAAGTGTGTCCTCTCCCACACTTATAAAAGGACACCACCTATCCTCACTTATCAACAATTAAATAGCCTATTAGTTCATAAAATCTCTACCCAAATCATTTATTAACATCCCTAACCATTTCCTAGAGGTTTTGGTTTGATCATAATATCATCCTAAGAAGTTTTTAGGTATAAACCAAAGGATTTTGTCAGCATAAGAGATATAGCTCGTAACTGAATATTTTTATTCTATTTATTATTATACCAAATTCAATTTTATGATAAATATAATGATATAATATAATAAATATCTCTCATATAATGATATTTTATTAAGTTTATTTATCAACTTTTATTGATCTCATTCTCCATCAAATGGGAAATGAAAGCTTCATTCATGCATATGTGCGGACCACCGCCTCACAGAGCGATGAATTTCACTTTTCATATCCACCATTAATGGATGATTATTATGATGTATATAATTTTAATATATGATATTTATGATATAATTATGATTAATTAAATATAATATATCATTTTACTTCTTACACTTATACACATTAAAAAATTATAAAGTCTCTCATTGTATGTGTGGACTACTGCCTCCACGAAGCGTTGTGATTCATTTTTTATGTCATCCTTTCATGTATGATTATAAATATGTATATAATGAATAAATAATATATTTATATCATTATTAAAATTATTTATATGATTTAACCATGATATATATTCCAAGACTGAGACAACTGAAACAAAACATATATGTAAAACGAAACAGTTAACAGTCTAAAACGATGATTTTAAAAAGGAATTATTAATAAACAGTCATGAAATGTTATAAGTGGATAATATATGATATTATAAATATTTATATGGTTATTTTATAAAATTATAATTACTCTAAATTTATTATATAGGGGTTAAAATAACTTATAAGGAAATTCAAACTTAAAGAAAGGGATTTTTGTGACAATCTCATTTTATTTTAGAATTATTTATATTTAAATTTCCTTTGTAAAAATTATATAATACTAATATCTTAAACCCCAACTATTTTATTATACTCTAGTTATTTTTTGGTTTTACAAGTTTATTTTCCATTTTTTCTCTTATCAGATCAAGAATCAACAAGTTACATGTAAGGGACTTTTTTTTAAAATTCTTTTTTTAAAGATTTCCTTCCAACTATTTTTATTCCATGTCTGTATTTTATTTATAATTTTTTCAAGAATTTTTTTAATATTATAAAAATATTTATTAAATTAATATTTACCCATGTTTAACTTTATATAAAAAATTTAAAAATTATTCTTCATTTCATTTTCTAAATGAGTTAATTTTTACCAATGGTGTGAACAAAATATTTGTTTTAACATACTCCACATGAAAATATTTTCCCTTCATCATGATCACTCTTTTATTTTATGATTCCATTTAAATTTTCTTTGGTAATTTTCAAACAGAATGTTTTTACTAACATTTTGAAAAAAAAAATAGATTTTAAATAAGTGATTTAAAAAATGAAAAGGTTTTTTTCATCAATAAATGTTTTGGTGGTCTTTTAAAGGTATTTTCATATATGAAAACACCCATTGATGTTACTAGTAATATAATCCAATGATAACGTATTTATTCTTTATCTATATGGTATATGTTTATGAAATATTGATGTTCCATATTCTTGATTCAATACGGATAATTTTTTATTTATAAGTAATTTTAAGAATGAATTGTATTGATCATTAAAAATATTATGAATGCATAAGACATGAAAGTAATGGGTGGGCCTGGTTAAAGATAGATCCTCGATTCATCAATAGGTTCATAAGAAAAAAATAATAGGCATTCCATATTAGATGGTTATTTGGTATATATATACCCATTTATTAATAATGATGTCTTGGTTGAGAAGCCATGAAGGTATGATTCATGATATCTTGGTTGAGAGCCTTTGATCATGAATGTTGAAAATTATACATTTCATTTATTAAGAATTGAATTTTCATTATTTTTTTGTTTTTATGTAGATATTATACAAGGATGATCATTAAACCAATTGGTTTATTGTAATGTATGAATTTTAATTATTCGCTCTGCCATATTGATTATAACTTATTGACTCATAACATATTTCACTCTATGTAACCTTTAATGAGAATATGAGCTCTATATTTATCTATTTTCCTTACCCCAGGATATAAATAAGGATATTATGAATTATATAAAGAATACAAGAATGTTTCTGATATTTGTATCTATTTTTCCAAGACTGCTAAACTGATTGATCCTACATGGTGAAATCCATTGTATCTTATACCAATGTAATAAAGTAAATACTAGATCTGAGTTTCTAGAGTCAGGTTGTTAATTAGACAAAGTAGTTGAATTTTTTGGATGAGCATCAATCCATCATGAAATGATTGTAAAACATGTAGAAGTAATCAGATCTAATTGAAATTACCCATGTCGTCATTGGTTTTGTTTCATCGATTCGAGATGGGTAATGCATTTATATTTAGTCTATGATTATTAAAATAGTTTTATCTATTTTTTATCAGATTTTGTTATTGTACTAAATTTTCAACATGTATATATTCTAATATGTGTGTGTGTGTGTGTTCATTATGGTTTATATACATGTTATATACATTCCAATAAATAAATATATATATATATATATATATATGTCATAGTATATATTTTTATAATAAATATAGATATTTTAATATATACAGAACATGTGTGGCTATATGTAATGATTTCATGGTCTATTAGTTATTTCATATTATGTATTCCAATCCTCTATTTGATTTTATCTGAAAAGAACTGGAAATTATAGTGTCAATATTCAGTGTTTAAGTGTGGATTTTTTTGGTTATTTTACACTAAATTTTTTTAGAATGTATCATGAAAGTATTATATTTAAATTTTTATTTCTTTTTTTATTTTCTATATGTTATTGATTCAATGTTATAAACTCATTATACATTTATTTTTTAATTCTTTATCCAGTTTTTCATACCATTGAATTCCAAATATGTGGTTTGCCTCATATTCATTTACCTGTATTCCTTTATTTTTCATAAAATTTATTAACAAATTATATTGTTAATAAAATACCTTTATCTAAAATAAAAAATAAAAATTTCTTATCTCAAATAAATTAATTTGTAAAAAATATAATTATCTATGGATTATATGGGTTAAACAATCCTTAATCGCCTTTCATGAAAAATAAATGGTGTTCAATGTTTTTTTTTAAAAAATTTCATTTACTACCTAGATGTTAATGGGTATGATATTTAAATAAGGTGATATGATGATAGTATAATATCAAATAATGGTTCGAATACACTTGTGAACATACAATATACTATATGTGGGATGTAATTGAAAACGTGTGTTCCTCTCCTTCCTCTTCCAGATTCATAACATATGTAATTAAAATACACATACATTGTATATTGTATACAATTACAATATGTATATAATGTTTATACATTATATACCTTATAAAATTACAATATGCATACCTTATGTATACATTTTAGTATTATTCTCATTCCACTTCCAGATAAATAAATTACAAACATTATGTATACAATATTATTCAATTGTATATTATATTCATATAGAATTTATATAGTATGCATATAGTATCCACACATTGTTTGAAATTACATACACCTATATGAATACACTATATATACATTATTTGAATTTACCTTTGCATGTACAAATATATACATGTTATTTAAAAAACACCAATATGCATACACCTATATACATATAGTGTGTATAGTCATACAATTTGAAAACCACCAACATGTATGCATGTGTTTAAATATAGTATACATACAATCTCAATTTTTTAAAAACACCAAAATTTATACATATGTATTATTATAGTATACATAGGCCCAAATGGCCTGAAGGCCTTCTTTTTATTTTTATTTTGGATAATCCTCCTTTTAAGGGTTGAAGGGGAAACCTTAAAAGACCCGTAGTCCCAAGGAATAAGGCCCAAACATGACCCAATACGTGACCTTAAAGGCCCAAGACCTAACACAATTTAAATAGTCCCTCCACAATATATGCATATTGAAGGTGCCTAGCTCCCCACCTTGCATGGCTGATCAGCTAGAATTTCCCCACGCAGAGCTACATGGTGCTTGGTCCCGATGGAAATTTTCATACACTATAATTCTTCCAATCCGGTTACCTCTACTCTAGTGTTTTCTATTTTTTCTCTGAATCCTCGTATGGGCCTACTTCTATGAGGTATTTCCTTTATTTGGACTCTTCTATGGCCCAAAATCCCTATGTTCCGAAGGTCATTGTTGGATCGAAGGCCCTATCACCCGAAGGCCCTGTGACCTAAATGCCCTGAGACCCGTAGGTCCAAACTGGTGGCCCAAAGGCCCAAATCAGATGAATCGTGCTGGCTACTATAGTTTTCATAAATTGTTTCAAATTATATTCACATTCTTTAAAAATCACCTAGAATTATTAGTGTTCATCATATTCATCAATAAAATAACATTTTTGTACTCCCTTCTATAGTGATTCTCACTTCATAATATTTTTAATTATAAAAAACATGTCTTAAGTGTTCTAATAATTTAATTAAGTTCATTTAAGTTATTAAAATTAAACTTTATGTTATGGAGATTTCCGAGCATGAGGAAGGATTCAAATGAAATGATGATGTCATTTACATCATACCACACTAGTAGTAACCATAGTTTTTCTGGTTGTTTAGCACTGACTACTTGGTGGTGATGGACAGAACCACCATGCCTATTATAGGACCACCAGCTACCTAGTGGAAGGTCACCAATCATCCGGTAGTTGCTGATTAAAATATACAGTTCTACTAGAAGACCATTTTCTAATTGTTGGACATTAGTGGATAGTCAATGGAGGATTTCCAAAATCTCTCAAGTTTAGGTAACACACCCATTACTCAGTGTTAGCCAGTTTCTACCTAGTGGAATTAAGACATTCAATCTAGGGGAGCATTTATTATGGTCAAAAAAACATTGAATTCATCTTATAGGACTTCCTTGACCTTGGATCAATTCTAGAATATTCCAAGCATCCTTGGAGCTTATAAATAGACCCCTTAAAGGTATTACAACATAACTTTATATATAATTCTTAATTAATACCACTTCAATATTGAATTTCTTTCTGGTTACACTTTCACTATAAGTTATATTCAAAATTTCACATTCTTAATAAATCTTTCTCACTTTTTATACATTACTCTATCTCTCTAAGTGTTCTTTCTTATTTCTTGATAGATTGAGATCGATCTGTAAATATATTATACCTAAAAAATTATTTCTCTTATTTATTACTTTTATTTTTTTATCACAACCTTTAAAGTGAGGAATTTGTGTTTCTTTACAAAACCTATAAAAAGAAAAAGATTTTTAACTCTTTAAGGTTTCAAAAAAACTGTTAAAAATATATGGTTGATTTTATTATAGGTTTCTTTCTATAACTAATTAAAAATTAATGGAGTTTTATTATCATGTATAGAATTAAATATAAGGAATAATTCAATAAACAATCAAAAAATTATGGTAGTAAGAATAGGGGCCTATTAAATATCTTTAGTTAAACTCTTTTATCAAATAATGTTCCTCGTTTATTTTATGCTTTACTAGCTTATTTGTTTAATTTCTGCTATGCTTAATCATTTTTTCTTTAATATTATTCTTAGAAATATCATTGATTATTATATCATTATTGTTATTATATTTATATTTAATCAATAATTCTTACTATTTTATTACATATTTTAATTTAAAAAAATGTTTTTTTAAGGATTATTTTTTATTTTGTTTTTAAAATGTAATTCACCCCCCCTGCTTTCCATTTTATCATAATCTGGCCTAAATTTTCTATCAATTGGTTCTTGAATTTAAATTTTTGTGCTTTATTTTTTTTAAATTTATTCAAAGTTTAAATAGTTTTTAAAATAATTTAACAGTTTTTTCAATAAATGTTCTTTTTTAAATTGAATCTACTACTTGTTCTTATCGTGATCCCAAAGGGAAATATATGGTTTGTACACCTTATTTTGATGTTTCCAACTATAGTTATTGGAATACACATATGTAAACCTTTTTTTATAAGTATTAGTTATCCTGTATGGAAAATTATAAGGCATGGTTATCTTCCTACTTGTGAAAAATAAGAAAAACTGACACTCAATGATATTTTTGATTTGTAATAATATGGTAAAGTTACAAATTCCCTATATTTTGATTTAGAAAAAATTTATTTTAATTATATATCTACTTGAAAAACTACACATTAAATATATAAAATCCAAAAAAATCATAAAGGAACAAACAAAGTTAATGATTCTATATTATATATGTATAAAAAAGACTTTTAAATAATTTGTATGTATCCTAACGAGCCTATTATCAATATTTTTACAAGATTTATTGATATTTATAGTGGTGTAAAATCTTTTGGTGAGAAAATTTCAACAAAAACATTAGTAAAGAAAATCCTTTAGGTTTTACCAAGTAATTGGGAACCTAAAGTAATAAAAATCTAAGAAGATAGAGACAAAGAACATGTCACATGAGGAGATTATAGAATTTCTCATGACCTATGAGATAACTATAAAGACATAAGTTGATAAATAGGATAAGTAATTAAATAACATGAAAAATAAAATTAAATTCAAGGATATCAAAAATGACTCATTTGGAATCCACTACAAAATTGCTCAATATTTCTAAAAATATAGAGAGGTTCAAGAAAATGAAAATATTCAACTATCAAACTAAAAATGAGAATCACAAAACAAAATTTGCTTACTTTGGTTGAAAAAATAAGTTTCATTTCAAGTATTATTATCCTTTAAAAAAGAAGAAGGATAAGGATAAGAAATGGGGTAATAAAGATCTAAAATCCACAACTTTGAGTGCTAGTGATCACTCTCTTTCTTCATCTAAATCAAGTGATGAAAGTGAAAAGTTCATTAAGGCCAACATCAAGGTATGTGATGAAGTATATTCAATTTATTCAATTTATTACTATTTTTATTCTACTATTAAACCTCTTGTATAAGTTATAAATATATCCTTTATGCTAGATATAAATTAAAAATGGTTTTTGTAAACTTACTTCAAAATTAAGGGACTGTAAGAAACAAATAAAATCAATCTATTTTTGAAAAATATCAAATTTTAAAATACAAATATTATTTGGTTTTAAAATTAAAATTATAACTAAACATTGAGAATTTGAAATCTCAAATTGAGGATATTAAAAAACTCTTAATCAATTCACCCATGGTGATAATATTTAAATATGATTTTGGGATCTTAGTGTTTTGTTAAAAGTTTTTCTGGAATTAGTTTTTCAAAACAATATAGTCTTTCCAAAAATAATAAAAATACTTTTTAAAAAAGGTATATTCCCAAAATAAATTTTTTAATTATTGTATAAAATTGGTTATCTTATTTATGAATTAAATTTAAAGAATTATAGATATTTTAGAACAAATAGCATTCATCTCTTGTCTCACATTTCTAATCGGAAAAAAAATCTAAAAAAGTTTGGATTCCAAATTATTTATTAGCTAACTTAACTGGACCCATAATATGAGTACCAAAATCTTTAGTCTCTTGATATTTTATAGGAAAATTGTATCTAGAACAAAACTTAAGAAGATACTTGTTATATGAATCATGGGAGTTCTGGGAACATGTGTTGTGATACTTTGTAATTTAATCATCTCAAAAAATTCAACATAGGGCATATCACATTGGGATAAAATTTAAATCATAAAATCCCTAGTATCAGTAAGATCGATTTCTCCAACTCTAATTTAATTAACAAGGTTTTATTTTTTTAATTTAATAAATATTAATTTACTAATTATTAGTAAATTATGTGATAGTGGTTTTAGAATTAATTATGAAAATTATTTTTGTAAAAATTTTAATTCTAAAGGAAAAATTTTATTGACCAAATAGCATTTTTTAAATGTTTATATTATAGATTTAAAATATCTTAAAATAAAAAATGTTAAGTATATAAGTACATAAGATAGTGAGTCTTGGATTTGGCATAGACTATAAAGAACTAAAATTATCATACATAAATATCACATATTAATAGATGAATATTCATTATATAACATAATGATCCATGCCAGAATCGTATAGGTATATTTCCTTTAGAAACTTGGAAATATGAACAATTGTTTCATAGGTGAACTGTAAGTTCTCCTACTAAATTATTCATATCTAACACCCTTTTTAGTATTATTATATATAAAACCTTTCCAAATAACCTGAGGAATAAAACATGATAAATGGTGATCTTAGATGCTCAATAAGGATAAACAAGGGAGATATCAGTGATCACATAATAATAAAATGAGTTCAATAGTATAATAACATGAGCTTAACATTTTAAAAACATAACCTATATATCATAGATCATAAAATTGATTCATGGAATTAATATTTATAGTTCATAAGACATCAATCATAAATTAATCAAATTACATGATCCATGAGAGAATAACCTTGGAAGAAGACATAGATTTTTGGAATACACGTAAACTTATAACATTGTGAACATTTATAAATATAAATAGGTTCACTCATTTAATTAAGGATATAAAATCAGACCTCACATAATCCTATTGTAAAATCCAAGACTTATAGCGTGGTAAGACCTTATTTAAATTCTGTTTTAAATACCTTAATGATGGTTAATGAAATTTTTACTGGGTGTATGAGGAGGATCAGGGGTGTTTCAGGGGTTCGGAACTTGAAAGAAGGTAGAATTGTGCCATCCAATGTATATTGTATGGTCAGTGCATTATTAGTAGTAATTGTTCTCCCAAACCATGCATGCCTGGAGGAGGGGTTCATGGTTTGAAGAAACCATGAAAGGTGGAAGGAGAAACTGTGTGGGCTTGGACAAAGCCATTCCTCATAGTCATCACATGGCTTTCCAAACTTTACAGTCTTCCCAGGTAATAGTGTGTCATGGCCCCCTCTTGTATAGAGTGTGGTGTATGGTTTGTCAACCATTTAACCCTTAAAAAATGGGATTTTACCATTTTCCCTCTCGTACCATAAATTTTCTAACTCGATATTCTCCTCTATTCTTCTTCCTGTATCCCTAGTGATGAAGCAAAATTCTATAGGCTTCCCAAGGATTGATATCCCATATTTATAAGACATTTGGATCATCATTGGTTGTGAATATAAGATCCGTGTGAGGGATTGATATCCATTATTTATAAGACATTTGGATCATCATTGGTTGTGAATAGAAGATCTGTGTGAGTCCAACACTCCACTTTTCTCCTTTTTCCAGATTAGGGAACTTCAAATTTTTCTTCTCATTACAAATCTAAAAAACACTATTTTTCCAGTGGATATTAGGTTGGTACTTTGAAGGGTGATCGAATCTAACTCAAATTCTAGGTTTGAGCATGAGGTTTTCATTGGAATTGAGGTAGGTGGTCTACAAATTATATCCCATATCCTTGATGTTATTTTATGCATATGTGGTTTTGATATTGGTTTCTTCTTGTTATGATTTTAATGCCCATAGTGATAATTTTAAATTTATTGGTTAAATAATGAATTAAACCCCTCATTAACCCTATGGGATGCATTGAGGATGACTATACTGGGATAGAGGCTACCCATGGGGTGTTTCGTATTCATGAACTTGGGTTTGGGTTATTAAATATTAAATTGGAAGGTTCAAGAGGTTAAACCTATTATTGTTATATTTAGCATGTCAACACGGGTTTATAAAAGGAAATTTATGAGAATTGTGCTTAGTTGGTTAACGTGTATTGTAAATGAAATTGAGGTCAGTTGTGTTTAATTGATAACATGAAAAATGAGTTGTTTAGAATGTTTTGAATGGGTTAAATGAATTAAATTGAATGTGATAAATGAATTATGGGTTGAAATAGAAATATTTAAATGAGTTAAGGCATGTAAATGAGAATGTGTTAATGGGTTAAGGCATGAAAATAATTTGTGTATTTGAAAAAATGATTATTTTTAAATGTTATATGTATTATTTGAGAATGGTTTGTGATATGATATATGTGATTAATGATTAAAGAATCATGTGAACATGGTTTGGTGGTATGTGGGGTATTTTTTTCAACAAAAACAATGATTTTATAATAATAAATTGGGAGAATTCCCCAGGAAAAGTAAAATGTTACGGTGGCATAAAATAATGAATCCCTTGAGCATCAACATAAACAAAGTTCACTCCTTCCAGAGGAAATGATCCCATGTTGGAAAAACAAGTGATAGGGCCATCCTGAGGGGCCTTTAGGTAAAGGAAGTCATCTACTTTGTTCCCCTCATACCACATGTGCATAATTTCAGTGTTGTTACTGATGATATATTTACACTTTTAAAGTTTATAAGATATGGACTAGGGTGTTGAACATATCCCATGCATTTAGTTATACACAATAAGAGAAACAATTTCCACTGCAGTGATCCTAATTCCCCTAGAAGAATATATCATTAACCCCTTAAGCATAATTTTTTATTCAGCCTAAAGGGATTCTTTGCATCCAAAGTAGGTCGTTAAAGAAAAAATCATAGACCCTATGAAATCGCACACTAACACACTGCCTTGAATAACTCCCATGCAGTATGAACCATCTGTATTTAATTTGAGACCTCTAATGTGTGGATGTCACATCATCTATCATCCTGAAGAAGAAGAAAGTGAAATAGTTTCCCAAATGAGATTTGGAACTTGACTTATCCTTTTATTCATATTAATTGACTATCATAGGCTATAGTGTAATTGATGAAAATTCATATCCCAAGGAACAAATGATGAAAATTCTCAAAATGAATATTGTTAATTAATGGAACTTGGTTTATCTCTTATTTACTTTGTTATTCATTTAGTACATGAATACACTATCTTTTTAGACTGTATATTTTTTAGAAACTATCGGTTTTGGCCTATTGTGTTGTACTCATAACCCACTCGGGCCTCCATTGGGTACTCGAGAATATTTCATGATTACAGGTACAGACAAGGGAAAGGTCACTATGCTAGAGAGTTAATTAGGGCATGGGATATGCATGTATGAGGGATCCAGACTCGGAATCCGGACTTGATTTGGGGATTCTTCAGTTTTTCATTATTTTACGTTTTCCTTACACTTGAAATTGTGTGACATGACATTTCATATTTATAGTTTTTTGGTGGTCTTGTACCCAGTTTTGGGAGTTTTTTGGTAATGAATGCTTATTGTTTATTATTTTTTTCTTCATTATTCTATTTTTATCTACTATGACTTAATATAATAAAGAGGTTATAGTATCCCCACATGATTTATTAGACCCTCTCTACTAGTCAGCAAACGTTTGAATATCGGGAGGTGCACCTGAATTCATGTGGCGACCCAACTCATGGCACTGGTTTTGTGGCCTTTATTTTGGGGATGTTACAAAATAGTATCAGATAATGTTATTTTTTGTGGTTTTACTATTTGGGGATGGTATATGGGAGACTAAGATGTGTCAGGTCTTGGTATAGAACAAGTTCTTGGGAATAACTAACCCATTTATGGGGGAAACTGAAATTCCATGGGTGGGATTGTTGTTCTTGGTTTTAATTTTATTGTTGGATGATATTTCACCCTAGGGTGATTCACTTATTTTTATGATGTGACTATTTCATGATATTTTTCTCATGGCCAAAAATGGTACGTGGTTTTGATTTCATTCATCATTTTAGGAACCAAGGAATATATATGGCATGAATCATGGTAGACACACACTAAGGAGATTTGTGGGACATAAAGGATAGAATAAATTTCATTTTATTTGAAATTTTAAAAGAATGGGTGTTTAATAAAGATGATACAAATGGGTAAATGGAAATAATGTAAAAGAAGGGTTAAAGAATAGTGCCTAATGAAAAGTTATAAATGGATTCAAATTTTGGTTGTAACAAGTTGTACAGGTGGAAATCCACCTAAAAGAGAAAAATTTATGTTGTGAAAGTGAAAATATTTAAAAATAATGATTAAAGAAAAATGATTGTAGTTGTATGAATTGTTTTATTATATGTTGACCATGAACCACGGTAGGGATGGTGGTGGGTAGTGATAGAGGTGTAAAGATGTTCTTTGGGATAATGTCTGCGGAATGGGTTGTTCATGACTAGTGGGGACCCTTATTTTTTGAAACCTATGGATGTTTTTTGTTATATTTTTTGAGATGTGTGTTTGCAATTGTAGATAAATTCCACCATGAAAACATGTGCTGATTAAGAGACAAGAGCATATCGTCAAGAATGGTTCTCTAAAAATGGATCATGAAACTCTGACGATCTGGGATAATAGAGGATAGGATCAACTTCATGAGAACTTTTCTCGTTTTATAGAGATAATGGAATGGGACCCAGGGTGGGTTGTTCAATCACGTTTGAGCTAACTAGGGAATTTAAATTGTAGCACCCTCTGAATTTTTCTAGAGAGAGTGGACCTGAGGTAGCTGAGTTCTAGATAGAGTCTATCCAGAACATTCTTGATCACTTAGAGACTCCTCTTAAGAAGAGAGTCAAGTCATTGAATTACATGTTGTAAGGATAGGAAAAGTGTTTGTGGTACATCATGGTTCAAAATAAGTAGGAAGAGGGTTTGTTGTGGAAGAAATTCGAAGAAAATTTTCTAGAATATTTCTACCCAGAGACCTTGAGGTAGTGGTAGGCTATAGAGTTTATGAGTTTGACTCAATGGACTTGGACAATGATAGATTATGTTCTCCATTTAAATAACATGAAATGATTTGTTATAGCATTGGAAGGGGATGAGGAAGCTACGGAGAGACACTTCCAGGATGGACTTAGACATGAAATTAAGTCCCAGGTGAATATATTTTGTTTTAATAGTCTTACTAAAGTGGTGGATCATGAGATTATTTTAGAAGGAAATATCAAGGAGGCTTCTGGTGATGGATATATAGTTCTGGTTAGGTGATCCAGTGTTATGGCTTCCAACAGTAGGAAAATCCACTTAGAGAGTTTTCAACAGGGAAGTGGTGGATATATTATTCTGTAAATAGAATCATCCTCTTTGGGTAGTGATCAAGTTTCTTCAATATTTTTGGTAGGACAAGAAGCATGTTTGGTCAGTGCACTCGACCACCGGTTGAGTTCTGAGCATGTGGAAGGATGGGGCGTGTGTAGAGGTTTTGTAGGAACCCTCGATAGTTAGGAAATGAGGGATGATCTAGGATAATGTAGAGTGTGGGAAGGGGGTCATTCACCCCATATTAGGTAGGTAGGTAGATCTCTAACAGACGTACTAGTCGGTGTGGTGGATGTGGTACTCCAGAGCGAGAGCGTTCATATCATTAGGGTAGTATAGCACCAAGATTTTAGGCTAAATCCCAGGGTATAAGGGTAGGTCAGCTTCATGCATTTCATCCTAAACCTAGAGGTGGTGAGGTTGGACCATCAACAGTCCGAGGCATGATTATTTCAACTTCCATTATTTTTACTACTTTTTTTGATACAGGTGTCTCATATTATTTTATATATGCTCATTTTGTATTTATATTGGGCCCATATGTGGAATATATGTGAGGGGTCATGTTTATTAATATTCCATTAGGGTTTAGAGTAGAAAATATCTTACAGTGTAAGGATTTTTCCCTTGAGGTTGGTGGGTACCATTTTCTATGGGACTTGTTTTTTCTCAAAATGTCAGGTTTTGGCCTAATACTGAGGATAGATTAGATAGTGTTGTAACAATACCATATTTAATGTTACCACTATATGGTAACATTTATATCCCTATAAGGGAACACTTATGTTCATCATGGGGAATTGGATATCTAAGCAAGTTGTGTAGGGATAATCTATCAGCAGTTGGGTGAACTCACAACCTAAGTGGCTTGTCATATTTTGGATGATGGGGGAGTAGGCCATCTTGGCTTCCCTCCTGTGGTGTATTATTTTTATGGTTTTTTTCTAAGGAATTCTCAGGGATACCACCTAAGAGTGATGTTGAGTTCACTATTGATTTTCTGTCAGGGGCATAACCAGTTTCTATTTGTTCATATAGGATGGTGCTGACAGAACTCTAGGAACATAAAACTCAGTTGGAGGAACTAGAGAAAAAGGGTTTTATTTGTCTGAGTACATCACCTTGGGGATCTCCGGTGTTGTTTTCCAATAATGATGATGGATCCATTTGGTTGTTTGTTTTAGGAAGATAAATCGGATTATGGTTAAGAACAAATATTCTCTACCACGAATCGATGATCTTTTTGACCAGTTTTTTGGTTCATCTTTGTTATCCAAGATTGAATTGAGATCATGGTATCATCAGATGAGTGTGAGACCTTATGATATACCATGGAATTCTTTCAGAATACATATGGTTTATATGAGTTTATTTTCATATCATTCGGTTTGACTAATGCACTAACAGTGTTTATGGATTAATGAACCGAATATTTCTCCCATATCTATATCATATTGTATTATTCTTTGTAAAAGACATATTGGTGTACTCCAAGACTCGCGATGATCCTTCCAAACATCTTGACATAATCCTGAGTATATTAAGATAGAATAGGTTATACGCCAAGCTATCCAAGTGTCATTTCTGGATTAATAGGGTGCATTTCTTGTGTCACATCATCTCTGAGGAGGTTTTGTTAGTAGACCCATAGAACATGCAAGATATAGTTTCTTAGGAGCATACCATGAATGTTTTTTATGTTCAATTTTTTCTATTTTTGTGGGGCTATTATTAAAGTTTCATCAAGTATTTATCCTACTCGGTAGCATCTTTTTTGGGTTTAACTAAGAGGGGAATCAATTTTCAATGTTCTGAAGCAGGTCATAATGATTTTCAAAAGTTAAATAAGTGGTTGACTACCACACCGATTATGATCTTACCTGAGCCAAGTAAGGAGTATACTACTTTTTTGTGATGCATCTAGTGTTGGGATTGGGGAAGTGTTGATGTAGAATAATTGGGTAGTGGCATATGGTACATAGCAGTTAAGGCCTCATGAATAAAATTACCCTATGTATGATCTTGAACTCGATAATTCGATTTATGCTTTAAATTTTTGGAATTATTACTTATTAGGAGGAAGGTTTAATCTGTATATAGATCATAAGAGCCTTAATTACATATTTTACCAGAGTGATTTAAATCTTTGATAGCAAATATGGGTTTAGTATATGCAATCCTTTGATTTTGAACTCATATACATTCCAAGGTAGGGAAACATTATTGTAGATGCCTTGAGTCAAAAGGCTCAAAATCAGGAAGATCAGGGGTCCCACTCTAAGTGGAGGATGATGGCATTGTTTGCTGAGATGCATCTGGTAGTATAGGATGGGAAAGGAATGATGACCTTTTTATCCTTGGAAGTTGATTCCACAATTATGATCTATATCAAGGGGATAAAATATAAGGATCCTAAGCATTCTTCCTTGAGGAAAATACTTTAAGGTGGGGGTCACCTTCTAGTTGTACTATTGGTGAGATAAGATCATTTATGTTCATGGTCATGTTGTTGTGACAATATGTATCTGAGAAGAGTTGATGTGAAAGTTTCATGCATCGAAGTGGGAGGTGCACCCTATTTTAACCAAATTGTATTATTATCATTATAGATATTATTGGTGGACAAGGATGAATAAAGAGGTTGTAGGTTTCATGACACAGTGTTACACCAATCAGTAGGTGAAGGCTGAGCATCAGAGACCAAGTGATTTGTTATAGCCATTTCCCATTCTAGAATAGAAATGGGATAACGTGATTATGGATTTTTTGGTGGGTCTCTTGAGTATTCCTTATAATAATGATGTGATCTAGGTAGTTGTGGATTGGTTAACCAAGGTGTAATATTTCTTGTTGGTTCGAGAGACCTTCATCGTTGATCGGTTGGGTGAGTTTTACATTCAAAAAATAGTGCATTTTCATAGGGTTCCATGTACTATAGTTTTAGACCATGATCTAAGGTTCACATTTCACTTTTTTTAGGGGTTATAGAGGGCACTTAATACCTAGGTATTTTGAGTATGTCTTTCCACCCACATATAGATGGTAAGTCATAGTGTCTTATTCAAGTGTTAGAGGATATGTTGAGGGTGTGTGTCCTAGAATTTGGTGGATCATGGGAGAATAACTTGGAACTTGTTGAGTTTACCTACAAAAAAAATTACGAGGATATGATTTAAATGGAACCATATGAGTCGGTATATGGTAGATCGTGTATATCACTATTATGTTGGATGGAGGTTGAGGAATCAGAGTTGTTAGGACTGAGTCTCATGCAAGATATGTTGGAAGAGGTTGAGTTGATTTATAAGTGGTTGGATACAGCTCAAAGTAGGAAGAATTCATATGAGGGTCGGTGTTATAGACCTCTTGAGTTTATTTTGGGATATTATGTGTTTCTTTGGGTGTCACCAAGGTTGATTCACCGCCGGATTCATAAACAGTGTAAGTTGGTACCCAGGTATGTGGGCTATTTGAGACTGTGGAGAGGATCGAACCAGTGGTTTACTAGTTGCCTATTAGATAGTATTATAGCAGTATTCATGATTTTTTTCATATTTATAAGCTTTAGTAGTGTCTCCCTAATACATATTATGTGATTTATGTCAATGACATTGAACTTGAGGTTGATGTGTCCTTTGAGAAGAATCTGGTTCATATTTTGGATCATAGTGATAAATTATTTCAAGGTAAGACTATGCCTTTGGTTCAAGTTTTTTGGAAGCATGTTAATGTTATATAAGAAAATTGGGAGAGGTATATAGATAATCAAGATCAGTGGCCTGATATTTTTACTTTGAGAGCTCAGTGATTCTTGGGAAGAGCGGATCAAGGATGAGCCATTATTAGGTGGGGAGGTTGTGAGATCTAGGAATTATGGTGAGGTGAGTCCTTATTTAAATTCAAGTTTAAATACCTTAATGATGATTAATATAATTTTTATTGAGTGTATGATGAGGATATAGGGTGTTCTGGGGGTTCGGGACACAAAATAAGGGAGAATAAGTCCATCCAATGCATGTTGTACAGTTGGCGCACAATTAGTAGTAACCATGCACCCAAATTGTCCTTGCATGGAGGAGGGGTGCATAGTTTGAAGAAACTGTGAAAGGGGGGAGGAGAAACTATGTGGTGATATATATATCCATTATTCATAGTCATCGCATTTTTTCAAGTCATTTGGGCTTCACAAGTAACTGTGTGTCCTGGGGCCCTATTGGATAGAGGGTGGCACATTATTGGTGCAATATTTGGCCAAACGTGTAGCCAAACCATGTTCCTCTTAAAAAGTGTGATTTTAAAAAATTTCCTCTTGGGTATTAAGTGTTTTAACTTGTAATTATCCTCTATTCTTCATATTTCAGCCTTATTGATGAACAAAAATGCCATAGGCTTCTCAAAGATTGATCTCCCTCGTTTCTAAGCTGTTTAGAGCGTCGTTGGTTGTGAATCGAAGATCTGGGTGATACTAACACTCCTCTTTGGTCCTTTTTTCAGATCAGGGCTTGTATAATTGTTCTCCTTATGAAACCCTAAAATCCCATTTTTTCAACGGATCTTAGGTTGGTACTTTGAAGGGTCTTGAATCTAACTCAAAGGCTAGGGTTGAGCATGCAGTTGTATTTGTAATCGAGGTAGGTGGTCTACAAGTAATTTCCCATAGTTTTGATGTTGGTTTATGCATATGTGGTTTTTTTAATTGTTTATTATTATTATGATTTGGATTCCCATAGTGAGAAATGATAAATCCATTGGTTAAATGATGAATTGAACCCCGCGTGATCCCTATGGGATGCATTGAGTATGACTAAACTTGGATAGAGGCCACCCATGGGGTGCGTCGAATTCAAAAACTTGGGTATGGGTTATTAAATATTAAATTGGAAGATTTAAGAGGTTAAACCTGTTATTTTTATTTTTATCATTTCAATACAGATTTATGAAAGAAATATATGTGAATTGTGCTTAGTTGGTTGACATGGATTGTAAATGAAATTGTTGTTAGTTGTGTTTAATTGATAACATGGCATAAAGGGTTGTTTGGAATGTTACGAGTGGGTTAAATGAAATAAATTTAATGTAATAAATGACTTATGGGTTGAAATGGAAATATGTAAATGATTTAAGTCGTGTAAATGATAATTTTTTAATGGGTTAAGGCATGAAGATGATTTATTTATTTGAACAAATGATGATTTTTGAATGTTATGTGTATTATTTGAGAATGTTTTATGATATCATATATGTTATATATGATTAAATAATCATGTTCACATGGCTTGGTGGTATGTGGGGTATTTAATTAAGGTTATACACCCAAGGGTTGGGTTGGACTGAGACCCCACCCCTAGAATACACGGGTTAGGGAGCGGACTTAGGCTTTATGCCCCTTATGGTCGCATTGGATGAGACTACTTAGACTAAGGCTCCAAGTTAAGTGTGATTTAATTGATCGTGAAATGGTTTCCCTAGTGAGATAGTGAACTTGACTTATCCTCTTATGCATATTAATCGACTAGTGTAGGTTTTAGTGTAATTGATTAAAAATTTTAACCCATGAAATAAATAATGAAAATGGTCTAATTGAATATTGTTATCTAATGGAACATGGTTTATCTCTTGTTTAATTTGTTATTCATTCAGTAAATGCATACCCTATATTTTTATATTTGATATTTTATAGACATCATTGGTGGTGGCCTACTAAGTTGTACTCATACCATACTCAGGCCACCATTGGGTACCTAATAAGATTTCATAGTTGCAGGTCAGGACAAGGGAAAGGTCTATATTCTATAGAGTTGATTTTCGCATGATATGTACCTAGATATGGGATTCATGCTTGGATTTGTGATCCTTTTGGGGTATTCTTTGGTTTGTCTTTATTTTGGTTTTTCCTTATAATTTACATTGTATGAAATGACATTACATATTTACAGTTTTATTGTGGGATTATATCCAGTTCTGGGAACTTTTTTGTAATGCATGTTTATTGTTTTTTGTTTTTTGTTTCCTTATTTTTTTTGTTTATCTATTGTGGATTACTTTGATAAAGAGGGTATAGTCCTCCCATGTGATTTATTATACCCACACTGCTAGTCAGAAGCCTTTGGCATATAATGAGGCACGCCTGAGGTCATTTGGAGACCCAACTCAGGGAACCATTTTAGTGGCCTTCAAGTTGGGTATGTTACACTTATGGATATAAAATTAGGTCCATGTATAAAATTGTGAACATAAAATCTAGTTCACACATAACATATCATTACCCAATGCATTGGAGGGAGATATAGGTCCCACTAATCCTTGGTTATAACATAAACACCATCCTTGGTTATAATGTAACCACAATCCTTGGTTATAATGTAACCATCATCCTTAGTTATAATGTAACCAAAATCACAAAATAAAAAATATACATACTTGTGCCACAATATCATAAAACATTCATGATATCATCACCCATGAAAAACAATGTGTTTCATATACATTTTATCATAGTATCACCCATTGAAAATGAATGGGTTTCACAAATATATAGTCATTATAAATATAAACCATATAGAGAAAGAATAAATATGGTATAATTGAATAATATCCCCATTAAAACTTTATTAACTTCAAAGGATGTTATCTTAGATGTAAAATTATTTTGAAATATCACTGGAAACATTTATTAAGGAAAATAACCTTTCTTTGAAAATCACTTTTTTAAGCTAAAAAATCATAAAATATTTTAGAAATAATTTTATTTTAAAATAAAATTTTAAAATTATAAACAAATATTTAAAACATTGAGTATTAATGATGGTGGGGAATTCTAGTCATGCTATACAATATAAAATGAATATTCCTTTCACATTTTTAGTAAAATCCAAATGGGAGTTGTTTGTATAATGACTTAAATATTCCTTTTAAAACATTTTTAAAAAATTAAAACATTGTTGAAAATGAATTTAAAAATTCTTTATATAATATTAAAACTTTATTTAAATCATTTTTATAAAAAATGGATATGTAATGAAAAAAAGGGGTTTTGAACGAAGGGAGATATAAAGTGAACTTTCTTTAAAAACATTATTTTGGAATCTTGAATGTATAAAGAGAAGAAAATGAATGTAAAATTTATTTATAAAGAAATAACCATATGATAAGAAAATTCAGGAAGTTATAAAGGAATAGATCATAATATTTTATCAGCAAAATCATAATCATAAACAATGTTGATAAATAATGAGATTGTAACATCAAGACCTCTCCACTTTGGTAACTTTTGAATCATAATACCCATTAAATAATAACATCAAAACAAAATTTAAATATTATTAATATAAGGATATTTATGATATAACATGTCAAATATCTAGTATATACACCTCATAAAATAAGATAGGTTCATAAAACAACATATATCTCAAAGAATGAAAATTGAGACAAACCTTAAGTCTCGAATTTAATTGTACATATTTAAACCAAATGTATAATAATTATAGGTTTATTATACATATATTATATATCCATAATCATATGAATCATTAATTATATTATATAATTATGACCTTTTATTACCCATTTATTAACAATTCCTTATTATAATCAGGTTTCTGATAAAAACTGCTTCATTTTTTCAAGTATATTTTAGTTTGGTATCTTTAGTCCTTTAATTTTGATTGTGGTTAAATAGTATAAATAATTTTAACATGATATAAATATCATATATATTCATTATATAAGTATTTATATTAATCCATTAATGTTATATATAGAAAATGAATTACACTATTCGGGGAGATGGTAGGTCATACGTACACATGAACATTATTTCCATTTTCTCAATGGATGAAATGAAAGAAAGTTAAATAATATATTAACTTTACATAATAGTTTTAATGTCATTTATATCACATTTATTCATTAAATTTACTCGTATTACCTTCCATGAAAAGCATTAGTGAAAAATGAATCACATCGCTTCTTGAGGCGGTAGTCCAACACCCGAACAAAATTATCATATCCCCCAAGGAATGAAAAGTAATAATGTATATCTGTTATCATAATTAAATAAGTATAATTATGTTAAAAATATAATATATATCCATTTAATATATTCTTATTTCCATCCAATTAAAACAGAAATGAAAAACACATCACATCGGTTCGCGTGGTGGTAGTATGTCGTACACACGAGCTACGTTATTTCTTTTCAACATGTTGGGACATAAGAATGTATATGTGGTCTTATAATTACATAGGTATAATAATAACATAAATATAATGTATAAAATTAAATCTATAATTATATTCATCCATGATATGTGGTGATGAAAAACGAATAACATCAATTCGTGAGGTGATAGTACGTCGTACACACGATCGACGGTTTCATCTCCCATTTGATAAAAGAAGAGATGGATATAGGTTATTAAATTAAAATAATAACATCTAAGTATATGGGATATAATTTTGTTATTATATCATCATAATTTAATAATATTTTAAGGATTTTTAGGAAGAAATAAAATAAAACCCAAGGTAAATAATTTTACCTCTTCTTTCGAGAGCCTCTTTAGGTATATAACTAAAGCCTTCTTATGAGAGGTTTCAAATAAACCCTAGGAATCTAATAGTTATATAGGAAAGTAGGGAATATATATGTTTAGGTATTTTCATAAAAAAATTGTAATTTTGAAGAGGAGAGGAGAGAGGGTGGACTTTTGTAAGTGGGGGAGAGGACACACAAGGAATTTTTTAAAATAATAAAGTACACCCACATTTTTCACATTTCAAAAGGCTCAAAAAAAGGTTAATTATATAACCTTATAGGTGATAAGGTATAAATATATATATATTAATTGGGTTTTTTACAAGTTTATAGGTCATTTTATCCCTATATTTTTATTTTTAACCCCCTGATAAACCAGTTTTAACTTTAACTGTGATAATTAATTTTTACTATTAATTTTTGAAAAAAAAAATTAATTTAACTTTATTATATGATATTAATTTTTATAATTCCAAATAATAAATCATTTTTAATAAATTTAATTCAAAAAAGTGGAAAATTTTAAATACACAAACGTGGCGAAAAAGCCGTTTTCTAAAGAGAAATTTTTCAAAAGTTTAAAAAAATATATAGAAATTCAATATGAAATTGATTAAAATAACCTATATTGGATTAATTATAATATAATTTATCCAATTTTAATTTTAAAATCATTTTAAAATAAAATTTACCCTTATAAATTCTTTAAATGGGAAGACGGTTTTTAATAAAATCCAATATTTTTACTATTCATTGAAAATTTAATTTTTTCAGAAAAATCCCAAAAATTCACTCTAAGATAATTTTTACATGTTGATTAAAAAAATCAATTTAGTTTTTTTAAATTAATTTTCTAAAATTTTCAAAAATTAATTTTATTATTTGTTCTTAAAAATCAATACAAATCATTTTTTAAGAAAACAAGTATTTTTCACAACATATAAAGAAATTACTAAAAAAATAAGTAATTTTTTATCAATATTTTTTCTTTATATAAACCCATTGTAATTAATTTTAAAAAAAACATTTATATTCATGTTTCCTAGTTTAACAACTAACTAATAAAGTTCACTTTTAAGTAATAATATTAATAGTGCACATGAGCCTCGGCCCAGTTAGTGAGGACTCCTTAAGTGCATCCAAGAGGCTCGGGATCAAATCCAGATGGGGGATAATTTTCCATGGTACTGTAGCAGTATTGTAGTAGTACTGTAGCAGGTACTGTAGCAGGAACTGTGCAGAACTGTAGCGGGAACTTTAGCAGACACTGTTTGGTACTGTAGCAGTCGGGAATATGCCCCTGTTTGGGCCTTCGGGCCACCAATTTGGTCCTTGAGTCCTTTAAGACCTTCGGGTCACCCGAGCCTTCGGGTCAGTAAGGCCTTCGGGCCACCTCAAGCCCTTAGAGCCACCTTAAGTGAATATGCAAACCAGACAACCTACAAGGAACAAGCTTTAGAAGGAGGGGGGGTAAGGAGATTTCACCATAGCAGAAGCTAAACAGATTTCAATAATGAGAGGGTATGGCACCTGCCATCGAGACAAGCCTTTTCATGTACGGGAAAGCCTAGCCAAACAGCCATGCGAAGGTGGAGAGCTGATTTCACGATGAAGATACTGGGGAGGAGCAGTTCCAAGTAGTTAGTCTGGGTTGTATGTAATGTTTGAAGCCTACGGGCAATGAATTCCTCTAAGGCATATGGTCCATGTAATACCTATGCCTACGATCCTTGTAAGGGTTCCACCTCACCCCTTGAAATGTGGATTATCAAAAATCAATAAAAAAATGAAGGTCTTCGGGCCATTGTAGGAGAAAGTAATAATATTAATAGTTTGTCACGGTTCATTAAAATATTAGGTTATTACATTATAACCCCCCCCCCACCCCCTTAAAATGAACTTATCCCTAGGAATATATCACCCCAATACAAAATAATGAGCATAATTATTTTTCATAGTATCCTTAGGTTCCTACTTAGCTTCCTCAATCTTATAGTTTTTTCATAAAACTTTAGCCAGCTGACTGGTCTTATTTCATAGTATGTTCTCTCTATGATCCAAAATCTCCACTAATTGTTCCTCATAATAATAATATTTCAAAAGTGGTATGAAATTTGGGATTAATATATGTGATGATAAAGTATGTACTTCCTCAAGAGAGATACATGGAACACATTGTAAACCTGAGACAGGTTTGGTGGATGTGTCAAACAATAAGTTACATTCCTCATATGATCAACAATTTTAAAGATACCAATATACCTAGGGATCATTTTTTCATTATTTTTAAATATAATTACCTTATTCCATAGAGAAATTCTTATAAAATCCTTATCACCAACTTCAAATTTCAGATCACACTAATGATTGTTAGCATAACATTTCTCTCAACTTTGTTCTTCTCTTATGTGGTGTTGAATGGCTCTAACCTTCTCTATCATTTCATCATCCGGAACTTTGAGGTAAACCTAAGATCCTAATCAGATGTAATATAATGTTGTTTCTATAAAACCTTTAAACTTCCTTTATGTATATACTATCAATTATATCCAAATATAAATCTTCTATGATAGTGATAAAGTGTACTGACTTTATAAGATGATCGACTAAAAACCATAAAGTGTTGTTCCATTTAGATATTTTGGGGAGTCTAATGAAAAAATCCATGGTGATGTTTTCCTATTTCCATTATATAATGGGTAATGGTTATAAAATTCCATTATAATTTTAGATCTCATCCATAACTTTCTAACATACCAAGCATTGAGATACATATTCTGAAATATCTCACTTTATGTCGTCCCACCAGAATTGATCTTTCAAATATTTATATATATTTTTACTTCTAAGATGAATAGATAATGAATATATATGATCCACTTATAATATATCCTTATTCAAATCTGGTATGTATGGGACACACACACGGTTCCTAAACCTTATCATTTTCTCATAATCAAGGTTAAACTCAGGAACATTTCTCGCCATATTCTATAGCTCTATATCCCCTTTCTACACATCTTTAATATTAACTTTGATAGATGGTTGAAAATTATTTTGAGAAAGTTAATATTTCCCCCATTAATTCAATATTTCAAGATCTTTCCTTTGAAAATCAATAAATATTGGATATTTTTTTATCCTAATAATAGATAATCTGGCACAATCTTTTTGACTCAAAGCATCGTACACCTTGTTCAATTTCTCAGGGTGTTAATTTATTGAGTAGTCGTAATCTTTAATTAGCTCTAAACATATTATATGGTTCATATTTAACTTATTCTATGTGAATATATACTTTGAACTTTTGTGATTGATATATATATATATATATATCACATGTTTCTTTATAAATATGTTGCCTCTATATCTTTAATGAAATAATTACCGCAACAAACTCGAAATCATGAGTTGGGTAATTTTGATCATGAAACTTCAATTTTCATGTGGCATAATCTATAGCCACATGATTTTTTATGATAAATAATCCCAATACCTTCTTGGATAAATCACAATCAATTATAAACCCTTTTTTACTATAGTTTAATGTAAGCATAGGTGCACTGACTAATCCTTTCTTTAGTTACTTGAAATTTCCCTCACATTCATCTATCCAAAAGAACTTATCTCCCTTTTGAGATAACTTGGTCAGTGGATTAGATATTCATGAGAAATTATCCACAAACCATCAATAATATCCACCTAGACCAAGAAAACTATGAATCTCAGTCACTATGGTTGGTCTGGTCCAATTCTCAATAGCCTTGTATTTGATGGATCTACCAGTATACCCTCCCTTAAGATTACATGACTCAAAAAAAGAAACCTTTTGCAAAAAAATCACAATTTTTAAATTTTTCATATATTTTCTCCTTCCTTAGGGTCTTGAATATTATTCTCAAGCAATATTAATGCTCTTCCTTGATCTTTAAATAAATAATAATTTCATCTATAAAGACTACCACAAATTGATCAAGGTAATCTCTAAAGATTCTATTCATTAAATTCATTAATATAGTGGGATAATTGGTAAGACCAAATGGAATAACTATATATTCCTAGTGTCCAAAATTTGTACAAAATATTATCTTGGGAATATCCTCCTCAAAAAAAGCACTAAGCATATATAAAACCAAAGGGTTGTATTTCCATAATTCTCTCCCAAAATATCCTTAATCTTGATAAAATCCCATCACATAAAACCTCAAAATATGTATTTAATAATTTTAACTTTTGATCAACCTTAAACTCATAAAAATATGATTTTATAGACAAATCTTAAGTAAATCTTACATGGAGACATATATTCTTCCAAAATTAAAATAATCATTATATGTTTTGTGATTCTTACCGCCCAAATACCATTGGTAAAAATAATTCTACAACATAATCCTTAAATATAGATACATAAATACTTAAATACTTCCACTTCAATGATTGACATGAAATAGTTACTTCCTTGTTCTAGAAGTTAACTCTTGTATTAGGGCATTGAATTGGATAATTCACATGTTCCACACACATAAGACATTGAACTCCTCAAATATTCTTCACTCAAGGACATTTTTTCCCAATAGAAAAAATCATCCCCTCCATTTGAAATATTCTTTTAGGTTCTTCTTCACACCTTATTAACATGTAATAATATGAATCTACTTTCATCAATGTTCATTACTACACAAACTTTCATAAAATTCCATCTTCCTCTTATTTAATGCATTAGGAATCTCATTGAATTTCATGTTATTAATCATATATCACAATAGCTGATTAGGCATAATAATAATATCATTATATCCAGTAATAATCCAATTTGGTATCTAATATCCACCTAATTGTCCATCAGATTCAGTGTTAACAAGACTCCTTCTAGTTCCATCCATTTACTTGACTAAAATCATTGTGTGAGAAACACTAATCATAGTGTAAAACCACATAATCATGAAAAAATAGTTTATAGGATGTCAAAATCATGAAAACAACTTTTCAGTCTATGAAACCTTAGTTTTAATCTAGGTTATTCATGGTCATAATGTATTGAAATCCTTTATGATGGTTCATAAAGGAAATTTTAATTAATTAATGCATATCCTCTAGGAGTGTCATACGAGGTTCATTGTAAGGCATGTTGTTGTGTACCATGTAACGCTCATGTCAAACATAAAATATATTTTTCAAATATATTATCCATAGGTACATATGTTTCATAACCATGTACAATTATAGTATCTAGATATGGATTTATTTCTAAGAAAACCACACTCTTATTTACCATAACTTAGGATGTTTTCCTTTACATGGGATTTTATTTAGGTTTCTAACTAAAGTTTTATTATTCTAGTTTCAAAAGGTTAACTAAATTTTTCTCTGATACCAACTGTAATGACCCAAACTTCTCATACATAAATATCACATATTTTTAGAAGAATATTCATTAAATAAATTAATTATACATTCCAAAATCGTATAGTTCTAGTGTCTTTGAAAACATGGAAACATGAAAAACCGGTTTATAAGTGAACAACATCTTCTCCCATTAAGTTCTTCATATTTATAACCCTTTTTAGATTTATCATACATAAAACCTTTCTTTATAACCTGAAGAATAAAACATAATAATGGGTGATCTCATATACTCAGTAAGGGTAAACAATTTAGATATCAATGATAACATAAGAATAACATGCTCATATAGGTTTGGGAATATGAGATTAAAATTTTAAAACCATACACTACATATCGTAGATCACAAACATGAGTCATGGAATAAATCTTGGAAGTTAATAATATATGAATAATAAAGGAATAAAATTAAATAATCCATGATAGTATAACCTTGTAATCATACATAGATTCTTGGAATACACATAAACTTATAATATTGTGAACATGTATAAATAGAAACAGGTTCGCTCATTTTATAAATTACATGAAATCAATCCCTCTTATTATCCTAAAGACATGAAATCAGGTCTATATATAAACTTTTCAACATGAAATTAGTTTTATTCATAACATATAATTACCTAATTAATTGTAGGTTGATATTACTCCCACCTATTCATGGTTATAATGTGACTACCATCCTTGGTTATAATATAACCACCATCCTTAGTTATAACATAACTACCATCCTTGGTTATAACATAACAACCAGACTTGGTGATAATTTAATCATTATCACATAATGAAAATAATTCATACATTTTCCATAATATCATAAAAGATTCATCATATCAAACCCCATGAAAAGAAATGGGTTTCGTAAACATTTTATCATAGTATAACCCATGGAAAGGGAACGTGTTTCATAAACATCCTATCATCATAAACATAAACCATATAGAGGAATAATAAAGATGGTATCATTGGATAATATCCTTATTAAAACATTAGTAACATAAAAGTATTTCATATTATATGGGAAATGATTTTTAAATATCACTTGAAATATTTCTTAAGGAAAATAACCTATCTTTGAAAATCACTTTTTAAAACTAAAAAATCATAAAATATTTTGGAAATACTTTTCATTAAAAATAAACTTTTAAAATTTTAAAGGAGTCTTTAAAACATTTATTGGTTATGATGGTGGGAAATTTTTTCCAGGTTGTACACGTGAAAATAAATATTCCTTTCACATTTTCGGTAAAATCAAACGGTCCTTATTTGAAAAATGAATTGAAGATTACTTTTTAAACTTTTATTAAAAATTTAAATATGGGTAAAAATGAATTTAAATATATATATATATTATTAAAACTTTATTTAAATAATTTTTATAAAACATGTACATGTAATAAAAAAGGATTTTTGTCTAAAGAGATAAATAAAATTGCTTTTCATTAAAAAACATTATTTTAAAATATCAAGTGTATAAAGAGGGGAAAATAAAGGTAAAACATTTATTCTCAATAAATAAAAAAATTAGAATAAAATAAATGAATTTATTTATAAATATATCACAATATTTCATCATCAAAATCATAATCATAAACAATCCCTGTAAATGATGAGATTGTAACATCAAACCATTACCACTTTGGTAAATTTGGAATCATAAGCCCCATTAAATTATAACATCAAGAAAAACTTTAAATATCATAAATATAATTATATTCATGATATAACATGTCAATGGGTTAGTATATATACCTCATAAAATAGTATAGGTGTATAATAACACATATGTCTCAAAGAAGGAAAATCGAGACAAAATTCCTTACCTTAAGTCTCAACTTCCTTCATACACATTAAACCCTACTATATAATAAATATAGTTTTATTATAAATCTATTAAAATAAATAATCATATTTATCATACAATATATGATCTACTTATGACCTTTTATTATCCCTTTATTAACAATTCCTTATTAAAATCATGTTTCAGGTAATAATTGTTTCATTTTTTCATGTATGTTTTGGTTTTGTATCTTAGGTCCTTTAATTTTGATAATGGTTGAATAATATTAAAAAATTTAAACATGATATAAATATATTATATATTCATTATATAACCATTTATATCAATCCATTCAATTTTGATATAGAAAATGAATTACACCATTCATGGAGATAATAGATTTACGTACGCATGAACATTGTTTCCATTTTCTTGAAGGATGAAACAAAATGAAGGTAAATAATATATTACCTTCCCATAATAATTTTTATATCATATATATCACATATATTTATTAAATTTACCATTATTACCTTCCATACAAAGTGTTAGTAAAAAATCACATCGCTTCATGAGGCGGTAGTCCGTCATACACACGAAAAACATTATTATATCCCCCAAAGAATGGAAAGTAAGAATGTATATATTATATAATAATTATAGAATTATAATTATTTTAAAAATATCATATATATATTCATTTAATATATACTTATTACTATCTAAGTAAAACATAAATGAAAAACACATCACATTGGTTTTTTTTGCGGTAATATGTCTTACACACAAGCGACGTTATTATTTTCCAATGGGTTGGGAGGTAAGAAGGTAGATGTGGTATTATAATTAAATAGGTATAATAATATGATAAATATCATATATAAACATTAAATCCATCATCATATTTAGCTGTGAGAGGTGGTGATATAAAATAAATAAAATCAGTTCATGATGCGATAGTCTGTCGTACACACAATCGACAGTTTAGTTTCTTATTTGATAGAATAGGATATGGATATGGATTATTCCATTAACATAATAAAATATTATTATATGGGAGATAAAATTTTTATTATATCATCATAATAGAAGAATATATTAAGTATATGGAGGAAGAAATAAAACAAAACATAAGTTTAAGAATTTTACCTCTTTAGGTTTATACCAAAATCATTATTTGGATGGTTTCCTAATCAAACCAAGCCCTATAATAGGTAGATAGTTAATTATGGAATATATTTGGGTATTTATTGTCCAAAAAAGGTTTTTTAAGTGTTAATAAGAGAGGATATATGGTGGCCTTTTATAAGTGGGGATGAGAACACGCATTGAAGGTTTTAAAAGAATAAAGTGTACCTATGTTTTTCACATGAAAAAAGGCACTAAAATGGGTAATTATCAAATATTAGAAGTTATAAGAACTAAATATTTCAATAAAATGGTTTTTTATAATTTTAAAGGTCATTTTACCCCTTATAATTTTAGTTTAAACCCCTGATAAACTCATTTTAACCCTAACTACGGTAATTAATTTTTATTATTTTTACTAAACATTTCGAACAAAAAATAAGTTAAACTTATTATATAATATTAATTATGTTTATTCTAAATATTTAATTCATTTTTCCAAAAACCATTCACATAATAATCAAAATTTAGTTTAAAATTAAATTCGTAGGTTTGATGAAAAAATGGTTTTCCCAAGAGAAATTTTTAAAAATTTTAAAATGTTTTTATATAAAAATTCCATATAAAATTAATTAAAATGAACTATATTTGATTAATTATAATATAATTTATCTTATTTTAGTTTTCAAACCCTTTTAAAATAAAATTTAACATGATAAATTATTTAAATGAAAAGGAAGTTTTCAAAAAAAACTATTTATTTTTCACTATTCATCAAAAATTACTCTTTAGAAAAAACACAAGAATTCATGCTAAGATAATTTTTACATTTTGATTCAAAAAATAAATTTCATTTTTTCAAACACATTTTATAAAATTTTCAAAAAAATTAATTTTATTATTTGTTCACAAAAATTAATACAAATCATTTTTTGTGAAAACATGTATTTTTTAAAACATGTGAAGAGTTTAATAAAAATTAATCACTTTTTTATCAATATGTTTTATTTATATAAAACCATTTTAATTAATGTTTTAAAAAAACCTATTAATTCTACCAATTTTAGTGTATAGGTGATAATTTTTCTTTTTAAATAATAATATTAACAGTTTTTTACAGTTTGTTAAAACCCGGTGATGTGTGTAACACAAACTATCAAAGAAATTAAATTTATTTGAAATCATAAAATATAAAGGTCTTAAATATCATCCTTGTAGAATATAGTGAATGGAAACTAGTTAAGAAAATACTATTGATTCTTCAATAATAGGTCCAAAACCCTAGAAGTGTTAATTCATATTAGGTTTGATGAGAATCTACCTAAATCTTATCCTCGGAGTGATGATGGAATTAATCATGTTAGTTGGGCCTTACCTAAACCTATATCTTATAAAGAAATTAAATGTTAAAAAACCTAAATCTACTTCTATAACTAAATCATGGGTTCAATCAAAATATCATCTCTTATAAAATGTTATTGGTGAATTCCAACTAGAACTCATACTAGAAGATCACTCTTAAATGAGGTTGAACATCAAGATTTTATCTCTAACTTTAAACCTAAATCCCTTGAAGATGATATTAATAATTAAAATTGTATACTTTTCATACAAGAGGATTTGAACCAATTTCAAAGGAATAATGATTGGGCTCTCATGAAAAGACCTAAAAATCATACCATTATTGACACCAAATGGGTTTTTTGAAATAAGTTAGATGCGTAAGGTATTATCACTCATAACAAGGATAGACTTGTTACTAAAGGATATAATAAAGAAGAAGTTATTGATTGTGGTGAAACATTTTCACCCATTTCTCAGATAGAATCCATTAGAATATTTTTTCATTCACTCCTTATTTTAATTTTAAAAAATTTCAAATGGATATCAAAAGAGATTTTCTAAATGGTTTTACTCCTAAAAATGCTTTTTTGGAACATCCACTATATTTTAAAGATCCAAATTTTCTAAATAATGTTTTAAAGTTAACCAAATTTATCTATGTTTTAAAACAAGTCCCTTAGGCTTGGTATGAAATGTTAAAAAAATTCCTGTAAAATGATTTTAAAAAAGGAAAATATTATTCCACTATTTTTATAAAATATTTTTCAAATGATTTATTAATCATTAAATTTTATTTTTATGATGTTATTTTTGGATCAACTAAAAAATATCTTAGTATTAAATTTTTTAATTTAATGTATAAATCATTTTAATGAGTTTCATGGGGGAACTCAAATTCTTACTTAGTTTTCTAATTTCTCAAAATATTGATAGAAAATTTCCAAACCAAAGAAAATACACTAATGATATTTGAAAATGGTTTGGAATTGATCATGATAAGGTAATAATTACACCAGTGAGTACTACTTTTAAATGAATGTTGGATAAAATTGGTAATCTAGTTAAAATAAATATATATCAATGTATGATTGGAATTCTTTTTTAACTTACTACGACCAGGTCAGATATCATGTTTAGTGAATGAATTTGTGCTTGATTTTGATAAAATCCAAAGGAATATCATTTAAAATATCTCAAAATAATTTTTAGATATTTTAAAGAAACTAAAAACCTTGGATTATTTTATCCAGATGATACTTTATAGTGACCCTAGCCTTAAACATACTTTATTTCAGGATTCTTAACATACTTTTCCAACTGTACATTCCAAGGATGTATTGGTCTAGTGTCATTGGAATATTATACATACAAATACATAATATTAAACAAAAAAATATCATATTTATTTAAAACTCCACATACTTCTACATACTCCCATATAACTTCTAAAACTACATAGGATGTCTTTGGGGAAATACAAAAGGAAAAGGGAGAGACATAAGTCCCAATAAGGGAGTAACCATAGCAAAACAACATAACATGGGAGTCAAAAGTTATAACGTGATATCATAAATAGGATAATGATAGGAATAGAAACATTTCATAAGTAAATTACATCATAAGATAATGGAATCCTAAAGATATGGAAAAAATGTAAAACATGATACCATCAACATAAGTCATGGGTCACTCCCAAGACTAACATAAAAAAGTGTAAAAAGTCCCATAGTGGATTAGGATCAATCCATAATCCCTTAAATAACATATCATGAGATATAAATATTTAACCAATACATTTTAGGGATATATAATTTTGGTCCCATTTAAAATATAAATGAAAATCATACAAATTTGTGTCATATGAGGAAAATAATCCATACATAAATCATAAGCATGATCAAACCCATAAGAAGGAAGTGGATTTCATAATTATAATTCAATGCATAACTAGAGGATAAATCATAATTATTCCCAATATTATAAGTAATTAAATCATTTTTTATGTTCATATTTTAAAAAGAAACCTGGTTATTGAATATTAAATTCCAATATAGAGAATTCATGAGAAAGATCCATGAGAAGAAAGAATAGAAATGTATCACTTGGGTAAATCTTTTATGAAATGAATAAATGATATTTTAAATATTAAAAGAAATAATTATATTATATAAACATAGAATTTTACCAATAGGTTTATTTTTAAAATAATTAGGATTTTTAGATTCTATTTATAGTTCAGAAACATTTTCTAGGGGTGATGCTCGACATGAGTCAAGAAATAGGAAGGTTCTCTTAAACTGGGTTTACTTAAAAGTGGGAATATTTAAGGGAAATAAAACATATAAAAACCTATAAATAAAATATCTATTTAACTAAGTATATATTTAAGGTAAATATATATATATAAATAGAAGAGTTACATAAGAATAATATTTCATAAAATAGATAAAAATAAAGGGAATATGTAACCAATAGGTCATGAAAGTGGTCAAGAAGATCCCTTACTATGTTTTATAACACCTTTGTTAAAAATAAAACATAATAAAAAATAATAAAAGTTTATTTTTAAAATATTATAAGTTAAATATTAAGTTTAAAATAGATAATTCTTAATTATATTTACAATTAAAAAAATAGAATATTGGTGGGAAGATAAATTATGGACAGGTTGGAAAACCATCATTTAAATAGATATGAATTATTATTAAAAAAGTTAAATTTTCAAAAGGTATTATAAATCAACAATAAATAATATTTTAATCTAATTAATATCCAAAAATATAAGTATAGTATATCATATGAAACGAAATATTAAACTCAAGGAGAAATATTATAACTCGAGAAATCAGATTGAGTTATAAAATGCCCTTATATGTTAGGGAAGACATCAATCGTGGAACATAAAAAGGAAGAGAATGAATGGAAGTGAAGTTTCCAAGTTAAATAGTAATATATGATATTATAATTCATGGGGGTATTAGATACACTATAAAAATGGAGATTGGTGCATAATATCAAATCATGCCTCAATGAAGGATGATTGAGAGGGAACCCTTTCCTAGTGCCTCAAAGTGATTTTCACTTATACTAACTTCATAAATAATAAAATTTATTTAATTATATATATATATAAGAAAATTATTCACCTATATTTCATATTTTTAGGTCATTTAACTATCATATGTTATTTATTTATAATATAGTTTTCTTACCTACATCGGTTACTTGAGGTTGTTCGGTCAATTTTTTTGTAACTCCTTATATATATTGACCATGGTAGAAATTATTTTAAAATGGTTTCGTAATTTATATATTATTAATATTATTATATACATAATTTTTATATATGAAATATATTTATAAGTCTATCTATGATGGTTGGTGATGAAAACTGAAACTCATTACTCATGGAGGTAATAGTTCGCATGTACGCATGATTAATGTTTACATTTTTCAATAAATGATAGGAAAAGAATATAAATGATAATTTGAAATTTATGAATCATATTTATATTATATATATCATATGTATTCATCCAATAAATTCTTTTGATTATACATTAATTTTAGTGATGAAAAATAGAAGATGTCACTTTATGGAGGTTGTAGTCCGAGCAATGCGCTAACAATGATTTTGTTTTTCTAATTGAATGGAGAGGAAAATAGTGGTTATTACATTAATATAATAATATATAAGTATAATAAATATAATTATTTCATTATATTTTCATGGATATAAGATATTTTTAAGATAAATATTAATGATAAAGGCTATGAAGTAGGTAATACTTACGTTGGAGACTTGATCGTCTCTTAGAGATTTCCTTGGAAGTGAATTAATTAATATAACTTTTAAATAACATGGGATTAATGATGTGAAAATTAATTATATTATAGTTCTTTTTTATATTTTCAAGTAAAATTCGAATGTTAAGTGTAACCAAGGATGGGTGGAAGTGATCCCCTTTTATAAATGAATGAAATGTCACTTTTGGGAATACCCTTTACCCTTTCATGATATCATCCATGGTCAATGAATATAAAATTTCATAATAATAGAGTTTATGGTGATATTGGCTCAATAAATCCTAAATAAATACTTTTCACACATGTTGTAAACATGTTTCATGTCTTTTACCATAGGTTTTTAGATTTTAACATTTTGATTTTTACCTTAGTTCTTGAAAAGGGAATTCCATTGTGTGGCCTTTTCGAACCCTCCACACAAGGGAACCCCCCTCCCCACAAAGGGGTCACTCCGGAGAGAGCCCTAGCCGGGAAGGAGTTGTTGCCAGCCGAGATGGAAGAGCGTCCTGGAGGGTGACATCCCGGCAGCGATGGTATGTCAAGCGATCTGTCAGCAATTGGGACGTGCCTCATTTTTCCCACCCAGATGAGATCGGGCGACCCGGCAAGGTGGGTGGATCCCGGGGGAGAGGCTCGCCCCGAAAAATGAGTTCTAACCATTATGTGTTCTTAAGATTATTTAGTATTGATTACATGTTGAATGAGTTTTAATATAATTATATATAGGTTTAAACATAATATTATATTATTAATTTAAATTATATCATTTTTTTATTAAATAAAAATTACATGATATTAATAAAACAATTTATTTATAAAAATTGTTTTATCACTGTCATGGTAATTAACTTTAATATTATTAATATTATATTCATTCCAAAAATGAATTTTAACTTGTTAAATAATATTTAAATTTTGAACTCAAATAGAAAATAAATTTTTTATATTTAATTTATGAAAGTGCTAAAGTCTAATTTTTAATATAAGCGCGTAAAAATAGTTTTTAGTGTGAAATATTACTTGAGTTTCAAAAATGTTACGCATGTATTGTATAAATTAAACATAGTATTTTTAAATGATTTATATTACTTACTAAATTTATATTTTTTATATAAAATTGTTTTCTTAATCTTTTAATCCATTCTTTTATTATAAAAGTGATAGTTTTTAGCAAAATCGGTATTTTTACTATTCATCTAAAAATTGATTATTTCATAAAAATTTCAAAAATTCATCTTAGAATAATAATTATATAATGAATTCAAAAATTAATTTTATTTTATAAATTAAAATTATAAAATTTATTTATTTATCTTTTATAAAATATATAAATTATAAATAAAACAGCTTTTTTAGAAAACGGTGTTTTCAAACATTGTGTATTCTTAATATTATTTCATATAAATGTTGAATTTAAGTGATGTTAATATATTAGTTCAGACATAAAAATATTTTAAGGTTTCAATTTAAATATACAATACTTAATAAAATAATTATTTGAAAATAAATATTACTTTTATACTAAATACACTATAACAAATACCATTAATTATTTATTTATATTATAAAATTTACTTTTTACAATCCATTGATATAAAATATTTATTTGGATGTTATATATAAAACATATAGTATTTTAATAATAATAATAATAATATTTATACATAACATGTAAATATATATATAGATTTATTTATTTATTTATTTATAATATTTTAATATCGTGTTTTTATTTCAATGTGGGTTATATTATTTTAAATTTAAAACTTAAAAATACCCGACTTTGGTATACTTATAAGATATATGACCAATGACCATAATTTCAATGACCATATTTACAATGTATATAATTTCAATGACCATAAATGCAGTGGCTAGATTTTATTCCTATAGATTTAGACTTACTAAACTTATTCCATTAACACTTCTCATTTCCACGGTTTTCATTTTAGATCTGACAACATGCTTTCTCATTTCGTGGTATCTCTCTCATTTTAGGTTTTGTTATACTAATGGTGATTTTTAAAGGTGATGGTGGTCCATGGGAGTTTTTAGTTCTAAATATATTATTCTTTTAAATTTATTATCCCATTTTAATTTTTTAGACTCAATGGATTTAATCATTCATGATGTATAATAATCCATTTTATATGATACATGGTTTCATAAAACTTTGTTATAATGTTCCATTATAATTGAATAAAGTGTTTTTATCTTGGTTCATATATTATGTGGTCAAATCTCTAATCAAGTATTAATTCTTTTGAATGAATAGAGAAATATTCTTTATAATTATAGACATAATTAATAATAATAATGACTCCTAGAACCTAGAGAGTTACATTAACCCCACTTAAATTAATTACAACCTCAAAATTTTAATTTTTACCTAATAATGAAAATATCTAAGGGTGTATTGTAGATTTATGTGACTTGAGATATAATTTTTAGAGTGATATCGACATTACAAACTTGTAAAACATATCTTTTTCCTTAGAATAGAATTATCTATGATATTGAGTTTTCTTCAACCAGTTGCAGCAAGAGTCTATCATTATTCAATATCAAGACTCACTTTGTATAATTTACTTATAAAGGGTGTTCATAATCATTCTTGTATAGACTATCAAATGTTGATATAAAATGTGATCTATTTATTCCAAATAATGTTTCCTCTAAGTGGAGACAACTAATACATTTCCAAAATCACATTAAATTTATCAAGGAAGGATAATATGATTTTCATAAGACATTTTCCAATAAACTTAAACATGGGATACAATAATTTTACCACTAGAAGTTTTTATTAATAATTCAACATTTAGAAATTTAGTTGAGGATTTTCTGTTCTTAGAAAACATTATATGTTCAAAGGTGTGGTTTAAACAAGATTGAAATATAATACTCATAATTATTGAGTGGATGATCAGTGTTCCCTACAAAATTTTTATAACTCACTTTCATACATTCAATTTCATAGTCTTTAACTTTCTCCCTTTATAACATCCCTACCTGAATCACCAAGTCTGATCTGGAATGCCACATGACCTAAATCATGCCTCCCCATACGCCAAAGGCTAACAAGGGTCTAAGTAAAGTTATGGGGGGGGATATACCCTTAATCATAGTATGAAAAATAATAAATTACTAAATATATAAATAGTTTACAATCATAGTTCATGGAAATAATAAACGTGAAATTTATATAAATAATATAAAATAGTTTACAAGCTTAATAGTCATACAAATACAATAATTGATCACCCACTGGGCTGATCACATACACAAATAAAGAAAGGTAAAAAATTACAATGAGGAACTAAAAATCCAAGCCTTGCCTCATCCTGATCTCTTGACTCATAGTGAGTTATCCCTCTAGATGATCATCCCTAATACTTAGCCTAACATATACCTAAAATCAGTGAGGGTTTCTCAGGTACCCATGTTTCATAGCCACTAGAGCAGGGTATCATTATAACTCAATATAAAACCACCAATGCAGTTTTGTACATGATAATTAAATGCAGTGTATGTACATGTGATAATATTAGAAGAGAGAAAATAGGAAATACATGATTTCACAAACATAGAATATTATCACCAATACACAAGTAAGAAAACAAACACCCATGTTTTGAGCATTTTTGTGTTCAACAAGACGTAATGAACCTCTATTGTGCCTACTTTGACTCCATACTAGAGGAAACATCAGTCATACACCTGACAAATCCCCCACCCCCCTCAAGGAGGTATATCCCTAAAATGGTTTACACATCCCTTATTCAAGGGATAGTCTAATGCATGATAACCTCAATTCTAAAACATCCCTCTCAGGTAATATTTCACTAGGATAGGAAAACATGCTTAGTTGCAGAGCACATACGATATAAAATGAAAATGATAGTTCAAACATCACAACATAACAAGATACAAGATGACAGATCAAACATCACATCATAAAAAGATATAGGATGATAGATCAAACATCACTTCAACCATGAAAGTATCATAATAATAACAATATAAAATCTAGAAATACAAGAATAGATCCATAGGGATATACACACACACCTCATGTGATCAAACATGAACATAGGCTCAACAGTAAAAGCAATTATATAAACAAAACTAGTCAAGCCTTAGTTTTCAGTGGCCAAGAAATAAGCCAGCACACAAGGTCCAATGTGACCTAGAAACCTTTTTAATTTATTTGGAATTCCATTTAATTAATTAAGATAGGAAATTTATTAACTAATTCAGAATGGCACTAGGTATCCTATTTAAATTTATCAGATCAAACAATTAAAATATCATGTTGGGTGTTCCATTTAAGTTTTTTAAGAATTGCATGAAACTCAATTTCAACCACTTATAATGGTGTGACTGCATATATGACGTGCCAATAAACTAAGAATAAACCTTAGGGTCCCATACACGGAACCACCTTCCACAAATAGATAAAACTCCCATTCAAGTAAATCCAGATACTTTTTCCAAGCATCCAATCCTATTAAATCTTCAAAAAATCCATGAGGTATTACTCTTACTGGGAATTAAAAATTAATTACTTTTAACTAAATCATAATTAATTAAAATAATTCAAGTAAATTATAACAAAATGTGATAAGAATACATGTCGAAGGATTTACTAGGTGTCACTATCTAACTAGAACAATGACCAACCGCCCAAGGAAGATCTGTGTAACATCCCAAGTAAGTAATTAATAATAGATATTTTTATCTATGTCTATTTATGAATTAGATAGTGTTTTAGAGGCTTAAAATGAGAATAAATCCAATCTTAAGCATGGAATACTCTAATATTTTTAAAAGATTGTTTTACCGCCTTTTGATGGCGAACCATTTTTAAGTCTAACTTTTGACAATTTTATAAGCTATATTTTTCAAAATAAACTTATTCTTTATGACTGGGACATTGAAATTTACTTTGGATAAATTTTTGGTATTTTTCTGATAATGTTCATTTTTTAATGAAAAGTGAAAAGTGTTGTATTTTAATTCAAAACCACTTTTTAATCTAATTTATTTATATAGTTATATTATCTTTTTAATTGGTTTTAAAGTGAAATTAGAATATATTTTTACCATTTAATCCAATAGTGGACATTGTAATTAATATCACTTTGATATTGGACATAAACGAGTGTCAATCTTTTGATAGATATTGTTTCTTAAAAACACGCTATTTGATTTGACAGTGGGATTTAATTATAAAATTAATTAATGCAACTTCTATGTTATGAATTTGGTAAAATAGACATCATTTTTGAATTCATAATATAAAATATAGATTAGGGTGAATTTTTTGTATTTTTCTGAAAAACCTTAATTTTTTATGATTAGTGAAACCACAAAGTGGTAGTTACAAAAACTTATTTTTCGTTTAAATGAAACTTTACCACTTATATGATTTTGAATTTAAAAAATCCAAAATAAATGATTTTACTTATTAAGTAAAATGTGGTTCAATGGGATGAAAATAATTTTTGATGAAAAGTAACTTTTAAGTTTTATTAATCGCAATTAAAGGTAATTAGTGTGATTTAAGGTAAAAATGATATTATAATAAAATGAAAATATCTTGACACTTGTCCTAACCCTATTGGATGAGTCATTGAAGACCAATACAACCCATGGGTCTATTTTTGGGACCCCATGGAGCCACTTGGGTAAGATAATGACATTAATGCCTTTTATTTAAAGTAAAAGTAAAAATGACACAAACATGTATTGTTTTACTAAAACAATTTTTACATGGGGTTATACAAGTCATATTTTTTACTATAAATAGTCATTGGAAAGATAAAAATATTTACTACATCATAGTATTTTTTTATAATTTTTAGATATTAAATAAATTAAATTATTTATGACATCATGATGATGCAGTGATTACCTCGTTATTTAATGATTTAAATAAAATGAAAAGATAATGTAAAATCTAAGACCTACACATGTCAGAAACCTATTGTATGGGTGGATTTCGAACTCTTATCACTTTATCCTCTAAATACATCAATGTGGGACCTTTTAAATCCGAAACTCTTTTTAAAATAATGTAACATTTCTTAACTTTCCAAGAGTTCCCTCCTCTCCTCTTATAAAAGGCCCCCACCTCTACCTCCTTACCCAAACCTCTAAAGCCTTTGGCTCGGCCGAGATCTGATCATTTTGTCTCTCCACGTCCCTATACTCATCCTAGAACCCTTACCTTAGGCAGGAAGCTCTTCAAGAAACTTTTTTGGTTCAAACCAAAGGGAGTTACCCGATTTTAAGGTAATGTCTTCACTTGTGTTCTTTTGTTTTATTTTGCTTCTCCACCCCCATAAACTCTTTTTATTAATTTAATTTGTAACAACTCTAGTATCTTCAATATACTAGGATGTTTTTATAAGAACTATTCGATCTAAACTTACACACACCTACATCTAATGGTTAAAGAACATACTGTTTCTGTGGATGGTGAATTTCTGTCTCACGAAACAATGATTGTTCAATATTCTTTTAACACCTTCAAAGGTGGCCATTAAGATGTAACTATATTTATATATGATATATAATATGTTTATTTTTTCCTTAAGATTCTGTATTTTTCATTTATGTCATACCTTTATGGTTTCCATTATGGGTAAACGCGATATCTTCATTTTAGAAAGTGTGGACTACCGCCCCCTCAAAGTGATTTGATTCGTTAATACCATATGTGGTACGTATAAAGGATATATTTAATGATATTATATATGATACCATACTGGAATTATAATACTATTATGTATCATTATGTTTTAATTCCATTAAATATGAAATAGAAATGGAAGTAGCCTTCATGAGTACGTACGGCTTACCGTCTCCATGAACGGTGTATTTCATTTCTTACCTATAAATGTTATGTAATATTATAAATGCATGTATATAATGGATATATATGATATATATGATATCTACGTAATGAATATAATTCTGGATATAATGGATATTTTACCCCATGAACAAACTTGTAATTATAAAGAGTTTATTTTTGACTCAGGTACCAATGATCAACAAAACGACCACTATTAACTTAAATAATTACATAGTGTTAATGAAATGGTAATAAGTGATATAAAAGGAATAATGAACTTGAAAAAGGTTCTTAATCAAGTATAAATTAACTCAAGTTTATTATTCAGGAGGTTAAAGAACGATTGAGTCAAGTCGGACCCGAGGTATGGGACTTCGTCTCAATCTCCTTTCATTGAGGCATATTTTGTTTTATACACAACTTTATTTTATACGGTGTATAAACCCCTTTGACTTTTATGCTTATTCAAAAGGAATCTTTTTTTATACTAAGTGTTTTACTAAATGACAAAAGGAATGTTTTTTTTCGTATGTATGCGGCGACAACGACTTCTCCGCCGCCGTGACCATTATTTGAGTTCTGGATTCCTCTACAAGCCATAACCTAACTTTTTTTAAAAATGAAAAATAAATACCATGTATTAATTTTCTTTTATTTTGGTATTGAAAATGGTTTTTATAATGTTTTTATTATATCAATATGTTGTATTGATATCTTGTGATTGAAATGTGGAAATGTTATATTTCCTTTATGCATGTTTACGTGATACAATTATGTTATAGTTCTTGGGAATTGTTATGAAGACAGGTGGTTCCGTGATAAACAAAGGGCAGGTGAGCCCGATATATCTCTCCAATGCATTGGGTAACATGAAGGAGTTAAATGTTAAGGTTTCTCCAAAGATATTTAAGGAATATACTGTGATGGGTATTCCAAACGTAACCAAGAGGGTTACTCCCTACGTAAGAATGTTATGAATGCCTCAAGTTACCTTTATGTCTTATGATTTCTATGATTTATTCATGATTTGATGAGGTATGTTAAAGTGCTTATGTTTTATGGGTAAAGTATGATTTCATTGATTCTTATGTATACATGTACTCATGTTTCCTTTCCATATTTATATATCCCTTACTGAGCTTTTTATGCTCATCCCAAGTTTTTGAAATGTTTTTTCACAGGTCAAGGGAAAGGTACATGATATGATGATAGTGTCAAGGAAGTGTCAAGAAAGAATCCATGTTTTATTTTAAATATGTTTCTGTTGATGGGAAAAATGAATACTATCTTTTATGTAACCACTTTGTTTAAATGTGGAATGTAATGCATGTTTTATGATCTAATTCTCTAAAACTCTAAACCTAAAAAGATCCTCAATGTGTATTCTTGAAATATCTCAAGATTAAGTAATGTTTAAGGCTGGGGCCTTATAATCTGTATCATGATTCTAATATCATTTTGGGAAAATTACCTATCATAAGGAAACAATGCATGATCTTATTTAATATAATTAAATTTTAAACTCTTGAAGAAACCAACCCAACAATGTACCTTAGGCACAATGTCACCTAACGGAGTTGGATCCACTCCCAACACAAACCTGGTTCAACAATGAGAAAAATACCCAAATCAATTTCATGTTTCAACAGTCAATTCAACACAAATTGACCAAAAAATATAGAAATAATTATCAAGGGAAATAAATTCTTCAAAACATACATTAATAGTATGTGTTCATCATTAAGGGACATATTTCTACCATGCGATCCAAAGTCTCATCATTCCTGGACAATTCCATTCAAGATTAATTGAAATTTTCATCATATTTCTATAATAAAAACTAATCCATGATCAATAGTAATTCAAAGATAAATGGGAAATAAAAGGATTGAAAGTTTTAATACTTACTAAGAGGGGTCTATCATTAAAAAATGAATCTTTTATCGGTGAAGAAATGAGGTCATAGGGTCTTATAAAGGCCAAAACCCTTCATTTACCATCCTAATTATCATAAGTTATTTAAGTGAATGAAATATGATGGTTTTAGAGAGATCCTGTAACTTTTAAACACCTATAAAACAACTTAGAAGTATTTAATGATGTGAAACATGGTTTCATATTGTGATATTTTAGAACAAAACATATCAGAGTTTGTCTATTATATTTCATAGCCTAAAACCTCTCTGGCCACCCCATAAACCATGTTCGCATCAAGAATACATAATTCATGAAGTTAATGGATTTTTATTATAGGTTTCAATAGTCCTGGGCCCCCAGCCTCTCCACTAGTGGACTATTGAAACCTTGGTTCATCAATCAAGCCTTTTACTCCAAGCTAATATGTTGAAACTCTCAAAACTTCATTCTGATTTCCGAATTATCAAAATGTACCATCCAGAAAAAACTTTATAAAAAATAAAATTACTCTTAATTTCACAACCATAACATCATGGGACATTACAGTCTCCCAATTATAGAACTTCTTGTCCTTTATAAGTAGTAATGGAACACAAAACACATCTCAAAATCTCCCACTATTTTCAACCATATAGAGTTATTCATGTTCCATCCTAAAGTTAAAAACTCAATGATCAACAGACATAACCATACCCAAACATCTATCACACTCTTTATGTGTAAATTTTCAGGCATAAATCACCAGAAATCAAGCCAAAAGCTCATTTTCCTCCAACATCGAGACCATGATCACCACATCCATCCACTTGACACACCATAGTGTCTTCCACTGATTCTTTATAAAGCATGAAGATGCTCCCCACCATAGGAATCACCATATGAAAAAATATTTTGGAAATCAAATGATATTCCTAGTGTGGTATAGTTCTATCATGCTCAATCAACACAAAGACATGGGTCAAGATTTGATACTAACACCTCATTCCTAATTCTAAACTAAGAAATGATTCTCTATTAACAAATGCAACCTGATTAATTTGGCCTTCCTAAAAATCCTTGGGTGATTTTAAACAAGATATTTGTACTTATACAAAAAGCTTGATGTAGCTCCAACCCACCATATTCAAGTTCATATGGAAACACTTTTTAGTATACTCCTAGCCATATTCCTACAAAGGTACATGAACTAAAAAACTAACATACCATGAAACTACTGATCATAATTCCTTAAGACTAAAAGTAATTGTTAAATTGGTCTAACATGATAACTGAAGTTTTTACCAACTTCAAAGGATTTTTTCTAATTGGTTCACCAACCACTTGCACTAGACACTTGGCTCTCAACTACGTGTCAATGTACTATTGATCCAACTCCCTCTCAGCTTGCACTAATTTTCTCTCAAGTCCAAAATCCACATCTAGTGTTCATCTAGTACTATATCTGAATGAAACATCAAACAATAAATGAGTAACTAAAAACTATCATTCAAAAATGCATCAGTCTCCAGAGTCACCAAGACCATCCAACTGTCAGTCTTATACAAGACCATTTATGAAAACCCATATCATTTATATACCTTATTTTATGATTTTTTACATAAATATACACATAATAAAATCCCATAAGATTGAGAGGCCTATAATCTTTGGGTAATTAGATGCATGTAATAATAACATGAAGTAGATACATAATAACATTATCTAAAAACTCCACAACATGCCCTTAAAAATCCATTGATCTTTTAATACTACACAGGATAACCTGGGGATGTAAATAAGAAGGGGTGAGATATAAATTCTAGTAAGGTAATAATCAAAGAATAACATGATGAAAGTAATACATGTGAGTAAAGAGTCCTATCAAGGTGACATAAAAGGGGATATAATCATAAACATGAACATTTAATAATAATATAGGATAATAATATCAAGGCAACATAAGAATGTGTAAAGGAAATAAAACATGAAATCATAAGAATAAGTCAAGGTTAACCATCAATAAATCATAAAATGTTTTATTTAGGATAACATATTATGAACCAAACATGGTTTCTCATGAGATAAAAACAATTACCCATTACATCGGAGGGCTATATAATTTCATGCCCACCCATTACACTCATATCATGTACATGAATTTGTGATCCATATAGAACATATAACATAAAAGTATTTTTCATCAATTTTAAACCCATTATTAAGGAGTGTGTGTTAAATTAATTTAATTCAAAAATAAATAAAGGATAGGTACATTTATTTGAATACCTTTGAGTGGAAATGGGTTTAGGTCTTAACTATACAAATGTTTGGCATGGAAATCCCAGGATAATTTTGGAAGCATAATAGGTGTACAAAAATATTCATGGAAGTGTTTAATGAGAGTTAAAGGGGGTATGTAATTACTTTTAAATAATAAGTATAGTTATTGGGATATGTAAAAAAATATTCCAACATGAAAAATAGTAAATAAAAATTCATAATACAAATACAGTGCTTGAATAAAGATGAAGAGAGGATCCCTTACCTGGAGGGGGAACTTCTAAAAGCTGGGAGTATGTTCTTAAGATATTGGGAAAAATTAGAGGTATTTATATAGGTATATTTATAGGAACTTCATGATCAATGAATTTTTAGTGAATATTATTGGGAGTTAGATGGGTATTTAGACCAAAAGAGAGTGTAATTCTTTATTAATTTCTAAACTTAGGTTTTGGACTCTATATAATAAAAAAATAAAAACCAAAAAAGTTACCATGGTTTTCACCCATGGTTTCTACCAAAGCGGTGTGTTTTTAAATATTTTATAAGTCCAAGAATTTAACATATTAAAATAATACCATTTGTGATGTGGAAGTGAGTCATGTCAAAAAAGAAATGATTTAAACCTTATAATATAATATAGGTTTTGGAGGATTCATTAACGGTTTATAAAATTGATAAAATAACATAAAAACATATTATTTTAAAAGGAAAATATATTTTTTTCATTTATTCCTTGTATAGTATTAATTCATTAATTTTGGGCTTTTAGGATGTCTTAATACAGACCGTATATCTATACCGTATTTAATTTGTACCCAAAAATTAAAAATGTCTCTGAAAATTATGAAAAAATCACCATTAGATAATTTTGAATTGATAATTTCAAAAATTATATTTATTTAACAAAATAATTTTCTAAATATGATAATTTAAACTTTTAAATAAAATTCCTTATTTATTGTAAAATACAAGTTTTTATGACACTAACCACTTTTGGACCCTTATAAAATATATATTGGACTTAATTAAATTATATTATCATATATATTCAAATAAATATTATTTAATAATAATATTTCATGAAAAAAACATTTATTTTAAAAATTATTTAATTTATCAAAAGAATGTTTTAATTGAAACTGGATATTTCCTGAAAAAACTTATTTTGATTTCTTCATATCAATATCTAATTTTTATCAAACTCATTATATAATCATAAGTAATAATAAAAAGGGATAAATATAATAATTTTTAAATTAAAATAAAATATAAAAATCATATAACTATTCTCTAGATGCATAACCCCTTATTATACCAGTGTACGCTCAAAGGGTAAGGTGTGTGATGGTGGTATTTTCTTAGAGTGGTTCAGTGAACAATGTTTAGGCTATGATCTCCATAAGATTGAAATTATCCCATAAATTGTTCTTCTCAATATTCATTTGTTAAATCTCATATTAGTATTGGTCATGGTCAAAGTCCAGTGATTCCATCTCCCTTATAATCATCGATAAATGGGATTTATAGTGTATGATCTTACTAGTAGAGGTTATTGCTTCATTGGTCTATATCAATTATACTTTATCATAACACTTAATATACTAATATTAATGGTAATTTATAAAGACTATATTATAAATGGTTATAATTATAAATATTATTTTAAATCCTTCATGTTATAATTTTCCAAAAAATTCAAAGTAGTTCATTTGTTTTCTATAAATAAATTACCTAAAAAATTATTCATTAAAAAGGGATTTTCATTTATGAAAGTTTGGGTTGATCCATTATTCCACCCTTCAGAAATTTCATCCATAAAATTTATTGTATTTACTAAAATAGATTAGGTTACTTTGGTTTCATCACCTCTTATGATTTCAAAGTTTCTTCCTCAAACTTGTGGTTTCACTATAGTACTTTAACCAAATGAGTTGTCATATTTCATAGAACTTTTTATCTACAATATAAGATCATAACTAGTTGATCCTCATATGAAATATCATTCTCTAATGGTACCACCTCTAGATTTAGTTCATATGAGGGGTTTAGTATGTACTTCCTTAATAGGGATACATGGAACACATTTATTTGAGATAGGTTAGGTGGGAATGCTAGTCTATGGTCCATAGATATGATGCGATCAAGGATCTAAAAGGGGCCAGTGTATCTAGGACTAAGATTTACCTTCTCCCCAAACCTCATGAATCTATTCCACCTTGATATATAAAGCAACGCCTTATCTCCAAACATAAAATCTAGGTCTCATCAAAAAAATTCTTCATATATGGTATCTTAACATTATGTGTATTTCATATGATTTTGAATGGTTTGATCCTACTATTTCATATCTTGGATAAGATCGGGGCTTATAAGATTTCTCTCCCCAAATTTTCCCAACATGTTGGAGTCTGACACCACTTCCCATATATAGCCTCATAAGGTGCCATTTGAATACTGGAATGGAAAATATTGTTATATGATAACTCCACTGGGGGAAGGTGTTGATCCAAACATCCTTATAAATATATTGAACATGATATTGGTATATTCTCCATAGTTTGAATTGTTCTTTCGGGCTGAATATCTATATAAGGGTGATAAGTAGTGTTAATACTCAACTATACATCAAATTCTTAATAAAGGATTCTCTAAAACCTCAAGGTAAAGATAAGATCTTGATTAGAAAGAATGGATAGTGGAACTCTATAATGTATTACCATTTCCATTATGTATATATTAGTGAGTTGATCAAGAGACAAATCTTCCTTGATAACAATGAAATTCACTAGATTTGTAAGGATATCAACTAACACCCAAATGGAGTTATTGACATTATATGTCATGGGGATTCCTATGATGAAATCCATGTTTATGTTTTCCTATTTCCATACTAGTATGGAAAATGGTTGCATCATACCCTTAGACTTATGTCATTCATCCTTGACTTGTTATCATACAAAGAATTGAGATACAAATTATACAATATCCCTCTTCATGTTATCCCAAAATAAGTTTTTCTTTAGATCTTTATACATATTAGGTATTCTTGGATGAAAACATAAGGATGAGATATGTGCTTCATCTAGAAGTTCCCTCTTTAGTAGTGGTTTCTATGAAACACATATCTAGGTGTAGGACCCTAGGACACCTTAAGAGGGGAGGGGTGAATCAGGGTGTCAATTTGTTCTTTTAAAAAAAGGATCTTGTTCCCATGGTGGTAGGAACTCATTAAACATGTAAGACTGGTGGGAACAGAAAGCAACCAACCACAAGAAAAGAGAGACCACATAGCACTTTTACTTAGTTCACCACTAAGGGCTATGTCCATGGATCATAAACCGATAGGTTTTCAGTCATACCTAATTCCACTAAACTTAACTAGTTGTGGATTACATGGTTCGGGTTCAGTCACTATGTCCCAGGTACACTGCCTTTACAAAATTTCAGGGATAGCTCACTGCATCCCATAGGTCAGTCCTGTTTACTCCCCCTGGATCACTACCTTGGGTGAAGTCTCATTCAGTTTATAGACATAAAGGTCTCTTTAATAGATTTACATTGAAGTCTTTGTCTCTATTTAGCACGAGACACATCTTGCATCGAAGTCCTGGATTGATGTACTTGAAAGAACTAATCACACACACTGGATATTCAAAATCCTTTTAGAATCATATCACCACACTTGTGTGCAATACCCTAACTTGCATGTAAGATTTGGTAATTATCATGAAAGATGAATTTCACGCAACACCTACTTTTCATGAAACCCTTATCTTTCGCACAACTACACTGAAGGGTTCGCTTGGTCTTTTTAGACTAAAGGAACACCTTGTGTGCAATATTGACTCTTCCAATATTTCATGCAGAAATCTTTTTCATAGCTGATTAACCAGATTTTTGTTGGAAAATTATTACGTATTCCTTGGGGGTAGCCTCATATTTATAGGCCCTCGATGACCCTGCACGCAAGATCTCAACATGTTTTAATTGGTGCGCGTAAGTTTCACCTTGAGTGTGCAAAACCCCTTTTGATGCCGCATTGGTCATGAAAACCCTTTCATGCAACATCTTCTTTCTTACACTCCATGACTTTGACATTTTTTGACGTTCTGATCCTGAAACATGTCTTTCACGCAAGTTCCAAAAACACCTTCAATATTGCTAGAAAAAAACAATATTTCACACACACATAAATTCTTTCGTGCACACTTAAAATCTTTCAGACACCTTCCTTTTCCAAAAAAACATTTCTCTATTTTCTGATTTTCAGCCCCAAAAAATTGGCAAACAATGGAGAACGGTTCCACCTTCAATACTATTGTCTGCTTGAACTGTATGATCCCTTTCCTGGAAAACATTCTGAACTTACAATGAGGATTGACAACAAACACAAGCCATTCTCTATTTTTTACATAGAACGGTCATGGTTCCAACAATCTCCTCCTTTGGGTTTGTTGGAAATCTCCAAATATAGTCAAAATAGCACCAGCCACTATTAAAACCTGATATGTAAGAATAAACTCAGTAAACACTCTAAGTTTAGGTAATCAATTCTCAGTGTAGAAAATAATAGAGAAGACATGAATTGTTTTCTCATGTGTTTAAATGAAAACTCTAACTATTTACTCATAACATTGGAAAGTTTTCTCGTTTCACCATTCTCTCCATCTTCAACCATGATTCTCTCTGTCTTCTCTCATCCAGAGGCACCATAATCTATCCATTTCTCCACCATTGGAAATAAACCCAAAGACATATAATCATCCATTTTAGATCTCAGAATATACTCCCCTTGGATTGTATCTCCCCCATAAACCAGAAACACTTCTATAACACAGATTAAAATAGTTAAAACAACTCAGAAGAGGGAAATTTTTTAACCTTATTATACACAGGGAGGTGGCTGAACACCAAGGTTCAACCAATGTTTCTCAAACACATTTTTTTATAGTGTCTTGGTTAGGATATTATCCACTTTATCATCAGTTACCAAATGATCCATTTTAATCACGACTTGCTCAAATTTTTCCTTGATAAAGTGATCTCTGGTTTCAATATGTTTTGTATGAGAATACTGAATAGGATTCTTCATAAGATCAATTTCACTCTTGTTATCACAGTAAATCATCATTGGTTGTTTCACTTCATAACTAATATCTTTCATTTGTTGCTTCATCCATTGCAGTTGAGTGCATGCCTTTGTAGAGGAGATATACTCAGCTTCAGCAGTACTAAGAGAAGTACTTTATTGTTTCTTACTCAACAAGAAAACACATTTTTGACCAATATAGAATGCTCCACTACTGGTGGAATTTCTGTAAACTACATCACCATCCCAGTCAGTATTATAAAATGCCGATAATTCATTGTCCCTTCCTGCAGCAAAGTATAACCCAAAATTATGAGTAACTTGAATGTACCTCATGAAACTTTTTATTGTTGTCATATGTTTCTCTTTTGGATTATTCTGAAAGTGGGCGCTAGAAATGTTGAAAATACGATATCTGGTTGTGTCACTATCGAATACAATAGACTCCCAATGATCCTCTTATACATGGTGGAATCTATAGAGGTCCAACCCCCCCCCCTCATGCTTTCCAATATTGATTCCAACTGCAATCGAAGTTGACATTAGTTTGGAGTCATGCATATTAAATTTCTTAAGCAGATATCTTGCATACTTTTCTTAAGAGATGAAAGTGTAATCTTTCTTTTAAGTCACATGTAGTCCCAAGGAATATGTGATCTCCCTAATCATTGACATTCCAAATTATGATTTCATGTGATTTGAAAATTCATCCACTGATTTATGCCTACTGCTACCAAATATAATTTCATCAACATAAAATAAAACCATGAATTGATCTTTTAGATAATTCTTCACATAGATATTGTGATCTACTCCTCCTATTTTGAATTATAGCTTCTTGAGATAAGAATCTATCTTGGAATACCATGCTTGTGGTGCCTGCTTCAAACCATAGAGGGCCTTCTTTAGTTTACAAACCTTTGTTTCATCAGTACCAAGAAGAAAACCCACTGGTTGTTCGATGTGGACTTCTTCTTAGATAACACCATTCAATAATGTTGTATTGACATCCATTTGATATAATTTATATCCTATTTGGATTTCCATAGCAATAAAAACCTGTATGGACTCCAGTATAGCCACTAGTGCAAAGGTTTCTTCAACATCGACACCTTCAAAATGTGAATATCCTTTACACACCAGTCATTCCTTGTTTCTGATAACACTTCCATGCTCATCAAAATTGTTCTTGAAAATCCACTTTTTACCAATCACATTATGGCCTTTAGGTCTCTTGACTAGATCCTAGGTCTGATTCTTGTCAATCTGATCTAACTCTCCATTCATGGATTTCACCCATGATACATCCTTTGCAGCTTCTTCAAATGAGAATGGTTAAACCATAGATAAGAATTCATATTGTGCATTACTCCTCATTCTCCTCATTTGTGTGGGTTCAGTCCAATCCCCAATGATGTTGGATTGATCAATTTATGCTCTTCAATTCCTCCTCTGAGGTTCAACTAAATTCTCTCCAGCTACGGTTTCAACTTCATATTCTTCTTCTGATTCAACATCATGATGTGAATCCTATAATTTTTGTACACCTTTCTCTATTTTTGTATTTTCATTTACTCAATGTTCACATTCTTCCTCATATTCTATCTCAATAGCATCAGAATTATTTGAAGCATTTGTGGTTTTTTTTCAATGATATTAACATCACTACTTTCCACAATCCTCCCAAAGCGCTTATTGAAACATTTGTAAGCTTTTATGTTCATTGGATATCCAATAAATATTCCTTCATCTGCATTCTCACCAAACTTCCTTTAATTTTATTCTTTATTTCAGATGAAGTATTTACTTCTGAAAACACAAAAGTATTTAAAATAAGGATTACTTCCATGCCACAATTCATATGATGTCTTTGTTTCTCCCATTTAAAGCCCCATTCGATTTTGAATGTGTACTACAACTTCAAAAACTTCTTTCCAGTAATGATGAGAGATATGACTCTCAATCAGCATAGTCCTAGCCATGTTGTTGACCTCTCGATTCCAGTGCTCAATAACTCCATTTTTTTGTAGAGTTCTAACAGCAGCTACCTCATATCATATTCCATGTTTTTATATGTAATTATCAAACTCAATGGAAATTTATTCCCCTCCATTTTCATATCACATGACTTTGATTTTCTGTCCATTATCATTCTTTTCAATCCAGTGATAATTTTGCATACAATCAAGTACTTGTCGCTTCTTGTGAATAACCATAACACATCCCATTCTACTATAATCATCAATAAAAAGGACAAAGTACCTCTCTCCATGATTTCTGACAACATTTATTGGGCCATATACGTCTGTGTGGATGAGATCAAGAAGATGTGATGCCCTTTTATTCTTTGGTCGATGTGAATTACATACTAGATTCCCCCATATGTAAGCATCACAATTCTTTTCCTGTTCACATTTTATAATGGGGATATCAATGACTATCTTCAACATAGATATCTTTTCTATGTATTTTTGGTTAATGTACCCCAGCCTTCAATGACACAGGTTGTTTTCTTCTTCAACAGAAAAATAGCAAGAGTTCTCTTTGCTGTCAACCTGATACAAGTTTTCATTTGTTCTCCACCCTTTCATAAGAGAATACCCTATTTTTTTCTTTATAGTGAATCCTTTATGATTTAAAGTTACTATGATTCATTATTCATAGATTTGATTCACACTGAGGAGATTATGATGTAGACCGTCTACATAAAGAACTCCAGTCTTCTTCAGCTCTCCATTAGCCAGAGCATTATTTACACTTCCTTTAATATTCAAAGTATCATCATTACCAAAACTCACTGTTCCATCAACCTTATTTTTAATTTTATTCAAAAGTTCAGCATTTCCTTTCATATGGGAAGATAATCCACTATCAAGAATACAGGTGTTGCTGTTTTTTGTAGCTTTGAGGGAAAATTCTGCAAGATTGGATTTCTTAATTTTCCTCTTTTCTTTCCATGAGATATTGGATTGGGTGTAGGATACTAATAGCCTTATAATTATTTATTCCACATAATCTGATTCTTTATACCCATACTCTTCTTCTAGAGGAGAAAACCTGTTTGTGAGAACAACACCATTGGGAGGGTGAGTATTGACCCGTCTCTCAGAGTTGTATGAATTTCCCCTGTCAAACCTATGCCTGTAATACATAGCTTTATGGACAAAGTTAGAACAATGAAAATAGTATCCATAGAAACTATTTATTCTATAATATGTAGGATATAAAATTGGTCTCCTTTGTTAACTTCCCAGATCTTCCCTATTCAAGTATCTTCTTGCCTCTTCGCAATATGACATGGTATTCCCCAGATAGCCACAGAACTGACACTTCATGAGGGGAAATGTCTTCTCATTTATGTTTCTCCTCATACCTTATTCCTTGGGAGAATGGATGGACTTCCTGTAATTTATAAAAATTTTAGGATAATCTTCCGTTCTTCTTTTATTTTGGATTGAGGTTTTAATTTTTAGCACTTCAAGAAACTTTTCAACATGTCCAATTTTCATCTTGTTTTTCTTTTGGCTCTCTTCACTTATAGCAGTTGATGTCTCAGCTTCACAGTCGATTCCACTCTTTCCCATGAAAGCGGGTCTTTGATCACTCAAGATTTTTCCAACCCCATATAAACCACGCTTGGCTCTTACCAATAATCTTACATCTGAGAATATTCCAAACTGAATTTTCTTCTTACCCTCATTTTTGGTTGATTGACACTCAAGTTTACTCCTGAGAGTGACAACTTCTTCCTCAAGACCCTCAACAGTCTTGGAATTCTCTTATAGTATGGATGTAAGGTCATTTATGACATTTTATTATTCTTCAATTCTAAGCATCAATTCCACAATTTCATATATGCTTTCAAGGATTGTATATTGAATTCTCACTGGTTCTTCTAGTCGTTCAATTTCAGCTTCAATCTCATCAACATATTCTTATGATTCTTCCACTATTTCTTTCCACTTATTGCATCTCTTACATTTTTCTCAAGCTTAGAAAAGGCATCCTTAATTTTCAACTTGGGATCACCATTAGGAGTAATATAATTGTCTATACCTTTATCGATCAAGGGTTCTGACATTTCAATGGTAGCCATCATGGAAGCATGGTTTCTAGTTTTAAATTCTAGTTCTTCTTCTTCACAGAATTCAATATCATCATCTTACTCTTCATAAAAAAACTCTTCTTCTTTACTTTCTTTCCATATTTGAAGTCTCCCTTTTTTAAAAACCTTTTATGAGGCTTCTCAATATCTTCTACTTCACTCTCTTCATCATCGAACTTCCTTTATCACTGAGAGGCAATGTGACCAACTCTTCCACAATGAAAACATGCCAAAGGTAACTTAATTTTAAATTTACCTTTTCCCTTATTCAGATCCTTGGAAATGAGAGAAAGAATTTCATTTTCCTCATCATATTCACCACCACTATCTCCTAAAATTTTCAGTTTTTCAATGGATTTAAACACCATTTCCTTTCTAACACGAGTCGTAGAATCTTCAGGTTTGACTCTCATCTCATATTCCACTAGACTACTTAGAAAATAATCCATATATAGTTTAGATATATCTCTTTCTTCGAGATCCTACACCATTGAATTGTATATAGGATGAATTCTTTTCAATATTTTCTTTACGATATCAATGTCTTTGATTTCCTCTCCAAGACCTCGAATTTCTCCCACTACTTTAGTAATTCGATTGAAGAATGAATCGACATTCTCATAAGGATTCATATTTAGATTGTCAAACCTGTTGTGCAGGACTTGAATTTTTTCCTCCTTCACTTTTTTGTCTCCTTCATAAATGTTTTCAAGTTTATCACAAATAGACTTTTCTTGGGTGCAACTCATCACCTTTAGATAGATCTAATCTGAAAGATCTGCAGTGATAGAATTCTAGGCTTTAATATCTACATAAATAAATTTTATTTCTGTATCAATCATAGCAAGTATTTTTATATCATTAACTTGTATTCCTTACATAGTAACAAAGAGAACATTCATTCCAAGAAATCTTAAATGAGATCTCATTCTATTCTTCTAGATCTGAAAATTATGTCCATCGAAGATAGGGATTCCTCTAGCATTGACTGAATTCTCCATGATGGAAAAGGACAAATATAACACCAGTAACATTTACCCTCTGATACCACTTTTAGGACCCTAGGACACCCTGAGAGGGGAGGGGTGAATCAGGGTGTCAACTTTTTCATTTAAAATAATGATCTTTTTCCCACAGTGTTAGGAACTCATTAAACTTGTAAGACTGATGGGAATATAAAGAAACCAACCACAAGAAAAGAGATACCACACAACACTTTTACTTGGTTCATCACTAAGGGATACTTCCAAGGAGTATACACTAAAAGTTTTCCAATCGTACCTAATTCCACTAAAATTCACTAGCTGTGGATTACAAGGTTTGGGTATAGTCACTTTGTCCCAGGCACACTGCCTCTACAAAAGTTCAGGGATAGCTCACTGCGTCCCTCGGGTCACTCCCATTTACTCTCATTGGCTCACTGCCTTGGGTTAAGTCCCACTCAGTATATAGACATGGACGTCTCTTCAATATATTTGATTTGAAGTCTTTGTCTCTGTTCATCAAGAGACACTTCTTGCATCAAAGTCCTAGATTGATGCACTTGAAAGCACTGATCACACACACCGGATATTCAAAATCTTGTCAGAATCATAACACCACACTTGCGCGCAATACCCCAACTTGGGAACAAGATTTGGGAATTGTCTTGAAAGATGACTTTTGCGCAACACCTACTTTCCACGCAAACCTTATCTTTCACGCAGTTTCATCGATGGGTTCACTTGGTCTTTTCAGAATAGAGGAACACCTTGCACGCAATATTGACTCTCTTCCAATATTTCACACGCAAATCTTTTGTGCGGATGATTAACTAGATTTTTGTTGGAAAATTATTAAGTCTTTCTTGGGGGTAACCACATATTTATAGGCCCTTGATGACCCTACGAAAAATATCTTGACGTGTTTTCATCGTTGAATATAAGTTTCACATTGAGCGCGCAAAACCCCTTTTGACATCACATTGGGTGCACAAACCCTTTTGTGCAACATCATCTTCCGTTCACTCCATGACTTTTCCATTTTTCAACCTTATGATCATGAAACATGTCTTTCATGCAAGTTCCAAAAACACCTTCAATATTTCATGAAAAGACCAATCTTTCACACAAACTTAAAATCTTTCATGCACCTTCCTTTTCCAAAAACATGTTTCTCTATTTTCTGATTTTTAGCCCCAAAATTTTTGGCAAACACTGGAGAACGGCGCCACCTTCAATACTATTGTCTTCTTGAACTGTATAATCCCTTTCTTGGAAAACATTATGAACTTCCAATGAGGATTGAAAACAAACACAAACCATGCTCCATTTTCTATATATAATGGTCATGGTTCCAACAATATACCCCTTTGGGTTTTTTGGAAATATCCATATAGAGTCAAAATAGAACCAACCACTATTAAAACCTGATATGCAAGAATAAACTCAATAAACACTCTAAGTCTACATGAGTAATGCTCAGTGTAGAAAATAAGAGATAATCCATGAATTGTATTCTCGTATGTTTAAATGAAATCTATAATTATTTCCTCATAAAATTGGAAAGTTTTCCCCCTTAATCATTCTCTAAATCTTCAATCGTGATTCTCTCTGTCTTCTCTCATCTAGAGACACCACAATATATCCATTTCTCCCCCATTGGAAATAATCCCAAAGATAGATAACCATCTATTTTAGAGCTTAGAACATACTCCCCTGGATTGTATCTCCCCCATAAACCTGAAAAACTTCTACAACATAGATTAAAACAGTTAAAAAACTGGGGATAGGGTAATTTCATAACCTCCTTATACACTGGGAGGTGTCTAAAAACTTAGGTTCAACTGATGTTTCTCAAACACAGCTGCTGACAGTGGATTGGTCAAGATATCAGCCACTTGCTCATTAGTTCCCACATGATCCTTTATAATCACGCCTTTCTCAACTTTTTCCTTGATAAAGTGATATCTGATTTCAATATGTTTTGTACGAGAATTATGAAGAGTATTATTCGTAAGATCAATTGCACTGTTGTTATTAGGGGTGTCTGTGGGTCGAGTTTGGTCGGGTCGGGGGCCTTTCTGGACCTGACCCGATCAAAAAACATTGGGTCAGGTCAGGTTCGGTCACATGCTTTGTGAGCAGCTGACCCAACCCAACCCAACCTGTTGGGATCGGGTTACCCGACGCATGTCCAAAAGACCCGACCCAACCAAAACCGTTGTGTTTCGGGTCAGTTCGGGTCGGGTTATATGTGTAAAACCTGACCCAACCCAACCCAACCCAATGAACCCATACTCAGACCCGTGACCCAGCCCCAAACCCAACCCCCTAGTAGCCCCTCACCCCCATCACCACCTGCATCAGCCTCTCATCCCACTAGCCCCCTGCCTGTAGCAGCCCCCACTCCCCCCTGCAGCGGCTTTCCTACCCTCCCCCCATCCCCTACAGCCCCCAACCCCTCCCCCCAGCCCCTATAGCATCCCCTCTCCCATGGTGTGACATATCCCCCAAACCCAACCCACCCCCCATCCACCCCTATCAGCCCCCACCCCCATCACCAAATACAGTAGCCTCTCCCCCCTAGCCCCCTGCCTGCAGTAGCCCCCACTCTCCCCTACAGCATCCCTCCCGCCCTCCCCCTAGCCCCCTGTAGTCCCCCACCCCTACCCCCCACCCCCTGAAGCAGCCCCTCACCCATGGTGTGACCTAGACCCTAGACCCCCCCCCCCCACACCTACAGTAGCCTCCCCTCCCTCTACCTACAGCATCCTTCCCTCCCCCCTTACAGTAACTTCCTCGCCCTCCCCCCATCCCCTTATAGTCCCCCACCCCCCCTAAAGCAGCCCCTCCCCCACTGTATGACCAAATTTTCTTCCTTGATCCATGTGTCCAATCTCATGCCCCACATCTTAAAACAAGCCAAAATCAAAAATTCCTAACTATCAGAGAACTTGAACTATTCATCCTCACAAAAATCTGTCAAATGACAAAATATAACATATCCTTGTACCATAAAACCACTACCATAATTTTAGAGATCTCCAATACATGGAGGACCTAGTAGATTCTGCTAAATGAATAAAAAATAGTTGTAAACCCAAAACTCAATCCACCATTATATCATTAACTAAAGAATTTATTACCATGCCAATATAATGCTACTCCAACATAACATAATCTATCAACCCAGGTTAACCATGACTGGTATCTGACCTATGACTAGATCAAGGAGGTAGAACCAAGAATAATATAAAATGGAAGGAAAAAAGAAACTTGTGATGGAAAGTTCTAAACCCACCAGTGGAGAAAAATGGTTCGACAAAAAGATATGAACACAATAAGACTAAAAAATGATGAAACTATAAGAGGAAAAAAAAATACAGAAAAAATCATTGTGAGACCCCACCGCAGGCCCCCCTAACCTCCCCTCCCCCAACTCCATGCTTGTAGCATCCCCCTCCCCTCCCCTCCCCCCATCCCCCTACTTACAACAGCAGTAGTACCCCTTGTAGTAGCCTCCCCCCTCCCCTCAGCCCCCTGCAGTGTCTATGTCCACCCATGCAGCAGGCCAACAGCCTACAGTAGCCCCCCTCCCTTCCTCTCCCCTAGGTGAATTTTACTAACATGAAAAATTAAAATTTTAGAATTCAATTATACCCTATTACAATAGGTTAATTATCAATTTATCATTCCAATGTATCATTAATCCAATTCCATTCACATGTCAATATTCCATTATATCATGTTTAGATTACATACCAAGTGATTGTTCCAAAATTCAAATCCAAAATTCAATCCGTTTATAAAAATCAATTCATAATATTTGTGGCGGAACATTTCACAGGTTCAAAAAATTAGTTTTGAGGATGGTGGTGTTGTCTGTCATCAAAAACAAAACATAATGGTAAATTCAATAAGAATTTAAGAAAGAACATGATAAAAAGATTAATTACTTACCAGTTAATACCGCGCCCGACCAAACCGCATGCACAGTACAACAAGAAGAAGAAGGTGGTGAGGCAAGCTAGGAGGGATTTCTCCTGAATCCTGATTTATCATGAGGGAAGGTGTTTTGGGAGGAGGAGGCGAGCGAGGAGGGATTTTCTGGGTGGTTTTGGAGGTGTAAAATGAGGCAAGAGGAGGGGAGGATGGAAGGAGAGTTTTTTCGTGAGGGAATGAGAAGAGAGAAGTGAAGGTGGTTGAGGGGATGGGAAGCTCGGGGAAGAAGGAGGAGGGAGGAGAGGCAGAAGGTAGGGTTTCATCATTTTTCAATCACGAGGGGAGAAGGAGGGAGTAGGGTTTCTTTGCCATGAGAGGGAAGGTCCGAGGTCAGGGGAGAAGATTAGGCGAGAGTGCGAGGGATGGAGGGAATGATTGGTCAGGTCGTGACTCCGTGAGGCGAGGGGTTTTTTTGCAGACCTCTATTGGGTCACGGGTTGGGTTGGGTCTAAATGTATCCAACCCAAGACCCGACCCAACCCATGCATGGGTCGACCCGACATAAACCCAACCTGAGCTTTTTTCTACGTAACCCGACCCAACCCGGTTGGGTCGGATCGAACCCGTCAGGTTGGGTTGGGTCTGGACACCCCTATTTGTTATCATAGTAAATCATCATTGGTTGTTTCACTTCATCACCAATATCTGTCAGTTGTTTCTTCATCCATATCATTTGATTGCATGCCTTTGTAGAGGATATATACTCAGCTTCAGCGGTACTAAGAGAAGTACTTTCTTTTTTCTTGCTCAACCAGCCAACACATTCATGCCCAATATAGAATGCTCCACCACTGGGGGACTTTTTGACCACTACATCGCCAGCCCAGTTAGCATCAAAAAATGATGATAATTCATTGTTCCTTCCTGAAGGAAAGTATAACCCAAAACTATGAGTACCTTAAATGTACCTCATGATTCTTTTTTCCACCTCCATATGTTCCTCCTTTGGATTACTCTAAAAGCGGGCCGCTAGACATGATTCAAAGATGATATCTGGCCATGTCACTATCAGGTATAGTAGGCTCCCAATGATACTCCTATACATGGTGGAATCTACAGAGGTCCCCCCCCTCATGCTTTCCAAGTTCGGTTCCAACTGCAATCGGAGTTGACATTGGTTTGCAGTCATGCATATTAAATTTATTTAACAGCTCTCTTGCAAACTTTTCTTGATAGATGAAAGTGTAAACTTTATTTTGAGTCACTTTCAGTCCCAAGAAATATGTGAGCTCCCCAATCATTGACATTTCAAGTTCTTATTTCATGTGATTGGAAAATTCATCCACTGATTTCTGCCTATTGCCACCAAATATAATGTCATCAACGTAAACTAGAACCATGAATTGATCTTTCAGGGAATTTTTCAAAAAGAGATTGTGATCTACTCCTCCTCTTTTGAATTATAGCTTCTTCAGATAAGAATCCATCCAAGAATAACATGCTCGTGGTGCCTGCTTCAAACCATAGAGGGCCTTCTTTAGTTTATAAACCTTTGTTTCATCAGTACCAAGAAGAAAATCCATTGGTTGTTCGATGTGGAATTATTATTCGAGAACACCATTCAAGAATGTTTTCTTAACATCCATTGGATATACTTTATATCCTCTTTGGATTTCCATAGCAAGAAAAACCCTGATCGACTCCAGTCTATCCACTGGTGCAAAGGTTTCTTCTACATCAACACCTTCAATCTTTGAATATCCTTTACACACCAGTCATGCCTTATTTCTGATAACACTTCTATGCTCATCAAAATTGTTCTTAAAAACCCACTTTGTACCAATCACATTATGACTTTTAGGTCTCTTGACTAGATCTTAGGTCTGATTCTTGTCAATATGATCTAACTCTTCATTCATGGATTTCACCCAAGATAAATCCTTTATAGATTCTTCAAATGATGATAGTTCCACTATAGATAAGAATACAAATTGTGAATTAATCCTCATTCTCATCATTTGTGTGGGTTCAGTCGAATCCCCAATGATATTGGATTGATCAATTTCTGCACTTCGATTCCTCCTCTGAGGTTCAACTAAATTCTCTCCAGCTACAGTTTCAACTTCAAATTCTTCTTCTAAGTCAACATCATGATGTGAATCTTGGGATTTTTGTACACCTTCCTCTATTTCTGTATTTTCATTTACTCCATGTTCACATTCTTCCTCATCTTCTATCTCATTATCATCAGAATTATTTGAAGCATTTGGGGTTTTGTCTTCAATGATCTTAACATCACTACTTTCCATAATCCTCCCCATGTTCTTATTGAAAAATTTTAAGCTTTTTTGTTCATTGTATATCCAAGAAATATTCCTTCATCTTCATTGTTACCAAACTTCCCTTGATTTCCTTCTTTATTTCGAATGAAGAATTTTCTTCTGAAAACAAGAAAGTATTTAAAAGAAGGCTTCCTTCAATGCCACAATCCATATGGTGTCTTTGTTTCTCCCATATAAATACCCATTCAATTTTGAATGTGCACTGTAGCTTCAATAGCTTCTTTCCAGTAATGACGAGAGATACGACTCTCAATCAGCACAGTCCTGGCCATGTTGTTGACCTATCGATTTTGGTGCTCAACAACTCCATTTTGTTGCAGAGTTCTCACAATAGCTACCTCATACTGTATCATATGTTTTTTAGGTAATTATCAAACTCAATGGATGTGTATTACCCACCATTTTTATATTGCAAGACTTTGATTGTCCGTCCATTATCATTCTTAGAAATCCAATGATAAGTTTTCATGAAATCAAGTACTTGACGCTTCCTATGAATAACCATAACACAGGACACTCTACTATAATCATCAATAAAAAGGAAAAAGTACCTCTCTCCATGAGTTCCAGAAACATTTATCGGGCCACATACGTCTGTGTGGATGAGATCAAGAAGGTGTGATGCCCTTTTCTTCTTTCGTCGATATGAATTACAGACTAGCTTCCCCCTTATACAAGCATCACAATTCTTTTCTCATTCACATTTTAGAATGGGTATATCCATTAATATATTCAAATTAGATATCTTTTCCATGTCTTGTTGGTTAATGTTCCCCAGCCTTTGATGCCATGGGTTTTTTTCTTCTTCAATAGACAAATAGAAATAGTTCTATTTGCTGTCAACCTGATATAAGTTTCCATCTGTTCTACACCCTTTCATAAGAGAATTCCCTGTTTTTTCCTTTATAGTTTAGCCTTTTTTATTGAAAGTTACTATGATCCTGGATTCATAGAGTCGACTCACACTGAGGAGATTGTGACGTAGACCATCCACATAAAGAACTTCAGTCTTCTTCAGCTCTCCATTGGCCATATCAGTATTTCCACTTCCTTTAATCTTCAAACCACCATCATTACCAAAACTCATTGTTTCATCGACCTTATTTTTAATTTTCTTCAAAAGGTCAGCATTTCCTTTCATATGGTAAGAGCATCCCGTGTCAATAATCTAGGTGCTACTTCTTTTTGTATCTTTGAGGGCTAATTCTACAAGATTGGATTTCTCAATTTTCCTCTTTTCTTTCCATGAGATATTAGATTGAGTGTAGGATACTAATGGAATTATAATTCTTTCTTCTACATAATCATATTCTTCATACCCATAATCTTCTTCTAGAGGATAAAACCTATTTGTGAGAACAACACCATTGGGAGGGTGAGTATTGACCCATCTCTGAGAGTTGTATGAATTTCTCTTGTCGTACCTCTACCTTAAATACATAGCTTTATGGACAAAGTTAGAACAATGAAAATAGTATCCATAGAAACAATTTCTTCTATAAGATGTAGGATATGAAATTGGTCTCTATTGTTGACTTCCCAGATCTCCCCCATTCAAGTAGCTCCTTGCCTCTTCGCAATATGACATGGTATTCCCCATATAGCCACATAACTGACACTTCATGAGGGGAAATGTCTTCTCACTTATATTTATCCTCATTCCTTCTTCCTTGGGATAATGGATAGACTGCCTGTAATTTATAAAAGTTTGAGGATAATATTCATTTCTTCTTTTAGTTTGGATTGAGGGTTTATTGCTTATCACTTCAGGAAACTTTTCAACATGTCCAATTTTCATCTTGTCTTTATTTTTTGCTCTCTTCACTTCCAGCAGTTGACTTCTCAGCTTCACAGCCAATTCCACTCTTTCCCATGAAAGTGAGTCTTTGATCACTCAAGATTTTTCCAACCCCATATAAACCATTTTTGTCTCTTACTAGTAATTTTGTATCTGAGAATATTCCAAACTGAATTTTCTTCTTACCCTCATTTTTGGTTGATTAACACTCAAGTTTACTCCTAAGAGTGAAAACTTCTTCCTCAAGACCCTCAATAGTCTTGGACTTCTCTTCTGATCTAGATGGGAGTTCATTTATGACCTTTTCTTGTTCTTCAATTCAAAGCTTCAGTTCCACAATGTCATATGTGCTTTAAAGGATTGAAGATTAAACTCTCACTCATTCTTTTAGTCATTCAATTTCAGATTCAATCTCGTCAACATATTCTGATGATTCTTCCACCATTGATTTCCACTTATTTCATCTCTTACATTTTTTCTCAATTTTGGAAAAGGAAACCTTAATTTGAAACTTGGGATCATCATTAGGAGTCATCTGATTATCTATGCCTTTATTGATCAAGGGTTCTGACTTTTCAATGGTAGTCATCATGGAAGCATGGTTTCCAGTTTTAAATCCCAGTACTTATTATTCACAAAATTTAATATCATCATCTTCCTCTTCATAGATAAAACTCTTCTTATGTACTTTCTTTCCAGATTTGAAGTCTCCCTTTTTGAAAAACCATTTCTGAGGCTTCTCAATATCTTCTAATTCACTCTCTTAATAATTAAACTTCCTTTAGCACTGACAGGAAATGTGCCCAACTCTTCCACAACAAAAACATGCTAGAGGTAACTTACCTTTAAATTTAACTTTTCCCTTCTTTATCGTCTTGAAAATGAGAGAAATAATTTTTTTTACTCATCATTTTCACCACCATTATCTCCTAAAAGTTTCATATTATCCATGGATTTGAACACCATTTACTTGCTAACATGAGTCATAGTATCTTTGGGTTTGACTCTCATCTCATATGCCACTAGACTACTTAGAAAATCATCCAGAGATAGTTTAGATAGATCTATTTATTCAAGAGCTCACACCTTTTCATTGTACATAGGAGGAAGTCTTCTCAAGATTTTCTTTATGATATCAATGTCTTTGATTTCCTCTCTAAGACCTTGAATTGCTTCCACTACTTCAGTAATTCGATTGAAGAATGAATCTGCATTCTCATCAGGATGCATATTTAGATCATCAAACCTGTTGTGTAGGACTTGAAGTTTTTCCTCCTTCACTTTACTATCTCCTTCATAAATGTTTTCAAGTTTATCCCACATAGACTTTGTTGCGGTGCAACTCATCACCTTTAGATATATCTGATCTGAAAGATCCGCAGTGATAGCATTATGGGATTTAGCATCTGCATCAAGAACCTTTCTATCTATATCAGTCATATCAAGTCTTGTTGGATCAGTAACTTGTAGTCCTTGCATAATAACAAAGATAACATCCATTCTAAGGGATCTTTAATGAGATCTCATTTTGTTCTTCTAGATCTGAAAATAACTTCCATCAAAGAGAGGGATTCCCCTAGCATTGACTACATTATCCATGATGGAAAATGACAGATCTAACACCAGTAACCTTTACCCTCTGATACCACTTGTAGGACCCTGGGATACCCTGAGAAGGGAGGGGTGAATCGGGGTGTCAAATTCTTCTTTTAAAGCAAGTATCTTGTTCCCATAGTGGTATGAACTCGTTAAACCTATAAGACTGATGGGAACATAAAGCAACCAACCACAAGAAAAGAGAGACCACAAAGAACTTTTACTTGGTTCACCACTAAGGGCTATGTCCAAGGAGTATACGCCGGCAGGTTTTCAGTCATAACTCATTCCACTAAACTTCACTAGCTGTGATTATAAGGTTCGGGTATAGTCACTCTGTCCCAGGCACTCTACCTTTACAAAAGTTCATGGATAGCTCACTGCATCCCTCGGTTCACTCTTATTTACTCCCCCTAGCTCACTACCTTGGGTGAAGTTCCACTTAGTTTATATACATGAAGGTCTCTTCAATAGATTTTCATTGAATTCTTTGTCCCTATTCAGCATGAGACACAGCTTGCATCGAATTCTTGGATTGATGCACTTGAAAGCACTGATCACACACACCGTATATTCAAAATTCGGTCAGAATAATAACACCATACTTGTGTGCAATACCCCAACTTTCATGTAATATTTGGGAATTGTTGCGAAAGATGACTTTTTCACAACACCTACTTTTCACGCAACCCTTATCTTTCTCACAACTTCACTAAAGCGTTCACTTGGTCTTTCCATACTAAAGGAACACCATACGTGCAAGATTGACTCTCTTCCAATATTTTGCGCGCAAATCTTTCGCACGGCTAATTAACTATATTTTCATTGGAAAATTATTAAGTCTTCCTTGGGGGTAGCTGCATATTTATAGGCCCTTGATGACTTTGCACGCAAGATCCCAACGCATTTTCATCGGTGCACGTAAGTTTCAAACTGATCATGAAAAGCCCCTTTTGACATCGCATTGGGTGCCCAAACCCTTTCTCCCAACATCATCTTCTGCGCACTCCATGACTTTTCCATTTTTCAATATTCTAATCCTAAAACATGTATTTCACGCAAGTTCCAAAAACACCTTCAATCTTTCGTGCAAAAAAAATCTTTCACGTACACTTAAAATCTTTCACGCACACTTAAAATCTTTCACACACCTTCCTTTTCCAAAAACATGTTTCTCCATTTTCTGATTTTCAGCCCCAAAAATTTGGAAAACACTGGAGAACGGAGCCACCTTTAATACTGTTGTCTGTTTAAACTGTATGATCCCTTTCCTAGAAAACATTATTAACTTCCAATGAGGATTGACAACAAAAAAAAAACATGATCCATTTCCTGTATAGAACGGTCGTGGTTCCAACACTAAGTTACAAGCCTTATAAATCTATCATTATCAATGTTAAACTCTAAAATATTCACTACATTTTTCTATAGCTCCTCATCATCTTTTTTTGCCTCCTTAATCCTATGAAGAATGGATTTTTGGGATGTTATTTGAACAAGGTGTGATGAATATTCTTTTATGATTCCCATGTCTATATTTTTCATGTCCAAAAATATTGGATACCTTTCAATCCTTATTATGGATAGGGTTATGGAATCATTTTTACAAATATCATCTACCAATTTTTTCCCTTCCCATGATAGTAATGGATTGAACAATCATAATACTTGATCATATTTAACCACCTTAGTTGGTGCATATTGAGATCATTTTGTGTGAGTATATACTTGAGGCTTTTATTATATATATATATGTGACACTTATCCCCATCAAGATAATGATGCCAAATATTTAATGTGAAGATCATTGTAACCAATTATAGATCAAGGTTTGGTTAGTTTTTCTCATGGATATTTAATTGGTGGGAGGCATAGGCTGTCACTTTTTCATCTTATATACACAACACAAGACACTTTTGGACACATCATTATAGATCATAAATCCTTCCTCGATGGTGGGTAATGTGAGAATAGGTGTGGTGATTATCCTCTTCTTTTACTCTTTAAATCTACTGTCACATTCATCAGTCCAAAAAAATCACTCCCTTCTAACTTAGCTCATTTATTGTTCTTGAAAACATGAGAAGTTTCTCAAAAATTGATGATAGTACCCAGATAATCCAAGTAAACTATGAATCTATATCATAGATATTTCTCTAAGATATCCTTCAATTTACTTTATTTTTAAAGGACCCATATATATCCTTTTTGGTTATAACATGCTCTATGAATGTTACTTTTTCCATCCAAAGCTCTCATTTATTATACTTTACATATAAATTTTCCTTTCGTAAGGTCTTCAGTACGGCTTTCAAATGCTACCCATGCTCCTCCTTGATTTTAGGGTATATAAGAATATCATCTATAAATACTACCAAAAATTTATCGTGGTAATCCCTAGATACTCTATTAATTATGTTCATTAAGATATTTTTAGTATTAGTGAGTCCAAATAGAATCACTATGAACTCCTATTGCATGTACCTTTTAAGAAAATAAGTCTAGGGGATATCCTCCTGTTTCACCTTTACTTGATAATATCCTGATGAAATATCTTCCTTAGAGAAGTATTAGGCTCCACAAAGCTGATCGAACAATTCATAAATCCATGGAATATGATACTTATTCTTTATCATGATCTTATTGATCTCATTATAATCAATACATAAGTGTATTTAATCGTCCTTATTCTTGATTAAAAGGACTGGTACACCCCATGGTAAAGCACTTGGACATATAAACCTTTTATCCAAATTCTCCTATATTTACTTATTCATATCTTTAAGTTCAATAATTTCCATTATATATGGATTCTTTGATTTTGGAAAATCTATAAGTATAATATTGATTGAGAACTCAACCTCATGTCTTAGAGGAAGACCAAACAATTATTTGGGAAACATGTCAGTGAATTCCCTCACAATGGGTATGTCACAAGGATAGTCTTTTCCTTAGTCTCAATCATATAAGTTAAATATTCTTGATCATAAGGAAATAGTATCCATGATTGAGATAATAATTCTAAATGAGATTCATCCTCCTACTAGCACTTGTATAGAATCAAAGGTCGATTGGAAATAGGGAGGTTGATTTCCTTCTCTCGGTAATTTATATTGGTTTTACACAAGGAAATCCAATTCATATCCAGAATAAAATTTAATTTCTCTAAAGGAATTATCAAAAGTTTCACTAGGAAATTTAGCCCAAAAATTTTGATAGGGGATGAATTATATTATTGGGATTCATTAATTGACTCATTGTACAACTTCACTCATAACTCTACTTCCATGTTTTGATGTGTTGTTTAAATGGTTCTATTAAAATTGTGTGATATAAAATAATGTGTAGAACTATAGTTATGTAGAAAATTTGAAGTTAATGAATAGACAATTGTATTTCCTTTCACTATTTGATTCTGGTTCTAATTATTTACTTCATATAAAATACACTTAGGGATGAGAATTTTTAAAATATTAATAATATAAAAGGGAAACTATGAACATTAAAGGGATAACTCATAAATGAAATATATACCTTAACTTATTAATTTCAAGGTTTCAATCTGATTTATCCGTAGTCTACTTCCTAACATAATATTTTATGGGAATTTTTTTTTCCCTTCATAATGGTTCATAAATATCTTTTGAATTTACCAAAGAATATCCATAAGGAGTTTCAAACTAGGTGTGCATCAAGGCCTCTTTTTTGTGCATCAAGTGATGATTGATATATTACCCAATGCATCCTTTTTGGGGTTATTACCACTAGGTACAATTATGTTAAAGTCACATCTACTTGTAGTATCTAGATAAGGATTTTGTTTCTTGAAAATCATACACTCTATACTTTACCAAAATTTATGGATGGTTTCTCATGTTTATTCTTATCCCTAAAGCTTTCACTAAGGTTTTATAATCCTAATTCCCAAAAATAACTAGACTTTCCTTTGATACCAACTATGACAATCCAAATCATTTATATTCCTTATTTAATGATTTATTACATAAATATACACATAAAAAAATCACAAAATATAGAGAGTCTGAGTGTCATTGGGTAATTATATACATAGTACAATAACATGAATCAAGGATATAATTACATTATTTAAAAACTCCACAAAATTCCCTTAAAAATCCATTGATCTTTTAATACTACATGGGATAACTTGGGGACGTACATAAGAAAGGAGTGATATATAGAGCCTAGTAAGGGAATAATAAAAGCATAACATGATGAAATTAATACATGTGAGTCAAGAGGCATATCAAGGTGACATAAAAGGGGTGAGAATCATAAACATGAACATCAAATAATGATATAATATGATAACATCAAAAAAACATAGAAATGTGGAAACAACATAAAACATTACATTATAAGCATAAGTCAAGGTTAACCTCTAATACATCGTAACATAGTATTCATAGGATAAAATCCCATGCACCATATATGGTATATTATGATATAAAAAACATTACCCAATACATTGGAGGGATATATAATTTTGGGCCCACCTTTCACATTCATATCATATACATGCATTTGTATTCCACATAGATCATATAACATAAGAATATATTTCATCACTTTTAACCACCCAATTAATAAGTGTAAATTATATACATATAAGTCCCCAATAAATAAATTATAGGTTCATCTAGTTGAATACCTTTGAGTGGAAATGGGTATGGGTATTCACTACACAAATGTTTATCATGGAAAATTGCAAGATAATTTTAGAAGCATGACGAGTGTACATAAAGATTAATAGAAGGGTTCAATGAGATTTAAATTGGGATATCATTACTTATAGATCATAATGATGATAATTGGGATAGTTAAAAACATATTATGACAAGAAAAAATGGAAATAAAAATGCATAATACAAAGAAAGTGTTTGAATAAAGAGGAGGAGATGATCCCTTACCATGAGAAGGCGGTTATAAAATCTTGGGAGAAGCCTTGTAAGAGATTTAGAACAAATTTTTTTAAGTATTTAGAGAGGTAGAGGGAGTGTAAATTTGTTATAAATGGGTTTTTTGTGAAGAGTATTGGGTGGTGGGTGGGTATTTATAGAATAAGAGAGTGGAATTATTTATTAATTTTTATAAACTTAGGTTTTTTAATCTATATAATAAAATAATCAAAACCACAAACCTTATCATGGATTCAACCCATGGTTTCTACCAAATAGAATTGGTTTTAAATATTTTATAAGTACATGAACCTAAAATATTAAAATAATACAATTGGTGGTGTGGAAGTGAGTCATGTTTTAAAAAAATTGATTTTAAAACATTAAAATATAATATAGGTTTAGGATGATTCGTTAATGGTTTATAAAATTGATATAATAGATTAAAAATGAATTATTTTAGAGGGGAGATCTATATTTGGTTGTATATTCCTTATATAGTATTTATTACATCACTTTTTGGATTTTATGATGTTATAATACATACCGTATATTTATATTGTATTTAATTTTTACCCAAAAATTTGATTGTCTTTGAAAATTATGAAAAATTAACCATTTGATAGTTTTGAAATATTGATTTTAAAAATTATATTTATTTTAACAAAATAATTTTTTAAATATGATAATTTATACTTTTAAATGAAACCCCTTATTTATTGGAAAATACTAGTTTTTATGACACTGGCCACTTTCTGGATCCTATAAAAATTATATTGGAATTCATTAAATTATATTGTCATTTATATTCAAATAAATATTATTTAATATGAATACTTCCTAAAAATAAAATTTATTTAAAAATGTTTGAATTTATCAAAAGTGTGTTTTAATTGAAACTAAATATTTTCAGAAAAATATAATTTTGATTTCTTCATATCAAAATATAATTTTTATCAAACTCGTTATATAATAATTTATAAATTAATAAAAAAATGGATCAATATAATAATTATTTATTAAAATAAAATATAAAAAAGCATGCAATTATAATTTAGATGCATATACCCTTATTATACCAATGTATGCCCTAAGGGTAAGGTGTGTGATGTTGGTGTTTTCTTAGGGTTGTTTGAAGAACATGGTTTGATATGTGATCTCAATAAGCTTGAACTTATCCCATAAATGGTTTTTATCTAGATTCATTTGTTAAATCTCATGTTGGTATTGGTCAAGAGAAAATCCCAATGATGTTATATCCCTCAAAAGCTTTGATAAATGAGATTCATAGGGTATGATCTTGTTGGTCGAGGTCATCGCTTCTTCAGTCTTTTTCAATTAGACTTTATCATAGCTCTTAATATAATAATCCTAATTGTTAGTTTAAAATGGATATATTATCAATGGTAATGAATTTTAATGGTATTTTAAATATAAAAGGCTATAATGGTCAAAAATAACCAAAGTAGTGCATTTTTTTCTATAATTACATTTCTTAATAGGGAATTTATTCATTAAAAATGGAGTTTTATTTATGAAAGTTCAATATATTACACCAAGACCCTTCCCATAAGAGAGATAATTTCCTGCATGATCATGTATATTCTCCCCACCAAAGGAGTGTCCTTAGTCCCCTTGTAGTGCTTGCATCAGTTTACCCAGCCTATGACCAATCATCACTAAACATGAATACTAAACGTGACTGTCCAAACATACTTGATTTCTAAGAAATAACCTTATACAGCAAAAACCTATATTGCTCATAACATAGTCCACTATATTCAATTATCCATTCTCAAATTTTAAAACATTCTCCATCAGCCTAGGCATAGGTTACAACTCCTGACTTGGATGGTCTTGTTCCTTTGTGAAAGACTCTATTTCAAACCATGAAATATCTATCAACAATAGCCTTAGGTTAATCACATAATTATACCATGTTCTATTGTTAATGATATCTTATTCCACATATACAATTTCACAATTGTTAAATACTTTTCCTACAAGTCCTAAAATCTTAATTTTAATGTGTTGGTTTCTATCTATAATGGTGAATCTTGACTAAATTCATCAATGACCTTCCATCACCGCCTCTTTTAAGTTCATCCACAAAACCAAGAACATTTTTAATGGTCATATCACCACCCTGCTTCTCTGATTCCACCGTCCACACACATTACTGATGTATGAACACCAATGTATTAAGTCTCTTTAAACAAGGCAATACAAAATCACTCATTGCTCTGAAATAAGTGATTCTTTCACAATTCGCAGACCTTCAAGCCAGACTCAATCACCTTTCCAATTATCTATGCTCTGTAAGGTTCTAGATCCACTAATACCTTGCTACTAAGATTCACCACACATCAATCATCATACAGGTGTCAGTTTGAAACTAATAAGATAAGCAACCCCTAGTCTCATCCTTGATGCAACATGTATCCAAGTGCTTCATGACCCAACCTTGTATAAAGAGTATTAACACTAAGATCTCTATAATTTGGGGTTTCATGGAAACTTGTAAGACCTTACTTTAATCCTTTTAGAGGTTTATTACATGAATAGGGAATTATTGTCAATGTAAACCTCCCCTAAGGCATTAAACTTACTATCCCTTCACAAGGAACGTCCTTACCCAAGTTACTTCCAAGTAGTATGATACATAAAATTTCCAGTAACTAAATTCACATTTAAGGCCATGATATCTTTCAAAAAACCCACACATGGTTTCACTAGGGTTCACCACCCATGTAACATTATCTAGGAACATACCCAAGGTAATTCCATGATGGATTCTCTCTTATACTAACCACGTTGAGAGTCAAGGATGCATGGTTTGGTTTAACAGGACGCCACTAGGTGCTATAGGGAACAATCTTTATAGATAATATTCAGATCATTAATCAACTAGTCCTGTCCATAGGCTTCTCACATAAGGTTCTTACTAAGGTATTGACACCCAACAATGACCTAACAAGGTACACTACACCACCAGTATAGAGAGGGGCCACATCATTATCACCGTCATCACCCATATGCACCCCACCGTAATCTTACATGACCTACTTTCATAAGTAGACATGCATAGGGGTTCATCCAAATAGAATTTCACTAAAAAATAATATGTGAAAACATAGTAAAAGTTATTTACACTAAGAAACCGAGTCCTCCGTCATCAGTACAATCACACATAAGCATCATATATGTCATGAAAAACTTACATGCCTAATATGATGCATATGGAACCTCCTACCGATATTTACAAGATTAAAATCTATAATAAATCATGAACCACAAAATCCATGTGCATCACATGATTTGAAATCATATACAACCATAATATTGAAATATAAGAACATCAATCTCGTTCCATGGTAACCTGGTCTTCCCTCGGAAATAGTGTTTGTGATTCGCTACTCTAAATTTCATCACAAACTTTGGAACTTTCCTATATCACATGTCTTACAACTCCCCAAAATAGTAAAAATAATAAAGTCTCATTTAATACCATTTTGTAACACCCTAAACTGATTCACCGGGTCTGGGCCAGAATTTCACATGAGCTAAAGCATTCCTCCTCATACACCAGAGCTTGTTGACTAGCATTGATGGTCTTAGTAAATTCATGGGGAGACTATACCCTTAATTAGTGTACACAATAAAAATAAATGACCAAATACATAAATAGTATATAATCAAAGTATATATAAATAATAAACATTACATGTATATAAATGATATTCAATAGTATACGTCCTCAACAACCATACAAATACAACAATCGATCAACCACTAGTTCAATCACATGTACAAATAAATAAAGGTATTAAAGTACAAGTATGCTCTATAACTCCAAGCCTCAACTAATCCCAATCACTAGACTCATAGAAAATTATTCCTCTTGATAATCAACCCCTAGACTTGGCAAAAAATGTACATGCAACAGGTAAGGGTTTCTCAGGTACCCAAGTGTCATGGATTCCTGAGTCGGTTGTGAGTAAAACTTAGTAGGAAACCACCAATATGGTTCCATACATAACCAGTATATGAAATGTACATATATATGAAAATATTAGAATAAATTAAATAGGAAATACATGATTTCACTAACATATAATATGATCACCAATGCATAAGTATGAAAAAAAATCATGTGTCGAGCGGTCGTGTAATCAATAAGACACAAAGAACCTCAATCATACCTGATTAGGCTCTATACTAGAGGAAACATTATTCATCCTCCTAACACATCCCTTATTTGAGGGATATTCCAATGCATGCCAAAATCACACCTAAAATATCCCTCCCGGGGGATAGTCCACTAGGATAGACTTGAAGGCATAACTAAAAAAGAAAATGTGATACAAGATGAAAACGATAGATCAAACATCCCATCATAAAAAATATAAGATTATAGATCAGACATCATATCATAATAAGATACAGGATAAAAAATCAAACATTATTTCAACCAAGAAAGTATCATAATCAGAAAAATCCAAATGCAAGCAACATAAGAATAGGTCGATGAGAATACACACACACACACCTCATGTGATCAAACATCAACATAATCTCAACAGAAAAAGAAAGTATATGAACATAACCAGTTAATCCTCAACCATCAGTGGTTAGGAAATAATACAACACATAAAGAAAAACATGGGATTGGAACCTTTTCATTTTCTTAGGCATATCCATTTAATTGGTTAATATATTTCATTCATTAACTAATTAGGAATGTCACTAGGTCTCCTATTTTAATTGATTATATCAATCAATTAAAATAACTTTTTGGGTGTTCCATTTATTTTTTCAAATAATTACATGAATATCAAGGTCAACTTCCATGATGGAAGGACTACATATCACACTCCAATAAACTAAGTATAAACCTTAGTGTTGTGTACACAAAACCACCTACCTCAAATGAATCCAACTCCCATTAAAGCAAATCCATATTCTTTATCCAAGTGTCCAAGATTATTCATCCTTCAATGACACCACAATATTTTAATCTTTAAAAACATTCCAAAATTAATTAATTATAACTAAATCATAATTAATTTAAATAATGAAAGAAAACTATAACCAAAGGTGAGAAGTATACATGTTGAAGGGATTACCGGATTTCACCGCCTAACCGGAACCATGACCAGCCACCCAAGGAAGGTCTGTCTAATGATTATGATTTCAAATAAGTAAAAAACCATATCGCACAAAAATAATACATAAACCAATATAATATAATTAAATTGTAAACTCTTGAAGAAACCAACCCAACAACATACCCTAGTTGCAACATCACCCAAAAGGGGTCGAGACACTCCTGATGCACACCCAATTCTATGATAAGAAAAATCACGAAATAAATTTCATGTTTTGATGGTAAATTAGACAAAAAATTACCCAAAAACCCCATATAAATAATTATAAAAGTATATAACTTTAATTGAAACACCCATCAACAGTACACATTAATCATCATGGAACATCCTCTTTCCATGTGATCCAAATTCTCATTGTTCTCAAAAAATAATATTCAAGATCCGTTGGAATTTTCATACAATTTATATAATCAGAACTAATCCAGTTTCAATAGGAATTCAAATATAAATGGAACATAAATGGATTTCAATGGATAATACTTTCCAAGAGGGATCCATCGTAATAAACATACCTTCATTCGGTGAAGGAATGATATTGAAGGAGCTCCCAAAGGCCAAAAGCCTTCATTCTAATCCCAATTCCCATAAGGGGTTTGGGGGAATGAAATATTAGGGTTCTAGAATAGGAAAATGACTTTTAATAACCTATAAAACTACCCAATATTAGTTGAAAATGTGAAACATGGTTTCACATCATGAGATTTCAGGAAAAACCTCTTCAGAGCTTCGACATTATATTTCATGGCCAAAAACCTCTCTGTCCACCCCATGAACCATTTTCACATCATGAATGCACTATTCACTATGTGAATATAAAGTTTTTATAGGTTTTAGAAGTCCCGATCCCCTAGAAAATCCTATGGCAGCCTCCTAAACCCTCAGATAATCACTTGAGCCTTGAACCCTATACCAAAAAACCACCCTGAGACATTCAAACTCTTGGAACCTTGTTCTGATTTCCCAATTCTCAAAACATACAAACTAAAAAAACTGGAAAAAAAATAAAACTTATTATGAATTTCACAACCATAACAGCATGATTTGTTATACCATTGTCCTTGGATGTTTTTTTTGTTTATCATCCTTATTATCCTTTAGATTATGGAATTGACTCAGATAATTCCCAAGTTTTCCACACTTAAGGAATTGGACCGTTAGTGGTTCTTTTTTATGAACACTTTCCACTCCTATAATATTAACTAGAATATTCATATTCCTATAGTAATTTTATGCTTAATGACCCCCTATTACACATGTAAATCATTTTCCAGTTCTCTTAAGGAAATTTTCATTGAGCTTCTTCCCATATTTTTTACATAAAGAAAATTGATTCTTTATTCCTTCATCTTCATTGCCAAAATTTTCTTGAGCCTCCATCCTTATCTTCTTTATAACACTCAATTTTAAACTATGGTTACATTATTAATCATGTTTTATGATAGTTTTATAGGAATAATCACCAAATTTCTTAGTCAACCTCCTATTCTAATTGGTTTATTGTTGAGGTAATCATCACATTGTCCCACACAACCAAGGGTAACTCAGTTCCTTCTGGTTCCACCCATTATTAATAAAACCAAAATGGTTAAAATTATTGAAAAAAACTTAACATCATAGGGTTATATTCATAATCAATAACATAAAATGGATTCAACCTTACAACCTTTTACCCTTTTTCATCATTAAATTATCTAATAATTCCTTTAGTTTAACCTATATCAATCTTGGTTTATCCTAGGTTACTTTAAGTTGGGTTATCTTATAATTCTCAATCTAGTCCCTCAAACTAAATATAAAATAAATCCTTCATAGAGGTTGGTAAAGAGTATATGATCAATCAAATCATAACCCTTAATAGTTTCTAGTCAGGTGTCCAGACTTATGACCACTCATTGTGCATCAGAGTACGGTTCGAGTCAATTATCAGCCAACCTTTTTTAGGGTAATTATCCCTAGATTCATCTATTCCATTACTATATCCACTTTACAAAAATCTATACATGGATTTATTTCTTGGAAAACCACATAAAATCTACTTTACCAAAATATTAGGATGTTCTTTTAGGCTTCATCTTATCTCTTGAAATTCTCCCTAGGGTATTCACTAATGTTATCTAATCATAATCTCTAAAAATAACTATACCTTGGTTTGATACAAAATATAGAGACCCGAGCCTTAAACATACTTTATTTCATGATTATTAACATACTTTACCAATAATAAATGTCAAGGATATAGAGATCTAGTGTCTTTGTAAGATTAGATATACAAATACAGCATCTTAAACATAAAAACAACATATTTATTTAAAACTCCACATAGAGATACTAAATCCAAAAGATCATTTAAAACTACATATGATATCCTAGGGAAAAAACATAAGGAATATGGTGAGCTAGAAAGACCAATATAGGAGTAAAATGGAAATAAAGAATAACATGAGTGTCAAAATGCATAACATGATATCCTAAAGAGGATGGAATAAGCTAAAAAAATGGTATAAGGAAATGATATACTAATATCATGGATTCATAAACATGTTTTGATAATATAAAACATGATATCATAAACACAAGTTAAGTTTCACTCCCAAGTCTAACATTATAAGGTGGAAAAATACCCATGGTGGATTAGGTTCACTCCTTAATCCCTTACATAGCATATCATGATATATAAATATTTAACAAATGTATTGGAGGGATATGTAATTCCAGGACCAACCATAACATAAATGAAAATAATACATATTTTTGTCACATGATTAAAATAATCCATACATAAATCATAAGCATGATCAAACCTGTGAGAAGGAAGTGGGTTTCATAATTATGATTCAAGGAATAACTGAAGGATAAATAATAAGGATTATCAATAGAATAAGGAATTAAATCACTTAGGATGTTCTTATTTGAAAAAATAAACATATTTATTGAATATTGAGTTCCAATATAGATAACTCATAAGAAAGATCTAGGATAAGAAAGAATAAAAGCATACCACTTGGTTGAATCTTTTATGAAATAATTAAAGGATATTTTAAAGAAGTAAATACATAATTTTTTTCCATAAAAAAATAAACTAAGATGGTTATACATAAAATAATTGTCGTTTTTAAAATATATTTATGGTTTAAAAACATTTTAGGGGTGATTCTTTACATGGTACATGAAATAGGAAGGTTCCCTTAAACTAGGTTTACTTAAAAGTGATAATTTTTAAGGAAACTAAAACATATATAACCCTAATAATGAAAATTATATTTAACTATGTATATATTTAAGGGATATATATACAAAAATATAATAGGTACCTGAGAATAATATTCCATAAAATGGATAAAAATAAACTGGAAAGTTGTGAAGGAGGTCCAGAAGATCCCTTACTATGTTTTAAAACACCATTGTTGAAAATACCACATCATAAAAAAATAATTTAATTTAAAAATAGGATAAGTTAAATATTAATTTCACATGATATTACACTTAATTATGTTTCCAATTAAAAAGAAAACATTGGTGGTAAAGGAAATTATGGATAAAGAGGTGAAACCATTATTTAAATGGATGGGAATTATTCTTAACATAGTTGAATTTTAAGAAAGGATTATAACTCACCAATAAATAATATTTGAATAAAATTAATCTACCAAAATATAAATAGGTTATACTGTATTAAATTAAATATTAAACTCAATGATAAACATTATAACTTAAGAAATCATATTGAGTTATAAAATACCCTTATATTTTAGGGAAGACGTCTATCATACCCCACTAAGGAATAGAATGAATGGAAGTGAAATTTATAATTTCAACAATAATATATGATATTATAAGTCAAGGGGGTATTATATACACCATAAAAATGGATATTGGTTCATGATATTAAATCATGACTCAATAAAGGATGATTGAGATGGAACCCTTACCTCATGTCAGAAAGTTAGTTTTACTTTCACTTAACATCCTAAATAATTAAGTTAAGTTCATTAGATATATACCCAATAACCTTATTCATTTTTAATTTATATTCCAAGTTCCTTTAACTATAATATGTTATTTATTTATAATATATTTTTCTTGCCTACATCGGTTTCTTGAGGTTATTTGGTCAATCTCTTCATAATTCCTTATATATGTTGACCGTGATAGAAAGATTTTTAAAATAGTTTCATAATTTCTAGAATATTAATAGTGTTATGGAAAAATATTTTATATATTAAATATATTCTTATTTCCAACCATGATGGTTAGTGATGACAAATGAAACTCATTTCACATGGTGGTGATAGTCTGCACGTGCACATGATTAATGTTTCAATTTCTCAACGAATGAGAGGGAAAGAAGGTAAATGATTATTTGAAATTTAATAATAATATTTATATTATATATATAATATTTATTCATTCATTTAAACCTTTTTATCATCCATGAATGGCAATGTTAAAAAATGGAAGACGTTTCTTTGTGGAGGCGTTAGTCCACACAACGCACTAACGATGCTTTTGTTTTTATTATTAGATATAGAGGAATAAATAATAGTTATTAAATTAATATAATAATATATCAGTATAATAAAGATATTTATTTCATTATATTTTCATATATATAATATATTTTTAAGAGAAATGTTAAGGAGAAAAAGTTAAGAAGAAGGTAATACTCACATTGGAGACTTGGTCTTCTCTTAGAGATTTCCTTGGTAGTGAAGTCCTTAAGCCAAATTATAGAGAAAAAAAGGCTTAAGGATGAGTAAATTAATTCTATTATAGGTATTTTGAAATATTTTTAATGGAATTTTTAATGTTAATTGTAACCGCAGATGGGTGGAAGTGATCCCCTTTTATAAGTGAATAAAATTGAACTTTTGTGAATACCTTTTACCCTTCCATAATATCACTAAACTATTCCATGGTAAATGACTCCAAATATTTGTAATAATGGATTTTAGGGTGATTTTTGTCAATATATCTTCAAAAAAAATACTCTCCAAACATTTTTTAAACATGTTTCAAGTCTTTTACCATAGGTTTTTACATATTTTCATTTTGATTTTTACCTTGGTAACTAGTTTTTAACTAAGTGGTTTATATTTTTTTAGAAATATAAGGTAAACCCTATTAAAAAAATTTGATGTTTTGAAACTAAAATTAATCTTAATTTACTCTAATTTTATTTCTAAATATGAGAAAATCAACTTTTAAATTAAAACATATAATATATAAAAAATAGTTTTTGTCGAAAAATGAATTTTAACCATTATGTCTTCTTAATATTATTTAGTATTAATTAGAAATTTAATCAGTGTTAATATAAGTATATATAGGTTTAAACATAATATTAAAGTCATAATTTAAATTAGATCAATTTTATTTCTTAAATAAAAATTACATGATATTAATAAAACGATTTATTTAAAAATTTGTTTTACCAATATCATGGTAATTAGATTTAATCTTACTAATATTATTTTATGCCTAAAAATAAAATTGATTTTTATATATAATATTGAAATTTTTAACTTAGAAAAGAAATAAATTTTTTATATTTAATTTCTAAAAGTGATAATGTGTAATTGTTAATATAAGCGCGTAAAAACAGTTTTTAGAGTGAAATGTTACTTGAGTTTCAAAAATGTTAAACATGTGGTTTATAAATTCAATATATTTTTTTAAATGATTTATATTACTTATTACATATATATTTTGTATATAAAAATGGTTTCTTAATATTATAATTCATTCTTGTATTATAAAAGTGATAGTTTTTAGAAAAATTGGTATTTTTATTATTCACCTAAAAATCAATTATTTCATAAAAATATCAAAAATTCATCATAGGGTAATATTGATATGATGAATAAAAATGAATTTTATTTTATAAAATTAAAATTCTAAAATTTATATATTTATATTTTTAAAAAAATATATAGATTAATAATAAAACTACTTTTATTGGAAAAATATGTTTTTAAACATTATGTATTATAGATATTATTTCATATAGATTTATAATCTAAGTGATGTTAATATATTAATTCATATATAATAAAATTTTAAGGTGTTGTTTTATTTTATTATGAAAAAATATAAAATACTTAATTAAATATTTATTTGAAAATAAATATCACTTTTATACTAAATACGCTTTAACAATTACCATTAATTAATTATTTACATTCTAAAATTTAATTTTTACTACTCCATTGATATTAAAATATTTTTTTGAATTTTATATATACAAAAAATCATATTTTTATAATAATAATATTTATATGTAATGCATAAATAAATATTTATTTATTTATAATATTTTAATATCATATTTATTTCATTGTGAATTATATTATTTTAAATGTACTACTTAACAATACTAGACTTCAGTATACCTATTGTATATGTGACCAATGACCATAATTTCAATGACCATATTTTCAACGACCATAATTACAATGACCATGTTTAAAATGGTTAGTGTTTATATATATATATATATATAAACTTAGTAAATTTATTTCATTCACACTTCTTATTTCCATAGTTTTCATTTTAGAACTGACAATATACTTTCTCCTTTCATGGTATTCTTTCTCATTATAGGTTTTTTACACTAATGGTGATTATTAAAGGATATAGTGGTCCATGAGAGTTTCTAGTTCTAAAGATATTATTATTTTCAATTTATTGTCCCCTTTTAATTTTTTTAGTTTTAATGGATGTAATCGTCCATAAAATTTAATAATCCATTGTATATGATACATGGTTTCATATACCTTCGTTGTAATGTTCAATTGAAATTGAGTAAAGTGTTTTTAGCTTAGTTCATATATTGTGTGGCCTAATCACTAATCAAGTATTAATTCGTTTGAAAGAATAGAGAAAATTTCATTATAATTATTGACATAATTAATAATAATAATAATAATGGCTCCTAAAACCTGGGGTTTTACATACTTCTTTTGAACTTACATGTTTTTCTAATGCTAGTTTTAGAGGATTTAAACTATATAGGAAAATTACTAGTGGGACTTTCCACCTAATATGAAAAAACCCTCCTCTTATGAAGTAATAAAAATAATTTTTCTTATGCTTTCTTCAAGTGAATTAGAATGCATAGTCATTGGGAGTTTGTGTGCCCAACCCATATGTATGAAACATACTCTCTTAGACATTGGGTTTACATATGATAACATCACTATAAAGTGTGAAAATACTAGTGAAATTTTTATTTCTATAAATCATATCCAACATTCTTTCACTAAGAACATTGATATGACACACCACTTTCTTTTAGATCACTTTCAAAAAAGTGATATCATTCTTGATTTTTTTTGCACCATCCTTCAATTAGATGATATCTGCATTAAAACCCTTTCTCTTTATCACTTTTATTTTATCAATGGTGAGATAGGTATGATTATCTTGTGATATGTTTTTCCTTAACATTGGAAAGCACAAATTTTTCAAAACAGATAATTAAATTTTTTTAAAAATGTTTTCAAACTTCCCATAATTTTGGTAATGTTAAGTGAGTGTGATGATCCAAGAAAAACATACATGTCAGGATATAAACAAGTGGATGTGGTTCTAACACATATTCCCCTAAAGGTTTTTACCACAGTAAGGGTTGGTTGGGTTTTTAATCTGATCTTCACCCTGGGCATGAGTAGTAGGCCTTTAATGCACACCTAGTTTGACACTCTTGGGAAAGTTTCTTTAGATTATCCACATAACATTTACAAACCATAATGATGGATTGGAAATTTTTTATTGATCTTAAAATGTTTTATATTTTTTCTATTGAATTTTAACTATTTATTGGATCTTTATATTTATACTGCATTAATTGAGGGGGGGTCTAATCTTATTAATTTTGAGATATTCCTATAGGAGAAAGAATTTTTCAAATCTTAAAATTATTTGGAATTTTTTTTTAGAATGTTATTTCTATCTTGAGAATTATTTTCATTTAACTTTGAAAATTATTTTATACTTTAAAGTTCTTTTTCAAATCTTGAACTTTTTTAAAATTATATTTATTTTCAATTCTTTTTAGGGAATCAAAATTTTTAAAAATTCAAAGTTTATTTTCTGTTTAATTTTGTCTCTCTCAAGATCATTAATGATGTGTATAGAAATTTTTATGTTCTTATTTTTTTTTCTTTTATTAATTTTATTCTTTTTATTTCTAATAATTATTTCTTGAACCCATTTTCAAGTTATTTTTGATAATCTCAAAGTGGGGAAATTCTTTGTAAGGGATAAATTCTTGGTAAATGTAAAGAAAGCAAGGAATTGTCTTTACTTTTTATGATTTATTTGAGAAAATATATTTTATCAAAAGGGGGATAAATTTCTAGTATTCTTATGAATTTATGTATTTAAGGAATGGTTTTTATAAAAGGGGTATATTTATGAAAATCCCATATGTGGTTTTAATTTTTTTTAAAATTATGAAAATAAATTTGGAAAGTCTTGTTATAAATATCTTATTTTAATATCATGTTATACTTGTAAAATTTATTCAAGTGTTTTGTGATCATTAAAAAATGGAGATTGTTGCTCTTCTCACTTCTTAACATTGTTAATGATCAAAAATACTTCTGAGGTGTTCTAATAATTTCATTTAGTATATTCTAGTTAGTAAAATTGAACTTTAAGCTATGAAGTTGTCTGGGCATGAGGAAGGCTTCAAATTAAGTGAGGATGTCATTTACATCATCCCACGCCATCATGAATCACTGTCTACCCTATGGCATAGAACCAGCTACCCAATGGTGATAAGAAGAACCACCATGCCTATAGGAGGGCCACTGGCTACCTAGTGGAAAGGCATCAGTTAGCCAATAGTTGCAGACAGAATCTGAAGAAGGTCATCGGCTAGTTGGTGGATAGTAGTGGATAGCTAGTGTGAAGTATTTCTATAATATCTTGAGTCCAAGTCACACACCAGCTACCTAGTGGCGTTGAGAAGAGAAGTTCAGGGGAGCATTTATTATGGTCAAAAAATCATTAAAATCCTCTTTCACAACTTCTTTGACCCCATATCAATTATAAAAAATTCTCAGCATCCTTAGAGCCTATAAATAGACCCCTTGAAGGCATGTAAACATAACTTTAGATACAATTATCAACAAAAAAATGTTACGATTTTGAATTTCCTCTTGATTACGCTTGCACTATAAGTTCCCTTTGTAAAGCTTTATCACTTCTTCTACATTATTCTATATCTCTCCTAGAGTTATTCCTTATTTCTTGAGAGATTGATATTGAGCTTCAAAGGTATTATTCTTAAATAATTCTCTCTCTCTCTTTTTTATTTCTATTTCTATGCCCACAACCTTTAAAGTTATGGATTCAATTTTCTTTCCAAAACTGCTAAAAGGAAAAGTATAACGTCCCCGAATCCAGCACTCTCTCACATGGCCAAAAATAGTTGGTCACAAGACTTCAAGCACACCTCCCCATATTCCATAGGTGGCCGACTAGTAGTATGGGTGTAAAGTGTATAGTGGGGAGACTATACTCCCTGGTATGAAGTGTCGTGATAGTATAAAAAATCATAATAACTAGAAAAACAATCAAAGTATAAACACAGGGGAAGATAATAATAAAAGCTAACCAAATAATCCAATAAATAATAAAGGAATAATGTAATGATGTGTTGGAATGTAACTAAATTTCATGCTATAACAATACAAGAAAAATACTAGCAGACTCACATTCCTGGGTCTTGAACCCCACGTCAGTGTCATCTCCAAACTCCAGTCCAATCAAAAACACGCAATCAACTGTAAGGTCTTTTGTCCTCATCCAAACCTACATCCACATAATCTAATCGGGTAACAAACGGCGGCCCAAATAAGGTGTGAGTATAACTCAGTAGGTCAACACCACTCTATCTAAACAAAACTAGTTTGATAAGAAGTGTATGCAATAAAGTGATAAATATGTGTATTAATTGATTTAATAATTAATAAAATACAACCATAACATACTTCAGAACCATTACAAAATAGCTCTAACCATGTCTTATGACCATGCCAACCAAAACTATATAACCAAGGTAAAATAACCTGTTTCGACATCATGCTATAATATCTCTAATCATGTCTTACAACCATGCCAACCTTCACCATATAACCATGGTATAGTCACAACATCTTAGTTCAAATCCCTATAAGTGTTACAGTATTTTCGATTCAAATCCTTATAAGAATTATAGAATGGGACTAGGCATAGCCCTCTCTCTATAAGTATTACAATATGGGACTGGGCCGAGCCCATTCAATATCAGCATTATAGCATAGAAGTGTGCAGGTGTTAGGGTCGAGCCCGATATATAAGCATTATAACATGGAACACAATTCCTTTCATATGGAATGGATATCACAATATCACATCACAATTCTCAATGGTTAATTATGTGAATTACCATTCTTCTTTCATATTCCACTTTCAATTCAATTCAGAATTGATTAACAATTATATCAATAAGAAAAATCACAAACGAGGGATTCTATAACAAGAAATCACCCTAGGTCACATGTCATGATAAACATACATTAAGTCATTATCCAATTAAAAGTATATTTGAAACCAAAGGAAATTAAGGAATAATATCATTCAATTATTTAATTAATTTGGGTGCACATAACGATGGTGCAATCATGATATTGCATAAACTTGGAAATTATCAAACTATAGGGTTAAGATTTAGAACACCTACCTTTAACTGATGATCCAATGATACTTCCAATGGACAAAAACCATGAGGAAGAAGATGCGGATGATTTAAAAGACATTCCTAGATCAAAAATGATCAAGATCAAAACCAACAATGCAATCGACCAAAGGATTTCACCACAACAATTGGATAACCAATGGGAAGAAAGAAGAAACCTAACCAAAGGAGATTACAAAGTATTGGATATGAAAACGGAATGTTTGAAAGGAATGTTGGAACTCAAAAAAATTCTAGATAATTCCCTAGGGTCTAGAGGAGAGGAGATATAGTGAAAATCGAATGAATTTCAGCTACATAGCATGTTTAAAACAGTAGGTCAGGCATTTACATAGTGTGTAATGTGGTTACACATCATGTAAATGTTTTTAATGGGATTATCAAAAAAAAATGTCACCTGGTATTTAATTTATTAAAACCCTCTAACAATTACATGACATTAAATCCCTTTACACAATGTGTAAATGTTCCGTAGCTGATTTTTCAGCCCATTTTTCTTTCAAACAACCTGAACCCCCTTTAAAGCTTCTCAACATACCAATAACCCATATTAACACTTAGTACCATTTATACCCGGACTTTGTTAAATAAAATGATCATACATCCCCAAACTTTAGGTCATTTTCTTCAACAAAGTCTCTTGGTCTCCGAACAAGATTGGGCCACTAAGGCTCAATTGAAAAACTCAGAGAGAAACATGTCTAGAAAAAGACGAGATCTTACAACCTCCCCACCATCTAACAGCTTATCCTCAAGATTCTCCAAGTATCACTGTGTGGTCTCAGCAAACATGTTCATCCATTGTTTTTTCATATAAAAATCCCTCTCCTAGGTCTCCCCCTGAACTCACCAATGCTACCATTACACTCAAATCAACAGTATAGTCTAATCCCAAAGATATTTATCACTAAGATCCACAAACTGTATCAGATGCTCCTCAAAGGATGTACCAGCATAAGGATCGATGTTTGCTGATTCTATCACATAGTAAGGGTTTGGATGATATCTTTATATTTTTTACACATGGAATATGTCGTGAATGGAATTGTATTACTGTAAAAGGGATAAACGGTACACCACTGAACTAACCCTTGCCACTATTTCAAACATCCTGACAAACTTGGGCGCAAGATTTCCCTGTTTCCTAATACGATGTTTCCCCAATCTAGGTGTCACCCGAAGAAAAACATGATAACCAGCCTTGAATTCTAGATTTCATCTCTGATGGTCAACATATGATTTCTTCCTTCTCTGCACAGCCACCAACTATTGTCTGATCAATTGAACATGTTTAGATATCTCCTGCATGAGACTAGGTCCAAAAAATGATAACTCAAATTCCTCCTACTAATAAGAGGTAAATGACATGGACTTCTATACAAAGCCTCAAAATGTTCCATTTGGATCGATGCTTGGAATATATTATTATATTAAAACTCTATGATTACCATATGTTGCTCCCATGAACCACTAAAATCCAAAACACAATCTTGTATCATATCCTCCAGAATTTGAATAGTCCACTCAGATTTACCATCAATCTATGGATGATAGGTTGGGCATAAAATAACTCATGATCACAAGGCTTTCTGAAGACTCTACCAGAAACAATATGTGAAACGAGGATCTCTTTATAAAATGATACTCCTTAGAACACCGTGCAACTAAACCACCTCAGGCATGTAAAGATTTCCCATATCATCAACTGTAAATGTCTCCCTAATATGTAAGAAGAGGGATACCTTAGTTAGTTGATCTAAAACAACCCATAAATCATAATTCTTATGGGTAGTCTTGGGTATTCCTATCACAAAATCCATCGTGACATCATCCCATTTCCACTCCAGGATGGGAAAAGACTATAAAATCCTAGCTAACCTCTAATGATCAGCTTTCACCTACTGAAAAGTGAGGCATATCTCCATAAATCTTTCCACCTCCTTCTTTATATCTGAACACCAGTACTTTTTACGAATATCATGATACGTATTTTTTAAACAATGATGCACTTCCCATCTATAAGCATAAAACTCCCCCATCATCTCCTCGCAAAAGCTCGTAGGAACTCATACTTAACTGTGGAAAATAAGATAATCTCCACTATTGAGAGACCATCCTGATGGAATCTCCCCACCATATAATTTTTCTCTCAAAACTGATCCCTCTAGATCTAAAAAATTCTTGGTCTTAATCCATTCCAAAAGTACGGGTATAATAGATGTTGATGTTAGAGCTACCTGTCCCTAAGATTCCTGAACATCCACATGCATGTCTTCAAAAAGGTCCATTATCCACTACTCATCACAAGACTCTTGTTTTTCCTCTATCTATGTCTTTTGGCTCATAGTGTCACCAACAACATTGCCCTGTCCTGGTGTATAAGCTAATTAAAATTTGAAAGATTTCATATACTTGACCCGCCTTTTATATTTAAGGTTAAGGTCTCACAGAGAGAAGATGTACTTAAGGATCCTGTGATCCATTTATACCAAAAACCTCTCACCCATGAGATAGGGTCTCCGACACCTTAGGGAATGTACCACTACTGCTGACTTCAAATCATGGGTAGGGTAATTCCTCTCATGCGATCTCAGCTGCCTGGATCCATAAGCAACCACATGATCCTCCTGTATTAGAACTACTCTGATTATAACTTCGAATGTATCATAGTACATGGTATATGATTTACCTAGAAGTGTTAAAGTTAGGATAGGTGTTGAGATCAACCTTTCTTTTAGCTCTTGAAAAGATCTCTCACAAGCATCATACCAAACAAACTTCACCCCTTTCTTGGTCAGACCATACATTGGTGCTTCCAAATGGGAGAAATCTTGGATAAAACATCGGTAATAACCTGTTAATCCTAGAAATATCAAAATTTTGAAGATTTTCTTAGGTTTTTTTCCAAGATACCATGACTAAGAATTTATCTGGGTCCACTGACACAACTGCCTCTGAGATGACATGGCCCAAGAAGTGCACTTTATTTATCCATAAAGTGTATTTAGTTAGCTTGGTGTAAAGTTGATGCTCTCTCAATGTACTCAGGATGATGTAAAGATGTTTGGTATGATCATCTACTGACTGGGAGTACACAAAGATATCATCGATGAAAATCACCACAAACTGATTGTGAAAAGGATGAAAGATCATATTCATTAAGGCCATGAATATCGCAAGCACATTAGTCAACCCAAATGGCATCACTAAGAATTCATACAAACCATACCTTCTCCTGAAATCATTCTGAGGTATTTTTGATAGTCTCACCCTTAACTAATGATAAACTGATCTCAAATAAATCTTGTAGAAGATCTTGTCACCTCTCAACGGATCAAAAAATCATCAATGCGTGGAAGGGGATACCGGTTCTTGACTGTCATCTGGTTTAACCTCCGATAATCTACACAAAAGTGCAAAGATCCATTATCATTTTTGGAAAAGAGAACTGGAGAACCCCAAGGAGATGTACTAGGTTGTATGAAGCCTTTAGATTCTAGATCTTCCAATTGAAATTTCAACTTTTGAAGCTCTTTTGGTACCATTCGGTAAAGAGAGATAAAAACTGGTGCTCCCGACACCAACTCAATCGTGAACTCAACCTCTTTCTTAGGCAGTAATCTATATAACTCGTCAGGGAAAACGTCCTGAAAATAGTATACCACTAGAGGAAAAGAATCATGATACATTCCACCATTATCTAGAGCAAGACTAGCAATCTGAGTTGTGAGACAATCCAATCTACACTAAATTTGTCCTACAAGACCAGCTTGAAGATCTCACCCACCCTGGTGAGAATAGATGCCTCCTTCTCGATATTGGAAGATAACTCTCATCATATAACAGTTGATATGAGTCTGGTATAAAACTAACCAATCCATACCAGGAATCAAGTTGAAGCCTGACATTTCCAACAAAAACGGTTTCCAAAAGAAGTGGTAACCACCAATCTCTATAGAATGCACCTTGCAACATTTGATATTCTATGATCGCACTCCCAACGATGTGTCAATGGTTAAAACACCATATAGTCTATCCACATCTAATCCCAAACTGCAAGAACCTGGTTCTTATTCTTGAGGTACGGGTTTCTTCTTTTCTCTTTTCCTTAAGTTTTTTTGAGAAAATAAGGAAAATGGGGAAAAATCCCAAATCTTAGTGGGTACACACCGTGTACTTGTCCACACGTTGTGTACTTTGGCCATGTGGGATGAGTACACAAGGCGTGTAGTCGTGCTGGTGATGAAAGGTGTAAAATCAGACTACACGCCATGTAGTGGGTATTTACACGCCGTGTAGTCAGTCGGCAGACAAATAGTAAGGCGGTGAAGGCAGCCGCCAGCTGAGTGTCGGTACACACCGTGTACTCATGGATTACACGTCGTGTACTCATGTTGACTGATGAACAGTGCCACACTAGTGAGAATCTGTCGGAGGAACAGTTAAAAAAATGGAAAGTACATGTTGTGTACTCAATAGTACACACCGTGTAGTCTGTTTTGTTTTTCTTAAAATGGGCAGTAGCCTCCCCTGTTCATAGATTTGGCTTAGAACCAGAGGAGGTCTTGGGAGAGATGGCCGAAGCTTCAGAGATCACCCGAGCAAGCACCGAGAATCTGATTATGCCTCTGTCGATCTCATTGGAATCGTACGGGTAAGCCCTTCCTTCTCCCGGAACCATTCTTGCCAATTCTTCCTCTAAGGGAAGTTATTTATGTTTGAATGGAACTTTCTGTTACCTCATATCTACGTCGTTCACAGGCGTTTCGAGGAGCGTCGTTCACGTATATCGATCAGGGCCGATCGAGGTAGGTGGCTTGGTGTTTAAATTCCAATTGTTGTGTGTTTGTGTGTAACATTGTGCTACGAACCCATGTTGGGGTGTCATGTGGCTGAGGCCTTGGCTGTTTAAAATACCTAGAATTGTATAGGTAATTAAATGTGATAATAAACTATTGTTTGGGATCGCTTCTTGGATCCAGGACCACCCCGAGGGTGCGTTCCTCTGTTTAGCCGTTTGGCCAGGATACCCGAGGGTATGCCATGTTTATTTTTTGCATTACTTTTGCCTTGAGAGGAATTGTGTATAAATTGCATGTTTGCACTTTGGGCTCGGCCCAGTTACTTAATCCTTAGGGTGTAGTTATTATATAGCATGAGGGAAACGCATCTTATGCCTAAGGGTAGTAGATTCTATGCCTGAGGTCAATATTCGGTATGTTTGAGGGTGAGTTTCCATATGCCTGAGGGAACTATTCGTTATACATGAGGGAAAGCCTGAGAGTGTGGTTATATTTGCCTGAGGGTGTGGTTATATTAGCCTGAGGGCAAGGTTCTGATTATCCCGAGGGCTTAGTTCTGAGGAACATTGAATGTTATTATATTAGCTTGAGTGCTTACTGGTTTTCTGCATTTACTGTACACTTTGTTACACAATGTTCACTAACAGTTGGGCATGGGCCATTGGTGGGTGCCTATTGGGATTCATTTATCACACCCTGTTTGGGTCATGTCTTCGGCCTAAATAGACTATATTGTTGTAGGTGTGGATAAAGGCAAGGGTCCCTATACAGGTACTTGAGTGTTGTTAAGGTGTAGGGGAGCATGGGACCGAGCTCAGGCTCGTGATGCTGTCGGTTGTTCTATTTTGTTCTGTTGTACTTGTACTTTCCATCGCATCGTATTATACTACTATGTAACATGTTCTGGATATTTTCTTAGAACTAGAGACATGTTGCATCATTGTCTATATAACTGTTGGTTATCTCTTACTGCAGTTGTTCATTTTAAATGTGTATGGTTTAATTTCTTCTACTGTTGTTGTATGTTTGTATATTTTATTCCGCTGCGCTACACTTTGAAAAATGAGGGTGTAGTTTCCCCACTATCAGACCCGGGCCCTTGCTGTTAGTCGGCAGCCTCTAACATTTGGGAAAATGCGCTTGAGGTCATGTGACCAACCAGGTTCAGGGCACCCGTTGAGTGGCACCCGGATCCGGGACATTACACAAACTATTTCCAAAAAGAGTAGATAGAAAATAATGTGATGCTCTTGTATCAAACAAAACACAAGCTAAGGTAGATGATATAAGAATTGTACCTCTGACAATATACGGTCCTACATCTATGTTAGTTAGAGTAGTCTGTATAACGTGAAACTGACTTTTCCCTCTTCCTTGGGCTCCAGTATAACTACCCTGAGCTATTTCCCTTACTTGGTATTGCTGCTTGTGCACTAGGGTACCACATCCCCTGCCTCGGCCTGAACGGCATGTGGAACTCCAACTACCAGCATGCTGAGGAGTAGTTGTGCCCCTTCCTAATTCCAGTTCCTGTCCTGATCCTCTTTCACTGGTTTGCTATGGAAATTTCACACAGAACCTATAAAGATGACCTAGTTTTCCACAGATACAACACTCAACTGTTGGTTAAGGACATTTTGGGCACTTTTAGTCAAACTTTCCGCACTGATAGTACTTGAACGGAACACGATCTTAAGATGGTATTCCACTGCCCTGACTGCTCTGTCCACCATTACTTTGGTAGAAACTGTCATAAAAACACTTTTTACCACTCAAAGAAGAACTCCTAGATTGCCCTGTTGAAATAGTATGTGCGATGCTTGGGGCCTCTCTCAAATTCCTTTCTGTGATGAGTGTCTGATTCATCTCATCTTCAAATCTGTATAAAGGAAAAAAAATTGTCTTCAACCTGATCTCATAGTGAAGACCATACTAGAAATGTATCTCCCTAGAGATATCATCAGCTGTCAAAGATAGCACAAAGCGTCGTAGGTCAGTAAAATGTCCAGCATAGTACATCGCTAACAAACCCTCTAGTGTCAGATGCATGAACTTGCAAGATTTTTCATCCCTCGAGGATTTGAGATAGAAATGGCTCGGGAACTTCATCTCAAAGTCCTTTTAAGATAGCTAATCCCACTTCCCAGCTTCCTCCATAATATCCCACAAATGCTTGGCAGGTCCACGAAGCATATACGCAGCAAGATTCACCCTCATATCACTAATAGAAAAATACCTTATACCAACGGTTTGGAACTATTAGTATAGGTATTCAAACCGTTGGTATAGCCTATACCAACGGTTTGGAGGGTCGTTGGCTAGTTTGGCGTTGGGATAGGTCTATACCAACAATTCTGGGAAAATCGTTGGTATAGGTCATATGAAAAACCTATATCAATGGTTTGAACAACCCATTGGTATAGGTAATTCAAAAAAACTCAGCTTTGTTTTGATCCCAACACCTCCCGTTTATAATCCAATGACCTAACCACTAACCTAAAATGAATTTTGTGAACATAATTTCATAAATATATATATATATATGTTCATAAGTATTTTAACTTTTGATTTATTTAATGTTATTTTACAAAAGATGCCATAAAAAATATGTGTACCTATACCAACGGTTCTCAAAAACATTGATATAGGTTCTTTTATTTTTTGAGTTATACCAGTGGTTTTGACCAAAACCATTGGTATAGGGTGGACCTATACCAACGGTTTGGCTAAAAGAGTTGGTATAGGTCCAAATTAGTAACCTATACCAACGGTTTTGGCCAAACCGTTGGTATATGTCCAAATTAGTGACATATACCAACGATTTGGCCAAAATCGTGTATCCGTAGGAATCTCTAGATGCTTAGAGATTGTATGGAACTACTAGAAAAATACCATATACCAACGGTTTGTAACTGTTGGTATAGGTCCCAAAACCGTTGGTATAGGCTATACCAACGGTTTGGAGGACCGTTGGCAAGTAAGTCGTGACAATAGGTCTATACCAACGGTTTTGGGAAAACCGTTGGTATAGGGTCTATACCAATGGTTCTGAAAACCGTTGGTATAAGTAATTAGAAAATCTATACCAACGGTTCTCAAAACCGTTGGTATATGTATTTCAAAAAAGAAACATCCGGTGGGATTTGATCCAAGGACCTCTGGTTTATAACGGAATGACTTAACCACTAACCTAACATGAATTTTGTTAACATAATTTCATAAATATATATATGTATTGTTCTAATTATTTTAACTTTTGATTTATATAATGTTCTCCGTAGGTAGATTCCAAAAAAATCAAAGGAATTTTTCCAACGGTTTGCAAAACCGTTGGGAAAAGTCTTGCTTTTTTTTTGGGTATTCTGGCCGAAGGATGAAGTTTGGACACCCTTTCCCAACGGTTTGGCCAAACTGTTGGGATAGGCTACCCTTTCCCAACGGTTTCCAAAATTCAGCCTTCCCCAACGGTTTTTACAAACCATTGGTATAGAAGCGTTGGGAAAAATCATTTTTCCAGTAGTGTGGATTGACTCAATCTAGAACTTATCTACCTGTTTTCCCCCTTCCCCAGTAAACATAAGTGGATGTTGAAGCTAAAACTCTCTTGTCAACTTAGGCATAGAAGCAACGGTATGAACAGTCTCGCTTTCCATGGATCGCATGACCCTTAAGAAGCTGTCATGAAGTTGAACATCCATATGCTTCTTATGAACTATAGGAAGCTCTGGTTTAGTTGTGTTAGGGGTGTGTTGATTTCCACTCTCCTGACGCTCGAGTCAAAGATGATGAGGATACATTTTCTATACAAGACAAATGCACACCTTAGAGAATTGGCTAGCAACAAGGTCAACCCAACAGGTGACTGTAACAGAGAACCACTAATTCTTGGTCTCTCTATACATGGCTTACTAGTATTTTATCATGACATGACAACTCATTTCATTTTTCCAGTAAAACAGATATCTCATATCACAGTTCAACAGGCGAGTAAATATCACATGCAGAAATTGATATGCCCCTATTATGAACAATGCATGCCAATATATCCCTATGTGCCTATTATGATACATGTATTCTCATCTCGTGTCATACCGGACCATGAGTACAAATCTAAAGAAACATTAACATCATGAAATAATAGCCGCACACATCATGTGAATCACCCAAGGTAAAATAACATCAACTGTAACAAGTACACAACACAAACAGCAATCCCATCCCTAGGCACTCAGATTTTCCCCCATACAAATTAGATACTTCTATGCACAAGCTCATTACCAAGTCCCAACACATCCTAGTCTCCTTTCTATCTTTCCCAAACTATAAGGCAAGGGAAAAGAAAACCAAACATGTCTTTGATACCACTTTGTAGCGTCCCCCAATCTGGCACTCTCTCACGTGGCTAGAAAAGGTTGGCCACGAGACCTCAAGTGTGCCTCCCCGTGTGTTAGAGGTTGTCGACTAATAGTGGGGGTGTAAAGTGTATTGTGAGAAAACTATACCTCATTGTATGAAGTGTCATGGTAGTATAAACAAATCATAATAAGCGGAAAAATAATCAAAGTATACACACAACGGAAGACAATAATAAAAGCTAACCGAATAATCTAATAAATAATAAAGGAATAATGTAATGATGTATTGGAATGTAACTAAATGTAATGCCAGAGCAATACAAGAAAAAGACTAGAAGACTCAAATAAAATACTCAAAGTCCTGGGTCCTGAACCCTACGTCAGTCCCATCTCCAAACTCTAGTCCAACCAAAAATAAGCAATCAACCGCAAATCCCTTTTCCATTGTCCAAACCTACATCCACATAATCTGCTTGGGTACCAAACGGCGGTCTGAATAGGTTGTGATTATAACTCAGTAGTTTGACTCCATTGTGTCTAAATAGAACTAGTCTGATAAGAAGTGTATGCAATAAAGTGATAAAAAATTCTATTGATTAATTCAACAATTAATAAAATACAACCATAACCTGCTTTAGCTCCATGCCGAAATAGCTATGAGCATGTCTTAGGACCATGCAAACAACAGACATATAACCAAGGTAAAACAACCTGCTTTGACGCCATGCTGGAATATCTTTGAGCATGTCTTACAACCATGTCAACCACCACCATATAACCATGGTATAGTCACAATAATCCGGGTCAAAGACCTATAATCATTAAAACATTTCCAGGTCAAATCCCTATAAGCATTACACCATGGGACTAGGAATAGCCCGCTCTCTACAAGCATTACACCATGGGACTGGGTCGAGCCTGCTCAATATCAGCATTATAGCATATAAGTGTGCAAGTGTTAGGGTCGAGCCCGATATATAATCATTACTGCATGGAACACAATTTTTGTCGTATAGCATGCATATCACAATATCACATCACAATTCTCAATGGTTAATTGTGTGAAGTATCATTCTTCTTTCATATGTCACTTACAATTCAATTCACAATTGATTAACAATTATATTAATAAGCAAAAGTCGCAAACGAGGGATTCTATAATAAGAAATTACTCTAGGTGACATGTCATGCTAAACATACTTTAAGCCATTAGCTAATTACAAATCTATTTGAAACCAAAGGAAATCAGGGAATAATCCCATTCAATTATTTAATTAATTTGGGTGCACGCAACGATGACGCAATCACAATATTGCATAAACTTGACAATTATCAAACCATAGGGTTAAGATTTAGACCATCTACCTTTAACCGACGATCCAACAACGCTTTCATTGGTCAACGCCCACGAGGAAGAAGGTGCACATGATTGCAAAGAGGTTCCTAGATCAAAACTGATCAAGATCAAAACCAACAATGCAATCAGCCAAAATATTCCATTGAAACAGTTGGAGAACCAAAGGGAAGAAAGAAGAAATCTAACCAAAGAAACTTACCAGGGATTGAAGACGCAAACGGAATGTCTGGAAGGGAGGTTGACGGTCCAAAATCGCCTTGAGAACGCCCCAGGGCCGAGAGGAGAGAAGCTGCATTGAAAATCGAATGAATTTTAGCTTCATAGCATGTTTAAAATAGCAGGTCAAGCATTTACACAGCGTGTAATGTGGTTACACGTCGTGTAGATGTTTTTAATGGAATTCGCTGAAAAACCCATCGCATTGGTTTTAATTTATTAAAACCCTCAAGCAATAACATGACTTGAAATCACTTTACATGACGTGTATATGTTCTACAGTTGATTTTTCATCCCATTTTCCTTTTAAACAACCCAAACCTCTTTTAAAGTTTCTCAACTTACCAAGAACCCATATTAACACTTAGTCCCATTTATACCCAGACTCTGTTAACTCAAACGAGCATACATCACTGAACTTTAGGTCATTTTCTCGAACAAATGCTCTCCGTCTCCGAACAAGACTCAATCACTAAGGCTCAAACGAAAAGCTCAGAGAGAAACGTACCAGGAAAAAAGATAGGATTTTGCACAAGGGATTTCTTTCTCTTTGAGGTATCTAGCTACGACTGTTAAAAAGGCGGGGTCAATTGTATTTTTGGTTTCTTGCTATGACTAGTTAAAAAGAAAGGGAGTTTTGGTATTTTGGCTACCGTTAAAGCTAAGGACTAATGCAACAAACCCACCCAAACAATTGGTGTAGGAGATTTAGGGACACATCAAAGAGCTTTAGCATAACTCCTTTATCAAATCATGTTACTTGGTTATTTTATGCATTACTCGCTTATTTGTTTAATTTCCGCTACGCTTAATCATTTGTTCTTCGATACGCTTATTGTCATATCATTGATGCTCATATATTTATATTTAATCAAATGCGCATACTTCAATCTTTTAATTTACAAAAAAGATTTTTTTCTTAAAGATTTATTTTTCGTTTTGTTTTTAAAAGGCAATTCACCCCCCCCCCAATCATTTTATCATACTTTGGTTTACACCTTCTATTTTGGCATACATGTAATTATTATATCCATAAATTCATTTTCATATTTTCTTTAGTGAAACAATCTATAATTATCTTATAAAAATAATTTTCTATACATATTTAGATGCACGTGTATGCACTCGTAAAAACACTATGTTTTACTTTATTGACCGTCACAAATTTATTGGTTAATAGAGATTTACAACATGATTTGGATGAAAAAAAAAATCTAGATTGATTTCAAATATGGAACTTTAACATCCAAGGATATTTTAAAACTATCGACTTCATAAAATCACATGAAGAAAACAGAGATTGAACAAAAAATGACTAAATAGCATTTGATATCTTATGTGTTTTCCTAAAATATATTTTCCCACTTACTCCAAAACTCTTAAATATAATACAAACTCAATGTTATTTGTTTTTCTTTATTTAATATTCTACCTATCATTTGTTTCTCTTTCCATACTCCATCTTATTTTATTTATAATAAATGAATCGTTTTGACAATCTACTACGTCTAGTGCAAATGCATGGGGATGTAAAGACTGTATCGATTGAAAAGGTGTCAAAATAATAGGATCGTTATTTTAAAACTCTGTTATTTTCTGATTCGAGAATAATTTTAACATAAAATTATTAAAATGATTTTAAAAAGATAATGGAATGCATAAAGCCATTGAAAAATGGGATAATGGAATGCGTAAAGTATGGGGATGACCATGGGCGCATTTGCATTGTAGATTCGTAGCCTACGCATCTAGCTAGCGTAAAAAAATATATTTATTAATTAAAAAAGTTTTTCCATACATCCTCCACTGGTGATACTTTTATTTATTTTATAAAAAAAAACTCTAATTTTAGTATTCCAAACTGCTCATAAAATGGGGCACTCCCATGTAAAACTTGAACGGACTTGAAAAACGAAGAGAGCATGGGCTGCAGCTCCAAGCGTGAAGAAGAAAATCAAGAAAGGCTGGTGTCGCAGATCACTGAGCTCCATGATCAGATCTCATCCCTAACCTCTCTCCGCCCGTCCCACGACGTCAACGCTCTCTTCTCCCAGCTGGTCCGGACATGCATCCCCCCCTCCGCCATTGACGTCGCCCGCCTCAGCTCCAAGCTCCGCGCCACCCGCTCCAGCCTCATCAACCTCTGCGCCCAGGCGGAGACTCTCCTGGAGTCCCACTTCTCCGATCTCCTGGCCTCCCACCGCCACCCTCTCCACCACCTCCCCCTCTTCCCCTACTTCCCCAACTACCTCAAGCTCGCCGCCCTCGAGTCCGCCCTCCTCTCCTCCGCCGCCCACCCTCCCCGCACTCTCGCCTTCATCGGCTCCGGCCCCCTCCCCCTCACCTCCATCCTCCTCGCCTCCCGCCACCTCCCCGCCACCGCCTTCCACAACTACGACATCGACCCCGCCGCCAACGCCATGGCCCGCCGCCTCGTCGCCCCCCACCCAGACGTCGCGCCCCGGATGTTCTTCCACGACAAGGACGTGATGGAGGCGGGGCGGGAGGTGGGGGAGTACGCGGTGGTGGTGCTGGCGGCGCTGGTGGGGATGGAGGCGGAGGAGAAGGCGCGGGTGGTGGCGCATCTGGGCCGCCACATGGCGCCCGGGGCGGTGCTGATGGTGCGGAGCGCCCACGGAGCCCGGGCGTTCCTGTACCCGGTCGTAGATCCCAGTGACCTCCGGGGATTCGAGGTGCTGTCGGTGCATCACCCGGCGGACGAGGTGATCAACTCGGTGATCGTCGCACGCAAGCGCTTCCCGCCGCCGCCGCCGCCGCCGTCTGATCCTCCGCCCTCACCTGACCACCACCACCACCACCTGCTGACCTGCAAGTGCCGGAAGGAGTTTCCGGTGTTCACCAACAACATCATGGAAGAATTAACCATCGAGCAGGATTGATCCAACCCCTCCTTTTTTCCTATTTGCTTTTAAAATAAGCTTTAAAATGATTTTTGATCGCCAGCAACAATGTTAGTTTTTTTTTAGGTTTTAAAAAAATAAGAAATTTAATAAGGGGATATGGTTCTATATATATATATATATATATATATATTTTTTTTTTTTTAAAAGGATCAAGAGAATCGATTCTATCATCAAACTAGATGCGTGAACGGCCTTCGGGTTTTTCTACAGCCCGGAAGAGGAGGCGTGAACCGCATTGACCCATCTTTACAAAATTTATACGGGAGGCCGGACGAACATGGTTCGCCAATTATTATTTAATTAGAGTGATTGGTATGGTTAGATTTTTTTTTTTTTTTGATATAATTATTAGTAATTTATTAATAAGTATTATATTTATTAATTATCAATTGTATTATTTATTATTAATTAATAATATATTATTATGTAATTAACATAATTAATAGAACAATACCTGATATTTTTAAATTTTTGTGAAATTTTTGTTGATGTAATTATTAGTAATTTATTAATAGGTAATATTTTTATTAATTATTAATTTTATTATTTATTATTAATTAATAATATATTATTATGTTATTTATAAAATTAATAGTATAATAACTAATATTAATTGTTTAATAATATAAATAAAATAATTTGTATGGAATAAAATATTTACTAGTTAATAATTATATTATGGTATGTATTGTTGATTAATTGCATATATAAATAATAATAATAATATAATAATAATAATAATAATTAAATTCATTATTAGTAATATTATTAATATTTAATAATAAAATTAACATGATTATTTGTTCTGCATAATATGGATAATAATAATAATAATAATAATAATAGGTATTAATATAATTAACAAATAATTATTATTATTGTTATTACCAATGTAGTTATTAATATAAATATTTCTTGATCATTCATAAACATTTTTTTTAATTTCTAATTATATCAATTTATTTGTTTTATGTGACAAAATATCAGTATGTTTTTAAATAATGTACAACAATTGATTTAAAAAACATATAACATGTATCAATCCAATTTGCATCACTGTCTCGGGTGCTCCTCCGCGCCGCACCCATGTATATAGATAACGTGTTCGCATCGTGTCTCTCAATGTCTATACTCCAGCGTATGCACAACTGGTCAGTACAGGAAAAACGGGTTTTTGCGTTGGACTATTTGCGACGAGCCCGTCACCCGTCGCAAATAGTCCTTAATAAAAAACTATTTCCGACGGGAAATCTAACTCGTCGTAAATACCTTTGGCGCGACATGCGCGACAAACCGTAAAAAAGCTATTTACGAGGGGAATATATCCCATGTCGCAAATACCTTCTATCGTTATTGTTATTTTCCATAGGTATTAATTCTCGTCGTAAATAAATTGTTGGCAAAAGAGTATTTGAGAAGAGACTTGTCGCAAATACCTTTTTAATCGCCAACAATGTTATTAATTGCATGTACTAATTGCAATGAGAAATCTACCGCAATTATTCTTATCGCTTATCATCTAACCTATATACACCCCTCCCCCAAATTTTTTTCATTCTCTTCTCCTTCGATCTATCTCCTCTTCTCCTCCTATCCTCCTTTTCACCTTAAATTTTTAAAAGTTTTAGATTTTACAGGGAATCAAATTTTCACCTACACATCTCATAAGTTCAGTTTTAAGGTTTTTTTTTAAAATTTTAATTAATTTATTTTTTTATATTAGTAATTATTATTATCAATTAGCGGTAATTAGTTTTAATTATAATTACTTATTTTTATTTTTCAGTAATTAGTTTTAAGTAGGAGTACTTATTTTTATTTAGAAGTATTTAGTTTTAATTGTTAATAATTAATTTTAATTAGAAGTAATTAGTTTAAATTAGTGGTCATAAATTTTAACTATTAGTACGTAGTTTTAATTATCAGTAATTAATGACAATTATTATTAATTAGTTGTAATTAGTTTTAATTATAATTACTTTTATTTTGCAGTAATTAGTTTTAAGTAGTGTAATTATTTTTATTTAGAAGTATTTAGTTTTAATTGTTAATAATTAATTTTAATTAGAAGTAATTAGTTCAAATTAGTAGTCATGAATTTTAATTATTAGTACGTTGTTTTAATTATAAGTAATTAATGACAATTATTATTAATTAGCGATAATTACTTTTAATTATAATTACTTACTTTTATTTTGTAGTAATTAGTTTTAAGCCGGATTAATTGTTTTTATTTAGAAGTATTTAGTTTTAATTGTTAATAATTAATTTTAATTAAAAGTAATTTGTTTAAATTAGTAGTCATGAATTTTAATCATTAGTATGTAGTTTTAATTATCAGTAATTAATGGCAATTATTAGAAATAAGCAGTAATTATTAGAAAATAGCGATAATTAGTATAAAAACCGGTAATTAGTAAAAAATAGCGGTAACAAGCGGAAATTTGCAAAAATTAACGAAAACGAGTGGGAATTAGTAACAAATCAGCAGTAATTGGTAAAAATTAGCGGTAATTAGTTAAAATTAGTGACACTTACTAAAAATTAGCAATAGTAAAAATTCAAGGTGATTAATAAAAATTAGCGATAATTACAAAAAATTAGTAGTAATTAGTAGAAATTAGAAGTAATTAGTAGAAATTAGAAGTAATTACTAAAAATGAGCAGTACATAGTAAAAATTAGCGGTAATCACTAAAAATTAACGGTAATTACTAAAAACCAGCGGTACTTAGTAAAAATCAGCGGTAATTACTAAAAATTAGCAATAATTACTAAAAACCAGCGGTAATTAGTAAAAAAATAGCGGTAATTAATAAAAATTAGTAGCAATTACTAAAAATTAGTTGTAATTATTGGTGATTATTAAAAAATTAGCGGTAATTAGCAGTACTTAGTAAAAATTAGCGGTAATTAGCAGTACTTAGTAAAAATTATTGGTAATTAGCGGTACTTACTAAAAATTTGCAGCACTTAGTAAGAATTAACAGTAATTAGTAAAAATTAGCGAAATTACTAAAAATTATTGGTAAATAGTAATAATTAGCGATAATTAGAAATAATTAGCGGTAATTAGAGGTAATTACTAAAAATTAGAGGTAATTAGTAAAAATTAACAGTAATTAGTAATAATTATTTGTAATTAGTAAAAAATAACGATAATTAGTCGTACTTAGTAATAATTAGCTGCAATTAGTAATAATTAGCGGTACTTAGTAAAAATTAGCGAAAATTAGCGGTACTTAGTAAAAATTAGCGGTAATTAGAGGTACTTAGTAAAAATCAGTGGTAATTAGTAAAAATTAGCGGTACTTAGTAAAAATTAACGGTAATTTCTAAAAATTAGCAGTAAATAGTGACACTTAGTAATAATTAGCAATAATTAGTAATAATTAGTATTAATTAGTAATAATTAGTGGTAATTAATTCATAATAATTAGTAATAATTAGTGATAATTAGTGGTACTTAGTAATAATTAGTAATAATTAGTAATAATTTATAATAATTAGTAATAATTAGTAATAATTAGTAATAATTAGTAATAATTAGTAATAATTAGTAATAATTAGTGGTAATTAATAATAATTACTAATAATTATTAATAATTAGTGGTAATTAGTGATAATTAGTAATAATTAGTAATAGTTAGTAATAGTTAGTAATAGTTAGTAGTACTTAGTAATAATTAGTAATAATTAGTAATAATTAGTCGTACTTAGTAATAATCAGTAATGATTAGTAATAATTAGTAATAATTAGTGGTACTTAGTAATAATGAGTGATACTTAGTAACAATTAGTAATAATTAGTAATAATTAGTGTTAGTAATAATTAGTGGTACTTAGTAATAATTAGTAACAATTAGTAATAATTAGCGGTACTTAGTAATAATTAGTAACAATTAGAAATAATTAGTAATAATTAGTAATAATTAGTGGTACTTAGTAATAATTAGTAGTAATTAGTAATAATTAGTGGTACTTCGTAATAATTAGAGGTACTTAGTAATAATTAGTAATAATTAGAAATAATTAGTGGCACTTAGTAATAATTAGTGGTACTTAGAAACAATTAGTAGTACATAGTAATAAATAGAAATAATTAGCGATAAATAGTAATAATTAGCAGTAATTAGTGGTACTTAGTAAATATTAGTGGTAATTAGTGGCACACAATAAAAGTTACTAATAATTAGTGGTACTTAGTAATAATTAGCGGTACTTAGTAATAATTAGTGGTACTTGGTAATAATCAGTAATGATTTGTGGTATTTAGCTGTAAATAGCAATAATTAACGGTAATTAGCAATAATTAGCGGTAATTAGTGGTACTTAGTAATAATTGGTGGTAATTTGTAAAAATTAGTGGTATATAGTAATAATTAGTGGTAATTAGTAAAAATTAGCGATAATTAGTAAAAATTAGTGGTAATTACTAAATATTAGTGGTATTTAGTAAAAATTAGCGATACTTACTAAAAAATAGCACTAATTACTAAAAATTATTGGTAGTTAGTAAAAATTAGCGGTAGTTAGTAAAAATTAGCAGTAATTAATGGTAATTACTAAAAAATTAGCGGTGATTAGTAGTTCTTAGTAAAAATTAGCAAAAATTAGTGGTACTTAGCAAAAATTATGGGTAATTAGCGTTAATTAGTAAATATAAGTGGCACTTTTTAGAAGTTAGCGTTAATTACTAAAAATTAGTGGTAATTAGTAAAAATTAGTGGTACTTATTAAAAATTAGGGGTACATAGAAAAAATTAGTAGTACTTAGTAAAAATTTGTGGTAATTGTAAGAGTTGGTGTCCTAGAACAAACTGGTTGTACTTTGATTACACGGATATTCAATGTATTTAAATATTAAACATCTTATTACATAATGTTCATTGTTATGCGTGACTATGATATAATAATGTCCTATAGTATTTTTTGCGTTGATAATGTCATGACAGTTCCCTACTATAATGAGAACCTTGAAATACTATAACAATATTCTTAAATATAGTTCTACAGTTGGATGACATACTATGATGAGACACATATCATACAGGTCGTCAGGTGTGAGTACTCGTAAGCAGATGAGACTTTCTCTTATAAAGTTCGCACTTGGTAATCTCCAATACATGAGATTATGAGAACATACCTGCCTGTAGAAATTCCACATATTTTGGTGTCATCGAATATTTCTATCTGTGAGTGTGTGTAATGATCCTTAGACTTTAAGATTATTATTAATACGTATCACAACTCGCGCACTTTGATTTACTGAGAAAAACCGTCACGCAAACAGTTGACGGGAAGTGGGGTACGTTGGGTGCGTCACGAGTGGCATGTTATTGATGGATAAGTTGATGAAGGGTTTGTCTCTTCCATTTATGGAAGTTGATATCTCATCCCTTTGATTGAAATATAACCGTCGTATGAAATTTCATGATCATGGTGTAATGACGAGTTTATTTCAGGTAGTCAAAGAATGACGTATCAATAATAAAAGTTGATGACACTATCATGAAACTTGTTTGATGAAATATTACGACAAATGGATTATATTACACAGTGAGTGTTCGTATGTGGATGTCTTGTGACTTTAAGTTCTTTCTCTTGGGTTCCTTGACCCGTTGTTAGACAACACTTGGACTTTAAGCAGGCCCACCTAATGCCAATGAGAAAGAATCCTAGAGGGTCACACACTAAGTGTTTCTGGTGGTCTCGGTTAAATTCTATTTGAATTTAATTAATAAATATTATTCTCAAGACAGTGGAATAATTTTATTCAAGTTAAAATGGTTACATAAATTAAATAAATATATATTCATCGGATTGTGGGTAAAATATATTTATTTATTTTATTGAACATTTAATAAATATTTATTTACTAGTTTTTAAATAAAATATTTATTTAAGAGAATAAATTATTTATTTATTTATTCGGGTGTTCAATAAATGGAAGTGGAGTTCGAGCGGACTAAAGCCGGTCCGATAGTAAAATAATTATTTGCAAGACAGTAAATAATTATTTAACTAATTGGCACAAATTAAAATAACACTACTATCATTTTGTGACGAGAAATTTTATTTATAATTCCGTTTTGCGCAAGTTGGCACACCATAAATAATGACACAATATTATTATTAATAGCATGAGTTTTCTCTAAGGTTATGAATGTATTTAATTGCTATTACACAATTAAATATTGTAACTAAAGCCTCATGTCAATAAATAGACACGTATATCTATTGTGCCAGGTACCGAACTGTATGCTCAGTGAATTGAGAATTGTTGAGCTAAACAGTTTCTCTCTCGAATCCTCTTCTCTCCCCTCTTAAGAACGAGAGACGTTCTTCAAGGATAAAAAACAAGTGATCAAGAACGACCAACACAAGACACTCGTTTCACCATGCTAGTACCTAGATAACGAGTGGTGTCGATCAGAGGCCATTAAAGTACGTGTGGATCATCACTAGAGGAATTATAGTTTGGATCCTCGCAAGCGTAATGAGATAACCCAGAAGGGTCATTCCGGATGATCAACATCATCAACGAAAAAAATATCAAAGATCCAAATATTCTTTTCTTTTTGAAATTAATTAAATTAATTATAAACATGATGCGAAAGATCCTCTCTAAAGGTTTCAGGCCTCTTCCTTCTTTATCTAAATCTTTGATTCTATTCTGTAGAAACTGGTGTTCATCATCGTATTGATACCATAATAATCATTGATCATGGTAAAAATTAAAGTTGGGTGTCATTCCAACCACATTTCTGCTACGCCTGGAACCTACAAGTGGTATCAGAGCGGTTACATCATAGTTTATAATTATTTAAATAATTAGTTGATGATTTACAGTTTAATAATTTGGTATTTCAATTCAAGTTAATTGTTCTGAAAATCTGAATCTCGAGATATGTTTCTCCTCTTTCGTTTCTCGTTCACCTTACAGAAATGATATTTTCTTTTAATTTTGATTAAAATAAAACAGAGGATCTCATCTATAGGTGTCAAAGGTTCCTAACCATACAACACCAGAATACACGACATGTAGTTGGATTCACACGCTGTGTATCAAGGTTCAATGCATTGGGACTGGTCCGCCAAACCAAGTCGTGTCATTAGAGTTTGTATAAGTCTTAAAGACTTCGTGTGTTGACCAAGAGCAGGTGTCACATGGTTTCTGGATTACACACCGTGTGTCCCACTGGACACGGCGTGTAGTCCCTTCGGGTTAGGGTTGGACCGTGTACCTCGTACACGACTTGCCTATCTGGAGACTGTGTAACATGGATACTACATGGCGTGTGGCCCACTGGACACGCCGTTTACTCTAAGGATTTACGAAGTACATTTACACACCGTATCCCTGAGCGTGTACTTCAGATGGACAGTGAATGATAGTACACGCCGTGTATACTAGTTGGAACTACACGATGTGTACTCGGTCAAATTATGAAGATTTATTAAAATTTATTATTATATTATACAAACCCTTGAGACGTGTACCATGGTGTGGGTGTAAAGCTGAGGCACAACACGTGATAGGTGTTTTATGTATATGTTTTTTTGGGCATAAGGCCCCTTATATAAGATAATAAAAAAAGAAAAGTACAGAGGGGGAAAAAGAGTAGCAGATGTCCAAAAAAAACAAGCCAAACAAAATCAGCGAAACTTTCATGCAGCACGAGACCGGGTGTTCATGTTGTGGTGCGGGGAACGCCCACCCCTACCATGAGGAGGCCTCCCTCTTCGACATGTTTTCACTTGCTCCCATGGTCCTCCTTCGTCATTTGGGAGTCCAGTGTCAACAACTTCCTTTGTTTCTTCATCTTCAAATGCATGGTTGTATTCTTGTCCATCCTCCCCGCTGCTCCCAATTGCAAGCAGATCAAAAGCGTTGTGCGTGCTTACCTTGGTATGAATTTTTCTCTTAGCTGATTGTGAGGTATCACGAGACATAAGAGAGCCAATAGGTTCATTTTTTGATCCCCTGTCCTTAGCAGATTGTGACAAGCCCGCATTAGGAGTTTGCAACCCTCCTATGTCATGTGACGAATCAATTGGCGACTTACAGGACTCCAACATAGCAGTATTACCAAATTCATCCTTCTTCCTTAGAGTTTGTTTAGAAGAAACATCTATTATATTACCATGAATATAAAGATCCTTACCTTGCAATTGATCTGGAACCGAGGGCAGCCTTTGTTTTGAGGCAGAGGGATGAGCCAACTGTTGAATCACTGCATGATTGCACACTACTGGAAACTGGAGTTTTCCCAACACTTACATACCAACGGTTTAGTATAACCGTTGGTATTTGAGAGGTTTTGCCAACGGTTCTTGTCAACCGTAGGTATTTGAAGGAGATCCAAGCCTTTCCCCAACGGTTTATGAAAACCGTTGGGAAAGGCCATCTTTTACCAACGGTTTTGTTAAACCGTTGGTAAAAGTCCTCCTGGGAAGGATGTATACCAACGGTTTTTTTAAACCGTTGGTATAGAATTCATATCCCAACGGTTTTAAAAACCGTTGGGAATGTTTCCCTCATAAACAGAAGCCCAGTTTCTTTCCCTTCCCGTGCGACTGCAGCCCTAAATCCCCTCTGCCGAAGCTCTCATCCCCTCTGGTGCTCTCACCCAGGTTGGAGAACTCTTTCCCCATCTTCAATTAGTCAATTTTTTAGGTGAGAACTCCAAATCTGTAAGTCATATGTTATTTTTAATGCTGTTAATCTATTTTTTATTTTCTATTTTGATTTGCCCACACGGCTATATCTTTATCTTATTTGTTTTCTGTTTTGTGTTTTCTGTTTTCATTAAATTAATTAGTTCTACACTTCTAATCTATCATTTTGATGTTTTTCATCTACTGTTTTGGGTGTGTATGACTTGTTTTGGGTGTGTGTTTTATTTGGGTGTGTGTTGGGACATTGAATCTTGGGTGTATGACTTGTTTTGATTCAAAATGATTTATGTGTTAATATCATTTATAAATTTTCGGTTCTTAGAAATCTTGGTATTGCTAGGGGCTGTCCAGGTGGTTGTCCGAGGGGTGGGGGGATGTCCGGGGTGAGTGGGGGGGGGGGTCCGAGGGGTGGGGGCTGTCCGGGGTGAGTGGGGGCTGTCCGGGGTGAGTCCGGGGTGAGTGGGGGGCTGTCCGATGGGTTGGGGATGTCCGGGGTGTGTGGGGGGCTATCCGGGGTGAGTGGGGGGTTGTCCGAGGGGTGGGGGGGCTGTCCGGGGTGGGTGGGGGGGGGCTGTCCGGGGTGAGTGGGGGGCTGTCCGGGGTGAGTGGGGGGCTGTCCGAGGGGTGGGGGTTGTCCTGGGTGAGTGGGGGGCTGTCCGAGGGGTGGGGGGATTTCCGGGGTGAGTGGGGGACTGTCCGAGGGGTGGGGGATGTCCGAGGTAATTGGGGAGTTGTCCGAGTCTGGGGTGAGTGGGGGGATGTCCGGAGAAATTTGATTCAAAATGATTTATGTGTTAATATCATTTATGTAGTTAATGTGAACCCATAGGTTGAGTATTTTGTGCTATCTATATATCATGTATTTTTATGTTATTTCTACACATTCCCAACCAGAGTTGGATAAACTTACCAACGATCAGAGGTTTTGAGTTATGGGTAATTTTTCTAATATCTAGGATGGTGGTTATATGTTTGGATAGCTACCATGTCTTCCCTGTTGGGTCGGAGGTGATGGCAAGAGGGGGGGGGGGTGAATTGCCTTTTTAAAATTAATTAACAATTTAAAACAAATTTAAATGCAGCGGAAAGTAAAATGGCAAGACACAATTGATAACGGAGTTCGGCTTTAAACACAAGCCTACGTCTCCGCTCCCAACTCAACCGTTGGGAGATTTATACGACCGCTTGCTTTTTAATGGTTATAGCAAGAAACCCACTAGCCGTTTTAAGGTAGGCTAGATCACCTTCTTACAGCTTGCTTTTTTATTATGGTTGTAGCAAGAAACCCAAATTGAAAGAAGGAAGAAAAAGGGTGGTTTGTTTTAATACAAACCCAATTAAGAACTAAACAATTGAAGTAAATAATTTAGAACAAACTAGAGGAAGCCTTGAGCGCCAAGTGGTGAGTGTAGTTGATGTAGAGGCAGCCCAAGCTTCAAGGATGGCAATTGGATCTCAAGTAGCCTTTGAGAATTGTCGTAGGAGCCTCAAATGATCAAAATAGCTTTGGTATGCTTCGGTATATGATCGGTAGTCTTCCCGGCATCCATGGACGTCTATTTATAGGAGAAATACTCCCAAATACTTCAATATGGCCGTTGGAGGGCTTTCGGAGCCGTTGGGGATCAAGTGGGCAAGTCTGGTCAAGCTCTAACGGCTAGTTTGACTTTGCTTACCGGCTGACCGGTGCTTGCCCACCGGCTGGCCGGTGCCTTGGAAGGTGGAGAGAGCTTCTGCCCAGGAGCCACCGGCTGGCCGGTGGGAAGGCCACCGGCTGGCCGGTGGTGAGACAGTAGGTCTCACTATTCCAAAGAGTTCCACCGGCTGGCCGGTGAGGAGGCCACCGGCTGGCCGGTGGTCTAGACAGAAGACATCCCATTCTGTCTGGGCCCACCGGTTGGCCGGTGGTCAGACACCGGCTGACCGGTGGCACCTGGCAGAGGGCAAGCCCTTCTGCCTTGTCCACCGGCTGGCCGATGGGCTGGATCCGTTTGGGCAGATGCTTACTTCGCACAGCACATGGCCAGTTTTTATACACATTTATAATCTTCCCCCATGGTTGTGTATGAAAAAACCTTTCACTTTCATGAGTATACTCATATCTGGTCCTTCTGATCCTGGCATTGATATTGATGTAAAATATTGTCCATTGTGAAAAAGTATCAACGCAATCAGAAGCCGTTAGATCGATTTGGCGTATGTACGTAAAATATTGTCCATTTTAAACTAAATACATACACTTGGAGTGATACCGGTCACACCGCGCCTCGGATTGAGACCCCACCCTTTCCCCTCGGCTGTCAAAAATCATAACCAGATAGTCGAAGGGTGATTTTGACAGCCGAGGGGAAAGGGTGGGGTCTGAAGACATTGTAGGATATGTCGAAGGGTGATTTTGTGTGTGACCGGTATCACTCCAAGTGTATGTATTTAGTTTAAAATGGACAATATTTTACGTACATACGCCAAACCGATCTAACGGCTTCTGATTGCGTTGATACTTTTTCACAACGATCAATGACTCATGTGTGACGTGTACGATTCAACACCGCATCAAACCGAGGCCCGGTGTGGCCGACACCACTCACAGTGTCACTGTTTTGTTAAAAATGGACTTAATTTTAAGTGAAATCAACAACTGACATACGGCAAACCGACCAAACCCATTGAGATTCTATTGAAACTTAAGGACAACTATCCATGGGTCAAATGTGACGTGTAAGATTCAACTCCGCCTCAATCCGAGGCACGGTGTGACCGCTACCACCCAAAGGGTCGCTCTCTTGTTTAAAATGGACACCACTTTAAATCTATACTTAACTATTCTATGATGAATAAGGTGTCCCAAGAAATTTATCATCTTTACATAGAGGCTTACCAATGGTTCTAATTTATTAAAATAGTAAGAAGAAATAAAAAAATTGATGAAATTGACTCGGAAGACATTAAGATAATGTTTCATAACAAGTTTTCCATTGAACTCTTGATACAAATATATATAGAGAATTTATAGTGCTGAAGAAAATAGAAGTTGAATCTATCACAACCTATGAATAAAATTTTTCATGTCTTGAATGGTATTATTAGGGTTTTGATATTAATAATGCTATAAAAATTAATGGATTATTCAGTGGTTAAAAACCACACCTTCTAAATGATCTAGAAATTCGATAGGTTGGAATCTATAAATAAATAGTTTGAAGTGATATCATCTTTGTGATAGAGTCTGGAGAACAGTCCCATGGATATGGTGATAAGAAATGAAATAAGGAGATTCAACATAAGTTTAAGTGGCTCTCTTTTGTTTAAAATGAACACCATTTTAAGTACATACGGAAAAACGACCAAACGGATTCGGTTTCCGTTGAAACTTTAGGAGAACGATCCATGGGTCATATGTGACGTGTACGAATCAACCCCGCCACAATCGGAGACGCGGTGTGGCCGACACCACTCAAAAAGTGTTGGTCTTTTGTTTCAAAAAGACGTCATTTTAAGTCCACCGGCCAGCCGGTGTGAGACCACCGGCCAGCCGGTAAGGTCACCGGCCAGCCGGATCCAGCCCATCGGCCAGCCGGTGGACAAGGCAGAAGGCCTTGCCCTCTGCCAGGTGCCACCGGTCAGCCGGTGTCTGGCCACCGGCCAACCGGTGGGCCCAGACAGAATGGAATACCTTCTGTCCAGACCACCGGCCAGCCGGTGCCTGACCACCGGCCAGCCGGTGGAACCCAGACAGAATAGCATGCTTCTGTCCAGACCACCGGCCAGCCGGTGGCTCAGCACCGGTCAGCCGGTGGAGCCAGAGAAATCCCTTGCTTCTGTCTGGTGCACCGGCCAGCCGGTGGATCAGCACCGGCCAGCCGGTGTGCTCAGTCAAACTGACCAGGCTTGCCCACTTGATCCCCAACGGCTCCGAAAACCCTCCAATGGCTATTTTGAAGTATTTGGGAGCATTTCTCCTATAAATAGACATCCATGGATGCTGGGAACACTACCGATCATATACCGAAGCATACCAAAGCTATTTTAATCATTTGAGGCTCCTACGACAATTCTCAAAGGCTACTTGAGATCCAATTGCCATCTTTGAAGCTTGGGCTGCCTCTACATCAACTACACTCACCTCTTGGCGCTCAACGCTTCCTCTAGTTTGTTCTAAATTATTTACTTCAATTGTTTAGTTCTTAATTGGGTTTGTATTAAAACAAACCACCCTTTTTCTTCTTTCAATTTGGGTTTCTTGCTACAACCATAATAAAAAAGCAAGCTGTAAGAAGGTGATCTAGCCTACCTTAAAACGGCTAGTGGGTTTCTTGCTATAACCATTAAAAAGCAAGCGGTCGTATAAATCTCCTAACGGTTGAGTTGGGAGCGGAGACGTAGGCTTGAGTTTAAAGCCGAACTCCGTTATCAATTGTGTCTTGCCATTTTACTTTCCGCTGCATTTAAATTTGTTTTAAATTGTTAATTAATTTTAAAAAGGCAATTCACCCCCCCTCTTGCCATCACCTCCGACCCAACATCCATCAGTCATATGTGACATGTACGAGCCCACTCGGGCTCAATCCGAGTCGCGGTGTGGCCGGGATCAGTCTAAGTGGCTCTCTTTTGTTTAAAATGGACATCATTTTAAGTACATACGGAAAACCGACCAAACGCATTCGGTTTCCATTGAAACTTTAGGAGAACGATTCATGGGTCATATTTGAGGTGTACGAATCATCCCCGCCACAATCCGAGGCACGGTGTGGTCAACACTGCTCTAACTGTGTCTGTTTTGTTTAAAATGGGTAGGATTATAAGTGAAAAGAACTGGCATACGCAAAACCGACCAAACGCATTCGGTTTCCATTGAAACTTTAGGAGAACGATCCATGGGTCATATGTGACGTGTACCAATCATCCCCGTCTCAATCCGAGACGCGGTGTGGCCGACACCGCTCTAACTATGTCTCTTCTGTTTAAAATGGGCATGATTATAAGTGAAAAAGAACAACTGGCATACGCAAAACCGACCAAACGCATTCCGAATCTTTTGATCATTTATCACAACAATCCATGGGTCATATGTGACCTGTACGAGGCAACCCGGGTTCAATCCGAGTCGCGGTTTGGCCGAGATCAGTCTAAGTGGCTCTCTTTTGTTTAAAATGGACACCATTTTAAGTACATACGGAAAACCGACCAAATGCATTCGGTTTCCATTGAAACTTTAGGAGAACGATCCATGAGTCATATGTGACGTGTACGAATCATCCCCGCCTCAATCCGAGCCACGGTGTGGCCGACACCGCTCTAACTGTGTCTGTTTTGTTTAAAATGGACAGGATTATAAGTGAAAAGAACAACTGGCATACGCAAAACCGACCAAACGCATTCAGAATCTTTTGATAATTTATCACAACGATCCATGGGTCATATGTGACGTGTACGAGCCAACCCGGGTCAATCCGAGTCGCGGTGTGACCGGGATCAGTCTAAATGGCTCTCTTTTGTTTAAAATGTACACCATTTTAAGTACATACGGAAAACCGACCAAACGCATTCGGTTTCCATTGTAACTTTAGGAGAACGATCCATGGGTCCTATGTGACGTGTACGAATCATCCCGCCTCAATCCGACATGCGGTGCGGCTGACACCACTCAAAGTGTCCGTCTTTTGTTTCAAAAGGACGTCATTTTAAGTGAAAAACATCAACTGACATACGGAAGACCGACCAAACGCATTCGGATTCTATCGATACTTTAGCACAACGATCCATGGGTCATATGTGACGTGTACAAGTCAACCCCGTCTTAATCTGAGATGTGGTGTGGCCGACACCGCTCTAACTATGTCTCTTTTGTTTAAAATGGACATGATTATAAATGAAAAGAACAACTGGCATACGCAAAACCGACCAAACGCATTCGGAATCTTTTTATAATTTATCACAATGATCCATGGGTCATATGTGACATGTACGAGCCAACCCGGGATGAATCTGAGTCGCGGTGTGGTCGGGATGAGTCTAAGTGTCACTCTTTTGTTTAAAATGGACAACATTTTAGGTACATACGGAAAACCGACCAAACGCATTCGGTTTCCATTTAAACTTTAGGAGAACGATCCATGAGTCATATGTGACGTGTACGAATCAACCCCGCCTCAATTGGAGACGCGGTGTGGTCGGCACCACTCATAGTGTCCGTCTTTTGTTTCAAAAGGACGCCATTTTAAGTGAAAAACATCAACTGACATACGGAAAACCGACCAAACGCATTAGGATTCTGTCGATACTTTAGCACAACGATCCATGAGTCAAATGTGACGTGTACGAGTTAACCCCGCCTCAATCTGAGGTGCGGTGTGGCCGGTATCACTTCAGGTGTATGTATTTTGTTTAAAATGGACATCATTTGAGGTAAAAATATATGGTATAGAAAAAACCGATCATATTATGAATTGAATTTCAGATTCCACGTATAATTGTCATCTAAATTTTAAATTGAATTCTATATGAATTATGTATGTTTATGAATTGTAATTTAATTATGGATTTGTATAGTTTCAGGATCCATTATATGTTAAATGTGTATGAATTTGTTCGTAATTGAATATGTATGTTTTATTTTATTACTGGTACAATAGTTGGATCGAAAATGAGGTGAAAATGAGGTGAAAATGAGGTGAAAATGAGGTGAAAATGAGGCCTGATGACTGGTGGTGATAGACAGGGGACAGGGGCTGTGCAAATTGCAGGGTGCTGCAATTTGCAGCATAGGGTATGCCAACGGTTTCAAACCGTTGGCATATAAGTTTTTAGCATGTCGTTTCCCAACGGTTCTAAACCGTTGGGAAAGACTTCACCAATTCCCAACGGTTTAAAACCGTTGGGAAACTGTTCCACATGGTATATCCCAACGGTTTGGAACCATTGGGAAAATGTGTGGCATTTGGTTTTCCCAACGGTTTGGGAGAACCGTTGGGAAAAACTATCCCAACGGTTCACCCAAACCGTTGGGGTAGGGTAACTTCTATGGGCCTATTGCAACGGTTGAAAGTAAACCGTTGGGAAAACCTTTCCCAACGGCTTACTTCCCAATGGTTATGAGAACCGTTGGGAAAACCTTTCCCAACGGTTTGAGGGGCTTTCCCAACGGTTCTGAACCGTTGGGAAATAGTTTATTTCCAGTAGTGGCAGAGTGATTGCGGGCTCACTGCTGAAGCTGCAGGTATCCAATACCTGCTATATTCAGTTGCACCCTTCCTAGCATGTAACTTGGGGGAGGCTAGCTCCAGTGGTTGATTATTAACATCAACCTCCACATAGCATTTCTCAGGTGCAGGGTTTCTTGTTTTCCCTTGTTCAGAGGTAGCCCTTTTGCATTTGGATTTCAAAGAAATAACAGACTCCATTTTTTCCTTACCCTTTTAACCCTCTGAGGCTTTTAATTTTTGTTATTGCCACATTTCTAGATCAACATCAGCTTGAATAGACAATTCTTTAGCAACCTGACTACCATCTGAATCATTATCAGCATGTTCATCTTCTGAACCAGAATGAGAAGCTTCTTTCCAAGACATGGAGAGGTGTGACTCACTTACAAGATCAGCCCAAGACATTTTTTTTAACCTTGAGCAAACTAACATTAACAGGAGGCAAGGGTGCAACCAACTTTGCCCCCGCCATCATGCCTAATGGGGAATTCAGACCCATCCCTAACCTGGGACTTAGGGGGCTCCTCTAAACCAGCAATACTATGAATATAATTAGTCTGCAGATTCACTTTTTCAGAGGAGTGTTTAGCAGAAGTTCCATCTGGCTCTTTAGTCAGTGTGGTAGAATCAGTTGCTACAATTTTCTTTCTTCTACATTGGCTGGACTCATGCCCCTTTAAGAGACAATTTGAGCAAAATGTATTACTTCTACAATTAGAGATCAGGTGGCCTATAATACCACAAATAGTGCAGAAAGGAGGAGTTCTTTCATATTCAATTCTCAAATTGACCTCATCTTTCAAGGTTGAGAGAATTACATGGTCAATTAGAACAACACTTAGATCAAATTCTACTAGAATTCTTGCAAAGTGACCAAAAGTTTCCATTTCCGTTTCATTATCCATACAGATTGGGATACCTATAGCCGAAGTTATGTCATAGAGAATTTCCGGGTGCCATAGTACCCAACTTAGTCCATGTACTTTAACCTAGACCTGAGCACATGTCTCTTTAAAACCATTGAGGTTAAAATTAAGATTCCAGTCATGAATTCTAAGAACACCTGGTTTGAGATTAATCGACCCAACACCCCAAGCAATCCCTTTTAACTCAGCAGATGGGAAGAGGACGTGGAAGAAACCGCGACCTAAGGACACACATTTGAAGTCGGAAAACCCCCAAATCATAGCTAATCTAGAAACCAAATCAGAGACCCTCCACGGCTTCATACCCTTCGACAGTGAAATACGTGCAATAAAAGAAAACTTACAAATCTCAATTCTCTCAGAAATAGCTCCATCGGAGGCTAAGACGTGTGTCGTTGAACCTTTTCTAATGATCCGCTAGCCAATCCAATCCTTGAGGAATGCAAATGAAGCCCCTGAGGAACCAGCGTGCGGAGTAAAAACTTTTGTGGAATCATTGTCTTGGACCACAGAAATCGTCTCATGTCTTTCGACGTGATGATTGGGCAAATATGAACACAGGTTGAGGCTACAGGGATGGTCGCAGCTGCCGCATGCTCCAAGATGGATTTGAGATGAAACCAATTCCAAGAGATACAGAGGTGGACAGGTGGAAAGCTATAAACATGAACCCAAAAGGTTCAAGGTGTTTCTTCCCTAGGTCAGGGTTAGTTTGTTAACCGCTAGATAAACTAACCATTAGAAAATCTCATGATCATTCCATTTGCTTTATTTTATTTCTGTCAGTTGCATGGTTTATCATTATGGATGTGTTGTCATGATCACATAATTAATGAAATTAAACAAGCATGCAAGATGGAACTAAAATAAACCAAGCTTATGCATAAATATTATCAAGACATGGTTAATCACTTAAATAAGTTCCACTTAATATTAACAAGCATGCGATAATGATAATAATAAATTCACGCATAAGAGATAAAAATCCCTCAAATAAAATATTAAGTCAGACCAAGTCTTATGTTACTTGATTAAGGAAAAAACTCAATAAAACTATGTGTTTGACCAACCCTTGTTGGGACACTTACTTTTATACAGGAATCCCTTATGAAAGGTTTTAGGTTTAATTAACCATATTACATCAAGAGGAGTATCCCTTGCTAGACTTGGTGTAATATTGGAGGTAAGAGTTGAGGAAATCCAAAGTCCGGATTTTAGGATTGGGGAGTCCACTCAACAGATCAAGGAGCCACAAGCCCGCAGTTGGCAAAGACCTGCCTACATAAATACCTTCAAATAGCTTGACCAACCCTTGTTGGGGTTATGTGAAGGAGAATATGGATCCTTGCCACTAGTATGTCATAACAATTGGACATTCTGAGTTCAATGGTGAGGTTCATTGAGACTTGATAAAATAGTGTGAGACTTAATAAAATTGATTTATTATTTCTCATAAAAATGTAGTCAAGAAAGTACTAATGATCTGCTCTTTTAATTGTAGAATAAAAATGAAAATCTCATCAACCACACTATCCCTGTGATCAATTCTATATAAAGACAACATCCTCACAGGTAGTAACTTCCAGAAATGGTTTAGATGTCTTTGGGTTATCCTACGCCATGAACGAAAGTCTTACGTATTGGAGTCAGCATTACCTGATCTGCCTGCCAAAGAAGCGAGTGATGAGGATTTCCTGGTATATGAGAAAAATATGAACGACATGGTCAATGTTCAATGTTTGATGTTATCAACAATGTCTAGTGATCTCATGAAGTCTCATGAAAACATGGATGCTTATAACATGCTCGAGCACCTCCGTGGTCTTTACCAAGAGAGAGCAAGATAAGAAAGGTTTGAGATATCCAAGGCACTCTTTCGGAGTAAGCTTGGAGAGGGTGCCCTATCTGGGCCTCATGTAGTCAAGATCATTGGATATATTGAGCGCCTGGAGGTTTTAGGGTTTAAACTCCCTAAAGAACTGGGCACTAATCTCATTCTCGCATCACTCCCTCAGAGCTTCTCCAACTTTGTTGTCAATTTCAACATGAACAACATTGAGAAGTATCTATCTGATCTTCTTATCCCCATTCACTAAGTGGAAAAAGATATGAAGAGTGAAAAGCCTTATGTCCTTATGGTGAATAAGAGGAAAGGGAAGGTGAAGAGCTTTAAGCTCAAAGCTTCTTCACGACCTTCCAAGAAAAAGAAGATCAAATGGGAGGCAAGGGAACATGAGGCTGTTTGTTTTTCATGTGGTAAGAAAGGCCACTGGAAGAAGAACTACACTCAACCTAAGAAGCAAGGGGAAGCTCCAGGTGCGTTTGTTATCGAATGCAATCTATTTATTTCTACAAAGTGGGTATTAGATACAACTTGTGGTTCTCACATATGTATACAAATACATAGACCAAGTAGATTAAAAAAGATTGACTGAGGGGAGGTAGATCTATGAGTAGCCAATACAGGCAGACTTGTTGTGGTAGCTGTCGAGGACTACCACCTCACATTGCCAACTGAGATGATCTTGGTGTTAAAGGGTTGTTATTATGTGTCATTTGTTATTAAAAAATTATTTCTGTATCTAGATTAGATACAGATGGATTCTTTTTTAAGTTTGGAAATGAATGTTGCTTATTTTACAAAGATAACATTTGTTTTGGTAGGGCACATTTATACAACAGTCTTTACGTGTTGGATTACACAAACCAAGTGATGGAAATCGATAACAAATATGATTCACATGACTCATACCACACCCAAATTTGGCATCACTGGTTAGGTTATGTAAATGAGAAACACTTGACAAAGTTACATCAAGATGGATATTTAGATTCTTTCAAACTAAAACCACTTGGCGTATGTCATGCATGTTTACAAGGAAAAATGACCGAAGCCCCATTTAGTAGAAAATGTGAAAGGGATAAAGTGCTTCTTGAATTGGTTTATACCGATGTGTGTGGACCATTTCCAGTTGAATCAAGGGGAGGGTACTCATACTTCATAATTCTTATTGATGATTTTAGTAGATATGGATATATCTACTTAATGGGGTATAAGTTGGATTCTTTTGATAAGTTCAAAGAATACAAGAATGAAGTTGAAAACCAGCTTGGTAAGAAGATTAAGAAACTCCACTCAGACTGAGGTAGATAATATCTTAATCAAGACTTCATTGATTACTTACGGGAGTTTGTGATCCTATCCCAACTCACTCCTCCTTACATGCCCTAGTGGAATGGTGTGAGCGAAAGGAGAAACCGCACCTTGTTGGACATAGTGAGATCAATGATGAGTCATGCGAGTCTTTCATTATCCTTTTGGGGATATACGTTATAAAAAAGGACGCACATACTAAACCAAGTACCAACTAAATCGATAAATGGTATTCCATACGAGTTCTGGAGTGGAAAGAAATCCATGTTATCGAATTTACATGTGTGGGGGAAGCGATGCGTTTGTTAGGGCATCTTCAGGTAACAAACTTGCACCTTAAGGCACAAAGTGTACCTTTATAGGATACCCCAAGAAAACAAGGGGATATTACCTATACAACCTCTCATACAAAAAGGTTATAGTGGAAAGACACATCATATTCCTTGAAAGAGAGCACATCTCCAAAAGAGATAGTGGGAGCAAGATAGATTTCGATGAAGTTGTGGCTCAAGGTACACAAGAGTGGGTACAGGTAATATTAAGCTGAAGAGGCATGACAATGACTCCATACACATACATGACTGACCTAATCGCCGATGCATTTGTTAAGGCCTCTATACACATATACTATAACGAGACATGTCATATTGAAAAAAAAGGATTTTCTTATTATATAATGATATATTCATATACATAGATACACATTATATACATACACATACACACATACACACACATAGAAATACATGTACACATTCATACATATACATACACGTACACACACATATACAAATACACATACACATACACATACACAAACACATGCACACACATACACATACACACACACACACACACACACATACACATACACATACACATACACATACACATACACATACACACACAATTACATACACGTACATACACATACACAGGAACGGCCCGGTAAATTCCATTGCCCCAGACTAGAAGAAGAAATTTTACCCTAAAATGCATTAAGAGCTACAATGAAATGGTGAATTTTTTTCCCTTTCCTTTGTATTTTTTCCCTTTCTTGTCTGTTGCCCTAGCTCGGGGGCTCGTGGGGCTTTCCCTAGGGCTGACCATGCACATACATAAACATACATATGCATACATATGCATACATACACATATCACATAAAAATACACACACACACACATACATATACATATATATACACATACATACACACATACCCACATTCAGACATAGAGGTACATCCACATAGATACACATACATACATACATGCATAATCATACATGCATACATACAGGCACATATAAATATACACATACACAACACATACATTTATATACATAAACATGAACACACACACACACAACACACACATACTACACATACAAAAACATATATACACACAAACATATGCATACATACATGCACATACATATGTACGCATACATCCACATACATATACATGCATGCACATACATACAAAATATATGTGTATATTTTATTTTATTTAATATGAATATAAATATATAAATTCAAATTATTATGTTTAAATAAATATATATTCATTTATATATTTATATAATTGTTTAAATAAAATATTGATATATTATATTTATATATACATATTGTAATTAATGTTGATTAATATAAATTTGATAATTTTTTATGTATAAATTTTTTAAAATAAGATTTTAATAATTTTTTTATAATAATATAGTTATATAAATTATATTTAGATATTATATTTACATATATATACTTATTGATATATAAATATATATAAATATTTATCAACTCTAACAAAAAGTGATGATACATGAAATCCTTATCAGTGATAGTGATAAAAGAGCGCCAATAAAGGCCTTTCACAAGTGCTTTTAGCATTGATAATGGTTTCATTTATCCATGTTTTTTATTAGAGTGGATAAAGAGCTCCCCTGTGTCGGTGTTTTTTTAGCATCAATAAAGTGCAGTGGTGAATAAAGTGGGATTTGTTGTAGTGAGTATTAGCGGCTACTGTTAGGGGTTGCTAATATATATTATGTAATGAGTATGAGCGGCTGTTAGTGGCCGCAGATGAATTTTAGCAATTGTCATGTTATGACAATCATCATTGGTGGTCGCTAATATTGTTGTCAAAATGTGGTTGATTGCGTAGTGAAAAAAGATTTAGCAACGGTCAAAGGCGGTCACTAATGTCTTTTTTCCTACTATTGAAAGCAAACATTTTTCCAAACAAGTGCTTTGTGTTTAAAATTTTAATGAAAACAATTTCTTATAGTCTTTGGTAAAAACCCAATTCCACATCGGTTTCCCCAAGGAATTGTGGGTGACATACAAGATTGGATGAGCTACTCCTCCTATCACCTATTGGTTTTAAGAGGTACCCCTAGAAGTGCTTGTGTGTCAAACCTGATTAAGTGGATTATCGTTGAAGGAGGTCTAGATGTGTGATTTATTGTTTTGGGGGGTATTTAAAAAAAAACTGGGTACAACTGCGAAAGCGGCACACGACGCAAGGAAGAAAATTACATTAAATCGCAAGTCCGGGTTAGAATTTTTGAATGGAACTACACCTTCAACCCTCATGCTTTCAGGAACAATTCGGCTCAAATTTGGGTTAGACTTCACGGGTTGAGCTGGTTTTTTTGGCACCCAAAGATACTAAACGATTTGGTATCCTGCATTGGTACTCCTCTCAAAATCGACCAGCATACCTTAAATGCGGAGATTGGCTTGTATGCTCAGGTTATGGTTGAGGTTGATTTGGATTCAAAGCTACCGGAGGTCATCTTCTTCAATGCCAAAGATTACAAAACAGGGGTTCGGATTGAGTTTGAGCACAAGCCGCCGTTTTGTGACCTCTGCAAAATAGTGGGTCACTCTTTGATGAATTGTAGAGTTATGAAAAGTCAGATTTCTAAGCCAAAGGATGATGGCTGGACTGAAGTTCGTAGAGATAAAAAAGGGAAGGGTACTCGTGTCGAGAGAGCCGAACCCCCTAGGAAGAAATTGGAAAAATGGGTCAAAAAGACATCCCAGGTTGGGGAGTCTTCGGGTTTGTCCTGGGCTATGATGGTGGAGGAAGAGCAGGGAATCAACTTGGAACAATTTGAAAATCCAGTCATTGATGCATGTGAGCAGGTACATGAAACATTGGCTGTAGAGGGATGTGGGCAATTGACTCCATCAGATTCTTGTCATGAAAATGCTGCTACTCAATGTGATACTGCTCGACCTGTTCTACCCAGTATTTCCCCCGATGGAAAGCAACAGGATCAACCTGAAGAAACCATAAATAATGGACAAGTTGTTGAGGGAAGTCTTCCTGTTGATGCTGTTTCTGTTAGGGGGGCTGGACATTATATTGAAAAATTCATGCCCCAAGACACGACTCACAAGAAGGCAGTTGTCTGCGGGTCTGAGGAGATTATAAATCTGCATGTTGATACCGCGGGTATGACAACTCTCTCTTGAAAACACTCAATCAACGAAAAAGGTGTTGCATTGAATGTGCAGGTGCCACAGACGGAGGCTGCTATGGAAAATGCCCCGCGCAAGGAGCACCCTGCCTTGAAGGAGGTGCATACTGCTGAGGGAGGTGATCCAGTTGATGTTGATCCTGTCTTGGGCACGGGACATTCTACTGAACACAGGAAGGATTTACTCTGCAGGTCTGAGGGAAGCATACCTCCCCAAGGTGAAAGCTCAGGTAAGATCCTCCAATCATGTAAAGATTCATCCAAAGAGAAATGTGTGGCATTGAAAATGCAGGAGACGTCGGTTGTTCAGCACCCACTGGATCCTGCTTTGGACAATGACTCTCATAAGGTACCCCCTTTTACAGATTTACGGGACACCTCCATAGACACATCAATAAATGCTGAAAAAATGGAAACTATACAGCCCACATTGGGTGTTGTTTCTACTTACAACTCTGCTGTTTCTGTTTTAGATAAGCAGGAAATGAAATCCACTCCGGCTACTTCACGCATTGTCACTAGATCCAAGAAAAAGAAGGGCTCCGGTGGAGCTAAAAAGAAAAAGGGAGGTTCTGCCTCCAAAAACAGGTTTTAATGGATTTATTTTTCTGGAATTGTCAGGGAATTTCTAATCCTGAGACTTTTAATGTTTTGAAAAGATTCCTCTTAACTTATCGTCCAAATTTTTTTGCCATTGCTAAACCAAAAACCGATTTCTCCTTGAAAAATAGGCACATTTGTACTCATGGTTATATCTTTTTAGGTGCTTTCAAGGAAGGTAATAGTGTGGATTTTCTGTGCGTTTTTTATCATAACTCTTTACAGAATGTTAATATTATTAACAACACTGAGCAGTCGCTAACTTGTGATTTTCTGCTAAATGACACTCATATTTTTTGTACCACGATTTATGCCAAAAATAGATATCAAGAGAGAAGGCCCCTCTGGAATGATCTTTATGGGCTATCTAACACAATTCAGGACCCCTAGTTTGTGTTGGGAGACTTTAACACAATTCTTTCACCTAGTGAAAAAATTGGTCCGTCCCACTCATCCATTTCCTCTAAAGATTTTAGAACTACAATTGACGATTGTAATATTATAGAGGTTAACCTTACTGGGGCCAAGTACACATGGTATAGAAGGCACTATAATAGGGTAGTTGCCAGTAAATTGGATAGGGCCTTCACAAATATGGGTGCTCTGGACACCAGGGACACCATTTCTAGCACCACCCTGCCCAGACTCAATTCGGACAATCATCCTATTATTATAAATTTTGTTGCTAAATGAGCTAACACTACTGGAAAAAAGGCCTATACCCACGGTTCAAAACCGTGGGGATAGCCCCCAAAACCGTGGGCTGAAACGGCGTCGGGATAGAGGTCTTGACCTATACCCACGGCAGCGTGGCAAGGGAGTTTTTCCCACGGTTTGAAAACCGTAGGAAATATATCCGTTTCATTTTTAAAAAAACGCGTTTCGTTGGAATTTTAAAAACCCACATACAGCAGGTTTCGAACCCTGGACGCAAAGACTCCAAGCGACCCGCAAGACCAACCGAGCTACTGTCTTTACTTGTAATACTAATATATATTTATAAATATATATAAATATAATTAACATCACGTTTTCAAAAATATTCTGCCCCCGGGTTTCGAAACCGCGTCTCCTACCGTGCCCCGGCCAAGCACCGCAGCAATGACCAACCGAGCTACCTTCTAATTCCTTATAAACCGTATACATCTTTATATATATATTAATATTAGTTCTGTTATGAAAAATAAATGCCGGTGGGAATCGAACCCGGGCTTCATGCAGAATCTCCTGAGAGCCCCGAACAAAGGGACCGACTGGGCTAAGGCATTTTATTGTCAATTCAACATATATTTTTATATTTTTATTTATATTAATAAAAATCGTGTTCCCGCCAATTTATACCCACGGTTTTGAAAACCGTGGGTATAGGTCTTCTGGAAAACTCTACCCCCACGGTTTGGCCAAAACCGTGGGTATACACCTTCAAAAAAAACACCTATACCCATGGTTCTTCAAAACCGTGGGTATAGGTCTTCAAAAATAATCTATACCCACAGTTTTGTGCAAAACCGTGGGCATATGGGTACCGTATACCCACGGTTTTGTGCCAAACCATGGGTATAGGTCCGTTTTCCAGTAGTGTAAAACATTTCTTCCCTTCAGATTCAACAATGCTTGGTCTACTGATCTAGAATGTTCTAACATCATAAAAAAGTGTTGGAACTCTATGAATCATCTCAATGATGCCTTTGCTTATGTTACCAAGCTAAAGCACCTTAAAGTCTGTCTCAAAAATTGGTGCAATGAAAAATATAAACAAATGGACAAAGATATTTCGAACCTTGAACAGGAACTTATTCAAATTCAAATAGCCTCCACTAACTCTGATATCTCTTTAGACCCCCAGAATGAACTTAATATTTCCATGAAATTAAACACTCTTCTCACTCTTAAGGATAACCTTCGTAAAAAAAGTTTCAAAGATAAATGGCTCTCTGATGGGGATAGAAATACCAAGTTCTACAACTCGCTCCAAAGAATCAGAAAAGCATGTAGGCCCCTTTCTCTTCTCAGAAGCAAGGATGTTCTCATTGACTCAGAGGAGGGCATTGCGAACCATGTAGTCTCGTACTTTGAGAATATCTTCAATGGTCCAAATACCAACAAAGACCTCTTACCTGAAGTCATTCCGAATATGGTTACTGATGAAGACAATATCTATCTCCTTAGCATCCCTTCTGACCATGAAATCAAAGTCACTGTTTTTAGTCTCAACTCTGACAGCGCCTCGGGCCCTGATGGTTTCAACAATGGTTTCTTTCAACAATACTGGGAGGTAATTCACACTGATGTTTGCAAGATTGTCCGAGCCTTTTTCGCTAATGGTCACCTCCCACATGGGCTAAATGCTCAATTCATCACTCTAATTCCTAAAGTGGACAATGCCTCTGAAATCCATCTTTTTCAGCCTATTGCTCTTCTAAATACCAATTACAAAATCATTACTAAACTGCTTGCGAATAGACTTTCAACTTTATGCAATAAAATTGTTTCCTGGAATCAATTTGGTTTTATCAAGGGAAGAAATATACAAGACTACATCTGCTTGGCCTCTGAATGTACCAACACCCTCAATAAAGCTGTCAGAGGAGGAAACATTGTCATTAAACTTGATATTAGAAAAGATTTTGATACCATTGATTGGGGTTTCATTTTCAAAGTGCTTCAGTCCTTTGGTTTCAACGCTTCTTTCATCAATAGAATAAATTCTTTATTCAATTCGGCCTCTATCTCGGTCCGAGTCAATGGTTCCCCTAAAGGTTACTTCAAATGCACAAAAGGTGTAAGGCAAGGTGATCCTCTTTCGACCATTCTCTTTGCCATTGCCGAGGATTATCTTAGTAGACTGCTCGCCCTCCTTGTGAATCAAAACAAGCTAATCCTCATTCAGGCTGCTAGAAACTTATCTGTACCTACACATCTGCTATATGCTGATGACATCATTTTATTCATAAAAGGAGACAAGAAGAATATTCAAATTTTAAAAAATATATTGTCTCACTACGAAGATGTTTTGGTCAATCTATTAACTGGAGCAAGTCCTATGTCTTTTTTGGGAAAATTTTTTATTCTTCTAGAAAAAATAGTATTATAGACAGTCTAAGCATTAAAGAAGGTTCTTTCCCTTTTACCTACCTTGGAGTTCCTATTTTCTGGGGAAAACCTAAATCCATGTACTTTACCAACGTGATGGATCAGATCATCAAGCAGCTATCCTCCTGGAAAGGAAAGTCCCTTTCGATGGCGGGCAGAATCTGCCTTGTGAAATCCACCATTGTATCCAAGATGGTTTATTCGTTGATGATTTACAAATGGCCTACTGGTCTTTTAAAAAAAATCAACACGTACATCAAGAACTTTGTTTGGTCTGGCAATATTCATGAAAGGAAATTTGTTACCGTCCCCTGGACCACTTGGTGCAAACCTCTTGAAAAAGGTGGTCTTGGCATAAAAAATCTAAGTCTTTTTAATGATGCCCTCTAAGCCAACCTCACATGGAGGATTATTCATACTAACTCTGAATCTATTGTCTTTCTAAAAAAGATATTTCTCTCTAAGTTAAAAAAGGGCATTTTGAGCTACATGAATTCCTCTATCTGGCCCTCGATCAGGCAATCTTTTGCCAATATTATGGCTAATTCTAGATGGATGATTAGTATGGACTCTACCCTGAATTCTTGGCTTGATAATTGGACTGGAACCCCCCTAATCTCCATGGTCTCTCCTAATTCTTTACCGGATAACACTAACGCTACTAGAAAAGATGCCACTCATTCTTGTATCTCCAATTTGCCTGCGAACATTATGCAAGTGGTGGATAGCTACATCTTTACGACTTCCGATGACTTCCTTTGTTGGGAGCCCACCCACAATGGTATTCTTGATTCTAAAAACTTCTATAAGCACAAGGTTACTAATTCTGATATTGATTTTTATTGGCTGAAAGCCTTTGACAAACCCTGGATTAAACCCTCAAGACTTACTCAAATTTGGAGAGTTGCCTACAATCGTATCCCAACTGAGGTGTGTCTCCAGTCTTTTGGAATCCAACTTGGCTCCATGTGTCCTTTCTGCCACCAGCATAGAGAAGATACTAATCATTTGTTCCTATCTTGTGCTACTGCCTCTGCCCTGTGGAATTATACTTCTGACATTTTTGGCTGCAGATGGATTCTTACTGACGCCCTCAACCTGCAATTAAGAAGATGTGTGGATCTTGATTGCTCACAACAAATCAAGAACCTCTTCCTCACTGTAGTTGCAGAACTCCTTCATGTGATTTGGTACGATAGAAATGCTATTATTCACAACAACTCCTCTTCTAATCTCAATGCAGGTAAGATACGAATTCTCATTGCCATTAGGGATGCTGCTTCGATTCAAACAGCTACTTGTGATAACACTGTTGGTGATTTTGAGATTCTTCGGCGGCTTAAGATTGATGGTATCTACAAACAGCCGAGGCGCACTTTTGAAGTTTTTTGGCAAGCTTCGATTTCAGGATGGATAAAAGTGAATGTGGATGGTGCTTCTAAAGGAAATCCGGGACCTGCGGGATGGGGTGCGATTTTCAGAGACCACCTTGGTCGGTGTCTGGGCTGCTGCTATGGAAGCTGTGGTACTGCTTCAGCTCTTGAGGCAGAAATGATGGGTGTGATACACACCGTCAGCTTTGCCAATCAAAAGGGCTGGAACAATATTTGGATTGAAAGCGACTCAACCACTATTATACATGCTATTTGGGAGGGTGTGGTGTATCTTGCATGGCCTCTGACCACTTGATAGATGAATTGCATTGATTCGCTTATAGGGACCAATTACATTGCCACGCACGCCTTTCGGGAAGTGAACATGGTTGGTGATGGTCTTTCTAATAAAGGAATAAGCCATGTCATTACATGGAAGGACGTCTTTCCAGTTGAGCTTATTCCCTCTTATGATAAAGATTGTAATAAGATCCCTTTTTTCATACTCATGTAGTTCTTTCTTCTTCTGATAAAAAAAATTTGACATATAAGCTTGGATGAACCACTCCTCTCACCAATTAATTTTAGGATGAAACTCCTAAAAGACTTATGTGTTTGGCCTCAAAGGTGAACCGGATCCCAACAAAAGTGATCTCCTTTATATGCAAAAACAGTCTTATTTCAATAAATAATTCACCCAAACTAGTATTTCTGAATATTACTTATATTATTTCTTATATATGAGAAATAGCCCTCTCACTAAGAACATGGTGTGCGCTAGAGGTTGGTGCACATTAAAAATGTTGAAGGTGGTCAAACGGTACAACGGTGATGCGCTAGTCTTGTTCAGCCCTTTGGTATTGTTAACTTTCTTTCTCATCTCATTCTTTTATCGATATCACCTCATCCTTCTATCTTCAAATTGCGTGACAAATTCTAAAAATACAAAACCTCAGGCTTGTATGATACTTACTGACTTGAGCAATAACATGTGATTGATTTTGCATTTTAGTTGTTGTATATTAACATTTGAACATTTTAGAATTTCATTTTTTTAAAGCATTCTTTTTAGTTTATTGAATTTAAAACATGCTCTCCGTTTCAAGTATAGTTTTAGTGAGACGCTTGGTTTTTATATTGTATTAATATGGTTTATCTTTTCTCTCACTTGCATAGAGAAGTGGGGATGGAATCATTTGATCTTTTATACTAATGGGGCGCACAACGCGGCGAATGGAGGCTTCATTTTTTAAAGTGCGGCATCGAAATATCTGCGCATGATGTATGTATCCTTTGACATATTTACTTTAAGAATCGGCTTTTTATGTAAAAACTAACGTTAAAGTTACTTTTTTCGTCAACTCTATCTGTCACTTATCCAAACCAAGTGTACTGGCACATCAAATTTATAAAAGCTTTTTTCACTAAGTGGGACCGAATGGAGACAAAGGTAGAGGATACCCACATGGTGTCGACATGGGTTTGTGAAAGCGTGAGGATCGAAGCAGGTGGTATGGAGAGGATCTACTCACGCCCCACTCTTATATTTATATTTATAAATATAAATATAATTATACAATCATAAATCTAGATTTATATAGTTATATATAAATATATCAGTATATTTAATAAATTTATTTATCACATTTGTAAATATGTATTGATTTATAATAAAAGTATAATAAAATAAATATATAAATATAATAAATATTAAATTATAAAAATTATATAATTTAAAATACAACAAATTCATAATTATAATTAATACATAATTATAATATATTTATTATAAATATATATTTAATATAATTAAAATTATCTATATATATTAATCATATATTTAATATATAATTATAATAAATATGTAATTAAAAATATAATAAATATATAATTACAAATATAATAAACATATAGTTATAAATATAATAAATATATGATTATAGTAATTATATAATTATAATAAATGTGTAATTATAATAATTATTTAGTATTTAATAAGGTTTATTTATATAAATATAAATAATTTTAATAATGTATATATATATATATATATATATATTTTAAAAAGGTACGGTCAAAGCCCATAGAATAAATAAAAAACAGTACAAAGAAGTGAAAGGATGAGGTCAGACAGAGTCATTGCCCTCATCAAAGATACTAAAGACCAAATTTTTTCCTAATCTTAGAGCCAATCTTTTTCTCTTCTTCTAGAAGGTCATTCCAATTTATACTTCGTCCTCGCCCGCGACCTCGACCTCTAGAGTAGCTCTCTTCTAATCTTCTTGCCTGTTGAAGGAGGCTTTCTATGTCTGTGCCACCAGAGTTTTAGTTTGTTGCCGAGAGTCATCCGGTAAGTCCTTTCCCGAGTCAAAAACATCACACACAGAGGAATAGTTCACCTTATTATCATGCATCACATTGTCCCTCAAAGTGTCAACTCCTTGATCATCAAGGGACAACACATCTGCAACTTTGCCAGCATCCTCATAAAGTGGTGGCACACCACCATGAGCAGTGCCTTGGGGTAAAGCCACCGCATCCAATGGGGAAGGAGGAGATAACTGATAGTTCTCAATGCAAATGGGAGCAACATTTAAAGTGGAAACCAGTATGGCAGGTTCAGACTGATCCTTGTTGAGGGATTGGACATAAGATAAACTCTGTGTATGTGTTACCTTTACAGTGCCATGCTCATCAATGCCGCAGTAGAATTCTGTGTCACTACGAAATGAAAACAACTCCATTTTACTAGATTCTCCCACATCACTTTACACACCAATGGAATGCACAACATCATTATGGATGGGGTCCTTGGATTATTTGGGAACAACCAACTGAAAACCGTCATTATCAATCATTTTTTTCTTACCTTTTCTTTTAGTGTTGACAGTCAATTCCTGCCTCAAATCAAAATCCACTCCTTGAACTTTTGCCTTAAGATTTGAATGTTTCTTCTCTTCCTCCAAATCAATGTATGTCCATGAAGCATACTTAACAGTCCATGCTTCAATGTTATGTTATGTGCCATGCTCACAGGGTGGTTTATTGACAACCACATGCCCATTTAAAAAATTGGAGATAGCTCTATAAGTTCTATTTGTGTGAGCAGATAACATTCCAGGGATTGCTGGAACCCCATTACCAGTCCCTTGTTTTCACAATATCTACAAAAGAGGCATTCCCAACCTTCTGGTTTTTATCAGCAGTGATTTTGCGCCGGTACTCTTGTTTTTCCTTCATGGGACCACGCCATCTTGATTGGTATGTGTTGGACTCACCTGTTTTGATAATCCCAAATTATGTTTAAATAATTGACCATGATATATTAAGCCATTTGCTAACCCTTTTTAATATGTATTTATATTGTTTATCCTGAACAATTTGTATTCTTAGTCTCATGAATTTGTTGCACCAGCTTACAGTTTACATTTATCTAAATATAAGTTCACTGTTAAAGGCTACTGGTAAGAGCCTTCTGTTCAAGTTCACCATTATAGCTCACTGTTACTCTAGGTCACTGATCCTAGAGGGTTACTGTTGAAGATCTACTGTCACTGATATACCGGTACAAGGTTACTATCACAAGTCTACCGTTGATCTGCTTATCAAAGCTCACAGACAAAGAGTCACCGTCACAAGGTTACTACTGTGGCAAGGCTTCTGTTAGAAGTTCACTGTCAGACTCTTTCTCAAGTCTTCTGCTGAGAGCATCACTATTCAAGTCTACAGTTGGACATGTCTACAGTTAGTAGAAGGCTACCGCTAGACAACTCCTACTGTCGAGATAGTCGACTGTTGTTCAAAGTCTACTGATGGACATATTCCAATGTTAATGAAATTACCTATTGAGATAAGTCTACCGGTGGAAAGGTCACTGTTGCAATAGTCTGATGTTACAGACCTATTGATGAAGTCCACTGATGAGGAGCTACTGTTACATAGAGTAACACCCACCGTTACAAGACATCCACTGACACAAAGTCCACCGTTACAAGCCTACAGACAGAGAGCCTACCGATGAAGCTCACAGTTGAATAGTCTACCGATGAAGTCCACAATTGAAGAGACTACCGTTGAAGTCCACCGTGTGACATGCATCTGCTACCAGTCTAATGATATTCTATTATTTTCTTCACCAATTTTATTATTACTATCATAATGGTCATGTCTGGACAAATTAATGCACCTGACATTATTTAATGATATTTGCAGGCACATCAGGAAACAGTACGATGTACGAGGAAGACCACACGTGGTTGAAACATTTCTCTTATCGGCCCCTGCTGAACCAAATGAAAAAGCTGTATATATGTATGAGTAAAGACAGACATAAAAGATAGGTGTGGACATATTGAATATACACACATAAGAGAGAAACATACAACATCTGAAGAAGAACACTCAAGCACTCATTCAGAGGAACATAGAGCTTCACAAAGATATATTGAAAGAACCCTTTTCAAGCTGTAGTGGTGTGCTACAAAGATCTTTAAACCCAAGAAGCTGATCATCTCTACATCTGAAAGTCAGAACCTGGAAGTTGCGACACTCGGTTTTGGAGGCAACTTGTAGAGAAGGACCAAAACTTCATTTCCTTCATTCCAACGAGTCCAGAGCTGATCTGCCAACACAACAGAGCATTCTAAACTTATCCCTACTATCTTTAGCTCTATTGTGTATAAGTATTTTACATTTGTGAGCAGTGTGTCTGTGTTACACACACCGACTCTTGTGCTTGAACTGAGGGATACTGAAAATACTCATACCAAACTTTCTTTACATTTGCTTCCCACACATAACTGTGGAAGAAGCCAAGTGTGGCTTGATAGTTTATTTTTCCCACGTATAACTGTGGTAGAGGTTACAAAATCTGGACAGTTTGTGAAAACTGTTGTAAAGCCAGATACAGGCTGTTTATCACTTTTTAATATAATTGCTTGGTGGCAGGTGATCACCAAGTGGAGAGGACTAGGTCTTGACTTAAGACTGAACCTCTTGTTTAAATTGTTGTGTTCATCTCTCCATTACTCTGTTTTACATTTATTCGTTGTGCTTATATTAGCAAAGACAGAAATCTGTTTTTACATTTACTCTGATAGTTAGTACTGGTTAGTGTGTATATGTGATTCGTTTAGTAAACTTGTTTCAAAAGTGGAATTAGTTCTCATACTGATTTTACTGAGGAGTAATCAACCTTTGAGAAACCTGTTGAACAATAAGTTACTTATATCTCTACTGCCTTAATTGACTGAGCCATTTTAATTTGGGGGATTTTAATCCTAAAATTTTTTAACAAAAATTTTAATTGGAACTCAATTCACCCCCCTCTTGAGTATCCACTCCGACCAACATTTGGTATCAGAGGGAACATTCTTATTTATAAAAAGTTTTCAAAGCCTCTATTTTTCAAACTGTGATTTTAGTGTTATCTTAAAGATCTTAAATTTCTGTTAGTTCTAAATTTTATCTCTTTAATATTTTTTTTAAAATCTAGTTATGGAAAATAGACTAGAAGGTTCTGCTACTAACATTCCACCTTTATTTAATGGTGTGAACTATTCTCAATGGAAAATTAAAATGAAAATTTATTTGGAAAGTATTGGTTTTGATATTTGGTCTGCTATAGAATCAGAATATGAGATCCCCAAAACTGCTAGATGTACCTGGGATGATGCTACAAAGTCTGACTACAACAATAACTGTAAAGCTATGAATTCCCTTTACTGTTCTTTAGGAGATGAGGAATTTAACCGAATTTATGCATGTAAAACAGCTCATGAAATCTGGGACACCTTGGCTGTTTCTCATGAAGGAACAACCAACGTGAAAGAAATGAGATTAAATACTTATACTATTAAATATGATAATTTTAGGATGAGACCTGATAAACCCATTTCTGACATGTACCTCAGGTTTAATGATATTGTCAACACCATGAGTTCACTGGGAAAAGCTGTTCCAGGGAAGGAGGAGATCATGAGAATATTGAGATGTTTTCCAGACAGATGGAGAGGCACTTCTGTGTCTATCTGAGAGTCATGTGACATCAGCAAGATACCTGTTAAGGAGTTGATTGGTAAATTAATGATGTATGAAGAAGAACTGAAGGTGAACAAATAAGAAGATGACGAACCTAAGAGAAAATCCGTAGCATTCAAGTCTACTTCTTCAAAGAGAAAAGACAAGGATAAAATACATGTACTTACTAAAAGTTCAACTAACGAAGATTCAGATTCAGAAAGTGATGAAGAAATGGCTCAAATAGCCAAGAGATTTAAGAAGTTCTATAGGAAGAATACGTTTTTCAGAAAACCAAACTACAAGGGTAAGTATGATCAACAAAGTAAGTGGAAGAAGGATTGGAAGAAATCTGATAAGGAATATGATATAGTCTGCTATGAATGCAAGAGGAAAGGACACATCAAGGCTGATTGCCCGAAGTTAAAATTCAAAAAGAAATATGATTATAAGGTAACAAGTTATAAAAAGGCTATGAAAGAAACCTGGAGTGCTTTGGAAGACAGTTCGAGTGAATCTGATGCTTTGGACTCAGAACAGAACAAACATGCCAATCTGTGTTTTATGAAAGAGACATCCGAGGTAACAATTGATTCCCCTGTGCATAATACTAATTATTCTGGGAATGAAAGTGACTCTCATAATAATGAAGATATGACTAAGGAAGAATTATTTGAATATTGTGAAATGCTTGAGGACACTTTTAATGAACTCAAGGACAAATATAAGTCATTAAAAAGACAGCATGCTTTAAATGCAAATTACAAGTCAAATCTGGACATAGAAAAAGAGAAATTTTCTACACTGCTAAAGGAAAATAAAGAGTTAAAATTATCTAATGAACAATTAAGAAAGGATATTGAGAAGTTCAATGCTGGTAGGGATACCTTGACACAGTTTCTAGGAAAACATATTGCTCCAAAATATACAAATGGTCTAGGATATCAGCCTGGACAGAGACAAATTAAAAAAACCAAATTTGTTCCAAAATCTGGACAGTTCACTGCTAGTTCTGGACCATCTTTTGAGAAACAATTTTCTAAAGGACCTAATAAAGTATTTATGTCTCAAAATGTGTTTTTTGATCTTAGAAAACCTTTAAAGCAAATATGGGTTCCCAAAGTTTTACTTGCTAACCTATCTGGACCCAAGAAGATCTGGGTACCAAAATTACCCCATGTTTAATCTGTTTTTCAAGGAAGTTGTTTAAAGAGTTCCTATAATACTCTATGGTACTTGGACAGTGGATGTTCAAGACATATGACAGGAGACTATTCTTTCTTCAAGAGTCTAATTAAAGTTGATGGTGGGCATGTCACCTTTGGTGATAATGCAAAGGGAAAAATCGTCGGCTTAGGCCAGATTGGTAACCCTGACATAATATTAATCTCTAAAGTACTTTTTGTTGATGGATTAAATTACAATTTACTTAGAATATCTCAGTTATGTGATGATGTATTTAATGTTAAATTTGAAAATGATTCATGCAATGTTTTTAATTCAAAAAATGATTTAGTTTTCACTGCATGTAGAAATGAGAATGTATATGCTGTTGATTTAAATTCCTTAGCCAAACAAAATGTTTCTTGCTTAAATGCTTTTCATAAAGAGTCTTGGTTGTGGCACAGAAGATTAGGACACTGTAATGTGCACTCACTTAGGAAGCTATCTAAGAAATGTTTAGTTAGAGACTTACCTAAATTAGAATTCCCAATTAATAAAGTGTGTAATCCCTGTCAAAAGGGAAAACAACACAACATTTTTTTCAAACCAAAGAAAGAAGTTTCAACTTCTCAACCACTTGAGTTGGTTCATATGGATTTGTTTGGAACATCAAGAGTTTCAAGTTTAAATGGGAAGCACTATGTTTATGTTCTTGTAGATGAATTCTCTAGGTATACTTGGGTATACTTTCTAGCTCACAAAAGTGAAGCTTGTTCTTGCTTTATTAAATATTCCAAGTCTGTAGAAAATCTTAGTGGACTTAAAATTAAGACCTTGAGAAGTGATCATGGCTGTGAGTTTGAGAATCATGAGTTTGAATCTTACTGCTCACACAATGGATATAGTCAAAATTTATCTGCCCCTAGGACACCTCAACAAAATGGAGTTGTAGAAAGAAGAAATAGGACCCTAAAATTTCTAGAACTATGCTTAATGAGTATGACTTACCTATTTATTTTTGGGTTGAAGCTGTAAATACAACTTGTTATGTTATCAATAGAGTTTTGATTAGACTTTTTCTAAAAAGGACCCCTTATGAACTTTGGAATAATAGGAAGCCTAAGGTTAATTACTTCATAGTTTTTGGTTTCAAAGTCTTTATTCTTAATACCAAAGATAATCCTGACAAATTTGCTCCCAAAAGTGATGAAGGAATCTTCCTAGGTTACTCTATCTCAAGTAAAGCCTATAGAGTGTTCAATGAGAAAACCAAATGTGTGGAAGAATCAGTTCATGTCAAATTCAATGAGACTGATCCACATGAGCCTAAAACCTCTCTTGAAAATCTTGAGGAAGATTTGTCAAATCTGAACTTTAATGATAAGGATAGTGAATCCCCTGTAAAAGTATCCAGTTCTGGAAATTTTCCAGAATCTGCGCCTACCGATTCTGAACCAACAGACAAGAATGAGGAATCTAGTTCCAACCTTCCTAGAGGTATCAGGACTCTCAAGAATCATCCTCTAGATGTTGTTGTAGGCGATTTAAATAGAGGAACACAAACTAGAGATTCTCTAAGAAACCAAGTTGAACAACAGGCTTTTCTTTCACAGCTTGAACCCAAAAATATTAATGATGCTATCAATGATGAATTTTGGGAAATTGATATGCAAGAAGAACTAAATCAGTTTGAAAGAAACAAAGTTTGAGAATTAGTGGAAAGACCTAAGGACACTTTGACCATAGGCACTAAATGGGTGTTTCAGAACAAAGTTGATGAGTCTGGGAATATAGTTAGAAATAAAGCTAGGCTAGTTGCACAATGATATAGTCAAGAGGAAGGAATAGACTATGAGGAAACCTTTGCACCTGTAGCTAGAATAGAAGCTATTAGGATACTACTTTCATATGTAGCTCATCTGAATTTCAAACTTTATCAAATGGATGTTAAAAGAGCTTTTCTAAATGGGTATATAGTTGAGGATGTGTTTGTTGAACAACCTCCTGGTTTTACAAATCCCCATTTTTCCAATCATGTTTTTAAACTATCTAAAGATTTATATGGCTTAAAACAAGCTCCGAGAGCATGGTATGATAGGCTCAACTCTTTTCTTATTTCAAAAGGTTTTACCAAAGGGATAACTGATCCTACTCTTTTCATTAAATGGATTTCTAAAGATTTTTTTATTGTACAAATTTATGTGGATGATATTATTTTTGGATCTTCTAAAAATTCATTATGTGTTGATTTTTCAACAATGATGCAAAATGAGTTTGAAATGAGTTTAATGGGAGAACTTAAAATTTTCCTTGGATTTCAGATCTTTCAAAATAAAAATGGCATTGTTTTGAATCAAAGTAAATATATTAAGGATATTTTAAAACGTTTTTCTTTGGATGGTAGTAAAGGTAGTGACACACCTATGAGTACCACCTGTAAGTTGGATACTGATGAAGCTGGAGAACTAGTGGATCAAACCAACTACAGAGGTATGATAGGGAGTCTACTCTATCTTACAGCTAGCAGACCTGATATCATGTTTAGTGTTTGCATGTGTGCTCGCTTTCAAGCCAATCCAAAAGAGTCTCATTTAACTGCTGTAAAAAGGATTTTTAAATATCTCAAAAATACTCTCAACTTAGGATTATTTTATCCAAAAGGACAATCATTTGATCTATTGAGTTATTCTGATGCTGATTTTTCTGGTTGCAAGTTAGATAGAAAAATCACCTCTGGGACATGTCACATTTTAGGCAAGTCACTAGTATCTTAGTGTAGTAAGAAGCAAAATTATGTTGCATTATCCACTGCCGAAGCTGAGTACATAACTGCTGGTAGTTGTTGTGCTCAAATTTTGTGGATGAAACACACTTTACTGGACTATGGATATCAATTCAAACATGTCTCTATAAAGTGTGACAATACAAGTGCTATTAACATTTCCAAAAATCCAGTATCTCATGCTAGGACAAAGCATATTGATGTGAGACATCACTTTTTGAGGGACCATTATCAAAAGGGTGATATCACTCTTGAATTAATTGGCACTGAACATCAATTGGCTGATATATTCACAAAGCCTTTGAATTATGAGAGATTAAATTACATCAAACATGAGTTAGGAATGATTAATTTCAGCATAGGAAACCACACAGTTAGAACTCACTGTTAGAACTCACTGTTGGACCTCACAGTTGGACCTCACCGTTGGACCTCACCGTTGGACCTCACCGTTGGACGTCACCATTGGACCTCACAGTTAGAGCTCACAGTTGGACCTCACTGATAAACCTAACGGTTACACCTCACCATTGCACCTCACTGGTGTACCGCACTGGTACATCTCACTGTTGGATACCTTGCTGTTTGTCTTTATTTTTGCGGGAATTCGAATTGTTTTTTATTCCTATTTATTATTTCTATTTTATTTTTTAATCTCTAAATGATAAAACCAAAGGCGATGAACATATCTCAATCCACCTTCCTCTTTCAATCTAGAACCTTGCTCTCGAAATCTCTAAACCCTAACTCTTCATCTGAACCCTCGAACCTCCTTCAATCTCCATGACTAGAACCAAGCGACCCCCGACTATCAATGAGGATGCGCCAAGGAAAAAGAGAACCCAATCTGAATCCAGTGGGACCAGTAATACCCCGATGGGACCTGTCAACCCGCATCTGACCAAGAGAGAAATCTTTGCTGAGAAGGAATTAAGTAAAGAATGGCTGCTGTCGAGCAAGTCATTAGTGATGAAAGCACTAGATGCCTAAGGATGGACCGAATGTTTTTCCAAAAACAATGGACCATACTACCTGAATATTGTGAAATAATTATATGAATATCTGAAGTTTGAAGAGGAATATGATGTGCATAAGCTAATATCCATAGTCAATGGCAATGAAGTCAGTTTCTCATCTGTTGAGTGGGATGCCTATTTGAGGGTTCCTCATGAAGGAGTATATGATTACTACTCTGGAGTGGCTCCTCCAGACAGTAATGTTTTTGAGTATGATAAAGCTCTGGAAGAACTGACAGGAAATGGAAAATCAAGGAAGATCATTGTAGCTGAGATGAATGGAGAAGACATGATTTTGTTCAAATTCATTTAGCATGTAATTAGTCCCAAGAGAGGATATTTTTCAGTACTGAAGTACCAGAACATATTCCCGATGTACTTACTGAAGCATGGAAAGAAGATTAACCTATGTAGGTTACTGATGGCACAATTGGAGGATATGACTAAGACAAGCTCAAAGTCCAATGCCCTATTACATGCTAAGCTAATTTCAGTAATGCTAAAGGTAAAGGGTGTGGCTGGAAACCAAGAAGAGATGATAGTGGCCAAGAATAGTGTTTGTATCTCCAAGGTGATCTGCAAATTCATGAAAATTAGTTGGAATCCCTGGAAGAAGGCATGGGTAAATGAAGGAAAGATATATGAAAAGTTTGACCCTACTACTCACCCATCTAGGCCAAAAGACAAGAGAGATCCAGGCCTAAATCCGGATGAGCCAGAACTGGCTTATTCAGATGAGGATGAGGAAGTTGAAGGTACTGTGGACCCTGAAAGAGAGAACACCCCCATTGATGATGGGAGTGATCCTGATTTTCCTTACAGTCCTGTAAGGATAGTAGCTTTCGGAGCAGCTAGCCCTCCAAAAGAACTGCCAAGAAGAGAGACTGTTCTGAAGGACAGTGATACTGAGACCACTGAAGAAGAAGAAGCATCTCAGAATATTGTCAAGGACACCTCTGAAGAGGATGATGCTACCGAGTCAGATCATTCTACTCATGAGACAGAGGAGGCTTGTGATAAGGATAAAGGAAAAGAGGCTGTCGCTGAAGCTGATGATGAGGACATCGAAGAAGAAGAGCTCAGTTTAAGCCCTCTAATAGATAATACAGACAAGACAATGTCTGGTCAGGAAGCAGGAGTGGTATCTACTGCTATTGATATGGAAGTCATTGATGACTCAGTGAAGGATGTGACTCACCTCACTGGTGAACCAACAAATCAAACTATTGTTGAATTTGCTGGAGTTGCAGAGGAGGATATGGAGTTACCTAGAGAAGAACAAGTAGAGGAGAATACTCAGAAGAGAGCTCTAAGTGAGGGGGAGAAACATCTTGGTTCAGTTTCTGTGCTGTATGAAATAGAGGGTTGGTCATCAGATCCAGGGTACATAGTACTTGGACTCAATTATGGAGATTCTGATGAGGAAGACCAGCCTCAAAGGGATTCTGTTATCCTACCTGAAATTATTCCAGTAGTTGTGGATGACAATTTGGCAACCAAGGAAGACCTTGAGTCCTTAAAAGTTGAAATGAAAAAGGCAGTAAGAGAACCAGTGGAAGATTTGAAGAATAGCCTTGTTGAAGAGCTGAGGAATGTGGAGCAATCCCTGGAGTTATCTCTGGGATGTGTTGTGTCTAGTCCAGTGAAAGAAATGATGAATGAGATTAAAGTGTGCCATGCTCAAATTGAAAGCTGGACAAGAGTTGGGGTTGGTCTGATACAATCAGTTGCTTCTTTGACCTCCATGAGCAATTCTCAAAACCAAGTGAATACTGAGATTTGATATATCAAAGAGGTAGTAAAGCGATTTGTGGAAGTTTTTGAGGCTTTTAAGACATCAGTCAAAGAACACATGAATAGTCAGGATGCACTTGTTCATAAGGTGATTGGTAATTTGACTCAGTCTTTTAAAGAGACAGTAGCTTTCTCGGTCAAACCCCTTCCCTCATCTAACTCCTCTGTGAACATTGACCAGATCAGAAATGTGATCCAAGAAGAGATTTCTAAGGCCAGTACCAGTGACACCTCTGAATCTCAGGTAATTACTACCACTAGGGAAGTCAAAAGTGTTTTTCATGAACACTTTCAAGTAGCTACTGCTACTCATGAAGCCATTAAGAATAAGGTAGATTCTTATTTTGAGAAGATATATACCAAGAAAAAAATGACCAACCACTTCAAGCTTTTGATAGAGAATATGAAGCTGCCTCCAGTGTCTTAGGCATTCAAGGAGCAGGTCCGAAAACTGAGAGAATTGACCCCTGCTTTGGATAAATTTTTGGAGAATAAAGATGATTTTTATCTGCTATGGAAAGAGGAGGAAGCATTATTATGGATTTCAGAAACCTTCTTCTACCCTTTCTCCATGTGGAGTGTACCCCTGTCATCATACCTCCTGCCTTACCTGAATCTCAACCTAGTGGTTCTTCCACGATGTCTCCTGCTGAAGCTATCAAAAGCCTTACTCTACTGATCCCTCAGCGAGCTACCCACTATAGACCCACATGAGCTTCTGTTGCTGCCCCTCCAGTCATTCCTGCAACAATTCCTAAACCTGCTGATCCACCAGCTCATCCTCCATCTTCTTCTTCCAAAGGGAAAGACCACTTACCTACATATGATGTGGATTGATTCTGTTTATGTCTTTTGATAGGGACTATGTATTCTTTTTGGGTCATGTAATGTACTTTCATTAATACAATCTTTCTCTGTTTTCTCTATTTGTGTTTCTTTTTTCTAATCAAAAAGGGGGAGAAATACTGTGCTAATTCTATGATAATTCTAGACTAATCATGTGATTGGGGAGAAATATGATAATATGATCCTATGTTGAATCTTTTCTGCTTTTCTCTTTGATACCATGTACCAATATTTTCTGGTTTTACACTCTTATTAATCTTTGATTACTTGAGACTTTTTTGATATATGTTTAGTAACTGTATTATATATGATATCTATCTTTAATACATACTGGCATAATTTGTGATTATCAAAAAAGGGGAGATTATTGGACTCACCTATTTTGATAATCCCAAATTATGTTTAAATAATTGACCATGATATATTAATCCATTTGCTAACTCTTTTTAATCTGTATTTATATTTTTTATCCTGAACAATTTGTATTCTTAGTCTCATGACTTTGTTGCACCAGCTTACAGTTTACATTTATATAAATATAAGTTCACTGTTAAAGGATACTAGTAAGAGCCTTTTGTTCAAGGTCACCATTATAGCTCACTGTTACTCTAGGTCACCGATCCTAGAGGGTTACTGTTGAAGATCTACTGTCACTGATATACCAGTACAAGGTTACTGTCACAAGTCTATCGTTGATCTACTTATCAAAGCTCACAGACAAAGAGTCACCATCACAAGGTCACAGCTGTGGCAAGGATTCTGTTAGAAGTTCACTGTCAGAATCTTTCTCAAGTCTTCTGCTGAGAGCATCACTATTCAAGTCTACAGTTGGACATGTCTACCATTAGTAGAAGGATATCGCTAGACAACTCCTACTGTCGAGATAGTCAACTGTTGTTCAAAGTATACTGATGGAAATATTCCACTGTTAATGAAATTACCTGTTGAGATAAGTCTACAGGTGGAAAGGTCACTGTTGCAATAGTTTGATGTTACATACCTATCGATGAAGTCCACTGATGAGGAGCTACTGTTACATAGAGTAACAGATACCGTTACAAGACATCCACTGACACAAATTACACCGTTACAAGCCTACAAATAGAGAGCCTACCGATAAATCTCACAGTTTAATAGTCTACCGATGAAGTCCACAATTGAAGAGACTACCATTGAAGTCCACCGTGTGACATGCATCTGCTACCAGTCTAATGATATTCTATTATTTTCTTCACCAATTTTATTATTACTATCATAACGGTCATGTTTGGAAAAATTAATGCACCTGAAATTATTTAATGATATTTTCAGGCACATCAGGAAATAGTATGATGTACAAGGATGACCACACATGGTTGAAACATTTCTCTTGTCGGACCCTGCTGAACCAAATGAAAAAGCTGTATATATGTATGAGTAAAGACAGACATAAAAGATAGGTGTGGACATATTGAATATACACACATAAGAGAGAAACATACAACATTTGAAGAAGAACACTCAAGCACTCATTCAGAGGAACACAGAGCTTCACAAAGATCTATTGAAAGAACCTTTTTCAAGCTATAGTGGTGTGCTACAAAGAGCTTTAAACCCAAGAAGCTGATCATCTATACATCTGGAAGTCAAAACCTAGAAGTTGCGACACTCTGTTTTGGAGGCAACTTGCAGAGAAGGACCAAAACTTCATTTCCTTCATTCCAACGAGTCCAGAGCTGATCTGCCAACACAAAAGAGCATTCTAAACTTATCCCTACTATCTTTAGCTCTACTGTGTATAAGTATTTTACATTTGTGAGCAGTGTGTCTGTGTTACACACACTGACTCTTGTGCTTTAACTGAGGGATACTGAAAATCATCATACCAAACTTTATTTACATTTGATTCCCACACATAACTGTGGAAGAAGCCTAGTGTGGATTGATAGTTTATTTTTCCCATGTATAACTGTGGTAGAGGTTACAAAACCTGGACAGTTTGAGAAAACTGTTGTAAAGCCAGATATAGGCTGTGTATCACTTTTTAATATAATTTCTTGGTGGCAGGTGATCACCAAGTGGAGAGGACTAGGTCTTGACTTAAGACTGAACCTCTTGTTTAAATTGTTGTGTTCATCTTTCCATTAATCTGTTTTACATTTATCCACTGTACTTATATTAGCAAAGACAAAAATATGTTTTTACATTTACTCTGATAGTTAGTTCTGGTTAGTGTGTATATGTGATTCGTTTAGTAAACTTGTTTCAAAAGTGTAATTAGTTATCATACTGATTCTACTGAGGAGTAATCAACCTTTGAGAAACCTGTTGAACAACAAGTCACTTATACCTCTACTTCCTTAATTGACTAAGACGTTTTAATTTGGGGGATTTTAATCCTAAAAGTTTTTAACAGAAATTTTAATTGGAACTCAATTCACCCCCCTCTTGAGTATCCACTCCGACCAACAGTATGCACCAGCCGATCTACACATAGTAGTAACATGTCCATATTTCATGCAAATGGTGCATTGTGAAATCTTGTGACAACTTTCAAAGGAGTGGCCCATTCTAGAACAACAAGAACAGAATTCTGGCAGCCATTCAAACTGGATTTTTAGTTCTAGTTTGAATTCCCTAGCAGTCAAAAAAACTGTATCAATCATATCCTATGAGAGATCAATTTCAAAAAGTGCTCTCGCGTAGTGACCATACCGCGCTCTCTTAGTTTCCTTGTCGAGTTTGATCGGTCTTCCAAAAATAGTGACAACATCACACAGGATTTAAGGGTGCCAGAAGAACCAATTCAGTCCATTGATCTGAATCCATGCTTGAAAAATGGTATTCCTTGAGAAGTGCAGATCAGAATGAGGATCCCATTCTTGTAGCGAGAGGTAACCGGGCCTCAAATGAATTGGACCAAAACCCCAAGCCAGTAATTTATGTTATTCCGATGAGAAGACAACATGATACAGTCCCTTACCTATTGAAATTAGTCACCATTCTTCAAACCCCCAGTGCTGCTGAAGCTGAGCCTTGATGTCTTCAAGCTTCCATGGAGCTTTGTTCCGTGTCACCGAGACTCTAACCAACAGAGAATGCCGACATATCTCGATATGATCTTCAAGTAATTTAGGGTTGGCCTCCACAAAAGCAACATACCCATTCCAAGTAATTATTTTGTGCAACGACTCCAAATTTGAGTTGGTGAAGAATCTATTAGAGGTTTTAGGTTTCGAAAAACTCACAGTATTCGTCGCTTCATTCCCAGGTAAGACGCACGGCTTTACTTCGTTGTCACTGTTGTCTCCTTTCTTCACAGGGGGGATGAAGTCATCTTTTGGATCAAAGTAGCAATCGAGAGCCGCCATGGATTAGGGATTCGCCCAGGAGTCTTTGTCGCGTCGCCAGGAAGCTCTCCCCATTCTCTTCTTCAAAATAGTGTCATATATATATATATATATATAAGTAAATTTAATATGGTTCATTTATGTATTTAAATAATTATATATAAATTTTTAAATTTTAAATATAAGGTTTATTTATATTTAAATATTTATATATAATTATAAATATAATTATAAATAATTTAACATTTTTAAATATATATTTATAAATATATTTTTAAAATTGTAATTATTACTTTAAAATGTAATAATAAATATATAATTATATATATTTATGATTATATATTTATTATATTTATGATTATATATTTATTATATATATATATATTAATTAAATATATATTTATAAATATAAATTTATTTATATAAATATAAATTTTAAATTCTAAATAAATATAATTATAAATATACATATTTAACTACATATATAAATTTATAATTTTATATTAACAATTATAAATAAATATAATTATAAATATATGAATATTTATAATTATATTTATATATATTTTATAATTTTATATTTATTATATTTATATTTATTATATTTATAATTATATATTTATTATATTTATGATTATATATTTATTATATTTATAATTATAAATTTATTAAATATATAATTTATTATATTAATAATTATTAATACAATTAATATATAATTGTAAATATACAATTTTTTTATATTTATCATATATTTGATATATTTATAATTGTATATTTATTATATTTATAATTATACATTTATTATATTTTATATTTCTAATTTATTTATTATATTCCTAATAAAGATTTATATTATATAATTAGAAATATTTATTTATAGAGATAGATTTGTAATTGTATTATATATATATATATATTTAAATTTATAAAAATAAATTCACATATATAAATATTTATTTATAATTTATTATATTTTTAAAAATATTATAAATTTATTTATAAATAAATATATATTTATAACTATATAAATATATTTCTAAATATAATTATAAATATTATAAAGATATTTAGACAAATATAATTATTAAAATATATTTATATATACATTTTAAATATATTTTCAATTATATATAAATATATATTTACAATTATAAATAAATATAATTATATATATATTTTAAAAAATATATATATACACATATTTTTAAATAAATAAATAAATAAATAAATATATATATATATATAACATTAATATATGAAATTATATATTTATTTATTTATAATTATAATTTCATGTTCTTCATGATTATATATTTATTATAATCAAATTTTTCTAAATATATTTATAATATTTATAATATTTATAATTAATTCTAGAAATATATTTCTAAATATAATTATAAATAAATAAATTTATTATAATCATATTTATTACTAATTACATATTTATTACTATAATCACATATTTATTATAATCACATATTCATTATAATCACATATTTATTATAATTACATATTTATTACTAATTACATATTTATGAATATAGTAAATATAATTACTAAAATAAATATAATAAATACAAAATTATAAAGATAAATAATATATAATTTTAAATATAATAAATATAAATATTATAAATATATAATTATGAATATAATAAATATAAATATAATAAACCTAATTTTATATTTATTGTATTTATTTTAGTAATTATATTTATTATAATAAATAAATTTATTATAAATAATATATATATATATATATATAATATGGGGGTTGGGGGTGGCGTGGGGCCGAAGGGGTCAAAGTGCCACTTCAAATTATATTTTTTTTATATTCTTAATTTAATTAAGATTTATTTTTAAATATATAAGTATAAATTTTTATAATAAATATATCATTACTATAATAAATAAATATGTATTAATATTTGTAATAAATATACAATTATAAATATTTATAGTAAAAATATAATTATAATTATATTTACAAATATATTTATAATTAATATATAATTACTATAATAACTATTTATAAATATAATAAATATATGCTAAATATATAATTAGGATTCTTTAAATATATTTTTAATTATATAAATATTGATTTATATGTATATATATAATCCTTATTTAATTTAATAAATGTATTATAAATATAAAACAAATATTTATATATTTATTATATTTATATATAATTATAAATATTGATTTATTAAGATAGATTTATAATATATATATATATTACATGATAAGAATTATAAATAAATATAATATATATATATAATTATAAATATATATTTATAAATATGAATTTATAAATACAAAATTATTTATATAAATTTATTTATATAAATATATGTATATATATAATTAATAAATATAATTACAACTATCACTATAAAGAAATATTTATAATTATATAATATAAATATATATAAATATAAAATTATATATTAATAATTATAAATATGTGTATATAATTTAAAGATATAATAAATTTATAATATTTTTAAATATATACTATTTTATATTTATTATAAATTTATTATATTTATAATATATTTATTATATTTGTAATGTATTTATTATATTTATAATATATTTATTATAGTTATAATATATTTATTTATAATTATATGTAAATACAATAGATATAATAAATTATCACAATTACATATTTATTTATAATTATATGTAAATACAATAGATATAATAAATTATCACAGTTACATATTTATTATTATATTTACATATATTTATTATATTTATTATATTTTTAATTCTATTTTTATTGTATTTTATATTTATAATAAATTTATTATATATATATTATATTTATTAATATATATATATATATTAAAGGGGGTAGGGGTGGGACGTGCAAAGCGGGTGGGGGTGAAAAGCGCCACTTGAAGTGGTGCTACACCACCCCCTTTCCCCAATTAATAAAAGCCCTACCCCCTTAAACTAAAAAAACCCTCCTGCTAAATCCATCCCTTTTTTCAATTTTTATTACATGTGTTATTTATTTATTTTATATGCTCAAATGCTGGCCATTCATCTGGGTACCACCTCTTTTATCATGGCCATCCGATTTTCTAGGCGGTTACACCGCTGTCGTTAGGGTTTGTGGTGCGTTGCCTCTTCTTTCCTCTTGTAGGAAGCGTCGTTGGATAAAGAGAAGGCTTTTGTGAGATCATAAATTGTGGCACCGTCGTCAAGTGAAGAGAGATTTTGAGATCTAGTTTGCTTCGGTGCCCTTGCTGCTGAAGCCCCTCACACCGCTGGTCCTTGCTGCTGTCCTTCGCTGATGGAAATCAAGAGTTTTCCGACCGTGCTGGTCTAGATCCAGAGTCCTTCGTCCACACTGCTCAAGAATGGAGATTTTTTGGGTGTTTCGCTTCAGATTCGGTGTTTTCCAGTCCAGACGCCCCAGATCCACGGTTTTTCCAGCACGGTGGTTCGTCTTTGCTTGTGTTTTCCGATCCAGAACCCCAAACAACATCAAGACAAGAGAGGTAGTGTTAGTCAGGGTAAGCTGACAAACCTTTGTTCAATTGTTTTATTTGTTCATGCCATTTTTTGCTTGTTTTCCAGTTTTCTAATGCGTGAGAGCATGATGTTAGACTTGTAATGTGTTGATATAAGTCCCCAGCCTTAAACCTTACTTAATCTTGAGTTATTACAAGATTACACATTGAGGATCTTTTCAGGTTTAGAGTTTTAGAGAATTAGATCATGAAACTTGCATTACATTCCACATTTAAACAAAGTGGTTATATAAAAGACAGTATTCATTCTTCCCATCAACGGAAACATATTGAAAATAAAACATGGATTCTTTCTTGACACATCCTTGACACTATCATCACATCATGTACCTTTCCCTTGACCTGTGAAAAACATTTCAAAAACTTGGGATGAGCATAAAAAGCTCAGTAAGGGTTATAGAAATATGGAAAGGAAACATGAGTTCATATATACATAAGAATTAAATCATACTTTACCCATAAAACATAGGCACTTTAACATACCTCATCAAACCATGAATAAATCATAGAAAACATAAGACATAAAGGTAACTTGAGGAATTCATAACATTCTTACGTAGGGAGTAACCCTCTTGGTTATGTTTGGAATACCCATCACAGTATATTCCCTAAATCTCTTCGGAGAAACCTTAACGTTTCACTCCTTCGCGTTACCCAATGCATTGGAGAGCTATATCGGGCTCACCCGCCCTTAGTTTATCACGGAACCACCCGTTTTCATAACAATGCCCAAGAACCATAACATAAATGTATCACATAAAACATGCATAAAGGAAACATAACATTTCCACATTTCAATCACAATATAACATTTTAGTATATTGAAATAATGAATCCATTCAAAAAGAAACCATTTCCAAAACCATTTAAAACATTTAATAAAGAGATTTTCGAATCAAAGTGTCCCATACCACCTTGAAGCTTAAAATTTTAAACCATTAATATCCATATAAATAAATCCTTAAAACCATTTTGAAAACATGGATATTAATAAGAACAAATAATTAAAACATTTAAAACGATATTTTTGTTAAAGGGGTTTTACCAAAATTAGAGACACTTGAATACAATAATTGAGGAATAACATTTAGTCAGAACTTTATAATATCATGAGAATAAATGGATTCATGATATAATACTCCAAAGGACAGTATATACACCATATAAGAGTGAATTGGTGCATAACAACAATGAACCCTCAATAGAAATGTCAAATGTGATGAAATCCCTTATAAAGAAGGTATCCCTAAATTAAGGACAAATCAATCTCAAAAATATGTGTGACAAATATAAATACACCCAATATAAGTGGATATTAAGTGTAAAACAATAAAAGGTCATTCACACATATTCAATGGATGACATATACAATGACTACATGTTGAACCCAAAGAAATCGAAATTGGGTTAAAAAGTTCCCTTGACAGCCAAACGAAATCACATCAAAATGAGTTGATGAGAGATAAAAAGTGTATCTCATCACTTGGAAATAGAATTTACATCAATAAGGATATATGAGAACATATCCCAACATAACAATATGTAAATTAAAAGACCCAACAAAAGAAGTCTTTTAAAAAAGAGGATGGTGAAAGGTTCCCTTACCGACTTGGGTGTCTTTCAAAACATACACCCCATGAAAGAAGGACAATAAAAAATTGATGTAAATAATCATAAAAAAAATTATATTACACAAATATTATAATAATGGGAAGTTCATATACAACTAAAATAAAATGGTGGAAAATGTATCATAAATCTCACGGGAATAAAAGTGAGATGAAAAATCCCTTACGAAAACTCGGCAGCCTAACGGCGCCACATAAAACTTCCGAATATGGATTGATGAGATCAAATAGGGTATCTCATCACATTACAATAAAATTTACATCAAGAGGAATATAAAAGAACATCCCCCAACATTACAAAGATTAGCTTAAAAGAAGTGACATAAAGGAGAGTACTTAAAAAGAAAGAGAGAGGTTAGATCTCTTACGAAAGTTCGGCAGCCTAACGGCGCCACTCAAAACTTCCAAAATGGATTGATGAGAGAGAATATGGTCTCTCATCACATGAACATAAAAATTACAGTAAGTGTAATATAAAAGATCATCACAATAACAAGAAGGATGAGCTTTAAAAGGAATGACATAAAAGAGTGTACTTAAAAAGAAAGAGAGGTGTAGGATCCCTTACCTCGGGTCCGACTTGACTCGATCGTTATTTAATCTCCTGAATAATAAACTTGAGTTAATTTATACTTCCTTAATAACCTTTTTCAAGTTCATTATTCATTTTATATCACTTATTACCATGTCATAAACATTATGTAATCATTTAAGTTAATAATATTTGTTTTGCCGATATTTGGTTCTTAAGTTGAAAGTGGACTTCTTACAATTACATGTTGTTCGTGTGGCCAAATGTTTATTATATCCAGAATTGTATTCATGATGTAGATATAATATATTTCATATATATCCAGTACATTCATGCATTTATAACATTACATAATCATTTAGAGGTAAGAAATGAAATGCACCGTTCATGGAGACGGTAAGCCGTACGTACGCATGAACGCTACTTTCATTTCTATTTCGTATTTTATAGAATGGAATAATAATGATATAAAGGTATATTATAATTCCAGTATAATATCATATATAATATCATAGTTCCATCCTTTATACGTCCCACATATGGTTTTTAACGAATCAAATCACTTTGAGGGGGCGGTAGTCCGCACTTCCTTAAATGAAGATATCGCGTTTACCCATAATGGAAACCATAAAGGTATGACCAAAATGAAAAAAAACAGAAGCTTAAGGAAAAAATAAACATATTATATATCATATATAAAAATAGTGACATCATAATGGCCACCTTTGAAGGTGTTAAATGAGTATTGAACAATCATCGTTTCGGGAGGCAGAATTTCGCCATCCACAGAAACCGTATGTTCTTTAACCATTTGATGTAGTTGTGTGAGAGTTTAGCTCGAATAAATCTTATAACAACATCCTAGTATATTGAAGATACTTGTGTTGTTACAAAATAAGTAAATAAAAAGAGTTTAGGGGGTTGGAGAAGCAAAATAAAACAAATGAACATGAGAGAATGAATTACCTTTAAAAATGTAACTCCTTTTTATTTGAGCCTAAAGGCTTCCTTTGAAAGGATTCTGCCTAAAGGGAATCCTCTAGGATGAGTAGAGAGATTTGGAGAGAGTAAATGGGTAGGGTATGGCCGAGCCAAAGGCTTTAGGAGTGTGTGAAATGAGGTAGAGGTGGGGGCCTTTTATAAGAGGAGAGGATGGGCACTTTTAGAAAGTAAGAAATATTACTTTATTTGAAAATGTGTTTCGGTTTTAAAAGGTCCCAAATTGATACAATTCGTGTATAAGGTGATAAGGCTTCGAAATATTCCCATAAAATAGTTTTTGTACAAGTGTAGGTCTTAGATATTACATTATCTTTCCATTTTATTTTAATCGTTAAATAATGAGGTCATCGCTGCATCATCATAATGTCATAAATAAATTAATTTATTTAATGTCTAAAAATTATAAAAAAAATACTATGATGTAGGAAATATTTTTATCTTTCTAATGAATATTTATATACAAAAATATGATTAGTATAACCCCTTATAAAAATTGTTTTATTAAAACATATCATGTTTGTGTCATTTTTACTTTTACATTAAATAAAAAGTTATTTATGTCATTTCCCAACCAAAGTGGCTCCATGGGGTCCCCAAGTTGACCCATGACTTGTCTTTGTTGGACATTACACATCCAATGAGGTTAGGACATGTGTCAAGTTCATTTCATATTATTAAAACATTATTTTTACCTTAAACTACACTAATTACCTCTAATCGCAATTAAAAACTTAATAAGTTACTATTCACCAAAAAATTATTTTTATCCCATTGAACCACATTTTACTTCTTAATTAAAACCATGTATGTCGGATTTTTTAAATTCAAAACACAAAGATGGCAAAATTTCATTTAAACGGAAAAATCAGTTTTTATAAGTACCACTTAGTGGTGTCACTATTTATCAAAAATTGATGTTTTTCAGAAAAATCCCAAAAATTCACCCTAAGCTATATTTGATATTACGGATTCAAAAATGAAGTATATTTTACAAAATTTAAAACATATAAGTCACATTAATTAATTTAATAATTAATTCCCGCTGTCAGAGCAAATAGCGTGTTTTTATAAAACAATAAGTATCAAAAGATTGACACTAGTTTAAGTCTGATTTCAAAGTGAAATTAATTCCAATGACCACTATTGGATTTAATGGTAAAAATATATTCTAATTTCACTTTAAAACTAATTCAAAATATAATCTAATCATATAAATAAATTAGATTAAAAAGAGGTTTTGAATTAAAATACAACATTTTACACTATTCATTTAAAAAAATGAACTTTATCAGAAAGATACCAAAAAATTACACAAAGTAAATTTTGATGTCCTGATTCTTAAGAAGAGTTTTATTTGGTCCAAAAGAATGTATAAGAGTGAACAAAACTATATTTAATGACGGTTCTCCATCAAAAGGCGATAAGTGAACCTTTAGTGAAAACTAGGGCATATACGCCTAAAATTGAATTCTTTCTGTATTTTATGCCTTTATCTTTTATTGGATAAATGTAAAAATATTTAAAAACATATATAATCATATTTTAGTTATTTCTATCCATTCCCACCAATACAACGCCTACATGTTAACTACCATTTAAAATAATATTATTTTATTATTAGAGTGCAACGTAAGATTACCAAGAAACTCATTGTTGCGTGTTGGGTACGCCATCGAGCATAGCGTCCCCTTTAAAGTCATATTAATATTTTATTCACAAATATGGATAAATATGAAAATGTCATATTCTTTATTTACCTGGGGTGTTACATCCTTCCCCCCTTTTGGGAATTGCGTCCTCGTAATTTTTAAAATTGAGCTTGGAAACATCCTTGAAAGTCCCACATCAGAACAAGAGTCGGTAAAACAATCACTTTAAAATAAAGAAAGATAAGTACAAAGGTCACCCGAGTTAACCCATACTAGGATTCCATGTAGAAAAATATGGACATGGAGGAGAAAACATAGGGTCATGTTCTGATGGAGAGTGATAGAAAACATGTTTAGGAGAAAGTTAACAATAAGAAAATCACAAACTTGTGATGGGTTAAACGGTGTTGGGTTCCCCAGTAGGAAAAATTAATAGACAACATTTTTTCTTTAAGTTACTTTTTATTGAGGAATTTATTTTTGAGCTTAAATAAAACATAAGGAAACATACATACTTGTCATGTTGACTTCCAACTTTTACTAGATTCCTTAATCAAACTCATATTTTTTCCAAAAGACGAGTATTTAGGGAGACTTGTTTTCATTAAGAGTACTATAATCAACTTCTAGAGAATCACCTAATCCACAATAGATAACTATATACTTCCCATGTCTTTAGACTCTAACCAAAACCAAAACCAAAAAGGTTAGTACATGATCAGATAATCCAGAAAAGGATAACCCTTTATAAAAAGAAAATCTATTCTTAATCTCCAAAATTTGTCCAACAAAACCCAAAGTTCATCGAGGACCATCCGATAAAATTCTTCAAAGTAAACCAAACTAATATTGAAACCCAAATATTTTTAAGGATTTAGTCACATAGTCTACCACGTTAAATCGTATCATTTATCTCCAAACCACATCAGTTGCTCTTAATGTCTCGTATTGAAAAGTAATTAATCCTAATCACTTATCCTCCATGATAGGTTAATAAATTTCCATAGATAACCCAAAATCAACTTACTCTTAATTCCTAAAATCATCTAACTAAAAAGAATCAGTCAAACTAACCAGGGACTTCACATAGTCCAGTGGTAGTCGATAAATACCAGTTGCACTTTGGTTGTGGGTTCGATTCCCACAGCTTTGTCCGACGTGACGGGTTGTCACACGGTCTGCGTGTTGTCCTTTTTCCAAAACTATATAATTCTTAAATCATTCCCAAAAAAGAGATAAAATCATCAAAAATGATCATAACAAATTTTAACCTCAAGTTTATCTCATGCCTTTCATTTTCCAACATATCATATAATAACCCATAATTACCTCAAAAGTAAGGATCGTATAAACTCTAATAGTTATCTTTATAATTATTACCTGAACCTCCACATGGATTGGTCATCTCGTACATGATGCATTAAAGATCATACCAAGGTTCAAGTGGTTGATCATGACTCCTTGATAGTTGGTTTATAACAACCACGAGTTTCCTCATTGAATCCCCCATTTTATCTAGTATCTTAATCATAGAACCACCACAGTTTCCTTCAAACCTCTTGTCTCTTTGGTGCCTGCTAGATCCATCCATTCACTAAGAACAGAAATTTCAGTCTGAGTATATCAACAAAACCATCATGTACTAATGAGGAAGGTAAACACTAAGATACACTTACTCATTCACTTTATCTAAAACTAGGACTCTTTCTGAAATCCTAACCATTATGGTAATGTCACTTATGCTTAAAGAATACCCTAACCTCTAAAGTTATCTAAACCGACCTTTGATACCAACTATAAGGCCCCAGCCTTAAACCTTACTTAATCTTGAGTTATTACAAGATTACACATTGAGGATCTTTTCAGGTTTAGAGTTTTAGAGAATTAGATCATGAAACTTGCATTACATTCCACATTTAAACAAAGTGGTTACATAAAAGACAGTATTCATTCTTCCCATAAACGGAAACATATTGAAAATAAAACATGGATTCTTTCTTGACACATCCTTGACACTATCATCACATTATGTACCTTTCCCTTGACCTATGAAAAACATTTCAAAAACTTGGGATGAGCATAAAAAGCTCAGTAAGGGTTATAAAAATATGGAAAGGAAACATGATTTCATATATACATAAGAATTAAATCATACTTTACCCATAAAACATAGGCACTTTAACATACCTCATCAAACCATGAATAAATCATAGAAAACATAATACATAAAGGTAACTTGAGGAATTCATAACATTCTTACGTAGGGAGTAACCCTCTTGGTTACGTTTGGAATACTCATCACAGTATATTCCCTAAATCTCTTCGGAGAAACCTTAACGTTTCACTCCTTCGCGTTACCCAATGCATTGGAGAGCTATATCGGGCTCACCCGCCCTTAGTTTATCACAGAACCACCCATTTTCATAACAATGCCCAAGAACCATAACATAAATGTATCACATAAAACATGCATAAAGGAAACATAACATTTCCACATTTCAATCACAATATAACATTTTAGTATATTGAAATAATGAATCCATTCAAAAAGAAACCATTTCCAAAACCATTTAAAACATTTAATAAAGAGATTTTTGAATCAAAGTGTCCCATACCACCTTGAAGCTTAAAATTTTAAACCATTAATATCCATATAAATAAATCCTTAAAACCATTTTGAAAACATGGATATTAATAAGAACAAATAATTAAAACATTTAAAACGATATTTTGGTTAAAGGGGTTTTACCAAAATTAGAGACACTTGAATACAATAATTGATGAATAACATTTAGTCAGAACTTTATAATATCATGAGAATAAATGTATTGATGATATAATACTCCAAAGGACAGTATATACACCATATAAGAGTGAATTGGTGCATAACAACAATGAACCCTCAATAGAAATGTCAAATGTGATGAAATCCCTTATAAAGAAGGTATCCTTAAATTAAGGACAAATCAATCTCAAAAATATGTGTGACAAATATAAATACACCCAATATAAGTGGATATTAAGTGTAAAACAATAAAAGGTCATTCACACATATTCAATGGATGACATATACAATGACTACATGTTGAACCCAAAGAAATCGAAATTGGGTTAAAAAGTTCCCTTGACAGCCTAACGACATCACATCAAAATGAGTTGATGAGAGATAAAAAGTGTATCTCATCACTTGGACATAAAATTTACATCAATAATGATATATGAGAACATATCCCAACATAACAATATGTAAATTAAAAGACCCAACAAAAGAAGTCTTTTAAAAAAGAGGAGGGTGAAAGGTTCCCTTACTGACTTGGGTATCTTTCAAAACATACACCCAATGAAAGAAGGACAATAGACCAGTGATGTAAATAATCATAACCGAAAGTATATTACACAAAGAGTAGAATAATGGGCAGTACATACACCACTAAATGGAATTTGTGGAAAATGTAGCATAAATCTCACGGGAATAAAAGTGAGATGAAAAATCCCTTACGAAAACTCGGCAGCCTAACGGCGCCACATAAAACTTCCGAATATGGATTGATGAGATAAAATAGGGTATCTCATCACATTAAAATAAAATGTACAACAAGAGGAATATAAAATAACATCCCCCAACATTACAAAGAGGAGCTTAAAAGAAGTGACATAAAGGAGAGTACTTAAAAAGAAAGAGAGAGGTTAGATCTCTTACGAAAGTTCGGCAGCCTAACGACGCCACTCAAAACTTCCAAAATGGATTTATGAGAGAGAATAGGGTCTCTCATCACATGAACATAAAAATTACAGTAAGTGTAATATAAAAGATCATCCCAATAACAAGAAATATGAGCTTTAAAAGGAATGACATAAAAGAGTGTACTTAAAAAGAAAGAGAGGTGTAGGATCCCTTACCTCGGGTCCGACTTGACTCGATCGTTCTTTAATCTCCTGAATAATAAACTTGAGTTAATTTATACTTCCTTAAGAACCTTTTTCAAGTTCATTATTCCTTTTATATCACTTATTACCATGTCATAAACATTATGTAATCATTTAAGTTAATAATATTTGTTTTGCCGATATTTGGTTCTTAAGTCGAAAGTGGACTTCTTACAATTACATGTTGTTCGTGTGGCCAAATGTTTATTATATCCAGAATTTTATTCATGATGTAGATATCATATATTTCATATATATCCAGTACATTCATGCATTTATAATATTACATAATCATTTAGAGGTAAGAAATGAAATGCATCGTTCATGGAGACAGTAAGCCGTACGTACGCATGAACGCTACTTTCATTTCTATTTCGTATTTTATAGAATGGAATAATAATGATATAAAGGTATATTATAATTCCAGTATAATATCATATAGAATATCATAGTTCCATCCTTTATACGTCCCACATATGGTTTTTAACAAATCAAATCACTTTGAGGGAGTGGTAGTCCGCACTTCCTTAAATGAAGATATCGCGTTTACCCATAATGGAAACCATAAAGGTATGCCCAAAATGAAAAAAAATAAGCTTAAGTAAAACATAAACATATTATATATCATATATAAAAATAGTGACATCATAATGACCACCTTTGAAGGTGTTAAATGAGTATTGAACAATCATCGTTTCGAGAGGCAGAATTTCGCCATCCACGGAAACCGTATGTTTTTTAACCATTTGATGTAGTTGTGTGAGAGTGTATCTCAAATAAATCTTATAACAACATCCTAGTATATTGAAGATACTGTTTTTGTTACAAAAGAAGTAAATAAAAAGAGTTTAGGGGGTTGGAGAAGCAAAATAAAACAAATGAACATGAGAGAATGAATTACCTTTAAAAGTGTAACTCCTTTTGATTTGAGCCTAAAGGCTTCCTTTGAAAGGATTCTTCCCAAAGGGAATCCTCTAGGATGAGGAGAGGGATGTGGAGAGAGTAAATGGGCAGGGTATGGCCGATAAAAAGTCTTTAGGAGTGTGTGAAATGAGGTAGAGGTGGGGGCCTTTTATAAGAGGAGAGGAGGGGCACTTTTGGAAAGTAAGAAATATTACTTTATTTGAAAATTTGTTTCGGTTTTAAAAGCTCCCACATTGATATAATTCATGTATAAGGTGATAAGGCTTCGAAATATTCCCATCCAATAGTTTTTGGACAAGTGTAGGTCTTAGATATTACATTATCTTTCCATTTTATTTTAATTGTTAAATAATGAGGTCATCACTGCATCATCATGATGTCATAAATAAATTAATTTATTTAATGTCTAAAAATTATAAAAAAAATACTATGATGTAGGAAATCTTTTTAGATTTCTAATTAATATTTATAGACAAAAATATGATTAGTATAACTCCTTCTAAAAATTGTTTTAGTAAAACATATCATGTTTGTGTCATTTTTACTTTTACATTAAATAAAAAGTTATTTATGTCATTTCCCAACCAAAGTGGCTCCATGGGGTCCCCAAGTTGACCCATGACTTGTCTTGGTCGGCCATTACACATACAATGAGGTTAGGACATGTGTCAAGTTCATTTCATATTATTAAAACATTATTTTTACCTTAAACTACACTAATTACCTCTAATCGCAATTAAAAACTTAATAAGTTACTATTCACCAAAAAATTATTTTTATCCCATTGAACCACATTTTACTTCTTAATGAAAACCATGTATGTCGGATTTTTGAAATTCAAAACACAAAGATGGCAAAACTTCATTTAAACGGAAAAATCAGTTTTTATAAGTACCACTTAGTGGTGTCACTATTCATCAAAAATTGATGTTTTTCAGAAAAATCCCAAAAATTCACCCTAATCTATATTTGATATTCTGAATTAAAAAATGAAGTCTATTTTACAAAATTCAAAACATATAAGTCGCGTTAATTAATTTAATAATTAATTCCCGCTGTCAGAGCAAATAGCGTGTTTTTATAAAACAATAAGTATCAAAAGATTGACACTAGTTTAAGTCTGATTTCAAAGTGAAATTAATTCCAATGACCACTATTGGATTTAATGGTAAAAATATATTCTAATTTCACTTTAAAACTAATTCAAAAGATAATCTAATCATATAAATAAATTAGATTAAAAAGAGGTTTTGAATTTAAATACAACATTTTACACTATTCATTTAAAAAAATGAACTTTATCAGAAAGATACCAAAAATTTACACAAAGTAAATTTTGATGTCCCTATTCTTAAGAAGAGTTTTATTTGGTCCAAAATAATGTATAAGAGTGAACAAAACTATATTTAATGACGGTTCGCCATCAAAAGGCGATAAGTGAACCTTTAGTGAAAACTAGGGCATATACGCCTAAAATTGAATTCTTTCTGTATTTTATGCCTTTATCTTTTATTGGATAAATGTAAAAATATTTAAAAACATATATAATCATATTTTAGTTATTTCTATCCATTCCCGCCAATACAACGGCTACATGTTAACTACCATTTAAAATAATATTATTTTATTATTAGAGTGCAACGTAAGATTCCCAAGAAACTCGTTGTTGCGTGTTGGGTACGCCATCGAGCATAGCGTCCCCTTTAAAGTAATATTAATATTTTATTCACAAATATGGATAAATATGAAAATGTCATATTCTTTATTTACCTGGGGTGTTACAGTCGATGTTTGAGCATTAATAATAAAAACACATGTGTTGGTGTTTTTGCCATGGAGTAGGGCCCAAAAGGGTTCCGAACCACGTAAATCTTAGCGTTATTGCCTGTTTTACTTTCCTTTGCATTGTTGTCTTCATTTTCGCTGTTATTTGCTACTGTCCAATTTCATTTTGTATCAACTGCAGTGAATTGGATATTAATTTCTGCTATAAAAATTAATTTGTATCTGCCCGTCTATTCGGTGATCCTCGGATAGTTTGTTCGGGGTTGTTTTATGCAATTACCCCTACAACAAAGTGGTATCAGAGCCTTTGAATAAACCATGACATCTGCAAAATATGAAATAGAAAAGTTTGATGGAAATAATGACTTTAATTTGTGGTGGTTGAAAATGAGTGCCTTGTTAGTCCAACAAGGGCTGCAAGACACCCTTTGCAGACCAAAGAAACCCCATATGAGTTGTAAAGACCCGTAAAATTCAAGGGAAATTTTTTCTTAATTTTCTTTGGAATTTTGCAAGAGCGCGGTTTCTGACGGCACCTGATTCCGAGGCCCGGAGTGCCCGGAATCAATTTCCGAAGTTTGGCTCGGGTACGTTCAGTGAACGAACGAGCGGGAATTTCTAACTTTTGATCCGGTGCTCGGAATTGAAATCCGAGGACACCGATGAACTCGCAGCGCCGATTTTCGCTTAAGGAGACCTTTTCCGAGGTTGCGTTTATTGCGGGTTGAGAGTTAGTTTTTGGGTTTTTAGAATAAGTTAAATAAAATTGTAGAATGCAAATTTTATTTTAACTTGTTGGTTATTTTCTCCCAAAGGGATTTAGAAGTGGGACCCACATACACTTAACCTCCCTTGGGAGGATTAAGTGTGGTGGGGCCCACACGAAGCATAACTCTTCACCTTCTTTTTTTTAAAACTCCCTTAAACTCCTCTTTAAATGAACATGAAAAATTTGTTAATTAATGGAGTTGAATTGTTTGAATTTCAAACCTTTGAAATTCAAATTGTTAAGTGTGTGAATAAAATAAGACTTTAGTTTATTTTATATGGGTTAGAATTCTCTAGCCGCCTTGAGAGAAATTGGAGTTCTTCTTCTTCTTCTTCAAACTTTGACGAAGAACGCGAAGAACCTTCGAACATCGACGAAGAACGCCACGTTCTCGGAAATCGTCTTTCGCGACGCCATACCCGCGACACCGACGACGTCTTCTTCCGCGTCATCTCTTCCGTGATGATTTCCCACGATGAAATCGTCGTCAAAGAACTTCGAATCCTCGCTTCACGACATCGACGTCCTTCTTCCGTGACGCCGACCACCGCGATGCGTCTTCCGCGGGTCGTTGACGATCATCGTTCTTGAAACCGAGGTAGGGGTTTGTTGTTGATTATTTATTTACTCTCATTCTTGGTTCTAGCATGATAATCTTGTGGATAAATATTTAAGGGTTATCATCTAACGAGAGGGGGGTCGGACCGCACAAACACGACCGAATTCCCCCTCCTTTGTTCTTGATTATTATTATTTTCTTGAGGATGAACGAGATGGCGTGGTGCCGTCGCACCACGCGGGAATCACACGGCAAATATTGCGCGGCGCCGTCGCGCCGCGCCGTGGAAAGATTATCTTGAACGCGACGCCGTCGCGCCGCGTCGAAGGAAACCAAAGGCACCGCGGCCGGAGCGGGGCCGCGGCGGAGGGGCGCGATGCCGTCACACCGCGCCGGATGACGAAGGCCGCGGCCGGTTCCGGGCCGCGGCGGAACGAGAAGACCGACGGCCAGCCGGGCCGCCGGTGTCGGAAGCCGGAAAGGGGACCGGCCTTGCCGATCCCGTTGAGGAAGGACCGGCCGGCCAGGACGGGCCGGCCGGAAGGGAGAAGAACCGGGGGAATTAATTCCCCCGGCTGGCCAAAACCGGCCCCCCATAATGGGGGGGGGGTTACACCAAGGGGGGGCAGCGCCCCCTTGTTTTTTTTTCAAAAGAAGGCCCCCACGTGGGGGGGCCGTTGGACAAAGGCGCGGCTTTCAGCCGCGCCGCCAGCAGGAAAGCGGGGGCTTTGCCCCCCGCGCGTGGCACCCGAGCGGCGCCCAGGCCGCGCCGCCGTGCCGGACCGCGCCGCCGCGCCGCCGGACGGGTCGGGTCGACCCGGTTCGGGCCGACCCCGGGGGGGGGGGGGGGGGGGGTCGGGCCGGGTCGGCCCGGACCCGGACCCCCCGTTTTCGAATCAATTTCGGTCTTTTGGCCATAACTTGAGCTACAGACCTCCGATCGACGAACCGTCAGCGGCGATGCGATCCTTAGATCGAGACAGTCGATTCGGTATATCTCACTCAAGGTTTCTGAATACTTTTAGTTCGGCCGGGTTGGTTCGTACACGAAACCAACCGGGCCCTCGGAGCGGAAACGCTCATATCTTGAGCTACGGACGTCCGATTGACGTGCCGTCAGCTTTGTTGTGTTCCTCTTAGTGAGACAGATCTTTTGGCATACTCCGCCCGAGTTTTGGACGTAGGTGGAGTACGGTCGGGTTGGTTTTGCCTTAAAAACCAACTGGGCCCCTGGGACGAAAAAGCCAATAACTCTCAGACCGGGCGTCCGATCGACGCGCCGTCTGTTGCGTTGAGTTCCTGTTGACGATACGGAACTTTTGGATACATCAACTTTGGACTATGTGACAGTTGATGTATCAGCCTCTCGGCTCGTGGAGCGGACCCTCCCGAACGAGTTTGCTGTGTGCGGGAACCCTAGTGCTGGCTGCGATTGTGACTGCTACTGCTACTGCTACTGCTACTGTGACTGCGACGATGACAGTACAAAGATCCTTGGTGGATTCGACGACGACTACAGCACTCAGCGATCCTACGTGGATCAGTGCTACAGGTCCTGTGTGGGCCCGATCCTGTGTGGGTCTGATCCTGTGTAGGTCCTTGCGCTCAGCGGTCCTGTGTGAACCAGCGCCTACAGGTCCTGTGTGGGCCCGATCCTGTGTGGGTCTTTGCGGGGGTTAGTTACCTATCGATCCTTCGTGGGTCTGACGACTTTGATGGATCAGAGATCATCTTTATCGTCTTTCGAAGAAGTATACCTGTGTGAGCTGAATCCTGTTGCTATCCTGTGTGGATTGTGTTGTGCTATCCTGTGTGGATTTCGTTTTGCTTTCCTGTGTGGAATACGTATACTTTCTTGTGTGGACTGAGTTGTACTTGAGCTCGGAGGTTGGAGCGTATTAGAATTGATGACTTAGGTATATGTATGGGCATATACCTAAGCAGTGTCGGTTGTTACTTCGTGTTTGTATCTCACCTTTGTGGTTTATCCTTTGTGGATTTTGGGAGACCTTCAGGGGTCTCGGGGTCCCTACTGAGTAGCTTATACTCACCCCTGCACGGGCTATGCCCGCACTACGTTGTGTTGGTTGCAGACGACGGACAACGTTGATCTTGGCTGAGGCTTGCAGAGCAGGACGGTACCTGGAGGTGGACCACTGGGCGTGACGTGTTCAGAGCGGACGGCGGGACCCGAGGAGCAGTGGAGCTATATGTACCCACCCTTCAGGTGGGATCTCCAGTGGACAGCTCGGTGTAGCGGCTTTTACTTTACAGTTGCTGTTTTCCCTTTCGAGTTGTACTTTACTTTCAGTTTGGGTTTGTATACTGGCCCTTTTACTTTTCCGCACTTTTAGTTGTACTCTGTTTTTACTTAGTGTTTACCTTTCCGCTTGCTTACTCTGTGGTGCTTGTTTACTTTATAAAGGAAATGCCTTCCCTTTTTACCAGGATTTACGCCTTGGTGCTAGTCGCCAGCCCCTGGCCTATGGAAGGCGGGCTTGGGGTAGTCACGGCATGGGCCCCGAGGACGGGTCGTGACAAATTGGTATCAGAGGAGTTCGGTTCTACCGCGAACTCTGATCTTTTCTATGTGAAGCAATAATGTTTAGCATATTGAGTGTGGTTATCAGTCCAGGGAGTCCAGTGTTGGTGCGGCGGCCGACGTATCCGTACACCAGGACCCTGACTTCTGATTTCCGACTTAATGCATGAAAACATTGATTGCGTGTGTGTTTCAAAGTTTTCTTTGTGATTACTTTATATCAGCTCACGAGGTATACTGTTCTGACCGTGGCGCACCTGTTTCCTTTTCAGGATGGCCCCACGATGGCAGCCAGCTAGGGTTCCGAGAGTCGAGCGTGACGACAGCCCACCGAGCGACGAGGCCTCGGTGCAGGGCCCTTTGTCAGTAGTGGCACCGGCGGTAGCTCTACCCGCCGAGCCACCGATGCTTCCAGCACCAGCCGCTGACGATGCACGTCGCCTTGGAGCTCTGCACGAGTTCCAGCGCCAGCGACCGCCTAGGTTCCGTGGGGAGACGGACCCCCAGGCAGCAGAGGACTGGCTGGAGGCAGTGGTACGAGTTTTTAGGCTAGTGAGGACACCTGCAGACCTCATGGTGATCCTCGCTGCGATCCTACTGCATGCAGCAGCGGGCCGATGGTGGAGCTTGATGCTCCAGGTGCACGATGAGGCATCTCTACTATGGACGGACTTTGAGAGCCTCTTCCGCTCGGAGTTTGTCCCAGCCACCCTTTGTGCGGTGCGTATCCAGGAGCTTCTTCAGCTGCGGCAGGGCAGCATGACGGTCGCTCAGTACTCGGAGAGATTTACCGATCTCTTGCACTACTCGACTGACATGGTACGGGACCCATTATTCCGGGCCCGGACCTTCGAGCAGGGCTTGAGACACGAGATCAGGGCATCGCTGATCTCCCTCAGCATACCGACTCAGATAGGAGTACTGGAGAGGGCCCTTTTGATCGAGAGTTTCCTTGCTGAGTCTACACCAGCACCGAGACCCACCGCAGGGCGGCACGTGGCAGAGTCATCTGCAGCAGGCAGTCGACGGATGACTCAGGGGTCCAGGCAGACCAGACCTTCAGGCAGACGACCTCAGGACAGTGGCTCAGCAGTGCGGGGCACACAGCGAGGAGCCAGTCTTTCGAGAGGCAGGCAGTGCTACTCGTGCGGCGGGCAGGGCCACATGGCTCGTGACTGCCCGACCCACCGTGTCGAGGAGCAGCAGACGGTTGAGGGACCACCGAGGCAGAGGCAGAGGGTCGACCGTGGCGGTCCGCAGGGAGGAGGCGGACGAGGTAGAGGAGATGGCCGAGCAGCAGGTGGGGGGAGAGGCTTTGAGGCTCTACCACCACCACCACCAGGAGGTCCACCCCGACCACAGGGAGCTGGCGGGCAGAGACAGGCACAGCTCCAGGAAGCAGAGGCCTACGACCACGGCGCACCCGAGATGATTCGAGGTACTATCTGTGTCTATTCCACCCTTGCTGCAGTACTTATAGACACAGGAGCGAGTCACTTTTTCATAGCCGCTGCCCTTGTTCGGAGCTCGGAGATTCCGACAGAGCCGTTGGCTCGATCCTAACGGCTAGAGACTCCTACGGGAGCAGACTCGACGATTACACACTGGTGCCGGCAGTGCGAGCTTACTCTAGGAGGCGAGAGCTTCAGCTGGGATCTTCTTGTAGCAGCGTCGAGGCCTTACGACGTCATCTTGGGCATGGATTGGCTATCTACGGTCCATGCACAGATTGACTGTTTTAGGCGCAAGGTGCGATGTGTACGCACCGATGGGAGCAGGTTCACCTTCACCGGCGAGAAGGGAGCCTTTGCAGCACAGGATGGACTTCCGCGGAGGAGAGGACAACCCATCACTCATCAGTTTTCTAGCCTCATCCTTAGAGCAGTTGACGTGCGGAGTCCTGGTTTTCCTGCAGTGGTGGATCAGTTTGCAGACGTTTTTCCCGACGACGTTCCAGGGCTACCTCCTCGCAGAGAGGTAGACTTTTATACTGACTTGTACCCCGGAACAGCCCCGATATCCACTCCAGCATATCGGATGGCCCCCGCCGAGCTTCGAGAGCTACGGGTACAGTTGGAGGACTTGCAGGGCAAGGGGTTCATCCGACCCAGTGTTTCACCCTGGGCTTCCCCGATATTGTTCGCCAAGAAGGCAGACGGGAGCTTGCGACTTTGTGTTGACTATCGTCGCCTGAACTAGGTGACAGTGAGGAACAAGTATCCACTACCTAGGATTGATGACCTCTTTGATCAGCTCAAGAGAGCATGGTGGTTCTCGAAGATAGACCTCAGGTCAGGCTATCATCAGCTCAGAGTCAGAGACGAGGACGTGCAGAAGATAGCCTTCAGATGTCGGTATGGCCACTATGAGTTCTTGGTTATGCCTTTCGGCGTAACCAATGCTCCAGAAGTGTTCATGGCCCTCATGAACAGGATCTTTCAGCCATACCTTGATCGGTTTGTCGTGGTCTTCATCGACGACATTCTGATTTACTCTACGACTGAGGAGGAGCACGCCTATCACTTGCGAGTTGTACTAGACACACTCCGAGAGCACCATCTTTATGGTAAGCTCTCGAAGTGCCAGTTCTGGATACGTGAGGTCCACTTCTTGGGACACGTTATCTCTGAGGTGGGAGTTGCAGTGGATCCTGCGAAGATCGAGGCTGTGTTAGCATGGGAGCCACCCAGGAGCGTGACTGAGGTTCGGAGTTTCTTGGGACTTGCTGGATACTATCGGAGATTCGTGCCAGACTTCTCTAGATTTGCGGCACCACTCACAACTTTGATGAAGAAGGGGAAACCCTTCGTGTGGTCAGAAAGATGTCAGCAGATCTTCCAGGAGCTGAGACAGAGATTGAATAGCGTACCTATCTTGAGGTTGCCTGAGGAGGGAGTAGGGTATGTAGTTTACTGCGATGCATCAGGGACCGGACTCGGTTGCGTCCTGATGCAGGAGCGGGCAATGATCACCTATGGATCACGACAGTTGAGGCCACATGAGCAGAACTACGCTACCCATGACCTGGAGTTGGCAGCGGTGGTCTTCGCTCTGAAGACATGGCGGCACTATTTGATGGGAGAGCACTTTACAGTCTTTTCTGATCATCAGAGTCTCAGGTATATCTTCTCGCAGAAGGACCTGAACCTGAGACAGCGGCGATGGATCGAGTTCCTCCAGGACTATGAATTTGAGATAGTCTATACTCCTGGGAAGGGGAACGTAGTAGACGATGCCCTCAGCAGGAGGATGGGCATTCAGCTACTTGAGGAGGCGACGGAGTAGCTAGCCTCTTTGCAGATATCCTTCGTGGATAGAGATGGAGCAGCCTTCCTCCAGTCTCTCACAGTCACCCCTCCACCACTGCAGCGGGTCAGAGAGGCACAGCGTGAGGACGCTGACTGTGAGACACGGCGTGCACAGATATCCTCGGGACAGGCACCTGATGGTTTCTCCCTTGGAGAAGAGCATGACATCCTTTTCAGAGGACATACCATGGTACCAGTCGCTTTGCGAGAGGAGGTGCTGAGAGAGTTTCACACTTCTCCTTTGGCGTTACATCCTGGAGTGGCGAAGATGTACCAGGATCTCAGACGACAACACTGGTGGCCGGGCATGAAGAAGGCTGTAGCAGAGTTCGTTTCTCGATGCCTCACCTGCCAGCAGGTAAAGGCAAAGCATCAGGTACCAGCAGGCTTGGTACAGCCCTTGGAGGTCCTAGAGTGGAAGTGGGACGACATATCTATGGACTTCGTGACTGGACTTCCACGCATTTCCAGAGGTCACGACTCCATTTGGGTGATTGTTGACCGACTCACCAAGTCGGCACACTTCTTACCCATCAGAGAGCAGGGCTCAGTGGAGAGCTTGGGACGTCTCTACGTTTAGGAGATTGTGCGGCTCCATGGCATGCCATCATCTATCGTCTCCGATCGAGATGCTCGCTTTACTTCCCGGCTTTGGAAGGGGTTACAGGAGGCGTTCGGGATGCAGCTACGTCTGAGCACTGCCTTTCACCCTCAGACGGATGGTCAGACGGAGAGAACCATTCAGACTCTCGAGGACATGCTCCGCGCATGTGTCCTCGACTTTGGTCGTAGCTGGGAGGACCACCTACCCTTGGTGGAGTTTGCGTACAACAACAGCTACCACTCCACCATCGGGATGGCACCGTACGAGGCGTTGTACGACCGACCTTGTAGATCTCCTTTGTGCTGGACAGACCCAGGGGAGTCAGCACTTGTGGGACCGGAGATGGTCCAGGCCATGACAGAGAAGGTCCAGGTCATCCAGGAGCGGATGAAGACAGCTCAGAGTAGACAGAAGTCATACGCTGAGAGGAGGTGGAGGCCACTAGAGTTCGAGAATGGCGACCACGTCTTCTTGCGGATCTCACCTCGACGTGGTATTCAGAGATTTGGCCGAGGCGGCAAGTTATCTCCGCGCTTCATCGGACCCTTCCAGGTCCTCAGCAGGATTGGCGAGGTGGCTTATCGCCTGGCTCTACCACCTCAGTTGCACCGGGTGCACGACGTCTTCCACGTATCTCAGCTGAGGAGATACGTGCACAACCCGACGCACATCATTGACCATGGGGAGCTTGACGTTGACGATGGGGCGACTTTTACGGAGGTCCCGGTGGAGATAGAGGATCGACAGGAGCGAGTCCTACGTGGGCGATCGATTCCTCTTGTGCGCATCAGATGGCAGCACGAGAACCTCCAGGAGAGCACATGGGACCAGGAGGCTCAGATGCGTGCTCAGTACCCTCATTTGTTTCCCTAGTTTTTGATGTATCTTTACGGGGACATAAATCCCTAAGGTGGGAGTAATGTAAAGACCCGTAAAATTCAAGGGAAATTTTTTCTTAATTTTCTTTGGAATTTTGCAAGAGCGCAGTTTCTGACGGCACCTGATTCCGAGGCCCGGAGTGCCCGGAATCAATTTCCGAAGTTTGGCTCGGGTACGTTCAGTGAACGAACGAGCGGGAATTTCTAACTTTTGATTCGGTGCTCGGAATTGAAATCCGAGGACACCGATGAACTCGCAGCGCCGATTTTCGCTTAAGGAGACCTTTTCCGAGGTTGCGTTTATTGCGGGTTGAGAGTTAGTTTTTGGGTTTTTAGAATAAGTTAAATAAAATTGTAGAATACAAATTTTATTTTAACTTGTTGGTTATTTTCTCCCAAAGGGAGTTAGAAGTGGGACCCACATCCACTTAACCTCCCTTGGGAGGATTAAGTGTGGTGGGGCCCACACGAAGCATAACTCTTCACCTTCTTTTTTTTAAAACACCCTTAAACTCCTCTTTAAATGAACATGACAACTTTGTTAATTAATGGAGTTGAATTGTTTGAATTTCAAACCTTTGAAATTCAAATTGTTAAGTGTGTGAATAAAATAAGACTTTAGTTTATTTTATTTGGGTTACAATTCTCTAGCCGCCTTGAGAGAAATTGGAGTTCTTCTTCTTCTTCTTCAAACTTTGACGAAGAACGCGAAGAACCTTCGAACATCGACGAAGAACGCCACGTTCTCGGGAATCGTCTTCCGCGACGCCATACCCGCGACACCGAAGACGTCTTCTTCCGCGTCATCTCTTCCGCGACAATTTCCCGCGACGAAATCGTCGTCAAAGAACTTCGAATCCTCGTTTCACGACATCGACGTCCTTCTTCCGTGACGCCGACCACCGCGACGCGTCTTCCGCGGGTCGTTGACGATCATCGTTCTTAAAACCGAGGGAGGGGTTTGTTGTTGATTATTTATTTACTCTCGTTCTTGGTTCTAGCATGATAATCTTGTGGATAAATATTTAAGGGTTATCATCTAACGAGAGGGGGGTCGGACCGCACAAACACGACCGAATTCCCCCTCCTTTGTTCTTGATTATTATTATTTTCTTGAGGATGAACGAGATGGCGTTGTGCCGTCGCACCACGCGGGAATCACACGGCAAATATTGCGCGGCGCCGTCACGCCGCGCCGTGGAAAGATTATCTTGAACGCGACGCCGTCGCGCCGCGTCGAAGGAAACCAAAGGCGCCGCCGTAAATAAAAGTAAAAAGTTACTATTCACCAAAAATTATTTTTATCTTATTGAACCACATTTTACTCCTTAATATTAACCGTGTCTCTCGGATTTTCAAAATTCCTCTCACAGAAGTGGTAAAATTAAGTTTTATGTAAGTTTGCAAAAAGCTCCTAGGAGGTAGGTAAAAGACGGTGAAAAGTTCAATAAAATTTTTATATATCTAAAATTATTATAAAATGACTCCAATGAATTATATTGAACTTATATATGTATTATGTATCAATTTTTACCTAAAATAAATTTAAATAAAATAGATAATTATTTAAATAAAAATTCGATTTTTTAATAGTAACCTAGTGTTTTCACTATTCATCAAAAATTGAAAGTTTTCAGAAAAATACCAAAAATTCACCCTAGGATATTTTCGATATTCCGAATCCAAAAATGAATTCAATTTTGAAAAATAAAATTTCAAAAAGTGGGTATTACTATTCATAATGGCTAGTTTATATAATATTTTAATAACATATCGTTGTTTAGTGAAACTCGATATTGCGTACAATACACGCTATCGTGGAAGGTCGCGATTGCGTGTAAAGCAAGCCAAGTCAGGGTTGCGTGTAGTGCAAGATTCTTTTGTTATTGTGTATAATATAATCCAAATGTATTTCATTTATACATTGAATATATATATATACACTCAATGTTGCGTAGAATATCTTCTATCAAACAAACTTGAAATTTTGTGTAACATGAGCCAAGAATAGTGTTGCGTATACGCTGTTGCATATAGAACAAGCTAATTTTGGTGTCGCCTACAAAACAAGACATCAATGAAATTAAAAAGAATAATTCTCATAAAATCTCGGGTTGTTACATAGAGGCTCCTTATTGAATGGGTTGTATGTGTTAGATATAAGAAGACATGTCAAGCAGTTGGGAAACAACTATGTTACTAATAATGACAACACTAGTATTTGGTAGAAGAATCTAGGACATGTGAGCGCTAAATGCTTAGAAGAATTGAGTAAGCAAGGATTTCTCACTCAAGTTACACTGATAAACTTACCCTTTTGTGAAGACTGTGTAATGGGTAAGTCTAAAAGAGTCAGTTTACATAGATCCATCTTTAAAACTGGTCTCCCACTTGAGTATTTTCACTCTAATTTATGGGGGCCTGTTAGGACTAACTCCCATGGTATAGACTCCTACTTTATCACTTTTATAGATTAATTTTCTCAGAAAGTATGGGTCTATATTTTGAAAAATAAATCTGACATCTTTGAGGTGTGTAAAACTTGGAAGGCCTCTGTGGAAAATCAAACTGGGAAGAAGTTGAAAGCTTTAAGGGCTAACAATGGTCTTGAATACCTATCTACCGAGTATCAAATTTTGTGAAAATGAGGTAATTTTGAGACACCGAACCATGAGTCATACTCCTTAGTAGAATGGTCTAGCTGAGCGTATGAACCGTACCATTCTTGAGTGGGTTCGTAGCATGCTTGCATGCTTGAGCCTGCCCAAATCCTTTTGGGCAGAAGCTGTCACTATGATAGTTTATTTGATAAATAGGTATGCCTCATCAGCCAATGATTTTAAGACTTCTATTGAATTGTGGATCAATCACCCTCATCCTATCAACATCTTAGAGTATTTGGGTGCACTGCCTATACTCATGTCAAGGATGATAAAATTCATCCCTGAGCCATCAAGTGCATCTTTATAGGATATCCTACTGGGGTGAAAGGCTATAAAATTTGGGTAGATAAACCCATATTTCAAAAGTGTATAAAAGTCGATATGTGGTATTTCAAGATTTCATTCCTACTAGAGTCCAACCTCCCACTAATGATAGTGAGGGTCCTTATTAGAAGAGGGATCTTGAGGTTGATCCTCCCTGTATTAGTGAGTCTCCTGATGAGACTCCCTCTACCTCTCAAGTGCCCCTTTCTCATCCTAATCCAAAATATGGGTCTGATTCTAATGATTCTTCAGATGATGGAGATTTTAGTGTCCTTAAGGGTTATCAGCTCACTAGGGACAAGAATAGGAGAGTTATTATACCTCCTCCTAGGTACAACCATGCTGATATGGTTGGATTTGCCTTCAATGTGGCAACAGATCTTGGTGGAGAAGATCCCCAAAGCTACAATCAAGCTGTCAATGACAACAACTCTAAGCATTGAATTTTGGCTATGGAAGATGAGATAAAATTCTTAAGAAAGAACCATACTTGGTCCATAGTCAATAAAACACCTACTGCCAAGGTGATTGGATGTAAATGGATATACAAAACGAAAGAAGAAAATAATACAGGGAATAAAATTAAATTTAAAGCTAGGATTTCATCTAAAGGCTTCCTTCAAAGATAAGGAATTGATTATTCAGAAATTTTTTCTTCTGTAGTGAAACATTCTTCTATAAGAAATATTCTTACATGTGCTGTCCATTTAGAGTTTCCTATAGAACAACTAGATGTCAAAAATGATTTCTTGCATGGTGATTTGGATGAAAAATTATACATGAAGCCTCTTGCTGGTTTTGAACATGAATTTAAAGATAATCAAGTTTGTTTTCTTAATAAATCATTATATGGATTGAAGAAAGCTTCTAGACAATGGCATAAGAAGTTTGATTCGTTCATGCTTGAAAATAATTTCATCAGGAGTCAGTTTGATGCATGCGTATATTTTAAATTTGTTAAAAAAATGCATGATTTATTTACTGATTTATGTAGATGGCATGTTATTCATGTGTAGTGACATGAAATTAATCACCCATGTGAAAATGAAATTGAATTCAGCTTTTGAAATGAAAGATTTAGGTTGTGCTAAGAAAATTCTGGGTATAGAAATCATTAGGGATAAGAAGCATAGACTTCTATACATATATCAATGTACCTATATCCTTAAAGTGCTTAAGATATATTTGTTTGATTATTTGAATCCTTCTAGTGTTACTTTAGGTCAAAATTTTAAATTGTCTTTATCTCAGTCACCTGCCACAACCTCTGATATTGAATATATGAGTAGAATCTTGTATGCTAATGTAGTGGGTAGTATTATGTATGCTATTATTTGAAATTGACCAGATGTTTCTTTTTCTATCTTTAATTTGAGCAGGTTCGTGGAAAATCCAAGAAAACCTCACTGGAATGTTCTTAAATGGTTTTTGAGTTACATTTCTTCTACTTCATATCTTTCAAATTTCTATGGTAAGAATGTTAATTCATCTGAATTAGTTACTGGTTATGCTGACTCTGATTATGCTGGAAATGTTGATACTAGGAAATCATTAACTGGTTATGTGTTTACTGTATGTGGAGGAATTATATTATGGAAGTGAAATATGCAGTCGGTGGTGTCCCTCTCGACCACTGAAGCCGAGTACATTGCACCGACAGAAGCCATTAAAGAATCCATATAGCTTAAGGGTTTGATTTCAAAACTTAGTATTAGTAATGCTAATATTACTATGCATTGTGATTCTCAATCTACCCTTTATCTATATAAAAGATTAGTATGCCATGGTAGGTCCAAACACATAGACATTAGGCTTTATTTTATTAGAGAGGTTATTGAAAGTGGAGGAGTGTGTGTCACTAAGATACACATAGATGAAAATCCAGCCGATAGTTTGACTAAGGCTGTTACTTTATCCAAGTTCAATAATTGTTTAGCTCCTCCTGAATAACATTAGGTGAAATAACATTGACAATTTTATATGAAAATGGTGATGATTTGTTAAGTTTTATCTCCATATTAAATTGAAACTTCTTTTTTTTTTCAATTTTTATTACATGTGTTTTTTATTTATTTTATATGCTCAAATGTTGGTCATTCATCTGGGAACCGCCCCTTTTATCATGGTCGTCCGATCTGTTATGCGGTTACACCGCTACCATTAGGGTTTGTGGTGCGTTGCCTCTTCTTTCCTCTTGTAGGAATCGCCATTGGATAGAGAGAAGAATTTTGTGAGATCAGAAATTACGACACTGTTGTCAAGTGAAGAGAGATTTTGAGACCTAGTTTGCTTCACTGCCCTTTCTGCTGAAGTCCCTCACGCTACTGGTCCTTACTGCTTGAAATCAAGAGTTTTCCAATTGTGCCAGTCAAGATCTGGAGTCCTTCATCCACACTGCTCAAGAACATATATTTTCTAGGCGCTCCGCTTCAGATCCAGTGTTTTCCAGTCCAGATGACCCAAATCTATAGTTTTTCCAGCACTGTGGTTTGTCTTTTCTTGTGTTTTATGATCCAGAACCCCAAAAAACATCAAGATAGGAGAGGTAGTGTCGGTCAGGGTAAGCTGACAGACCTTTGTTCAATTGTTTGATATGTTCATGCCCTATTTCACTTGTTTTCTAGTTTTCTAATGCATGATAGAATGTTGTTAGACTTGTAATGTGTTTTCATTTGATAATTAATAATAAAAATTCATGTAGTGGTGTTCTTTCCATGGATTAGGGCCCAAAAGGGTTCCGAACCATGTAAATATTCGTGTCATTTTCTGTTTTACTTTCCTTTGCATTGCTGTCTGCATTTTCAGTGTTATTTATTGTTGTCCAATTTCAGTTTGTATCAACTACAGTGAATTGGAAATCAATTTATGCTGTAAAAATTAATTTGTATCTTTCCGTCTATTCGGTGATCCTTGATTAGTTTGTTGGGGGTTGTTTTCTAAAATTACCCCCACAACAACTCACACTCCAAAAATATTTATAAATGTATTTTATATGTAAATATGTTTAAAAATATATTTGTAAAATTAAAATTTTTATATGTAAATATATAAAAAGATGTATATATGTGTATATTTAATTATAAATAATATTACAATATGAAAAATGATAAAATTTTAATGCCATAATATTTATATGAGTGTAAGTCCTGAGAATGAATTGAGCCTCCACTGAAAAAGATAAGATGACCCCTTAAGAAAGAGTGAAATTCCATTAAATGTTCAAAAATTAAGGTATCCCGATAAAACATTTAGTCTTAGAGGATTTTCATGCCTTTTTTTACCTTAAAAAAACATTAACCAACACCACAATATAGATCTTTTCACAAGCATTGATTTGATATGTGGTGGAGCTCAAACAGACACCCAAATCAAAAGTTTTGTTCGTTTGAAGTTTGAGTCATGCTTTAAACTTATTTTAAATTGTTCATTAATTTATTGAATTTGTATATAATTAAATTTTTATTAAATGACTATTACTTAATAATAATTATAAATTTTTTAATTAATATTAAATTTTAATTATTTCATAAACCATTTTCACTAAATAACTTATGTATTGAGTGTGATTAAATATTTGATATTATATAAATCATATTTATATTATATTTATTTCAATATAAATATATTTATATATTAATATACAATTTTGAATTATATATAATTTTTTTATGAAATATACCTATATCATTGCTAAAAAAAGCATCGATAAAGGGGGTACTTTTGTCATCAATTTTTTTAGCGCTGATAACCGTAACTTTTATCAACGTTTTTTATCAGCACTTATAAAGATACCTCTTGCTCTCTACACTCTCTACGCTCATCTTCTCCTTTCCTCTAGAGTTTGAGAGTTCTTCCTCATCTTCTCCCCTTCTCTCTCGGCTCTGCCCCTCAACTCTCGGTTTCTCCCCTCCACTCTTGGTCTCTCCTCTCCTCTGGTGCTTTTCGTTATGGGATTTCTACTGTGGTTCTCTTGTTTCTTCTATCTAAGGTATGTGTTTTGGACGCCCTCTATCACCTTAACCTACTTTGGCCTCAAGTTCCTTCATGCCTCTTCGAGTCAGGGATGGTGTAGAGTTAACCTAGAGACTTTGGGATTGTGGTTTGGTGGACGTTGGGTATCCAACCTCTATCGGAGTTAGTCTTTCATCCTCGACCGCCCAAACCCACTTTGACCTAGGGTTACACTTCTTCTCTCTAGGTCAGAGTTGGAGTGATGGGTACACAGGGTTTTGGGACATTTGGTTTGCGGTCATCAAGGTTACTTATAGGGTTTCATCCTCGACCTTCTTTAGGGTTTCTTTCCTGGACTTCTTCAGGGGTTTTCCCCAGTATCATGTTCCCTGTTTTGGTCTTCTTTCTCATTAGTGGTTTTTATTTTCATCGGTGGTCTCTTTTTATAGTGCTGGTTTTTTGTGGTTATAAGTTGATTTTGTGGCTTCTGTAGATGGGTTTTGTAATTCTGGTGGGATGTTAGAACAATGACGATGGTGGTGATGGTGGATTGGAGTTGGTGATGTTGTTTTGACACAGGTGGTCTTCAATGGTGTTGTGGTTGACAATGATAGATACATGATGGTGCTTCTCACGATGAATGTTCTTGGTGATTTTTGGTTCTCTATTGGATCAAATTCTAACAACGAGTGTTATTTTCCAAAGGGATTGGGATTCGGCTATGTTTGGATTGACGTCAGGCGATGGTGATAACAGTGAAGTTTGGAATCAACAACGACGATGTGTAGGTGAAAGCGGTGATGTGATGATGGTGCCGATGCAGTGGTTGATGATGTGGTTGCGTCTCGCTGTAGGGTTCATGGCTCGAGGCATTGATAATGATATTTTGTTTGAAATTTGAAATAGGTTAGGTGGAGATGGTTCGAGGTGTGAGGATGTTAGTGCTGTTTGAATCTTTTGAATTTTGAAATATGTAAGGTGAACTTTGCTTTTGGAGGGTCCACGTATGATCTACAGTGAATGTTTATGCATGGTTCCCACTTCACCTTAAAGTGAATTTTTAATAAAATAAAATATGAATTTGGAGTGATAAAAGTACCTCTTTATCAGTACTCTCTTTTAGCACTGATAAAGGGTAGCGCATGATAAACCCAAATACGTAGTAGTGTTGGGTGGTGAGCCAAAAAGTTATCATCATCAAACTAAATAATAAAAAAGAGGCTACTACAAGTAATTCACTACTAAAAATATTAGTTTTAACAATGCTTGAAATATCATTCATCAATGCTAAAAAACACCGATATTGTAAACGCCTTTAAAAGGATATGACTTTTACCAGTGCGGAAAAACACAGATAAAGTGATTCCTTTATTGGCACTAGTTATGTACTCATAAAAGGGGTACTTTATTAATGCTATTTCTAGCACTGATAAACGCTAAGTTTCAATAGTGTGTTGTTGAAATTATACCACACAATAATAGCAAATAGAAAATTTAATTTCAATTAAATTTAAATCACACTACGATAAGAAAAACACTATACAATGATTACAAACATTGGTATGTACAATTACATTGGTATGTACATTTACATTGGTATGTAGAATTACATTGGTATTTACAATTAAATTGGTATGTACAATTACATTGGTATGTACAATTACATTGGTACACATAATTTATCACAAACATAAACAAATTCAAAAACATTAATGTTCTGCTACCTTTGGACCTCAAACCCCTCTCAAAAGAGCCTGATCATGCAACCATTTGCTGAAAAACCCACCATAACTTGAGAAAAAGAGTGCACCTATATTAAAAAAACAATTTTTATGTTAATATTACTATAAATAAATAAAGTAAACATAAATACGAAACAATGCATTAATAAAATGTCACTTTTAAACTGAAAACATACACTTTGAGTCATACCAGGCACACCGTGTGTCAGATTAATGTGTAGTTGATTTTTATATGTCAAAAATTATTTATGGATAACTTTACTAAGCTATCAAGATAATTTGAGTTCATTTTCTCAGTTTTAAGTATACAATATGTGTTCTGAACTAAAATATCAATTTTAAATAAAAACATGCACTTTGAGTTATACCATCCACACCATGTGTCATATTTACATGTAGTTGATTCCTAAACATCACAAATAATTTATAGATAATTTTCCTAAAATATCAAGACAATCCGAGTGTGTTTTCTAGGTTTTCAATGAGTGACACATATTTTTAACTAAAATGCCATTTTAAACTGAAAACACACACTTTGAGTCATACCAGTCACACCACATGTTGAATTGATGAGCAGCTGATTCCTACACATCACTAATGACATATGGATCATTTTCCTAATGTATCAAGACAAATTGAGTGTTCTTGCTTGTTTTTTAGTGAGTAGCACACATTTTTAACTAAAATGTCATTTTTAAACTAAAAACACATATTTTGAGTCATACCAGATACATAGTGTATTAGATCGGGGTATGGATAATTCTTACACATCACAAATGACTTATAGATTATTTTTCTAAAGTATCAAAATAATCTAAATATGTTTTCTCAGTTCTAAGAATGTCATGCTTCTTTTGAATTAAAATGCCAATTTTAAATAAAAATAGACACTTTGAGTTATACCAGTCACACTGTGAGTCATATTGATATGTGGTTGATTACTACATGTTAAAAATGACTTAAGGATTGTTTTATTAAAGTATAAAGACAATTCAAGTTTGTTTGATGGGTTTTTAGTGAGTGACACATGTTTTTTTAACTAAAATTTCATTTTAAAATTAAAAACACACACTTTGAGTAATACCGGTCACACTACGTGTCAGATTGAAATAAAAATAATTCATACACATAAAAAATGACATATGGATCATTTTTCTAATGTATCAAGACAATAAAAGCATTTTTTTCTCGATTTTTAGTGATTAGAACATGTTTTTAACTAAAATGTCATTTTTAAACTAAAAATGCGCATTTCGAGTCATACTGGTCACACCGTGTATCATATTGAGGTACAAATGATTCCTAAAAATTAAAAATGACTTATGGTTAATTTTACAAAAGTATAAAAACATTCTTAATGTGTTTTCTTAGTTTTGAGTACGTCACACGTCTTTTGAAGTAAAATGTCATTTTTATATGAAAACACACATTTCGAGCCATACTGGTCACACCATGTGTCGGATTAATGTGTGGTTGATTCCTACATGTCACAAATAACTTATAGATATTTTTTCTAAAGTATAAAAACAATATGAAGGTGTTTTCTTAGTTTTGAGTATGTTACATGTCTTTTGAACTAAAATGTCAATTTTAAATAAAAACACACACTTTGAGTCATACTGGTCACACCATGTGTCATATTGATGTGAGTTTGATTCATACATATCAAAAATAACATAAGTATCATTTTCTTAAAGTATCAATACAATCCAAGTGTGTTTTCTAGGTTTTCAATGAGTGACATGTTTTTAACTAAAATTCCATTTTTAAATAAAAAAATATGCACTTTGAGTCATACCGGTCACATTGTGTGTCAGATTAATGTGTTACTAATTTATACATTTCACAAATGATATATGAATAATTTTGATAAAGTATCAATACAATACAACCATGGTTTCTCAGTTTTCAGTGAGTGATACATGTTTTTAAATAAAATGTAAATTTTAAACCGAAAACACACATTTTGACTCATACCGGTCACACAATATATCATATTGAGGTAAAAATGTTTCATACATGTCAAAAATGACTTATGGACCGTTGTCCTAAAGTATCAAAACAATATGAAAGCATTTTCTTAGTTTTGAGCTTGCCACACGTCTTTTGAATTAAAATGCCAATTTTAAATAAAAACACACTTTGAGTCATACCGGCCACATCATGTGTCAGATTGATATGTGGTTTATGTAAGAGTTGGTGTTCTAGAGCCAACTGATTGTACTTTGATTACATGAATATTTAATGTATTTAAATATTAAACATCTTATTACATATTGTTCATTTTTCTGCATGACTATGATGTAATAATGTCCTAGAGTATTTGTTACATTGATAAGGTCATGAAAGTTCCACTCTATGATGAGAACCTTTAAATGATATAACAATATTCTTAAATATAGTTCTACTGTTGGATGACATACTATGATGAAACACATAACATGCAGACCGTCAGGTGCGAGTACTCGTAAGAAGATGAGACTTCCTCTCATGAAGTTCACACTTGGTAATCTCTAAGATAGGAGATTATGAGAACAGATCCGCTAGTAGAAATTCCACATGTTTTGGTGTTATCAGACACTACGGGAAAAATAAATATTTGCGACGGGAATAAATCTCATCGCAAATAACCCATCCAGGAAGTTATTTGCGACGGGTTTTCGTCTCCCGTCGCAAATAGTTTGGTGCGACTTGCACGCCAAACTGTGCAAGAGTATTTGCGACGGTACCTGTCGCAAATACCCGACGGTGGTTAATAGCTTTTTGCGACGGGATGTCGTCCCGTCGCAAAAAGAGTGTCGGCAGGAACTATTTGCGACGGGCCCCGTCGCAAATACCCTTTTAACCGCTGACTGTAATTAATGCGGGCGAGGGTATTTGCGACGGGGCCCGTCGCAAATACCACTATTTGCGACGAGTTTCCCGTCGCAAATAACCCTGTCGCAACTAATCCAACCTATATACACCCTCACCCGTTTTTTTCCCAAATCACTCAGATCTTCCTCTCCCTCTCTTTTCATTCTTCAGTTTTAAGGAAAAAATTTCCTTTAGTTAATTTTTTTAGACGAGAGCAATTGGAAGACGCCAATACCTTCAGAATATCAAAGTTTAAGGTATTTATATTTTATTTTTCTTATATTTATTTTATTTTTTATGTTAATTTTAATTGTTTATTAGTTGTAATTTAATTAGATTTCAATTGATTTTTATTTATATTTATTTTTAGTAAGAAATTGATATTGTTAGTGATAATTATAAATAATTATTGTTAATTTGCAATAATTAGATATAATTAGTAATAATTAGATATAATTAGTAATAATTAGTAATAAATAGATATTATTAGTAATAAATAGACATAATTACTAATAAATAGATATAATTAGTAATAAATAGATATAATTAGTAATAATTAGATATAATTAGTAATAAATAGTAATAATTAGATATAATTAGTAATAATTAGATATAATTAGTAATAATTAGATATAATTCGTAATAATTAGATATAATTAGTAATAATTAGATATAATTAGTAATAATTAGATATAATTAGTAATAATTAGATATAATTAGTAATAATTAGCTATAATTAGTAATAATTAGCTATAATTAGAAATAATTAGCTAAAATTAGTATTAATTAGCTAAAATTAGTAATAATTAGATATAATTAGTAATAAATAGATATAATTAGTAATAAATAGATATAATTAGTATTAAATAAATATAATTAGTAATAAATAGATATAATTAGTATTAAATAGATATAATTAGTATTAAATAGATATAAATAGTATTAAATAGATATAATTAGTAATAAATAGATATAATTAGTAATAAATAGATATAATTAGTAATAAATAGATATAATTAGTAATAAATAGATATAATTAGTAACAATTAGATATAATTAGTAATAATTAGATATAATTAAAAATAATTAGATATAATTAGCTATAATTAGCTATAATTAGCTAAAATTAGCTAAAATTAGTAATAATTAGTAATAATTAGTAATAATTATTAATAATTAGTAATAATTAGTAATAATTAGTAATAATTAGTAACAATTAGTAACAATTAGTAATAATTAGTAATAATTAGTAATAATTAGTAATAATTAGTAATAATTAGATATAATTAGATATAATTAGATATAATTAGATATAATTAGACATAATTAGATATAATTAGATATAATTAGTAATAATTAGTAATAATTTGATATAATTAGATATAATTAGTAATAATTAGTAATAATTAGTAATAATTAGTAACAATTAGTAATAATTAGTAATAATTAGATGTAATTAGATGTAATTAGATGTAATTAGATGTAAATAGATGTAATTAGATGTAATTAGATGTAAATAGATGTAATTAGATGTAAATAGATGTAAATAAATGTAAATAGATGTAAATAGATGTAAATAGATGTAAATAGATGTAAATAGATGTAAATAGATGTCAATAGATGCAAATAGATGCAAATAGATATAAATAGATATAAATAGATGTAAATAGATGTAAATAGATATAAATAGATATAAATAGATATAAATAGATATAAATAGATATAAATAGATATAATTAGTAATAAATACTAATAAAAAAAATTATATTATCAATATTTATGAAAAAACAATATTAATATTATTAAAATAATAAAAAATTTATAAAATATTAAAATTATCAATATTCGCAACAGGCTTTGATCTATTCTTAACATGTTCAAATCTCAAAGGGTCGCCAATTGTCAGGTCATTCGCAATAAAAAGTTTGTCTTAGCCATGTCCAATGTAAACTCTATAATTGTCCTTGCATGGTTGATCACCTCGCAAGTAGTGTTGCAATAGGATGACCCAAGTCATGCCCTTCTCATCTATAAGAATTATCTCACATGACCCTTTACATAGACCATTATTCCTTGAAAATTTAAGGGAGAGATACTGATATCCCCTCAAATTTTTAAGGAAGAATGATCTATGTAAAGGGAGCGAGATGATTCTTAGAGACGAGAAAGACATTACCTTGGTCATCCTATTGCAACACTACTTGCGAGGTGATCAACCATGCAAGTACAATTATAGAGTTTACATTGGACATGGATGAAAAAAACTTTTTATTGCACATGTCCTAACAATTGGCGACCCTTTGAGATTTGAACATATTAAGAATAGAGCTTAGTCTGTTGCGAATATTGATAATTTTAATATTTTATAAATTTTTTATTATTTTAATAATATTAATATTGTTTTTTCATAAATATTGATAATATAATTTTTTTATTAGTAATAATTAGTAAACGAAAACTACGTGGATAATGAAGGGAAAATTTGTAATCATCACCACAACGATGATTACCAAATTTCCTTTCATTATTCAAGCAGTTTTCATTTTTCTAAGTATTTCTAAGTATTGCTAAATTAGTAATAAATTGTAATAATTAGTAATAATTAGTAATAAATTGTAATAATTAGTAATAAATTGTAATAATTAGTAATAATTAGTAATAATTAGTAATAATTAGTAATAATTAGTAATAATTAGTAATAATTAATAATAATTAGTAATAATTAGTAATAATTAGTAATAATTTGTAATAATTAGTAATAATTTGTAATAATTATGAATAATTAGGAATAATTAGCAATAATTAGGGATAATTATGAATAATTAGGAATAATTAGGGATAATTAGGAATAATTAGGAATAATTAGGAATAATTAGGAATAATTAGGAATAATTAGGAATAATTAGGAATAATTAGGAATAATTAGTGTGAGAAAGATGCAATTAAATGAGCCATCAGACAAAAGAGTAGCCGTCAATATACTGGAAATTGTGTCACCCTTAATTAATGGTAATTATTAAGTAGTTGTAATTATTTATCTTCTTTTTTCAGATATTGTTTTTATAATTTCAAATTATTCAAAAACATTGATGATTTTATATTTTATGTAGAAAAATATGGATCAAGGATGTCGGCATCAATCATTATTAGATGATCGTGCTTGGATAAATCAGCGCAGAAATCCAAATGGTTCTGATTTAAATCCTGTATATATTAAGGGTGTTGAAGCTTTCTTAGAATTTTCATCATCAAAACAAAAATATGTTTTAGAAGGCACAATTAAGTTTCCTTGTAAAAAATGTGCTCTGAGAACGTTTGACACATTTGACAAGGTTGGGGGACATCTCTTGCAGTTTGGTTTTCAACCAGATTATGTTTTTTGGTATCAACATGGTGAACGCAGTTCCAGATAAGATCCTAATAAATTGATTCTGGATCTATCATGGTTTCAAAATTTAGTACATGATGTTGCAGGTCCATCTATGCAACAAACTGAAACTCACGATGATATTGATTTAACTCCTAAGTTGGCACCATCAAAATTTTATGATTTTTTGAGGTCTACCGAGGATGCATTATATCCTGGTTGCAAGTTAAGAAAATTATAAGCAGTTGAAAAATTTATGGCTATTAAATCAGATAATGAAATGTCAAACAACTGTTTTGATCAGATATTTTCTTTGGTTAAACACTGTTACCTGAAGGAAATGTGTTGCCTGCAAATTACTATGAGAGAAAGAGGCTGATTCATAATCTGGGCCTTAGTTATCAGAAGATTCATGCATGTCCAAATGATTGCATCTTATTTTATGGCGAAAATGTGTAATTGGATAGTTGTCCCACATGTGGAAAATCGAGGTATAAAGAAGCTCAAACAGGGAAGTCTAGATCAATTCCAGTAAAATAGTTGAGACATTTCCCCCTTACATCCAGGTTACAACATTTATTTATGTCTCAGAACACAACGTCAATGATGTCATGGCACAAAACCAAGATTTAAATTGATAAAATCTTGAATCATCCATCTGATGGTGATTCATGGAAACATTTTGACCGTATGTATTCGTCTTTTGCTATAGAATCCCGAAACGTGCGATTGGGTCTTTCTACTGACAGTTTCTATCTATTTGGTTCTTATAGTAGTCAATATTCATGTTGACCTTTCTTTATAACTCCATACAATTTGCCTCCATGGATTTTGATGGAGGAGCCTTATATATTTTTGACTCTATTAATCCCAGGAAATCCGAAAAATAATATTGATTTTTATTTGAAACCATTGATTGATGAGTTAAATGTATTGTGGAGTGATGATGTTAATACATATGATGTTGCTGCGAAAAAAAAATTCATATTAAATGCTGCATTGATGTGGATTATTAGTGACTTTCCGGAATATGGCATGTTATCTTGTTGGAATACACATGGTCCGAAATCATGTCCTTACTGTATGAAAGAAAACAAATCCTTTATGCTAGTCAATGGAAAAAAACCTTTCTATTTTGATTTTCACCGTAGATTTCTTCCAACCGATCATCCTTTTTGGAGAAACAAATCTCATTTCAGAAAAGTTACATTTGAAAGGGATGAACCTCCAAATATGTTCTCAGGTACAGAGTTAAAATCAGTTGTATTTTCATTACCCCAATCACATTTGGACCAACAGTAAACCAATAGAAAATTCATGGCTTTGGGAAAGAACATAATTGGATAAAACAGATCATTTTTTGGGATCTTCCGTATTGGTCTGATTTGTTGGTCCACCACATGTTGGATGTTATGCATATTGAGAATAACTGTTTTGATAATTTATTTCATACAGTTTTGGATACACCAAGTAAGACCAAAGATACTGTAAAGGAACGATTATATCTTGCCCAAATTTACAGGCGACCAGAACTTGAACTATTTGAAAATGTTAGATCACAGAGGTTAATGAAGACAAAAGAAGCTTATACACTGTCCAAAGAGAGTCGCTTATTATTTTGTTATTGGATTGTAGATTTGAGACTTCTAGATGACTATGCTTCCAATTTGGGAAGATGTGTTAAGAATGGTTATATTACTGGATTAAAAATTCATGATTTTCATGTTATAAAGGAAAGACTTATGCTGATTGGATTCAGAGGTTTGTTGAATTCTATGATTTGGGATTCGATAACAGACATATCATATTTTTTTCAAGACATTTGTGTAGTGAAAATAGACTACGATGCACTAAACAAACTGGAAGAAGATGTTGCTGTGATTATATGTAAACTGGAAAAAATATTTCTGTCGACTTTCTTTGACTCAATGGAACATATGATATTACTTTTTCCACATGAAGATAAATGTGGAGGTCCAGTACAGTTTTGATGGATGTACCCATTCGAGAGATGCATGCAGAAATTGAAGAAAAAAGTACGTAATAAAGCATTAGTTGAAGGCTCAATTGCTGAAGCTTATTTGTAAGAGGAAATTGATTTTTTCTGCTCTCATTATTTTGAATCTCAATATCCCTCAAAATACAATCGCATGGGACAAAACGATGGTAATTTTAATGACAAAATAGACAATCAATTAACAGTTTTTAATCATCCAAATCTTGGTTTCGGTGGATTTCAGGAATGATGGCTTTCAGATGATGAACATCACATAGCTCATACATACGTTCTACTTAACTATGAAGAAATGAAATCATTTGTCCTGTGAGTGATTTTATCACTTATTCTATAATTTATTTTACAATATTTAAACTTATTTTATTTTTAGTTTATATGATAATCATATCAAGAAACAACTTCCACAAATTACAACAGCTTCTCTTGAAGAATGCAGGCAATTTTTTTTCCTCAATGGTTTCAAAAACTGGTAACATAAATTATTGATGGTTTAATATCAATTCCGTTTATTATTTATTATATTGATAATTTTTTTACAAATTTTCATCTGTCTAAATATGCTGATAAAATTGATAACCAACTGTGTATATTGAGTAACCCACCATCCAAAATGGTTAAATCTTATAATGCATACGTGTGGAATGGTTTTCAATTTTATACACATGCATACGAGGAATCAAAAAAAAATGAACAATGAAGTTTTCTTGATAGGATCACATCATAGAGAAACTGAATTTGACTTTTATGGCATTTTGAATGAAATTATTGAGCTGTGTTATCTAGGAAAAAATTACATAACAATGTTTAAATGTCGGTGGTTTGATACTGAGAGAGGCTTGTGTGTTCATCCGACTCATGGAATCATCGATATTAAATATAAAAGTCTTATTGCAGTAAATGAACCATTTTTACTGGCTCAACAGGCACATCAAATTTATTATGAAAATTATTGTGCTACTTCAAGAGACTTGAGTGATTGGTAGGGCATAATAAAAATTAAATCTTGGGAAAATCACTTTACTCAAACTAAATGTGGTTCTGCTGAAGTGGAAGGAATTGAAAATTTTCAAGAGACTGCTCAAAAACCATCTGATTCACAAAGAGACATGAATATCGATGATGACACCCCACAATTAAGGATCAATGGTTATGAAGATGTTAATGATGTTACAAATGAATTTGAAATGACAAGAGATGCTGAAACTGAAACTCATTTGGATATTGATGATGCTGAGGAGGAAGATGAAGACATTAACATTGACATCTATAGAGAAGAGGATGAAGATGAACATTGACATAGTTAAATACTGGTTATAATCATAACTAATATATATCTATATATAATAGTTGTTTTCAACTATCTACTAACAACAATCATTTTGTGCTTTAGATGGAACCTGAGCTATATCTCGAGTTGCAGGAGGCTGACCTACCGTTGGATGAGGGGGATTTTGGATCATCCGACCCTCATCCTACTGGCGGTTCAGGGGGTACGTGGAGGGGGCGTGGTCTTGCACGACTGATGATTCCTGAACCTATCCCTGAGTGACGTCCACATCTTGGTTTCGATTCACGCACATGGAGGAATGGTAACCTGTATATTTTAGTTATATTTCATTAATTTATTTATATATATACTAATTGTTTGATTATTTATTGATTTTTCACAGTTTTAAGCATGTAGCTATTGGACAGGGGAGCGCTATCTTACACAATTATTTTTCTCAGCCATGGATCACATGGGAATAGATTCCCGTTGATGTGCGATGCGACATGTTCCATTATTGGCTGGTACGTAAATAAATAATATTTATTTTGAAATTTATTTTATTAAAAAATTGATATTATAAATTATTTGTAGGATTTATGGTATTCTATCGATGATAGCATGTACGACACTATCCACGCAGCATGGAAGGTTTCTATGCATGACCGTTTCTGCCAGTTTTTGCACAATTTGAGAAGGAAAACCATTAAGAAAGCAGGAGTGAAAAAATTTGATGAGTAGTGTAGAGCCCACCGACCAGAGTACATTTCATCTCACGTTTGGGATGGATTATGTTTACACTGGTTGGGTGGTGGATTTTAGAGGAGATCTTCAGTGGGACGACAGAACCGGGGGAGACAGGAGGTGACACATCGAGCTGGTAGCCGTACATTCAGTTCGCATAGAGAACATCTGGTAAGTATATTTTTTAAATATTTTATATAACTTTAAATATAAAATATTTATTTTATATTTATGTAGGCATTTGAGCATCCTGATATTATGGAGTACGACATTTATCGAAGGATGTACAGTGATCCAGCCACTAGAGAGATTAGAGGTGATCGCCAACGTCAGATTGTGGTTAGTATTATTTTTTCAGTTTGACAATTAACTACATATAATATTTTCACAATTAAATTTTAAATTGGAATTTAAGGAGTCATATGAGGCTGAGACCACTCAGACATAGGCTGAGGGTTAGGACGAGATGACTGAGCAGACCATTGCTCACCATTTCGATGAGGCGACATGGATGCAGGAGACTCAGTATGTCTTTGAGAAGGGCAGAGTAGTTAGTATCGGCTCTCATTTGACTCTTGGTACTTATTATGGTACTGCTGTGATGTCGGCGTCCAGCTCGAGAGGAGCTCGTGAAGAGGCATTATCTTCTGGCTCACAGTATCAGGAGCAGTTGCGAGCTCAGGCTGAGCTTACAGAGGCTTTTCAGAAGCAGCAAGAAGAGATGTGTCAGTGGCAGCAGCAGTAGGAGCAGCATCACGAGCAGATGCATCGATGGAAGTAGCAGCAACAACAGTAGCATGAGGAAAAGATGCATCGATGGCAGCAGCAGCATTACGAGCAGATGGAGTACATGCGCCGTTTGACTCATAGTTTAGGGATGAAGTTTCCTCCACCATCTCCTTCAGCTCCTCCACCTCCTCTAGAAGACGACCCCCAGTGATTCTTTTATGTTAAAAATATTTGAATTTAACATTGTAATATGAATTATTTACATTTTATATCTTTTATATCGGTGCAAATTTTACATAATTTAATTTTTAATATTTTATTATTTTATTATATTTTTTTGTGAATATTGAGAATTTTAATATTTAATATTTTTTTATTATTTTAATAATATTAATATTTTTTTATTAAATATATTTTTTAGTATTATATTTTTTAATGTTTGTTTATTTACTAATAATAATAATAATAATAATAATAATAATAATAATAATAATAATAATAATAATAATAATAATTTATGATTTTTTTTGTGAATATTGAGAATTTTAATATTTTTTATTTTTTTAATAATAGTAATATTATTTTTTCAATAATCGTAATTTTATAAATTTATTTTTTTTTAAAATTAATTTATTATTTGTGACAAGATCTTTTTTGACGGGACCCCATCGCAAATAGTCTAAATAAATATTTTAAAAAAACATATTTGCGACATGACTACTTACCTGTCGCAAATACTTTGTTGCGATGGGCCCGTCGCAGAATGTTATATATATATATATATATATATATATTTGTGACAGACCCATCGTGAAAAAGTTTATGTATATATAATGCATATAATAGGAGACTTATTTGCGACGGGCCCGTTGCAAATAATGGTATTTACGACAGCGTTTTCTACAATGGGCGATTTGCGACGGGACCCCGTCGCTAAAGCACATTTGTGACGAGATCCCATCGTAAATAAGCTGTCGCAAATACCAAGAATTCCAATAGTGAGATATTTCTATCTGCAAGCATGTGTAATGATCCTTAAACATTAATATTATCATTAATATGTGTCACGACTCATGCACTTTGATTTACTGACAAAAACCATCACACAGGCAGTTGGAGGGAAGTACGGTACGTTGGGTGCGTCATGAGTGGAATGTTATTAATGGATAAGTTGATAAAGAATTTGTCCCTTCCATTTATGGAAGTTGATATCTCGGACCTTTGATTGAAATAGAACCTTCATGTGAAATTCCATGGCTATGGATTAACAATGTGTTTATTTTAGGTGGTTAAAGAACAACGTATCAAGCATAAAAGTTGATGACACTCTCATGAAACCTACATGATGAGATATTGTGACAAAGAGATTATATTACATAGTGAGCGTTTGTATTTGGATGTTGTTGTTGCAACTTTAAGTTATTTCTATTGGGTGACTTGACCCTTTACTAGACAGTACTCTTGGACAATAAGCAAGCCTGCCTAATGCGAATGAGAAAGAATCCTAGAGGGTCACACACTAAGTGTTTATAGTGGTCTCAGTTAAATTATATTTTAATTTAATTTATAAATATTATTCTCAAGATAGTGGAATAATTTTATTCAAGTTAAAATGATTGCATAAATTAAATAAATATGTATTCCCCAGATTGTGGGTAATATATATATATTTATTTTATTTAACATTTAATAAATATTTATTTAAGAGCATAATTTATTTATTTATTTATTTGGGTGTTCAATAAATGGAAGTGGAGTTCGAGTGGAACAAGGCCAGTCTAGTAGTAAAATAATTATTTGTAAGACGATAAATAATTATTTAACTAGTTGGTACAAATTAAAATAACACTGCTATTATTTTGTAATGTAGAATTTTATTTATAATTCAGGTTTTCGAAAGTTGGTGCACTATAAATAATAATATCGTATTATTATTAATATAATGGGTTTTATATAAGGTTATGAATGTATTTAATTGTTGTTACACAATTAAATATTGTAACTGAATCCACATATCAATAAATAGACACGTACGTCTATTGTTCTAGGTAACGAACTGCATGCTTGGTGAATTAAGAATTTTTGAGCTAAAAAATTTCTCTCTCAAATCCTCTTCCCGCCCCTCCTAAGAATGAAAGACGTTCTTCAAGGCCAAAGAACAAGCGATCAAGAAAGACTGAAACAAGACACTCGCTTCCCCGCACTAGCACCCAGATAACGAGTGGTGTCGATCAGAGGCCATCAGAGCGCGTGTGGATCATCACTAGAGGGATTCTAGTTTAGATACTCACAAGCACAACAAGATAATCCGGAATGGTCATTACGGATGATCGACATCATTAGTGAAGAAAATACTGAAGATCCAGGTACTTTTTTCTTTTTTAAATTAATTAAATTAATTATAAACATGATGTACAAGATCCTATCTAAAGGTTTCATGACTCTTCCTTCTTTATCTAAATATTTAATTCTATTCCATGGAGATTGATGCTCATCATTGTATTAATCCTAGAATAATCATTTATCGTGGTAAAAATTAAATTTGGGTGCTGTTCCAACCACGCTTTCACTATGCTCGGAACCTACATTAATTACTAAAAATTATTGCTAATTAATAAAAAATAGTGGTAATTAGGGGTAATTAGTAAAAATTACTAGTAATTAGCTTTGCATAGTAAAAATAAGTGGTAATTAGTAAAAAATAGTGGTAATTAGTAATAATTTATGATAATTATTAATAAATTATAGAAAGTTGTACTACCTTATAGTAATTAGCAGTGATTACTAAAAAATAATAGTTATCAGTAAAAATTATGTAAGAACCCAGATCTTCTTTTCAAGTATGTTTTTCTTTTCTGGTTGTCTTTGAGGAAAAAGAGGGGTTTCTGAAAAATTCAGGAGTACACGCCGTGTATTTATAAGTACACACGGTGTACTCGATTGCTGCAGGTGACTGTGTACTGGCTGGGTAGCGGATGAGTACATGGTCGTGTGTGGTGACCTGGAGACCGCCTAAAGAGGAGGTTGGTAAAGGCAAGTACATGCCATGTACTTTTAAAGAACACGCTGTGTACTTTTTTTTCATTAAATAGACTGGGGTCATGTCTGACGGACATAACCCTCTTCTTCTTCGCCCATCTCATCTAGGAGTGACCGTACGATGCAGATCTTCACTGAGCCCCTGACTCACCATTCGTTCTCCAATTCAACCACCGTATATTGTGTTGGAATTGTCACAGTAAGCTTTTCCTTCTTCTAGAGCCTCATCTCTTGATTTCTCCTATCTCGTAAGATATTCTCAGTTGAACGTTTTTAACATTTTTGTATATCTATGGAATTCTAGGGAGTTTCAAGGCCTGTGGTTCATGTGTATCGATCTCACGATGCCAAGGTAGATGGTTTGTGCCTTTTTGTAGATATTCTTTGAATTTTATGTGCAAAAGTGACCAATACCCAAGAACGGGGTATTGTATGTTTATGGTTTTTATCCCTGTTATTGCCTTATATGCCTTGTTTGTTTGGATAGAGGTTAATTGTTTATAAATATGGTTAACTTTTCCATGCTATGAAGGTTTTACCCATGTTTTCTTGTTTTGACCATTTGGTCTAGCTTGCCTGTTAGGCTGCCTTGCTTTCCACGCTTAGTATTGTTAGGATGGAATGATTATTATCTAACATGATATGATATACTGTAGATTTTTTATCCAAGTAGTTATTGAGGTTTAATTTGGCCACCATGTATCGTTTGTGCATGACGCAGGGCCGTGAGAACCTGGTGTAGTAGACCATATGGAGAATAGACGTTGAGGGATTCTCCAGAGTGTTTGTTTACTGTTACGTTGTGAGCCCATAGGGGGATGGAATTTGTGCTCCCTCATATTGTCTATATATTCCTCGATAAGAGCCATAGGGGGAATTGGACATTGAGTGATTCCTCAGAGTGCCTATTAGTTACTGATACGAGACCACAAGGGGAATCGACGATGAGTGCTTCCTCAGAGTGTCTTTGCTAAAGCTGGACCAGAGGGGTTAGACTGTGTGTACTTCCCAGAGGGTTGCTTGTGTTTGTTTAGTTGAACCAGAGGGTTTAGGATGTGAGTACTTCCCAGAGGGTTACGTACTTCTGATTAGCTGATTACTTCATATATGAAATTTAATGCATCTGAACTGTAGGATTGTTTACTTTTGAGTACTTCCTTGTTTACTGCTTCTTTTTTCTTATTGATTGCCATATATATTCACTGAATGTTAGGCATAGATCTTTGGGTGGTTTCCTATTGGGATTAGTCTCACACCCTATTTGGGTCATGCTTTTGGGCCCAAATAGATTATATTGCTGCAGGTATAGATAAGGGAAAGCACCCTTCTACTTCAGGTACATGATTACTGTGGAGCTAGGGAGCATGGGACCAAGCTAAGGCTTGCGATACTGTGAAGCTGTTTACTAATTTTCTTTTGTACTTGTTTTTATTACTATATTCCAGCATTGTGATTTTTTTGGCTATTTTACTAGACATATGTATCATGCATCATTTATATATGTGAGCTCTATCTGTTTATTTCTTTCGTTGTTTACTTTTGGTATAGTATTATTACTGCTTCTGCTATTGCTATCTATTTTACTTCTACTGTGTTACTCTACCAATGAGGGAATAGTTTCCCCACTATCACACCCAAATCCATCACTGCTAGCCGGTAGCCTCTGGCATTCGTGGAAATTCATTTGAGGCCATGTGACCAACCGGGTATGGGGCGCCTTTGGGCGACTTTCAGAACCGGGATGTTACAAAGTGGTATCAGAGGATTATTTTCTTCGTGACTTACTATTTGGATCCTATAGCTAGGGATAGGAAGGAATAGGTACTTGGTAATAATCTGTGCCTAGGAGTATTTAACCCATGTACAGGGAAAATCCAATCTACCTCGTTATTTCAATTTTTTTGGTTTTGAAATTTTACAGTTGATTTGATTTCACTGTTAGGTGATTTACATGTTTTGTGCTATTATTGTTGAAGTTATTGAGGTTATATTTTTGTTTCAACCCGATGAGATGAGGGTATGCCATCTCATGAATCATATGGGAACTTTCTAGAGATCACATGTCATACATTCTTTCCATGCCATTTAGGGTGCATTAGTGATTACATGTTTTTGTGATAGATGTTCTGCTATATATGAATGCTGTTGCCGTATATGCCTTGATAGAATACCTTCTTTTTGATAAGGTATTGGTTCTTGTAAGGCTTTGTTTGAATAGATTCCAAAATTTGGTTCTTGAGGTGTTATGGGCCCTCATGGATTGAAATTTGGTGAATCATTGTACTGTTTTTCCTTGAATATGACATGTATAAGATGCCAAGATTTGATTCACGGGGAGTATGGGACCTCATGGATCAGAATTTGGTACCTTAATGTTCGTTTTAGTGTTTTCTAGGTTCCATAGTAGTTTATAAGGATTACTGTCCGGAAGAACCCATAATACATGGCGTGTAATGATGAATACACACCATGTGTCCTTCTATTCAAGAAGGAACTATTTTTCTTAATTACACGCCGTTTACTATATGTACATGTCGTGTAGTCTCTAACCATGTCACTGGTTGTGTGGGCAGAGACACAGGGTTGAGAAATCTTAGTGGGACATGCCGTGTTGTGTAGACCATGTGTCCACCCGTGTGACCAATGACACTAATGGATAAAACTTAAGTCATACATGCCGTGTTAAGCTTGAAAATGCTGTATAGTGTAAACTATGTATCCTGGTGTGAAGTGAACAACACGAGTTGGTGAAATCCTTCTAGTACACTCCGTGTCCATCTGAAACACATCGTGTAGAGTGAGCCATGTAACCGACCGTGTGACGAACAACATGGGTCGTTGAAGTTCGTCTAGTATACGATATGTCTGGAACTAACATTCCATGTAGTCTTGTTCTAGGGAAACCGTGTGGCTTATCCATGTAAGGGAACTCAGGAAGGGTAAGAGGATTCAATTACACACCGTGTGTTAGGACAACATGCCGTGCGTTTGGGGTGTTACACGATCTGGGTTGGCAAAAGTACACGCCCATGTGAATGCTTAAGGGAACATGCCATGTAGGAATTTTATACGTTGTGTGTCTATGTTTTGAAAAACTTGAATGATTTATTTATCTTGTTCCCTTCATAATCTTCTAAGTTTCAGTCCCTGTTAGTCTTTATCTAAGGTGTGCACTTGACCTTGCAGATTCATGCCACCGAGACATCCTTCGATTGTCCGCCAGTTACAGGGTAGTGATCAGACATCAGATATGGATGATCAGGTACTACCAGTAGATCTTCCAGTTGTGCCAGTCTTGGCACTAGCCGTCATTCTGGACACAGGTGCTGACGCAAAGTTATGAGAGGGATTTATGAGGTTTATGCAAACCTTTTGAGGAGTACTGTATCCTGAACCTTCTATGGAAAAGTTGACATGGGTTTTCTAGCAGCAACATCCTCCCACCTTCACAGGGGAAGGAGGAACTCAGGCTTCAGAGTCATGGTTAAAATCCATGCTTTATATCTTCGAGCATCTAGAGACGCCTCCAGAGAGGAGGGTGAAGCTCACTACGTATATGCTTTGGGATTCCTCCAAGAGATGGTGGAATGTGATCTCACAGGCGGGATGCCAGTAGGTTATGTCTTGGGATGAGTTCTAGCGTGCATTTTATGTCTACTTCTACCCAGAGACTTTGAGGTCCAATCGAGCCCAAGAGTTCATAATTCTGAAGCAGTGTACTATTTCTGTTATGGATTATTCTTCTTGCTTCATATAGCTGCATCGCTTCATGCCTATTCCAGGAGGTGATTAGTTATTTCTTGAAAGGAAGTTTGAGGATGGTGTTAGGAACGACATCCAATCTCAGGTAAACATCTTCAGGTTGACTTCCATCACTTCTATAGTCAACCAGGTGCTGATCACAGAGCATAATATGAGGGATTCTGGAGTGGTGAGCTAGGGTGGTTTGACATTCAGAGTTGGTATCCCTCCTACTGACAGCAGGAAGCACCGCAGGGAGTCTACGTGTGGTGATCGTAGTAGGCGAGAGACATCTTATGACAGCTAAGTTGTGTGCTACCAGTGAAGGAAGAGTGGGTATACAAGGAAAAATTTCCCAATAGACCCACTAGAGTCTCGATCATGTGGAAAGATGGGTTATCTTTAGCATTTATGTCAGTTCTTCTTACCAGAAGCTGGTGACAGGGGTTCTTCTATGACTCCTCATTCAGGAGTAGCACCGCCAGTTTCTCATCAGTCAGGGCACTAGAGTTCTTCTGGCCATTCGGGCCGAGGTGGAGGTCATGTCTGTGGTATCCAGTCATCAGGCTTTCAGCAACAACAGGGTAGATCAGCTCAGGGTGTTTAGGCATCGTCACAGGGCCGCAGTGCAGGTCATACTTTTATAGTGGAGTAGACCCAACAGGAGCAGAATCTCAGAACCTCTACAGTTCGATGTACGATCCTATTTTCCTCAGTTTTATCTTCTAGTCTTTTTGATATAGGGGCTTCCTATAGCTTTATATCTATCAATGTTGTGGAGAGACTTGGGCTCTGTATCTTTTCTTCTACTAACATCTTGATGTTAGACACTCTGTTGGGGACTAGAACAACTAGTTTACGTCAGTGCAAGGAGTTCCCTCTAAAGGTTGGTGGGTGTCACTTCTTATGGGACCTTTATGTCCTAGATATGATAGGTTATGATTTCATTCTTATAATGGATTGGTTAGTTCCCTTCCAGGCATTTATCTATTACTATCACCATAGGGTGAGTTTCACATCACCATAGGGTGGACCGTTTCTTCATAAGGGAGAGTGGGATGTCCAAGTGAGTATAGCGGGACTCGAACATCATGGGTTGAGAGGAGTTACAACCCAGTTTTCTAGTCTATGACTCGATGACCAGAGGACTTCACATATGGGATTTTATCTAGTGGTGGATCGTTTCAGAGATGTCTTTCTAGAGGAATTTTTAGGTTTGCCTCTAGAGCGTGAGGTAGACTTTTCTATTGATCTTGTTCCAGGAGCGGAAATGGTGTACATTACTCCTTATATAATGGACACACCATAGTTGTAGGAGCTCAAGAAGTAGTTAGAGGAGTTGCAGGAAAAGGGTTTCATCTGACCCAATAATTCTCTTTGAGGTTCGCCTGTCCTATTTGTGAAGAAGATGGATTGTACCCTTATAATTTGTGTGGATTATCAGAATTTGAACCAGTTGACAGTAAAGAATTGACATCCCTTGATGAGTATTGATGATCTCTTTGATCAACTTCGAGGATCCTAAGTGTTCTTGAAGATTGACTTGAGGTCCGGTTACCATTAGTTGTGCATTAGAACATATGATATACCTCTTACAGCCTTTCGGAGCAGGTATGGTCTATACAAGTATGTGGTCATACCGTTCGGTCTCATGAACACACCAACAGTCTTCATGGCACTGATGAATTGAGTGTTCCATCCGTTTTTGGATTCTTTCGTGGTGGTCTCTGTGGATGATATCTTGGTGTATTCTCACACTCGACACGACCATGCCACACATCTTGAGATAATTTTGAGCACACTGAGAGAGAATTAGTTATATGCTAAGCTCTCAAAATGCCACTTTTGGATGGACTAGATTCACTTCTTGGGTCATGTTATCTCATAGACAGGAGTATCAGTAGATCCAGAGAAAGTGAGAGAAGTAGTTTCCTATAAGCAGCCAAAGAATGTCTTTGAGGTAAGAAGTTTTCGAGGTCTATCTGGTTACTAAATACATTTCATATAGGACTTTTCATGCTTAGCAGTGCCACTAACGGGTCTGACTAAGAAGGGTACGAAGTACTTGTGGTCAGAATCTTGCAAGTCATCCTTTTAGGAGCTGAAAGGGAGGTTGACTTCAACGATGATACTAGTTTTTCTAGAGTTGGGAAAGATCTATACTATTTACTATGATACATCAGTCATCAAACTGGGAGTAGTGCTTATGTAGGGAGAAGGGGTCGTTGCGTATGGGTCTCGGCAGTTGAGGTCACATGAGAGAAATTACCCGATGCACGATCTCAAGTTGGCTACAGTTGTTCATGATTTATGCTATTGGAGACACTACCTATTGGGAGAGAATTTTGTGGTTTTCACCGACCACAAAAGTCTCAAGTATAACTTCACTCAGCATGACCTAACTTTGAGACAACAAAGGTGGGCTAAGTACCTTCATTCCTTTGACTTTGAGCTTGCCTACATGCTTGGGAAGGGCAATGTAGTGGATGATGTGTTGAGCAAGAGAACTCAGATATAGGCAGTTCAGGAGGAAAACAGTGAGTGGTAGCTTATGGATTTGTTCACTGAGATGCATTTAGAGGTGCACGAAAGATATGGGAATACGTTTATATCTTCTATAGCTGTTACCTCTACTCTTCTTGATCGAGTTAAAATGAGGAAGCTATTAGATTTAGAAGGCCTAGTCCTACAGGAGAGTGTTTCATGAGAGGACCCTATTCCTAGATGGACAATAGGAGAGGATGATATATTGCATTTTCATGGACACGTGTGGGTTCCAGCTGACATACATGAGGATCTGACGTGAGACTTTCATTCCTCAGTTTGGGAAGTTCATCCTGGTGTCACGAATATGTATCGTGATCTACACCGTCAGTATTGGTGGCCAGGTATAAAGAGAGATGTTACTGGTTTTTTCATGAGGTGTTTCACCTGTCATCAAGTAAAGCCAGAGCATCAGAAACCAGAAGATCTTTTTCAATAGTTACCCATTATCGAGTGGAAATGGAATGATGTCACTATGGATTTCATGATAGGTTTTCTGAGGCTGCCTCAAAGGAATGATACAGTTTGGGTTGTCATTGACAGACTCATGAAGGTTTCTCACTTCTTGCTGACCAAGGAGAACTTAAATGTTGATGATTTAGGATGGTTGTACATCTGAGATATTGTATGTTTATATGGAGTTCTGCACTCCATTATTTTAGAAAGGGATACCCGTTTTACTTCTTAGGTTTGGAAGGGACTTCAGAGGGATTTTGGTACACATGTACTTCTGAGTACAACTTACCACCCCCAGACAGATGGCCAGTCTGAGCGTACAATTTCGGTGCTTGAGAACATTATTCAATCATGCATCCTGAATTTTAGAGGTTCTTGGGAGAAGCACATACTTATTATAGAGTTTTCCTACAATAATAGTTTTCAAGAAACTATTCAGATGACACCTTTTGAGGCCTTGTATGGTAGGCCATTCCGATCACCCTTATGCTGGCTGGAGGTAGGATAGGAAGCTATACTGGGACCTCGTCTTGTCTAGGAGACCATAAAGCAGATAGAGTTGATTAGGAAGAGGATGGATACTGCACAGTCAAGACATAAGTCTTATGCTGATCGACAAAGACAACCTATGGAGTTTGAGGTCGGGGATTAGGTTTTTCTACGTGTCACACCGAGGTTGGGACACATGAGGATTAAGAGACAGGGTAATATTTCACCAAGATACGTCGGGCCATTTGAGATTTTGGAGAGAGTCGGGCTGGTTTCCTATTGGCTGTAGTTACCTCAGAGGTATCGGGATATGCATGAAGTCTTTCACGTTTCTCAGCTTCGAGGTTACTTATCAGACCCATCTCATGTTTTCCAAACCGAGGAGGTTGAGCTCGAGGTGGACACATCTTTCAAAGAGCATCCTATACAGATTGTTGATCAAAGTGTGAAGGTTCTCCATGGCTAGTCTGTTCCTCTGGTATGAGTGCTATGGCAGCAAGGGCGAGTACAGGAAGAGAACTGGGAGAGGGAGGCTGATGTACAATCGCAGTGGCTGGAGCTGTTTGAGGTTTCTTCTTCTACGCCATCTTGCTAGGGAAATTCAGGGATGAATTTATTTAAGGGGGGAAGTTTGTAAGAAACCATATCTTCATTTCAGGTATGTTTTTCTTTTCTAGTTTTCTTTGAGAAAAAAGAGGAGTTTTTGAAAAATTCAGGAGTACACGCCATGTATTTATAAGTACACGGCGTGTAATCAGTTGCCGTGGGTGACCGTGTACTGGTCGGGTAGCAGCCGAGTACATGGCCGTGTGTGGTGGTGACCTGGAGACCACCTAAAGCAGTAGTTGAAAAAGGCAAGTACACACCGTGTACTTTTAAAGAACATGGCGTGTACTTTTTTTTCATTAAACAGACCAGGGTCGCGTTTGATGGACAAAACCTTCTTCTTCTTCGCCTGTCTCGTCTAGAAGCGACTGTATGGTGCGAATCTTCACCAAGCCCCCAACTGGATATCCATTCTCTGATTTGACTACCATCAATTGCGTTGGAATCTCCATATTAAGGTCTTCCTTCTTTTAGAGCCTCATCTCTTGATTTCTCCTCTCTTGTAAGATATTATCTGTAGAGACCCTAATCTTGACGTACATGGACATTACATTACTTTTGCGGAATACTTAATACATAACAAAAACAGACACAAAAAGACCGTAATAGTTTAGTGTCTTTGGAAACTTGGAACGTAATCTTCTAATCATGGTGAAAGATCTTCAACATCTCCCATAAAGATCTTCCACTTTTTGTTTCCTGACCTAAAACATTTATTTTGATCCTGGGGGAAAATAAAACATAAAAAGGGTGAGCTCAAATGCTCAGTAAGGGTAATCATGGATAAAATAAAACATACCATATACATTGGAACTTAAAAACATGAACATAATGTTTAAACATTAAAATCTTGAGCAACGACATAAAACATGGAAGTACATAAGGCATAGATCATAATGGAACATAAACCATGATAAAATAGCATGGGAATAAAACATGTAATTGTGGAATCCATTAAGAACATGTAATGATTTCCATAGTATCCAAGGCATTGCTGCCAAGACCATCTTAGTGGACAAAGTCCCATTCTGAATCGAGTTCACTCCTCGTTTCAGTCCTGTAACACTGAACCAGATTAACTTACCGTTCCAGCCATGTCTATCTCATGAGATATAAAATCTTTACCCAATGTATTGGAGGGAGATATAGGTCCCACCAATCTCATAATGAAATCATTCTTACTTGTGCCACAAAATAAACATACATCATTCATAATAACCCAATAAATAAAACGGGTTTTATAAACATCATCACATCATCACATAATCCATATAAAATAAATGGATATCATTTCATAATAAGAAAAGTGAAACCATGTAAATCATAGAGACATTATACATGAAATATAAACATCTGAAATAATGTCATCTTAGATGGAAAATGGTTTTGATAAAACACTTGAAATGAATTCTTGAGGAAAATATCCTTTCTTATTCAAAATCATTTTATTTTCACAAAATTTCATGAAATTTTAAAAGAATAGGATTTTGTTTAAAATAGTCATGAAATCTTTTGGAGGAATCTTCATGAAAATAAGGCTTTATAAAACCGTAAAAATCCTTTCATGTCGTATAAGTTAAAAAATACATTCTTCTCGTACTTTTGTCGAAAAAGTTAAAAAAAAGTACCTCTTAACGTAAACAAAAGAAAGATTCCTTACATAACATGTAGTAAAAGTCAAAAAGTCAAAAATGGGTAAAAATTAATTTAAACATACATGAAAAAACTTTTATAAAACATGGACATGGATGATAGAAATAACCCCAGTAAATACTTACGAATAAGCAATCTCAGATAAAAATGAGATTTGCAAAATTTATCCCTTACCTTATGTCCGATATGCTTCGTATGTATCCGAGCCTCCTGTATAATGATTTAAATAATGTCATTGACTTATTAAATAATCATATTCATTGTTATGATATCATATATGGTTCACTTATGACTTTATATTACCCGTTCTTTTGTAAATTCCATGTTAAAGAGTGTTTTGGGTAAAATCGTTTCATTTGTCGTCCGTGTTTTGACTTGTAATTATTCATATGATTACTTAGATCACGATTACATAATTCCAGAATATAAAACATGATTTATATATAATATATATTCATAATATACATATATATAATAGATCGATAAATGGAATGAAATACACCGTTCATGGAGACGGTAGGCCGTACGTACGCATGAATGCTGTTTTCGTTTCCTTATTGAGTTGAATGGAATTAAGTAGATGACATACATATATACATAAATCCAGTAGCTTTATAATGTCATATATTTCATTATTATTGCTTATATATACTTTATAATCATTCTTAAATGGTTAACATGGAGAATGAATCTCATCGCGTCGTGGAGACGGTAGTCTGTACGTACGTACGAGCGATGATATCGTTTCCATAATTATTGAATTGAATTGGAGTGGATGATACAATATATCAGAATCAGTATGATGTTATAATAACTATGTATAGTTATTATTTACACCATTATACCCATCCATGTAAGGTGTTGGTGGAAAAACAGATTACACCACGACGTGGAGACGTTATTCCGTACGTACGCACGCGCGGTGATTTTGTTTTCCGTAGGATGGATAGAAGGTGAAATGGGGTTGTTTCATATTTATAATAACAAATCAGTATATTAGTTATACTGATTTAATTACTTTATAATGAAACAACTAAAGAATAAGAAGTTGAAGAATAAAGAAGCTTGAAATAATCGGGAGAAGAAATTACCTCTTCTTCGATACGCCTCTTTGAAACCTCCTCTTAGGGCACTAAGATTGGTCTTTAAAGTGGACCAAAACCTATAGGATGTTTCTAGGGAAGTGGAGAAGATAATTTTTCAGGGGTTGTCCGAGCTTGAAGACTCAAATTGGTGTGAGGAGGAGAGGGAGGAGGTGCTCTTTTATAAGGGAGGAGAGGGGCACCTTTGGAATTCTTAAAAATATTAATTTATAATAAATCTAAACCCACCTAAAAACCTCCAAAAATGACTCATATTCGAATATTAGATGAGATAGGGTTGTAATATCATCAACCAATCAAATTTAGACATTTTTGGATCTTATTTTAAACCTTATCATTTTGATTTATCCTTATTTAATCTATTTAAGTTTATTTGTGGTAATAAAATTTTAAATTTTAAATTATAACAAATAATTACTAATTTGTTGTTAATTTTCCATAATTGTTTACTTTATAACATTATAGACCATATAAATTTAAATTTATAATTTTTAAATATTTTTGTGATTTTTAAAAAATTTTATAATATGTTATTTTTATAAAATAACAATAGTGTCAATTTTGACACTATTCATTTATTTGAATTTAAATAAAATATATACAGAATATATGTTCAAAATAAAAGATTTAATAAATTCATAAAATGTCATATGTATCTATAAAATTAGTGGATCACATTAAATAGTTCATATAATATTTATTTTATTATTTTTAAAACCATTTATTTGGTTTACCTCTTAATAAAATAATTACTACAACATTTTTGTATAATTATTTAATATACTTATTTGTTGCATAAAAATTTATAATAAAATCCTATTATGAAGATAAATCTATTAACTTTCACAATAATACTTTTAATCTAATTTATCATCTTAAAATAACAATATTTAAATTGTTATATTTATTAAATTATGAAGGTGACAACTTTGGCATCATTTAAAATAAAATAATATAAGTGTTATAATCACTTTTATAAGGATCCAAACGGTTATATATTAGGTCATTGGATGATTAAGGTGTATATATACACTACCAAAAAGTTTTGGTCAGGTTTGTGGGCCTTTTAATGGGTATTATTATTTCAATAAAAACTATATTACTTATTTTCCACTTAATAAATAATTTCTGTATCATTAATGTATCACCATTAATGACAATTATTTAATCCCTAAAAATTCTAAATAAATTATCATGATGTATATAATTTTATTATATTTCTAAAGACTATTCATGTTCGAAGTTTTATGATGTTTATCACTAAATTAAAATTATTATACTTATAAGATTTAAGAGAGTGACATGTTGTCCCTTTCTTTGGTTTTAATAATAATTAAATTATTTTCATGGTCAAAAGTCCATAAAATGAATCTAATACGACCCTTATTTGATATGGGTTTACTTTTAGCCATCCAATAGAATTTTGACATGTGTTAGAGTAATTTTATAATATTATATTTACCCTTAATTACCCGATTTACCTTTAACTATGGTAAATAAAATTTACCGTAGTTACTATTCATAATTCCCAAAAATAAAAAGTAGCCTATTAACATAATTTGGACCCACTGATTCCAAATATGGAATCCATTTTTTTAAATTCAATACACAGAAGTTGCAGAAATTAAATTAAAATTAATCCCGTTGTCGAATGAAAACGGGTTTTTGTTTAAAACATTGCAAAAGATTGAATTGATTTAACCTACGAATTCAATGTAAAATCAATGCTAATGACATAAATTATATTAAATGGTAAAAATATATTCTATTTATACTTTAAAACCATTCAATATTATAATTTAACCATATAAATTATTACGATGAAAAAGTTGTTTTTCATTAAAATATAGCGTGTTTTTACTATTCATCAAAAATATAAAAGTTACCAGAATAATACGAAAAATTTATCCAAAGTAAATTTTTATTTCTTGATTCCAAAGAAGAATTTTATTTTATCAAATTGAACTTATAAACATGTCAAAAACTAGATTTAAAGTGGTTGTGCCATCAAAAGGCGGCAAAACTGCATTTTTTGAAAAATACTTATTTTCCCGAAAAATTTATTTTGTTCTTATACCATGTTCTAGAAAATATGTAAGATGAATAATAATGTTATAAAATTAAAAATTTAGTTAATACTATTCATGACGGCTAGTTCATAATAATATTATAATAATATATCATTGTTTAGTAAAACCCGGTATTGTGTAAAACACACACTATCGGGGAAGGTCGCGATTGCGTGTCATGCAAGCCAAGTCAGAGTTGCGTGTTGTGAAAGAATCCTTCGTTGTTTCGTATAACAGAATCCAACCATATTTCATTTATACATTGAATATATATATATATATATATACTCAATGTTGCGTAGAATAACTATTATCAAAATTGTGTGTAACACGATCCAAGAATAGTGTTGCGTATACTGCAAGCTAATACGGTGTTGCGTATAGCGCAAGGTAATCTTGGTGTAGCATACAACACAAGACATTAATGAAATTAAAAGAATATTTTTCATAAAATCTCGGGATGTTACATTCTACCCCCCTTAAAATGAATTTCGCCCTCAAAATTCGTCGGGGTTATAAATGCTTTACTACTCGAAAGTTTGTTTAATAGAAACCCACATTGTAAAAAGGAATACCAAAACATGGATTTAAAAACTAAAGTATGAAATGTAACGGTTACCCAAATTAACTCATCACTGGGTTTCCACGTAGGAGAACATAGGTGAAAATATGGGTATGGAAGAAAAATCTAACCACCAAGTTCTGATGGAGAGTGGTAGAGAACATGGAGATGAAAAAGCCAACAATCACAAAGCTATTGATTTGTGATGATCTAAGGTACCATCTGATTCATCGGATATAAGGGAACTTGGACAACATTTTTGGTTTTCAAGATCATTTTCCTAAAGTTGATGAATTAAAATAAATACTTGCATGATTTTTGTACAATCTCACTGTTGTTCGTGAATTGAACAATTTCCACTTCATCCCTTAAAGAAATGAAGTTGAATTTGTTATTCGTGATGTGTTAGCAGATCATGTGATAGAATGATGGGTCATTCCATCTCTTTCAAAAAAAAGGTTTGAAAAAGTTATAAGTCCATATTATGGTTAGATTAGTCGTATATGGTTCCAAAAATGAACTTATACTTCATATATCATACCGCTTAATAAAATAAAACTAGTTTCTACTAACCAGGGACTTCCTGTAGGCCAGTGGTAGGCGATAAAGGCCAGTCGCACTTCAGTTGTGGGTTCGATTCCCACAGCCTTGTCCGACGCGATGGGCTGTCGCCCATCCTGCAGGTTGTCCTTTTTCTAATACTACATTACTATATCATCCCATCAATAATATCGAAAAAAGGTTATATCCTTAAACAATACTAACTTATGTCTAACATAATCCATTCCAATCTTTAGGCTTATCCATAATATTGCAGTCCATTGTCATATTATAGTGAAAACGATTACCAGAGATTTTATATAAGAAGCATGTTAATACCATCTTTGATCCCCATATATCATAAGATATGTCTTGTTGGTCACATTACAAACGTTCGAAGGCCTTAATCATGTATTCTCTTGAAAAATGAATACCCATTGAACCTTAGTGAAAACATGAATGCAGTTAAAAGTTAACACTTTCCACATACCAAAATCCTCAAAATTCTATATACTCAAACCATGATATCACTTAGTCCTTATATCAATCATGAGATCATGAATACAATAAAAAATCTCATTATCTTCTTATTCCTTCATTATGCGCATATCATCTACTTTACAAAAATATCTGGATAACATTCCATGGTTATTCAACATATACTTTCAAATACTTTTAGGAAAAACAATAGTGTAACAATCCTTAGATGATTCTTTATTCCATAGCACCATTAACTATACAACATAACTCTCGATAAACATACAATCATTCCACTACCTTCTAAAACAACCGACTGAGCTTCAACACTTTTTTCAGCTCATATATCATTTGTAGTCTCCTCATCATCATCCACATAAATACTATCGATATGACCATGCTGATTCTCTTAATGAGATTTTCCATTAGGGAATTGGTTTGCATAATGCCCGTACATTCCACATTTAAAACATCTAATCATTGTTGTTGTCGTAGCAATACCATTATCCTTGTCCATGGTGTTAACTGAACCTTTTCCTTTGCACTTACTGGCTTTGTGTCCTTCTTTTCCACACCCAAAGCATCTTCCAGTTATTTTGAAATAATCTCCCTGATGCCTCTTCCCACATGATTTACATGAGGGAAATTGAACTTTCTTTACTCTATGATCATCATGAAACTCCATCTTTCTCTTATTATCTGAGTCGGGAAACTTACCAAAGTTGAGATTATTGATCATATTATGAGATTGCTGATTAGTAATAATAACGATGTTTAGACTTCCAGATCCCGTTTCATTTGGTTTCTCATGAAGAAAATCATTCCATTGTCCGTTATATCCTCCATTATCATGAATCTTCCTGTTTCCATCCATTTTCTAAAACCCAAAAAGAATAGTGTGAGAGGAAAAAATCATGCTAGGGAAAGCAACATAGTAAAGGGGGAGCACCCTCAATATCTAACATCTTAGGTTAAATTCTAAGATTGTTACCGTAGTTATAGGACTATATCCTATACGTATTCTTATCCTTAGGTATATCCCTAGACATAACTTAGAAATATCTCTAGGGATCTCACTAACGTTTTCGTATCCTAGTTTCCAAAGGTTGACTAAACCTTTCCTCTGATACCAATTGTAGAGACCCTAAGCTTGGCGTACACGGACATTACATTAATTTTGCGAAATACTTAATACATAACAAAAACAGACACACAAGGACTGTAATAGTTTAGTGTCTTTGGAAACTTGGAACGTAATCTTCTAATCGTGGTGAAAGATCTTCAACATCTCCCATAAAGATCTTTCACTTTTTGTTTCCTGACCTAAAACCTTTCTTTTGATCCTAGGGGAAAATAAAACATAAAAAGGGTGAGCTCAAATGCTCAGTAAGGGTAAGCATGGATAAAATAAAACATACCATATACATTGGAACTTAAAAACATGAACATAATGTTTAAACATTAAAATCTTGAGCAACGACATAAAACATGGAAGTACATAAGGCATAGATCATAATGGAACATAAACCATGATAAAATATCATAGGAATAAAACATGTAATTGTGGAATCCATTAAGCACATGTAATGATTTACATAGTATCCAAGGCATTGCTGCCAAGACCATCTTAGTGGACAAAGTCCCATTCTGAATTGAGTTCACTCCTCGTTTCAGTCCTGTAACACTGAACCGGATTAACTTACCGTTCCAGCCATGTCTATCTCATGAGATATAAAATCTTTACCCAATGCATTGGAGGGAGATAAAGGTCTCACCCATCTCATAATGAAATCATTCTTACTTGTTCCACAAAATAAACATACATCATTCATAATAACCCAATAAATAAAATGGGTTTCATAAACATCATCACATCATCACATAATCCATATAAAAGAAATGGATATCATTTCATAATAAAAAAAGTGAAACCATGTAAATCATAGAGACATTATACATGAAACATAAACATATGAAATAATGTCATCTTAGATGGAAAATGGTTTTGATAAAACACTTGAAATGAATTCTTGAGGAAAATATCCTTTCTTATTCAAAATCATTTTCTTTTCACAAAATGTCATGAAATTTTAAAAGAATAGGATTTTGTTTAAAATAGTCATGAAATATTTTGGAGGAAGCTTCATGAAAATAAGGCTTTATAAAACCGTAAAAATCCTTTCACGTCGTATAAGTTAAAAAAACATTCTTCTCGTACTTTTGTCGAAAAAGTTAAAAAAAGTACCTCGTAACGTAAACAAAAGAAATATTCCTTACATAACATGTAGTAAAAGTCAAAAAGTCAAAAATGGGTAAAAATGACTTTAAACATACATGAAAAAACTTTTATAAAACATGGACACAGATTATAGAAATAACCCCTGTAAATACTTACGAATAAGCAATCTCGGATAAAAATGAGATTTGCAAAATTTATCCCTTACCTTATGTCCGATATGCTTCGTATGTATCCAAACCTCCTGTATAATGATTTAAATAATGTCATTGACTTATTACAGAATCATATTCATTGTTATGATATCATATATGGTTCACTTATGACTTTATATTACCCGTTCTTTTGTAAATTCCATGTTAAAGAGTGTTTTGGGTAAAATCGTTTCATTTGTCGTCCGTGTTTTGACTTGTAATTATTCATATGATTACTTAGATCACGATTAAATAATTCCAGAATATAAAAAATGATTTATATATAATATATATTCATAATATACATATATATAATAGATCGATAAATGGAATGAAATACACCGTTCATGGAGACGGTAGGCCGTACGTATGCATGAACGCTGTTTTCGTTTCCTTATTGAGTTGAATGGAATTAAGTAGATGACATACATATATACATAAATCCAGTAGATTTATAATGTCATATATTTCATTATTATTTCTTATATATACTTTATAATCATTCTTAAATGGTTAACATGGAGAATGAATCTCATCACGTCGTGGAGACGGTAGTACGTACGTACGCACGAGCGATGATATCGTTTCCATAATTATTGAATTGAATTGGAGTGGATGATACAATATATCAGAATCAGTATGATGTTATAATAACTATGTATAGTTATTCTTTACACCATTATACCCATCCATGTAAGGTGTTGGTGGAAAAATAGATTACACCACGGCGTGGAGACGGTATTCCGTACGTACGCACGCGCGGTGATTTTGTTTTCCGTAGGATGGATAGAAGGTGAAATGGAGTTGTTTCATATTTATAATAACAAATCAGTATATTAGTTATACTTATTTAATTACTTTATAATGAAACAACTAAAGAAGAAGAAGTTGAAGAATAAAGAAGCTTGAAATAATCGGGAGAAGAAATTACCTCTTCTTCGATACGCCTCTTTGAAACCTCCTCTTAGGGCACTAAGATTGGTCTTTAAAGTGGACCAAAACCTATAGGATGTTTCTAGGGAAGTGGAGAAGATAATTTTTCAGGGGTTGTCCGAGCTTGAAGACTCAAATTGGTGTGAGGAGGAGAGGGAGGAGGTGCTCTTTTATAAGGGAGGAGAGGGGCACCTTTGGAATTCTTAAAAATATTAATTTATAATAAATCTAACCCCACCTAAAAAACTCCAAAAATGACTCATATTAGAATATTAGATGAGATAGGGTTGTAATATCATCAACCAATCAAATTTAGACATGTTTGGATCTTATTTTAAACCTTACCATTTTGATTTATCCTTATTTAATCTATTTATGTTTATTTGTGGTAATAAAATTCTAAATTTTAAATTATAACAAATAATTACTTATTTGTTGTTAATTTTCCATAATTGTTTACTTTATAACATTATAGACCATATAAATTTAAATTTATAATTTTTAAATATTTTTGTGATTTTTAAACAATTTTATAATATGTTATTTTTATAAAATAACAATAGTGTCAATTTTGACACTATTCACTTATTTGAATTTAAATAAAATATATACAGAAGATATGTTCAAACTAAAAGCTTTAATAGATTCATAAAAGGTCATATGTATCTATAAAATTAGTGGATAACATTAAATAGTTCATATAATATTTATTTTATTATTTTTAAAACCATTTATTTGGTTTATCTCTTAATAAAATAATTACTACAACATTTTTGTATAATTATTTAATATACTGATTTGTTGCATAAAAATTTAAAATAAAATACTATTATGAAGATAAATCTATTACCTTTCACAATAATACTTTTACTCGAATTTATCATCTTAAAATCACAATATTTAAATTGTTATATTTATTAAATTATGAAGGTGACAACTTTGGCATCATTTAACATAAAATAATCACTTTTATAAGGATCCAAACGATTATATATTAGGTAATTGGATGATTAAGGTGTATATATACACTACCAATAAGTTTTGGTCAGGTTTTTAGGCCTTTTAATGGGTATTATTATTTCAATAAAAACTATATTACTTATTTTCCACTTAATAAATAATTTCTGTATCATTAATGTATCACCATTAATGACAATTATTTAATCCCTAAAAATTCTAAATAAATTATCATGATGTATATAATTTTATTATATTTCTGGAGACTATTCATGTTCGAAGTGTTATGATGTTTATCACTAAATTAAAATTATTATACTTATAAGATTTAAGAGAGTGACATGTTGTCACTTTCTTTGGTTTTAATAATAATTAAATTATTTTCATGGTCAAATGTCCATAAAATGAATCTAATCCGACCATTAATTGATATGAGTTTACATTTAGCCATCCAATAGAATTTTGGCATGTTTTAGTGTAATTTTATAATATTATATTTGCCCTTAATTACCCGATTTACCTTTAACTATGGTAAATAAAATTTACCGTAGTTACTATTCATAATTCCCAAAAATAAAAAGTAGACTATTAACATAATTTGGACCCAATGATTCAAAATATGGAATCCATTTTTTCAAATTCAATACACAGGAGTTGCAGAAATTAAATTAAAATTAATCCTGTTGTCGAATGAAAACGGGTTTTTGTTTAAAACATTGCAAAAGATTGAATTGATTTAACCTATGAATTCAATGTAAAATCAATGCTAATGACATAAATTATATTAAATGGTAAAAATATATTCTATTTATACTTTAAAACCATTCAATATTATAATTTAACCATATAAATTATTACGATGAAAAAAGTTGTTTTTCATTAAAATATAGCGTGTTTTTACTATTCATCAAAATATGAAAGTTACCAGAATAATACGAGAAATTTATCCAAAGTAAATTTTTATTTCTTGATTTCAAAGAAGAATTTTATTTTGTCAAATTTAACTTATAAACATGTCAAAAACTAGATTTAAAGTGGGCGCGCCATCAAAAGGCGGCAAAACAACATTTTTTGAAAAATACTTATTTTACCCGAAAAATTTATTTTGTTCTTATACCATGTTCTAGAAAATATGTAAGATGAATAATAATGTTATAAAATTCAAAATTAATTAATACTATTCATAACGGCTAGTTCATAATAATATTATAATAATATATCATTGTTTAGTAAAACCTGGTATTGTGTACAACACATGCTATCGAGGAAGGTCGTGATTGCGTGTAATGCAAGCCAAGTCATGGTTGTGTGTTGTGAAAGAATCCTTTGTTGTTTCATATAACATAATCCAACCATATTTCATTTATACATTGAATATATATATATATATATATATATATATATATACTCAATGTTGCGTAGAATAACTATTATCAAAATTGTGTGTAACACGATCCAAGAATAGTGTTGCGTATACTAAAAGCTAATACGGTGTTGCGTATAGCGCAAGGTAATCTTGGTGTAGCATACAACACAAGACATTAATGAAATTAAAAGAATATTTTTCATAATATATCGGGGTGTTACATTATCGTTTGAACATTTTTAATTTTTTTGTATATCTACAATGTTCTAGGGTGATTCAAGGCCTGAGGTTTGTGTATATCAATCTCACGATGCCGAGGTAGGTGGTTTGTGAATTTCTATAGATATTCTTTGAATTTTATGTGCAAAAGTTCCCTATACCCAAGAGCGGGGTATTGTGTGTTTATGATTTTAACCCTATTATTGCCTAATATGCCTTGTTTGTTTGGATAGAGGTTAATTTTTTATGAATAGGGTTAACTTTTCTATGCTATGGTTTTTCCCATGTTTTATTGTTTTGACCATTTGTTATAGCTTTCCTATTAGGCCGCCTTTATTTCCATTCCTAGTATTGTTAGGATGGAGTGACTATTATCTGACAAGCTATGATATTCTATAGATTGTTTAGCCAAGTAGTTCTTGAGGTTTAATTTGGCTGCCATGTATCATTTGTGCACGACTGACTTACACAGGGCCGTGAGAACCTGATGTAGTAGACCATATGGAGAATGGACGTTGAGGGCTTCTGAGTGTCTGTTTACTATTATATTGCAAGAACATAGGGGAGATGTAATTTTTGATCCCTCAGAGTGTCTGTAGTTTCCTCGATACGAGCCACATGGGGAATTGGACGTTGAGTTCTTCCTCATAGTTCCTATTAGTTACCGATATGAGACCACAGGGGGAATTGACGGTGAGTGCTTCCTCAGAGTGTCTTCGCTAAAGCTGAACTAGAGGGGTTAGACTATGTGTACTTCCCATAGGATTGCTTGTGTTTATTTGGTTGAAACAGAGGGGTTCGGCTGTAAGTACTTCCCAAAGGGTTATCTGCTTTTGATTAGCTGCTTACTTGATATATGAAATTGAATGCATCTGAACTGTAGGATTGTTTACTTTTGAGTACTTCCTTGTTTAGTGTTTCTTTTTTACTTATTGCCTGCCATATATATTCACTGACTGTTAGGCACAAGTCTTTGGGTGGTTGCCTACTAGGATTAGTCTCACACTCTATTTGGATCATGATTTTGGGCCCAAATAGATTATATTGAAGCAGGTATAGATATGGGCAAGCGCCCTTCTACTTCAGGTACATGATTGCTGTGGAACTGGGGAGCATGGGACCAAGCTGAGGTTTTCCATTTTGTGGAGCTGTTTACTGCTTTTCTTTTTTACTTTGGTTTAGTACTATATTCCAGCATTGTGATTTGTTTGGTTGTTTTCCTAGAAATATGTATCATGCATCATTTATATATGTGAGCTCCAACTGTTTTTTACTTCCGTTGTTTAATTTTGGTATGGTATTATTACTGCTTCCGCTATTGCTATCTGTTTTACTTCCACTATGTTACTCTACCAATGAGGGCATAGTTTCCCCACTATCATACCCAAGGCCCTCACTTCTAGTAGACAAACTCTGGATTTTAGGGAAATGCACTTGAAGCCATGTGACCAACTGGGTACGAGGTACCTCTAGGCGGCTTCCAGAACCGTGATGTTACAAATTATTTGTAATTAGTAAAAATTACACATAATTAACGACAATTAAATATAATTAGTAAAAAATATATCTAATTGGTAAAAATTAGTCGAAAATAGATAAAATTGATAATATTTACAAGTAAATTATAATTTTTTAATTTTCTACTTGGATCATCCTTTTCTTATATCAAATTAATCATAATTTTTTTATTTAATATTTTTTAGAGAAATATAGAACAAAGAAGCCATAAACAGTCTTTATTACATGATCACGATTGCATAAATCATATTAGGAATCCAAATGGTTATGGTATAAATCATGTATATATTGAGCGTTTTGAATATTTTTTATCATTTACATCATTAAAATCATAATTTGTTTCAGAAGGGATAATTAAGTTTCCATGTAATAAATGCGATCTTAGGAGGTTTGACTCATTTGACAATGTTGGGGGTCGTGTATTACATTCTGGTTTTCAAAAAGATTATGTTTTTTTGGTATCAATATGTTATATGAAATTATAGAGAAGATATTAATAATTTTTTTCCATATCCATAATGGTTATAAACTTTAGTACATGATATTTCTAGCCCATATTTTCAATAAAGTGAAATTCACGGTGATATTGATTTCAATCCAGAGTTAGAACCATATTGATTTTATGAGTTGACAAAGTCTTCTGAGGATTCTTTATATCCTGGTTATAAGATAAGAAAATTTGAAGTGGTTATAAAATTTATGACTATTAAATCAGTTAATGGAATGTCAAATAGTTGTTTTGATCAGATATTCTATTTGGTTAAATAACTATTACCCTAAGGAAATGTGTTGCCTATAAATTTCTATGAGATCAAGAGCATAGTTCGTAATTTGAGTCTTGGTCGTGAAAATATTTATGCATGTTCAAATGATTGCATCTTATATTATGCTAAAAACGATTCATTTTTTAGTTTTCCTACATGCAGATAATAGAGGTATAAAGAGGCTCAACTAGGGAAGTTTGGATTGATTTTTGTTAAACAGTTGATGTATTTCCCTCTTACACCTAGATTACAGTGTTTATTTATACCCTAGAACACAATATCATTGATATCATGGAAAAAACCAACATTTCAATTGTTAAAAGGTTAAAGTATCCTTATGATAGTGATTCATGGAAATATTTTGACCAAGTACATCCTTCTTTTGCTTCAGAATCCTGAAGCATGTGATTGGTTCTTTCTATTAATGGTTTATGTCTATTTGGTTCTTATGATAGTCAATATTCTTGTTGGACCATCTTTATAACTCTGTGGAACTTACCTCCTTGGATATTGATGAATGAACCATATATCCTTTTGACCTTATTAATTTTAGGACATCTAAAAAAGAACATCGATGTTTATTTGAAGCTATTATTTATGGGTTAAATTTATTTTGGAGTAATGGTGTCAGTACATATGATGTTGTTGTGAAATAAATTTCACAATGAAAGCTACATTAATTTGGATAATTAGTGACAATACAACATACATCATGTTATCTGGATGGAGTACATATGGTCTAAAATCATGTCCATATTGTATGAGTAACAACAAAACATTTATGCTCATCAATGGAAGAAAACCTTGCTTTTTTGACTTTTATCATATATTTCTTCTTATTGATAATCCTTTTCCAAGGAATAGAAATCAGTTCAGAAAAGGTACCATTGAAAGAGATGGACCACCAAAAATGATCTTAGGTATTGATTTAAAATCTATTGTATCTTCATTACCACCTATTACCTTTGGACCAACTATAAACCAATAAAAAAATAGATGGCTTTGGGAAAGATCAAAATTAGATTAAGTGAAGTATTTTTTAGGATCTTCCATATTAGTCTGATTTTTTCATCCATCACATGTTGGATGTTAGGAATATTGAGAAGAACTATTTTGATAATATATTTTATATAGTTTTAGACACACCTAGTATGATCAAAGATAATGTAAATGCATGATTAGATCTTACCCAAATTTTAAGGCAAATAGAACTTGAGTTGTTTGAAAATGAAAAATCACAAAAGTTAATGAATCCAAAAGTGGATTATACACTTTCCAAAGAAAAAATTTTATTATTTTGTTAGTATAATATGGATTTGAGACTATCAGATGGTTATGTTTCCAATTTGGATAGATGTGTCAGAAAAAGTTACATTACCGACTTAAAAAGTCATGATTTTAATGTTATATTGGAAAGAATTATACCGATTAGATTTAGAGGTTTATTGAATTATTCGAGTTGGGATGCGCTAATAGAAATATAATATTTTTTCTGAGAAAAATGTGTGATGGAAAAAGACTATGATGCACTTAGTATACTATAAGAATATGTTGTTTTAATTTTATATAAATTGGATTTTTTTCCAGTGGATTTCTTTGATTCAATGAAACATTTGATATCACATTTTTCGCATAAAGAAAAATGTGGAGGGTTGATACAATACTGATGGATGAATCTATATTAGAGATGTATGCATAAACTAAAGAAAAAGGTACATAACAAAGTATCAGTTGAAGGGTCAATTATAGAAGCTTATTTATAAGAGGAAATTTCTTTTTTTAATACTCCCATTATTTCCAACCTGAATAGCCTTCAAAACATAATCAAATGGGTTGTAATGAGGGAAATGTCAATGATGCACTGAACATTCAATTATCAATTTTTAATCACCCTGAACTTGTCTTTAGAAGAGTTCATGAATGATGGATTTTAGATGATGAACATCACATGACTCATACATATGTTCTTCTCAACTATGAATAAATGACATGATTTGTACAGTGAGTGCTACTACCACATATTATTATTTTTTAATAAATAAATAAATAAATATTGTTTTATTTATAGATTATATAATGATCATATCAATAAATAATTTCCACAACTTACAACAACTACTCTTGAAGAACGTCGACAACCTAATTTTTCCTACTAGTTTCAATGACTATTAAAGTAAATTGTTTATAGTTTAACATATGAAATAAATTTATTATTTGTTATATTTTTAATTATTTTTTAATTTTTCAGGTATCACAACATGATGATAAAATTGATAATAGATTGTGTTCATTAAGTAACCCATCATCCAAAAATGTACATATGATGAATAAAAAAATAGTGAATAATGGTGTTTTCTTGTGAGGATCTCATCATAGAGAAAGAGAAGTGGACTTTTATGGAGTACTGGATGAAATAATTGAGCTGTATTATCTGGAATAGAATTATATAATGATGTTTAAATGTTATTGTTTTGATACTAATAGAGGATTGCGTGTTCATCCGCGCCATGAAATTGTTGATATTAAATATAAAATATTTCTTGTAGTAAATGAACCATTTTTATTATCTCATCAAACACAACAAATATATTATGACAATTATTATGCAGCTTCAAGAGAGTTAATTGATTTGTGGATCATTATAAAAATTAAATCTCATGAAAATCTGTTTATATAAAGTGAATGTGGTTCTATTGAAGTCAAAGGAATTGAATTTTTTTAAGAGACAACTCCAAATACATATTTTCAACACAGAGAAATGAATATCGATGATGATACCCTATAGTTATGGGTCAATGGCGGTGATGATGTTGATGATGTAATAAATTAATTTTAATTAACAAGTTATGATGAAGTTGAAAGTCCTTTGGAAATTGATGATACTAAGGAGGAATATGAAGATATTGACACAATCATATAAGAAGACGGGGATGAAGATCAAGAATGACATAATTACTTGTCACTTTTAATAAATAAATAAATAAATATATATAATACTCATTTTCAATTATTTACTGACAACATTATTTTTGTGTTTTAGATGTCTAACGAGACTTATGATGACATCTTCTGTAGCATCAAGGAGGTTGTACTACCTGGTGATGAGCCTAATGATTTATCATTTAACCCTTAGGTTCCTTTCAGTTCATCATCAACTCGAAGGGGCCAAGGGCTTGCGATATTGATGATTCCTGGCCCTTTTTCCATGAGGCATCCACATATTGAGTTCAATACACACACATAGAGGTATGTTCAGTTGTGTATTTTAGTTAGTTTTCATTACTTTTTATTAATTTATTTATGTACTAATTATTTGATCATTTGTTATATTTTTTTCATAGATTTATGAATATAGTTATTGGAAAAGGGAGTATTATTTTAAAGAACTGTTTTTTAGAGCATGGGTGACGTGGGATCAGATTTCCATTTATGTTAGACACTGAATGCTTGATCATTGGATGGTACATAAATAAATAATAGTTATTTTGATATTTATTTAATTATTGACTTTATATCATTAATTATTTTTAGATTTTATGGTATCCCATCAATGATAGCATGAAAAATTCTATCTGGGAGGCCTGTGAGGTCTTTATGCATGATTTTTGTCGTCAATTTTTTCACAATATGTGGAGGAAAACCATGAAGAAAGAAAGAGTCCCATATTTTGATCATTCTTGCTGTGACAACTGACTAGATTACATCCCATATCAAGTTTGGGAAGGATTATATTAATATTTTATGGGATATATTTTTCAAAGGAGGACAGATTTAGGTCGGTAGAACTGGGGGAGGCAGGAGGTGACACATCAAACTGGTAGTCATACATTTATTACCCATCGATGACATATGGTAAGTGATTTTTTTAATAATTTATATTAATTTAAATTTAATCTGTTTATTTTATTCTAATATAGGAAGTTGAACATATTGATATTACGAAGTTCGATGTCTATAAGAATATGTGTAATGATCCTGTCACTGAAGAGATTATATGTGGTTGCTAGCGTTAGATTGCGGTCATTATATTTTTTTTGATTTTTAAAATTAACTGAAAATAATAGTTTAAATATTTTAATTTCAAATTTTAATTTCAAATTTTAATTAAAGGAGTCATACGAGGCTGCAACTTCTCAGACACAGGATGAGAGTCAGGCTGAGACTGAGAGTCTGGCCACTGGTGCAACAAGATTTGATGATGCAGTATAGACGCAGACGACTCAATATGCTTTCGAGAAGGGTTGAGTGGTTGGTATCGATTCTTGATTGACGCTTGATAGTTATTATGCTACCACTACATGGTCAGTGCCCAAATTGAGGGGATCTCATGAAGAGTTTTCATCATCAGTCTCACAAGATAAGGAGTAGCTGTGAGATCAGAGTGATGTTATAGAGGCCATGTGTATGGAGTAGGAAGAGCTCCATCGACAACAGCAACAACACAGGAGGAGGAGATGCGATGACATCACCAACAATAGCATGATATGATGATGAAGTACATGTGACAACTGTCTCATGGTGTTAGGATAGAGTTCTTTCCCCTACTCTTCTAGATGAACCTCCCCCTCCCCTCCCCCTCCATAGTGATGTACAAATTTATTATGTTAACATTTGAATGTAAATATTTTGTGTAATATTTTTATTATTTCATATTTTTACATTTCTATTTATTACTTTTTTTAAAATTATTTTTATATTTTTATATTTTTATATTTTTCATTTTTTAATTGTTAACTTATTTGTGATCGGATGTAGTCCCGTCAAAAATACGTCTTTGTGACGGGTCACTTGGCCCATCATAAATACCTATTTAAATAATATGGTAAAAATTTATTTGTGACGAGATGCCTGCCTGTCACAAAAGATAGTTTTTTGTGATGGGATGTCACAAAAAATTCCTTTTGCGACGTCGTTTTCAATGATAGGGTATTTGCGGCGGGACCCAATCACAAATAAATATTTTTGATGGGGGACCATTTTAAATAACCCATTACACATAATCATTTTTTCAGTTGTGTGTGTAGAATATCTGGTACCTACCTCCACATCATCCCATGTGATAAGCTGTGAAATTATAGTCTCCACACTAGTACCCTATCATAGTTGTAATAAAAGTAGTTGTTGACTGGAACTTTTCCAATATGTGAAGAAGATAGATGATGTATAGTGGATATCTATGGATAAAAGGAAAATAAAGATTACAACACATACTAGTTAACCACTATTTCTTCAAAAAAATATGGTACACTAATAGACTGTATAATAGAATCAATAACAGATCCATTGGGGCCCTCTGGACGAATAACTTATGGCTGCGGCTATGGTAGTGCATGTGTGTGTGCCTCTAGATGTGGTTGTGGCTGTGGATCATATGTAATAAGAAGCGGAGGATCATTTTATTGATTATAATGAACATTCTCCTCATGTGCAACATCATCACGTGCTGCATCCATAAAAGGATCGTCACCCTCAAGAACATCTATATCAGTCTCATCACCTTCAGCATTTTCTGACTCATCAAATAAAATCTCATAATAAATCTCATTAATGGGAAAAAGAAGCACATTCACTCTATAAAAACAATCCTTGTCAAATGTGACTCCCTCTATGGGATTAGATATTTAAATGAGGCATATGATACGAGCATCCTGTAAAAATAAATTATATAGTTAACTAAATTTAATAAAAAAAATATTCAAAAGTGTAAAGAAGAATTATTACCAACTGATGATATTATCGTCTGTGTCATGTAAGATATATCAATGCATACATGTGGAACTTGAGACCATAATTTAACTGATCTAATATATGCACGCATAAAGTGTATACCCCTCATAATCGGGACTCACGATGACTACCTGTCATCTCAATGTAGCATGCATGATATCACCTCTAGTCTAAGTCTCACTTCCCTGACATCTTTTGGGAATGAAGTGAAGGAAACTAATTGGGTGATGTGAGAATAGGATGATAGAAGCTGAACTACCTCATAAATCTATCAACATGATGTTAGTAAACAATATGAAAATGAATCATAGGCAGTGTTAGATCATAAGAGTTTATAATGGATATAATAGGGACATGTTTCATTTTGTATCCTGCCGGTTACCGCTTATCCTTAAAGCGGTTGTTTCCAAAATCAAATAAAAATGAATTTTCAGGTTCAGGTCTGATGATCAGAGTAACTTGAAATATACTAAGAGTACTCCCAATAAACCAAAGTATAGAAAAGTTTAGTAAAACAAACTTTCCTTATAAATGCACAATAGAATTTAAACAACTTATAGAAACTAGTAAAATGAAAATTTAAAAATTCATTTAATAAAACTAACTGAAACTTTATAAAATAAATTAGTGCACTTTAACCTTAAGCATAAAGTAATTCAATAAAATTAACTTAAGGTATCCACAATTTTAACTAAACTGTAAGGCCTGTCTTTCTTCAAGAATAAATCACTCGATCACAACTATTAGGATCAGATTTGTCTTCCTATCCCCATAAGTCCTCAATCACCCCGATAAAATCTAGCTATCTTTCTATCCCTGAAATTCCTTGATCTTAACCTCAACCGAACAAAAAATAAAAATGAAAAAAATATTTTAAGGATTTTATAATCCTCACACAAAATCCTTATAATGAAAACTCTATGAAAGATTACAACGTGAAAGTAATGAGTAGTTACCACAACACAATATTTATATGGACTGAGTTTGTAAAAGTAGTCACTCCTAGCTCCTTGAATTCAGCTCTCTTTATAGTCACTCCTTCAGTGGTAATATTCCCATGATTCTAAAAGTTGGTTGCAAGTACCTCTGATGATCTTTAGTTTGAAAGCCCAACAAGATCTATATATTTCCATATGATTCCATTTCAGTAGCACCATTACAATGCTGTAAAAATTATTCCATATAATAGTAATAATTCATAATTCGATTATAAAATTTATTATTTCAATGGAATAAAACATTCTTAGTCCAATGGACTAAACTCAGTCATACTGATAGGCTAAATTCAGTCATACCAACATGTCATGACCCATCCCCCGGGGCCCGTGCCGTGACTACCCCAAGCCCGCCTTCCATAGGCCAAGGGCTAAGGACTAGCACCAAAGGAATAATTCCCTAAAAATTAGAAGGAATTGCCTTTATGAACTGAAAAAACACACACAACAGAGTACGAGCTGAAAGTAAACACTAAGTAAAGCTGTATACAAAAGAGTGCTGAAAAGTAAAGGGGTCGGAAATACAAGCCCAACTGGAAAGTGCAAGTACAACTGAAAAACAAGTACAACTAAAAAATAAAAGCAACTACTAGGTCATCCTCAGAGGTTCCTACCTGAAGGGTAGGTACATATGGACTCCTCAGCACTCCACATCCGTCAGTCTCCTCCGTGTACCAACTCATCGTAAGGTCCACCTCCGGGTACCGTCCAGTCCTGCTACTCAACCTCAGTCAGCACTGTCAGTCATCTGCATCCAACACAACGAGGTGCAGGCATATCCCGTGCATGGGTGAGTATAAAAATAATCAGTAGGGACCCCGAGACCCTCAAGGTCTCACAAAATCCAACAAGAATAAATCACAAATAACCCCACTTAGGTATATGCCCATACATATACCTAAGTTATCTAGTAATCCATATCAATCACGAGGAAAACACAAGTTACTGACTTAGATCACACAGGTATACAAATTTTGTAAAGAGATAGAGATGATTAGATTTAGCCACTAAATCATCTAAGTTGTCGAACCCACACAGGATCCAGGACCAGCGGTTAGAACTGTCAGACCCACACAGGATCTAGGAACAGTAGTCAGATCTGTTGAACCAACACATGATCTAGGACCAGCTATTCTATCGAACCAACACATGATCCAGGAACGGAATTCAGAACTTTTGGACCAACACATGATCCAGGAACAGTCATCAGAACTGTTGGACCAACACATGATCTAGGAACAGTCAAAAGAGCATAGCCAGCCTTAGGGTTTCCACTAGAATGCATGATTCTGGGAGGTTCTGCTCCTCAAGCCAAGAGTCGATACATCAACTGCCACGTCATCCCAAGTTGATGTATCTCAGAGTTCCGTATCTTCAAAAGGAACACAACACGATAGACGGTGCGTCAATCAGACGCCCAATCTGAGAGTTATTGGCATTTTCGTTCTGAGGGCTTGGTTGGATTTAGGTTCAATCCAACCTGACCATAACCCAACTGAATCTAAACCTCAAGTGGGGTATTAAAAAAGAATCGTCTCACTCCAAGCTTTCCGTCACAATAAAAGATTCTTCAATAGGACACTCGTAGCCCAAGTTATGAGTGAAAAGTTAGAAATAGGCCAAAACAGGTCCGGGTTCAGTCCGGCCCACTCAGACCGACCCGACCCAACTCGGGTCCGGAATGGAGTCCGACCTAGTCTGCAGGTCCGACCCGACCTGCGGGTCTGACCCGGCCCATGGGGGCGGTCTGGTCTGCGGGGGCGGCCCAACCCGTGGGGGCGGCCCGACCCGCGAAGGCAGCCCAGCCCGCGCTGGGTCCGGCCCGCGCTGGGTCCGGCCCAGTGACCCGTGGGGGTCCTCCCTAGCCGCATCCAGGGGGAGGCCACACCCCTGGTTCCCGAACGACTTATCCGTTAGGGCGGGTGGAACCGGTGCTAGGATGGCACTAGTGTGTCAGGTGGGACCCGCTCCTCCTGCACCTCCCGACTGGCCGAGCGGCTAGCCGCCTCCTCCCGCACTGCGCCTGTTGCACTGCTCCACCTCCGAAAACCCAGCGAGTTGGGACACCGGTCTTCATCGTGGACGGGCTCGAGTCGGCCGCTGCTTCACCGCCACGGCAAGGGGCCGCGGCCCTCCTTCGGTCCACCACGCGGCGCCAGTTGCGCCGCACCTTCTCTGGCGTCCCGGCAGCTCGGGCCACTGGCTTCCTTCGCGGCCATCCCTGTGCCGGCCGCCGCTGCACCACCGCGGTCCATTGGTCGCGGATCACTCCTCCAGTGGTACGGTTGCACCGCCCCCGCCCCGCAGTGACGTTTTTCGCTCCATCCTTCGGTGAGTTTTACGCAGGTCACCAGACGAGTTTCGGTGGCCCGATTCTCATTATGGAAGAAGTCGCACATTCTTCGGGTCATCTCCTTCGATCTGTAGCCATTTTTGATGAGTAACACTCAACTTGGACTCATGCCGCATTGAGCGTCAAAATCCACAAAGAATGTAGAGGGGTCGGGCCGTGTTTGTTTGGACCGCGCGGAGGCACCCTCCGCGTTAGGGTGATATCAAGTGGCTTTGAATTCTAAACCACGATGGAAGATGAAGAACACGCAACAATTAGCAAGCTTGAACCCCTACCTCGGTTTCTTTGTTCGTTGACGATGTCACGGAAAGTTGGATGTCGATTCATTGATGTTGGGAAAGAAGATGAAGAAGTCAAGGATGACGTCATCAGTGTTCTTCAAGGACAACGCTTCCCCCTTGCTCCAGTTGAAGATCGTTTTTCGTTGGCAGAAGAAGTGTTCTTAGTTGGAGAGTTCTTCTCCTCCCAAGCTCCACCAAAAAGAAAAATGCCAAAAAAAAACAATAGATTATGACATCTTATTAAATTGTTGGCATAAAATTCAAAAGGTTTAAATTAATTAATTGAATGTGTTCAATTAATTAATTGAGAGGGTTGGCACCATAAGTGGGGAGTTCAAGGGGGTTTCTCCCCACTTAATGGGGGTCCAAGAGGTTATATCCTCAGGTGGTCCCCACCAAATTAATTAAGAAGAGGTGTTTAGACCTCGGGTGGGCCCCACCACCATAACCTCTCATGGGAGGTTAAGGTGTGGTGGTCCCCACCCCCAACTCCCAAATGGAGGTTTTATTCAACTAAAAATAAAAATAAAGCTACTACTTTATTTTTATTTAATTTATTCTTTAAAACCCAAAAACTATATTTTATTCTCGACCAACTACCGCCGAGGTGGAAGTATTCTTAAGAAAATACTGGCACTGTGAGTTCAAAGGTGCCCTCAGATTTCAATTCCTAGCACCGATTCAAATGTTATAAAAACCCACTCGTACGTTTACTGAACGTACTCGAACAAAACTTTATAAATTGATTCTGGGCACATCGGGCCTCAGAATCAAGCGCCGTAAATTTTTGCGGATTCGTAAAATTACCATGTATTTAATAAAAAATTTTCCAAGGAAATTCCAGGTCTTTACATTCTCCCAACCTCTATGATTTACATCCCCATAAGTTACAACTCAAACTATGTGAACAAATGGGGGTACTGAGTATGCATCTGAGCCTCCCGCTCCTATGTTCTCTCCTGGAGGTTCTCATGCTACCAACGAATGTGAACCAGAGGTATCGACCATCCACGTAGGACCCGCTCCTATAGATCCTCAATCTCCACTAGAACCTCTGTAAAAGTCACCCCATCATCGATGTTCAGCTCTCCATGGTCGATAATGTGGGAAGGGTTGTGCACGTATCTCCTCAGCTAAGATACATGGAAGACGTCATGCACTCGGTGCAACTGAGGTGGAAGATCTAAGCGGTAATCCACCTCACCTACTCTGCTGAGGACCTGGAAAGGTCCAATGAATGTCGGAGATAACTTTCCTCCTTGGAAAAATATCCATAGGCCTCATCAAGGTGAGACTCGTGGAAAAACATGGTCGCCATCCTCAAACTCCAGAGGCCTCCGTCTCCTGTCAGCAGACGACTTCTGCCTGCTATGTGCAGTCTTCATCCACTCCTGGATGATCTGCTCCTTCTCTGTGGTAGTTCGTACCATCTCTGGTCCCACCAGTGCTGACTCCCCAGAGTCTGTCCAATACAAGAGTGATCTGCAAGGTCGACCGTACAACTCCTCGAAAGGTGCCATCCCTATGGTGGAGTGATAACTGTTGTTGTAGGAAAACTCCACCAAAGGTAAGTGATCCTCCCAGCTGCAACCGAAGTCGAGGACACAAGCACGTAGCATGTCCTCAAGGGTCTGAATGGTCCACTCAGTCTAACCATCTGTCATAGGATGGAATGCATTGTTCAGATGAAGCTACGTCCTGAAAGCCTTCTGCAACCCCTTCCATATCCAGGAAGTAAACCATTCATCGCGATAAGAGACAATATAAGAAGGTACTCCATGTAGCCGCACAATATCCTACACATAAAGGCATCCCAAGATCTCAACTGAGCCCTGCTCTCTGATCGGTAGGAAGTGGGATGACTTGGTGAGTCGGTCAACGATCACCCAAATCGAGTCGTGTCCCCTGGATGCACGTGGAAGACCCATCACGAAGTCCATGGATATCCTATTCAACTTCCACTGTAGGACCTCTAAAGGCTGTACCAAGCCTTCTGGTACCTGGTGCTCCGCCTTCACTTGCTGAAAAGTGAGGCATCGAGAGACAAACTCCGCTACCACATTCTTCATACCTGGCCACCAGTGCTGCTGTCTAAGGTCCTGATACATCTTCGCCACACCTGGATGTACCGCTCGAGGGAATGTGTGGAAATACCACAACACTTACTCTTGACGTGCTACTAGTACCAAGGCACATCCTCTGAAGAGAATGACATGCTCTCCAACTTCAAAAAATCCATCAGGTGCCTGTCCTGTGGATATCTGAGCACGTCGTGTCTCGCAGTCAGCGTCTCCATGCTGCACCTCCCTGACTCTCTAAAGAAGTGTGGGAGTGACTGTAAGAGACTATAGGAAAGATTCTCCATCTCTATCCACAAGGATATCAGTAAGGCAGCCAGCTGCTCTGTCGCCTTGCCTAGAAGCTGTATACCAGGCCTCTTGCTGAGTGCATCTGCAACAATGTTCTCTTTTCCAGGGGTATAGACTATCTCAAATTCATAGTCCTAGAGGAAGTCAAGCCATCAATACTGTCTTAAGTTCAGGTCCTTCTGAGATAAGATATACCTGAGACTCTTCTAATCAGAGTACATGGTAAAACGTTCTCCCATCAGATAGTGTCACCACATCTTCAAGGAGAAGACCACTACTACTAACTCCAGGTCATGGGTAGCGTAGTTCTGCTCATGCTGTCAGAGCTGACGAGAACCATAAGCGATCACTAATCACTCCTGCATCAGGAAACACTTGATTCCGATCCTTGATGAATCGCAGTAAACTATGTACCCTACGCCTTCCTCTGGAAGCCTCAAGATGGGGGCACTAGTTAGCCTCTACCTCAGCTCCTGGAAGCTCTGCTGGAATCTCTCTGACCACACGAAGGGTTTCCCCTTATTTTTCAAGGATTATATTGGTTCTACAACTCTAGAGAATTCTAGTACAAAACTTCGGTAGTATCCAGCCAAACCCAGAAAACTCCGCACCTCCGTCACACTCCTGGGTGGCTCCCAAGCAAGTATTGCTTCAATATTCGATGGATCCACTGAAACTCTAGCCTTCGAGATGACATGTCCCAAGAAGTGAACCTCTCGATTCCAAAACTGGAACTTCAAGAGATTACCATAAAGTTGGTGCTCTCAGAGTGTGTCCAGTACTACCCGCAAATAGTAGGCATGCTCCTCCTCAGTAGTCGAGTAGATCAGAATGTCATCGATGAAGACTACGACAAAGCGATCGAGGTACGACTGGAATATCCTATTCATGAGTCCCATGAACACTACTGGAGCATTGGTTACGCTGAAAGGAATAACCAAGAACTCGAAGTGGCCATACCTACATCTAAAGGCTATCTTCTACACATCCTCATCTTGAACTCTGAGCTAGTGATAACCTGATCTGAGGTCTATCTTCAAGAACCACTGCGCTCTATTTAGCTGATTAAAGAGGTTGTCAATACTAGGGAGTGGGCACTTATTCTTCACGGTCACCTGGTTCAGGCGGCGATAGTCTACACAAAGCCTCAAGCTCCCATCCGCCTTCTTGGCGAACAGAATAGGGGCTTCCCAGGGAGAAACACTGGGTCAGATGAATCCCTTCCCCTACAAGTCCTCTAGCTGAACCCGCAGCTTGCGATGCTCCATGGGAACCATCTGATACGCTGGAGTAGATATCAGTGCCATCCTCAGGTACATGTCAATGTAGAAGTCCACCTATCTATGAGGAGGTAGTCCTGGAACATCATCGGGGAAAGCATCCGCATACTGGTCCACCACTACAGGATAGCTCGGACTCTCCACATCAACTGCTCCAAGGGTAAGGCAGTCCAACTAATGAGTGATCGGCTGAACCCTCCTCTGAGTAAGTCCATCATGTGCTGCAAAGGCTCCCTTCTCGCCGGTGAAGGTAAACTTGGTCCCATCCGTGCGGACACACCACACTTTTCACCTAATACAATCTATCTGAGCATGGACTGTAGATAACCAGTCCATACCCAAGATGACGTCGTAAGGCCTCAATGCCACTACTAGGAGATCTTAGTGGAAGCTCTCGCCTCCTAGAGTAAGCTCGCACTGCCTTCACCAGTGAATAATCATCGAATCAGCTCCCGTAGGAGTCTCTATCCGTAAGGATCGAACTAAAGAATCCTTTGGAATCTCCGAGCTCCGAACGAGGGATGTGGAAATGAAAGAGTGACTGACACCTGTGTCTATAAGAACTGTAGCTAAGGTGGAGTAGAAAAAAATTGCACCTAAAATCATCTCTGGAGCACCATGATTGTATGCCTCAGCTGCCTAGAGCTGAGCTCTCCCCTGTCCACCTGCTCCCTGCGGTCGGGGTGGACCTCCTGGTGGTGGTGGCAATAACACCTCGAATCATCATCCACCACCAGCTGCACGACCATCACTTCTGCCATGTCCACCTGCCCCCTGTGGTCCACCTCGATCGAACCTCTGCCTCTGCCAAGGAGGTCCCTCAACTATCTTTTGATCATCAGTACGGCGGGTCGTACATTCACGAGCCATGTGACCCTGCCCGCCGCAAAAGTAACATTGCCTGCTCCTGGCATGACTGGCTCTGTCTCGTGTGCCCCGCACAACTGAAACTATATCCTGAGGTCGTCCACCAAATGGCCTGGTCTTCTTGGACCTCTACGACATCTGTCTATTTCCAGCTATAGAAGACTCCACTGCATGTCGACTAGTGATGGGTCTCGCTGCTGGTGACTGTTTAGCAAGGAAACTCTCCTCTAGGAGGGCTCTCTCTAACACCCCCACCTGCGTTGGGATACTGAGGGAGATCATAGAAGCTCTGATCTATCTCATAATCCCCTTATTGAAGGTATGGGCCCTGAAGAATGGGTTCCACATCATATCTGTGGAGTAGCGCGAGAGGTCGGTGAACCTCGCTGTGTACTGTGCCACTGTCATGCTACCATACTATAAGTGCAGTAGCTCCTGTATCCGCACCGCATGTAGGGTGGCTAGGACAAACTCCACCTGAAATAGGCTCTCAAAGTCACCCCAGAGTAATGTCGCCTTGTTATACACCTGGAGCATCGAGCTCCCCCATTTTTCTACTGCTTCTTGAAGAAGACTCGCGACAAGGATCACCATAAGGTCAGATGGTGTCCCTACTAGTTTTAAGACTCTCACCATAACCTCTAGCTAATCCTCAGCTGTCTGCGGGTTCGTCTCACCCATGAAACTGAGTGTCCTCTGGCGTTGGAACTCGTGCAACGCGCTCAGGTGGCGTGCACTCTCTACTACTGGGGCTGGTGGTATCGGTGGCCCAATGGGTAGTTGTAGTGCTGGTGCCTCCGCTGTAATGGGGCCCAACACCAAGGCCTCGTCGCTCGGTGGGCTGCCATCTCATACATCTCTTGAAACCCTGGATGGCTGTCTCTGTGGAGGCATCCTAAAAAGAAACAGGCGCGCCACGGTCAAAAAGTTATACCTGGCGAGCTGACTCAAAGAGATCACAAAGAAAACTCTTGAAACATACACGCAATCCGTTTTTTCATGCACTAAGTTGGAAATCAGAAGTTAGGGTCCTGGTGTATGGATATGTTAGACACTGCACCAACACTGGACTCCCTGGACTGAAAACCACACTCAGTACTCTTAACACTATTGCTTCACAAAAAAGAAAGATCAGAGTCTTAAGTTCAGCAGTAGAACCGACTCCTCTGATACCAATTTGTCATGACCCATCCCCCGGGGCCCATGCCGTGACTACCCCAAGCCCACCTTCCATAGGCCAGGGGCTGGAGACTAGCACCAAAGGCGTAATTCCCTAAAACTAGGAAGGCATTGACTTTATAAACTGAAAACACACACACAATAGAGTACATGCTGAAAGTAAATGCTAAGTAAAGCTGTATACAAAAGAGTGATCAAAACTAAAGGGGCTGGAAATACAAGCCCAACTAGAAAGTGAAAGTACAACTGAAAAAAAAGTACAACTGAAAAAGAAAAGCAGCTACTGGGTCATTATTCAAGGTTCCTACCTGAAGGGTAGGTACAGATGACCTCCTCATCATTCCATGTCTTTCAGACTCCTCAGTGTACTGACTCGTCGTAAGGTCCACCTCTGGGTACTGTCCAGTCCTGCCACTCAGCCTCAGTCAGTGCTGTCAGTTGTCTATATCCAACACAACGAGGTGAAGGCATAGCCCGTGCAGGGGTGAGTATAACGATACTTAGTAGGGACCCTGAGACCCTCAAGGTCTCATAAAATCCAACAAGGATAAACCACAAATAACCCCACTTAGGTATATTCCCATACATATACCTAAGTTATCTAGTAATCTATCTCAATCATGAAGAAAACACAAGTTACTGACTCATCTCACATAGGTATACAACTTTTGTAGAGATATAGAGATGATCAGAAGTAGCCACTGAATCATCTAAGCTATCAGACCCACACAGGATCCAGGACCATCGGTTAGAACTGTCCGACCCACACAGGATCCAGGAACAGTAGTCAGAGCTATCAGACCAACACATGATCCAGGAATAGCTATTCTATTAGACCAACACATGATCCAGGAACAGAAGTCAGAACTTTCGGACCAACACATGATCCAGGAACAATCATCAGAACTATCGGACCAACACATGATCCGGGAACAGTCAACAGAGCACAGCTAACCTCAGGGTTTCCACTACCGTGCTTGATTCCAAGAGGTTATGCTCCTCAAGCCAAGAGTCGATACATCAAATTCCACTTCATCCCAAGTTGATGTATCCCGATGTTCCGTCTCGTCAAAATTAACATAATGCGACAGACGGTGCGTCAATTGAATGCCTGGTCTGAGAGTTATTGGCATTTTCGTTCCGAGGGCCCGATGGAATTTAGGTTCAATCCAACCTGACCATACCCCAACAACATCCAAACCTCAAGTGGGGTATTCCAAAAGAATATTCTCACTCTAAGCTTTCCATATCCATAGACGGTTCATCAATCGGACACCCGTAGCCCAAGTTATGGGCGAAAAGGTGGAAACAAGCCAAAATGGGTCCAGGTCCGGTCCGGCCCAGTCGGACCGACCCAGCCCGACCTGGGTCTGGAATGGAGTCTGACCCGATCCGTGGGTCCGACCTAGTCCGTGGTTCTGACCCGGTCTGTGGTACTGGCCCGACCCATGGGGGCGGCCCGGTCCGCGGGCGCGGCCCGACCCGTTAAGGCAGCTCGACCCGCGCTGGGTCCGGCTCGGCGGCCCTGCGGCCTGGCAGCCCACGGGGGTCCGCCCTAGCCTTATCCAGGGGGGAGGCTACGCCCCATGGTTCCTGAACGGCTTAGCCATTTGGGCGGGTGGAACCATCACCAAGCTAGCACCGGTGTGTCACGTGGGACCCACTGGTCCCGCACCCCCCGGCTGGCCGAGTGGCCTGCCGCCTCCTCCCGTACGGTGACGGTTATGCCGCGCCACCTCCGGTGACCCGATGGCTCGGTCTTCCAGTATTTATCGCAGCCGGGATCGATCCGACCATTGCTTCACCGCCACGACCAGGAGCCGCAACCCTCCTTCGGTCCACCGCACGACGCCGGTTGCACCGCACCTTCTCGAACATCCCGGCGGCTCGGGCTGCCGACTTCCTTCGTGGCCGACCTTGCGCCGACCACCACTGCACCACCGCAGTCCATCGGTCATGGGTCACTCCTCCGGTGGTGCGGTTGCACTGCCGCCGCCCCACGACGACATTTGTTGCTCCATCCGCATGCGAGTTTTCCGCGGGTCACCAGACGAGTTCCGGTGGCTCGATTCTCATTCCGGAAGAAGTCGCGCATTCCTCGGGTCGTCTCCTTCGATCCGAAACCATTTTTGATGAGTAAATCTCAACCCAGACTCATGCTGCATTGAGTGTCAAAATCCATAATGAATGGAGAGGGGTCGGGCCGTGTTTTTTCAGCCCGCGCCCTCCAAGTTAGGGTGATATCAAGCGACTTCAAAATTTAAACCATGATAGAAGACGAAGAACACACAACAATTAACTAGCCTTAACTCCTACCTCAGTTTCTTTGTTCATTGATGATGTCATGGAAAGGCGGATGTAGATTGATTGACAACAGGAAAGAAGATGAAGAAGTTTAGGACGACGTCATCGGAGTTTTTCAAGGATGATGCTTCCCCCCTTGCCCCAGTTGAAGATCATTCTTCGTTGGTAGAAGACGTGTTCTTCGTTGGAGATTTCTTCTCCTCCCAAGCTCCACCAAAAAGACAAATGACAAACAAAACAAAATATTATGACATCTTATTAAATTGTTGGAATATAATTCAAAAGGTTTAAATTAATTAATTGAATGTGTTCAATTAATTAATTGAGAGGGTTGACACCATAAGTGGGGAGTTCAAGGGGGTTTCTTCCCACTTAATGGGGGTCCAAGAGGTTATAACCTCAGGGGGTCCCCACCAAATTAATTAAGAATAGGTGTTTAGACCTTGGGTGGGCCACACCACCATAACCTCTCATGGGAGGTTAAGGTGTGGTGGTACCCACCCCCAACTCCCAAGTGGAGGTTTTAACCAGCTAAAAATAAAAATAAAGCTAACACTTTATTTTTATTTAATTTATTCTTTAAAACCCAAAAACTATCCTTTATTCTCGACCAACTGCCGTTGAGGTGGAAGTCTTCTTAAGCGAATACTGGCGCAATGAGTTCAACGGTGCCCTCATATTTCAATTCCGAGCACCGGTTCAAAAGTTATAAAAACCCTCTCGTACGTTTACTGAACGTACCCGAACAAAACTTTAGAAATTGATTCCGAGCACATTGGGCCTCAGAATCAAGCACTGTAAATTTTCACAGACTTGTAAAATTCCCATGTATTTAAGAAAAAATTTTCCACAAAAATTTTGGGTCTTTACACAATAGGACAAACATTAGTCATTCCGATGAACTAAACTTTGGTCACTTCGATGGATTGGACTTTGGTAAATCTGATAGATTAGACTTTAGTCAGTCTAATGAATTAGACATTATTCGGTTTGACAGATCAGACTTTATTTAGTCTAATGGATTAGCCTTCTATGGAAAGTTTATATTCATTAGCTAAGAAATATTTCTATATATGGTTGAATAAATATTTTTCTACCATAACATTCTAAAAACTTGAGAAATATAAAGTTAGTAAAGCATCATTTTTAAGAGTGTGTTGTGATTTTCAAAACTAAGGATAGAAATTATAGAAAGTAAAACTTTCAACTCTACAACCCCCCCTTTAAAAAGCAAAAAATACTACACATAAAGATAAAAACTAATAACTTTAAAAAACTTACAAAACCATTATTCAATTAGGAATATGCCTCCCATTTATCTTTATTATCTCCCCTTTCTTTATAAATACCTTATTGTTTAACAAACTTAATCTGAAAGAATAATATAGGATAACTTCTTAATAACATCCCCCTAAAAAATATTCTCTTTGAAATAACTTCTTTAATAAATTCTCCCCAATCAATAATTTCTCCCAAGATCAATAATTTATCCCCCTTTTTGATTTTCAAAAATAAATATAGGAGGTAGAAAGTATATGAAATGTTAGTAAAACAATTATACGAAACAATTTAGTTTTGATAAACATTCAACCATGAAAATATAAAGAACATTCAACCAAATAAAATTAGAAAACATTCAAACATAATAAATGGAGAAAAATTAATTCAGAATTTTATTTAATTTTTTTTATATTTTTACATTCAGAGTTCATAAAGAAAATAACAATTCTTTAATTTACAAATTCTTCATGATGAATTTCCTCTTTTTGAACTCTTCTCGGTTCTTCTCAATTTCTAGTGTCGTTGCCTCCAACTTTGCAAGTCTTTCTTCAAGAACTAAAAACCTTCATACTTCTTGTTTTAGTTTGTCAACTTATTCTTTAATATATTGGTTCTAAATATTCTTATCTTTCAAATTCTAAACTTATACTTCAAGAAAAAATTTCTTCTGCTTCAGTTTTAAAATTTATTCATCTTGAGATTTTGATAAACATTTAAACTGCTCAACTAATTCTAACTTTTCATCAGCTTTGGAAGAAAACTTCTGAAAAGAATATGAAATTTACAATGATGTTTCTTAAAAAATTATATCTTCTCATCATAAAACTTCATATCCCTTTTGGCGTATTTTGACCATCTAATAATATAGTTTACTCTTCTTTTTTCAGACTTGAATTCAACTTTAAAATCCTTGAAATCAGCTTCATTATGCACCATAATTTCTACTTAAATAATTTAGAGAGACTAATTATTCTAGCATATTTAACCTCTTCTGAATATGATTACACCATGATTCTATATTTGGAAGATATGGATTAACATCCACAAGTTTCTTCAAATACTCATTGAAATAAGTGAATATCAGTTCCATTCTTTGATTGGAATGAGTATCTTGTGATTTTTTTGAATCTGATGAAACATAAAAAACATGTCACCTAGAAGTTACAACATATACTTTTTAATTATCTCATTCTTTCTATTTTTCATTTCCAACATCTGATACTTCTACTGCATCAACATTTTTATCAATGTTATCTTTTTATAATACTCTTGTCTGTGATTTTTTATTTTCAATTTCTTTTTATGAACTCTCTTTCTTTTCTGAAACTACTAGATCATCATATTTCTCCGATTGAGTACTAAAAGAAGATGTTTTTGAAGAAATTTCTTCTTCTGATCCTTCTTAATCTTCCTCTAATGAAGTTTCCTTATAATTTTCTCCCAATTATTCTTCCATCCATCTGGTCAACTTTTCTTCACTTATAAAATATGCTTTCCACACTTCTTCACACTTTTTTGAAATTTTAATTGAACTTTTTCTAGAATATATTTTTGAATATCTATAACTTTGAATTTTTATTTTTTAATAGTAATTAGAACTTTATAAGTTACAATAATTTTAGGTTCTATAATATTTGGCTGAAAAATTTCAAGAACGGACCAAAAATTAGTTGGACCAAAAATAATGGAGAAATCAAAAGTACTGCATTTCCTTCCTCTCTAGTAGTTTGAAATTCTCCATGTGCTCTTTTAACAAACTTTATCAAACTTTAAACTACATTTTCCTCATCAAATATATTTTTTTATTTTATCTTCTTCTCATCTGCTTTCAAAACTTCTTCGATTTTCTGTTTTAGAGCTAAGGCATCAAACTTGACTAAACCAAACTCCAGATCTCTACCCTTATTTTCTTCCTTTATTTTCATCAATTCTTGATATGATTTATCAGAAATTACTTTAACTTTATTTTTGGGTCTGGGGGTGAAGAAACATTTTTCCTATTTTCTTGAATTTTTTCTTTTAATTGTTGAACATCAACATCAAACACTACTTTATCCATTTTTTCAAAAAACTTCTTTAGCACTAAAATGAATAATAATTTTATTCTTGAAATAGTTTCTTCACTTATCAATGAATTTTTCTCTCTCATTTCAACAACCTAATTATTTATCTTCATGAAAAACCTAAAATTTATCAACATATTATTGAAAAAACATGGAAACTACAAAATTCTTAACTTCATCTACTTTTATTAATTGCTTCAGATGACATGAAAATATAATTTACAAAATTTATTTTCCTCATGAGGAAAATAAATTTTGTAAATTATATTTTCATGTCAGCTAACACTAATACAAATAAGTCTTTCAAAGTGCTAGAAACCACTTTTAACAGCACTATAAAAGCATTATTAATCACAGTGAAGATAAAGTGGGGTCCCCTTTAACAACGCTAAAAAAGCGCTGATAAAGGTGTCCCTTTATTTGCGCTAAAAAAAGTTCCAATAAAGGTCCCCCTTTATTAGCTCCTTTTTTGCACGGATAAAGGGACACCTTTATCAGCACTATTTTGAGTGATGATAAAGTCCTAGTTGCCTATGATGTGCTGTTTATTTAACAGCACACCCAATACCTACACACCTGCACAAAAAAGCACTTGCACATGAATAAAGTACAGAAGAACAAAACAGTGTACATAAGTGTTTAAAAAACAATGCTATATACATTTACTTTACATCATGAATAAAAAAACACACTGTTATATACATTTTAAACAATGTTTAATATGGTTAAAATTACAATTATCTAACAAACAGTTAAAAAAATTAATGTGTTATCATTTGGCATTAGTGATACCCTCTAAAAAACTATCATCCCTGGTATTAGTTGCCGAACAAAGGATCAAAACTCAATAAAAAAAATTCACCTATATAAGAAAACAAATATTATGTTAGTAATACAATAATGAAATAAATTAAACATTAATATGAAATAATACATTAATAAAATGTCAATTTTTAATAAAAAAGACACATTTTGAGTTATACCAGTCACACCGTGTGTGGTATTGAGGTGAGGTTGATTTATACACATCAAAAATGAGTCATAGATCATTGTTTTAAAATATTAAGACAACCCGAATGGGTTTGCTTGGTTTTGAGAATGTCACTTGTTCTTTTACTAAAATTAATATCTAATTTAAACAACACATTTGGATTTATATTGGTCACACCATTCGCTAGATTGAGGTAAAATTGATTCCTACATGTCAAAAATGACTGATGGATTATTTTCCTAAATTATCAAAATAATATGAATGTGTTTGCTCGGTTTGCAGTATGTCACTTGTGTTTTTTTTCTAAAATTAATGTCAATTTTAAATAAAAAGAGACACTTTGAATCATACTAGTCGTATTGTGCATTTTATTGAGGTGAGGTGGATTCCTACATGTCACAAATGACTTATGGATTGTTTTCCTAAAGTATAAAAATAATCCAAATGTGTTTTCTTAGTTTGTAGTATGTCAGTTTTGTTTTTTTACTAAAATGCCATTTCAAACTGGACACACGCATTTTGAGTCATACCTGTTGCATCGTGCGTTGGTTTGATATGAGACAGCTTCATACATGTCACAAAGAGCTTTTGAATTGTTATCCTAAATTATGAAGACAATTGGAGTGGGTTGTCTTGGTTTTAAATGAGTGAAATGTTTTAAGCTAAAATGTAGATTTTAAACTGATAATAGACACTTTTATCCATACCGGTCACACCGTGCGTCAGATTGAGGTGGGGTTGATTCTTGAACTTCAAAAATGACTCATGGATTATTTTCCTAAAGTATCAAAATAATCTGAATGCATTTTATTAATTTTCAGTATGTCACTTGTGTTTTTTTTCTAAAATTAATGTCAATTTTAAATAAAAAGAGACACTTTGAGTCATACCAGTCGCATTGTGCATTGAATTGAAGTGCGGTAGATTCCTACAGGTCAAAAATGACTTATGGATCATTTCCATAAAGTATCAAAACAATCAGAATATGTTTTCTCAATTTTCAATATGTCACTTGTTATTTTTACTAAAAATAATGTCAATTTTAAATAAAAAGAGACACTTTGAGCCATACCTGTCAAATCATGTGTCATATTAAAGTGGGGTTGATTCCCACACATTTAAAATGAATTATGGATCATATCCCTAAATTATAAAAATAACTGAATGTGTTTTCTCGATTTTTAATAGTTTAGTTACTCTGATACCAACTATAATGACCTAAACATTTCATACATTGATATCACATATGAGTAGATTAATATTCATTACATAAAAGAAAGAAATTAAACATAAATGTAAAATAATGAATTAATTTTATGGACAATGATTTTACTGTGCAAACATCAATATTAACTCTGTTATTAAGCAGACACAGCATCGTTGCTCTTCCTATAAAGGCATGTCACATGGACAGAAATATTCTAAAATAAACGAGCCCTGTAAGGAATAATGAAAATAAAATCAACATTTTATTATATTTTTTTGTTAAAATAGAGATATTATATTGTAACATTACCTTTATATCTTTCTAAAGGGTTTCTTTGGTCCAGATATTAGCTAATAACAAAACTAATGATTCTTTATGCACTTTAATACTATTGGTTAACTACCGCTTAGCATAGAATATGATCTGAAATGGGTGCATGAAGAGAAGTAAAAGTGAAAGCTGAATGATGATATCATAGAGATGGTGTTTGATGAGAGAATCATGGGGAATCTAGATCATAAGTTCAGATCAGATTCTATGTAAAGGGGTAGTTAACCAAAAGTAGTGAAGAATCCTAAGTTTTGTTATTAAATTTGTGAGTTATGCACAAACAATATTCTTCCAACACAATAAATCAGTAGAACAAATAGCATAAATTATCAAAATATAGAATATAAATGATCCATTCCATAATAGTTTAGGTCTAGTGCTTTTGGAAACATGGAAATATAAATAACTAGTTCATAAAAGTCTCTCATTAAGTTATTCTTTACTAGAAATACAAATCATTTCTAAAAAAATTATTTATAACCTAAGAATATGAAACATAAGAAATGGTGATCATAGAAGCTCAATAAGTGTAAACAAGGGAGATATAAATGATCATATAAGGATAAAATAAGTAGTAGTAATTCACCTTTATCCTATTTGTGTACAATCTTCCATCAATTATGCTACCCATTCGTTTCTAAACACATCTATATCATCTTGTGAATATAAGTTTTTGAGATAGTCATGGTAGTACTGAAAAAATACAAATACACAAATTATTAATAAATATTTTAAATGAACTAGTAATTATTTTAAAAAATACCTCTTCATGGATGCTAGTTTATTGATAAAATATGATCTCTTTCATAAATTTACAAACATAATAACCACAGCCCTTTACGTTTTTTTGGACACTACAGAAAAATCAAGAAAAATAAGTAATTTGTTTTGATATGTGTTTGGATAGTGAAATATTATTATATATACCATGATACTTGTCCAGTTGTAGATCTTGTGGGTATTATTTTCCTTAGGCCCTGGATTCATTCCATGAGGTAGACGATATTGATACACTTCCCTATAATAAAAGAATCCTTATTAAAAGATAATATAAATTATATAAATAGATGTTTAGTTCTAAAATTTTGGATCTAGTGTATTAAAAATTAATAAACGCCATTATTCATGGTCAGTTTGTTGGATATTCATGCATTGAATCCACAAAATAAATCTTTGGAGTATCCAAATTGAATGCAATGAGCATCCAATGCTACCTAAAAAAAGAATAAGTAATGAAAGAAATGAAAATATAGTTGATAATATTAAATTGTAGAGTTTTACCCCTGCATCGTTGGAATTAAAAAGAGTCTGTCATCTATAATTTTGTTTTCAAATGATTTGAACAGGGATGAAATTATTTCACCCTATTTATTGGAATTTATTTCTTCTTTTAAAGAGGTAATGTGAGAACTAATGAGTCTAAACTTTTGTTCATGGGGAAATCTCTTAAATTGTTTTTCATATATATGCCTATGAAAAATATTAAATGTATTTAGTCATAATTATCATATTATATTAGCTTTTATAAAATCAAATCCTGAAAACATACCTCATGTATACATTTACAACTAAGGGGCCTAACCATTCATACTTTAGGATTTCATCTACATTTTCATCACTAATGTAATCTGATTCTTACACTATGTACATATTTTTTTCAAAATCAATTGTGTGAGTATTTCCATATATCAACTTTGTATCCACATGAGACAACAATGATATTAAATGTGGATATAGAACAGGTGGGGTAAAGGTGCTCTCAATAGATCGTTTCGATTGGTTTATTGATCCTTGTGATAGTTTTGAGCTGATCTTTCATTTCAACCCCTTCCCTTTGTCATTCTATAATAACATTCATTGGTTTAGACCTTTTTCATTAAATATTAAAGTTTCATCTTGAAAAATAAATTGGAAATGAATACCTCCTTGTCGACATGTTTTTTACAAGAATTAACGACCATGTGATGAATATTCCAACAACTTGTTTGACTATATGAATGTCTTCATCACCGTTTGTAATAGGTAGCTCAGTGATCGAATCATGATCTATGTTTATCAACACTCTGACATGACCTGTTGGAAGTGGTATTTTGTGTAGCATTCCGTTCTACATATTGAACACCATAACCCTCACTAAAAGAATATAGGTGGGAGTTGATAGATATAAATCACATTAATTTTCACCCTGTATAATATCAGTACAGGAAAGGTATCAGTTTCTATGTGATTCACATTTCATATAAACAATTATTAGAACATTGATTACCTTAGCTAAGTCAGGTTTTTAAGGGAATGGCTTGCTTCAAAACTGGTGGGGGGTGGGGTGGGATCTTCACACACGGGTTGTTCTTGAGTTGTTTCTTCTCTTTGCCTCCCCCATAAAACTTGATATCAACTCTCTATGGTATTTTAATTCTTCTTTAAATATAGATAATGTTTCTATCATCTTTTTCATTTCCTCAGTTGATCCTCTTCTTGTTTTTCTTTATGAAAATATGTTCAGAGTGTCACCCCAAAACCCGCACCTCTGATGCGGCCATAATGTTCTAGATGCTTCAAGGCCGCTAAAAGTGTGTCTGCATCTGGTGTGGGTGTTGTTGATTCTTGTGACTATGTTTGATAGAAAATATAGGAAAATAAGTAATCATTGTTATGTAATAGCGATTTAAATCAAAACAAATTTATATTATGTCATACTTACACATGTTTCCCACACTTTTTGTGTGTTTTCATCTATCAGTATACCCTATTTATTTACACGATCCTCCTTCCATAGCACATGAAGTGGGATGGAAGTGGCTTTCAATTTTGATTCATCAATCTATATATAAATATAGGAACATGGTTATGGTGTTGTTTTATGTCACATAAAAGTATTACGGTATATTTAAACTATGTACCAATTTTTTTTCAAGCGAAGTGTACCCCATCCTTGCTTTACGGTAGGGGTACTTTAGTTTTTCTACCCATTCCTTATTTTCAGCACTCAGTTACTATTTCATAAATAAAAAAATATCAATCAAAGTGACAAATACAAGCAACATCAAACAATGTATTACCAGGCACAATGTATCTGAAAAGTCTTCTCCACACGATGGATGCTAAATGCATCCCACACTCATTGGGATATCAAGTGTGCATAACGAGGATGTGGGTCCAACTTGATTTTCCCTTAAATATCTTTAAGATGACATTTCATTAAAATTTTGTGGAAGCCTCTATGAATCCTTCCTGCAACTCTTAATATATATTCCTTATGCAAGGCATCTACTATAAATGCTCTCTGCATGGGATGATGGAGAGTAAGTCAATGTTTTTTTATTTTATTTTATTTTAATAAATTAAATAAATGATATCATAATGTTACTGTAATCTCTTCCCACATTAGTGTCTTAATCTCGGTGACAACATGGTGCTATGATTGTACATCAATCAACATTCATTACTGAGAGATGATTCTAATGTAGCTACTAAACATGGCTTTGTTGGGGTTAACATGTTGGCCTTGCTTATTCCATACCACCTCAAATTTGATGCCTTTTGATTTTTCCTTAAGGATTTTGGTTAACACTGTCAAACTACAACAATCTTGTTTTTTTGTGCCGCTAGGGTTTCATTTCCTACCATTTACTTAGTTTTAGAATCATCATTATGTTCCTCTAAAGAACTATCATCAACATTGGGACCAACAACAACAAGTTGAGAAACCTGTTATACCTCAACTCTAGGACTAGCAACAACAGGTTGAGAAACATGTTGTTCCTCTGCACTGGGACTAGTAGCAGTAGGTTGATAGACCTGTTGTGCCTCGATATTGGGTGCATCAGTAGGTGCAGAAATCATTATATACAAAAGTGGTTTAATATTTAATTTAGATTACATAAAAGCAGCAGCGAACAGATAATAACATAAGGAAACACAATGTATATTTCAATAAAAAATAACCTGATTGTTGAACTCTCTTTTTTTAAAGGCTGAAGAGATTTGACCCCTCTATCGACTATGTAAATCCCTTAATTGTGGTATCTTATGACATACAAAACGCTGTCTATATTGTGACTGATGAAAAATTATTCAAAATTCCCAATGAAAGGGTCATACTCCTTTGAATTTTCATCTGACCCTTCAGTTGTTTTGGTCGATAATAGAACAATTGACCAGTTTCAGTTTGTGGGATTTGGAACAAAAAATACTTGTACTTCCTATGATGCCATTATAAAGGGTTCGTCTTTCTCCCCTTCCTTACTAAAATAAAATTTCACAAACCCCAATTCATCTATTTTAACAACACTTTTGTTATCAACCCACTTTCATTGAAAAATCGGCACTTGTAATTTTGTATAATCCAACTCCCATATTTGTTTGATGATGAAAAAGTATTACATATTCACACAAATTGGATTTCTGTCCTTAGCATCGAAAACATGCATCACTTCAGCCACAAGTGTAACCCCACTATTCTACATGGTACTGTCTTCATCATGTTCATTAGTATAGAATGTATAACCATTAAATACATAAGCATTGTAAGATAATACATACAAACTTGGTCCTTCGTCTAGCCATAAAATTTGTTCTGAAATTTAGTATGAATTTTCATCTAACTTCTTAAAAATATGGTCTTGAAACCATCCTATAAACTATCAATTATGTGTATTTGATATCCATTTTTCATCCCAAGAGGGATTCAAATTCCTAAAAATTTCTTTGTGGGGTTGAACATATGGGTCAAAATCAAAACTGTTATGCAAAACATAAAGGTGGTCCTACTCCCGATATGTAATATTGATTATGATAACCTCTCCTCTAAAAATTCCTTCACCCTCAATCCACCCAGTGTGATGAGATTTCGGTTGGCCAATGTTTTCCACACAAGACAGGTATTCGGTATAGAATTCAATGGCTTCCTCAACAATATATCGCTCCACATACAACCCTCTGACCGACTTTGATTTTTGACATACCCTTTCAAAATCTTCATATACCATTCAATGGGGTACATCCATCTATAATGTACAAGACCACATAGTCGAATCTATTTCACCAAATAAACCATCAAATGATCCATATATCAAAGAATGTCGGTGGGAAGAACATTTCCAATTCACATAATATGGCATAAATTTATCTTTCCATAGTTTGCAATTTCACCGAGTCTATAACTTTGCTGCATATACTTTGAATAAGAAGTAGAGCTTCTTTAATGTATGGCAGACATTCTTGGAAAAAATGAAATGTAAAGCTATAAGAATTATATATTGCATCAAAACATGGCATTCATGTGATTTCATAACCTTTAACTTTAAATCGCTCATTGACATGATGTTTTTGATATTTTATGAATACCCCTATGGAAATTTTACCTCATTCAAGAAGTTTTAAAACTGATATCTCTTCTTCATGGAAAGAGTGTAAGCAGCAGGAGGAAGAAATGTTCATTTTTCACCCTTCATTGGTACCAACTCTTCTCATATTCCCATCTCAATCATGTTCAACCTAGCCTTAATTCCATCCTTTGTTTTTCCAGGTGCATTTAGCAACATGAAGATGACACCATCACATATATTTTTTTCAACATGCATAACATCAATAAAATTTCTAACATATAGACAATTCCAGTATGGTAATTAAAAAAAACTGATCTCTTTTTCTAACCAGTTTTCGTAAGGTTTTTTGAAAATGGTTTACCAAAATAGTGTCCACATATTTTACTTTCTCAAACAATTGATTACCTATTAGTGGAGATTGTGGTGTACATTCTTCTGAAATTCCATCAAATGATGTCATCCAAGATCGGTACTTATGCTTCCAGGGTAGAAATCTGTGATATCCTAGAAACTTGGTTTTCGATGAATGTTTCAACCTAATTGATTGTGTATCTTGTTCTCAAATGGGACATCCTTGAGTTCATTTAATGCTATATCCTAACAAATTTTCATAAGCAAGAAATTCATTTATCGTCCCATATAATATGGCTCTCAAAGTGAAATATTCATTTTTGTAAGCATCATACAACATAGCATCTGAATCCCACAATAATTTAAAATCCTCAATCAATAGATCCAAATAAACATCAATATCATTACCTAGTTATTTTGGTCCTTATATAATAATAGACAATTTAATGTATTTTCATTTCATGTATAACTACAGTGGTAATTTATAATTTTCCAACATAACCAGCCATGTACTATGACCGCTGCTTTGAAAACCAAAAGGACTCACTCCATCTGTAGATAATGCAAGACGAAGGTTTCTCGGATCATTTCCAAATTCAGGATACTCATGATCAATTCTATTCCACTGAGGAGAGTCTACCGGGTATTGTAGTTTCCCATATTTAATTATTGTATTTTCAGGCCATGTCAATTGTTCTGTAGTCTCCTCACTTCCATATAGGAACCTAAACCTTGGAATGATTAGAAAGTACCATACAACTTTCGTAGGACTGGATTCATCTTTCTTGTATTGAGAACCAACACACTTTGTGAATTCTTTAAGTTATATTTGGTCCTTGAAAAATAGTATACATTCATTCAAGTAGGTGTGTATTCTTTTAGAGATCATACCCATCGAGCATAGAATTTGTTTGGAATCCTATGTTTGGATTGGGAGCTCATTATCTTCTGGGAGCATGTCATTCCGGAGAGCAAGTAGTTCTGTAAAACTGGCGTCACTCCACTCAATTCCTACTTTCAAATTATATAGCTTCAGTATGGTTGAAAATGCTATATATTTAGTGCAACTATCATATAATGACATCTTTGCACAACTATTTAACTTATAAAACAATTTTGGAAAATCACAAAGTTCATCTTCAACTTTCCTTTTCATTTTCTCAATATGACCTTCATCATCATTCAAATCTATAATCACATCCTCCATATGGTCGTCTTCATTGTTCATGCTTGTAATCATATCAGATGATCCATAAAACGCAATGCTATCCCAACCACTACTAACATTTATTTTCCCCATGTTTATTCTAACATGTATAACTTTGATATATTCCATGATAGATCAAGTGTTCTTACAACTCCTCTGGACTAATTTGTCTTGAATAACAACAGCGTAAACACGAACAAAGGATTTGAGAATGGTTATATGCATGATCTTTTTCAGACTTGATAAACTTTTTCACATCATCTTCATACTCTTTTATTAACTAATTGGAATTCATGCATTCCTTATTCACATTCATCCTATTTTATTTAGTAATATTAATATTTAACAAAATAATTACATAAAAGATGTTCAACTTGGGTCATCATCCAATTATAATCAATGAAACTGTCTATGGTAAATAATACCCTTAACTCTCCATGCATTAGTCAGGACCAAAGTAGATCACACCCATCTTCCCAACCACCTGATCAATGAAATTAGATATGAAAATCCATTTCACTAGAATGTTTTAGTATCCCACATGGGATCTATATGCATTATTGTAAACCGGTTTTTAGTGTTTCTCTAGAAACATAATGTCTTGAGTTAATAACTATGGTACTAAAATAATAGATGGTATAATTTTCTATAGAGGGATTGAGGGTGGAAGGATTAATTACATGTGTTATGGTTATTTGACTTGGGTGTCCATAAAGTGTCCCATAGAGTCCTCTAGTGAAGTGGTTTTCTAAGATTCAGTGGAATTTCACTAGTAACAAAGTGGTGTTTCTATTTAAATGGGTAAGTTTTGGTTTGATATTCAATGGTGTAGGAACTACAACATGAAAGAAAAATGGCATACCAATCATTCCAACAACCACAACACCATACAAACACACAATTATTCTCACAATCACAACACTATACAAACCAAAAAACATAATTTCAGATTTTACAAAGCATACCTTATTCAATTCTATTTGTTAATTCAGGTGGTTATCATAAAAGTTTTATCATCCCGGATAATTCATTAATTATCGAAGTATACATAAATTTCTAATTTCTATATTCAAAAGTTCAACATGAACTAACCAACATGTAATTCATTTAGTGTGCAAACAAGGACCACCAATGACTAAAATTTTTAGTGGGGAGTTTAACCCATACAATTCACAACATAACCATCAATATAAAAAAGTAAAAACATGTGAACAAGAGGAAACCAATGAGTAAGAGGAGAAAACTCACCATGAAGGTGTCGTTCAGCATGCGGCGGAGGTGCGTTCGCAACGGAGGAGAGGTTCATGATAGAGGATATTTCCAACTAAAAAGAAAACATAAAATGAGAACTCATAAGCTATACCTATCCAAAATAGGTCCAATGAGATTTAGGAATGGAAAAAGTATGGTTAAACAATTTTATTGGTCAATAGAGGGATTTTATTTTCCATCTATGATATCTTCTTCCTGTTTATTTGTTTTTTTCATATATACTATTTTACTAGATGTTCAACTTATAAATGGGACATGTCTAGTTTTCATAAGAAAAATCATTTTTATTTTACTCTAATTTCAGGGTAAAATATTCCACATTAATTGTATCTTTTTCCTAATGGATCATTGCTACCTCATAGGGATCATGAACGCCTCTTAGGTTAGTGGAAAGTCAGGTCAGTTATTGGTTATGATACCAGCTTGGGCCGTATCATTACATTTCCAATTGTAATTGAACCATGTCCATTTAAATATAGGATGGGGGTGGGGGTCAGACACTAATATATTCCCAAATCCACTAGAGTTTCTATAGGGGTGGGTCCTAATAGTATCATATCTGATAAATCTTTTATAGATTGGACATTAGAGTAGTCACTGTTAAGGATTTACTCATTTGTATGGTAGTAATGTTTGTTTAACCTAGTATGTGAAGTAGAAATCAGAAACTAATAGGTGATTAAAACTTATGTGATGACTTCAAAACCTATGAAAAAATGTATCGGAAATATCTTACAAACCACATTGAATCTTAATAGGGTTGGTTTCATTCATCATATAGTTACAAGTGATGTGGAATGTGTAAATGATAAGCTTGAGGGGGGGGGGCTGAATGATGTGGAGATGTTGATGGAAATAATGACGTGGCATTGTGTTTAAATATTCATTGTATACTTTTCATTAAAATGAGGTTGGTTTAAGTAATCATATTTACGTCAGTTGTGTTATTCCATCATGAGGTTCAATAATAAGAGGTGCATCAAGCATCCAAGGATGTGCATCATAGACTAAAACTAGAGGATGGGAATTTAAAGTACACAAATCATATGAAAGTTCCAAATGGTTCCTTGAGTTTAAAAAAAATACACACACAAACATTTCACAATTTCCAAACAGGCCCTTATCCTTTCCAAAAACACACCAAATCATTTCTATAAAAAATCCATCAAAAATCTAAAATGATGAAACCTTTATAAAACAAACCAAACAATTTATCAACAATTATACAAACAAACCAAACAATTTATAAAAAAATATATAAACAACTCAACCATTTTATAAAAAATTTTATAAAAAGCTAACCAGTTTATGAACAATTTTTTTTACAGGCCAAACAAAGTATAAATAATTTTATAAGCAACCCAAGTCAATGTGAAAGTTACTTTGAAGTACAATGACATTCATGAGAGAATCAATTGAAACCTGTAATTCTATTATGAGCACTGAATATTGTACCATATACCACAAATTTTTAGCAATAATTCACACAAATAATATTTCTCATCCTTCATTCTCTCTCACTGTAGTTCACTCATGACACACATGCCTCAGATTCGTTCTTCTAGTCATCTGACCCCTTATATTCTAATAATCCTACTTCCAGAGCTTGAAACTTTCCACAATTCCCATAACCCTTAATCCCCGAATGTGAAACTCCCACACCCTTTAACAAAACCCTATACTTCCAGCAAATATTCTCCTAAATAATATCCCACACAACTTATGATCCTTTTTCTATATTGATTCATCACATATAAAATATTCTGAAAAACATGACACCAACTCCCACTCAATGGTATCACAACAAATTAATAAAGAACTAATATACCTTGCCCTTATATGTGTCTTAAAAGATGATAATTTCAAATAGGAAATAGTTCTGAAGAAAGGGGGTAATACTAAAATTAGTATTATTTTCACAGTGACTTCTAAGCTCAATCCACTTGAAAAAAAATGTTAGAAATTTTTATATAAAACCATTTGAAATCATTTAAACTGGTTATCCCAAAATCATAAATAATCTCCAAGTAAAAACTTTGTATATACAAAAAAATTTAATTCCATTATTAGGAATAGCCACATTTATGTCTTTACCCACTCACCATATACGTTTAGTTGAAATTTCCATATTCATGAGAGATCCCTCATTGATCCACCAAGTCATCACAAGGTGACAAATATCTAGGTTACCCAATGGTTTACTCCTCTTATTTATGTTCAATTCCAACCCATAAAATCACGCCAACCAGATTTAACAAATACCATTCCAAATAAATCAATAAAAATTCTCATTTAAATCATTTAATCAAATACTTTTCATGTGTCAAAAGAAAACTATAATTTTAAAACAATAACTTAAAACTATATAGTAAGAGGGTTTTCCAAATGACAAACAATTTTTGCAAAACCATATAACAAGGTATTTCCTTCAAGAACCATACATGTTTTTTATAAAAATTTCAATGAAAATATTTAATCAAAACAAATTATTTATGTTAAAAGAGAATTGGAGATTGGAGGGAAGCAACATACCTCACAACGATTTTCAAAAATGAAGAATGACATACGAAAACTTCAATATCTGATTGCAAACCATGTTAACCTAACTATATCCAACAAAATTACATCAAGATCAACAACACAAACCAAAGAACTATCCCCAATAGACTTGGTGTATGATTCCAAGAGAGGTAAGAACCATGGATCTATAAAGAATGAAGAATAATAATAACTTAATGATGAATCCGGGTGGAGGATGAGGACGTGGTGGCAGCAACGACGAAGGAGGAGGAGGAGGCAGTGACAGCGGTAGAGGAGGATGAGTCAGCAACAGCCATGGAGGAGGGGGAGGAGGTAGCGGCGGCGGTGGAGGAGGATGAGTCGGTTGCCACGAAGGAGGAGGAGGAGGCAGCGTCAATAGAGGAGGAGGAGGAGGAGGGGTCATAGCGGAGGAGGGCTCAATGATGCAGGGGTCCGCTTCTGCAAAGGCTTGAAAGGGTGCAAGGGAGGAGAATCCTATTAGGGTTTTAAAAAACCCACTGGAACCTTTATCAGCACTAGTTAAAAGCACTAATAAAGGTATATTTTATCAGCACTAAAATAAAAAGTGCTAATAAAACATACCTTTATCAGTTATTTTTTAGTGCTGATAAAGATAGGCCTTTATCAGTACTAAAAAATCACTGATAAAATACCTATTTATCTGTGCTAAAATTATAGCACTCATAAAACATACCTTTATCAACACTTTGTTAGTGCTGACAAAGATATGCCTTTATCAGCGCTAAAAAAGCACTGATAAAAGACCTATTTATCAGTTCAAAAATTATAGCGCTGATAAATACATATTTTTAATAATTTATTTATAGTGTTATATATTTATTTAAAAAGATATATAGGATAAATATATATTTATTTATTAATAATTATAACTATAAATAATATATATTTATAAATATTTGTATATAATTGTTAATATATATTTTAATAAAGTTATTAAATTATATGTATAATTTTATAATTATTTATATATATATAGTTATAATTATAATTAAAAATGTATTTGAAAAGTATTTATATATATCATTAAAAATATAATTAAATATATTTATTATTTAAGTATATTTAATGTAATTTTTTAAGTACATTTTTTAGAACATATATAGTTCATATGGGTAACATTACGAATTAATCAGTATACCACATCAATGGACAATGTGATGTAATGTATAAATGGACATTCATGCCTGATACATAACATATACGCATGATCAATATATTCATTGGAAAACACATATATATTCAATAATTTTAATTATAAATATATATTAAAAATTATTATGTATTTATATATAAAATAAATATAATAATTATATTAAATATAACAAATATAATAAATATAACAAATATAATAAATATAATGAATTAATCCAATAAATCCAATAAATCCAATAAATATAATAAATCTAATAAATCAATCTAATAAATCTAATAAATATAAATCTAATAAATCTTTAATAAATATAATAAATATAATAATTATATTTATTATTTAATGTAATTTATTATAATTTTATAATTATTTAATTATATATATATATTTAATTATAATCTAGGAAATAATTTTTTCAATTAAAACATTACATATATATTTTTGAATTATTAAAAAAATATATTAATTATAAACATTTTTTTATTTAATTTATAAAAATAAACATTATTTTTGAATATAAATATAATAATTTTATATAAATTAATAATATTTTTTATTAAAAACTTTTATTAGCAATAATAATAGCGTTGATAAATATACCCTTTATCAGTGCTAAGAAAAGCATTGATAAAGGGTACACATTTATCAGCGTTTTTTTAGCACTGATAAAGGGAGCATTAATCAGTGCTTTTAGCTAGTGTTGATAAAGGCCCACCCCTTTATTAGCGCTTTCTTCTTAGCACCGAGAAAAGGTTTTTGCTTCCCTTTCCCTGTCTTGTGGTGGTGTCATGTTCATTAATAAGTCCAAAATAAAGATATATAATACATTTAAGGTATCTTTGTCTCCTTTTCTCGGGATTAAGTAACCTTTCATCCACAACACAACAACTATTGCATCAGTTTCAAATGAAAAACTTTTTTATATGAAGAAAAGAAAGATGTTTCACCCATAGTTTTTTAAAAACTCTCTAGATTATTCAGAATATTATAGGTTACAAGATATGATTCTACACCAAATATTTTTGAAACTTTTTTAATATTCACCTTGTACCTCTCATAAAAAAGATTAAAATTTATGACTTCCAAATAATCTTCCAAACTAAACTCAACAAAATAATAAAATTCATTTATAATTTCCATATAATGAAAATAGAAATATTATGTCTCAATGAAAACTTTTTACCAACCCTGAAATTTGATAATATTTTCAAGGAGTGGGTTTTATCATACCATTTTTTCTCGATCAACCTTTATTTCACAAATTATATATTTTCAATATCTTCAAGAGTATAAATATTACAAAAATTGAATTGATTGAGAATAAATAATTGGGCAAATATAAATTGATTAGATGAATGGAAAATGATTAGACTAGAAGATAATTTGAGGGTTGAGACTTTATATTTGTCTAAGAAGGTGATGTGGGATATAGTGAACCACTCATATATTTATAGGTTTGGGGTGGTGATTCATCTTTCAAATATTTTATGGCTCACATTTAATCCCATATATGATCTAATGATTGAAAAATTCCTCAAAATATTTAAATATATAATCTAAACACTTAATGTTTTTTGAAAAATAATTTTTATCGGATGAAGATATAGTTTGGAAATGAAAACATTAAGATTAAAAAAAATAGAACAAAATTTAAACAACATCATAACAAATACATCAAAATATAGTAAATATCAATGATTAAAAAATACCTTTCATAGTAAAGATATATTTTTTTTAAGAAAGTCATCCTAATAAATTTTTGTCTTGGATTTTAGAAAAAACAAAAAAATCAGAAAAATAAATATTTCTATAAATACTAAAATTTTAGAAAAAGTAGTTTTTAGAAAATTTGAAGAATTTAAAAAAACTAAAGTTTATAAGAAAAATTGAAAAATTAAGTATAATAAAAGTTTTTAAGAAAACAAGAGTTTTAGAAAATCCAAAGTTTTCAGAAAAATAAAATTTAGAAAAACCATGACATATGCACTCCACCTTTGAAAAAGTGTTCATTAATGTATAGATATTGGTAAAAAATAAGTAGATACGAATAATCACTTAGTATTTACCATTCCTAACTTCTATTAATATATTTATATCTTTCGGAACCAAGGTTTTTAGTAAAAATATCAGCAAGTTATTCTTGTGTTATGATGATTTGTAAAATAATATCTCCTTTTTTGTGTGATCTCAAAGTAAATAGTGTCTTATATCTATATTTTTTTCTCATGAGTGATGTGCTAGGTTTTTACTTAAATTAATGACACTTTTTCTATAAAAAAATACAAGTTTAACTAAAAATCACACTATAGTTAGTGAGTGTGTGTTGCATCCACAACAATTAAGTAGAACATATTCCAAATGCCACATATTTAGTTTTATTAGTTGAAATTTCTACCGAGTGTTGATTCTTACAAGAACAAGACACTAAATCTTCTACTAAGAAATGAAAAGTTCTAGAAGTAATTTTTCTATCCATTTTACATCCGCCAAAGTCAACATACAAAAAACTTTTAATCACAAAATCATTTCCAGAAGTGTAAAAAATCCTAGGTCTATATTTTTCTTAAGATGGGATTTTTTTACTTTCTTAAGATGAGAATATTTTGGATTAACTTGATATCCTGCACAAAATAATATCTAAAACATTAAATGAAGGTGACTATCTGTAAAGTATAGTAAAATTCCAATCATTCCTCTAAAAATATTTTGATCAACTAGTTTCCCAGATTCATCAATATCTATCACGACCCTTCCCAGAGGGGCCTATGCCATGACTACCCCAAGATCGCCTCTAATAGGCTAGGGGCTAGAAACTAGCACTGAGTAGGAATATCCTATAAATGGGAGGAGTTTTCCTAAGTACCTGTACATATGCACACATCTCTATGACCAACATGTTGAAATGTAAAAACACTAAGTAAAAAAGTGTGCATATCAATAAGAATACCAACAATAGAGTACGATAGTAGAAATATGGAAATTAAATAGGGCCAGAATTCAAGCCCACCAAAAGTAAGAGTCTGTAAAAGTGAAAACACATGTTCCTAAAAATCATCCGTAGAAAATCCTACCTAAAGGGTAGGTACATGGACAACTGTCTAAAGCTGCATGAGCACACCTCGACTGTATGATCTCTCTAAGAACCACCTAGTCCTGGTCTACCTAGGACTCCGTCAAAGCATCAATCATATGCACAAGACAAAACATGTGTCGGTAAATCCCATGTAGGGGTGAGTAAAAAAATACTTAGTAGGACACCCCGAAACCACAAAGGAATATTGCTAAGAATTACACGAAGTTCACCACAAAGAAATAAATGAAGTACACCACAAATAAATACACAAATTATAGTTATATCCATACAGATATATGTCTATATCACATATATCAAGAACATCCAGATATACTCATATCATACACTAAGTATCATAAGGTTCCAACCTCATAGCCAGTAACATGATTCTCATCATAGGCTCGAATCGTAACATGAAAATCAGGAGGGAACACTCAATGAGGTTAGCCATCTCTGATGGAACATGTATGAGAGATGTAATCCATTGGAAAAATTTCACTAGGTCTAGCTCTAGTGACTAGCACCAGTAATCCAGTCATCACTTCCTTACGCCCAATGAAAGCTAAGAAACCCAAGTGAGGAGGCTCACCCCTCACCACTTCACACAACTGAGGGAGAACTGATCCAACTATGTACCACATGCATCCTCTCTAGAAATAGATAGCGGAGGGACTCACACCACACCACTGCCTCACATTTGATGGAGTACTTACCCCTAACTAAACCACAAAACTTCTATCACTCCTAAATGGAGTAGCTTGCTCCTCAGTCCGTCGAGGGAGCACTAACTCCTATCTAGGTATCGTTCACACCTAGTGAATGAGACCACTCCTAATAATTGTATCCAATAGGTGAGGGATCTCCATCTACAATGGATGACCCACTCCCTCATGACAAGACACCCAGTACTTCATCGATGACATTCTGATCTACTCGACTACTGAGGAGGAGCATTCCTACCATTTTTAGGTAGTACTGTACACACTCTAAGAGCACCAGCTTTATGGTAAGCTCTTGAATAGCTAGTTTTGGATTCAATAGGTTCACTTTTTGGTACATGACATCTTGGAGGCTGGAGTTATAGTAGATCCAGCGAAGATTGAGGTGGTACTTTCTTGGGATCCAACCAGGAGTGTGACGGAGGAACGGAGTTTCATGGGTTTGGTTGAGTATTACCGAAGGTTCGTACCAGACTTCTCCAGAGTTGCATCACCACTATCAACCTTAACAAAGAAGGTGAAACCCTTTGTGTAGTTGGAGAGATTACAGCAGAGCTTTCAGGAGCTGAGGCAGAGGCTGTCTAGTGCACCCATCTTGAGGCTTCCAGAGGAGGGCATAGGGTACGTAGTCTACTGTGATGCATCAGGGACCAGACTCAGGTGTGTCCTGATGTAAGAGTGATCAGTGATCGCATATGGTTCTCGAAAGCTGAGACAGAATGAGCATAACTGTGCTACCCATGACCTGGAGTTAGCAGTAGTGGTCTTCTCCTTGAAGATTTAGCGGCACTATCTAATGGGTGAATGTTTTACTGTGTACTATGATCACAAGAGTCTCAGGTATATCTTCTCCCAGAGGGACCTGAACCTGAGATAGTGACGTTGGCTTGAGTTCCTCCAGGACTATGACTTCGAGATTGTCTATACTCCTGGAAGGGGAACGTTCTTGTAGATGCGCTTAGCAGGAGACCTAGTATACAGCTTCTAGGTGAGGTGATGGAGCAGCTAACCGCTTTGCAGATATTTTTTTGGATAGAGATGGAGCAGAATTCCTTCATTTTCTTACAGTCACTCCCCCACTTCTTCAGTGATTCAGGGAGGTACAGCGTGGGGACGCTAACTGCGAGACACGACATGCTCAGATATCCACAGGGCAGGTACCTGATGGATTTTCTGATGTTGGGGAGCACGCCATCCTATTCAGAGGATGTACTTTGGTGTCAGTGTCACTTCAGGAGGAATTTTTGAGGGAGTTCCACACTTCACCAATAGTGGTACATCCAGGAGTGGAGAAGATGTACCAATACCTCATACGACAGCACTGGTGGTCTGGTATGAAGAAGGCAGTTGTAGAGTTTGTCTCTTGGTGCCTCAATTGTCAGAAAATGAAGGCAGAGTATCAGGTACCAGCAGGCTTGGTTCATCCTTTAGAGGTCACAGAGTGGAAGTGGGATGGGATACCCATGGACTTCATGATAGGACTTCCATGTACATCCAGGGGTCACGACTCGATTTGGGTGATTGTTGACTAACTCACCAAGTCAGCCCACTTCTTACCAATCATAGAGCAGGGTTCGGTAGATAGCTTGGGATGCCTCTACGAGAATGAGATTGTGCTGCTACATGGAGTACATTCTTCTATTGTCTCTGATCATGACACACGGTTTACTTCCCAGCTATGGAAGGGGTTGCAGGAGGCTTTTGGGACATAGCTTCGTCTGAGCACCACCTTCCATCCTCAAACGGATGGCCAGACTGAGAGGACCATTCAGAATCTCGAGGACATGCTCCGTGCATGCGTCCTCAACTTCGGTCGCAGCTGGGAGGACCACTTACCATTGGTGGAGATTTCATACAACAACAACTACCACTCCACCATAGGGATGGATCCTTTTGAGGCGTTATACGGGTGACCTTGCAGATTACCCTTGTGCTGGACAGACCTAGGGTAGTCAGTACTGGTGGGACCAGAGATGGTACGGGCTACAACAGAGAAGGTACAGATCATCTAGGAGTGGATGAAGACTGCACAGAGTAGGCATAAGTCATATGTTGATAAGATATGGAGACCTCTGGAGTTCAAGGATGTCAATCACGTCTTTCTATGGGTCTCACCTCAGTGAGGTTTACAGAGATTTGGTCGAGGCAACAAGTTATCTCTGAGATTCATCGGACCTTTTCAGGTCCTCAGCAGAGTGGGTGAGGTGGCATACCACTTAGCTCTTCCACCTCAGTTTCATCGGGTGCACGACGTCTTCCATGTATCCCAGCTAAGGAGATATGTGCACAACCCTTCTCACATCATCGAACATAGAGAGCTGGATGTCGACGATGGGGAAACTTTTACGGAGGTTCTAGTGGAGGTTGAGGATCGATAGGAGCGGGTCTTTAGTGGACAGTTGATACCTCTGTTGTGCGTTTTTTGGAAGCATGGGAACCTCCAAGAGAGCACATGGGAACGGGAGTCTCATATGCGTGCTCAATACCCCCACTTGTTCCCTTAGTTCAAGTTGTATCTTACGGGGACATAAAGCCCTGAGGTGGGTAGAATGTAAAGACTCATAATTTCCGTGGAAAATTATTTTTTTTTCTTAAATAAAAGGGAATTTTACGAGTCTGTGAAATCTGACGGCGCATAATTTTGAGGCCCGATGTGCCCGAAATCAATTTCTGAAGTTTTGTTCAGGTACGATCAGTAAATGTATGAGCAGGTTTTTATAACTTTTAAACCAGTTCTTGGAATTGAAAATCTGAGGGCACCGTTGAACTCGCAGCGCTGGTATTCTCTTAAGAATAATTTCACCTCGACGGCAATTGGTCAAGAACAAAAGATAGTTTTTGGGTTTTTAGAGAATGATTTAAATAAAAATAAAGTGTGTGGCTTTATTTTTGTATGTTGGGTAAAACCTCCACATGGAAGTTGAAGGTGGGACCACCACACCTTAACCTCCCATGAGAGATTATGGTGGTGAGTCCCACCCAAACCTAACCTCCTACGAGAGGTTACGATGTGGGGACCAAACAGGAATAAACCCCCTTTTAATGAGGGATAGGAAAACCTCTCAACTCCCCTCATTAATGAGGTGGAGTCTCTCCACACCGCCCTCTTTTATTGGTGCCAACTCCCCTAACTTAATTTTTTCCAAATCCTCCACATTAATTAAGGGGAGTCAAGTTAATTAATTCACCCATTTTGAATTTTGTGCCAGCAATTTAAATGATAGATTATCTTAATCTATTATTTGGCTTGGCATATTCATTTTGGTGGAAGCTTTGGAGAAGAGAGAGCTTAGGAAGAAAAAGATCTCTGCAACGAAGAATGAAGAACGTGTTATTCCAACGAAGAACACTGGAAACGAACTCCTTCGACCTTCATACTCGGATCCTACCGACATGGAACGTCTTCAACTGACCTTCCCTCTGCATCGTGGTCAATGAGCTGACACACAAGCTCGAGATTGGAAGTGTGTGGCGGATGCGACGAATGACTATCAACTTCGTCTTCTTCCCGCGACTTCATCGACGATCAAAGAACAAAGGTTGGGGGAATTATTTGAGTTTGTTTTATTTTCGGGATGATGTGGGGTGGGTTGTTTGATCTTTCTCCCCTTTTCTATTCTTGAGTAATTCTTGGAAAACTCAAGAAAGTTTGAACCTCTTGCTACCACACTAAACGCGGAGGGTGTGGGCCAAACCAACATGGCCCGACTCCCTCCATCGATCTCTCTTTTGTGATGTTATTCGGCGTGGAGAAAAAATGACGAGATGATGAAGGCGGGGAAGACAAAGCCCGCACTTCCTGCGGCCTCCGTGACACGCACCGCCCCCACGGAGTCTCAGCCTACCCATGTGCCGCCGGCCTGCCTGGTCGCCTCCTGGCCGCCCGCTGGCTTGCCCGCTGGCCTGCCCGGCCACCTGCCGGATGCCTCCCATGCGCTGACAGCCTTCCCGCACCCCGTCGCCCCACCCGTGCACCACCAGCTTGCCCGGTCGCCACCCGGCCTGCCCGGTCACCTCCCAGTCTGCCCGGCCGCCTTCCGAGCGCCCTGGCTGAACCGTGCCAACCGCCGACCCGGCAGCGCTGTACCCTGGCCGAACCGGCCCCAGCTGATCTACAGCCTCCTAGCCGAACCATCCTTGGCCGCGCCACCTCAACCTCCGGGCCGAGCCACCCGAAACCACACCCCCGTGGTGCTCTCTGCACTGAGCCGTCCTCGCACGGAACTATGCCCGATCCGCGCCCTCGCGGTCGGTCCGCACCCTAGTGGCTCTCTGTGGCCCCTCACGGCCTGTTGGGATGGGCCCAGCAGGTGGGGCTGAACCCAATGGGCCAGGCCGGACCCATCAAGTCAGGACGGTTCGACCCGAACTGGGTCGGCCCAGACTAAGTCGGGTCGGGTCAGACCAGACCCGGACCTACTGCCGAACCTTTACTTTCTTTGGTCATATCTTTGGCATCAGACGTCCATTTGACAAACCGTCAGTGGAACTGGTAATCTTGGAGATTTAAGGTCCATTTGAGTATACCCCACTGTATTTTGGGGTATAGTTGAGATACGGTTAGGTTGGATCATGCACGAATCCAACCGGGCCCCCGGGACTAAAAGGCTAATAACTCTCAGACCGGGCATCCGATTGACGAGCATTCTGTTTCATTGATATCCCTTTGACGAGGCGGACCTTCTGGATATTTCTTCGTGGGAATTCATAGAAGTTGACGTATCAACACTTGGATTGAGGAGCAGACCCTCTCGAAATCAAGCGTGCTTTGTGAGGAACCCTGTGCCTGGCTGCTCTCTGACTACTGTTCCTGGATCCTGTGTAGGTTCAACGGTTCTGACCGCTGTTCCTGGATCCTGTGTAGGTTCAACAGTTATGATCGTTGTTCCTGGATCCTATGTGGGTTCAATAGCTCTGACTACTGTTCCTGGATCCTGTGTGGGTTTGACAGTTCGGACTGCTGTTCCTAGATCCTATGTGGGTTTTACAGTTTTGACTGATGTTCCTGGATCCTGTGTGGGTTTGACAGTTTTGACTGCTGTTCCTGGATCCTGTGTGGGTTTGAAAGTTCATAATGTTGTTCCTAGATCCTGTGTGGGTTTTACAGCTCGGACTACTATTCCTGGATCCTGTGTGGGTTCAACAGTTTTGACTGATGTTCCTGGATCCTGTGTGGGTTCGAAAGCTCTGACTAATGTTCATGGATCCTATGTGGGTTCGACAGTTATGACTGTTGTTCCTGGATCCTGTGTGGGTTTGACAGCACTGAATATTGTTCCTGGATCTTGTATGGATTCGACAGTTCTGATTTTTGCTCCTGGATCCTGTGTGGGTTCAACAGAATAGATGATTTACTGGCTACATCTAATCATCTCTAACTCTCCACAAAAGTTGTATACCTGTGTGAGTTGAGTTAGTAACTTTTGTGTTTACCTCATGATTGAGATGGATTACTTGAGAACTTAGGTATATGTATAGGCATATACCTAAGTGAGGTTATCTATTGATTTCATTCTTGTGGTTTATCCTTGTTATATTTTGTGAGACCTTGAGGGTATCGAGGTCCCTACTGAGTATCGTTATACTCACCCCTGCACATTCTATGCTCGCACCTCGTTGTGTTGGTTGTAGAGGACGGATATCACAGACTAAGGCCGAGTGTACCAAGACTGGGAAATACCTAGAGGCAGACCTTATGACGAATCAGTACACGGAGGAGACTGACGGATGTGGAGTGCTGATGAGGCTATCTGTACCTACCCTTCATGTAGGAATCCCGAAGGATGACCCAGTAGCTATTTTTCCTTTCTTCAGTTGTACATGTATTTCCAGTTTCCTTGTACTTTACAATTGGGCTTGTATTTCTATCCCCTTTACTTTTCAGTACTCTTTTGTTATATAGTTTTACTTAGTGTTTCGTATCCAGTTGTGTGCTCTGTTGTGTTTGTTTACAGTTTATAAATGCAATGCATTCCCAGTTTTAGGGAATTATGTCTTTGGTGCTAGTCGTCAGCCCATGTTCTATGGAAGGCGGGCTCTGGGTAGTCACGGCACAGGCCTCGAGGGACGATTCATGACACAACATCCTCCATTATTTAAAATCTTTTATCATGAAAATTTATAGTGATTTATGAGAATTAAAAGATTGGAAAAGAATCATATAACTTAAGGTTAGAAAGTAAATAACTTTCAAACTACTAACTTCACTACTTTCCTTCATTATTTTCAGCATCATTCTGACTTTATCACTCAACAACTTTTTCATTTCTAACCAACACTGATTCTGATGAATCTTGAACTCCACACGGATGGATCTAAGACCAATGATGTATGGGATCAACAACTTTATCTTTCTAAAAACATATGTGTTTGTTTCTTTTCAGTCTAATGCACTGCGTCCAAAAGTCAAATTTCTCAAAAATAAAAACTTTTCTCCCCCTTTGTATTTGGGTTTGACCATTCAATAACTTTCACCTATTTTTTAAAAAACATTATTTTACAAATATATTAATTTCCAAAAAATAAAAAACTTTTTAAAACAAAACACCATAAATGTTCTTAAATTTGGTACAACTCAAAAATATTTTATATATTCATTTATAGATCTTATAAAATATGAGTTTGAAATGAGCATGATGTGAAAATTAACTTAATTTATAGTCTTTAAAATTTCAAAAAAAACATAAAGAAGTTTTGCATCTCAATATAAGTATATAAAATATATTATTAATATATTTGGATATGAAAATACTAAAATTATTAGTACTCCAACAAGAACATCAAATACTATAGATATTTTAATGACTAAAATTTTCTCGAATTTATTTTTAGAAAATATTTGGGGAAATTATGAGACTAAGCACTAAGACGGTGTGCGATTCTGAGGCCTAGTGTGCCCAAAATAGTTCATTGAAAAATGTTGAGTTTTTAGAAGCACATGTGTGTGATTTTCCTGAAAAAATAGAATAAATATTAAACAGGTTCCCAGATCATAAATCTAAGGGCACCATTTTCTTCAAGGTAGTGGTTTTACCTTATGTGAGTCCTAACATAGGCAAGTGTGGGCCAGCTGTGAAAGATAGTTTTTGGGTGTAATTGTAAATAAAATAATTAAATAAAAATTACTATTTTTTCAAATCCTAATAACTCATGAACTAAGACTTGGATTGGAAATATGATACCTCCATTAAGTTCGTAATGTGAATTTTTTCCATAGGTGTGACTTAACTTTAGTCGGTGCGCGTCTTCTGTGGAAAAAACCAAAGAGGATGTAATCATCATTAAATAATTTAAATTTAAATTAATTTTTTGATGTAGCGATGATTTCCTTTAAAATAATCCTTATACAGAAATAATAGGGTTAGCTGCAAACCCTAGGAATGCCGGAGAATCGCTCTAGAGATCTTGGATAAATAATACTCTCAAGCGAACAATGACAGATCGGAGATCAGATCATAGATCATCGCACCAACAGAGTTGGAGGATCTCATCAACGATGATGATGCAATTGTTCCTTGTCAATAAACGATCCAAAATCATGGTAGGTCATTTAATCTCTTCATGATTTTCTTCCCCATTCTTAGATTCAATGACGAACATAGACTAACCATGAACAGGTTGATCTATGGTTCAATCATTCTTGCAGGATGGTTAATTGTTGAGGGGATTATGGGGAGATATATTTTGTGATTATCATTGTATTCATTCTTCATTCTAACAGGAATAGATCTAGGTAGACATGAACAAAGGCTGAGGTTCATTCCTCCAGGAGTTCTTCTGCTTTATCCCTCTCCCATTCTTGGCATTCTTCGCCGCTAGACCCTCGTGGTTACGGTTCGAGTTTCTGGGTGGTTCTGAATGTGATCGAACCCCATAATTGGTGGCAAGGAAAATAAAAGGGCATATAGATGAAGTACATGACCCAAGGATCATAGACGTTCCTTCACTTCGATAAATACAGTACCTGAGTTGAACCGGGGGCCTACGGAAGGATCCATCGGTGCGCAGGTGTCGGCGGCTGCATGTGGGTGTGGCAGATGGAGATGGTCTCCTGGTGGAGGATGGTGATGGGCCACTAGCGGTGGTTGGAAAGGCTAGAACATGGCTGGTCGTGTTGACCAGAGGCCGCAACAGGAGGTTACAGCAAGGAGATGGTAGGTGGCTTAAATCTAAATTAGAGTAACCCATGCTGGCGAGGCCATAAAAAATGTGGAAGAGTTGGGCAGGCCACGTGAAATTTGGCATGTCTCCACATTGACTGGCCAGGCACGTGGTCAGGGCAAACCACGTGTGGTGCTTCAAACCGGTCTGCATGCGATGGGCCGAACCAGTGGGAACTGGACCGCTCTAGTGGCCCAATAGGCTGGACCCAACAGCCTAGTAGGCCAAGCCCAACGGGCCGGTCCAGATCGAACCGGACCAGATCGGGTCAGCCAGTGGGTTGGGTCAGACCCAGACTAGACCCGGGTCATACCTTTTCAATAAAATAGTCATATCTTTCAAACTGTGTGTCTGTTTGATGAGTCGTTGGTGGTTTTGGGAACCTTGGGATGAGACGGTACTTTTGAGATACTTTAAGTGAGTTAGTTTTTAGGTTTTCATAGGACTTAATGTCTTGAGGAGTAGGTTCTACTGGTACAACCACTCTACAAGCATAATCATGTGGCTGGCTATGACTTGGTGACTACATGAATTAGGGGCTTCATGACTTATTGACACTCCATGTGTTAGAAAAAATCTATGTGTTACGAACACTCTGTGTGTTATCAACACTCCACATTTTATTGAAACTTCTTATGTTATTGACACTCCATGTGTTATCGACAGTTTGTGTGTTATCAACACTCAGTGTGTTATAGAGACTGGGCATCTTATCGTGTGGGAGAAATTCCTCCATTAGATATGGAGCTCCCTCAGCTGTTTGATACAATTACAAGGAGAGATCTCATTCACTATATGTGAACAATATCTAGATAGGAGTTAGTTTTCCCTCGATGGAATGAGGATCAGACTACTCCATTCAGGAGCGACAAAAGTTTCATGTGTTAGTTAGGGGAAATTACTCCATAAACTATGGGGTAGTGGAGAGGTTTGAGTCCCTCTGATCTCTCTTTCTAGAGAGGATGCACGTGGTATATAGTTGGAGTAGTGCCTCCTCAATTGTGTGAAGTGGTGAGGGGTGAGCCTCTTCACTTGGGTTTCTTAGCTTGTGTTGGGTGCAAGGCATTGATGAATAGACTCCTGGTGTTGGGCATTGGAGCTAGACCTAGTGAAATGTTCCCAATAGACTATATCTCTCATATGGGTTCCATTTTAGATGTCTAGGCTCATGGAGTGTGTCCTCCTGGTTTTCATGTAACGATTTGAGCCTATGATGAGAATCATGTTATTGGCTATGAGGTTGGAACCCTATGGTACTTAGTGTCTGAGATGATTATATCTAGATGTTCTTGATATATGTGTTGTAGACATATATTTGTGTGGAGATGACTTTACTTAATTTATTTATTTTTGGTGTACGTCATGTATTTATTTATGGAGTGCTTCATGTATTTATTAGTTGTATTCCTTTTTGGTTTCAGGGTGTCATGCTGAGTATTTTTTTACTCACCCCTTCATAGGATTTACCTGCATGTGTCGTGTCCTGTGTAGATGATCAGTGCTTTGAAGGAGTCTTAGGTGGACCAATTTTAGGTAGTGATTATAGTGATCATATATTCAAGGTGTGTTCCTATGGCTTCAGAGATTTGTCCATGTACTTACCCTTTAGGTAGGGTTTTCTGTGGGTGAGTTTCAGGAACTTGCGTGTTCACTTTTATAGACTCTTACTTTTGGTGGGCTTGTATTCTAGTCCTTCTTACTTTCTATTTTTCTATGGTCATACTATTTTGTTGGTGTTCTTAGTGGTATGAACACTTTTTGACTTAGTGTTTTTACATTTTAGCATGTTGGGCTTGGAGATGTGTGCATGTATACAAGTACTTAGGAAAATGTCTCTTATTTGTGGGATATGCCTACTCGGTGCTATTCGCCAGCCCCTTGCCTATTGGAGGTGGTCTTAGAGTAGTCACAAAATGGGACCCTCTAATACGGTTCATGATAGAGTGTTATAAAAGGAGTTTGGTTCTAATTAAGGATGGGGAGTCTATGAGATTGGTTTGGGGAAATAATGTTAAGTGTTTTGAGTTTGGATTTTAGGATAAGGATTCTAGTTTTGGTGTGGTGGCCGATATATCCATACACCAGGACTCTGGACAACTGATTTTTGACTTGGTACATGAAAACACTAGTTGAAGGGAAAATAATGGTACATGAATCATATATGAATGGTTGCGTCTTCCATGTCCTTCTTGAGTCATCTCTCCAGATATACTATTTCGATTGCGGTATATCTTGTTTTAATTCAAGATGCTTCCACATATATAGTCATCCATGATTCAATCGCATGATCATGAGGATGATTTGTGGGGTGACAATATATCAGTACATGGATTTTTACCTGAGACAGCACCTATGGGTGGTGTACCAGCTATACTACCACCTGTAGAGAAGAACATGGTACCCGCAATACCAGCATATGAGATGTGCAGGCTGAGCACGCTTCATGAGTTTCAGTAGTAGATACCCCTCTAGTTCTAAGGAAATCCAGACACATAGGAAGATGAGGACTATCTTGGGGTGGTGAAAAAGTTTTCCATCCATTTAGAACACCAGCAGATCAGATGGTGGTCCTAGCAGTGATCCTTCTATGTGGCTTAGAAGGGAGATAGTGGGGGTTAGTTATCTGATCTTAAGGTGAGGTGACACTTCTGTAGATAGAGTTTGAGAACCTTTTTTAGATAAGGATTTCTCACCTTAGAAGAAAAGGTCTATGCTTTTCCAAAAGCTTCTATAGTTCCGGAAGGACTAAATGTCTGTATCGAAGTATTCATCGAGGCATACCGACCTTTCTCGGTACTCAATGGATATGATACATGACCAATGCTTCAAGGATCTAACCTTCAAGAAAGGTCTATGTAAGTACATAAGATCCACCATTATCCCTCTATGCATTCCTACTTATTCTAGGGTGATAGAGAAAACCTTTTTGGTTGAGAGTTCCTTGGTTGGGCAGATACAGTCAATAGTAGTCCACAGTGGGAAAGTAAGAGTGTAGACCTAGGAACTAGGAATCCAACGTCAGTCTTAGAGACATGGGTGTGTGAAATGTTCTAATAGGAGGTCCTATGATAGGGTATCTACAACTCAGGGCACATAGGTTGAGTCTACTCAGCCTAGAGAGAGGTAATTCTTTTCATGTGGTAGTTGGGGACATCTCGCTATAGATTATCAAGCTCGTCATGATGCTGATAGGGAAATGGTGGATGGGCCACTGAGGCAGAGATAGTGATTGGAAAAGATAGATTTGAAGGGTGGTGGATGTGGAAAAGGAGTTGGGAGAGCAACCGGAGGTGGTATACATTTCAACATGTTACCAGCACCACCCACGGGTGATCCACACCAGGCTCGGGGAGTTAAAGGATAAGGAAGATCACAACTATATGCATTCGAGGCTAATGACCCAAGATCTCTAGGAATGATTTGAGATATGGTTTGTTTCTATCCTACCTTGGCTTCCATATTGATAGACACAGGTTCTAATCATTCTTTTCTTGCCACAAATCTTACTTTATAATTTGAGATTCTGGTTGAATTGTTAACTTGACTCTCATGTTTGGAGACTCCTACTAGAGGAGACCCAGTGATAATGCACTGGTACCGACAATGTGACCTGACTCTTATATGTGAGAGTTTTGTTTGGGATCTCTTGGAAGCGGTATTAAGTCCTTAAGACATAATTCTTGGTATGGACTGGTAACCCACAGTTCATTCTAAGATTGATTGTTTTAGGCAAAGAGTGCAATGTTTCCATAGTCTTGGAACGAGGTTTCTTTCTTAGTGAAAAGGAAACCCAGGCAGTACATGATGGACTCACACATAGGAGGGTGCAGCTGATTACTTATCAATTGGCTAGCCCCACCCTCGGTGAAATGGATGTCATGAGTCCTCAATTTCCTGCAGTAGTGGCGGATTTGTAGTGTATCCAGCAAAGGTTTTCATAGAGGTGTTGGCTAGATTTTTTCTAGGACTATGAATTTTAAATGGTTTATACTCTTGGAAATAGGAATGTGGTAGAAAATTCTCTCAGTAGGAGATCTAGTTTGTAGTTTCTGAACAAGGCTCCAAAGAAATTAGACTCATTGAAAATATACTTTGTGGATGGAGAAGGAATAGCTTACCTATGGTCAATGGTTGTCACCCCTTCACTTTTACAATTATTCAGAGAGACATGGCTTGGGAATACTAACTATGAGACTTTACATGCTCAGATTTCCACTATGCATGCCCTAGAAGGATATTCAAAAGGTGGGGATCACATCGTTCTTTTTAGGGGATGAACCGTAGTACCAGTGATGTTGAGGGAGGATGTTATAAATAAGTTCCATATTTTACCCTTGGGTAGTACATTCCCTTTTGATCCATGAGGGATCATTTTGTGGAAAGGTTTAATGCCTTGTTTTAGGGTTAAGAGACTGGTTTCTATGTTTGTTTCCTGCTTCCTGTGATGTGATGTGAGCCTGGGGTGGCTGATCCTGGAGGGCTGTTGTGATATGTGGGGTAGGGAGGTTGGGTTTTTGTGGTATTAGTGGATACCTAGAGTGGTGAGATGCATCGGTACATGCATGTGGGTGTCGGGTATAACACAAGATATGAAGGAATGGTTGAAGATCAGCTTACCTGTTGTTATGAAATTTGGGTTCTTGTTTAAAACAATTTCTTGGTTTATCAACTCACCATGTCAATCCCCTGTGCTTAGAATTGGTTGCTCATTTTCTTTCTTGGGGTACCAGGATGAACGTGGTAAGGGATATCAAAAGACTTTGTGACAAGTTTAACACATATATCCAGGGGACGTGATACTATCTGAGTGATCCTTGACTAACACACCAAGTCATCCCACCTTCTATCTAGTCGGGAATAGAGTTTAGCAGAGAGCTTGGGATGCCACTATGTGTAGGAGATAGTTTGACTCCATGTAATTCCATCAAAAATAGTTTCAGATCATGATGCTCATTTTATATCCTATTCTTGGGGATTGAGGATCAACAGGAGAGGATCCTTTTTGGGTGGTCGATTCCTTGAGTGTTCATTCAATGGTGGAACATGAATCTACAGGATAGCACATGGGATTAGGGGGGGGGGGGCTTAGATTAGTGCTCAGTACCCTCATCTATTTGTTTATCCCTTGTTTTGGATTTTGAGGATGTAAAACCCTAAGTTGGAGAGAATTTAATGGCTTGGATTTTTTCAAATTTATTTTTATAAATTATTTGGGAAAATTTAGAGACCAAGTGTTGAGACAGAGTGAAATTATGAGGCATGGTGTGCCCAGAATAGTTCATTGAAAAATGTTTAGTCTTTAATAGTACATGCACACAATTTTCCTAAAAAAATGGAATAATTATTAATAGGTTGGTTGGATCAAAAATACGGGGTCACCGTTGTGTTCAGAGCAGCGTCTTTACCTTATGTGATGCCTAATATCAGCCGGCGCAGACCGGCTTTGAAAGATAGTTTTTGGACGTAACTGTAAAGATAATAATTAAATAAAAATTATTTTATTTTAAAATCCTAATAACTCATGAATAGAGAACCGTATTGTAAATCTAAGACCACCATTGAGTTTGTAATGTGGTGTTTTCCCTATACGTGACTTAACTTTAGCCGGTGTTGATCTTCTGTGAAAATCCCAAAAAGGACGTAATCATAAATAAATAATTTAAAGATAAATTATTTTGTTGATGTAGTGATGATTTCCTTTAAAATAATTCTTATGAAGAAATCTTAAGTTTCACTACATAACCCTGGGAATGCCATATAATCTCTAGGGAGAGCTTGTAGAAAGAACCCTCCTGAGCAAACGATAACAAATCAGAGATCAGATTGTGGATCGTCGTGCCAAAGGAGTTAGAGGAACTCATCAAAAATGAAGAAGAAAATGTTCCTCATCAATGACCAATCCATAATTGAGGTAGGTAATTTTACCCCTTCATGATTTTTTTCCCTGTTCTTAGATTTGAAAATGAATTCGGACCAACCAACAAATGGGTTAGTCTGTTGTTCAATCGTTCTTGCGGGGTGGTTAATTATTGTGTGGATTATGGGGAGATGTATCTTTGTGATTATCATTGTATTTGTACTTAATTATAATGGGAATGGATGTAGGCGGATACAAACGAAGGGTAAGATTCATTCCTCTAGGTGTTCTTGTGCATTCTCCCTCCCCTGTTCTTGGCATTATTCACTGCTAGACCCTCGTGGTCATGGTTAGAGTTTCTAGGAGGTTTAGAATGTGATCGAACCCCCGTATTGGTGGAAAGGATAAGTGAATGGAATATCAATTAAGTAAATAACCCAAGGATATAATGCATACCTTCTATTTGAGAAACATAGTACCATAGGAGAATTGGTGGCCCGCAGAAGGGGCTACCGGTGCGCCATCACTGGCGGCTGCGTGGGGATGCATAGGATGGTGACGAGCCACCACTGGTGGCTTCGTGTGGGTGTGGCGGATAGAGATAGGGCACCACCACTAGATGGTGGGTCTATAACATGACTTGGTGGGGCTGCGTTGGAGTGAGAGGCGGTAGCCACATAACGCGGTTGGCCACGTTGACTGGGGGTCGCAGCGGTGAGCTGGGATGCAGCTCGGAGTTGCATCAGAGGAACCCATAGTGGTGAGGCTGAGGAGAATGTAGAGGAGACGGGCTAGCCATGTGAAATATTTCTTTTCATCGTGTTGACCATCCAGGCACACTGTCAGGGTGGACCACGTGCGGCGCTCCAAACAGGCCCGCATGCAGCGGGCTGGACCAGTGGGAACTAGGCTGCTCTAGCAACCCAGCGAGATAGACCCAATGGGCCAAGATAGTTCAGGCCGGACCGAATCGGACCGGGTTGGGTCAGCTTGTAGGTCGGGCCACGTCCAGTGGGTCAGGTAAGACTCGGACCAGACTCGGGTCAAACCTCTTCATAAAAAAAGTTGTATCTTTGATAAAACACAATCTTGTGGAATATTTTATTAATAATAAATGAAAAAATTTCCTCACATTTTTTTAAATATGTTTATTTATAAAATATTTGGGATTAGATCATTCATTTGCAAATTTGATGAAAATTCCAGTTTTACCCTTCTAAAATTCACTATAGTATTTCGGACATAAATATTTTAATATGATTTATTTGAACTTAAAATTTTTTAAAATTGTTTCTCACTTAATAAGATACAACTTTTATTCAAAAAAACTAGAGCTAAAGAGTGCATTTGGATGGAGTAAATGGGTCATTAAGTAAAAGGTGGGATGGACGCGCCATATTGGACATTATTTTAGTGTTTGGGTCATATCTTCTAAATACGTGCATGGATTGAGCCCAACATTTTATCGGATATCTAAAACCTAATTTTTTACAAATTACACTTCTAGAAGAATGGCTGGTTCACGTGTTTTGGAGGTCAAATTGGCAGTTCAAGTTGGATTAAAATATTTGGCCGAGATTCCCCATTCACACTTGAAACCTCTTTAAACCTAGCCTCCCCTTCACTCAATAAATTTTTGTTTTCTCATTTTGAGGGGTTGTTTTTGAGGGTTTGGGATGTGAATTTAGATATTGAAGGTAGAGTATATTTGTTTTAACTCAAATTAACCAACCATTGTAAGAGGGGTAGCTCTTGAAGCAATGATCCCCTCATCAAAGCCTTCTTCTTCTTCATGTTGTAATGTTTTAATTTTCATAATAAACTTCCTTATTATTCTTTTATTTATTATCTTATTTTCTATTTTGTTCAAATTTATTCTTATCATAATATTCCTAATTGTTCTGGAATCAAGAGTAGAAACAAGATTGGGTTCTACCCTCTCTAAACCTTTACACATGCAAAACGTTTCTATGATGACTAGGTCGCCCATAGAAGAGTAGTTCTTTTTAGTAATCAATATACCTCTTACCATATTCATTAATTTATTTTGAATCAATGAGATAATTTAATTCACTTAATATTATCTATTAATTTAGTTTTCAATTTAAATGAAACTAAGCAAGAAATTTATCTATTGACACAAAAACACGCGAGTTCAAAATTTGTGTAAATTGTGAGAGAGCGATCGTAATCGGTAATACAAGACTATAAGGGATAAATTTTTAGAGTTAAAATATAATACCTAAACTCAATTAATACTTATTTATATAGTTTATATGTTCTCTAATTAACCACTTACCATAAGCTATATTTATAACATCAATAAAAGTAGGGTGCTACGATTGCATGTTCTGAAGCTAGTCTAGGGTTTAATTAATTTCATCTTGGTGGTTAAGTTAATTCTCATAGGGTTTGAGGGTTAATAAATTATGGGATTATAATTAAGTGGATGCTAATTTAAATGATAATGATAAATAATTGAGTGAATAGGTATATCTATATTGATTATACCTTTTAAAATATTTTCTAAAAAAACATCTTCTTGTTGTGTCTTTTTAATCGAACTTCATTTCAAAAATTAAAAACAAAAAAAAATACAATGTTCTTATAGAAAAATAATTCTAGATTTATAAATGATAAACAACCCCCATACATTTAATTAGTTTTCTTATTTATTTTTATTTTATTTTTTATAATACCTTTAAGAAGTTTTTTTAATTTACTTCCTCCTTTGAGAGACGACCTTGGTCATCCACTCTACTGCACCCAAGTACCTAAAAAAACCACACTTTATTTGAGAGTGTCCACGATATTTCCTTTTAAATTAGCATCATTTTTGGGGAGGCAAGTAATTATTTCAACCAATTATAGGTAATTATTTTATTTTACATTTTATTCTCTTCTTCTCTACTTTCTTCCTTATTTACCAAATCTGATTTTTTTTCTTCTTTTTTTATTTTAGTCTTCTTCTATTTGGACCATCAACTCAAAATTATAATTTTTATTTTACTATGGTCCACTTTTCTTCTTTTAATTTTTATTTTATTTTTAAAATGAAATAATTCCGAAGATCTTTTAGATCTTGACCCTACAATTGAACGTAGCCTTAGAGCTCGAATCAGACATTCTCAGTCTACAGGAAGTTTCAACATTCAACCAGTTAGAGAATTCCTCCACTCCAAGAAAATTGAAATTGGAAACACTTCTAAATCGAACTTAAACCAAGAAACAATGTCTGAAAATAATATAAATGAACTTAATAGAACCATTCGATAATTTTCCACACCATATATTAACTATCAACCAAATTATATTACATACCCAAATCTCAAATCGGACTTTGAACTAAAATTTGGTTTAATTCACATTCTTACAAAGTTTCATGGATTATCTGGTGAGGACGAAAACAAACACATTAAATAATTTATTGTGTTTTTATCAACCCTTAAACCAAGAAATGTATCTGAAGATCAAATCAAACTGAGGGTATTCCCATTTTCACTTGATGGAGCTGCAAAAGACTAGATGTATTATTTACAACCTGAAGATGTAACTTGTTGGAATTATTTGAAAAGTATTTTATTATATAGATTTTTTCTACCATGAAGGATCACTTCCATTCATAAGTAGATCATGGGGATCAAGAAATACCAAGGGGAGTCAATGTATGAGTACTAGGAGAGATTCAAGAAGTTCTGTGTAAGCTTCCTACATCACCAAATTAGTGAGAAACTCCTCATCCAATATTTCTACGAAGGACTCACACCTATAGAGAGAAGCATGTTGGATGTTGTGGATGGAGGAGTATTGGTGGACAAGACACCAGTATCTCCATGTGCATTGATTGATAAAATGGCCCAAAACTCCCAACAATTTGGTGATCGAGGTATACCTCATGTCAGGGGAGTACATCAGGTAAGACCTTCTTCTCTTGAGAGTAATTTAATTGATAACAAGTTTTAATAATTGACCAATATGGTGATGAAAAATGATTTGGCTCAAAAGATATCTCAACCCACTCTTTCAAGGCCTTTTGTCATTTGCACTAAGACAAGCCACCCAACTGATTGTCTTCCCCAACAACAAGAAAAAGACGATTATGAAGCAGTGTTTCTTGGGAGACCATATCAGCAGCAACAACAATAATATCCCCAAAAGAAGATTGATTCCTTTTCACAAATATACAACCAAGGGTGGAAGGGTAAATCATACATGAGGTATGGCTCTGGACAACAACAAAGGCTCCATTTTCAAAAAAAACGTTCAGCAGCTCCTGCCTTACTAGTAGGGTTTCTAACAACCCAAAAAGAGATTTAAAGCCCAAGAATCAACAACCTAGAAACAAGAAAATACCCCACCCAAGGAAGATTCAAACACTAATGACCTTTTGAAGTAAATTTTTATTAATCAACAGAATGAGCTGAAGAGTCAAGGTTCGGAGCTGAGTGAGTTGAAGACACAGATGAGCTAGATTGCCACCGCCCTCCATGAACTGGTAAGTAAGAACTCCGGAAATCAACCTTCCCAACCTACTCCAAATCCAAAGGGGAATTTCAGTGACATCACATTGAGAAGTGGAAAGAAAACAACTGATACATCTGCACCTATCCTTCCACTAGGATTCACCTCAACTTCATAGAATCCCCATTCTATACCAACTGACAAGAAATCCAAGGAGAAAGATAAAGGTAAAAAAAATATTGATGATGTTCCTCCTAAACCTCTTCCATTTCCAAATAGAGTTTTACAAACCAAGAATATGGCTAGAGAGGTGATGACAAAAGAATTTTTGAACAAATTCAAGTGTGTGGAGATTAACATCCCTCTACTTGAAACCATCAAGAAAATCAAAAGGTATGAGAAATTATTAAAATAACTTTATACCAATTGAAGAGGGCTCAAGGGAAATGATAGGATCAATCTTGGAAGGAATGTTTCAGCACTCATTACAACAACTATAGAAATTCCAACAAAGTGCAAGGATCCAATAACATTCACCATCCCATGCACCATAGGGGAGTTGAACTTTTATGATTCTCTTTATGATTTAGGAGCTTCCATAAATGTAATTACTCACTCTATATTTTCTTCTTTATAGGTTAGTGAGTTGAGTCCGATGAGAGTAGTGGTGTAGTTGGCAAATAGAGATACAACATATCTTGTGGGAGTCCTTAAGGATGTACTTGTTTGGGTAAGAGACGTGATCTTTCCAATAGATTTTTATGTGCTAAACATGGAGGATGATTAGGTAAGTTCTCATGATCCCATTATCTTAGGTATAACCTTCCTAAAAACTACAAAAACTATGACAAATTTCAATTAGGGTACACTTTTCATGGAGTTTGGAGATGAATTTGTGATATTTAATGTCATGGAATCCATGAAGTACCCCTCAGAGGTCCATTCTGCATTTTTTATCTCCCATTTTGAACCACCAAGTAAAAAACCCATGGAATTTGATTATCCTATGCTTAGGGAGATTATGAGTATTGGTTCTAGTTTTATGTCTAAGAGTACTTCCACATCTATTTAAAATGAACCATACTCTCTTATATTTGATTTTCAAATGGATTCATATTCTGATTTTGAACATGTTCACTCTGATTATGACATGGTTGTTGAGTACGCTGATGGATTTGATGCTTTGTTCTCTGGTTTTGATGATGTATATTCTGATACTGATGTTTATTGTGCACATATTTCAGTTCCTTCAATTTCTCCATCCATGCATCACCCCCACCCCCCATTGGAACTCAAGTCATTACCAACAAATCTCAAATACTCATACTTTTTAAGTGGTGAGAGATTACCTATTATAATTTCTAATAATCTTCCTTTTGAACATGAAGAAAAAAATTTGAATCTTTTGAGGGATAGCATTAATTCAATCGGGTGGACCTTGGCTAACATATCAGGTATTAGCCCTTCTATTTTCATGCATATGATTCTTTTGGAGGATGGGGATAAACCAGTTAGGCATCCACAATGGAAACTGAATCCAACTCTTCTGGAAGTTATTAAAAAAAGTGGTTGAAAATTTGCTTGAGGCTGGTATAATTTATCCCATTTCAGATTCCCAGTGGGTAAGTCCGATTCAGGTTATGCCTAAGAAAAGTGGTGTTTTTTTTTTGTTAGAAATGAGAACGATGAGTTAGTTCTGATGAGGGTAAAAAACAGTTGGTGTGTGTGTATTGATTATAGGAAACTAAATCATTACACTTGCAAGGACCATTTCCCCCTCCCATTTATTGATCAAATGCTTAAGGGACTAGCTGGGAATACAGACTATTATTTCTTCGATATATTCTATAGATATTTTCAGGTTCCTATTACTCTGAATGATCAGGAGAAGAAAACATTCACTTGTCCATTTGGTACGTTTGCCTACCGGAGGATGCCATTTGGACTTTGCAATTCCCCAGGTACCTTCCAAAGATGCATGGTGAGTATTTTTTCTGATTTTATTAAGACCTGTATGGAGGTATTTATGGATGATTTTATAGTTTATGGGTCCTCATTTTTTGATTGTATCTGTAGTTTGGGAAAGGTTTTGAATCTTTGTAATGAAAAGAATCTGGTATTGAACTTTGAAAAGTGTCATTTCATGGTAGAGCATGGAATTGTCTTAGGGAATGTAGTGTCAAAACATGGGATAAAGGTTGATAGATCTAAGGTAGATATTATTTCATCCTTACCCTATCCTTCATGTGAGTGTGATATTATATCTTTCCTAGGGAATGCAGAATTTTATCGGCACTTCATCAAATATTTTTGTAAGATTACTCTTTCTATGTTGTGATTACTTCAAAAGGATTATTATTTTGTGCTTGATGATTCTTTAAGGACTTATTTTGATGAGCTAAAGAATTTTCTGACCACTCCACCAATCATACAGCCCCCATAGTGGGATATTCTTTTTGAGCTTATGTGTGACACCTCAAACTTTGTGGTTGGAGTTGTCTTATCTCACAGGGTGGAGGGACATTCAAATGTGATTGCCTATGCATTTAAGACACTGGATTCATCCCAATCAAACTAAAAAAGCATGGAAAATGATTTTATTGCTTTCATATTCACTTTAGATAAATTCTGTTCATATTTATTGGGATATAAAGAAATGCAACATGGATTTGACCAAAGCTAGAATTCAAAGGAAGATGTAAATTCAAGAGCTTGAGGAGACTAGATTTCCTTCATATGAGAACTCAAGTATCTACCAAGAGAGATCAAAATAATATCATGAAAAAATGATCTAAAAAATAGAGTTTCATGTTCGAGATAAAGTCCTTATCTACAGTTCACAGATGAAGATGATGTCTGGTAAGTTGCGTTCCAGGTGGTTAGGTCCTTATATTGTATCTAATGTTTTTCCTTATGGTGTAGTGGAGATCACACAAGAGGAAACTATAATGAGCTTTACAGTCAACAGGAAACATTTGAAGAAATACATTGATGGAATTCCAACTGATGTAGTGGATTTCATCACACTGCATGACCCCATAATCACTTGATCTTATCAGTCTATTCCTACACCTTTCACTTTTATATTCTTTGTCCTATTTAAAATTTTACATTCTATGTGCATATATCATATCATAGGTTTACATTGAGTACAACTCTATATTTTAAGTGTGGGGGATGGGAAAACATTTTGGGGTAGATATTTAGGATTTTCATTTGTGTATTTTGTGTGTATTTTCAATTAATATTTTTGTTACAATTTTCAAAAAAAATCAATAAAGAAAAAAATATATCATGTAATATTCTCATGTGAAACATATGGAAAATGAATGTTTTCAAAATTCATTGGTATAATTATAATCATGAGTAATATTTCATCATCAAGGGTTGATTTTTATAAAAAATTAAGTCTTCAATGATATGAATGGTTGTTTCATTATAAAACCTTTTAGATTTTGAAATCATTATTTGTGATATTTGTTCATGGTAAGTTGTGTCATTGATTTATCCACAAAAATTTTCACTCAACCATGACTTGTGAAATTTTTCAGACTCAATTAAAGGTATAGTCAAGTTAGGTATAAAAATTCATTGGTTGATCCAAACGTTCGTTTCCCTTCTAATCAGTTTCATTACTATACCAAATTGACTTGTGTGTGTGTACCTGTTATCTAATTGTTGTACTCCCTCAAAAAATATGGGTTGTATCTTGGATAGGTCAAAAACCACTCTTCATAAACCTTGGATATTGTTATAACTATTAAAATTAGTTTCGTGAGGAGATCAAACATGGTTTGAGAGTTGAGTGTGATATTTATTCTAAGTAAAACTTAAAAAAATGAGGGGAGTGATGAAATATACAACATATGGGGATATCTATGTCGGGAGCTTAAGGTTTGACTTTTGGGAATTCTTAAGTGAGTGGGTCTTGAAATTCGATTTCAAAGTAATGTAGAATAGGTTGGGATAATTTAACTAGGTAAGAAGAATTGTTTTACTTAACCTGAATATACTAAATAAATTGTGGAATTATGAGCTTGGAATGGTTGGCACACACACACGTGGATAATGAGTGGCATGGTAGACCCATGAATTTTTTTTATATGATTAGTGTTATGAATCTCACTAGATTTTGTTTTGGAATAATTTAAGAGACAATGGATCTATTGACTCTTGATGGGGTTCTTACTTTGCCTATACTTTCACTGTGTATTGAGAAATATGAATATGCATATCTTGTCACAATTTTTTCGAATACATGATATGAGGTTTTTTCCATGAGTGAAAAAGGGTAATTGTGGGGGAGTTGATAAAACACAATTTTGTTTAATATTTTATTGATAATAAATGACAAAAATTCCTCACATTGTGTTAAATATGTTTATTTATAAAATATTTGGGATTAGATCATTATTTTTCAAATTTGATGAAAATTATAGTTTTACCCATTTAAAATTCACTCTAGTATTTCAAACATAAATATTTTAATATGACTTATTTTAACTTAAACGTTTTTAACATTGTTCCTAACTTAATATGATACAACTTTTATTTAGGAAACTAGAGATAAATAGTGAATTTGAATGGAGTAAATGGGTCATCAAGTTAAAGGAGGGATGGACATTCCAGATTGGACATCAATTCAGTGTTTGGGACATATCTTCTACATCAGAGCATGGATTGAGACCAAATTTTGAGAGAAAATATAAAACACAATTTTTCACAAATTATCCTTCTGGAAGAATAGCTGGTTCACGTTTTTTTAGTTCAAATGGATGTTGAAAATTGGATTAAAATATTTGGCTGAGATTCCCCATTCACACTTGAAACCTCTTTAAACCTATCCTCCCCTCCAATCTATAAAAAAAATTTCATTTGTAGGGGTTGGTATGTGAATTATGAGATTGAAGTCAGAGGAGATTTGGTTTTACTCAAATTCTCCAACCATTTTAAGATGGGTATCTCTTGAATCAAGGATCCTCTCATCGAATCCTTCTTCTTCTTCTTCATGTTGTAATGTTTTCATTTTCATAATAAACTTCCTTATTCTTCTTTTATTTATTCTCTTTTCTTATGTTTTGTTCAAATTTATTATTCTATTAATATTCTTAATTGTTCTATAATCAATAGTATAAATAATATTAGGTTCTACCCTCTCTAAACCTTTGCACATGCAAAACGTTTTCTACGATGACCACACCGCCCATGGAAGAGTAGTTCTTTTTAATAATCGATCTACCTCTAACCATCTTCATTAATTTATTTTGAATCAATGAGATATTGTAATTCACTTAATATTATATATTAATTGATTTTTCAATTTAAATAAAACTAATCAATTAATTGATCAATTGACACAAAAACACGCGAGGTCGAAATTTGTGTAAATTGTGAGAGTGCGATCGTAATCGGTAATACAAGACCATAAGAGATAAATTTTTAGAGTTAAAATATAATCACTAAAACTAATTAATCCTCATTTACATAGTGGATATTTGCTCTAATTAACCACTAAACATAATCTATATTTATAACATCAATCAAAGCAGGGTGCTGCGATTGCATGTTCCGAAGCTAGTCTAGGGTTTAATTAATTTCATCGTGGTGGTTAAGTTAATTATCATAGGGTTTGAGGGTTAAAAAATTAAGAGATTATAATTAGGTGGATGTTAATTTAAATGAAAATGATAAATAATTGAGTGAATAGGTAGAGTTAGATCGATTACTCCTTTTAAAATATTTTCTAAAAAAAACATCTTCTTATTGTGTCTTTTTAATTAATCTTCATTTCAAAAATTAAAAATAAAAAAAATACAATATTTTTCTAGAAAACTTCTTCTAGATTTATAAATGATAAACAAACTTCAACCTTTTAATTAGTTTTATTATTTCCTTTTATTTTATTTTTTAGAATACCTTTAAGAATTTGTTTTAATTTACTTCCTCCTTTGAGAGACAACCTTGGTCATCCACTCTACTACACCCAAGTACCCAAAAAATCACACTTTATTTGAGATCACCCATGAGAGCACCTTTCAATATTTCAAACCATGTGTCTTTTTAATGAGTTTTTGGTAGATTTTGGACCCTTTAGAAGAGATGGTCTTTTTGAGATACTCTAACATAGTTGTTGTGGAATTTGGAATACGACCAAATGGTTGAGGAGTAGGCTCTCCTAGTACAAGCATGCTACGAGCGAAATCCTACGGCTGGCAGTGACTATGTGACTTGGTGACTATGTGACTTGGTGACTATGTGACTTGGGGGATTAATGACTTATCGACAATTCATGTCTTATCAACACTCCATGTGTTACCGACACTCCGTGTGTTACCGACACTCTGTGTGTTACGGACACTCCGTGTGTTACCGACACTCCATGTGTTACCTACACTCTGTGTGTTATCGAGACTGGGTGTCTTGTCATGCGGGAGTGGGTCATCCATTGTAGATGGAGATCCCTCACCTATTGGATACAATTATTAGGAGTGGTCTCATTCACTAGGTGTGAACGATACCTAGATAGGAGTTAGTGCTCCCTCGACGGACTGAGGAGCAAGCTACTCCATTTAGGAGTGATAGAAGTTTTGTGGTTTAGTTAGGGGTAAGTACTCCATCAAATGTGAGGCAGTGGTGTGGTGTGAGTCCCTCCGCTATCTATTTCTAGAGAGGATGCATGTGGTACATAGTTGGATCAGTTCTCCCTCAGTTGTGTGAAGTGGTGAGGGGTGAGCCTCCTCACTTGGGTTTCTTAGCTTTCATTGGGCGTAAGGAAGTGATGACTGGATTACTGGTGCTAGTCACTAGAGCTAGACCTAGTGAAATTTTTCCAATGGATTACATCTCTCATACATGTTCCATCAGAGATGGCTAACCTCATTGAGTGTGCCCTCCTGATTTTCATGTTACGATTCGAGCCTATGATGAGAATCATGTTACTGGCTATGAGGTTGGAACCTTATGATACTTAGTGTATGATATGAGTATATCTGGATGTTCTTGATATATGTGATATAGACATATATCTGTATGGATATAACTATAATTTGTGTATTTATTTGTGGTGTACTTCATTTATTTCTTTGTGGTGAACTTCGTGTAATTCTTAGCAATATTCCTTTGTGGTTTCGGGGTGTCCTACTAAGTATTTTTTTACTCACCCCTACATGGGATTTACCGACACATGTTTTGTCTTGTGCATATGATTGATGCTTTGACGGAGTCCTAGGTAGACCAGGACTAGGTGGTTCTTAGAGAGATCATACAGTCGAGGTGTGCTCATGCATCTTTAGACAGTTGTCCATGTACCTACCCTTTAGGTAGGATTTTCTACGGATGATTTTTAGGAACATGTGTTTTCACTTTTACAGACTCTTACTTTTGGTGGGCTTGAATTCTGGCCCTATTGAATTTCCATATTTCTACTATCGTACTCTATTGTTGGTATTCTTATTGATATGCAAACTTTTTTACTTAGTGTTTTTACATTTCAACATGTTGGTCATAGAGATGTGTGCATATGTACAGGTACTTAGGAAAACTCCTCCCATTTATAGGATATTCCTACTCAGTGCTAGTTTCTAGCCCCTAGCCTATTAGAGGCGATCTTGGGGTAGTCATGGCATAGGCCCCTCTGGGAAGGGTCGTGATAGATATTGATGAATCTGGGAAACTAGTTGATCAAAATATTTTTAGAGGAATGATTGGAATTTTACTATACTTTACAGATAGTCACCTTAATTTAATGTTTTAGATATTATTTTGTGCAGGATATCAAGTTAATCCAAAATATTCTCATCTTAAGAAAGTAAAAAAATCCCATCTTAAGAAAAATATAGACCTAGGATTTTTTACACTTCTGGAAATGATTTTGTGATTAAAAGTTTTTTGTATGTTGACTTTTGCGGATGTAAAATGGATAGAAAAATTACTTCTAGAACTTTTCATTTCTTAGTAGAAGATTTAGTGTCTTGTTCTTGTAAGAATCAACACTCGGTAGAAATTTCAACTAATAAAACTAAATATGTGGCATTTGGAATATGTTCTACTTAATTGTTGTGGATGCAACACACACTCACTAACTATAGTGTGATTTTTAGTTAAACTTGTATTTTTTTATAGAAAAAGTGTCATTAATTTAAGTAAAAACCTAGCACATCACTCATGAGAAAAAAATATAGATATAAGACACTATTTACTTTGAGATCACACAAAAAAGGAGATATTATTTTACAAATCATCATAACACAAGAATAACTTGCTGATATTTTTACTAAAAACCTTGGTTCCGAAAGATATAAATATATTAATAGAAGTTAGGAATGGTAAATACTAAGTGATTATTCGTATCTACTTATTTTTTACCAATATCTATACATTAATGAACACTTTTTCAAAGGTGGAGTGCATATGTCATGGTTTTTCTAAATTTTATTTTTCTGAAAACTTTGGATTTTCTAAAACTCTTGTTTTCTTAAAAACTTTTATTATACTTAATTTTTCAATTTTTCTTATAAACTTTAGTTTTTTTAAATTCTTCAAATTTTCTAAAAACTACTTTTTCTAAAATTTTAGTATTTATAGAAATATTTATTTTTCTGATTTTTTTGTTTTTTCTAAAATCCAAGACAAAAATTTATTAGGATGACTTTCTTAAAAAAAATATATCTTTACTATGAAAGGTATTTTTTAATCATTGATATTTACTATATTTTGATGTATTTGTTATGATGTTGTTTAAATTTTGTTCTATTTTTTTTAATCTTAATGTTTTCATTTCCAAACTATATCTTCATCCGATAAAAATTATTTTTCAAAAAACATTAAGTGTTTAGATTATATATTTAAATATTTTGAGGAATTTTTCAATCATTAGATCATATATGGGATTAAATGTGAGCCATAAAATATTTGAAAGATGAATCACCACCCCAAACCTATAAATATATGAGTGGTTCACTATATCCCACATCACCTTCTTAGACAAATATAAAGTCTCAACCCTCAAATTATCTTCTAGTCTAATCATTTTCCATTCATCTAATCAATTTATATTTGCCCAATTATTTATTCTCAATCAATTCAATTTTTGTAATATTTATACTCTTGAAGATATTGAAAATATATAATTTGTGAAATAAAGGTTGATCGAGAAAAAATGGTATGATAAAACCCACTCCTTGAAAATATTATCAAATTTCAGGGTTGGTAAAAAGTTTTCATTGAGACATAATATTTCTATTTTCATTATATGGAAATTATAAATGAATTTTATTATTTTGTTGAGTTTAGTTTGGAAGATTATTTGGAAGTCATAAATTTTAATCTTTTTTATGAGAGGTACAAGGTGAATATTAAAAAAGTTTCAAAAATATTTGGTGTAGAATCATATCTTGTAACCTATAATATTCTGAATAATCTAGAGAGTTTTTAAAAAACTATGGGTGAAACATCTTTCTTTTCTTCATATAAAAAAGTTTTTCATTTGAAACTGATGCAATAGTTGTTGTGTTGTGGATGAAAGGTTACTTAATCCCGAGAAAAGGAGACAAAGATACCTTAAATGTATTATATATCTTTATTTTGGACTTATTAATGAACATGACACCACCACAAGACAGGGAAAGGGAAGCAAAAACCTTTTCTCGGTGCTAAGAAGAAAGCACTAATAAAGGGGTGGGCCTTTATCAACACTAGCTAAAAGCACTGATTAATGCTCCCTTTATCAGTGCTAAAAAAACGCTGATAAATGTGTACCCTTTATCAATGCTTTTCTTAGCACTGATAAAGGGTATATTTATCAACGCTATTATTATTGCTAATAAAAGTTTTTAATAAAAAATATTATTAATTTATATAAAATTATTATATTTATATTCAAAAATAATGTTTATTTTTATAAATTAAATAAAAAAATGTTTATAATTAATATATTTTTTTAATAATTCAAAAATATATATGTAATGTTTTAATTGAAAAAATTATTTCCTAGATTATAATTAAATATATATATATAATTAAATAATTATAAAATTATAATAAATTACATTAAATAATAAATATAATTATTATATTTATTATATTTATTAAAGATTTATTAGATTTATATTTATTAGATTTATTAGATTGATTTATTAGATTTATTAGATTTATTGGATTTATTGGATTTATTGGATTAATTCATTATATTTATTATATTTGTTATATTTATTATATTTGTTATATTTAATATAATTATTATATTTATTTTATATATAAATACATAATAATTTTTAATATATATTTATAATTAAAATTATTGAATATATATGTGTTTTCCAATGAATATATTGATCATGCGTATATGTTATGTATCAGGCATGAATGTCCATTTATACATTACATCACATTGTCCATTGATGTGGTATACTGATTAATTCGTAATGTTACCCATATGAACTATATATGTTCTAAAAAATGTACTTAAAAAATTACATTAAATATACTTAAATAATAAATATATTTAATTATATTTTTAATGATATATATAAATACTTTTCAAATACATTTTTAATTATAATTATAACTATATATATATAAATAATTATAAAATTATACATATAATTTAATAACTTTATTAAAATATATATTAACAATTATATACAAATATTTATAAATATATATTATTTATAGTTATAATTATTAATAAATAAATATATATTTATCCTATATATCTTTTTAAATAAATATATAACACTATAAATAAATTATTAAAAATATGTATTTATCAGCGCTATAATTTTTGAACTGATAAATAGGTCTTTTATCAGTGGCTTTTTAGCGCTGATAAAGGCATATCTTTGTCAGCACTAACAAAGTGTTGATAAAGGTATGTTTTATGAGTGCTATAATTTTAGCACAGATAAATAGGTATTTTATCAGTGATTTTTTAGTACTGATAAAGGCCTATCTTTATCAGCACTAAAAAATAACTGATAAAGGTATGTTTTATTAGCACTTTTTATTTTAGTGCTGATAAAATATACCTTTATTAGTGCTTTTAACTAGTGCTGATAAAGGTTCCAGTGGGTTTTTTAAAACCCTAATAGGATTCTCCTCCCTTGCACCCTTTCAAGCCTTTGCAGAAGCGGACCCCTGCATCATTGAGCCCTCCTCCGCTATGACCCCTCCTCCTCCTCCTCCTCTATTGACGCTGCCTCCTCCTCCTCCTTCGTGGCAACCGACTCATCCTCCTCCACCGCCGCCGCTACCTCCTCCCCCTCCTCCATGGCTGTTGCTGACTCATCCTCCTCTACCGCTGTCACTGCCTCCTCCTCCTCCTTCGTCGTTGCTGCCACCACGTCCTCATCCTCCACCCGGATTCATCATTAAGTTATTATTATTCTTCATTCTTTATAGATCCATGGTTCTTACCTCTCTTGGAATCATACACCAAGTCTATTGGGGATAGTTCTTTGGTTTGTGTTGTTGATCTTGATGTAATTTTGTTGGATATAGTTAGGTTAACATGGTTTGCAATCAGATATTGAAGTTTTCGTATGTCATTCTTCATTTTTGAAAATCGTTGTGAGGTATGTTGCTTCCCTCCAATCTCCAATTCTCTTTTAACATAAATAATTTGTTTTGATTAAATATTTTCATTGAAATTTTTATAAAAAACATGTATGGTTCTTGAAGGAAATACCTTGTTATATGGTTTTGCAAAAATTGTTTGTCATTTGGAAAACCCTCTTACTATATAGTTTTAAGTTATTGTTTTAAAATTATAGTTTTCTTTTGACACATGAAAAGTATTTGATTAAATGATTTAAATGAGAATTTTTATTGATTTATTTGGAATGGTATTTGTTAAATCTGGTTGGCGTGATTTTATGGGTTGGAATTGAACATAAATAAGAGGAGTAAACCATTGGGTAACCTAGATATTTGTCACCTTGTGATGACTTGGTGGATCAATGAGGGATCTCTCATGAATATGGAAATTTCAACTAAACGTATATGGTGAGTGGGTAAAGACATAAATGTGGCTATTCCTAATAATGGAATTAAATTTTTTTGTATATACAAAGTTTTTACTTGGAGATTATTTATGATTTTGGGATAACCAGTTTAAATGATTTCAAATGGTTTTATATAAAAATTTCTAACATTTTTTTTCAAGTGGATTGAGCTTAGAAGTCACTGTGAAAATAATACTAATTTTAGTATTACCCCCTTTCTTCAGAACTATTTCCTATTTGAAATTATCATCTTTTAAGACACATATAAGGGCAAGGTATATTAGTTCTTTATTAATTTGTTGTGATACCATTGAGTGGGAGTTGGTGTCATGTTTTTCAGAATATTTTATATGTGATGAATCAATATAGAAAAAGGATCATAAGTTGTGTGGGATATTATTTAGGAGAATATTTGCTGGAAGTATAGGGTTTTGTTAAAGGGTGTGGGAGTTTCACATTCGGGGATTAAGGGTTATGGGAATTGTGGAAAGTTTCAAGCTCTGGAAGTAGGATTATTAGAATATAAGGGGTCAGATGACTAGAAGAACGAATCTGAGGCATGTGTGTCATGAGTGAACTACAGTGAGAGAGAATGAAGGATGAGAAATATTATTTGTGTGAATTATTGCTAAAAATTTGTGGTATATGGTACAATATTCAGTGCTCATAATAGAATTACAGGTTTCAATTGATTCTCTCATGAATGTCATTGTACTTCAAAGTAACTTTCACATTGACTTGGGTTGCTTATAAAATTATTTATACTTTGTTTGGCCTGTAAAAAAAATTGTTCATAAACTGGTTAGCTTTTTATAAAATTTTTTATAAAATGGTTGAGTTGTTTATATATTTTTTTATAAATTGTTTGGTTTGTTTGTATAATTGTTGATAAATTGTTTGGTTTGTTTTATAAAGGTTTCATCATTTTAGATTTTTGATGGATTTTTTATAGAAATGATTTGGTGTGTTTTTGGAAAGGATAAGGGCCTGTTTGGAAATTGTGAAATGTTTGTGTGTGTATTTTTTTTAAACTCAAGGGACCATTTGGAACTTTCATATGATTTGTGTACTTTAAATTCCCATCCTCTAGTTTTAGTCTATGATGCACATCCTTGGATGCTTGATGCACCTCTTATTATTGAACCTCATGATGGAATAACACAACTGACGTAAATATGATTACTTAAACCAACCTCATTTTAATGAAAAGTATACAATGAATATTTAAACACAATGCCACGTCATTATTTCCATCAACATCTCCACATCATTCAGCCCCCCCCTCAAGCTTATCATTTACACATTCCACATCACTTGTAACTATATGATGAATGAAACCAACCCTATTAAGATTCAATGTGGTTTGTAAGATATTTCCGATACATTTTTTCATAGGTTTTGAAGTCATCACATAAGTTTTAATCACCTATTAGTTTCTGATTTCTACTTCACATACTAGGTTAAACAAACATTACTACCATACAAATGAGTAAATCCTTAACAGTGACTACTCTAATGTCCAATCTATAAAAGATTTATCAGATATGATACTATTAGGACCCACCCCTATAGAAACTCTAGTGGATTTGGGAATATATTAGTGTCTGACCCCCACCCCCATCCTATATTTAAATGGACATGGTTCAATTACAATTGGAAATGTAATGATACGGCCCAAGCTGGTATCATAACCAATAACTGACCTGACTTTCCACTAACCTAAGAGGCGTTCATGATCCCTATGAGGTAGCAATGATCCATTAGGAAAAAGATACAATTAATGTGGAATATTTTACCCTGAAATTAGAGTAAAATAAAAATGATTTTTCTTATGAAAACTAGACATGTCCCATTTATAAGTTGAACATCTAGTAAAATAGTATATATGAAAAAAACAAATAAACAGGAAGAAGATATCATAGATGGAAAATAAAATCCCTCTATTGACCAATAAAATTGTTTAACCATACTTTTTCCATTCCAAACTCAAAACACTTAACATTATTTCCCCAAACCAATCTCATAGACTCCCCATCCTTAATTAGAACCAAACTCCTTTTATAACACTCTATCATGAACCGTATTAGAGGGTCCCATTTTGTGACTACTCTAAGACCACCTCCAATAGGCAAGGGGCTGGCGAATAGCACCGAGTAGGCATATCCCACAAATAAGAGACATTTTCCTAAGTACTTGTATACATGCACACATCTCCAAGCCCAACATGCTAAAATGTAAAAACACTAAGTCAAAAAGTGTTCATACCACTAAGAACACCAACAAAATAGTATGACCATAGAAAAATAGAAAGTAAGAAGGACTAGAATACAAGCCCACCAAAAGTAAGAGTCTATAAAAGTGAACACGCAAGTTCCTGAAACTCACCCACAGAAAACCCTACCTAAAGGGTAAGTACATGGACAAATCTCTGAAGCCATAGGAACACACCTTGAATATATGATCACTATAATCACTACCTAAAATTGGTCCACCTAAGACTCCTTCAAAGCACTGATCATCTACACAGGACACGACACATGCAGGTAAATCCTATGAAGGGGTGAGTAAAAAAATACTCAGCATGACACCCTGAAACCAAAAAGGAATACAACTAATAAATACATGAAGCACTCCATAAATAAATACATGACGTACACCAAAAATAAATAAATTAAGTAAAGTCATCTCCACACAAATATATGTCTACAACACATATATCAAGAACATCTAGATATAATCATCTCAGACACTAAGTACCATAGGGTTCCAACCTCATAGCCAATAACATGATTCTCATCATAGGCTCAAATCGTTACATGAAAACCAGGAGGACACACTCCATGAGCCTAGACATCTAAAATGGAACCCATATGAGAGATATAGTCTATTGGGAACATTTCACTAGGTCTAGCTCCAATGCCCAACACCAGGAGTCTATTCATCAATGCCTTGCACCCAACACAAGCTAAGAAACCCAAGTGAAGAGGCTCACCCCTCACCACTTCACACAATTGAGGAGGCACTACTCCAACTATATACCACGTGCATCCTCTCTAGAAAGAGAGATCAGAGGGACTCAAACCTCTCCACTACCCCATAGTTTATGGAGTAATTTCCCCTAACTAACACATGAAACTTTTGTCGCTCCTGAATGGAGTAGTCTGATCCTCATTCCATCGAGGGAAAACTAACTCCTATCTAGATATTGTTCACATATAGTGAATGAGATCTCTCATTGTAATTGTATCAAACAGCTGAGGGAGCTCCATATCTAATGGAGGAATTTCTCCCACACGATAAGATGCCCAGTCTCTATAACACACTGAGTGTTGATAACACACAAACTGTCGATAACACATGGAGTGTCAATAACATAAGAAGTTTCAATAAAATGTGGAGTGTTGATAACACACAGAGTGTTCGTAACACATAGATTTTTTCTAACACATGGAGTGTCAATAAGTCATGAAGCCCCTAATTCATGTAGTCACCAAGTCATAGCCAGCCACATGATTATGCTTGTAGAGTGGTTGTACCAGTAGAACCTACTCCTCAAGACATTAAGTCCTATGAAAACCTAAAAACTAACTCACTTAAAGTATCTCAAAAGTACCGTCTCATCCCAAGGTTCCCAAAACCACCAACGACTCATCAAACAGACACACAGTTTGAAAGATATGACTATTTTATTGAAAAGGTATGACCCGGGTCTAGTCTGGGTCTGACCCAACCCACTGGCTGACCCGATCTGGTCCGGTTCGATCTGGACCGGCCCGTTGGGCTTGGCCTACTAGGCTGTTGGGTCCAGCCTATTGGGCCACTAGAGCGGTCCAGTTCCCACTGGTTCGGCCCATCGCATGCAGACCGGTTTGAAGCACCACACGTGGTTTTCCCTGACCACGTGCCTGGCCAGTCAATGTGGAGACATGCCAAATTTCACGTGGCCTGCCCAACTCTTCCACATTTTTTATGGCCTCGCCAGCATGGGTTACTCTAATTTAGATTTAAGCCACCTACCATCTCCTTGCTGTAACCTCCTGTTGCGGCCTCTGGTCAACACGACCAGCCATGTTCTAGCCTTTCCAACCACCGCTAGTGGCCCATCACCATCCTCCACCAGGAGACCATCTCCATCTGCCACACCCACATGCAGCCGCCGACACCTGCGCACCGATGGATCCTTCCGTAGGCCCCCGGTTCAACTCAGGTACTGTATTTATCGAAGTGAAGGAACGTCTATGATCCTTGGGTCATGTACTTCATCTATATGCCCTTTTATTTTCCTTGCCACCAATTATGGGGTTCGATCACATTCAGAACCACCCAGAAACTCGAACCGTAACCACGAGGGTCTAGCGGCGAAGAATGCCAAGAATGGGAGAGGGATAAAGCAGAAGAACTCCTGGAGGAATGAACCTCAGCCTTTGTTCATGTCTACCTAGATCTATTCCTGTTATAATGAAGAATGAATACAATGATAATCACAAAATATATCTCCCCATAATCCCCTCAACAATTAACCATCCTGCAAGAATGATTGAACCATAGATCAACCTGTTCATGGTTAGTCTATGTTCGTCATTGAATCTAAGAATGGGGAAGAAAATCATGAAGAGATTAAATGACCTACCATGATTTTGGATCGTTTATTGACAAGGAACAATTGCATCATCATCGTTGATGAGATCCTCCAACTCTGTTGGTGCGATGATCTATGATCTGATCTCCGATCTGTCATTGTTCGCTTGAGAGTATTATTTATCCAAGATCTCTAGAGCGATTCTCCGGCATTCCTAGGGTTTGCAGCTAACCCTATTATTTCTGTATAAGGATTATTTTAAAGGAAATCATCGCTACATCAAAAAATTAATTTAAATTTAAATTATTTAATGATGATTACATCCTCTTTGGTTTTTTCCACAGAAGACGCGCACCGACTAAAGTTAAGTCACACCTATGGAAAAAATTCACATTACGAACTTAATGGAGGTATCATATTTCCAATCCAAGTCTTAGTTCATGAGTTATTAGGATTTGAAAAAATAGTAATTTTTATTTAATTATTTTATTTACAATTACACCCAAAAACTATCTTTCACAGCTGGCCCACACTTGCCTATGTTAGGACTCACATAAGGTAAAACCACTACCTTGAAGAAAATGGTGCCCTTAGATTTATGATCTGGGAACCTGTTTAATATTTATTCTATTTTTTCAGGAAAATCACACACATGTGCTTCTAAAAACTCAACATTTTTCAATGAACTATTTTGGGCACACTAGGCCTCAGAATCGCACACCGTCTTAGTGCTTAGTCTCATAATTTCCCCAAATATTTTCTAAAAATAAATTCGAGAAAATTTTAGTCATTAAAATATCTATAGTATTTGATGTTCTTGTTGGAGTACTAATAATTTTAGTATTTTCATATCCAAATATATTAATAATATATTTTATATACTTATATTGAGATGCAAAACTTCTTTATGTTTTTTTTGAAATTTTAAAGACTATAAATTAAGTTAATTTTCACATCATGCTCATTTCAAACTCATATTTTATAAGATCTATAAATGAATATATAAAATATTTTTGAGTTGTACCAAATTTAAGAACATTTATGGTGTTTTGTTTTAAAAAGTTTTTTATTTTTTGGAAATTAATATATTTGTAAAATAATGTTTTTTAAAAAATAGGTGAAAGTTATTGAATGGTCAAACCCAAATACAAAGGGGGAGAAAAGTTTTTATTTTTGAGAAATTTGACTTTTGGACGCAGTGCATTAGACTGAAAAGAAACAAACACATATGTTTTTAGAAAGATAAAGTTGTTGATCCCATACATCATTGGTCTTAGATCCATCCGTGTGGAGTTCAAGATTCATCAGAATCAGTGTTGGTTAGAAATGAAAAAGTTGTTGAGTGATAAAGTCAGAATGATGCTGAAAATAATGAAGGAAAGTAGTGAAGTTAGTAGTTTGAAAGTTATTTACTTTCTAACCTTAAGTTATATGATTCTTTTCCAATCTTTTAATTCTCATAAATCACTATAAATTTTCATGATAAAAGATTTTAAATAATGGAGGATGTTGTGTCATGAATCGTCCCTCGAGGCCTGTGCCGTGACTACCCAGAGCCCGCCTTCCATAGAACATGGGCTGACGACTAGCACCAAAGACATAATTCCCTAAAACTGGGAATGCATTGCATTTATAAACTGTAAACAAACACAACAGAGCACACAACTGGATACGAAACACTAAGTAAAACTATATAACAAAAGAGTACTGAAAAGTAAAGGGGATAGAAATACAAGCCCAATTGTAAAGTACAAGGAAACTGGAAATACATGTACAACTGAAGAAAGGAAAAATAGCTACTGGGTCATCCTTCGGGATTCCTACATGAAGGGTAGGTACAGATAGCCTCATCAGCACTCCACATCCGTCAGTCTCCTCCGTGTACTGATTCGTCATAAGGTCTGCCTCTAGGTATTTCCCAGTCTTGGTACACTCGGCCTTAGTCTGTGATATCCGTCCTCTACAACCAACACAACGAGGTGCGAGCATAGAATGTGCAGGGGTGAGTATAACGATACTCAGTAGGGACCTCGATACCCTCAAGGTCTCACAAAATATAACAAGGATAAACCACAAGAATGAAATCAATAGATAACCTCACTTAGGTATATGCCTATACATATACCTAAGTTCTCAAGTAATCCATCTCAATCATGAGGTAAACACAAAAGTTACTAACTCAACTCACACAGGTATACAACTTTTGTGGAGAGTTAGAGATGATTAGATGTAGCCAGTAAATCATCTATTCTGTTGAACCCACACAGGATCCAGGAGCAGAAATCAGAACTGTCGAATCCATACAAGATCCAGGAACAATATTCAGTGCTGTCAAACCCACACAGGATCCAGGAACAACAGTCATAACTGTCGAACCCACATAGGATCCATGAACATTAGTCAGAGCTTTCGAACCCACACAGGATCCAGGAACATCAGTCAAAACTGTCGAACCCACACAGGATCCAGGAATAGTAGTCCGAGCTGTAAAACCCACACAGGATCTAGGAACAGCATTATGAACTTTCAAACCCACACAGGATCCAGGAACAGCAGTCAAAACTGTCAAACCCACACAGGATCCAGGAACATCAGTCAAAACTGTAAAACCCACATAGGATCTAGGAACAGCAGTCCGAACTGTCAAACCCACACAGGATCCAGGAACAGTAGTCAGAGCTATTGAACCCACATAGGATCCAGGAACAACGATCATAACTGTTGAACCTACACAGGATCCAGGAACAGCGGTCAGAACCGTTGAACCTACACAGGATCCAGGAACAGTAGTCAGAGAGCAGCCAGGCACAGGGTTCCTCACAAAGCACGCTTGATTTCGAGAGGGTCTGCTCCTCAATCCAAGTGTTGATACGTCAACTTCTATGAATTCCCACGAAGAAATATCCCGAAGGTCCGCCTCGTCAAAGGGATATCAATGAAACAGAATGCTCGTCAATCGGATGCCCGGTCTGAGAGTTATTAGCCTTTTAGTCCCGGGGGCCCGGTTGGATTCGTGCATGATCCAACCTAACCGTATCTCAACTATACCCCAAAATACAGTGGGGTATACTCAAATGGACCTTAAATCTCCAAGATTACCAGTTCCACTGACGGTTTGTCAAATGGACGTCTGATGCCAAAGATATGACCAAAGAAAGTAAAGGTTCGGCAGTAGGTCCGGGTCTGGTCTGACCCGACCCGACTTAGTCTGGGCCGACCCAGTTCAGGTCGAACCGTCCTGACTTGATGGGTCCGGCCTGGCCCATTGGGTTCAGCCCCACCTGCTGGGCCCATCCCAACAGTCCGTGAGGGGCCACAGAGAGCCACTAGGGTGCGGACCGACCGCGAGGGCGCGGATCGGGCATAGTTCCGTGCGAGGACGGCTCAGTGCAGAGAGCACCACGGGGGTGTGGTTTCGGGTGGCTCGGCCCGGAGGTTGAGGTGGCGCGGCCAAGGATGGTTCGGCTAGGAGGCTGTAGATCAGCTGGGGGCCGGTTCGGCCAGGGTACAGCGCTGCCGGGTCGGCGGTTGGCACGGTTCAGCCAGGGCGCTCGGAAGGCGGCCGGGCAGACTGGGAGGTGACCGGGCAGGCCGGGTGGCGACCGGGCAAGCTGGTGGTGCACGGGTGGGGCGACGGGGTGCGGGAAGGCTGTCAGCGCATGGGAGGCATCCGGCAGGTGGCCGGGCAGGCCAGCGGGCAAGCCAGCGGGCGGCCAGGAGGCGACCAGGCAGGCCGGCGGCACATGGGTAGGCTGAGACTCCGTGGGGGCGGTGCGTGTCACGGAGGCCGCAGGAAGTGCGGGCTTTGTCTTCCCCGCCTTCATCATCTCGTCATTTTTTCTCCACGCCGAAGAACATCACAAAAGAGAGATCGATGGAGGGAGTCGGGCCATGTTGGTTTGGCCCACACCCTCCGCGTTTAGTGTGGTAGCAAGAGGTTCAAACTTTCTTGAGTTTTCCAAGAATTACTCAAGAATAGAAAAGGGGAGAAAGATCAAACAACCCACCCCACATCATCCCGAAAATAAAACAAACTCAAATAATTCCCCCAACCTTTGTTCTTTGATCGTCGATGAAGTCGCGGGAAGAAGACGAAGTTGATAGTCATTCGTCGCATCCGCCACACACTTCCAATATCGAGCTTGTGTGTCAGCTCATTGACCACGATGCAGAGGGAAGGTCAGTTGAAGACGTTCCATGTCGGTAGGATCCGAGTATGAAGGTCGAAGGAGTTCGTTTCCAGTGTTCTTCGTTGGAATAACACGTTCTTCATTCTTCGTTGCAGAGATCTTTTTCTTCCTAAGCTCTCTCTTCTCCAAAGCTTCCACCAAAATGAATATGCCAAGCCAAATAATAGATTAAGATAATCTATCATTTAAATTGCTGGCACAAAATTCAAAATGGGAGAATTAATTAACTTGACTCCCCTTAATTAATGTGGAGGATTTGGAAAAAATTAAGTTAGGGGAGTTGGCACCAATAAAAGAGGGCGGTGTGGAGAGACTCTACCTCATTAATGAGGGGAGTTGAGAGGTTTTCCTATCCCTCATTAAAAGGGGGTTTATTCCTGTTTGGTCCCCACATCGTAACCTCTCGTAGGAGGTTAGGTTTGGGTGGGACTCACCACCATAATCTCTCATGGGAGGTTAAGGTGTGGTGGTCCCACCTTCAACTTCCATGTGGAGGTTTTACCCAACATACAAAAATAAAGCCACACACTTTATTTTTATTTAAATCATTCTCTAAAAACCCAAAAACTATCTTTTGTTCTTGACCAATTGCCGTCGAGGTGAAATTATTCTTAAGAGAATACCAGCGCTGCGAGTTCAACGGTGCCCTCAGATTTTCAATTCCAAGAACTGGTTTAAAAGTTATAAAAACCTGCTCATACATTTACTGATCGTACCTGAACAAAACTTCAGAAATTGATTTCGGGCACATCGGGCCTCAAAATTATGCGCCGTCAGATTTCACAGACTCGTAAAATTCCCTTTTATTTAAGAAAAAAAAATAATTTTCCACGGAAATTCCGAGTCATTACATTCTACCCACCTCAGGGCTTTATGTCCCCGTAAGATACAACTTGAACTAAGGGAACAAGTGGGGGTATTGAGCACGCATATGAGACTCCCGTTCCCATGTGCTCTCTTGGAGGTTCCCATGCTTCCAAAAAACGCACAACAGAGGTATCAACTGTCCACTAAAGACCCGCTCCTATCGATCCTCAACCTCCACTAGAACCTCCGTAAAAGTTTCCCCATCGTCGACATCCAGCTCTCTATGTTCGATGATGTGAGAAGGGTTGTGCACATATCTCCTTAGCTGGGATACATGGAAGACGTCGTGCACCCGATGAAACTGAGGTGGAAGAGCTAAGTGGTATGCCACCTCACCCACTCTGCTGAGGACCTGAAAAGGTCCGATGAATCTCAGAGATAACTTGTTGCCTCGACCAAATCTCTGTAAACCTCACTGAGGTGAGACCCATAGAAAGACGTGATCGACATCCTTGAACTCCAGAGGTCTCCATATCTTATCAACATATGACTTATGCCTACTCTGTGCAGTCTTCATCCACTCCTAGATGATCTGTACCTTCTCTGTTGTAGCCCGTACCATCTCTGGTCCCACCAGTACTGACTACCCTAGGTCTGTCCAGCACAAGGGTAATCTGCAAGGTCACCCGTATAACGCCTCAAAAGGATCCATCCCTATGGTGGAGTGGTAGTTGTTGTTGTATGAAATCTCCACCAATGGTAAGTGGTCCTCCCAGCTGCGACCGAAGTTGAGGACGCATGCACGGAGCATGTCCTCGAGATTCTGAATGGTCCTCTCAGTCTGGCCATCCGTTTGAGGATGGAAGGTGGTGCTCAGACGAAGCTATGTCCCAAAAGCCTCCTGCAACCCCTTCCATAGCTGGGAAGTAAACCGTGTGTCATGATCAGAGACAATAGAAGAATGTACTCCATGTAGCAGCACAATCTCATTCTCGTAGAGGCATCCCAAGCTATCTACCGAACCCTGCTCTATGATTGGTAAGAAGTGGGCTGACTTGGTGAGTTAGTCAACAATCACCCAAATCGAGTCGTGACCCCTGGATGTACATGGAAGTCCTATCATGAAGTCCATGGGTATCCCATCCCACTTCCACTCTGTGACCTCTAAAGGATGAACCAAGCCTGCTGGTACCTGATACTCTGCCTTCATTTTCTGACAATTGAGGCACCAAGAGACAAACTCTACAACTGCCTTCTTCATACCAGACCACCAGTGCTGTCGTATGAGGTATTGGTACATCTTCTCCACTCCTGGATGTACCACTATTGGTGAAGTGTGGAACTCCCTCAAAAATTCCTCCTGAAGTGACACTGACACCAAAGTACATCCTCTGAATAGGATGGCGTGCTCCCCAACATCAGAAAATCCATCAGGTACCTGCCCTGTGGATATCTGAGCATGTCGTGTCTCGCAGTTAGCGTCCCCACGCTGTACCTCCCTGAATCACTGAAGAAGTGGGGGAGTGACTGTAAGAAAATGAAGGAATTCTGCTCCATCTCTATCCAAAAAAATATCTGCAAAGCGGTTAGCTGCTCCATCACCTCACCTAGAAGCTGTATACTAGGTCTCCTGCTAAGCGCATCTACAAGAACGTTCCCCTTCCAGGAGTATAGACAATCTCGAAGTCATAGTCCTGGAGGAACTCAAGCCAACGTCACTATCTCAGGTTCAGGTCCCTCTGGGAGAAGATATACCTGAGACTCTTGTGATCATAGTACACAGTAAAACATTCACCCATTAGATAGTGCCGCTAAATCTTCAAGGAGAAGACCACTACTGCTAACTCCAGGTCATGGGTAGCACAGTTATGCTCATTCTGTCTCAGCTTTCGAGAACCATATGCGATCACTGATCACTCTTACATCAGGACACACCTGAGTCTGGTCCCTGATGCATCACAGTAGACTACGTACCCTATGCCCTCCTCTGGAAGCCTCAAGATGGGTGCACTAGACAGCCTCTGCCTCAGCTCCTGAAAGCTCTGCTGTAATCTCTCCAACTACACAAAGGGTTTCACCTTCTTTGTTAAGGTTGATAGTGGTGATGCAACTCTGGAGAAGTCTGGTACGAACCTTCGGTAATACTCAACCAAACCCATGAAACTCCGTTCCTCCGTCACACTCCTGGTTGGATCCCAAGAAAGTACCACCTCAATCTTCGCTGGATCTACTATAACTCCAGCCTCCAAGATGTCATGTACCAAAAAGTGAACCTATTGAATCCAAAACTAGCTATTCAAGAGCTTACCATAAAGCTGGTGCTCTTAGAGTGTGTACAGTACTACCTAAAAATGGTAGGAATGCTCCTCCTCAGTAGTCGAGTAGATCAGAATGTCATCGATGAAGACTACAACAAAGAGATCGAGGTATGGCTGGAAGATCCTATTCATGAGTCCCATGAACACTACTAGAGCATTGGTTATGCCAAATGGCATAACCAAGAACTCATAATGGCCGTACCAACACTTGAAGGCTGTCTTCTACACATCCTCGTCTCAAACTCTGAGCTGGTGATAGCCTGACCTGGGGTCTATCATGGAGAACCACCGTGCTTCCTTTAGATGATCAAAGAGGTTGTTAATCCTTAGGAGTGGGTAATTATTCTTCACGTTCACCTGATTCAGGTGATGGTAGTCGACACAAATCCTCAAGCTCTCATCTTCCTTCTTGGCAAACAGAATCGAGGCTGCCCAGGGATAAACACCGGGCCAGATGAATCTTTTTCCCGGCAAGTCCTCTAGCTGTACCCGCAGCTCGCGAAGCTCTGCGGGAGCCATCCGATACACTGGTGTAGATATTGGTGCCATCCCGGGGTACATGTCAATGTAGAAGTCCACCTATATGTGAGGAGGTAGACCTGAGACATCATCAGGGAAAACATACGCATACTAGTCCACCACTACAGGATAGCTCAGAATCTCCACATCAACTGCTCTGAGGGTAAGGTAGGCCAAATGATGAGTGATCGGATACACCCTTCTTCGATTAAGTCCATCCTGTGATAAAAAGGCTCCCTTCTCACTGGTGAAGGTAAACCTGATCCGATCTGTGCGGACACACCACACTTTGCGCCTAATATAGTCAATCTGAGAATGGACTATAGATAACCAGTCTAGAACCAAGATGACGTCGTAAGGCCTCGACGCCACTACTAGAAGATCCCAGCCGAAGCTCTCGCCTCCTAGAGTAAGCTCAGACTTCCAGAACCTGTGCGTAATTGTCGAAGCTGCTCCCATAGGAGTCTCTAGCCATAAGGATTGAGCCAACGGCTCCGTCAGAATCTCCGAGATCAGAATGAGGGTGGTGGCAATGAAAGGGTGACTGAAACCTATGTCTATAAGAATTGTATCTAAGGTGGAGTAGACACTGATCATACCTTGAATCATATTTGGAGCGCCATGATCATAAGCCTCAACTTCCTGGAGCTGAGCTCTCCAATTTCCACCTACTCCCTATGGTTGGGGTGGACCTCCTGGTGATGGCGGCGGTAACACCTCGAAACGCCGTCCACCGCCAGCTATACGACCGACTCCTCCACCACGTCCTCCTGCTCCCTGCGGACTGCCTTGATTGAATCTCTGTCTCTACCTGGGCAGTCCTTCGACTGTCTGTTGATCATCCGAACGGCAGGTCGGACGGTCACGAGCCATGTGACCCTTCCCGCCGCATGTGTAACACTGCCCGCTCCTGGAATATATGGATCTATATCCAGTGCCCCGTACAACCAATCCTGATTCATGCGGTCATCCACCTATAGGTCTGGTCCTCTTGGACCTCTACAAAATCTATCTGCTGCCAGTTGCAGAAGACTCCGCTATGTGACGTGCGGTGGCGGGTCTCTCTCTTGGTGACTGCTCAACAAGGAAACTCTCCACTAAGAGGGCTCGCTCCAACATCCCCGCCAGCGGTGTGTGGGTAGGCCGGTGGTGCGTGGGCAGGCCGGTGGGCGATCGGGTACGCTGGCAGCACGCAGGAGGCGGCTGGGCATGCCGGCGGTGCGCGGACAGGCCAGCCTACAGGCCGGGATGCCACGAGGGCGGTTAGGGTCATGGAGGCCGTGAGAAGTGCGAGCTTTGTCTTTTCCACCTTCATCATCTCATCATTTTGTCACCACGCCAAATAATATCACTAAAGAGAGATCGACGGAAGGAGTCAGGCCATGTTGGTTTGGCCCGCACCCTCCGCGTTTAGGTTAGTAGCAAGTGGTTCAAACTTTCTTGAGTTTTCCAAGAATTACTCAAGAATATAAAAGTTGAGAAATATCAAACAAACCACCCCACATAATCCCGCAAATAAAAAAACTCAAATAATCCCCCTACCTTTGTTCGTTGATCTTCAATAAAGTCACGTGAAGAAGACGAAGGTGATCGTCGTTCATCGCATCCGCCTCACACTTCCAATCCCGAGATTGTGCATTGGATTGTTGACGATGATGTAGAGGGAAGGTCGGTTGAAGACGTTCCACGTCGATAGGATTCGAGTATGAAGATTGAAGGAGTTCATTGCCAGTGTTCTTCATTGGAAGAACATGTTCTTCGTTCTTCGTTGGTGAGAGCTTTTTCTCCCTAAGCTCTCTCTTCTCCAAATTTTAAACCAAAATGAATATTAAAATCCATATAATAGATAAAGTTAATCTATTGTTTAATTTGTTGGCACAAAATTCAAAATGGGTGAATTAATTAACTTGGCTCCCCTTAATTAATGTGGAGGATTTGGAAAAATTTAAGTTAGGGGAGTTGGCACCAATAAAGGAGGGGGTGTGGAGAGACTCTCCCTCATTAAAGAGGGGAGTTGAGAGGTTTTCCTCTCCCTCATTAATAGGGGGTTTAGTCCCTTGTGGTCCCCACATCATAACCTCTCCCGGGAGGTTAGTTTCAGGTGGGCCCCACCACCATAACCTCTCATGGGAGGTTAAGGTGTGGTGGTCCCACCTCCAACTTCCATGTGGGGGTTTTAACCAACAAAAAAAAAATAAAGCCACACACTTTATTTTTATTTAAAGAATTCTCTAAAAACCCAAAAACTATCTTTTATTCTCAACCAACTGCTGTTGAGGTTAACATCTTCTTAAGAGAATACTGGCGTTGCAAGTTCAACGGTGCCCTCAGATTTTAATTCTGAGCACCGGTTCAAAAGTTGTAAAAACCCACTCGTACATTTACTAAAAGTACCTGAAAAAAACTTCAAAAATTTATTTCGGGCACACCGGGCCTTGTAATCATGCGCCGTTAGATTTTACAGACTCGTAAAATTCCCATGTATTTAAGGAAAAACAAATTCCACAGAAATTCTAGGTCTTTACATGTTGAATATATTTGTAAAGACTATATTGTTTCTAACACTTCTAAATGCAGAAACCTTGACACCGATCATCAGATCCATAAGTACCAGACATGGAAGTTATCATTAGTCTAAACGAGTTATAGATGATGAGGTTTGAAGAATTTAAAAGATGATTGGTGGAGTCATCATTGGATACAAATCCATAATAATGGGAAGTATGCCATAATGAATAAATCAATGATAATGAGCTGAGGAAGATCCACTAGATCAAGAACAGGAACTTATCCATCAGAAGGATTCCTCACACTGATAACACATCAGATGTAGAACATCATAGTAATCAGAGTTTTTGATGCTAATCCATTAGAGAAAGATCAGTTGTGAAAATGTAAAGATTCTAGAATATTTGTGTTTACTTGAGAAGTGATATAGGGAGAGTTCAAGTTTGCAACTATAAAAGCTACTGATATCGATTAATTAGACATTCCTTTACACCAATACACCGAATAAGCTTTGATAACAATAAGTCATCTTCTGATAAGTTCATAATAATGAGAAAGTGTTTGAAAATGTGAGAAGTGTTGAGTTACTATGGGTATATGAAGTATTTAGAATTTTCAACAATGTTGTAAACCTTTTTCAATTATCTTGGAGCTTTAGAGTGAACAATGAGAAATTGTTTTCATTATTTATTTTAGGTCAAGAGTAATGGATAAAGAATCTGATATGGTGAATATATGATACATCAGATGATCTTTTTATAAGAAAGTTCATAAGATGTTGTTTCTGTAAGAAATACCTTCAAAATGATCCTGAGGTTGAAAGATCTATCAGAGTCACAAAATTAAATGTAATTAGACTCACCTAATTATATTGAAGAAAATATAGTATGTTCAAGAAGGTTGATTTCTGAGAAGTCTCAAGAAGATTAAATAAATTTTGATAAGTCACCATAAGACATGAGAAGGTTTTGAAGCGGTCAAAGATGGATCTCAAATGAAAATGAAATTTGGAGTTTTATAAATTTGAGTGAGTAGGAAAAGTTTTTTAGTTTCCCTGATTTAACATTATGGTAATCCTATAAATATATTCATAGTACATTCATAATTTTCACCCATTCATGTGCACAAAAGGTAGAGTGCTGTAGATATTGAGTCAGAGTTTCTTTCTGGTTAAATATCTTGTAAGAAGATCAGACTACTGAAAGCTTTGTTTACCAGACTGAGAAGATCAGACTGAAGAATATCGGTATGAGTATTTGAGAAGAGTTTGAGAAGTGAAATTTGAGAAAAGTTTCATTATACCGAGTCTATCAGACTATGTTCATCAGACTATGGCAATCGGCCCTAAGTACATCAGATTAAGGTTCCAGACATATTTTTATGGTGAAAAAGTTTTTGTGATTTATAACAACTTAGTATTAACATACATGGATATTAAATTATTTTAGATAGATTTTCATCACATTACAAAAGTACATGCTTGAGGACCGTAACAGTTTAATGTCTTTGGAAACTTGGAACACAATATTCTAACCTGGTGAAAGATGTTCAATGGTTCCCATGAATATATTCTCATTTAGCACTCCTAATTAAAACCTTTCTTCATAACACGGGGAAATGAAACATAAGAAATGGTGATATCATATTCTCAGTAAGGGTAAATAAAGGAGTTACGTAAGCATGACATGAACATAAGGGTATGAAAACATGATCAAAAAATTATAAGATCGTACCCTGTATATCAAAGAACACAAACATGAATCATGGAATAAAGAAAGGTAGTTCAGGAAATCAAAGAAAACAAGTCATGTGATCATAACAATGGAATAAGACATAGACTTATGGAATAAACATCAACTTATAACATTGTGAAGATGTGTAAATTGAAATAGGTTCACTCATTAAGTTAAGGATATGAAATCAGGCCCTCGAATAAACTTTCAGACATATAAATAGGTCCTCAAATAACATTTTGAACATTTAATCAGGTTCATGCACAACATTGTGAATGTGTAATTAGGTTCACACATAATATTATGAAAATTTAATTCTGTTCATGCATAACATTGTGGACATCTAATCTGGTTCATGCATAACATTATGAACATGTAATCATGCCACACATAACATTTTGAACATGTAATTAGGTTCATGCATAAAATTTTAAACATTTTGTCAGGTTCATGCATAACATTGTGAATATGTAATTAGGTTCACGCATAGGCGGCTATACCTCCTGAGCAGGACACACCACCATCCCGAGTGGCATCCCTTTCCTTATAGTAAATCAGGTCATACCTTCTTCTTATAGTGAATCAATACCATTTACCTTTTTCCATCATTATCTCAAGATATATAAATCTTTACCCAATGCATTAAAGGTAGATATAGGACCCACCAATTTCATAATAAAATAATACATACATGTTCCACAAGATCATAAAAAAATTATCATATGATAACCCATGAAATGAAATGGGTATCATAAACACGTCATCATACCATAACCTATAGAAAAGAGATTTGTTTCATAAATATTTCATCAAATAATAACTCGTGAAAAGAAGAGGGTTTCAAAATCATATAACCTGTGGAGGAGAAATGAGTGTCATAAACATCATGCCATGAAAATATAAACCATTCAAAAAAGAATATGAATGGTATTATTGGATCATATCCCCATTAATGAATAGTTAACACCAATGGATGTAATCTTATATGGAAAATAATTTTGAAAGATCTTTTAATTTTTTTAAAGGAAAACAACCTTTCCGCTTTGAAAAAATGCTTTTTAAAACATAAAACATTTTTAAAACTTTTTTCATTGAAAATAAAATTGAAAAATTATAAAGGAATCTTGAATTTTTTTTAAATTTTTTTAATTTTAAAATATCCTTAAAAACTTATAATTTAATCTTTAAATAATGGAGTGGTTATGATGACGAAAAATTTTGTACATGATGTATACATAAAAAAAATATTCCTTTCATATTTTCGGTAGAATTAAAAAGGGCCTTGATTAGATTATGGAACAAATATTCTTTTTAAACAATTTTATAAAAAAATTAAACATGTTAGAACATTTATTTTAAAAAAATAATGTTATAAAATTTTCTAAAACATTTTTAGAAAACATGTTTTTGGGAGAAAATAGATTTTTGACCGAGGAGAGAAATAAAATCAGATTTTCATAATTTTTTTTCTTAATCATATTAAGTACTAAAGAGTGAAAATTTTTACCATTACATGAAGATATCATGGAAAAAAATGATAATAAGTGTCATTATAGTTCTTGAGAAATGGATCATAAAATTTCATCAATGTAATCATGATCTTAGAAAAACTCATACCATTTTGGTAACTTTGAATCATAATCCCCATGAAAGAATAAAATTACATGAAGATTAAAATATAATTAAAATAGTGATATTAATGATATAAAATTTCAAAGGGAAGTATATAAATCTCATAAAATAATATAGGTGCATAACATAACATGTGTGTCTCAAAGAAGGCAAACCGAGACAAAATTACCTGACCGATTTGGTAACTTTTGAACCGTAAAACCCATGAAAGAGAGATCATAAAATGAATATGTAAATACCCATAAATTTAAGTATAATAATAATAAAATAAATTCATTTTAAGTATATACACCACACAAAATAAATGAGTGGTGAATATGACATAAGTCTCACAGAAATAAAAGTGAGACTATAAACCCCTACCTTAAGTATTGACTTCTTTCATACACATTAAAAACTCTTGTATTATAAATATAAGTTCATTATACATATAAAATATAACCATATTCATATATATATTACCATATATTACTTTATTATGACTTCATATTCATATATATATATTACCATATATTACTTTATTGTGCCGTACACACTAATGATGAACACATATCCCATTTGATGTAAGTGTGTGAATTTTTAGGTAGTAAAATTAACATAAAAAATTGTAAGTATATTTATTATAATTATTTTATTTTATAATCATGTAATAATAATAATTTAAGGGTTATATAAATATATAAAACAAAAGTGTTCGTTGTATAACGTCACCTCTTCTTTGAGAAACTCCTTTTGGTTTGTACCAAAGTACTTTGTTTAATTTATTCCCAAAGTGAGAATTATGTTATGAGAAGAGGGATTTTTTTAAATTGATTTTGGAAGGTTATGGATGATCCTAAAGGCTTTATATGTGTCAATATGAGATGGGGTGAGTTCCCTTTTATAGTGGAGGAGGAGTGACATTCTTATAAATTAAAAAGGTAAACATTATTGGGAGGTCTTACTTACATCATATTCCTATAATAGTGAAAAAATAAGATCCAATATAGGATATGGTCTAAATATGGGTATAAAATGTCTTTTTTACAAGTTTTTAGGTCATTTCCCCTTAATTTTAATGTTTAACCACTAAGTAAACTCATTTTTACCTTAATCACAGTAATTAATTTTAATTACTTTCACTACTATTTTTAGTAAAAAACCAAGTTTAACTTACTATAAATTATAAATTATATTATTTAAAATATTTAATACATTTTGAAAAATTTCAAACACATAAGTGGCATAAATTAATTTCAAATTAACCCCATAGACTGGATGAGACAATGAATTTTTAAAGTGAAGATGTTCAAAATTTTGAAATGTTTTTATATTTAATTTCAACGTAAAATTGATTAAAATAATATATATTGGATTAATATATATATAATTGATCTAAATATACTTTAAAACCAATTAAAAATATAATTTATCTATATAAATAAATTAAAAAAAGTAGATTTCAATTATAATTCAGTATTTTTCACTATTTATCAAAAAATAAAATATTTCTAAAAAATACCAAAAATTCACCCTAAGATAATTTTAACATTATGATTTAAAAAATAAAGATTATTTTTTCAAATATAATTTATAAAAGTTTCCAAATGTAGTTTTAAAATAGGTGTGCCATTAAAAGGTAGTAAAACTGCCTTTTAAAAAAAATATTTTTTTCCTAAAATTGGATTATTCTCATCTCTTATATAAAAACACATAATATGAAAATTAAATAGTATATTTAATAATAATATATATATATATCACTAAAATCATTCATAAAAATTGTTTTTATTAATTTATAAAAATAGTTTTCTAGCAAATGATTTTCTATATTTTCAAATTTGTTTTATTTTCATTTCTAGTTAAGTGGTCAACAAATAATTCATATTGTATACATGTGCAAACCATATTTTCATAATTTAATTAATAATATTTATAACCTCCATTCAAAATTCTAGGTGAAAACTGTAAGAGTATTTTAATAATAATATTAATAGTATATTGTAGTTTAGTAAAACTAGGTTTTGCATGTAACACAAGCTATCGAAGGAACTCAACATTGTGTGTAACACAAGACATACATGGTGTTTTATGTACTATGAGATAATATAAGTGTTGAATGTAGTGAAAAATTAACTTTGTGTTATGTATAAAGCAAGATTAAATTTGTTTAGTGTGAAATTAAATCCATTAAATAATTTTAATTTATTCAAAAAAAATCATAAGAACTCAAGGTGTTACATTCTACCCCCCTTAAATTGAATTTCACCCTAAAAAATTTTCAGAATCATCAAATGTTTAATAATTGAAAGTTCATTTCATAGAAACCCACATATAAAAAATGAATACTAAAACTTCCTTTAAAAAAGAAAAGTTGGAAGCATAACAGTTACCGAAAGTAACTCATTACTAGGTTTCCACATAGGGGAATATAGGTGATAGGTGAATATTTGGACATGAAATAAAAGTGTAAATAATTATATAGAGTGATTGAGGTCATTTATCACAAGTAAGTTAATGATAAATGGATAGTCAAGGGTCTAAAAAACATAAACATGTGATGATCTAAAAGACCATTAATTCATCAGAAATGAAGGTAATAGAATTTTTTCCCTTTTAACAACCATTTTCCTAAATTTGAAGAATTTTCATGAGAATATATACTTACTTGATTTCATTCCATTTAATATTCACAATATTACCCTTTGGTTATTCCTTGATAAACTTACATTTATTACTCTAAGAAGTGAAGGTGAATTTTTTATCCCTGAAGCACTAACATATCATAAGATCTATAGATAGACCGATAAGTAATTTCGTTTATCATTTGGTATCATCCAAACAAAATGGTTGGAATAGTTTATCCAATATACATAAATATTCATATGAAAAAATAACACATTAATCTCTAAAACATTTACCAAAATTCAACATAAACCTTTACATTAATTTTTAACCTTTTGAACCTTCTAAAAGATAAAAATCCAAAACTTAAGAAGGTCACTAAGATTAAAATTGATCCTCCACACATCATAAAGCAGATCGTGATTATCACATAACAAATTTGTGAATAACTTCATCATGTATTCTCTTAAAACATTGTAATTACAAAAATTACCAAAAAACCATATTGAAAAAATATATTATTTTTCATTACTTACATAAAACCTAGATTATTGGATACATTACTTAATCTAAAAATGATGTAAACTTTATTAATCATAACATAAACCACTTTTTCAAAAAATACTTTATATGTATTGAATTCATCAATACTATCCAATTTAATTTATCTATATCAGTCATATTTTTATTCAAGATAAACACAATTTTCTCAACATACAAAACACATTAAGGGTTACCCTCCCTTGATCAAAATATCAACTTTCTATTAAGTCACCTTTTTAGGCCATCAACACCATTCAATATATTTTTGAAAATATTTAATGAAAACATATACTTCATGATTCATATAAAAAAATTATTGAATTAAAATACATGCTCACTTCAATCATCCCACTTCTTTCTCAAACTATTAGCTAGGATTTATCATATTATTCCATAATACCCTTTTATTAAAATATGAAATAAGAATCATGTCTTAACATTCATCAAACTCAATTTATTCATGCTTATAAAATAACTATTATAAAATATTATACCTTTTATATGTCGTTCATGGTCTCTTAATCCTTAGCTGAAAAACCATTAATCATATAAATTTTCTAATTTACTTAATGATATTTCCCCCTTAGACATTGATTTTCATAATGCCCATACTTTTAACACTTAAAACATTCAACTATTGATAATACTTTAAGGAGACCATTATTCCCCTCCACTGTGTTAATTAAACTCTTAATTTTCCTCAGCAATTACATATTCGGTGGCCTTATTCACTACACATAAGACATCTTCTCATTAATTTGAGAAATTATCTTAGGCACCTTTTCCTATATTTTTTACATATAGGAAACCAAATCTTCATTCCTCTATGGTTACCATCACTCGACATCCCAGGGAACTATTTCCTTCTCTTATTTAGTGATTCAGAGAGTTGGTTAAGCTACATATTTTTAATCATGTTCTATGAAAATTGATTAGTCATAATCAAAAAATAATTTACTCAAGTCATCATCCCATTTGTATCCTCATCAGAAAATTTTCCATCAAACTCAATGTTAACCTAGTTCCTTCTAGTTCCCACTATTGACTAAAACCATAAAGCATAATGTGAGAAACACTTACCATAGAATAAAACCCTATAATCCTGAAAAATCACTTATAATATGTCTAAATCATGACACCTAATACTTTAATATATGACACCTTAGGTTTATCCTAGGTTATTAATAGTCATATTCTATTTAAATCCTTCTTGATGGTTCATAAATAGTTTTGTAATTTCCAAATCATATCCCTTGGGTGTGTAAAACCTAGGTTTTCAAAAGGCTTGTTGTCATGAACCAGTTCCAAATAAAGTCTATCTTAATATAGTGTTTTCGAGTTATCACTATGTATATATATTACAGATCCACATCCATTTAAAGTATCTAGATAGGGATACCACTACATAGAAACCACTCTCTTAATCCTTTACCAAAATTCTAGGATATTTTATTATAATTTAAGACTTATCCTTAGATATATACCTATATATATCCTTAGAAATATTCCTAGGGGTCTCACTAAAGTTTTCCCATCCAAGATTCCAAAGGTTGACTAAACCTTTCCTTAGATACCAACTATAAAGACCCAGGATTAACATACATTGACATTACATCATTTTAGACGAATATTCATAACATTACAAAAGTATATGCCCGATGATCTTGATAGTTTATTCTATTTGGAAACATAGAACTTAATCATCTAACTTGGTGAAATATCTTCAATGTTTTCCATGAAGATCATATCATTTAGAACTAATACTTAAAACCATTCTTCATAACCTGGGGAAAGGAAACATAAGAAAGGGTGAGCTCAAATTTTCAATAAGGGTAAATAAAGGATATACTTAAGCATAAAATGAACATAAGGGTATGAGAACATGATAATAATATTGGAAGATCATACCACACATATAAAATATCATAAAAATAAATCATGGAATAAATATTAACAGTTCATAAGAGATTAATCATAAGAAAATGAAAGAATATGAGTCATGACATCATAACATTTGAATAATATATAGAATTGTGGCATAAAAATAAACTAATAACATTGTGAAGATGTGTAAATAGAAATAGGTTCACTAATTAAGTTAAGGACAAGAAATTAGGCCCTAAAATAAACTTTTGGACACGCAACCAGGTCGACACATAACATTGTGAACATGTAATTAGGTTCATGAATAACATTGTGAACATGTAATCAAGTTCATGCATAACATAGTGAACATGTAATAAAGTTCATACATATCATTTTGAACATGTAATTAGGTTCATTCATAACATTTTGAACATGTAATTAGGTTCATGCATAATATTGTGAACATATAATCAGGTTCATGTATAACATTGTGAACATATAATCAGGTTCACACATAACATTTTGAACATGTAATTAGGTTCACACATAGGCAGATATACCTCATGGTAAGGACACACCACCATCCTTAGTGTAAGCCCTTTACACATAGTGGATATGGTTATACTGTATTCCCATAGAATATCAATCTCATTGACTTCTTTGCCATCATTATCTCATGAGATATAAATCTTTACCCAATTCATTGGAGGGAGATATCGGTCCCACACATCACATAACAAAATCATACATACGTATGCCAAAAGATCATAAACAATCATTATATCATAACCCATTAAATGAAATGGGTATCATAAACAAATCATCATATCTTAACCTATGGAAAAGAGATAGGTTTGATAACCATTTTATCAAAGTATAACATGTGAAAAGAAGTAGGTTTAAAAATCATATAACCCGTAGAGGAGAAATGGATGTCCTAAACATCATGACACAAAAACATAAACAATTTAAGAAAGTATCTGAATAGTATTCTTGGATCATATCCCTAATAAAGAATAACTAACATTGATATATGTAATTTTATATGGAAAATAATTTTGAAATATCTTTTAAAAACATTTCTTGAGGAAAATATCCTTTCCTCTTTGATTTTTTTTTAAAACCCAAAACATTTTGAAAACCTTTTTATTTGAAAAATTATAAAGGAATCTTTAATTTTTTTTTGATTTTTTTAAAATATAATTGAAAAATTATAAGTAAATCGTCAATGAATGTAGTGGTCATGATGGCATAGAATTATGTACACGACATATATGTAAAAACAAAGATTCCTTTAATATTGTTGGTAAAATTCAAAGGAGCCTTGATCAGAAGAAAACAAAAAGTGTCATTTTAAAAATATTTTATAAAAAAGGTAAAACATAGGTAAAAATTTATTTTAAAAAAACATGGAAGAATATTATAAAAAACATTATTAGAAAACATGTTTTGTGAGAAAATAGATTTCTGACTGAAGAGAGAAATAAGTTCAGATTTTCTTAAAAACATTTTCTTAATAATATAAAGTACTAAAGATTTAAAAATAGTACCATTACATGAATATATTATGAATAAACAAAGGATAAGAATATTCATGAGAGTTCTTGAGATATGGATCATAATATTTCATCAATAGGGGCATAATTGTAAACAATCCCAATAAACGATGAGATTATTGTAATAAACTCATACCACATTGGTAACTTTCAATCATGATACCCATGAAAGAATAAAATTACATGAACCTTAAAATATAATTAAAGGAAAGAGATTTATTATATAACATGTCAAATAGTAGTATATACACCTCATAAAAGAATGTAGGTGCATAACATAATATGTGTATCAAAGAAGGTAAGTTGAGACAAAATTACCTTACTGAGTGGGTAACTTTTGAACCATAAACCCCATGAAAGAGAGATCATAAAATGGATATGTAAATAACTATAAATTTAAGAATAATAATAATATAATACATTCATGGTAATTATATACCCGACACAAAATAAATTAGTGGTTAATATGGCATAAGTCTCATAAAAATAAAAGTGAGACTTGAAATCCCCTTACCTTAAGTCTTGACTTCCTTCGTACACATTAAAAAATCATATATAATAAATATAAGTTTATTATAAATCTACCATATAAAAATATTAATATATATAATACCATATATTATTTTATTATGATTTTATATTACCCACTTATTAACGATCTTGGGTTAAAGTTATGTTTCGTTTAATAAATTTTTTATTTTTCGTACATGTTTTGACTAGTTATTCTTGATCCTCTTAATTATATAATGATTTAGTTATTTAAAGAATTTAAAAAATAATATAAATATAATATATATTTAGTATATATGTATTTATAATAATCTATAAAATATATAAATAGGAAAATGAAACACACCGTAGGCCGTACGTACGCATGAACATTGTTTCAATTTTCTTATCGTATTGAAATAAATAAACATAAATGATATATATATATATATATTATAATTATAGTAGAATTATTAGTTCATATATAAAACATATTTTTATTAAACCCATACTTAATAAATTCCATGTAAAGTGTGAATGAATCACATCACTTAGAGGAGGCGGTAGTCCACATGTCCACAAAGGATGTTACCATATTCCCACAAAATATAAATCATGAAGGTATGTGTTATAAACTAATTAAAAAAATTATAAATACCTCATAAATATTATATATATCATATAAAAATATTATTTACATCATTATTCCCAACATTTAGAGGCGGTAATGGATGAACAAACAACAATGGTTCGTGAGGTAGTAGTCCGTCGTACACACAAACGATGATTGCGTATCCCATTTGATGGATGCGTATGAAGTTGTAGGTAATAACCTTAACATAAAACAAATATCAGTATATGTTGTATAATAAAGTTATTATATAATCATGTAATAAAGAATAATTTAATGGGTAGAGAAATAAACAAAACAAAAGTTCTTGTTGAAGAACATTACCTCTTCTTCAGGTAACTCCTTTTGGTTTTCACCAAAGGAATTACTTGGTATGATTTATGAACAATTTTATGATTCTAAGATTAGATGAGGGATTTTTGGAGTTTATTTGTTCCTGGTTTGGAAAATCCATAAGTATTGATAGGTTTTAATAAGTGAGGGGGTTGAGGGGCCATTTACAGTGGAGGAGTGAAATTCTTGTAAATACAAAAAGTTAAACACTATCGGGAGATGTTCCTTACATAAAATGCCTACAATAATGAAAACAATTCTATAAAATTTGGTATATGGTCTAAAGTTTATCATAAAATGTATTTTTATAAGTTTATAGCTCATTTTTTACCTTAAGTTTAAATCTTAACCACTAAGTATACTCATTGTTACCTTAATCGCTGTAATTAATTTTAATTTCTTTCACTAATATTTTTGGTCAAAAAATAAGTTGAAATTAATATAAATTATAAATTATTATGATTAAAAATATATAATCCATTTATCCAAATTCAAAACATAGAATTTTCAGAAATTAATTTAAAATTCATCCTACAGACTGAATGAGACAAGGAGTTTTTAAAGTGAAAATGTTCAAAAGTTTAAATTGTTTTTATATTCAATTTCAATGTGAAATTGATTAAAATGAAATAAATTGGATTAATAGATGTATAATTGATCTAAATATAATTAAAAAATAAGTTAAAATATAATTTTTCTATAAATAAATTAAATGAAAAAGTAATTTTCAATTAAAATCCAAAATTTTACTATTCATCCAAAAATGAAATATTTTAAAAAAATACCAAAAAATTAACCTAAGATAATTTTGATGTTACGATTTAAAAAATAAAGTTTAGTTTTTCAAATAAAAATTATAAAAGTTTCAAAATTTAGTTTTAAAATAGGTGCGCCATTAAAAGGTGGTGAAACTAAATTTTAGAAAAATAAATATTTTTATGGATAAAATTAGATTTATTCTTATCTATTGTATAAAAAATAAATAATATGAATGTTAAATAGTTGATTGAATAATATATATATATATATATAGTTAAAATTATTCATTAAAATTGGTTTATTTAATTTATAAAAATATTTTTCCAGCAAATGATTTTCTATATTTTCAAAAGGATTTTATTTTTATTTCTAGTAAATTGGTTACCAAAAAATTCATCTTAATTATATGTGTAAAACATATTTTCATAATTTAATTAATCCTATTCATAACCTTAATTCCAATGTATAGGTGAAAACTATAATAATATTTTATAAACAATATTAACAGTATATTATAGTTTGGTAATACTTGGTCTTACATATAATGCAAGATATCGAAGGAACTTGACAATGTGTGTAACACAAGACATACATAGTGTTGCGTGTACTACAAGATAATATATGTATTGTATGTAGTGCAAGATTAACATGGTTTTGAATATAAAGTAACCTGAACTTGTTATAACATGCAATATAATCCATCAAATAATTTTAATTTATTTGAAAAATAATAATTCATAAAAACATAGATTGTTATAATATTTTTCTTTTGTGGATAAAATTTTTTGTAAGAAAAATTTGTAAACTGATGGGAGTCAGTATAATATTTCCTATCATAATATATAAGGTTTCTAATGGGAGTTGACAAAATTTATATTCACTTATTCATAATTTTGAATTTCTATAGACCCATAAGAGTGGCTATGGTAAGGATATAGGTTCTCACACTGGGGTCAAACCTTATAAATCTCATGTAATTTACTTGATTTACTAATTTTTCATGCATGATTATTTACTAAAATATGATAAGGTAAGGAAATTTAATAGGTTTTTGGGGTTAAGTTTATAAAAATATTTAAACTTATAAAAAGGGAACAAATGATTCAACCCTCATCTCACTTATTATTAGATCCTTTAGAACTTGAAGTGGTATCAGAGGGAAGGTTCTATTATTAAATCCTTATAATGGATATTCTAAATTCCATCAATATTAGAGGAATTCCTACATTTTATGGCCAAAATTATTATTGATTAAAAAATAAGATGATTTTTTTATCTTCTATCTCTTGGATTGGAACTTGTTGATGCCACCAAAATTAGGGTTCCAACTATTGAGAAATATGACCCGATGACTTTTGTTGATAAGATAAATATTGTAATTGATGGAAAATCTAGAAATATATTTCTTCTGTATTTTTATGAAAATGTTTATATGAAGGTTATGGTTCTCAAAAATTTATAGAGCATATGGGAAAAGATATAAAGTATTTTCTAAAGTAATAATAATGTGAAGAAAAAAAAAATCCCACATAGTAAGTTTGACGAAATAAGAATGAGATGAGAAGAAACTATTGATGAATAATTTACCAGATTAAATAAAGTTGTTTGAAATATGATAAATTTTGGAGATTTTTTGGAATATTCTACAATAGTAAAGAAACTTATGCGAAACTTTTTAGAAAATTTTTATTCTAAAATTTACACTTTAGAAGATAAAAATGATTTATCTCTTGATGAATTTCATAATATTATTATTCCATATGAAATGATAAAATCTCCAATTTTAAAAAAGATGACAAAAGATTAAATGTATTTTGAAGATAAATAAAAATTAAAATTCAAGATGTTGAAGATACTGATCCTTGTGATTATGAAGATAAGGAGGATGATGGATTAAATAAAAAAATCATGTCTCTTATCTTCAAGAACTATCAAATAGGAAGAGGAAAGTGTGAAGTAAAACACGCTCTCAATTTTTTAGTGTGGTGGAATCATAAAATTTACTATGAATTTTCCTAAGAATGAGTTTGGGGAATATCAAGATAATTCTCATGAAAAAAATTGATGGAAGAAGTGGAAAAAAAGTTCTAAAGAAGAAAATTCATCCAAAAAATATAAGAAGTTTACTGGGAATATGAGAAGTATTTTGAGTAAGAAAGCTAAATCATACTAAAATAGAAAAAAATATTCAGAGGATGAAATTTCAAAAAAGGTTTGAACATTGATTTAAAAATTTGAGAAAATATAATACTCCTCAAATAGTTATGAAGAAAAAGGAAACGAATATTATAGAGAATATTGGCTTATAATATAACTTGTTGTATGTCTTGAGAATAATAGATATCTCAAGAAAGAAATCAAAATGATAAATAAAGTCAGTAGAAAAGTCACTAAAGGTGAAAAATATATTTTTATGAAATAATAAGAATACATCTTAGAGATATTAAGTTACAAACTTAGAATCACTGAATAGGGAAATATGGTTGAATATTTTAGTATAAAGTTGGAAACTAAGGATAAATAAGTTAACAAGTTTCAATAAAAACTTCTTAGGTACAAAAGTACCTTGAGGAAGATGAATTAGAACTTCAAAAAGTCTTGGAAGTAAAATAAAAGACTTCTAAATTTGTTGAGAAATCATAGATCTAGAATAAGGTAAAATCCAAAACCCCCAAAAATAAAGTTTCATATATATTTCAAACATTTTAGATGATAAGAAAAGTTATGGGAAATTTGGATTGGGAAGGTATGTGAGAAACCTATCACATATACAAAAGTTGAAAACTACCTTAATTGGAAAGTTGGTCCACACCCAGAGTATGTTTAAGTAGGAAGAAGTTATCAACCTCAATAAAGTTTCCACAGAGAAAGATCTTACTTTAATATAAAATAAAGATTTGATAGTTTTTTTTTGTGTTGTTGAATCTATGTGCATAAGGATTATAATTGTTGGTATAATTTTTCACTTATTGGAAGAAGGTTTGAATAAATAGAAAGTAGTAGGGAAATAATAATGAATAACTTTCATAACCCATATAAAGTTAGAAAAGAAAATTCTCAAGATGTTAGAAAATTATAAAAAAAAATTCAATTTGAATGTCTGGATAAAGTTTGTGGAAGATGTGACCCGGCTGGTCATCATGACAAAAGATATATAAATTTCCTTCAAGAATAAGTTTCTTATGGTATAAAAGAAAAGCAATTTGGAAAGAATAAAGTTGGGGTAATATATTTTGTTGTTAATACATCTTTGAAAGAAAGTAAAAGAAACAAACCATAGATAATTGATAGTGGTTGTTCTTTACACATTAAAGGTGATATAAAAATCATGAAACATGTTTAAAAACATGATGGTGGAGTAGTTAATTTTGGAAATGATATTACCTTAAAAATTATAATAATAGGAACTGTTGAGATAGAACCTTAGAAACTAAAAAAAAATAAGTTCTATTTGTTGATGGAATCAAACATAACTTACTAAGTGCAAGTCAACTTTGTGATGATGGAAAAGAAGTTGTTTTTAGAAAATATTCTTATATCATCAAGAGTATTAAAGATGTAAATTTTTTGAGCAGTGGAGAAAGAACCATCGAAAATATTTTTCAGATTAGATAACTTAATAACTCAGGTTATCTAAGTGTTGAAGATGAGAAAAAGTTGTGGTACAAGAGACTTGGACACCTTGGGTAGAAAATTATGAACAAACTCTCTAAAGTTGATAATGTACAAAATTTTCCATAATTGAAAATAAAATAAGAACATGTTTGTGTAACTTGTCATAAAAGGAAGGTGACAAATAAAATTCACAAGAAAGTTGAGATTCAGTCTATTAGACCTCTTGAACTTATCATTGGATATTGAAATATTCATATTCTTTATAAAATATGTTGAAATAGAAATATGGATTTACATAAAGAATTTGAGAACATATAATGGTATAGAATTCACATGAAATAATTTTGAATCTTATTTGAGAATTCATGGAATCAAACATCATAATAGTGCTATATATACCCCATAATAAAATGGAGTAGTAGAAAGGAAGAATATAAATTTGGTTCAAATGGGAAGAATCATGTTAGAAAAATAAAATATTTCAAAGTTCTTTTGTAGAGAACCTATTAGTACTGCTGTACATGTTTAGAAAAAATGTTTGTTGAGACCATAATCCAAAATTTCTTCCTACAAAAAATGGTATAACAAAAAAACTTCATTGAAATACTTAAAGGTTTTTGGAAGTCCCTATTTTCTAAAAAAAAATTTGAATCTTGGAAAGTTTGATGAGAAATATGAAAAAATAATTTTCATGGGATACTCAACCAATGGAAGAAGTAACAAATGTTGGGTCAAACATTTACAAAATTTAGTAGAATCATATGATGTTATGGTTATTGAAAATAAAAAATCCTTAGAAAAAGTTGTTAGGAATGCTGGGGAGGATAAACTAAAAGTTTATAACGAAAGTGAGAGTGATTAAAAATAGACTCATAAAGACTTAAAATAATAGTGTGATGAGTAAAGTGAAAATGGAAGAGAAACTTTGAAATTTACTACTTTACAAAAACATTTTGAATTTGGAAACATTATTGGGAATCATAAGGCTTTAGTTTAATTCAGAAGAAAGTTGAGATTAGAAAATAAAACTTCACATATATAAAAAGTTAAACCAAATTCAGTTTCAAAATATATTCAACACAAATAATGGGTGGATACTATTAATGAAGAGTTGGATCATATTTAGAAAAATGAAACACGTGAACTTGTTCCACAAATAACAAATAAACATGTTATCGAAAAAAACATATTTAGAGGAAAAAATTGAATGAAAATGGAGAAGTTTTAAGAAACAAAGTAAGAATTATTTTTGAAGGCTATGAAAAGGTGGAAGGTGTGGATTTTAAAGCAACGTTTCCCCATTTTGAAGATTAGACTCTATCATTTTGTTTCTTGCAGTGGCTGCACATCAAAATTGAAAAGTTTATTAGATGGATGTCAAGTCATATTTTATAAATTGAGAGATTAAGGAAAAAGTTTACATTGAACAACCTTATGGGTTTCTACATGATAAAGATGAAATAAAAGTTTTTATATTAAAGAAAGATTTGTATGGGTTGAAAAAATCCCCACCAGAATATTATTCAAAACTTGATAGTTGTTTGAGAATGTTGAATATTTATAAAGGAAAGGTTGATAGTAACATGTATATGAAATAAGTTAACTTCAACACACTAATTTTTATTATGTATATGGATGATATAATTTTTTCTATGGACGAAAACAAAGTTTTTAAATAATTTTAATAGAAAATGAAGAAGAATTTTGAAATGTAAATTTTGGGAGAATTAACTTTATTCTTTGGATTACAAGTTCAAAAAAAGGAAAAGTACGTTTTCTTATCTTAAGAAAATTATGCTAGGGAATTGTTAAAGAAGTTTGGGATGGAAGAATTCAAAGAATTTTCTACTCATATTTGAGTGAGAAAAAATTTGAGTAAAGTTGAATCTAGAAAAAGTGTGAACCAGAAATTATTCTGGAATATTATGGGAAGTTTACTTTATCTCACAACCTCAATAACTGCTATTTTTTATGTAACGACCTAAAATATTATAAATAAAATTCCATTTTCTGAATTATTTAAATGTATTATAATGTATTATGGTTATAGAAAACACATGTAATATTTTGGGTTTATCCTATAAGATTTAATTGACCATTAATAATTACCATTGATAATATATCCATTGAACAATGATCACATGATTATTATAAATAGAGGGTTTTGAAAAATCCCATTGTTATAGACAAAGGAAGTGATGGCCTCAATCAGTTGGATCGTACCATATGGATCCCATTTATTAGAGCTTCTAAGAGAGATAACAACTTTAGGATTTTCCTTTGACCAATCCCAAGCTAAGATCCAACAACTTAAGCATGAACGAAATATTTATGGGATAATTTTAAACCCATTGAGATAACTACCCAAACCATGTTCTCCAAACAACCCCATGAAAGTAAAAACATTGCACAACTTAATATTGGGGAATATTATGGTGTATTAAAGGGATATGCATCAATACCCTAGAAATATGAATATTATTTTTTTATAGAATAATGTATATATTTTTATTCTATTATTGTTACATTATAAATGATTTATATTGATAGTATTTTTTGGTAAAATTAAAATTCAATTAAGGAATTTATTTTGATGAATTAATGGATTTTTGAAATAAATAATATTTTTTTAAATTATTATTATTAAGTAATTTTTATTAAATATAATTGATCATATAATTTCTATGAATTCAAATGCAATTTTTATAAGGGTTAGAAATATGTTATTGTCAAAAAAACCCATCATTTTCAATAAATATAGGTTATTATTTTAAAAGTGAAAATTCACATATTTAGAAAATTATTTATATAAAATGAATTTTATTTTTGGAATAATAATGTTGAAGTTATCCAACGGTAAAATTTTCATAATTTTTTGAGATAGTCAAATTTTCGTGTAAAAATTAAATATCGTATAAATATAATTTGTGTTTTATGACATCACAATGAACCAAAAGTAACATAATAAGTAATATAAATGGGATAAATGACAAAATATATATTTTTTATTTTAAAATAATTTGATTTTAAGTTTATTTGATTTATTTTGTAAAGCCATTATGAATCCTCCAAGACTTATAATATATTCTATGATTTTAAAATCATTTCATTAAGACTGTGGCGCACCTCCACATCACAAAGGATATTATGTTAATAAGTTCAGTCCTTGTAATTATAAATTAATTTAAACCAATACAGTTTTAAAGAAACCATGGTAAAAAACTATGTTATGGTTTTTGGTTTTGGATATTTTATTATGTAGAGTGCAAAACCTAAATAATAAAGAAATCCCCCACCTTTATTATATTAACCCACCCAATATCCCATTTATCTTCACTCAGAATACTTGGAGAACATTCCAAATCTCCCCTACATTACCTAGAATCCTCCAAAGTCACTCCCAATCTCTCAATAACTCCTTCCCAATCCTTTGGAATCACACATTCAAGTAAGGGAACCTCGTTTTCCACTCTCCTCTTTTATCAAGGACTCCTTTTATGTTATATATTTTACTTTTCATTTTCTTATGATGGGATATGATATTTAATATTGCCATTACTTTCCATTTTATTTATAAATGATGAGATCTTCCTTTTACTCTCATAAATCCTCCCATGATCCTTTATGCACACCTATTACCGTACCAAAATTTCATAAGGATTCTTTTCTCTTTTCATGTTTCCTCATTAACTTATGCCTTTTATTTATAAATTTATATTTTTGGTATATGATTTTACATGTCCCTATTACTACCAATTTTATGTCCAAATAATGAGAGACCCCTTTATCTCTCTTCAACTGTTTTTATGAATTTTTTAAGTAATGTTGTTATGCTGTCGAAATTTCACCGTGATTTACCATACCAAAATAATTATGTAGTTAATTCCATAATGTTTTCTCTATCAAGTGTATTCACCTTTATAAACATATACTTATTTATTTAGGAATTAATTGTATTTATTCCATATTACTTACTTGTGGAATAAATTATGACGTTGAATGAATCCATGTTGTATGATCTATGTGGAAAACTTTAGCTTGAGAATGAAATGATTATAATGCCAGATAGCGCTCCCATGCATTGGATAATGTTTAGTATCCTGATATGTCATGATGGTAAAGGGGTCTACCTTTTTACTTTATGGTACCTCTTCTACCATAAAGTCTTGGTGGTTTAAACTTGAATTATGTTTATGATTTAGTGTTTTAAGTTGTTTCCATATTCCCCATGTCCTGATTATCATGCTATATCATGCATTATTATTCATGTTACTTTTATTCCTTATTGATATTCCTACTTTCTAACATGTATCTCCTTATTCAATATTTATTACCTTACTAGGATTTATAGCTCACCCATTTCTTATTTTTCCCTAGGTTATTCCATCAAATTTTAAGTACGAAGGAATATTATGAACTTGTGAAGGAGGTTTTCAATAAAGATGATATATTTCATATTTTAAGTTGTTATGTAATGTACCTAATTCACAAATACACTATAATTAACAATCCGTTTGGTTGTATTAAGTGTAATATTATGTAATAAATCACATATTAAAGTGTAATAAAGAGAAAGGTTGTTATAGTTGGTATCATAGCAAAAGTGTAGTTATTTTTGGGATTATGATTTGAAAAATATAGGGAAATCCTTATTGATGAGATGAAGTATAAGAAAAATCACTAAATTTTGGTTATTATATATTTATTGGTTTATCAAGAAAATACATCCCTATTTAGATACTACAAGTGGATGTGGTTTTGGCACATATGTACCTGGGAGTAACAAATCTGATAAGATGTTCCTGGCCTGACTCAGGGTAACTTGGTACACGAAAATGGTCCTTATTACACACATGGTTTGACACACCCGAGAAATATTATTTGGTAAATTCATAATCTCATTATGATCCATTATTAAGGGAACACAAAAAATTCCCATAAGAATACATGTTAGGAAATAGATCATGGATAACATACATTAAATCTTATAAATTCATTAGTAAGTAAATAAATGTAACTTATAAGTTATACATTTATTTTAATTGGATTCCAATTTATGTGTTTAATAGTTTAAAAATATTCATCCATAATTTTCCCATTATTCTAGCTAATTGTTGGAAATAGTAGGAATCAAGTAAACAATCAATGTGATGAGAAATGTAATGACTGCCCCAAAGATATTCCAAACCCAATGGGAGCAAGAATCACAAAATTCATAATGATACTATCTTAGTTGAATCTAGTTATAAATATAATCCTAGATTAGTATGAGATTCAAAACCCCCGTAAGAGAGAACAATATGAAATATAGAGATTTATGTGACAAAGGCCTCCTACTTTAAATGGATCATCTGATCCCTTAATCACAGAAAAATTGATCAACTCCATGGATAAGATCTTATAAATCATTTAATGTTCCAAAAAATAGAATTTTCTCTTGTATGTTTATCATATGGAAGATAATATGATCATTGGTGGACATTGATGAAGAATACGAAGCCATAGGAAAATATCGAGGTGATGGAGTGGAAGGAATTCCAACATTTTTTTCGATAAATATTTTAATCGCACTCTCCATATTAAAATGGAAAGATATTTCCTTTCCATCAAGTAATAGGATGACAAATATATTGGATATTATGGTTCAAACTTGACAATACTTTCACGATATGCCTCCAGTTTTGTCATTATCCCCAAATGAAAGGTTTACCAATTCTTTAGTGGGATAAAGCCTAGTCTATGAAAATCACTAGAAATCTGGGACTTTAATAACTATGAAGAAATTGTCCAATGTTCCCTGAAAGTTAAAATGGAGATCAGATAATCTCAAGGGAATCATGGGGATAATAATCAAAAAGTAGAGTTTAATTCTGGCAGTCTGATGGAGAAATGTAATGGTGGATAGAAATTCCAACATCCCACTTGTCAAAGGTGTAGAAATAAGCACCAAAAAAATTGCCTAAAGGGGATGAAAAATGATTTAGGTGTGGGAAGGAAGGAAACTTAGCTAATGTCTATATATAAGAGAAACTAGTTAATACAACAGAGGAAAGTAATGCTCCAGTAAACCCTTAATGCATTGTTCGTTGCTATAACTGCAAAGAACTAGGGAGCTTTTTAAATCAATTCCCTAAGACAAGGGTTTTTAGAGACAACCAAAAACCTCTAAAACAACAAGGGTGATATTTTTCCATCACTACCACTAAAGTGAATATCGACAATGAAATAGTGACTGGTATGATATTTATTCATTTAAGAATAGTGAATGTACTTTTTTGATTCTGTTTATATGCATTTCTTCATATCATGAAAGTTTAGTAAAACTATTCAAACACAACCAAAAAGAATAGAAGAAGAGATGTTGGTAAAAATAGAAAATCGGGCAATTATTATATCTCAAGTATATAACTCATCCCTTATCAAAATTTGTGGGTTGAACTTCCCATCGAATATTTTCATACTCCCTTTATTGGAATTTTATGCAATTTGAGGTATGGATTTTTTTCCCTATATAGAGCCAATATAAATTCCTGTGATACAGAAATCACTCTCCGTATTTCGTATTGACCCCCTATTTTGTAAAATTGCAAGTAGGATGATGAATTTTATTCAACAACATCATCTCAAGAATGGATATTATTTCCCTATGAGCAAGCGTATCTAGCTCAAATGATTTATTCTAATGAAATAACCATCCTCAAAGACATGCCTATTGTGAGGAAATATGATGATCTGTTTTACAAGGAATTTCCTGGTCTTCCTTTTAGCTAAGAGGTTGAATTTTGAATCGAGATTTTACGTAGAGAATTTCCATTATCCATGAATCCATATAGAATGGATGTTGTGAAACTTGAGAAGTTGAATAAACAACCATAGTAGAATCTGGATAAAGTATTCATACGCCCAAGTAATTCTCCATGGGGTGCACCATTCCTCTTCATCAAGAATAAGGATGGGTCAATGCGCCTTTGTATTGATTATCATGAGCTCAACAAGATCACAATAAAGAACAATTATCCCCTACCACTGGTTGATGACTTGTTCTATTAGATACATGGAGCACAATACTTCTCCAAGGATATTCAGTTGGGATATTATCAAGTAAGGGTGATGAAGGAAGATATCCCTAAGATGACTTTTTGTATAAGGTATGGGCACTATGAGTTTATAGTGATTCCATTAAGACTCACTAATGCTCCAAAAATATTTATGGAATTGATGAATAAAGTATTTAAATATTACATAGAAAAATTTGTAGTATTGTTCATAGATTATATTCTAATATACCACAAAATTAATTAGGATCATGAGGAGCATTTTAATACCATGCTAAAGACCTTACGAAAGGATAAAATTTATTCTAAGTACAAAAAATGTGAGTTTTGGTTGAAGGAAGCCTATTTATTTGGCCATATCATCAGAAGCAATGGGATATTTTTGGATCCTTCATAAAATAAATAAATTTAATGATGGTTGAGTCCAACATCTATGATAGATATCTGTATTTTCCTTAGGTTACCTGTGTATTATCAATGATTTGTGAGAAATTTCTCACAATTTTCAAACCCGCTTATCAATGAAAAGGAGGATTATTGCTGTCCTTGTAATCACACTACCCACAAGTGGAGGTATTTTCATGGTATTCAACAATGTTTCAAAGAAGGTATTGGGTTGTGTGTTGATGTAAAATGACAAATTCATTTCCTATGTGTCAAGTCCATTGAAAGTTCCTGAGAAGAACAACCCAATGCATGATTTGGAGTTGGTAGTTGTGATTTTTGCATTGAAAATATGAAGAAATTATATCTATGGGGAGACGTGTGAAATATATACTGATCAAAAGAACCTAATATATATATTCACATAGAAAAAGATTAATTTGTGCCAACGAAGATGGTTAGATATCATCAAGGATTATGACCGCTAAATACAGTACGGTAAATCAAATAAGGTTGAAAATTCACTAAGTATAAAGAACCCAACAATTCTACCATTGATGAGAATTGAGAAGGATCCGATCTTCTTGAATTTGAATAGGATAGATATGGTAATCATAAAGAAAGGAACAACATCAATCCTTTCACAAATGATTACTCAACCATCACTTTTGAAAAGGTTAAAGGATGCTCAAAGAAATGATGTGGGAATTCATAATAAATTGAAAACTATACAGAAATTGAAACCCTTATAGTTTAGTGTTAATGAGGAAGGAATTATGAGATTTGGGTCAAGACTATGTGTTTTATCAAATATTTAGTTAAATAAGGAACTGTGGATGATGCACATAGTTCTATTTTATCATTTCACCTAGGAATCACAAAGATGTTTCAAGATCTCTATGAGTTCTATTGGAGGGACAATATGAAGAGAGATATTATTGAATATATATAAAAGTTCCTAGTATTACAGTAAGTGAAGGATGAAATGTATAATTCTAAGGGGATGATGCGACTATTACCCATACCAACATGAAAATAAGAGAATATCACCATGGAGTGTTTCAACAAACATCTGAAAACATCTAGGGTAAATAATGAAATATGGGTTGTTGTGGATTGTCTTACAAATACAACTCATTTTATTGAAATTTAAGAGGAATTATCATTGGATTAACTAAAAAAGATATACATTAGAGAAGTGGTAAGGTTTCATGGAGTACCATAATCAATTATATCCAATCGAGATCTGAGATTCACATCTAAGTTCTAGAAAAGTCTATAACATGATCTAAACATTGATATGAACTTAAATATGACCTATTATCCTCAAAATGATATCTATTTGGAGTAAAATATTCAGACACTGGAAGACATGTTGTGAGAATGTTCTATGGACTTCAAGGGAGGATGGGACCAACATCTTATTTTGGTTTAGTTATCTTATAAAAATAGTTTCCACTCAAGAATCCAAATGGATCCCTATGAAGACCTTTATGGGAAGAGGTGTAGAACACCTGTATATTGGGCTGAAGTTGTGGAAAAAAACTTATAGGTCCTGAAATGGTATATAAAATGGTAGAGAAGGTTAAGATCATTCAGCATCACGTCAAAGCTGCTCAGAGTCGACAAAAAAGCTATGTTGAGAATCATCAATGAGACCTAGCATTTGATGTTGGAGGCATAGTTTTCCTCTGCATATCTCCATGGAAGAGAGTGTTGAGATTTGGGAAGATGGTAAATATTAGTCCATGGTACATCGTCCCTTTTGAGATACTTGATCACATCAGAGTGGTGTCTTATCGACTAGAACTCCCACCAAACCTATCTCAAGTACATAATGTATTCCATGTATCCCTCTTGAAAAATTACATACCAGACCCCCAAATATACTCAATACAGTGGTGGTACCATTGGATAATGATATTTTCTATGAAGAGATATCAGAGAAGATATTAGATCATCGATAAAAAGTTCTACGAAATAAGAAAATTCACATTGTCAAAGTGTTGTGGAGAAAGAAAAAGTTTTAAGAAGCAATGTGGGAACCAGAGGAGGAAATGAAGAAGAGTTACCCTCATATTTTTATTGTAGGAAAATAAAAATTCAAGGGAAAAATTTCTTAAGGGGGAATATTGTAATGACCCAAACTATTATAAATAAAATTATCTCTTTTTTGAATTATTTAAATGTATTATTATGTAATATAGTTATTGAAAACAAATGAACTCATTTGGTTTTATCCTATTATATTTATTTGACCATTAAGAATCCTTACCATTTATAATATCTCTATCAAACAATGATCACATGATTAATATAAATATAAGGTCTTGATAAATCCAATTATCATAGACAAAGGAAGTGATGACCTCAACCAAGAGGATCATACCACAGAAATAACATTTATCAAAGCTTACAAGGGATATAGAATCTTTGGAATTTTACCTTGATCAAACCCAAGATAATATACAACAACTTAAGTATGATTGAAACTATTTACTAGAGAAGATTAAGCACATTGAGATCACAACCCAAATCATGTTTGCCGAACCACCCCATGAAAGTCCAACCATCACACACCTTACTATTAGAGAATATAATAGTGTATTAAAGGGATATGTAGCAAGACCCTAGAAATATTAATATTGTTTTTTATAGAATAATGAATATATTTTCATCTTATTATTGTTACTTTATAAATTATTTATGTTGATTGTATTTTTTGAGTAATATTCAAATTTAATTAAGGAATTTATTTTGATGAATTTATGGATTTTTGAAATAAATAATTTTTTATTAAATTATTATTATCAAATAATTTTTATTAAATATAAATAATTATATAATTTTTATGAAGTCAAATGTAATTCTTATAAGGGTTTGAAAATTGTTATTATCAAAAAACTAGTCATTTTCAATAAATGTTAGTTATTATATTAAAAGTTTAAATTCATATATTTATAATATTATTTAGATGAAATTAATATTATTTTTTGAATCAGAATATCAAAATTATCCAATGGTTAATTTTTCATAATTTTATGAGATAATTGAATTTTCATGTAACAATTAAATTCCGTATAAATATAATTTTTGTTTTATGACATAAAAATGACCAAAAAGTGATGTAATAAGTAATATAATTGGGATCCATGACCCATTATATATTTTTTTAATTTAAAATAACATGATTTTATGTTTATTTGATTTATTTTTTAAATCCATTATGAATCCTCCAAGACTTATAATATATTTTATGATTTTGAAATCATTTCTTTTAAGAGTGTGACTTACCTCCACATCACCAAGGGTAGTATTTTTATAAGTTAGGACCTTCGACTAATACAATAATGTAAACCAATATCTTTTGTTAGAAACCATGGGAAAAACATTGTATATTTTGTGGTTTTGGATATTTTATTATGTAGAGTCCAAAACCTACATAATAAACAAATCCACCTCTTTTCTTATATAAACCCACTCAAGATGCCATTTATCTTCACTAAAAATCCTTGTATCACATAAAAACTCTTCCCTTAACTCCCTGAGTCCTCCCAAGTCACGCTCAATCTCTCAAGAAGTCCTTCCCAAGCCTTTGGAACCACACATTCAAGTAAGGGAACCTTATATTCCACTCTTCTATTTTATCAAGAACTCCTTTTATGTTATATATTTTAATTTTCATTTGGTTTTGATAGGATATGATGTTACATATTAACATTACTATACATTTGATTTATAAATTATTATATCTTCCTTTCACTCTCATTAATCCTCCCATGATCCTCTTTGTACACCCGTTATCATGCCAAAATTTCATAAGGATTCTTTTCTCTATTCATGTTTCCTCATTAACTTATGAATTATATTTACAAATTTATAATGTTGGGATATGATTTTATATGTACCTATAACTACCATTTGATGTAAAAATAATGAGAGACCCCTTTCTCTCTCCTCAACTATTTTATGAATTTTTTAAGTAACATTGTTATGTTACCGAAATTTCATCATGATTTTCCATGTGAAAATAATTGTGTAGTGAATACCATACCCATTTTTCTATCAAGGGTATTCATATTTATACACATATAATTATTGATTGGGGACTTACATGTATGTATTCCACAATCCTTGATCATGGAATAAATTATGATGTTGAATGAATCCGTGTTGTATGATCTATGTTGAACACTTAAGCATGAGAATGAAATGATTATTATGGATGCACCCAAATAGCAATCCAATGTATTGGGTAATATTTATTATCATGATATGTCTTGTTTGGATAGGGGTGTCCCCGATTCCTTTATTGAAATTTTTCCACCATGAATTCTTGGCGATTTATCCTTGGCTTGTGTTTATGATTTAGCGTTTTAAGTTGTTTCCACATTCCCCATGTTATAATTATCATGCTATATCATGAATTATTATTCATGTTCCTTTTATTCCTCATTAATATTACTATTTTCAAATATGTGTCTCATTATTCCATTTTTATTCTATTTCTAGGTTTTATATCTCACCCCTTTCTTATTTTTCCCCCAGGTTATCCCATGCAGTTTTAAGTACAAAGGAATATTATGAATATGTTATGGAGGTTTTCAATAAAGATGATGTATTTAATGTTTTAATTTGTTATGTAATGTACCTAATTAAAAAATAAACTATACTTAATGATCATTTGGTTGGTATTGAGTGTAATTTTATGTAATAAATCATGTATTAGAGTGTAATAAAGAGTAGGGTTGTTATAGTTTATGTTGTGACTTTTTGTGTCGGATATAGAGTGAACCAAAAGAGTCTCAAATGTTGGGAGTTAAGAGAATACTATGATATGTTAAAGGAATAAATTCTTATGGGATGATTTATAAAATAAGTTTTGATATTTACTTAAATTGTTTTACAGATCTTTATTGGTCCATACATTGTAATGATATAAAACCAACTTTAGGAGGAAAATTTTACTTGGGATAATGTTGTGTGAGTTGGAATAGTAAGAAACAAAGTTCATTAACTTTGAGCATAGTGGAATCCGAATATGTTGCTACTGCACAGTCTTGTACTCAAATTTAGTGGATGAAATTTTAGTTAGAATAATTGAAAGTTAAAATTTTCAAACCATTGACAATAATTTGTGATAATCAGAATGCAATTGATATTTCCAAAAATCATATCCAACATTCAAGATCAAAGAAGATTGATATAAATATTCTCTTTATTAAAGAGAAATTTTTTGTTGGTGATGTTGTGATGGAATTTGTTTCAAATAAATATAAAATTGATGATGTTTTCAAAAAATAAATTTTAGCATAAAGATTTCTATATTTGAGGCTACAACTTCATGTTCAGCCCCATCCAATTAATTCCTAAATATCATAAGGAAGTTTGCCATCGTACTTTGTATTATGTTGACAAAGGGGGAGAGAAAGTAAAAACTTTTAAATTTGTAATAATTTATTAATTATCTTTATTTTATGAATATGAAGCTATGGTTACCAGATAATAGGGGAAATAACAATATAGGGAGTTAGATAAAGAAAAGTGAGATAGATAAAAGTAAGGGGGATTTATCTTAACATGGCCCAAAATTTTCTTGTCACCTAAGGATGGAATTCCTTCAAAAACATTACCTTTTCCATTAGTGTAGTGTCAAGACACTCTCTTTTAAGAAAGTATGTGTTTTTTTAAAAGAAAAAAAACTTGAGTTGTTTACAAAATTTGAGTTGTAAAAAATTTCTAAGATTTTAAAAATTTGTTAATAAATGTATTTGAAAAATATAAAGGAGGGATTAAATAACTGGTGTTTTTTAAAATGTTTTGTATTTTTCAACAAACAATATATTTGTAAAATAATGTTCTTTAAAATCATATGAATGTTTATAAATGTTCAAACCCATATACAAAGAGGTAGACATGTTTTTGTTTCTGAGAAAGTTAACTTCTGGATGTAGTGCATCATACCGAATAGCACTAGACACAGAAGTTTTTAGAAAGATAAAGTTGTTGATCAGATGCATCATCGATCTCAGATCCATAAGCATGAAGTTCAATATTCATTAGACACAATGTTAGTTAAAAATTAAGAAGTTTATAAGTGAGGAAGTTAGAATGATACTGAAAATAATGAAGGAAAATAGTGAAGTCATGAGGTATAAAGTTTTTTAATTTATAACCTTAAGTCAGATGAGGATTTTACGATCATGGAGTTCTCATAAATCATGATAAATTATCTTGATAAAATGAATTGAAGAATAGAGGATGTTGAATTTCATTGTAAAGACCGTATCAGCTCTAGAAGTTATGAAAACAGAATCCTTGACACCAATCAACATATCTATAAGTACCAACACAAAAGTTTTCAGAATTCTAAATGAGTTATAGATAATGAGGTTTGAATAATTTCAATGTTTTTGAGTGGAGTCATCATCAGATACAGATCCATCGTAATGGGAAGTACGTCATAATGAAAAAATAAATTAGACTGAGATGAGGAAGATCTATCAGATCAGTAATAGGCACCAATATATTAGAAAGATGCCTCACATTGATAGTACATCAGATGGAGAACATCAGAGTAATTAGATTTTCTGATGTTGATCCATCATAAAGAGACCAGTTATGAAAATGTGAAGATTCTAAAAGAGTTGTGTTTACTTGAGAAGAGACAAAGGGAGAGTTCAAGTATAAAATTATATGATATATTAATACTGATTCATCAGATACATTTTCACACCGATAAGTCATCTGTTGAGAAGTTCTTCATAATGATAGGGTGTTTGAAAATGTGAGAAGTTTTGAGTTATTAGAGGTATTTTAAGTCTTTATAAGCTGTAACAATGTTTTTATCCTTTTTCAATTACATTAGAGCTTCAAAGTGAACAATGAGAAATTGTTTTTGTTCTTCATTTTGGGTTAAGAAGAAATGATAAAAATCCTAGATAGTGAATATATTATGCATTGGATGATATTCTTATAAGAAAACCCATCAGATGCAGTTTCTATAATAAATCCCATAGGAATTATTTTGAGGCAGAAAGATCTATCAGAGTCACATAATGAAATGTAATCAGAACCTCCTAACGGACTAATAAAAGATAGTAAGTTCGAGAAGGTTGATTTTTGAGAAGACTTGAGAAGATTCATGAAGTTTTTGAGAATTCACTAGAAGATATGATAAAATTTTGAAGTGGTTAAATATGGAGCTTAAATGAATGCGAAATTTAGAGTTTTATGAATTTGAGTAAGCGGGAAAAGTTTTTTGGTTTCCCACCTTTACCATTTTGGGACTCCTAAAATATATGCAGAGTATATTCATACTTTTCACCCATTCATGTGTAAAAAATGCGGAGCACTACAGATATTGAGCCAGAGTTTCTTTTCGAATAGAGATCAGGTATGAAGATCAGACTATTGAGTGTTTTTTTCCAGAATAAGATGACCAGACTAAGGAAGATTGATCTGAGTAGTTGAGAAGAATTTGAGAAGTGAAATTTTAGAAAGGGCTCATCATACTAAGTCTATAGAACTGATTTTATTATATTGAGGTAATCATACCTAGGGATATTAGACTGAGATTCTGTACAGAGTTTTATAGAGTAAAAGATTTTGTGATCTTTTTCTTCTATGGATAAAATTGTTTATAAGAAAATATTGTAAATTTTTGGGAGTTAGTATAATCTTTCCTATCGGGGTATAGAAGGAATCTAATGGGATTTAAAACACGTTGTATTCACTTATTCATAGTTGGTAAATTTTCATAGACCCTCGAGAGTGGCTATAGAAAGGATATAGGCTTTCATAGTGAGGTCAAACCGTGTAAATATTATTTGATTTACTTAATTTCATACTTTTTAATGAATGAGTATTTAATTAATATGTTAATGTAATAAACATTTACATGTTGTAGGGGTTAATATTCTGAAATCACTGAAAGTTATAAAAAATGAAAAACTGATTCAACCCCCCTTTCTCAGTTATTATTCAATCTTTTGGAACTTCAAAAACATATTTCATCAATATAAATTTGAACGATGATGAAATTTTTAGAAACTTATTTTATAAAAAGTGTTGGATCCATATCTCCCTTAACAAAAATGTTTTTTAAAAAATCTAGTCCATCTGTCATGACATGCTCTAGATACTTATTTGAGTTCATAAAGTTCCTTAGTAATATTAAATACATGTTCTGTAAATTTTTTATTTTAAAAAACCAGGGGTTTTTTTACATAAACTTCCTTATGAACCTATGTATTAAGAAAAGAACACTTTATATTCATTTGAAAAAGTTTGAAGTTAATAAATTATGTGTATGCTAGAATAATACTAATATATTAATTTATTATAACTAGAGCATAAGTTTCCTTATAATCTACACCTTCTTGATGATTATAACCCATTGAAAAAAGTCTAAATTTATTTCTCACTATAATTCAATTTTCATTACACTAATTCTAGAAAACCCATTTTCACAAATTATAGAAGTATATTTTGTTCATTCAACCAAATACCAAACTAGATTCCTTTCGAATTCATTGAGTTCATCTTCTATCGATTGTATCTAATCTTTATAACTAAAGATTCATCAAAAGTTTTAGGTTAAAATTGTGATAAAAATGCATAATATTTAAATTCAATTCTTAAGGAACTTATAGTTATTACATGTTGATTTACATCCCCATTGATGTTATCATTATGATGATTCCTATGTATCAAACATTTTCTCAGGTTTATAAAAATTTGTTCTTCACCAAAAGGTTGAAATTATTTTTGAGGAAAAACTTCATAAAAATAGTCTTCAGTTGGTCTATCATGAGAAGAACCTTCCAATATTGGTTGAAAATTAGTTTTTGAAATAACATTTGAAGATTTAGGTTGAGGTTTTACTAAAACAAAAGGATTTGTTTCCTCAAATTTAACACGTACTATTTCCTCAACATTACTTGTATTTTTATTAAAAACTATATAGGCCTTACTAGTTGTAGAATAACCTAAAAATATTAATTCATTGGATTTTGAAGAAAACTTATGTAAATTATCTTTAGTATTAAGAATTAATACTTTTATCCAAAATTTTTTCAGAAAGTTTTGGTTTCCTTGTTGTCCACAACTCACAAGGAGTTTTATTTATAAAAGATCTTATTAAAACTTGATTTATAGTATAACAATTAGTACTAACTCATTCAGCCCAAAAATGTTTAGTAAATGAGTATTCACTCTAAATGGTTCTTTTAATCTCCTGAGGATTCAATTTCTCCTTTCAACTACACCATTTTTATGTGGAGTTTTAGGTGCTGAAAAGTTATGTATTATACCCTTTTTACTATAAAAATTATTAATACCAAAATTTACAAATTCTCCACCATGATATCTATCAATAGTTATGAAGGATAGATTTTTATCATTTTTAACTTAGGCTAAAAAAATTTTAAAATAGAAAAAGTCTTCAAACTTCTTTTCTAGAAAATAGATCCATGTATATGTAGTGTAATAATAAACTAAAGCATATACATAATATTTTCCAATGATACTTCTAGTTTTTATAGGATTTAATAAATCCACGTGCACTAACTATAAAGCATTAGAAGTTGAGACTTTACTAATAGATTTAAAAATTGACATGTGTTTCTTTATGAATTGATAAGGATCACAAAATTTTGAAGTATCAAACTTAAGTTTAAGTAGATATTTAACTAGTCCTTTATTAGATTGTTTAGCTAATGTTCTAACATCACAGTGTACTAATAATATTTTACATAACCAATATTGGTATTCCATTTCACTAACACTACTGGAAAGGGGGTCTATCCCCACACATATATTCCCAGAGTTTATCAAACCGTGAGAATATGCCTTCTTTGTTTATCAATACCCACGGGTTTTTTAGAATCGTGGGTATTCAATCCACAATTTCACATCCCCCATCGGGATCTTCTCACTCCGTCTCGTGCTCCCCCATCGGTTCTCCTCCTCACTCTCGCGCTCCCTCGCTCGAACCCTAGGTTCCAGACCTCCGCCTCCGGCCCTCTCCCCCCCTCTCCGACCACTACCTCTCAGCTATCCGGCCTCCGCCTCCCAGCCCTCTACTCCCCTCTCCGACCTCCGCCTCCTGGCCATCCGACCACCGGTACCCAGCCATCTCATCCCCTCTCTGGACTCCACATCCACTCCCGAACTCGACCTCCCAGCCTTCATCTCCACCTCAACGTCTCGGCCTCCGCCTCCCTTCCTCCAGCTCCAGCGACGTGCCTCTTCCCCCTATAGGATCCCTCTCCTCTGGCAACGTCCCGGCCGATTCATTGCATTTAGGTTTGTAATTTTTTCTCCTTGATTTTTTATTCTTTTTAAACTAATCACTGATTCTTATATCAAATGCCTCAGGAAGTTGAATACACAATTTCTGCTAGCTGATTTTCATTGAATAAGTGGCTTATTTTTATTTACCCTAGTCATTTCACTTCAATTTCCATCATTTTGCTAGAATTTCTTGTATGTTTTTTATAGATGTCATTCTGCTTAGGGTATATACAAATTTATCCAAAGCTTCAAAATTATTTTTGACCGATTATGGTCGACAGATTGGGAAATAAATCAACCCAGCTAACTGTACTGTGTAAATTTCTGATAACTTCTTGTCCAAATGTTCAAAATTCCTTAAATGTTCACTTAGAATCTCTATGAATGATTTTCTTATGGATTTCTTGGGTTCATTATTTTCTTCATGTAAGATTCATATTTATCATTTTTATTATTTAACAAATATTATTACTGGTCATAAAACTAATTAAAAAATTAGTTTCTATCCTTAGGATACAAGATCTCCCTAATTAGTACCATGTTATACTCTATTACTATACATAATCCTTTATCCATCTGGTTCCCTAAAACGTTCATCGTGGGCATAGAAACTATCATCTATATCTCCATGTGGGACTCCCAAAATGTGGGAAAATATCACTAGGAGTGATGGTATTACATGGATAAGATATTATAGAGGGTGTGATTAATTTTAGAAGGCTTGATAAGACCATGAAATTTATACAAGTAATAAAAGTATATGAAGTGCTTGTGGGTTAGTCTCTTCAAGGGTCCTTTTATACCCTAATCGTTCATTCTCACTCAATCATGGGGAATGGTGACATATCCTATAGAAATGATAACTAACTTGGGCATATGATATTCTTTTCAAGGTGGTTTACTACTCATATTCCACTATGAACCATCCAATGGACCACTTCTACATAGATTCCTTCTCCTCCTCAATCCATTTTTTTTATTTTTTAAGAAGCCACTTTATGGAAAAGTGGTAACCGTACAAAAACTTCTTGAAACCACCCACATAAACCTCCAGAATGCTTCTGCTAATCCTAACATAAAAGGATTCTTGAAACTTATATTCAACTAGCAGTGTTTCATCCAATGAACTCCATCTATTCATCTATATCCATTGAACATCATTCATTTAATTGCTTATGATAATATCCTTCTACTGTCTTGATTCCATACATTCCATAGTACTAGTACAATGCCTCCATTCAGGTTACCATGTGTTATTTCTAGAGTATGTACTTTTGGATCCCAAACAATCAACCCAAAAATCATTTATCAAATCAAAACCAACACCCAGACCTTAATACTCGTCAATTATTACTAAATGATACACCTAACAACGAACTCATTACATCATGGTCTAACATTAATGATAGAATCCAACCAATACCAGACCTACCTAGTTACATGTGAACTCAAAAATGTATTAATAATATACATTCCAACAAATTCTATGACATACTTACCACCTTATATTTTCTTGTATCCATCGCTCCCCAAAAAATTAGTGCATCTAGTTCTTATCATCACTTAAGTAACATTAGTTCTAAGATATACTCATAACAACCGAACTAACCCATTACACGATCCTTATTCTAGGTTAATGGATTTAATTGTGTTTAGAACCACCACCTACCTAGACATCACACTAATCTGTACAATATTGATATTTAAGGAAACATCTACTAGGAATAACAATACATATTTGACTTCCTTGGAGTATGTATTAAGGAAAAGTGAGTGCTGCATGTACTCTTTATGAATCATTAATCTGATTTTTAAAATGATGGATTTTCATGAATTAATTTATTTTCAAGGTTGATATGAAGTAGAGTAATATATTAAACTCATCAATTTTATTTGTTACTAATTAACCAAACTACCATAGCGTCATGAATTCCCATAACTTCTCTAGGTGTATAGTCTCTTGATAGAATGTTTCATAGAAGAAAGAGTGGAGATACATCCAGTATTATATTCCTCCTTTCATTCCTAGATCTATTTTTATATATCATTTACATGTGTAACCATTCAACTTAAAAATTTTCATGGCGATGTTTAACTTCTAGATGTACGATTTTTTTTTGAAAAATGAATCAAATACTTTTAATCCAATTTTCAATGTCCTGGGTTATAATTCATAACTAGGAGAAGAATATTATAGATATAAAGATTAGATATAACCATAAACACTATCCATTATTCTTTTACTAGACCTTTATCAAATTATCATAAACTCACAATACACTTACTGTGAAACATACATCCACTAGATCACCCCTTTTTCTTATCCTGAAGGTCCATCATCACTACAAAACCATTAACCAAGGTCCATAAATTTCCATTTCAAACATGCATACATGTTGGAAATTTTTTTTGACCTACTCAACTCATATTACAAGGGTTCTGGTCACATTAGTCCTAATCTGACACTTAGTTAATTAGATGAACTATTCATGCTTTCTCTAGAAACACCCATGATAAACCATATACTTGGTTCAAAATAATAGGGATACAATTAACCCATATACCACTCAACACTATCAATAAATTTGGGTTTACAACTGATCTCAACAAATACTAGTCAACATGTAGCGTTCTTAGTGTCAAGTAACCTTACAGGATGCCCATATTATTAAAATTATAAAATTTTAATTCTTCCCCTATGATATTTTTATCCCAAAACACCCTATTTCTCATCCCATCTGGTTCATGTGACCCTAAGGTGACTCATACATTCTCCTTCATGGTTATCCTCTCAAAATTCTACTTCTAAGGTGATTAATCAAGTCTGGGGCTATATTTATGAAGGTATCATCATCTCCTCTCCTCTCCCCCTTAGTTCTTCTTCCATTATCCGTTGAGTTACAATTCTCACACGGTTTCTATTTTTGTTTACAGGTGCAGAATGGGGAGAGCATGTAAGATGGGAGATCTATTTTTATGGACGATTTCCTTCTTCTCTCTGGTTGCTCTCCTCGTCCTCGTCATCTACCAGGTTATTTATCTAAATCCTCGATAACAGTTCCTGATTTCAAGACTCTATTTTGCTTCATGTACTCATATGAACTCTTGGATCCTTTTGATATCCCTCAACTGGTGCAAGGTACACAATGTTCTTCATTTTAGTTTTACATGATTTAGGTTTCATACACGGTGATAATGGGAATTTTGGTTCCTTGTTGTTTCCACTTTGTTGCATGAGTGTCATTCAATCCTAAGAAACCCATCACATACCTAGGCTGAAACCCGGCAGTCAAAAAAAGCACAAAAAGCTCATGCTTCCGTTGCTCAGCAGAAAAGTCGCTTTTCTTCTTTTTAGAACCATTTTTTGTTGCATATGAAGCTTCTGTCCAGGGCTCACCTGTTGTAAAATAATCCAGTAGCTGACGAGAGCAGAAAAGAGGATTATATTGACATCATGCCTAATAAAAATATAACAATATTAAAATCTCAAATAAAACGCATGCATAATTCATAATTCATAATTATAATTTAAAGGCCAAAACCATCCTATAGGGAGTAGTTCCCTAGGAATCACTTTAAATGTTTAAGTTCCTATGCTTGGTGAGTTGGTATGTTAATTATAATTTAAAGGCCAAAACCATCCTATTGGGAGTAGTTCCCTAGGACTCTAATTGTTATGATAGACATTTATTTCTGGTTGTTTTGGGCTTCTTTATTCTGGAATGTTGCTGAGAGATTTTGAGTTTGTGTCTTTGGCTTATTTTTGGGTAGTCCTGATAATCATGAAGGTTCAATTTAAGGTTTTTTAATGGACTAAATTCTGATTGTTTAGGACTTTAAATGATTTGGATCCTGAGTCTCTCGGTTTTTTGCTATAACCTTCAAAGTTTAGCTCTTTTTGGCTATGGATAAAGTGGTTTGGATCAGCTTATTCTACTCAGTTTCCCTTTTCCTTCTTGGAAATGGTTCTGATTTGGTCAGTGGAATTATGAATGGGTTTGAGATGTGACAATTGGTTTCAAATTAGTGCAGATTTATATTATTCTGATTCAGTTTGGATTCTTTCTGAATTTCTACATTGATCATCAACTGATCTTCTTGAGACTCTCTGAACCAGAACTGGTTTTCTGAAATTATGCTCTGTCTTTATTTGGTTTCTTCTATCTTTCTTGATTCCTGAAGTTATTGATGTTATAACAACTCAACTACGTCTGTTTCAAGGAATTAAGGTTGACTGCTAATATGAAAATATTGGTCTGGTAATCCCTGATTTATTGGATGGATCTCTCTCATGATCGACCAGCCTAGAAGTTTTGAGCAGACTGGTGATTTTCTTTGGTTAACTTTATGTTTTTGTTATGCTTTTCTTGGTTATTCATTGTAATCCTTTTATCCATGCTGGTGTAAGCCAATTACACCCCGAGGTTGTATTGTACTCTTTTGCTTTTAATAAATTCCTTTGGCGACATGAATTGGGAAACCCGTTCATGTCCCCAACTTCTCAAAAAAAAAGAGAGGATGTCTTAGCAGGATGAACACATGTCGTTGGAGGTTGTTTTGGTGAGACAATGATTCCTGGTGAGTTTTGATAAATTATGCCAATTTGAATATTACAAATATTGTTAACTGATTAGAAAACTCTGATTCTCTATATTGATTATAGAATCATTTGATATATCATAATCTATATTCTTGTTAATTATGGATTTAATTCTGGTTTTCATTCTGCTTGTTATTTTTAATTCCTGGTGAGTTTTCTATTCTTGTTTTTCATTCTTCTTGTTAATTTTGGTTTAACAATGCATTATTTTGGTTTTCATTTTGTTTGTTAATTCTGTTTTAATTGTGGTTTTTATTTTGGTTTGCATTCTGGTTTTTAAACAATGCATTCTGCTTATTAAATATCCTCTTGTCTCACTTTATTTAAAGAGCTGTAGATGTTTTAAAATTCATGTTTGAGTATTGACAACATCTCTGATTTAAACACATCTAATTCATCTTTAGATATATATGAAGATGTTGGAATTGTGGGGGAAGGAGAAGAGGGAGATGGATCACTAATCAGATTCCTACCAGCAACCTTAGGTAAATACTCCATCAAAATATCTCTCGTAGTATAATCCTAAACTCTAGAAAAAACATTCACTTCATCATTACCACAATATTCAACAATTTCTTAATGAAAAACATCATAACTTTCAATTATCTCTTGAATGGTATCCTCGCTAATCAATGATCCTTCCAAAGGATCATATTAGTGGGAAATTTGGTGTTAATGGTGTCTCAGATGTATGAAAAGGGAGTAACAATAAAAATAGCAAGGATCATGTCTTTGTTCATTCATTATGTCCATTTTGAGAAGTCCATGATGCTAAAAGTGCAACATGGTGCATGGTACTTTATAGAAAATTTTTTGGTGCTTAATAATTAATATATACTTGTATTAAAATAATTAAATTCATTAGATAAAGGGAGATAATGAGGTCTCAAATATTTTTTATAATTAAACTAATTATGAAAAATTACCAGCTTCTGGTATTTATTTGAAAAATTCAGGAAAAAATGAATATAATTTGTGACATGAAGGCTCATGGCCCAGGTCCGTGACCTCCATTGTGCATTGGAGGGGAACTGGTCTAACATCTCCCAATGTGGGAGAGTGTACGTCATAATTTGTGACAGTGGGGCCTATGTTCGTGCGACCTCTAACCAGTTCCAGTTGAATCTCTTTTTTCTTTTCTTCTCACATCTGTTGTGGATTCCGAATCAGGTCTATTAATATTATTAATTTTCATTTTGGTTTTTATTTTCTTTCCTAAATTCTCTAAGTATGGATCTGGATATTTAGATTTTCCTCTCTGTAATCTATATAGAAGCTCTCTTTTCCCCCGTTTGTTTTCCTGTAATTTACATCGCGGAAGTGCTAGTGTATCTTCTGCACTCCCAAAGTTGATTTCTGTGGATGGTCCAACCTTTTTTGAAAGCAGGTTTTGTGTCTTTCAGTTCTGTAAGATTGACTGCTTTAACCTCTCTGAATTGGCAATGGTGGCCACAGGGTTCTCCATTATTAAGGAGGATGGATTATTCTTGTCTGAAACTATTATTAAGGAGAATGTAGTATTCTTGGCTGTTCATTCATTTTTAACTATGGGCATTTTCCTAGATTAGCATGATCAATTTTCAGTAATAGTATTTTCCAAAAAAGTGGTAGAATTTTTAATTTGTGAGTACAGCTTGGATAAATCATGCTCATTAAATAGATGAGTTTATGTTTTCATTGCTTTCATTTAATCTGAGCTTATTTTATTCTCCTACTGTAGGTCACATCACCCAATCAAGAAGCTTCCAGGATGCCAACTAGAGGTATTGGTCTTGCCCACATTTTTTGTATTTGTTTCATTATTTTTATTAAATCATCCATGTCCACTAATCTAGGTCGGTGACACACTTTCCATTGAAATAATTCACGCAAGGCCTTCTACGCTAAATAACCTCTCACCAATAGGATAAAATGACGAAGTAAAAATTTTGTGCATTGAGATGAACTGGACATTCTGGTTTTAGTATGATTCCCTGTGTTTCAATTGGATTTAGTGATTGATTTACTTATTTTATTCCTTTTTCCCTGTCAGTTCTATCCTTTTAGCATCCTCACTCGCATCACACTTAACCAAGCATTGTGGTTCTGTTATGTAGTAATAGAAAACCATAAGGAAGATAACTATTTTATCTTTTACACTCTTATTATCTTCTAGCCTATCATCATTAGTATTTTTGGCTCCATTTTGGCATGGGGATACATTATGCTCTATTTTCCAGAATCAGAACTCCCTCCCATGATTGACACAATTTTACGATAAGAAAAATTAACTCTTTCCTGGAAAGAAAAATTAACTCTTACTAAAATAGAAAATTGGGTGACCTTCCTGCACAAAACAATGCCTGATTCCTTCCCTGAAGCATCATGTTTATCAATTTTATTATAGTTCCTAATGCTTTTTTATAGTAACCTAAGGCTTAAAAACTCCCTTACCCCTTTCTTTCATCTTTTAACCTTGACCAGAAGATGATGCACCCAATTTTATGAGGTTCCATGGCCACCTCTTCATTGCTGCTTTTATTTTTCACCATTTTTAAATACAGGAACAATTTTTAAAATGTTAGAAATTTTAGTTTGGGGAAATATAAGGGCGTTAACATGTGATCTTAAATGATGAAACATAGAAAGTGAATGAACTTTTTCATCTATTGTAATTACAGGAAAATTTTTTAAGCCAGCTAGAGGTATTGGCTGGGTGTGGGGAGAGGGGGGCTGGGTGTAGGGGTTGGGGGGCTGGGTGTAGGGTGTAGGGCTGGGTGCAGGGGGTGGGGATGGGGCTGGGTGCGAGGTGAGGGTGGGCTGGGTGCAGGGTGAAGGGATGGGTTCAGGGGGCAGGGATGGGGCTGGGTGCAGGGTGAGGGTGGGCTGGGTGTAGGTTGGGAGGGAGTCCAGGGGGTGGGGATGGGTATATGGGTGTAGTGTTGGGTGCAGGGGGTGGGGGATATAAACAATTAGAACCTTGACATTAAAATCCAATGAATTGAGAGGATTATTTTTATATCAGCCTTATTTTTTGAATTCTCAGCTAGGAATTTTGAATCCTCTATTAGAATTTCTTTAGCTTTAATAAGAGATGAATGATTTTGATACTTTTTCATTATGAATTTATTTAGCGCTTTTCTGGTATGAACATTTTTATTCATTGAACACTTTGGCCAGATCTGCTTATGTTTTAACAATGCATTGAAAATAATGCATTTTGGTTTAATAATCCATTATTCATTTTGGTTTGCATTCTTCTTATTCAGTGTGGTTTAACAATGTATAATTCATTCTGGTTTAACAATACATTATTCAATCTGGTTTTTATTCTGGTTTGCATTCTGGTTTTTAAACAATGCATTCTAGTTTAACAATGAATTGAAAACAATTAATTCTAGTTTATTCATTGAACAATGCATTGAAAACAATACATTGCAGTTCCATTGATTTTGCATTCTGGTTTTCTTTGGTTTGCATTTTGGTTTGCAGGTTGCAGGAGCAAGGTGAAGGCAAATTTCCATTGATTTTTCATTCTTGTTTTCTTTGATTTTTCATTCTGGTTTGCAGTTTCAGGTTTCAGTTCTAGTTTGTTGGTTGCATTTTGGTTTTCATTCTGGTTTTCAAGTTACAGGAGAAAGGTTGCATTCTAGTTTTCATTTTGGTTTGTAGTTTCAGGTTGCATTCTGGTTTTCATTTTGGTTTGCAGTTTCAGGTTATAGGTTGTAGGTTGCAATTTATTCACGGTTGCTGGTTGCATTCAGGTTTCAGGATGCACTTTGCAGAGGCAAGGTGTGTACTTTGTCAGTGTGAAGTTTATTCTGGTTTCACTGTTGCAGGTTGTACTTTGCATTCTGGTTTCAGCACACTTTGCCTGCAAAGTGTGATGGATCTCCAGAAAGTATCTATACCCACAGTTCTTTAAACCATGGGTATTTATGTTGCTGCAAAAACCATCTATACCCACAGTTTAGAGAACCGTTGGTATAGATATATACCCACGGTTCATGTAAACCGTGGGTAATATGATATTTCAGTGGGCTATACCCACAGTTCCTACAAAACCGTGGGTATAGGTCTATACCGATGCCACTGTAGCGCACGGTTAATGAAACCGTGGGTATAGCCTATACCCAAAGTTTCATGGTCTATACCCACGGTTTGAAACCGTGGGTATAGGCTATATTTCCATTAGTGTAAGGCAAGGTACATCTTGGCTTCTAAGGTCTTTTAATTTAAGTGTATAAACATTCTCATATAGATTGGAAAACATAATAAATTCATCTTTTGAACTACGAATAGTAGATTTATCATTCTTGAAGATCACAAGATATCCCTCATCACATAATTGACTTATGCTAATAAAGTTGTGCTTAATGCCTACAATATGTAAAACATTCAAAATTAAAGTTTTCCAAGAAGAACAATATTACATATTCTTAAAATTTCTCCTCACTCATTATGACAAAAGGTAACTTTTCCACCTTTAATTTTGATAATATTCTTAAAGAAATCCTTGTTTCTAGTCACATTCCTAGAACAACCACTATCCATACCCCAAATATTTTTGTTGGTATGTTTATTATTTTCCTAAAAAAATATTAGTATTTCAGAACCCAAACCTATTTCGGCCCATTATTATTAGAAAGTTATATTTTTTGGAATCCACATTTGCCCAATTTTTCTGTGTTGAGAAGATGTTAATTATTTTGAAAAATATGATTAATGAAAACCTAAAGACTGAACATTATTTAAAGAAGATTTATTTTTACAATTTCCACCACTTTTAAGTTTTGTGAAAAATGGAGCACTTTTTGGAATAAAGTAGTTATCTTGAAAAATAGGTTTCTTATCTGTATAACCCATTCCAAATACATCTTAAAGAGCTATAATTTTTCTATATATCTTATCAAATTTTTATTTACCAATAATAAACTTTGATAAAATATTTTTCAAAATATATTTATCTAAATTTAGTTTCTCAACTAAATTATTATCCTTAATAGAATTATTATTAAAGTTATGTTTTTATAAATCATTTGATAAACTAGGTTTTTTAAGATTATATTTTTCTAATTCTTTAGAAAGACTATTTTTTTCAAAATTATATTTTTCTACATCTTTTGAATGGTAAGATATCTCAATAGTTAAATTTGATATTCTTCAGTTTTCTTTATCAAGTTTTTCTTGAGCAATATCAAATGTTTTAGTAATTTTTCAATTTTGGTTTTCTAATAGATTTGAAAATATAGATACTTATTCAAAAATAGGTAAAGTATTATTTTCTTTTGGTGAAGAATATTCCTCATCAAAATATGTAGAATTATTATTGTTATCACTTTCAAGATAATTTTTATTTAAAGTAAGATTGGTTAAGGACTTAGTAGTTACCTTATCCATGAAGTAATTATTAATCTTCAGAATATCAACCTAGAAACTGATGTTTTTCTTATCTTTAATTTCACTATCAGATTAATTATTTTATGAATAATCACCACTAATTTCACTCCAAGTATCTAAATCTTTCATAATTTTGTTATTATAGTGATTCTAGTATTTCTTAGAATTTAATTTAGGGTTTCTATAATTCTTTCCATTTATTATAAGATTTTGATAGTAAATTCTTATATGACTATCCTTTTTTCATTCATAACAAATAACTTCAGAATAATCCTTCTTGTCACTTATATATTTGTGATTCTTCTTATACTTATATCAGAAATCATTCTTTCCAACTATCTTTTCCATCTTATTAGTAAGATTGGATAATGCATTCTCAGACTATTCTAATGAACTACTATTTATTTCAACTATAACTATATTTTTCGTTGATAACTTTGAAACCTTCTCAGCTGAATGAACCTTATTATAAATATTTGATGTAGAAGTAAAATAAACTCCACCATTATTTTTCTTTTTCTTCTTAAGATATCTTTTTAATCTACCCTCATATTTCATGATATTACTAATAAAATCATCTAATGTTTTATGTTTTATCATTTTCATATCATCCAAAGATATTATTTTATATTCCCACACTCCCAAAATGATTTCAATAATCTTATATACCAAAATTTTATCTATAAGTTTATTCTCATCAAAAGATGGAAGTCTATTCATGATTTTCAAAAATATTTGATGAATCTTTACAAAATATTCACTAGTAGAAAATCAAATGCTTTATAGTATTCTATAAGCACTGATCTTCTAGTATTAATTAATTTTGAAGTTCCAAAATATGCAACTTCCAATTTATTATAGATATTATTAGCTGGTTCACATGAATAAATCTGACTAAATATATTACTAGTCATAGATCATATAAAAGTATTCCTTAATAGATAATTCAACAAATATTCTAGCTTCTCTTTATTTTTAAATGTAGAACCTTCTTTCTCAAGAATCATTAATTTCTAGCAAATATTAAAAATTATCAACACCAATGTTAATAAAAAATGTATTCATTCTGTCTCACTAGTACTCATAGTCAGTACCATCAAAGATTGGTGGTCTACTATATTTTAGATTTTTGAGTGTACCAATGTTTAAACCTACCATCTTATAAAAAAACTCTTTCTACAATATACGTATTAGTGTAACAATAGTTTATAAACAAAAATTTATAATAAAAGTGTACTCAAATTTTATAAACTTAATATAAAAAAGTAATAACCAATAAGTCAAGTCATAGATTTAGCTCTGATGCCAATTGTTGGATCGTAAGAGTTTATAATAGATACAAGAGTGGTGGGGGGGGGGGGTGAATTGTAGTTAAAAAACTTTAACTAATCAAAATCACAAAACTATTTCTTGTAGTTTATCTGACTCATATTGTGTCTGATGATTAGAGTAACTTGTAATGGAATCAGAGTACATCCATTAAATCAAAGTATAGAATTTTTTAAAAAACTTTCCTTATAAATGCACAACACAGAATTTAAACAACTTGTAGAAACAAGTAAAATAAAACATTACAATGTTATTTAGTAAACCTAATAGAAACATTATAAAAGAAATAAGTACACTTTAACCTTTAGTATAAAGTAAGTCAATAACATTGACTTAAGGTGTACATAGTTTTAACCAAACTATACAATATGTATTTATTCAATAATAAATCCCTTAATCAAAATGATCAGAACTAGATTGGTCTTCCTATTCCCAAAATCCCTCAATTGGACTGATCAAATCTAGCCGTATTCCTATCCCCCAATTCCCTCAATCTTAACCTCTATTGTATACAAAATACAAATTAAAAAATGTTCCAATGATTTAAGAATCCTCACATGGAATCCTTAGAATGAAAACTCTTTGAATGATTACAAAGAGAAAGTAACAAGTAGTTAAAAAAATAAATATTCATAAGGTTTGAGTTTATAAAATCATTCTCTCCCTGCTCCTTTAATGCACCTCTATTTATATGCACTCCTTTAGTGGTCATATTTCTATGATTCTGAGAGTTGGTTGAAATGGCCTCATATGATCTTTAGTTTGAAAACTCAGCATGATTTGTATATTTCCATCTGATGTCATTTTGGAAGCTCTATTACAATGATGTAAAATATATTCCTTCTGATAGTAATAATTCTGTCTCTAATTATAAAATTTATTATTCTGATGGAATAAAACATTATTAGTCCAATGGACTGAACTCAATCACACCGACAGACAAAATTTAGTCATACTAATAGACCAACCTTTAGTCATTATGATGAATTTAACTTTGGTCATTCTTATGGATATACATTTGTCAATCTGATGCACTAGACTTTAGACAATCTAATTGATCAGAATTTAGTTAGTCTGATGGATTATAATTTAGTCAGTTCAATGGATTAGACTTGTATGGAAAGTCTATATTCATTAGTTAAGAAATATTTCCACATCTGGTATATTAAATAGTTTTCTAAAAAAACTTTCTAAAAAATTAGGATATATAAAGTTAGTAAAACATCATTTTTGAGAGTGTGTTACAATTTTCAAAACAAAGGATAGAAAGTGTAGAATGTAAAACTTTCGACTCAACAGGTACGACGTATGAGCTGGCAGTGTTCATCATCGTATATTAATATGGGAGAATTTAGATGATAGGATCAATATATGAAATCCATCAAACCTAAAATATCAAAAAAATAATAATAATTAATTAATAAATGAAGTCATGTGTAGTAAAAAATAATAATTTATCTATATAATTAATAATCCTATACATCATCTGGTCTATGACTATCCAACATAAGTCTATAAGCATGGACATCATGTCTAGTGGTATCCAATTATTTATGTGATAGAATCCACCTATATATAGAATTTTTATAATTATGTTTAGTGTAACACCCCAAACTTCCACGGTATTCTTTACTTTGAATAATACAGTAGCGTGTGTTGTACGCAACTTTGAGTTCTAACACACCACAACCAATCAAACTAGCCGTTATGAATAGTAATACCAACTTTTTGAAATTTTATAAATTTTATATCTCAAAATTGACTTTATTTTTGGATTCGGAATATCAAAATTAGCCTAGGGTAAAATTTTGGAACTTTTCAGATAACATTTATATTTTGATGAATAGTGAAAATTACTAAATTTTAATTAAAAACAACTTTTTTAATCAAAATAATTAGTAGTGATGAATTATGAATTTGAGTAATTTTAAAGTAGATTTAGAATATATTTTTACCATTTAATACAGTGTTGGTTATTGGAAATAATTTCAAAATTAAACCAGACATAAACAAGTGTGAATCTTTTGATAGTTATTATCTCTTAAAAACACGCTTTATGTTTTAACAACAGAAATTAATTTTAAATTAATTTCTACCACTTATGTGTTTTGAATTTGGAAAAATGGATTCCATATTTGTAATCAGGATGTCCAAATTGTGTAAATAGGTAACTTTTATTTTTAGACATTTTGAATAATTACTTCGGTAAATATTTTATTTACTATGGTTAAAGGGTAAATCCTATAAATAAGGGTTAAAAAATAATATTATAATAATAATAAATTACCATAAAACGTGTCCTAACCTTATTGGTTGATACATGTCCGACCATGGGAATATTTGGGTCGATTTTGGGACCCCATGGATCCACTTGTATGTGATAATGACACTTTATATTAATTAAGTTATAATAAATACAAAAATGACATAAGCATATATCTTTTAGACAAACAATTTTTACAAAGGGTTATATATGTTGGATGTTTGACTATAAATATTCATTAGAAATATAAAACGATTTAATACATAATGGTATTTTATTTTTAATTTTTAGACATTAAATAATTTAATTTATTTATGACACAATGGTGATGCAGTAATTACCATAATAGTGAAATATTAAAATAATTGATATTATAAACATCCAAATAAATATAATTTGAGACTTTTTATGAATTAAAATAATTTTATAGGTTTATATGACATGTTAGTATTTATTTAATTAACTTTTTTAAAAGTAATCATTCTGTTATGATTTTTATAAAAATCAATTATTGAATAGTTTCAAAATTGACATAAAAGAGTTTTTAAAACAAATATTATATTATTAATTGATATTAAATTCCTAAAAATATAAGGTTTGGAAAATAGACTTATATAATGATAGGTGTATTATTAATGGACCACTTGGGGGTCTCTTTGATGTATATAGTAAGTTTATTAACTATATAATATAAAAATACAAAGAGACATTGTAAAAGTGAAACTAATTAACTAAGAGTTAATACTTAAAGATAAGGTTAATATAGTGACCCAAACCTGTATAAATCCTATTTGTTGAGTTGTTTTCGACCCATAACCACCTTAAACGTTAAATAATCCACTCTGGAGCCATTAGAAACCGAATATGAATTTATTATAAAATAATATTTCTAGCTTTTCCAAAGGTGCCCCTCACCCCTCTTATAAAAGGGAACTCACCCTTCTCATTAATTCACACCATTAAAGCCTTTTGGTTCTGCCAAAACCTGCCCAAATACTCTCTCAACTTACCTCACTTCATCCTAGAGGCCTTAATTTAGTCATAAAGCCAACCTAAGAAGTCCTTTTGATCAAATCAAAAGGAAGAACCCGAAGAAGAGGTAATGATTTCACCACCCTTTTTCAAGTTCCTTTATTCTTCAAATTCTTCTTTCTTTGTTATTTCTATTCTAAAATAATAACTCCAGTATATTCTATATACTGTGATGTTATTATAAATATGGTACAACCATATTCATTATTCTATCTATCCTTTGAATGACATGTCACCATACGTGCGTACGTACGACTTACCATGTCCACGTCGTGGTGTAATTGTTTTTCAATATATTATTATTTATATGGGTATAATAATGATGTGTAATTCATGTAAATAATAAATATAACATGATAAGGATTCTGTATATATGATATAATATCCAATAATATATTATTTTAATATCAAAAGATTGGTATTGTTTCTCGTGCGTACGTACGGACTACCGTCTCCACGAACGCGATGAGATTAATTCCCCATCGTATCCATTCAAGTATAATTCTCATTTGATGATTAATAATAATTTTTAAGGACTTAATATCATTCTGGATATGAATAAGATACAATCTATCCATAACAAACATGGCTTACATAACAAAACATATAAAAGAAAATGAGTAAGTTAACACCCAAAACGACAATAATATTAAGATATTATTAACAAAGAAATGTTAAAAGATCATATATGATATCATATTAATGTATATTATTCTTGTATAATTTAATAACAATTATTTTACCATTATACATGAGGTTAAACTACCCCTACCAAGGAAAAGTATAAGTTAAGATTTTATTTCGCAATCTCTTCATTATCCGAGATTGTTTATACGTAATAATATAATGGGACTTCTTTATCATCCACATCCATGTTTCTTAGAAACATATTTCAAATAATTTTTTACTATTTACTAGAATATGGGTTAAATTCATTTATACCCTTGTTTGACTTTTTATAAGAGGTTTATAAAGGAATCTTTCCGTCGTTTCCCAAACAAGGTCCTTTTTAACCTTTTCGACGGAATTAAGGTAAGAATGTTTTTTTTAACTTATACGGAGGGTGAAACTATTTTCTGTCGTTATAAAATATTCGAAGCTTACCTTACAATATTATAAGAAAATTTTCAAAGTAAATGTTTTATTTTATAATTATGTGAATTTTAAATGATTAAAAAAAGAGATATTTCTCTCAAATAGTTTTGATTTCATCTATGTCAACAGCCTTTGATGGATTTTAAGCTTATTTGAAGTTGATATATTGTGATACAAAACTTCCATATTGTATTGAAGGTTTTTTGATATGTTTGACTGTGGATGAGTTATTTTTATACCATTCATGGTTTATGGAGAAATTATTGACATTTCGTATGATAGTTTTAATACGAATATTTATGTTATGTTTAAACCTGTTCATATAAGGAATGCATTGGACTTAATAAGTGACAGGTGGAGCCCACTATAGCTCCTCGATGCATCGGTAGGTCTCACGAGACAAACTAGTGTCTTGGAACAAGGTCTTGACAAAATCTTATTTTTAGTCTTGGCACGAGGCCTTGGCTATGTGGTTATGATAGTCTGACATTATGCATTCCATCATTATGAAAGTGGTTATTGATATTGCATGTGATTATTAGACTAGTAGAATATCCATGTGAATGAGTATATGAAATTATTTCATTTTATTTCTTCCATATTATGCTGAAGTTCAAGTTAAAAGGCTTTTGTTTTTGTCATACATTGCCTTAACTGTTTATTCTTATTTATGAAAGTTTCTGCTGTATTGTTATCCTTACTCGGCATTTGAGCTCACCCCTTTCTATGTTTTATTTTTCCCAGGATGTGAAGAAGTATTTTATGAATGACCTGCAGGGATATTATGAGGGGATAATAGTGTGGAATATGGAGACTATATTGTTGTAGTTTTCATTTTATGATGTAATGTAAACTTTATGAATGTATCTAGTTATTCCAAGGATAATAAACTAATCGATCTTTCGAGACTTGATCTTTCTTGTGATCATGACAATGTTATGTAATAATGCACTGAATCTGGGTAACTGGGGTCAGGGCATTACATTTAGTAAATTAAATATATAAATTTTATTTTCACATAATAAGGAAGAAAAAACATATCATTGTCCACACAGTGACTTCAGTAAAATATTAGAAAGTAATGGAGCACGTGCATGTGGAGCTAAGTGAGGGATGTGATATTATATCCACATATGTATAAGAATGACACTAAAGGTTCCATATTTAATGGAAGATCCTTATAGGATAATAACCAGTAAGGTTTTTGGTATTTCAATGGATCATTATCCAATTGTGCAAGATGTAAAAGTCATGACCAATGAAATTTTTCCATCAAATATTGAAAAAGAAATCCTGGAACATAGAGAGGATATTTTTCACATTAAATTTATAATTAATTTAATAGGATATGAAGAAATAATATATCATATTAGGATATTTATTTTATGATGACTTATATCATACGAAACCCTTTTCGGATTATCGTCATTGTGTAGGGAGGAACCAAAGTAGATCCCCACTAGCATTCATCCACGCATGGTCCTATGATCTCTGAACAACACTGATAGAATGTTGGGTGCTATCATGGTGGATTGATCATATCATTTTGTTTATCTTGATAACTTTTAGTTATTTCAGGCTTAAAAGAATCTATCTTATTCTTCTCATTCTTGAGAGGATAAGAGAATGAGGAATCTAGAGAGAAATTCTATGTGTACAAAAAATCTCATTTTTTGATTAACCCTACACAAATAGACAGAGAAATCTATTTTTAGAGTTATGGTTTAGGTTAAAATATTATTTTATTTCAAAAAAAACCATGGATAATATAATAAACCTTATCTAATCTCATTCCATATAATAATAATAATATTATTTTTTGGTGTGTTCTATCTAGGATAATTATAAAAATTATTTTTCCATATTTCAAATTAATATTTATCACCAGACATGATCTTGGTCTGGTCATCCTCCTCATCATTTTACGAATACTAAAATAAATATTTATTAAATATTTATTCATGAATAAATATTTCATTCATGATCTGGAATTTTTTTTGTTAAATATTCAATGAATAAAATAAATATTCTATTCATTGTCTGGAGAATAAATATATATTAATTAATCATGTAATTAAATAAATTATTTATTATTGAATAAATATTTATTTATGAACTTTTGAATATTTGAGATCAATTAATATCAAATAAAATTATTCCCCAGTCTTGAGAATAATATTTATTCAATAATTAAATTAAAATTGAATTTAATTGAGATCAGTAAAAAAACTTAATGTGTGACCCGTTAGGATTATTTATTGTTGGACTCAGGGAAAATTTCCTAAATTCCATCATTAATGTATAGCAATGGATCAAGGAACCAAAGAGAAATAAGTTAATATCACAACATAGACAACCACACACAAATTATTATTATGTAATATAATCCATTTATCACAATATCTCATTAAGTAAGTTGAACACTTGTGTCATCAAACTATGTGATTGATACGTCTTTCTTTGACTATGTGAAATAAACTCATCATAACACCATGAACATGAAATTTAATGTGACTGTTTCATTTTAATAAAAGGTTCAAGATATCAACTTCCATAAATATGGAATGGAAAAATCCTTCCTTGAATTATTAATTAATAACATTTCATTCATGATGCACCCTACTTCCCATGAATATATTGTGTCACAATTTTGGTAATTACATCCAAGTATATGATTCATAATAGGAATTAATGATAATATTAAAGTCTAAGGACCATTATACATTCTCATAGATAGGAATATATAATGAAACATAAAAATGATGAATTCCTATAGGGGGTCTATTCTCATGATATCTCACCTTAAATAATACCAAGTATGAACTTCATGAGCAGAAGTCTCATCTACTTATGACTAATTGCACATGAAAATCAAAATTCTATTTGTCCCATCATAGTATATTATCCGAATGTAGAACTGCATTTAAGAATATCATTATGGAATTTTATGTTTTTTTTATAGTGGGGAACTGCTATGACCTTATAAATGTGGAAGATACTCTATGAAATTATTATATTAAATTCATGGAGAACAATGAATAATATATAAATCGATGTTTTATTAATATTAAAAAATTTGAAAATACATGTAACCCAAAGTACAAATAGTTTGTCCTAGAACACCAACTCCCAAAGACTCCCACTTGGACTATAACTAACTGCCTATGACATTAAGTCTGATAGACGTCACATGATGACCATGTTTCTACTGAGTTAATGATTTAGTCAGGGGGTCCTCCTTGTTGTCACTAGTAGAAAAATGATTTTTAACGTCGCCAGTTTGACGTCAGTTTCTCATAAACCGACATAAATAATTTTTATAGTGAATTTTTGGCATCGGTTGTTTTAAAAAACGATGCCAAAGAGAAAAAAATTGTTTTGGCATCAGTTCTTAAAAAAACCAATGCAAAAAACTAAAAAAAATATATTTTGGCATCAGTTTTTATGAAAAACAACGCCATAAAATTAAAAACAATATACACCATGTTTTAGATAATTCAGTAATATTTGATTTGAGTGGTCGTGGAGCAAAAACAGAGTTACGGATTAAAAGTTATGGATGTCGGAAGTTGACATTCTCTAAGAGAAGTCTTAAAGAAGTTAAAATTTCAAAGGCCCTAACTTTTTATCCGTAACTGCGTTTTATCTCCACGACTAGTCAAATCAAAGAATAAAGAATTATCTAAAACACTGTAATTTTTTTTATATTTTTTTGGCATTGGTTTTCATAAAAACCGACTCCAAAAATATTTTTTTTACTTTTTCACATCGGGTTTTTTAAAAAGCGATGCCAAAAATAAGTATTTTTTGTTTTTGGCATCTGTTTTTAAAAAAATCGATGTGAAAAGTTCTTTTTTAAATTTTTATCATCGTTTTGTTAAAAAACCGATGCCAAATATATATATTTTTTTTAACTTTTTGGGGTCGGTTTTTAAAAAAAATCGATGTGAAAAATGTATTTTTTTAACTTTTTCACGTCGTTTTTTTGAAAACCGACGCCAAAAAGTGTATCGATTGGAATTTTTGGCCTCGGTTGTCTAAAAACCCGATGCCAAAAAACCAATGTAAATCCTCTTTTGCATTGGTTTCAAACAAAACTGATTCCAAAGAGTAACGCGGGATTAGAATTTCAATTTTATTTCACAACGCGCGTTTATTTTTTTAAAATCCATCCTACATTTTCATACAATGCAATTGAAAATATTTTCGTTTACTATATATATATATCCGGTTTCTCCTTCATTCATCATTTTCAACATCTTAGATTCAATAAAGTTTTCAATGTGACTTCAATCATTAATTTGAACATGGTACATATTCTATTCATTAGTTTTCTTTATTATTATTATCCTTCATTTCTAGACAACTCGATTAGCTTTATTATAATGATGATTCATTGTCATTTATAAATATAAGTTATATGATGATAAAAAACATATCATTTCAATGGAAGCTCCTAAAACCATTGAAATATGTTTTAATTATTATGCTTATTTTATTTCATTTGGTGTATATGATTTTTTTATGTTTATCATGATTTCTTTGAAACGAGTTGTATCAATCAAAACTTTGATAGGTTCAACTTATGAAGACGATAAATTTTGATCCGTAACTCCGTTTTAGGTCCACAACCTGTCAAATCAAAGCTTAAGAAATGATCTAAAACATAGAAAATTTTTTTACTTTTTTGCATCTGTTTTTTTAAAAACCGACACAAAAACTATTTTTTTTCTCATTTATGGCAACGGTTTTTTTAAATAAACGATGCCAAAACTATTTTGTTTTAATTTTTGGTGTCGGTTTTTATGAAAACCGATGCCAAAAATGATATGAATTAGTTTTTTTGGCATCGATTTTTTACAAAACAGATGCCAAAAAATAAATGTAATTCAATTTTCACGTTGGTTTACAAAAACCGACTTTAAAAGTCATATTTTTTATGTCGGTGTCTTCGACGTCAGTTAAAAACCGACATCAAAAATAAAAAAAACCAATGTTAAAGACTATTTTTCTACTAGTGTGTCTTCCAGGGATATTCTTATACTACAACTTCTTATCCTTAAAAAAATACCTCAAGAGATGATACTTTTGAAGTATGTGATTTATCTGACAATGTGACTTTGCATCATTTCCAAGGGCCACCGCTATAGTATTGTCATAATGGAGTGTGATAAGATCATTAAATCTAGGTATCACATCAAGCACTTGAACAATGTTTTGTATCCAGACTAGTTCTTTAGCTACCTTATAAACCACAATATACTCAGAAACTACTATAGAATATGTGACCACATATTTCTTTAAGCTATTCTGGATCACAACACCTCCATTGAGAGTGAATATGTATCCCATATATGATTTTAGATCATCTAAATCTATTTAAAAACTAGCATATTCATATCCTATGATGACTATTTCCTCATCTCCTCCATATAGTAGGAACATTTACCGAGTATGCATTAGACACTTAAGGATAGTCTTGAATTCCATCTGATGTTGGTCAACTGGGTTAGCTTGATATATTTTTAAGATGTAGGCTACCTCTAGAATTTTATATAGCATAATATACATGAATGAACCAATTGTTGACATGTATGGATTCTTTTCAATAATTTTTCTTTCCTCATGTGTCCGAGGATAAATTTTCTTGGAAATATGAATGCCATGTGATATTAGAAACAATACCCTATTGAATTGTTTTATACTAAATATATTCAGTATCTTGTCAATATAGTTATCTTGAATTAGATTGATTAGACTCTTGGACATATCACAGTGGATCTTGATCCCCAAGAATATATATTGTTTCCCATAAGTTTTCTACAGAGAATCATTTATTTAACCAGGCCTTAACAGATTATAAGACTAGTATTTTGTTTCTAATAAGTAGTATGTCATCAACATAAACTATTAAGAAATTAAACACACTCCCATTGAATAACTTATAGGCACAAGGATCAAATTTGTTCCTTATAAAACCAAATTCTATTATTGCTTCATCAAATCAAATTTACCATGACCCAACCACTTTAATCCATAAATTGATATTTTCAATTTTTATAACTTTATGGAATCCTTTGGAGTCACAAACCCTTGAGGTTGTGTCATATAAAAATCTTCATGAAGGTTCCCATTATGGAAGGCTATTTTGACATCCATTTTACAAATATCATAGTCATATAAATCCAAAAGGAAAAGTAGAATTATGATAGATTTCAGCATAAAAATTGCTGAAAATGTTTCTTCATAGTCTATTCCTTATCATTGTTTGAACTCTTTTTCAACCAATCATTCCATATAAGTACTAACTTGTCCATAAATGTCTAGTTTCTTCTTAAATATCCATTTACAAGCAGTGGAATTTACATCCACTAGAGGATATACCAAGATCTAGACTTCTCTTTGGTACATGGAATCAATTTCATAATTAATAGCTTCTTTCCACTTGGAAACATCTATTACACTTACTACTTCATTGTAGGTTATAGGATCATTATTATCAACTAATAACGAGTTATCATCCTCAATAATTAGAAAACTATATTTTTTATGCTCTCTAACCTGTCTTGTATTCTTACACAATACTTGTGTTTCTGTAACTTCTTCTTTCTTGGGGATTTGGGTAATATTTCAAGTTCCAACTCTTGTATACTTTGAGGCTAGAATTCATTAAAATCTATCTCGATCCCACGATCTCTTTTAGAGATGTTCTCCCTATCAAGTAATATGTATTGTCTTTCCATTATTACCTTTTGAGGGGATTTATAGGTAATATTACCTTATTTCCTTAGGGTATCCTATAAAGGTAAACTTTGTACCTTGGGGTGGAATTTTGTTTCCTGAAGAGGTCTAAAAAAATGTTTCACTATCCCAAAAATGTAAGTATAATAATACATGTTTCTTTACACCACTCAATTGGTATGGAATACCATCTACTACTTTAGTTAACACCTGATTTAAAATTTATGCTGTTGTTTGTAACACGTATCCCCAAAATGATAATGAAATATTTCATGACTCATCATTGATCTCACTATGTCTAATAGGGTGTAGTTCCTCCTTTCTCTTTCATTGTTATTTTGTGGTGTATAAGGACGTGTGATTTGGGGTGGAATCCCAAAATCTCATAAATAATAAATAAAGTCTCAATTAAGATATTATCCACCATAGTCAGAGTAGAGTTTCTTAATATTCTTACCAATCCATTTCTCAAATTTATTATTATATTCCTTGAATATTTTAAAGGAATCCAACTTCTTTCTCATTAAGTAGACATATCCATATCTAATTAAATCATCACTAAAAGTTAATAAGTATGAGTACCTACCTCTTACTTTAGCTGGAAATGGTCCATACACATCTATATGAACTAATTTAATAATCTCCTTGTCCCTTTCACCTTTTCCAATAAATGTGGATTTGGTCATTTTTCTTTGTAAAAATTCATTAGATACACCAATTGTTTTTAGTTCAAAGGAATCCAAATATCCATCTTGGTGTAATTTAGTCAATTTTTTTTACATGACCTAGCTAACAATTCCATAGTTGGGTGTGGTAAGATTCATGTAAACTATTTTCATTATCGATTTCAAATACTTGGTTAATGTAATCTAACACATAAAGACCATAATTTAAATGTGCATTACTATAAAAAATTTCATCTTTATAAAATAAGAAACATTTATTCCTAAAATTGGAAATAAATCCATATAATTCATGTTTGGATACAAATAATTTTTTGGTAACTGATGGTACACAATAACAATCATTTAAAACCAATATCATTCTTATCGGAAATATAAGGTGACAGTACCAAATATCCACAACAAAAAGTCTAACTATATTGGATTCTTATAGATCTACCTACCCTTGATCAATATTTTTTGGAATCTACTTGATTCTTGTATTTTAATACATATGTGGGTACCACATACTGTATATAATACCCAATTTGTGGAAATAGATATATTACATTTGATAAAAAACACACCTAAATCTTCCCCTTGATTCTTTACCTGGGTTCAATTTTCCTTTTAGTGGCCTTTCTTGCTATATATGAAATAGACCACATTATATTCCCTTACTTATTCCTTGATCCTTCTCTTCTTGGAAGAGAATTGTGAAGAAGATTTATACTTAGAGATATTTTCTTTCCCTTTAGATTTATTGAACTTAAGAACAAAAGGATTTACATGTAATGTCTCAGATTTTCCATGTAGTATTTTTAAATGTTATATGGATTATTTTTGAGACCAGGATCTGAGATGGAATAATATTCTAAGGCTCTGTGTTCTTGGAATAAATGTTTGAAATATATTAAATATATTAAATAACACACATGCACAATTTTCCTAAAAAAGTGAAATAACTTCTAAATGGGTTTAGAGATCAGAAATATGATGACACTATTGAACTCATAATGGGAGGTTTACCCTAGGTGCGACTTAACAATACTCGATGTGGGTAATTTGTGAAAAAAGTATTCGTAGGAAAAAAATGAATAAAATAATTATAATAAATTATTTTATTTCATTTCTTTGATGAAAAAAATATTTTTTCTTTAAATATTCTTTTTTAGAGAATACATAGGGTTAGTTTCATAGCCCTAGAGCCTTTCCAGGACCGTAGGAGAGAGTGATCCTTGGATAATCCTCTTAGGTAAATGGCGATGGATCATGAATCAATGATTGACGCACCTCAGATTCGATGGATCTTTCCAAAAATTATGATAACACATTGTTCTTCATCAACAATCAAAATAAATCAAGGTAGGACATGTGTTTTGATTTGTTTATTCTGCATTATTTTTTTCTATAATGGACGTTAATTAATCAATGAACAAACTGATTCACGGATCATGCGTATTGCGAGATGGGATTATATTTATGGGTTTTTTATGAGAGAATTTATTATATTTGTGATTATTTATTTCTTCTATTATCATTATAACGACAACTAACCAAGATCAACATGAACACCAATCAATGTCTGTTCCTATGGATTTTTTCTTGTGATTTTCTCCCCTGATTCATCATTCATCACATGCATTCTTTATTTGGTCCATGTCTCAAAAAATACCAATCAATTTAGCGTAGAACACCCATTTATTAGAACAATGATCTGAAATCATATATCCGGGATCAGAATGACATAATGGAGGTTCGATGATGGAAATAGAGTGATTCAGATGATGGAGGATGCCCAATTTTGTGTTCTTCAAAATTCTTCGTTGCATGATGAAGAACAAATATTTGATCCATTTTGTGAGAAGATCTGGTGATAAAACACATTGATTCAGTGATTTCATGACTCAACGAGGATTGGTTTATAGTTTTGCAATAAGGATACCGAAGGATCAAAGGCCGAAGCATCAGCCAATACATGTATAGGAAGAAAGATATTTCTAGAAAATTTCATTGAACACAACATGTAATTCAATATTACACTGTATATAGGTCTCCCTTATGGTGGATAGGGTTTTGAGTAGGAGAAAAGATTTGCACGATATGTGGATATGCCTACCTGACATGTGGTCCCTCCCCGGATACTCGGTGTGTACTTTGAGAAGTACATGGACGTAGGGTGGACTACACAGCTAGCCTACATGGCATGTACTCCCCCACACAGACATAGTTTTGAATGACATGGGCCATTTACACAGGTAGGAACCAGGGTGTCAAGGGTCACGGTTTGTGGCCCAACTACACGACATGTAATATTTCATACATGGATTAGATCTATTTTCCTCTGTATATTGGACATGTTTTGTTTGAATTCGTTCCCCTTATTGTTTACCAGAAGGTTGGTATGAATTGTATCCTACCCCTAGGACTACGATCCCTTCAGTAGGAGTTTCTGGATAGAGTTATTAGAATTCCCCTGAGAGGCCTAGAGTGGGATCTTCTATTCATCTTCATTTCCTAGGTGTATTTATTGGTACTGACGTGACCAACACTACCCGAGCGTCGATCTTCTACTTAGTAGGGTTAATACAAATTGAGTTGTTGTTATCTCCACACAACCCTAACTATGATCCTCATCCATGTGTCATATTCCCTTCAGATCTATCAGCGTATATATTTCTCATGATGATACCCAATGAGAAGTACCTCTCAGATGAACATCATCAGTGCTATCGAACTCAGGAGTGCAGTCTCCTAGATGAGTTATTTGTGGAATCTTCTATCTAGAATCCTAGTATGGGTATACTATGGTTGTGACTTACCTCTGGATAGTGTGTCTTGGATTGAGTATATCTATATATTGTTGTTATATGTGCTATAGAAATATACCTATGTGGATGTGATTGTATTTCCTTTATTATCTTCTTATTGGTTTTTGGGTGTCCAAATGAGTACTGTTATACTCACCCATGCATGAGCTTTTCCTATACGTGTCGTGTCTTGTGCAGATGATTGACCTTTTGATGGATTCCTATGCATACCAAGACCAGACGGTGATTAGTGAGACCAGGTATATAGAGATGTGTTCCTGCAGCTTTTAAAAAGTATTCCTAGTACCTTTAGCCCAGTTCTTTCTCATTTAAAGAACTCGTGTCATTCAAAACCATGTCTGTGTGTGGGAGTACACTCTGTGTAGGCTAGCTATGTGGTCCACCCCATGTATGTGTACTTCCCGAAGTACATGCCAAGTATCTGGGGAGGGACCACATGCTGTGTAGGCATACCACTTGTTTTGTGAAACCTCTATCCTACCCAAAACCATATCTGACACAAGGGGGCCCCACATTCCATGTAATCCCTTCTAACACACTGTGTTTTGCGGGATCTTCCATAAATCCAGTTCTTCTTCTGGACGTCCCTACCAGTTTTCCGTATTTTGATCTATCAGTCTCATTACCTAGAAACTATATATTGAGACTCATCGAGTTATTCCATAATTGAATCAATGTGTTTCATCATCATATATTCTCACAAAATGGATCAAATATTCGTTCTTCATCATGCACTGAAGAACACTGAAGAACACAAAATGAGTTGGGCTTATGTTACTAACTCTTTATGGTGGGATTGTATTTGGCCCTGTTTACTTTATTTACTTCCTATCGTACTATGGTTGTGGGATATAGATGTATGCATGCATTGGTTGTTCATTTGTTTTTACATTTCATAATTTTGTGGGCTTGGAGATGTGTGGCTATGTTCAAGTACTTAATCAATGCCCCCCATGTTAGTGATATGCCTACTCATGCTAGTCACCAGCCTATGGCCTATTGGAGTTGGTCTTGGAGAGTCAAGACATGGGTACCACTAGGATGGGTCATGATAGAGTGGTATTAGAGTGGTTGGTTCTAATTTAGGATCTATATTATATGAGATTGGTTTGGGGCAACAATGTTAAGTGTTTCAAGTTTGGCTTTCAAGCCAAGAAATCCAGTGTTGGTGCAGTGGCTGACATATCCATACATCAGGTTTATGATAACCATCTTTTTGACTCAATACATGAGATCAATGGTTGTAAAAAAACAATGGTACATCCATCATATGGAATTGGTTTGGGGGTTCCATTTCCTTCTTGAGGAAGCTCTCTAGATATACACATTAATCATGGTACATCTTGTTGTTTCACGATGCCTTTACAATATATTCCAACTAGGATTCAATATCTTGATCACAAGGGTGATCCCTTTAGTGACGAGGCATCAATACAAGGACTAGTTCCTGAGATTTTACCTCCAGGTGGTGCGCCAACCATACCAACACTTGTAGAGAAGCACATGGTACCTGCAATACCAGCGGATGAGGTGCGCAGGTTGAGCATGCTTCACAAGTTTTAGTGGAATAGACCCATCAGGTTACAAGGCAAGCCCGAACCATAGGCAGTTGAGGACTGGATTGAGGCAGTTACATGAGTTTTCCATCAATTCAGGACACCAATAGATAAGATGGTGGTCCTAGTAGCGAGCCCTCTTCACAGATTTATAGGGAGATGGTGGAGTTTGGTTACCCAGACTTATGATGAGGTAACTCTTTCATGGATTGAGTTCAATCTCCTATTTAGAGAGGAGTTATCACCGACTATGATGAGGGTTGTACACATCTAGGATCTTCTTCAGCTTTAGCAGGGAAACATGACCGTAGCTGAGTATTCATCGAGGATTACTAACCTCTCCAGGTACTTGATGGATATGGTTCAAGATCATTTATTCAGGTCTCATACCTTTATTATTGGAAAGGTAGTCTATACCAATGGTTTTAAACCATTGGTATAGGCTAGAAAACTATTGGTATATCCTAAACCAATGGTTTTCAAACCGTTGGCTAGTTTGACATTGGGTTAGGCCTATCCCAACAGTTCTACTTCAACCTTTGGTATAAAGATCTATAAATGTTAGTATCCCAATGGTTTTAGAACAACCATTGGTATATATTTACACCAACAGTTTGTTAACCATTCGTATATTGTATAATTTAACAATTTACCAACGGTTTTAAAACCATTGGTATATATATTTAATAATGGTTTTAGTAAACTATTGGTAAAGCCATGCTTTTCAACACTATACCAACAGTTTTAAACCATTGGTATAGAATATTTCTAGAATTCTGCATAGTATCTAGCCATAATCCCCTCCATTGCATATACCTACATACAACACTTCAAAAAACACAAAAAAAACCCTGTAATATCACATAAAAACAGCAAAATCTTCCAACCATGGCATGTACCAGAACATAGTATTCCCCATTTCAATATTCACATGACAACCACTATTCCAACTAACCCATTTCAATTTCTTGGGTGCAAACATCTCAAAATTTTGACTTTACTGAAAATTCTCACAAGTATTTTATCATCAAGTTGTCAATGGTGTTTTATCTACTACACCATGACATAGTTAAATATTATTTTTTAGAAAATTACATGAAAAATGATCATTTCTTGGGTAGAAAATCTCTTTTACTTCCCATATGATCATTATACATCCTTTTTGTGTTTCTATTATTGATTGATGTTTTTAGTATTTATAATAATAATTATTTTTCAGAATAGGTTATTGATGGTAGGTAATAATTTTTATAGATATATTTAAATGAAGGGTTGTAATGAAACTGATTATAATGCTTACTAAAAGAGAGATTGAAGAAACCATATATGAATTTATGGATAAAGGGAGCCATCATCATCTCCCCGATGGTGAGAGACCAATCACCTTTAGAAAGTGGGAATGAGATTGGATCAAAATGGTGTCTAATAATGTAAAGTATTAAAAGACAATGAATTAGAGTAATATGACTAATAAGTGGTATAATGAAAATGAATAATCTCAAGTTCCTCAGCCAAGATTTTGAGTGTATGCTTTGGTGGATGTTGTGACTCACTGAAGGATGCCCGGGTAGTGTGAAGGGATATTGGGCATCCATTGAGAGTATAATATCCGTCAATGTGATGGAATTGTTTTCTATAATGTTGTAAAATGATGTATCAATGGACACTTCCTTAGGAAAGTCCATGAGTAGTGGAATAATGCACACCACTATGTCCTTGAAAAGATGTCATGGTACTATGAGAGGGTGATAAAGAGATAACATGGAAGGGGATACTAGGAGGGGCCATGGACATGGGTGGTTTTGGTAGGGGTGGTGTGTTGTGGAGGGTTTCATGGATATGGATGGGTAGGGTTGTGAAATAGTTTTGATACCATGAAAAAAGATAATTCATAGAATACAATTATAGATAAATAAATAAAGATACAAGTAAGACGAGCGACCTAATCAATTCTTTGAATATTGAATCATATATTAAATATCCAAATACCCTAATTAATTTATCAAAAAAATGACAATACATTGGTAAAAGGTGATCTAATTAAAAATATATAGTATTTATTATAGCCAAGACAAGAATAATGTGGCCTATCTAATCACAAATATATTCAGTCACAAAAAAATCAGCAAACATCACATGTCAGTAATATCGGTAAAAAATGTAACAGATCAATTTGTCCCTCATCACCATCACCGTAACTATCATCACCACCATAATCAGCCTCATCGTATTCCTCATACTCATCCCTGTCCATATCCTAATCCCCATCCTCATCCCCATCCTCATCCCCATCCTCATCCCCATCCTCATCCTCATCCTCATCCTCGACCTCATCCTCGGTCTCATCCTTTCCCTTTTCCTCCGCCTCGTTATCATCCTTGTCCTCTGCCTCTTCCTCTCCACCGTCATCACCATGAACAACATCATCTCAACCACCACTAGAAATGACACCTTGTGAACTATATATTGAACACATTGATGAAATATATTCATCACAAGCTGTGATGACCTCTGGTGGAAGTACTAGACATAAAACTTTCATCAGTTTCATAAATTTAGTGTTTGAAATAGTAGAACATTCTTCACCCTATGAGGAACTTTTTTCAGAATGTTCTTCCTGTGAAATAACCTTTTCGAACTCAGTGTCACTACAACTTTTACTTGAAGAGGGATAATACCTTTTTGGGACTATAATATTCCCAGTTTGGCAATGTACTCTTCCAGGGTGCTCATCTCCCAACACCTGATGTAAGTAATCATTTGGCCCATAATTGTCAGGTTCCTGGGCATCAAGGGCCTCCAAAGAAACCCATTAAAAATATAAATAGATTATTAAGTTAAAAAATAGATATTAAAATTTGAAATCAAAAAATTAAAACTTACAATATTCTAATGTGTCAATTCATTAACTACACTTCTATCATTTTTCCTTCTACTTAAGAAAAATAGTTTTGCTCGAGGCACACATCCTTCAATATTTAATACCTACCTCTGCAATGACATTTATTTTAGGAAACCATAATTAAAAATAGGTTACCAATAATTAATTTCATAACTAAAATTATATGAAAACTTTAAAAATCGAATAAATCATGAAGGAAACAATAGAAGGTTCAAGTCCTAAAGGAAAATTATAAACAACTGTCATACCCACTTCCTCTCATGATCTGACATCATAGTATGCCCCAAAGTGTGGAGGTATTTTTTAGAATAAATGTTTTTTCTATTTTTTCCAGATTATTCCTAAATAAAATTTAATAATACAAAAGATAGTATTAATTAAAAACATGAAAATTTTCATTTAAATGCCTCAAATGTGATTAATACCTTAAACTTGATAGTTGTCCAATGAGAAATCATTTTTTGATACCGTTATATTGGAAAATTATCCATGACATATACCACCTCTAACTCTGTGTAAAATCTATCATGCTATCCAATATACAACTTGTGCCTATAGGATCTCTAAATATCACTTAACTTCTTTCGATGTGTTGGCCATACACCCTCACCATCGAGAAAATTAAACCAAAACTGACACCAAGATATTAATTCATATAAATAAAAATAAAAATATTATATTAAATAAAAAAGATTTTTTACCCATATCTATGCCCAAACATTATCCTTGACATTTTTTGGAAACTATATCTATGAGATCAGGCTGACAGGAATGATATCGAAGTATTTGGAAAGCATCGCCAAAAAACTCTGACATTACTGCCTTATTTTTTCGATCATTTTGTTGTCTTAATTATAGTCCACCATCAACTGCGTGCGACAGTTCCACACCAAAACCATGAGTGTACACCCCCACACCCTCCGCCAATCAATATATGTATCTTTAATGATATAAAAAAATATCAATACATGTTATAATGAAAATAAATTATGGTAATTTTTTTGTTAGGGTTCTAAAATATACCTGTGGAAGTATGGTCAATGGGTGACTCTGGATCCACTACCACTAAAGGAAAATCACCCTATAATGGTGGAGTGGGTCCCAGTGTATGCTATGTAGGTATAGATTTTATTGGAGTAGGAATCAAAGAAAGAATGTAGAATCTTGGATAAAAAGAAGTAGATAGTAAGGAAGATGGCATAGATGGATGAGCAACTGCATAATATGGATGAGGAGTGGGATTCATCATGGGATATAGAAATGATGGGTAAGTACTTTCATATGTAAAGGGTGGTGAAAACATGGGAGGCCTAAATATCCCATGTGTCTCTAATGACACAGTGGGATCATAGTGTGTGGAAGATGGCATGTTTGTGGGAGGAACAAGGTCAAAATGGTTATGCCAACCAGAGCACCTAGCTCTCGTACCACCCCCCATCATACCACCAGACTGAGTACTTGGACCACAACTAGGATTCTCATCGAATAACTGGGGCCTCAGTGGTGGATCCTGCATAAAAGTTTAAAAAAAAATTAATCACATGAAATTATATGTTATTGATATATATTTGAAATAAAATACTCACAATAGGAACTAATAGAGGAATTCCCATCTCATCCATTTGATGATTATTTTCCATCAAATTTTGTCTTTGACACTCCTCATATGGTTTCATTTAATTCATTTTAAAACAAATATGAAATTAATTAGAAATTTATAACTACTATGTAACCCAAAAAAATTGATACATGGATTATTTGTCTCAGGTCATTTGGTTCATATTTTTGGTTAGAAAATTTAGCTATTTTTTGGGTTAGGTCATTATTTTCATTGGTTGTGATTTTCACATCAATTAGGTTAATATTTCTAATTCAATTCATCTGTTTTTTTGTTATAATTTAACTATTTCAGTTTTTTTGGTAGGTCTGAATACAGTTCAATTCAATATTATAAAATGAAACTCAAAGAAAACTACAACCAGTAAATATTGAAAATGCACAAGAAGGTCTAGTTGAATATAAAATATTTGTAATCAATAGTAAATAATTTTGTATAACAAAATCCTCAAAAGCTCAAGTTGAGATAAACCAACAGAATTGAGAACACAAATGAATGCTTCTATATATTTCCCACCACAACTTTGGGTTCACAATAAAATCTAACAATTGAAGTATTGGATTCATCATAAGTAATAAATGGATCAAGGCCAATGGGAGTAGGGATTGTGTAAATTCTATCATCACCATCATTAAAAATATGTCTTTGGATTACTTAAATAATGATAAAAAATTGAAGTCGAAGATGATCTTGGACATAAAAAACCTATTTCTCCATTGATGCCAATAAATATGGTTCATCAATAAAGGTGCCCTGCCTCATCATCGAATCAAAACACTTTCATTTTATCACAGTGACTCGACCATGAGAGTAATAATCCAAAATTATTAGTTTTTCAACGACTCTATAATAAGCTAGATTTTCAAAATGAGGTCTATTATCCGATGCAATAGCATAATAGTCTATTTTAACAGTTAGTATAACACCATCATGTTGTGTTATTATTTTCTTTTCTCATTCAGTGATAGTAAATCTATACCCATTGATCACAATTGATTTAAATTTATGATTGAAGATATTATAACTGAAAGAAAAAGATCTTATTTCCTCATAGACAATGTCAGAAGACAAACTAGATACTTCAAATATAAATGAATATTAAACTTAATTAAATATTTATTTTAGTTATTTATTACATTAATATTTCTATCTTAAATTTCAACCAAGAAGAAAACTCTTTACTGTGAAAAGTCTCTCTCCTTATCAAATATAAATAACAATGGTTTATATTTATCATTTCTTTTTATTCCCTATAGATAAAAATAGAAATAGTTTAAAAGATATGTAAAACTACAATAGAAGAGATAAGATATATATGGTCAATTTACTTACTTGATGTAGTTATCAAACAAAACATAGTTGAAAAACACTGTGTGATGTGACATCTCCCACTCTTCAAGGATTAATGTTGTCAATGTATATGATCTAGATATTCCCCCTGTTTGAGGAAGTGATGGACAACAGTGTTCAATTTTATCATATTGTTCTTATTTATTTCTCATTGGTATGTTTATTCTCGTAGTAAGATCAGACAAATACATTGAGTATAAATCAATACATTCTTGAGCCAAGTAACCGTTCACTATAGAACCTTCAAGATAATTCCTATTCCTGACATAATATTTCCATGTGTACATATTTATTTTAGTTCAATGCATCCATAGAAAAGGAATAGGTCCTCCATGAATTATTTTGGTTAGAAGGCGCAATGTGAGATGCAACATGCATGTGAAAAATGATAGAGGAAATATTTTCTCTAACTTATAAAAAAGTAATGTTGTCTCTGCCAACATTTTTTCCAAGTAAGATTTTGACAGATTCTTAGCACAAAGATCTCTAAACAAATGGAACAACTGAATAACTGACACCCTTACATCATTAGAAAAATATGATAGATTACTATTAGAGTCAAATCATGTAGAAAGACGTGATAATCCTTATTCTTAAAATATTTTAGCTTCAAATGTCTTCTGTTGATCCATTTTGATATATTTCTTGAATAGCCATCAGAAACTGTAATAGTCTCTAGTACTTCTAGAAATTGATTTCTTTCTATAGAGGTTATCACATAATAAGCACATAGAACTTTCCATTTATTTTCACTGGTAGACACAGGATAAAATTTTGGTCTGATCCCCCAATCCACCAGGTTAGGTCGAGATAATAAATCATCTTCTTTATTTCCCTTGACATTTAGAAGAATTAAAAGCAACATTTCACATATATTATTTTTAATGTGAATTATGTCTAATCAATGACGTAACAAATTAGTTGACCAATAAGTAAACTTAAAGAAGATACTTCTCTTCTTCCAATTGTAAAAAGTATCATTGGAAACATTTTCCCTCTTTTTATATTTAATTTGACCCTTATTGATTTAAAAATTGAAATCCTACAATTCATTAAGCACATCAGTTCTAGACATACACTGTGGTGGATCATCAGTCTCCATGGTATTGTCAAATATTTGATGATTATTTTTATATGGATGGTCCATTGGGAAGAATCATCAATGTCCCATAAAACTAAAACTTAGAGATATTTCAGTCTTATAGATTGGGTATTATTCATACAAATAGGACATGACAATTTTCCCTTTGTGCTCCATCCCGACATCATTGCATAAGAAGAAAAATAATTGATCATCCACATAATCACAACACGCATCTAAAATACCTCTTTTAAAAAAGCATCGTATGTGCACACACCCACATCCCAAAGAAGTTTCAACTCTTTTATTAAATGTTTTATGTATACGTCTATATCATTTCTAGGACCATAAGGTCCAAATATGAGTATAATAATGAAAGTGAAAGGTTTTTTCATACACAACCATGGGGGAAGGTTATAAATGTGTATGAAAACTATCCATGTGATGTACGAAGTAAGAATCTTCTCAAATAGATTAAAACCGTCATATGAAAGACCCAAACTCACATTACACACATCAGATGAAAAATTAAGATATCGAGCATCAAATATCTTCCATGAAAATCCCTATGTAGGGTGAACCAACTCTTCATTATTCTTATTTATCTTGGTATCATTACATCAAATTTTTATTGATATTTCATCATACATGAAAATATTATGTAGTATGGATATCAATGGAAAGAGCCACATTACTTTCTGTGGAATATGGTATGGTGTTCCACCAGATTTTGGAATCCATCATGATGTTTCACATTTTATACAATCATTTATTTCAGCAATTTTATCCCATAGTAAGCTACAATCATTCAGGTAATCATGAATTTTGTTTTTTGAAAATCCAAGTTCTTATAAATTCTATTCCATATAGTGGTTTGAGGGAACATCTGCATTATCTAGAAGTAAGTCCTTCAATAATGTAAGAATATAATTGATGGAATTATTAAAAATACCATACATCGTTTTCCTATGAAACAATTGGATTAGAAATTCCAACCTTTTAATTTTACCACATTGCCGATATACTGGCATCGTTACAGTATCATTCAATTTTTTCATCCCTTCAACATCATCATTTTCATTAGACGCATCATGGGTGCTTGTATCAAATTCTTTTTGGGTTGATATCCTTTTATTCTCATGATGAAGAATAAATGGAAACCAGTAATATATCAAATTCTCCAATCCAGTCTTCTCATTTGGATCATAAAAAATTTGAGATTCCATTTTCTCCCAATTTTGATACCAAACGTAGTGGTTTTTTTGAAAACCATTTTTGGTTATATGGTAGCTAACTTTTTCACAACTCAACCAAGGTCTTACAACACAATTATAACATAGGTAGTGTATGTGACCACCATTCGAAGCATTGTCAAATGAAAATTCTAAAAATATCTCCAAATTGTTTTGAAAATTGCTTGAAATCTGATCAGTTTCAAACATCCAACTTCGATCCATTATGTAAAAGAATTTTAATAAGTCATTTCGTGAAATCAATTCAATAATAATGAAGTTCAATCGAAAATATATTTAAGTAAATGAGAATTTTCAAGTTTATATAAAACCATAACTATCACACTACTATATATGAGAATCATAATATAAAAGACAACAAAATACTATATATATATAAAATACTATAAATATAAAACCATGATATTTTTATTGAAACATGGTGGATGTGATGGAAAATCATTGTATAAAGAATGATCTCTCTAGGATAATTATGAGAAAACAATTGGCATTAATTCTAAATTTATAGAGATCATTGTATTTCATAATTAATGATATATTTCTAATCAATGGTGTCATTTTATTATTAGTGATCAATGATATTTTTTATTGGGTGTGTTATTTAAAAGGTATCCATCTTGGCGTCATGAAATAGAAACATCTAGGTGCTCAATGAAAACAGTATAAATCTAGAAAGATGAGTTATTGAAGGGTCGGAGGACTTCAAGGTATACCCCAATGTGTTATATTTACCTTACTCCATTGCATGACAATATTTTCTAGGGATACCCGAGTTACTCAAGGGAAACCTAGCCCACTATACCCACTTCAGTCTAAGATAGAATACCTCTTTTGATGTGTCACTATGTATATTGATATATATATATATATGTATGTATTCATATATATTCAATATATATTTTGTAACATATATACCCATATATTTAGATATGTAGAACTATCCAAGACCCGAGGGCTTAATCCGATGTCCTTGTATAATAATAGGAGTCTCATAATTTAAATAAGGGTCACCATGACCATATGTCTCATAGAAAAATAATGGGAACCAAGATTGAATTTCATAATTAAAATAGGATGTGATTCTATGTATCATAATCTATGTAGGATTCTATGCCAAGTATTATAAATAAAACTGATAGGGTTCACACCCATAATCTCAATAGAGGGGCATGTAATTTCATTCCCATCACCCTAAGTGATGTTAAATTCCATGTCAAACATCCTAGACCAAGGGGGTTTTAAATTCCTTGTCCATAAAACTAATCGAGTTACATCTAAAATAATTCAGTATAATGTAGTCTCACTTTCCCTATGATACCTTATCTAAGGAGATCCAAAAAGAGAAACCTGACATCTCTCAAGGTCCAATATACCTTCATTATCTCAATTCAATTAAAAATATAATAAAAACCAATGAGATCATACATTCCTTAATATAATTCATCAAAAAAATTATTAAACAATTTCCAATTCAATTAAAATAATAATATTGATCAACATATAAGCATAAAGTATAAAGAAAGATATCAAGGGTAAATGGATTCATTAAAACCTATTTTAATTTATTAAATAATTTATACCATTTCAAGAAATTTAAATAACAAACCCAAGGGGTGGTTTAATCCCTAGTCAAGGACGGTAAATAATCATGTTATTGCACTCAGAATCATCATCTATGTGTATAAAGATATAGAATCATCATCTATGTGTATCAACATCTATGTGTATAAAGATGTAGTATATCTATACAAATTAAATATAATAGATTTTTACAAAATTAGTGTATACAGATTTTGTATATGAAAAATAATCAATGAATATATGTGTATACAAATTTAGTAAATGCGACATAATCAATACATCTAAATGATGAGAGATTACAGACCAATGGGGAAACCGAAAATAAATGGAAGAAAACATACTCACCAATTTGAAGATAAATATAGCCTGAAATCGATTTGAAGTGGAAGAAACCTAATTAAAGTAATGATAGATCACTGGTGGAAGAGTGGTCACCGAATGGAAGAGGGAACTGTGCACTGTTAGGGAAAAAGAATGAATCTGAAATGGGGAGGGGGGAGGCTCGCACTGCATTTGATGGAAATCTATCCAAATGGTTTTTAAAAACCATTGGGATATATCATCTATACCAATGGTTAATTAAAACTGTTGGTATAGAGTGGGTTTAACAACCCTTTCCCAACAGTTTTAAAAAAAATTTGGGAAACCATAACACTATTCACCCTTTCTCAACGATTTTGAGAAAACCATTTGGAAAGGGTACCCTCTCCCAACAGTTTTTGAGAACCGTTGGGATATGGACATTGGTAAAAACCATAATTCCAATAGTGCTTCAATTGAGGTCTGTATAGAGACATCTGATCAAGTGTTATCTCTATATGCATTCCTACCTATGATAGGGTGCTTTAGAAATCTTTGGTAGTCAAGAGTTTCTTGGCTGATCAGATGCAACCAATGGTTATTAGCAGTGGGAAACCAAGAGAAGATACCTCAAAAACAGTGAGGAAATGTTAGTCTCATAGACCTCAACTAGGGAGATGTTTCAAGACGAGGTCTTAGGATAGAGGATCTATAATTCTGGTCTCATAGGGTGGGTCCAGTCATCTCATAGAGAGGTGGTGTTACACATGTGATGGTTGGGGACATCTCACCTAAGATTGTCTGACCCACCGTACAACTGACAGAGATACTATGGATGGAAAGCCAAGTTAGAGATAGTGGGAGGAGAATGTATATTTTTTGGATGGAAGAGGAATTATAGGAGTTGAGGGAGCAACAGAAGGTGGTCGGAATTTCTACTTTTTACCATCACCACCCTCAGGTGATCCATGCCAGGCTTAGGGAGCTGGAGAATAGGGGAAGGGACTAATGTAGGTGGTCAAAACTTATGACCTATAGGCTCGAAGTATGATTCAATGCATGATCTATCTTTTCTAATTTAGATTCTGTGTTAATAGGCATAGGTTCTAGTCATTCTTTCTTTCCACATATCTTGTTTGAGACTTAGAGACTCTGGTTGAAACGTTGAATCAAAACTTATGATTGGAGACTCTTATAAGAAAAGACTTCCCTATGTTGACAATGTGACATAACTCTTGGAGGAAAGTGGTTTTGTCGAAATCTATTATTAGTAGCATCAAGTCCTTACACAGCCATTATTGGTATGGATTGGTTATCTATACTTCATGCCCAGAATGATTGTTTTAGGCTAAGGGTGCAGTGTGACCGCAGTGACAGAAATGAGGTTTCCTTTTTTGATGAAAAGGAAACCCAGGCAGAGAAGTATGGACTTGTGAAAAGGAGGACAAAACCAATTATTGATTAGTTGGCTAGCCTAACCCTCAGTGCAGTGGATGCTATGAGTTCCCAGTTTCCTATAGTGGTGGCAGAGTATGAGGATGAATTTCTTAAATATGTTACAAGTTTAACTCCCCACTTATAGATAGACTTATGCATTGTTCTATAGCCTAGTATGACACTAATATATATTCCAACATATCAGATGGATCCCATAAAGATTCGTGAACTGATGATTCATTTGCATGAATTTTAGAGGAAGGGGTCTATGAGACCGAGTGTTTCACCTTGGGAAGCCCCCGTTTTTTTCCCAATAAGGAATATAGGAGCTTGAGGTTGTGTGTGGACTATCTAAACTTTAACCATGTGACCATGAAGAACAGTTATCCACTAACAAGGATTTATGATCTCTTTTATTATTTAAGAGGGATTCATTGGTTATCGAATATTGACATCAAACCAGGATATCACTTGTTGCGAGTACGAGATGAAGATATATCTAAGGCACAATTAAGATGTCATTATGGTCACTATGAGTACTTGGTGATTCCCTTTGGTAGGAATAATTCCCCAACATTGTTCATGGGACTCATGAACTAGATCTTTCATCCTTACTTAGACCGGTTCTTGGTAGTCCTCATCGACAATATCCTTGTGTACTCGATGTTCGAAGATCACATGGGACACTTAAGGATAGTTCTTGACATACTATGAGAGAACCATATTTATAGAAATATCTAAAAGTGATAGTTCTGAATTCAGACAGTTCACTCTATGGGACACATTATCTCAGCTGATGGAGTGGCAATGGATCCGACCAATGTTGAGGCAATGTTAGCTTGGGAGCCACCTAATAGTGTGACAAAGGTGTGGAAGTTCCTTGGGAAAGTAGGCTATTACTAGATATTCATATATGATTTATTCAATATATCATCACCCATGACATATTTGAATCAATAGGGGAATCATTTATTTTGGACATATAAATTTTAGTAGGATTTTCAATAGTTGAGGTAGAGTTTGATGAGCACTCCAATGTTGAGATTATCGGAGGAAGGTGTTGAGTACGCAGAGTTAAGTGATGCATCAAGAACTGATCTTGGTTGTGTTCTGATGTAGATGAAAGTGGAGATTAGCTATGGTTTACTTCATTTGAGACCACATGAGAAGAACTATGCAACCCACAATATTGATTTATCATTGGCAGTCTTCTCCTTAAAGATGTCGCAACGTACCTAATGGGAGAGAAATTTATTGTCTAATCCAATCAAAAAAGTCTCAAGTATAAATTATCTTAGAAGGATATAAACTTCAGATAGAGGAAATGAATATAGTTCCTCTATGATTATGAATTCAAAATTGTCTATACTCATGTAAAGGGTAATGTGGTGGCAGATTATCTCAGAAAGAGATGTAGTTCGAAGTTACTGAACAAGGTTTCATAGCAGTTGACCCCATTGCAGTTATACTTTATAGATATAGATAGAGTGGACTACCTCCATTATATGGGTATAACCCCACCAATATTACAACAATTTAGGAAATCACAGGTTGGGGACATTGACTGTGATACCCTACACGCTCAGATATACACAGGGCATGATCCTAGTGGATTTTATAATGGTAGTAATCACATAATTATTTTATAAGGACATATAATGGTACCCATGACATTGTGAGAATATGTTCTTAGGGAGTTTCAGACATATCCTTTAGAGGCACATACATGTGTGATAATGATTCACCAGGACCTCCAACTTTAGTTTTGGTGTCCATGGATGAAGAAAGGAGTTGTAGAGTTCATCTCTCGATGCCTTACTTGTTACCAAGTGAAGGATAAGCACCAAGTTCTAGCCGGTTTGACCCAACCCCTTGAGGTTCTGGAATAGAAGTGGGATGTCATACCTAGGGACTTCATGACAGTCTTACCATGTATGTCTAGGGGACACGATGGAATCTGGGTGATCATAGAATGACTTACCTAGTCATCCCACTTTCTTTCCATTCAAGAGAAGAATTCAATAGAGAGTTTAGGATGCCTCTACATATAAGAGATAGTTTGACTCCATGGAGTTCCATCAATAATTGTTTCTGATCAGGATGCTCTCTTTACATCGTGATTATGGAAGGGATTATAAGATGAGTTTGGAACTCAGTTACGCTTGAGAAAAGCGTTTCACCCCCAAATGTATGGCCAAATTGAATGGACCATTCTAGTTATGGAGGACATGATGTGAGCCTGTATGTTGAATTTTTTCCATAGTTGAGAGGATCACCTACCATTGGCGGAGTTTTCATAAAATAATATCTACCATTCCACCATCGGTATGTCACCATTGGAGGCCTTGTATAGGTGTCCCTGCAGGTCACCAATTTGTTGGACTAATCCAGGAGAGTCAGCACTCATAGGCCCAGAGTTTGTAAAAGAAACCAATAGAGAATGTTCAAATCATCCATGAGAAGATGAAGAATTCATAGATCTATCATAAGTCTTATGATGATAGGCGGAATATTTCTTTAGAGTTTGAGTAAGGAGACCATGTGTTCATACTGGTTTTACCTCGGCATGGGTTATAGAGATTTGGTTAGGAAAACAAGCTATATCTAAGGTTCATCAACCCTTTCTAGATACCACATAGAGTTGGAGAGGTGGTGTACCACTTAGAACTACCTCTACAATTAGACCGAGTATATGATGTCTTCCACATCTCATATATGAGGTGGTACATGCCTAAACCATTACATGTTATCGACTGGGGAGAGATGGATATCAAGGATGGAGTGACCTTTGCTGAGTACCTAGTGAAAATCAAGGATCGATAGGAGAGTATCCTTCATGGGTGATCGATTCCTTTGTTGCATTTCTGGCGACAACAGAAGAATCTTCATGAGAGAACTTGGGAGTAGGAGACTCAGATATGTTCTCAATTACCCATATCTTTTTTAGTATCCTTTTTTTTAGCTTTTTGGGGACATAAATCCCCAAGGTGGGAAGAATTTAATGTGTCAGATTATATATGTATTATTTTGAAATATTATATGGATTATTTTTGAGACTAGGTGCTGAGACAACATGATATTTTAAGGCCTGTTGTGCCTGGAATAAATGTTTGAAATATATTAATGATGCTAAATATCACACACACAGTTTTCCTAAAAAAGTGAAATAACTTCTAAATGGGTACTCGAATAAGAAATTTGAGGGCACCATTGAACTTGGAACAAAAGGCTTACCCTAGGAATGACTTGACATTATTTGGTGCATGTCATTTGTGGAGAGTTATTTGCAGGCCAAAAATGAATAAAATAATTAGAATAAATTATTTTTTTTTCATTTGTTTGATGAAAAAACTATTTTGTCTTTAAATAGATGATTATAGAGAATCCTTAAGGTTAGAATCATAATCCTGGAGCCTTTGGAGAGAGAGGTCCTTGGATAATTCTCTTGGGAAAATAGGAACAGATCGCGGATCAATGATCAATTGTAACATCCCAAGTAAGTAATGAATAATATATATTTTTATCTATGTCTATTAATTATTAAGATAGTGTTTTAGAGGCATAAAATGAAAATAAATACAATCTTATGCATGGAATACACTAATATTCTTAAAAGATTGTTTTACTGCCTTTTGATGGAAAACCCTTTTTAAATAAAATTTTTGACAATTTTATAATCTATATTTGTAAAAATAAACATATTATTTATGATTGGGACATTGAAATTTACATTGGATAAATTTTTGGTATTTTTCTGACAATGTTCATTTTTTTAATGAATAGTGAAAAATACTGCATTTTACATCAAAACTGCTTTTTCATTTAATTTAATTATATGGTTAGATTATATTTTTAACTGGTCTTAAAGTGTAATATGAATATATTTTTACCATTTAATCAAATGGTGGTCATTGGAATCAATTTCACTTTGAAATTGGACTTAAACTGGTGTCAATCTTTTGATACTTATTGTTTCATAAAAACACGCTATTTGGCATGACAGCGGGAATTAATTATTAAATTAATTAATGTGACTTATATGTTTTGAATTTTGTAAAATAGACTTCATTTTTGAATTCATAAAATCAAATATATCTTAGGGTGAATTTTTGGTATTTTTCTGAAAAACTTCAATTTTTGATGAATAGTGAAACCACTAAGTGGTACTTATAAAAACTGATTTTTCGTTTAAATGAAAATTTACCACTTCTGTGTTTTGAATTTCAAAAATCCGACATACATGGTTGTCATTAATAAGTAAAATGTGGTTCAATGAGATTAAAATAATTTTTTGGTGAATAGTAACTCTTAAGTTCTTAATCGCGATTAGAGGTAATTAGTGTAGTTTAAGGTAAGAATAATGTTTTAATAAAATGAAATGACCTAGAAACATGTCCTACCCTTATTGGATGTGTCATGACCGACCAAGAAAAGCCATGGGTAAACTTGGGGACCACATGGAGCCACTTTGGTTGGGAAATGACATAAATAACTTTTTATTTAATGTTAAAGTAAAAATGACACAAACATGATATGTTTTACTAAAATAATTTTTAAATGGGGTTATACAAGTCAGATTTTTGATTATAAATAGTAATTGGAAATATAAGAATATTTCCTACATCACAGTATTTTTTTCTAATTTTTATACTTTAAATTAATTAAATTATTTATGACATCATAATGATACAGCAATGACCTCATTATTTGACGATTTAAATAAAATGGAAAGATAATGTAAAATCTAAGACCTACACATGTCCAAAACCTATTGGGTGGGTATATTTCTAACCCTTATCTCCTTATACTCGAATTATATCAATTTGGGACCTTTAAAATCCGAAAACCATTTGAAAATAAAGTAACATTTCTTTACTTTCCAAGAGTGCCCCTCCTATCCTCTTATAAAAGGCCCCCAACTCTACCTCCTGGCCCACACTTCCAAAGCCTTTGGCTCGGCCAACCCCTGACCATTTTGTCTCTCCACATCCCTCTCTTACTCCTTGAAGCCTAACTTTGGGCAGAAGTCTTCCCAAGGAAGCCTTTGAGATCAAATCTAAGAGAGTTACCCGATTTTAAGGTAATGTCTTCTTTTGAGTCCTTTTGTTTGATTTTGCTTCTCCAACCCCCTAAAATCTTTTTATTCATTTCTTTTGTAACAACTCCAGTATCCTAAATATACTAGGATTTTGTTATAATAATTATTTGAGCTACACTTACACACACCTACATCTAATGGTTAAAGGACATACTGTTTCCGTGGATGGTGAATTTATGCCTCCCGAAACGATGATTGTTCAACATTATTTTAACACCTTAAAAGGTGGACATTAAGATGTCACTATATTTATATATGATATATAATATGTTTATGTTTTTATTAAGCTTCTGTATTTTTCATTTTGGGCATACCTTTATGGTTTCCATTATGGGTAAACGCGATATCTTCATTTAAAGAAGTGCGGACTACCGCCCCCTCAAAGTGATTTGATTCGTTAAATACCATATGTGGGACATATAAAGGATGTAACTATGATATTATATATGATATTATACTGGAATTATAATATAACTTTATATCATTATGATTACATTCTATAAAATACGAAATAGAAATGAAAGTAGCGTTCATGCGTACGTACGGCTTACCGTCTCCATGAACGGTGCATTTCATTTCTTACCTCTAAATGATTATGTAATATTATAAATGCATGAATGTACTAGATATATATGACATATATGATATCTACATCATGAATACCATTCTGGATATAATGGATACATGAACAACTTGTAATTATAAAGGGTTTATTTTTTACTCAAGTACCAATGATCGTTAAAACGACCGTTATTAACTTAAATAATTACATAGTGTTCATGACATGGCAATAAGTGATATAAAAGGAATAATTAACTTGAAAAAGGTTCTTAAACAATTATAAATTAACTCAAGTTTATTATTCAGGAGATTAAAGAACGACCGAGTCAAGTCGGACCCGGGGTATGGGACTTCGTCTCAATCTCCTTTCATTGAGGCATATTTTGTTTTATACACAACCTTCTTTTATACGGTGTATAAACCCCTTTGACTTTTACGTTTATCCAAAAGGAGAAAGGTAATAATTCTTCAAAAAGGTCTGATGGTAATAAAACTAAGTTTCCAGTTTGTGATAAATGTGGCAAAAGGCATGCTGGGGAATGTATTCTGAATTCTGGAAAGTGCTACCGATGTGGTAAGATGGGACATAAGGCTCGTGGTTGTACTGAAAAAGATCCAGGTGAAGGTAAGACCAAATTTTATTTAAAGTTAGTGAAATGTTATAAGTGCAATGAGATGGGTCACTATGCAAACGAGTGTCCGACAAAGAGCTTGAGTGATGGGAAGCAGTTAGACTACAAGCAGAAAGGGGTGGTGAAATCCTTTGCAACTATTTCAGCAGATGTCGGGCCATCAAATGAAGTTGTATCAGGTACTTTGTTTGTTTTTTCAGATTATGCCAGTGTGTTGTTTGATTCGGGGTCTACACATTCTTTCATCTCTGAAACCTTTTCTAGTAAAATGGGAATACCATCTCAAGAAATGACTCCTGAACTTTTGGTAAAAACACCTAGGGGAAATGTTGAGGCAAAAAGAATTTATAAGAATCTTCCTATCCTTATCTGTGGAAAGAACCTACTTGCAAACCTTATTGTTCTACCTCTAGTAGAGTTTGATGTTATCCTGGGTATGTATTGGCTCTCTATTTACCATGCTAAGATTGACTGTAGAGCTAAAGAAGTTTCTTTTCAGAAAGACTTTCAGTTTGTGTACAAGAATGAACCCTTACTGTTGATAACTTATCAAGAGGCCAAGAAACTTGTAAAAGATGGAAATGAATGTTACCTTGCACACATAGTTGAAAATAAAGGAACTGTTCAGATTACTGATGTGCCAGTGGTAAATGAGTATCCTGATGTTTTTCCTGATGAGTTGCCTGGAATAGTACCAGACCGGGAAGTTGAGTTTACTGTTGACTTAGATCCTGATGCTAAGCCAATTTCAAAACCCCCTTATCGAATGGCTCAAATTGAACTTTTAGAGTTAAAGGAGCAATTGCAAGATTTATTAGAGAAAGGTTTCATTCGACCGAGCACATAACCTTGGGGTGCTCCTGTTTTATTTGTTAAAAAGAAAGATGGTTCAATGAGACTTTGCATTGATTATAGAGCCTTGAATAACATCACTGTTAAGAACAAATATCCTTTGCCTCATATCGATGATTTGTTTGATCAGCTCTAGAGAGCTCAGTATTTTTCAAAGATTGACTTGAGATCGGGGTACCATCAGCTGATAGTAAAGGAAGCAGATATTCCGAAGACCGCGTTCCGTACAAGATATGACCATTATGAATTTGTAGTAATGCATTTTGGGCTAACCAATGCACCTGCTGTATTCATGGACTTAATGAATATAATTTTCCATGAGTTCTTGGATAAGTTTGTGGTGGTTTTCATTGATGATATTTTGGTGTTTTCTTAAAGTAAAGAAGAGCATGAAAGACATTTAAGGGTTATTTTGAAAACCTTAAAAGAAAAGAAATTGTATGGGAAATTCATCAAGTGTGAGTTTTGGTTGCAACAAATTTCTTTCCTTGGTCACATTGTTTCTAAAGATGGGATAACCGTTGATCCTGCAGAAACAAAGGTTGTTGAAGAATGGCCAAGACCCACAAATGTAACTGAGATTCATAGCTTCCTTGGTTTGGCAGGCTATTACCGAAGGTTTGTTAGAAATTTTTCACGGTTATCTAGTCCAATGACTAAGCTAAATCGGAAGGGTGTTAAGTTTATCTGGACAAAAGAATGTAATGATTGTTTTCAGGAATTGAAAAGAAGATTGGTGAATGCTCCAGTTTTGGAACTACCTTCTAGGAATGGTGAGTTTGTTATATACAGTGATGCTTCATTGAAAGGACTTGGTTGCGTCCTAATGCAGAATGATTAGGTAATTTCTTATGCTTCACGACAGTTGAAAACTCTTGAGGTAAATTACCCTACACATGATTTGGAATTAGCTGCTGTTGTTTTTGCTTAAAAAATTTGGAGGCATCATTTGTATAGAGTAAAGTGTGAAATATATACTGATCACAAAAGTTTAAAGTATATATTCACTCAGAAAGAGTTAAACATGAGACAGAGGAGATGACTGGAATTAATCAAGGATTATGATTGTACAATTCATTACCATCCTGGAAAAGCAAATAAAGTGGCGGATGCTTTGAGTCCAAAAAGTAATGCTTCATTAGCAATGTTGCGTTTGGAATGTGATCCTTTGGTTAAGGATTTGATGAACTTTGGAATAGAAGTTGTTGGTGCAGGAAGTTCTTCTATTTTGTTTCAGGTATCAGTGAGATCATCTCTATCAGATAGAATCAAGAAAGCACAGAAGAAAGACAGTGAGTTGTAGAAAAAGGTAGAGCTGGTTCAGAAAGGCAAGTTGCATGAATTCAACATTGATAGTGATTGTGTTTTGAGATTTGGGAAGAGATTGTGTCTGCCTTGTGATTCACAGTTGAAGAGAGAGTTGTTATGTGAAGCTCATAGTTCTCCGTTTTCAGTTCATCCTGGCAGTACTAAGATGTACAGAGATCTGCGGGAGTATTACTGGTGGGATGGAATGAAAAGAGATATTGCAGATTTTACTGTGAAGTGTTTGACTTGTCAATAGGTTAAAGCAGAGCGGCAGTTACCGAAAGGGATTCTTCAGCCTTTACCAGTGCCAGAGTGGAAATGAGAGAATATATCCATGGAATTTGTTGTGGGATTACTGAAGACATCTCGAGGTAATAATGCAATCTGGGTTATTGTTGATCGCTTGACTAAATCTGCTCATTTCCTTGCTATACGAGATACTTTTTCCCTAGATCAACTTTTCCGTTTGTATCTTAAAGAGATAGTCAGGTTACATGGAGTTCCTCTCTCCATTGTATCTGATCATGATCCCAGGTTCACTTCTAACTTTTGGAAAGGCCTTCAGAAGTCGTTGGGTACTGAATTAAATTTTAGTACAACATTTCATCCTCAATCATATGGGTAGTCGGAACGAAAAATTCAGACCTTGGAGGATATGCTACGAGCTTGTTCGATGGATTATCAGGGAAGTTGGGACCAACATCTTTCTTTGGTTGAATTTTCATATAATAACAGTTTTCATTCCAGTATACAGATGGCACCATTTCAGGCATTATATGGGAAGCGGTGTCGAACTCCAGCTTTATGGGATGAAGTGGGTGAAAGGAAGTTGATGGGACCAGAATTGGTAGAAGAGATGGAAGAAAAAGTTCAGCTGATTCAAAAACACATGAGAACAGCTCAGAGTAGGCAGAAGAGTTATGCAGACAACAGGAGGAAGGATCTAACTTTTGAGGTAGGTGATCATGTTTTTCTCAAAGTTTCACCATGGAAAAATGTGAATAGATTTGGTAAGAAAGGAAAGCTGAGTCCAAGGTTCATTGGACCATATGAAATTCTGGAGAGAGTTGGATCAGTTGCATACCGGGTGGCTTTACCTCCGAGTTTATCTCAGGTACACAATGTTTTTCACGTTTCGATGTTGACAAAGTATATGCCAGATCCATCTCATGTTTTGAGTCCAGAGGTAGTTCAGCTGGAAGAGAACCTATCTTATGAGGAAAAACTGGTCCAGATTCTTGACCACAGGGAGCAAGTGTTACGAAATAAGGTGATTAATCAGTTAAAGGTTTTGTGGAAAAACCACATGATGGAAGAAGCAACATGGGAATCTGAAAATGCAATGAGGGATAAGTACCCCCATTTATTTGATAAGTAAATAAATTGCGGGGACGCAATTTTCTAAAGGGGGGAAGGATGTAACATCCCAAGTAAGTAATGAATAATAGATATTTTTATCTATTTCTATTAATGATTAAGATAGTGTTTTAGAGGCTTAAAATTAAAATAAATACAATCTTATGCATGGAATACACTAATATTCTTGAAAGATTGTTTTACTGCCTTTTGATGGAAAACCCTTTTTAAATCAAACTTTTGACAATTTTATAATCTATATTTTTCAAAATAAACATATTATTTATGATTGGGACATTGAAATTTACATTGGATAAATTTTTGGTATTTTTCTGATAATGTTCATTTTTTTAATGAATAGTGAAAAATACTGCATTTTACATCAAAACTTCTTTTTCGTTTAATTTAATTATATGGTTATATTATATTTTTAATTGGTCATAAAGTTTAATATGAATATATTTTTACCATTTAATCCAATGGTGGTCATTGGAATCAATTTCACTTTGAAATTGGACTTAAACTAGTTTCAATCTTTTGATACTTATTGTTTCATAAAAACACGCTATTTGTCATGACAGCAGGAATTAATTATTAAATTAATTAATGTGACTTATATGTTTTGAATTTTTTAAAATAGACTTCATTTTTGAATTCGGAATATCAAATATAGCTTAGGGTGAATTTTTGGTATTTTTCTGAAAAACTTCAATTTTTGATGAATAGTGAAACCACTAAGTGGTACTTATAAAAACTGATTTTTCGTTTAAATGAAAATTTACCACTTATGTGTTTTGAATTTCAAAAATCCGACATACATGGTTGTCATTAAGAAGTAAAATGTGGTTCAATGAGATTAAAATAATTTTTTGGTGAATAGTAACTCTTAAGTTCTTAATCGCGATTAGAGGTAATTAGTGTAGTTTAAGGTAAGAATAATGTTTTAATAAAATGAAATGACCTAGAAACATGTTCTAACCTTATTGGATGTGTCATGTCCGACCAAGAAAAGCCATGGGTCAACTTGGGGACCCCATGGAGCCACTTTGGTTGGTAAATGACATAAATAACTTTTTATTTAATGTTAAAGTAAAAATGACACAAACATGATATGTTTTACTAAAATAATTTTTAAATGGGGTTATACAAGTCAGATTTTTGATTATAAATATTCATTGGAAATATAAACCCCTTTGACTTTTACGTTTATCCAAATGGAATCTTTTTTATACGAAGCGTTTTACTAAACGACAAAAGAAAATATTTTTGTCGTACGTATGCGGCGACAACGACTTCTCCGCCGCCGTGACCATTATTTGAGTTTTGGCTTCCTCTACAAGCCATACCTTTTTTTTAAAAGAAAAATAAATACCATGTTTTAATTTTCTTTTGTTTTGGTATTGAAAATGGTTTTCATAATGTTTTTATATCAATGTGTTGTATTGATATCTTGTGATTGAAAGGTGGAAATGTTATGTTTCCTTTATGCATGTTTTATGTGATACGATTATGTTGAGGTTCTTGGGCATTTTTATGAAGACGGGTGGTTCCGTGATAAACTAAGGGTGGGTGAACCCGATATAGCTCTCCAATGCATTGGGTAACGGGAAGGAGTGAAACGTTAAGGTTTCTCCGAAGATATTTAGGGAATATACTGTGATGGGTATTCCAAACGTAACCAAGAGGGTTACTCCCTACGTAAGAATGTTATGAATTCCTCAAGTTACCTTTATGTCATATTATTTCTATGATTTATTCATGATTTGATGAGGTATGTTAAATTGCTTATGTTTTATGGGTAAATTATGATTTCATTCTTATGTATATATGTACCCATGTTTCCTTTCCATATTTTTATATCCCTTACTGAGCTTTTTATGATCATCCCAAGTTTTTTTGAAATGTTTTTCACAGGTCAAGGGAAAGGTACATGATATGATGATAGTGTCAAGGAAGTGTCAAGAAAGAATCCATGTTTTATTTTAAATATTTTTCCATTGATGGGAAAGAATAATACTATCTTTATGTAACCACTTTGTTTATATGTGGAATGTAATGCAAGTTTTATGATCTAATTCTCTAAAACTATAAACCCGAAAAGATCCTCAATGTGTAATCTTGTAATAACTCAATATTAAGTAAGGTTTAAGGCTAGGGCCTTATATCGATGCACCTCTAATTAGACAGTTCTTGCTAACGATGATGATGATGCATCTTTATTCATCAGCGATTGAACCAAATCAAGTTTGGGTGTGTGTTTTTATTTGTTTATTCCCCATTCTTTATTTATATGATGAACTTTAATCAATCGATGAATGGATTGATTCACAGATCGTGCGTATTGTGGGATGGGATTATATTTTCAAGGTTTTAATGGGATAATTTATTATCTTTGTGATTATTGATTTCGTAGATTTTTGTTCTAATGGAAAAAACTAAGTTCTACATGAACATTGATTGAGATTTGTTCCTATGGATTTGTTCTTGTTCTTTTCTCCCCCGATTCATCGTTCCTAGCGGGTGTTCTTCGTTTGGCCCATATCTTGACAAATCTCAATCAATAGAATGTTGCACACCCATTTATTGGCATAACAATCCAAAACTGTAGATATGGGATCAACATGTCATGATGAAGGTATGACAACATATATGGAGTGATTCGAACAATGAAGGATGTACGATTTTTCATTCTTCAGTGCATGAATAAGAATAACAACTTGATCCATTTTGCGAGAAGATATGATGATGAAACACATTGATTCGATGATTAAATGAATTAAAAAGGCTCGATATATAGTTTTTTTAGCAAGGTGACTGATGGATCTAAGTCCAAAACATCATATAGGATGTATACATGAAGAACTGGATTTCTAGAAAACACCATAGAACATGATGTATAATCAGAGATTACATAGTGTGTGGGGCCCCCTTGTGGTAATGAAGGTTTTAGGTATGAGAAAGGTGTCACATAACATGTCACTAGACCTATACGACATGTGGTGTCTCCTTGGATAATCAATGTGTACTTCGTGAAGTACAAAAACACGGGGTGGACTACACGTCCAGCTTATATAGCGTGTACTCACCTACACAGACACAGTTTTGAATGACACATTCAATTTGCATGGGAAAGACCTGGGGTCAAGGGAAAAGGTGTGTAACCATACTAAATGGAGTGTACTATTTCATACATGGCTTAGATCTCTTATCCTTCATATTCTAGACAAGTTTAGTTAGTGTTGAACCCCCTTATTATTTTCCTAAAGGCTGGTATGAACCGTATCCTACTCCTAGGACTATGATCCCTTCAACAGGAATTCCTGGATAGAGTTGTTGGAATCCCCCTAAGAGGATCAGAGTATGATCCTCTATTCATCTTCGTTCACTGGGTGAATTTCTTGGTATTGACGTGACCAACACTACCTGGGTGAAGATCCTCTACTTAATAGGGTTAATATAGATTGAGTTTTTGGTATCACCCCATGGCCTTGGTTGTGATCTTCATATGTGTATTGTATTCTCTTAAAAAATATCAATGTGTATCTTTATCATGATGAGACTTGATGAGAGGTACCACTTGGACGAACATCATCAGTGTTGTGGAACTCATGAGTGTGTTCTCTAGATGAGTGCTTTGTGGAATCATCGAGCTATAATCCCAGGCTTGGTATACTATGGTTGTGATTTACCTATAGATGGCATGTCTTGGATTGAGTATATCAGGACATTCTTGTTATATATTCTATAGACATATACTTGTGTAGAGCTGACTGTAATTTGTTTCTTGTATTCTTTGTGGTTTTGGGTGTCCCGCTGAGTATTGTTATACTCACCTCTACATGGTATTTTCCCGCACGTGTCGTGTCTTATGAAAATGATCAACATTTTTACAGAGTCCTAGGAAGACCAGTACCACATGGTGCCTAGTGAGACCAGACAGACCGAGGTGTGTCGTTGAGGCTTTTAGACAAGAGTCCTAGTATCTTTACTTTTAGTTTAGACTTGTGTTATAGACTTTTTTTGGTGTCTTATATTTGTATACTTTTACTTTACTTCCTGTCGTACCCTATTTGTGGGATATAGATATATGCATGCATTGGTTGTTCATTTGTTTTTACATTTAATAATTTTTTGGACTTGTAGATGTGTGTGTGTGTGTTCAGGTACTTAGGAAATGCCTCCCATGGTAGTGATATGCCTACTCGGTTCTATTCACATGCCCTTGGACTATTGGTGGTGGGTTTGGGGAGTCACGACATGGGACCAACTAAGACAGGTCATGAAATTTCAATATTTTTTTACTTATCAACTTGGTGAAACAATGTGATAAGATCTGGAAGAGACTTATCTATATTTTTTATATTAAAATTTATAATAAAGCCATAGAATCTCTAAGGAAGTGATTTAGGAATGATATTGGTGTACAGTTCTTTAGGAAATTTAAACCCTAGAACCTCTTGGAACTCATTGTAGCCAATGAGTTTGACTACATGAGACCCAACTAGTTCACTTTCTCCAAGTTTACTCATAAATAACACCTTAGATATCTCAAAACGTTCCTACCAAGCCCTCTACTAATATAGAACATGGATATTCTAGAGCATGTTATAATCATTCAAATCTTCATGTGACTTCATTTGTTAATTAGAAATTGGTGAAATAATTAAACACTGAACTTGAACCATGTTTCTCAAGTGTCTATTATAGAAAGAGAACTATTTATCACTTACCTCCTTAGTAAGTTAGTGAGGATTATAGAACATAATATTTCCATTCATGGCGTAGCACATTCTGTTGATGTCTGAAGTATTCCTAGAATTTACTTCATGTAATGAAATTTTCTTTCTCCAAGATGGGTTGTAAGGATAATATGGTTGAAAAACTTTCCATTATTCTATAATTATAAAAGAGAATATTATTATAAATTCACTTGATTATAATTTATGTGATATATAATTAATTTAATTTTATTAAGTCTCCCACTAATTTATCAAGTCCCATCAACCCTCACCATCAGACTCAGACTGCCTAGTTTCTTAGACATTCTTGTGGTAATGATATATATGCTCATTATCATATCCCAAGTGAGGGATCCGTTAATTAGTCTAAGTTATTTAGTAAGGAAAGTATTTTTTAATTGTAGTCTTGTAACTCCTTGATCTGTTGAGTGGACTCCCCAATCCAAAAAACCCTTACTCGGGTTTCCTCAACACTTTCCACCAAGTTACATCGAATCAATAGAAGGATACTTCTCTTGATGTAAATTGGTTAATTCAACCCAAAATAATCATAAGAACTCCATGATAAAAGTAATTATCCTAATGAGGGTTGGTCAAACACTTATTTCTATGTTTTTCATTCCCAATCAAGAAATGGAAGGATTATTCCGACTTTTTATTAAGTTAAGGTATTTTATTTATTATGTATAAAGATTTATCATTTTATCCTTTACATTTACTATTAATATTAAGTGTATTTTACTAAAGTGATTAACTGAGTTTTGATAAAACATTTTTTCACAATCTATTTATTTAAATTCCATATTTTCATATCAATCTATTTATTTATGTGATCATGGTCTTTCATCTATAAAAATAATAATACAAAACAAGAAAATAAATAAATTAATGAATAACCCAACCATGAGATTATCTGATTGTTTATTTATTGAGTAGATAATAAATCAACCTATTACCCTCTTGGAAAACTCAATGTGATGGTCTTGAAATGAGTTACAACATTCCACCTATCCACATGAGTATCACCTAGGTTGGTTTCACCTTGGTTCTTCTTGAACTTCCACCATGCACCTTAGGATACACCATTTATTACACATGTTTATAACTCACACATAGATGATGGGAAACAAAGGATTGGTTATGGGGAATTATAAAAACAACCTTGGACACATAGGTCCTACAAAATAAAAGAGTGGGGAAGACTCACAGGCCATCATAATTAATTTAAAAAATAATAATTGTAAATCCATGTAATAAAATTAAATTAATTAAAACCAACTCATACACAGGTCTGGTCAACGCTCATGAATGGTCATAAACATGAAATGGATATGAAAAAGTATATTTTCTAAAATTTACTTCAATTCATTATTTATTATTAAAATAAATGCCTTTATATTAATTAATTAATTAATTATATTTATCAAAATAACCACATGAACTCTCATGGAGATACCCATTAGTAATGCATTCATGAAAAATAAAATGGAATAACCAATAATTATAATAAATTAATTGAGTATTTATCAATCCTTAAAAACCTTTATTACATAGTCAAACACATCTTCTAAAAAAAGTGTAATTATGTTTTAATTCTATAATTAATTATTTTTATGTAATTTAATTACATCCCTTGTTGAGAGACTACATGATTTGTACTTATGAGCTACACATAGTGTTCCTCGATTTTTGTATATTCGAGATAAACACCTAGGGCTTTGACATGTATCTTAGATAGACTACACGACTTGTGTTAACTTGATATATGTCATGTGTTCTAATTTTCTATGTGTCTTCATAATCCATGGCTGACTCAACGTGTTCATTGGACGCGGAACCACCCAACATGTACTCCAAATATACACTGTGTGCTCTGCTTGTTATGTGCCTATAAAACAACCCGAATGACTCGGCGTGTTCTTCATATGTGGGAATTAATGAGTTACATGATGTGTACACTGGCTACATGACGGGTGTTTCATTAATTATATAGGTTTTAAGTCTCACATGGTTAAAAAATAAGTATTTGACCACACAATTATCATGAATTTTATTACTATACCATGAAGACTACACGATGTGTATGACATCTACATGCTGTGTAGTCTGAAAAATTATGTTCCATGTTGGCCTGATCAACACACAATGTACAATAAATGCACTGCATATAATAATTTCTTGGTGTTCTATGTGACCCAATCTACCAGTCAAAAAGTTTGGCACATCCTGATGAAATCTTCGATCATCCTCCATCTATTCTTCATCTTAATAAAATATGAATCTTGAACAAAGAATATTAAAATTTAGAATTCATATTAATTAAACTTCATATTAAAGAATGAATAATCTAGAAATGAAATATTTAACCACCATTTAACATAATCAAAAAAAATCTAATAAATAATTTTAAATTTAAAAATCACCACCCTAACACCACTTGAAGGTTCCGAACACAGATAAAGTGCATTGTGAGCGAATAGATATAATAGTTTTTTTTTTCAAATTCAATGGATCAAGAAGGATGAGATATAGGGAATGAGAAGTTTACAATGATTTTTATGGTTTTTATGCACCATTTTAAAATTAATGTTCCGTTGTGAGTATTTTTTAAAATAGGTTTTAAAAAAAATAAAATTATTAAAAGAGACTATGGTTTCAAATATTTGGAAAAATATGTCTAATAATCATGAACTTCATTCACATCTCCCTGTTCCACATCATGCAAGGAGGATGCTTGAATTGACTTCACTCCATGTGTTTAAAGTCTATTCATGAGGCACAAACCGTGTTCGTGCCTCCCTCTTCCTTTTTTAATTTTTTTAATTTTTTGTTTTGTTTTGTTATATATATATATATATATAACAAAAAATTAAGCAACATTTAAAATACTATTATTTTATTTATAATATCCTATATTAAAGCAATCCAAAATTTATAACTAAAACCCTCACTCTGGTCTCCCTCTTACAAGGAAGTGGAGCTGGATATCCCATAAGGATTTTCCATGTGGGAATTTGGTTCCACATTTACCACAATTTGAATATTAATATTTTATTAAAAAAATACATAATTAATGATATGTAAATAACAATAAAGTTAATATAATTAATAATTAAAAATATAATTAACAATATCAATAAAAATGTTATTAAATATTATATTAATTATATTTATTAAAAACTATTATTAATTAAAATATTAAATAAAATATTAATTATATTAATTATATTAATTAATAAATATTAATCATATTATTATTTTTTATTAATTGTATAAAATATTAATTAGTAAATATTAATTATATTATTATTAGTAATATTATTAATATTATTTCCCCCCACCTATGAAGAAATATTATTAATAAATAATTATTGATTATTAATTTTAATATAATTAATATTATATACATTATTAAATAATATTTATTAATTTTAATTTTATTATTATTATTATTATTATAAATTAATAAAAATTAATTAATTTATATAAACCAATTAATATCTATAATAATACATTTAATATTTATTAATATATTTTTATTAATATATTTTTTAATCAGTAATATAATTAATATTTATGAATTATTATTAATTAAAATAATTAATATATTAATTAATATTTTTATTAATATTTAATAATTGATATTTTATTTGTTAATATTTATTAATTAATAATTATTAATAATAATTATTATTTATTATTATATATATCATTTATTAATTATTATTTTCTAATATTTATAAATATTTAATCAGTTGATATTTATTAATATTTTTTAGAATAATATTTATTAATATAATTAGTAATACTTATTTAATTATTATTTATTGATATTTATTAATATTTATATCATTAAATACTGATTTTTTATCATTCATTATTAATGTTATTGTTATTGTTGTTTATTTATTATATTAATTAATTATATTTTATTGTTATTTACATTTCCAGTTATTAAAATGATTAATTATTCAAACAGTTCCAGGATAGGACCCAAAGGTCCATCCCATTTATAAAAAAGAAAACGAAGTAAAAAAAGGATTGATGGGAACAAAAAAGATAAAAACTGCCTTAAATAGAAAAAAGCATTAAGAGTCAAAACCCACTAGATTCAACACTGTCACACCCGTTTTTTAGTCATTGTAATTATTTTATTCCACTTGGCGTCTGGTGTTTTTGCTTAAGTGCGGGTGAGTCCAGGTTTAAATTTTTAATGTTTGGATGAGTTTATGGTTTGGGTTAGTGCGCGAATGCCGCACGTTCAAGACGCGCTGTCCGTTTGGGAACGTGATTTCTGCTTGGGTACGTGTAGCCTGCTTGGAGTCTGCTTGGGTACCGTACGGTGTGGAAATACCGCACAATCATCTAGTTTTAATGTTACGTTTTTATGTTGTAACGTTGTATATATATATATATGTATGTTTATATGTGTTTATATGTGTATATATACACACACACATATGTTTATAAATAAATATGTTTTAACGTATTATGCTTATGTACATGTATGTTTATAGATATATATGTTCAAGTATGTTCATATGTTTATATATGCTACATAAATGTTTATATATATATACACATATATTTATATGTATATATATATCAATGTTTATATATGTTGGTTTATATATATATATTTATATATTTTTATACATGTATATATATATGTTTATACTTATTATTATTATTATTATCAGTATTTTATTTCATTATTATTATTATTTTTATTTGATTAGATTTATAATTATTACCATTATAAAAAAAATCAAGAAACCCTAAGCTACCCGGCCGCACCCCCCCCCATTCCCTTTTCCCATCGCACCCCCCTTCACCCTCGTGCAGTGGTGCACATCGCCGCGGCTCCCCCCTCCCTTCGTAATGCGGCCTCGCCACCGCCGCTGGGCGCCGCCCCCTCACCACCTCACCACCTTGCCATCCGACCATCTCCGGCCTCTTCCCCCTCCTCTCACGCTCAGGCCAGCCGCTCCGGCCGACCTCGCCGCCCTCCAACAGCCTCCGGCCGCCGTCCGACCCCCCTACCCGTGCCACCTTTGGTCGTGCCGCCCCTGCCGGCGCTGCCCTAGCCGGCGTTGCCCCTGCCGTCGCGATTCCGTGTTCCCCGCGCCCTGCCGGCGTATTTCCGGCGAGCGCGCGCCCTCTCGGTGTTATTCTGGCCAACCCGCACCCCTCTCCGACGTCTCCGCTGGCCGTTCCACCTTCCGCGTAGCTTGTCTGGCTGGGCGCTTCTCCGCGCCGAGGTGAGGGTTACGTTGTTTAGTTGTTTTAGTTACTTTACTTATTTGTTTATTTATTTTTATCATTGTTTATTTGTTTCAGGTTTAGTGCGATGACTTGTTTATGCGTTCAAGGTTGTGCGGGTGATGTGTCGTGACGCGCCGGTCCACTCTGACAACCGCATTTGAGAGCGATTATGTTTTATCACTGATTCCTGGGTAAGGATATATTTATGCGTTTTCATATATATTTAAACCACGTTAAAAATATGAAATTGAGTCGCGGACCCTTGAGGTCTTTATCTGGTCCAGAGTCATCTTTACCTGAATTTTTATTTTATTTTATTTTATTTTAGCAATTTCTCGCCTTGCTGCTGCTGTTTCGGGTATGAGTTTATACCAGTTTATTTGTTTTGCACTGCTTGATTTAGTTGTTTTTGAGTCCCTGGTTCTCTGTTGGTTGTGTGTTGTTCTGCGCCGCTCTAATTTTGGATGTCAACTGTGTTGTTATGGTGTGGCGATGATATTTTTTTTCTGGTGTGTGCTTTTTTGGGGGTGCATGTACGTGAGTAGTTGGAAGTGTGTTTTCGAAAACGTCGGCTCGGCCAAATTCTTTGCGGTAGGTGTTTCCAACCATTTCCCTTTTAGATTCAAACCTTGAGCACTTGAATATTTTCAATTAATCTTTTTATATCATTTGCATATCTACCGTATTTATGAAAAGCATCTGGCTTAGTTATGTTGCTGTTTTAAATTTCTGAAAGTGTCTTTTGATGTTTGTTTATATGAAATTCATAGGTTCTTGGTAAAGTAGAAAAAAAATTTGCTTTGTGACATGTTTGGTTCCAGTTGTTACTGAACGTGTTTTGGGGAATGAAAAGGAAAGATTGCTTTGGTGTGTTTGCTTAACAAAAAGATGAACCAGTATTTGTTTTAGAAAAGTCTTGGAAAGAGTGGTTGGTTTGAAAGATGCTTTTGTTTTTATAAAGTGTTGTGAAGGAATTTGAGTTTGGTTTCAATGCTAATGTGTTTTAGGAAAGATGGGTTTTGAGGCGTTTCTTCAAAAAAAACAAAATGTGCCATTGGATGTTGGCACATCCATGGCAGCACTAGGTGCTCACATGGATGTGCCTCCAAATGAAAATGACACATCCAAACTATATTTTTCTGAAAACTAGGTTTTGATGGATGGTTGGAAGCGTGGTTGGCCTAGTTGTCTTTTTGTGTGTGTGGAATGGTTGTTTAGTGTAAAGGTCCTTTTGAAATTTTAAAATGTAAAGGGATGATTGTGTTAGATTTTGAGAAAGGTGGATTGTGCCCGATTGGCAACCCAAACCATTTATGAAATGTTTAAGGGTTCCAATGTTGTGAAGGCCCGGTTGGCACCTTACTGAATGTGAAAGAACTTTTGATGTGTGCATGCTTGCGTGGAACCTCTACAGGGGGACTTCCCTTGAGGGTTGTCGTGTAGCGGTGTCCGTGTAAGGGGTTGGCAAGTGCGGTGAGATGAGTCACGCGTGCGAGGGCCTCCCACTTACATAGTATTACTAAAACCACCATGGGTTCCTGGGTGTCTTGTAGATTATCGAGTGACGATTGCTTACTAACACTGATTAGACGGGTTAGTACCCCCTGGAGTCACGGACAGGCCAGGAGGGATGTGACACTGGTTGGCTATTAGGGCGGCCAGTTGGTTATTGACTATGGAGTACCACGCCGGCAGGTAGTCTGAACCCGAGTACATCCAGGGGTTTTCTAGGGATGTTTAGGATCGCCCATGGTTATTTCTTACTACTCTTTGTTTACTTTTACTTTCACTTGGTTTCTAGTATTTACTTATCACCTGTTCGTCTTTTGTGTAATGTGATAAACATAAATTTGAAATCCAGTTATTTAGAAATTCATTGTTTTGTGAAAAACTGGTTTTGGCGTGTGTTGGTTTTGAAATGGTAAATTAGGATCATTTTTCCTTTAAAATATGAAAAACTATTTTTTATCTTTGTATGTGCAAACTAGTGTTTTGGGATTGTTTCTGGAAAGTGGTCTTGGTTGGATTCTGTGGTTACTTTGACATCCCTACTGAGCATTTTTAATGCTCACGCCTATATTATCATTTCAGTTGCAGGCTTCCCTTGCTCAGGTTTTCTTGGCCGAGTTGCTCATCATGGGAGCAAGGTTGGCCTTAGTTTGGAGGTGACCAAAGGGTCACATGGAGGTACGTCTGCTATTTGGTTTCTTTTCTTTCCACTACTAGAGTTTAGTACTTTCGTTTTGTTTATTCTTATTTACTTGTTTATCTTTTTGGGCCAAATCGTTCCCAATGTTTTAACTTTGATGCCCGACACTAGTTGTCATCCCGGGGGGGGGGGGGGGGGGGTCGGGAACGCCCCTCAGGACTTGTCACGGACCGGCTCGGGTGACCGATTCAGGGTCGACCCGGGCTGGTTCGTGAAAAAATGGTATCCGAGGAGGTTCTTGTTATTTGGGATGTCCGGTAGAAGGAGATTAGGACTGTCGGGGCTCAGGAGGTAGGTTACGGTTCGGTGCCTGATCACCACTGATCATGACGAGACCTGAGTTACCAGGGTTAGTCCGGGATTTGAGTCTTTAGTCTTTGGTTATTTTGGATTGAGGGATGAAGATGGGAGCGAATCGGTTCACATTGTGTCCTCACGTGGGGTGGTGAACCATGTGGAGTCCAAGTACCCAGTTTAAGGTCCCCTTAGTGTTATGTCTTACTTGGAACATGGCTCACCACCATGTCACCGAGTTAAGTACAGACACTAGTCCCTCATTCCGATGGTTTATAGTTGGTTGTGTTTCATTTTAAACCCGGTTTATGTGTTTATGTGTGTTGAAAATGAAGGTAATTTCGAAACTAAAAAAGGGTTTTCTTCCAATTTGTTTTTGAAATTAGTAAAGTGGGTTTTTGAAGAAAAAGTGTTTCGGTTTGGAACAATATGGTATGTGTTTGGATTTGGTAAGGAAAGAAGTGTTTGAACCTTGGCACTCCTTATGGAGGGTCATATGTGCGTGGGTATGTACGGAGAGTGCGTAGGGGGCACTTGTTTGCAGATGATGTGAGCGAGATTGAATGAACGCACATGTGATGGTTCATAAGGTTCCATAGGTGAGTTTTAAAGTTTTAAAGAAATGATGGTTTTGGAAAGTGATTTATTCTTGTGTTTGTATATGTTTGGCTTATGGGCCTTTTGACCTCGACTTGTGTTGTTTCCTTGATTGAGTTTTGTCTTGATGCCAGTTTCGACGATGTTTCTCGTGTTGTCATGAGTATGCCGCCCAGAAAGGTCGTTAAGGTTGGTAATGAGTCATGCCCAGTTTCCAGTTCTTTCTGCATGTTGCCTATCGATCAAAGTAATCAAATTCCATGAGGGGTAGTTGTTTGGTTGTGTAATTTGAGTGGGTATTCAGATTTTTGGTAACTACTGGGGTTGTTGGGGTGCGTGTCGTCTCAGGTTTATTTGAGGGTCCAGTTTTGGACTAGTAAAGATGAGATGTCTCATCGTCATTGGAGTTTTGGGTGTGATTAACGGTGGTCGGCTTCTTCGAGGGTTCCCCACCTGGCAAGGAGTGTGGGCTAGTGGAACCTGTCTCCAAGAAACCGTCCTCGTCGGTACCGGCTCATAGTTCGTCAGACCGCTCTCTTGTGTGCCACCAGTATAGCCTATCCAGACATTCTAAGTCGCCTTGCCGCATCCCTTCGAAGTCTTGATACCGTGTGGTTGTTCGGGCCACCGGTGAGAGTTCTGGAAGGAGTGTCATCCGGGAGAAAGGATCTAGGGACCATAGGATGAAAATTCCTGACTGTGAGGCAGGAGATGCTTCAGCTATCAGGGCCCCAACCACAGGTCTCGGGGTGAAGCTCGCGCACAGTCATGAGTTACCGAGGGTGTGTAAAACCTCGCTTCGGATTATGTTTTCAGCTTTCTAAAGGGAAATATCCAAAGTTTCCTTGTTCTGTTCTTGTCACCGTTGGAAGCTCATCATAGTTGTGGTGATGTGATGAACTTACTCTACCGCAGTCTAAGCGGTATTATCTATTCTCAGTGTGTTCTCAAAATCATTCGATTTTCTTTGAAGGGTGTTGGGCCCGGGAATAAGTGGGTCGTTCTAATTTTGAGTTGGGTCTCAATTTTGTGCGTTAGGGGGAAGTTTGGTTTCATGAATTTAACGTGCGGTGTTTCTTGGTCTTTTTTGAGTCTGGGATAGAAATTCCCTAATCTCTAGTTATAGTGAGGAGTTTGTTCAGTCAGTGTGGGAGGGGTTGAGTTAATTCCTTATCCTCGAGCTGTTGGGTCATTTCGTAGCAAGATTCCTATTTAAGTCTCCGAGTGTTGTTCGGTCTATGTGGAGAAAGTAACTGGATTTGGTTTGGTAGTTCCCGTGTTCCCCCCCCCCCTCAGGGGTGGTGTGTTCGAGTTTCAAGGTCTCCGTGTTAGTAGATTTTTGTGGTGGGGAGAACCCTCCCGTGTTCTCCCCTCAACCTCGGACAATGTTTGTACTTGAGTTGCTCAGGTGTGACTTCTGTTGGTAATAGTCACCCTGAGCCTCTCAGTTTCTTCTGTTTTTTCCTGGGCACAGACTCGAGTTAAGATAACTGTTGGCTTGGTGACTTTCTGGGGGCAGAAAGTGTTTGTGGTGGGGAGAATTGTCACACCCGTTTTTTTAGTCATTGTAATTATTTTATTCCACTTGGCATCGGGTGTTTTTGCTTAAGTACGGGTGAGTCCCGGTTTAAATTTTTAATGTTTGGATGAGTTTATGGTTTGGGTTAGTGCGCGAATGTCGTACGTTCAAGACGCGCTGTCCGTTTGGGCACGTGCTTTCTGCTTGGGTACGTGTAGCCTTCTTGGAGTCTGCTTGGGTACCGTACGGTGCGGAAATACCGCACAGTCATCTAGTTTTAATGTTACATTTTTATGTTGTAACGTTGTATATATATATATGTATGTGTATATGTGTTTATATGTGTATATACACACACACATATGTTTATAAATAAATATGTTTTATCGTATTATGCTTATGTACATGTATGTTTATAGATATATATGTTCAAGTATGTTCATATGTTTATATATGCTACATAAATGTTTATATATATATACACATATATGTATATGTATATATATATCAATGTTTATATATGTTGGTTTATATATATATATTTATATATTTTTATACATGTATATATATATGTTTATACTTATTATTATTATTATTATCAGTATTTTATTTCATTATTATTATTATTTTTATTTGATTAGATTTATAATTAATACCATTATAAAAAAAAATTAATCAAGAAACCCTAAGCTATCCGGCCGCACCCCCCATTCCCTTTTCCCGTCGCGCACCCCTTCACCCTCGCGTTGCGGCGCACATCGCCGCAGCTCCCCCCTCCCTTCGCAATGCGGCCTCGCCGCCGCCACTGGGCGTCGCCCCCTCGCCGCCTCGCCATCCGACCGTCTCCGGCCTCTTCCCCCCTCCTCTCACGCTCAGTCCAGCCGCTCCGGCCGACCTCGCCGCCCTCCAGCAGCCTCCGGCCGCCATCCGGCCCCTCCTGCCCATGCCACCTTTGCCCGCGCCGCCCCTGCCGGCGCTGCCCTAGCCGGCGTCGCCCCTGCCGTGGCGATTCCGTGTTCCCCGTGCCCTGCCGGCGTCTTTCCGGCGAGCGCGCGCCCTCTCGGTGTTGTTCCGGCCAACCCGCACCCCTCTCCGGCATCTCTGCTGGCCGTTCCACCTTCCGCGTAGCTTGTCTGGCTGGGCGCTTCTCCGCGCCGAGGTGAGGGTTACGTTGTTTAGTTGTTTTAGTTACTTTATTTATTTGTTTATTTATTTTTATCATTTTTTATTTGTTTCGGGTTTAGTGCGATGACTTGTTTATGCGTTCAAGGTTGTGCGGGTGATGTGTTGTGACGCGCCAGTCCACTCTGACAACCGCATTTGAGAGCGATTATGTTTTATTGCTGATTCTTGGGTAAGGATATATTTATGCGTTTTCATATATATTTACGCCACGTTAAAAATATGAAATTGAGTCCCGAACCCTTGAGGTCTTTATCTGTTCCAGAGTCATCTTTACCTGAATTTTTATTTTATTTTATTTTATTTTATTTTAGAAATTTCTCACCTTGCCGCTGTTGTTTCGGGTATGAGTTTATACCAGTTGATTTGTTTTTCACTGCTTTATTTAGTTGTTTTGGAGTCCCTGGTTCTCTGTTGGTTGTGTGTTGGTCTGCGCCGCTCTAACTTTGGATGTCAATTGTGTTGTTAAGGTGTGGCGATGATATTTTTTTCTGGTGTGTGCTTTTTTGGGGGTGCATGTACGTGAGTAGTTGGCAGTGCATTTTCGAAAGCGTCGGCTCGACCAAATTCTTTGAGGTAGGTGTTTCCAACCATTTCCCTTTTAGATTCAAACCTTGAGCACTTGAATATTTTAAATTAATCTTTTTATATCATTTTCATATCTACCGTATTTATGAAAAGCATCTGGCTTAGTTATGTTGCTGTTTTAAATTTTTGAAAGTGTCTTTTGATGTTTGGTTATATGAAATGCATAGGTTCTTGGTAAAGTAGAAAAAAATTTCTTTGTGACATGTTTGGTTGCAGTTGTTAGCGAACGTGTTTTGGGGAATGAAAAAGAAAGATTTCTTTGGTGTGTTTGCTTAACAAAAAGATGAACCAATAGTTGTTTTAGAAAAGTCTTGGAAAGAGTGGTTGGTTTGAAAGATGCTTTTGTTTTTATAAAGTGTTGTGAAGGAATTTGAGTTTGGTTTCAATGCTAATGTGTTTTAGGAAAGATGGGTTTTGAGGCGTTTCTTCAAAAAAAAAAAAAACTAAATGTGCCATTGGATGTTGGCACATCCATGGGAGCACTAGGTGCTCACATGGATGTGCCTCCAAATGAAAATGACACATCCAAACTACATTTTTCTGAAAACTAGGTTTTGATGGATGGTTGGAAGCGTGGTTGGCCCGGTTGGCTTTTTGTGTGTGTGGAATGGTTGTTTAGTGTAAAGGTCCATTTGAAAATTTAAAATGTAAAGGGATGATTGTGTTAGATTTTGAGAAAGGTGGATTGTGCCCGATTGGCAACCCAACCCATTTGTGAAATGTTTAAAGGTTCTAATGTTGTGAAGGCCCGGTTGGCAACTTACTGAATGTGAAAGAACTTTTGATGTGTGCATGCTTGCGGGGAACCTCTACAGGGGGACTTCCCTTGAGGGTTATCGTGTAGCGGTGTCCGTGTAAGGGGTTGGAAAGTGCGGTGAGATGAGTCACGTGTGCGAGGGTCTCCCACTTACACAGTATTACTAAAACCACCATGGGTTCCTGGGAATCTTGTAGATTATGGAGTGACGATTGCTTGCTAACCCTGATTAGACGGGTTAGTACCCCCTGAAGTCATGGACAGGCCAGGAGGGATGTGCCACTGGTTGGCTATTAGGGCGGCCAGTTGGTTATTGACTATGGAGTACCACGCCGGCAGGTAGTCTGAACACGAGTACGTCCAGGGGTTTTCTAGGGATGTTTAGGATCACCCATGGTTATTTCTTACTACTACTTGTTTACTTTTACTTTCACTTGGTTTCCAGCATTTACTTATCACCTGTTCGTCTTTTGTGTAATGTGATAAACATAAATTTGAAATCCAGTTATTTAGAAATTCATTGTTTTGTAAAAAACTGGTTTTGGCGTGTGTTGGTTTTGAAATGGTAAATTAGGATCATTTTTCCTTTAAAATGTGAAAAACCTATTTTCTATCTTTTTATGTGCAAACTAGTGTTTTGGTATTGTTTCTGGAAAGTGGTATTGGTTGGATTCTGTGGTTACTTTGGCATCCCTACTGAGCATTTTTAATGCTCACGCCTATATTATCATTTCAGTTGCAGTCTTCCCTTGCTCATGTTTTCTTGGCCGAGTTGCTCGTCATGGGAGCAAGGTTGGCCTTAGTTGGGAGGTGATAAAGGGTCACATGGAGGTACGTCTGCTGTTCAGTTTCTTTTCTTTCCACTGCTAGAGTTTAGTACTTTCGTTTTGTTTATTCTTATTTACTTGTTTATCTTTTTGGTCCAAATCATTCCCAATGTTTTAACTTTGATGCCCGACACTAGTTGTCATCCCGGGGGGATCGGGAACGCCCCTCGGGACTTGTCGCGGACCGACTCGGGTGACCGGTTCAGGGTCAACCCGGACAGGTTCGTGAAAAACACCACCCACCACGACCTTGATAGTTTCTCCTACCATAGGGGTGTTAGGCACACCTCCACGTCTTTTCCCTTTACCTTGGTTTTTGTTCCTCATCAAAGAACGATGTAGCAACCAACATACAATGCATCTTCTAGCGATCCTAGGTCAATTTTTCCAAGAAAAACTACTACAAATCACGGGATATTAAATGATAACCTTTATCAGTGTTAAATAAAAAGTTCAGATGGGGGGGGGGTATCCGTGTTAGATAAAAGCATTGATAAAAGGGTACCTTTTTCAGCGCTTTTATTAGCATTGATAAATGTTCCCTTTTAACAATATAAAAAAAGTACTGATAAAGGTATAATGAATAATTTCAAATATATATATATATATATAAATAGGATTTATATAATAATGTATATATATATATATATGTAAATATGATATATAGATATGATTTATATAACTATATTATAATGAAAAAATATTATTATTCTTATTTTCGTAATTATATATATATATATATATATATATATATATATAAAATTATCAAATTTATATTAATCAATAAAAATATTTAATATTTTATTTATATACATTAATTACCAAATGTATATATATATATACCATATTAATATTTTATTTAAATAATTATACAAATATATAAATGAATATATTTATTAGAATGGTTTATATTTGAATTTATATTTTTATATTCTTATTAAATAATTTAAAATATACATACATATATTTGTATGTATGTGTATGCATTTTTATATATGTGGATGTATGTACACATCTATATATGCGTGTATGTATGTGTAGTATATGTATGTATATGTATTGTGTTGGGTGTTTGTGCATTTATGTTTTGTGTATGTGTATATGTTTATGTGTATGTGTATGTGGTGTGTGTGTGTGTGCATATATATATGTATGTATATTTGTGTATGTGTAAGTGTATGGTTATGTATGTGGATGTACGTGCATGTATGTGTGTGTGTATGTGTATGTGTATGTGCATATATGTCTGCATATGACATGTGTATACGTGTACATTTATGTAGTATGAGTATGTATGCATATGTATGTGTATGCTTGTACATGAACATGTATATAATTGTATGTATGTGTATGTGTATGTACATATATGTATTCATATGACATGTGTATATGTGTACATTTATGTTGTATGTGTATGTATGTATATGTATGTGTATGCTTGTACATGAACATGTATATAATTGTATGTATGTGTATGTGTACACTTGTGTGTACGTGTATATGTATTTATGTACTTGTATGTGTATGTATTTGTATGTGTATGTGCATGTGTGTGCGTGTGTCTGCATATGTGTATGTGTATGTGCATGTATGTGTACATGTATGCCTATGTGTATGTATGTGTGTATGTGTATGTGTATGTGTATGTGTATGTGTATGTGTATGTGTATGTGTATGTGTATGTGTATGTGTATGTGTATGTGTATGTGTATGTGTATGTGTATGTGTATGTGTATGTGTATGTGTATGTGTATGTGTATGTGTATGTGTATGTTAATGCTAATGTGTATGTGTTTGTGTAAGTGTATGTGTATATGTGTATATGTATGTGCATGTATGTGTACATGTATGTTTATGAATTTGTATGCGTGTATGTGTATGTGTATGTTTACGCGTGTGTGTGTATGTGTATGAGTATGCATATATGTATGTATGTGTACATGTATTTCTATGCGTATGTGTATGTGTACGAATATGTATGTAAATTTATGTAGTATGTGTATGTATGCATATGTATGTGTATGTATGTGTACTTGTATCTCTATGCGTATGTATGTCACTTTCTTTTTGAAGGGAATTCCCATGTGTGGCTTTTTCAAACCCTCCACACATGGTAACCCCCCTCCCCCACGTAGAGGTCACTGCCCTGAGGTAGAGCCCCAGCCAGGGAAGGAGCCGTTGCCAGCCGAGATGGTAGAGCGTCCCGGAGGGTGACAGCCCGATCGACGATGGTTCGTTAAAGCAATCCGTCAGCACATTGGGTCGCGCCTCATTGTTCTTTCCCAGTTGCGATCGAGCAACCCGACAAGACGGGTGGATCCAGGGGGAGAGGCTCGCCCCGAAAGCGGACTCCCAGGATTCGAACTCTAAACCTTCCAAAGAACGGCATTGTTGTACCACTCTCCTTCACCACCACACCACCACCAAATTGGCTCTCTATGTGTATGTATGTGTGTATTTTTATATGTACATATATGTATGTAAATTTATATAGTACGTGTATGTATGCATATGTTTGTGTATGTATGTGCATGCACGTGTATGTAATTGTAAGTATGCATATGTGTATACATGTTTGTACGTGTATGTGTGTGTATACGCCTATATGCGTATGTGAATGTGTTTATGTGTGTGTGTGTATGTGTATGTATGTGTGTATGTGTATGTAGGTAATATGTATGTATGTTTATTCATTCAATATTATTTATTCATTTTAAATATTTATCATTTTTTACTATTTTTATGAAATTTACTCATTTTTAATATTTATTAATATTTATTATTTATTCAAATTTGATGGTTATTTATGCATTTTTAAATATTTATATATATAATTAAATAATAAAATTTATAATTATTATTAAAAAATATAAAGTTTAATGATTAATTTTATTTTTTATATACAATCAATATAATATATACATCAATAATTAACAATAATAATATTATTTATTTATTCATTTTTATTCATTTTTATGTGTTTTCAATTCATTTGATTAATGTTACGAATTCATTTTTTAAATATTTTTGTAATTAATTTAGATATGTTTATTCATTTTTAATATCCTTTCATTTAATATTAATTTTTTTCTTTTTTGATATTTTTTTATTTTTAATATTTTCGGTATTTATTTATTTTAAAAAATTTATACATATTTATTTACTAAGTTATAATATTTTCAATATGTTTGTAATTTATATGAACAATATTTATAGATTTTTATTTATTAAGTTTCATATTTTTAATATGTTTGAAATTTACATGATTGATTTATTTAAATTCAATTTAATTTTTTTTGTATAATCAATATTTTTCATTTTTAATACTTTTTATATTTATATAATTAATATTATTGCAGTCAAGGTGGTGGATAAGTTTTAAAAAACCTCTTTTACTGCATCCAAAGTGGTGGTTCGATCCCCCACAGGCCCTAAAATTGGCCAATGGCTTCGGCTGGTTGGTATAGGGATAAAGGGGTGTGGTTCCTCGGTGACACAATGGGGATGGTGGCACTGCTGGGGTCAACGTGGTTGGCGATGGCAGTGATGGTCGGCGACCTTCGAGGATCAGGCATGTGAGGACGAGTCGTTGGTGCAGGTTAATAAGAGAATGTCTATTGACAGTGGTCAGTTGCACGGTCAACGATAAGGTTGCATAGTGGGAGCGGTGGCATTGCGAGAGGCAGACGATCTGGGGCGTCGAAAATGGATGATGGTAGAATCGATTGGTTGTGGGAGCGATGGTGTCGCGGGAGGCAAATTAACCAGGGTGTCAAAATCTGGCTGATAGAGGGTGGCGGTGTCAGCTCGTTAATGGAGCAGTGTACAAACGGTGTGGCGCACGGGTCCTTTGGACCTACGGGTTTGGGCCTTAGGGTCTGATGTAATGGGGTTTATGCGCACAAGGTCTACGAAAGTCATGTAATCAGATTCTGTTTCCCACAATAAAAAGAGAGGTGTTTTGTTTCAATAGGGGGGCTTCCCTGTACCTCTTTAAATATATTTATATATTATTTATTTATTCATTTTACTCATTTTATGTATTTTTAATTCATGTTATGATTTCAAAATTTTAAATATTGTGGTAATTTATTTGATTTTCGTTATTCATTTTTAATATTCTTTCTTTAAATAACATTTATTCATTTTTAATGTTCATTAATATTTATTTTTTTAGAATTTATCCATTTTTTAATATTTATTTATACATAATTATTTACCGATTTTTAATATTTTCAATATGTCTATAATTTATATGATTCATATCTACAAATTTTTTTATTAAGATTTAATATTTTTAATATGTTTGAAATTTTTATAATTAATTTATTTAAATGCATTTTTAATATTTTTTTTGTAATTTAAATAGTTAATATAATTCATTTTTAATAATTTTGTTATTTATATAATTTATTTATTCATTTTTCTTCATTTTTGTATGTGTTTTTAATTCATGTAATTAATATTACGAATTCAGTTTTTAAATATTTTTATAATATATTAAATATTTATATTCATTTTTAATATTCTTTCATTTTTTTAAACAAGTCAAGGATAAGGATAAAGGACCCTATCCCCTTTTATTATTTATTCATTTTTTTATATTTATTATTTTTTTTGATATTTAATCATTTCTTAATTTTTATTTATACGTATTTATTTACTATGTTTTAATATTTTAAATATTTTTTTTAATTTATATGATTAATATTTATCCATTTTTGTTTATTAAGTTTTAATATTTTGAATATGTTTTAAATTTATATAATTAAATTATTTAAATTCATTTTTTTAATATTTTTCTAATTTAAATAGTTAATATTTTTCATTTTTAATAAATTTTTTTATTTATATAATCAATATTATTTACTTATTCATTTTTTATGTGTTTGTAATTTATGTAATTAATGTCATGAATTCACTTTTTTAAAATATTTTTGTGTTATATTCAAATTTATTTATTAATTTTTATTATTCATTCATTTGATATTATTTATTAAATTTTAATATTTATTTCTTTTCAATATTTTCAATATTTATTCATTTTTTAATATTTATTTATACATTTATATTTATTAATTTTTAATATTTTTAATATGTTTCTAATTTATATAATTAATTTATTTAAATCCATTTTTTAATATTTTTGTAATTTAAATTGTTAGTATAGTTGATTTTTAATAATTTGATTATTTATATAATTATTATTAATTACTTATTCAGATTTTTCCTTTTTTTTCATTTTTGTTAGCGCTAGGTTAAGTTCTAATAAAAGTGTATTCTATCAGCACTAAAACTTAAACGTTGAGAAATACTACTTTTGTGAGTGCTTTCTTAGCATTAATAAAAGTGTTGATTTATCAGCACTAAGAAAGCACTGACAAAAGTGGTATTTATGAGCTCTTTTATTTTAGCACCGATAAATTACACCTTTATTAGAACTTTTTAGTAAGTGTTGATAAAACCCTCCACCATCTTTAAAAAAGAATCCTAAAAGACCTCTTCTTCCTTGTGACACATTTAAGCTCTCGTGGAACCAAATATCTGTTGTAGCTGAAGTCGATTATTTTGGAAAAATTTAAACTCAAAACCAAAGGTATGAAATTCAGAACATGTTTTTAAGGAATCTTAGTAGATCTTTCATGCAATTTGCTTGTTTTTTTGAGTTTATTTTCCCTTTCTCATCTACAATATCTAAACTCATTTTTTTTCAAAACTATCAAGTGAGACTAAAACAGAGTTTTTTTGTTGATGTTCACTCTAATATCACTTATATTTAAGAGGAAGTTTGAAATGATTGAATCAACTAACTATTTTTTATTCAAGTAACTTTGATTGAAAATCTTTCAACATCTTCATATTTTTTAACAGTTGTGATGTAATGTTATTAGTTATTTTTCTTCTTGTGACTTACATGATATTCACCCTATTAATTTCCTCCAAAAGCACATTTTCTCAATTTAAAATTCAAGATCATTTAAATGTAAATTGATTTATATGCATAAAAAAACATGGACATGAGTTATAAAACATTTTGTTCCACTGCATTACATGGTTTCTTAGCTAATCTATTCTTATGAGTTTATCCAAAAACAGTTCAATAGATCTACTTATATTTCAAATAATTTAAGAATTATAAGCAATTATTAATCAGGGATTTGAAACTGAGACTTAATACTTAAAATTAATCAATTCTCCTCTCCCTAGAAAAATTATAAACACTGTTGTACCCATTATTATTAATATAATTCACCGAATATTTTTAAACTTGATTTCAAAAGTATACATTATTTTCAATGACAGATGAATACAAATTTGGAAATTCCCATTTTTTTAGAATTTCAAATTTTCAAAACATTATTTTTTTCTTCTGATTTTAATAACAGGGTAGTTTATTTTGTGAATTCAATTACTCATTAAAATTATTATTTTTGATTAAATTTATCATCTTCATGGTTTTGAAATTTAAAATTTTGGGTTATTTTGGTTTGATCATTCATTTTTCCCATTATACCCATAATCTTAACTGTTTTAAAAATTTATTAGCACATTAAAATTTCTATTTTGATTATTACCAAACAAAGAATTATAATATGACATCTTTTATAAATTTAAAAATATAATAACCATAACCGATGTGATTACTTTGTTTCAAACATCTCAGAAACATTATGAAAAATAAGTAATTTGTTTTGATTGTGAAGTCTTATTATATGTAGCCTAATACTTATCTAATTGTATAAATCCATAAGTTTCTTATGAACATTGATAGTTATAGGGAGTTAATTATATCTCTTGATGAATCAATTTTAAAAAAAGAATGATTTTTGACATACAAATTCTTGTAATGAAAAAAAAGTGTTATAATACTATAAATTTATTTAATCCTTGGCCTTTATATGTTCTAAAAAGTTATTGATGAAATGACAATTTATGTCAAATATGATTACTATATGCATGTATATATAAATAATATAATTTTATGGTTATAAGATCATAAATTTTGAATATTTATTTATTTTGTTAAATATAAATATTACTAAATCAAACAGGATTAATATGAAATGAAAATGGATAGATGTCAGTCGTACGACCAATGGATATGATTGTTGGGTAAATTAGTTCATCAAGTTTGAAAAATATCATTCATATGAACCTTCTAAAATAATTTTTCCATGTTTTCATTGTTTATATTCAAGAATAATTGATATAGATAAATTGAAAAAATACTTGATTTATCAGAGAATAGATCAATGTTATAAATGATGGACTAAACATGGGGAAGAACTAAATGTATCTAGTGACTGGGATAACACTATGTTTTGTGGATCATCTTATATGATTAAAAATAATAATTATGATGAAGACTGTATCAAGGATATGACTATAGGTGTAAATGATGACGAAGATTGTATTAAGGAAATGAAAATGATAGTTAAAGATAAACTTTGTGATTTTCTAAAACGGTTTCAGAAGTTATGGAGTTGTGGAAAGACACTATTGTATGCTGGTTGTACTAAATATACAACATTTTCATCCATACTAAAGCAATATAACATAAAATCTAGCAACAAATTGGATTACACTAGAAATAATGGACTGCTTACTCTCTAGAATGATATGCTACTAGAAGATAATGTTCTTCCTTTCAAAACATATAACACTAAAACAATGCTACATTCAATGGGTGTGATCTTCAAAAGAATACATGAATGTCAAAATGACTGTATATTGTTTCACAAGGACCATGAGTCGCTAATTTTCAATGTGTGGTGCATCTTGATATAATAATTATGAATCAATTACTTTGAATTTTTTATGGTACCTTCCAATCATTCCAAGGTTTAGGTGCTTATATGGAAGTGAGGATACTGTAAAGCAATTGATATGGCATGTAGATAAAAGAAATCAAAATTGGAAACTTTTCCCCCAACCTAATCTTCTCAATGGAAGAAAATTGATCATGAGTATCATGAATTTGTAAACAAGTCAAGAATCCATCATCTGATGACATCTATAGATGGAGTGAATCCTTTAAGTTTACAAAGTATCACTCACAATACATGGTTGGTTATGTTGGTAAATTATAACTTTCTACTATGGTTATGCATAAATAGAAAACACATTATGTTTTCTCTGTTTATATCAGGACCAAAACATCTATGATATGATATTTATACTTATTTGGATCCATTGATCAAAGATTTAAAATTAATATGGGATTCAGATGATATATAATATGATGCTTAAAAAAATTAATATTTCACATTAAGATCCATATTGTATGGGATGATAAATGAATTTACTGATTATATAAATTTGTTAAGATATACCATTAAAGGAACTCAAGGGTTACCCATTTGTGAACAAGGTACACTCTTAGTTAGGTTGAAACGCACCTCAAAGACTGTTTTTCTAGGGAATTATTGATTTCTACCCTAATGACATAAATGTTGATCTTGGAAAATATCATTAGATGATAATTAAAAAGAATATATAACACTATATCCACTAATAGGCAATCAATTGTTTGATAAAGTAAATGATATGGTCACCATACTTGAATTTTTTGTACATCGATCATTTTATTGATGTCATGCATGTGGAAAAAATGTATGCGATGGTTTCATTAGACACTGGGGTTTGTTAACGAGGTTCACATCTAGTTTGGATGACTAGTCCCTGATGTACATTGGTTATTATCACACTCTCACACAACATCCTTATTATTATAAAATAAATAACAAGAAAGGGTTTGACCTTGTACTCATTTTCCTGGCACCGACTAGGTACAAAGAAAGAGTTTGATTACTACCCTTCTGTACAAAATATTAGACTTGTAACACCTTGAAATAAGATCAAATTTGTTGACATGAGTCCCTCCTAAACTATAATAACTGATATTCTTCTTATCCAGTTACAATTATATGGGATTCCTCAGTGTTATTTATACTTATACAATATATGAATATATTATAATCCAGATACTCGTAATTTTATCCTGTTCTTGAACAATTGTAGTATTCCACTCTTTATATCTTATTCTATTATTCTTCAATGTGTAATAATTTTTTTCGATGTGTATCACTAGTTCTTCATTATATATCACTTCAATATATCAAATAACTTTAAATATACGTTGTATCAAAGAACACACTTGACACAAGAATTTATCCCTTTTAAATCATAGTGTCAAATATCTTCATATCATTACCATTCATCTAGAATTTATATTCACTGTTTCTAAATATTATTATCAATTTTTCATAGAGAATATTTTCATATTTAAATTACGTAAATCCCATGATTATTTCCAACAATATCTTCTCATTTAAATATTGGTAAAATCAATTTTCAATTATTCACATATCTCGGGTTGTAACTACTTGGAATATTTCTATGTTTGAAAGATAAACTACCCAAGTAAAAATATCCCTCAACTTTTATGAATCCCATATCTATAAATATGGAAAAAAAATATTTTCATAGTACCATGATCATAAATCCTACTTCAAATGTGGTTAACCCTCCATTTAAGAATAACCACACACCATCATGCAGTTACTGATATTTATGGACTCCCACTATCCTCTCTTGTATTCATACATGACCACTATAACATAACCAATACCTCCATTATGTTGTATCTTCGAAGTAAAAAAATGTTATTGAAGTGAATATTGTTCTCTATATCATACACACCACTCAAATGGTAGAATATAAAAAAATATAATCCACACCCACCTTTGCGGTGTTGATGTATGCTCCATGGTGAAATCTTCTTCACTACGGCATGGTTCATTTTTCCAAAAGCTTCATTTTTTAATTATGTGTTACAATATATCTCTTTTGGCATGAGGAACTTGATATTTATCATGATATAGAATTCTGATCGACTCTTCCTTGCGGTGTAGGATCTTTTGTGGCATAAATTTTTACATGTATTTTCTTCATTTCATGATTGTGGCACATCATCTTCTTCCAAAGAGTGTATGTTTTAATACTTACCCTTAGACGAGCTTCCATATACCCTTACTCATTCTTCTTATACCCTTATGTGAGCTTATTTACCCTTACAAAATCTTTCATGATCCTTATGCAAGTTGACACTTACCTTTACGTAGTAAAACTATCCTTACACAGGTCACCCAGTTGCCCTTATGAAACCTTCATAATTCTGTTTTTACCTTTATATAAGACTCCATGTAACCTTACATAGGTGTTGGCTACCTTTATAAAATCTTCCATCTACCATTATACAGTGAATTATTACCTTTACATGATATGGGATATTCATTGGTCACCCACACACAATTCCATGAAGCCACATTTACCTTTACAAAACACTCGATGAACCTTACACAACCTCATCTTTTCCTTTACATAGGATATGAATACCCTTATGTATGACAATATAAAATTCTTTATATTGGTAAATATACCCTTATATAGGCAGTGAAAATCAAGTCTTACCCTTACATATATAATGAAATTACAAATTTACCTATATGTAAGTATCCAATTTTACTCAAAAATTTTATAGGTCCTTCTCAAAAACTTATTCATGAAAAAATATAAATGTTTTCCTTGAACTTAATTATAGTTTGAATTCCTATTTAAAAATCCCCAGTGAATTCTTCAATTTTCATGTAAAAATAAATTATCTTTTCATGGTATTCAATCAAAGTGATTGTTCAATTATTGTAAACATTATTTTAGCTCTATAATTCTATTAATACATGTGTTTGAACTTAAGACTAATTAAAAAATAATCACAATTAAAATGTACTTCATCTAAAAAATATATCCAGTGACCATTGAACATCCATGGATGGATATTCTTCAAAGCTTTTAAATACTTAAATTATTTATCTTCCAAATATAAATAAATCTTTTAAAAGTATTCTTTTCCAGTAGTAAAAACACTTACAATATTCTTGAATCAAGCATGCTTGAGAACACCAAACATATAAAATCTTCTTGGGAACTTCACTTCAATATTCAAAAAACATTATTGAGAATACCACTGAACTTACAAGCTATTATTATTTACTAAATTCATATTCAAATTATGTGATTCATCACTTATTAAATTATTTTAAAAAAATAAACACAAACACAAATCAAGGTCATCAATCTCTCACTTTTTATTTTTTATCAATAATAATGTAGAAAATGTGATGTCAATATATTTTCTTCAATTCTTGTATCCCAATTTTTTTATTTGATTCTCTCCCCCTTATTGATAACAATTACAAAGTTTATAATAAAAGACGATATTATTTCTTTCTTAAGAAACATTTCATTAATTATTTCACTCTACGTATACTTGGGATAACCTAGTGTATAAAACAAGATGGTCTAATTTATAAATCAATGATGTACATTCTCAACTAAAAATATGATACCAACTATTATAATGAAACTTGTTTCTTTCCTTCAAGATTGTTCAACTATTTCTAATTTTATAGGAATTGGTTAATACCAATTTATACAATTTAAGTAGAAATTTTATGATACTACTTGTAAAGAAAATTATCAAGTCACATTAAATCGAATATTCCTACAATAATCTCAACACACATATTTAAAATATTCAATTATAATAGGTAGGTGATGCTTATGAAATAAGTCCTAAAAATTCTTCAATATTATTTTAATTAGATTAATGATTTGTTTAGGTACCCCCCTTAAAAACCATACTTCATTTCATTTTTTGTGAATAAGGATAGGAGAGTGTGCCAACATACCTCATTAATGATTTCTTGAAAAAACAACTTTTAGAGGTATTAGATTTGAATGAAATATATGGATTTGGAAACTTCTTTAGATAATCCTCCTCAAGGGATGATCTGCAGTTCCACTTCATCAAGATGGATCTTATCATTAGTTATTATATAAATAGTGACTTCAAATTTTTTATGATAACATCCATGAAGAAAACTTTAAATTTTTTTATCAGTTATTATCTCTTGACCATCTTCATCAAGGTTGATCTTTAATCTTTTAAAAAAATCTTCAATATATTATTAGATAGATCAAACTAGGTTGGTGTCTTCAATTTATGAAGGAATGAATATTCCATATTATAGATGTAGTAATATAATTTCTTCCTCATTTATACCCCTTAATATGTGCATCAACTTCAATTACCAAAAATTAATAAACAAACACAAAATATACAGGAATAAAATGGAACTCCTTTTCTTTTTAATGAGAGAAACAAGGATGAAAACTATTTTTTGAACCATGAAATTCCTTTCCTTTCTACTCCAATTGAGGGTAAAATCTTCATGATAACTTTTCTAAATTCCTTAAATGTTTTGGGAAACATTGTATATTCACTTTCTTTTGTGACAATTATGTATGGAATTTTCAGTTTCACTTTGGCCATCATGTAATATTCATCACTTTGTTATTTTTTATTCTTCTTAAGCTGGTGTTATAAATAAAAACTCATCAGAGATATGTTCAACCATTTTGAACCTTCCACACAGTTTTTCTAAAATTATTTGGTTATCATTTGTTGATAACCCCCCATGTAATTCAATTTCTTCATGTGGAGTATTTTGTTTTCCTTTAGAATATTCTTTAAACTATGCTTCTTATAATTTTATTGTACTTTCCAAATAATCTATCCAAAGAAAAATAATATCATTTGGAATATTCACCGCATGATTGGTTGTTCTAATTGGATTCTCATGCATTCTATTTACCATTTGAGTCATTTTAATTTTTTCCTTGGACTAATATCTCATTTTTTTGCTTAAGCTTGATTCCTTACACTATTATATCTACATCGTATTTATAGTGATCCATGGTGTGGCATATTTTTCTACAAAATTTGTTGCTTGAGGTTGCTTCCTTACACTATAATATCTATGGCTGATTTACAATAATCCAAGGTGTGTCCTATTTTTCCAAAAAAGAATATGCTTATTATTTTTGGTGTAGCACTCATTTTCAACATATTGGGTTTATTATGAGCATAATTATTCTTCTGATTTCACTAAATGTTGACTTACCTATATTTTTTATTGACTTATTGGGAATAGTTTTCATGATATTCTTTCCCAAGGTTAAATTATCTATATTATACATTTCCCATTATGTTTTCTTTTGAATTGTTTTAATGGAATTATTTAATGATTTATACTTATATATCTCTTAACTATGACAACTTCCACTGCAAATACCACTGAGGTTATTTATACTTTCATTTTTTTATAACAGGTTGAATCTTTCCTTTCATATGTGGTCTTTTATTAATCACTTATTTTCTCCCCCTTTATGTAAGAATAATTTGGTTTTTAGATACTGACATGTTGTAACAACAATCATATGCCATGTTCTTGGATTTTTCATAGCACCGACAATATCAAAAAAATATTGATTTCTTCTTCGGGATTACAATATGTCTAGATTGGTATTCTTAATTATTTTATTTCTTTTCATTATTATAATGGGATTATTTATAGGGAAAACTTATTTTACACTCATATTTATTCACTATAGTTGTAGTGGTGATCATTTCAGTACCATTATTCATCCAATTTGTGTAGGTTTTGATTTTGAACATTCATTATGCATAGAACATGAATTAGTCAAACTTTATTTATAGAAATGAAAGGTATTTTTTCTTATAGCCTACTTTCGATTGACCATTAAGTGATCAAACTATATTCTTTCTACCAGATGGAGTTATTTTAGGATAGAAGTCCCCTTTTTATGTTTTTGTAGTTGCAACCCTTATAATAACATGTCTTTTTTGATTTTATTATGAATATTCAGATCAAACATTTTTAATATTGGCTAGTTTTACTCCAAGTTCAATAAATTTAATATTAAAGATGAATTTATCATCCTAAAAAATCTTTAGACTATCTTCACATTATCTTTTGATCTTTACAACTTCAACAACATGAAATATATTATTCTTCTATTTCAAAGTGTCAAGCTTTTTGATTACTTGAATACATGGATATTTTATTCAAATTTCTTAGTGGAAACCAAATTATCTTGAATTTTATTTATCCATTGATCTTTAAAATCAGATTATCTTTATTCATGTTTAAAAATATATGATTCTTTGGATATAATTTTTTGGGATATATTAATATTGGATTAAATTATTTATTTAAAATATTTTCCCAAGTTTTATATATTTTATTAAATCTTAGTGATCTCTTCATACATTCCTTTGAATGATAAACCAAAGTGACTATTTCTTTGGGACAATTATGCATCATATAATTAAATTTAGAAAGATATTCAATGTTGAATTATTTTGATATGAGATCACTCCCAATAATTCTTGGATCTTCTTTAGGATAATTTTGAAAAAACATATTTGATACCACTTGATCAGTATCTGAGGTAGAACTATTTTCTATCTCTTTGGTGGTATAATGAACTACCAGATCTTCAAATTCCATGCTAGACAGATCTTCTTTATAATTACAACATGTGGAAGATAATTCTTCTTCCTCTTTTTATAAGAGGGATCACTACTAGAAATAAGATCTATACCAATGGTTTTGGGGAAACCGTTGGTATAGTTCACTTATATGGACCTATACCAACAGTTTAGCCAAAACTGTTGGTATAGGTCACTAATTTGGACATATACCAATGGTTTACCCAAAACCGTTGGTATAGGGGTGACATATACTAATGCATTGGAGAAACCATTGGTATAGGTCCCAAAATTGAAGAATCTACACCAACGGTTCTCAAAATCGTTGGTATAGGTCTATACCAATAGTTTTGAGAACCGTTTGTATAGTTACATGTATTTTTTATGGAATATTCTTACATAGAACATTAAATAAATAAAAATTTAAAATATTTACGATAATAAATATATATATTTGTGAAATTATGTTAAAAAAAGTCAGGTTTGGTTAGTGGTTAGGTAATTCAATAATAAACCAGAGGTATTGGGATCAAAACCAACAGAATGCTTGTTTTTTGAAATACATATACCAACAGTTTTAGGGAACCATTGGTATAGATTTTTCATATTACTTATACCAATGGTTTTGAAAATTGTTGGTATAGGACCATACCAACGGTTTTTCCAAAACCGTTGGTATAGACCTATCCCCATGGATTACTAGAAAATGGTTCTCCAAACCGTTGATATAGGATATACCAACGGTTTGCAAATGTTGTTATAGTGTATTTTTCTAGTAGTGGATGTATTATTAATCTTTATCAATTATTTATTTTTTATGTTATTCAAATTATTTTCTAAGAAATAATTACTATTTATAGTAGATATAACTCTTCCCAGTTTTCAATCCATTCTGAATTTAAAAGAGAAAACATATCTTCAAAAAAGATTCAAATCAGAGAATACAATCAGAGGTTTGAACTATCCCTATAATACCAATTGTTAGGATCTCTTTGGTATGAACACACCAAGTGGGGGGGGGGGGTCAATTAGTTCAGAGTAAATTTTATCACTTTAAAATTTTATCCCTCTGTTAATTATTTAGTAAATAGATCTCTTTTTGTCTTCACATGTAATACACATAAAATTGTAAAGAAAAATGGACACCAGGTCTTGTTAATGAGGTTCATCTCCAGTGTGGATTAATAGTCCCTTGTGTATGGTGCTTATTGTCCCACTCAAACATAGATTATTTTTTATTATCAAAGAAATTATGAGAAAGGGTATGGCCTTTTTCTTTTTCTTTCTTGGAACTGACCAGGGATAAAGCATGAGTGGGCTTACTATCCATTTATACAAAAAATTGAATTTGTACCACCAGGAAAAAAGATCACATGTGTTGACTTGAATCCCTCCTAGAATATAATAATTTATATTATTATTCTCTTACAATATTCATATGGTTTGCCTCAATGTTCTTCAAAATTTTACAATATTAATATGGGTTGCCTCAATGTTCTTCATAATTTTACAATATTGGAAAATATTGTAGGTTGGATACTCATATATTTATTATATTCTTGATCAGTTGTAGTATGCCACTCACTATATCTTATTCTCTTCTTCTTATTCTTATTAAGTTTACATGAAATGTTATTGATGTGTAGAACTTTTTACAAAATTTTACTCACTTGGATATATGAAATAAGTTACCATAGATTCTATATCAAATCACACAACTGACACAATAATTAGTCCCTTTTAAAGAGTGTCAAACATCTTCATATCATTCTCATTATTCTTCAATTTATATTCACTATATGTGAATATTAATGTCAATTTATCATATAGAATATTTAAATAATTTAATTATGGAAATACCATGATTATATCTGGAAATATCTTATAATTTAAAGAGTCATAAATTGAATTTTCAATTCTCCACATATCATGAGTTGTCACTGTATTGAATATTTCCATATTTGAAAGATATAACTTCTTGAAAAAATCTCCTTTAACTTACATGAATTTCATATCTATAAATATGGAAAACCATATTTTCATATCACTATGATCATAAATCCTTTATAAAATTTATTTGAACCTCCATTTAAGAATGACCACACATAGTCATGCAGTTTCTGCTAATTAGGGACTCCAATGATTCTATCATTTATTCACACATGGCTATTACGATGTATCTGATACCTCCATGGTGTTGTGTATTCTAAGTATAAAAATCAAAAACGATACTAATGTGTAACATTTTCTCTATGGAATGGACACCCCTCAAATGTAAGAATATAAAAATATAATCCAATGTCACCTTTGTGGCATAGAGATAAGATCCATGGTGTGTGTTTCTTCACTATGGCATAAATCATTCTTCCACAAGACTCATTTTTCTTTTTTCAGAACAATATATATATTATATCATGAGGTCCTATATATTTCCAATGATATAGAATTATTCTTGAATATTCATTATGGTGTGGAAGTTTCTCTTTTGGTATAAATATTTTCATAGTTTTTTCATTTCATGCTTATGGTGCATCTTCTTCTTCTGTGGTGTGGATGTATTAATACTTACCCTTATGAAAGCTACCAGATACCTTTAAACATGCTTCCATTACCCTTACAAAAGTTTCATGTACCCTTAAATGAGCTTCTATATAATTTGACAAGCTTCTATTACCCTTACATAGGTTGACCCTTACCTTTATGAAACAAAACTACCCTTATGAAGGTCTCCCAGCTACCCTTACACAACCTTCACAATTATGACTATACCTTTATGTGAGCCTCCATGTAACCTTAATCAAGTTTTGGACACCCTTATACAATATTATAGATACCCTTACACAATGATCAATTACCCTCATGTAAGCTGGGATATTCACGGGTTACCCTTATGTAGCACCACACAGCCTTAGTTACCTTTATGCAGTGCTCGGTAGCCCTTACACAACCTTAACAATGCCTTTATATAGGGTATGAATAACCTTGCATAGCACAATATCAAATATATTCTACCCTTATGTAGGTAGTGAAAAGTATGTGTTACCCTTAAGTATGTAATGAAATTCCATATTTACCTTTATGTAGGTATCCAATTTAACTCAAAAGTATCTAGGGCCTTTTCAGAAACTTCATAGTGAAAAAATATAAATATTTTTTCATGTCAATTCTTATTTAAAAATACATAGATAATTATTTAATTCTCATCATGAAAAAATAAATTATATTTTCATGGCCCCCAATAGATGTTTTTCTTCACTTACTAGAATTTTTTTAGTTCTATAACTATATTAACATATGCATTTTTACTTAAGACCAGTTCAACAACCTACACAATTAAAATTCCCTTCATCCAAAAAATGTATCTTGTGACCTTTAAACTTCCATGATTGGATCTTCATAAAATATTTTAACTAATTCAAATATTTATTTTCCAAATATGAAGAAATATTATAATAGTATTTTTTGAAAGTACCAAAAACACATCCAAGTTTCTTGAATCAACCTTTGAGCTTCAAAAATTGATTCTCAAGTTAATGCACATAGTTTCTTGGAAACTTCACTTCAATCTTTAACAAAATTTCTTGGGAATACCAATAAAATTCCAAGATGTTTTTCTTCACTAAATTTAAATTGACACCAAGTGATTCATGAAATTATAATTTATTGAAAAAAATACAACTCAAAAACAAATTTAGATCATCAAAATGTTCATCATACACTAAAAAATATTTGTTTATTTTTCAAAGCTATATACAGTAATGTTATAGACCCATAAAATTAAAAACTATGGATAATGAAATTTCTATAATATTATATGAATTGGATATATTATTTCCAAAATCATTCTTTGATATGATGGTTAACTTGATGGTTCATTTGGTTAAAGAGATCTGGATATGTGGTTCAGTACATTTTAGATGGATATACCCCATTAAATGGTATATGAAGATTTTGAAAGGGTATGTAAAAAATAAAATTCATCCAGAAGTTGCTAATGTGGAGTGATTTAATTATTTAAGAAACTATTAAATTATATACCAACTATGTATACTATGTGGACATCATTAGTCTACTAAAATCTCATCACTCTGGGTGAAGGAATTTTTGGAATAGATATTGTCTCAATTACCATTACAGAGTGGGAGTAGGATCACCTTTACATTTTATATAATATTTTAGAGGTTGTGACATATGTTGAAACCCAAAAAGTAACTCTTAGTAATTTTTATACATAAAGGTATTAAATCTAGATATAAAATACACATAATAAATATTTTATAGGATGGTTTTGAGACTATATTTTTAAGGAGTAAACTAAATATATATATTAATTTTTAGAACAAATTTGATGGATAAAAAATGACCAAGTTTGCATGTATTATCTTATAATAGTTATGTAATTAATGGTTATATTCTCCATACAAAAGAACATGATGAATGAAATATCATGAAAAATAGTGTAGTTACTCTTGTGGATCAAGTGATGCATGTATTCAGAACCAAGGACATAAATACAATTTATGAAAGTATTTCATACTTTGGAATCATAGAACCAACATATAAGTTGTATTATATAACATTATGATTGATTTATTTTCAATACAAGTGGGTTGATAATAAGAGTGCAGTTAAAATCGATAAATTGGGATTTGTGAAAGTGCATTTAAGTAAGGAAGGGTACAAAGATGAACAATTAATAATGGAATCATAGGAATTACAAGTATTTTAGGTCAAAATATTTCAAAAATAAAGTATTCAATTGTTATATTATTGACCAAAACCATTTCAGGGTTAGATGTCGATTCAACTAAGGATAACCCTTTCATTTGGTCATCACTACCATTCCATGCTGGTTCGAGTTTTGACACCATCTTGTATGTCAGAGGAGACCACAATGATGGGATTTGGATACTGGATAGAGAGATTAAATCCCTTTATCATTTAAAGAAAAAAGAGAGTTAAATAATCATGTTATATTTTTTGTAATATACATCGCATACCCTCATAGTATTATTTGTTCATTAATGTATTTAAGTAATCTAAATTAAATATTCAACCAATTCTATAGATAATGGATTCTTCATATGTATATTCTCCCAATCCTAGAGAATAACACGTTTCTAAAAATTATGATGCTCCCAATGTAGAGGAATAAAAAATTTCTCCACATATCTATGATTCCAATCATGAGTATGGAATCCCGCCTTTTTAATACATCACTTTTCATTACATTTTACATACAAAGGATCTTTAAAGTCTAGTGTCTTGGAAATCAGGAACAATAAAACATGAATACAATATAAAAAATTCTTCTAAAAAACTTTTAGGGATTCATTAAAGGTTTATCCTACGTACAACTACTGCATCTCATATCCTGGAGACATACATCAAAGGAAAGGGTGAGCAGAAGACCCAGTAAGTTTAAACAAGGGAATCAGTTTACTTGTGTTAACAATAAGAACTTGAATAAAAACATAAAGAAATGAGAAATGGAAGTATAGTCATATCATAATGAAAAGAACTTGGAACATAACTTGAATATGCGGCTTCAACATTTCATTGAGACATTCATTAACATATCACTAAGGTCCATCCCCAAGGTGTCATAAAAATTACCAAGGTTATTCACTAATGTATCGTGAAACTTGTTATCTCTAGAGATTAATTCTTTACCCAATGCATTGTAGCGCTATCAGGGAACACCATTAATATGTCTTTAATTACATGTGATCCACATAGAACATAATCAAACATTTCATAAATAACCCATAGATAATAAAATAAATGGGTTTTATTTCAAAATCATGACGTTTTAAAAGCTCTTAAAAATAAGATCATTATATCATTTATAACCCATAGAAAGGGAGTGAGGGTTATATGTATGTCAATTCCAGAATAAAATATATCATATTTATATATTTATGAACACCCATAGAAACAAAATAGGTCTGGGTATTCAAATAAATAAACAAGGGAATTTCTTTAGAGAAAGAGATATAAATTTTGAGATGAAATTTCTGCAGCATAATGGCTATATAACATGGTTTTAGAAAACATTGAAAAGGGAGGGGACAAGGGTCAACCACTCATAAATAATTCATAATACAGTATGGGTACTAAATAAGATCATGGTATGTATATTTTAATGACATACCACATGAAAAGGATACATGAAAGAAAAGAGAAGATGCCATTTCTTTTACGAGAAATTCGGCAACCTAATGACGTCACATAAAAATTCAGAAAACAAATAGATGAGAGAAGAAAGGGTCTCTAATCATTTGGAAAAGAAATGGACAGTAATAATAAAATATAATAATTTACCCTCAACATAAAGAGATGTAAAATATAAGACACAATATAAAGGAAGTCTTGACTTAAAAGAGGAGGGTGAAAGAATCCCTTACCTTGAAGACTATCTTCGAAAGCTTGATGGTCGGGACCTTGGGAGACTTGAGGGCACCTTGGGAGGACTTATTGGAAGTTAAAGAGACCAGAACTTTGTTTTTTAGGATTTGTAAATGAAACTAATGAGGTAAAGGCTTGGTATTTATAGAAGACATGAGGGGACAAGTCATTAATGACCAAGGGACACCTCATCGGTGGTATTGGAAAAACCACGAGCTTTCCCAGGTTATTTTCCCATGGTATTGGATAATTGGGACAAATAATACCTTATCTTACTATTCATAAGTCGACAAGAATTATTTCATAATTATTACATCCTTAATGATGTCATTAAACATATGAAACTTAAAACTGTATTTTCACTATTCACCGAAAATTCATTTTTTTAGAAAAATCCCCAAAAATCACCTTAACCTAATATTGATTCTATGAATTCAAAAATGAACTCAATTTTGTAAAAATAATTTTCTAAATATTTATAATTAAATTTTTAATAAAAAACACTATTCACCCAAAAAAACTAATACTTGACTAATAATTTCTGAAACAGTTATTTACCTATTTTATTGAATCACATTACTTAATCAAGGTGCCTAAATTATATTAATACTTTATTTATGTGAGATTACTAATCCATTTGGTCACATTACTAATCCTAAGTGTAAAATAACTATTCATAAATTACTATTCACAAAAATTTAAGTTGATCTTATTAGACTCTAAATTTCTGATTGAACACAACTGTAGAAGACCATTTTTTGAAAATCATTACAAATTATTAATTATTTAAGGTTTACATAAATATTTTAAAATATCTCATTTCTTTAAAATTCATCAATAATATACATACTATAATTATACAGACATTTGAAAATTCACAAACTTCAACATAAGAAGAAATCACCATTTTATTTATCTCAAAGGATTACACAAGGATATTACAGTCACGTTACATAGCCCCTTATAACACCCGCATAAGACCAAAGTGTAAGGTGTGCTGAGGTGATAGAATATTGGGGTGGGTTGGCCAACATTTCCCGAGTGGTGATTTCTATCAGCTTGAACTTCTTGCGAAGGCGATTAAATTCCAGTTTCACACGATGCTGTTTGGCTTGGGTTTGGTCCAAAGCAAATCCCAGTGGTGCTACCTCCTTCCCAAGTTCCTTCAGATGGGCTTCAATCGGCCCGAGACTACTGGATGGGGCCATCAAATATTCTTTCTATATTAACCAAGATCACTTGTATTTATGGAAAATAATTGTAACATTTAGTTTCCAACAGTCATATTGACCAACGGTCATATAACAGTCAAAACCCAATGGTCTAATTTATTTATACTCAGTTCATTAATTAAAGAATATAGTTTTTTTGAGTATATAAATAAAATAACACATAAAATTTAGGAAAAAAATATTAATAAAAGTTCAGGTCGTTACAATGAGGAACAACATATTGATGATATTGAAACCGAGGAAATGACAAAATGTAAACCACCAATATCCCATAAAAATTGGATCATCATAGCACGATGGTGTTCACAACAATTATTAAAGATACAATTAGAGACATCAAATTTGAGTTTGGATGAAATACACATGGCCATATTATTAACCCCAATAATTCCATTTTCATTAATTACATTGAGGTAACTACTCTAATTCACATGCTGATAAATTTAGATATGCGACACAATGTTGTCTTTGAGATTAGGGAACTAATTTTTTATGAAATTAAGGTGATATTATGAGATACCTTCTCTATTTTAATAAAAATTAAAATAATGAAATGTAGATTTATTATTTATTATCCATTTTGACTACATTTATACTTGATTAATGTTGAATGAAATTTCTATAAATGATTACTGGAAAGGCTCATGAAAGATTTTATACAATTGTTATTAAGCATAATCATAAGGATGCTGAAGGTAAAGTAAAATCACACCCACCATAGATATATTCACACATGATAAACCAAGAAGCATGAAATGCTTTTATTGGGTATCGTGAGGAGGCATCATTTTAGGTACATTATGATTGGTAATAGTTTACTTGGAAATATGTGTATTGATCACTTTGATTAAGAATTATTAATTTATAAAATAACAACTAAGAATTAGAAAAAATAACATTCATCAAAACCATAACACCACTACCATAAAGCAATGATGGGGTTCGCTTCACTTGAAAAAAATGGTATGTATTGTAAATCTATAATAATTATTTTATATGTCATGAAACAACAACATAATTATACTCATTTGTTTCTATTCAGATTGATGAATCAAAATTCAAATCTACTTCCATCTTACATCATGTGCTATGGAAAGTGGATTTTGTAAATAAAGATGCCATAATATTAGTTGAAAACACATAGAGTATAAGAATCATGTGTAAGTATGACATAATAAAAATTTGTTCTACTTTAAATAAATATTATATAACAATGACTACTTATTTTCCTATATTTTTTATCTTGTTTAGATACATGTATCTTAATCAGTTGTACCCAATGAATGAATACTTTTAGTGGCCTTAAACTATCTGAAAAAATATATCCGCATCAAAGGTGCGGGTTATGGAGTGTTGCCAAAAACATATTTTGAGAAAAGAAATGAAAAAGAGGATAAAGATTAGAAAATTAATGAGATGAAGGCATGAATAAATTCTCTAGTGTAAAAATATTATTGGTAGTCCGAGTTATTAGAGAATGTTATGGGAAGGAATTAAACAGAAGAAATAACATAACAAATACCACTACATGAAGATCCACCCCTATCTTTGAGGTGACCCGATCCCTTCAATGTTTTATGTTTACAGATGTAATAGATTTTGTCGTAATATTTTATGTGAATTGTGAATCCAGTAGATACTGATAACTTTCCTATAATAATATTCTATGGGGTGAAAATGAGTGTGATTCATATCTATCAGTACCCACCCATCACCTTGTTGTAAGGGGTGCAAGGTATAATATCCCAGGAGATATTCTACACAAAAAAACTTCCAAAAGGTCATGTGAGAGTGGGGATTCATGTATATCATGAGCTGATCACTGAGCTACCTATTCCCATTGATGATTTGGATGTTCACATAGTCTAACTTCCTATTGGAACTTTGTTATCATGGTTCTTTGATCTTTTAAAATTTCATGTTAATGACAAGGTATGTCATTTATAAATTTTTTATGAAAACCTTTAAAAATTAATGAATAAGGAATGAACCAAGGAATGTTATTACATATGGAGAAAAGAAATGAGAAACAAAATGTTAAAAAATAATCTAAAAGGTAAACCAAACAATCAAAAATATATTTAAACAATACCTTTACATCACCTATTTAACTGAATAATTTTACTAATATTAAATGTTTAGGAGGATAAAATATATGACCATTATTTATTTTTAAGAACAAGTGCACAAAGAGGCCATTAAATAATTTCTTATTCTTGATAATTTTGATGAAATACTCAAGTATAGAAGGTTAGAAGTCTCAGTTTTACATGTATACATGAGGTTCCTTTTCATAATCTATTTTTCTAATAGCAGATCCACTATGTTAATTATTGTTATAAACTCTTTATATTTTTTACAAGAATATATATATATATGTACTATTTAAAGGGAAAACTATAAAAACAAAAATTTGGACTCATTATTCTTTACATAACTTCTACAAAAAAATTCATTAGAGGAAGATGAATATTCATAAATAGTGGAAAAACTAGCCACAATGTTTGAAAATAAACTTATAGATTCCATACTCTTCTTAATACCTTTGATGTATGGGTAAAACTCTATAATATAATAATATCAAATATATTTTAATTTATTTCATTACCTATTACTTTTTAGGGAGTATTGGTTGCTCATTATAATCAATTTGGATCCTCCACAGATATATTTTTTGGGTTAAATGCATCTATTCTCAATAAATCAACCACACATGATGATGTTTATAAAATTTTAATACACTACATTCATAATTTTACAAATAAACTTCATGTCATACATTTTATATTATGTTTTAATGTTTTTTATAATAGGTAGGTGCTTAAATATCATCAAAATAGTGGTATAAGGATGGTCCATGATCATAATAATCCTTTTAAATTCAATAAATGGATAAGTATTGGTGTATATCTAATAATATTTCACTATCAAAACATATATCAAAACAAATTACTTATTTTTATCAATTTTTCTATAGTGTCTAAAAAAAATAATGAAAAGTATTATGGTTATTATATTTGATAATTTATGAAGGATCTTATTCCATCAATAAACTATCATCCATAAAGAGGCATTTTTGATGAAAATTACAATTTCATTTAAAATATTTATTAATAATTTATTTATTTAAATTTTTCCAGAACTTCTAAGACAATAAAAATTACTTGTATTCAAAAGAGGAAATATATTTGTTTATAAATGAATGGGAAGAATACATGGTGTAATAATATAAGCACACCTCATGAAGAGGTGACTTCCTACCACTTATTTAGTTAATTTTATCATAAATTTATCTACATTTTTAGTTAATTTCCTCATCATTTTTATCTAATACATATAAGTTTAATTTTTATAGAGATCATGAAAAAATAAATGCATCAAAAATTGAATTTTCTTTTACCATTTTGTGCCCTTATTAGTTAAGGATAATGAATTTGGGTACAATTTTTTCTCTTTATAGAGCTATTTTTCCTTTATTTCAAAGGTTTATGTTCAATAGTGTGTGTTTTTATTTTATAAATGACTCAAAGTTCATATTATCAGTTTGAATTTAAAATAATCCATAAGTCATTTGTCTTGATACTTTAGTAAAATAATCCATAAGTCATTTGTGATGTGTAGGAATCATCCGCATGTAAATATGACATACAATGTGGTTGATATGACTCAAAGTACATGTTTTTATTTAAAATTGACATTTTATTTCAAAACAAATTTCATATACTAAAAAAATGAGAAAATACACTTATATTATCTTGATAATTTAGGATAATTGTAAAGACTCTAACTCAATTAGTCCAGATTCGATGGTTACTTTATTACATTGGCATAAGATACAAGGAATCACACCCCAAATGGCCAAATAGTCTAGTAGTTTTGGTAAACTAGATGTATAAATTAAATTCACATTATATTTTAAAAAATAAAATACACGAAGTGTTTTATTTCAAAACACAATTATTCCCCCTTTCATATACCTGCATATCCATCATAAAACACTTCCTGGTATCCTGGGGAAATTAACTGAAACACATTCCATTTAATCAATAAACTAAGCATAATATGGAAGAAATAAATTATGATCAAATAAAGGCATACTAACAATCACATGACCATGAAACTTATCCATGAATATTATAACAAATCAAATAATCACATGGAAGTAAATAACTGATATCATAATGGGGGAATGCATAATTCTAGACATCTAAAATATACATTCATGACCTTTCACAAGACAATTTAAATCTATGGGTAGAAACATATCGAATTTGGAAAACTGATTTGTCTCATGAGACACGTTGATACATTGATGAACTATTTATAACTAGGTCCACCCATCACTTACTAAGTCCAACACATTCCTAATATTAAAGGGGTGAAATATATTCAACATAAATATTCATATTGAAAAACTAACATATTAAATTTTAATACTTATCCCAATCAAATAAACATAACCATAAAACATATATAGTAATATGGTGAATGGTAATAAAATTGTAAATCTTTAGTTAAATTGATCAAAAACCATATAAATAAAGAATAAATATGATATAAATACAATATATTCCTAGTGGATCATATGTAAAATAAATGGTTGATGTTTTTAATGCATAGAAATACTATGAAAATACCATCAAAAACATTTTTTTTGGAAAATAACATTTTCACTTTTATTTTTTTTAAATAAAAATTTCATAAAATAATTTTAAAATAATTTTCATTGAAAATAACCTATTAAATTTTTTAAAATAACATTTTAAAAATTTATTGGTCATTATGATGTAAAAATCCTATCATACATTACATGTTAAAAAAATATTCCTTTCTCATTTCTGATAAAGAAAAATATTCCTTGTTTCGAAAAAGACATAAAGATTTATTTCAAATTTTTTAGTTAAAAGTAAAAATTGGTAATTTTTTTTGATAAATAATTTTTAAAATTTTAAAAAAGTTTTTAAAACATTTTTATAAAACATTTCTTTTGATGAAAATGGATTTTTGATTGAAGAGATAAATAAAGTTAGATTGTCTTACAAAAAATCTCAATCATTTTAAAAAACACAGAGTGTAAAAATGAAAATATTACTTGAAAATTTCATGAATAACTATATTAGAATAAAATATATTGATTTTATTATATTAATATCAAATAATTATTCCAATATAGACTTAAACAAAAACAATCCTGAATAATAATTATATTGTGAAATAAACCCTTACCACATTGGTAAATTTTAAATCATAAACCTCATGAAAGAAGTAACTTCAAATGAAACTTTAAATTGAATGAAAAGAAATATATTAATCATATAAAAATGGGAATTATATACACCAAAAAAATTAATAAGTGGTGAATATGGCGTATGTCTCATAGAAGTAAAAGTGAGATGACAAACCCTTACGGTAGGTTCGACTTCCTTCAGATTTGTTTGAACCTCCAATATAATAAATATATATATTTTATAAATCAATTAGAGAAAATAATATTATATCTCATTACATAAATTATTTACTTATAGTATTTTATCACCATTTATTAACAACTCATTGTCAAAATCACTTTTTTGGGTGATAATTGCTTTGTTTTTTATTTATCTTTTAGTTTGGTAATTTTCATAGTTTTAATTTGATCATGTTTATATAATATAAAATATTATAAACATGATATAAATATAATTTATATTTATTATATATGAGCTTTAAGTAATCTATAAAATCTAGAGATAGAAAATGTATCACACCATTCATGGAGACGGTAGGTCATACATATGCATGGATGTTATTTTTATTTTTCTAAAAGGATGGAAGAAAAGAAAAATAAATAATAATAAATATTAAAAAAATTATTATTATTTCATATATATCATTTATATTAATAAAATACATCTTTATTAAAATCCATGTGAAAATAAAATGAAAAATATTTCACATCGCTACGTGGAGGTAGTAGTCCACAAGTATGCACGAGCAACATTATTGTTTTCAAATGGATTGGAAGTAAAGAATTTTGATTTGATATTATATTTATAAAAGTATGGTTAGATAATAAATATCAAAAATATTCATTAACTTTAACCTTAATACCTTTCATGTAAAGCGTAAGTGAAAAAATAATCACATCGCTTCACGAGGTGATAATACATCGTACACACGAGTGACATTATCATACCCCCCATGGATTGGAAAGTAATAAGGTATAGGATATATCCTAATTAAAAAATTATAAAAATTTCATAAATATCATATTAATATGTTAAATAAATCATTATATCCATCCTTGAAATGTGGTTCTGGAAAATGAATTACATCAGTTTGCAAGGCGGTAGTTCACCGTACACACCAACGACAATTTTGTTTCACATTTGATGGAAGTAGAGATGGATCTAGGTTATTGAATTAACATAATAAAATATATTTATATTGGATATACTGGTGTCATTATATTATCATATTTGAATAAGGTTTTATGTATGTGGAAGAATAAATAAAATAAATACAGACATTTAATAATTTTACCTCTTCTTCAGAGATCCTCTTTAGGTTTATACCTAAATCCTTCATAGGAAGGATTCCAAATAAAAATAATGCCTTTAGTATTTGGGTATGTAATTAATTAAGGTATTTGGGTTGATATTTTCTAATCCAAATTGTCTTTTAAGTGTTAACAGGGGAGGATAGGGGGTGGCATTTTATAAGTTGGGAGAGGACACACATAGAATTTTTGAAAAGATAAAGTGATACCTGTGTTTTCTCATGCTAAAAGCCTCAATTAATGAGACATTATCAAAAATTAAAGGTTTTTAGGTCTAATATTATCATAAAATGGGTTTTGGACAAGTTTTATGTTATTTTTAGCCCTTATCATCTTATTTTAACCCCTGATAAAATCATTTTAACCTCAATTGTAGTAATTAATTTTTATAGATTCACTATTAATTATGGTAAAAACGTAATCTAAACTTTTTAGATAATATAAATTATTATTATTAAATGTATGGGATTAATTTTTCAAAATTCAATTCATAGAAGTGGCAGAATTCTATTTAAAATTAAACCCTAGACGTGACGAACGAGAGATTTTCCAAATAGAAAATTCTCTTCAGTATAAAATATTTTAATATAAAAATTAAATATAAAATTGATTAAAGTGACCTAAATTAGTTAAATGTTAATATAATTGAAATAATTTTAATTGAAACCAATTTAAAATTTAATTTAACTTTTTAGATAATTTAAATGAAAGGGAAAATTTATATAAAAATCAAATTTTTTTAGTATTAATAAGAAAATTAATCTTTTCATAACATTATCAAAAATTTACCCAAATATAATTTTTAAATATATATTTTAAAAAATATTTTTATTTTTTAAAATCATCTAAAATTGTTAAAAATTAATTTTAAATTATACGTGCAAAGCATGACTAGACCACCTTTTATAAAAATATAGTTTTAAGTAAACATTTCTTATTCTTTCAAATGGTTATTATTTTATTCCTAATAGATGTATAATCATTGAATTTATTTTATACATGTGTAAAATATATAATTTTCATAATTTAGTTATTAATATTAATTCCAACCAACTTAATGGATAGGTTATAATATCCATATTTAAATAATAATATTTTAATAGAGTATCACATTTTGTTTATACCTGGTATTGCATGAAAGCTGTCGAAGAAATTGAATTTTTAAAAAATAAGTATATATTAAAGTCTTGGGGTGTTACATTCTCATCTAATATTGGTGTTTCATGTAATATACAATATTGAATATGTTGTTCCTATTTTAAAATCTCAAGGTGTTACATTCTACTCCCTTAAATAAATTTCTTCCTCACAACTTAATCTTGATATTGTTAATAAATGGTTTGAAATTTGAAAACAACCTTCTCAAAACCCTAAATAATAAAAAGGGGTAATAAAATTCCTATTTATAAGAGAGAAAGGGAATTGTAAAGGTTATCTGGAATAACACAAGATAAGTTTCTAAACTAGAGACCATTGGTGGTAAGTGAAGATATGAACATTGAAGAAAAGCGTAAATAATTATAGAGAGTGGTAGAGATCATTAATCACAATAAAGTGAATGATATTGAATATTTAATGACCACAAAGTCATAAATATATGATGGATGAAAAGATCATCTGTGTAATAGTAATTATGGTATTAGAATATCTTTTTTGTTTCAATATCCTTTTCCTAGAGTTGAGGAATTCATTTACCATCTAGACTGTGAACATATAAAAATATAATTACTTGATATATTTATATTTCAAAGGAATAATTATATCATTTTGTTGTGATTTGATCAATTACCACTTCATTTATTACTATAATAAATGAATATCCAAAAATGAATTTTCATACCTAAATCACATTTAACATAACTTTATAATGATGAGTCATTCCTCATATATCTAGAAATTTTCCAAAACTAAAATGGTTATCATAAGTTATCTAATTAAACTAAAAGTTCAAATTAATATTTTCCATATATAGTTAAACTTAAAAATCATCCAAAATATGTCTATCCAAATTCAAAGTCCTAAATTTTTTAACGAAGGTCACTAAATCAACAACATATTCCCCAGACTATATAAAGTGGATCTTAATGACACATACCAAATATATAAATATGTTTATCACCTTAAAACCTTAATGAAAACTTGCATAACTTCAAAACTAAAATATTAGATTGTCGAATATATTTTATGAATCCAAACATTGTGTAAACTCCAATAAAGATAACATAAACCATCAAATAACTAAACAAATTCAATGTCACCAATACTATCCCATAAACATATTTTTATCATTATTATCTCAAAATTGAGCACATATTAAGGGTTATATTACCTCAATCATGTGTTTTCAAAAAAACAAACATGCCACTTGATCAATTTTCTTGGTTATTAGCACTATTCATCATTCGATTTTGGATATTTAAATAAAAGGCACTGCATTGTAATCCTTATATATTGTATAAATATTATAAAGAGAATATCATTGACAAAATAATTCTACAACATGTTTCTAGAATCCAAATGTAAACAATTTAATCATTTCACTTTGGCAGTATCAATATCATAAGCTTGACCTTGATCCCTTAGCTTCTTATGGGTATATTCCCTTGATGCATGGGACATTAATTCTAATAATTCTCCATCTCCTTATAGTTAAAACATTGAATATTAGAAAATTATTTATTTCCCTTGCAATCACAAGCATGATGGACTTTCTCTCCACACTTGTAGAAAACTATCATTTCTTTCAAGAATGTACTAGGGTGTTTTTTCTATAAATACCACATGCAGGAAAATAATTATTTACTTTATTTCCTTTATTAGTATTTTTCTCTATCTTTATTTTGTTCTCTTTATTTCCATAAAATCTATATGAATTGAATAATTCTTTCTCTGTCTTGATAACACATGATACTATGTAGTCTTATAATGAGAATGTTTGGGAGACTAATGCCCTTCGATGTATTGGAATTAACCCACAAAATAAATGGTCAATATTACTCTTTGGATTACATATGTAGTTTTTATAATGACTTTCTAACCTTGTAAATTTGGATTCATACTTAGATACAATTTCATCTTCATTTTGTCTTAGACTTAGGAATTGCCTCTCCATATCTACTCGTTGCTCACGAGGAAAATACTTTTCCCAGAAGAGTGCCTTAAAACCCTTATATTCCATGTTTTATATTTCTAATTCATCCTTAGTGTTTTGAATTAGTGACCAAAATTAATTCTCATCTCTTGAGAGATGATAAAATGACATAACAACCTTCTCACTTTCATTACTTCCTAAAGCTAGAAATATCTTATATAAGGAACTTATCAATTTATCTACTAAAAATGTATTTTCAGTACCATTGAATTATGGAGGATTTTGACACATAAAGTGGTAAACCATTATTACACTACGTTGTGGATTAATAGGATGATCAACATGTGAAATTTTATTCCTCATAACCCGAGTCATCTACCCCAATAGGGTTATAATTTCTTCAGTTCCAACTGTAACTCTTGCTCGAGCTTTATTATATTTACTAGGAGGGAAATACCTACATATGGTACATGTATTGATATTATTACCATTCCTCCCACTATAAACCGTTTCTAAACAATTTCAAACACTAGATTAGATCACAAAATTGTGGAACATAATAAATAATCCCAATACTAGTGAAAGACTTATCATAAATTGAAAAATTTATGTATAACTAATCTCATAATCATAAATATGGTTTCTTTAGGAAGGTCTTAAAATCATAAAAATATTTTAAAATCCTTCATAATGGTTTATAAATAAAATGTAAATTAATCAAATCACATCCACCAGGAGTGTCAAACTAGGTGAATAGTATAACCCATTTTCATATTCTGGATAACACTTGAGTCAATCCCAACAAACCTTTTTCAAAGTTATTACCCCTAGGTACATCTTTTCTAGAATTGTGCCCACTTTTAGTATGCTGACATGGATTTATTTCTAGGAAAACCACATGATCTCTACCTTAAAAAAACTTTAGGATGTTATCCTATACTTATAATTATCCTTAAATTAAGTCTTAGGGTTATATTTTCTAAGTATGTTTTTTAAAATATAGTTCCCAAGGTTTTCACTAAACTTACTATAATAGAATCTATAAATACCCTAACCCTAGTATCCCATAGTTGGTGGTTAATTTATTACATTAGCATAATATATAAGAAATTTCATCTCGAAGGTTGAAATAGTTTAGTAGTCTTGGTAAAATAGATACATACTTGAAATTCACCTTACATTTTAAAACATCAAATAAAAAAAGTGTTTTCTTTTATAAATCCATTATTCTTTTTTTATTTCCCTGTATATCAATAATAAAACTATTCTTGGTATCCTATAGAAATTAAAACATTTGAAATAGTAGAGATCAAATGTTTACTAAGGGTAAGTTCACAATAGAAGATATCATGAATATATATGCATAATACATATGGAAAGGTAAATAAATAAAATACATTCCATTTAATCAATACAATAAGAATAATATGGCATCAATAAATTATGATAAAATAAATCCATATAAATAATCACATGATATTGAAACTTATCCATAGAAATTATAACTAATCAAATAATCACATGGGCATTAATAACTAATCACATAATAAGGGAATGAATAATGTAGGACATCAGAAACATAATTTAAATACCTTTCACAAGATATTTTAAATCTATGGGAAGAAACCTATAGCGATCATAGACTTTCACACATATTATTACTTGATTCTAAACATAATTATCCATGAAAAACAGACCAAGGATAGAAAAGTATAGTGTTTTTGGAAGACTAGGTACATAATTAGAAAAAATGAAAATAGAATAAAAATTTATTTTATTGATCTCCATAATAAGATATTAAATCCACTTGATATCCTATAACTGCATTGGATAACCTATTGAAAATACAAAGATAAAAGGGATGAGCTAAAAAGCCCAGTAAGGAAATAAACATGCTAATAAATCATATCACATGAGTTATAATCTATAACATGATAACATAAAAATATATAGATCATGAATAATCATATGTAAGAATAAAATATAGAACATTAAATTATATGATCATGGAAATATAGGAATGTGTCAACAACATATAACCTAACATAAACATGAGTCAATTATAATTTCCAAGACTATATCACATGGTGAACAAGGTCCCATAATGGATTAGGTTTACCCCCTAATCTCATACATGACATATCATGAGAATATAAATTAACCAATTCATTAGAGAGATATCTAGGTGCACCCATCACACCATGTTCATGAATATGTGTTCCATATAAATAATCAAACATAAGGGTTACCGATATAATGGAATAGGCATTATAATCATGTCGTAAGTCATAACCAAAGTGTGTATCGTATTTGTATATATGAAATAAAGGATTTAAATCATACTTATACATTCATGAAGTAAAAATAAGCATAGATCATGATAAATTATGTCCAACTGAATTGAAAATAATTATGAGAGTATTTAGGTAAAATTATAAATGTCTCGCTTAACTGTGGTTTTAGGGAAAAGAATAAAGAATATTTAAATAGGATAAAAGGCATAGTTCTTTTGAATATAAATAGAAATGTACTAAGATAGTTTTTCATAATAAGAAGAGTGATTTTAGAAAAATATTGGTGGCTTAAAACTTTTTATTCAGTGTATTTTAAAATGGTTAAGAAATAGAGAACTTCCTTTTAATCAGACTTGTTTAGTGTGAGGAATTGAGAAGGGAACCTTTTAAAACATGAATTTACCCATAAAAGAAAAATGAATTGAGATAAATAAAGATGTTTGGTAAATATAAATATAATTTATGAGAATTATATAATAATAAATTATAAATACAATGGGAAAAAGAGAGAGAAAGCGTAACCGAAAGGAAAAATGGAGGTTCAGAGAGATCCCTTACCTTATGTCTGAATGCATTCTGCACTTGAACTTAATGTCTTGGATAATAAAATTAGTTTAGTAAATTAATAAATTAATAACTAATTATATATTAATTTGATTTATTATAATTTTATTATGTTTATTTATGGCCATTTTTATGAGTTATAAATTTTAATTTCATCATTCTTGGAGCATTTGTTATCATGGTTTCATGATCGGTCCACTTGTGTATAATTATTGAAGTTATACTCAAATGGGAATACTTCTATAGAAGTGAAATTATATGGTATTAATTCACTACCAGAAGTTTAAATGGACCCACATATAATTTGGTTATCTATTATAAATTTGATTTATTTGATAAAGCATTAATGATAATTGTTTAGTTTATTTTGGTGATTTTTTGATCATCACAAACTAGTTTCATTTAATTTAATATTATGTCTATATATTAGTTCAAAAATATTGAAAAAGTTATAATATACACATTAAAATATTTTTTATCCATAATAATTCTTTTATGATCAGCATTGAAGGCGATAAATGAAAATGAAAACTCATTATCCATAAAGGTGGTGAATCGACATATCACAGAAGATGTTTTCATTTTTATAATAAAAGGATAAGAGATAGAATTAAATGATTGATATTACATTAACACAATAAAATTGTAGTATATATATGATACTAGAATTTTTATTCCACTTTGTATAGAGAATTTGAGGATAAGATAAGAAAATAAAATAAATTAAAAGAGAAGGATTGAGGATTTCACCTCTTGAATGTTGTCTCCTTGAGAACCTCTTTAAGGAAATTAGGTTTGGTATTTTGTTGAGATCACAAGATCTTGGATGTGAGTAATAGGTTTGATAAGATAATTGGGTAGAATATTGACAATTTAAAAGGCTTATATGGTGTGAGGAGAAAGGGTGGTGAGGGGTGGTATTAATAGAGGAGGAGAGGGGTGTTTTGACTATTATATTCATTAGTTTTTTATTTAGGATCAAGACTATAAATAATGTTGATTAAAATGACTAAATAAAGTAAATAGTGAAGGATATTTCGAGATAATGGGTTCTAGAATCATCCATACCTCATCCATGACTCAAAAATTCAAGTACTTAGCTTATAATGTTAAATACCTTAAATTATCGTATTTCACTATTATTAAAAAAATCAATTATTTTAGAAAAATCCCAAAAATTTACCCTAACCATATTTTTATTTTTATATTTAAAAAATGAACTCCATTTTATAAAAATAAATTTTTAAATATAACAAATTTAATTTGTAAATAATATGTTTATTTATTTGAAAAATACCGATTTTAATATTATAATCAAATTTATGAAATCTTGAAAAATTAATTAACATCTCATAAATTTATATTATAATTATAATACAAAATAATATAAAATTTTGAATTTATTTAATGAAAAAAAATTATTTTAAATCAATATATTAATTATAAAATTATAAATAAACATTTTTGTTTTTCAAAAATATCCATATTTAATTTATCATTTTTAAAACATGTATTTAATTATACCATTATATAAATATATCATATTTCCACTTATAAGATACCAAACTTTTATTTATACTTTTATTGGTAATATTACTATTCTAAAGACCATATTAATATTCCTAACGGTCAGATCACTATTCCAATGGTCAGGTTATTATTCCAATGGTATAGGTTCCTTTTTATAAATACCACTTATTTTATTCAATATTAATTCAATTATATTTTCTATTAAGGTTATATTAAAATTTAATATTTTATTATCAACTTTATGTTTTGTTTCTATATCTTGTTCGTGAGTGCGATTATTCTAGTCGATTGAGTAGATCCAAATATTCGCATTTTAGTTATCTTATTTTCAATTTATTGTCCGAAAGTAATATTTAGCATTTTTATTGGTTTATTTTATAACTAATGTATCATTATTTATTTATGAGAATAATGTTTTTATTGTGTTCTCTATGTGATGTATGTGTTTTATGACATAAAAAGTGAAATTCTATTGATAAAATTATGGGTCATTACATTCTCCCCCCTTATGAAACTTCACCTTTTATTTTCTTACATAATAAGGTGAAAAAAGTGAGTTAATTTTTTCTTCATCGCTTCCTCGGGTTCCCATGTTTCCTTATCATACTTACGATGTCTCCATAGTACATTGACCATATGAGTGGTATTATTACATTGAACCTTGTCTCTATGGGCCAAAATCTTCACTGAATTCTCTTCATAAGAGATATCATTTTCCTGTTGTACCAACTCTAGGTTTAGTACATGTGAGGGATCAAGTATGTACTTCCTCAAGGGGGATACATGGAATACATCATTAAATTGAGACATGGTTGGTGGAGGTGTTAGGCGATAGGTGGAAACTCTGACACAATCAAGAATCTCAAAGGGGCCAATGTACATGGGACTTAGCTTTCCTTTCTTTCCAAATATTATAACCATATCCCATATAGATATACCGAGTAATCCATGTATCCAACTTCAAAATATAAGCCCTGTTAATGATTATCTATATAGATCTTCTATCGAATTTGGGTAGCCTGGATATGATGCTAGATGGTCTTCACCTTTTTCGAATTTCCTCGACTATTTTAGGTCCCAGTAACTTACATTCATCAAAATCATCTCAAAATGTTGGTTTTCTAAACCTTTTACCATGAAGGGATTTATATTGTGACATTTGGATGCTTGAGTGGAAACTATTTTTGTAAGAGAGCTCAACCAATGAAAGATTTTGACCCCATCCTCCATTGAAGTCTATTGAGAATTCACTCAACATGTCTTCTAGTAAATGAATAGTATACTCAGATTGGCCATTAGTTTGGGGGTGATAATCTATACTGATGTTCAACTCGTTATTTAGAGCATTTTGGATACTTTTATAGAACTTGGAGGTAAATCTTGGATCATGATCGAATATAATCAATAATGGTAATCCATAAATCCTCACCAATTCTATGATGTATATCCATGAAAGTTGGTCAAGTGGAGAGTCTTCTAGAATCACAATATTATGAGTAGTCTTTGTAAGATGATACACAATGACCCATATAGCATTATTTCCTTTGGATTTTTTTGTAATTATAGTGAAAAAGTCCATAGGTATGTTTTCCCATTTCAATATATATATGGGTAATGGTTTCATCATACCCTTTTACTTTTTTCCTTTCATCATTTACTTTCTAAAATACCAGACACATTGATGTATATTTAGTGATCTTCTTTTTCATATTGTCTCACTAATAGTTCTCTCAGAGATATCGATACATATTTTTTATTACTCGGTATATGGAGATGGTTGATCTATGTAAATCATTCAAAAGATATTTATTTATCTTTGTATTAGATGGTACATATAGTCATGACCAAAACATTACAACTCTGTCCTTATCAATTTTGAACTTTGTGGATTTCACCTTATTACTTCCACATTTTTCTAAATTTACACATCAACTATTTTATCATCCTTTATCTTCTCTAAAAGAGATGGTTGAGAAATCATTTATGAAAGGAATGATGATTTAACTTCCTTTATTATTCCCATGTCTATCCTTATCAATTCTAAGAACATTGGATCCTTATCAATTTTCATCATTGATAATGTTACCTGATCTTTTCTACTTAGAGCATATATAAATTTATTTTCATTATGAGGATGATAGTGGTTTGAGAAATCATAATCCTTGATGAGTTATAACAATCTTTACTGAAACATAATAAAATCTTTTTATGTGAATATATAATTGATGCTCTTATGATGAGTATATATCTCACACTTTTCCCATAGAGATAATGTCTCCATATTTTCAATGAAAAGGTTATAACTGACAACTCTATATCATGTGTGGGATACTTTTTATCATGAAATTTTAACTTCCATGAGGTGTAGGCTATCACTTTATCATTTTTTATAAGTACAAATCCTAATCATTTATTTGAAGCATCACTGCATACCACAAAGTGTTGCCACTTGTTGATGGTGTAAGTATTGGTGTGGTGATAATCCTTTTTTTCAACTCTTTTATGTAGTATTCACATTCCCTAGTCCAATTTTTTTTACTCCATTCTAAGTTAACTTGGTTAATGGATTTTAAATTCATGAGAAGTTCCTCAAAAATTGTTAGTAATACCCACCTAGACCAAGGAAACTATAGATCTCAATTACTGATACTGGTCTGGGCCATTCGTCAGTTGAATTTATTTTATAAGGGTCCACATATATTCCTATTATAGTGAAAGAATTCCACAATAATGATACTTCCTCCATCTAGAACTCACATTTAATATAATTTTCATATAGTTTCTCCCTTCGAAAATTCTAAGCACAGTATTCAAATGCTTCTCATGATCCTTCTTTTTCTTAGAGTATATTAGAATATCATCTATAAATAATACCAAAATATTTTCATGGTAAAATATCAAGAATCTATTCATTAAGTCCAAAAAAATTGGTAGATCATTAGTGAGTTCGAATGGAATCACTTTGAACTCATAATGTCCACACCCCATTCAAAAGGCAGTCTTGGGAATATATTCCTTCTTCACATTTAATTGGTGATATCTGGACCGAAGATCAACCTTAGATAAATTCTTATCCCAATTTAGTTGATCAAAAAATTCATCTATCTTTTAAAGTGGACACTTTTCTTTATCATTATTTTTTTGAGGTGATGATAATCAATGTAGAGGCACATTGATCCATCCTTCATTTTAACAAATATGATCAGTGCACCCCATGGTAAAGAAATCGAGTGTATGAAACCCTTTTATATATTATCTTATAACTAGTTATTTAGTTATTCCAACTCAATGGTTACCATACTATAAGGAATCATTGATCCAGGTATAAGATCAATTGAGAAATCAACCTCTTGGTTAGGAAGAAGACCAAACAATTCTTCAGGAAACACATAAGTGTAGTCCTTCACAATGAGAATGTCTTTGAGCGTGATCATAACTTTTATCTCAATCATTTGATATAGTTATGCATGATAATAATTCAATAATATCCATAATTGAGAGAATTATTTTGAAGGAGATTCATCCTCCTACTTACACTTTTTTATGAGTGCAGTTATTCTAGTGGATCTAAGAGTTTCAAATTTTTCCATTCTTATTATCTTATTTTCTATTTATTGTTTGATAGTAATATTTGGAATTATAATTGGTTTATTTGATGACTAATGTATCATTATTAATTTATGAGAATAAAATTTTCATTGGGTTCTTTATGTGATGTATTTGTTTTATGACATAAAAGGTAAATTCCACTGATAAAATTCTAGGTCGTTACAAAACATGTCTAATTTGGCACACTGATTTGTCCCCTGAGACCCAATGATGCATCAAGGGTTTATCTATAACTGGGGACACCTCATCACTTACTAAGTTAAATTAATTTCTCATATGAGCATGGTGAAACATAATTAATATAAACATTTATATTGAAAAACTAACATATAAAATGTTAATATGTACCCCAATCAAATAAACATAATCCTAAACCATCCAGAGTAATAAGGTGAATGCTATTAAAATTATAAATCGTTAGGCTAAATAATAAAAAACCATCCAAAATAATAATATCAATGATATAAATTAAACATATCCCCAGTGTATCATAAGTACAATGAAGGTTTGATGTTGTTGATGAATAAAAATACCATGAAAATGTCATTAAAAACATTTTCGAGGAAAATAAATTTTTCACTTTGAAAATATTTTTAAAATAGAAAATTTGAAAATTAATTTGAACATATTTTTCATTGAAAATAAACTATTAAAACTTGAAAAATTATATTTAAAACATTTATTGGTTATGAAGATGAAAAATTACATTCATATTATACGTGTTAAAATAAAGATTCCTTTCATATTTTTAGTAAAATCCAAATGTGTCTTGTTTTAAAAAATACACGAAGATTCCTTTCAAAACATTTTATAAAAAGTAAAAATAGGTTAAAAATTCTTTAATAAATCATTTTTAAAAGTTAAGAAAAATTAATTCTTTTAGAAAAAAATTATTTTGATGAAATTAAAAGGGATTTTCAACCAAAGGGAGAAATAAAGTTAAATTTTCTTAAAAACATTTTCTCAATAATTTTAAATTCCAAGTAATAGTAAAATAATTGAAATGTGCCTATCATGGGGGTGTGGAAAAAAATATTTCCTAATTTATAAATTAAGTAAAGTGTATAACTGAGGTTTTCTTCAAAGAGTTGTGCACAAAAATCACGTTTTTTACTTGAAATTAGTGAAATAAGTGGAGTTTATTTTTTAAATTGTTTGATTTTTTAAAAAATAAATCTATTAAAATAAAGTATGAACATAAATTGATGAAAAGAGTGATAATTTAAGGGTGGGATGAACTTTTTAAATGTTATCATGATCATAAAAATCATTCGCCCTCTCTTGGTATTGAATTATAAATGAAAGACTTCTCTATCGAGTTATCAATCAGCCTTGGTTGAAGGAAGTAATGGAAACCGCTCCTATGTACATAAAAATTCCTAAAAAATTACCAAACAAAAAAGGAAAGTACCAATAAATAATTTTTTATCCTTATAAATATAGAAACAATTTACTTATTCCAAACTCATTCCAACAATCACTAGACACTAACCACCTAACAACATCTACTTGATCTAGAAAAACTACATTAGGTAGAGGGAGTTTAAATATTTTCAACCAAATATATAAATAATGAATGAAAAAATACTAAATATGGTTGCATTAATATAACTTAATACCAATGAAAATATAAAAAATTCAACAGAAAAATGTAGTTTTATTTTAAATCACAATAATCTAACATTACAAATGGAGAACCCTCTTCCTCAATCACTTAAAAGTTTTACCCCTTCACGTGGAGTGTAATATAGTTGAATGAATAAGAATAGAGCATTAATAAACTAATAAAAAATAATGCATAAAATCCAAAACACTTAAGGGTTCCAATACTCCCATAAATACCATGATTCTCTTTCTTGAACCCCATTGAATGGAAGTGGACAAACATATTTATAGGGTTGCGGGGTGGAAATTTTATCTCTAAATTATATCCACAAAAAGTTCTAGTTTTTTTCTCATCATAAATGGTAGAATATTAGGAATTGTCCATAATAAATCCTATTCCTATATCCCTTGTTAACTCCCACGAAATATATTATTATTTTTACAAGTTTCATAAAACTTATGCCCAAATTTCTAAAGAAAACATTTTTGGATGAGGAGACTCTTTAACTCTCTCTAAATTTGTGCATTCAATGTTTTAATTAATAGAATAAATTATACATGAAATTTAATTTAGATATGAGGATTAGAGTCCTATATCCAATAAATCTTGAATAACCTCATTTGGATGTCTCTAGGCAGAGATATGACTCATTTACTAATGTGGGGTCCATTCTAATGACCATAAAAGTTTTTCAAATTGATTGATTTTAATGGACTAATGAGTTTTGAATTAGCTCTAGGTCTAGAAAAAAAATTTTAATACCAAGAAAAAATGAATACTAAAAACATAATTAATCTAATTGGATCACAATTTTAAATTTTATACTCTAAATACATAAGGTATAGAAAACTATTAAATTTACAGAATTAAGAAAATTTCACATTTAAGCGCTGAACTCACAAAAAAATTAAATTGTTACAAATAATCTCAAATTGTTTAATTTTGGGGGATTAAATCATTTAAATAAACATGTAAAATATTAAAAATACTATCTCTATTAAGATCATTAAATATATTTACTAGTCATTTCTCCACCCATACACACAATACACCTACCTCGCAAGAATATTCTCTCATCTTAAAAATGTCAATTTTCAACATGGATTTCCTCATCTAGACCCACACAAGAATCACCATAGGCATGATAAATTATTACTTCTACACCTGATGTGAGTAAAGGAAATGTGTTTATTATGTGGAATTTTTAGGGTTGTTCTATTGCTTTTGGTTGGTAAGAATTATATGTGAAAAAATTTGAGGCAGAATAAGGACAGTTTGGCTCTTTTTGAAGTAAAATTGAATTATTCTAATTTTCACTCAAGTATGGTCTCCTACTCACTCCCTTTAGTAGTAAATTATCTAAATTATCAGGAAAACTCAAGGAAATTTCACACCATTCAGAATTTTAGTTGTAAAAATGACAATATTATCAAACATAATTTCTATTCAAAGCTCTTGATATGCACAAATTTCTTTCTCATTTAGAAGCTCTAGAAAGGGAAAAATTATTTTAACATTAATTATACAAAAAGAAAAATATTTAAATATATTTTTTTCATAATAAATCATATCTATTTAATATTTTAATTTCAATCCAAATTACAACCCAATGAGGTAACACACCACAAGATAGCTTCCCCCAAACTAAAGTACAACTAGATCATGCAATTTCAATTCATGAACTCATTAGATAAAAACATTAGCTTTTAATGTGCATAGAAAAACATAATGTTCAATTATTATAAGTTATATGAAGATTAAATGTATAATTCAGGCTAAAAAATATTCTATTTAAAAAGGGGGCTTTAAAACCAAATAAATGACTCAATAATTTTAAACACAAGTACCTTAAACTCTCTAGTTTTGACAGGAATAAATAAAATCATTGTTAAAGAAATCATGGTAAGGTTCTTTAAATAAGTGAGGTGAATGTAACGAATATGAAGAAAAAGGGTTCATAAGCCTCATGGGGAAGTGACTTCAAAGATAAATATTGCAATATGTGGCATGAGAATTAAAAATCAGAGTACTCTTCATGATATTCCTAAAGATTTTAACTTGAAACACAATCATTTTTAGCATTCATTTAAGCTAAGTTTAATGGGATAAATTTTTTCACTCACTAAAATGAGTTTTAAAAATGGAAAAGATAATCATTTGATCTTATAAGTTTAAAAAACACAAATAAATTGAAAAAGAAACACACAAAATTGTTAAAAAAACATTTTTTAGAAAACTGAAAAACAAACAACAAATGAAAATAAAAAAACTACAAATTTTCCTTCTCCCACACATAAATTACACATCATACTCAATTAATTAAAGTGGTTTTAACATGTAAGATTATTTTAAATCGAATCACATCAATAAATTAGTTGTAAATGAGAGGTACAACCTAAATTATCGACACTGCAACATTGAGTTAATCTCGTAAGTGTTGATCACTAAAAACCTAAAAGAAAAATAACAAAATAAAACATAATAAATATATTAAAATAAAAGAAAATATAAATATAATAGTAAATGTAATATAGATATTGGTTTAAAACCCAAGTGGGAACTGGGTTTTGAATGCCTCTAGTTGGGAAATTCTAGTTGGTTATCCACAATATGATAGTGGGTGGTGTTTCTTTGAGAGGAACCATTGACAATTATTCTTTCCATCTTTCACTTATACCATTTTCTTTAGGACTCCATAGATAAATTATAGAGAATATACCCCCATGGGAATGTGATACAACATTAAAGGTGGGGGTAGGACAAAGAATGAGTCCTCCTCTTTCTTAGTTTCCACTTACACAACCTCCTCTTTATTCTATAGTTCCTTCCTTAGGTATTCTGTATCAATGGATAGATAAATTGAAATGTTAGAGTGTAATTATATTTTAATAAAATTAAACCATTATGAATCTATTTAAAAACCATCCACTTTAATTTAATCATCTTTTGTCTCTATTTCCCAAGGAAAATCCATTTGGATATCCTCATAAACTCCCACCAATAAGTGTTCATAAAGTTCAGGGATCTACATATGTTCCTCTTCAGATGTATAATATTTTTTTTCTTATTCCTCCAATTGAAAAATATTATATTTTGAGAATATTAAAATTTCAATCAAGGGGATGTGATAATGAATCTAGTTTTAATAAAATTATAAGACAACAATTTCAAGAGAAGATCATCTCCCTATGTTTGTTCATCTACAATTTCTTATTTAGTGGAAAGTGCCTCTTGGAGTTAAATTTAACTCGATAGAAGTAGGTAGTTAAGATCCTCTATATTCTCTTAAAATTCCACCACTTTGGTGGTGTCTTCTTTCACTGGTGCTTGTAACAGCCCTAGATTTTATGAAAAATATTCTTTTTAATTTTATTAATGTCTTGCGTTGTACCCTACACCAAAAGGAGCTTGCACAACACGCATCTTTGACTTGCCTTGCATTACACGCAATCTCAACCTTCCTCGATAGCGTGTGTAGTACGCGATACTGAGTTTCACGAAACAACGATATGCTATTAAAATATTATTAAAACTAGCCGTTATGAATAGTAATAACCACTTTTTAAATTTTAGAAAATTTAGCTCTCAAAATGGACTTCATTTTTGGATTCAGAGTATCAAATTTAGCCTAAGGTGAAATTTTGGTACTTTTCGGATAACTTTCATATTCCGATGAATAGTGAAAATTACTAAATTATAATTAAAAACAACTTTTTTAATAGAAATAATTAATAGTGATAAATTATTAATTTGAGTGGTTTTAAAGTATATTTAGAATATCTTTTTACAATTTAATACAATGTTGGTCATTGGTTGTAATTTCACATTTAAACCAGACATAATCAAGTGTCAATCTTTTGATAGATATTGTTTCTTAAAAACACGCTATTTGTTTTAACAGCGGGATTTAATTATAATTAATGAAACTTCTATGTTATGAATTTGGTAAAATAGACTTTATTTTTGAATTCGGAATATAAAATATAGCTTAGGATGAAATTTTGGCATTGTTCTAAAAAACATCAATTTTTGATGAATAGTGAAACTACTAAGTGGTAGTTAAAAAACTGAATTTTTTCATAAAACTTAATTTTACCGCTTCTGTGAATGGAATTTCAAAAATCCGAGAGACACGGTTGATGTCAGTAAGTAAAATGTGGTTCAATGAGATGAAAATAATTTTTGGTGAATAATAACTTTTTACTTTTATTTACCACGGTTAAAAGTAAATAGGGTAATTAAGGGTAAGAATGATATAAATATTACCCTAACACATGTCCTAATTCTATTGGACAAGTGTATCTCGACCAAAAACAACCTTAAGTGTAAAATATTATCATTTAGGCCCACTTGGATTAGATTAGGACATTTATTATTTTTTAATTCAAAGAAGAGTTAAAAGAGTTAAAATCAAAGTATATTTAATAAAACATTTTTTAATATAGGTTTGTACATAAGATAAATTCGATTGTAAATATTCATTAGAAAGCTAAAAATATTTACCACATGATTGTATTTTATTTGTAATTTTTAGACATCAAATAATTTAATTTATTTATGACACAAAGATGATGCAGTAATTATCTTATTAATGAAATATTGACATAATTGATGTTATAAACACCAAAATAAATGTAATTTGAGACTTTTTATGAATTCCACTAATTTTCTAGGTTACTATGATATATTAGTGTTGATTTAATAAACTTGTTTCGAACATATAATTCTGTTATGAGTTTTACAAAAATCATATGTCAAATAGTGTCAAAATTGACACAAAATAGTTTTTAAAGAAAATATTATATTATTAATTGTTATTTTATTCATAAAAATCTAAGGTTCTGCCAAATGAATTAGATAAGGATATATATATTAATAATAAACAATTTGGGTTTCGTTTGGCATGTTATAGTAAGTGTATTAACCATATAGTGAAAGAAAACAAAAAGACACGGTAAAAGTTAAATTATTTAACTTAGAGTTAAATCTAATTGATAAGGTTAAAATAATACACTAAACTTGTCTAAATCCTATTGGTTGATAGGATTTCGACCCATACCCACTTTATATTCGAAATAAGACCCTTTGGAACCATTATAAACCGATTTTGACTTTAATATAAAATAATATTTTGAGATATTCCTAAGGTGCCCCTCTCCTCCCTTATAAAAGGGCACCTCTTCCCCCTCCTCCTCACTCCAATTTGAGCACTCAAGCTCGGACAACCCCTACCAAAATCCCTTCTACACTTCCCTAGAATAATCCTAGAGTTCCTTCTCTTCTTCAAAGACCAATCTTAGTTCCCTAAGTGGAGGATTCAAAGAGGTGTTCCAAAGAAGAGGTAATATCCATTACCGATCATTTCAATTTCTTTCTTCTTAAACTTCTTCTTCTTTAGTTGTTTCATGATAAATTAATAAAATCAGTATTTCTTATATACTGATATGTTATTATAAATATGAAACAACTCTAATTAACCTTCTATCCATCCTACGGAGAAAGGAAATCACCGCGCGTGCGTACGTACGGAATACCGTCTCCACGTCGTGGTGTAATCTATTTTCCGCCACCACCTTAATTGGATGGATATAAAGGTGTAATGATTAACTATATATTATTATTATAAAGTTATATTGATACTGAAATAGTATACATACACTTTAACACAATTCCACGACCATGGGAACGATATTATCGCTCGTGCGTACGTACGGAATACCGTCTCCACGACGCGATGAGATTCATTCTCCATGTTAAACATTTAAGAATGATTAAAAAGTATATATAAGAAATAATAATGAAATATATGACATTATAAAGCTACTGGATTTATGTATGTATGTATATGTATGTCATCTACTTACTTCCATTCAAGACAATAAGGAAAGGAAAACAGCGTTCATGCGTACGTACGGACTACCGTGTCCATGAACGGTGTTTTTCATTTAATTTATATTTAATTTATCTATCTATTATATATATATATACAGAATATATATGATATATAAATCATATTTTATATTCTGGAAGTAAGTAAATCATGATATAAGTAATAATAATGTCAAGAACAACAAGTCAAAACACCTACGATAAATGAAACGATTTTACCCAAAACGCTTCTTTAACATGGAATTTACAAAAGAACGGGTAATATAAAGTCATAAGTGATCCATATATGATATCATAACAATGAATATGATTCTGTAATAGGTCAATGACATTATTTAAATCATTATACAGGAGGTTCGGACACATACGAAGCAAATCAGACCTAAGGTAAGGGAAATATCACAATCTCATTTTTATCCGAGATTGTTTATACTTTGGCATTTACTGGGGTGTATTTTATCATCCACATCCATGTTTCATCAATATGTAATATTATTTCCATCCACCTACAATTTTTTAAATCCATTTTTACCCTTCGGTGAGTTTTTAGTAAAAGAAATGAAAGGAATCTTTTGTCGTTTTTCGTACGAGGTACTTTTTGACTTTTCCGACAAAAGTACAAAGAATGTTTTTTTAACTTATACGACATGAATGGATTTTTAAAACATTATTTCCAAGAAGCATACTTTAAAAGTTTTCAAGGTTATTTTTAATCAACTTCTTTTAGTTTAAAGTTGTATGACATGTTAAGAAAGGAAAAATGTTTTTGAAGAAGAAAGGATATTTTCCTCAAGAATGGAGTTCAAGTGTTTTATCAAAATTATCTTCCATCTAAGATAATAAAGGGTTCTGTTTTTATCCCTATTATTACATTGATTTGATTATGTTGTGATGGAATTATTTTGATGAATTCCTTTATCTTATATGAATTGTTTTATGATGTCATGATGTTTAAGATTCCCATTTGTATTACATGGGTTATGCAATGATATATGATTTATGATTTTGTGGCACACATAATAATGGTATCATTATGAGATGGGTGGGACCTATATCTCCCTCCAATGCATTGGGTAAAGATTTTATATCTCATGAGATAGAAATGGCTGAAATGGTAGGTTATACCGGTTCAGTGAAACAGGACTGAAACGAGGGTTACTCGATTCAGAAAGGGACTTTGTCCACTAAGATAGTCTTGGCAATGAGTCTTGACTAATAAGAAATTATTCTCTATGATTATGTGTGTATGCCACAAAGCTTCATGTTTTAAGTTATGATTATTGGGATTTCATTTCACTACTATGATTTATCCCATGTTATGAAATTTATGCTCTCTTTTGCAGGTTAAGATTTCCAAAAGTTATGTTCTTATGAATATGATGTGATTGATTTTTCTTTTGTATACCCTTACTGAGCATTTGAGCTCACCCTTTTATGTTTTCTTTTCCCCAGGATATAAAGAAATGTTTTAGGTAAAAAAAGGGAAGATCTTTATGGGAGATATTGAAGATCTTTCACCACGATTAGAATATTACATTCCGAGTTTCCAAAGACACTAAACTATTACAATCCTTGTGTGTGTGTTTTTGTTATGTACTAAGTATTCCGCAAATGTAATGTAATGTCCATGTACGTCAGGCTTCGGGTCTCTACAGTTGGTATCAGAGGAAAGGTTTAGTCAACCTTTGGAAACTAGGATGCGAGAACTTTAGTGAGATCCCTAGAGATATTTATAAGGTATGTCTAGGGATGTCCCTAAGGATAAGTATACATATAGGATACAGTCCTAGAACTACGGTAACGATCATAGAATTTAACATAAGATGTTAGATATTGAGGGTACTCCCCCTTTATTATGTTGTTTTCCCTAGCATGATTTTTTCCTCTCACACTATTCTTTTTGGGTTTTAGACGATGGATAGAACCCGAAGGAACCGTGTTGATCAATGCAATGGACAAAGCAATGATTGACCTCCTGAACAAACAAATGTTATGAGAGACTGAGTGCAAAATCTTATTGCTATACTTACACAAGCTATGAATCATTCTGGACTTCCAAATGAGCAGAGAAGGGAACAATATTCTATTGAGCCCTTCATGAGGCAACGTCCACCTTCTTTCAGTGGGTCTTCTGATCCACTTGTTTCTGAACAATGGATCAGTACCACTGAAAAGATATTTTCAGTTCTTCAATGTTCTGAGCATGATAAAGTCATCTTAGCAGTATATAGTTTGGAAGGTGAAGCTGATCAATGGTGGAATCTTATCAAGAATATGAGGCAAAGAGATGAAATTGAGTCCATGGAATGGGACGAGTTCAAGAACTTGTTTTTCAGTAAGTACTTCCCTCGTATTCTTCGAACAAAGATGGAGAAGGAGTTTCTTGAACTAAAGCAAAAGGATGATGAATCTGTTGGTATATACGAAGCGAATTTTACAAGACTTGCAAGGTATGCATCTGGCATTATCATCTAACCTGAATTAAAGTTGATCGATTTTTCAGTGGCTTAAAACCAAGTCTTCGAAGGGCATTAGCTATAAGAGACTTCAGTAGCTATGAAGAAATTGTGCGTTGTGCTATCAAGGTAGAAATGGAAGTTGGTGTTATATATCCATCTTATGGTTTTGAAAAGAAACGAAAGATGGAGTTCAAGGAGAAATCTCAGAATAATGGTGAAAAGAAAATGAATGTTTCCTTATGCTCAAAGTGTGGAAAGAAGCATGGTGGAGATTTTCTTAAAGGGACTAGAAAATGTTTTAAGTGTGGAAAAGAAGTTCATCGAGTAGCTGAGTGTCGAAGTAATGGAAAAAGGGTTTCTAATGATGTGAACAAAGCAAAAACTGCAGAGAACGCACCACCAAAACTTCAATGCTTCAATTGCAAGGAAATGAGACATTATTCCAATAAATGCCCTAATCCAAGGGTTAGTGATGATCAACATGAGCAACCACTTAAGGCAAAGGACAAAGGGAAGTCACATGCGATCACCATTGGTGATGTTGAATATGATAACGATGTGGTGGAATAATTAAGTGTGTATGTAATGGGATTCCAAAATAATGTTGTATCATAAAGTATTGGAATATTTATGTATTGGTCTATTGTGGTTTTCAATAATTTTATGGTACCAGTAACCATGGAAAGTGATTGAGATATTTTTGGAAAAAGAATGATATGCGCATAATGAAGGGAAAATGAGAAAATTAAATATTTGACAGTATTCATGAGCTCATGATTGATATAAGGACTAAGTGATATCATGGTTTGAGTATATAGAATTCTGAGGATTTTGGTATGTGGAAAGTGTTAAATTTTAACTGCATTCATGTTTTCACTAAGGTTCGATGGGTATTCAAGAGAATACATGATTAAGGCCTTTGAATATTTGGAATGTGACCAACAAAACATATCTTATGATATATGGGGATCAACGATGGTATTAAATCTCTGGTAATCGTTTTCACTATGTTATGAGAGTGGACTGCAGTATTATGGATAAGCCTAAAGATTGGAATGTATTATGTTGGACATAAGTTAGTATTGTTTAAGGATAGAAGTTTTTTTTCGATATTATTGATGGGATGTTATAGTAATATAGTTTTAGAAAAAGGACAACCTGCAGAACGGGCGACAACCCATCGCGTCGGACAAGGCTGTGGGAATCGAACCCATAACCAAAGTGCGACTGGCCTTTATCGCCTACCACTGGCCTACAGGAAGTCCCTGTTTAGTAGAAACTAGTTTTATTATATTAAGCAGTATGATATATGAAGTATAAGCCCATTTTCGGAACCATATATGATTAATCCCACTATAGATCGACTTATGTATATAAATTTTGCTAACCTTTTGAGACAGATGGAATAACCCGTCATTCTATCACATGATCTGCTAACACTTCACGAATAACAAATTCAACTTCATTTATTTAAGAGATGAAGTGGAAATTGTTAAAGGCACGAACAACAGTGAGGTTGTACCAACATAAAGTAAGTATTTATTCTAATTCAAATTCTTTAACTTTAGGGAAACGATGTTGAAAACCAAAAATGTTGTCCTAGTGATCTTATATCTGATTAATCAGATGGTACCTTAGATCATCACAAATTTATGGCTTTGTGAATACTGGCTTTTCCATAGCCATGTTCTCTACCACTCTCCATCAGAACATGATGGTTAGATTTCTCTTCCATATCCATATTTTCACTTATGTGGAAACCCAGTGATTAGTTTATTTGGGTATCCATTACGTTTCATACTTTTGTTTTTAAAGATTGGTTTTGATATTCCTTTTTACGATGTGGGTTTCTATTAAATAAACTTTCAAATAGTAAACCATTTATAACCCCGATGAATTTCGAGGGCGAAATTCATTTTAAGGGGGGTAGAATGTAACAGCCCGAGATTTTATGAAAAATATTCTTTTTAATTTTATTAATTTCTTCTGTTGTACGCTACACCAAAAGGAGCTTGCACAACACGCATCTTTGACTTTCCTTGCATTACACGCAATCTCAACCTTCCTCGATAGCGTGTGTAGTACGCAATACTGAGTTTCACGAAACAACGATATGCTATTAAAATATTATTAAAACTAGCCGTTATGAATAGTAATAACCAATTTTTAAATTTTAGAAAATTTAGCTCTCAAAATGGACTTCATTTTTGGATTCAGAGTATCGAATTTAGCCTAAGGTGAAATTTTGGTACTTTTCGGATAACTTTCATATTCTGATAAATAGTGAAAATTACTAAATTATAATTAAAAACAACTTTTTTAATCGAAATAATTAATTGTGATAAATTATTAATTTGAGTGGTTTTAAAGTATATTTAGATTATATTTTTACAATTTAATACAATGTTGGTCATTGGTTGTAATTTCACATTTAAACCAGACATAATCAAGTGTCAATCTTTTGATAGATATTGTTTCTTAAAAACACGCTATTTGTTTTAACAGCGGGATTTAATTATAATTAATGAAACTTCTATGTTATGAATTTGGTAAAATAGACTTTATTTTTGAATTCGGAATATAAAATATATCTTAGGATGAAATGTTGGCATTGTTCTGAAAAACATCAATTTTTGATGAATAGTGAAACTACTAAGTGGTAGTTAAAAAACTGAATTTTTTCATAAAACTTTTTTTTACCGCTTCTGTGAATGGAATTTCAAAAATCCGAGAGACACGGTTGATGTCAGTAAGTAAAATGTGGTTCAATGAGATGAAAATAATTTTTGGTGAATAGTAACTTTTTACTTCTATTTACCACGGTTAAAAGTAAATAGGGTAATTAAGGGTAAGAATGATATAAATATTACCCTAACACATGTACTAATTCTATTGGACAAGTGTATCTCGACCAAAAACAACCTTAAGTGTAAAATATTATCATTTAGGCCCACTTGGATTAGATTAGGACATTTATTATTATTTAATTCAAAGAAGAGTTAAAAGAGTTAAAATCAAAGTATATTTACTAAAACATTTTTTAATATAGGGTTATACATAAGATAAATTCGATTGTAAATATTAATTAGAAAGATAAAAAGATTTCCCACATTATGGTATTTTATTTGTAATTTTTAGACATCAAATAATTTAATTTATTTATGACACAAAGATGATGTAGTAATTATCTTATTAATGAAATATTGACATAATTGATGTTATAAACACCAAAATAAATGTAATTTGAGACTTTTTATGAATTCCACTAATTTTCTATGTTACTATGATATATTAGTGTTGATTTAATAAACTTGGTTCGAACATATAATTCTGTTACGATTTTCACAAAAATCATATATCAAATAGTGTCAAAATTGACACAAAATAGTTTTTAAAGAAAATATTATATTATTAATTGTTATTTTATTCCTAAAAATCTAAGGTTCGTCCAAATGACTTATATACGTATATATATATTAATAATAAACAATTTGGGGTTCGTTTGGGATGTTATAGTAAGTGTATTAACCATATAGTGAAAGAAAACAAAAAGACACGGTAAAAGTTAAATTATTTAACTTAGAGTTAAATCTAATTAATAAGGTTAAAATAATACCCTAAACTTGTCTAAATCCTATTGGTTGATATTATTTCGACCCATCCCCACTTTAGCTTCGAAATAAGACCCTTTGGAACCATTATAAACCTATTTTGACTTTAATATAAAATAATATTTTGAGATATTCCTAAGGTGCCCCTCTCCTCCCTTATAAAAGGGCACCTCCTCCCCCTCTTCCTCACTCCAATTAGAGCACTCAAGCTCGGCCAAACCCTGACAAAATCCCCTCTCCAGTTCCCTAGAATAATCCTAGAGGTCCTTCTCTTCTTCAAAGACCAATCTTAGTTCCCTAAGTGGAGGATTCAAAGAGGTGTTCCAAAGAAGAGGTAATATCCATTACCGATCATTTCAATTTCTTTCTTCTTCAACTTCTTCTTCTTTAGTTGTTTCATGATAAATTAATAACATCAGTATTTCTTATATACTTATATGTTATTATAAATATGAAACAACTCTAATTAACCTTCTATCCATCCTACGGAGAAAGGAAATCACCGCGCGTGCGTACGTACGGAATACCGTCTCCACGCCGTGGTGTAATCTATTTTCCGCCACCACCTTAATTGGATGGGTATAAAGGTGTAATGAGTAACTGTATATGATTATTATAAAGTTATATTGATACTGAAATAGTATACATACACTTCAACACAATTCTACGACCATGGGAACGATATCATCGCTCGTGCGTACGTACGGAATACCGTCTCCACGACGCGATGAGATTCATTCTCCATGTTAAACATTTAAGAATGATTAAAACGTATATATAAGAAATAATAATGAAATATATGACATTATAAAGCTACTGGATTTATGTATGTATGTATATGTATGTCATCTACTTACTTCCATTCAAGACAATAAGGAAAGGAAAACAGCGTTCATGCGTACGTACGGACTACCGTCTCCATGAACGGTGTTTTTCATTTCATTTATCTATCTATTATATATATATATACTGAATATATATGATATATAAATCATATTTTATATTTTTAAAGTAAGTAAATCATGATATAAGTAATAATAATGTCAAGAACAACAAGTCAAAACACCTACGATAAATGAAACGATTTTACCCAAAACGCTTCTTTAACATGGAATTTACAAAAGAACGGGTAATATAAAGTCATAAGTGAACCATATATGATATAATAACAATGAATATGATTCTTTAATAAGTCAATGAAATTATTTAAATCATTATACAGTAGGTTCAGACACATACGAAGCAAATCGGACCTAAGGTAAGGGAAATATCACAATCTCATTTTTATCCGAGATTGTTTATACTTTGGCATTTACTGGGGTGTATTTTATCATCCACATCCATGTTTCATCAATATGTAATATTATTTCCATCCACCTACAATTGTTTAAATCCATTTTTACCCTTCGGTGAGTTTTTAGTAAAAGAAATGAAAGGAATCTTTTGTCGTTTTTCGTACGAGGTACTTTTTGACTTTTCTGACAAAAGTACAAAGAATGTTTTTTTTAACTTATACGACATGAATGGATTTTTAAAACATTATTTCCAAGAAGCATACTTTACAAGTTTTCAAGGTTATTTTTAATCAACTTCTTTTAGTTTAAAGTTGTATGACATGTTAAGAAAGGAAAAATGTTTTTGAAGAAGAAAGGATATTTTCCTCAAGAATGGAGTTCAAGTGTTTTATCAAAATTATCTTCCATCTAAGATAATAAAGGGTTATGTTTTTATCCCTATTATTAAATTGATTTGATTATGTTGTGATGGAATTATTTTTATGAATTCCTTTATCTTATATGGATTGTTTTATGATGTCATGATGTTTAAGATTCCCATTTGTATTACATGGGTTATGCAATGATATATGATTTATGATTTTGTGGCACACATAAGAATGGTATAATTATGAGATGGGTGGTACCTATATATCCCTCCAATGTAGTGGGTAAAGATTTTATATCTCATGAGATAGAAATGGCTGAAATGGTAGGTTATACCGGTTCAGTGAAATAGGACTGAAACGAGGGTTACTCGATTCAGAAAGGGACTTTGTCCACTAAGATAGTCTTGGAAATGAGTCTTGACTAACAAGAAATGATTCTCAATGATTATGTGTGTATTCCAGAAAGCTTCATGTTTTAAGTTATGATTATCGGGATTTCATTTCACTACTATGATTTATCCCATGTTATGAAATTTATGCTCTCTTTTGCAGGTTAAGATTTCCAAAAGTTATGTTCTTATGAATATGATGTGATTAATTTTTCTTTTGTATACCCTTATTGAGCATTTGAGCTCACCCTTTTATGTTTTCTTTTCCCTAGGATATAAAGAAAGGTTTTAGTTAAAAAAAAGGGAAGATCTTTATGGGAGATATTGAAGATCTTTCACCACGATTAGAAGATTACGTTCCGAGTTTCCAAAGACACTAAACTATTACGATCCTTGTGTGTGTTATTTTGTTATGTACTAAGTATTCCGCAAATATAATGTAATGTCCATGTATGTCAGGCTTCGGGTATCTACAGTGATAGATCTTCTACTTTTTAAGGAATAAGGGGTAAATTATTTCCTAACACTCATTCCAAAATTCATCCAAATCTTGTTTATCTCCCACGCATATATGTGCATGTAATTATTACCCCTTGGCTTCCTCAAGTTCTTGCTTAGGTTATGGTTTCTACATCAATGCACAAACATATTAAAATTCTAGTTCTACTTTTTTCTCTAGTTGTTCTATATCTTTTCGAAGTTCTTGTATATGAACTTTATCACAACTAGTTTCTTATTCTTGTTTTAACTCAACCATTTCTTGAAAAAATTATGGTAAGTAATCCTAGAGTTAAATTAATTCTCTTTCCAATCCCTAATACACTAGGTATTTGAGGTTCAATTTTTGATTTAGGATGAGATCCTTTAATTCATCCTCCTTGTTGATTTAGATTTGAGCTCCCTTGATCTATTTTTTAAATAAAGAAACATTATCCTTTATGAAACAAGGTGAGTTAAACATTTATTTAATTTTTTTTAAATTTGAAAGGAGTTAAATATTTACAATTATATTGTTGGCTCTGCCTCCCAGAAAACAAAACCATGTTTTGACATGTTCCTATCATGGGGTGTGGAAAAATCAAATATTTACTAAGTAAAAGATGTAGTAAAGCGGTTATCCAAGGTTTTATATATATAGGAGTGTTCAAAAATCAAGTTTTCACTTATAATTAGAGAAAGAAATGGAGGTTGTTTTTGAAATTATTTGATTTAAAAAATAAAGTAATTAAAATAAAGTATGAACATAAATTGATGAATAGAGTGATGGGTGCTGGGTAGGATCACCTTTTTCAATGTCATCATGGTTGTAAAAATCATTCCCCCTCTCTTCCTATTGAATGATAAATGCAATACTCTTCAATCAAGTTTTCAATAACCATTGGATGAAATAAGTAATAGAAACCACTTATGTGTGCATGTAAATTCATAAAAAATATCCAAAATATAAGGAAAATACATATTGGTAATTTTTATCCTTATAAATCTATAAAAATTTTACTTATTCCACACATGTTCCAATGATCTCTAGACAATCACAACCTTACACCATATGCTCGATCGAGAGAAACTGCACTAGGAAGAAAGAGTTTAAAGATATTCAACAAAAGATATAAAAAATGAATGACACAAAAACCCTAAATACAATTATATTAATATAATTGAGAACCACTAAAAATTGAAAATTTTCAATAGAAAAATATATTTTTAAATTAAATCACAAGATTTCAACATTACAAAAGGATAACTCTCCCTTCCCCGATCACTGAAAATGTTTAACCCTCTATGTGAAGGGTAATAGAGTTATTTGGGGGAAGAATAGAGAATTATAAAAATAATAAAAGATAAAATACAAAATCCAAAGCCCTTAAAGGTTATAATGCTCTGTTATATTCCCTCTTTATCCTTCTTAATCCTATTTAAATGGAAGTGGACACACATATTTATAGGGTTGAGGGGTGGAAAAATTTCCCTCCAGATTCTATCCATGAAATATTGAGTTTTTTATCATGGTAAATGGTAGAATAATAAGATGGGTCCTTTATAAAATTTATTCCCTTGAATCATGTTAATGAGCCCTAAAAATATCATACTATAGGATAGGTTTCAAAAAAGTTATTCCCTAATTATTGAAGAAAACCTTTTCAGGCCAAGGAGACTCTTAAAATTCTTCTAATTATGCCTATTCAATCTATACCTTAATGATAGAAATTCTCCATGAAATTTAACGTGGAAATGTGTCTCTGAGTAATCTTTACAATCCAGATAGAATAACCTCATTGGGATCTCTCTAGGTTAAGATATGACACATTTAATGAGGTGGGGTCCATTATGTTGGTCATAAATATTTTTTAGATTGATTGAATTTTCTAGGCTTGTGGGTTTCAAATTAACTCTGTGAGAATAATTTGCATCCCATGAAAAAGTAAGCTTAAAAAAATGAATCACTCTAATTGGATCAAAATTGTAAAGTTTATTTTCAAAATAATAAAGTGATAGAAAACTGTTAAATTTAAAAAATTAAAAAATTATCATATTTTATCCCTAAACCCACCAAAATACAAAAATAATGAAAACAATATCAAATTGATTGATTATAAGAGATTAAATCATTTAAAGACACATGAAAAATAATGAAAATATTAGCTCTATCAATTTGACCACACTTATCATATGGATTTTTAGACAAGTAAGCGTCAAAATCAAGTCAAAGAATATTCAAAACATGTGCTCGTGTGATCCACCAATTTAGAAAAAAGAAACAAAATATATCATTCCACCTAAAAAACCATTATATCAAAATATCAATTTAGATCATTTAATATATTTCCTCTTCATTTCTCCTCCCATGCACAAAAAACACCTACCTCACATGAATTTTCTCTCATCTCACAAATGTAAATTTTCATCAAGGATTTCCTCATCCAAACCCACACAAGACTCACCATAGGCTTGATAAATTCCTACTTCTACACATGATTTGATTCAAGGAAATGTGTTTATAATGAATATTTTTTAGTATTTTTCAGTGGATTTTGAGTGGTAGGATTTAGATCTGAAACATTCTGCTGCAGAATAAGGAGGGTTTAGATCTTTTTGAAGAAAAATTTCATGATTCAAATTTTCATTCAAGTATGGTATTCTACTCACTACACTTAGTAGAAAATTATCTTTGTAGTCATGAAAAATCAAGGAAATTTCACACCATTAATCATTCCAGTTGAAAAATTTTAAATATTTTCAAAAATAATTTTTATTGAAAGGTCCAAATATGCACAACTTTCTTTCTCATTTGGAAGCTCCAGAAAGGCACAATTTCTTTTATCATCAAAGCTATAGAAAGAAACATATTTCAAAAGAATGTTCTTTTTTTTCAGTTGTAAATAAATCTATTGAAATTTTTATTTTCCATCCTATGTGTCACCTAATAGGGTTTCACATCACAAGATAGCTTCCCCCACACTTAATTTTAACTAGCTCAGGAAATTTTACCCCATGATCTGGTTGGATAGGAAAAATTATATTGTAATGTTGCTAAACTAATAGTATATTTATGGATTATAAGGGATAAAAGGATTAAATGTACAAGTACGACTATAAAAAAATTATATTGAAAATGGGGATCTAAAACCAAATAAATTCCTCAATCATTTAAAACACAAGTTCCTCAAATTCTTAGGTTTTGATAGAAATAAATCAAATTGCAGTTAATGAAATCTTATTGTGGTTATCTCAAGAAGTGATATGAATGTAAATAATATGAAAAAAAGGTTTCATAAACCTCCTAGGGAATTGATTTAAAAGATAAAGACAATGAGATGTGGCATGAGATTCAAAAATTATAGTAGTTTCCATAAAATTCCCAATGATTTTAACTTGAAACATAGTCATTTTTAGCATTCATTTAAGACTAGTTGCATAGTATAAATTAGTTATCTCATAGAAATGAGTTTCAAAAATATAAAATATAATTATTTGGTATCACAAGTTTAAAAAACAGAAATATATTGCAAAATAAACACATAAATATTGATTAATAAACACACAAAAATTTGAAAAACACACATTTTTTAGGGAAAATAAAAAATAAACAACAAATGAAAATTATAAACTAAAAAGGTTACCTACACCACACTTAAATGATGAAGTTTCCTTAAATCATTAAATTGGATTTGAAATGTAATTATATTTTAAATTTAATCACATAAATCAAGAAATTTTTAAGGAGTGGTATAACCAAACTTTTTGGTAGTGAAACGTTGATTTATGCTTCTAAGTGTTTCTCAGTGAAAACATACATGAAAAATAACAAAATATAACATAAAAAATTTATTAAAATAAAATAAAATAGAAATATTATTATAATATAAGTATATATATTGGTTTAACCCCTAAGTGGGTCCTCGGTTTTGATAGCCTCCATATGGGTAATTATAGTTTGTTATCCCCAATATACTGGTGGGTGGTGTTTCTTTGAGAAGAACCTCCAATTCTTACTCTTTCCATATTTCACTTATTCTTTTTTGAGGACTCCATAGATAGAGTAAAAAATATACACCCCATGTTAATGAGATACAAATTTCATAGTGGGGTAGGATATTGAATGAGTCCTCCTATTTCTTAGTTTCCACTTGTACAACCACCTCTTCATTGTCCAGTTCATTCCTTAGGAATGTTGTATCACTAAAAAATAAAAGGAAATGTTAGACTATAATTTTATTTGAAAAAAAATTAAAGAATGAAGAATTCATATCAAAATATCCCCCTTTAATTTAAGAACTTTGTGTCTCTATTTCCAAAGGAAAATACACTTAGATCTCCACACGAACTCCCTTCAACAAGTGTTCAACAAGTTCAAGTCTCTCCGTATGTTCCTCTTCAGATGCATCAAAATTTTCTTCTTCTTCCTCCAAGGAAAAACATAAGCTCTCTGAATATAAAAATTTCAAACAAGGGGAGGTGATACTGAATTTAGTTTTAATAAAATTAGAAGATAACGAGTTCAAGAAATGATCATCTCCCTGAGTTTTTTTGATTCAATTATTTCTTCCTTAGAAAGTGCCTCTTGTATTTGAATTTCACTAGATAAAGGTAGGTAGTCAATATATTACATATTTTCCTAAAATTACACCAATTGGGTGGTGTATTCCTTAAATGGTGTTAAATATTATAACTTTTAAGGAATAGGGGGATAAATTATGTATTCCCACACATTCCATAAGTCATCCAAATCTTTTTTATCTCCCACACATAGCTCAGTAGTCAATTCTTCCTCCTATGCCTCTTCAAATTCGTACTTTTATTCTGGTTTCTCCATCAATTCATGGACATATTCAAATTCTAGTTATACTTTGATCTCTATTTTTCTATGTGTTTTTAAATTTCTTTCATCTAAACTTTATCATAACCATTCTGTTCTTCTTGTTTCACCTTGAACATTTCTTGATAAAAGTTTGGGAAGTAACCCTGGTGTTCAATTAATTTTCTTTCCAATCCCTCCAACAATTGGTATTTAGGGTTCACCTTTAGTTATTGTAAGTGATAATTGAATTCATATTGCTTGATGATTTGTATTCAATATCCCCTGGTCCATTTATAAAATAAATACACTATCCTCTGTAGACCAAGGCAAGCTAATTTTTTTTATAATTTTTTTAAATTTTAAAAGATTCAAATATTTATAATTAAATTTTTGGAACTACCTCCCTAGAAAGGATGCCATTTTTTGACATGTGCCTATCATGTGGTGTATAAAAAACAAATATTTTATAATTTAAAAATTAATTAAAGTGGTTAATCATGGTTTTCTCTGGATAAGAGTGCACAATATTCATATATATCACTTGAAATTAGAAGAATAAGTGGTGGTAGTTTTTTAAACTGTTTGATTTAATAAAATAAAGAAATTAAAATAATTAATGAACATAAATTGATAAATAGAGTGGTGAGGACATGGTAGGATCAACTTTTTCAATGTCATCATGGTGGTAAAAATAATTTCACCTCTCTTACTATTTAATGATAAATCAAATACTCCTTGATATAGTTGTCAATAACCCTTGTTTGAAGGAAGAAATGAAAACCACTCAGTGTGAATGAAAATTCCTAAAACACTCCCAAAAAACTAAGTCAAGTCCTGAAAAAGAATTGTTTATCCTTATAAAAATAGAAACAATTCAATTATTCCATGGATGTTCCAATGATTTCTAGACACTCATCACCTAACACCATCTGCTCGATCGAGACCCACTACACTAGGCAATGGGAGTTTAAAGATATTCAACAAAATCTATAGAAAACGAATGTCACCAAAAACCTAAATATGATATCATTAATATAATTTATCACCACTAAAAATATGAATCATTTAGTAGAAAAAGATATTTTTAAATTAAAGTATAAGATTCCAATATTAATAAAGTAGAAATCCACTTCCCCGATCACTCAAAAGTTTTACCACTCAATGTGAAGGGTAATAGAGTTGAATGGGGAACAAGAGAGAATTATGAAACTAATAAAATAGAAAATAGAAAATGAAAAACAATTCAAGTTTATAATTCTCCCACATAGCCCATACTTCTCATTATTCAACCCCTTTTAATGGAAGTGAACACACAAATTTATAGGTTTAAGGGGTGTAAATATTTCTCTCTAGATTATTTCTACTGTAAGATTTAGTTTTTTTACATAGTAAATAGAAGAATATTGGGAAGGTTAATTCATAAAATGTGTTCCCCTATATATTTTTCATGATTTCTTTAAAAATCAGATTCACTTTACATGTTTGAAAAAGGTTACACCTCAATTTAGGAAGAAATCCTTTTTGGGATGAGGATACCTTTCAACTCCCTATAATTTTTTCATTAAATTTCTACCTTAATGAAAAAAATTCTGATTGAAATTTAATATAGTCATTATTCCAGGAATAATATTTCCAATACATTTTGAGTCACCTATTTTGGATGTCTTTAGATTGATATATGCTTCATTTACTGAGGCGGGGTTCATTCTCCCGCCAGAAATATTTTTCATATTGATTGATTTTTCTAGGATAATGGGTTTTGAATAATCTCTAGGTCCAGAAGAAGAATCTGTATCCTATAAAAAAAGCAATCCTAAAAAAAGAATCACTCAAATTGGACCATAATTATAAATGTTATACTCTAAATATATAAGTGACATAAAACTATTAAATATTCAGAATAAATCAATTTTCACATTTTATCCCTAAGTCACCCAAAATACTAAAATGTTTGAAATAATCTCAAATTAATTAATTAAAAGGGATTATATCATTTAAAAATACATGAAAGTAATGAAATTATTATCTCTATCAATTATCCCACAATTAGCACATGGAATCCTGGACAAATAAGCATCAAAATAAAATCATAGAAAATTCAAAACTAATAATCATGAGATCCACTAATTTGATAATAAAAAAATATATTATGCCTCCTAAAAACCATTATCTAAATTTCTTAATTCATAACATTAAATATATCTCATCTTAATTTCTCCTCACATGAACACAAAACACCTACCTTCTCTGAATTTTCTCTCTTCTCACAAATGCGAATTTTTAATAAGGATTTACTCATCCATACCCACAAAAGATACAATATAATCTCGATAAACTACTACTTATACATCTGATGTAAGTCAAGGAAATTTGTTTATCATGATGAATTTTTAGGTTTTTTTAGTGTATTTTGGTTGTTAGTATTTACATGTTAAAAATTATGAGGCTGAATAAAATTGGCTTGGCTCTTTTTGAAGCAAAATTAAATGATTCAAAATTTTCACTCAAGTATGCTCTCCTCCTCACCCCTTAGTATAAAATCATCTATATAATAATTAAAAATCAAGGAAATTTCACAACATTAATAATTTCAACAATTTTTTTTTAATATTCTCAAAAATAAATTTTCTTGAATGCTCTAGATAGGAACACCTTTCTTTCTCATTTGGAAGCTCCAAAAAGGTATAACTTATTTTATCATGAAAGCTCCAGAATGGACCTTATTTTAAGAGAATGGCTTTTTTTAAGTAAAAAAATCTCTCCAACATTTTATTTTCCATCTAAATGATAACCCAATGAGGTATCGCAATACAAGATAGTTTCCACCACACTTAAGTTTAACTAGATCATGTAATTTCACTTCATGTGCCGTTTGGATAGGGAAAATTAGCACGTAATGTGGCTAACCTAAGAGTATCTTTATGTATTATAAGGTATAAAATGATAAAATATGAAATCAAGGCTATAAGATGGATTCTATTAAAAAAGGGGGCTTTAGAACCAAACAAATACCTCAATCATTTAAAACACAAATACCTCAAAATATCAAGTTTTGATAGGAATCAATCAAATTCTTGTTAAGTAAATCATGGTATGGTTGTCTACAGAAGTAAAGTGAATTTAAATAATATTAAAAAGGGTTCAGATGACTCATAGGGAAGTGATTTCAAATATAAAGACAATGATATGTGGCCTGAGACTCAATAATTAGAGTACTTTTCCAAAAATTCCCAATGATTTGAACTTGAAACACATTCATTTTCAGCATTCATTTAAGCTCAGTTTCATGGAATAAATTTGTTCACTCATTTACTTGAGTTTTAAAAATGGAAAATATAATCATTTGAACTCACAAGTTTCAAAAAAACGCAAAAATCAAAAAATAAACACACATAAATTTTGAAAACACATAGTATTTTGGAAATAGAAAAACTAAAATCAAATGAAAATCCTAAACTATAAAGGTTACCTCCCCCACTCTTAAATGATGTAGAGTAATCAATTAATTCCAGTGTAATTAACATGTAATAATATTTTAAATTTAATTGTAGCAATCAAGAAAGTGTAAAGGAGAGGTACAACCTAACTTATTTGTAGTGGAACATAGTGTTAAGATCCTAAGTGATGCTCACTGAAAAACTATAATAAAAATAAAAAAAGAAAATGTAACATATTTATTAAAATAAAATAAAATAAAATAGAAATATAATTGTAAAAGACGGATATATATTGGTTTAAACCCTAAGTTGTCCCTACATTTTGACTGCCTCCAGATGGGATGTTCTAGTTGGTTATCCCTAATTTGGTGCTTGGTGGTGTTTCTTTGAGAGGAACCACCAAAACTTATTCTTTACATCTTTCAATTATTCCATTTTTTTAGGAATCTATAGAGAGGGTATTGAAAATACACCCCATGGGAATTAAATACAACTTTCATGGTGGGGGTAGGAGAAATAATGATTCCTCCTCTTTCTTAGTTTCCACATTCACAACCTCCTCTTCATTCTAAATTTCTTTCCTTAGGAATGTTTTATCAATGTAAAAATCAAAGGGAATGTTAGAGTGTAATTATAATTGAACAAAATTAAATCATGTAAAATACATATAAAAAAATTCACCTTTAATGTAAGAATTTATTATCTTTGTTTCACCAGGAAAATACACTAGGATCTCCTCATGAACTCCCTCTACTAAGTGTTCAAAAAGTTCAGGGAACTCCATGTGTTCCTTTTTAGATGCATCATATTTTTCTTCTTCTTCCTCTCAGTAAAAACATATGTTATACAAATATGAATATTTCAATAAAGGTGAGGTTATACTAAATTTATTTTTGATAAAAGTATTATATAATTAGTTCAAGAAAATATCATCAACCTACGTTTGTTTGGATTCAATTCCTTCTTCAGTGAAAAGTTCCTCTTGAAGTTGAATTTCACTGGATAGAGTTATGTAGCCAAGATCTTGTATATTATCTTTAAATTATACCAGTTTTGTGGTTTATTCCTTCAATGGGGTTATATCTTAAACTTTTTAAGGAATATGGTGATAAAGTAGTTCCTCACACTCATTTGATAAGTGATCCATATCTTTTTGATCTCCCACACATTGCTTAGAATACAATACATTCTCCTTAGCCTCCTCAGTTTATTTCTTAGGTTCTAGTTTATCCATAAATTCATAGACATATTAAATTTTTAGTTCTACATTTCTATCGAGTTGTTCTATGTCTTTTAAAAGATCTTTCATCTGAACTTTATCATAACCAAACTCTTCTTCTTGTTTCACCTTGACCATTTCTTGATAAAATTCTGGGAAGTAATCCTAGAGTTCCATTAATTCTCTTATTTATCCCTCCAAAATTGGGTATTCTTGGTTAAATTTAAGGTCTTGGATGATATCCTTGAATTCATACTCCTTGATGATATGGATTTTAGATCCCCTGATATTTTTAGAAAATAAAGAAAAAATATCCTCCATAGACTAAGGTGAGTTAATTTTTTTTAAAAGTTTGAAAATAGTCAAATATTATTAAATAGATTGTTCGAATTGCATCCCCAGTAATGGTGCCAAGTTTTCACACATGCCTATCATGTTTTTTGAAAAATAAATTTAATAATTAAAAAATGGAGTAAAGTGGTTAACCAAGGTTTTATCAAGAGTGGAGTGCACAAAAATCATGTTTGTCACATGAAATTAGAGAAATAAGTGGAGGTTATTTTTAAAATTGTTTTATTTTTTAAAAAAGAAATATATTAAAATAAATGATGAACATAAATTGATGAAGAGAGTTATGTTTTTTGAGTAGTATCATCTTTTTAAATTTCATAAAGGTCATAAAAATCATCCCCCCTTTCTTCATATTTAATGATAAATGAAAGAATCCTCAGTCTATTTGTCAATTACCCTTATTTGAAGGAAGTAATGGAAACCACTCCTATGTGAAATAAAATTTGTAAACCATTCCCAAAAAACAAAAGAAAGTAAAAATCAATAAAATTTTCTCCTTAGAAATATAGAAACAATTCACTTATTCCACACACGTGCCAATGATCGCTAGTCACTCACCACTTAACACCATCTGCTCAATCGACAAAAGCTACACAATGTAAGAACTCGGATCTTCTTTTCAGGTATGTTTTCCCTTTTTTTGGAGTTTTTAAGGAAAATAAATTTTCTATAAATTTCAGAAGTACACACCGTGTACTTTCTGATTACACGCCGTGTACTATTCCCTAGCTCAAAGCCGTGTGCTGGCCATGTCCGGGCCACACACACGGTGTGTAAGGCCGAGGTGGAGGCCGGTTATTTCGGAGTACGTAAAAATTGTAGTACACGCCGTGTACTTTTTTTTTCACTAAATGGACCGGGGTCGCGTCTAACCTCCCAAATCATCTTCTTCTTCAGTTTTAGTCCGTCCGAAGCAACCCGTATGGCCGAATCTTCGATAAACTCCCGCCCCACCGTTCGTTCTCCGATTCGAGCACGGTCAGTTGCGTTGGAATCACACTGGGGAGTTATTCCTTATGCTTTAGCCTTGTTTCTTGATTCCCCCTCGTTTCCAAGTTATCGTGGGATGAATATTTTGTGCATTTTCTCAGATCTACATTGTTATAATGGGAATCTGTTATCGAGGTTCACGTATATCGATCTCCTAGGATCGAGGTAGGTGGTTTGTGTCTTTCCTTAGAAAGCTGATGAATATTTTGTGAAAATTACACCAATACCCTTGATCGGGGTATTGCATGATTCCTGTTCTTCCCTTGTTGTTTGCCTACTTTGCTTGATTTCTTTAGTTGAGGTTATTGCTTGTGAGTTGTTTAATTTTATTTTGCGCTCATGTTTCTTTTCCATGCTTGTTTTTCCTGTTGGGCGTTTTTCCAGTTGCCATGCCTAGTTGTAGGATAGTGAAACTTTTGTTTTATTATTTCTGCTGAGCCGTAGAATGATATCCAAGTAGTTCTTGAGGTTTACGCGCGCTGAGCATGTTTAGTTATACTCAGGACTGTGAGAACCTAGAGTAGAATACCAAAGGGAGAATTGATAGATTGGCTTCTCCAAAGTGTCTTTTAATTACGATGTGAGACCATAGGGGAAATTTATGTTGAGTTCTTCCTTAGAGAGTCTGTAGATCCACGACGTGGGCCACAGGGGTAATTGACGTTGAGTGCTTCCCTAGAGATCCTTTAGCATGATACGAGACTATAGGGGGAATTGGCGGTGAGTGCTTCCCCAGAAAGTCTTCTTAAGTACGTAGTTGAACCAGAGGGGTGAGACTGTGTGTGCTTCCCAGAGGGTTTCTAGTACTGATAGGTTGAACCATAGGGGTTAGACTGGTAGAGATACCTAGAGGGTTACCTGTTTCTTTTTTTGTTGCTGGCTGTTTACTTGTGTACTTTGTTTTCTAGAACTGTGAATTGTAGCTGCTTGTGCTTTTCTGGTTACTGCTTCTTGTTTTATTACTGCCATCTATTCATTGTCTTTTAGGCACAAATCTTTGGGTGATTGCCTACTGGGATTATATCTCACACCCTGTTTGGGCCATGCTTTTGGGCCCAAGCAGACTATGTTGCTGCAGGTATAGACAAGGGAAAGCGCCCTTCTACTTTAGGATCTTGATTGCACCGGGATCTGGGGAGCATGAGACCGAGCCGTGGCTCGCGATGCTGAGGAGATTACTGTGTTTTTCTTTTGCACTTGGTTTTAGTTGTATTTCAGAATGTTTTTGTGTTTTCTATTTTCCTTAAATACTTGTATCTACGGCATCTTTTTCATCATAGTTATATATTCATGTTTCTTCCGTTGTTTGGTTTCTGTTGTTATGCACATCGTTTACTACTTTCGTTGTTTATTGTTGTTTTCTTACCTTGTATACCTTACCGAATAAGGGAATAGTTTCCCCACCGACTCACCAAGGCCCTCGCTGCTAGTCGGCAGCCTCTAGAGTTTGGGGAAACACGCTTGAGGTCATGTCGCTAACCGGGTATGAGGCACCAGTGGAGGGGCTCCGGACTCGGGACATTACACACAAGGTAGAGAGAGTTTAAATATATTTAACCAAATATATAAAAAATTAATGTCACAAAAAAACTAAATATTATTACATTAATATAATTTAAAAAAACATAAAATAGAAATAATTCATTAGAAAAATACAGTTTTAAGTTAAATCACAAGACTCAAGCATTATAAAAGTTGAACACCCTTACCTGATGCCACAAAAGTTTTACCCCTCCATGTAAAGGGTAATAGAGTTTAATGGGGAATAAGGGATAACTATGATTCTAATAAAAGATAAAATATAAAGTAAATATAACTTTAAGGTTAAAATCCTCCCATATATCCCCTCATTCTTCTTCTTCAACCCCTTTGAATGGAATTTGACACACATATTTATAGGGTGTGGGGTGGAAAAATTTCCCTCTAGATTCTATACACTAAAATTTTGAGTATATTTATAGTGGTAAATGTTAGAATATTGGGAAGGGTTATTAATATCAGTTATTATCCAATCTATTTTTATGATATTTCCAAATTTAAGCTTCTTTGGAAAAGTTTTAAAAATTTCTTCAATAATGACCTAAATTCTCCATGGAATTTAATTTATACATGAACCTAAGAGAAAAATTTCCAATATAGTTTAAATTAACCCATCTGGATGAGATATTCATCTTTTAATGAGGGGGGTCCATTTTCTGAGTCAGAATTATTTTTTATCTTGGTTGATTTTTATGGGCCAGTGGGTTTTTAATTAGGTATAGGTCTAGAAGAAGAATTTGTATCCTATGAAATAAGGAAGTCTTTAAAAAAAATCCAATTTGATCAAAATTTTAAATGTCATGATCAAAATACATAAGTGACAGAAAACTATTAAATTTATAGAATTAAGAAATTTTCACATGTTATCCCTAAACTCATTAAATATACTAAAATGATGCAAATTAGCTCAAAAAGATTAATGAGAGGGGATTAAATCCTTGAAAAACACATGAAAAATAATGAAAATATTATCGCTATCAATAGTACTTTTAATTAAAAAATTTCATGAATAACCAGAGGATAAAAAATTAGATAGATTTTAAGATATAAATATCAAATAATTCCTCTAAGGTAGACTTAAACAAAAAAAATCTCGATTGATGATGAGATTGTGAAATAAACCCTTTCCACTTTGGTAACATTTGAATCATAAAGTATATAGAAGATATAACTTAAAATTAAACATTAAATACCAAAAATAAATATATATTCATGACATAACATATTAAAAGGGTCAATATATACTCTATGAAAAGGAATAAGTGGTGAATATGGTGTATGACTCACGAAAGTAAAAGTAATATGAGAAACTATTACCTTAGTTTTTGATTCTGTTGTAGGTGTAAGAAAATCTTGTATAATAAATATATGTTTATTATATATATATATATATATATTAAATTACCATAATCATATATCTCATTATATATATGATTTACTTATACTCTTTTATCACCTGTTTGTTAATAATGATTTTAAAATCACAGTTTGGGGAGATAATTACTTCATTTTTATGTATGTTTTAGTTCAGTAAATTTTTTACATTTAATTTTATCATGGTTACCTAATATATATAATTTTAAACATGATATAAATATCCTATATATTAATTATAGATAATTTTAGTGCAATCAATAAAATCTAGAGATAGAAAATGGATAATAGCGTTCATGGAGACAGTTGGTCGTACGTACACACAAAAGTTGTTTTCATTTTTCTCAACAGATAGAATAAAAGGAAAATGAATATTAATTATTATTTAAATAATAATTATTATTTAATATATATCATGTATCTTAATAAGATAAATCCTTATTTCCATCAATTTAAAATAAAATGAAAAACTTTTCACATTACTATGTGGAGGCGGTTGTCCACACGTAGGCACAAGAGACGTAATTTTTTTCCAATAGATTAGAAGGTAATAATTTATATGTGATATTATATTTCTATAAGTATGGTTAGATAATAAATATGAAATATATTTATTAACTTTAAACTTTTTACCTTTCATATAAACCATAAGTGAAAAACAAATCACAACACTTCACGAAGAGGTAGTCTGTCGTACACATGAGAGACATTATCTTATCCCCCAAGGAATGGAATGTAAGATGGAATATTTGATATAATAATTCCATAAAAATAAAAAAATTATAAATATAATATTAATATTTTAAATACATCATTATATCCAACCTTTAAAGATGGTGATGGAAAATAAATTACATCGGTTCGTGAGGTGGTAGTTTGCCATACATTCGATCGATAGTTTAATTTATAATTTGATAAAAGTAGAGATGGATATGAGTTGTTTAATAAAAATAATAACCTATTAGTATATATTATATAATTTTATTATTATTTTATAATATTTTAAGAAGGTTTTAATGTGGTCAAATAAGTAATAAAACAGATACGTTTGTTTAATAATTTTACCTCTTCTTCGGAGAGCCCCTTTATGTTTATACCTAAATCCTTCTTAAGAGGGATTCCTAATAAAATTAAGTCATATAGTATGTGGTTATATAATTAAGTAATGTATTTGATTAGTAATTGAAAAAAAGGTTTTATAAGTGTGCAGAGTCGAGGAGAGGGGGTAACCTTTTATAAGTTGGGGGGACACACATGAAATATTTGTAAAGATAAAAGTGATACCCATGTTTTTATCATGAAAAAAGACTCCAAAATGGTTCATCGTAAAACATAATAGGTGATAAGGTCTAAATATTTCCATATAATTGGTGTTGGATAAATTCAGGTCATTTTTATCCCTTATCTTCTTAGTTTAACCCCTGGTAAACCAATTTTTACCTTAACCACAATTATTAATTTTTACTGTTTTTGATATTAATTATGGTAAAAAAATAATTTTAACTTATTTGATAACATAAATTATGATAATTAAAACCATATAATCCATTTTTATAAATTAAATTAATAATAGAAACATAATTCTATTTAAAATTAAACTGCAGATGGGATGAAATAATAGTTTTCCAAAGATAAAATTTTCATAAGTATAGAATGTTTTAATATAAAAATTAAATATTAAATTGATTAAAATTACCTAAATTACTAAAATTTTAATATAATTGAACTAATTTTATTTAAAACCAATTTAAAATATAATTTTACTTTGTAAATAATTTAAATGAAAAGGCAGTTTTCAATAAAAATCACTATTATTTATTATTCATAAAAGATTAATCTTTCCAGAAAATTATCCCAAATTCACCCAATGGTATATTTTACATGAAATATGTGGTTTATGTTTAAAAATTACATTTTAGTTAAAATAATGTTTCACTTACTTAAAATAAATCAAACACGATTTAATTTTCATGATAATTTAGGATAGCCATCCATAAGTGATTTGTGACATGTAGGAATGATTTGTACCTCAATTTGATATATGATGTGATGGTATAAATTAAAGTGTATATTTTCATTTTAAAAATTCTATTTTAGTTAAAAATGTTAATTAGAAACTAAAAAATGATAAAAATTGATTGAATAGTTTTAATACCTTATAAAAACAGTGTATAAGTAATCTCTGTTGTGTATGAATCAACCGCATGTAAATCTGACACACAATGAGACTGGTATGACTCAAATTGTGTATTTCTAGTTTAAAATTTTCATTTTAGTTAAAAATGTGTGTCGCTCAATGAAAATTGATAAAACATACTCAAATTATATTTCTAATTATAGGGAAAGTATCCTTAAGTAATTTTTATGTGTAATAATCCACCACACATCAATCTAACACACTTTGTGGTCAGTATGACTCAAAGTGCATGTCCTTATTGAAAATTGACATTTGATTTCTAAACATGAATCACATACTCAAAATTTGTTAAATTCACTCAGATTATTTTGATACTTTAAAAAATGATCCATAAGTCATTTGTGATTTTTAGGAATCATCCACATGTCAATCTGATACATGATATGACTGTTATGAATCAAAGTTCATGTTTTCTTTTTTAAAATTAAATTTTAGTTAAAAAACTATATCACTACTAAAAACCTAGAAAACACACTCATATTGTCTTAATATTTTAGAAAAAAATTAATATTTATTTTTTGATGTGTAGGAATCACTCACAAATCACTCTAACACATGTTGTGGTCAATATGACTTAAATTTCATGTTTATATTTAAAAATGGAATTTTAGATCAAAACAGACATCACATACTTAAAATAGAGAAAACGAACTCAAATTTTCTTGATACTTTAGTAAAAGGATCCATAAATCATTTGTAACATGTAGGATTAAACCACAATATGGGGTGGTTTATTCGGCAAATGGTAGCATGATCAGGCTCTTTTTAGAGGGGTCATGGTACAAGGACAACAAAACATTAATGTTTTTAAATTTTTTGACGTTTTGGATTAATTGTATGTACCAATGTAATTTTACATACCAATTTTGGAAATGTTTTTAATCATTTTATTGTGTTATTTTCTTAGATCGTAATATAAATATATTTGAAATTAAAATTTCTATTTTCTATTATTGTGTACTATAATTTAAGCTATACTCTACTGAAACTTAGTTTTTATGTATTATAGATATATCATTGATAAAATATCCCTTTATTAGTGCATAAAAAGCACTGATAAAGTTCCCTCTTTATTAGTGCTAAAATAGCATTCATAAAGGACCCCCTTTATTAGTTATTTTTTTAGTGTTGATGAATGTTCCTTTTGTTTGTACTATTTTTAGTTTTGATAAAATTATAGTATTTTAAATTTTTATACAATATAAATTCTTTTTAGTGCCAATTAAGGCTATTTATAGCACCTTTAAAGCCCATATATGTTGTTGTGAAAGGTCTTAAATATCTAACTTTTGATTAGATTGAATTTTATCTGCAATATTTATGGATATAAAATCCAATACTTCTAGGTAATATTTAATTCTAAGTTATTCATGCTTTAGTTTTATAAAAATGACCTTGACTTGTAACTAAAACTCTTCCACTATAGCCTTACTAAGGCATTGAGGTTACCTCTCTTCTTTAATCTCCTTTAGGAGGATTTTTCTTTCTGAGTTAATCAATCATGCTTCCTCACATTCTTCAATTATGGTCATGGAAACATTATCAAAAATATATTTCATAATGTTAGATAAATTAGGGGGAAATATTATCTCTCTCATATGATTAGATGAACAAAAATATCTGAAAAATCATTTTTCATATGGGAAGGGCATAACATAATTTACTTACAACCTAACTCAGTACCTTTAAAAGGGGAATGTTTTACTCTTTTGTCAGATCCAACCACATCATGAGTCTTTGAAAGAGAATGGGTGGTTGATACCTCCCTACCCAAAATAGGAATCCTTCTGTCTTTGAGACTAAGGATGAATCCCCCATTTACTTCTTTTTTTCCTTTTCGGTCTCTTGAGGACAAAAGATTCTTCTCTTACACTAGATGGTAGTCTATATAATCTTGATCATTCCTCTCCCCATCATTATCTTCTATAATATCATTATTTACCTAAATCCTAGTGATTCATACAATAACATCCTTAAAGGAAGATGCATTATCCTTAACTGGGGTTTTGGTTATGTTAGGAATAATCTAGGTGACAAAAAACATAAGTTCTATAGACCCATGATCTATTTTATTCACCTTATTACTCAAAAATATATTTAATTATATTAATGATATTATTATTTAGTAATAAATATTAATTAATTAATTAATTATTAATAGGTGTACTATTATTTAGAAATATTATTAATTATATTATTAATTATTAATTATGTTAATTATATTTTTTTTATTATATTATTAATCATTTATAATTAATTATGTGATTTTATTAATGAAATATTAATATTCAAATTCTTGAAAATGTGGAACTAGAATCCCACATTAAAAATTATTATCGGATGTTCAGTTCCACCCCCTATAAAAGGGAGGCTTGGATGGGGTTTTTAGTTACATTTTGGGATGGATTTTATAATCCCCTAGGTAATAGCTGCTTGATTGGTGCCCCACCCTATTTCACTACATAAACCTAGGAATTCCTCCCTAAATGGCAGAGGTTACCAACTAGTAGTGGGGTATTAGGAGGTACCATGGGAAGGTTATAATCCCAATATTAGAGTAAAAAATAACATTAGAAATAACCAAATATCCCCATAACATAAATAACTAAGCATAATAAATAGTAAATGTATAACATTATATTATAAAATGAAATGAAACATACAAATTGAATAGTCATACTCAAAATATAAAGTACTGATTTCAATCACCTAATGGGATGATCAAACATACTAGAAAAAAACATAATAAAAGAAATGAGGATTTTCTTTATCTTTGAGATATACCTCATCTTAATCACCCAATCTCATCCAAGTTTTCCTGCTCAACTATTCTAATCCTAATCCAAGGCCTCATCCCTACCTTTTCATGTAATAACCATGTGAGAGTTTCTCAGGTACCCATGTGCAATGGAAACTTAAGAAATTTGTGAGTACATAAATTAGTAGGTAACCACAAACACGGACCCACATTGACCAGAATCTTTCGTGATACATGTAGGATAAATGCTCAATAATAATCAATAAATAAACAAAAAATCATAAACAATTATATAAACCACTTAAAATACCTACTTCAGTCCAATGCCGGGATATATTTGATCACATGACGATGATCATTCCTATTTTAGTATCACCGCCACCCCAAGGGTGTACACATATAATCCATGTAACTTCTTGACTTGGAATCCACTAAGCAGTGCCCAGATCTGGTTGCAACATGGACTCAAGCACACCTCCCCATATACCAAAGGTTGTCAACCATTAGTGAGGGTCCATGGTGGTACAATGGGGGAGATTATACCCTCATAATTTGATTAGCACAACAGTTTAATAAAAGAATATATATCATAATAATAATATCAAATGAAATTATAAATTAAATCATCTAGATAAAATATACACACATCAATGGAAATATCCATCACCATATATGGAATGATTTAATTTCATGTCTCTATACAAAAAGTAATAGAAAATAATGGTATAAGGAACACATACATACATGTATATCAAAATAACCAAAAATACTAAAAATTACATCTTCATAGAGCATCATGATTCATAGCTCAGTCATGTGATTCCCTACTCCCATGATACATCAAATCAAGCATTGAAAATTGGTCACTTTCCTTTGTCCCAACCTACATCCATGAAGTGTTTTTAGGTACCAAACGGTGGCCCAAATTGGGTGTGATATATACTCAATAGGACACCACCAATGGTTTATAGAAGTCTCCAATTAGTGCATATAATATGAGTAGTGTGGAGATATAATAATGGAAAAGTAATAATAAAAACTATAAAGGGTTGGATATGGTTATTGAAGGACACCAGGCTGACACTACCAGCTTTGAACCATGTTGGGAAAACCTCTAAACAGATTTCATCATGAACATATATGTATAAGTGTATATGTATACATGTATATATTTGAACTATATATATAGGGATGTTTTTATCCATGTATACACATACTTAGTGATAACTAGGACCCAAGGTGTAACTCAGACATCCATATCTAGTCACTAGAGTCTCATAATGTGGTAGGGGATTTCATGCCTGAGTATCATAAGTCATTAGGGTCACCATGGACAACTATCATAGGTATATGGGATTCCATGATTAAGTATCATAAGTAGAAGGGATTATAATCCCAAGTATCACAAGTATAGGTACTCTATGCCCGAGTGTCACAAGTATAGGGATACCATGTCTGAGTATCATAAGTATAAGGGATTCCAAGTGTGAGTATCAGAAGTCTAAAAGACACCATGCCAGAGTACCACAACTATATGGATTTCATGCCTTAGTATCACAATTATAAGTGAATATATCCCTAAGTATCACAATTATAAGGATTCCATGCCTTAGTATCACAAGTATAATGGATTCCATGCCCGATTATCATAATTCATAGGGGTTTTCATGCCCAAGTACCATAGGTATATGGGACACCCTACTCAAGTATCACAGGTACATGGGTACAAATAGGATTTATAATTTATTGATGTTCCACTTTAACAAGGTTGTAACAATTTTCTCTATTTAAACATGTGACGTGGTCATACCATTGAATTTCCATTTAATTCCTTATGGTCATTATATTTAGGTGTCAAGCCAAAACCATAAAAAAGATGGTTTGGTCACATAAAAATTTATAATACCAAGGGGAAATTACATAGGCACACCTTAAGGGGCGGAAATAGTCAATGGGGACCTATCCTAAAAAGAATAAGGAAACTCTATGTCATTTCTATCAAGAATAACAAATTAAACATGGGTTATGTGTATTTTTAAGGCAATGCATGCACTACTACAAATACGGTTTTTATCAGTGCTAAAAATGGCCTTTAACAGCGCTAGAAAAGCGCTCTTAATGCCAACAAAGATAATGGGGGGGTCCCCTTTATCAGTGCTCCAAAAAGTATTGATAAAGACCCCTTTTATCAACACTAAAAAAAGTGCTGATAAATGGGGTCTTTTATCAGCACTAAAACAAAGCACTGACAAAAGGTTCCTTTATCAGCGCTTTGTTTTAGTGATGATAAAAGACCCCTTTATTAGTGCTTCCTTTATTAGCGATTTTGTTTTAGCATGGATAAAGGACCCCTTTTATCAACACTTTTTTAAAAGTGCTGATAATAGGTAAAAAAAATTAAAAAAATTAAAAAAAATTAAAAAAATTAAAAAAATTTAAAAAAATTAAAAAAATACTGCCAATCGGGGGGAGGGCTTTTATAGCGCTTAAGTCCCCCCCCCCCTTTTCAGCGCTTTTCCGCCCCCCTACATCTCCCCATGCACCCCTCCACCCTTTAACAACGCTTTCCCCCATATTCCCCCATGCGCACGTACCCCTGCCTCCACCAGGATTTGAACTCGAGACCTCCCCCCTGCGCGCCTTAGCCCTTACCACTCCTCTATTTTGATTTGTTTTCCAATTCATGATATCTCTCTCTATATATATTTATATATTTAGTTATATTTGTCCGTATAGTAATATATATATATATATATTTATATATATATAGTTATATTATAATATATATATAGTTATTTTATTATATATATATATATAGTTATATTAATATATATCTCTATTTATATATATATAGTTATATTTATTCGGATAGTAATATATATTTATATTAATATATATACATAGTTATATTAATATATATATATATATATATTAATATATATATTTATAGTGATATTAATATATATATTTATAGTGATATTAATATATATATTTATAGTAATTTTAATATATATGTAGTTATATTAATATATATATATAGTTAGATTAATATATAGGTATATAAATATTCATATATTTGTATTTTAAATAAAATGGATATTAGATATTATTTAGATAAAGCTAATATATTTTATATGTAAATATGTTTTATTATTTATATTTATAATTTAATTTTTATGTGTGAATATATAAACAAAATATGTATATATTGTTCTATATTTGATTATATATAGAAGTGCATTATAAAAAATGATGAAATTTCAACGAAATAATATCAATATTAATGTAATAGCTTGGAATAAATTCAGTCCCCACCAAAAAAATCCAATAATACCCCATTAAATGAGGCTGAAAATCCACAAAATATTTAAAAATTGGGGTACCCCAACTAAAAACTCAATTTTGTAGGCCTTTTGGGCCTTTTTGGCCTAAAAAACCTTTACCGAGGTCCCCCCACGTCACAGTGACGTCGAGCTCATCTCAGGCTTTGATTTGATATGTGGTAGTGCTCAAACGGACCCCCGGATCAAAAGTTATGGCCGTTTGAAATTCAAGTTGTCTTTTCAACATATTTTGGATCTTTTTTTAATTTTTTTTAATTTTTTACTCTTCAAATTGTTATTAAAGGACTATTACTCCATAATAATTAGTAAATTATTAATTAAAAATATTTTTTTAATTTTTTATAAGCCATTTTCACTAAATATATTATATATTAAGTATATTAAGTGTAAATGTATATTTATACTTATCTAAAATATATTTAAAAATTATATATTTTATTTATATCAATATAAATATATTAATATATTAATCTATTAATATATTAATAAATTTTTTTTAATTTTTTTTTGAAGTCGTACCTTTATCAGTGCTTTTAAAAGTGCTGATAAAGGCCCCCCTTTATCAGTGCTAACGGAAAAGTGATGATAAAAGGGGTCCCTTTTATCAATGCTTTTTCATTAGCGCTGATAAAGGTTAGTGCTTGGAAAAACTATTTTTTTTGTAGTGATGGAAAATCTAGCATGCAACATCACAAAACATAAAATAAAAGAAACAAGACACTAGAGATAATTATTAGGACACCTACCTTGTGCATGTAATAGAGCACTCATCCATCATCGACCCTTGGTATAAACTAGATTAAAAGAAAATAACAAAATAGAAAAATGCCTTCAAAATAGGGCATATGATATTGCGCCAAATTAGCACAAAAATGGAGAGATAAACCAAAAAAATAAGGAAGAAAATGGAAGATCTTATCGATGCACCTCCAATGTGATGAATGGTAGTATAATCAGAGTTTGGATGGATGAACGAGACCAAAGCCTAGATTTAGGCCAAAAAGAGCTCAATGGTTGAGAAGTGTTGAACATGAGAAAATATAGGGGTGATGTAAAAAGAAAAAGTTTTTACCTTTAAAAAACCCACGAAATTTACACAACATGTAATGTTTTACACATTTTGTAATACTTGGGTTTTCCCCCCTTTGGAAAACACTAATGCATAATGTGAACTTGGTTTGGGATGACCAATTCACGTTAGGTATTTTTCATGCATCCAACCTTTATCCTTATACTCCCTTCATCCCAAAAATGACTGAATTATCCTTGAGGCATGGTTCTTAGGTATAAGACCAAAATACAACCTCAATGAGGGTTTAATAAAAATTTAAAGGATCTATACCTGTAACGACCCAAACTGTTATGAATAAAATTCCCTTTTTTAGTTAAATGTATTATAGATATAGAAAACACATGCAGTCCTTTTGTTTTATTATATTCAGTGGGATTTAAATGACCATTAAATATCCTTACCATGTATAATATAGTCATTTAATAGCGATCACATGACTAGTATAAATATAGGGGTTTAACAAATCCTTTTGACACAAAGAAGGGAAGTGATAGACTCAACCTCTAGGATCGTACCCTATAAATCCCATTTATCGGAGCTTATGATGGAGATAAAATTTCAAGGCTTTTCCCTAGACCAAGAACAAGCCGAGATCCAACAACATAATCATGATATTGTTTACAAGAGAAGTTCAATCTCATCATGATCACAACCCAAACCATGTTCACCGAACGTCCCCATGAAAGCCCCACCACCATAGACCTTACTCTTATGGCGTATGCTGGTGTAATAAATGGATATGTAAAAATACCATAGTATTATTATTATGTGTATTATTTTTTTATAGAATAATGAATATAATTTCATTCTATTATTGTTACTTTTAAATGATTTTTAAAGCACAAATATTATTTTTGGTAAACATTGAAGTTTATTTAAGAAATCTTTTTTGATGAATTAGTGATTTTTTGAATTAAATAATATTTTAATAAAATATTATTATAAAATTACATTTATTAAATATAAATTATTGTATAATTTTTATAAAGTCAATTTTAATTTTTATTAAGGTTTGAAAACAATTTTGTCAAAACCTATCAATTTTCAATAAATATCAGTTTTTATTTTAAAAGTGTAAATTAAAATATTTATAAAATTATTTAGATAAAATGAATATTATTTTTGGATTTATATCATCTAAATTATCCAATGGTGAATTTTTAATAATTTTCCGAGATAGTTGATTTTTTGTGTAAAAATTAAATATTGTATAAATATATAATGTATTTTATGACATTCTAATGACCCTATAATGATGTAATAAAATACTATAAAAGGAATATTTTTCCAAATATATGTTTTTACTTTAAAATAATGTAATTTTAGGTTCATTTTATTTATTTTATGAAGCCATAGTGAATCCTACAAGACATATCAAATATTTTTAGATTTTAAAATCATTTCCTTGAATGTGTAACTCACCTCCACATAAGAAAGGGAAATATTTTAATATATTCAGACCTTATCCTTTTAAAATGATTTAAATCACTCCACTTTTCCAGAAACCATAGGAAAACCATGGGATGGTTTGTGGTTTTGAATATTTTAGTGTGTAGGGTCCCAAACCAAAATAATAAAGAATTCCCCCACCTTTCCTATATAAACCCACTCAAGAACCCATTCCTCTTCACTAAAACTATTTGAATATCGAGAACCCTCTGACCCCTACTCTCTATATTCCTCTCAAGGTGAGATTAATCTACCAATAATCTTCTCCAAATCATTTGGGATCACACATCAAAGTAAGGGATTCTACACTTCCCCAGTGAATTCAAGCACCTTCTTTGAGAGTAGTTTTTTTTAATTTCAATTTATTTTATTTAAATTAGTTTGTAATAATTACCTTAACGTCCAATTGATATTATTTTAGTGAGATATCATTTATACTCTCCCATTTTCACCCTTACCTAATCCATTACTATACTGAAATTCCACAAGGGATCCTCACCTTTCTCTCTTCCTTTTGATTCAAGAACCTTGTTGAAATTAGTCATTTTAATTTCAATTGGTTATATTTCCATCCTTTTATAATAAATTACTTAATGTAAATTTGATGTTATTTCAATGAGGGATAATTTATCCTCCCCCCATTAATACCCATACCTACACCATTTCTATTCCAAAATTCCGTAAGAGATTTCTCTCTTCTCATTTCCATTTCAAGAACTTCTTTTGTATTATGAATCTTAAATTCCATATCATATGTTGGGATATTATGTTACATTATCCTATCACTTTATATTTCTTTTATAAATTATTAGATACCCCTTTATCTATCATATATACATTTTATAAATTTCAATATGACGTCGTTATGCTGCCGAAATTGCACCAGGATTTTCCATGCCAAATTCATCATGTAGTGAATACCATACTCATTAATATATCAAGGGTATTCAACTTTATTCACATATATTTATTGATTTGGGACTTACATATATGTATTCCATATTATTTTATCATTTAATGAATTATTATGTTGAATTAATCCATATTATATGATCTATGTCGCACACTTAAGCATGAGATTGAAATGATTTTGAAGGATGCACCATGATTGCACTCCAATGCATTGGGTAATGTTTAGTATCACGATACATAATTTTGGGATATGGGTTTACCTGATTCCTTTATATAACATTTTACTACCATTTTGGGATAGGGTTTTATTTAATTACTTTATGTTAATGATTATTTGTTTCAAGTTGTTGCCACATTTCCATGTTATGAAAATCATGTTATATCATGAATTTATGTTCATGTTTCTCTTATGATCTATTTATATGCCTATTTCCTAACATGTATTATATTATTTATGTTATGCCTTGTTTAATCACTTACTAGGATTTATAACTCACCCTTTTCTTATGTACGTCCTCAGGTTATCTCATGCAATGCTAAGTATGAAAGAATGTAGTGGTCATGTAAAAGATGTTTTTAATAAAGATGTGTATTTCTTGTTTTAAGTTGTTATGTAATGATCCTAATCCCAAAATACACTATAAATCTTGATCTCATGGGTTTTCTTAATTGAAAATTTATGTAATAAATCGTGTTTAAGTGTGTAATAAAGACCAGGGTTGTTATAATTAGTATCAGAGGATAGGTTTTGTTATTTTTTAGGATTAGGATTAGAAAAATATAGTGAAAGCCTTAGGGATAAGACTAGTTATAAAAAATATAACACCTAAAATTTATTGAGTATAGAGTAAGTTTTTTATTATGAAAATAAATCCCTACCCATATATGAACAAATAGAGGTGGCTTTGGCACAGATGTATCTAGGGGTAAAACCAAAAAATATTTCTTTGAGCTAGACTCAAATGGGAATTGGTGCACAACAACAGGCCTTGATGTACTCTTGGTTCAACACTCCCGAGGGATATTCTTTGTAAAATTTATATTCTTATTACAAACCATTATTAAGGGAACAAATAAAATGCCCCTAATAATATATATTAGGAAGTAAATCATGGAAAATATATATTGATACTTATAAATTCATAAGTTAAGAAGATAGATGTAATTTATATGTTATCCCTTTTTGTCATTGGATCCACCTTTATGTGTTTAATAGTTTAAAATATTTACCCATAATTTTCCTTTTATTCATGACAATGGCCAGTAATAAGGGGAATCAGTCTAACAACCAATGCGGAGATTAATGCGATGACTGCTCTAATGAGATTCCTAATCCGATGGGAGCGAGAATCACAAATTGTTTTATGATAATCTCTCAGTTAACTCAAGTTTTGAATAGAAACCTAGATCAAGAGGAGCATCCAACCCCCCATAAGAAAGAACAAGTCACAATTGATAGCTTTATGAGACGAAGACCTCATACTTTCAATGGATCATCTGATCCCTCAAACACCGAACAGTGTATCAACTCAATTGAGAAGATATTCTCCATCCTTAAATGTTCCAAACAAGAGAAGTTTATTCTAGATACTTATCCTATGTAGGGATAAGCTGATCAATGGAGAACATTGATAAAAAATATGAAGCCTGAGGAAGATATCGAGGAGATGGAATGAAAGGATTTCTTGATTTTTTTTGATAAATATTTTCCTTGAACCCTCGATATTAAGATGGAAATAGATTTCCTTGAACTCAAGCAAAAGGATGAAAAATATATTGGGGAGTATGTGGAAAAATTCAAAAAACTTTCATGATAATCCTCTAGTTTTTTTGTTACCCCTGAATGCAAGGTTGACCGCTTCTTTGGTGGGCTAAAACCTAGCCTACGGAAATCCCTGACGATCCAGGACTTTGACAATTATAAGGAGATTGTTTGATGTTCCCTCAAAGTCAATATAGAGAATGGATAATCTCAGCGGTATCATAGGGATAAGAAGCAGAAAGTGGACTTTAATTCTAGTGGTCTGATGGATAAATCCAACGGTGCAAAAAAATTTCAGCCCCCGTCTTGTCAAAAGTGCGGAAAGAAGCGCCTTGGAAATTTCCCAAAGGGGATAATGAAATACTTTACGTGCAGAAAGTAAGGGCACCTAGCCACAAATTACTGATAAAAAAACCCGCTAATGAGTTAAAGGAAAGGAATGCTCTCTTCGATCCTCAATACAATGTTCATTTATACAACTATAAAGAACCATGACACTTTGTGAACTAGTTCCCTAAGACAAGGGTTTTTTAAGGAAACTGAAAAAATCTAAGTTAAAATGAGTGAGATTTTTCTATCACTACCACTAAAGTGAATACCAATAATTAAGTGGATATAGGTACTCTGGTTATTCATTCAAGAATAGTGAACGTACTTTTTAATACTGGTTCTACACATTCTTTTATATCCCTAAATTTTAGTAGAATAATAAAAACACCACCACCAATAATGGAAGTAGAGATTTTGGTGAAGAAAACAATTGGGGTAATTATTTCATCCCATAAATATAACTCCCCCTTTTACAATTTTTGGATTGAACTTCCCAGTGAAGCTCACCCTACTTTCCTTAGTGTAATTTGATTCAATTATTGGCAAGGATTGACTTTCACTATATAGAGCCAACATAAATTTTCATAAGAGGGAAATCAATCTCTATATGGAGAATCGACCCCCAATTATATATAAGTTAAAGGATGAGGATGAATCTTCCTCTACACCATAATCCCCAACATAGATATTAATACCATATGAGCACACATATATTTCTCAAATGATTGAGTCTAAGGAAGGAACCAACCTCGAATACATGCATATTGTGAAGGAATTCACTGACGTGTTTCCCGAGTAATTTTCTAGTCTTCCTCCTAGAATAGATGTTGAATTCTCAATTGATCTTATACCTGGGGCATTTACAATATCCATGTATCTGTATAGAATGAATATTATTTAGATTGAGATGTTAAAGAAAAAACTATAGAAGAATTTGAATAAAGGTTTTATATGCCAAAGTGCTTCACCATGGGGTTTATGAGTCTGCATTGTCAAGAAGAAGGATTGGTAAATGTGCCTTTGCATTGATTATAGCGATCTCAACAAAATCATGATAAATAAAAATTATCATTTTCTTTGAATTGATTACTTGTTCAATTAGCTATGTGGAGAACAAAAATTCTCCAAGGTGGATCTGTGGTCGGGATATTACCAAATAAGGGTGAAGAAGGAGGATATCCCCAACACTACTTTTCATACACGGAACGAGCACTATGAATTACTAGTAATGCATTTAAGACTCACTAATTCTCTAGAAATCTTCATGGACTTTATGAATACAATCTTTATATATTACCTTGAAAATTTTGTGGCATTATTTATATATGATATTCTAATATACTCCAAATCCAATTAGGAATATAAGGAACATCTGAGAATTTTTCTAGAGACCTTGCAAAAGGAGAAGATCTATGCAAAGTAAAACAAGTGTGAGTTCTGGTTGAAGGAAGTCTCATTCTTGGGTAATATCATCATAAGAAATGGGATATTCTAAAACAAAGAAATTTAGGGATGGACAAGGTAGACATATGTGATATATATCCACAACTTCCTGGGGTTAGCAGGATATTATCGCCTATTTGTGAGAAATTTCTCCCGATTTTCAGACCCTCTTACCAAGATAACTCAGAAGGGAGTCAAGTTTTATTAGAATCATGAATGTGAGGAAAGATTTATGTAGTTGAATATGAGACTTATCACTTCCCCTGTGTTCATTCTACCTACAAGTGAATAGATTTTTGTAATCTTCAGTGATGATGTGAAGAAGGGTCTGGGTTTTGTGTTGTTGCAGAATGACAAAGTCATTAGTTATACCCCAAGGTAATTGAAAATTAATGATAAAAACTATCACACCCATGATTTGGAGTTGACATTGGTGATCTTTGTATTTAAAATCTGGAAGCATTATCTCTTTTGGGAGAAGTGTGAAATATATAAGGATCACAAAAGTAGAAAATATATATTCACATAGAAAGAGATGAATACGTGCCAACAAAGATGGTTATAGATCATCAAGGATTTTTACTTCTCAATCTATTACCACCCTGGAAAAGTAAACAATGTGGAAGATTATCTACGTAGAAAGGACCCAGAAATTCCATCATTGATGACAATTGTAAAGTATTTAATCTTATTATATTTGATGAAGATAGACATGGGAATCACGAAGAAGGGAAAATCATCAATCCATTCACAAATTATTTCTCAACCGTCTCTTTTGTAAAGGTTAAATGAAGTTCAAAAAGATAATGTGGGAATTCATAAGAAGGTGGAAACCATCAGAAAAGGGAAATCCTCATAGTTCAATTTTAATGAATAAAGAATCATGAGATTTTGGTCCAGACTATGTTTTCCATCAAATATAGAGTTAAAGAATGAACAATTGGATGATTCACATAGTTTGAATTTCTCTATTCACCTAGGAAACAAGAAGATGTATCAAGATATCTAAGAGCACTATCGGTGGGATAATATGAAGAAGTAGATCACTAAATATACATCAAAGTTCTTGGTATGTTAGAAAGTGAAGGCTGAGAAGAATAAGTATAAAGGGATGATTCAAACATTACCCATACCGATATAGAAATTGGAAAACATCACCATGGAATTTGTCACCAAACTTCCAAAGATATCCAAAGGAAACAATGTTGTATGGGTTTTTATGGATCATCTTAAAAAGACTGCACACTTCACTGCAATTTGATAGGATTTCTCATTGGATCAACTAGCTTGGATATACATCAGAGAAGTGGAAAGGTTTCATGGAGTACTAATATTGATTGTGTCTGATCAAGATCCAAGATTCACCTCTAAGTTCTTGAAGAGTCTCCAATATGCTCTGAACACTGAGTTGAACTTTAGCACTACCTATCACCCTTAAACTGATGGTCAATCTAAGCTGACTATCCAGACACTTGAAGACACGTTGAGAGATTGCTTAGTAGACTTCAAAGGCGAATTATACCAATATCTTCCTTTGGTTATTTCTCCTACAAAAATAGTTTCCACTCAATCAGCCAAATGGATCCATATGAATCCCTTTAAGGTAAGAGGTGCAGAACACCAGTATGTTGAGATGAAGTTGGGGAATGAAAACTTCTAGGTCTGGAAATGGTCCAAGAAATGGTGGAGAATGTTAAGACCATCCAATAGCACATCAAGGCTGCTCAGAGTCGAAAAAATATCTATGCTAACAATCATTGGTGATACATAGAGTTTGATTTTGGCTACATGGAATTCATCTACATATCTCCGTGGAAGAGATTTATTATATTTTTGAATAAGGGAAAGCTTAGTACAAGGTACATCAGCCCTTTTGAGATCCTTGATCACATCAGAGTAATGGACTATTGACTAACACTCCCACAGAACCTATCTCAAGCCTATGACGTGTTCCATGTATCACTCTTAAGGATGTAAATACCAGAACCATCACATATACTCAATCCTAAGGTGGTACCAATGGAGAATGATCTCTCTTATGAGGATAATCCATTAAAGATATTAAATTATAGAGAAAAATTTCTATGAAATAAGATAATTCCCATCATCAAAGTGTTGTAGAGAAATCAAAAGTTTAAAGAAGCGACATTGGAATCGGAGGAAGTGATGAGGTAGAGTTACCCTCGTCTATTTTAGTGTTGGAAATGGAAATTTTGAGGGTGATATTTCTTAAGGGGGGAAGGTTGTAACGACCCAAATTGTTATGAATAAAATTCCCTTTCTTTTAATTAAATTTTTTATGGATATAGAAAGGACATGCACTCCTTTTTTTATTATATCCAATTGGATTTAAATAACTATTAAGTATCCTTACCCTTGATAATATAACAATTGATTTGTGATCACATGACTAATACAAATATAGGGTTTTAAAAAATCCTTTTGACACAGACAAAGGAATTGATGACCTAAAATAGTAGTATTGTACCCTATATATCCCATTTATTAGAGATTCTAAGGGAGGTAGAATTTCTTGGATTTTCCCTAGACCAAGCCTAATATGAAACCCAAAAACTAAAGCAGGAGTGAAACTGTTTATGGGAGAAGTTCAAGATCATCGATATCCTGACCCAAACCATTTTCACTAAATGACCCCATGAAAGCCCCACCACCACACACCTTAATATTAGGGAGTATTCTGTTTTAATAAAGGGATATGTAATAATACCATATAATTATGATTATGTGCATTATTTTTTTAAATAATAATGAATATACTTTCATTCAATTATTGTTACTTTGTAAATGATTTTTAAAGCAAAAATAGTAATTTTGGTTAATATTCAAATTTATTTAAGAAATATATTTTGATGACTTGATGGATTTTTGAATTAAGTTATATTTTAATAAAATATTATTATAAAATTAATTTTATTAAATACAAATTATCATATAATTTTTATGATGTCAATTTTAATTTTTATTAAGGTTTGAAATTTGTTTTGTCAAAACAAGTAAATTTTTAATAAATGTCTTTTTTTATTTTAAAAGTGAAAATTCACATATTTATAAAATTATTTAGATAAAATGAATATTATTTTTGGAATTAGGATGTATAAATCATCCAACGATGAATTTTTCATAATTTTGTTAGACCGTAGAATTTTTGAGTAAAAATTAAATACTGTATAACTATATAATGTGTTTTATACATCCTAATGACCAAATAGTGATGTAATAAAATACTATAAAAGGAAAATTCGGCCACATATATGTTTGTTCATTAAAATAATGCAATTTTAGGTTTATTTGATTTGTTTTATAAAGCCTTAGTGAATCTAACAAGACATATAAAATATTTTTAGATTTTAAAATCATTTCCTTGAAAGTGGACCCACCTCCATATAAGAAAGGGAGATATTCTAATATATATGGACCTTGTACTTTTAAAATAATTTATACCACTCTATATTTCTAGAAACTCTAGAAAAAACCATGGGATGTTTTGTGGTTTGGAATATTTTAGTGTGTAGTGTCCAAAACCAAAATAATAAAGAATTCCCCCACCTTTCCTATATAAACCCACCCAAGAACCCATTTATCTTCACTAAATCTCTTTTAAGATCTACCACCATCTTCCCCTACTCCCTATAGACCTCCCAAGTCACCTATAATCTCCCAAGAATCCTCTCCCAAGACATTGGGATCACACAACCAAGTAAGGGATTCGTCTTCTCCCCTTTGAATTCAAGCACCTTCTTTGAGAGTAATTCTTTTAATTTTAATTTCCTGTATTTAAATTAGTTTTTAATCATTAAATTAATATGTAGTTTATGTTATTTTGATTATGGATTATTTATCCTACCCCATTTGGACCCTTACCTAAGTCATTACTGTGCCGAAATTCTGTAAGGCATCCTCACCTTTCTCTCTTCCATTAAATTAAAGAGCCTTGTATGAAATTAGTCATTTTAATTTCAATTGGTTATATTTTCATAATTTTATAATCAATTACATACTGTTAATTTTATGTTATTTCAATGAGGTATTATTTATCCTTCTCCCATTTATACCCCTACCAAGGCCATTACTATGCCAAAATTTCGTAAGATATTTCACTATTCTCATTTCCATTTCAAGAACTTATTTTGTATTATGCATCTTAAATTCCATATCAAATATTGGGATATTATGTTCCATGATCCCCTCACTATCCATTTCATTTATAAATTATTATATACCCCTTTCACTCTTATCTACCCATTTTATGAATTTCCATATGACGACGTTATGATGCAGAAATTGCACCATGATTTTCCATGCCAAAATCATCGTGTAGTGAATATCATACCCATTCCTCTATCAAGGGTATCCAAATTTATTAATATATAATTATTTATTGGGTACTCACATGTATTTATTACATATTCTTATATAATGGAATAAATGATGATGTTAAATGAATCTACGTTATATGATCTATGTGGCACACTTAAGCATGAGATTGAAATAATTATGAAGGGTGCACCCTGATAGTGCTCTAATGAATTGGGTAATGTTTAGTATCATGATACATCATGTTGGGATATGGGTTTACATGATTACTTTATAGGAATTTTTTCCACCATGTTGGGACAAGGGTTTAGCTGATTCCTTTATGTTAATGATGCATTGTTTCAAGTTGTTGACACATTTTGATGTTATTATAATCATGCTATATCATACCTTTATGTTCATGTTTCTATTATGATTCATTGATATTCCTATTGACTAAAATGTAATGTATTCTTTATTTTATTCCCTATTTACTATCTTAATGTGCTTTATAGCTCACCATTTTCCTATGCATGTCCTCATTTTATCCCATTCAATACTAATTATAAATGAATGTTGTCTTCATGACAAATATTTTTTCAATAAAGATGTGTATTTCATGTTTTAAGTTGTTATTTAATGTTCCTAATCCCCAAATACACTAGACCTCTAGATCTTCTGGGTTTTATTAAGTTCATGTTTATGTAATAAATCATGTTTAAGTGTGTAATAAATACCAGGTTTTTTATAATACTTGATATGAAAAATCAAGTTCTTACAGTCTTCCCCCCTTAAAACAATTCATCCATGAGTTTCCCTTCTAAGTGTGTTAAAGATTCATATGATAATAACTTCAAAAACTAAGCATGTATTCCCACAAATCTCTCCCAAGTATCTTCCTGTACATATCCATGATTCCATAACACCTACACTAGAGGGACATACCTTCCTTAGAGTGACTTAGTTCACCGACCAACAATACGAACCGGGTACTCCTCCAAATAAGAATCATCCTCTAATCCCAACTTTGTGGGATAAAAATTATGAGATAGGTTGGAAAAATATTGATGAATCTATGATATATATAATGTAACACCCCAACCCCAGAAGCTCGATGTTGATGCCTTATTTTATTACATTGTCATAGATACAAGGGAGATGCATCCCAAAGGACCGACTAGTTTAATAGTTTTAGAAACAAGATACATACAAGAGTTCAAGATTACAACTCGAACTAAAAACAACATAATAACTTCAACAAAAAAATCCCATAATCTCTTAGATTTACCCTAAAATTCATTCATAGTAAAATCATCCTTGTAACCTGGAAGGATAAAACATAAGAAAGGGTTTATCTCAAATGATCAATAAGGGTAATCAATACATCATAAGATATCATAAAAATAAACATTAGGAATGGTGAATAACTAAAAACACACGCCTTAAAAAATAAACTTGAACACATTATGGAAGGAATAAGAGCTGAATAAATAATTCCATAATAAAACAAAATCATGGGTATTCAACTAGTAGAATGACCACACACACTATCAATACTATTTTTATAATTATTGAAGTGCATAATGTGTGACATCGTAACCGTACCGTTAGGGCCTCGTTCTAAGACCAGAAATATCTATTTTGTCAAGGTCTTGTGCCAAGACCATAGTTTTCTCATGAGACCCACCGATGAACCGGGGGGGCTATAGGGTGCCCCACCTAACACTTACTAAGTCCAATGAATTAATCTTATAAATGAGGATAAACATAAACAACAAATAAATTCATATTGAAACTAATATATGAAATGTAAATAACTTTCCCTGTATATTAAACATAAACACTAACCATTCCAAGTAAATTGGTGAATGGTATCAAGATAGAACTTACACAATAAAACTAATTAGAAACCCTTAAAAAAAATATTTTAAATGATATAATAAGATATAAATCTCTATGAAATAAAAGATTCATCAAATGATTTTTTACATAAATAAAGACACTTTCAAATGAGACTATTGAGAAATTCTTGAGGAAATAATCTTTAAACATTCCAAAGTGCCCCATAACACCTTGAAACATTCAAATAATAACACCTTAGAATATAATGGTAATTAGGATACTATTTATATTATATACCAAGGGTAATTAAATACACCACATGCTAGGAATAAGTGGTGAACAAGGCATGTATCTCATAAAAGTTAAAGCGAGGTGAGAAAAGTCCATTTTACTTTGGAAAGAAGACTTCTTTTGGAAAATCATTTGTATTTTTAAAAAATGTGGTTTTAATCATGTGTATCCCATAAAATAAGATAAGTACATTGCGATTAAATTTGAGTCATAAATTATGTCCCACAAAAGTGAAATTATTTAAAAAGTGTTTTTAAAGAATCTTTAGAATTAAAACATTTTAGTATTGTTTAAGGAATTCATTAAAAAGATTTTAAAGTGAAAATGAATGCTTGATTTAATAAAACCATAGATGAACCCAAATAGATTTTGATGTTAAAATTTGTGATTTTAGAAAGATAAATCCGGATTAAAATAGATTATAGAGTGAACTTCAAAATAGGTGAGATTTTGAGAATTTCTTTGAATCAGGCTTGCATTTCGGAATAATTTTTGAAAGATTATTTTAAAAAATTTAACTCCATATAAAATAAAGAAAGATTATGATTGGTAAACATATATAGAACATTCAAAAATAACTTATGAGGAGTAAATGATAATAAATAATAATTTCATTGAGGTGAGTATAGAATAAGAGAAACCCGAATGAAAATGGAGGTTCGAGTAGAAAATACTTACAACTTGGTAATCAATTGAACCGTATGCCCAAAAATTAATAACCATCAAATGATACATTGAATATCCTAAAAAATAATGATATTAATGATATGAAAAATAAATGGTAAGTATACATACACCGTACAGAAGTAATGGTTTTGAATACTAAAAATCTCACAAAATTTTAAGTGAGATGAAGAAACCCCTTACAAACATTTCAGCATGGTAACATGTGTTGTCATGAGGGATTAATGAGAGGTAAAGGGGTATAAAATCATTTATATATCATGAGGGTAGTATGGGGGAGGTGAGAAAACATACCCCATTATTAGGAATTAAAAATAAAAGGAAACAATATAGGGGGATTCTTAAATAAAAGTGATAGAGAGGACCCCTTACCTTAAATCAGAGGGTGGTCTTTGATTGATCTTAATAACCTGAATAACAAATCATTTTCATTAATTAACCACTATATAACCCTTTATACATTTATTTGGTTTATTATGACTTTATTAAGTTCATTCATGGCCTTTTATATGGGTTAAGGGATTTAATTTCATTGTTCATGAGTGCTCGTTTTCATAATATTCATGATCAACTCAGTTATAAAAGAGCATGGTAGTTAATGTAAGATGGGATTTGAAGTAAAGAACTTATTTTTTATGTTATTAATAAATATTAATAAGATTAAATTATTATAAAATTCATTTGGTTAATTATATTGATGGTGAATCATTATATTAAACATTAATGATAAATTCTTGGATTAATTTGGTGATTTTACTCACAATTACCTTGTTTTGTATTATTATTTTACATCATGAGTGAATAAGGATTATAGAAAATTAAATAGGATAAAATAAATATATAATTTTCTATTTCAACCATAAAAATTGTTTCATGAATATATTTGAAGATGTTAAATCAAATTGAAAGCGTTGTCGTCCTTGAATGTGATAAATCAACGCATCTCAGACTATGTTTTATTTTAAGCATAAATGAGGGGTAAAGGAGATATTAAGATGAATTATCCCATTATATTAACAAAATTACAGTACATTTATGGTAATTTATATTTCATACCATTTGTATGAGGAGAGGTTACGAAAGAAAAGAGAATAATGAAACATTAAAATGAATGAAAAGAAAAGAGGAATTTTACCTCTTGAATTAACCTTTCCTGTGAGCCTCTTAAGGGAAGAGGATTTAGTATTTTTATGAGACCAAGGGATGATGGACATAGAAGAGGATCTTGGGAGGAGATTTGGGTAGAATTTATATAAGTAACAAGGTTTGATATGAGTGAAGAGAAGAGGGAGGAAGAGGTGGTTTTTATAGTGGAGGGGAGGAGGGTTTTCATACTATTTAATTCATTAGTTTATTATTTATCCATAAGACAAGAAATAGTGGTTATTACATGAGAAAAAATAGTAATATGTCCTTGTGAGTTCGAACTAAGTGTTCTTTCATCATCATAACATCATCAATGGCTCAATAAATAAATTATTTTTCATTTATTGTAAATTATTGTATCATACTATTCACAAAATTTCAAGTATTTGAGAAAAATCCTAAAAATTAACCCTAACTATTTTTTGATGCGTAGAATCAAAAAATGAATTATATTTTTAAAAAATAATTTTATAAATATAATTAATTTAATTTTTAATTAAAATCATAATTTACTTAAAAAATACAGTTTTTAAAACATTTATATACTTATTCCAAAACATAGACACATCATACTTTCACTTGAATCCTATATATATGCAATCATAGGAAATGTTACTATTCATAAGGGTATGTCACTATTCATAAGGGTAACATTACTATTCATAAGGGTATGTTACTATTCACTAAAAATTAAGTTGGGCATATTAGACTCTAAATAACTTACTGATCGCAACTGTGTATATCATTTTTTCGAAATTCAAATCATAGGTGTGGTAAAATTATGTTTACTGGATAGGTTATTACAAAATGGTGTTTTGTAGAGACTAATTCTTTCATGCGTTCAATATTAAATTTATTTGAAAAATTTTGGGGGTGTTACATTATCCCCTCCTTACAAAAATATCATCCTTGAAATTTGATATTTCACTTTGAAAATTATTTGTTGTTACTTGAAAATTTCCTTGTGAAAAAACCCATATCTAAAATAGGGTTAATAGAATATCATCCTCAAAAAGGTTTAGGGAAAATTGGTGTTCAATAATAATAATAATAATAATAATAATAAATAATATAAATAAATAAATAAATAAATTATCCTTTCGAATGGAGTGACATTGATTGGAATTGAAAACCAAGGCATATAAGAAAAAGAAAACTATGAATTTCTAGTGATAGAAAATAGGTTTAGTTGAAAGTAGATTACCACAAAACCATAAACTACTGTTATGAAAAAATTCATTAACGTTATCAAAGATTATGATAATAGAACAACATTTAAGACTCTTTTAGTAGAGTTTAGGGATTATTACACTCTATAAGTGTATAAATATACGTTTATATTTCATAAACATGTTCTTATCCTTTTATTTTTTTTTAACTACATATACTTTATCTCTTAGCATAAGTTGAATCATGTGGTGTCATTAACCTCTAACACCTCATAAAATGATCAATTTAAACCATTTTATAAATGTTTTAACATTCGAAAAGATCAATATCCAATACTTTAGAATCATTCCCAAGGTATTTAATACTATCCAGTATATTTTTTTCCATATATATCATCTCTCTATCCCGAAATTGACATCTCAGTAGTATGAACATAATAAGGGTTTTCTATCCCTCAACCATATATTTTCCAAAATTTTGACCTCATACTGAGTCAATTTTTCTTAGTACCATTATTCATATGGCCTCAAATCCTTAAATAAAAAGTACTACAGTATAATCCTCATATATTCCATAATTCTTATAACCAGTGAATTGCTAATAAAATATTCAAAAGATATGTTTCTTGACTAGGCATATTAATCATTCCACTTCATCTGTGGTGGTATTATAACTTAATCTTTATCCAGTAACATCATTTGGGGTATATTCCATGACTCTTGGGACATTGATTCACATAGTGTCCCATCTCCTTACAGTTATAGCATTGTACACTAGAAAATGTTTTCTTACCCTTGCAATCACTAACTTGGTGTCCCTTTTCTCTGCATATATAACAAACTCACATTCCCTTCAATCATTTACCAGTGTGATTCTTTCCATAGTTATCACATGTGGGAAAACCCTTCTTTCCCTTCTTCCCTTTATCCATGTTTTTCTCTACCATACACTTCTTCATTTTCTTCCCTACAAATCCATAGGACACATATTATTCCTTACATACCTTGTTAACACATGATATTGTTTCTTTATATGTTGAGGATACCTGGGAGACTATATTCCTTTGAAATGATGGCTTAATACCATTAGAGATATAATCCTTATTACTATTTTCATCATATGAATTAGTGAAGTTCTCATTCCTTCTTATAGGTGAAATTTATAATCAATTCTATATAATATATTAGCTCATAAAATTATGAACTCTCTATATCTCTAAACATGGAATAACACATAACATAAATTTATGCATCGTAAATCCTAGAACCATATAATTTGGTTACTTTGGGGTCATAAATCCTTCATAATTTTTTTAATAGGTTTATTTATTTACCAAATAATATCCCCTAGGAGTGTCGAACCAAGAGTGCAGCAAGTCCAGTTGTCATGCACCAGTTCCCGTTCGAGTCTAGCTCAAAGAGATGTTTTTGGGTTTTACCCCTAGATACAACTATGCCAGAGCCATTTATACTTGTTTGTATCTAGATAGAGATTTATTTTCTTGATAAACCACATAATATATCCCTTACCAAAATTCTATGATGTCCTTGTATTCTTACCCCCAAAGTGTTTCTTAGGGGTTTGTTTACTAATCTACTTTTTCTATATATAGTTTCCAGGTTTTCTACCAAACTTCCTTTGATACCAACTATAATCCCCAAACCCTAAAATCTCATAGTCTATGCCTTATTTTCTTAGATTGGAATAGATAAAAAGAAGATTCATCTCGAAGGACCAATCACTTTAGTAGTTTTGGAAACAAGATACATACAAGAGTTCAAGATTATAACTTAAACTAAAAACAACATAATAACTTCAACAGAAAATCCCATAATCTATTAGATTAACCCTTAAATTCATTCATAGTATAATCATGTATGGATAAAACATAAGAAAGATGTGAGTTCAAATTCTTAGTACGGGTAAGTAATACTATGGAAGATATCACAAACACAAACATTAGGCATGGTGAATAACTAAAAACACATGCCTTTAAAAATAAACTTGAACACATTATGAAAGGAATAATATTGGAATAAATAAAGCCATAATAAAAAATAATCATGGGTATTATACTAGTCAAATAACTACATAAACTAAAATACTGTTTTCATAATGAGGGAATGCATAATTCAGGACATCATAACTATACTTCAAGGCCTTATTCCAAGATCATAAATATCCATTTTTTCAAGGCCTCGTTCAAAGACCATAGTTTGTCTCATGAGACCTACTGATGCACCGAGGAGATATTGCGGGCCCCACCCAACACTTACTAAGTCCAACGTAATTCTATTATAAATGGGGATAAACATAAAAAATATATACATTCACATTGAAATTAACATATGAAATTTAAATAACTTTCCCTGTGAATTAAACATAAACACTAACCATTCAAAGTAAATTGGTGAATGGTATCAAGATAGAAAATACACATTAAAACTAATTAGAAACCCTTTAACAAAATATTTTAGATGATATCATAAGATATAAACCTCTATGGAATAAAAGATTCATCAAATTATGTAGACATACATAAATATACTTTTAAATTAGACCATTGAGAAATTCTTGTGGAAATAATCCTTAAACATTCCAAAGTGTCCCATACCACCATGAAACATTCAAATAATAATACCTTAGAATATGACAAGAATAAGGAGACTCTTTATATGATATACCAATGGGCATAACATACACCTCATAAAATGAATAAGTGGAAAACAAGGCATATATCTCATAAAAGTTAAAGTGAGGTGAGAAAAATCTATTTTACTTGGGAAAGAATAGTTATTTTGGAAAATCATTTGTATTTTTCATAAATATGGTTTTAAACATGTATATAACATAAAAAATAAATTAAATTTATATTAAATTTTAGGAATAAATGATGTCCCACTGACGTGAAATCATGTAAAAAGTGTTTTCAAAGAAGCTTTATAATTAAAAAATTTAGTGTGGTTTAAGGAATTCAATAAAGAGATTTTAAAGCACAAAGAGATATTTTCCTTCATAAAACCAGAAATGAACCAAAATATATTTTCATGTTAAAATATGTGATTTTATAAAGATAAATCTGGAATAAAATATATTATAGAGTGAACTTCAAAATAGGTTAGAATTCAAGAAGTTCCTTGAATCGGGCTTGAATTTCAGAAGAATTTTTGAAATATTATTTTAAAACATTTAACTTCCCATAAAATGAAGAAGTATTATAATTGGTAAACATATATAGAAAATTAAACATAATTTATGAGGAGTAAATAATAAATAAATAATAATTTAATTGAGGTGAGTAGAGAATAAGAGCAAGCTGAATGAAAATGGTGGTTCAGGTAGAAATTACTTACAACTTTGTAATCAATTGAATCGTATGCCCCAAAATTAATAATCATCAAATTATATATTTAATATAATGAATATAAATATATTAATGATATGAAACATCAATGGGTAGTATACATTCATCATATACATGTAATAGTAGTGAATATAAAATATCTCACAAAATTGGAAGTGAGATGAAGAAACCCCTTACAAACATTTCGGCATGGAAATGGGTGTTCTCGTGAGGGATTAATGAGAGTTAAATGGTTATACCATAATTTATATATCATAAGGAAATTATGGGAGAGTTTTTCAAACATAACCCATCATTAGGAATTAAAAATAAAAGGACACAATATAGGGGGATTCTTGAATAAAAGTGAGAGGGAGGACCCCTTAACTTAAATCTGAGGGTGATCTTTGCTTGATCTTAATAACCTGAATAACAAATAAGTTTCATTAATTAACAATTACATAACCCTTTATACATTTATTTGGTTTATTATGAATTTAATTTTTTCATTAATGGCCTTTTATATGGGTTAAGGGATTATATTTCATTGTTCGTAAGTGCTCGTTTTCATAATATTCATGATCGGATCACCTATAAAAGAGCATGGTAGTTCATTTAAGATGGGAGATGAAGTACAAAATAGATTTTATATGTTATTAATGAACATTAATAACATTAAATGGTTATAAAATTCATTTGTTTATTTTTAGTGAAGGTGAATCATTATATGAAACATTAATGATAAACTCTTGGATTAATTTTTTGATTTTTCTCACAATTACCTTGTTTTGTATTGTTATTTTACATCATAAGTGAATAATGAATATAAAAAATTAATTAAGATAAAATAAACATATATTAGTCTTATTAAACCATAAAAATAGTTTCATGACTATAGTTAAATAAGTTAAATCAAATTGAAATCATCGTTGTTCTTGAATGTGATAAATCAACCCATATCGGACGATGTTTCATTTTTAGCATAAATGGGGGGGGGGAGGAGAGACGAAGATGAATTATACCATTAGTATAAAAAAATTTGAATACATTTATGTTAATGGATTTTTCATACCATTTGTATGAGGAGAGGTTTGGAAAGAAAATAGAACAAAGGAACATGAAAATGAAAGAAAAGAAAAGAGGACTACCTCTTGAATTAACCTTCCTTGAGAGCCTCTTAAGGGAAGAGGATTTAGTCTTTTTATGATACAAAGGGATTATGGTAATGGGGGAGGATATTTTGAGGATATTTTTGTGGAAATTGGAGAAGTAACAACGCTTGAGAGGAGTGAAGAGAAGAGGTTTGAAGAGGTTGTTTTTATAGTTGAGGGGAAGAGGGTTTTCTTAATATTTTAATAATTAGTTTATTATTTATCAATAAGACAAGAAATAGTGATAATTCCATGAAAAAAAATAGTCATATGTGCATGTGAGTTCAAAGAATTGGTTCTTACATCATAAGAACATCATCAATGACTCAATAAATCAATTATTTTTCATTTATTGTAAATTATCATATTTTACTATTCACCAGAAATTCAAGTATTTCAGAAAAATCCCAAAAATTAACCCTAACCATTTTTTGATGTGTAAAATCTAAAAATGGAGTCCATTTTACAAAAATAATTTTCTAAATATTATTAATTTAATTTTTAAATAAAATCACAATTTACTTGAAAAATACAGGTTTTAAAACATTTATTTACTTATTCCAAAACATAGGTACATCATACTTTCACTTAAATCACACATATATATAATATCATAAGTGAGGTTACAATTCATAATGGCATTTCACTTTTCATAGCGGTAACATTACTATTCGAAACGATATGTTAATGTTCGCCAAAAATTAAGTCGGTCATATCAGCCTCTAAATAACTTACTGATCACAACCGTGTATGTCAGATTTTCAAAATTAAAATCATAGGGGTGGTAAAATTATGTTTACTAGATATGTAATAACAAAGTTTTTTTTGTACAGACTCAGTGTTTCATGCATTCAATATTAAATTTATTTGAAAAATTTTGGGGTGTTATATAGAAGACACTATGCCTGACTCATTACCTATGAGGAAAAGATATATGATAGGCTTTTGGACCAACTCTCTTCAGTATCTCAAAAGGACAAAAATAATAAGGACATAGCATTAATTGTATCTGATTTTTTTATTCCCTATTCTAGGTGATACATACAAGAAAACATGATCCCAACCTCGAACTCGAGAGGTTATTGACTGTGATCGACATAATATTTCTTTCTAGAATGAGTAGTAACCATATTATTTCTAATAATTTGTACCTTATCTAAAGTCTCTTTAATGATATGAGATCCAAGTAGTGATGAATCTCTTTCATCTGACCAATTCAGGGGTGAATGGCATGACCTACCATATAAAGGCCCATAAAGAGCCATTTGAATAGTACCCAGGAAGATGTTGTTGTAGGAAAACTCAACTGAAGGTATATGTTTTTCCCAATAACCCCCAAAATACATGAAACACACTTGAATCATGTCCTCTATAACCTATAACATTCATTCTAACCATTCATCAATCTATGGGTGAAATCCTATTCTCAAAAACACATGTGTCCCAAGATCCTTTTGTAACCCCCACAAGAACCTCAATGTAAAATAAGAAAACCTATAAAAAATGATGGTATGATGGACCCTGTGTAGGTGTATAATATCACAAACATAAAATCTCCAAAAATTATCCAATGAGATTCTCTCCCTAATAGGAATAAAATGGGCGACCTTCATTAGCCGGTCCATAACTAGCCAAACTGCATCACTACCTCGAGGCAGCCACGGTAAACCGATCAAAAAATTAACAATGACATCATATGGATTCCATTATGGTAAAAGTAATACCTATAACAAGATAGTAGGCCACTGGTACTCTACCTTCACCTGTTGACAAGTGGAACACCTTGGGATAAAACCTACAATATAATGTTTTTTCCCAACCACCAATATTGGTTGTGCATGTCTCAGTGCATATTAGAAATACTTGGGGTGTAATTTCCACTATGATGCATGATATTCTCTCATCATTTCCTCTCACATGCCTTTAGGAAACTAGATACATCCATAAACAAGGAAAATCTCATATACATCGATGGACCAACCTAGTGGTAGATCCCCACCTAAAATGGTATCCCTTAAGACTAGGGTCATAGAACTCCCTCTTATTCACTCTATCAAAAAATGATGAGGTCACCACTAAGGACATAATAAAAAGGCCACTCATGAATCTTCTATAACTCCATATGCATCTTGGAGGGATGATACATAAAAATTCATCTGTTACTGGATTCCTGAAGAGATTTGTTTTGAGTCTTCCTGCTCAAAGAAACAACAAATGAGTTTCCATTTCTTAGTGTATAGGAAAGCTCAAAGTCAAAGGACTGATGGTATTCAACCCACCTTATCTATAATAGTTTCAATTCATTATATAAAAAGATATATTTTAGGCTTTTTTGGTCTATAAACCCCAAAACCTCTTTGTCATCAAGTAATGCCTCCAACAATGTAAGGCATGAACGATAATTTCTAAATCGAGGTCATGTGTTGGGTAATTCCTCTCACGTGGCCTCAACTAATGAGACCCATACATAATTATTCGATTCTCCTACACCAGAAATGATCCTAACCCAATAACTAATACATCAAAACACATTGTATAACCTCTGCATAGCTCTGGAATAATTAGGATTGGTGCTAAAGTCAGTCTTCATTTAAGCTCCTAAAAAGACTTATTTCATACATTATTCCACAAGAACTTCACACCATTTTTACTAAAAATAGTAAGATGTTCTAAAAGGAATTATAATTTCTGTATTAAGCACCTATAATATCTATACAACCCCAAAAAAATCATATTTCAAAGGCGTTCTTGTGCCGCTACCAAGAAACAACGATGGTCACCTTCTTTGGGCCAAATAATTCTTCTTTATTTGATATAATGTATCCCAATAATCAAAAATTGTAAATAAGGAAGTGGAGTTTAGTCATATTATCATATAGATGGAAATCTCATAGTGTATTCCATATTATCTCAAGATGTTTGGTAGGGTCATATTGAGTATGAGAATACAACAAGTTATATTCCATGAAGACTAACACAAATGAATACAGATATGGGTTGAAAAACCCATTAAATAAATCCATGAAAATGGAAGGCAAATTCGTAGTAATGAATGACATAATGAGATACTAATAAAGACCATACCAACTATGAAACGTCCTATGAGGTATGTTTCAAATTCTAACTCATACCTGATGGTAACCTAACCTCAAACTGTTCTTGTATGAAACCCTTACTCCATAAATTTATTCAAATAGCTATTATATATATGGAAATGGATATCAGTTCTTAACCATAAACTTATTCAACTAAAAATAATCCATGCAAAGTCTAAGGGTACTATATTCATTCTTGGAAAAAAGTAGAGGTGTACTCCTTCGTAAAGTGATGGGTCATATAAAAACCTTAGCCTCAAAATCATCTAGTTTGCTCTTGAGTTCCTACAACTTAGTAGAATCCATCCTATAAGGATTAATGGATACCGAGGCAACTCCAAACAATAGATTTATAGAAAAAATTATCTATCTATTAAGAGATAGTTCAAAAAATTCATCAGGAAAAATGTATATGAAGCGATCAACTACCAGAGTTAAAAAAACTTGATGCATTCCTTGATCCTCCATATACATGATGGTATTTTGAGCTATCACTCCACCTATCCCATGATTATCTAGTCTGGATCGACTCTACTGTAAATCCCGTTCACCCTTGTGAATATAACTATCTCTATCTGGTGATGTGAATGATTCATTATGGTGATAAAAGTCCACATAGGCATGATGGGGGACCAAACAGTCTATCCCAATAATCACTCAAATCCCGTCATATCGAGGATGAATAAGTTCCATAATTAGAGATAACTTCCCACCTCATGGGGGAATTCCTTACACCAGCGTACTCTCTCCTATCGAATTCCCAATGGAGTATCAAGCATTATAACACCATAGGAGTACAGAATATTAAGCCAATGGATTTCTATAATAGCATCATAGATAGAAGAATGTGAAGTGACCATATAAAAAAAGGAAGATACTAGAGTATATAATACTAATATAGTACCTCTAAGTATAGATTGTATGACACCCTGATCCTTGGGAATATGATGCACTGAATAATTTTGGCATGATCCACAACCATAGGATACAACCTAACTACCTTGAGTAGGACTGCCTTGCTAGAGATATATATTTGAAGTATGGATACCTCAACCATGACCTCCTCCTCTTCTTTAATGGATGGTAGTTCCCCAGTTACCTTATTGGAGAGGTGATATAGATCCCTCTACTGAAGGTGGAGCTAACATGGATCCTCTCCCACTAGACACAGATGGGAAGGTCCTAAAAAAATGCCGAAGATACCCCATACTACCACTTCTTTAATACTCAACGGGGTCTCTGGGACACTAGGGCCTATTATTTACTAAATTACCACACTTGTGAAAAACAACATGACTATTAGTGGGTGTTATCTACCTACTGTTTCCTCTGTGCATAGTCTCAAAAAGACGTTTTCAGCCGTTGGTAAAACCACTTCCCTGTATCTATTATGAACGGCCCTGGCCCACGTCGTCAACTTCCCTTAGGCCCTCCTCGGTGATAAGATCTTGGTTTACTATTTTTTAAATGGTGTTCAATCGAAATACATTTAACTAAGATCAGATAGTGTATATGATATCATCATCAAAACATCTTGATGTCTCCAATGCATCACCAGAAAGAGTCCATAAAAAGAACTGGAGTTCTATGAACTAAGAAGAATAGTCCATCATGGATATAGTACCTTACTATAGATGTATAAAATATCTATCCTAGTCCTCTAGCAGTATCTTAGGTAAGAAATGTTCATAAAAACTGTCTTAAAACCATCCTAGGTAATACCCTGATGACAATATGCCTAGGTAATAATATCCCACCATCACTTGGAAGAATCTAGAAGTATATACGTATCAAGATTTAGTCTCCTCTCAAGAGGTGTCACAAGGTTCTTGAATATAGCTAACATGGTCTCCATCCATGACTCGACTACTTGAGTACTGCCATCACCAAAAAGCATGGGTTCATGTTATGGATGGAATTCTCATGTCATCTTTTCCATAGTACGGGGCAGCTATGGTGATCCCTACCTAGTTTTCATAATACACATGAATCCCTCTCAAAACTGGGCATAATATCCTAATTCAAACTAGAGGTTCCTTAGGTGGCACTATTGGAGGTAAAAATGGTGGATCTGGGCCCACCACCTGCAGAGCATGGTCATCACCACCTTCCTGGTGCATGAATCGAGGACATATTGGTGTCATATTTCTAGAAATTACAAGAACACGCCTCAAATAGGATTTCATAATGGTATAAGACACTGTATAAAAATAGAACATGTTCTAATCCTTTCTATATAAGGGTCACACCCCTTTGCCTACTCCTGAAGCTAGGGTTGGGAGACATCAGATCATAATAACGCAAGAGAGACATCCCAATACCCACTACTAAGGTAATTTTAGGGTCAAAGTCTCTATTATAAGTCATAATCCCCAATATATAGAGTGTCAATTAAAATTTATAAAGGAAACACCCCTTAAGTTGAAATTGGCATCCACATTTAACAGAAACCATTTCATTTAAAAAATTTAAATTCATTTCAGTTCATATTTATTTATATAGAAATATTTTTTATGGTTGAATCATATGGATCATCAAATCCAATTCATAAAGGCCTATAAAGTTTATAAATTGACATATATAATCCATTTAATCCCAATCATAAACATGTTCCATCCCATGCGACCAATGGTCCATGACTCAACATTCCATGATTGACTACTTAAGGTGTCTGCATCAATCTATATGGGAAAAACAATTAGGTTGGTGAATGAACATTAAGTAACCAATTATGTTTCTCATTCACGTACAATAAATGTTAAAACTATTCTATTTATATAAAGCAAGACACTCATTGAAATCACATGAAATATAAGCAATGAGATGAACCTATATGAAATGACATAATGAATTAAATGTGAATCTATTTGTGCCTATGATGATGCATGATCCAATAATTTATTTCTATACCAGGATAAGGGTAAAATTTAATCCTTAGTCATAGTTACAATAATAAACATCACATATAATTTGTGTCATATACCAGTGAAATAAAATCAACTATAATATGTGGAATCCAAGATTGAAATTCATATCCCAAGTAATTTGGGTTTTCTCTATACATAGGTTAGATACTCCAAAGCATAGCCTTATTACCAATTTTAGAATCATTCTAGTATCCTTTATATAATCCCAAAATAGTATGGAAAAGAAAAAAAAAATCCACTGATACCTCTTTGTGATGTCCAGACTCGGAAGCCGCTAAGTGGTACCCCATGTTGGTTGGTCACATGGCCTCAAGCACACCTCCCCATACACCAGAGGTTGCCGACTAGCAGCGAGAGTCCATGGTAGTACAATGGGGGGACTGTACCCTCAAAATAAAATTATAAAAAATGGTTTAATAAATTAATAAATATTTGAATAATAATATCAAATACTATCAAAAATTAAATCATCCAGATAAAATAACCAGTCATCAATGGAAATATCTAGTATCATATACAGAATGATGTAATGTTGTGTCTATATAAAAAAGGACAGGAAAACATGAAAATAATAACACATACATACTTGTATATCAAAGGAACTAAAATTACTAAAAATTATATCTCCAGATAGCATCATCATCCACATCTTAGTCATGTTCTCCTATTCTATATCAAATCAAGCATTGACTATTGAAATCTTACCCCTATCCCTAACTGCATCCATAAAATCTGTCTGAGTACCAAATGTTGGCTCAAATAGGGTATGAGATATACTCAGTAGGCCACCACAAATGGTATTTATAAGTATCTAATTATTTCGTATAATATGAGCAGTGTGTAGATATAATAATGGAAAATTAGTAATACAAACTATAAAGGGCCAGCTCTGGTTCCTAAAGGACACTTGGATGTCATTACCTACTTTGTCCCATACTGAGAAAACCTATGAACATATGTCATCATGAACATATAAATGTAAGTTTATATGTATGTATTTATATATATGCACTATATATTTAGGGACATTTATAGCTATATATACACATATTTAGTACTAACTAGGACCTGAGGCATAACTCAGGTGTCCATATCTAATCATTAGAGTCTCATAAATTGGTTTGGAATTCCATTCCTGAGTATCATAAATCATAATCATCTCCATGACCAAGTATCACTGGTATATGGGACATCAAACCTAGGTATCACAAGTATAAGGGATTACATTCCCAAGTATTACAATTATTGGGATGCCATGTATGACTATCACAAGTATAAGGGGTGCCATACCCAAGTATCACAAGTATAAGGACACCATTCCTAATTATCTTAAGTATAAGGGATTCCATGATCGAGTATCATAAGTCGTAAAGTTCTCCATGATAAAGTTTCACAGGTATATGGGACACCATGCATGGGTATCACAAGTATAAAGGGCCCAATAGGTTTTATAATTTATTGACATTCCACTTTAACTATGGAGAAACCATTGTCTCTATTTAAACACATGACATGGTCATTCAATTTATATTTAATTCATTATAGTCATTACCTTCAAGAGTTAATCCAAACTATATAGAAGATGGTTTAGGCACATAATCATTTATAATACTAAGGTTAAATTCCAAAGGCACACCCCAAGGGATGGAAATAGTTGATGGGGACTTAGACCAACAAGAATATGGAAAATCTAGTTCATTTCTATCAATTCTAACAAATTAAACAAGGGTTAGGTCTATTTTTAGGACAATAGATAGAAAATATGGATTGAAAAATCATGATCCATAAAATAAAGGAAAAAAATACGAGGGTTAATTACTAGATAACCAACGTTGTACCTATAGTAGAGCTCTCATCTGTTATCAGCCCTTGGTTTGGCCTAGATTGGAAGAAAACGGAAAAAACAGACAAATGACCTAAAAATAGGGAATATGATATGCCATCCAACTTGTGTAGATGATGGAGAGATAAACCAAAAAAATATGAAAATATATTGAAGATCTTACCATAATTCCTCCAAAATGTTGAATGATGGTCTGATTGAAGGTCGGATTCACTGATTGGATCAAATCCTATCTTTTGGCCAAAAGGAGCTCCATAGTGGAGAGGTGTTGTTTGATAGAAAAGATAGAGATTAGGGAAAAAATAAAAGGTTATTCTCCTTTAAAAAAACCCCACAAAATTTCCATAAAATTTAACATTTTACATTTTTTTAATTATTATGTTTTATCCCCTCTAGGAAAAACCAACAAATGGCGTAAACTTGGTCTGGACTAACCAATTCACGTCTTGTATTTTCACTCTAGGCGACCTCTAGCCTTCTGCTCCCTTCCTCCCACAAATAAAAGATATGGCCCTAGCTCCTAGGTCTAAGAAAAAAATAAAACCTCAATGAGGGTTTAATCAAAATTTAATGGATCTATACCTGATATGAAAAACAAGGTTTTTATAACTTAGGCCATGCCTAATAACCATCATCAATCCTTAGGTATTTTACCCCAATTTACCATACTTCCCTTGGCTAGTTATGTAGTGTCTGTGAGATTTAGAATCACCATAAGGGAACCTATGTTAACTCACTAGGGACCCCATACACATGCCTCCACCATGATGAGTACTAGACCCTATAGTTTCACCAGGAATCCCTTATCATCAAGCCCTCCAGATGAACCCCATGGTAGTACCATGGAATTATTATTGTTAGGAAAACATCTAATTACTAGGAGGGAGAGACCCTTATAAATCCTATATGTTCAAGCATTGCGGGTTCCTGGGATACTTAGTCAATTAAATAGAATATGCTCATAGATACCATAGTCAATTACCTCAGAATCCCATATCTCAAGGATCTTCATCCAAAACATCCCTGGTGAGTCTACCTGATCCCAAAGGGTATCCTTAGAATCAATTGAGGGGATAAAATAGTCAACCTATGGATTTACAACATCTATGATTGGCTATAGATTCCAACTCATTGTCTCATAATTGCATTCAAATCTGAGAGTCCTAACAATTTACAATGCTCTACCGATATCTCTATTCAAATCCCAGGATTCCTAGGAATTGAAAATGGTCTCACTATTTCAAAGGAATCTCAAACATCCTTAGAATTCCCTTATTCATTATATCTCATAGTTTTGATGCTAGATCCTAATTACCACCTCTAGAAATCCATTACTGTTTCAAACATAAGACTGGATGTTAGTTGGACTAGGCAAAAAACCCCAATATATTGTGAGATTATATCCCAAACATACTATGCATCCCAGGGCCTCATCCATATCAACAGGTGATTACTAGGTTACCAATTAAATCAAAATAATTCTAATCTCAATGGATGATTCTCAAGCATCTTGGGAAATCACATATCATCAAGAATAACATAAATGAAAATAAACCTATAGTAAGGGATGAACGAATGCCCAAACCCTTCATCATAATCACATCCCCACTAGGCTCCCACATTATTTTAGGTTCTAAGGTGACACACAGAACCATCATTACCTAATCCCAAACACACCCACTCAAGTTTGGTCTATCAATGAGGCTCCCCCAAGGTTCCCCTAAATCACAGCATAGAAGAGGCACCCTCACATGGTTCCTCAGTCTCAAAATTGGTCTTATGTCAACACTTGATGCTCTAAGTATGTTTCCCCCCTACAACATCGCCATTAATAAAACATGAACTCAAAAATTACATGGGTATGTTATATAGGTAATACTCAATGAGATGGAACCCAAGCCATATTGGTCTTCAAGGTCTCACTAGGTCAGTATTATTACCCAACCTGATTCCAGTCTACCTATGGTCTGTCCACCTAGGCCTGAACATAATAGATAGGGTAGGGTTACATTCCCAGGTCCAACACTACAATCCCAATGTCTCTAAGATATCCATTTGGTCCTTACTAGTCCCACTTATGCTAATCATCATAGTTCAAGTGACACCTCCTCTTGGAGGTGTCTATGGATCACTTAGAGGATCACAACATTGTAACCACTGCAATTTAAAACAAGGATAACCCCTCAAGGCAGATGGTATTAAGGAAAACTCATCATAGGTCACAACCATAGTCATCAGTTACCTTGGTGAATTTTACACCCTAGTACCAGTGTGGCCTAAGAGATTGCACATTTAATTTAGGGCATTAAATTAATTGGTTACAATAATATTAAATATTTAATTTAATTAAACAATTATAATTAATTTGGAGGGAACTTCCTATAGTGGTGAGCCTGAAAATATCATTCCATATACCAAAACATAAAATACTAAGGTATTATACCCTATACAACCTACCTAAAACTAAAGAGATTCATATTTTAAAAGAAGCCATGGAACTCTCATTAAGGATTTCCAAGGTCTGTCCATGCCTGGTCCTAGATAAATCCACCAACTGAGCCCCTAAATAACGAAAATAATCTCAAAACCATTAATTATGTTAAATATAATAACTTAAAATTTTTAATTAAAACTATGCATAACTACAATAAATCATTGGAAATCCCCATCGCACTGAAACCATGACCAAAAGCCCACGAGAGGTCCATAGTGGACACCCAACATCATCCTGGGAGAAATCCTATACATAAATCATTTATTCCATAAATAATTTAATTTAAACTTGAAAAAAACCCTAATAAAAATCTGAATGACAACATACCTTGTTGAATCACCGAGAAACCAGGTGCATATTTTATCTTGAGAAACCCTCATCTTTTGGAAAAAGGAATCCGTGTCTCATTTTAAAATTTACACCATTATTTTGGTAAATCGAAACAAAACCCGAATTTAGAGAGGTGGAAAATTAGAATGATGTAAGGGGAATATCAATGGTGGTCATTGGAAGACAATACTTACCTTGAATCAACTAAAAATAAATTAAAAATCCCTCCCAAAACATGGTAGATGAATGTGGGAGATGGGGAGGACACCCAATACCATTCACACAAAAGGTAGAGGGGAGAAGGGCTTCTACCCTCTAATAATCGATGGGGGAAAATGTAATTTTTCCCATAAAAAATCTCACTAGATGGATAGTAGTTTCCTGTAGTATTGACTTATGAAACCACCTAAACCCCTCCCAGAGACCTCCTAAGCCCTTGGGATGGCTTCTTAATTTCATTCCTCGTCCAAAATGTGGAATGTGGGTTCCCTAGACCTAACTTGTAGATGTAATTTTATTACCACTACATGTATAAAATTTGATATATATATATATATATATATGTATTTATCTTACCATAATAGTTTCGATACTTATCCTCCATTATATTTATGTTAATGACCTTGGTTTACTTGTTATATCAATGGGTTATATTAGTTCTTGGTCTATAATGAGAACCTAGAGATACCATGAAAGTAATATTAAAGTAATTCCCTATGGTTGAGATAAATCATACTGAAAAAAAACAGATGATGTATGACTCTCAGGTGTTGGGGGATAATAAGCATTGAGACTTATTTTAATGAAGTTCAAACTTAGTGATTTCTAGTAGTCATGGTTTTGAGGACAGACCCTCCAATAGGAACACCACATGGTTTTAGTGTCATTGGTTGTTCCTATCTACATACATGTATATTGGTGTCTTGACTTGAAATCATTATCAATGTGTTCCATTTTATAATGTACATTGATGTAAGGAAAAAATCATGTAGAGGTAATTTGTGTTGGGTGCGTCAGTAGTTGTATGATATTGATTGAATGATCAAGATTGAATTTGTCACTTCTGAGTTGAGGAAGTGATATCACTAGCCAAGTTGATTAGGATAGTAGTGCCTTTATAAATATATGGACATGGTAGTCAAAGGTAAGGCCATCTAGTTATATCAACAAATAATAAAGAAAAAAAAGGAAAATGACACAAGTGTGTGTCCTGATTTATGTGATATCATATGGTAAAGAGATTATCAATCACCAATAAATAAATAAATCCATTACTATTCAAGTAAATAATAATTAGGTTTAATTTATTTAATAAAATTATTTAAAAAGGAAATACAAGGATTAATATTATATGAAAAAATATTATTTTATTATTCAAAGATCATTTAATATTATTAAGAATTATGAGTTGAGTTAATGAATCAAGTGTATCACGTAATATATTTAATATAGATTATAAGTATGTGATAAAATATAAATAATATTTATATAGCAGTTAGTTCATTATAATTAATTATTCATTAATTATTTAGTGGAAATTAAATATATGGAGGATGAGGAACCCTAACCAAGTATTTTAAAATAGACTATATAAGTTAGAGAGAATCTCTTTCCATGAGACTATTCATCAGTCAGAATTTAGAGCTTCTCTCAACTCCCAAATCCTAGAGAGATAATCATTAAATATGAGACAATGATCTAAGAATTTCTTCGTGGATTGAAGGAAGTTGATCATAGTGATCTTCTCAGTGTCGAAGAGATCATCAGAGATCCATGCTAGCACCTAGAATGTGATGCATGACATACCTGAAGATTAAAGAAGCACATGTGGATGATCTAGAGGGTTTAAATGTTAGATCCTTCAAGAAAAGATCTTTGATGACCTGTAATAGACGAGCATGCTTTAAAACAGAATGAGGTAATTGTTATTTTATTTTTCTATGCTCTAATTAAACCATGTGAGATCCTTGGGTTGTACTACAACTCATATTGCTATAACAACAAAGTTTCATCAATCCAGTGATAGAAAATTTTAAATCCTTGACTAACCGACTTCTGCTACATGCCCCGGTACCAAAAATTGGTATCATTGTGATCACATGGATTTTTCAAGCCAAAAAAATTATTTTTGATTTAAATTTTAAGTATAGTGTTGTAAATCAGTCTCAATGAATCCGACCATGCATCGATCTGATTTCAAATAGACTAGTCATGGCCATATGAAAAAAAAAATATGGATTGAAATAGTGATTACTAGATATTAAAATTCCTGATATTACATTTTTGAGGAACATGATATATATATTCTATTTTTAAGTGATTACGACGACACACAACTGTTTTGGATAATTTTTTTGTTGGAACAGTGTTTTCGGTAGTAATAATTGATAAAGGATATTTGTGGGATTAATTCATTTTTGAGCCAATTTTCTTTTTATATGTGGATAAATCTAAAAATTGAAAAAAAACATTAAGTGGGAGGCTAGGAAAAATTAATTGGGCTTATTAACATAACCTATAATCAAGATAGAAGAAAAAACCAAGGTTTTCGATCAACCACTTTCACTGCCTTCTCTGGCACCACCCACTGCTGGATGTCTAGCTACCTACAACACTTTCGATCGAGCCAACTCTTGCTGACGCTGCCCTCTTCCATGAGTTCTGACCATTGTCACCACCCAGATCTATTATGACTGAGGCCTCACTGCTATATCCCAACCTTCATGCTTCCCCTATCGCCTGTCAAGGATGGACCACCTGTCGGTGATACCTACCACCCATGAGGTTCCTTGAGTGACTACTATCATTACAGCCAAACCTCACCAACCCCATCTCGGGTCACCTCGACTGCCATGTTATACTATGAAGGACTTTGATCCCCCTGTGTGATGCCTCATCCATGAGGTACCATCTCGCATGGCTTTCATGGGTCAAGTGAGACCAGATTCACCCTGTAATGGGTCAGGGTATGCAGGCCCGACCTGGAACGAGTCTAGGTGGTTTTGTTTAGCCCAAAACATCCCTCTATAGGGTCTTTCAGGAACAAAAATGGGCATGTGGGGTTATGACCCAACCCGCAATGGGCTTGGGTGGGGTTTTTGGGTCCTGGAATAAATTAATATAATCAAAAAATAATAATTAGTTTAATTAATTTAATTTTAGTTTTAAATTAGATTAAATTAAATTAAATTTTGGTTTGAAAATAATAATATTTTAATATTCTGAAATATTAATTTAATTTTAGTGTTAAATTAAATTAATTATTTAATTTATTTTTTTGGAATTAATATTAAATTAATGATGAGACCTAATAAAATAAATAATTTGAATTTATTTAATTTATTTAAATACACACATACATTAAATTAAGTATAATTTAATTTTATCACATGTTTATTTTTATACCGATTGGTCTTGAGTTAGTTATTGTACTTGTGTATGTCTTGGTTAATTACTTTATTTAATTATTCATTGGATGTGATGATTTTAATAATTAGTTAGTTAACTGATGGTATACAGATCGCCTTTTTGTTCAATACACTTAAGGGAATGCACGTCCCGTTTATTAGTTGTATATTGCGCCCCTAGACACCCTCTGCAACATGTGGGTATACTTGATGATGACATTATAAGACACAGATCTTACCAATATGATAAGATACTCTATAAGTGAATAAATTGGACTGAGAGTGAGATGCAATATGAGTCAAGACTTGACTCAGGTATGTTACCCCCTATGTCATGGTTGATCTATTAAATTTAAAATGGATCAACCAATAATAGATTCTTCAGACTAGATAAGTAAAATTATTTTATTTATGTATAATTTATTATTTTATGCATGTGAATGCTTATTGTAGGTTCACATAAAATAATGAATAAAAAATGCACAATGATGCGATGTATGTTTTTATATTAATGAATGTTTAGTTGTGAGCACAAAAATATAGCTTGAACATATTAAATAGTATTGGATAACATTTTTTAAGAAATAATAAAACCCATAAAATATATATTAAGTCCTAATGCCTTACATCTCAAATTTGAACAAAAATGGGTGTTGGAGGAGCTCGTAAGCCAAAGTTGAGGGTGCCTCCTACTACTTGGGAGTTGTTATGAGAGTAATGGGTTGAATTGACCAAAGTTTGTAGCAAATAAGTATCCAAATTTAGGTTGATATCAATTTATAGGAAAAGAGTTGAGGGAATCAAGGTTACTATTCTAATAAGATGGGACTTTACTCAATAGTTCAAGGAACCAAGAGTTAATATGGTTGACCAGTTTAGATCCTACCAAGAAAATATCTATGTATTTTCATAGCCAAATATCATAGACTATGAGAATAAGTTTCAAGGATCATTTCCACTAGAATACTCAAGTGATGGAGTATTTAAAATCTAATAGTGAGGGATATTATTGTTCGATACAGTAGTGAGATAAATTTAATGATTTAATAATTAATTAATTAATAATGTCTAAAAGGTAATAAAGATAAAGTATTAACTGCTAAAGTTAAATTTTTGTAGATAAAAGTGAAAATCACCAACACCACCAGAAAATTATCATTGAAATATATATCAGATAAATACAATATACTGATAGGACATAACTTCCAAGAGTGGTAAAAACACTTGTGCATAATATTATGCCAAGAGTGGAAGATTTATGTAATGAATTCCTCACTTCATGCCAAGCCTCCTCAGGGATCAAGCAAGGAGGATAAAGATAAATGTAAAAAACATGTGCATAATGAAATATATATACAATGAATTTTGTTTCCATATATGTCCATTCAATAGCATAAAATGAATGAGGAAAATGATTCCTACAAGATGCTGACTTATCTTTAAGAATTATATTTGGAGAGAGCTAGGAAATAAAGGTATGATATTTCAAGTGCACTATATAAGTGCAGGCTAGAAGAAGTGAATCAAGTAGGATCTCATGTACTAAAGATGATCGGGTACATTGAGATAAATTAAGACCTTATTTTCAAGATGAACTAAGAACTAGCATCTGATCCCATTCTTTTCTCTTTACCATTATTCTTATTGATTTTCATTTTTAACTACAATATGAATAATATGAAAAAGTTACTCCCAAATATTTTTTTTATTTTGTTATCCAAGATGATATGGATATGAAGAATACCAATTATTTAGTCCTTATAGTTAACAAGAGGAGGAAGGGAAAATATAAGGTGTCTAAGGATAAGTCTAAGATGAAGACACCAATGCACCATCCTTCCAAAAATAGAAGGATACATAGGTATAGTAATGAGATAAATGATATCTATTTTCTATGTGGCAAGAAAGGTCATTGGAAGAAGAATTGCAGAGTTTGGAAGAAGAATAAATGAGACACTTTCACTTTAGGTATTTTTTTCATTGAATTCAATATTTCATTATCTATAATTTGGGTATTGCATATATCTTGTGGTTCACACATTTGTATTCATATGCAAGAACCAAGTAGATTCAAGAAGATTCAAAAGGCAAAGTGGATATCTGGGCTGCAAATGGTGAGAGTCTATCAACCTTGGTTTTGGGAGATTATCATATAACTTTGCCTAGTGTTTTGGTTCTTGTATTAAATAATTGTTATCATGTACCTTTAATAACCATAAACATAATATTGGTGTCAATTTTGGACACCATGAGATTCTATTTCAACTTTGTAAATAAATTTCAACTCTTTTATAAGGATAACATGTGTTATAGTATGAAGCATCTTAATAAAGGATTATATATACTTGAACTTGAAAACATGGTAATGAAAATCAATGAAAAAACTAACGAACATTAATCAAATAACACCCACATATAGCACTTTATGCTTTCTCATGTAAATGAAAAGCGATTACAGAAATTACATAAAGCATGTTTTTTAGCCTCAATTGAGTTAAAACCCTTGGATGTATGTCACGATTGTTTATAAGGTAAAATGACTAAATAAACATTCTTTAGAAAGGGAGAAATAACTTTTAAATCACTGGAATTGATTCATATTGATGCATGCGGTCCATTTACAGTTGAGGAAATGGGTGGGTTTTCATACTTCATTAATTTTACTAACAACTATAGAAGGTATGGGTATATCTACTTAATGCAATATAAGTAAGTTTTCTTTGAAATTTTTAAGGAATATCAACTTGAAGTAGAAAACTAACTTAGTATAAATATTAAGGTACTCCACTTAGACCAAGGTGGAGAGTATCTTAACTAAGAATTCATTAATCATTTAAAGGAGTGTGGGATAATATCCCAACTCACTCATCCTTATACACCACAGTGGAATGGTGGTAGTGAAAGGATGAATCAGAGCTTGTTAAACATGGTCATATCAATGATGAGTCAAGAAACTCTTATATTATTGTTTTGGGGATATTCCTTGAAGAAAATGGCATATACCATTATTTGAGTACCAACTAAAGATACATATGGGATTCTATATTAGTTATAGTGTGGAAAACCCCAATTTTTCACAAATATGTGTATGGAGATGTGAAGATTTTTTTCAATATTATACATAGTGACAAATTAGAATCCAAAAGAATGAAGTGAATATTTATATGTTATCCTAATGAATCTGAATTATATTACCTATATAAACCTTAAGATAGAAAAGTAATTTTTTTAAGGAAAGAAATATTTCAAGAAAGGAATAAATTTCTATTGGAAATAGTCAGAGAAAGATTTAATTTTATGGAGTTAATGATTGAGATGCACAATTGTTGGTATGGGAACAATATTCACAATAGACAGTGGGAGATGAAGAATTTCCCAAGACCCATGTACGGAATAGGTATAGTCGAGAGGTTAGAGAACCATAGCATTATGATTTTATTGTCACTAAGTTAGGTGACACATTATTTCTTAAGGATGATGAACCTCTAACCTACAAGGAACTAGTTGAAGGTAAGGATATTATTAAATGGAAATATTCCATGTGTTTTGAGATAGAGTATATGTACCAAAATCAAATTTGGATTTTGGTAGACCCTCCAGCTAATAAAAACCCCATTGGCTGAAAATGGGTATTCAAGAAAAATATAGAAATTGATGGTAATGTAAATACCTATAAATAAAGACTGGTAATGAAGGATTTCAAACAACTTCAAGGCATAGATTATGATGAAATATTCTTACCAGTGGTGATGCTTAAGTCCATTAGAATATTTATTGCAATAGAATCCTTCCATGATTTTTATATTTGTTAAATGTATGTCAAAACTAATTTTATAAATGGTAAGTTGGTTAAATATATATATATGACTCAACCTAAAGGGTTTATTAAGTCTAATAATTCAAATAAAGTGTGAAAGTTGAAGAGATCCTTTTATGGGTTGAATAAGGCATCACAATCATGGAATGTCCATTTTGATGAGGCCATAAGAGAATTTTGTTTCATCAAGAATGAAATCAAGTCTTATGTCTATAATAAGGTTAATGAGAATGTAATAGTTTCCATAGTATTATATGTTTGTGACCTATTAATTATTTGAAATGAAGTGTAAGTATTACTGTCATTTACAACTTGGTTAAATGAATGTTTCTCTATGAAATACATAGGTTAAGTAGCCGAAATTATTGGGATCAAGATCTATCAAGATAGATCTCAATGGTTTATTTGGCTAAGTCAAAGTACATATATTGACAAGGTACATAAAAGGTAAAGTATATAACAATACAATAAAGGGTTGCTACCCATGTCACATGGTATCAATATCTCTAAAAAATGTGTCAAAAAACACAGGAGGAGATTGATAGAATGAGTATAATCCCTTATTCCTTGACAGTGGGATCTATAATGTATTCCATGATATATACTAGGATTGATTTTTCTTTTTATTTTATCACAGTGGGAAGATATCAAGATAATCTAGGATAGTTGTATTAGAAAGCTATCAAAACTATCCTACAGTAATTGAGGCATATAAAGGATATGTTCCGGGTGTATGGAGGATATGAGTTACTAGTAGTGAGATGATACACTAATGATAATTTCAAGAAATATTATGATGATAAGAAATCATAGTTTGTCTATATATTATTCTTGAATGGTGGTATGGGGATATGGAGAAGCTCGAAGCAACCTATAGTCACCGATTCGATAGTAGAATCTGAGTATATAGTGGCGTATGATGTAGCTAAGGAGGCGGTCTGGATACATATATTTTTTTAGACATTGGGTTGTGCCAAGTAGTGTATACCTTGTTCTAGTTTATTATAATTATATTACAATATTGGTTCAATCCAAGGATCTTAGGTCACACCAAAGGACAAAGCATACAATTCATAATTTCCATCTTTTGATGGATTTACTTAGATAGGTGAAGTCACAATTAGAAGAGTATCCAAAATGGATAATGTGGAAAATACCATGACTAATTATCTTAGAATGAGTATGATTCTCACGTGAGAGCTAGAAAATTGAAACTTATTAGTAGCTGGATCTAGTACAAGTGGGAGTGTTGAATGTGGGTTCCCTAGACTGAACTTTTGGGTGTATGTTGATTAATAATACATGAATAAAGTTTGATATATATAAATATACATATGTTTATCTTAGAGTAATAGTGTTGATACTTATATTTCCACTATATTTATGATAATTTACTTGGATTATGTGTCATGTAGAAGGGTTATAGTAGTTCCTAGAATATAATGAGAACCTGGAGATACCATGAAAGTAATATTAAAGTAAATTTTTATGGTCTAGATACATCATAATGATAGGACATAGATAATGTTTTACTATCTTGTGTTGGGGGATCATAAGAATTGAGATTTATTCTCACGAAGTTATAACTTGGTGGTCACTAGTAGTTGAGATCATGAGAACAAATCCACCAATAGGAACACCACATGTTTTGGGTTTCATTGGTTATTTCTATCTATGGACCCGTATCTTGGTCTCCTAACTTCAGATCGTTATCAATGTGTGCCATTTGATCGCATACATTAATGGAAGTAAAAAACCATGACAATAAATTCTTGGGGAGGTAGATTGTGTTGGGTGTGTCGTTGGTTTTATGACATTGGTTGAACGATCAGGATATAATTTGTTTCATATGAGTTAAGGAAGTGATATCTCTAGACCAGTTTATCAGGATGATAATACCTTTATAAATATATGTCCATGTTTCTTAAAGGTATTTCTTTCCATTTATATAAAAAAAAAATAATTCAACAATGGAAGATGATACAAGTGTGCATCATTCTTTTATGATATATCATATAAAAAAGTGATTATATTACATGTTGTGTGTTCATAGGTTGGTTGTTGCTGCTATAACTACTCCCAGTCTCTTTAGAGTCCTTAATGGGTTTCTAAACTCCACTCCTGCTCTATGAATATTATTCACTTCTACCAAGATAAGGTCTTAGAAGGCCATATATGATAGCACATTCAAGATTTTTTACCTATTCTAGGGAATATAGAACATTGTGGACTCAACCTTGGGGTCTGAGTGTTGTCCAAGAATTATCGATCACTGATAAATAAATAAACACATTATTATTGAAGTAAAGAATACTCAAGTTTAATTTATTTATTAAAATTATTTACAAGGTAAATACAAGGACAAATATTATAAGAAAGAATATTATTTTAATACTCAAGGTTCGTTTAATATTATCAGGAATTATAAGTAAATTTAATGCCTCGGGTTTATCATGTAATATATTTAATATATATTAGTGGTATGTGATAAAATATAAATAATATTTATAACCTGTTTATTTCATCAAAATTATTTATTTATCACTTATTTAGTGAACGTTAAATATAAGGGTTCCTAGAGAATGATAACTGGTTATTTTGACATCGACTATATAATTTAGAGAAATTCTCTTTCCATTGGACTATTCATCAGTCAAAATCAAGATCTTATCTCTCCTCCAAAATCCTAGAGAGGGAATCACTTCATCTGAGTGAACAATTTGAGAACACCTTTGTGGATTGAAACTAAAATATCATGGTGATCATCATAATGTCAAATAGATCATTGGAGCTCCGCATTATCACCCAAATTTTGATAAAGTATATATGTACCAATTCGATAAGTTTGTGTGAAAGATATAGTGGGTTTCAGTATTGGATCCTTCATGAAACGGTCACCGATGGCATGTGATAGATGATCAGGCTTCAAAAAAGAATGAGGTAATAATTTATTTTATTTTTTGATTCCCCAATTAAACCACACAAGATCCGCATACCGTACTGGGGATCAGATCACTAGAGACAAAGAAGTTTCATCAATCTGGTGATGGAAATTTTTTTAATCCCTAGCCCACTGGCTTCCTTGTGTGACCTGATACAAACAACAAATACCTCTCTTACAGTATTTCAACAGTTATAATTCAATTTTAAATCCATGTTCAAAATTCAGTGCATCCACTGATTTAAAAATTCAATTTTTTTTAATTTTTAAATGTTCGTATAGACATATGGAATTAAAAACTCCCCAACATAGCACGTAACATCCCTAATAAGTTTCAGTGGTTATCCACCATAAAATCCAACCTAATTCGACAGTTAATTCACTCTCATACAACTATGTTGCAACCTTGACCACTCAATGCACTTCAAAAGCACAATATCCAATTTAAAATGTCGAAGATACCAAATTCCAAGCCAATGATTTTAACCATTTATGAATTATTCGGGTGATTATTTATAGATACTATCAATATCGAGACACCATCACATCATTTTCCAATTATCCATCTAGCATATGTTGCTCCCCACTATAGGTTTTATCTTGTAAGGGCAATTCTAATTCATGAAGCTCCCACCAGGGGAATTTTCTATCAAACCCCACTCTCATGCTCCAATTACATTCCTAGCATGATTCCCAAATCACTACATCTAAACACACTAGAAAAAAATGATCAAACACCAATAATACCCCTCATAAAAAAATCTAAACCAAACCAATGAGTTTTAATACCCATACACAAGGGCCTTGAACACATCAGCTTCCCTCAGAAATACCAAAACAACTCTAGGATTCACCCCTCATATCCAATATGATGTATTCAATTCAATTTATAGCTCATCACATTCCATCTCAACAAGAGCACTGGTCAAACCATCTATGTCCAACCCATCTAAAAAATGGCTGGCTCAAACCACCAATGTGTCCCTAATTCCTAGATCATGATTCTGTCATACCCAAAGGCATAATGTGATCATCCAAACATGCTTATCGAATTCCATGCCCTACTTATATTGTAATTTCATGGTTGGGTCTTCAACAACCCAAAACAGCATCATATCCCACCTAAAGAAATGATTTACCTATAATAAAAACACACCTATTTAACTTTAACTCTATCTCAAGTCCAATGCCAACACCCAGTCTCAATCCACCACACCTCAAATTTCCCATATGAGTTTCCCTGAGAAATCCATACATGAATATAATTTGTTTCACATCGATAACCAACTACCATCATGACTTATCTAGGGTTGAACCCACACAAACAAGACCCTTAAAACACAAGGTTCATACAAACATGACTGATATCCATATCCCCACAATAAGAGATTCCTCATCATCACTTAACTTGAACAAATCCCAAACACCACATACCCTGACCTATCCATCAATGGAATCGATAAATGGGTGCAGCCAAACCCTCATACCCAAGTGTCATCATAAAATTATTTTTTTCCTACCACCAAATCATAATGAGGGTCACACCCTCAAACAACCAGTGGTTTACTCCCCACCATATGGATATACTTAAACTACTCCTTAAGCACAACCTCAATGGGATACATTTCTAAACACACTTGTCGCTCCTCCTGAGATATGTTAACATAATCTGAATAAACACTTTCCTTTATACAACCCCTATATATATTCCTATTATTTCTCTTATTCCATTTACAAAACACCCCTCATTGTAGGGGTCACTCCTTGTTTCCATAAAAACTATGATGACATGCCAACACCACTAATCATTCTCCCTGACACGTCAACATGTCAAAATAACCACATACTTATCCACCATCCAGTGTCATTAGAAGTCATGATTTATAGTTTCACTCTCATCACATACTAAAACACATCCAAGGTCAAAAATGTAACACCCAAACTTCAATTATAGTAATCTTTTCTTTCTTGATAAATAATAACCCAATGCACGTAATTTTATTCAAGAATTTGATTAAAATAAAAGTTATCATTTTTAGAATTTTTTTGAGTAAATGAAAATAATTTTGGAAATAATCATGTCAATTTTATCTTAAGGTGAATTTTTTATATTTTCTTAAAAAAATTATTTTAAGTGAATAGTGAAAATACTTATTTTTGTCAAACTCTCATTTTTTCATTATAAAAATTCATTGAAAAGTGTTATTAAGTTTTTAATTTGATAATAAAGTAACATGATTATCCTTTACTTAAAAATAATCTAAATAATTAAATAAGAATGAGTAATATACTTTATTTTGGTAAAAGTTCATTTTTGGGTTCAAAAATGCATTTTTCTAAAAATAGTTTTCAATTCCTTTTGTGGGTTTATTTTTAAATTTATAAATGAAAATTTTATAAATTGAATTTGATAAAATTGAATCCATAGTTTTAATTATAATTTCCAAATTTTTTAATGAGTCCACTTTCATTTTTTGGTCATTATAAATAATAACCAAGGTAAAAATTCAACACTACAGTGAATTTTAAAATGGATTAACAAGGGGGGATAAAATAAAAAGTTAAGGGTTAAAGTTACATAAAAACATATATAAATCTTATTATATCACTATATTTCAATATTTTATCTTACTAAATTTTAAAATATTCTAATTTGGATCCCTATTCCTTGACTAATACATTAATATATTTTAATCTTTTTAAAAATTCCAAGTGTGTCCTCTCCCTCCCTTATAAAAGGGAAGCATATATCCTCTCTTCCTAATAATTCATGATTATGATATATCAGAAAATAATTTCTATAATACATTATTAACATCCATCCTCATGATATATAGGTACTAGTTTTATTAAAATAAAAACATTAGAATACTTAAGGTGCAAGCCAAAGGTGATTGTCCAAAGATGGGGCATAACTCTTAACCTAGTGTTTTCATTTTAATTCTTTTTATAACTCCTTAAATTATGTTCTAACCATGGTGATATAATAACATAAGTATATAACATAAAATTATATGTAAATATATTTATTTTTCAACCTATATTCATATTCCTCTCCATTAAATAGGAAACAAATGCATCGTTTGTGCATATGTAGGAACTACCCCCTTACGAACGACCTGTTTTATTTTTTATCACCAAAATTCATGGATGGTAATTATTATGGATATAATGTTTATATATTATATTTAATACATAATTATTATTCTATTAATATCATATATAATATATATTCTTACCCTTCCACCTGATAATAAATGTTAATGTCGCTCGTGTTTACGTGTGGACTACTGCCTTCACAAAGAGATATAATTAATTTTTCATGTATGAATTTAAAGGGTTACTATAAATATGAATATAATTAGTATATTTGATATTTATATCATTTTTAAAATTCTTTATATAATGGAAACATTATCAAGATTCAAGGATTGAAACAATAATACTATGATTTTCATGAAAAACGAAACAATTAACACTCGAAAATGATACTTTTATCAAGGAATTATTAATAAATAGGTGTTAAAATGTTATAATTTGATAATATATGATATTATAAGTAGGTATATGATTATATTATATAATTATAGTAAATTTAAGATTATTATATAGGGGTTAAAATCACTTACGAATCAAACTCAGATCTGAGGTAAAGGTTTATTTCACAATCGCATCCTTATTTGGGATTGTTTATATGTAAGTTTACACTAGAGGAATTATAAGATATTTATATCTTAAAAACCATAAATTTTATTATACTATTTTAATTTATAGAAATTAAATGTTTTAATTTCATTTTACTCTCTCTAAGTACTCAAAATTTTGAAGGAATGTTTTTAAGGAAAACTGAATTTGTTTTCCTATTCAGTCAGAAATTGTTTTCTTCCATATATATATTTTCATTAAAAAATCAAGATTTTTTTTTTATTAAATTATTTATTAAATTAATTTTCACCCGTGTTTTTATTTCTATAAAATCTTTAAAATTAATCTTCTTATCATTTTCTGAATGAGTCACTTTTTACCAAAGGTGTGAATTTAATATTTCTTTTAAGGTATAGTGCATGAAAAAATTTATCACCATCATGAAAAAAAATTACTTTGAATATTTAATTATATTATTACATATTTATTACCAAGAAAATGTTTTTTCTTTTTTTTTGAAAAAGTTTATAATTTAAATAAGATATTTTAAAATGAAAAGGGTATTTTCCTCAAGAAATGTCCAAGTGATATTTTTAAAGTATTTTCATTTATGTCAAAATCCTTTTACGAATATTATAATTTACTAATGATATAATTTAATGATACAATAAATCATATTTATCTATATGGTTTATGATCATTTTGACTAGGGAAAGTATTTACATTCCATATTTTAGTTCTTCCAATACAGATATGTATTGATTATTAAGGCATGTTTATTATGTTGTATTATTTATTCATGTGATGAATGCATTGAAATTATTAACTTATGGATGGGGACATAATTAAATTTCTACTTGATGCATTGAAAGGTCTCATGATTAAAAATAGGTTGTGTATTTGGAATATTCCTTGCCCATTTATGTATGATGTCTTAGTATGAGGCTTCTATAATAAGTTTAAGATGTCTAGAATTATGAATTCCATCGTTATGAAATTAGTTATTGATGTTCACGTGATTATTTGAATAGTTATTTTATCCATGGATAAGTTTCAAGATCATGTTATGTTTTATATGTAATTATTTGATCATCATTTATTCCTTTAATATTATTAATGCCATATTCATTATATGATAGCTTCTATTATACATATTCTCTTATTGAGCATCTAAGACCACCCTTTTATTTTTTTCTTTCCCCATGATGCTTCAAAGTGTACTATTATTGATATGTAAGGATGTAATATAGGTAATAATAATGTTCTCAAATAAAATACTATGTTTTATTTTATATTTTTAAATTTAATGTGAGATTCAAGCATGCATCTAGTTTTCTATGGCCACTAAACTATTTGATCCCTTGAGATTTGATCACTTGTGCCTAGTGATAATGTCTAATGTAACCACCATATATGGACTATCAAGGATAATGTTATTATAATTAGTATTAGATCATTTTTTGTTTAAACATTGGGAATTAGATTTTGGAAAACATAGTTTGGAGAACATAATACTATGGCATACTCTAGAGATAATTATAATTATAGGATAATATCATGAAGTTTTGATAAGGTTAATAATGTGTGGTTTCCTAGAAAATATATCCATGATTGGATAGTGGTACGTGGTTGCAGATTTGGAATATATGCTACTAGGGGTAACAACTCTAAAAGGGGAGGATTGGTTATTAACTCATCCATCACTAGTGTGCGATGAGTGGGCCTAAGACCACGCGCTTGGATATAAATTATCAAGTGGTATGCTTTTGTAAATTCACACATTCTTTACAAACCATTATGAAATATTTGAAAATATTTTTTTATGATTTTAATATATTCTTAAAAATTACTAATATTATGATTCTAAGATTAGGTATGTATAATTTTTCAATTTATGTTAAGGGTTTCACCAGTTTCAGAGTTATAAATTAGGATTTTAAATTTATAATGTTTTGATCTGATCCTGTGTATGCCGTTATTTAGAAATTAAACCTAGAAGAAGGAATTAAAATCATGTAAAATCATATAATCTATGTATGGATTTCCCTCGTGGGTAATACAATGAAGTTGGAGGTGTAGTTGGAGATGAAAAAAATATAACTATATTGGGGTAGCTGAATAAGGTTATAACTAATATCCTAGCCTGTATAGAGTAACATGATGATACAAAATGTGGTATAACAATTTTATACTATTTAGTGCGACAACAACCACCATCATTTAAAAGAACCACAAATACACTAGTATATTAGAAATGTATAAGTTCCTTAGAAAATATATTTCTTACTTTGGTAAGTAATAAAAGATAGAAGTTTGTACTAATAGTTTATCGTCTCTTGGGGAATGAAGATCAATAGTGGTCAATAATTTAAAGTACTGGGTATGTAAAGAAAATTGTGGTCATGAAGTTTGTGGATTTTAAAATTCTTTTATCTGAAAAATATTTTCCTCACGAACAATGAATGTGTATGGATAGATAATTCCTAAGTCTAAGACAAAAAGAAGAAAAAAATATTGCTAAGTATGAAGCCAACTTTAAAGGGTTATCATGGAATTTCAAAAACTATATAATTAATTCAAAGAATAATAATTATCATTTATTTTATGGGATAAATACAATCCTTTAAAGGTAAATAGTCTCTAAAAAATTCTCATCATATAAGGATATAGTATCATGTGATATCAGGATAGAGAAAAAATTATCTCTAAGTCATATGAATTTTAAGGAAATTAATTGAATAATAGGATGAATGAGGACCTCATGAATCAAAAAAATTATAAGGGTAATAAGAGATGGGGATAATTTCCAACATGTGCTACTTGTGGAAAGAAACACCTTGGTACATGATTGAAGGGAACATGATTTTTCTGAAACTGTATAGAAAAATGGAATAATTATCATGAATGAATGGGTAAGGTATAATCCATAATAGTATATTGGTTTAACTATAAGGATATGGGTAACTATGACAACTAATTCCCCAAACATCAAGGGAACTTACTATTGAAGAATCTAATGGTATTAGGGTAAACTTATGAAATTACTACAACCAAAGATAAAGTTCCTAGTGATGTGGTGGAATGTACTTCAATCATAAATTCAAATTTAACTAATTATTTATTCAATTATAGATAATATCACTCTTTTATATCTTATATAGTTTCCAAGAAAATTAAATATCTCACCAGAACACTAATAATGGTGTTATCAATCAATATACGTAGATTAAATACTATTACAATAAAGATATGTTAGTAAATCCCAATTATGATTCATGGATGTACCCTATTCACAAATTTTATTATTATTCCCATGGTAGAATTTGATATAATTCTTTATATGGATTGGATTTAAATTTATAATGAAAAAATTATTTTCAAGATAAGGAGATCATGATTTATATGGAATATGTGGAATTACTTATCTTTAGAATAGAGACTTCATCATCTGAATCATACCTAGATCCACCCCCAATAACTCACCTTAATGAAATTATAGGAGAAGAAGATTTTACACCATCTATGGATGAGAAAGGTACCCCTAGGATATAATATGTTTAAATTGTATAATAATAAATTGATGTATTTTATGAAGAACTATTCAGATGTCCATTTGAGCATGAAGTTGATTTTTCTATTGAAATAAACCCTTATGAAAAAACTCTATCAAATACTCATAATATAATGGCCACAATGGAGTTAGTGGAGTTAAAGAAACAAATATAATATTTGTGTGATAAAAGATTTCTATTCCATAGTTTTTTACCATGGTAATCCCCTATTTGTTCATTAAGAATAAAGATGGGTTTATGAGATTGTGCATTGATTATAGGGAAATAAATTCCATTTCGGTAAGGAAAAATTATCCTTTTCCTCATATTGAAAATTTATTTTATTAACTTCAAGGATCTTAATATTTTTCAAATATTGATCTTTGTTTTGGGTATCATGAATTGTGAATGAGAAAGATATTCCAAATATAATATTTCATATGAGGTATAAATGATATGATTTTATAGTAATCCCGATTAGATTAACTAATTCACCCTATGATTTTATGGATTTGCTGAAGAGATTGTTCAAGGATTATATTGATAATTTCATGGAATTTATTGATAATATATTGACATACCCCAAAAGTTATAGAGATCATAAGATTTATTTAGGAATCATTATTGAGTCTCTTGGAGAAAAATGAGCTATATAGTAAAATTTGAAAGTGTGAATTATGGATTTAATAAGTTCCTTTTATTTTATATATTGTATCTAAGGATGGAACATCAGTTGATACTTCATGGAAAAAGGCATTCAAATAATGGACTATGATGACAAACAGAACTGAGGTATATAGTTTCCTTGGATTAACATGTTACTATTAGTATTTTTTTAAAAAAATATTTCCTTCTTAGAAAAACCATTAAACAAGTTGAAATTTAAAGAGATTAATTTCTTATGGATATAGGAATATAAAAAATATTTTTGAAGAGTTAAAGAGGAGGTTAAGAAATGTTCCAGTGTTGACATTACTGTTGGAAGGGGATGGATTTTTTATACATAGTGACACATAAAAGAAAGGAATTAGATGTGTCCTTATTTATAATGAATAATTTATTACTTATGCATCAATTCATTTAAATATCCATGAATAGAACTATTAAACTCATGATCTTGAGTTGAAACTATAAATTTTTATTTGAATATATAGAGGCATTATATCTATGGTGAAATTTTTTAGATATATATAGATCACAGGTTCTTGAAATAAACATTTTCATATAAATATATCAACATGAGGAAAAAGATATGGATACAGATACTCAAGGACTATGATTTCTCAATACACTACCACCCTATGAGGGATAATAATATATTTAAATCATTCAGTATGAAATATTATGAAATTATGAATCAGATAAGGATTGACATGGATTCTATATTAAAGGCTTTATTGTGTTAGTTATAGGAATTATTATGGAAGGGAAAACATCACCCCTTTTCTAAATGATTTCCAAACTATCCTAATTGTAAAAGATAAAAATTTCCTAGAATTATGATAAGAGTTTACAAAAATAAAATTAAAGTTATTAGTAATGAGAAAATGGTAGATTTTTCTATGAAGATGGTGTACTAAAATTTGGAATGATTTTATCTGTTCTATGCATACTTGAGATGAAAAGATTATGATTAGATGAAGACCATAGCTCAAATTTCTCTATACATCCTATAAACACCAAAATGTATTGGGATTTGAAATAAAGTTTTGTTGAGATAATATGAAATGATAAATTTTAGACTATGTATCAAGATTCTTGATTTTTCAATATGTAAAGGTTGAGTGACAACATCCCAAAGGATTCATGTAACATCTTCCTATTCCTATGTGGAAATGGGATGATATTAATATGGAATTTGTCCCTATATTTCCAAATACATTTATAAAGAATGATTCCATATGGGTTATTTTTTATCACCTTACCAAGTCTGCACGTGTCCCTGATATAAGGGAAGATCAATCACTTGAGTTCCTAGTAAAAATATATATTAATTAAGTTTTGAGACTTCATGACACACCTCTTTCAATTGTATCTAATAATGATCTATGATTCACATAGAAATTTTGGAAGAGTATTCATAAGGTTCCTGATAATGAGTTATTTTTAAGCACCGCCTATCATTATCAAACCAATGGGTTATATGAAATAACTATTTATACATTAGAATATATTTTGAGGTTATTCATGACTAACTTTCAAGGTATATGGGATCAGTATTTACCTTTCTTGGAATTTTCCTATAATAATAGATTCTATTAAATAATTAAAATGGCACCATATAAATTATTATATGGATAGATTTGTCATACTCAAACTTGTTGGGATGAAGTTAGTGAAATTAATTGTATAGTCCCAAATCTTGTTGAGTATACAATATTGAAAGTGAAGATTATTCATAATCATATTAAAGAAGATCAAAGTACAAAAAAAATTATATCCATAACTGAAGGAATGATTTAGAATTTCATGTGTGAAATCAGGTTTCTTGAAGTTATCTTTGGGGAAAGGTGTTATAATATTCAACAAGAAAGGGAAACTAAGTCCTAGGTACACCGTACCTTTTATAATTCTCAAAAAATTAGAGTTTTGGATTACCATTTGGAAATTATACTTATAAACACTAAAGTTCATGATGTATTCCATATCTCTTTATTAAAGAAGTAAATTCAAGATCCAATAAATGTTCTCACTTATATGGAAATAGAATTGGAACATGATTTATCTTCCTATGAAGCACCTATCCAAATTCTGGGCACTAAAGAAAAAGTGTTGAGGAAATATCATATGATATAAGAGGTGGAACGGTATCCTAAAGAAGTTATGATAATTAAATACCCACATATATTCATAAGGTTACATTCTATAAATTTATTTGATGAAATTTTTGAATGAGGGAATAATGTAACACCTAATCTTAAATTATAGTAAGCTTTTATTTATAGAGAGACAATAACACAAAGCACACAATTTTATTCAAGAATGTGATAAAAACCTAAATTATAATTTTTATAAATTTTTTAATGAAATTAATATAATTTCTAATATCAGCATGTCAATATTAATTTAGGGTTAATTTTCAGGATTTTTCTAAAAACAGTTATTTTTAAGTGAATAGTGAAAATACCATTTTTTATATAACTATCATTTTGTCATTAAATAAAGTAATTTTAAGTATCATGATGATTTTAATTTGATAAAAAAAACATAATAATTTTTTAATTATAATAATATAATTAATTATATATTAATCAATATTATACTTGATTTTTGTACAAGTTTTTTTGGGTTTAAAAATGCATTTTTCTAAAAACTATTTTAGCCATGTTTTGCGGGTTTTTTTAATTTAAATATGATAATTATAAAATTTTAATTTGAAAACTTTTTATCTATAATTAGAATCATAATTTAAATTTTTTTAATTATGAAACTTTTATTTTTGTTCATTATGAATAGTAACCATGGTAAAAATTTAATACTATAGTAAAGGTTAAAATAGATTAATGGGAGGGGCAGGTTAAACTAAAAATATAAGGGTTAAAATTAATTTAAACTTTTATAAATCCAATTTTATCTATATATTTTGATCTTATATATCCATCCATTCCAAAATAGTCTAATTTGGAGCCACATGTCTTGAGTAAGGCATTAATATCTTTTAATCTTTTGAAAAATTCTAAGTGTGTCTTGTCTCTCCCTTGTAAAAGGACACCACCTCTACTTTATTACTCATACTTCATGAGCCTTCTATATAAGAAAATAATTTCCCAAATACCTTAATAAAATCCATACCCATGATCTATATTTCATGTTTTGATCAAAATACCAACTTTAGAAGGCTTAAGGAGCAAGCTAAAGTAGGTTATCCAAAGAAGAGGTATAACTTTTAACTGAGTGATTTAATTTCATTTTTTGTCTCCTTATACTCAAACCAATATTATATAATAAAATAATTATCCCCCATATAATTATATTTTTTTATTTATATGGAAAAACCATTATTCACCACTTTCTTTATTAAATTAGAAAGAAAATCATTGTTTGTGCGTACATACAGGAAACTACCTCGCGAAGCGATGTATTTCATTTTTCATAACCATCATTAATGGATGGTTATTATGATGGATATAATGTTTATATATGATATATATTAAATAATTATTATTCTTTAAATATAATATATCACTTACCTTATTTCCCTTCCACTTGCTAAAAAATGATAACACCGCTCATATGTACATGTGGACTACCACCTCCATAGAATGGTGTGATTCATTTTTCATGTCTAGATTTCAATAATGATTTTAAATATTTATATAAATAATATATATTATATTTATATCATTATTAAAATTATTTATATTATTTATCAATGTGAAATGTGCAAGGACCAAAACTACTGAACCAAAGCTTACATGAAAAATGAAACAGATGTCACTCAAAAATGATTCTTTTAATAAGTAATTATCAATAAACAGGTGTTAAAATGTTATAATTGGATCATATATGATATTATAAGTATGTATATGGATATATTATATAAGTATAACAAATTTAAATTTAGTATACTTGAGGTTAAAATCAATTATGAAGCAATTCAGACCTAAGGTATGGGTTTATTTCACAATCTCATCCTTATTCAGAATTGTTTACTTTTAAGTTTATATTCGGGTAATTATATAATATTTCTATCTTAAACACCAAAAATTTTGTTTTTATATGGTTATTTATATAAATTATAGGCTTTCCATATATTTTCATCTCTCTAAGTACTCAAATTTCTGAAAAAATATCTTTAACGAAAATCGACTTTTTTTCTTTTCAGTCAAGATTATTTATCTTATATATTCATTTTTTATTTAAAATATTTTCAATAATTTTTTAATATCATTCAATGGGTGATTAAATTAATTTTTAACCATGATTTAATTTTTATGAAAAAAATTAATATGAATCTTCTTTTCATTTTTAGAATAAGGCACTTTTTAAGAAATATGCGAAAAAAATAATTGTGTTAACATAAACCTCATTAATGAATTTTACCACCATCATGACCAATATTTTCTTTGAATCTTACTTTATAAGTTTACATGATTATTTACAAAGAAAATTTTTCCCTAATATTTTGTAAGTTTTGAGATTTTAGTTTTGTCATTTCAAAATAAAAATGGTATTTTCCTCAAGAAATGTTATAGTTATCTTTTAAAAGTATTTTAATCAAATGAAAAATCCTTTAATGAATCTTAAATTTACTAAGGATATAATTTAATTACATCATCCACCATATTCTCTATATTACTTATGATCATTTTTATTATAGAAAATATTTACTTTCTATATGCTAGTTATCCTAGTAAAGATAATTATTGATCATTAAGGCATGTTGATTAAGTTGTATTATTTATTTATATGATGAATTAATTAGAATTATTAAGTGACAAGTGGGGTCTAGAATTGAATAAAATCTTGATGAATTGGTTGGTCTCATGAGACAAAATATAGTTTCCCGCCCTAGATCCCGCTTAAAGGTACCCCAAGATGGTGGGACATAGGACCTCAAGAGCGCCTCCCCAAACACCAGAGGATTCAGACTAGAATCAAGGGTTTGGGGTGTGTTTGAGAGGATACTATGCCCTCATAAATCAGTTTTTTCACAATAATAACCAATAAATAATAAATATAGGTAGCATAAAAATAAATTTATAATAGTAGAAACAACACAATAATAATAATAAACTATACAAGAAAAGTTAATAATGTGTGAAAGATGAATAAAAAAATAGATACAAAGATGGGGATGTTCTTGATTCTATACAAAAATGAAAGTGTACAGGAATTAAGGGATATTGGCATATGATACATTCTAGAAAAAAATATATAATAATCTAAAAAACTCTACTACAATAATATAGATTATAGGCTCAATCCTATGCTTTGTGCTCCATCCTAAAGTTGTAAGTCAATCAAGAATCAGAATCACATGATTCCCATTATCTATACATATGATCATAAAATCAGCTTGGGTGCCATGGGTGGCCCAAGCAGGGTATGAGATGTAATCCTTATAGGCCTCCACCCATGTTTTTTAGGACATTTCATTTCATTAAATAAATTATGGGCAGTGTTCTATAATAATAAATAATGTAGGGTAAAGAATAAATAAATAATAACACCTAAGTCTGAGTTCCAAAAGGACACCCATCTAATACCACCCACTTCAGTCTAATTTGGCTGTCTGAAAAGAGGTACATGTGCAAGTCATAAAATTATACAAGGGCCATTGTAAACAAGAAACCAAAGAAGGCATACCCCCAAGATTTTTCTTTGTCTTGGGGTATCATTTTCATGTCATCATAAAACATACTACAAAATTAATATGAAGCAAAACATACAACACAGGTAATTAGTATATAAAATCCATTGGTGGAGTCTCGATCCCATCCAAGGTGCTCTGTACGGAATCCCAGGGGCTTCTACAGGTGTCTCTGATGTAACCATTTCTGCCAAGTCCATCCAAGGAAACCCATATAGGCTTCCCTTGTATCACTCATAGAATGCTGAATCTAATTATGTTCCAAGTATCTCACCTAGGGGACAGGGTATCACCTGAGGCATGGCTTAGCCATATTGCCCATGAATCTATTCGAGATTAATACCCTAGGGAACTAGTGTCACTCATGATTATAATAAAAATTCCCAGAGATTCTGTACCTATAAATACAAAGTATTGCTTCTTGCGCATCAGGTAGATCCAACCGAACATGGTGAGTCCATCCATAGCATCCTTAAATCGGTACCCATGTTCTCTCCCGACACGTAATAGGTGAGCCATATCAACCATGGAACATAACAAGAATATATATATATATATATATTTGTGTAATCACATGCCATCACATAAAAATGCTAATACCAAAAGATCACCAAGATAACCCAAATATACAATAGAACCCAACAACTATGGAACAATTTTGTGGAAAAAAATAGGTAATTAAATGTGAGAAAGGCCTGGTCATGAGGCATAAGCAATAAGTAATAACATATTTATATTCAGATATCATCAATGGAGTCTCTATATCAAAATATAACAAGCTTTTCCAAACGTAGAATTTAATTCAAGTCAATCAACTATGAAAAAATAATAATCTCAAGGTGAGGGACATAGTATGGAATAAATGGAAAGAAAATTCATAAGGTAATAATCATATTTATCCAAGAAATTTAACACAATTCAATTATGGTTTTAATTATTTTAACCAAGAAGCAACTCACAAGGTGGAAAACAACTCAAAACATGGGAAAAAATAGGCCATAGAAATATGGAACACCCAAAGGGGGTGGCCAATGATGAGGAGAACAAGAATATAAGTCTTACTCTATAGGTTATGGTCACAATAGACATGAGAACCCCATAAATTCAATTTATTTGTACTTTTTGAGGCATCATGATAGGATTCCAACAAACGACACCATGGACGTTAATTAGAATGTGACAAAATGAATAGAAAAGACCAAAACCACCTACCTTGATGTAGTAGCACTCCACTCATCTGTTATCAAGTATTGAATCAACCTAGAACATAAGAAATAGAAGGATTCATCAAATTGCCTAAAAATAGGGAAAATATGTTGCATGTAAATAGAAAAAAATATGGTAGAGGAACCATGAAATAGATGGAATAGGAAGGAAGATCTTACTGAGGGATTTCCATTACTTCTGAAGGAGAAGGATTTGGTCTACAAATTAAGGTGGTAGAAAAAACCCTATGGAGAGGGGAGATGGAGCTCCATACATCAAGGAGGAGAAGAAAACCACTGAAGGAAAATGGTGAAGTAGAAATGACTTAAATAATTAAAGAGGGTTATAATAGTAATTTCACCCACAAAACAAGGGTGAAAAATTGGACAAACTGTGTGCCAAATGTGTGCTAGTTTCTACTTTAAAGGGGCTATTTTCACGGTTAGGTGCACAATTTGTCTAACCATGCACAAACTGTGTGAGAGTCACTATCCCAAACCCTCTATAGCACCACATGACCATGTGCCTGGGGTCGCACTATTTTAGATAAACTGTGTGGCCCCCTGCACTCCATTGTATATAACTTCATGGCTTAGGAAAACTGTGTGGGTTGGGTGGCATGGTTTCTTCTAAACGTGTGACCCAATATTTCCTTCCCATTTTGGGGCCCCGGGATATGAAGGATTCCTAGATGCACCTGAGACCTCCTTGAAACTTTTAAGAATCAATTTTAGGACTGCTTAAAGGAATTATAAAAAAAATATTGGTTCATACCTTTGAGAAAATGTCCAGATGTTACAATATCCCCTCCTTAAGACAACTCATCCCCCATTTTCCCTTCCTAGGGTGGAACAATGTCATCTTAAAAGAGTTTTTACCACTACGCATTTACATTTTCCTCTCACTCTCATGTATCATCTTGAACACGTCTGTGCTATTATAGCACCTACGCCCTAGGAACTGACCTACCTCAGAGAACCTTTATGCTACAATCACAATACGTATCAGATGCTCCTTAAAGGAAGAATCCTCATCCAACTCCATATACTCAAAGTTAAACAAATGTGATAGGTTTACATGATACTATCAAATCTACTATATGTGGAAGAAATCATTCATCGAACGATACCTTTGTGTTAACAACAACCTATAGGCTGCTGGCCCAACTCTCTTCACTATATCTAAAGGACCGATATAATTAGGTGATAACTTTCTCTATCGATAGATTTTTTTGTGACCCAATCTAAGTGATACACATAGAAAAAACCCAATGTCCCACCTAAAACTCCATTGGTCTATAGTAACGATCGATATAAGAATTCTTCTTGATTGATTTGTAGTCGTACACTTTTGAATCAGATGGACTTGCTATGAATTCTCCTAAACAAGATGAGGACCTAGTAGATCATCCTCACTGTATCACCCCAAGATTTCATAGTAAGTAATTTTCTTTAAATCCAATAGCTTGTGCTACACACAACAGTGAGATCGAGCGCACCACGACTTACTAAATTAGCCGCTCAAAAGTGGTTATGAATAGTATTAACTGCATTTTAAATTTTATATACTCCATATAATTTTAACTTATGTATTATGTGTTTCTTAGACATATTATAAGAACAAATTCAATTTTTTAGATAAAAAAGGTATTTTTCAAAAAAATTAAATTTTACCACCTTTTAATGGAGAACCCTTTTTAAATCCAATATTTGACCCTTTTTCATATTCGTTTTGATAAAATAAAATTCTTCTTTAGAATCAGGACATAAAAATTTACTTTGGTTGAAATTTTGGCATTTTTCTAATAATATTCATTTTTTTATGAATAGTGAGGAATACTGTATTTTAATTCAAAACTGCCTTTTAATATAATTTTTTTGTATAGTTATATTATATTTTAAATTGTTTTTAAAGTTTAATTATATTATATTTTTACACCTTAATCCAATGTTAGTCATTGGAATTAATTTCACTTTGAAATTATACATTAACAAGTGTCAATCTTTTGATAGTTATTATTTCTTAAAAACACGTTATTCGTTTTGACAACGGGAATTAATTTTAAATTAATTAATACAACTTCTATGTTTTTAATTTGGTAAAGTAGACATAATTTTTGAATTCAGAATATCAAATATAGCTTAGTCTGAATTTCTGGTATTTTTCTGAAAAACTTCAATTTTTGATGAATAGTGAAACCACTAAGTAGTAGTTAAAAATCCGAATTTTTCATTTAAATTAAATTTTACCACATATGTGAATTGAATTTTGAAAATCCTAGATACATGGTTGTTATTCGTAAGTAAAATGTGGTTCAATAAGATGAAAATAATATTCTGTAAATAGTAATTTTGACTTTTATTTACTGCGGTTAAAGGTAAATACGGTAGTTCAAGGTAAAAAGAATATTATAATAATAAAAAATTATCTTAACACTTGTCCTAACCTTATTGGATGAGTAATTACCGACCATGGTCATCCTTGGGTCGATTTTTGGATCCCATGGAGCCACTTAAGAATGATAATGACACTTTATTTTAATTAACTTAAATACAAAAAAGACATTAACAAATATATTTTAGTATATCAATTTTTACATAGGGTTATATAAGTCATCATTTCAACTATAAATAATAATCGGAAATATAAAAATATTTCCTATATTATGGTAATTTTTTTATAATTTTTAGACATCAAATAAATTAAATTATTGATGATGCCATAGTGATGTAGTATTTACCTCATTAATAAATGATTTAAATAAATAAGATTATTAATATTAAAACAACATCCAAAACCTGTCCAATTATTATTAGATGATTTTATTTCAACCATGAGTCATCTTATCTTTGACTTTAATTAGTTTTTGACCATTATAAACCGAATATCACTATATAATAAAATAATATTTTCACACTTTCCTAAAGAACCCCTCCTCCCCTTATAAAAGGACACGACTTCTAACCCATTCCACACACCTCTCAAGCCCCTGGGATCATCAAACCCCTACAGAAATAATCTCTCAAGATTCCCCTATTTCTCCTAGCATCCTTACCTTAGGCATAAGGCACTTCAAGAAGTCTTTTCGGTTCAATCCAAAGGAAGTTACCCAAATTAAAGGTAATGCGTTTTCTTAAATTATTTTGTTTTGTTTTGTTTTGTTTTACTTATACAACCCCCTAAACTCTTTTTATTACTTTATTTTATAATGATAAAAGTATCCAAAATATACTGGGATGTTGTTATGAGAAATATTCTAATAACACTTACGCACACCTCCATCTAATGGGTGAAGAACATACTGTTTCTGTGGATGGAAAACTAATGCCTCACGAAACGATTATTGTTCGATTATCTTCTACTGCCTCTCATGGAGGCCATTAAGATGGAACTGTATTTATATATGATATATTTAGTATGTTTATGTTAGCTTTATTATTCTGTATTTTCCATTTATATCATTATTTTATGGTTTCCATTCTGGGTAAAACGTGATAATTTCATTTCAGGAAGTGCGGACTACCGCCCCCTAAAATGATATGACTCATTAATGCCTTATGTGGTATGTATAAAGGATGGATTTAATGATATTATATATTATATTATACTGGAATTATAATATTCCTATGTATCAGTATGTTTTAATTCCATTAAAATACAAAATTGAAATGAAAGTAGCGTTCATGTGTACGTACGGCTTACCATCTCCATGAACGGTACATTTCATTTATTACCTCAAAATTTTATATACTATTATAAATACATATATATACTGGATATATAATATATATATGTTATATAAATCATGTATATAATTCTAGAGATAATGGAATTTTGACCACATGGAAAAATTGTAATTATAACAAGTTCATTTTTGAATCAAGTTCCAAACATCGATAAAATATCCAATATGAACGCACATAATTAACTAATTGTTATAGGAAGGTAATAATTGATATATAAGGAATAATAAACTTGAGTCAAAAATGAACATTAATGTTTTCAAATTAAAATTTTTGAAAAATGTTTTTAAGGATTTATTTATATAGACATTAATGTTTTCAAATTAAAATTCATTTTAAAAGTTTCAAAGTTCAATGGGACACTTTGATTAAAAAATCAATTTTAAACAAATTCTTGATAAATAGTGAGACTTTTAAATTTTTTCAAGAAAAATTGGGATATTTCTATCAAATAGTTTTGATGATTTTTTTCATCTATGTCAATATCCTTCATTATTCTTGATTGAGGTTAATCTAATATAATACAATCCTCCATATTGTATTGAATGAGTTATGTTTGACTGTGGATGTGCTATTTTCATACCATTCATGGTTTATAGATAAAGTATTGACATTTTTTATGCTAGTTTTAATACGAATGTTTATGTTATGTTTAAACCTTTTCATATGAGGAATGCATTGGGTTTAGTAAGTGATGGGTGGAGCCCGCTATAGCTCCCCGATGCATCGGTAGGTCTCATGAGACAAACTAGTGTCTTGGCACAAGGCCTTGAAAAAAATCTTATTTGTAGTCTTGGAACAAGGCCTTGACTATGTGGTTATAATATTTGGCATTTTTCATTCCATAATTATGAGATTAGATATTGATATTTCATGTGGTTATTTGACTAGTAGAATACCCATGAAATTTTTTTATTGTGGAATTATTTACTCAGCTCATACTCCTACCATAAAGTGTTCATGTTTATTATTTTTAAAGTCATGTGTTTTCAATTATTCATTGTGCCTAATGTTTATGTTATCTTCCAATATATTGATTACTCTTAATGAGCGTTTGAGCTCACCTCTTTCTCATGTTTCATTTTCCCAGGATATGAAGAAGTTAATTATGAGTGACTTGTAAGAATAATATTTGAAGCTTCGATGTTTTTAATGGAATAAATTAGTATTGTTTTTCTTTTCAAGTTGTAATGTTTAACTTATGTATGTATCTTGTTTCAAAGACTACTAAACTGATCGATCCTTCAGGACATGATTCCTTGTAATCATGCCAATGTATTAAAATAATGCACTGTCTCCTAAATTCTGGGGTCGGGGCATTACAGTTGGTATCAGAGGAAATTTAGACAAACCTTGGAAACTAGTTGTAGATAAACTCTGATTAGAGAACATTACCCTAAGATAGACTTTAAGGATTAGTATATAAGAACTTCCTAGACTCTTGGTAATGTAGAGATATTTTGTACTTTCTAAGAAGTACATCCCTGTCTGGATATGAGCGGGTAGAGGCGGCTCTGGAACATATGTACCTAGGAGTGAAAACTTTGACAAGGAGTTTCGGACTTGACCCGGGGTATCCTGGTACACGACAATGGGCCTTTCTAATCTCTTGGTTATGACACTCCCAGGGGATATGATTAGGATAATTTACATTTTCTTTACAAACTGATTTGAAGGATTTTAATATAAGATGAGAATAAATGACCTTGGTTAATCCTAAGGTGTTTTAAAATAAAAATAAGGTGTCATGATATTCTCAAAATGATTTTATGACTATTATTACTCACACAATACTTTCTGGTTTTAGTCAATCGATGGATTCCAAGGAAGTCATAGTAACTTTGAGCATGATGTAAAGGGTTTGAGCGGTGGTGGAAAAGAGAAACAAAATGGAATTTTGATAGGCGTAAAATATATCGTGTTCATAAGGAATTAGTTTTCCAAAATATGATCAACAACATATATATTGACCAACTCCCGAACTCAACAAAGAGGAGAAAACTGGTGAATGATAATAGCTCTAGCAGTGAAGACCATGGAGAAAAGAAATCTCATTTTCCATCACGTAGGAAATGTGGAAGGAGACACCTAGGAAGGTGTCTTAATGGAATAAAGAAATTATTTATGTGTTGGAAAGAAGGACATAAATTAAAGAATTTCTAGGGGGAATGAAGGGTAATATGGAAGAAAATAAAAATGGTCCCAAGAATCCATTTACAGTCATTTTCTGTAAATGTAGGGGGCATGGCCATTACCCAAGTTAATGCCCTATTCTATAGGATATCCTCTTGGTCAAGGAAGAATCTATGTGGAAAAAAATGGATGGAGAAATGTTTAAAAAGTATTAGTGCTCTTTGTTTATGGGATTACTTTGGAAGTCTTTTCTCTTGTAATTTTAACCCTACAATTTGTCATGTGAAAATGATATTTGAGGAAGAATTATCATTTCTCTTATGGATATAGTTATAAATATCAATTTGGTTTTATATGATCATTGATTTTGAGGAAATTAAATGTTATTAAATTTTGGAATGAAAATGTGAGGCATGATATAAAATTTGTGATGAAATTATGTTATAATTATTTTGAGGAATCTATCTCATTTTTGGGAATATTATAAAATTATATAGTTTTTAAAAAAGGACAACACACAGACCATGTGACAACCTGTTGCGTTGAAAAAAGCTACGGGAATCGAACCCAAAACCATAGTACGATTGGGATTTATCTCCTACCACTGGACTATGTGAAGTCCCTGGTTAGTGTAACTAATTATTTTTAGTTAAATTATTTTATTGATCAATAATAAGTTGATTTGGGATATTATGTCTTATCAAATGGATATCCTTAGTATAGGAAAAAGATTTGGTGATTAAGTGATAAATGTTATTTTGGAAGATGTTCGCTCTATTGTGAATACTATATGCCTAAGGAAAATACAATACAATGGGATTTCATTTGAAGGGTAATGGTGGGTTTTTTTACCAATGTTTTTATTTTCGATTTATAGTGATTTTGGTTATTTATTGAAATGATTAACCTATCATAGGGAATATGTGATTAGGTTTATTACTTTTAAGTATGTGACTTTAAGAGTAGTCAATATTATTCAGAGATACAATTTAACGTGGAAGACTACGTAAGAAAATACTTTTGAGTTTTGGGTTTCAATATTAGTTTGGATTATATTGAAAGATTTTATATACCATTGTTTATTGAATGGTATTTATTGAACTTTGGGTATTGTTGGTTTAATTTTAGAAATTAATATTAGTATTTCTTTCTCTAAAGTATTATCCTTTTTGGGGATCATCTGATATTTTACTAACCATTTTGGTTTTGGTTAATATCTAAAGAAAAGGGAAATATATAGTTCATCCATTGTGGATTATTTGATTCTCTATATGTTGATTCTAGCACTTCAGGTGTAATGAATTCATCTTTAATACTCATCATTTCGAGTGAAAGATGATTTTGTGGTAAGAATTAGATGAAGGATGAAACTCTACTTGTCAAGTATATTTTTGTTTTCTTATTCTATGAATAAATTAATTATTAAACTTTAAGGAAGGGGTTTTAAAAACAAAAATGTGTTATCAAACTGCTTTATGTTTTGTTGAACTGATGATATTTTAAATTTTCATAGATTGATGGCTTTGAGGCCCTCAATATTACACTTTTTTGTGATTGATGACCACAATCACTCCATATATATATTTAAGTTTTTCCTATAATTATGTGTCTCTAATTTCCACTAATGTTCACCTAATCAAGATCATAATTTGGTGGTGACTTTTTCATCTCATTTTTCCTCTTATTAAGACTAAATTTTATTAACCCAATTTACGATGTGGGTTTTCCACAAAGGTATTTTTCTATTTTTAACCTTTTATTTTCAAAGAACAATTTCAAATTGCGAGGAAAAAATTTATTGAAGGAGGGGAGAATTTAATTCCCCAAGATTTCATAGTAAGTTATTATCTTTAAATTCAATAGCTTGCGCTACACGCAATACCGAGTTTGAGCGCACCATGACTTACCAAACTAGCCGTTCAAAAGTGGTTATGAATATTATTAACGGAATTTTTAATTTTATATACTCCATATAATATTAAATTATGTATTATGTGTTTCTTAGACATATTATAAGAACAAATTCAATTTTTTAGATAAAAAATGTATTTTAAAAAAATCAATTTTACCACCTTTTAATGGAGAACCCTTTTTAAATCCAATATTTGACCCTTTTTCATATTCATTTTGAAAAAATAAAATTATTTTTTAGAATTTGGACATAAAATTTTACTTTGGATGAAATTTTGGTATTTTTCTAATAATATTCATTTTTTTATGAATAACGAGGAGTACTGTATTTTAATTCAAAGCTGTCTTTTAATCTAATTTATTTACCTAGTTAGATTATATTTTAAATTGGTTTTGAAGTGTAATTAGATTATATTTTTACCCTTTAATACAATTTTGGTCATTGTAATTAATTTCACTTTGAAATTATACATAAAAAAGTGTCAATATTTTGATAGTTATTGTTTCTTAAAAACACGCTATTTCTTTTGACAATGGGAATTAATTTTAAATTAATTAATCCCACTTCTATTTTTTGAATTTGTTAAAGTAGAAATCATTTTTTAATTCGGAATATCAAATATATCATAGGCTGAATTTTTGGTATTTTTCTGAAAAACATCAATTTATTATGAATAGTGAAACCACTAAGTAGTAGTTAAAAATCCGAATTTTTCATTTAAATGAAATTTTACCACTTCTGTGAATTGAATTTTAAAAATCTGAGATATATGGTTGTTATTTGTAAGTAAAATGTGGTTCAATAAGATGAAAATAATATTTCGTAAATAGTAATTTTGACTTTTATTTACCGTAGTTAAAGGTAAATAGGGTACTTCAACGTAAAAAGAATATTATAATAATAAAAAATTACCTTAACACTTATCCTAACATTATATTATGAGTAATGGTAGACCATGTTCATCCTTGGGTAGATTTTGGGACCCCATGGAGCCACTTAAGAATGATAATGACACTTTATTTTAATTAAATTAAAGTAAAGGCAAAAATGAAATTAACAAATATCTTTTAGTATATAAATTTTTACATAGGGTTATATAAGTCATGTTTTCTAATATAAATAATAATTGGAAATCTAAAACTATTTCCTACATTATGGTAATTTTTTTATAATTGTTAGACATAAAATAAATTAAATTATTTATGACACCATAGTGATGTAGTATTTACCTCATTAATAAATGAATTAAATAAATAAGATTATTAATATTAAAAAAATATCCAAAACCTGTCCAATTATTATTGGATGATTTTATTTCAACCATGAGTCATCTTATATTTTACTTTAATTAGTTTTGGACCTTTATAAACCGAATATCACTATATAATAAAATAATATTTTCACACTTTCCTAAAGAACCCCTCCCCCCCTTATAAAAGGACACCAATTCTAACCCATTCCACACACCTCTCAAGCTCCTTGTATCATTCATACCCTGACCAAATAATCTCTCAAGACCCTCATATTCCCCCTAGAAGCCTTACCTTATGCATAAGGCACTTCAATAAATCCTTTTGGTTCAATCCAAAAGAAAGTTACCCAAATTAAAGGTAATGCTTTCTCTTAAATTCTTTTGTATTATTTTACTTCTACAACCCCCTAAATTCTTTTTATTACTTTATTTTATAACAAAATTAGTATTATAAATATACTAGGATTTTTTTATGAGAATTATTCTAACTATACTTACACACACCTCCGTCTAATGGGTGAAGAACATACTGTTTCTATGGATGGAAAACTAACACCTCACGAAACAATGATTGTTCGATTATCTCCTACTGCCTCTCATGGTGGCCATTAAGATGGAACTGTATTTATATATTATATATTTATTATGTTTATGTTTTCTTTATTCTTCTGTATTTTCCATTTATATCATTATTTTATGGTTTCCATTATGGGAAAAATGTGATAATTTCATTTGAGGAAGTGCGGACTACCACCCCCTCAAAATGACATGACTTGTTAATGACTTATGTGGGATGTATAAAGGATGTATTTAATGATATTATATATGATATTATAATGGAATTATAATATACCTATGTATAATTATGTTTTAATTCCATTAAAATACAAAATAGAAATGAAATTAGCGTTCATGCGTACGTGCGGCTTACTGTCTCCATGAACGGTAGATTTCATTATTATCTCCAAATGTTATGTACTGTTATAAATAAATATATATACTGGATATATAATATATATATGATATATAAATCATTTATATAATTCTATAGATAATGTAATTTTGACCACATGGAAAAATTGTAATTATAACAAGTTCATTTTTGACTCAAGTTCCGAACATCGATAAAATATCCAATATGAACTCAAATAATTAACTAATTGTTATAGCAAGGTAATAAGTGATATATAAGGAATAATAAACTTTAAAAATGTTCTTAATAAAGTATAAATTAACTTAACTTTATTATTCAATAAGAACAAGTAACATACAAGACAAGTCGAACTTGAGTTAAGGGGTTTCTTATCTCACTTTTAATTTTGTAAGATTTCCATTGTTCACCACTTATTTATTTCATGTGGTGTATTGTGTACTTAAATTTGATATATATTATCATTATTATATTTATATTCATGCTATTCTATGATTAATTTTATGGTTATTAACTTTTGGTCATACGAATCGATTAATTACAATGTGGTAAGGAGTTTTCATCTCACTTCTTATTTCCGTGAGATTCATGCTATATTGGCCACTATTTCCTTTTGTATGGTGTATGTAATGACCATGATTTTATTATTGGTGTAATATAATTTAATTTATGGGTATTTAAATCTTAATTGTATTATCCTTCTTTCATGGGGTGTATTTATCATAAGTTACCAAATCGGTAAGGGAATTTCAAATTTCAATTTCTACTCACTGGGCTTTACGCACACTTCATTGATTATTTTACTCCAAGATTATGTGTGGAATAAATATTTATTATTTATGTAGTAATTTACACTCACCTTTCTGTGGATATAATTTTGATACACATAATCACTCCGTTGATAAATTCTCAAGTCATTGATATGAACCTGATAAGAGTAATTTTAACTCAATCTCCATTCATTGAGTTAAACATCCAATTCATTGGTGTTGTTTTTACAAGAATATGTGGGAATTTTGTCTGATTTATTTACACTAAATATCCAATCATATTGAGTGTATTTATATTTTTCACACATAATTATGTCATTGATTTATCCCTAACCTAAGGATACAGTCTTTATAATTGATTTCATCTCAACTTACATTCCATTGAGTCTTCTTTGTTGTTATGCACCTATTCACTTTTATATGGTGTATATATTGTCATTTTATAAATTATATCATGAAATCATTTATTCTCATGATATTATAAAGTTTTTATTACCTCAATTATTTTTATTCAAGAGTCTCTCCTTTGGTTAGAAACTCTAACTAAAATATCAATTTTAAATGTTTTAAAGATTTATTCTTCTAAATCTTTCTCATCAATGCCCATGTTTTAAAAATGGTTTTAAGGATTTATTTATATTGAAATTAATGTTTCAAATTAAAATAAATTTTAAAAGTTTTAAAGTGGTATGGGACACTTTGATTCAAAAATATATTTTAAACGACTTCTTAATAAATAGGGAGACTTTTAAATGTTTTCAAGAAAAAGGGGGATATTTCTATCAAATATTTTTGATGATTTTTTTTCATCTATGTCAATATCATTCATTATTCTCAATTGAGGTTAATATAATATAATACAATCTTCAATATTGTATTGAATGAGTTGTGTTTGACTAAGGATGTGTTATTTTTATACCATTCATGGTTTATGGATAAAGTATCGACATTTTGTATGCTAGTTTTAATACGAATGTTTATGTTATGTTTAAACCTTTTCATATGAGGAATGAATTGGACTTATTAAGTGACAAGTGGAGCCCGTTATATCTCCTTGATACATCGGTAGGTCTCATGAGACAAACTAGTGTCTTGGTACAAGGCCTTGACAAAATCTTATTTGTAGTCTTAGCATGAGGCCTTGACTATATGGTTATGATGTTTGGGATTATGAATTACATCATTATGAGATTAGATATTGATATTTATTGTGGTAATTTGACTAGTAGAATACCCATGACTATATTTTATTATTGAATTATTTACTCAGCTCATATTCCTTCCATAAAGTGTTCATGTTTATTATTTTTAAAGGCATGTGTCTTCAATTATTCACCATGACTAATGTTTATGTTATCTTCTACTATATTGCTTACTCTTACTGAGCATTTGAGATCACCCCTTTCTCATGTTTCATTTTCATAGGATGTGAAGAAGTTAGTTTTGAGTGACTTACTGGAATAATCTTGGAAGCTTGGATGTTTTTAATGGAATAAATTAGTGTTGTTTTTGTTTTGAAGTTATAATGTTGAACTTATGTATATATCTTGTTTCCAAGACTACTAAACTGATCGGTCCTTTGGGACATGATTCCTTGTAATCATACCAATGTATTAAAATAATGCACCAGATCTTGGATTCTGGGGTTGGGGCATTACACTCACCTACCTCAAGCCATCATAGAGGTGAATGGAACATTCTACCATAGAGGGCCTCATATGGAGCCTTCTGAAACACTTCTTGAAGGATTTTTTTTAGGAAAACTCAACTAGAGGAATATGATTTTCCCAAAAACCTCTAAAATCATAGATGTAAGATTGAAGAATATCCTATTAAACACTTATGGTTCACTCAGGCTACCCATTAGTGTGAGGGTGATATGATATACTCAAGAGAACCTATGAACCCAGTTCCTTCTACAACCCTTTCCATAACCATGAAGTAAATCGGGAATCTCATTCTGAAATGATAAAACAGGGAACACCATGAAGTTTCACTATCTTATGAATGTAAAGCCTTCCTATCTCATCAATAGAGAAGGTTTTTATGATAGGTTGGAATTGTGAAACCTTGGTCTAATTGTCGATGATCACCCATATCACATCACTACCCCAAGGGGATCTTGGCAATCCTTTTAAAAACTCTATTGTTACATCATTCTATTTCCACTCTAGAATGGATAGAGGATGCAAAAGTATAGTAAGAAATTGATGCTATGACTTAACCTACTTATAGGTGGAGAAATGAGTAATAAAACCATCTATATTTATTTTTAGATCTTTCCACCAATACTGACAATATATATCTATATACATATTGGTAATCCCAGGATAAACTACCCAAAAAAGGCATATGATTCACTCATAATCTCTCCCCTTACATCAGAGGGCACCCATACATGGCTATATAAGAGTAGGGTTTCACTTCCATAAACAACCAAAACTGGAGGTGGGTTCTCACCTATGACACTCTCGCACAAGATGAAGCCCTCAGAATCAGACAACTACTCCATCCATACCCACTCCAGAAGAGAGGATGTCACTGCCAAATCTACTAAGACTAGTTTTCCATGTTGTTCCTAAACCTCAAAGTGAAACTTAGAAAACATAGACATAATTTTCCACTCACTACTGTCCTCCTTGAAGGATTACATATACATCTTCTAGCTCAAGGCATCAGCCACATCTTTACCCTTACCATGTTTATAAGTAAGCTCAACGTCAAATGATTACAGGTATTCTACCCACCTATGTTGTCTTAGATTTAAGTCTCACAATGCAGATATGTATATGATACTTTTATGGTTCGTGTAAAAGAAACACCTCTTGACCAATAAGTACTACCTCTAATAGTGCAGAGTGTGAACCACGACTGTTGGCTTGAGGTCATGCGTAGGGTAATTCTGCTCATGAGGCCTCAGCCGACAGGATCCATATGCGATGACTCGATCACCTTGCATCAAAACTACACCAAGAATAATATCCAAAGCATAAAAATAGACTTTATAAATCCCAAACGACTCTGGAAGAATCCTTATTGTAATTGATTTGAGCCTTCACTTTAACTCTTGAAAGGATTTGTCACGGGATTCAGACCATATGAATTGGACACCCTCTTTAGTCAATGTTCTAAGAGGCATTTATAAGTGGGAATAAGTCCTAGATAAATCTCCTATAATAGATAGCTAGCCCTAAGAAGATGCATATGTCAAAACCATTATTGGGATCCTCTTAGGAAACCACATCACTTACCTTCTCTAAGTCAATAGAAACACCTACCTCTAATATGATTGGTCAATAGAAACAGCCATACATGGTCATTTATGGTGATAAAAGGCACTAAGATGTCCTCTATGAAGACCACTGCAAATTAATCAAGATGAAAGTGGAAAATATGATTCATCAAATCCATGAAGACTGTCGATGTGTTCATCATACCAAAGAACATAACTAGATAATATTACAATCCATACCTACTACAGAATGTTATACATGGAATATTTGATGGTCTCACATGAACCTGGTGGTATCACAACCTCAAATCAAAGTTATAGAAACTAGTTTCTTCTTATAAATAGCCGAAGAGGTTGTCAATACAATGAAATGGATACCTATTCCTTATTTTAAACTGGTTCAGTCAAAAAATATCCATGCACAATTTAAGGTTACCATCCTCCTTATTGGGGAAAAGGATTAGTGAACCACATGGTGATGTGCTGGGTCAGATAAAACCCTTCACCTCAAGACATTCAAGATCGTTTTTGAGTTACTAGATATCTATAGGTTCTATCCTATATGGAGGAATGGACATTGGTGCCACACCTGTAACTAGTTCTATAGTGAACTCAACCTATCTTTTCGGAGGTAATCCAAAGAAATTTTCAAGGAATATATCCCTAAATAGATCTAAAATAGAATGTAATTATATTAACTACATTCCCTAATCATTCATAAAGATGCTTGACAACTGATCTGTCACTCTTCCTATCCCAATATCCTTGGGTCCATCTCAACTTTCCTGGATATCCCATTTCCCTTATGAATATATTTTTTCTCCAAGTGATGTAGAAGATACCTATCAACTATAGCAATCCACCAGGGCTCAATAAGATATTAGTCAATCCGTACAAACAATGACATTGAGTCAGGTCTTCTCAAGGATGAAGAAACTCTAGAAGAAATGATACCCACGTATTTCAAGGGGGAATTCTTAACACTGGAATATTCCTTCTATTGAGACCCCTAATGACATGTCGGGAGACATGATACCATAGAAGTACTTGATTGCAAGGTCCAAAATTGCCACAATCACAACAGATATAAAAAGGTGTGATGAACCTATATCAAAAAGATCATACACTAAAGTAGAGGCTACCAAAATAGTACCTCTAACCACAGATGGACCTGAACTCTTCTCCTTGTTTGTAGGATTCAATTCATAAATATGGCCTAACATGTGGCCCTCGGATACTATCTTACTAGCCTAAGTAGATTCAATCTGTTGATGCTGAAGTTTTGAGGCCCGACTACTTAGGCCATGACCACTACCACCTCGACCTAAGTGAATAGTATAAGACCAAATCCAATCCTAGAATGGATTAATAGATCCCATACCTAATAGAGGTGCTGGTATGTGTCCCCTCTCACTAGGTTATAGAGGAAAATACCAGAAGAAGTGCTAATGGTGACCCATCCTACCACAATATTGGCATTCGATTGGGTTCCTCCTACACTAAGTATTCTTATGTATTGGATTAAAAAACTATTGAAACACAATATAACTATCAGTTCATGTCACCTAGATGACATTTCCGCCATGTGCACCCTCGAAATGGAACTTCTTACTTCCAGAAGAACTATTTCCATGTCATGGAACTGAATCACCCCGACTCACATTTCCAGCCTCTCTAAGATTCCGTTTTGTAATTAGGTCCCGGTTCACTATCTCTATAATGGTATTCAACTAAAATAAATTCACTTATGAGTGTAAAACTTACGCAATCACATCCTAAAAACAAATCAAAGTCGTCACCTCGTCACCATTTAGAGATGGAGAGAAACATTGAATATTAGTGAAGTAAGAAAAGTACCCAATCATGGTCATCATGCCATAATGAAGATTCATAAATTCATTGAAATTATATTCTATCAGAGTATTCAGAAATAAGTTATTTTATAAGTCTATCTATAAGTTTTCCTAGACTATACCCCAATGACACTTAGCCTGAGATATGATGTCCTACCAGTGCTTGGAAGAATCACATAACATGTACGTAGCGAGCTTGACCCTCCACTCTGGAGGCATCTGGAGATAGTCAAATATAGATACCATTGATTCTAACCATGAATCTACAGCATGAGGTCTGCTATCCCCTGTGAATGTGGGAGGATGTTGTTGATGTAAGTCCCAAGTCAGCTCTTCTATAGTCAGGGTAGGTTAGAGAGCACCCTAAAAAAACTACATAAACTGAAGAGTACTATCACGGAACTAAGCATTAGTACCTATAAGAGGATCAAGAGAAAGTTCCTCTGGTAGCACTATAGAAGGTATCATTGGTGTCTTAGGTCCCATCACCTCTTAAGTGTTTTCATTGCTACTTTTTTGGAATACAACATGAGGAATTCATGGTGGAATATATCTTGAAATGGAAATATCACTCCTTAGATATAATTTAAAATATATAGGTAAAGTAGATAAGGAAAGCGATAAGAAAGGGAAGGTACAAGGCCTTCCTAAAATATGACATAAACCTTAGAATTCTCTAGGATCAAGGTATAGGTAAGAAGGAAAAGGTCACAGAAGGATCACAGAGACACGACCAACTACCCAGTGCTAATATTGGGTAATGGTCAAGGTCTCACATTCCTCATATAAAGTTACCATTTTTGTTTAAAGGTGGTATTCATTTTAACCATTTAATATATCTAAATTTACTTTAAAATTTTCAATTATGTGGATCACCATTCCAATTCATAAGGGTCCATACACCTCACAAGTTGAAACTGGAATCTATATAATCCAAACCATAACATATCCCTTCAAGTCGAATTGGAACACTTCTATAATTGTAAAAAAATTAGTATCTACAAGGCCCATAAGAAAGGCACAACCAGAAATCACATGTAGAACATACAATGCATGTTGAAAGTAGATATGGTGTGGCATAATGCATAATAGATGAATTCCTATGGTGCCTAGTATGATGAATTATTTTAATATTCCCTCGTCTCATCGGGATGAAGTAATAGAAATAAACATTTCAATAATAACTATATGATAACACTATAAAACAAATTCATCACCCAAAGTTGAAGTCATATCAGTCGTAAATAACATAATTAATAATTACAATTCACATCCCATGTAATTTGGGTTTCCCCTGTATATGGGTTAGCTAAATCGAAGCACATGATCAATTCCAAATTCATTTATCTCCTAGTATCATGTCTAAACTTCAAAAAGTAATAAAAAAATAAAATATGGCTATAATACCACTTTTTAGTGTCATTCCTAGGATTCCACTTAACGGTACCCCGAGATGGTGGGACATAGAACCTCAAGTGCGCCTCCCCAAACACCAGAGGCTGCTGACTAGAAGTGAAATCCTAGGGTGTGTTCAGGGGAGACTATACCCTAATAGATTAGAGTATACACAACCGAGAATAATAGATAACAAATATCATAATCATAAAAATAAAAAATATAGCAGTGTAAGTAGCACAATAATGATAATAATAAACCATGAAATAAAATTCAATAATAGGCGGAAGCTGAATAACAAAAGTGGATACAAAGATAAGGATGTTCGGGATTCTATACAAAAATTAAAGTTCACAGGAAGTATGCAATTTACCGAATTTTTACACATATTGTTTTTAAATATTATATAGAGTTAATTCAAGACTAGGTGAGGAGACAATGTGCAATTTTGAGGCCTGATGTACCTAGAATAAATGTTTGAATAATATTAAAATATTAAATAGCACACACACACACACACAGTTTTTCTAAAAAAGTGGAATAACTTATAAATGAGTTCTCAGATCAAAAATATAAGGGCACTGTTACATTCAGAGTAGCGAGTTTACCCTAGGCACAACCTAAAATTGGCTTATGTGGGTCATCGGTTAAAAGTAGTTTTTGGAATTGTAATAAATAAAATAAACAGTGAATTTATTTTATTTTATCATTTTGTCGATGCAGGGACATTTCTTTTTTTTATAATCCTTATGAAGGAGTCTAGGTTTAGATGTATAACCCTGGGATTTCTCAAAGGCTCTAGAGAGGAACCTAGAGAAATCTATCGATGGTGAATGATGACAGGATTGCAGATCGTAGATCAACAAACAGTGTTTTTGACAGATCTCGCCAATGGAGATGACGTGATGATCATTCCTCTCTAAGAAACAATCCAACCCCAATGTAGGGAATATTTATTTTATATTATTCTTCCCCCTTTCTTAGAATCAATTATAAACGCGGATCAACCAATGAATAGGTTGACTTGCGATTCGATTGTCCTTGCGGGATGGTTTTTGACCACGGGATTTTTTTAGGGTTTGAATATTGGAATTACTTTGGTTTTTATTGATCATTATTAAGGAATGGATCAAGGATGAAAAAAACAATGGACTGGGTTCATTACTTGGGTTGTTCCTTGTGAATTTTTTCCCCGAACTTCTTTATGTTCTTCTTGTTCTTCATGGTTTATGAACAAAAAATCTTTGTGACTTCATTTTGTAGTGAAAAGATCCGAGATTGAAGATCTAGCATTGGTACAACTCGATGGAGGTGAAACAGTGTTTTTGGAAGTGGATCGAATGATGGAGGGTGAAATTTTTTTGTTATTCATCAGAAAATAATAATGACAATGATCTTGTTTTCCGAGTTGATTCAAGGCCTGAATCTTACCAATTCAGTGATGGTTTGACTTGATGACCTATGATCTGGAGTTTCCTGATGAGGCACAACTGGGATCGGTGGCCGAAGTGGTGGGGAAGACTTCAGAGTATAAATCGTGGTTTCTAGAAAATCCCAACAAATACCGCATGTATTACATAATACATGGTGTGTGGGACCCACTGAGTGGTGACTAGGGTTTCTAGAAGCAGACAAGTTTCACATGGCGTGTGACCCCTATCACACACCATGTGGGCCCTTTCCTGAAACTCGGCATGTATTTTGGAAAATACATGGATATGGGGTGGAGTGCATGGGTTGACTACAGGGTGTGTTCCCCACCACAGATCTTGTCCTAGACCAGTTACATGGGTTATCCCATCTTTTAGTACACAGGTAGGTGGACACTGGTTGACATTATGTACTGGCACATTACTAGAGTACACGGGTGGACCACGAATGGAAGGACCTGACATGTGACTCTTCTATATGGTGTGTACCTATATTCTACATGAAAAGTACTTTTGACATGGGCCATTGCACATGGGAATTACTCGGGGTCAAGCGACACGACATGTGACCCTTCTACATGGAGTAAACCCATCTTCTACATGAAATGTACTTTTGACATGGTCTGTTGTACACATGCATTACCAAAGGTCAAGGGGCACGGTGTGTGCATTTACTACATGTCACGTACTCTCTTCTACGTGGATTGAATCGCTTTTCCACCACATCTTATAAAATATTCATTAGGGTTTGTGCCCTTGATTATTTCCTTAAAGGTTGGTGGTTATCATTTCCTAATCAAAGGAGTATGATCCCTTCAGCAGAAATTTTTGGATAGAGTCATAAGAATCCCCTCTAAGAGGCATGGAGAAGGATCCTCTATTCATTATTCATTCCCCAGGTAGAGTCCTTGTTATTGACATGACCAAATTTATCAAGCATCGATTCTATACTTAGCAGGTTAATCCAAATGGAGTGGTTGGTGTCACCCCATGGACCTGGTTGTTATCCTCATATGTGGTATCGTATCTCTCTTTAGATCTATCAATGTATCTATCTCATGATGGTTCCTAATGAAAATTACTTCTCAGACGAATGTCATCAGTGCTATTAGACTCAGGAGTGTATTATCTTGGATGAGTGCTTCATGGAATCTTCGAACTGAATTCCTAGTGTTGCAATGCAGTAGTTGTTACTTACCTCTAGACTGCATGTATTGGTTTGAGTATATCTCTAAATTCTTGTCACATGTCTTGTAGACATATACTGTATAGATATGATAGTATCTTCCTTTGTGTATTTCTTTATGGTTTTGGGGTTTCCTACTAAGTATTGTTATACTCACCTTTTCACAGGATTTTCCCGCACAAGTCATGTCTTGTGTAGACAAGTGACCTTTTGACAGAGTCTAGGGAGGACTAGGAATATATAGATATTTTTGAGTTTTGGGTAGGTTGAGGTGTTCCTACAGCTTTGAGTAACTGTCCCATTACCTATTTTTTATAGTTTGGACTTTATAGTTTATAGACTCTTTCTTTTTGTAGGCTTATATTCTAGCCCAGTTTAATTTAATGCACTTTAATTCCTATCATACTCTGTTGGTTGGGATATATTTGTATGAATGTATTTGGTTCTTAGTGGTTTTACATTTCATAATTTCATGTGCTTGGAGATGTGTGCATGTGTACATGTACATAGGCAATTCCTCCCATGTTAGTGATATACCTACTCAGTGCTAGTCACCAGCCCCTGCCTATTGGAGGAAGGATTGGGGAGTCACGGTATGACCCCCACTGGGATGGGTCATGATAGAGTGGTATCAAAGGTGGTCAGTTCTACCTTAGGACCAAGAGTCTATGAGATTCGTTTTGGGAAACAATTTTAAGTGTTTCGAGTTCATCTTTCATGATAGAGACTATAATGTTGGTGTGAGCAGCCAGCGTATCCATACACTAGGACTCTAATAACCTACATTTCAACTCGGTACATTAGAACACTGGTTGCAGGGAAAATAATGGTATATGAATCATATAATAATGGTTTGTGGTTACATTTCCTTCTTGAGTCATCTCTCCAGATATACTCACTAACCGTGGTAAATTTTGTTTTCTTATAGGATTCCCCCAATATTCATACCATCTAGGATTCAATAACTCTATCATGAGGATGACCCCTTCAGTGATAAGGATTCAATATAGGGAATAGTTCCCCAGATGCCACCCCCAAGTGGTGCATTAGCTATACCTCCACCTGTGGAGCAACATGTGGTACCCGCAGTACCAGTTGATGAGGAGAGCCAGTTGAGTGCACTCCACAAGTTTCAGAGACAGATACCCCTCAAGTTCCAAGGTGATCCTCACCCTTAAGTAGCTGGGGACTAGATTGAGGTGGTGACCTGAGTTTTTTATCTAATCAGGACAACAACAAATCAGATGGTAGTCCTAGAAGAGACCCTTCTACATAGCTCAGTATGAAAATGGTGGTGTTTGGAAATCCAGACTCATGATGAGGCGAATATTTTATGGAAAGAGTTCAAGTGTCTATTTAGAGAAGAGTTCTCACCAGTTATGTTGAGAGCTATGCGTTTTCAAGAGCCTCTTCTGCTCTAGCAGGGTAGCTTGATGGTGGGTGATTATTCATAGAGGTTGACCAACCTTTCCAAGTACTCAATAGATATTGTTAGAGATCATCACTTCATGGTTCAGACCATATAGTGAGTTCTTCATAGAGAAATCGATGCCAACTTTATCCCTATATGCATTCTGACTTATGTTGGAGTGCTCAAGTGAGCTTTGGTGGTCGAAAGCTTCTTGGATGATCAGGTACATCAAGTAGTAGTCAAAAGTGGATGAGTAGGTGTAGAGACCTTAGCATTAGAGATTTGATGTTAGTCTTAGGTATCTGGATGTGGGAGTTGTTTCAAGAGGAAATCATAGGATAGAGTATCTGTAGTTCAGGGCTCACAGGGTGGGTCCAGTCAGCCTAGAGATAGGTAGTGATATTCGTGTGATAGTAGGGGACATCTCAGTCGATATTATCGTACCCATCATGTTGCTGACAAAGAGATAGCGGATGGACCACTGAGGTAGAGACAATGATAGGATCAGGTGGATCCATAAGGTGGTGTACATGGAAGAGGAGTTGATATAGTAGTAGTAGGTGGTCGGTGTTTTGAATTATTACCACCACCACCCCCCCAGAGGTTCACACTAGGTTTAAGGATCTAGGGGACAGGGGTGGGGGTAACTAAATATAGTTGAGGCATAAGAACTAGGGGCTCTGAGAATGATTTGAGGTATGATCTATATATTTTTACTTTATATGTATTAATGATAGACACAGGTGCTAGTCATTATTTTCTCACCACATATCTTGTTCGAGACCTAGAGATTCTGGTTGAATCATTGACTCAAGAATTATGCTTAGAGATACCCCCAAGTGAAGACTCAGTGACCACACATCTATGCCGATAATGTGAACTGACCCTTGGAGCCAAGAGTTTCAGTTGGAACCTCTAGGTGGTAGCATTGAGACCTTATGATGTCATTCTTGGTATGGATTGGTTATCCACAATCCATGCCCAGATTGACTATTTTAGGCGAAGGATGTGGTGTGTCCACAGTGATTGAATGTGGTTTTACTTTTTTGGTGATAAGAAAACCCAGACAGTGCAGAATGGACTCATGTATAGGAGGGTGCATCCGATTACTCATGAGTTGGATTTCCAGACCCTTGGTGCAATGTCTATTTTGAGTTTCCAGTTCCCAGTAGTAGTGGTAGAGTACGAGGACGTATTTCTTTAAGATGTTACAAGATTACCTCCCCATTGGGATATAGAATTCTGCATTGACATACACCTCGAGACAACACCAATATCTACACCAGAATATCGGATGTCTCCCACATAGCATTGTGAGCTAAGGGTGAAGTTGGAGGACTTTCAAAGGAAGGGATTCATGAGAACCAGTGTATCACCCCGGGCAGCCCCAGTTTGTTTTTTCCAAAAAGGCCTATGGGAGCTTGAGGATGTGGGTGGACTACCAATATTTGAACCAGGTGTCTGTGAAGAACAATCATCCACTACAGAGGATCAATGAACTCTTCGATAAATTGGGAGGGGTGTGATGGTTATCTAAGGTTTAAATTCAATCAAGTTATCACCAGTTGTGAGTATGGGATGAGGATATACTGAAGACGCCTTTCATATGCCCTATATAGTCATTATGAGTACTTAGTGATGCCCTTTGGCATGAAGAACACCCTGAAATTTTTCATGGGACCCATGAACTGGATCTTCCAGCCTTACTTAGGAAAATTCATGGTATTATTAATCAATGATATCCTTGTGTACTTGGCATCGGAGGAGGAGCACGCAAGACACCTAAGGATGGTTCTAGACATACTCTGAGAGCACCATCTTTATGGGAAACTCTCAAAGTGCTAGTACTAGATTATATTGGTCCAGTTTATGGGACATGTTATCCCAGATGATGGAGTGGTAGTGGACTTGTCTAAGGTGGAGGTAGTGTTAGCATGGGAACCACCTAGGAACGGGATGGAGGTACGGAGCTTCATTGGGCTAGCAGGATATTATCGTAGATTCATACCTAATTTCTCTAGGATATTAGCATCTATGAGAGATTTGAATCGAATGGGGCAGCCTTTTTTTAGATATAGAAGTGATAGTATTATTTTCAGCAGTTGAGGTAGAGTTTTACGAGCACTCCAATCTTGGGACTTTTGGAGGAGGGTGTCGAGTATGTAGTGTTTTTCAATTCATTAGGGACCGGAATTGGTTGTGTCATGATACAAAGTAAATTGGTGATTTCTTATAGTTCATTCCAGTTGGGAAAACATGAGGAGAACAATGTGACTCATGATCTTGAGTTGGCATCAGTAGTATTCCCATTAAATATGTCGAGACACTACCTGAAGGGTGAGCGGTTTATTGTATACTCTAATCACAAGAGTCTCAAGTGTATCTTCTATCAAAAGGATCTGAATTTGAGATAGAGTCAATGGATAGAGTTCCTCTAGGACTATGACTTTGAGATTATCTATACTCCTAGAAAGGGTAATGCAGTGGAAAATGCTCTCAGTAGGATATCTAGTTCACAATTGTTGAATGAGGCATTAGAGTAGTTGTCCTCATTACAGTTATACTTTGTGGATGGATATGGAGTAGCTTACCCTCTAGTCAATGGTTTCCACACCTTCACTCTTATAGTGATTCAGGGAGGCCTTGCTTGGGGATACCAAATTCAAGACCTTACATGCTGAGATGTCAGTAGGACATGCGCCTGATGGATATTCACAAGGAGGGGAGCACATCATCCTTTTCAAAGGAAGAATATTTTTACCAGTGGTATTGTGGGAGGAGGTTCTACTAGAGTTTCATATGTCCCCTTTGGTAGTACATCCTGGAGTGGAGAAGATCTACTAGGACCTCCGATGTTAGTTTTGGTGGGTAGGAATGGAGAATGTAGTGACAGAGTTTGTTTCTTAATGCCTTGCGTGCTAGCAGGTGAACGTTGAGAACTGAGTTCTAGTGGGTTTATCTCAAACCCTTAAAGTGACAGAATATAAGTGGGATGAGATATCAATGGACTTCGTGATGGGTTTACCACATAAATCTATGGAAAATGATTCCATCGAGGTGATCATTGACTGACTCACCAAGTCGACCCACTTCCTAGCTATCTAGGAGTAGAGTTCAGTAGATATTTTGGGATGCCTATATCTACAGAAGATAGTTATACTCCATGGATTCTCACCAACGATAGTTTATGATTGTGATGATAACTTTATATCCCATTTTTGGATGGAATTATCTGAGGTGTTTGGGATTCAGTTATTCTTGAGCATGACATTTCACCCTAAACTGATGGCCAGACGGTGCAGACCATTCAGGTCCTGGAGGAGATGTTGCGGGCTTACATGTTGGGATTCAGCAGTATTTGGTAGGATCACCTAACTATGGTGGATTTCACATAAAATAATAGCTACCATTCCACCATTGGTATGACACTATTCAAGTCTTTGTATGGAAGACCTTTCCAATCACCCCTTTACTGGACTGACCCATGAGAGTCAGCACTCATGGACCTAGAGTTGTTGAAAGCTTCTACTAAGAAGGTGTAGATCATACAGGAGTGGATGAAGACTACATAGATCTATCTGAAATCTTATGTTGATAGGTAGTAGAGGCATTTGGATTTCAATGAAAGATACCATGTGTTCCTTCAAGTTTCATCTAGACAAGGATTGTAGAGATTTAGTCAGGGTAACAAGTTATCTCTGAAGATTATCAGACATTTTTAGATACTTCATAGATTTGGCGAGGTGGTGTACCGCTTAGCTCTACCCTCATAGTTAAATTGGGTACATGAAATCTTCAATGTTTTTCATCTGAGGAGGTACGTGCATGATCAATCACACGTCATAGACTGGGGTGAGCTAGACATTGATAATGGAGAGACTTTTTTTGTAGTACCCAGTGAAGATCAAGGATATGTAGTAGAGTATCCTTCATGGGTGAATGATACCTTTAGTAAATTTTTGATGGTATCACAAGAATATCCAAGGGAGCACATTAGAGTGGGAGGCTCAGATTCATTCACAATACCCACATCTTTTTGAGTAGGATTTTTTTGGCTTTTCCGACACGTAAATCCTTAAGTTGGGGAGAATCTAATGTCCAATATTTTTTCATTTATTATTTTTAAATATTATATAGAGTTAATTTGGGACTAGGAACTGATATGGAATGCAATTCCAAGGGCCAGTGTGCCTGAAATAAATGTTTGAATAATATTAAAATATTGAATAGCACTCACACACAGTTTTCCTTAAAAAGTGGAATAACTACTAAATAGGTACTCAGATCAAAAATCCCAGGTCACTATTGCATTCAGAGCAATTATTTTACCCTAGGCATGACCTAACATTGGCCGACATGGGTTAGCTATGAAAATTAGTTTTAGCGTTTTAAAAAATAAAATAAATGGTAAGTTTATTTAACTTTATTATTTTGCTGATGCAATGACGTTTCCTATTTTTATAATCCTTAGTCATAAGTCTAGGTTTATACGGATAACCCTTTGATTTATTTGAGGCTCTTAATAGAAACCTGGATAACTCTCTCGACGATGAACAATGACGGGACTGAAAATCGTAGATCGACGGATGTAGTTTTTGATGGATCTCACCAATTGTGGTGATGTGATGATCAATCCTCTTTAGAAAACAATACAACCCCAAGGTAGAGTGTTGTTATTTCAAATTATTCTTTCCCCATTATTATAATTAATGATGAATGTGTATCAACCAATGAATAGGTTGACCAGTAGTTTGATCATTCTTGTGGGATTTTTTTCAGTGTTCGATTGTTGGAATTTCTTTGGTTTTTCTTGATCATTTTTATGAAATGGATCGAGTTCAGAATAAAATACAACCAATGTTCATTCCTTGGGTTGTTCCTTGTGAATTTCTCCACTAAAATTCTTCACATTCTTCATGTTCTTTACATTCTTCATGACTTACAAACAAATGATCATTACACCTTCATTTCATGGTGCAACGATCCAAGATTGAAGATACGAGATTGATATGACTCGAAAGAGGTGCAACAGTGGTTGCAACAATAGATCGAATGATGGTGGGTGTTGATTTCTCATTTTTTTCAAAAATTAATAATGATGATGATCTTGTTTTCCAAGTTGATTCAAGTCCAGAATATTACCAATTTAGTGATGGCATGACCGGACTACCTTAGATCTGGAGTTTCCCGATGAGGTGTAGCCAGGATCGATAGTTGGAGTGATGGGGAAGATGACTAGATCACGATTAATGGTTTCAGAAAAATCCCAATGAACACGGAATGTATTTCAGAATACATGGAATGTGGGCCCCACTAAGTGGAATCTACGGTTTTGGGAAGCTGTCAAGTGTCACACGGTGTATGGCCCCTATCACACAGCTTTTGGGACCTTCAATGATACATGGCGTGTATTTTAGGAAATAAATATGCATAGGGTGGAGTACAGGGGTTTCCTACAGAGTGTGTGTCCCACCACACGGCTCGGCCTAGACTAGGTACATGGGTTATCCCATGTACTGGTCCACAAGTAGGTGTACATGGGTTGACATCGTGTACTGGAACACGACCAGAGTATATGGGGGGACCCCGTATGGGAGGACACGACATGTGACTCCTCTACAAGGTGTGTACCCATCTTCTACATGACATGTACTTTTGACATGGGCCATTTCACATGGGTAGTAACTGAGGTCAAGGGACACGATGTGTGACCCTTTTATATGGTGTATACCCATGTTCTACAAGACATGTACTTTTGACATGGGCTGTTGTACACAGGTAGTACTTAGGGTCAAGTGACACGGCGTGTGACCTTACTACACATTGCTTAGTCTCTCATACAAGGATTGAATATCTTCTCCAACATATATTCGACAAGATTTGTTAGGTTTTTTTCCCTTGATCATTTCCCTAAAGGTTGGTGGGTATCGTTTCCTAATCATAAGAGTATGATCCCTTCATCAGGAATTTCTGGATAGAGTCATTGGAATCCCCTTTGAGAGGCATGGAGTAGGATCCTCTATTCATTCTTCATACCCTAGGTAGATTCCTTGGTATTGACATGACCAAATTCACTAGATGTTGATCCTCTACTTAGTAGGTTAATCTATATAGAGTTGTTGGTATCACCCCATAGCCCTGGTTGTGATCCTCATCTGTTGTATCATATCTCTCTTCAAATCTACCAATATATATCTCTAATGATGGTTCATGACTAACAGTACCTCTTGGGAGGACGTCATTAGTGCTATCAGATTTAGGTTTGTGTTCTCCTGGATGAGTTCTTCATGGAATCTTCAAACTGAATCCCTATTTATTTTATACGATAGTTGTGAATTGCCTCTAGACTATATGTATTGGTTTTAGTATATCTGTATATTCTTTTTATATGTGTTTTAGACATATACTATGTAGAGAAAATTTTCCATTGTGTATTTATTTTTGGTTTTAGGGTGTCCTACTAAGTATTTTTATACTCACCCTTGCGAGATATTTTCCCGCACGTGTCGTGTCTTGTGTAGACTAACGACCTTTTGACGGATTCTAGGGAAGACTAGGACCGGAAATAGCATTGTGAGTTTTAGACAGCCTGAGGTGTTCCTATGACTTCAAGAAGCAGTCCCAGTACCTATTTTTTATAGTTTGGACTTTTTAGTTTACATAATCTTTCTTTTGGTGGGATTTTATTCCATCCCAGTTTACTTTACTACACTTTACTTCTTGTCGTACTCTATTGGTTTTGATATAGTGGTATGCATGCATTTAGTTATTAGTGGTTTTAAATTTCAGTATTTTGTGGTCTTGGAGATGTGTGCATTCATACAAGTATATAGGAAACTCCTCCCATGTTAGTGATATGTCTACTCGATAATAGTCACCAGCCCCTGGGCTATTAGTGGTAGGCTTGGGGAGTCGCGACAGAGGCCCCACTTAGATGGTTCATGACAAATTAGAGGATACCGACATATACTACATGCTGAAAAGTATAAAAAAGGAAAAAATTCTACTAAAAGTGTCTCGAGCATATTCTTGGTCCTCTACCCCATGCTCCATCCTAACCACTAAATCAATCAAGCATCATAAGCCACACACTTCCCTTTATCCATACCTTCAATCATAAAATATTCTTGGGTACCAAGGGAAATCCCATCTTGGTGTGAGATATAATTCTAGTATGCCTCCACCCATAGTGTCTAGGATGATCCATCTCATGCAATAAGTAATGATCAGTGTTCCATAATAATAATAAATGCATGGAGAATAATAAGTAAATAATAACACCTCGGTCTGGGTTTCAAAAGGAAACCTATCCAATACCACCTACTTCGGTCTAAGTCGGATGTATGAAAAGAGTTACTTATGCAAGTCATAAAAGTATATAAGGGCCATTAAAAATAAGAAACTAAGGAAGGAATACCCCAAAGCTTGTGCTTTGGATTGGGATCTCATTTTCATGTCATCATAAAATTTTCTCCAATACGAATACAAAATGACACATATAACACAAGAAATCAGTCTGTCAAATCCATGGGTGGAGTCCCAATCCTATCCAAGGTGATCTAAATAGAATCCTAGGGGACACTACACGTTTCTCTAATAGAATTTATTCGACCGAGTCCATCCAAGGCAATCCATATAGGCGTCCCTTGTATCAATCATGTCATGGTGACTTTGAGTCCATACAAAGTATATATTATATGGGACCAGGTATCACCTAAGGTATGGCATATCCATATTTCCCATTGTTTATTCCTCAGTTTCTCCCCTAGGAAACTAGTCTCACTCATGAGAATAATAAAACCTCCTGAATATCCTATTTTGGGAAATCCCAAGTATTGGTTTTAGCGCATCAGGTAGATCCAACCGAATACAGCGAGTCCATCCACGACATCCTTAAATCGGGACCCATGTTCTCTCCTGGCCTATAGAAAGTGAGCCATATCAACCAAGGCACATCACAAGTAAGGCATACATATATGTGTAATCACATGCCATCAAATAAAAATTTCAATACCAAATTCTCACTAAGTTAACCCAATTATACAGTTAAATCCAACGACTATGGATTAATTGTATGGAAAAGGAATAAGGCATTAAACATGAGAAAGGCATGGGAATGAGGCATAATCAATAAGGCATATCATATTTACATTCACATTTAATCAATGGCATCTCAATATTACAAGCTAACAATCTTACCCAAACCTATCATTCAATTCAAGCCAATCAACTATGGAAAAAGTAATAAGATCAAGTAGAGGGACATTGTATGATGTAAATGGAAAGATAATTCATAAGGTAATAAGCAAAGGAATCTAACCAATTTACCACAATTCAATCATGGGTTTAATTCTTTTAATCAAGGTGTAACTCAAAAGGTGGCTAGAAACTCAAAACATGAGAAAAATAGGCTATAGAAATAGAGAACACCCAAATGGGTGGCTAATAATGAGGTGAATGAGAAATGATGGATTCTTCCACAGGGTAGGGTTCCAATACACATGTGGAACCCATAAATTCAATTTATTGGCCATTTTTAGGCATCACTGGAGGATTTTGGAAAATGGAACCATGACACATTATTTAAATTGCGATGAAACGAATGGAAAAGACTTAAACCACCTACCTCGATGTAGTAGCACTATAATCATATATTATTGATACTTGAATTTACGTAGAAAGGAATTAATCAAAGGATTCATCCAATGACATGAAATTAGGGAAAAATCGTTTCATATAATTATAGAAACATGTGGAAGAGGAACCTTGAAATATATGGAAGATGAAGTAAGAGATTACTGAGGGATTTCTGTTGCTTCTAACAGTGAAGGATTTGGTTCATGGATGAAAGAGGTAAGAAAAACACTATAGAGAGGGGAGATAGAGCTCCACACACTAAGGAAGAGAATAGAACCTCTGGAGTAAGGAAATGGAAGAATAAATAATTTTTTAAATCATTAAAAATGTTATAATATTAATTTCACCCAAGAAACATAGGTGCACAGTTTGGCTGCATGGTTGGCCAAATTGTGCACTAACCATATGCCAGTTGTTTCCTAAAAGGGGAACTTCACATGGTTAGACCCACAATTTTTCTAACCATGAAAAAACCATGTGAGATCCACTTTCCAAACCCCTCTACTACACCACACGATCGTGTACCATGGTGCGTACGATTTCAAACAAACTATGCGACCCCTTGCACTCCACCTTCTGTAACCGCGTGGTTTAAGAAAACTATGCGGGTTGGACTACAAGATTTATCCAAACTGTGTGGCCCAATATTTCCTTTCCATTTCAGTTATTTGGAATCCAAACAAGCCCCAGACACAACCTAGATATCCTTGATCCTTTTAGGAATCATCTTTAGGGCCACTTAAAGGAATTAGAACAAAAAAATTATAGTCTGTACCTTGGAGAAAAATTTAGGATGTTATGAAAAAACATGTTGAGTAATTTTGATATGTTATAACCATTTATGTATGATGTCTTGGCACAAGGCCTTGATGGTAAGTTTAAGATGTTCTAAATTATGAATTACAACATTATTAAATATTTTATTGATGTCCACATGATTATAAAAATAGTTATTTTATCCATGATTAAGTTTCACGATCATGTGATTGTTTATATGGTATTATTTGATCATTATTTATTAATGTTATATTATTCATGCCTTGTTTATTTTATTCTATATTTCATTATTAGAATTCACTTATTGAGAATCTGAGCTCAGACTTTTATTTATTTTCCTTTACACAGGATGCAAGGTAGTGTAATATGATTGATATATAAGGATATTCTAGAGGGATTAATAATGTTCTTATAGAAAATACTATGTTGTATATTATGTTTTCAATACTAATATTAGATTAAAGCACTTATCTAGTTTTCCAAGACTAATAAACTATTGGATCTCTTGGGATGTGATTTCTTATATCTAGTGACAGTGTAATAAAGTAACCAGTATCTCTGGGATATTAAGGCCGAGGTTTTTACTCACAAGGTCAAACACCTAAATGGTCCTTACCTCCAATAAATTACCTAAAACATAGAACCCTCAGTGCCTCATATCCCAAAATATCATCACCCAAGGTTATATTCACATAAAACCCCAAGGAATAACCACACATTTTCTATATACTTGATTTCAACCTCCATGCGTCAGTCACAAATGTGAGCCTCAACCTATGATTTACACCTCTAAGTCTCTCATGAACCCTAGGCTAACCCCTCTTAAGAGCTACCTTTTATTATCATGAATCTTTAACTCACTAAACAATAATCCATATATCAAGTTCTCTAGGTCCTCTAACTTAGGCCATAAACCAAGGTCTCACTTGTGGTTAAACTCGTGATAAACATCTCATGTTCTCGTTTGTAACCCATATGGAACCTCATGTTCCAACACCCTCCCAAGGGTATCATCTATGCAGAAACATCACATGCCAACCCAAAATCCTACCAAGGAATCGATTCTCACTGAGAGTACCCATATGGAACTGCTTCCTCAAGAACCAATACCTTGGGCTGATCCCCCATGGAATCATCTAAGTCAATCCATGTCAAGGAACCATGGTTACCCATTTTGGATTAGTAGAGTTTCATTCCAATATATGAAAAAAAAATACCATTTTTTTTGTTAATAACACTTTAAATAGAAGATCCTGAACAATACTCATTTCCAAGGGGTTCATCTCTATGGTCTTAAATTCCCTTACTGACCCCTCAGGGTCTCAAATAATCCTTTTCTTGTAAAGACCCCAACCCCATTATCCTAGACCCAGTAGTTAATTTATTATATTTGAAGAAGATACAAGAGATCACATATTAAAGGATTGAATAGTTTATTAGTATTAAAGAATTTGATATATACCTAATTCCCATTTTTACATTGGAAATAAAACATAGAACATAGTCAAAGTAAATATTTTACATCCTTGAAATCATTCAAAGATTCCTTATTCATATCCTAGGGAAAAGAAACAAAATATGGGTGAGCTCAGATGCTTAAATTATCGGTAAGTGTTATGTACAGTGGAATCTATCATGAACCAGTGAGGCATAATCAATATGGAAAGGTAAATAATTGAAAACACAACCTATTTAATCAATATATTGGGAATGATGAATAATATGGAAGGAATAAATGGTGATCAAATGATTCCATATAAATAGTCACATAAGCTTTAAAATTATCTATGTATGTCATAACTATTCAAATAATCACATAAACATAAATAAATTGTTTCCTAATAATGGAATTCATAATGTGGGACAACTTAACCTTACCGTTAAGGCCTTATTCCAAGACAACATATATAAAAAGGTAAGACATGCACCAAATACCCAAACTAGTTTGTCTCGTGAGACCTAATGATGCATCAAGGGAATATAATAGGCCCTATCCATCACTTTTTAAGTCCAATAAATTCACCATATGAATAAATAATATATATTAATCAACATTTCTTAATAATCAAAAACATTATATATAAGAATAACTAGAAAACAAAATGTCAATAATTTCCACAATTAAACTAATCATAAACTATCCATAGTAAGAATAAGGATGGTATCATTACAATATATCCTTGGTGGAGAATAACTAAAATAAATGGTTATTGTTGTTGATGAATAGAAATTCCATAAAAATATCATTAAAAATATTCTTGAGGAAAATAACATTTTCACTTTGAAAATTAATTTCCAAAACTAAAAATTCACAAAATATTCCAAAAACATATTTGAAAATAACCATTGAAAATTTTAAATGAAGCTTTAAATAATCTATTGTCCATGAAAACATGAATTTTTTTCATGCTGAGTTCATTAAATCAAAGATTAATTTACCATTTTTGGTAAAAAAAAGTAAAAAAATTAATTGATTTAGAAAACAACAAGATGATTCATTTGAAACATTTTTAAAGAAATACAAACAAGGATAAAAATTACTTTAAAAAATATTAAAATTTTAAAAATATTCTTGGAAAACATTATAATGAAAATATGGAAATGGAATAAAAATAATCCCGATTGAACAAAGTCACTTTTCCTTAAAAAAAATATTTCAGTGTCTTGAGTATTTAAAAGAGTAAAATGAAATGAAAACTTTTAATTTATAGAAAATAACAAAAGAATAATTAAAATTAAAGGGTTTTATATAGAAAGATAAAATAATTCTCCCAATATAGTCTTATCTATAAATAATCATGAATAATTATGATATTAACTCATAAACCCTTACCGCTTTGGTAACTATTGAATCGTAATTCCCATGAAGGAATAACTTCACATGACACTTAAAATATCATTAACATAAGTAGATTCATGGTATAACATTCCATAGGGGTATTATATACACCTCATAAAAGAAGATATATGCATAGCATAAATTTATGTCCCCAAGAATGATAATTTGAGACGAATATCCCTTATGAAGAACATATCGTTGAATTAAGAATTAATCAGTGGAGAGATTATGTGTAAAAAATGTAAATATACAAAAAAAACAAGTTTAAATATATAATTAAATACTTTATGGATCAATTCACACATAATAATGAAATAACATATTCCTCGAATTAGAAGTACCTCCCATTTATTGAAAATTGAGTTAAGAAACCCCTTACCACTTTGCGTCACCTCCCTTTGATTGATCTTGAGTGCTCTGTAGGAGAGGTTTATGATCTCACTAATAGATGGGAGATGTGAGAATGGATGTTTATAAAATTATTAGGGAAAATATTTTTTAGAAAATCCAAATTTTATTTGTGTAAAATATATTGAAGTGAGTCACTTTTTATAGGCAAAAATCAATGGTGTTTTCACAAATTTTCAATCTTTAAGGGTCATAAAGGTAATTATAAAAATGAAAAGTGGAATAAATAAGGACAGGGAATGATATTATAGAAAATTTAATATCATTATGAGTGATAATAATTTTTTTTATAATTTTCTAATTATTAAAAATAAATTTTAAACATAAAATACTAATTAAGGTATTTTTCATCACTATTCACAATACTTGACTTTATAAACATCATGAGAACTAACAATTCTGAATTTTATATTTTAGATAAATATTTATCTTTACTAAATATATATATAATTTTTGGGATACTCATACTCATCTAAATTATATTTAATATTTTTAAAAATATTTATTTAATTTATATACTATTTTGAAATATGTCGCACTATTGTGGAGTAAGTTTTTTTGAAAATTAAAATAATTTAAAAAATTTAAAAAATATATATTTACATAGTTTTTTTATTAAAAATAATTTTTTTCATTTATATTCATACGTAATGAATATACATTCTCATTCATACCATGAAAATATATTTAATATGTTATTTTGACTTTTCACATCTTTCTCGAGAATTACACAAAAATTTGGATAAGATTCTTGATATATAACTCAATATTTAGAAAATATAAATAATAATCATAATTTATACATGTTATTTAATAAAAAATTCATGAAAATAATTTTTACTTCTCAATTATTATCATTAGGACAATAATTTTTACTTTTTCGATGATGCACAAGCACTACGTCGACACTAAATTGATTTTCATATTTATCGTGAAATAAATAATAATTTATAAGTTTTTCATTATTTTTCAATGATATTTTTAGTATATTATCATACATGAGTTGTTAAAAAAATTTATAAATTTATATATCATATTTATGTTATGATAATATCATAAAATATATTATATCTCATAAAAACTATATTTTTTCACTATTCACCAAAATTTGACTTTAAACACTCCAAAAAATGGATTTCAAATATTAATTTTAAAAATTTAATTAAAATTAATTTAGATACATAAAATTCCTTCAATACCATAACTTATCCAAAAATAAATAAATTTAACACATTTAAATATATACAATTTGGTTTTTTACCAGCTTGTATAAGCATTGCATCAACGATGTGTAAGCATTCTAGTTGATTATATCATTTCTAAAAATTAAAAATAAATTAATATCATAAATAAAATATGTAAAAGATAAATATAATTTTTTATCAATAATAACTTATTTTAATCCTTGTGGTAAAATATTAAAGTTTATTAAAACAAAGAGAGTGATATTTTGTTTTTATACTTCACTTAAATAATATTTATGTCATTATTAATGAAAAATGGTTCCAAGATGACATAATTTATAGAATTAAATGATTATATGTGAAATAATATTATCCAATAGTATTTGAAAAACTTTTTGGGTGATTTTACGGTCTTACCCTAGAGTTTTAACACAGTTTTATCCATTTTACCCTTATTGAGGTGATAAATTTTACCACAGTTACTATTCATAATGAAAAAAATAGAAGGGGTATATTTAATAAATTTCAACAACTTAATTAAAAATATGGAATCCATTTTTTAAGATTCAATTTCTATAATTTTTAAAAATTAATTTAAGATAAAAAAGTAAAATATAACAAAAAAAACAGTATTTAGAAGAATACATTTTAATCCTAAAAATGAACTTATTCCAAAATAAGGTATAATGATGAATCATATGAAATTAATTAGATTATTTAGTATTAAATGAGTCATTTTTTACTTTAACATCAATTTATTTTCTTAAAATACTTTATATGATGAATATAAATGATAGTTTTACAAAATTGTTATTTTTCACTGTTCTATGAGAAATAAATCTTCTCAGAAAAATAAAAAAATCTCACCCTAAGATAATTTTGATATGATGAATTAAAAAATTATATTATTTTAGTCAAATAAAATTTATAAAGGTTCCATAAATTAATTATAATATTCAGTTACGAAAATTTATAAATTTTGTTTTGAAGAAAACATATTTGTTTGAATAAGAAAATGACTTTCCATAATATGGTTAATCCTATTTATACCCTCCAATTCAATGGATAGGTGATTACTATAACATAATAATATTTTAATAGTATATCACGGTTCGTTTAAACTCAGTGTTTCATGTAACAAAATATATCAAATAAATTAAATTTATTAAAAGAGAATTATATTTTTAAAATATTGGGGTGTTATATTATGCACCATTAAATAACTTTTTCCCTAGAAATTTTATCTCTATCATCAAAGGTTAAATATTTTAAAATAAATTTGTTGAAATACCTCATTGAACTAAGGTATAATAAAACTTATTTTCAAAAGAGAAAGTGGGAATAATAAAGGTTACCTCAAATATCAGGTATTTTGGTTTCCAGATAAAGAGACCATTGGTGGGTAGTAAAGATATTGAAATGGAAGAGAAGTCTAACATACAATGACTAATATAGAGTAATAGGGAATATGGTCATGATAAATTTAATGATCATATAATGATAAATTAGTGAGGGGTGAAAATACAATTAACTCATTAGAAATAAAGGTAAAAGAATAATATTTTTATTTCAAGATAATTTTCATAGAGTTAAAGAATTACTTTACTATCCAATACATGAATACAAATAAATATACTTACTTTTAAATTAGAATTACATACTTGAAATCAATTTCCACTATAATCTCATCATTTGCTCCCAAAAATGAGTATTCAAGATGAATTTTTCATTCATGAAGCACTAAAATCAACTTATAATGGATCACATAATCCAAAAAAATAATAACAACTTATTCATTCTATATTTTCTAAAACCAAAATGGTTATAATAATGTAATATAATACCCAAAATGAATAAACCTTCATTTGAAAAAATAATATATTAATCTCTATAATTCAATAATAAAACCAAAGGTTGAAAATAAATTATTCCATAAATAAAAAACACCATATCCAAAATAACCTCAACATTAAAGAAAATTTTAACCTCAAAGGTTATCTTATACCCTTCATCTTATACATCCAAAAAAATAACATTATTCACAAATAATCATTTATATTAAACCTAATGGTTATATATACAACAACCTAATAAAATATATCTTGAAATATCATTAATCACCTAAAAATAACCAAAATACAAAAATATTTGATCCTAAAACATAATTACCAAAATCAACTTAATATTTATATAATAAATAATTTAAGTAAAAAACTGTCTTATTAACCAGGACATAACATAGGCCACTAGTAGGAATTCCACCCTTTTTTCCCCTCAATTGTGGGTTCGATCCCTGAGGCGTTGTTGGAATTGTCAAGTTGTAATTTAGCCTACATGTTGTCTTTTTTTCTAAAACTATATTAATATATTTATAATAAAGTTTCCAAAAATATGATGAACATCCTAAAAAATAACATTAATCATCAAATCACTTTTCAAAAAATAAGGTTTTCTATATACCTTATTTTATTCTGCAAAATCAAAATAATATTAATTGACTGTTATTGTAAGAACTTGGTTCTTACTTTTGAGGTACGGGTTTCTTCTTTTCGTTTTCCCTTAAGTGTTTTTGAGAAAATAAGTAAAATGGGGAAAATCCCATTTTTTTGGAAAGTACACGCCGTGTACTTTTCCACACGTCATGTACTTTTGTTCGTGTGGGATGAGTACATAGGGCGTGTGGACATGTCAGCAACGAAGGGTATAATGACCGACTACACGCCGTGAAGTGGTCCCTTACATGCCTTGTAGTCAGTCGGCAGGCGAATATTATGGCGGTGGCCAGCTGTGTGATCGAACACACCGTGTACTCAAAGAGACATGCTGTGTAGTCATGTCGGCAGATGAACAGTTCCACGCTGGCGGGAAACCGCCAGAGGAACAGTTAAAAAATGGGAAGTACATGCCATGTACTTGGACATACATGCCGTGTACTTTGTTTTTTTCGCTTAAAATGGGTAGTAGCCTTCCCTATTCACAGTGAAGGCTTATAACGGGAAGAGGGATTGGGAGAGGAAGGTCGGAGCTTTGGATATCCATCGATCATGAATCGGGAATCTGATTCTGCCTCTGTCGATCTCGTTGGAACCGCACGGGTAAGAGCTTCCTCTTCCTGGTGTGTCTCTTTCCAATTCTTCCTCTAATGGAAGTTATTTAAGTTTAAACGGAGTTTCTTCTATATCAGATCTATGTCATTCTTGGGCATTTCTGGAATCGGAATTCACGTATAACATTCATTGGCGTATAAGGTAGGTGGCTTGGTGTTTAATTTCCAACTGTTGTGCATTTTTGTGTACCGTTGTGCCACGAACCCATGTTGGGGTGTCGTGTGGCTATGGCCATGGCTATTATAAATACCTATAGTTGAATAGGTGATTAATTGTGATATTAAAACTACTGTTTGGGATTATTGCTTGGATCCAGGACCACCCCGGGGGTGCGTTCCTTTGTTTAACTGTTTGGCTAGGATACCCAAGGGTATGCCTTTATCCTAATAATTATAGAATTTCCTTGAGAATAATTTAGTTTTTATTGCATCTATATTGCTTGTTTACATGTTTGGCATGGCCCGATTACTTGTTTAGCCTGAGGGCAGTGTTGTGATTAGCCTGTGGGCACTGTACTATGTAGCCTGTGGGAAACTTTTCCGTGCCTGTGGGCAGTTGATTCTGTGCTTTTGGGCGACACTTCTTATGCTTGTGGGTAATATCCGTATGCTTGTGGGTAGATTCTTGTTTTTGATTCTCTCTACCTAAGGGTAGGGGTTTACGTGTCTGAGGACATTGGTTGTTTACTTTGAATATTCATTGTGGTGATATTTTAAATTAAATTATTAAATGGAAATGTAAATGGAAATATAATTGGCTAAGTTAGTTACTTTTTAGTACGGCTTACTTTGTTGCATTTTACTACTGCACACTGTTGTTTCATGTTTACACATAGTTGGGCATGGACCTTTGGTGTGTGCCTACTGTGATTTATTTCTCACACCCTATTTGGGTCATTCTTTTAGGCCCAAACAGACTACATTTCTGCAAGTGTAGATAAGGGCAAGGGTCCCTATACAAGTACTTGATTGCTGTTGAGGAGTAGGGGAGCATAGGACCGGGCTTAGGCTCGTGATGCTACCTGTTTCTTTGTTCTATTTTATTGTAATCTTTATTGTATTGCACCGCTATGTAACATGTTCTGGCTGTTTCTTTAGAACTTGAGACGTGTTTCATCATATATATATATATATATATATATATATATATCTGGTTGTTTATTCTTTACTGTAGTTGTTGTATTAAATGTGTATGGTTTATTGCTTTCTCTTTTGTTGTATGATTTTTATTATATTCCGCTACGTTACACTTTGACAAATGAGGGCATAGTTTTCCCACTATCAGAGCCAGGCCCTCGCTTCTAGTCATTATCCTCTCCTGTTTGGGGAAATACGCTTGAGGTCATGTGGTGAACCGGGTTCGGGGCACCCGTGGAGTGGTACCCGGATCCGGTACGTTACAAAGTGGTATAAGAGGAGTTCTTTTCTTTGACTTACTATTTGGAGCCTTAGTAAGGGATAGGATGAGAACGGTAGTTGGTAATAAGTTGTGCCCGAGAGTAGCTAACTCGTGTATAGGGAAAATCCAAGTTACCTCGTATTGCAATTTTACTGATTGTGCAAAGTTACAGTTGAATAGATTTTCACCAAAGGGTGACACACTTGTATTGTGATATATATATTTTATTCATGGGTTCTATTTAGTTGCAACCCAATTAGATGAGGGTATGTCCTCTCATTCATCATTTTGGCACATGCTAGAAATAAATTTCCATGCATAGTTCCATGCCATGTAGGTGTAGTAGGAATTGCATGCTGTTGTGATAGTTATTGTGCTAGAAAAGCATGCTGTTGTGATAGCTGCTTGATAAATACCTGCTATATGATAGGGTATTATTGTGTGATCCTGATTTTAGAATGGACTCCGAACTTTGGTTTCTGGGGAGTATGGGCCCCCATTGACCGGAATTTGGTGGATCATTGATGTTTTATTATATTATAACACAGATAAGATGTCAAACTTTGATTCGTGGGGAGTATGGGCCCTCACGGATCAGAATTTGACACTTAGGTGTTGTTTTGCAGTGTTTTCTAGGTTCCGAGGAATTTTATGTGGCATACTGTCCAGAAAACCCAGTATACACACCGTGTAATACCTTAGACACACTGTATATGGCCTTCTGTTTGGGAAGAAAAATTATCTTTTTGAGTACTCGATGTGTATCTAGAGTACACGTCGTGTAGTCTCTTCCCGTGTCACAAACCGTGTGGGCAACGACACGGGGAAGGGAAATGTTTGGGGGGAACACGTTGTGTACAGTACGTACACGCCATGTAGTGTTGACCTGGATTCTTCCTGTGTAACTAATAACACGGACGGAGGAGACCATAGGGCATACACACCGTATCCATTATGGAACGCGCCGTGTAGTCTGACCTAGGGACCCGGTCGTGTAACTAACAACACAAATCGGGGAAAACCATTTGTGTACACGCTCTGTGTATATAAAACACATCGTGTAGTGTGATCCATGTGTCCGGCTGTGAAACTAACAACACGGGTCGGTGGAGCTCATCTACAACACGTCGTGTACCTGCGGGACACGCCGTGTAGTCTTGTCTGAGGACAGACCATGCGGAATTAGCCGTGTGACTGGGAAAACGGATTAGTGTACATTCCGTGTTCGGGTAACACGCCGTGTAGTATCAAGACGATTAGTCGGCCGTGTCACAAACAACACGGGTAGTTGAAAAATTACACCATACATGTCGTGTAGATTTTATACACGTCGTATAGTTTTGTTTAACGGGAGTCGTGTGGCTTGGCCATGTAGAAGGACTTGGGAAGGGGAAGAAAAGTCAGGTACATGTCGTGTAGTCAGTATACACGCCATGTAGTCTTGTTTTGAAACTTTTGAATGCCTTCTTCCTCCTGTTCCCTTTTGGGTTTCTTTGTTTTCGGTCATTGTTAATCTTAATCTAAGGTGTGCATTTGACCTTGTAGAGTCATGCCGCTGAGACGACCACGCGTTGTTCGCCAGGAGAGCGTCAAAGACTATACTCTAGAGATGGTGGGCCATGGGATACCAGTTGATCCTCCAGTAGAGCCAGATGCGGCGCCAGCCATTATACCGGACACAGGCGTGGATGCGCAGTTCTATGAAGGCTTCATGCTTTTCATGTAGATCTTTTAGGGAGCACCACCGGCTGCCACATCTATGGTCGAGCTGACTCGTATCTTCCAGTAGTAGCATCCGCCTATGTTTTCAGGGGAGGGAGGACCACAGGCTGGGGAGTCTTGGATTGGACCGATGCAGACTATTTTGGATCATCTTGAGATGCCTCCAGGGAGGAGGGTCAAGCTCGCAATGTATTCTTTCCAGAGACGCTGCGGGAAGATAGAGCTTGAGAGTTCATGAATCTGCAGCAGGGCTCTATGTCGGTGATGGATTATTCTGCTCTCTTTACCGAAATTCATAATTTTTGCACCTATTATAGTGGGTGATGAGACGCTAAGAGCCAGATGCTTTGAGGATGGTCTTCGTTATGACATCCGAGCACTGGTAAATGTTTTCAGGTTTCCTTCCATACATGCTATTGTGAATCAGGTGCTGATTACAGAAAGGAACTTGTGGGAAGCTAGTGGTGTGGGCTAGGGCGGTTTAGCACCAGTTTCTGGTACTATTTCTACGGGTTGGAGGAAGAGACAGATGGACATCTCTCAGGGTGGCAGTACCAGCTAGAAGAATGCTTCAGGTGGCCAGGTCATGTGCTACCAGTGTGGTAGAGAGGGGCATAAGAGACCTCAGTGTCCATGATACCCAGTGGAGTGTCGAGCTTGCATCAAGATGGGTCATCTACAGTGATTTTGCAGGGCATTTCCACCAGTGTCTAGTGAGAGGGGTTCTGTACAGACTCCATGTGCGGGAGCAGGACCAGTGTCTTCTTACCAGTCAGGGAACTGGAATACGTCAGGGCATGCAGGCAGAGATGGTGGTCGTGGTCGTGGTATCTAGACACTAGGATCTCAGAGGCAGCAGGGCGGGACAACTCAGGGAATCCAGGCTATGTCATAGGGTCGCGGCACTGGGCAAGCATATGCAGTGGAACAGACTCTGCAGGAGCAGGGTCCCGAACCTTCTACAGTTAGAGGTACTATTCTAGTAGCTTCTGTCTTATCTTCAGTACTTTTCGATATGGGTGTTACACATAGTTCATATATGTTTACATTGTGGAGATTCTTGGGCTCTGTGTTTCTCCTTCTTCTGATATCATGACGCTAGACACTCTGTTGGGGACTAGGACGGTTGGTGTGCATCAGTTCAAGGAGTGCCTCGTTGAGGTTATTGGGTGTCACTTCCTTTGGGACCTCTATGTCTTAGAGATGATGAGTTATGATTTCATTCTCGGGATGGACTGGTTGGTTCCCTTTCGAGCCTTTATAGACTGCTATCGTCATAGGGTGAGTTTCACATCACCAGAGGGTGGAGAGTTTCTATACAAGGGCGAGTGGGATGTTCAGGCGAGTCGAGATAGACCAGAGCATCATGGGTGAGGTGGAGTCACAGCCCAGATTGCAAGTTTATATCTGGACGACCAGGGGACTTGTCATAAGGATTTCCCCCCAGCAGTGGATCATTTCAGGGATGTATTCCCGTATGACTTTTCAGGTCTTCCTCCGGAGCATGAGGTGGATTTCTCTATTGATCTTGTGCCAGAAGCAGCACCGGTGTTCATTTCTCCTTATAGGATAGCCACGCCTAAGTTGTAGGAGCTCAAGAGGCAGTTAGAGGAGTTACAGTCAAAGGGTTTTATCTGACCCAGTACTTCTCCTTGGGGTTCTCCTGTCCTTTATGTGAAGTAGGCAGACAGTACTCTCAGACTCTGTGTGGATTATCAGATGCTGAACCAGTTGATCATTAAGAATCGATATCCTTTGCTGAGGATTGATGATCTTTTTGATCAAATTCATGGAGAATGAGTGTTCTAAAATATTGACTTGAGATCAGGATATCATCAGCTGCGTGTTAGACCATATGATATACCTCTCACAGCTTTTAGGATCATGTATGGTCTATATGAGTACTTGGTTATGCCGTTCGGACTCACGAACGTGCCAGCAGTTTTCATGGCTTTGATGAATCATGTGTTCCATCCGTATCTGGATTCTTTTGTGGTAGTATTTGTTGATGATATCTTAGTGTACTCTCATACTCGACGCGACCATGCCACCCATCTTCAAATCGTGTTGAGTACACTAAGAGAGCATAATCTATATGCTAATCTCTCAAAGTGACACTTTTGGATGGACCAGATTCACTTCTTAGGTCATATCATCTTGAAGGCAGGAGTTGCAGTAGACCCAGAGAAGGTGAGAGCAGTAGTTTCTTGGGAGCATCCTAAGAAAATGTTTGAGATACAAAGTTTCTTAGGGCTGGCTGGTTACTACAGATGCTTCATACAGTACTTCTAATGCTTAGCAGCACCGTTGATGGGTTTTCCTAAGGAGGGTGTGAAGTTCTTTTGGTCAGAAGCTTGCGAGACAGCCTTTCAGAAGCTGAAGGGAAGGTTGACGTCAGCACCTATCCTGATACTCCCAGATCAAGGGAATATCTACACATTGTGTTGTGATGCATCATGGATTGGGCTGGGAGCTATGTTGATGCAGGGCGATCGAGTTGTTTTGTACGGGTCTCGGCGGTTGAGGCCACATGAGAGGAATTACCCAACGCATGATCTCAAGTTGGCTGCAGTAGTGCATGTGTTGCGCTGTTGGATACATTATCTTTTGGGAGAACGTTTTGTGGTTTAAACCGACCACAAAAGTCTCAAGTATATCTTTACTCAGCGTGACTTGAATCTAAGGCAGTGACAGTGGGTTGAATACCTTCAGCCATTTGATTTTGAGCTTTCCTATACACCTAGTAAAGGTAATGAAGTAGTTGATGCACTGAGCAGGAAGACTTAGATACAGGCAGTGCAGGAGGCGAGTAGTGAATGGTATCTTATGGCTTTGTTCTCTGAGATGCATTTGGAGGTGCATGACAGTCAGGGGCAGACTTATCTTTCCTCTTTAGCTGTGACTTATACCCTCCTGGATAGAGTGAGGATAAGACATCTATCTGATTCATAAGGCCTAGTTCTACGGGAGTCAGTGGTAAATGAGGACCCTCCTCCAGGTTGGACAATAGGCGATGATTAAATTCTGTAGTCCCATGGATGAGTGTGGGTTCAAGGGGATATATGCGAGGAGATGATACGGGAGTTTCATGATTCAGTTTGGGCAGTTCATCCCGGGGTTACCAATATGTACCGAGACTTGAGATGTCAGTACTGGTGGTCAGGTATGAAGAGAGAAGTAGCTGGTTTTGTTACGAGGTGTTCCACCTGTCAGAAGGTGGCGGCGAAGAATCAGAGGTCAGCTGGACTATTACAACAGTTACCCATCCCGGAGTGGAAATGGGATGATGTCGCGATGGATTTTGTGATTGGGTTGTCAAGGTCACCTAGAGGCAATGATTTTGTATGAGTTTTTGTGGACAGACTCACGAAGGTAGCTCATTTTTTGCTGATCAAGTAGACCTTTGGATATTGACAAGCTCGGGAATTTGTATATCCGAGAGATCGTACGTCTTCAGGGGGTTCCTCGTTCTATCATTTCAGATAGGGATTCACGTTTTATGTCTTGTTTCTGGCATAGTTTTCAGAGGTCACTGGGTACATAGGTGCTTCTGAGCACAGCTTACCACCCTCAGACCGATGGCCATTCAGAGCATACGATACAGGTGCTTGAGGACATGTTGTGTGCATGCGTCCTAGAGTTTGGGGGATCTTGGGAGAAGCATATACCCCTAGTCGTGTTTTCCTATAATAACAGTTTCCAGGAAACTATTGAGATGGCACCTTATAAGGATTTATATGGTTGGTCATGCCGATCACCCTTGTGCTAGTTAGAGGAAGGTGAGGCAGCTTTACTGGGACCACATCTCGTGCAGGAGACTTCTCAGCAGGTCCAGTTTATTCAGAAGTGGATGGCTACCGCACAGTCTCGTCAGAAATATTATGTTGATCTCTATAGACGACCCTTAGATTTCATGGTCAGGGATCAGGTTTTCCTACATGTTTCACTAAGGTTGGGACACATGCGGATCAGGAGACAGGTTAAACTTTCACCAAGGTATGTGGGGCCATTTGAGATTCTAGATAGAGTTGGGCCGATTGCTTAACGGTTACAGTTACCACAAAGGTACCGGTCCATGAACGACGTCTTCTATATATCTTAGTTGCGCCGCTATCATTCAGACCCATCTCACGTCTTTCAGCCCGAGGAGGTTGAGCTTCAGGTAGATGCGTCCTTTGAGGAGAATCTGACTCGTATCGTTGATAGGAGCACAAAGGTTCTCCGAGGCCGGTCAGTTCCTCTCATACGGGTGCTATGGAAGCATGGCCGAGTGCAGGACGAAACCTGGGAGCGGGAGACTGACGTACGTGCTCAGTGGCCGAAGTTGTTAACAACTTTATCTTCACCACCCTTGGAAGGTAAATTTAGGGATGAATTGCTTTAAGGGGGGAAGTTTGTAAGAAACTGGTTCTTACTTTTGAGTTACAGGTTTCTTTTTTCCGTTTTTCCTTAAGTGTTATTGAGAAAATAAGAAAAATGGGGAAAATCAAATTTTTTTGGAAAGTACACGCCATGTACTTTTCCACACACCGTGTACTTTTTGTCGTGTGGGATGAGTACATGGAGCGTGTGGACATATCAGAAACGAAGGGTGTAAAGACCGACTACACACCGTGTAGTGGTCCCTTACACGTCGTGTAGTCAGTCGGCAGGCGAATAGTAAGATGGTGGCCATTTGTGAGACCGAACACGCTGTGTAGTCATGTCGACAGATGAACAGTGCAACGCTGGCGGGAAACCGCGAGAGGAACAGTTAAAAAATGGGAAGTACAAGACGTGTACTTGGACATACACGCTGTGTACTTTGTTTTTTTTTCTTAAAATGGGTAGTAGCCTCCCCTGTTCATAGGGAAGGCTTAGAATGGGAAGAGGGGTCGGGAGAGGAAGGTCGGAGCTTTGGAGATCCGTCGATCGCGAACCGGGATCCAATTCTGCCTCCGTCGATCTCGTTGGAACCGCACGGGTAAGAGCTTCCTCCTCCTAGTGTGCCTCTTTCTAATTCTTCCTCTAATGGATTTTATTTAAGTTTAAACGGAGTTTCTTATACGTTAGATCTACGTCGTTCTTGGGCGTTTTTGGAATCTGTGTTCACGTATAATGTTTGTTGACGTATAAGGTAGGTGGCTTGGTGTTTAATTTCCAACTGTTGTACGTTTTTGTGTACCATTGTGCCACGAACCCATGTTGGGGTGTCGTGTGGCTGAGGACATGGCTATTATAAATACCTAGAGTTGAATAGGTAATTAATTGTGATATTAAAACTGCTGTTTGGGATCATTTCTTGGATCCAGGACCACCCCGTGGGTGCGTTCCTCTGTTTAGCCGTTTGGCCAGGATACCCAAGGGTATGCCTTTATCATAATAATTATAGAATTTCCTTGAGAGGAATTTCTTGTGTATTTCATGTATATTTCTTGTTTACATGTTGGGAATGGCCCGGTTACCTGTTTATCCTGAGGGAAGTGTTGTGATTAGCCTGTGGACGATGTACTATGCAGCCTGTGGGCAACTTCTTCTGTTCCTGTGGGCGACACTTCTTACACCCGTGGGCAATATCTGTATGCCTTTGGGCAGATTCTTGTGTTGGATTCTCTTTACCTGAGGGTACGGGTTTACGTGTCTGAGGACATTGGCTGTTTACTTAGAATATTCACTGTGGTGATATTTTAAATTAAATGATTAAATGGAAATGTAAATGGAAATATAACTGGCTAAGTTAGTTACTTTTCAGTACTGCTTACTTTGTTGCATTTTACTACTGCACACTGTTGTTGCATGTTTACACACAGTTGGGCACGGGCCTTTGGTGGGTGCCTACTGGGATTTATTTCTCACACCCTGTTTGGGTCGTGCTTTTCGGCCCAAACTGATTAAGTTTCTGCAGGTGTAGATTAGGGCAAGGGTCCCTATACAGGTACTTGATTGCTACTAAAGAGTAGGGGAGCATGGGACCGGGCTTAGGCTCGCGATGCTACCGGTTGCTTTGTTCTATTTTGTTGTACTCTTTATTGTAGTACACTTCTATGTAACATGTTCTGGCTGTTTTCTTAGAACTTGAGACATGTTTCATCATATATATATATATCTGGTTGGTTATTCTTTACTGCAATTGTTTTATTAAATGTGTATGGTTTATTGCTTCCACTGTTGTTGTATGCTTTTTATTATATTCCACTACGTTACACTTTGACAAATGAGGGTATAGTTTCCCCACTATCAGATCTGGGCCCCCGCTGCTAGTCGGTAGCCTCTGGCGTTTGGTGAAATGCGCTTGAGGTCATGTGGCGAACCAGGTTCGTGGCACCCGTGGAGTGGTACCCGGATCTGGTACGTTACAATTATTACCTTAACATCAATGATCATATTAACCCCAAATATTATCAATAACTTTAAACATATGCATATAAAATATAAAATCATTATTTCTTAAATTACTTTCTCAATAAAACATATCATAAACCAAAGGGTTATATCCCATAAATATATCCAAAATATCGTTAATCTTGTTATACTCCCATCACATAAAACATAAAATGGACATCTATGTGATTAAACGTATAATAAACCTTAGACTTATCAACCTAATATAATTTAGGTTTATCTCATATCACTATGGAAAATCCATGGTTTCCATAGGTTCTATTCAATCATTCATCATAATGGTTCATAAATAAAATTTGAATTAACTCATGAATATCCCCCATGAGTCTTAAAGAAAGTTCACATTAAGGGAAAACTCACAGTGTATCAGAATGATGGCCAAGATATATTTGACCAACTCTTTTTAGGGTTATTATGCCTAGATGTATCTATGAAAAACCCACATCTATTTGTAGTATCTAGATTGGTATGTATTTATCAGAAAACTACCTAATTTATATCTTACCCAAACTTTAGGATGTTATGTTATATTAAGACATATCCTCAAAGTTCTTTATAAGGTTATGTATCCTAATCTATGTTTCCCTAAATCAAGTTCCCATTTTTCCATTAAACTTTATCTGATACCAATTGTAATGACCCTAACTCTAGTATCCCAGAGTCAGTGGTTACTTTATTTCATTGATATAAGATACAAGTGATCATATCCCAATTCCAAAAAGCCCATACCTGAGTGTTAAAGGCACCTCCTTGGCATCCAAAAGACCTAGTATCAAATCTGGGAAAGGGTGGAATTTTTGAGTTACTGTAGTAGTATTGTAGAATCTACTGTAGTGGGTATAGTAGTAGCAGAACTATTCACCCAATTTAGACCTATGGGACACATAATTGGACCTTCGGGTTATAGGGTCTTTGGGATACCACAGAGAAACAGGCGACGCAAAAAGTTGCTATCTAATCAGTGCAACACATTAGGTTGGAAGTGAATCTTGGATTTAGGAAGCATCATCAGGTTGGAAGCTCAAAAGAGGGATAGGTGCATTGATACCTATCATATGGACCTCCAACCACATGGGATAGAAGGGTTCTATTCCACATCATTATAAAGGTCTGAACAACATGATGGTTCTTAGAAGAGGGGGTGATGCATCATGTGAATGTTGATGAACAAATAAGAAAAGAGATGTATCTTGGAGGTAGTGTGGCATGGATACATGCATGAATTGTTGGGTGGGTAGATCCAAAGATCAATTTTTTCACCAGAACCCATCATATAGCCCTCTACCTAGACATGGTTTTAAAGAGCGGTGCTCTATAAAGGTTCTCATGGTGGGGAAGTGAAATGAAAAATATTATGGTGAGGAGGGTCATCGTAATAAGAATACATGGATCATGATGTGAATCTTGGATACTTAGATTGATGTTTCGGGTCATAGGGCTTTTAGGCCATAAAAAACTGTAATGTGCCTCTGATTCACGGATCCTTTAGGTCATGTAAGGGTTACCTCTAACCCCTGTTAAAAATAGGTTTATCTTTCTTTAATAAAAATGTGGTGTTTCCCCTACCTATTAAAAAAATGATCACATCCCAAAGGACTGAATAGTTTAGTATTCTTGAAGATCTAGATACATACATGATTCCCATTTTTACATTGAAAATAAATTATAGAACATAGTGAAAGTAAATATTCTACATCCTTGAAATCATTCAAAGATTTATTCATTATATCCCAAGGAAAAGAAAAAAATAAGGGCAAACTCAGATTCTCGGTAAGGGTTACATACATCAAAACCTATCAGGAATCAATAAGGAAAATCAATATGGAAAGGTAAATAACTGAAAACACATTCCATTTAATCAATAAATTGGTCATGATGAATCATATGGATGGAATAAATATTGATCAAATGCTTCTATATAAAAAATCACATAATCTTAAAACTTATCCATGGATATATTAACTATTAAAATAATCACATAGACCTTAATAACTAGTTTTATAATGATGTAATGAATAATTATGAATATCTTAAACTTAACATAAAATCTTTTTGCCAAGAAAATTTATATAAATAGGTAAGGTGTATTCTAAATACCAAAACTAGTTTGTTGCATGAGACTTACTAATGAATATAGGGGATACAACGGGCCCCACCCATCATAAGCTAAGTCCAGTGAATTCATTATATGAATAAACAATACAAAATAATTAATATTCCTTAACAATAATAAACTTTTTCTTATAGTAATAACTAGCATATGTGTTTGGAAAAAATCCCTCAAGGTATCATTGAAGCATTTTTGAGGTGATTGTGTTTGTTGACAAAGTGGACATCTGTGTGGTGATTGTTGACAATGCAAAACAATGACATACAAATTTATTGAAAAGGGGGTTTTCATAGTGGAATGTCGAGTTCAAGATATGTGGTTAGCAATCAATTTTTGATTCAAGAACTTTGAAAAAGGAATGGTTGATCTAGAGGCGATGCAAAAAGAACAGATACAAGGTGGTGTCGTTTTCCAGTGTTTGCCAAATTTTTGGGCCTCAAAATCGACAATTGGAGAAAAGTGTTTTTGGAAAATGGACTTGTGCGTCGAGGTCTTGGAGGATAGGAAACTTTCATACCATATTTTTTTGATGATCAGATCATCAAAATATGTCAAAGGGATAAGGGCCGCGTAAGTATTATTGTGGTCGCACATGTGACTTGCGCGCTGTGAAGAGACTTGCACGCTGATGCCTAGGAGGCTTGGGAACTTGCATGCCTGTTATTTTTCATGATCAGAAGATCAAAATACAATAAAGGAAAAAGGGCCACGTAGGTATTGTGTTGGTCGTGTAGGTGACTTGCAAGGATAGAATACTTGCACGCTGAGTGGAGACTTGTGCGCCATCGCGCAGGGTGTCCAAAATGCCTATAAATACCGGACCACCCCTCCTCATTTTCAACGAAGTCCAAGACTTAGAGAAAATCAGAGATCCCATCGTGCAGGTGTGGTGGTCGTGCAAGTGGTGGTGGGTCGCACAAGTGGGACTTGCACACCTGATTTGAAGAAGCGTGATTGTTGTTAGTTGCGCGCCAATATTGGTTTGGGCGTAAAGGGAAGTGAGTCGCGCAAATTTGGAGTTGCATAAGCGTGTGTCACGCAAGTGTCTATGGGTGACTTGTGCGCCAGTTGTGACTTGTGTGCCGATACTTGCGCGGCGGATTAGACTTGTGCGCCAAGTAATGTTGATTCCCCGATAGTGTTTTCAGGCTGCGTGGACGCTAGAAGTTTGCCCGATACATTCGGTGTAAAGAGAAATTTATCTACAGGTGAAAGTTGGACTTCAATAGAGCATCCACATACAATAGTGGATGTATTCATTAGAGATAATGAAGAGACCTACAAGTCTATAAATTGTGATTGTATCCTTTCCAAAGCAGTGAGCAAAGGAAGAGGAAGAAAGTGATCCTCTCCACCGGTAGTGAGTCAAAGAGAGAGAAACAGGGAGTGACCCTTGGGAAAGCAGTGAGCTGACCCTAAACCTTGTAAAGGTAGTGAGCCTGGGACAGAGTGACTGTGCCCGAACCTTGTAATCCATTGCTAGTGAAGTTTAGTGGAATTTGGTACGACCAACAACCTGTCGGCGTATGCTCCTTGGATGTAGCCCTTAGTGGTGAACCAAGTAAAAATTGTTGTGTCATGTGCTTTCTTTACGTTATTTTTATATTGTGCAATAGGAAAGAGAGAGAATATTGTTTTTCTTAACAGTGAAACAAGATCATAACGGGCTTTAATTTTAAATTAGTCATACCTTGATTCACCCCCCCCCCCTCTCAGGGTATTCAGCCTTGTGGACCTAAAAATATGTAATTTTAATACTTTCTGTAGTCAAAATATTCATAAACCATCTAGAGTAAGACTAAGGATGATATCATTAAAAAACACCCCCAATAGAGCATAATTAAAATTAATATGTGTTTTTTATGAATAGAAACACTATAAAAAATAATTAGAAACATTCTTGAGGAAAACACCATTTTCACTTAGAAAATTAAATTTAAAAACTAAAAATTACCAAAATATTAGGAAAAAAATTATTTAAAAAGAAACATGGAAAATTTTAAAGGAATATTAAAATACATGAGTGGTCATGGTAGGAAATTGTGTTCATTCCAAGTAAGTTAAAATAAATATTACTTTCACATTTTCTATAAAAAGTAAAAAAGTACCTCTTTTGGAAAATGATAAGAAGATTCCTTTGAACCATTTTTGTAAAAAGTCTTACATGGGTATCAATAAATTGAAAAAAACATAGTATAATAGTAAAAACACTGTTAAAAACATTTTAACCCAAATTTGGACATGGAAGAAAAATATTCCCAACCAAACAAAGTCATTTTTCCTTTAAAACATTATTTTGGTATGTTGAGTGCTTAAGAGTTAAAAATTAAATGAAAATTTTTATTTTCTAGAAATAGATAGAGGAGAACAAGAATGAAATTTTTTTAGATATAAAAATTAAATAATTACCCCAACAAATACTTAGACATAAATAATCATGAATAATTATGAGATTTTGAAATAAACCCTCACTACTTTGGTAACTTTTGAATCGTAAAGTTTAATTGAAGTGAGGAAACACAAAGTGGTAAGGGGTTTCTTAACTCAATTTTCATTCCTTGGGTTATACTTCTACTTAACTAACTATATTATTCCATGATTATGTGTGAATTGATCTATGTTATTCTGTATTTTATTCAATAATATGATCTTCATGATTTTTATCCATCTCAAATTATCTTTCTTTGGGACACATTTTAATGTTATACACATATCTCCTTTTATGAGGTGTATAGGCTACCCCTTTGGCAGGTTATAACGTGAATCTTCTTATACTCATGATATTTTAAGGCCCTTTTATAAGAGGTTTATGATAACCCAAATGGATGGGGTGCATGATAATTCATATTTAGAGAGGTATTGGGGTATATAATTTAGAGAAAAAAACTGAATTTTATTTTTGTGAAAAATGTTGAAATGGGTCCCTTTTTATAAGAAATAATCAATGTCTTTTTCTAAATTTTCAAGCTTTAAGGATCATAAGGGTAATTGTAAAAATGAAAAGTGGAAATTATTTGATCAAAAATTAAATATGTATTTGTTTCATTATATATATTTTTATAATTTTATAATTATTAAAATAAATTTTAAACATTAAATACTATTAATGTCTTTTCATTACTTTTCACAATACTGGACTTTATGAACATCATGAAAACTACCAATTTAGAATATAATCTCTTATATAATCACTTATAATTAATAAATATATATAAAATTTAGGGGATGATAATAATCTAAATATTATCATTTTTAATATTCTTTAAATATATTTATTTAAATATTTTACTATTTTCATATATGTTGTGCCATCACATCGTAAGTGTTTTATACAATTGTAATAATTTTAAAAATTAAAAATAAATTAATAATATAAAAAAAATATTAAAAATAATTTATATCATTTATATTCATTCATATGTAATATCTATTCTCATTCATATCATGAAAATATATTTAATACGTTATTTAGACTTTTTTCACCTTGTACAAACATTGCACAAACATTTGGATAATATTCTTCTTATCTAACTCCAAATTTCCAAACTATAAATAAAAATAATAATTTATACATTATATTTAATAAAAAAATCATTAAAATTATTTTTTTACATCTCAATTATTATCATTAGAACACCAATTTTTTACTTTTCCAGTGCAGCACAAGCACTGTATCGACACTGAAAATGATTTTCATATTTATCATTACATAAATAATAATTTTTATTATTTGAATTATTTTTGTATGATATTTTTATTATATTATCATAAATGAGTTAAAATTTAAATTTCATAAATTTATATATATCATATTTTTCTTTTGACAATTCATAAATTATATCATACATCATAAAAACCGATTTTTTCCACTATTCACCAAAATGTGACTTTAAACACACCAAACAAATAATAGAATTAGAATATTAATTTTTAAAACATTAATTAACATTTATTTAGATACATTAAATTTATTTAAGACCCTAAATTATCTAAAACACATCAAATTTAATACATTTAAATCTATTTACTTCTATTTTTTTACTAGCTTGTACAAGCACTGCATGAGTGATGTGTAAGTGTTCTAGGTAGTTATATAATTTATAAAAATTAAAAAAAAACATAAATATAATATTTATATTCTCAATTTAGTCAATTTTTATCATTTATAAATTATTTTAATCATTGTGATAAAATATTAAAGTTTATTAAAACAAATAGAGTGATATTTTTTTTATATTTTACTTAAATAATATTTATTTCATTGTCAAATATGGAATAAAGTTGCCATAATTTAGATAATTATATAATTATAGATGAACTAAAATCATTAAATAGGATCAGTGTAGGTTTTTGTGATATTTTAAGGTCTTACCTTATATTTTTAACTCAGTTTTACCCGTTTTACCCTTACCAGTGTGATAAATTTTACCATAGTTACTATTCTTAATGACCAAAAATAAAAGTGTCAAATTTACTAAATTTTAGTATTATGATTCAAAATATAGAATCCATTTTTCAATATTAAATTTTTATTAGTGGAATAATTAATATAAGATAAAATCACAAAACACAATGAAAAATCAATTTTTGGAAATATACGTTTTTAAGCCTAAAAATAAACTTATACCAAAATAAGGTATAATAAACAGTCTTATGTAATTAATTGTATTATTTATAATTAAAGTATAATTTTTTATTTTAAAGTAAAATTATTATTTTAAATTACTTTATTTAATGAAAATAAATGACACTTTTATAAATAAAACAGTATTTTTAACTATTCAATAAAAAATCAATCATTTCAAAAAAAATTAAAAAGTTTCCCCTTAGATAATTTTATTACAATGATTTCAAATATTATATTATTTTTATCAAATAAATTTTTTAATGGTTCCATAAATTAACTATAATATTCACTCACAAAATTAAATGAAAATCATTTTTGAAGAAAGCATATTTTTTGAAGAATAAAATAACTTTACTAAACATTTAGTGATTATTTACTAAGAAATAATAAATAAATTTTTATTGAGTATGACCATTATATATATTTAATAATTTGGTTAATCATATTCATACCCACCAATTTAACAGCTAGGTTTTAACCATAACATAATAATTTTTTAATAGTATATCATAGTTCGTTTAAACATGTTACGTGTAGTGCAAGCTATCAAAGAAATTAAATTTATTTAAAGAGAAATCAATTATAAAATATTGGGGTTTTTTAACAGTTTAAGGGACTTTACCACCACTATCTCCATCAACCATCTCACTATATGATCCATAATACCTACACTAGAAAAAAATACTTTTATATAAGTCGCCCCAAATGAGTAAAATGCCACTATGTACTTATATAGGAAAACACCATATGAGAAACTGTTGAAAATTTAAACAGTCGAGTCTTAGTAGTCATTAAAAAATCACACTAGGAGGCCTATATCATGTGAATACTACTTGCCTAATCATGATTCATGTGACGTATCTTTTCTCAATATTCCAAGATCCAAAACTTAAATAACTGGCTTCTTTCAAATGGAACAAGAGTAAAAAATGGAATTACTTAGAAATAATAAATCTAAAACTTCATGTGAAATATTCTAGGTAAAAATCACAAATAACCATTATAGTGAAATCCATGAAAATCAACCACTTACCCATAGTAAGCTGGATTTCCACCAGGAAAGGTCTTCTTGATGCACTAGTATGGGTTCTATCACAATCTCTGTAACATTATTATATATCTAGTCTACCAAATCCCAAAAATAGTAAGTCAAACAAAATATATGATACCACTTTTTAACACCCTGGGTTGTAAGACACTCGACTAGTTCCCTAGCCCAATTTTCTACATGACCTCAATCACACCTCCTTGAATGTCAGAGGTTGTCGACTAGAAGTGGATATCTTAGGAGGTACCGGGGAAAAGCTATAGCCCCAGTATCAAAGTAAAAAATAGCAATGAAAATAACCAAGTATAGCACATAACATAAATAATTAAGTATCATAAATAGTAATTATAAAACATTTTAAAACCTAATGAAATTCAACATACAACTCGAATGGTTATTCTCTAAATATAAAGTTCCAGCACTGACCACCCACTAGATTGATCATATATGCATGATAAAAATAATAATAAAAGACACGAGGATCTGCTTCATCTCTGATCCATACCTCATCCTGATCACCAGATCTTATTTGAGTTGTCTTGCTCAACCAAGCCAATCCTAATCTTAGGCCTCATCCCTACCTATTCTTATAATAACTACATTAGAGATGTTCAAGTACCCAAGTGAAATGGTATCTTGAGAACTATGTAGACTTAGTAGGGTACTACCAACGTGGTCCCATAATAACCAAAATATGTCATGATATGTGTATGTGAGATGTTTAATAATAATCAATAAATAAAATATAGACCATAAAAAAATTATATGAACTACCAATAATACCTTCTTTGGATTGATTTCATAATGTATTTAAGCACATCCTGATGACTATGTCGACCACAATATCATCATCACCCCAAGGGTGTACACATATAACTCTAGAGAAGACCAATAACCATCATCGATCCTCAAGTCTATGGACCGAATTAACCATACCTACTCTGGATAATTTCATAGTGTCTCCAAGAATGAGAATCACAAAAGGGGAACCTATTTTTACACACTGGGTATTGCATGCTCACGCCTCCACCATGATGAGTAGAGGGACATGGGGAATCACTAGGAATCCCTTATCCCCAATGAATCATGTTGAATCCCATGATTGTACCTGAGCATTCTCAGTATAAGGATGAGGTTTGATTCCTGTGAGGTGGAGTCCCTAGGTAATCCTATACATGAAACCAAGATTTATTCCTGGGTGAACTGGGAAATCAAATGGTTTACCCTCTCGGATCCCATGCTCAATAACACGAGAATCCAATAACTCAAAGATCCTCAGTTGAACCATCACTAGTGAGTCCACCTAATCCTAGGGGGTATCCTAGGCATCAATTGAGGGGATCCAATAGCCACCCTTAGATGTTGAACATATGTTATTGGGGATATATTAAAACATGAAACATCATAACTTCAATCAAATACCAGAAGCTTAGATATTCTCTATGGTCTACTGGTATCACCATTTGAATCCCAAGCTTCTCAGAAATTTTCAATGGTCTCATTGTATCAATGGAATCCCATATATCTTAGTTATTCTTGTAAAATTTTCTTTTTCATAACTCTGATGTTGGATCTGAAGTTCCACCTTTAAGCATCCACGATTTCATCAACCATATCATTGGATATTATTTTTACTATGCATCCACCCTCAATATATTAGGATACCAGATCCCAAACATATTGGACATCCCAAGGCCTCATCCTTCTCAGCAGGTGATTCCTGAGAATCCTTGGAAATCACAAGAATGATGGACCCAATGAAAGATTCTCAAGAGTATTTTAAAATAAAATATCATTAATCATAACATAAATCAAAATAAAAATACAACAAGGGATGGTCAAACACCCATGTCCATATTCATCACTGTGGCCCACCAAGCCCCCACATCTGTTTGGATTTTAAGGTGACACTCGCAACCATCACTACCCCAACTCAAACAAAACCACTCAGGGTCAGTCTATCAATAGGCCACCCCCAGGGGTCCCCTAGATAACATCATAAAAAATTCACCCTCACATGAGTACTCGGTCTCAGACTCAACCTCAAGTCAATGCCTATTTCTATAAGGACATTGTTTCCCATAACATCACCATTAAGATAGAATGACCTCACTCTAAACATGGGTATGACACATAGGTAATAGTCAGAGAGATGATCCAAACCCCATCTTGGCCCTTAAGGTCTCACTAGGTTGGTCCTCTCACCAACCAAATTTCTGTCTACCTATGGTTCATCCACATATGCCTGATCACATAAATGGGGGAGGATCACTCACCCTTGGTCAACATTAAAATCCCAATGAATCTATGATGTTCCTTAGGTCATTACTAGACTCACACATTCCAATCATCACAAGTGAACTCAAACCTCATATTAGAGGTGTCTAAGGATTACACAAAGGTCCACCATGTCATAACCACTCCAAATTAAAACAATGAGAACCCCTCGAGGGTGATAGTGTCAAGGATAACTCATCAAAGGTCACAAGCTCAACTGTAAATGATCATGATGTTAATTTATATCTCTATGACTATTATGGTCTAGGTTCTTACTCATTTAATTTAGGGTGTTCAATTAATTAATCACTATAAAATTAAACATTTAATTCAATTAAACAATTATAATTACAAAGGAAGGAACCAACTATAGTAATGAACCCACACATTTCATTACATATAAGAAAACAAAAAATACAATGGACTTTTACACAATACCACCTATATTAAACAGAAATTATTCCTCTTAAAAATACGCTAATAGCTCTCATCGAGGCTCTTCATGGTCTATAAATGCCAGGTTCCAGCTCACTTAAAAATCCGAGCACCTAAATCATTATAATGAGATCAAAATAATTAATTATATTAAATATAATTACTTAAAAATTTTAATTAAAACCAATAACAATGGTTATGTAAATTGTTTAATCTCTGAGAAAACGGGTGCAGATGGCATCTCATAATAACCTCGTCATAAGAAGAAATGATTCCCCATATCATTTGGAATATTCCACCATGATTCAGTGAAATAAGAAATAAAACATAAGGCAAAGAAGATTAAAATTATAATAAAGAAATTATAAGCTCAACAAAGGTTGGTGGAATAAGATACTTACCTAAAATCTCCAAAAACAATGCATCAAAAACAACTCCCAAGACATGGAATACGAAGTTGGTAGAGGGGGAGGTTGGCCCCTTCCATGTGCACAAAAGGAATAGGGGAGTAGTTTCTGTTTATTATAAAACTAAAAGGGGAAAAAATTAAATTTTCCTTTAAAAATCCCATAGGCTGGCCAGTAGTTTGATATAGTTTTCAATGCATCAACCACTCAGTCCCCTCCCAAATCCCTATTTAGCCACCAAGACAGTTTCCAAATGTCATTACTTTTCCAAAATACCTATCTTGAGGTATTCCAACATTCAAAATTCAATTTTAAATCCTAAATAAATATTCATCTCATCCATTGATTTTAAAATTCAAAATTCCTATGATTTTTCAAATACTCATTATTTGGTCACAACCTTAAACATTTGATAATCTTGAGTCAAGTCAAGAATTCACATTGAGGATATTTTCAGGTTTAGAGATTTAGATAATTAGGCCATAACTATTACATAAAAAAACATAGAAATACAAAGTGGACACTTCCAATAGTATCTATTTCTTCTATAACATAAAAAATATAAAAAAGAAACATGGTTTTTTTCATTTTTAATCATTATAACTTTTCCTTGATTCCATCTTTGACTCTATTCTCCCTTAAATCCTATGAAAATATTTAAAAATATGGAATGAGACCAAAAAGATTAGTAAGGAACATAAAAATTAATAAAAACTATTAGTATAGTGTAAACCTGATAACCCATTCAATTTTATTTGAGGGGATGAAACAAAACATTTTCACATGAATAAAACTCAGGATTTTTTCTCAATGAAAAACACTAAAACAAATTGAAATCCATTAAACTCATTTAGGTGACATAGATCATCATATACATAAAACCCTTTCAAACATCTTCCAATTGGAATAACCATATGGTTGACGTCTAAATTTGAGATCTATAATGGGGATCACCTTTCGTATAAGCTATATCAGGCTCACCCGTGAGCTAAAATGGGGATCAACCCTTCATATAAGCTATTTTGGGCTCACCTATGAGTTGTAATGGGGCACAACCTTTCATAAAAGCTATATCCGGCTCATCTGTGGGATATAATGGGGCTCAACACGTCGTATAAGCTATATCCATGTCACCCATTTCATATAATTCTCATGTACCATTTCAAGAATAAATCATGTTCATTATAAAACCCCTTTTTTGAAAGCTTCTTCTAATCCCATATGAATAAAATTTATGTATAAAAATACAATTTTCATTTAAGAACCCATTTTCAATACCAAGATACCCAAATAAAGGAATAAGGGATTTAATTTCATTTTAAAGGACATTAAGTCTTATAAAGGAATCCAAATATCAAATAATGGTTACGGCGATAAAGAAGTCGTTGTCACCGTATATGAAAAAAACATTCCTTTTTTCATTTTATAAAGAAAGTAAAATTATTTTTAAAAAAATCTTCCTTTTTTAAATATTGAATGAAATTCAATATTGACATAAAATTTCCTGTATATTTCTTTTATACCCATATAAATAAATACGTAATATAATATCAGGAAGAAAAAGTTCTGATAATTAAAAATTTAAATGTTCAAGGTATCCCATACCACTTTTAACATTTAAATATTAATATCAATGATTTAATAAATAACATTATTATAGATAAAATATGGTTATTAAATGTTATAGTGGATGTATACACACCTTATAAAAGAATAAAGGTGCATATTATCAAGAAATTCCTCAATGAAAAGAGATCGAGATGAAGTCCCTTACCTTAAGTCTGACTTGTCTCGTTCATTGTTTAATTTCTTGAATAATAATATTAGGTTAATTTATACATTATTTAAAATATTTTTAAAGTTTATTATTCATTTTATATCACTTATTACCATGTTATAGAAATTAGTTAATTATTTTAGTTCATATCAGATGTTTTGTCAATGTTCGGTATTTGAGTCAAAAATGAACTTGTTTTGATACAAATTATCCATGTTTTTATAAGTCCATTATGTCCTGAATATTATTCATATTTTAAATATCATATATATCCAGTATATATGTATTTATAATATTCCATAACATTTGGAGATAAGAAATTAAATGCACCATTCATGGAGACTGTAGTTCGTACGTATGCATGAATGCTACGTTAATTTATTTGTCATATTAAAGGAATAAAAAATAATATATATATATAGGTATATTATAGTTACTAATATATAAGTTATATATGTTAAATAATTTCATTAACTCCATCCTTTATACTTTCCATTTATGGTATGAATGAGTCATATCACTTTGAAGGGGCGGTAGTCCACACTTCCCCAAATGAAATTATCGTATTTACATATTATGGAAATCATAAAGGTTTATTGTAAATAAAAGTTAAATAAGAATAGAGAAAACATAAATATCATATATATCATATATAAATATAGTTCCATCATAATGGCCACCATGAGAGTTGTTAGGAGAAAATTGAACCATCATCGTTTTGTGAGGCAGTAGTTCTTTGTATACAGAAACAGTATGTTTTATATTCATTAGATAGCGGTGTGGGTAAGTATAGGTCGAAAACATAACATAAAAATAATTACTAAAGTTACTATTCATTATGTCCAAAAATAAAGGTTCCTTTTTACATAATTTGTACATTGTGATTCCAAATATGGAATCCATTTTTCCAAATTGAAAACATTGAATTGGAAGAAATTAATTTAAAACTAATTCACGTTGTCAAAACCATAAAAAAGGTTTTTAAGAAGTAAAAAATATCAAAATATTGACATGTGATTATGTCCAATTGAAATGTGAAATTACTTCCAATGAACATATTATATTAAATGATAAAAACTTAATCCAATTATACTTTAAAACCAATTAAAAGGACAATCTAACTATATAAATAAATTATATGAAAAGTGAGTTTTGAATTTAAATGTAGTATTTTCATTATTCATAAATTTATGGATATTATCAAAAAAATACCAAAATTTCAAGAAAAGTAAATTTTGATGTCCCTATTAGAAATAAGAAGTTTATTTTAAAAAATAGACCACATAAAGTGATCAAACCTATTTTTAAAAAGGGTTCGCCATCAAAAGGTAGTAAAACAACCTTTTAAAATTATTAGAGTATTTTATGATTAAAATTGGATTCATTCTCATTTTAAGCCCCTAAAATTCATTTGATAAATTTAAAAACATTTAACAAATACATAAAATTGTAATATAGTTAATTTTGTTTATTACCGCCAATACAACAGCTAAACGTTAACTACCATTTAAAATAATAATATTATTGTTGTATTATTTTTCTGTATAACTCAGTGTTGTGTGCAACGTAAGATTTAGGATAAAATCGTTGTTGTGTGTTGGGTACACTATCATAAAAAGTGTCCCCTTTAAAATAAAATTAATATTAAATTCAAAAATATTAATATATATGAAAATGTATTATTCTATAAATATCAGGGATGTTACATCATTCCTCCCTTCTGGAAATTGTGTCCTCACAATTTTAAAATTGGTCTAAAAATATTCATTGAAAATCCCACATCAAAAAAATAATTAATAAAGCTATAACATTAAAATAAATAAAGAGAAGTATAGAGGTCACCGAAGATATCATATTTTAGGGTTCCCTGTAGGAAAACATGGACATGGATGATAAAACTAACTCTCAAAGACTAATAGAGAGTGATAGAGAAAATAGTCACTAGAATACTATCTATCACAAAACCATAATTATGTGATGGGTCAAAATACCATTGAGAAATGTACATGAATAATGTTTTTGTTTTAAGATCCTTTTCATAGAGTTGAGGAATTAATTTTCTTCCTATAATAATAACATAAGGAAACATAATTACTTGATGTATTTATATTTTATAAGCACAATTTCATCCTCATAATATTACCAGAATATGATGTATATCCCTAAGAATAAAATTAAGTATAAAATATCACACAAACCATAAAGGATATCAATATCTTAAAACTGAGGTCCAAAAGTAAAGTCATACTTCCACATTAAAAAATCCATACAAAAACATAACCCCACACAACATCTCCTAGAAAGTACTTAATAACTTATTATCACATCACATAAAACCTCAGAAGGTGTGTCTAAAACATTGAACTTATCGTTATCCTTCAAAAATGACAGGATCTCAAGAGCTTCCATCACTTCACCAGATGTCTCAACATCAACTGTAGTAGCAGTAAAAGATTTTCCCAAACTTTTTTGTTTCCAATCATACTGATTTTCTCCCTGTGTAATTAACTTTAGAAACTTATATTCATAATTTCCCAACTCATTGCAGCTAAATCATCTTACTATAGACTGGATATCTGTTATCTCATTATTGGAGTTTTCAATACCCTTTTATTTGTATTCATGAACCTTGTGACCAAACTTACCACATTGGTAACACTTTACAGATCCTAACATACATTCCCCAAAATGTATTTTACCACACATGGAACAAGTTTGGGGCTTACCTATAGAGTTATTAGTTGTTTTCTTCTCCATTTCCTAGAACCTTTACCATTTATTACTCTTATCATCTCGTGGAACATAAGTGTCAGAAAACTCCATTTCAACTTTCTCAGTACAATGAACCACATGTTCATAAATTTTAAACTCTCAGGAGGCCAAAGATCTTCATAGCCCTAGTTTCAATCTTGAGTAAAATCTATTAATTAAACTATCAATGTCTCGAATAAAATATAGAACATACCTAGCCAATATTGCAATGTTTTCTTCATTTGTGGAAACTGAATCATCATCCTTTTTCTTTAATTCCAAATTTTTTTTCTCCACCCTAAGTTTAACAACCTCATGGAAATATTTCTCAAGGAAAATATCCTTAAATTCTTCCCATTTCATGGAATCAAGATCATTTTTGTCTCTAGTATTCTTAACTAATGACCACCATTGATCAGATTTACCTTCAAAACGATAGATGGAAATAGTTACCTTTTGACATTCCAAACATCCCATGAATTCAACTATCTTCTCTGGGGTATTGATCCATCCTTCAGCTACCACTGGGTCAGATGATCCATTGAATAATGGGGGATGTTTCTGCATAAAATGTTCCACTACTAACATATTCTATTATGGTTAATCGGGATGATCTCATGTTTGGATACCACTAGCATTTATAGCCTGAGTCAACTACTCCATCACTACAACAAACTGTTCGTTTCAAATTCTCACCACCTTATGTTGTTGATTTGAAAGGTTGTTTCCCTCTCGATGCCTTCCCATTATAGCTTTCCTATATCCTCTATAGAAAACCATTCTGAAAAAACATATTTTAGATGAATAAATAAGGTAATATTAAAATGCTACATCATTTCAACTTAACCATAAAGTAAAATACTCTAAAGTAAAGTAATTAACACCATCCTAACCTCTAAAGTTATCTAAACCGACCTTTGATACAAACTATAAGGCCCTAGTCTTAAATGTTACATAATCTTGAGTTAAGTCAAGAATTCACATGGAGAATACTTTTAGGATTAGTTATTTAGATAATTAGGCCATAAATATTATAAAGAAAACCTAGAAATACAAAGTGGACACTTCCAATATTATTTGTTTCTTCCATAACATAAAATCCTTTAAAAATAAACATGGTTTCTTTTCATGTTTAATCATTATAATGTTTCCTTGATTCCATAATTGACTCTATTCTCCTTTAAATCCTATGAAAACATTTAAAAACTTGGTATGAGCACAAAAATATCAATAAAGGAAATAAAAATAAATAAAAATGATTATTATAGTTAAAATGTGATAACCCATTCAATGTTCTTTCAGCGGATGAAACAAAACATTTTCACATGAATAACACTCATACTTTTTTCTCAATGAAAAACACTAAAACCAATAGCAAGAAATTGAAACTTCTTTAGGTGAATTAAAGAATCATATACATAAAACTCTTTCAAGAATCTTCTAATTGGAATAAACATATGGTTTGCTTCCAAATTGGAGATCTATAATAGGTATCACCCTTTTTATAAGCTATATCAGGCTCACATGTGAGCTATAATGGGGATCAACCATTCGTATAAGTTGTTTCAAGCTCACCCATGTTCTATAATGGGTATAAACTCTTTTTATAAGCTATATCAGGCTCACAGGTGAGCTATAATGAGGCTCAAGCAATCATATAATCTATATTGGGATAACTTGTTTCATATAATACTCATCTACCATTGCATGAATAAAACATGTTCATCACAAAACCCCATTTTTAAAGAATATTCTAATCCCATATGAAAAACATTTCTGTATAAAAATACCATTTTCATTTAAGAACCCAGTTTCAATACCAAGATTCCCAAATAAAGGAATAAGGGGTTTATTTTCATTTTAAAATACATTAAGTCTTGTATTGGAATCCAAATATCAAACAACAGTTATAGCGGTGGAGAAGTCATTGTCGTCAAAAACGAAAAAAAACATTCATGTTGTCATTTTGTAAATAAAGTAAAACTATTAATATAGAAAGATTACTTTTGAAAACTTTTAATGAAATTAAATATTTAAATAAAATTTCTTGTGTATTCCTTTTATACCCATATAAATAAATATGTAATTTAATATCAGGAAGAAAAAGATCTGATAATTAAATCTTTAAATGATCAAGGTGTCCCATACCACTTTGAAAATTTAAATATTAATCTCCATGGTTTAATAATTACCATTAGTATAGATAAAATATGGTTATTAAATGTCATAGTGGCTGTATATAAACATTATAAAAGAATAAAGGTGCATATTATCAAGAAATGCCTTAATGAAAGGAGATTGCGATGAAGTCCCTTACATTGAGTCCGACTTATCTCAATCATTCTTTAAATTCAGGAATAATGAACTTAGGTTTATTTATACTTTCTTGGGAACATTTTTGAAGTTTATTATTAATTTTATATCACTTATTACCATGTCATAGAAACTAGTTAATTGTTTGAGTTCATATTGGACGTTTTGTTGATGTTCAGTATTTGAGTCAAAAATGGAATTGTTTTGATACAAATTATCCATTTGGACATAATTCCATTATGTCCAGAATATTATTAATGATTTAAATATCATATATATTCAGTATATATGTATTTATAATAGTCTATAACATTTGGATATAAGAAATTAAATGCACTGTTCATGGAGACAGTAGGTCGTACGCACACATGAACGCTACTTTCATTTCTTTGTCATATTAATGGAATAAAAAACAAAAGATACAAAGGTATATTATAATTACAGTATAATATATATGTTATATATGTTACATAAGTTCATTAACGCCATCCTTTATACATTCTATGTATGACATGAGTGAGTCATATCACTTTGAGGGGGCGGTAGTCCATACTTCCTCAAATGAAATTATCGTATTTACACATTATGGAAAGCATAAAGCTATATTGTAAATAAAAATTACAGAATCATAGAGACAATATAAATATAATATATATCATATATAAATATAGTTCCATCATATTGTCCACCATGAGAGGTGGGTGCTCAAAATTGAACAACCATCGTTTTGTGAGGCAGTAGTTCACTGTACACAGAAACAATATATTCTATATCCCTTAAATGGAGGTGTGTGTAAGTGTAGGTTTAATAATTATCATAAAAACATAAAAGTATATTTATTATAATGGTCTTGTTATAAAATAATGGAATAAATATAGGTTTTGGTTTGGATTAGAAAAATAAATGAAAGGTGTTTGGGAGAATATGTTACCTCTAAATCGGGTAACTCCTTTTGATTTTAGCCAAAATGATTTCTTGAATTTAATTCTGCCCAAAGTAAGGATTCTAGGAGGAAGGGAGGGATTTTGGGAGATTATTTGAGCATAATTTGGATGATGCAAGGGGTTTTAGAGGTTTGAGTAAGTTGGTAGAGGTGGTGACCTTTTATAAGAGGGAAGAAGGGCACTTTAGGAACATCTTGAAATATTATTTTATTATAAATTAATTTTCGAATTCTAATAGTTACAAAGTGATAAATTTATAGGATAAGATGAGGATGTGTATCAATCCTATCAACCAATAGTTTTTATACAAGTTTAGGTCGCAAAATTAATCTTACCTTTTAGCTTTAACCCTTAGTTAAAAACATTAACTCTTACCATGTCTTCTTGTATTTTCATAATATATGGTTACTATAGTTACTATAAAATTACAAGAGAACCTCAAGTGGATCATTAATGAAATTTTTAACATTATATATGTTAGTTTACAGAATATTATATTTTTTGGACTATTATATCATTTAATAAAATAGTATTTTTTTTTTAAACTTATTTATGTCAATTTTGACACTATTTAGAAGTTGATTTTTTTAAAGTCAAAACAACTTGATTCCTTCAAAACAAAGGCATTAACTCATCCCACATATGTCAATGTAATAAAAAAAATCATGTATGACATAAAAATGTTCAAATTACATTTATTTTAATATTCATAATATCATTTATTTGAATATTTCATTAATAATGTAATCATTACATCATCATTGTGTCATAAATATATTTGTTTAATTAATGTATAAAAATTATAAATAAAATACCATGATGTAGAAAAAAGTTTTATATTTCTAATTAATATTTATAGGTGAAGAGATAATTTATATAAACTATATTAAAATTGTTTTAGTTAGGAGATACATTTTTATGTTATATCTCCCTTTTCATTAAATTAAATATTATAAAAGGTCATTATCACACCCAAGTGACTCCATGGGGTCCTAAATTCAACCCAAGAAAGCTCATGGTTAGAAATATATCATAAAATAGGATAATTACACCTCTTATGGTAGTTTTATATTATTATAATATTATTTTTTTTACCCTTATTTACCTGATTTACGTTTTAACCACGGTAAATAAAAATAATTACTGAAGTTACTATTCATAATGTTCAAAAATAAAAGGTGGATATTTACATAATTTGGACCTTCTGATTATAAATATGGAATCCAATTTTCCAAATTCAAAACACATAATTAGCAGAAATTAATTTAAAATTAATTCCCATTGTCAAAACTAGAAAACAGGTTTTCAAGAAGTAAAAACTATCAAAAGATTGACATTGTTTTTGTCCAATTTAAATATAAAATTACTTATAATGAGTATAATTGGATTAAATTATAAAATATTAATTTAATTTCACTTTAAAACTAATTAAAATTAAATCTAACTATATAAATAAATTATATGAAAAGTCCATTTTGAATTAAAATATAGTATTTTTCACTATTTATAAAAATATGGATTTTATCAGAAAAACACCAAAATCTAAACCAAAGTAAATTTTGATATCCAGATTCTAAATAAGTAGTTTATTTTATAAAATAGACTATATAAACTGAAAAAAACTGTTTTTAAAAAGGGTTCTCTATCAAAAGGGGTAAAACAACCTTTTAAAAATATTAGAGTATTTTATGATTGAAATCAGATCCATTCTCATTTTAAGCCTTTAAAATTCATTTGATAAAGGTAAAAATATTTACCAAATATGTAAAATTATAATATATTTAATCCTGTTCATTCTCGCCAATTCAATGGCTAGGTGTTAACTACCATTTAAAATAATAATATTATTGTTATATTATTTTTCGATATAACTCAGTGTTGTGTATAATGTAAGATTTCAGAGAAACCCATTATTTCATGTTAGGTATGCTATCATACATATTGTCCCCTTTAAACTAAAATTAATATTAAATTCAAAAATATTAATAGATATTGAAATGTATTATTCTATAAATACCTTTGATGTTACACACAAAGAGATACAGAGAGGATTGTGAAAAAAATAATATAATTCTAAGTGTTGTTTAATTTTTTGTTATATATATAAAAAATAAAAAAAAAGGAATAGGGATTCATGAGTACATTTTATGCCTCCTACTAGAGGACCAGAGAAGTGTATACCATGTTCATGCTTCCTTTTCAAAACAGAAACATGAACCAGGTTCAAACTTTTTCGAACCTATTTCTACAATTCTTCGAAAACCTTCCCCCTTTTCTTAATTTTATTTTAAAAAATTATTAAAAAAATCACTTAGAAATCTTATTTTCTTTTTCCTTACCTTTTTTCATTTTTAAAATGAACCAATGTAGTAAAGTACGCATATGGGGAAAAACAAGATAACATACTAAAGTGAAGATTTGGGTTCATAAGAAGGGTTCGTGTAGACTCAACCCTAACTCTCAACTCATTTAATTAAATGGGTTGACCCATCCTAATCAGTTTATAAAGGGTTTGATCCTAAACTCACATTCCAACCTAGAATAAAAAACCACTTAATGTCACATAAACATAATAACTTGATCAAACTGAATCATCCAATTTGTTAAGATCACTTTGGGATGAAAATACAAATAGGGGACAAATCAGTGTCACCTGACTGTTTATCACTTTAAAACTTTTATTCATTTTTTACCGCTATTAATTATTCATTGAATGATTGACTTTTCTTATTCACCTGTAGTTAGAAATAATTCACATAAAAGAGTAAATCATAAATAAAAATAGTATTTTTAGGAGGTTCATATCTTGTGTGGATGACGACATCCTAAATTCATGGTGGTTATTATCCCACTTACACACATATTCTCTTTTATTAGTAAGAAAAGCACAGGAAAGGGTATGAACTTGAACCTGTTATCCTAGAACTAAAAAGGTATAATGAAATATTAAACTTTGAAGCACAAGGTTACAAGGTATCGATTTGTCCCTAATTAATTAGTAAAAAATGTATATCATGTCTTATTTAATAGAAATCTATGATATTGATCAAATTTCTCTATATGAAGTAATTTATTGGGTTGCCTCTAATTCATAATAATCATAAGGTTGTCTTAAAAATGAAGCAATTTTGTAAGGTACCTCTTATTCTTTTGATCTTCAACAAACAATATGATATATTTAATTAATGTGTTTGGTTTTCAATGTCACAAATAAATCCAATCACTTAACATAGTATCAGTTTTGATTCGATGCATATTATTCTTTGTTAAAGTGAAAGATTAATTTAAATGTGAGGTATCTTTTGAAATCAATTTATTTCATCTATCCACACTAGAAAACACCATGTTCATTAAATATTAAATCTCAATTTTTATTCATGCATGTGCATGCACTATATAATTGGTTCACTATTCTCATTTGTGTAGGTATATGTTGCACTTTCTTTAGTCTTCATGTAACTGAGTATGTGGTACCTCAATGGCTTCATGACACCCTAGAGGCATTTTCAAAACATTGATATATTATTGTATATTTTTAATACACTGAGACAATATTTAATTGTTAATGTAACCCTGAGTTTTATTTGTAAAGTAAATTGTATTTGGTTCTTTCTTCATACAATGTGTACACTAAACCACATCTTTGTGAATCCAAGTGGATTGTGGAACCACTTTATTTAATATATGATCATAGAACTCATTCATGAAATTTAGTGTCTCACAATTGTTCTATTTTTCTTGATGGAATAAATGAGATCTCTCAAAGAATTGATAGTGGCTCTCGGTTCTTGGGTGATCTCCTTTTATAGATGATTTTAATATCCTCTCCTTTGATTTACATGCCACACCAAGACGCATTTAAAATTTATAAAAATATTTCTTGTCAAATAATTCATTTGAAAATGATCTTTATATTTTTCAAATTTGAGTTTCCTTCTTATCACATGACTTATTTCAATGTCGAGAATCATGTCATGTTCACATAATTGGATTCTTCCTTCATGATGAAACAATCATGTTCATGTATAATGATCACATATAACTCCTTTTCTTGAAATAAGTACATATCCAGATACATAAATAGCCTCCTAAAACTTTTTTTTCGTTCAAAAGTATCATAATCTTTGAATTATCACATACATGTCATGGAATTCATGCGTGATGATTCAAATCATTTTAATATCAAAATTGTATCATAAAATCGATATTTAACTGATCACTAAAGATCAAACATGTTGAATGTACTGATTTTTCATGAACAATGGTCTATCCCATCCACATAAGGGTACTAAAGAGTCCCTATACCTATATAAGGTTGACCTGTGTAAGTGTAACCCTTGTAAGGGTAACTCATATAATCCAATACCCTTTTAACTGTGGATTTACCGATGCGTAAGGGTACTGAGTTTTCCATTTCCCATGTAAGGTTATGATGTATAAGGGTACGTTTCATATGGTTATGCTACATATGGGTACGTGGTAAGAGAGTTGATCATATAAGGGTAATTGAAGGTTAAATACAATTTGGGTGTGGATTGGATGACTGTGAGAAAATAGACTGAAAAACATACATTTTATCCATATATTTTTTAGTGGAGTAACATTCCACATGTCATGGTAATTCCACATTAGAGTTGAGTTTGGATGGTCTCTTCTTTATAATTTATCTCATTCTGTTTTCCTCTCGATCCAAAATTGGTGTCGGCACTTGAAACACCCATCATTGGGCTGCACCACACCTAAGAGGCCTATGTAGTAACCCTCTAGATTCTTTGTGCATGCCATGTGAATACTATGGGTGCTATGTTTTCCCATATCCTCTTACCACCATGACTAGCTATCTGGATGGCTCTCCTGTGTTTGATCTAAATCCCACATGTGTGGGTTTAAGCTATCCTAACTTGTTGGGTATGGTTGGCTCATTTTCTTGATAAACAACCAACACTAATACTTAATAATTACTAAGTATTAAATTTACAAACCAACTCATATGGATTCTTCAAAATAATTCATCATGTAAAAAATATATTCTCTCTTTTTTTCATGGACTTCAAATTTCATTCTTCCATAATTAATTTTTAACTTCACCATGCAAATGAATATTTTCATGGTCTTCCACCTTCTTATGTTGTTTTCAAAAAATGTGAAACTTAGCACATGTTATTAAATCAATGAATATCAGTTCATCAATCTGAAGGACCCCGGGACACCCTGAGAGGGGAGGGGTGAATCAGGGTGACCACTTTTTCTTTTAATTTGTTGGATCTTGTTCCCACGTTGGTAGGAACTTGTTGAACCTGTATGATGATTATGATCAAAATGAAAACATTCACATGCACAGAGAAGACACAGTCATTTTTACTTGGTTCACCACTAAGGGCTACGTCCAAGGAGCATACGCCGACAGGTTGCCGGTCGTACCTAAATCCACTAAGCTTCACTAGCTGCGGATACAAAAGTTCGGGTACAGACACTTTTTCCCAGGCTCACTGCCTTTACAATAGTTCAGGGATAGCTCACTGCGTCCCTCGGGTCACTCCCATTGACTCCCCCTGGCTCACTGCCGTTGGTGAAGTCCCACTCAGTCTATAGACGTGTAGGTCTCTTCTTCATTTGCATAAGAGTGCATCCTTTGTTGAATGTAGATGCTCTATTGAAGTCCGATTCTCACTAAAAGAAGAATATCACTTTTCCTCGAATGAACCGAGTAGTTTCTCGGCTTTCGTGCAGCTCCAGTAAGGCAGACGTGCTTCAATAGTGTCAAGGTCTCCTCTTCAAGCCCGGCGCGCAAGTCTCCCGGCGGCGCGCAAGTCTCAGGCGCGCAAGACTAAACTGGCGCGCAAGTGTCACTGAAGCACCTGCGCGACACTGCCTTCTTGAACTAAATACTTGCGCGATCCACTTCCTTTCTCTTCCAAACTGCCTTGGGAGAACAGCCAAACACTGGCGCGCAAGCTCTACTTGCGCGACAAAACAACCACCTGTGCGACTCAACCACCTGCGCGACGAGAGCTCGAACAATCTCTCGGCCTTGAACTCCGTCAGAAATGAGGAGGGGTGGTCCAGTATTTATAGGAAAACTAGACCCCCTGCGCGGCGGCGCGCAAGTCCCTCGACGGCGCGCAAGTCCTGTCTCCAGATCCTCTGTCGCGCAAGTCACTTGCGCGACCCAACCAACACTTGCGCGACCTTCTTTCCTTAGCCAAATTATGATGTTCTGATCCTCAAAAACATATGGCGCGCAAGTCTTTCATCCTCCAAGAGCTCAGCGCGCAAGTATCTTTGCCAAAAACACTTTACTTTATTTACGGATTTTCAGGCCCAAAAATTTGGCAAACACTGGGAAACAGCGCCACCTTCACTACTGTTTTCTTCCTGAACGGTATGATCGCTTTGTTGGTTCACACCCCGAACTTCCACTGAGGATTGACAACAAACACAAACCATACACCAAATCATGCTTTGAAGAACCTGGTTCCAACAATCTCCCCCTTTGGGTTTGTTGGCAATCAGAATAAATTCAAAAGATCTCCAACCATGAGCAAATCCAAAACGCAAGAATCAACTCAGCTAACACTCTAAGTCTACGTGAGCAATGCTCGGTGTAGAAAACAAGAGAGAAAGCTTGAATTGGGTCTTAGTGTGTTGAAATCGTACACGAAATTTCTTGCCTTGAATTTATTCCTTTCTCCCCCATTGACAATAAAACCGAAGACTGAAAAGTTTGTTCAACGTTCAGCTCAAGCCATACTCCCCCTGGATAGTATCTCCCCCATAAACCTGCATCACAGCCATAAACAGATAAAAACAGTTAAAACAAACGGGGAGAGGGGACTTACGGTGCCTCCTTATGCAGTAGGAGGTGGTCGAACACCGAGGTTCAACCGATGCTTCTCGAACACAGCCGCGGACAATGGATTTGTTAGGATATCAGCCACTTGCTCATTAGTTCCAACATGATCCATTTTAATCACTCCTTGTTCAACCTTTTCTTTGATAAAATGATACCGTATTTCAATATGTTTTGTACGAGAATGTTGAACCGGATTCTTCGTAAGATCAATTGCACTTTTGTTATCGCAATAAATCACCATTGGTTGCTGCACCTTATCACCAATATCTGTTAGCTGCTGCTTCATCCAAAGAAGTTGAGTGCATGCTTTTGTGGCGGAGATATATTCAGCTTCAGCGGTACTAAGAGAAGTACTTTCTTGCTTCTTGCTCAACCAGCCAACACATTTATGCCCAATATAGAAAGCTCCACCACTAGTGGACTTTCTGTCTATTACATCCCCAGCCCAGTCAGCATCAGAAAACGCTGATAATTCACTGTCCCTGCCTGCAGCAAAAAATAACCCGAAGTTATGTGTGCCTTGAATATACCTCATGATTCTTTTTACTGCTGACATATGTTCCTCCTTTGGATTACTCTGAAAGCGGGCCGCAAGGCATGTTGCAAAGACAATATCTGGCCTTGTCGCTGTCAGATACAGTAGGCTTCCAATGATCCTCCTGTACATGGTGGGATCAACAGAGTTCCCATCCTCATGCTTTCCAAGTTTAGTTCCAACAGCAATCGGAGTTGACATTGGTTTGGAGTCTTGCATATTGAACTTCTTCAGCAACTCTCTTGCATATTTTTCCTGAGAAATGAAAGTGTATTCCTTCTTTTGAATCACTTGTAACCCCAAGAAATATGTGAGCTCCCCAATCATAGACATTTCAAATTCTGATTTCATGTGGTTGGCAAATTCATCCACTGATTTCTGCCTGCTGCCACCAAAAATGATATCATCAATGTAGACAAGAACCATGAATTGATCTTTTGGAGAATTCTTCACATAGAGATTGTGATCAACTCCTCCTCTTTTGAATTCCAACTTCTTGAGATATGAATCTAGCCGTGAGTACCATGCCCGTGGTGCCTGCTTCAAACCATATAGAGCCTTCTTTAGTTTGCAGACCTTTGTTTCATCGGTACCCAAGACAAACCCCACCGGTTGTTCAATGTAGACTTCTTCTTCAAGTACACCATTCAAGAATGCTGTCTTAACATCCATTTTATATACTTTATATCCTCTTTGGAGTTCCATGGCAAGGAAAAGCCTGATTGATTCCAGTCTAGCAACTGGAGCAAAGGTTTCTTCAACATCAATACCTTCAATCTGGGAGTATCCTTTACATACCAGTCGTGCCTTGTTTCTGATAACACTTCCATGCTCATCAAACTTATTTTTGAAGATCCATTTGGTACCAATCACATTGTGACCTTCGGGTCTCTGGACAAGATCCCATGTCTGATTCTTATCAATCTGATCTAATTCGTCATTCATGGCTTTCACCCAAGATTCATCTTTTGCAGCTTCTTCGAATGAGGATGGCTCTACAACTGATAGAAATGTAGATTGCGTGGTATTCCTCATCCTTCTGGTTTGAGTGGGTGCACTCCTATCCCCAATTATGTTGGATGGATCAATCTCAGATCTTCGATTTCTCCTGCGAGATTCAGTAGAATTCTCTTCAGCCATAGTTTCTTCTTCAGATTCTTCTTCTGAGTCAACATCATTATGTGATTGATGAGTGTTTTGAACAGCTTCCTCTATTTCTGCATTTGTAGTTTCTTCATGTCCACATTGTTCATGACTTTCTATCACATCAGCATATGACGTCCGTGAAGCATTTGTGGTTTTCTCTTCAATAATCTTAACATCATTGCTTTCCACGATCCTTCCCAAACGATTGTTGAAACATTTGTAGGCTTTGTTGTTCATTGAGTAACCGAGGAAGATTCCTTCATCTGCGTTGTCACCATATTTCCCCTGATTTCCTTCTTTGTTCCTGATGAAGCACTTACTTCCAAAGACACGAAAGTATTTTAGAGAAGGCTTCCGTCCATGCCACAATTCATATGGTGTCTTCGTCTCACCCATATAAAGTCCTGTTCGATTCTGAATGTACACTGCAGCTTGAACAGCCTCTTTCCAGTAATGTCGTGGAATACGACTCTCAATCAGCTTAGTTCGTGCCATGTTGTTCACCTATCGATTCCTTCGTTCAACAACTCCATTTTGTTGTGGAGTTCTCACAGCAGCTACCTCGTGTTGTATCCCATGCTTTTCCAGATAATTTTCAAATTCAATGGACGTGTATTCTCCTCCATTGTCAGATCGCAACACTTTGATTGTTCGTCCAGTATCATTCTCGGCGATTCACCGATATGTTTTCATGCAGTCAAGGACCTGTCGTTTCCGGTGAATGACCATCACACATGCCATTCGACTGTAATCATCTATAAAAAGGACAAAGTACCTTTCTCCATGAGTTCCGGAAACATTTATTGGACCAAAAACATCTGTATGAATCAGATCAAGAAGGTGAGATGCCTTTTTCTTCTTTGGCCGATATGAACTGCAGACCAGCTTCCCACGAATACAAGCATCACAGGATTTTTCACGCTCACGCTTCAGGTTGGGGATGTCCATGACAATTCTCAATTTTGATATTTTCTCCATGTCTTGTTGATTGATGTGTCCCAATCTCCGATGCCACAAATTGTTTTCTTCTTCAACAGTAATGTAACATACATTTTCTTCACTATCAACCTGATACAAGTTGCCTTCTGTTCTGCATCCTTTCATAAGTGAATTGCCGGTTTTTCCCTTGATGGTGCAACCTTTCTGATTAAAAGTAACTATAAGTCCTGAGTCACAGAGTTGACTCACGCTAAGGAGATTATGGCGTAGGCCATCTACGTAAAGGACTTCAGTCTTCTTTAGTTCTCCATTAGCTAATTGGGTACTTCCACTCCCTTTGATTTTCAGAGCCCCATCATTACCAAATCTTACTGTACCATCAACATTCTTTATGACATTCGTTAGTAGGCCGACATTACCCGTCATATGAGATGAACAACCGCTATCCAGAATCCAGGTACTATTGTTCTTTGTAGCTTTTAGGGCTACCTCTGCAAGGTTCGATTTCTCCATCTTCTTCCTTTCCTTCCATGAGACATTAGATTGAGTATATAGGACTGATGGCCTTTCAACTATCTCTTCCGCATACCCAGGTTCTTCATAGTCAAAGTCTTCTGTGAGAGGTGAGAACCTGTTTAAACGGGCAACACTGTCTTGCTGACGAGACTTGACTTGTCTTGAACTTCGGTATGAGGTGTCTATGTCTCTTCTCTGCCTGCAATTAACGGCCTTATGACCAAAGTTAGAACAGCAAAAACAATATCCATAGAAATTATTTCTTCTATGAGAATTAGGATATGATATTGTTCTCCTTTGTTGAGCATCTATATCTTCTCCATTCAGATAGCTTCTTGCCTCTTCACAATAAGACATGGTATGGCCCAGATAGCCATAGAACTGACACTTCATGAGAGGAAATGTCTTCTCACTTGAATTTCTCCTTATAGCTTCATCCTTGGGAGAATAGTAAGACTGTCTGCCATTTTTGAAAGTTTGAGGATAATTTTCAGGTCCCCTTTTAGTTTGGATTGAGGGTTCCTTTTTCAGCACTCTAGGTAACATTTCATCATGTTCAACTTTCATCTTGTCTTTCTTTTGGATCTTTTCACTTCCAACAGTTGATGACTCAGCCTCACAGCCAATTCCACTCTTTCCCATGCAAGCAGGTCTTTGATCACTCAAGACTTTTCCAACCCCATCTGAACCACACTTGGCTCTTGCAAGTAATTCTGCATCTGAGAATCTTCCGAACTGTATTTTCTTCCTCGATTCTTTTGGAGCTGATTCTGTCTCCATTTTACTCCTTAGAGTAACTACTTCCTCCTCAAGACCCTCAACAGTCTTGGATTTTTCATCCAGTCTGGATGTGAGGTCATTGATGACCTTTTCCTGCTCTTCAATTATCAGCTTCAGATCAACTGCATCATCATTGCTTTCAATTATTTTAGACTGTACCTTCACAAATTCTTCCAGTCGTTCAATTTCAGCTTCAAGTTGATCAACATATTCAGTTGATTCTTCCACAATTGATTTCCACTTATTGCAGCTCTTACATTTAATCTTAAGCTTACTAACTGCATCCTTAAGTTGCACCTCAGGATCTACACAAGTTCTCAGTTGTTTTTCACCATCAGTATCTTCTGACTTTTCAACAGTGGCCATCATAGAAGCATGGTTCCCAGTCTTGAATTCTGGTTCTTCTTCATCACAGAATTCATTGTCATCTTCTTCCTCTTCACAGACAAAACTCTTCTTTTTCATTTTCTTACCAGATTTGAAGTCTCCCTTTTTGAAGAACCTTCTTTGGGGCTTCTTGAAGTTTTCATCTTCACTGTCATCATCATTGATATTCTTCAAGCACTGAGAAGCAATATGCCCAACTTTTCCACAACGGAAACATGCGAGAGGTAACTTCCCTTTGAATTTCCCTTTCCCCTTCTGGAACTTCTTTGCAATGAGAGAAAGAATTTCTTTCTCTTCGTCATCATCACCGCTACTATCCTTTGAGATTTTCAATTTATCCATGGCCTTGAATGCCATTTCCTTGCTCACCCGAGTCGTAGCATCTTCTGGTTTGACTCTCATTTCATAAGCTACCAAACTGCTCAGTAAGTCATCTAGAGAAAGTTTGGAAAGATCTCTTTCCTCAAGAGCTGACACCTTTGCATTATACAGAGGTGGAAGTCTTCTTAATATTTTCTTCACAATATCAATGTCTTTGATTTCTTCGCCTAGACCCCGAATTGCTCCAACCACTTCAGTAATTCGATTGAAGAAAGAGTCTGCATTCTCGTCTGGATGCATCTTCAGATCATCAAACCGATTGTGTAGCACTTGTAGTTTCGCCTCCTTCACTTTGCTATCACCTTCATAAATATTCTCAAGTTTATCCCACATAGATTTTGCTGAGGTGCAATTCATCACCTTCAGGTAAATCTGATCAGAAAGGGCTGCAGTGAGAGCATTCTGTGCTTTAGCATCTGCATCAAGAAGTTTCCTGTCTGTTTCAGTCATAGCCAGACCTGTTGGATCAGTGACATGTATTCCTTGAACAATAGAAAAAAGAACCTCCATTCCAAGAGATCTTAGATGAGATCTCATTCTGTTCTTCCAGATCTGGAAATTGCTTCCATCGAAGTGAGGGACTCCCCTGACATTGATCGCGTTTTCCATGACGAAGAAGGTCAGATTCAACGCCAGCAACCTTTACCCTCTGATACCACTTGAAGGACCCCGGGACACCCTGAGAGGGGAGGGGTGAATCAGGGTGACCACTTTTTCTTTTAATTTGTTGGATCTTGTTCCCACGTTGGTAGGAACTTGTTGAACCTGTATGATGATTACGATCAAAATGAAAACATTCACATGCACAGAGAAGACACAGTCATTTTTACTTGGTTCACCACTAAGGGCTACGTCCAAGGAGCATACGCCGACAGGTTGTCGGTCGTACCTAAATCCACTAAGCTTCACTAGCTGCGGATACAAAAGTTCGAGTACAGACACTTTGTCCCAGGCTCACTGCCTTTACAATAGTTCAGGGATAGCTCACTGCGTCCCTCGGGTCACTCCCGTTGACTCCCCCTGGCTCACTGCCGTTGGTGAAGTCCCACTCAGTTTATAGACGTGTAGGTCTCTTCTTCATTTGCATAAGAGTGCATCCTTTGTTGAATGTAGATGCTCTATTGAAGTCTGATTCTCACTAAAAGAAGAATATCACTTTTCCTCGAATGAACCGAGTAGTTTCTCGGCTTTCGTGCAGCTCCAGTAAGGCAGACGTGCTTCAATAGTGTCAAGGTCTCCTCTTCAAGCCCGGCGCGCAAGTCTCCCGGCGGCGCGCAAGTCTCAGGCGCACAAGACTAAACTGGCGCGCAAGTGTCACTGAAGCACCTGCGCGACACTGCCTTCTTGAACTAAATACTTGCGCGATCCACTTCCTTTCTCTTCCAAACTGCCTTGGGAGAACAGCCAAACACTGGCGCGCAAGCTCTACTTGCGTGACAAAACAACCACCTGCGCGACTCAACCACCTGCGCGACGAGAGCTCGAACAATCTCTCGGCCTTGAACTCCGTCAGAAATGAGGAGGGGTGGTCCAGTATTTATAGGCAAACTGGACCCCCTGCGCGGCGGCGCGCAAGTCCCTCGACGGCGCGCAAGTCCTGTCTCCAGATCCTCTGTCGCCAAGTCACTTGCGCGACCCAACCAACACTTGCGCGACCTTCTTTCCTTAGCCAAATTATGATGCTCTGATCCTCAAAAACATATGGCGCGCAAGTCTTTCATCCTCCAAGAGCTCGGCGCGCAAGTATCTTTTCCAAAAACACTTTACTTTATTTACGGATTTTCAGGCCCAAAAATTTGGCAAACACTGGGAAACAGCGCCACCTTCACTACTGTTTTCTTCCTGAACGGTATGATCGCTTTGTTGGTTCACACCCTGAACTTCCACTGAGGATTGACAACAAACACAAACCATACACCAAATCATGCTTTGAAGAACCTGGTTCCAACACAATCATCATACTAAAATCCACTTCATCCGATATATAATATGTGAAATTAGAAATCCTTTTAGATTTATATCATATTTAATAATAATTCTTAGGATCACCATTACACTTCCAAGATATTCTTCTTTCTTCAATTCATATCGACATAAAGTGCATTATCATATACTGACTCATTGACAACCAATATAACACAAACACAAAGTTGGGTCATTAATCTCCCACTTTAAATTTTTTTTCAATATCAATATAGAAAATGGGATATCAATATTTTATCTTTATTTATTCTCTGCCCCTTATTGATAACAAATAAAAAGTACCTAGGATCATATGGAATCATTTCTTTCTTAAGTAACATGCCATAAATTATTCCACTCTAAGTCTACATGGGATAACATAGTATAGAAAATATAGGGTCTAATTTAGAAATAAATTCTCGCCATTCTCAATTCAAAATATGATACTAGCTGATATAACACAAATTGTTTCTTTCCTCGGAGTCTATTCAATTGTAACTAGATTAATAGTAATTGGTTGATACCAATTGACATGATGCAAGTGTAATTTTTTTGATACCAATTTTAAATATAATTCTCAAGATATATTCAACCTAAAATTACTACACTTATCTAAACACAAAAATTAAAAACATTCAATTATACTTGTCATGTTATGTTCTTGAATTCAGTCCTAGAACATATTCAACAATTCTCCATTTTTTAATGTAATTGATTTATTAAAATTATCCACCTTAAATTCATATCTTCTTTTCATTTTTTAATAGGTATGATATATTAATAACACATACCTTATCAATGAATTTATTAATAATAACCTTCCTAGATGTCAAATTTGGAGACTTATAAGGCTCTAGAAACTTCTTTAGATACCCCCTCAAGGGATGATCTCTAACATCACTTCATCAAGATGGATATTCTCATCAGTTGTTCTTATAAATTCTAGTTAATGTGAATACTAAATGTCATAATATTATCCATGATGGAGAATTAAATTTTATTGATTATTTTTAATAACTTGATCATATTCATCAAGTTTGATCTATAATCTTTTTCAATAAATAATATTCAAGATATCAATAGATAGATCAAACCAAGATAATGGATTCTATAAATCTTGTAATTAAAAATCCATATTATATATATGAAAATAGGATTTCTTCAACTCAGTCCCCCCTGAGTATGTTCTTCACCTTCAATTCCTTAAAAGTAATGAACAAATACAAAGTACATGGGAATAAGTTGGATCTCCTTTATTTCTCACTGAAACAAACAAGGCTGAGAATTTCCTCTCAATTATGAAACCATTTTATTTTCTTCTAATTTTATTACTCTTTCAAAATCACTTGGAAAAATTACCACTATGTAATTTTGAAATATTCATAACTTATTTATTAGATTCACATTGATTTGTAGGTTTTCTTTTTACCACATAAGTAAATTTATTTTGTTATTAAATTGGTCTTACCCTTTATTGCTTTTACTTATTTCCATTAATTATGTATATATAGACTACTTATAATGATCCATGGTGTGACCTCTTGTTCCACAAAAAATTAGATTCTTATATTTAGTGTGTCACTTATTTTTAATTTCTTGGATTTTTTTTGTGCATTATTATTCTTCTAATTTTCACCCAATATTGACTTATATCCATTATTTGTTAACTTCTTGGGAATAGTTTTCATCTGGTTATTTCCTATACTTGACTTGTTTACATTATTAATATTATGTGTTATTTTATTGTGAATTATTTTAGTGGTGTGTTTGAATGATTTATACCCACATACTTCTTTATTTTTACCATTTCTATCACAAACACCACATAGGTTCTCAAAACTATCAAATCTATTTATAACAGGAAGATTCTTCCTTTCCTTCTATGGATTTTATTTCATCATTTATTTAATCCACTTGATATAGGTTTAATCTAATTTTTAGATACTGAAATATTATACCATAAACCATATTTCATGTGAACAAATCTTCCAAAACACCAATAATAGCCAATAAATCTTGATCTTTTCTTTTGCATAAAAGTCTGGCTAGATTGGGATGATTACGGATTCGGTTTCTATTCATTATTATGTTGGGATATTTTAAGGGAACAGCTTATTTTACAGTTCTTTTTATTCTCAATATATATAGTGGTGATAACTTCATTTCCTTTATTCATTCATGTTTCCATATTTTTTGATTTTTAACCTACACTATGTACAGAACAATAATTAGTATAAACTTTGTTTACATAGATAGATGGTAGATTTTTCTTTGATACTACTTAAGATTGAACATTATATGATTTAAATATATTCCTTACACTAGATATAGGTATCTTAGGATGATATTACTCATTAGAAGTTTGTTTAGTTAAATCTATTATAGTAAAAGATATTCTTTCAACTTTTTGTGAAGAATCAACTTGAGTATTTGTTGAATTTATCAATTTCGCTTCATGATCCAAGAATTTGATATTTATAATTAATTTTTCATCCTCCATTGACTTTAGACAATCTTAGAATTATTTCTTTATTTTAATAACATATTCATCATTCATTTTTTGTTTATCTTTTAGTAAAGTTTCATGCTTCGTGATGTTATTTTCTTTGATCTCAAGTTGATAATTCTTAACATAAATGATAGTATCCTGATTTTTTTTAATGCATGAATTTTTTTAGGGGTTTAAATGGATTAATATTTCTTTAGGATAGATTCAAACCAATCCTTCCAAACTCAATATAATACTTCCTAAATATTATTAACTCTTACACCTTTAGAATTGTATTCATAAGAACCCCATGGTTTTGTGACCTGGCTTGAGAAAGCTTGAAGATCCCTTTTTTCTTTGTGTGTTTGGGTTGTTATATTTGTTGAAAAACTTTCTTGAGTTGATCATCTAGTATAAATATTATTGATATGATGTATATGGTTTTTAAATATCATATAATAATGTTTTATGATATTAGAATGAATTTTGAGAAGTGATATATAATGCCTAAAGAAGATATGTCTGAGTTTGAGTACATATTGGATTCACGTGGTAGAATTGGTGAAGTGAAAAATTTACATAGTTAGTTCTACTATGTAGGGAAATCATGTTGAGAAATTCGTCACATAGTCGAATGTTTCACATATCCAAATGATTGATGTAGTCATTTTTAGTGATGTATCCAAATGATTTATATAGTCAATTTTCTAAGGAGAATGATTTAGCTAATTGGTGACATAGATGAATGTTAAATCATGTAGGAGAATATGCTATGTAGTATATTGACAACCACGTAGCTGATTGCTGCATAGTCGATTATTATCCATGTAGCCAATTCAAAATTCTCACTACTTATGTATTGGATTTACACAAGTTTCTGGAATTAAAATATTATAAGGAGAAATTAAAATATGGTGATGCTTGAATGCTTTATAATGCTTCAATAATCCTTGGATTTAGTTCTTTAAGTTATGATTCTAAATTTTTTTAAAGGAGTTTGTAGTAGTTCTTAGGGAGATTTAAATGGTGATTTTATTATGTTGTTAAAAGAAATTGGGACATGATGTAGTTACGGTTTTTAGATAGATATTATGGAGATTACAAAACATTTCCTTAGTCAGTACTCAGAAAAGTGCTGATAAAGGCCCCTTTTATCAGCACTAAAAAAGTGATGATAAACTGTTACTTTATCAGTGCTTTTTAGAACAGATAAAAGACCCCTTTCATCAGCACTTTTTTAAAAGCACTGATAAAAGTTAAAAAACATTTTAAAATAATCTGCAAATCCGGGAGGGGCTTCAATAGTGCTTAACCCCCCCCCCCTTCAACAGTGCCCCCCCACCCCAGCTCGCACACCCTAGCCCACACGCCCCAGCCTTTAACAGCGCCCCCACCCTTTAGCAGCACCCCCACCCTTTAACATCACTAGCCCTTATTCCACCCACACGCACTACCTACCACCCCCTTAATTCAAACTCGGGACCTGTTGTCTGTGCGCCTAAGCCTTTAACACTCCAGCATATTTATTTGATCTTTATTTATTAATATATCTATTTATTTATATATATATATAATTATATTTATATATTAAAATATTTATTCATATATTAATATATATTTATAAGATCAGTTTTAAATACATTTATAAAATATGCTTTTTTGTGTCTGTTTATAAATAAATAAATACATATATACAACACACACACACACAGATATATATATATATATATATATATATATATTATATGTGTATCTGTAAGTATAATTATACTTATTTAAATATATTTACAAATATTATATATTAATATGTATATACATATGTTTAGATATATAGATAATATATTTTAGTTTGTCAATACAGACACACACACACATATATATATATATACACACACGTACACATTATATAGGTATATAAATATTCATATATTTATATTTTAAATAAAATTGATATTGGTTTTTTATTTAGATAAGGCTTATATATTGAGAAATATATTTTATATGTAAATATGTATAATTATTTATTTATAAAATTAAATTTTTATGTGTGAATATATAAAAAATATGTATATATTATAATATACTTGATTATAAATAATGTTACATTATGAAAAATGATAACAATCCCTGAAAACCTGAAAAACAGGTAAAAAATGGAGAAACCCTCAAAACCCGTAAAAACAGACAAAAAGTCAAATAAACCCTAAACTCAAGGTAACGATGAAAACTTCTGATCCGAGAGTCCATTATAGATTTGGGACTAATCAAATCAAATATCATGAAATGATATTTGATATGATAGATGTTTTAGGACAAATAGATAGGTGGATCATAAGTTACGCTCATTTGAAAAAATAGCAGATAGGACAAAAGTGCTAGAAATAGGGGCTTGAAAAACCTAACAAACCGTAGAGTCACTAAAAAGGGAATAACTTCTGCTCCGGGTGTCCGTTTCAGCTCTATGACTAGTCAAACCTAAGACCATGGAATGAAATATGATATAACAGGTAGATGAGGTGGAACAAACACACAGATAGAGAGTTATTACCATTTTAAGAAAACATTGATAGGGCACCGGACACGGAAACAGAGTTTTGGAGGCCTTCTGATGGTTTTTTTGGGTTTTAGGGTCCCATATGTAACTGGAACTTTGTTTGAGTTAGCCTGATGCGTAGATATATTCTCTTTATTTGATTTGATATGTGGTAGATGAAGGTTCAGGGCGTAGTGGAAGCGTGATTGGGATGACACCCAACTTTGATTTTTACCATGATCAATGATTATTCTGGGATCAATACGACGATAAACTCCAGTCTCCATAGAATATAATCAAATATTTAGACAAAGAAGAAAGAGGCATGAAGCCTTTAGAGAGGATCTTACACATCATGTTTATAATTAATTTAATTAATTTCATAAAGAAAAATAATACCTGGATCTTTGGTATTTTTCTTCATTAATGATGTTGATCATATGGAATGACCCTTCCGGATTATCTCGTTGTGCTTGTAAGGATCCAAACTAGAATCCCTCTAGTGGTGATCCACACGTGCTCTGATGGCCTCTGATCGACACCTCTAGTTCTTCGGGTGATAGCGCGGTGAAGCGAGTATCTTGTGTTGGTCGTTATTGATCGCTTGTTCTTCGGACTTGAAGAGCATCTCTCGTTCTTGAGAGGGGAGGCAAGAAGATTTGAGAGAGAAATTGTTTGGCACAACAATTCTCAATTCACCAAGCATGTGGTGTGGTGTGGTGTATGGAACAATATGCTTACTTGTCTATTTATATACATGGAATTTTAGTTACAATATTTAATTGTATAGAAACAATTAAATACATTCATGAACTTAGAGAAAACCCATGCTCATAATAATAATACTATGTCATTATTCATGGTGCGCCAACTTGTGCAAAATGGAATTATAAAATAAAATTTTGTGTCACAAAATAATAGCAGCATTATTATTATTTTAACTTGTACCAACCAGTTAAATACTTATTTACCATCTTGCAAATAATTATTTTACTCTCGGACTGAGCTTGGTCCGCTTGAACTCCGCTTTCATTTATTGAACACCCGAATAAATAAATAAATAAATTATTCTCTTAAATAAATATTTTATTTAAAAACTAGTAAATAAATTTTTTTAAAATGTTCAATAAAATAAATAAGTATATTTTATTTAATTTATGTGATCATTTTAACTTGAAGAAAATTATTCCACGATCTTGAGAATAATATTTATTTAATTAATTAAATTAAAATAGAATTTAAACACGACCACTGTGTGACCCTATAGGATTCTCTCTCCTTGTCATTAGGTGGGCTTGCCTAAAGTCCAAGAGTACTGTCTAGCAGTGGGTCAAGGCACCCAAGAGAAGGAACGTAAAGTCACAACAATGACATCTACATATGAACTCTCACTATGTAATATAATCCCTTTGTCGTAATATCTCATCAAGAAGGTTTCATGATAGTGTCATCAAATTTTATGCTTGATATGTCGTTCTTTGATTACCTGAAATAAACTCATCATTACACCATGGCCATGAAATTTCATGCAATGGTTCTATTTCAGTCAAAGGGACGAGATATCAACTTCCATAAATGGAAGGGAAAAATCCTTCATCAATTTATCCATTAATAAAATGTCACTTGTGATGCACCCAACGTACCCTACTTCTCGCCAACTACCTGCGTGATGGTTTTCGTCAGTAAATCGATGTGCGCGAGTCGTGACATGTATTAATGATAATATTAAAGTCTAAGGATCATTATACATGCTCGCATATAGAAATATCTAATGACTCTAAAACATGTGGAATTCCTACTAGTGGGTATGTTCTCATAATCTCCTATCTTGTAGATTATGAAGTGTGAACTTCATGAGAGGAAGTCTCATCTGCTTATGAGTACTTGCACCTAATGGTATGCATGATATGTGTCCCATCATAGTATGTCATCCAATCATAGAACTATATTTAAGAATATTTTTATAGCATTTCAAGGTTCTCATCATAGCGGGGAACTTCTATGACCTTATCAATGCAACAAATACTCCAGGATATTATTACATCACAGTCATGTAGAAAAATGAACAATATGTAATAATACATTAAATATCCATGTAATAAAATCAAAACCAATTGGTTCTAGGACACAAACTCTTACAAAATTCAACTTTTACTAGAGCCAAATGCCAATAACTTTCAGTCCTCTAGACCTCATATGATGATCATGTTTCTAATGATTCAAGGTTTTAGTCAAGGGGTCCACTGAGTTGTCTTCCGTGGAAATACTACTCACTGAAACATTACCTCTCTGAGAAAAGTTCCTCAAGAGATTATAATTATGAAGTATGTGCTTCGTCCGCTGATGTGACCTTGGATATTTTGCGAGAGCCACTGCTACAGTATTATCATAGTACAGTGTGATGGGATCTTTACTACTAGGTATCAAATCTAGCTCCTAGAGGAAGATTTGCATCCAAACTGCTTCTTTAGCTACCTCAGAAGTTGCGATATACATGGACTCTGTTGTAAAATCTACGACCACACTCTGTTTTGAGCTCTTCCAGCTCACTACACTTCCATTCATTGTGAAGATGTATCACATTTGTGACTTAATATCATCTTGATAAGTATGGAAAATAGCATCTTTATATCCTATTATGACTAGTTCCTCTTCTTCTCCATAAACCAGGAACATATCCTTAGTACGCCTTAGATACTTTAGGATAGTCTTGACTGTAATCGAATGGCAGTCACCTGGGTCATCTTGATATCTGCCTACCACACTCAACGCATAGGTGACATCCAGCCTAGTACCTAGCATGACATACATGACTGACCCAATCTCTGATGTGTATGAATTCTTTTCCATTATATTTCTTTCCTCATGTGTCTGAGGACATATTTTCTTGGAAATATGAATTCCATGTGATGCGGGCAACAATCCCCTCTTGGATTGTTCCATACTAAATCTCTTTAGTATCTTATTAATGTATGTACTTTGACTTAGGCCCAACAATCTCTTGGATCTATCACAATGGATCTTGATCCCAAGAATATATGCTACCTCACCCAATTCCTTCATGGACAAGCATTGATTCAACCATTCCTTAACAGACTGTAAGACCAGTATCTCATTTCCAATAAGTAATATGTCATCAACATATACTATTAAGAAAATAACTTCACTCCTACTAAACCATTTGTAGAAACAAGGATCACATTCATTCTCGATAAAACAAAGTTAGTTTATAGATTTATCAAAACAAATTTTCCATGACCTGAATGCTTTCTTTAATCCATAAATAGATTTTTGCAACTTGCATACCTTATTGGAATCCTTTGGAGTCACAAACCCTTCAGGTTGTGTCGTGTAGACATCTTCCTGAAGGTTCCCGTTAAGGAATGATGTTTTGGCATCCATTTTCCAAATCTCATAGTCATGGTAATCCATAAGAGAAAGTATAATTATGATGGATTTCAGCATTTCAACTGGTGAGAAGGTTTCATCATAGTCAATTCCTTGATGTTGTTTAAACCCTTTTGCAACTAGTCATGCCTTATAGGTACTGAATTGTATTTCCATGTATAGTTTCTTCTTGAATACCCATTTTCAACAAATAGGCTTTACATCAACTGGAGGATCTACCCAAATTCATACTTGGTTTTGGTACATGGAATCCATTTCAGAATTCATGGCTTCTTTCCACTTGGCAATGTCTATGCCACTTACTGCTTTGTTGTAGGTTAGAGGATCATTATTATCAACTAATAATGATTCACCATCCTCGGTAACTAGAAAATCATACCATTCTGGTTCTCTAACCTTTCTTGTACTTCTACATAGTAAGTGTGTCTCTGGAATAGATTCTTGTTCCATGGGGCTTTGTGGAATCTATTCTTGTACCAACTCTTGTGTATCTTGAGCCTCGACTTCATCGAAGTCTATCTTACTCCCACTATCTCTTTTGGAGATGTGCTCCCTCTCAAGGAATATGGCATGTATTTCCACTATAAACTTTTTGTCTAAGGGGTTTTAAAGGTAACATCTCCTTTTTCCCTTAGGGTATCCTATAATGGTACACTTTGTGCCTCGGGGTGCAAGTTTGCTACCTGAAGAGGCCTTAACAAATGCTTAGCTACCCCACACATGTAAATTTGATAGCATGGCATTTCTTCCACTCTAGAAATCATATGGAATACCATTTATCGATTTAGTTGGTACTTGGTTTAGTATTTGTGCTGCTGTTTGTAATGCATGCCCCCAAAAGGACAATAAAAGTCTTGCATGAATCATCATTGATCTCACTATGTCCAACAAGGTTTGGTTCTTCCTTTCTCTTACACCATTCCATTTAGGTGTGTAAGTAGGTGTGGTTTGGTATAGGATCCCAAACTCTCATAATTAATCAATGAAGTCCTAATTAAGATATTCCCCACCACTTTCTGAGTGGAGTATCTTAATCTTCTTACCAAGCGGGTTCTCAACTTCATTCTTGTATTCCTTGAACTTACCAAAGGAATCTGACTTATACCTCATTAAGTATATATATCCATATTAACTAAAATACTTTGTAAAATTTATGAAGTATGAGTACCCACCCCATTCTTCAACTGGAAATGGTCCACACACATCTATATGAACCAATTCAAGAAGCTCTTTAGCCCTTTCACCTTTCCCACCAAATGGGGCTTTGGTAATTTTGCCTTGTAAACATGCATGACATATGCCAGTGGTTTTAGATCAAAAGAATCAAAATATCCATCTTGATGTAACTTTTTCAAGGTTTTCTCATTTACATGACCTGGATGGTGATGCCAAATTTTGGTGTGGTATGAGTCATGTAAAGTATCTTTGTCATCGATTTCCATTACTTAGTTTGTGTAATCCAACACATAAAAACAGTTGTATAAATGTGTCCTACCAAAACAAATTATATCTTTATAAAAGAAGCAACATTCATTTCCAAACTTGAAAAAAAAATCCATCTATATCTAGTCTGGATACAGAAATTATGTTTTTGGTTACATAAGGCACATAAAAAAACCCTTTAACCCCAAGATCATCCTAGTTGGAAACATGAGGTGGTAGTCTTCAACAGCTACAACAAAAAGTCTGGATCTGTTGGATGCTCATAGATCTACCTCCCCTCGATCAATATTCCTAAATCTACTTGGTTCTTGTATTTGGATACATATGTGAGCACCAAAAGTTGTATCTAATACCCAATTTTTAGAAAAAAATAGATTGCATTTGATAACAAACGCACCTGAAGCTTCCCCTTTCATCTTAGTCTGGGTTCAGTTCTTCTTCTAGTGGCCCTTATTTCCACATGTGAAACAAACAACCTCTTGTTCCCTTGCCTCCCCTTTGATCTTCCTTTTCTTGGAAGTTCGTGAAGAAGCTTTGGTCTTAAATCTCTTTTCCTTCCCTTTCCTCTTATTCACCATAAAGATAGAATGATTTTCGCACTTCATATATTTGTCCACTTGGTGAATGATGATAAGAAGATCATATAGAGACTTCTCAATGTTTTGCATATTGAAATTGACAACAAAGTTAGATAATCTTTGAAGGAGTTATGCGAGAATGATATCGGTGCCCAATTCTTTGAGGAGTTTAAATCCTATAACCTCCAGGCACTCAATATATCCAATGAGCTTGACTACATGAGGTCCAGCTGGGGCACCTTCCCCAAGCTTACTCTTAAAGATTTCCTTGGAGATCTCAAACCTTTCCTGTCTTGCTCTCTCCTGGTAAAAACCAAGGAGATTATTGAGCATGCTATATGCATCCATGTTTTCATGAGACTTCCTGAGATCACTAGACATTGATGATAACATCAAACATTGAATGTCAACCATGTCATTCATATGTTTCTCATAGACCATGAAATCTTCATCACTCACCTACTTGGTAGGAGGATCAGGTAATAATGACTCCATCACATAATACTTCCATTCATGGCATAGGATAACCCGAAGGCATCTAAACCATTCCTATAAGTTACTGCCGGTAAGGATGTTTTACTTTATCCATAATTTATCATAGGGATAGTGTGGATGACGAGCTTGTCATTTTTATTCTACAATTAAAATAGCAGATCATTAGTACTTTCTTGATTACATTTATTTAAAAATAATAAATTTTATTAAGTCTCCCACTATTTTATAAAGTCCCAATGGCCCTCACCATTGAACTCAGAATGTTCAATTTCTATGACATTCTAGTGGAAAGGATCCATATTCCCCTTCGCATAACCCCAACAAGGGTTGGTCAAGCCATTAGAAGGTATTTAGGTAGGCGGGTATTTTCCAACTGTGGTCTTGCAGTTCCTTGATCACTTGAGTGGACTCCCCAATCCTGAAATCATGACTTTGGATTTCCTCAACTCTTTCATCCAATATTACACCAAGTATATCAAGGGATACTCCTCCTGGTGTAATATAGTTAAGTCAACCCGAAACCTTTAATAAGGTCTTTCTGTATAAAAGTAAGTGTCCCAAAAAGGTTTGGTCAAACACATAGTTTTATTGAGTTTTTCCCTTAATCAAGTAATGGAAGGTTTGGTCTGACTTAATATTTTATTTGGGGGATTTTTATCACTTATGCATGAATTACTTATTATCACATGATTTTTAATATTAAGTGGAACTTACTTAAGTGATTAACCATGTCTTGATAATATTTACGCATAAGTCTGGTTTAATTTAGTTCTATCTTGCAAGCTTGTTTAATTCATTAATTATGTGATCATAACAACACATCCATAATGATAAACCATGCAAATGACAGAAATAAAATAAAGTAAATTGAATGATCATGAGATTTTATAATGGTTAGTTTATCTGGCGGTTGATAAACTAACCCTAGCCTATGGGAGAAACACCTTAAACCTTTTGGGTTCGTATTTATAGCTTCCACTTATTCACCTCTGTATCTCCTGGGATTGGTTTCGTCTCAGCTCCAGCTTCTACTGCCTCCACTAGCTTGGGATTTCCATCCATTACATTGACCTTTTTTTAACTCACATGTAGGTAATTGGTAAAAGGGGGTTTTACATAAAAGAAACCTTGGGCACACAGGCCCTACATATTAATGAGGATAAGGATTGCAGGCCAAAAAATTTAATTCAAATAAATAAATAAAAAGAAACCATCCACATACAAAGTTCTCGGTCTAGCTCATGGTCATCCATACATGCAATGATATTTATGCATAAATAAAACTAGCATTCAATTCTTTAATTGTTATCATTTAAGATAAATCATGATTGAATCAATTAATTATAATATTTAATTAATCAATACTTTTATCTTAAATCTTTTTCATAATTTCCTTGAGATTCTCATCCATCATAATTTTAAACAAATAAATTCATTTAAAATTATCTTTTTATGTAACTTGTACCTTTGAGGAAATCTAGTGAATTCCCATTCATAACTACCCAATGAGTAGAAATGAACATTACGTAGATGTTAAATTAAACACACATATATATATATATAACACATATCACGTGTTGTGCCTCAGATTTACACCCACATTATGGTACACGTGTCAAGGGTTTGTATAATATAATAATAAATTTTAATAAATCTGTGTAATTTGGATGAGTACATGATGTGTAGTTCCAACTACACAATGTGTTCTATTGTTCACCATCCATCCTAAGTACATTCTTGGGGAAACAGCATGTGAGTGTACTTCAGAAATCTTTGAGGTACACGGCCTGTCCAATTGGCCACATGAAGTGTAGTTCCTCGTTACATGGTCTCTATTTGGGCTAGCCATATATGGGGTACACGGTCCAACCCTAACCTTAAGGGACTACACACTGTGTCTATTTGGTCCAAAGGCATGTAATCCGGAAACCGCATGCCACCTATTCCTGGTCAACACACAGATTCATTTAAGAATTAGAAATACTCCAACCCACAACTTGGTTTGGAGGACCATTCCGATGCATTAACTATGGACTACACGCCGTGTACTACCAAATACATGTTGTGTGTTCTAGTTTTGTATGACCAGGAAGCTTTGGAACCTCTAGATGAGATCCTCTATTTTATTTTAATCAAAATTCAAATAAAAGATCGTTTTTGTAAGGTGAATGAGAAATGAAAGAGAATGAATATATCTCGATATTTAGATTCGCAAAATGATTAATTTAAATTAAAAAACTAAATTATTAAATGCGTATGTCATCAACAAAATATTTAAATAATTATAAATTATGATGTAACCCCTCTGATACCACTTGAAGGTTCCGGGCACAATAGAAGCATGGTTGGGAAGGCACCCAACATTGATTTTTACCATGATCAATGATTATTCTGGGATCAATATGATGATGAATTCCAGTCTCCACAGAATATAATCAAATATTTAGATAAAGAATAAAGAGGCCTGAAACCTTTAGAGAGGATCTTGCACATCATGTTTATAATTAATTTAACTAATTTCATAAAGAAAAATAATACCTGGATCTTTGGTATTTTTCTTCATTGATGATGTTGATCATAAGGAATAACCCTTTCGAATTATTTCATTGCTCTTGTAAGGATCCAAACTAGAATCCCTCTAGAGGTGATCCACACGTGCTCAGATGGCCTTTGATCGACACCACTTGTTCTCTGGGTGCTACCACGGAGAAGCGAGTGTATTGTGTCAGCCATTCTTGATCACTTGTTCTCCGGCCTTGAAGAAAGTCTCTCATTCTTGAGAGGGGATAGAAGAGGATTCGAGAGAGAAAATGTTTGGTTTAACAATTCTCAATTCACCAGGCGTGTGGTGTGGAGTGGTGTATGGCACAATAAGCCTACTTGTCTATTTATATACATGGAATTTCAGTTAAAATATTTAATTATATAGAAAAAATTAATTACATTCATGAAATTAGAGAAAACCCATGCTCATAATAATAACACCATGTCATTATTCATGCTGCTCTAACTTGAACAAAAATAAAATTATAAAATAAAATTCTACAACACAAAATAATAGCAGCGTCGTTATTATTTTAACTTGTGCCAACTAATTAAATAATTATTTACCATCTTACAAATAATTATTTTACTGTTGGACCGACCTTGGTCCGCTCGAACTCTACTTCCATTTATTGAACAACCGAATAAAAAATAAATAATTTTTCTCTTAAATTAATATTTTATTTACAAACTAGTAAATAAATATTTATTAAATGTTTAATAAAATAAATAAATATATATTATTTAATTTATGCGATCCTTTTAACTTGAATAAAATTATTCCACGGTAATGAGAATAATATTTATTTCATTAATTAAATTCAAATAGAATTTAACCGAGACCACCAAAAAAACTTAGTGTGTGACCCTCTAGGATTTTTTTCTCGTTGGCATTAGACGGGCTTGCATAAAGTCCAAGAGTACTATCTAGAAATGGGTCAAGGCACCCAAGAGAAAGAACGTAAAGTTGCAACAACGACATCCATATATGAATGCTCACTGTGTAATATAATCCTTTTTTCGCAATATCTCATCAAGCAGGTTTCATGATAGTGTCATCAAATTTTATGCTTGATATGTTGTTCTTTGACTACCTGAAATAAAGTCATCGTTACACCATGGACATGGAATTTTGCGTGACAGTTCTATTTCAATCAAAGGGACAAGATCTAAACTTCTATAAATGGAAGGGACAAATCCTTCCTCAACTTATCTATTAATAACATGCCACTCGTGACGCACCCAACATACCCTACTTCTCGCCAACTGCATGTGTGACGGTTTTCGTTAGTAAATCAAAGTGTGTGAGTCATGACATGTATTAATGATAATCATAAAGTCTAAGGATCATTACACATGCTCTAATATATAAATATCTGATGACACTAAAACATTCCAAATTCCTATTAGTGGGTTTGTTCTCATAATCTCCTATCTTGGATATTACGAAGAGAGAACTTCATGAGAGAAAGTATCATCTGCTTAGGAGTACTCACACATGACGGTCTTTATTCTATGTGTCCCATAATATTATGTCATCCAACTGTAGAACTATATTTAATAATATTTTTATAGCATTTCAAGGTTCTCATCATAGCGGGGAACTTCCATGGCCTTATCAATGCCACAAATACTCCAGGACATTATTACATCATAGTCATGTTGAACAATGAACAATATATAATAATAAATTAAATATGCTTGTAATAAAAGTAAAAACAATTGGTTCTAGTACACTAACTCTTAAATTAGAGCCCAAATAGACACTCGGAGCCAAAGTTATGGTCGTTTGAATTTTGAGTTTTTTTAGATTGGTATAACTGATATATCTTATGTTTCTTTGATCTTCTCACTGTTTCCATTGGACATGGTCCTCAATAGTCTCCCAAGATTCTATTTTACTAGTCTCAGCACTCAAATGGACACCTAGATCAGAGTTTATGTATATTTTAGTGAGTTATGGATTTCTTAGGTTTTTAGGTTCTATGAGGTTTTCTCAATTTCAAACAATCATAACTTCTAATTCGGGTGTCCATTTTTTCTCTATCACATATCAAATATAAGATTGAGAAAATATCTACACTCTGGTGACCAATAGAATCCATTCTCACATTCTTCAAGGTCAAAAAAGTCCCATAATTCCTCCCAACGGTCCTAAGTTCTGCTCTGGGTGTCTGTTTTTCCATAAATTCTGCTTTGGGTGTCTATTTTTCCTCTACCACATATAAAATCAATGCTTGTGAAAAACCTAAACTCTAGTGACTACTGAAACACCTTCTCATATTCTTCAAGGCCCAAAAAGGTCCTTAATCTCTCCAAATGCCAATAACTTCTACTCTGGGTGTCCGTTTTGCATCTACCACATATCAAATAGATCTAAAACATATTTAAAAAATATATATTATATTTATATCAATATAAATATACTTATATATCAATATATTATTTTTTATGAATTTTTGTTTTTTTGAAATATACACTTTATCAGGGCAAGGAAAAAATACTGATAAAGCCCCTCCTTTATCAGCACTACTAAAAAAAGCACTGATAATGGGGCCCCCTTTAACAATGTGTGTTTTTAGCACTATTAAAGGGTGATGCTACAGAAACATATTTTTTTGGTAGTGAGGTGTTGTAACAATAAAGAGGGTATAGATATTGTGGGGGTGTTTCCTCTATATTGTAATAGTAAAGAGGGTATAGAGATCATGGGGAGTGTTTTTTTCATTGTAATAAAAAAGAGAGAGTATTTGGGTAGTTGAATATATAACAAAAAATAAAGTGATAAAAGAATATTCGTAGTTGAATGAAAAAGATTCATGAGATATTCTTCTACATGAGAAAAGAGGATTCATAAGCTAAGGTTAGATCTTTAGTAATCAACATCTGATAAAACTCATGTATTTAGGAGATATTATTTGAGAATGACAATATATGTGTAGCCTAATACAAGTCTATATTATGGGAGATTATTTCGTACATATTCTAGAAACTCATAGAAGTGGATATTTATATTTTTCTTCGAAGAAACCTGGTTTATTTGGTGATGTTATTTGTTTTGTAATTTTATTTTGTTCTCTAGTGTGATCTTGTGATATTGGATGTGACTCTTAACATGTGTGGTGGGTTTCCACATGAATGCATGTAAAAGGATTTTATTTTGTGTTATAGTGAAAATAATCTTTTATTAGGTGTAATAAAAACCCACAATAAGGAATAGGATTCCACATTGTATCTGAACCTTGTAAAAATTGTTTGTTCCTTATTGATTTATTTTATGTATGATCGTGTTAGGATGATTTTTTCTTTTTTGAGTGGATCATACTATAACAAGAAATAGAGGTTAATTTTTTGTTAAAATAAATTATAAAACTACTCTCAATTAATTCAACCCCCTTCCTAGTGGAGGAAACCAATTCTGATAGACACTTCAATTGGTATTTGAGGAGTATTACCTCTGTAGGATTCAATATATTTTTTCTTTGATCCATGGATAATATCAATATAGTTAAAAATAGGGTTTTACAAACATTAAATGATAAAAATTATCACCTTTGGAAGAATCAAATATTGTTTTCTCTTTTATCTCTATGTCTGGAAGTTCATGATACAGCTATAGTGGGTTTTCCACCATTTATAAATGATGGTCATATGATGCTTGTTGATAAGAGGAATACATAAGTTGATGGAAAAGAATAAAATTAAATTCTCATATCATTATCAAAGTAATTATACACTAAATTTGTGGTACTAAAAATTTCAAATGAAATCTAGGACAAGTTAGAGAGAAGTTATAAAGGAAATGTAAAAGTCAAAGAGGCAGAGATACATATCTAGAGAAGAAATTGTGAGGGAATAAAAATGATAAAATATGAATGTTTTGAATACTTATTTACTAATGTAAAATGATTTTTAAGTAATGTTCTAGGCTTTGATGAGAATTTTGATCATTCCAAAATCATGAAGAAGTTGGCGAGAAATTTTCCAGATAGATTTGATCCCAAAATTTCAGCACTTGAAGATAGATAAGACCTTTCTCTTTAGGTGCTACATAATATTATCATTGATTTTAAAATTCTAAAAATTCTATAATTAGAAAACAAAGAAATATAAGAGATTGATTTTGAAGCTATGAGGAGTATGAAAATTTTTAAAGATGAAGATGTTGTTAACTCAAGTGATTTGGAAAATAAAGAATAATATCAAATATTTATTTCATTTATTTATAAAATATTTCATAAGGGTAAATGAAAGAAAAAAGTTAAATTCTATGGTATATGTTAATGTAATGGTCTTGGAAAATATGAAATAAATTTTACAAATAATAAAGTAGTAGTTTAGGAATCTGGAAAAGATGAAAAATTGAAGGAAAGAAGTAGATAAAAATTTATAAAGAGGCCTCAAAGGCTGGGGGAAACAAGAAGATATTTTAAAGAACCAAAAGAATAAATCTAATGATAAAATAAGAGGAAACTAATCTAACGTCGTGCAGTTACTTTTATGAATAAATACATGGAAATTTTACAAATTTTATGGATCATGTTTAAAAAAAAATTATTTATCTAGTAGTGGTGAAGATGATTTAGGAAAAATATATTATGGATACATGATCAAAGTTTAATATGAAGCTTCTATTGAGAAAAAAATCATTCTCAATAAAGAGAAGAAAATTTTGGTAAAATAGATAAGAAAATTGGTTGATGAGAAAGTTGATCGAGCATAATGGGGAAAATATTTTGGAAGAAAATAAAAAACATATATTGAAAGTTTCCAAATATGATAATATGATCAAATATCCTGACGGAAAACTATCTTTAAAGGATAAATAATTATTGATGACACAGTAAAAATTTATTAAAGTTGAAAAATATTTTAAAAAGATCAAAAAATAATTCTAAAGATCTATTTTAGTCAAGGGAGAATCCACGAGAGATACTGAAACAATTATGGTAGTGTCACCATCTGAAAAAATTTGTTTCCAAAACTATTGACACTAACTATACAGGTTTAAATATTAATTCTAGTGAAATATGGATGAATAAAAATGTATAGAAATTTCCTATAAAAGTACTTGATGAAATAATAAGAAGACTAAATGAAACTTATTTTCCTAATTAGAGACAAAATTAGACCCAAACTGTTCACATGATGATAAATTATGGACATAAAATTTATGGATACCACTCTAGTTTTTTAAGAAAACTAATATTTTAGGGTTATTTATTATGTTGTGTAATGATCTAACATAAATCATATATGTTTTGGTATAACATGTCTTTAACAAGGAGGAGGCAAGAACCCAAGAGGTATAATTATAATGAGAATAATTCATATTCAAGAATAAATTGGGTGGAGATGGAAACCAGTTATAAGATGTACACAAAAATATATTTTCTTGAAGTTATATTGGAATGTGTGATCAAAAGGGACATAGAGTAGAGAAATTCATGATACGATTACCCAGTTAGCTCCCTCTCAATGAAAAGGGAAAAATAGTTCAAGTGTATAATGATGAAAATTCATGCTCAGAAGAGGTTACTTTTAAAGAAATAAAGAAGGAAAAAAATGGATACTTGATAGTGGGTGTTCCTCCCACATGGATGGTGATGCTAAAATTTTGAAAAAAATTTAGAAACATGAAGGTGGTGAAGTGATATTTAGAAATTAATTCCATGAATATCGAAGGTATTGGCACAAATCAAATTGAGAATGATAGTTTAAAATCAGATAATGTTCAATATGTTAATGATCTAAAACACAACCTGTTGAGTCTTAGAAAAATTTGTGATAGTTTTCTTGAAGTTACATTAAAAATAAATACATGAATTATTAAAAGTACACGTGATTGAAGAACTATCTCTCAATATGGTAGAACAAATGAAACTTATTCTTGATTGGTTATCCTTCCAATACATGTTACTTGAGCATGAAATATGAGAACTTATTATGGTAGGTAATCTTGTCAAATGAATCCTATATAAGATTATGAAATATGAATTGGTAAGATATTTAACTAATCTAAATAGAGAACAATATGGAGTCTTTGGAATATGTTATAAAGGGAAGATGACTTAGAATACTCACAAGAAGGTGGATATTACTTCCACAAGACCATTGTAATTATTCCACATAGATATTTGTGGTCCCATGAGATAAAAGAATACTAAAGGTGAACTTTATTTCATACCTTCATTAATGAATAAATTAGGATGACTAATGTTATTTTCATCGAGAAAATTTCAGAGGCTATTAGGATGTTCAAAATGTGTAAAAGGATGGTTGAAAAAGATACAGGTTTTTGTATAAAAAAATTGAGAATGGATAATGGGAAATAATACATAATTGATGCATTTGAAACTTATCTCAGTAAACATGGAATAAAACATTCATATATAAACCCCTATACACCATAATAGAATGGTGTTACATAGATGAGGAATATAAGTATTTTTGGAAATGGCTAGAACAATGCTAGCTGAGAGTGGTGTTTCAAAATATATTTTGAGATAAGAACATATGAATTGTGAAATATATTCAAAATTAATGTCTTTTAAGACCCAAGACATATGAAACACCCTATGATATGTGGTACCAGAATAATAATACAGTGAAATATTTCAAGGTCATTAGAAGCCCTTGTTATATTAAAATCAAAGGAAGTAAGTTCTGTAATTTTGAAGAAAATGATGATGATGGAATCATTATGGGATATTTATATAGTGGGAGTGGATACAGATTCTGTAATAAAATATTGCATAAATTTTTTGAGTGTTTAGATTTGAATATTTATTAAAATATATAAAAAACAAGATAACTAATTTAGGAATATTTTGAGTATCTTACATAAAGAAACAATAAATTTTTTGAAGAAATCAATGAAAAAGTTACTGAAATTAGATTGGAAATAGTTGAGGTAACTTCATAACATCCTAGTGATGATGAAAAAAAATTAGTGATGAAAAAAATTAGTTTTATAGATTAAAGAAACATATCGACACTAAGAATGTCATTAGGAATTAGAATGTACCGGTTTATTCAAGGATAAGTTTAAGATTTGAGAACCAAATTGCTTTTGTATCACAAGTTAAAACTAAAATGGTGGATAAGTCTATTGAACATAATGAATGTATAGAGTATATAAATAAATAACTGAATCAAATTAAGACGAAAAACACATGGGAACTTGTTCCTAGATAGAGAACTAAAAATTTGATTGCTACAAAATGAGTTTTTAGAAACAAAATAAATGATAAAGGAGAAGTAACACAAAACTGGGCTACACTTGTTTGAAAATAAATTCTCAAATGGAAGGAATAGAAATTTAGGAGAATTTTTCTATGATTGTTAAAATATATATAATAATATTGTTCTTGGAATTAGAAACACACAATCACTACAAAGTTTATCAATTGGATGTAAAGTTTATGTTTCTGAATGGTGACCTTGAAGAAGAATTATTTATTGAAAAACCAGAAGGGGTTATTCCTAAAAATTATGTAAGAATGGTCTACATATTGAATTAATAATTGTACAACATGAAATAGGATTTAAGGGAATGGTATTATAAACTTGATGACTATTTATGAAAAATTGGGTTTGTCAAGGGGACTATTGATTACAATGTGTACTTAGAGTAGGATTCCTAAGACACCCTGATTGTGATTTCATATTTGGATAAAATAATTTTTTCAGTAATAATAGTTTCTTATGTATAGATTTTTCAACAAAGATGAATAAGTAATTTGCGATTTCCATATTGGGAGAACTAATCTATTTTTTGGGCTTAAAGATTTAGCATAATACTAATTATATATTTATCTTTCAAGAAAATTATACCAAATAACTGTTGAGAAAGTTTTTAATGGAAGATGATAAATATGTTTCTGCACTTATATCAGTTGGCACAAAGTTTATAAAATATGACCAATGTAGCAAGGTTGATCAAAAGAAATTTAGAAGTATGACTGGAAACCTTTTGTATTTCACAACATCCAGAATTGATATTTCTTATGAGGAGAGTCTATGTGAAACGTATAAAAGTGAACCAAATGAGTCACATGTTACTTCAATTAATAGAATTTTGAGGTGTGTAAAAAAAATGTCATGAACCAACCTGATTCCACCCTGAACCGGTAACCCGAGTCAATCTGTGATAAGGATCAAAGGACGTTCCCATTCCCTATAGGCTGGCAAGAAGTGACTGGGTATTAAAATGACATGCAGAAATGATTTAACTAAATAGAAAACCATGGTATAACCAAAAATATAAATAAATAGAAACTGAAAAGTACAACCAAACAAGCCTTTAACATTTTATATATTTCATTTTTACAACCTAAATCAAAAACCAAAAAGGATTACAACAAAAAGGGAAACTAAAAAAATCATCCCAAACCTCCATAAAACAATATGAGTGACATACTCAAGTCACCAACACTAATATGTACAACAAGAACCACTAGAAACCCAATCCTCCATCACTAAAAATTTTGAATTAACCTGAAACAAACATGGAATAAGTTTTACATACACCCACAGGTGTATGCAGGGTGTGAGCCAAAGCCCAGTAGGATTCCACCCAAAAGAGATTCCATGAAAAAACATTTATATGATAATCCAACATGCTCATTTATGTAAATGATTTTGAAATCATTATTATGAAAAATCATCTTTATATATAAACACTTTAAAAAAGGAACACTTTAAAAGGGAACACTTTTAAGGAACAGAATGTTTCAAACAATTGATTAAATAAAAAAAAGGAATTTATAAGGACACACACATAATAGGTTCGATTTATGATGATGGCTGTCACCCCATCATATAAAGTAGACCACCATGGGTAAATCCCCTAGGGTTAATCTAGATCGAGTGGGACACTAGAACCCTTTACCTTGGTGTAACGTGTCTTAGAAACCACGACCATCAAAATTATCATTCATGAGCCACTAGGGGGGACACCATAATGTACTAATGGTATCCGATCATCATAGTTTAGTTATTGTTGTAAGTTTCTATCCTTCTAAGTGAAACCGAGCTGTAGCCACTTCTGAATCACTAGAATACTGGAACTAGCCAACCCACCTAGATACTTGAGATTCCCAGGGCTAAAGTTCAAGTCAAAATCTCACACAATCACAATCTTCAAAAACATTGTCAAGCATCCCACCCTTTTTCACAAACAAGACACCTTTCATTTTACCCACACCAAAACCATTTAAAAAACACACTTAACATGACTTATGCATTTCATAAAAACTCATTTAGCATTATCACAAGGAACATATATGATCAACCAACAAAAGAAATGGCCCAATCCCCTTTTTAAAACCTTACATATACCAAGATCATTTTGAAAACATGCCTTTCACTATTTAAAACCATCTACAATTCATATTGAAATTTTCACATCAATTTCGACATGTCAAGTATTTCATTTTTCTATTCGAAATTCATCCACACCTTAAGTGACCTTAATAACAAGGTTCACATCTTTCAAACAATTAAAAAAATATTTCCCTAAAACATCAAACCAAATAACTCACACAAAATATAGCCAATTTCTTTAATAAATTGATTCTCATCACATAAGTATGCTAAACCCTTCTAAAATAGGTTTTTCACACCATATAAAATTTATAGAACATGGATAAATACACAAACAAGAATATTAAAAACATCTAAAAATGTTTAGGCATGGAACCACCTACCTTTGGTGTAGAAATCCCCCAAAACCTATGTGAAACTCCAACCGCACCCAATAAAAAATTATCGGCAATTCAAAATCACAAAACCCCTAAAAATAATCTAAGAAACATAAAAAACTAAGTTAAAACTCACCTCAAACCATTAGCGGTGAACCCAACTGATCCAAACCACTTCTCATTTGGTGGTGGTTTTTGGAACATGCAAGAATGGTTCTTGAGAGACCATTCTCACAACCCTAAAATAGAGGAAATCTGAAATAGGAGTTAACCCCAAACCTAGGGTTTCGACTGCACCTTGTAGGGTGATGGATAGACCTAATTATGGCTAGAAACAAAGAGTATGAGGAGTGAAAACTCATAACTTGAGGTGAATAAGTATAAATCATAGATAAATCTAGCCAAAATTAGAGGATACCAAAGGAGAGGTGATGTGTGCGCCTAAGGGGTTCAGCTAGGGGAGTCATGTCGCCTTGGGAGGGGGTCATGCTAGGTGACGTCGCCACACAAGTTGGTCAGCAAACGGGAGGTGGCTCATTCGAAGGGGGAGCACACGATATAGAGGAAGAGGAGGAGAAGGGGGATGGTTTGTGTGCACTATAGGAAGCAGTAGGGAGGGTCTCACTGGGAGGGGAAATCGTGACCACCAGAGGAGAATGTTGGAGGGGGAGGTGTGGCCATCAGAGGAGATGAGTGAGGTCATTGGAGGACCCTCAGTCAGAGGGGCGGTTGTGCAAGCAGATAGAGAAGGGGTGATAAAGGTTGGGTATATTGTGTAGGGGAGAGGGGTGAGGGATAAGGTAATCAAAACCCTAAAAAACTTAATACAAATAATAATAATAATAATAATAATAATAATAAATTTAATAATAATAATATTATTATTATAATTATTATTAAATCATTTTATTTTTATTTTATTTTATTTAAATTTTATTTTAATTTAATAAATTTAAAACTTTACAAAAAGAATCAAATATGAATAAAATATCTGCAACTGCAAAGCGTCGGGTTGGGGTGTGACAATTCTCCCCACCATAACGCTTTCTACTCCCAAAAATCCATTCCAAGGTTTATCCCAAAAGTAAAAACTGACTCTCCTTCATAGCTTAAGGAGATTCCCAATGAAATTAAAATGAGAAAAATACTAGAACAATATTAATAGAAAAATAGACTTACATATCAAACTCAGGATACCAAGATGGACTCCCCACTATGTGCCACCTGCCCCCAAAAAGTTTAAAAACCTCAGGTTGATTGATCAAAGGGAAAGAATTCGCACAACGCATAATCCCACCCCTTAAACCAAAACACCTAAAAAATTATCAATGAAACCCTCACCACTATCTTGAAATAATCAAACAAGATCACCCATATCCAAGTAAGCATCAGAAACACAACTGGGTTACCAACGCGGGAGGCCCAAATAGACTCCCCACCACAATAGATAAGCTAAACTGATTCACTAAAGAGGAATTATAGTGATACCCATGGTGGGTCTCCCGAACATTAGAACCAACCTACCCACCTAAATTGTACAGGCAAACATGGGATCCCGACATGGGCCTTCTTGATAACTTCCCACACCAACCAACATAGACTGACGATAACATCCAACACAGATCAAACTCCTCACCCAAGGGGTATGATGAAAAAAACTCTGAACCAAACAGAAAACCTCAAACGGTTCACTACTCTTACGGGGAATTATCGTCCTTAGATATTCCCAAAATGAAACTGATATCTACTCACAAGGATGGCCATACACAGATAACCTCATGGATATTTTCATCTAAAAAGTTACAACTACAAAGGTTTGAGAAAATGAGACAACCACGCCTCTTTACATACAAGATGGAACTCCTCCTCCCACATGAGTCACAATGTGGGAACGATTTACTCATGCCTCTTTCCACTAAACTAGACCACTCAAAATAAAACAACAACATATATCACTTAAACTATCTCCATTTTCAACACTGAAGAGAGAAACTAGACCAAGGTCCTTTACACTCACTAGGGGTTCCAGGCTATGCACTAGCTTCACTCCATGGCCTATAGATGGATCCCTGATGTTTAAAGCATCTCTTGTCTTGCATTTAATCATTGAAGAATCCAAAATGGAACTTCTCTTTTTGGCACCACACACAACCACACTACAATCAAAAACACCAACAGAACACACACATCCCAATAATCACTTGGTTTCAACATGATACTTCATCGCAATGAGAACTTAAAGGATCATCCCTTTCACTCTAAACAAGAAAAAACTAAAGAAGGGTCACTTAGAAGTCACCTTCATCTATAATGGATAATTTTAAGAATTCCTGGAAGAGGAAAACACTTCTGTTAAAACAGAAGCTCTCTAAAGGTTTCACAACATTCACCTTTTCATGTAAAAGAGAACATAACTCTACAAGACGCCACCGAACATGGACCTTGAAATTGATAAAAACATTACAAGGGGAGGGAACTAAAAATGAGTCCCAAGTATCATATGATTTCTGCATACGACTATAACAACCTCTTACAACCAAACTTTCCACACCGATGGTCTATCATGAACCCTTGCTTAAACAAAACTAATGAAAGTTACAAAGGCCCTTAAAGACAATGACCTGCACCAACAACCCAGCCCACTTTCCATTTTCCTCACTTTAATTCTTTTTATCTCTTCCAAGTAGGACCTTCAATCTTAAATATTCCCCGGCCTCACCTTTGGAAATTTAAGCAACTCAAGAAACTATTATTTCTTTAAACTACTTCTACATATACTCTTCCTCTATGAGAGGATATGCTTAGTCTGAAAAATAAGAACGATAAAATCAACCCTAAAACCCAAGAAGAGAGTTTGTACTTTGATCAATTGGAGGACCTACCAATGTCAAATCACCCATGGAAAGATTTTGAATATGCATAAATTCCTTATGGGGGCATGTACTAGCCAACAAGGGAATGCCAATGAAAAAAAAAACTGGCCCTTTGGCCAAAACCCACCACAAAAAAACACCAAACACACAAAAAGGAACATAATCAAAGGTATCACAAGAATTTTTCCCTAGAAAAACCCATTAACCATTATCTAAAACAAAATAAATAACAAAATGCAACTTCAAACATCTCCCAAATAAGAAGAGTATTCAAACTCAAAATACCTTGAAAGTAACAATCCCTAAAACAAAAAGTCACACCACACCAAAACTGGTTATGAAAACATCACATATTCTCTTTAAAATTATGTTTAAAATAATTTAGGATTGGTTGGTTGCATACTCACCAATGTAATCTCAGGGGCCTCACACATGCATATTCTAGTTCCACATCAGGCACCCACCCCATCTTAATCCAGGCACCCATCCACATGTGACATTGACCATCCACCTTTCCATACAAACCCTTGCATGTGATCACTCATGAGTTACCAAGGGTCAAAAAAAACCCTTTCCATTTTTTAAAACAAACATTCAACCCACCCTTCCATATTTTTAATCTACTTAAAGTTTCCAAAAATCAATAAAATATTTTAAAGGCTCACTATTTGAAAATAAATGTTCATTCTCAAACTTCATGTATAAATTCCAAAACATTTCATCCCATTAAAACATTCTTAAAATACCAATTTATCCCATTCAAAATTCTTTTCAATATTTTTTCAAATCCCATTTCAAACAGATTTCAAAAACCCACTTTGACATAACTCATGATTTCCAAACAATTAATTTTCAACAAACTACAAGTTTAAGTTATGAAAATACAATTCCAATAGGATCAACCTCATTAAATCAAAACCATTTCCATTTTAAAAATCTAGTTTTTACAATTTTCAAAAAAGAGTTTTTAAAATGATTCTTCAAAAATCCCTAGAGATATTAGAAGAAACTAGTGTCGATGGGTGACTTAGACATATGGTTGGAGGCCTTATTCCAGTCACACCACTATCACAGAGAGTGTTTTAGGACAATGTCCCTGATTTCACATGGCTTTCTAGGCCTTGATATCCCACTAATACTATTTACCCAACTCCCATTTCATTTCCCAAACAACAAGCAACCACAAGGACCAAGGAATCATATAAAACTCGACTTCCCCTAGTGACTTGAGTCTCATTACGAGTTGTGATGGTGAGGCATCACAGTCATAACCAGAAAACCAAGTCCCAAAAATCCTAGATATTGTCTACCCAGACTCCTCCCCAAGGAACATGACCCAGAAGGGCATGACCTACTCTGATACCATTTTTTCATGAACCAACCCTGGTCGACCCTGAACCAGTCACCTGAGTTGATCAGTGACAAGGCCCGAAGGGTGTTCCTGATAACCACAAGATGGAATCAAGTTCCCAGGTATCAAAACAACATGTGGGAATGATTTAACCAAATATAAAAACATGGTACACCTAACAATATAAATAAACAGAAACTGAAAACTACAACCAAACAAGCCTTTAACATTTTCTAGATTTCAAGTTTACAACCTAAATCAAAAACCAAAAAGGCCTAAAAAAGGGGAAACTAAAACATCCTTCCAAACATCCATGTAACAAGAGGGGAGACATATTCAATACACCACCACTAAGATCCAAAACAAGAACCACAAGAAACCCAATCATCCATCCCTACACATCTTTCCTTAACCTGAAACAAACACAGAACAAGGTCTACATGCACCCAAATGTGTATGTTGGGTGTGATCTGAAGACGAGTAGAATGACACCAAAAAGAGATTACATGCCAAAAAATTTAAAAGATAATCTAACATGCTTATTTAAGTAAAGTATTTTGATTTCATTATTTAGAAAAAGAATATTTATTGGTAAAATCTTTCGAAAAGGAACACTTTTAAGGAAAACCATTTTTCAATAAATTTCTTAAATGAAAAAAAGGATTTTACAGGGACACACACACATACATAATAGGTCCACCATATATCGATAGTTTGAAACATGTCATATAAAGTATAGAACCATGGGTAAATCCCCTATGGCTAATCTAGCTCAAGTGGGACACTAAAACCACATACCTTGGTGTAATATGACTTAAAAACCAAGACCATCAGCATTATCATGCATGATCCACTAGGATGGGAAACCCCAATGGCCTAGTAGTCTCCCATCATCATATTTTAGTTAGTGTTGTAGGAATAAATCATTCTCAGTGAAATCAGGTCATAGCCACTTCTGAATCACTAACATACATGAACTAGCCAGCGCACCAATTTACCAAGGATTCCCAGAGGCTCAAGTTCAAGTTCACATCTCACACAATCACAATATTAAAAAACATTTTCAATAATACCACCTTATTTCAGAAACAAGACACCTCTAATTTTACCCACACCAAAACCATTTCAAAAATACACTTAGCATGACTTGTACAGTTCAAAAAAACTCATTTATCTTTATCACAAGGAACATTTGTGGTCAACCAACAAAATGCATGGGCCACACCCATTTTTAAAACCTTATATAAACCAAGATCATTTTTAAAACATGGCTTTCACCATTTAAAACCATCTACAATTCATATTTAAAAGTGTACATCAAGTTCAACATGTCAAGTATTTCATTTTCTTTTAAAATCCTATTTCGAATTCATCCAAACCTTAAGTTCCCTTAATAACAATGTTCACACCTTTCAAATAATTCATAAAATATTTCCCTAAAACATCACACCAAAGAAATAACACAAAATATAGCCAATTTCTTTTATAAATTTATTCTCATCACATAAGTATGCCAAACCCTTCTAAAACAGATTTCGCACCCCATAAAAAATTTATAAAACATGGATAAATACGCAAACAATCATATTAAAAACATCTAAAAATGTTAATTCATGGAACCTTCTACCTTTGGTGTATAAATCCCAAAAAATTAATTTGAAACTCCAACCGCACCCTAGAAAAAATTATGGGCAATTCAAAATCACAAAACCCCTAAAAATAAACTAATAAACATTAAAAAATGAAGGTAAAACTCACCTAAAACCATTAGCAGTGAACCCAACCAATCCAAATCGCTTCTCCTTCGGTGGAGGTTTTTGGAACATGCATGAATGGGTCCCGAGAGACCATTATCACAACACTAAAAAAGTGTAAAACTGAAATAGGAGTTGACCCTCGGCCTAGGGTTTCAACCGCACATTGTACGGTGATGGATAGACCTAATCGCATCCAAAAACAAAAATGATGAGGAGTGGAAACCCTAACATGAGGTGAAGAAGGGGAAATTATATAGAAATATAGAAATATAGAAAAAATAAGAGGAGGGAAAATGAGAGGTTATTTATGCGCCTAAGGGGTTTGGCTAGGGGAGTCTCACCACCTAAAGAGGTGGTCGCACCAATAGAGGTCACCATACAAGGTGGTCGGTGGATGATAGGTGGCTCACCAGAAGGGTGGGAGTGTGCGACATGGAGGTGGAGGAGGAGAAAGGGGTTGGGTCACATGTGTTGTAGGGAGAAGCTAGGAGTGGCTCACCGAGAGGGGAAGGTGCGGCCATTGTAGGAGAGTGTTGAAGGGTAAGTTGAGACTGTCAAAGGATATGAGGGTGGCCACTTGAGGATAAGAGGGAGGTCGTCGGAGGACCCTCAGCTAGAGGGGGGTCGTGTGAGCAGACATAGAAGGTGGGAGAAAGTGTGTGCATCATGTATGGGAGAGGGATGAGGGAGAAGGAAATAAAACCCTGAAAAAATTAATATGAATAATAATAATAATAAACTTAATAATAATAATAATAATAATATACATAATAATAATATTATCATCATTATTATTAAATTATTTTCCTTTTATTTTATTTTCTTTCATTTTGATTATTATTTAATAAATTTAAAACTTTAAAAAAAGACTCAAATATAAATAAAATAACCATAACCTCAAAGTGTCGGTTCGGGGTGTGACAAAAAATGAATTATATCATGATCTAAAAATGTAGTATAGATATAAACTTTCTTTTTTACATTGATAATGATTGGATGGGTGAATAAACTGATTGTAGATCCACATTAGGTGGAGTGTTCTTTATTGGAGATTGTTGTGTTAGCTGATATTGTAAAAATCAGAGTTTAGTGACCTTGAGTACAGCTAAATATGAGTATGTGGAGGCTACACATAAAGTTACACAAGCATTATGGATATAAGTTCAGCTAGAAGATTTGTGGGTTGATGTTCAAAGACCATTGAAGATTCCTTCTGACAATCAAAGTACTATTGATCTGCCAAAAAATCCAGTTCAACACTCTTGATCTAAACATATTGACACTTGATATCACTTTATAAAATATAATGGGGATTCATTTGATATAAGACTTTTATATATTTGAACCAAATAGAATCTTGTAGATATATTTACAAAATCTATTCCATATGGTAATTTTTTAGAATGAAGACTTAATTTTCATGTTCATCCTTCCCTGAACACTTGAGCCTCAGTTTACTTAAGTATCCCATGGTCCTTTGGATTATTTTTCCAAATGGTGAGAGAAGACTGTGAGCAAGGTGGAGTGCAAGTAAAAGGGGGGGTATTATTTTGGAAGCAATGTCATTTGAGCCATTTGGCCAAAATATTCATGTCACTGAGGGAAGGAAATATCTAAAAAACTATACATTATCATGTAGTGTGGTGTCAGGATACATATCTTTGACATTGGCCATGATTTTATGATTTGTGTATTGATTCATGGTTAATCAGGGGGTTTTATATTTTTGATAAAAATACTGAAGGGGAGATTGAAGAACCTCATTGATTTGTGACCTAGTTTGAGAAAGATTAAATATCCCTTTGTTCTTGGTGAGTTTGGGTTGTTTTATTTGTTAAAAACCTTTCTTGATCTTATCATCTTATCTTATGATACTTGATATGTATTTTACAGTTTTATTTGTCATGTAATAAAGTTTTATGATGTTATAAAGGGTTTAGAAGGCTTAGAGATCAGTTGAAGTAGTTATGTTTGAGTTTGAGTGTATATTGGATTCATGTAGCTGAATTGGTGAAGTGAAAATCCACATAGCCAATTCATGTGGTCATTTATTCTTCATAGTGAAATCATGTATTCGAATGCATCACATAACTAAATATTCCACATATCCAAATGATCAGAATATCCATTTTTAGTGACATAGTCGAATGATTCATGCAACTAAATTATGATGAGAATGATGTAGCTGATTGATGATGTATCCAAATGATAACTCTTGTAGGAAAATATTCTATGAATTCTATTGAGAACAACATAGATAATTTCTATGTATCTCATTGTTCTCCACGTAACTGGTTTGAAATTTTCACTATGTATGGATTTGATATTCAAAAGTTTTTGAGAATTCAAATATTATTATGAGGAATTAAAATACGATGATGCTTGAATGGTTTTGAATGTTTTTAGAATAATTATTTCTGATTTTTAACTGAATATTCAATTGAGTTTTAAAGATGTTTGCAGTAGTTATTAAGGATATTTAAATGGTTATTTTATTATTTTTGTTAAAATATATTGGTCCATGATGTAGTTACAATTTTTTATAGTTTTTATAGAAATCATGGGGTGTGTCCTATACATTATAATAGTAAAGAGGGTATGGAGATCATGGGTCATATCCTATACATTGTAATATTAAAGAGGGTATAGACATCACAGGGCATGCTATTTTCACTATAACAAAAAATATTGATGGTGCGGGTAGTTGAATATATATCAAGAGATAGAGAGATAGATAGATAGAAAGTAAAGCAGTGGTTGAACAATAACAATTCATGAGATATTATTCTATGTGAGAAAACAAAAGTAGAATAGGGGTCTAAAGCTGAGGTTGTATCTTTAGTGATCAACATCTGATGAAAATTATGTCTTCAAGAGACATGATTTAAGCCTAAGAATATCTATTCAACACAATACAATTCTGCATTGTGGGTGATTCTTTCTTACACATTATTGAGGCTTGTGGAATTGGATACTCATATTTTATTTCCGAATAAACCTTGTTTATTTAGTGATCTTATTTATTTTTTAATTGACTTCTACTCTGTAATGTGAAGCTATGGTTTTTGGGTGTGACTCCTAACATGTATGGTGGGGTTCTAGAAAAATGATTGTAAGAGGATTTCACTTAGGGTTATAGTGAAAAGAAATTGTGTTGGGGGGAATAACCAACCATGAAAAGTAGTAGGATTCCAAATTATATCTAAACCTTATAAAAATTACATGTTCCTTGCTCTTTCATTTTATGTATGATCGTGTGAGGATTATTATTTCCTATTTTGACTAGATGATACTCTAACAAGTAACATAGGTTTGTTTCTGGATAAAATAAATTGTAAAAACTATCCTCCATTAATTCAACAGAACTTTATAAGTAGAGGAAACTAATCCTGATAAGAACATCACATTCTTTGGTGAGATCAAAACACAAAATTATATTTTGTGCCAATATATTCTCCTTTTTCCTAGCTTCTTGTTTTAGATGATTGATCTCTTCTTGAAAGTTCTTCCCCCAGACTATATAACTTCCATTGTCTGAGGAATGATCTTCACCACTTGTGCTTGGTTATTTTTTTTGGAAAATCATGAAAAAACATATATAATACCACTTCATAAACATATAATGTAGAATTTGTTTCCATATAATTGGTAGTATAATAAACTACCAGATCTTTGAATCCCATTCATAATATGTATTCCTCAAAAATAAGGCATTGATAAACTGATTCATCATACTCTATGCACAAGAGGGATATCTTCTCCATCTTTCTCAGTTATTTATTTCTTATATTATTCAAGGTCTTGGATGATACATAATTCTGATCTGCATTAGTTACAACCCCCCCCCCAGTTTACACTCCATTCTTAATTGAGAAGAGATATATCAAATATAAGGAAACTACCTTAAAATTTACATAATCTTTTGTTTTAGTCAAGAATTTATTTTCTTTCACTTTTAGGATCTTTTCAAGTTTATATTTTTAGAGAATTAGGTCATAACTAATACATTACAAAACCATATAACACAGAGTGTACACTTTCGATCAGTATCCATTTTTCTCATTATATAAAAATTTTAAAATAAATAATGATATTATTTTTAAGGTAAAATCTTCAAAAACTTTAACTTAGCTTCTCCTTTTCCATTACCTATCCTTAAATCTTGTGAATAACATTTTAAAAAACATGGTATGAGCACAAAAATCTCAGTAAGAGATATAAAAATAAATAAATTCTTTATTCCATTGAAAACATAAAAACTCATATAACTTTAAATTTATCTTCAATGTAATTTGAGTGTATAAAACAAAAAATTTCCACATGAAAAAGACACACACTTTTTTCTCATTTGAATCCTAAAAAACCATATCATAAAATTAAAAAACCTTGTCGATAACTTAGATAATCACATTTATAACATGTTTTAAACCCATGTTATAAGTAATTAGAGCCCAATTAAATATATAGAAGAAACCCTTTGTAAACCCCCTAATTATTTCCTATTAAGACAAGTAACTTTACTCAATTCATTGGAATTATATCTAGGAGAACCCATTGTTTAAGTTATAATGGGCTCACTCGATTCTATTTGGTTTCACCCATTATATAAGCTATAATAGGCCTACCCAACGTTATCTGGGCACACCCAATTCTCATGTATAATGCCCAAGTACCATATCACGAATAAAAAAGTTTATTCTTGCACTTTCTCATCATAAAACACTTGAAAAACTCTTTTAAACTCATAAGAAAATCACTTTTGGATATAACCCTTTTCTTTTATAAATCCATTTTCGATTCCAAAATACCATTTTCTTTTAAAAAACCATTTTCAGTATGAAAATAACCCAAAAAATGAAAACGGTTCTTACTTGAAGAAAATGTGAAATATTTCAAATTAATCAAGAAATAAAATAATGTTCATGGTGGTTGAAAAGTTTTTTTACCATTTAACTTATGAATAGAATATTCTTTTTGTCATTTGTCAAAACATTCCATATAAAACACGTAAAAAGATTTATTTTTGAAAATATTTTGAAAATAAAGTAAAAATATAAATAAAATAAAATTTATAAATCTTTTATATCCATAAAAAATTTCATAAAACCATTTTAAAAACATGGACATGTAAAAGTAAGAGTATTAAAGAAAACATTAAAATATGATTTTAAAAAAACCCTTATTACATTGAAATTATTTGAATCATAATCCCCATGGAAGAATAACATTAAAAAAACATTAAATGCTATGAGAATTGATAAATTAATGATATAACATGTTAAAGTGGTTGTATATGCACCTCATAATAGAATATAGGTACATTACATCAAAATATACCTCAATAAAAGGAGATTGAGACAAAGTCCCTTACCATGAGTCTAAATTGTCACATGTGCCTTTAACTTCCTGAATAATAAAATTATGCTAATTATTTACTTATTTGAGAAAAAATTTCAAGTTTATTATTAATTTTATTTTACTTATTACCATGTTATATAAAATTACTTAATCAATTGAGTTTACATCAGATTTTTTGACCATATTCGGTTTATGTATAAAAAATGACTTTGGTAATTTGAAATGGTCTAAGAGGTCATTATTTAAAGATATAATAAATAATAATAATTACACAATTATAATATTTATACATCAGTTATATTGTTAAGACCATTCATATAGCCACCCAGCCTTTTCTGACATTACTATTACATCATTATAAAGATAAAAAACATAATAGTATTACACCATGAGGATCAAAAGGTTTAGTGTCTTGGGAAAACTAGGACCAAACATAACATTTACAACATCACTCATAAACATTTATTTAATTTCTTCTTCTCTACCTTCTTATTGTCCCTTGTAATCTCCTTAATACACATATTCATCAGAGGATATACATAAAAAAGGGGTGAGCTAAAATCCCAGTAAGAGGGTAGATAAGAACAATATAAAAATGGGTGATCATAATCATAAAATAGAAAAAGGATCATGAAAATGAGAGGAATCGTTAAAAAATACTTGAAATGTTGGAATGCATAAAAATGAAACATCGTATCTTAGTGGTCATCTACTACATATAGTTGTGAAAACTGCTAGCATCATGTTCAAGCATAATTTCCCTTTTACTCATGAGATTCATCACTTTACCCAATAAATTGGAGCACTGTATAATATTGGGCACACCCATCACATTCAAACATTCATATTGCACTATATAATTCCAGACACACCTGTCACATCATAATATTTACATCATCATGCATGCCGTATTAAAAATATGTAAAACTTGAACATAACATAACCCATGGAAAGAAATGGGTTTCACATAATAAATCATACTTTAATAAACATTTGGTCCCCAAAATAAATAGTTAATATCATTCTTGACATAGAACCATTAACCCTGAGTGAAGAGTGAAACAATATTCAAGAAGTAAAAAGGGTGTGTTTATTTGAAAGAAGAATTATTTTTGGAAAACAATGGGTTTTTAATAAAATTAATTAGATATCATGCATATCCTATAAAATATAAGATAATTATGAATAAATTATTTTTAATAAGAACCCATATCGAACATGGAGTGAAATAGGGAGAACCCAAAGAAAGAAAGTTGGGTTTGATAATTTCCCCTTAGCTTGTATCTGAATGCTTTGTTCACTTTAAAGTACTTCATAACCACATTAGATTCATTAATTAACAATTAAATAACCTTGTGTACATAAATATGGTTCATTATGGTTTCATTAATTTATTTTATGGTCCTTTGGATGAGTTATAGGGTTTAAATCCATTGTTCAGGAATGTCTATTTTTATTGTTTTCTAGAACGGTTCACTCGTATTCATGAATGGAAGTTCCTGTAGAACATAGATAAACATAAAGAAATTGTATTTCAAGTTAGTAATGATATTACAGGATTTTAAATGATCTTACATTGAATTATTTTATATACCATGTGGATGAATCATTAGTTAAAATTTAATGATGATTGTTTGGGTTAATTCGGGCAGTTTTCCAACTAGAATGAATTTGTTTTGTTTAATCATTTACTAATATGTACATAAGTTAGTTACAGAACATTAAATAGTATATAATACATATAAAATAATCTGGTTCAACCATAAAATGGTTTCATGACCATATATGGAGGCGGTAAAGAAAAAATGAAAACATGTCATTCTTGAAGGTGATAAATTAACACCTCATGAACAATGTTTTCTTTTCTAAAATAAAAAAGAATAGGATAAGGTGGTTTGATGATATATTATCCCATTATTATCATAAAATTGTAGTATATGTGAGATAAATTAGTTACCATACCATGTGGATGAGTATAGGTGGATATAGATTAAGAAAAGAACATGAAATTGAAAGGAAATTAAAGGAAAAGAGAGAGAGAGGAATTACCTCTTGAATCTTCTTATTGAGATCCACCTTAAAGAACCTAGGATTTGTCTTTTGATGAGACCAGAAGATCTTGGATGTGGGGGAGGGGATAAGGAAGATGTTTGGACATATTTTAGACAAGTCTTGAAGCTTGAGAGGTGTTGTTTGGCAAGGGGATGTAGAGGGGTTATTTATACATGAGGAGGGGATGTTTTTAGAATAAAATATTAAATAAAATAATATATCATATGTTAGAATTTTAATAGTAGTTTTTTGAAAACATAAATCATATATTAATATAATATAATTCATTTTAGACTTTAAATCATCTTTATAATTCTAATTCATTAATTTATTAAAAAGCTAAGTGAAAAGAAAGACAAAATGATATTTTAAGGAATCACTTTTTGACTTTAGGTTTTGGAAAGTTCTTTTTAGGTTTGGAAATTGAGTTTATTATATTTTAAGGAACCATTTATGAAATTAAATATAACATGGCCAAATATAAAGTTCCAGAAAGTTTATTTCATCATTACATCATGAATGATGCAATTTAAGATATACCGGTTATGTGAAAAAACTGTATTTTTACTATTCATACGAAAATTAATGTATTTTAGAAAAATACCAAAAATCCACCCTAACCATTTTTCAACACATAGAATAAAAAAATTAATTCCATTTTTCAAAAATAATTTTCAAAATATGAATAATTTAATTTTTAATTAAAATCCGAATCTACTTGAAAAATACAGATTTTAAAATTAAAACTGATTTCATAATACTTTCAAAAATTACTTAATTTCTTATAAAATTATATTAAAACCCAAAAGACAAAGAATTTTTAATTTATGAACACATTTTTTGAAAATAAATTTTCATTTTAATTGATTAATTCTAATTATTTATTTATGACTTACAAAAATACCAATACTTTTACTATAGTCAAATTGTCACTTATAAGATGCCTAAATATTATTTAATCATTCATGGGTAAGGTTACTATTTTTTTAGATGATTTACTATTCATAAGGGTCATATTACTATTCATAATGGTAGGTTACTATTCATAAGGGTAGGTAAAAATTAAGTTTGTCCTATAGGACTCCAAACATCTTACTGATTGCAACCGTGTATGTTAGATTTTTGAAATTCAAAACATAGAAGAGGAAAAATTATGTTTAATGGTAACATAGTATTTAGTATAATTTCATTGTGTTTCCTAATGTTATTATACTTTAAGGCATTATTATAAGAAGGTATTTCCATTGATAAAACTTTTGGTCGTTACATTCTCCCCCCCCCCCATGAAATTTCACACTCAAAATTTCATTTTACATAAATGGGTGAGGGTACTTATCCTTCATCACCTCCTTTGGTTCCCAAGTTTCTTCTTCAAACATATGGTTTCTCCAAAAGACTTTGATAATGTGGGTTGTATTGTTTCATAGAACTTTATCTTTTTGGTCCAAAGTCTTCACTAGTTGCTCCTCATAAAAGAGATCATCTCCCAGTTGTACCACCTATGAGTTTATTACATGTGAGGGATCTGGTATATACTTACTCAGGAGTGATATGTGATACACATCATGAACTTGATCCATATTTAGTGGAAGTTCAAGCCAATAGGCCACAGCTCCTATGCGGTCAAGGATCTCAAAGGGGCCAGTGTACCTTGGTCTTAGCTTCCCTTTCTTTCCAAATCGCATGACTCTTTTCCATGGTGATATTTGAAGGATGAAATTATCTCTAATATCGAACTCCAACTCCCTTCGACAGTTGTCAGCGTAGCTCTTTTGTCAAATCTGGGCAGCTTTGATGTGTTTCTGGATGACTTGAACCTTCTATGTCATCTATTGCACAAGATCAGGTCTGATTATCTTTCTTTCACCAACTTCATCCCAATAGGTTGGAGTTCTACATCGATTTCCATACATAGCTTCATATGGATCCATCTGAATACTCAAGTGGAAGCTATTTTTGTTTGAGAACTCAACCAATGTGACATGCTGATCCCATACACCTTTGAATTTTAAAGAGTAGTCTCTTAGCATATCTTCGAGTGTCTGAATATTCCTTTCATATTGGCCATCAGTTTGTGGGTGATATGTCGTGCTGAAATTTAATTCAGTACTCAAATAATATTGAAGACTTCTCCAAAATTTATATGTGAACCTTTTATCATTATCAGAGATAATAAATAGTGTAACACCATGCAGTCTCACAACTTCCTTCATATATATCTTTTCAAGCTGTTCAAGCAATAGATCTTCCCAAATAGTGATAAAATGGGTAGTCTTGGTGAGTCGGTCAACCGTAACCCATATCACATTATTTCCATTTGATGTCTTCGGGGGATCCATGAAAAAGTCCATAGTGTCATTCTATCATTTCCACATGGGTATAGGCAATGGTTTCATCATCCCTTTGGACTTTTGTCGCTCTGATTTAACTTTCTGACATACCAAGTACCTTGAGATATATTCAACAATCTTATTCTTCATGTTATCCCACCAAAAGTGTTCTCAGAGATCTTGGTACATCTTGGTGCTACCAGGATGGATAGAGAATGTTGAGCTATGTACATTGTCCAATAGATCATTCTTTATCCTCATTGATGAAGGCACACAAAGCCGCATTACAAACCAAATCACACCATCATTATCAATATGGAACTCTTGAAGCTTCCCTTCCTTTACCGCATTCACCTTCTTTTGTAACTCTAGATCATCCCTTTATGCCTCCTTAATCACCTCTTGGATTTATGGTTGTGAAATCATTTGGGAAATGTATGATGTATCCCCTAACCTTATGATTTCCAAATCCATACTTTTCATATCCAAGAAGATAGCGTCTTTATCAATCCATAACATGGATAGAGTAGCAAGTTCTTTTCTTCTTAGAGCATCAACTACCTTGTTCACCTTTCCAGGATGATATTGAATAGATAAATCGCAATCCTTGATTAGATATAACCATCTCCATTGATTCATGTTGTATCACCCCTGGTTTGAGGTATGTGGACTTTGTTTATGAATTTTTATGTGTTTAAAGTGCATGGGATGAGTTTGGAAGAGGTTGGGAGAGTTTGGAATGGTTTTGGATGAGTTTGGAGGCTTTTAAAGGGGTGCACGGTTTGAGCACGATTAGTAGAAACCGTGTGGATTCCCCAGGAAACCGTGCAAGGGAGACAGTAGGCTTTGCATGGCCTACGCACAGTTTTCCGAACTATGTGAGGCAACTATGTGGACCCTTGATCCTGATGTAGTAGCGTGCACACGGTTAGCGCACGGTTTTCCAAACCGTGTGGGCTAACCATGCGGCCACTTAAAAATAGGGTTATAAGTTCCGGACACCATCGGGCTTAACCTATTTTCACTCCAATCTTCCTCCCACTCGAGCCTCACTCTGGATTTTGGGTTCTCAGTGGTTAAGGGTGCTCTCCCACTCGATTTGGAAGCGTTTCAAAGGGGTTTCAAGGCGGTTTGAAGGTGGTTTCTCCCGGGTAAGTCTCTCCTCTTGTTTCTCTTGTGTTTTCCTCTAGATCTGCATCCCTCTCTTTCTTGGTTTTCTAGATCTACACTTGTTGTGTTTAGATCTAGGGTTGCAGTTTCCTTGGATGTTAATATTAAGGCTTGTGGATGTTAGGGAAAGGGGTTCTAGAGAGGTCTCGGTGGTGCGTTCTCCGGATTTGAGGTGTGGTGGCTTGTGGGTCGATTTCTCAGGAACCCTAAAGGTAGGTGGATTCTCTCTCAACTCCGCTTGGTTAGAACTAGTGGTTCTTTGTTACAATTAATTATTGTGATGAAACTTAATTGTGAATTATTATGCAAAATTGGTTGGAAATCCCTCGGGTGATGTTTTGGGGATTTTTGGGAGAAAGGGTGTTTTATGGTGAAATGTTATTCTTGTGGATTTTAAAATGAAGATTTTAAAATGGGATTATATGGTTGATTTTTAAAAATGATTGATGGAAAGGGGTTTTCAATAAAAGGGTTGTTTTATTGAAATGTTGTTTGGCATGGAAAATGGTTTTCAATAAATGGGTGATTTATTGAAGTGGATTGATATGCAATGGAATTGGTTGATTGTATGTTGTTGTGACCTTGGTGGGTTTATGCTTGGTTTGGTTTGATTGAAATGTTGGATGGAAGTGTGTGGGAAGTCTTACTATAAAAAGGGGATGGATAGTGGTCGGAAGAACCACCATATGAGTAGTGGTCGGGAAGTGCTGCTAGTTGTGAATGGGTGAACGGGTTGGGCGGAAGTCCCACTGTTTTGATTGTTTTGGTGTGAATGGGTGAACAGGTTGGGCGGAAGTACCACTGTTTTGGTTGTTTGTGGTGGATTTCTTTGCAAGATGGAAGTTTTTGTGCTCACGTGTAAATGATGAGATGTCTTTGTGGCATGTTTGGTTGGTTTTCCCCTGGTTGCTTGGTTTGGTTGTTATGGCTTGGTAAGGGAATGTTTGGGCTTATGAAAATGGTTGCACTTGTGATTTAATTTATATAAACTGTTTTATATATATGTGCTAACGGTTTTATCCTAGTGGCGTGTGTAGAGAAGTCATTTGTGGAAATCCTACTGAGTTTTAGTACTCACCCCCTGCTTTGGTACGTCGGTGTCTTTATAGATGTCGCGTACCGTGACGTTGGAAAAGGTAAGGCATCAACCTTCTTTAGTGGTGCGTTGTGATGTCTTGGTAGAGCTTGGAGCTTGGAGATGAGTGTGGAGCTGTGGAGGTGTCATGGCTCGTGGTACTTTGGTTGTTTAGTTTCCTCTTTTACTCTGATGTTGGTGGACATGTCTAGTTGTATTGGTTTTGGGTTGTATTGTGCAACAACTTGGTTGTTTTTGGGAATACATGTTTGGGTGTTTTCTTGACATGTGTCATATAGTGGTTGTTAGTGGATGGTTTGGTTGGTTTTGTCTTAAGGGTGAACCATTCCCCAACTTTATCTTGGAGACCTCGACATTTATTTCCAGCCTTTAGCGTCTTGGGAACGTATCTTAAGGCCAAGTAGCACTCACCGCCTCCTCAAGACAATGAGGTAGGGGAAGGGTCTTACAAGTGGTATCAATTTATTCAGTCCTTTGGAGTTGATTCACATATTTGGTGTTGATATTCGTTCTATTACATTCCTTGATTCGGGATGGTAGCATGGCGTAGGATTGTCGAAACTTGGAATGTATAGCATAAAAGGACGTAGATAACTCTTTTATGCTGAAATTAAAGTTACTAGGGATTTGGATACATAAGTGTTTTGGAGGCACTTATAGGCATTGGATATCTCATTGTCGTGGGTTTAGCCAATGATATGAGCATGTCATTCATGGTATAAATGAATTCCCACTTGGATGCATATTTCATTGAGGTATAATGATTTATTATGTGATATGAATGTGTGAAATTGTAATGTGAATAAATTGGTATTTTAAAAATGGTTTGGTTTTCAAAATGGTGAAACATGGAACATGTGGAAAATGTGAACTGGTGGAAAGACTTGTTGTGATAGTGTTGTGTAATTTTATTTTAAATGGGATTTCTTGATTTATACGGAAGTGAGACTCATGGTTGTTTGTTTTATGTTTATAGAAATGGAATCGGGTAGGCGTCGTAGAGACCAACCAGAGGAGGCTGCTGAGAATGTGGTAGCACCTGAGCCTCAGGTGAACCAGTAACTAGTGCAAAGCATAGTGCAAGCTTTCCAAGCTGTGGAAAGTGGAAACAAAGTGGATGAACCAAGGAATATGGATCATGCAGTTCAGTTTCAAAAGAAGAATCCACCCATCTTCAGGGGTGATTCAAAGCCCGAGAGGGCAGAAGCATGATTGAATAGAATGAACAAGATCTTTGAGTTCTTGGGAAAACTGGTAGATTTAAAGGTGAAGCTGGACACATATATGTTGTAAGATATTTCCCTTCAGTGGTGGGATTTGGTAGTCTAAGAAGCGACGGACCAGGGTATGATGTGGGAAGGATTTGAGGAATTTTTTAATAAACAATTCTACCCACATATGTTCAGAATTCATCGTACGACTGATTTCTTCAGTTTAAAGCAAGAGCTTATGTATGTGACGGAGTATGCAACTATGTTTATGAACTTAGTGTTGTTTTCACCCAAGGTGGAGGGTAACACGTCATTGAAGTCAAGGATCTTTGATGCGGGGTTAAGGAAAGAAATTCGTTCAAAGATAGCGGTGTTGTGTATAGATGATTACACCGAGATGGTGAATAGATCCTCGGTGGCTGAGCGGGATCTGTTGGGATCTCCGGGTGGGGGAAGCATGGTGGTACCCATGGGGAATAGTGGTAACTCTAACGCTGGGATCAAGTGAAAGAGGGAAACTTATTACCAGGGCGGGAATATGGCATATAATCTAATGTTAGGATCGGTAAATCTTCCTCCGAAGTCCTAGAGAAAGATGGGATGTTTTTAGTGTGGTTCTATGAACCACATCAAGCGGGATTGTATGGAAAAACCTCGAGCATGTCATAATTGTAAATAGATGGGGAATCTGTAGCGTTATTGTCGGAATTCTCCAAGGTTGGGTGCACGTGACACTCCTCAGGGATCGCAGACATCGTATGATTTAACGGGATGGGGACAGCAGCATACCCCTCATCAGCAGAGTAAAGTGGGTCATGGTGATTCTCGGAATACCACGATGCCTCATTAGAGAAATAAAGAGTAGTGTGGGGAAAGCACACATGTGTTCAGAGCTGAGCAAGTTGTGGTGTATGATTAGTCGGGACCATCCACGGTGCGAGGTACTATTCTATTAAATTCTACCTTGATGCAAGTGTTGTTTGATACAGGTGCTTCACACTCTTTTATTACTGCACGTGTGGTTGATTTGTTGGGTTTAAGGGTAGAAATGATGCCCTCAGTTTTGAAACTTCAAAATCCTCTTGGTTGAAGAGAGTCTCGGGCCTTTTTGTGTAGAGAATGTTGTATCGTTGTGGGTGAGGTTGAGATAGTGTGGAATTTCTCAATGATTGAAATGGATGGGTATGATTTAATCCTGGGAATGGATTGGATAGTGTCTTTTAATTTCCACATCGATTGTGATGTGAGAATAGTGGATTTTATGATACATGATGGCATTAGACATCTCTTTAGAGGAGAGAAGCATGAAAGGCAGGGTAAAATGGGTTTTTTGGCACCAGAAGTGGGTACGTTATCATATCAGTTGGTGGCGTTGTCATTGAAATCAGTAGACGGTGTTGACCAGAGTGTTCTCCTAGCAGTGGTAGATCAGTTCATGGATGTTTTTCCTAAATAATTCTATGGGTTACCTCCCGTAAGAGAAGTGGAGTTTACGATTAATCTCCTTCCGGGGACCAGTCCTATCTCACTTTCGTCTTATCGGATGGCACTATCTAAATTTCTAGAATTGAAAATCTAGTTGTAAGAGTTAGAAAAAAAGGGTTTATCCGTCCTAGCACATCTTCGTGGGTAGCGCCGGTATTGTTTGTGAAAACGGAGGATGGACCCTTGAGGCTCTGTGTTGATTATCATAGACTTAACCAAGTTACGATAAAGAATAGATATCCACTTCCATAAATTGATGTTTTTTTCGACCAATTGAGGGGATCCCATTGGTTCTCTAAGATCGACCTGAGGTTGGGATATCATCAATTGCAGGTGAGGAAGGAGGATATTCCTAAAACAGCTTTCAGAAGTAGATATGGCCATTATGAATATGTGGTTATTCCCTTCAGTCTAACGAATGCGCCAGTGGTGTTTATGGAATTAATGAATCGGATATTTCAGAGATATCTGGATTCATTTGTGGTGGTGTTTTTCGGTGATATTCTCGTGTATTCAAAGACAAGGGAAGAACATGAGCAGCACTTGGCGACAGTGCTGGGGATCTTGAGGGATCATCAGTTGTATGCCAAATTGTCAAAGTGTGACTTTTGGATACAGGAAGTTCATTTTCTTGGCCATGTGATTTCTAAAAGAGGTGTTTCAGTGGATCCAGAAAAGATAGAGGCTATTATCTCGTGGAAAACTCCAAATAATGTGTTTGAAATATGGATTTTTCTTGGTCTAGATGGGTATTATCGGCGTTTTGTTCGTGATTTTTCACGTTTGGTTTTGCCGATGACAGCTTTGATAAGAAATAATGTTCCATTCCAGTAGAATTAAGGGTGTCAGTAGTGTTTTGAAGAGCTAAAGGGTTGTCTTACATCAGCACCAATCTTGGTTTTTCCAGAATCAGGAAAAGGGTATGTGGTGTATTGTGATGCATCGGGATTTGGGTTGGGGTGCGTTCTCATGCAAGGGAATCATGTGGTTGTATATGGATCACGGCAGTTGAGAGTGCATTAGAAGAACTACCCAACTCATGATTTGGAGTTGGCAGCGGTGGTCCATGCTTTGAAAGTATGGCGTAATTATCTCTTCGGTGAGAAATTTACGGTATATACAGATCACAAGAGCTTGAAACATATTTTCTCACAAAGGGATTTGAACTTGAGGCAAAGGAGATGGATGGAATATCTCCAAATGTTTGATTTTGACTTGATGTACACACCAGGTAAGGGAAATTCGGTGGTGAATGCATTAAGTAGAAAATCATATGCTCAGGTGGTAAAACAGGCATCAGACCAGTGGCAGTTGATGTTATTTATAGCTGATATGCGGTTAGAATGTGAAGACCAGGGCGATAGAGTGGTCTTCTTTCTGGTTTTGTTGATTCCTGACTTGGTTGGCCAGGTTAGAGAGGCACAGATATCTGATTCTGAGTGTGTGACCATGGGGTCGAGACCCAATGGTGGGGAGACCATTAAGGGTTGGAAACTGAATGGAGATTCAGTTTTTTTATTTTTGGAATCAGATGGTTATACCACTTGCTTGTCAGTAGGATCTTCTCAAGGCGTATCATCATTCCAGGTGGGTTGTTCATCCTGGAATTCAGAAAACATATAAAGCGTTGAAAGCGTAATTCTGGTGGGCTGGTATGAAAAGAAGTGTGGCTGAGTTTGTTTCAAGATACTTGACTTGTCAGCAGGTCAAGGTGGAGCATCAGAGGCCAGCAGGAATGTTGTAGTCTTTAAGAATCCCTATTTGGAAGTGGGAGCATATAGCGATGGATTTTGTCACAGGTCTCCCAAGAACGGTCAAAAAGCATGATGCCATCTGGGTGATAGTAGATCGGCTAACGAAGTCGGCCCATTTCATTCCAATTCGTGAATCTCATACGGTGGAGGATTTGTCCAAAATCTATATCTTGGGGGTGGTAAAGAGGCATCATGTTCTAGTTTCAATTGTATTAGATAGATATCTGAGGTTTAAATATCATCTCTGGAAATCCTTGCAGCAAGCCCTTGGGACACAGTTGACGATGAGTACGGCGTATCACCCTCAGACGGATGGTCAATCTGAGAGGACGATACAAACTCTGGAGGATATGTTGTGGGCTTGTGTCATGGATTTTGGTGGTTCATGGGAGGAGCACTTGTCATTGGTTGTGTTCCCGTACAATAACAATTATCAGGCATCCATACATATAGCTCCGTTTGAAGCATTGTATGGGCGGCCATGTTGTTCTCCACTATGTTGGGTGGAAATGGGTGAGTCCTCAATGGTTGGACCGAGCCTTGTCCAGGAGAAAATGGAGAAAATCAAGTTGATCAGGAAGAGAATGGAGACGGATCAGAGTTTTCATAAATCGTATGCGGATCATCATAGACGGTTGTTGTCGTTCGAGGTGATTGATCATGTTTTCTTTAGGATCTCTCCTAGGTTGGGACATCGTCGGTTTGGGAAGCAGGGAAAGTTATCTCTGAGTTATATTGGACCTTTTGACATTCTTGATCGGGTTGTTGAGGTGGCTTATTTTTTGGATTTTCCACCTAGGTTCAGTGTGGTGCACAATGTGTTTCATGTGTCACAGTTGAAAAAGTATCATCCGGATCGTTACCATGTGATTCGATGGGATCATGTTGAGCTAGAATCAAATTCTTCATTGGTGCACGTGCCAATGCGAGTTGTGGATAGGAAAGAGAAATAATTTCATGCTAAAATCATCAGTTTAGTTCGTGTTTTGTGGAAACATGGTCAGATTCAAGAGGAGACTTGGGAGTGGGAGAAAGAGATGGTCGAGCAGTGGCCCGAGCTCTTTCGGCAAAGGGCGGTTTCACTACTTTTCGAGGACAGAAATTCCAATGGTGGGGAGAATGTAACACCCTCGGTTTGAGGTATGTGGCCTTTTTTATGAATTTTTATGTATTTAAAGTGAATGGGATGAGTTGGGAAGAGGTTGGGAGATTTTGGAATGGTCTTGGATGAGTTTGGAGGCTTTTAAAGGGGTGCACGGTTTGATCAAGGTTAGTGGAAACTGTGTGGATCCCCAGGAAACCATGTAAGGGAGGCAATAGGCTTTACACAGCCTGCGTATGATTTTCCAAACCGTGCGAGGCAACTGTGCGGACCCTTTCTCCCGAGGCAGTAGCATGTGTACGGTTAGCGCACAGTTTTCCAAACCGTGCGGGCTAACCGTGCGACCACTTAAAAATAGGGTTATAAGTTTTGGGAACCCTCAGGCTCAACCTATTTTCACTCCAATCTTCCTCCCACTCGAGCCTCACTCAGGATTTTGGGTTCTGAGTGGTTAAGGGTTCTCTCCCACTCGATTTAGAAGCATTTCAAAGGGGTTTCAAGGCGATTTGAAGGTGGTTTCTCCCAGGTAAGTCTCTCCTCTTGTTTCTCTTGTGTTTTCCTCTAGATCTACATCCCTCTCTTTATTGTTTTTATAGATCTAGACTTTTTGTATGTAGATCTAGGGTTTTGGTTGCCTTGGATGTTAATATTAAGGCTTGTGGATGTTAGGGAAAGGGGATCTAGAGAGGTTTCGGTGGTGCGTTCGCCGGATTTTAGGTGCGGTGGATTGTGGGTCAATTTCTCGGGAACCCTAAAGGTAGGTGGATTCTCTCTCGACTCCACTTGGCTAGAACTAGTGGTTATTTATTATAATTAATTGTTGTGCTGAAAATTAATTGCGAATTTTTATGCGAAATTGGTTGGAAATCCCTTGGGTGATGTTTTGGGGATTTTTGGGAGAAAGGGTGTTTTATGGTGAAATTCTATTCTTGTGGATTTTAAAATGAAAATTTTAAAATGGGATGATATAGTTGATTTGTGAAAATTATTGATGGAAAGGGGTTTTCAATAAAAGGGTTGTTTTATTGAAATGTTGTTTGTCATGGAAAATGGTTTTCAATAAATGGGTGATTTATTGAAATGGATTGATATGCAATGGAATTGGTTGATTGCATGTTGTTGTGACCTTGGTGGGTTTATGCTTGGTTTGGTTTGATTGAAATGTTGGATATAAGTGGGTGGGAAGTCTCACTATAAAAAGGGGATGAATAGTGGTCAGAAGAACCACTATATGAGTAGTGGTCGGGAAGTACCGCTAGTTGTGAATGGGTGAACGGGTTGGGCGGAAGTCCCACCATTTTTATTTTTTGGTGTGAATGGGTGAATGGGTTAGGTGGAAGTCCCACCTTTTTTAGTTGTTTGTGGTGCATTGCTTTGCAAGATGGAAGTTGTTGTGCTGACGTGTAAATGATGAGATGGCTTGTGGCATGTTTGGTTGGCTTTCCCCTGGTTGTTTGGTTTGGGTGTGATGGCTTGGTAAGGGCATGTTTGGGCTTATGAAAATGGTTGAACTTGTGACTTAATTTATATAAATTGTTTTATATAAATGTGCTAACGGTTTTATCCTAGTGGTGTTTGTAGGGAAGTCATTTGGGGAAATCCTACTGAGTTTTAGTACTCACCCCCTGCTTTGGCACGTTGGTGTATTTACAGATTTCGCGTACCATGACATGGACAAAGGTAAGGCATAAACCTCCTTTAGTGGTGCATTTTGATTTCTTAGTAGATCTTGGAGCTTGGAGCTGGGTGTGGAGCTATGGAGGTGTCATGGCTCGTGGTGCTTTGGTTGTTTAGTTTCTTCTTGTACTCTGATGTTGGTGGACATGTCTAGTTGTATTGGTTTGGGTTTGTATTGTGGAACAACTTGGTTGTTTTTTGGGAATACATGTTTGGGTGTTTTCTTGAAATGCATCATATAGTGGCTGTTAGTGGATGGTTTGGTTGGTTTTGTCTTAAGGGAAAATCATTCCCCAACTTGATCTTGGAGCCCTCAGCATTTATTGTCAGCGTTTGGCATCTTGGGAACGTCGCTTAAGGCCAAGTATCCCTCACCGCCTCCTCAAGCCAATGAGGTAGGGGCATGGTGTTACACATGTTGAGCTCCTTTTGGGTGAATATATACTTTAGGTTCTTGTGGTCGGTGTATAAATCACGCTTCTCACTATAAACGTAGTTCTTCCAGATTTTCAAGGAAAAAATCATAGTTGTCAACTCTAGATCATGTGTCATGTAGTTATTCTTAGGGATCCTCAACTTCCATAAGGTGTAGGCTATCACATTATCATTTTTCATGAGTACACAGACCAAAACTTTCTTTGAAGCGTCACTGTATATCACAATTCTTTCTCCACTTTTCGGTAGTGTGAGTACAGGTGTAGTGATCAGCCTTCTCTTTAGTTCCTTGAATCATCCCTCACATTCTTCCATCCAGACATACTTTATCCCTTTCTTTATTAACTTAGTCATATGGCTTGACAATCGTGAGAAATTTCTCACAAAACATCGGTAGTATCCAACTAATCCAATAAAACTACAGATTTATGTGATACTAGAGGGCCAGGGCCATTCCTCAACCGCCTTTTTTTAAGGGTCCATAGAAATTCCCTCTCTTGTGATCACATGTCCCAAGAACGTGACTTTCTTCATCCAAAAGTCAAAATTTCTGAACTTGTCATACAACTTCTCCTTTCTCAATGTCACCAACACAAGTCTTAGATGTTCTTCATGTTCCTCCTTTCTCTTGGAGTATATGATAATATCATCAATAAACACTGCCACAAATTTGTTGAGGGAATTTCTAAAGACTCTATTCATAAAATACATGAAGATTGCAGGGGAATTAGTATTTCTAAAGGGAATCACCAGAAACTCATAGTGTCAATACCTTGAATGGAAGGCGGTCTTCTAAATATCTTCATTCTTCACCTTTAGCTGATGATATATAGAATGAAGATCCACCTTTGATAAGTATTGAGATCCTCTTAACTGATCAAACAAGTCATCAATCCTTGGAATATGATACTTTTTCTTTATGATAATCGTTTTGAGTTCACAATAGCATTATTCCATCCTTCTTCTTCATAATGGGCACCGGCACACCTCAAGGTGATTCACAAGGGCATATGAACCCTTTTTCCAAATTCTCTTATAGCTGCTTCTTTAACTCCTCCAGTTTGAAAGGAGCCATCCTATAGGGACACTTTGATATTGGAGTATCTCCGGGTATGAGTTCTATTAAGAACACTACCTCATGATCTGTGGGAAGTTTGAGTAACTCTTCAGCAAATACATCATCGTATTCCCTCACGATGGGCATTTCCACATGGTTGGAACTTTCCTTTGAATCAACCATTTGGGCAAGGTATGCTTCTTCATAGGGTATCAACACCCACACAGTTGAAGGATTTTTTAAAGGAGATTTGCGATCTTCCTTTTATTTGTAGAGGAGCATGGGATGGTTCGAAATATGAAAGGATGTTTCCTTTTCCTGAAAGTTGATATGTTCTCTATATAATGAGAGACAATCCATTCCCATTATAGTATTGAATTCTACAACGGGAAGTATTACAATATTAGCTGTAAGAATCTTCCCACATACGCCAATAGAAGAAGAGTCAAACACTTGGGTTTCAATTATTGCACCACTTGGTTTTTTTATAGATATCTCTACTTCAAGGTTTTGGGGCTTCAATTCTATAGTTCTATAAAACTTTCAAGGTATAAAGGAATGAGTAGAACAAGAATAAAATAATACTTTTTCCATTCCTGATTGAATAGGAAGTGTACCTTGTACAACTTAATTATCTTGCTCCACTTCCGCTATAGTGATGGCATAATCCGTCCCTTGTTCATTTGGCTTTGGTGGATGCTGAGATTGATTACCCTCGAGGACTCGAGGTTTAATGCACTGGCTTACATAGTGCTCTTTCTCCCTACAGTTGTAGAATTGAACCATAGGTGGGCCCCCAGTTCTTCAACTACATTCTCCTTCCTTATCATGTATTTTTGACACTCTTGAGAATGGTGGCCTTCTTTACTACACTTGAATCATTTCCCCATCCCTTTAAGGCAGTTCCCATGATGCAACTTCCCACATTTTTTGCATGCAGGTTGTTTAGCTTTCTTCCCACCTTTATCATTAGATCCTCCAACATGAAACTCCATCTTTCATTTCTTATCACCATATCCATGGGACCATTCTCTAAAGTCCAACCCCACTTTGATATCACATCGAACAACTTCTTCATAACTCCCAAAGTCTTGAATTGCAAGATCCTTTCAATTGTGTGGTTTTAATCCACTAAAGAATCTATAAATTTTTCTATCATTGTTGATAACAAAACCCAAAGCATACCTTACAAGCCTTGTGAAGTTCATTTCGCAGTTCATGACAGATTCTCCTTCATTTTTCTTGAGCTCAATGAATTCTCTATCCATCTTGGTATGAATAATTAATGGGAAATACTTATTAAGAAACATGCTCTTAAAGACTTCCCATTCTATCCCTTCAGTTTCGTCTCTTGGTTCATTGTTCTTAATCAAATCCCACCATTGATAGACCTCTCCATCTAGATGATAAAAAACTAGAGTCACCTTATCTATCTCAGAATTGTGGATCACAAAAAAATATCTTCTCCATGGAGTTGACCCACTATTCCACAACTAGTGGATCATAATATCCACTAAACGTTGGTGGTCATTGCTGCATAAAACACTCAATAGCCAGTTGCTCCCTCTTCGGTGAATGAGGAAATTCCCCGTTATTTTGGTTATTATTCATAACCTGAGATATTTGGGTAAGAATATCCATGAAGTTTTTAACTCCACCTCCCAAAACATTGGGGATGTCGTTCAGGCAATCATTTCATTGGCCCTCGTACGAGTTGTTGTCCTGGTTTCTCCTGGTTCCCACTATTTTCTAAAATAGAAAAGGTTGGAATAAAATATAAGTCATCGATTCATGAATAAATAACTTACTCATTTGTATAATTTTTACTAAAATCATAACTTATGGTATCCCTATGTAAATATTCTTATGTACATATTTTTACTTAGTGTAATACTTGAGGTTTTCTCTAGGGTTCACTAATATTAATTCCAAAATTAACTAAACCTTGCCTCTGATACGAACTATAGAGACCATACCTTTTCTTACATTACTATTACATCATTATAAAGATAAAAAAACATAATATTATTACACCACGAGGATCCAAAGGTATAGTTTCTTGGGCAAAAAAGGACCAAACATAACATTTACAACATCATGCATAAACATTTATTTAATTCCTTCTGCTCTAGATTCTTATTGGCCCTTGGAATCTCATTAGTACACATTTTCATCTAAGGATATACATCAAAAGGGGGTGAGATAAAATCCCTGTAAGAGGGTATATAAGAACAATAAAGCAATGGGTGATCATAATCATAACATAGGAAAAGGATCAAGAATGTGATAGGAATCATTAATAAAATACTTGAAATGTGGAAATGCATAAAAATGAAACATCGTGTCTTAGTGGTCATCTACCACACATAGTTGTGAATAATGATACCATCATGTTCATGCATCATTTCCATTTTACTCATGATATTCATCACTTTACCCAGCATTGGAGCATTGTATAATTCTGAGCGCACCCATCACATTCAAACATTCATATTATGCTATATAATTCTAGGCACACTCATCACATCATAATATTTACATTATGATGCATGCCACATTAAAAATATGTAAAAATTGAACTTAACATAAACCATGTAAATAAATTGGTTTCACATAATAAAGAATACTTTCATAAACATTTGGCTTCCAAAATAAAGAGGGAATATCATTCTTGACATAGAACCATTAACCACGAGTAGAGAGTATATCAATATTCAAGAAGTAAAAAGGGTGTGTTTATATGAAAAAATAGTTCTTTTAGAAAACATTGGGTTTTTCATAAAATCAATTAGAGAACATGTATATCCCATAAAAGGTAATATAATGATGAATAAATTGTTTTTAAGGAGAACCCATACTGAACATGGAGTAAAATATGGAGAACCCAAAGAAAGAAAGTCGGGTTCGAGAATTTCCCCTTACCTTGTATCTAAATGGTTTTTTCACTTTAAAGTCTTGTATAGATATATTAGATTCATTAATTAACAATTAAAAAAATCTTTGTACATGAATAAGGTTCATTAAGTTATTTTATAGGCCTTTGGATGAGTTATAGGGTTTATGTAATGGCCCAGACCTTCATGACCCCTCCCTTTTCCAAATTCTGGCGCTACCGATTGGCGAGACCAATCGGTGAGACCGATCGATGCGACCGATTGGAGAGACCGATCAGCGCGAACGATCGAGCAAGACCAATCGGCACGACCGATCAGTGCGACCGATCGGCGCGACCGATTGGCGAGACCGATCGGCGCGACCGATTGGTTAGACCGATCGGCATGACCGATCGGTGCGACCGATCTGTGCAACCGATCGGCGAGACCGATCGGTGCGACCGATAGGCGAGACCGATCGGCACGACCGATCGGCACGACCGATCGGTGTCATCCAGCCTTGGCGGGATTTTCTTATGTAGCCTCCCCCATAACCCCACTCTTATGCCTTTTTAACTTTTTAAAGCGTTTCAAGGCCGTTTTTAAGCCCATAATTAATATCTAAAAAAATCAAAGAAACCTCCATACTAAATAACAATTAATCCAGTCATGTGTAACCACCCAACCGCGTGGAAGAACCACGATCCGACTTCCAAGGTGTTCAAATTTCTTATCCCGTAACAACCAAATTTTATCTATATATCGTATAAGAAGTTCTTCTCCCCCCTTATTCCTTTTTGGATGACTTCTCTCTTCACCCTGGTGCGCCTGAAGTCCCTCCTTCCCGACACTTGTGGTGCACCTAGGATGAAGTCGTCTGCTCATCCTTGGAGTTCCCGATGTCCCTCCCCTACAAATCGTACATCCCTTGTTCTTGGAACGTGGAGAAAAACGTTGATCCTTGATCAATCAAGTAGGGGTTTCACCTTCATCTCTCCTTTCTATGTATCTTGCGGGGTGGGTACTCTACTGCTTCTGTAGAATTGGATGAACCAAACTTAAATGAAGATAATAAATGGATTCTAAAGAATGAATGGGAGCGGTGTGATCGATGATGCTGCTCTGTTTTTCTCCTCTTTCATGATTAATGATTTCTGAATTTTGTGGGCTTAAGCCTACTAAAAATCATGGTTTTTGGTGGTCTTTATTTGTGAATTAATAAACCCTTACCCCTTGTGATGTTTAAATGTATTGTATTTGGTTGTGAACCTTTTTCTGTGTAAAAAAAATTGGTTAATTACGTATATTCGGTGAAATAAATTGGAAGCACAAGGATCAAATCATTTTTTATGATAACCCTAGTTTAAGCCCAGTGGAATTGAAACCATGGAGTGTGTTAAATCATTTAAATCTGAAAATACCTGCATGGGCCTGCCTCATGTTGGTGGTAGTGGGTTGGTCGTTTTCCTTCACGGTCCGCTTGTGGGTGACCTTATGGATTTCTTGTATGGGGGCTTAGATTGATGGGGCGATGCGGGTGGGGATGAGATCCCCTATTGTTATACTTTGACGTTGTGTGATTACTCTGCTTATATCATGAATTGGGGTGAGATCCTCTATTGTTGATAACCTATTGGCTCCTGGATTTGGGGGACAAGGGGATGTACCTTGGGGTTTTCTTTGGTTCCAGTACTTCGAGGGATCTCCCTTATCCCATTGTTGTTGTGAATTTGCAATAGAACCAGGTGTGAATGCTTAAATTGTTGTTGGCTGTAACTTTTTCCCTTGGTCTATGCTTATGTTGTTAGTTTCCCAGTAGTGCAGAAACTTATTTAAACATTATTACTGAACATGAAAGAAAGGATGGGAAAAATGGGGATTTGGTATGATGTGAGTTGTGACTTGGGCATGGGTTCTATTCTTTTCTCTTATGAATGAATAGTATGGATAGTGTTCTTCAGTCTGGATAAAGAAAAACCTATATTGGGTGAGTTCTTGTTACCTATACATATACTTGTAGTTTTTGTGTTTCTTATTCGCGCCCCACCCAAGTTGAGCACTTAGTTCCAAACACCCCCATTTCATGGGGGAGGGGTTTTTTTACAACACTTCTATTAGTGTTTGGTTATTAGCTCCTTTCTTCTCCCTTTCCCGGATAGCCCAAGTATCTTCAGGTAGGTTGTGATGGCCTGAAGTTCATTATTATCCCAAGAATCTTCGGGCAGGGTAGTGTGGTGGTTGGACCAGGTGTGTGTGGGCAGGTGGTTCCCAAGTATCTTCGAGATGAGGCCCAGGTGTCTTCGGGTGTGGCAGTGGTTCTTCTAGCCTAGGTGTCTTCGGGCGTGGCAGTGGTTGTTCTGACCTAGGTGTTTGTAGGTGTGGTTACGTGTGACAGTTGTGGACCAGGTGTCTGTGGGTGGGATAGCGGTTGTGGACCAGGTGTTTGTGGGTGAGATGTGTGGTTTTGGCCCTGGTTAGTGTGGGTGGGTGTGGCAGTGGGACTGTGGTGAGAATGGAGGGATTGGTTCGATGCATAGGATGTCTTCAATAACCAGTGGGAAAGCAGCGTAGGGTACCCAAACATCGATGTGCTATTACTATACATTACTTGACTTGCGTTATTTGGGGAGTGTGCCTTGGTGAGGCTTGGGTGGTTAGTTTACTTGCTACGTGCTTGGTTATCTCTTTTCTCACAGGGTATTAGTATGTCTCCCCACTTGTGCACGATAGTCTTTGGTTTTTCCCTACTGGGTATACTTTTATGCTCACCCTACGTATATAAAACTGCTTTCAGGTTTCCAAGAGGACTTTAGGGATCATGCGGGACTGTACTAGCTTGGACCCTTGGGACAGTTGTTGTTGTTGTTTCCCTTTTTCTTGGTATCTTTTTACCTTTGGAGTTTTTTGACTTGTATCTTTTACCTTTGAACATGCATATGGGAATGGTTTATTTTCAGTTGAATTTGTACTTTCAGTTTTGGTTTTATGGGATTTACTATCTTATCTACTGATCCTATTAAAATAAAAAGGGTAATGCCTTCCATTTAGTACGTGATTTTATACCCTTGGTGTTGGTCGCCACTCCGGGACCTATTGAAGGCGGGTTTCGGGGGTCATTATCTCTCCTTCAACTTAAAGAAGGAAGGGCCTGGCAATATGCTGACCCTTCCCTCCTTTTGGTGAAGGCGGGTTGTGACAGAATGGTATCAGAGGTTCAAGTTGAGATATAGGATGGAATCTAGAGTTAGGCACAGTGAGGATTACATGGGATGGTAGGGAAATAGTGTTGGGTGACCTTGGTGCGTGAATTAGGCCAGGGAAGACCTGTTAGGATAGGGGATTTTAGGGCCCCCTGTGATCTGATGCAAGGACTATGGACCTATCGAACGACCAAGTGAGGCTACACTGATTGTAGGGTAGAGACCCTAGAAAGGTAAATTCATCATAATGACTTGTGTTATTGTGTTTTTGGGTGTTTTGGGGATTCAAAAATAAATAAAGAAGTCAAATAAAATGTAAGAACAATATTCTGCACCACTTGGGTTTAGGCATTTCTTGTTTACCTTGTAGCTATGGAACCCGGGATACGACCACGAGTTGTATGGGTGATCGAGGCCTAGGAGGTTAACTTGGCCGATCAGCAGAGGGATGATCGAGAGGAGGAGGACGACCAGTGGCAGAAGACGCTTCGAGCCTTCCAGTGACAGACCCTCGAGAAGTACGAGGGCAGCACCTCTGACATGAAGACGGATGGCTGGCTAGAGGAGCTGGTGATATTATTCGGCTTGATCCGGGATCCGACCGAGTACTGGGTTCTTCTGGCCGTCATCCAGATGTGGGGAGTAGCGAGTCAGTGGTGGAAACTCTACCTGGGGGAGAGGAGAGAGGCTGAGGTGGCATGGGCTGATTTCGAGAAGTATTTTCAGGCATAATTCCTCTCTTCTACGATGAAGGCAGAGAAGAGGCAGGATCTACTCTCCCTACAGCATGGGAGTATGTCAGTAAGGTAGTTGGGGATCAAGTTCAAGGACCTCCTCCGCTTTTCTCTGGACCTCTTTACAGATGAGGAGTCTCGGGCGAGATGTTTAGAGGAGGCGCTCCGACCCACCTTCCAGTACGTCATTACCCCCTTCACCTTACCGACATACTTGGAGGTCCAGAATAAAGAAGAGGTGGTGGAGAGGATGCACACACTGAGCGGTGTGTCAGGAGAGGGGATTCAGCTAGGCCCGTCAAAGGGAAAGGTCATCAGCACTAGACCTCCAGCATCAGGACCCTCTAGGTTCTGACCAGCAGGGATCAAGCTGCAGCAGTTCCATTTCTGGTCCCCTGGTCCTCGCCCCTTCCCTTTGGGCCTAGGAATGAGTTTCTTCATCTGTGGGAGACATGGACATCTCCGGAATCAGTTCCCAGAACGAGTTCAGTACGGAAGTGGCGGACAGGCCCAGCACCTACCCTAGCAGCAGCAGGGGCAGCGAGCTCCTGCTCCTCCGAGGGTAGATGTTGCAGTTGGAGGCCAACCTCAGGGCGCTCCTCAGGGACCTCGACCAGGGCGTGGTCGTGGAGGTGTCCGATATCCGAGGGGCAGAGGAGTTGGGCGTGGACAGTTTCACGCCGCAGAGGAAGCAGTTTCTACGGGACCGGAGGTTTTTCGAGGTACAATCAGTTTATTCAGTACCCTTTCTTATGCCTTGTTCGATACCAGAGCTTCTCAATCCTTTTTTGTACCCGGTCTAGCCCGTGCTCTGGGTCTAGATGCCGAGAGACTTCCAGTTCCCCTGGTGCTGAGCACACCAGTCGGAGGTTAGACCGACTTGTTATATGTTTGTAGAGGATGCAGGCTGATGATAGGGCCACATCAGTCGGTCAGGGATCTACTACTTCTACAGATACAGCCATACGATGTCATCATATGCATCGACTGGCTGTTCTCTGTGTGTTCCATCGTCGATTGCTTCCGAGGAAGGGTTGTGTTCTCATACTTGGGTGGCTGATGTGTTACTTTCACCGGCGAGTAGAGTGGCCAGAAGGGAAGCAGGCGAGAGGAACCCCTCCTCTCCTTGTTAGCCGAGCTGTCAGTAGAGTCAATGGATGCTGAGATGGTGGAAGTACCAGGGATCATCAGTGAGTTTATGGACTTCTTCCCTAAGGAGGTGACGACTCTACCCCCTCTACGTGATATCAAGTTTGGGATAGACTTGCAGCCTAGTGCTCGTCTGATTTCGATTTCTCCCTACCTGATAGTGCCTTCAGAGCTACGGTAGTTGCGGATTCAGATCGACGATCTGATGAAGAAGGGTTTTGTTTGACCGAGTATGTCACCGTGGGGTGCTCCAGTATTGTTCACAAAGAAGGAAAATGGTGGTCTCAGGTTTTGCATAGACTACAGGAGGTTGAATCAGGTAACGATCAAGAATCGCTACCCTCTTCCGAGGATAGATGATCTTTTCGACCAGCTGAAAGGGGCGGGGTAGTTCTTGAAGATCGACATACGGTCTGGATATCACCAGTTGAGGGTGAAGGAGGGAAACATCTCGAAGATGGCCTTCAGGTGCAGATATGGGTACTTCGAGTTTTTATTCATGCCTTTCGGTGTTATTAATTCCCCAGATGTGTTCATGGGGCTTATGAACTCCGTCTTCCAGGAGTACCTGGATCGGTTCATAGTTGTGTTCATCGAGGACATCCTGATCTATTCAAGATCATAGGAGGACCACGCAGAGCATCTGAGGATGGTTTTAGAGGTCCTCCGATAGCTCCAACTCTATGGGAAGTTGTCGAAATGCAAATGCTGGATGTGATAAGTACACTTCCTTGGGAACGTAGTGTCCGAACAGGGGGTAGCGGTGGACCCATCAAAGGTTGAGGCGGTTGTTTCTTGGGCAGCACCCAAGAACGTGGCAGAGGTCTGTAGTTTCCTCGAGCTGGCAGGTTACTATCAGAAGTTCGTACCCAACTTTTCCCAAGTTGCATCACCTTTGACAGCCCTAACCAAAAAGGACCATACTTTTTTGTGGAGTGAGCATTGTGAGGTAGCCTTCAACTATCTGATGGAGAAGTTGGTTAGTGCCCCAGTGTTGAGGTTTCCAGAAGAAGGGGCAGCATATGAAGTATTCTGTGATGCTTCGGGACAAGGCCTCGGGTGTGTGTTGATGCAGCGGAAAGGGGTGATCTCCTATGGGTATAGGCAGTTATTTCCCCATGAGTGTAATTATGCCACCCATGATCTGGAGCTTGTGGCGGTCGTTTTTCACTAAATTTGTGGCGGCATTACCTCATCGAAGAACACTTTGTGGTCTTCACGGATCACAAAATCTTGAGGTATATCTTCTCCCAGCGGGACCTAAACTTACGGTAGCGAAGGTGGATGGAGTTCCTCCAAGATTACGACTTTGAGATATCCTGCACTTCAGGAAAAGGGAATGTAGTGGCCGATGCTTTGAGCAGAAGGTCGCAGAAGGATGCGGTCTGAGAGTCGGCAGATGCTTGGAAGGCGATGGAGGATTTGGATGCCCTACATCTGGATGCGAGGATGGATAGTGGGAGGGTTTTACTGTATCAGATGACAGTACATTATTCTCTATTACTTCAGGTTGATGAGTCTCAGTGGTGAGACCCAGAGTGCGAAGTGATGCATGACCGAGTTGACCAGGGCAATGCTCCGGAAGGGTGGACGAAGGATGGTCAGAGCCGGATGATTTTATGAGGAAAGTTTTTTGTTATAGAGGAGATGTGCGGCTAGGTTATTATTGAGTTCCACAACTCACCCCTAGAGGTACGCCCAGGGGATTCGAAGATGTACCAGGGTCTGAGGAGATAGCTCCGGTGGCCCGGAGTAAAGCGATCAGTGCCAGAATTTGTGGCCAAGTGCTTAGTGTGTCAGCAGGTAAAGGCTGAACACCATGTTCCAGGTGGGTTGTTGCAACCCTTATATGTCCCCGAGTGGAATTGGGATGACATATCGATGGATTTTTTCACAGGACTACCCAAGGTTTAAGGAGGTTGCGACTCCATCTGGGTAGTAGTGGACCGGTTGACGAAATCGGCTCACTTTCTGGCAATCAAGGAGTCAAGTGCAGTAAATGCTTTAGCACAAAGGTATGTGGATAAGGTGGTGTGGTTGCATGGAGTTCCAAGGTCCATAGTCTCAGATAGGGATTCATGATTTACCTCATGAGTCTGGATGGGTTTTCAGTATGCTTTTAGAACCTAGCTGCGCCTTAGCACTGCCTTCCACCCCCAGACAGATGGGCAGACAGAGCGCACCATCCAGACCTTGGAAGATATGCTATGAGCATGCATCCTGGACTTCAGGGGATCATGGGTGCTACACTTGCCTCTGGTGGAGTTCACCTACAACAATAGCTACCACTCTACCATTAGCATGGCTCCATTCGATGCTTTGTACGGGAGGTCGTGTCACTCACCTGTGTGCTGGATAGAAGTTGGGGAGGTGGGTGTTCTTGGTCCGGGGGTGGTGCAGAGCACAAAAGAGAAGGTTCATCTTATACGAGAAGGGATGAAGGTAGATTAGGACCGGAAGAAGTCATATGTGGATGATAGGAGAAGGCCCTTGGAGTTCGAGGTCAGGTACGATGTGTTCTTGAAGGTCTCCCCTCGGCGTGGGAAGCAGAGGTTTGGCATGGGAAGTAAGCTCTCTCCCAGGTTCGTCAGACCCTTCGAGGTGTTGCACTGGGTCGGCAAGGTGGCTTATCAGCTAGCATTGTCACCACACCATCAAAGGGTGCATGAAGTCTTCCATGTGTCCTAGCTTTGTCGATATCTACACGGTGACTCCCACGTCATCGATTGGGGAGAGTTAGATATCAAATACAATGCAACCTTCGTGGAACGAATAGTGATGATCGAAGGTCGTGAGGAGAAGGTGCTTTGTTTACGAACCATCCCATTGGTTCGCGTGTTATGGAGGCATAGTGGGATTGATGAGAGTACCTGGGAGAGGGAAGCGCAGATGTGTGCCCAGTACCTAGAGTTGTTTTGAGTTTTAGCCTGTTTTGTCAGTACTTGTTTGTTATGTAACGCTTTACCTTGTTGACTATGGGATGTGTAGTTTACTTTTTTGTGAATGTGTGTGAATTTTCCTAAAGGATGGGGAGGGGAGGACCTAATTCCTATTTAGGACATATTAAAGTGGATGCGCCTAAACCTATGCGGGCGAGTTAGTGTCGTCCAAAGCGGATAGTATCTTAACACAGAGGAAGGAAAACCCCTCTCCCACCTGGCCGGACGGTTTAGTCTTTTCTTTTATGTGGTTTCACGGGGAAAGGAGCGGCAAGGCGTCAATGGTTGTGTATGAAATAAGGTCTTCCTGTTTCAGAGAGGTTCACTCCTGAGAGGTATCTTCTGGGGTGGTTGTTCGGACCCCCCCTCTTTCCTTCAGGTCTAGTTCTGGATTCTCGATGGTGAGAATAGTTTGAGAGGTATCTAATGTAATGGACCAGACCCTCATGACCCCTCCCTTTTCCAAATTCTGACGTTACCGATCGGCGAGACCGATCGGTGGTATCGATCGGTGATACCGATTGGCGTGACCGATCGGTGCGACCGATCGATGGGACTAATTGGCGTGACCTATCGGTGCGACCGATCGGTGGGACCAGTCGGTGCGACTAGTCGGTGCAACCGATCGGCGAGACTGATCGGCGCGACCCATCGGCAAGACAGATCGATGAGACCGATCGGCGCGACCCATCGGCAAGTCAGATCGGCATGACCCATCGGCGAGACCGATCGGCGAGACCGATCGGCGCGACCGATTGGCATGACCGATCGGTGTCATCCATCCTTGGCAGGATTTTCTTCTGTAGCCTCCCCAGTAACCCCACTTTTGGGCCTTTTTAACTTTTTGAATAATTTCAAGGCCATTTTTAAGACCATAATTAATATCTAAAAAATCAAAGAAACCTCCCTACTAAATAAAAATTAATCCAGTCGTGTGTAACCACCCAACCGCGTGGAAGAACCACAATCCTACTTCCAAGGCGTTCAAATTTCTTATCCCTTAACAACTGGATTTTATCTAAATATCGTAGAAGAAGTTCTTCTCCCCCCCCCCTTCTTCCTTTTTGGCCGACTTCTCTCTTCTCCCTGGTGCGCCTGAAGTCCCTCCTTCCCGAGACTTGTGGTGCACCTAGGCTGAAGTCGTCTGCTCTTCCTTGGAGTTCCTGACATCCCTCCCCTACAAATCGTGCATCCCCTGTTCTTGGCATGTGGAGGAAAACGTCGATCCTTGATCAATAAAGTAGGGGTTTCACCTTTGTCTCTCCTTTCTGTGTATCTTGCGGGGTGGGTACGCTACTGCTTCTATAGAATTGGATGAACCAAACTTAAATGAAGATAATAAACAGATTCTAAAGAATGAAGGGGAGGGGTGTGATCGATGATGCTTCTTTGTTTTTCTCGTCTTTCATGATTAATGATTTCTGAATTGTGCAGTCTTATGCCTACTGAAAATCATGGTCGTTGGTGGTCTTTCTCTGTGCATTAATAAACCCTTACCCCTTGTGATGTTTAAATGGCTTATATTTGGTTGTGAACCTTTTTCTGTGTAAAGGAAATTGGTTAATTACGTATATTCGGTGAAATAAATTGGAAGCACCAGGATCAACTCCTTTTCTATGATAACCCCGGTTTAAGCCTAGTAGAATTGAAACCATGGAGTGTATTAAATCTTTTAAATCTGAAAATACCTACATGGGTATGCCTCATGTTGGTGGTAGTGGGTTGGTCGTTTTCCTTCACGGGATATTTGCGGGTGACCTTATGGCTTTCTTGGATGGGGGCTTATATTGATGGGGTGATGCGGGTGGGGATGTGATCCTCTGTTGTTATACTTTGATGTTCTGTGATTACTCTTCTTATATCACGAATTGGGATGGGATCCTCTGTTGTTGAGAACACGTTAGCTCCTGGATTTTGGGGATAAGGGGTTGTACCTTGGGGTTTTGTTTGGTTCCAGTACTTCGAGGGATCTCCCTTATCCCTTTGTTGTTGTGACTTTACAATAGAACCGGGTGTGAATGCTTAAATTGTTGTTGGCTGTAACTTTTTTCCTTAGTTTGTGCTTATGCTGTTAGTTGCCCAGTAGTGCAGAAACTTATTTAAACATTATTACTGAACATGAAAGAAAGGATGGGACAAATGGGGATTTGGTTTTATGTGAGTTGTGACTTGGGCATGGTTGATGTTCTTTTCACTTATGAATGAATAGTAAGGATAGTGTTATTTAGGCTGGCTAAAGAAAAAACTAGATTGGGTATAGCAACCCGGCCTTTTCTTACTTTACTATTACATCATTTCAAAGATAAACAACATAATAGTATTACACATGGAGGATCCAGAGGTATAGTGTATTGGGAAAACTAGGACAATACATAACAAATACAACATCAAGCATTAACATTTATTTAACTTCTTCTTCACTAGCTCTTAGTGGCACTTATCCTCTCCTTAGTACATGTATCCACCTGAGGATATACATAAAGAGGGGTGATCTAGAATCCCAATAAGAGGATAGATAAGAACAATATATCATGGGGTGAGCATAATCATGACATAGGCAAAGAATCATGAACATGAGAGGAGCATAAATAATAAACTTGAAATGTGGCAATGCATAAAAATGAAACATCATGTCTTAGTGGTTAACTACCACACATACTTGTGAACAAAGCTAGAATCATGTTCACACATCATCTCACATTTACTCATGAGATTCATCACTTTACCCAATGAATTGGAGTGCTATATAATTCCGGGAACACCCGTCACATTTAAACATTCATATTGCGCTATATAATTCCGGGCGCACCCGTCACATCATAACATTATCATTATCATGATTTCCACATAGAACACATATAAAACATTTACATAAATAACCCATTGAAAGTAATGGGTTTCATCTCATAAAAACACATTCATAAGCTTTGGGTTCCCAAAAGAAAGAGGGAACAACATACTTGATATAAGAACCATCAACCTTGAATGAGAGGTAAAAGGTGAGATCTTGAAAGAAGAGTTATTTTGGAAAACATTTTGATGGACATAAAAACCAGTGACAAACATGTATATCCCATAAATGTAAAGTAAATGATGAAAAGATGATCTTTGAGGAGTAACCATATCAAAAATGGAGTGAAAGAGGGAGAACCCGAAGGAAGAAAATTGGGTTCGAGATTTCCCCTTACCTTGTACTCGAATGCCTCCTTCTCTTTAATGTCCTGTATAATGACATTATATTCATTAATTAGAAATTCAAGAACCATGTTTACATTAATAGGGTTCATTCTGGTTTCATTATGTTAAATTATGTTCCTTTGGATGACTTATAGAGTTTAAAAACATTGATCGGGGATGTTAGTTTTCATGGTTTTCTTGAGCGGTCCACTTGTATTCTTAAATTGATGTATGGGTAGATCATGGGTAAACATACAGAAATGATATTACATGTTATTAATGATATTACAGAATCTTTAATGATTTTAAAATGAGTTATATTAGATCTATGTGGACGAATCATTAGATAATAATTAAATGAAGATTATTTGGGTTAATCTGAGCGGTTTTTGGATCACAACGAACTCATTTTAACTTTTCACTTAGTAATATGGACATAGGTTATTTCCAGAACTTAAAATAGTACATAATACATATAAAATATTCTGGTTCAACCATAAAAATGGTTTCATGACCAGATTTGAAGGTAGAAATGGAAGAAGAGAACATGTCGTTTTTGAAGGTGATAAATTATCACCACATGAACAACGTTCTCTTTAATAAAATAAAAGGAAGAGGGAAAGGGTGTGGGGTGATATAATATAACATTAGAATCATAATATTACATTATATATATAATAATGGATTTACAGAACAATTTGGATGAATATAGGTAGGGAGAGATCAAGAAAGAACTTGAACTTGAAAGGAAATTAAAGGAGAAGAGAGAGAGAAATTACCTTTAGAATCCTTCTCTTGAGATCCTCTTTAAGGAAGCTAGGCTTGGTCTTTTGATGAGACCAGCAGCTTTTGGACGTGGGGGATGAGCTAGGGAAGGTGTTTTGGAAGAATTTAGAGAAGGCTTGGATCTTGAGAGGTGTGAGGAAAAGAGGGAGTGAAGGGTGGCTTTTATAGTGGAGGGGAGAGGGGTTTCCTTAATATAAAATTGATTAGTTTATTAATTTCACCAAAGAAAAGGAATAGTGAGTCTTGGATGACCAATAATAGTAATTTTATAATGTAATCCCGAACCAAGTGGGCTTACATCAGCATAATATCATCGATGACTCAATTAATACATTATTTAGCTTTTATTGTGAATTATCAGATTCCACTATTCATCCAAATTTCAAGTATCTCAGAAAAATCCCAAAAATTTACCCCAACCATTTTTCGACATGTAGAATCCAAAAATGAAGTCCATTTTTCAAAAATAATTTTCTAAATATTATTAATTTAATATTTAAATAAAATCATAATTTACTTAAAAAAACAGTTTTTAAGATTAAAACTGATTTTATAGTTCTTTCAAAAATTACGTAGGGTCTTATAAAATTATCTAAAAACTATTAGACATTGATTCAATACTTTATGAATACATTCCAGGGGAATAAATATTCTTTTAAATTAATTAATTAATTATAATTAATTATTTATGACTTATAAAATACCAAAAACGTTTACTAAGGTCAAATTATCACTTTCTATGATGTCTAAATTTTATTTTAGTATTCATAGGTAATATTACTCTTATTTACTATTCATAAGGGTAGGTTACTATTCATAAGGGTAGGTTACTATTCATAAGGGTAGGTTACTATTCACCAAAAATTATTTTTGTTTCATTAGACACCAAAAAATATCTTAAACACAACCGTGTATGTCGGATTTTTAAAATTCCAAACATAGGGGTGACAAAATTATTTTTAAAGGTCACTTATCACTTAGTAGTTCATTATCTTGTGTTCTTATGACATAAATATAAGAAGGTAATTTTCCATTGAAAAACTTTGGGTCGTTACATTCTTCCCCCCTTAAGAAATTTCGCCCCCGAAATTTTACTTTACACAAACAGGTGAGGGTACTTCTCCTTCATTGCCTCTTCCGATTCCCAAGTTGCTTCCTCAAACTTTTGGTTCCTCCATAACACGTTGACAAGGCGGGTTGTCTTGTTGCGTAGAACCTTATCACTTCGATCCAAAATTTTTACCGGCTGCTCATCATAGGAGAGATCATCTTCCAACTGTACCACCTCTGAGTTTAGCACATGTGAGGGGTCTGGTATGTACTTCCTCAGTGGTGATACATGAAACACATCATGAACTTGAGCCATATTCGGTGGAAGTGCCAGACAATAGGCCACGACTCCTATACGATCAAGGATCTCAAAGGGGCCAATGTACCTTGGGCTTAGCCTCCCTTTCTTCCCAAATCTCATGACTCTCTTCCATGGAGATATTCGAAGGAAGACTTTATCTCCAACGTCGAACTCCAAGTCCCTTCGACGATTGTCAGCATAGCTCTTTTGCCGACTTTGAGCTGATTTGATGTGTTTCTGGATGACTTGAACCTTCTCGGTCATCTCCTGCACAAGATCGAGTCCAAGTAGCTTTCTTTCTCCAACTTCATCCCAACAGGTTGGAGTTCTATATCGCTTCCCATAAAGAGATTCATACGGAGCCATCTGAATACTCGAGTGGAAGCTATTGTTGTATGAGAATTCAACCAATGGGAGATGTTGATCCCAACCACCTTTGAATTAAAGAGAGCAGGCTCTTAGCATATCTTCAAGCGTCTGAATAGTCCTTTCAGACTGGCCATCAGTTTGGGGGTGATAGGTCGTGCTGAAATTTAATTCAGTACTCAAGGCATGTTGAAGGCTCCTCCAAAATTTAGATGTGAACCTTGGATCACGTTCAGAGACAATCGAGAGTGGAACACCATGCAGTCTCACCACTTCCTTCACATATATCCTTGCAAGTTGTTCAAGTGAGAGGTCTTCCCGAATAGTGATAAAATGGGCAGTCTTGGTGAGTCGATCAACCACAACCCATATCGCATTATTTCTTCTTGACGTTTTCGGGAGACCCATGAAAAAATCCATAGTAACATTTTCCCATTTCCACATGGGTATAGGAAATGGATGCATCATACCTTTGGACTTTTTCCGCTCAGCTTTAACTTGCTGACATACCAAGCACCTTGATATATATTCCGCAATCTCCTTCTTCATGTTATCCCCCCAGAAGTGTTCTCGGAGATCGCGATACATCTTGGTACTTCCAGGATGAATAGAGAAAGTTGAGATATGTTCATTATCCAATAGCTCCTTCTTTATTCCGGGTGATGAAGGCACACAAAGTCGCGTTCCAAACCGAATCACACCATCATCGTCAATATGGAACTCTTGCAGCTTCCCTTCCTTTACTGCATTCACCCTCTTTTGTATCTCCACATCATCCCTTTGTTCTTCCTTAATCTTCTGTTGGATGGATGGTTGTGCAATCATTTGGGCAAGGTAGGATGTATCCCCTACCCTTACGATTCCCAAATCCATCCTTTGCATATCTAAGAAGACAGGGTCTTTCTCAATCCTCAACATGGATAGAGTAGTAGGTTCTTTCCTGCTTAGAGCATCAGCTACCTTGTTCGCCTTTCCAGGATGATAGTGAATAGAGCAATTGTAATCCTTGATTAGCTCTAACCATATCCTTTGACGCATGTTGAGCTCCTTTTGTGTGAATATATACTTTAGGCTCTTGTGGTCGTTGTATATGTCACACTTCTCACCATAAAGGTAGTGCCGCCAGATTTTCAAGGAAAAAATCACGGCTTCCAGATCTAGATCATGCGTCAGGTAGTTCTGCTCATGGATCTTCAACTTTCATGAGGCGCAGGATATCACATTATCATTTTGCATGAGTACACAACCCAAGCCTTTCTTTGAAGCATCGCTGTATATCACAAAACTTTCTCCACTTTTTGGTAGTGTGAGTACAGGTGCAGTGATCAGCCTTCTCTTTAGCTCCTTGAAGCATCCCTCACATTCTTCCGTCCATAAATACTTTACCCCTTTCCTTGTTAACTTAGTTAGTGGGCTTGACAATCGTGAGAAGTTTCTCACAAAACGTCAATAGTACCCAGCTAATCCAAGAAAACTATGGATTTCTGTGACATTGGAGGGCCTGGGCCATTCCTCAATCGCCTTTCTCTTTGAAGGGTCCACAGAAATTCCCTCGCTTGTGATCACATGTCCCAAGAACGTGACTTGATTCATCCAAAAGTCACACTTGCTAAACTTGGCGTACAACTTCTCCTTTCTCAATTTCTCCAACACAAGTCTTAGATGTTCTTCATGTTCCTCCTTGCTCTTGGAGTAGATGAGAATATCATCAATAAACACTACCACAAATTTTTCAAGGTAATGTCTAAAGACTCTATTCATCAAATTCATGAAGATTGCAGGGGAATTAGTAAGTCCGAAGGGCATCACCAAAAACTCATAGTGCCCATACCTTGTACGGAAGGCAATCTTCTGAATATCTTCCTTCTTCACCTTTACTTGATGATATCCAGAATGAAGATCCACCTTTGAGAAGTATTGATCTCATATTAACTGATCGAACAAGTCATCAATCCTTGGGAGAGGATACTTGTTCTTTATGGTGATCTTGTTGAGTTCCCGATAATCGATACACAGCCGAATGGTTCCATCCTTCTTCTTCACAAAGAGCACTGGCGCACCCCAAGGTGATGCACTAGGGCGTATGAACCCTTTGTCCAGATGCTCTTGCAGCTGCTTCTTTAGCTTCTCCGGTTCTATAGGAGCCATCCTATAGGGGAACTTTGAGATAGGAGTAGCTCCGGGTATGAGTTCAATTGAGAACTCTACCTCACGATCCGAGGGAATTCCGGGTAGCTCTTTGGGAAATACATCACCGTATTCCCTTACGATGGGAATTTCCTCAAGGTTGGCACTTTCCTTCGACTCAACCATTTTGGCGAGGTATTCTTCTTCATAGGGAATCATCACCCACACCATTGAAGGATTTTTTAAAGGATATTCATGATCTTCATTGCATTTGTAGAGGAGCATGGGTTGGTTCGGAATATGAAAATATATTTCCTTTTCCCGACAGTTGATATGTGCCCTATATAACGAGAGCCAATCCATTCCCATTATAGTGTTGAATTCCACCAAGGGAAGTATTACGAGATTTGCCGGAAGAATCTTCCCACATACATCAACAGGAGAAGAGTCAAACACTTGGGTTGCAATGATTTCACCACTTGGTGTTTCTATAGATATCTCTACTTTAAGGTTTCGGGGCTTCGATTCTATAGTTCTAGCAAACTTGAATGATATAAAGGAATGCGTAGAACCAGAATCAAATAAGACTTTTGCCATTCTTGAGTGAATAGGAAGTGTACCTTGTACGACTTCATTATCATGTTCCACCTCTGCAGTAGTGATGGCATAAGCCTTACCTTGTTCCTTTGGCTTTGGTGGTTGTTGGCGCTGATTACCCTCAAGAGCTCGAGGTTTAGTGCACTGGTTTGAATAGTGCCCTAGCTCACTACAGTTGTAGCATTGAAACACGAGTGGTTCTCTCCTTTCATCAGCTACATTATCCTTCCTTTTCATGTCTTTTCGACACTCATGAGCTTGGTGTCCTTCCTTCCCACTCTTAATGCATTTCTCCATACCTTTGAGGCAGTTCCCATGGTGCAACTTCCCACATTTTTGGCATGTGGGTCGTTGTGTTTTCTTCCCATCTTTATCACTAGATCCACCAGCTTGAAACTCCATCTTTCTTTTCTTATCACCATAGCCATGGGACCATTCTCCAAACTCCATCTCCACTTTTAGAGCACACCGAACAACTTCTTCATAACTCCCAAAGTCTCGAATTGCAAGAGCCTTTCGAAGATGTGGTTTTAATCCACTAAATAATCTATCAATTTTGCTATCATTGTTGATAACAAAACCCAAAGCATACCTTGCGAGCCTTGTGAAATTTTCTTCATAGGTTGTGACAGATTATCCTTCTTTTTTCTTGAGCTCTATGAATTCTCTCTCCATCTTTGTGCGAAGAGTTCGTGGGAAGTACTTATTAAGAAACATTATCTTAAAGTCTTCCCATTCCATCTCTTCAATTTCATCCCTTGGCTTGGTGTTCTTAATCAAATCCCACCATTGATCAGCTTCTCCATCTAGACGATAAATGGATAGAGTCACCTTATCCGTCTCGGAACAGTGAAGAACAGAAAAGATCTTCTCCATGGAGTTGACCCACTGTTCCGCAACTAGTGGATCGGAAGATCCACAAAACGTCGGTGGTCGTTGCTGCATAAAACATTTGATAGCTAGTTGCTCCCTCTTTAGTGAAGGAGGAAGTTCCCCATTATTATGGTTATTATTCATAACCCAAGATAATTGGGTAAGCATTGCCATGAAGTTTTGAACTCCACCTCCAAAATCATTGGGTATGTCGTTCGGGCAATCGTTGCATTGGCCTTCGCAAGAGTTGTTGGCATGATTTCTCCTGGTTCCCACCATTTTCTAAAATAGAAAAGGTTAGAACAAAACATAAGTAAACAAGTCATGAATAACTTATTCATTTAAACAATTATACCAAAAACATAACATATGGGATCCCTAGGTAAATATCCTTGTGTGCATATTTGTACTTAGTCTCATACTAGAGGTTTTCTTTAGGGTTCACTAATCCTAATTCCCAAATTAACTAAACCTTTCCTCTGATACCAACTATAGATACCCGACCTTTTCTTACTTTACTATTAAATCATTACAAAGATAAACAACATAATAGTATTACACATGTAGGATCCAGAGGTTTAGTGTCTTGGGCAAACTAGGACAAGACATAACAAATACAACATCAAGCATAAACATTTATTTAACTTCTTCTTCACTAGCTTCTTAGTGGCACTTGTCCTCTCCTTAGTACATGTATCCACCTGAGGATATACATCAAAATGGGTGAGCTAGAAGCCCAGTAAGAGGATGGATAAGAACAATATATCATGGGGTGAGCATAATCATGACATAGGCAAAGAATCATGAACATGAGAGGAGCATAAATAATAAACTTGAAATGTGGCAATGCATAAAAATGAAACATCATGTCTTAGTGGTTAACTACCACACATACTTGTGAAAAAATCTAGAATCATGTTCACACATAATTTCACATTTACTCATGAGATTCATCACTTTACCCAATGCATTGGAGCGCTATATAATTCCGGGCGCACCCGTCACATCATAACATTATCATTATCATGATTGCCACATAGAACACATATCAAACATGTACATAAATAACCCATTTAAATTAATGGGTTTCATCTCATAATAACACATTCATAAGCTTTGGGTTCCCAAAAGAAAGAGGGAACAACATACTTGATATAAGAACCATCAACCTTGAATGAGATGTAAAAGGTGAGATCTTGAAAGAAGAGTTCTTTTGGAAAACATTTTGATGGACATAAAAACCAGTGACAAACATGTATATCCCAGAAAAGTAAAGGAAATGATGAACAAATGATCTTTTAGGAGTAACCATATCAAAAATGGAGTGAAAGAGGGAGAACTCGAAGGAAGAAAATTGGGTTCGAGATTTCCCCTTACCTTGTACTCGAATGCCTCCTTCTCTTTAATGTCCTGTATAATGACATTATATTCATTAATTAGAAATTACAAAACCATGTGTACATTAATAGGGTTCATTCTGGTTTCATTATGTTACATTATGTTCCTTTGGATGACTTATAGAGTTTAAAAACATTGATCGGGGATGTTCATTTTCATGGTTTTCTTGAGCGGTCCACTTGTATTCTTAAATTGATGTATGGGTAGATCATGGGTAAACATCCAGAAATGATATTACATGTTATTAATGATATTACAGAAGCTTTAATGATTTTAAAATGATTTATATTAGATCCATGTGGATGAATCATTAGATAAGAATTAAATGAAGATTATTTGGGTTAATTTGAGCGGTTTTTGGATCACAACGAACTCGTTTTAACTTTTCACTTAGTAATATGGCCATAGGTTATTTCCAGAACTTAAAATAGAACATAATACATATAAAATATTCTGGTTAAACCATAAAAATGGTTTCATGACCAGAATTGAAGGTAGAAATGGAAGAAGAGAACATGTCGTTTTTGAAGGTGATAAATTATCACCACATGAACAACGTTCTCTTTAATAAAATAAAAGGAAGAGGGAAAGGGTGTGGGGTGATATAATATAAAATTAGAATAATAATATTACAGTATATATATAATACTAGATTTACAGAACAATTTGGATGAATATAGGTAAGGAGAGATCAAGAAAGGAACTTGAACTTGAAAGGAAATTAAAGGAGAAGAGAGAGAGAAATTACCTTTAGAATCCTTCTCTTGAGATCCTCTTTAAAGAAGCTAGGCTTGGTCTTTTGATGAGACCAGCAGCTTTTGGATGTGGGGGATGAGCTAGGGAAGGTTTTTGGGCATATTTTAGAGAAGTATTGGAGCTTGAGAGGTTTGAGGAAAAGAGGGAGTGAAGGGTGGCTTTTATAGTGGAGGGGAGAGGGGTTTCCTTAATATAAAATTGATTAGTTTATTAATTTCACCAAAGACAAGGAATAGTGAGTATTGGATGACCAATAATAGTAATTTTATAATGTAATCCCGAACCAAGTGGTCTTACATCAGCAGAACATCATCGATGACTCAATTAATACATTATTTAGCTTTTATTGTGAATTATCGGATTCCACTATTCATCAAAATTTCAAGTATCTCGGAAAAATCCCAAAAATTTACCCCAACCATTTTTCAACCTTTAGAATCCAAAAAGGAAGTTCATTTTTCAAAAATAATTTTCTAAATATTATTAATTTAATATTTAAATAAAATCATAATTTACTTAAAAAAACAGTTTTTAAGATTAAAACTGATTTTATAGTTCTTTCAAAAATTACGTAGGGTCTTATAAAATTATCTAAAAACTATTATACATTGATTCAATAATTTATGAATACATTCCAGGGGAATAAATATTCTTTTAAATTAATTAATTAATTATAATTAATTATTTATGACTTATAAAATACCAAAAACGTTTACTAAGGTCAAATTATCACTTTCTATGATGTCTAAATTTTATTTTATTATTCATAGGTAATATTACTCTTATTTACTATTTATAAGGGTCATATTACTATTCATAAGGGTAGGTTACTATTCATAAGGGTAGGTTACTATTCACTAAAAATTATTTTTGTTTCATTAGACACCAAAAACTATCATAAACACAACCGTTTATGTCGGATTTTTAAAATTACAAACATAGGGGTGACAAAATTATGTTTAAAGGTCACTTATCACTTAGTAGTTCATTATCTTGTGTTCTTATGACATAAATATAAGAAGGGAATTTTCCATTGAAAAACTTTGCGTCGTTACATTGGGTGAGTGCTTGTTACCTATACATATACTTGTAGTTTTTGTGTTTCTTATTCGCACCCCACTTAAGTTGAGCACTTAGTGCTGAACACACCCATTTCATGGGGGAGGGTGTTTTTCCAAACACTTCTATTACTGGATGTTTATTAGATCCTTTCTGCTCCCTTTCCCAGATAGCCCAAGTTTTTTCGAGCAGGCTGTGATGGCCTGAAGTCCATTATTAGCCCAAGAATCTTCGAGTAGGGTAGTGTGGTGGTTGGCCCAGGTGTGTTCGGGCAGGTGGTTCCCAAGTATATTCGGGATGAGGCTCAGGTGTCTTCGAGCGTGGCAGTGGTTCTTCTAGCCTGGGTGTCTTCGAGCGTGGCAGTGGTTGTTCTGGCCTAGGTGTTTGTAGGCGTGGTTACGTGTGACAGTTGTGGCCCAGGTGTCTGCGAGTGGGATAGCGGTTGTGGCCCAGGTGTTTGCAGGCATGATGTGTGGTTGTGGCCTAGGTGTGTGTGGGCGGGTGTGGTAGTGGGACTGCGATGAGAATGGTGGGATTGGTTCGATGCATAGGATGTCTTCAATAACTAGTGGTAAAGTGGCGCGGGGTACCCAAACATTGATGTGATATTACTATACATTACTTGACTTGCATTATTTGGGGAGTGTTCCTTGGTGAGGCTTGAGTGGTTAGTTTCCTTGCTAGGTTCTTGGTTATCTCCTTTCTCACAGGGCATTAGTATGCCTCCCCACTTGTGCATGAGAGTCATTGTTTTTTCCTTACTGAGTATATGTGTATGCTCACCCTATGTATATAAAATTTCTTTCAGGATTCCAAGAGGACTTCTGGGTTCGTGTGGGACCATACTAGCTTGGACCCTTGGGGTAGTTACTGTTGTTGTTTCCCTTTTTCTTGGTATCTTTTTACCTTTGGAGTTTTGTGACTTGTATCTTTTACCTTTGAAAATGCATATGGGAATGGTTTGTTTTCAGTCGAATTTTCACTTTTAGTTTTGGTGTTGTGGGATTTACTATCTTATCTCCTGATCCTATTAAAATAAAAATGGCAATGCCTTCCATTTAGTGTGTGATTTTATACCCTTGGTGCTGGTCTCCACTCTGGGACCTATTGAAGGCGGGTTTTCGGGTTCATTATATCTCCTTCAACTTAAAGAAGGAAGGGCCTAGAAATCTGCTGACCCTTACCTCCTTTTGGTGAAGGTGGGTCGTGATAGTTTAAATCCATTATTCAGGAATGTCCATTTTTTATGGTTTTCTTGAATGGTTCACTTTTATTCATGAATGGAAGTTTGTGTAGAACATGGATAAACATCCAGAACTGATATTTAAAGTTATTAATGATATTCTAGGAGTTTAAATTATCTTACAATGAAATATGTTTTATACCATGTGGATGAATCATTAGTTAAACTTTAATGATGATCATTTGGGTTAATTCAGGCGGTTTTCCGACCACAATGAATTTGTTTGGTTTTTGTCATTTAGTAATATATACATAAGTTAGTTACAGAACATTAAATAGAATATAATAAATATAAAATAATCTTTTCCATCCATTAAAATTGTTTCATGGCCAGATATGAAGGTGTTAAAGAAAAAAAAGAAAACATGTTGTTCTTGAAGGTGATAAATTAACACCTCACGAACAACATTTTCTTTTCTAAAATAAAAAGAAGAGGATAAGGGGGTTGGATGATATATTATCCCATTAGTATCATAAAATTCCATTATATGTGATGTAATAGTGTTAACATACCATTTTTATGAGGATAGTTTGGGAGAGATTAAGAAAAGAACATGAAATTGAATGGAAATTAAAGGAAGAGAGAGAGAGAGAGAGGAATTACCTCTTGAATCGTACTCTTGAGATCCTCCTCAAGGAACCTAGTCTTGGTATTTTGATGAGACCAAAAGCTCTTGGAAATGTGGTAGGGGATAAGGAAGATTTTGGGATAGATTTTAGACAAATCTTGAAGCTTTAGAGGTGTGGTTAGGCAAGGGGAGGTATAGGGGTTATTTATACATGAGGAGGGGGTATCTTTAGAATAAAATATTAAATAAAATAATATATCAAATGTTAGACATGTATTAGTAGTTTTTTGAAAAAATAAATCATATATTAATATAATATAATTCATTTTATACTTTAAATCATCTTTATAATTCTAATTCATTAATTTATAAAAAAGGAAAGTGAAAAGAAAGAGAAAATGAAATTTTAAGGAATCCCTTTTTGACTTTATGTTTTGGAAAGTTCTTTTTTAGGTTTAGAAATTGAGTTTATTTTATTTTAAGGAATAATTTATGAAATTAAATGTTACATGGATGAATATAAATTTATATAAATTTTATGTCATCATTACATCATGAATGCTGCATTTTAAGATATACTAGTTATGTGAAAAAACTGTATTTTTACTATTCATCTGAAAATTGAAGTATTTCAGAAAAAATACCAATAATTCACCCTAACTATTTTTAAATATGTTTAATCCAAAAATGAACTCCATTTTTCAATATAACTCTAAATATTATTAATTTAATTTTTAATTAAAATCATAATATACTTGAAAAATACAGATTTTAAAATTAAAACTGATTTCATAATGCTTTCAAAAAATACATAAGTTCTTTTAAAATTATCTTAAAACCCAAAATACATAGAATTTTTAATTTATGAACACATTTTATAAAAATAAATTTTCATTTTAATTAATTAATTATAATTAATTATTTTTGAGTTACAAAAATACCAATACTTTTACTATAGTCAAATTATCACTTATAAGATACCTAAATTTTATTTAATCATTCATGTGTAAGGTTGGTATTATTTTGGAATATTTACTATTAATAAGGGTCATATTACTATTCATAAAGTTAGATTACTATTCATAAGGGTAGGTTACTATTCACCAAAAATTAAGTTTGTCATATCGGACTCTAAACATCTTACTGATCGCAACCGTGTATATCAGATTTTTGAAATTCAAAACATAGAAGTGGAAAAATTATGTTTAATGGTCACATAGTATTTATTATCATTTCATTATGTTTTCTAATATTATTATACTTTAAGTCATGAATATAATAAGGTATTTCCATTGATAAAACTTTGGGTCGTTACATTTCATGATAGTTGGGTTTTGGAAATTAGGTACGTTACGATCATAGGGACAGTAGGTTGTATACGTATGCATGAGTAACATTTTCATTTCTCAAAAATCATTATGGAAAGGATTTTAGTAGTATTTTATCTTTCTATAATTATAATAATATCATATATACAATATTCCTTATTTAAATATACTTATATATATTATCCATGTGGTGTGGTGATGAAAAGAGAGGCACATCGCTTCGTGAAGATAGTAGTCAACATGTACACAAACGACATTATCACTTTTTCAGTGAGTGAAAATATAAAAAATAAAATGATATATTGTATTTATAGAATTATAAATGTTACATGAATATTATAAGGATGTCATTTATATCACATATATTCATTATTGTAACCCTTATTACCTTCTATGTAACGTGTTAGTGAAAAACAAATCACATCGCTTCGCGAGGAAGTAGTCTGCCTTACACATGAGTGAAGTTATAATATCCTCTACAAAGTGAAATTTAAAATGTTATATATGATATAATGACTCAAAATGTTTAATTATGTTATAAATATCATATATATACTTTAGATCCATCATCATACCCAATCATTAGAGGTGGTAATGGAAAAATAAATGACATCGGTGTGCGAGGTGGTAGTCCACTGTACACATGAATGTTGATTTCATAACCATTGAGAGAAATTATTTAGGTTATTCCATTAACATTGTGACATCTCAGACCTGGATTTCACTGAAGGTGCCTCTAGGTCCTCACAATTATTCGGTAGCCTCTGCCATTTGGGGAGATGTGTTTGAGGCCTTGTGCCCACCAGGCTTGGGGCACCTTTAGTGAAATCCAGGTCTGAAATGTCCTAATGTTAATGAAATAAGCTAAATAATTTCCCCCAAGGGTTATGAAATCAATATTTGTGTGTGCAGTGGACTACCACCTCGCACATCGATGTCATTCATTTTTTCATTACCGCCTCTCCTGATTGGGTATGATGATGTATATATGATATTTATAACATAATTATTCATTTTGAGTAATTATATCATATATAACATTTTAAATTTCATTCTATAGAGGATACTATAACGTCACTCATGTGTAAGGAAGACTACTTCCTCACAGAGCAATGTGATTCGTTTTTCACTAACGCATCACTAGAAAGCTGGAAAATAGGTATAAAAGAAGCATACAAGAATTCTATATAAAATTAGAGAAAAGGAATCCAAAAAATATCCCAATAATATCAAGCTTTGGATTGTTATCTACTACCATCTCCATCCTAAAACAACAAGCAGTTAAGTCTATAAAGCTATACATTCCCCTTGTTAACACCTGTATACATATTGTCTTCCCAGGTACAAGATAATACTAGATAGGGTGTGAGATAAATCTCTATATGCCACCACCAATGGAGTCTATAACATCTAGTCCTTGTAATATAAACTATAATAGTGTGAAATATTGTATATATAAAAGTAAGAAAATAAAGTAACATAAATACCCAATTAAATTCCTCAGCCCTTGGTTGGTGTCTGAACATGTAACCAGTTCATTTAAATTTAAGTACCAGTTTATATATTTAAGTCACGTGAGTCATATCCAACACTGAAATCACCTTAGGATACTAATAGTGAAAGTTCCATGATAAAACAAGGAAACCAATTTTATTATTAATAATAAAAGGGTTCCAAGTTAATAACCAAGGGAACATAGACCTCAAAGGTCGCCAACTCAGTAGTAACTTCAGCCTAGCTTAGTTAAGAGTGTAATCCAAGGATAATTTTCCAAGTCATTCCACAATAACATGATCTAACCGAGTCCAAGTAATACATCCAAGGTGAAACAGAATAATCTATGGCTAGGACCAAGGATATAACCAAGGCACCTCGTGTCTATAGAATCCATCATGGATCCAAGGAGTGTATCCGAGGCAACATCTAATATTAAAGGAAGGATAATACATTTTCATACCAAGAATCTACTAATATATTAGGATTAGGTTCCAAGGTGGGTCTCAAGTAAATAAACTGACATCCTATAATCAGAATGGTTTCCTCAAGTGCTAAAGTAATTCCCCTACAAATCCAAGGTGAGCTCAAGTCATACCACTTTCTATAATGATGTCAAGGTCCATTTTTATAATTTGGAACCTTATGTTAGATTAATTTAGTTAATTAAGACAAGTGATGGTCATTCCATTTAAAAATAAAAGTTCATTCCATTTCCTTTCATTAATTTAACAAAGATAATTGTGCATGCAACCATTTCATTCATTTCACATTTAATTCCATGATTATATCCTTTAACTTTCATAACACAACAAGGTTGTGTTAAGGATGATCAAACACAAGCAACCCATTTAATATAAACTATGCCAAGTTATATAAATACAATATACGTTCCAAATTAACTTTTAACATTTCTTAATAAAGTTCAAACACTTACCTTAGGTGGGTTAATTGTATAGAAAACGTGGTACTTTCTATGATCAATTCACAGTTCAATAGTCATCTAATATGGAAAGTATTAACATTAGAATGGTTAAGATCAAACACACTTGAATGGTGGGTCAAACGTGTCAAAACGCTAAAAAACCCAATTAGGTAAAATCACCCTACATGGGGTGGTCGATGTTGTGAATGTAACCACCATCAAAGAATAACCATATGGAAAGGTTCATAGAACATATTCCTAACAACTATAAGCAAGGAATATAAATTCAATAGAAAACTCCAAATGAAATCGGCACAACAATACAACAATTTATAAAATGATGGAAATTGAGTGATGAGTTATAGAGAACCTACCTCATACTCATACAACTATCCTCATCCAAAATCATCCTCTAGTTCAGGCTAGATTGGAGTATATCTAAATAATGGATCAATTCCATGAAATTGGGGCATATAATCCAACATCTAAATAGAATCGTTGATAGAAAGAACAAAGATGTAAGATTAAAAAGGAATTTAGAACGTACCGGTGCATATCCAACGAGATGAACAGTGATCGATTCCAACTCTGGATGGATGGTTGATCTCAAAATCTAGAATGGAAGAGTTTTGGATTCAAAAAGGGAGAAAGAAGGGGTTGCCTCCACTAGAAAATAGAAATGGAAAGATAGGTTAATTTTAATGATATTTTAATGTAAAAATCATAATTTTACCAAAAAAATATCTTTTGCACGGTTTGGCCGCATGGTTTGGCCCAGCCATGTAAAAATCATGCATGAGAATCTATACAAAATGGAACCCACACAGTTAGGAAACATAGTTATGGAAACCATACACCAACCATACAAAATGACTATGTAATTTTTCTATAGTTTTTCATGGGAATGCGGCCCCTTGTGCATGGTTAGGGAAAACCATGCACCCTATTTCTCCCCATAGTCTGTTCTTGCACATTTTAAACAAACCATGCAGCCCGCATCACACTATTTAAATTAACAACACGATGGGACTTTTTCTTCCAAAAATCTAGGTTCCAAGATTTGAAAAATCCCCATACACCCTTGGGACCTCAAATAACTCATTAGGAATCCATATTAGGTCCATAATAAATAATTAGTCCAAAATTTAAAGGATCTATACATGAGTGAAAAATTGAGTTCTTACTGTCTCCCCCCTTAAAGGAATTCATCCTTGAGTCCACCTTCCAAGGGTGACAAAATAATTTCTAATAACAACTCTAGACACTGGGCACGTATATCAGCCTCCTGCTCTCAAGTCTCTTCATGTACACGGTCGTTCTACCATAGCACCTAGACTAGAGGGTCAGACCATCCTAAAAGAGTATTTGTTCTCCAGTCAACGATGCATATAAGATACTCTTAAAATGAATCATCGATATCTAGCTCACCTTCCCTAGGATCAAAAGTGTGAGATGAGTCGACATGATATCGGTCAAGCGGCAAAACATGGAAGACATCATGCGTATTAGGGTACCTATGAGGTAGTAGAAACCGATAAGCTACTAGCCCAAATATCTCCAAAATCTCAAATAGCCTGACAAATCATGGCCATAGTTTCCCTTGCCTCTATATCTGTCTATTACCTAACCTGGGTGATAACAATAGGAAAATATGTTTCCCAACCTCAAACTACAGAGGTCTTCAGTAAAAATTGGAATAATATTTTTGTCTAGAATGATAAGTATACATATTATTCCTCATTATCTAAACCTACTTCGAAGTCTCTTTCATGAGATGAGGACCTTGTAGGGCTACCTCTCCTTTCTCTATCCAGCATAGGGATGAACGGAACATCCTACCATACAAGGCCTCAAAAGGATCCATCTAAATTGTATCATAAAATCTATTTTTATAGGATAACTCAAAAATAGGTATATTATTATCCCAATAACTACAAAAATAAAGGATACATACTTATAGCATATCCTCTAGAACTTGTATCACCTATTCTGACTGACCATCGACTTGAGGGTGAAAGGTTGTGCTCAGAAGCACCTATGTAACCATAGCCTTATACAATCTCTTCAAAAACTGTGACATGAAGTGATAATACCTATCTAAAACGATATTATAAGGGACCCTGTGTAGTCGTATGATCTCATAGATATGTATTCTTTCCAACTCATCAACTAAAAAATTATTCCAGATAGGAATGAAGTGAGATACTTTCGTCAGTCTGTCAATGAAAATCCATAAAATGTTTCTACCTCTAGGATAACTTAGTAAACTTAATATAAAGTCTATGGAAACATATTAACATTTCCATTCTATAACTAGATGTTGTTGTAACAATCCAGTAGGTCTCTGGTGATCCACCTTCACCTACTGATAGGTGGAACACCTAGTGATAAATCTTGTTATCTGATGTTTCATCCCATGCCACCAATACTAGCATTGCATGTATCGATGAATCCTGGAGATGTATAGATAAAATACCCACTGAGAATCATAGGAATCTTGTATCAACACTTTTCTCATATTTATATGAACCCAAACATTCCCATGAGTATGCAGGATTTCATCTCTATCCATGGACCAATCTAGAGGTGGGTTATCTCCTGAAATACTCTCATGGAGAACCAAGACTTCAGGATCTGAAAATTGCTTGTTATTTACCTTCTCAAGGAGGGAAGACTTAAATATCAAGGTTGAGAGATAACACTTATCATGACTATCATGAAACTCAAGATATATCTTTGAAATTAGATCCATCAATTTCCATTCATCACCGGCTTCCCATATATCCTATGACTGAGTTTTCCAACTCAGTGCATCTGCTACCGCATTACCCTTTCCAGACTTATAGGAAACCTCAAAATTGAAGGAATGAAGATATTATACCCATGATCATTGTCTTAGAATCAATTCACAATGTGTAAAGATATATGTGGGGCTCTTGTGGTCTGTATACACCACAAAGTGATAACCCAATAGATAGTATCTCTGGCAATGTAAGGCATGGAAAACTACTAGTAGCTCAAGGCCGTGAGTTGGGTAATTTATCTCATGAGGCCTCAATGGATGAGATCTATATACAATGACTCTATCCTCTTTAATAATAAATTATCCTATTAGAATTACTAATTAATCATAGAAAACTGTATAGCCTTTTCTAGGCTCTATAATAATCAGAATAGGTGCCGAGACAAGCCTCCCTTTCAACTCCTGAAAGAATTTATCGCACACTTATAACCATATGAACTTAACACCCTTATTTTTAAGACCAGTAAGAGGTGAAAAAAGGTGTGATAAGTCCTATATGAAATTACTATAATAACTAGTCAACCCTAAGAAATTCCTTATATCAAACACGTTCTTAGGATTCTCCTAGGAAACCACAACACTAACCTTATTTGGGTCAACAAAGACTCCTAATTCTAAGATAAAATGACCTAATAAGTGAACTTTTTTTATTCAGAAGTGGTACTTATCATGCTTGGAAGAAATTTTATGCTCTCTTAGTGTACTCAGAATGATCTCAAGGTGCATAGCATGGTTGCTTTGGGTGTGAGAATACACCAAGGTGTCATCCAAAAATACTATAACAGAGGAATATAGATAGGGATGAAATACCATATTTATAAGATCCATGAAAATGGAAGTCATGTTGTAATACTGAATGATATAACAAGGTACTCGTATAGACCATACTTGCTACGAAAAGATATACGAAGTATGTCTGATGGCATGAATCGCACTTGATGATAGCCTGATCTCAAGTTGATCTTAGATAAGACCCTATCTCCTTAGAGATGGTCAAAAGATAATCTATTTGAGTTAGTGGATACCATTTCTTGACTACAAGCTGGTTAAATTATCTGTAATCCACATATAGAAAAAGGGTCTCATCTTCCTTCTTAGAGAAAAGCATGAGAGAACCCCAAGAGGAAGTTTTGGGTTGTATAAAACCTTTAGCCTCTAAATCCTCAGTCTACTTCTTGAGATCCTAGAGCTCAATAGGTGTCATCCTATACAGAGGAATGGACACTAGAGATGATCCTAGAACAAGGTAGATCGTAAAATCTACCTCTCTTTTAGGAGGTAATCCAGAAAAGTAATCGAAAAAAACATCCCTAAAACAATCTATTACTACAGGGAATTCATCCTAAAGTAAGAGATTTGAAATTTGGGTAGTCACACCACCTAGCCCATGATGCTTTGGTACAGGTCTACTATCTTGGACATCCAACTCACCCTTATGTAGTTAACAGCTACCCTCTGATTATGTAAATGATACCTTGTGACAATATCAGTCTATAAAGGCATGATAAAAAATCAACCAATCCACCCTGAGTATGAAATTGAAGCCCATGATCTCAAGAACAAAGAGGTACCATAAAAAAGGGTAACTTTCTACCTCAAGGGGAAATCCCTACAGTGTTGTATGCCCTCTGAAAATACTCCCAACGGTGTATCCAGGGTCATTACACAACAGTAATACTGTATTTCTAGCCTAATATTTTACATAATAGATAGATATTAAAGAGTGTGAAGCACCTATATCAAATAAATAAGACATTATAGTAGAGGCTACTAGAATAGTACCTCATACTGTAGATTGTTCTGCAGGCTGATCCTCAGGTATCGATAGTAGTGCACGCAACTGACCTGATCCACGACCATGTGCTATAGCTGGACTACCCTGATCAAAACTGCTCTTTTGGTACTGGTGGTGATGAGGAGTCTGTCTACTATAGGCATGACCTCCAACTTGGCCAGTCCTACTAGTGATACTCCAACTCTATGCCTAACGCAACATAAAAGAACCTTCCCCTGAAGGTAGAGTTAGTGTGGAGCTGCTTCCACTAGATGTTAAGGGAAAGGTTTGACATAATCTCTAAAGATACCCTATACAGCCGCAAGACTGAAACTCTAGAGAGTATCTATTACATTGAGCCTTCATTTTCTACCATCTTCCACACTAGTGACACACCATGGAGATACCAAAATTGCTACTTTGTTTTCCACTTCCCTGATGAGAAACCTTAGAGAAATGTTTCCTGCTACTGGAAGAACTATGTGTCTACCTGGGAACTAGTCCTCTATACCCAGTATTATCACCACCCCTCATGTTGTTCTCAGTGATAAGATCCTGATTGACTATTTCAAAAAAGGTAGGTAAGATAAATACATTCACCTGAGTATGGATGGAATATACAAGCCCATCCTCAAAGCATCTAGCTCGTGAAATCTCATCACTGGATAGAAGCGGTGAAAAGCACTATAACTCAATGAAACACACTAAATATTCCATAACTGACATAAAAACCTCCTCAAGAAGCAGAAACTCTATGTCCCTATCAACTCTTAGTTTCTATGGAAAGAACTAATCATAAAAGGTAGTGTGAAAATCATCTCATACCATACCCTAATGGCGACCAACTTGTGTAACTACATCCCACCAACACTTGGACGAATCATGCAGTATGTAAGAAGCAAGATTGACCCTCCACTCTAGAGGAATCTCTAGATTCTCAAATATATAATGGGTGGCCTCTATCCAAGACTCAGTATCCCATGAACTACCATCCCCAAATATGGTGGGAGGATGCTGCTGCTGGAAGTTACGGGTCAGATCAGCCACTATAAGTGTAGGACATGGAGCACCATGCATGGACTGCATCAGATGTAGAAAACTTTCATGAACTTGGGAATCAATACCCAAATCAGGTATAATTGGTGGTGACTTAATTGGAAATCCTGGTGGTAATAATGGTGGATCAAGTCCCACCATGTATGGATCATGGTCTTCACAACCCTCCAGGGACACAACACGAGGACATCGTGGTATCATTGGGCTATATATGTCAAGCACATGATTCTGAATAGTCTTTATAAAGATAAATAGAAACACTAATGGAAGATGAAAAAAAGAAAGGGCTCACTACCCATGGTATACTACCCCAAATACCCACTTATAAGGCCAGGTATTGGTAAGTGCTCAAGTATATATTATAGGGGTTCTAGTAGATGAAGTTTCAACTCTACCTTGCTTCATCGTTTATTGGAAACCATTTCATTTTATAAGTCATAATTAACTTTTTAGTTTTATTTTCTTATTTTCATATATTGGGATTCGTTTAAAATGGATCACCATTCCCAGTGAATCTGGGCCCATACTCCTTATCACATAAAACGACACCCATTTTATTTTAACCTAATGGATCAACTCAGTAAATTACTAATTTAAACCCATGGGGGCCCATAACACCTCATGATTTGAAACCAGTAATCACTCAATCACATCCAAATAGCATCACAAGTATATCTATAAAAAAAGTCTTACTTAACAATCACAGGCATATCAAGAAAAGAAAAGAGTGAAATGAACCTATATGGAATGGAAATATGCATGAATTATAGGTGATTATAATGATGCATGTAACAATGCTCCTTACCCTCATATCATCAGGCCAAGGATAAAATAAAATCCTCAATAAGAATAATAATAAACAATTCCACATAGCATGTTCCTCACCCAATAGTGAAACAATATCAACATTAATAGGCAAAAAAACAACAATCATAATTCAAGAAACTCAGCTTTTACCCTGAACATGGGTTCGCGATGCCCATGAACGACTTATAACAAAGTTCCATAGCATTCTTATTCTCTTAGATGTTTTCTAGAAATATTAAATAAATAATAGAACTGCTCTAAAACCACTTTATAACATCCTAGACCCAGATTCCACTAAAGGTGCCCCGAGCTCGGCGGGTCACATAGCCTCAAGCGCATGTCCCTGAATGGTAGAGGCTACCAACTAGAAGCGAGGGACTTGTGTGTATCTCTGGGGAGACTATACCCTCATTACTAGAGTATATTTAATTAGATAAGTATCAAGCATATGTAAATAGTAGAATCAATATAGATAAATAGATAGCACATTTGAAGAATAATAAATACTAAATAATTGAAGCATCTGATATAAGTATAAAAGATGATGATGATATGTCATGTCACAAGAAAGATGGAAAATGGGTATACAAGTAGTAGAAAAACATTCTATAAAAAAGTATAAAAAAGGAATACAAAAACAATCTAAATCATCTCGATCTCCAACTTGGTCATCTGCTACTTTCTCCATCCTAAAACAGCAAGAAATCAAGTGTCTGAATCTAGATGATTACCTTTGTCAACACCTACATACATATAGTCTTCCTGGGTACTAGAGGCTCCTAGATTGGGTGTGAGATAAATCTCAGTAGGCCACCACTAAAGACATCTATAACATCTAGTACATGTATTATAAACTCTAATAGTGTAAAATAATGCATATATAAAATTAAATAAGTACATTAATGTAAATACCCAAGTACCTTCTTCATCCTACGACTAGTATTTTAACATGTAACTAGTTCATTTAAATTTAAGTTCTAGCTTATATATTTAATTCATGTGAGGCATATCCAACACTAACATCACATTGGGATACTAATAGTAAAGGTTCCAAGATATAATAAGGCAACCAATTTGATTATTAATAATAAAAGGGTTCCAAGGTAATGGCCCAGGAAACCTAGGCCTCAAGGGTTTTCGAATCAATAGTAATTGCAGCTTTTCTAATGCTAAGAGTGTAATCCAAGGAGAATAATTCAAGGAATTTGACAATAACCTGATCTAACCAAGTCCAAGGAATACATCCAAGTTAAAATGGGATAAGATATAGTTAGGCTCAAGGATATAACCAAGGTACCTCATGTTTATAGAAGCCATGATGGATCCAAGGAGTATATCCAAGGAATCCTTTAATAGTAAAGGAAGGATCATGCAATGTTATATTGGACATCCACTAAGAGAAGAGGATCAATTTCCAAGGTGGGTCTCAACCAAGGAAACTAGCATCCTTGAATCAGAATGGTGTCCTTGAGTTCTCAAGGCATTCCCTCTAGAATTCAAGGAAATATCAAGTCAAACCACTTCCTATAATGATTTCAAGGTTCCTTTATATAATTAGGAACCTTAAATTAGCTTGATTTAGTTAATTAATCCAATTTATGGTCATACCATTTAAAAATTCAAGGTTTAATCCATTTCCTTTGATTAGTTTGACAAGGCCAATTGGGCATGAAACCACTTCATACATTTCACATTTAATTCCTTGGTTCTCTCCTTTAACTTTTATAACATGATAAGGTTGTGTTAAGGAAAAGAAACCACACACAACCGATTTAATATAAACTATTCCAAGTCATATAAATATAATATACTTTACAAATTACTATTTAACATTTCTTAAACAAGTTCACGCACTCACCTTAGGTGGTTTGAGTGTGTTGCACACATGGTAATTTCCATTATCAATTCACAATTCAATAGTCATATAATATGGAAAGGATTACCATTAGGATGTTGAATCTCAAACACACCCAAACAGTGGCTCAAACGTTTCAAAACACTAAAAAACCCAATTATGGAACATCAACCTACATGGGGTGGTTGATGCCATGGATGTAACCACCTACAAGGAATAACACATATGGAAATGGTCATATAACACAATCTTGGGGACTATAATCAAGGCATATAAATTCAACATATGACGCCCAATGAAATCGGTGCGATGATACTATAATTTATAAAAGGATGGAAATTGAGGGATGAGTTATAAACAACATACCTTGTACTCGTACAAATATTATCATCCATATTTAGCCCTTATTTTGGCCTAGATTTGAGTAGATATGACTAATGAATAAATGCCCATAAATTGGGGCATATGATCTTGCATTTAAATAGATTCATTAATAGAAAGAAGAATAATGTAAGATTAAAAAGGAATCAAGAACATACTGGTGAAAATCCAACAAGATAAACGATGATCGATTTGGACTATATATGGACATTAGATCTCAAAAGATAGAATATAAGAGTTTTGGCTTCAAAAAGGGAGAAAGAAGGGGCTTCCTCCATTGAAAAATAGAAATGGTAGGATAAGTTAATTTTAAATATATTTTAAGGGAAAAATAAATTTTTCCCAAAAATTTACCATTGCATGGTTTGTCCGTGTGGTTTGGAAAACTGTATAGGAAGGGGAACCTGCATAGTTAGGCTACACATCTATCTAAACCATGAACCAACCATGTTAAATGACTCTTCAAATTTTCTACAGTTTTTCATATAGTCCTGCGGCCCCAAACGCGTAATTAGGGAAAACCATGCACCCTATATTTCCCCACTGTCTATCCTCTAACGGTTTAAAAAAAATGCGATACTTACCTCAAATGGTTTAAAATAACCATGTGATAAGCTTTTTTTCTCCAAAAAAACCCGGTTCCAAGCTTCGAACAAGCCTTGAACACCCATATTACCTCCACTAACTCATTAGGTATCCATATTCAGTCTATAATAAATAATTAGACCAGAATTTAGAGGATCCATACATGAGTGAAAAATTAGGTTCTTAAAAAAATAATAACATCTATATATATGGAAGATATAGAGGTCATTATATAATCATGGTTTAAGAATAATTGATGGTTTTTAATGAAGAAATAAAATAAAAAATCATATTAGAGAATGTTACCTCTTCTTCGGGTAACTCTCTTTAGTTTGCACCAAAGGCCTTCATTGGTTGTATTTATACCCAACTAAGGCTTGTAGGATGATAGTATGGAAGTATAAATTTATTTGGGTAGGTATTGACCAAACTAATGTGTTTTTAAGGTGTTAATAGAGGAGGAGAGGTGGTGGCCTTTTATAAGTAAGGTGAGTGGCACACATGTAATTTTTGAAAAGAATGAATTCCATCCATGTTTTTTCAATGTCAAAAGTGTCTAATAATGGATAATTATAGATACTAGTTGGAATAAGATTAAAATATTGTTATATAATATATTTTATACAAGTTTTTAGGTCATTTTAACCCTTATATTTTAGTTTAACCCCTGATAAATCCATTTTGACCATAATCGTAGTAATTATTTTTTACTGTTTTCATTATTCATTTTAGTGAAAATTTAAGTTAAACTTTTTAAAAAATATAAAATATTATTATTTAAAATATGGTATCCATTTTACTAAATTAAATTCATATAAGTGATAAAATTTAATTTAAAACAAAACTCACAGACGCAATGAAAAAGCAGGTTTTCAAGTAGAGTATTTTTTGAGTCAAAGATGATTTTATATTAACTCTATGACTAATAATAATCTTGTATGAAACCTAATTAATATTTAATTATATATAATATATAAATTTCATTTAAAACATTCCCAGTTATATATTATTATAATCAATTAAAATGGATAATCTTTTTTCATTTTAAAATAGTTTTCATAAAAACTTGTTTTTTAAACCCAAAAACAAACTTATAGTAAAAAACAATATAAATTTGATTAAAATTTAATTAATTAGATTAAATATAACTAAATAATACTTAGGTTACATGAAAATATATTAAAAACATATTGGTACTTTTAAATTCCTTAATTTATTGAAAAGAGAAGACTTTTTTTTACAAAAATCAATATTTGTCATTATTCACTAAAAAATAATGTTTTCCAAATATTCCCAACATTTAACCATAGGTAAATTTTGATATTTAGATTTAAAAAATTATTTTATTTTTTTTAATTCAAATTCAAAAATTTATAAATCAAACTTTTAAATGAAACCTTATAAGAAAAGAGTTTAGTTAAAATTATTTCCTTTTTAATTTAAAAATTACTTAATATTTTTATAAATAATATAACTATATAATTCATATTGATAAACATAAAAACGATTTATTCTATCATTAATTGGTTAGTTACATCATATATCCAAAAAAATATTCAAGTCAGAGAATCCAAACGAGTTGTGATATGTCACTCTAATACAAATTGTTAGGATCCCTTTGGGATGACCACACTGGGGGTGAATCAGTGTGAGATGACTATTTATTACTTTAATACTTTATCCCTTTTTATACCAATTTCACTTATTCATTGAATTATTCCCTTTTATTCTTCACCTATAGTTAGTATGCATGCACATAAAACTATTAAATCATAGAGAACATTATGATTTTAACAAGGTTCCCCTTCAATGTGGATGATCATGTCCTCAATGTACAGTGGTTATTATCCCACTCAACACAACTTCCCTTTTATTATCATGAAAATAATAGAAAAGAGAATGAACTTGAACCTATTCTCATGGAACCCATCATGTATATTGAAATCTTAAACTTTGAAGCACAAGGTTACGTGATGTCATCCCATCCCTCCTAAAGTGATCTAAAATGTATAACAAGTCTTATTTAATAGAAACCAATGATTCTGATCAACTTCCTTTGTATGCATAAAAATATTATTGTAACGTCCCGGCTCGATTGAACACTAATATGGTATTCGAGCTGGTGGGTTACATGGCCCCAGGTGCACCTACCCATATGCTAGAGGCTTCAGGCTAGCAGTGAGGGTCTATGGAGGGGAAATGGGGAGACTATACCCTCATAATCATAGTAGCTCAATGGTATAAAAGAAATTGAATAATAGACAACAAAGAAAGTGGTAAATAAATGAAATACAAGTAGTTGAAGAATAATATAAACTAAATATAAAGGATGTCCAATGCCAATATACTACTAATTCATTCATGTTCTAATGATGATATATAATGAAAACAATATACATACATCATGATACATGGTACTGTAAAATACAAATACAATGTAAGAACTAAAAGAAAATCCCCAAGGTTGATCTTCATGAGCATCCCAAGTTCCATATCGGTCTTGTGCTCCTAACTCCTACATACTAGATAAACAGCTCAAGAAATCAACCAAGGTCCGGTAAATATAATGTCTACTCTGGTACCCCAGTTCAATGGTGTCCTGAGCAGGGTGTGAGATAATAATCCCATTAAGATCCTACCCACGGTATCTAAAAATAAATCTAGTCTATGAAATATAATTTAAATCAGTTTAAAGTTAATAAAGAATAAATAAATTGTTGTAAAAAATACCTCAAGGCATCATTGAAGCATTTTTGAGTTGGTTGTGTTTATTGACAAAACGAGCCTCATTGTTGTGTTTGTTGACAAGTTGGGTTTCTAAGTTCAATTTTTTGAAAAAGGGGGAATCCATTGTGATTATTAGGTTTCAAGAGATGTTTTTGATAGTTCAAGATTGACATAAGAACCTTGATAAAGGAATGGACGATCTGGAGGTGGTACAAAAAGAGTAGATACAAGGTGGCACCATTTTCCAATGTTTGCCAAATTTTGGGCCTGAAAATCAGAAAATAGAGAAATGTGTTTTTGGAAAATGAATGTGCAAGAATTATTGGAGAGGTGTGAGAAATATAAGAATGGAGTTTCTCACGCAAGAGGTGTTTCAAGATCAGAAGCTCAAAAATTGGCAAAGGCAGGAGGTGCACGATAAATTGGAGAAGTGCATGAAATTCGGTGTTGCATGAAAGATGTGTTTTCCGTGCTCGAAGAGGATTACGTGCTCAAGGAGTTTTTTTTTGTAGGGGTAAATTTTTACTATAAATATGATGTGACCCCCCTCATTCATAGGATCTCAAGACTTAGATAATATCCGACCATTGGTGCGCATAAAAATAGGCAAATGGGGTTGTGTGAAAAATTTGGTGTTGCGGGTAAAAATTGATTTTGCGCGTAAAAGTTTACATTGAACGTAAAATGAAGGTTTCACAAAATTATTGAGGTTTCATGAAAAATGTATTTGGGATTGTGTGAAAAAATAATATTTTGTGTGCAAGGTAATAGAATTACGCGCAAGTAGAAATAAGGGATGCACGTAAAATTTGAGTTTTCCCAGTTTAATTCTCTGGTAAAGTGGTATTCATCTGTGGATGGAAATAGAAATTCAATAGAGAATCTACATATAGTTGAGGATGAAGGTATTCATTCAATTGAAGATACATATAGTTCTATAAACTGTGAGTAGATCTTCTGAAGAAGTAGTGAGCACACTTCAGTTGAGGGAGTAGTGAGCATTCACGTTGTGAGTAGTTGTAAACCAGGAGGGATAATGAGTCTACTCCAAACATTGTAAACAATAGTAAACTTTTAGTGTATTTTTTACATTGGCACATCTCCAGTGTATGCTCCTTGGATGTATCCCAATGAGGGTGAACCAAGTAAAAAAAAATTCCTTTGTATGATTTAATTTGTGTTTATACTTTGCTACAGGAAAGAGAGAGAAGAGAGTTTTTCTTAACAGTGAAACAAGATCAATAGGGGAAATTGTTTCATACACTGATTCATTCCCACTCTTAGGGTATCTAACCTAGTGGACCTAAAAATTGGTATCAGAGGAAAAGGTTATTATCAGTGGTTCTCTCTCAAATGGAGGTCACTAATCATAAAGGTATTCCGATCTTCGATGGGAACAATTTTCATCTATAGAAGAATTAGATGCAACACTACTTCCCGTAATTGGGAATGGATGTGTTCATAGTATAAATGCATGGTATAATAGCTAATATTAATAGTGGTTCTTTATCAAAAGCCAAACAAAGATAATTGGATGTTGACCACAAGGGAATCAATGCTTTAGGGGGAGCCCTATCAAATGCTATCTATATGAAGGTGATGTCATAAAAAACCTCACATTCCATGGGGGGAAAATATATTAAATATATATAAATGAGATACGAAGGTTAGAGAAGCGAATCTATAAGTGTTTTGGAAAAGTATGAAGATATTATAATGATCCTGAATGAGTCTGTTGATGCATTCTTTGATAGGTTAAATGTGGTAGTGGAAGACATGCGAGGTCTTGGTGAATTCATTAAAGACATAAAGATTGTGAAGCACGTCTTGAGGAAACTTAAACCTCACTTAAATCCAAAAATTTTAGTACTAGAATACAAGGATTCGAAAGAGATGAAACTGGATAACATGCATAGTACCCTTATAGCATATGAAATGAAAAATGATGACAATGATGCTGTGGAAAAGGGTAAATCCAAAGAGGTGGCATTCAAATCCATGAAGAATATCACTATTGAAGACTCTCAGGAAGAAAATGAGACAGATGAGGTGATTCCATTCCTCTCCTCAAACCTTCAAATAGGAAAAGTAAAGTTTAAATGGAAACTTCCAGTTGCTTGTTTTCATTGTGGAAAGGTTGTACATCTTGCAGCAAGGTGACCCAAAAAGTTACAAGAATATGATGATGTCGATGAAGCCAAAATTAACAAGAAGAAGTCTTCAGCCTATGTGAAAGGAAATAAATAGTTCAAGATAAATTTATTTAAGAAGAAAAACTTTATTTCAAAAGAATTTGATAGTTCAGATGAGCCTGAGGTTGAGTAGGTTGAAGAGATAGAGAACTGTAGAGATCGTGGAAAGAATGTTATGGTGGCAGTTGTCAGTATTTCTCAAAAATAGGATGAAACCAAAGCTGATGAAAAATAAGAATAATTTGAGGGAAGAGTTGACATGGAAGATGAATTAAAAGAATCTCTTGAAGAGATAGATGTTTGGAGAGAAAAAACAAAGAAATCTAACAAGGTGGTACATGATGCCAAACTCAACATGCAACGGTAGGAATCAAAGAAGTCTGAGTTGATGGAAGAAATTGAAAAACTCAAGTTATCAACACTAGAGGACTCAGAATCAGTTAATGAGTATAAAATAAAGATTGAAGAACATAAAATGGAGATCTATGGCTTGAATAATACAATGAAAGATAAAATCAATCATATTGATGAACTTGAAGGAGAAGTTGTTGGAATGCGAAAAAAAATAAGGACTAAGAAAAAATTCTAATTCACAGCACATTATCAGGAAAATAGATCATTCAGAAGACTGAAAAGATAAAAGATGAGCCCAGTAGTTCAGTAGGAAAGAAGCATCAATCGAGCTAAGATATTAAGGATGATTTTGGGATCGATTAGAAATAGAAAGTAGTCAGGGTTGATGTCATACCGCAATCACCCATTCCAAGAATGAAAATTAATGTGGGTATAAAGAAGAATCAAAAAATTCAAGGAACCGAAGTAACTACTAGAAGTACAGAAGTGACACACAAGAATGTTCCTTTCATTAGGTGTTATTGCTTTTGAAATATGGGACATTCACAAAATGTGTGTTCTGTAGCCAGAAGATACCGAAGGGCACAAGAACAGAGGTGGAAGTCAAACAGAGAATGGTTCTATAAAAAATATTTTAAAGGATGCTATTTTTTGTGTGGATGATTTGGGAACATGTCTAGATACTGTACATTGACCATAAGGAGGAGTGTGCCAAAGTAGAATCAAAATGTTCGCAAGCATCAGATCAATAAACCAAAAGGTGAGTTGAAAATGAAAAATAGATTTGGATCTCTGAAAGATGAATTTGGTCCTTAATTTTCTAAGAAAGATCATAAGTCTCAATCTATACCAATTTTTAAGTCAAAAATATGGACCAAGAAGAAGAGAGAAGAGAAGGAAGTAGTTGCTGAAATTTCCCATAAAACATTAGACTGTTCTGGTGTGTGGATCCTTGATAGTGGTTATACGTCTCACATGACAGGAAACAAGGATATGGTTACAGGCATAAAAAATGACAAAGAAGAAGTTTTCAAGTTTGGAAATGATGAAGGCCTGAAGATAATTGGATTGGGAAAAGGACAAGTTTAGGGGAAAAGAAATAAGACATGCTGATGTCTTGGTTATAGAAGGTCTAAGTCACAATTTTCTCAGTGTCAGTCAATTGTGTGACTTAGGGAATTCTATACGGTTTACTAAGAAGATGTGTGTTTTCAAGGGAAGATATGGTACAGTGATCCTATAGGGAAAAATGAAAAAGGGGAATCTATACTTGGTAAGTGGAGAATAAGATATGTGCTTTTTGTCTAGAGAGGAAGAAAACAAGTTGTGGAATAAACGACTTGGTCATCTATGCCAACCATCCTTGGAAGATCTAATAAGGTGTGATGTAGCTAGAGACCTCCTTAAGCTATCAAGGTATCATTATAACACATACGATGTAAGCCAACAAGGGAATATCATTAGAAAGACATATACGGAAAAGGAAAATAAGTCAACAAGAGTGCTCGAATTGGTGCATGTTGATGTTTGTGGTCCTATCACACTAATAGAAATTGATGGAAAGAGGTACTACATTATTCTAATTGATGACTATAGAAAAATGGAAGGGGTATTTGTTATTTCCCATAAGTCCAATGTGTTTATATGCTTAGAACAGTACTAAAGGGAGTGCAAAAGGATGTTTGGATAGAAAATTCTAAAGATTCGTACTGAAAATGGTACAGAATTCACAAACAGTCAGGTGGAAGACTATCTTGAGAAACATAGGGTAAGGCATCAAGTTTCTTCAATGATAACTCCCAAACAAAATGGAATGGTTGAAAAGATAAATCATATCATCAATAACATGGCCAGAATTATGCTTATAGAAAAAGGCCTACCAGAGAAGTTCTGGAAGAAAGCAGTGTTGACATCAGTCTACATTTATAATAAAGCCCTGTTGTGTCTGAAAGAAGGAAATATTCCATATGAGATATGGTATGGAAAGAATCCAATAGTGAAATAATTTTGAATCTTTCGAAGTAAGTAATTTATTCTCAAAAAATAGAAACATAGAAAATTTAAGTCACCTGTAGATGAGGGGATATTCCTTGGATACTCAAGAAAAAGAAAAGCATACAATTGCTTTAACAAGAGGCTGGTAAAAGTAGTTGAGAGCAATGATGTCACTATTGTGGAAAATAAAGAGAATACTAAATGACATAGTGAACTGTTTCTTGATGAAAGTGATGAAGAGGAAATTAACACAGGAGGAGTAGAAGTGGTTGATGTTGATTCTAAAGAAGATACTAATGATGAGAATGAAGAAGAAAAATCTATATCTGCATAGAAACCGAGGAGTCGAGCTGACATTGACAGGTATAATATCATTGGTGATCAGTTAGCTCCAGTTTAGACAAGAATAATGAAATCACTACAGTAGATGTTTTTCCTATCTCAAGTAGATCCTAAATGATTTGCTGATGTAGCTAAAGAGGAAAACTAGGTTCAAGCTATGAATGAAGATCTAGATCAGATTGAGAAGAATCATATGTGAGAGATTATTTCAAGACCGGCAGATAAGAATGTCATCAGGACTAAATGGGTCTTTCGCAACAATATGAATGAATATGGAACAGTGATTCGAAACAAATCACGACTAGTGTGCAAAGGATACTCCCAGATAGAGGGTATATATGTTGATGAAACATTTTCACCGGTTACAAGGCTGGAGAAAATCAGATTATTTATTTCCATTATAAAGCAACGAAAGTTAAAAGTTTTTCATATGGATGTCAAATCATCATTTTTGAATGGGGTTATAAAAAGAAGAAGTTTATATTGAGCATCCAAATGGTTTTCTCATTCACAAAGATGAGAACAAAGTTTTTTGGTTAAAGAAAGCTTTGTATGGGTTGAAGAAAGCACCAAGAGCATGGTATTCAAGGATAGATCAATTTTTGAAGAAACTTAGTTTCCAACATGGTGGAGTTGATTAAAATATCTATTTCAATAATGATAGTAATAAAAAGATGATGGTGCTGGTATATGTTGATGATATAATCTTTGGAGGATCAGATGAAGCATAGTGTAGATAGTTTTCTAAATTCATGAAAAGTGATTTAGAAATGTCAATGATTGGAGAGCTGACATTTTTTCTTGGTTTACAGGTAACACAAGGAAGGAATGACACATTTATCTCTCAATCCAAATATGCCAAGGAGGTTCTTAGGATATTTGGGATGGAAAATTCCACTGAAATAAAGACTCTGGTTGCTACTCGGATTAAAATTGTCAAAATATGATAAAGGAAAGTCAGTTAATATCTCAGAATATAGGGAACTTTCTGGAAGTTTAATGTACTTGATCGTGACATGGACTGACAGTGTATTCTCCACATGCCAAGTAGTGAGATATAAAGGTAATCCCAAGGAAATCCACATGATTGCAGTGAAAATAATACTTCGGTATATCAAGAGCATGGTGGATTTTGGCTCGATATATAATGACAAATCTCAGTTAGAGTTATTGGGATATATTGATTTAGATTGGGCCAGTTCAGCGGATGACAAGAAATCAACATCATGAGGTGCATTATATCTTAGTGGATTATGTATTTCTTGGTTAAGCAAGAAGTAATATTTTATTTCATTAATCACCACAGAAGCTGAGTATATTGCATCCACTCAAGCATGCACATAGTTATTGTGGATTAAGCAACATCTTGATGATATGGGCGTTAAAGTGAATTCTCTGATCGGAATCTAGTGCAATAAATCAAGTGATATAAATATTAGAAAAAAAATATCATCCATCATTCAAGGAAAAATCAAATTAAGATAAAGTATCATTTTAGCAAGGAGAAGGTTGAGCAGGGAATTGTGAAGTTGGAGTATGTTCTTACAAAACTACAGGTTTTAGACATTCTGACAAAGGCCTTACCCAATGAAGGTTTTGAGAGACATCAACTGGATATGGGAGTTCAGTCAACTCCCTACACTTGAAAAAGTGTGGATGTAGACCCCCCGAGTTATGGTGTGTTTTTTACTAATGTAATGATATATGTTTTTACCTTGTTATAGACCGCAAAAGAGTGACCTTTGGGTTCATTGACAAAGGGGGAGAAAATAGTGATTGTTTAAGGGGAGACAATGTGGCTATTTGAAAAATCAAGAAAGATACGGGGATAATCTGATAGGTAGAGCAACAAGATATAGGGAGTTGAAAGCTGAAGAGGAATTGAAGTTGTAAGCAGATAGGGAGTGTTTTAAATCTGACGATGCTAGAATTGATCGATAAAAGAATAGATATCACGATAGCTGAGAATCATGATAAAAGCATAAGAGTGGTGTCGGAATGGTGTCGGAAGACTTCTAGAACTCAACAATTGGTATTAGTTTGGTATCAAAAATTGGTGTTAGAAATGAAGTGATTCATTGATGTAATTTTCATTTACTCTTGTTTCTCACGCTGAGCATTGCTCATGTGGACTTAGAGTATGTATTGAGTGAATCCTTGATCGCTATCAGAATCACAAGAGGTGAATGGTGGACAAAGTGTTAATGAGGTATCATTTTATGAAAGATTTTTCAACAAACCCAAATGGGGATATTTTGGGGAAAATCCCTCAAGGAATCATTGAAGTATTTTTAAGTTGGTTGTGTTTGTTGACAAAGTGGGCCATGTTGTTTTGTTTGTTGACAAGTTGGGTTTCTAAGTGCAGTTTTTTGACAAAAGTGGAATCCATTGTGATTTTTAGGGTTCAAGAGATGTTTTTTACAATCCAAGATTGAAAGAAGAACCTCAATAAATGAATGGATGATCTGGAGGAGGTACAAAAAGAGCATATACAAGGTGGTGTCGTTTTCTAGTGTTTGCCAAATTTTTGGGCCTGAAAATCAGAAAAAGGAGAGATGTGTTTTTGGAAATGGAAGGTTCGTGAAGTATTGAATAGGTGTATGAAATAGAGGAATGAATTTTTTCGTGCATGAGGTGTTTTGATATCAGAAGCTCGAAAATTGGCAAAGTCATGAGGTGAGCGGAAAATTGGATCAGTGCATGAAATATGGTGTTGCGCAGAAGATGTTTTTTCCATGCTCGAAGAGGATTACGCGCTCAAGTAGGGTTTTTTGAAAAGGGGTAAATTTTTCCTATTAATATTAGGTGACCCCCCTCATTCATAGGAGCTCAAGACTTAGAGAAGATCTGAGCATTGGTGCACGTAAAAAATAGGCAAAGAGGGTTGCATGAAAAATTTGGTGTTACACGTAAAAATTGATGTTGCACGTAAAAGTTTACATTGTGCGTAAAATGATGGTTGTGTAAAATTATTGAGGTTGCTCAAAAAGTAGATTTGGGATTGTGTGAAAAAAGGATATTTTTCACACAAGGCAAGATAATTACGCGCAAGTCACAGTAAGGGCTGCACGTAAAATTTGAGGTTGCCTAATTCAATTCTGTGGTAAAGTGGTATTCATTTGTGGATAAAAGTATAACTTCAATAGAGTATCTACATATAGTTAAGGATGTAGGTATTAATTCAATTGAAGAGACCTAGAGGTCTATAAACTGTGAGTAGATCTTCTGAAGAAGCAATGAGCACACTTCAATTGAGGGAGCAATGAGCTTTCACATTGTGAGTGGTTGTAAACCAGGAGGGACAGTGAGTCCACTCTGAACTTTGTAAACAACAGTGCGCTTTTAGTTGATTTGGTACTTCATCACATTGTCGATGTATGTTCCTTGTACATAGCCTAGTGAGGGTGAACCAAGTAAAAATTGTTGTTTCCTATACATGATTTAATTTTGGTTTATACTTTGTTGTAGGAAAGAGAGAGAATAGAGTTTTGCTTAACAACGAAACAAGATCAGTAGGGTCAGTTATTTTAATCTGTCATACCCTGATTCACCCCCCCCCCTCTTAGGGTATCTAACCTAGTGGACCTAACATAAATAGTACTAAAAAAACAACCTGCCCGCCTAGGTTCCTAAAGGACACATGGCGGCTATACCTGCTTCATCTCATAGCTGGAATAAGATGTTTGACTAGTAACTATATATATCATAATTATATATATATATAGTTTAGTTATATATTTCATCCACCTATATGAACCAAGTGTGTGTCGACGCTTTACGGCCATATACCTAGAATACTAGTTGTTGGCTGAATAGAGGCGTAACTCCGACATCCATAACCATTTTAAATGAGCCTAAAAGATCATGCAATAGGGTACATTATGATCATTCTACATCACTTGGGATGGTGAGTGAGCCACCATAGAAACACTCAAATCATAGAATGTGGTGCCTCAACCCATCGCCCATATCATATCACTGGTACGAGACGTCATGATCAACGCCTGATGTAAGGGAGTGTGGTATCACCATACTCAAACGAACCCTTACCATCATATCGTTGCCTCTATAAATGCACATTATAAATATAACAAATGGACATGAGGAAAAACCTCTCATTCCTTACATTTAATAAGCCCATTATATAAAGGCATCATAATATTATTAATAAAATCCATGAGGTAATAACTCTCATGATTTTCATTCATATAACCCATCATAAACAAGGACATTCCATTTATAACAATTAAATTCACATAATTCGTGCTTATTAATTTATAACAAGATATGTGGGTGTACCACCCAATTCATTTTCATTTCACTTTAAACCATTTAATTTATGTCATTACATTTAATCAGACAAAACATGGTAATTCCATCATAAGGTTCAAAGAGGAACTTAGGAGGTGTCATGGTCAGTTTCCAAATTACCTACATGGGTAATCCCATTTACAAAGAAATACAAACACTTAGGAGGTTCTTGGTTAAAATTAGGCATTAATCAAAGGAGGAAAATTTCCATTTAATAATATGTATGAAGGTCATGTACAAACATTCCATATATCCACTAAGGACATTCTATCATAGAGATAAACCAAAACATCAATCCAAGCATGATTTATGTCACTAAATAATACTTTTTGGTTTAGAAGATACCACACCTCTATCAATGGGTTTTATTACGAAAACATGACATTGTTCATGAAAAATTCATTTATCGCAATTATAAACATCAATATCATGAGTCATAATTCAGTTAGCATTAATTAAACATTTTAGGAAAACCACCTGACAAGGCAATTAAATTCATAATGGTTCAAATGGAATTATGAAGGTTCCATTATCATTTAGACAATTAAATACAAGGGTAATTCAATTTATAGTCCAAGTTGAATGCTTAAACGATGTTCATGGCCTTTCAAACAATTAATACAAAGGGCCAATTAAAGTCAGCACACCCATGGGGTGTCCATGGTTAAGGTTGAAAACCTCTAATTACACAACAATGCTCCACGAGTGTAATTCTAGTCACAATTATCAAATTAATATTAAGGAACTAGTTATAAGGAAACACTCCATAAAGGTCGATGTGGGGAATAATAACAATATTTAAAATTTGATGAATTATTTGGGAACAATTCATAGACCACTGACGCGTGACTTTCGTAGGGAGTGGCAAAACAATTTTTATATTTCCTAAGTGTAGTATAGTGATTAACCCTAAGAAGTCTCCTAAAAAAGAGTGCACACAAAAATATTTTATCACTTTTAAATGAGGGTAAAAATGGTGTGTTTTTAGAATAAATTAATAAGAAAACGATTGAAAGGAAATTTGAAATCCAAAGGATTAAAAACTATGATATTAAAAGGGTGATTAGGTCAGGGTCAGTTTCCCAATTGTAATGATATCCTTGTTCAATTTAATTCAAACCTCTTCTTTTTAGTTGATTAAAGTGAGTTTCTATAATCGTTTCCTCTCACTTCCTTGGTGAAATTATGATGGTGAGAGAAAACCTTACCAAGATCTGAGTTTGGTCAACTCTCCTTCCATGTAAAAAATAGTTGTATTGAATATCCTCAATTGATATGGGAAATACCTAATCGGGTCTTGTTTATCCCAAACAATCAAGAACATTCACTAACCCTTTTACACGTACTGACAATCATCGAGCACTTCACCACTAATCCCCGATCTATTCCATCGTATATAAACAAGAAATCAGTGGAGGGAGATAATGATTATTTTACCAAGGAAAAACTAAATAACAGAATTAAAATTCAATAAATATCTCATTTGATAATAAAATCCTCTATATGAAATTGAAAAAAACTTTGAAGAAGAAAGAAATTTCATTCAATTACATCCAAGAACTCAAGCATTACAAAATAAAAAATCAACACTTCCCCAATCACTCAAAATGTTTACCCCACCATGGTAAGGGTAATCGAGATTAATGGGGTAGAAGAAGGCATTAAAAAACTATATAAAATAAAATAAATAAAAGAGAGAGCCAAAAATTTCTCCACCTTGGTGTCCTCGAAGGAATGGGATGGAAAATGGGATGCTTTGAGAGGGAGGAGCTCACCTCCTTTTATAGACAGAATCTGTCCCCAAAACATTTATGCATTGTAGCCCCATTAAATGACATATTCATGCGTTTCACCCTCCTTGAATGTTGTTTATAATTATCTTGGCCGATTCCATTCAAAATCCTAGCATATTTGGACAAGTATTTCAAGCGTTATTTCTATTTTAATCTGACAATTTATTCTGTCCAGCCAGACTCTCTAAATCGAAAACCTTCGGATTATGATGCTTTAATGACCACTAAAACGGCCAATGCACGCATCCTCTCCTACATCAAAGATGTTCCAAAACGTCCTGAGCATCCACACACCTAATTTAATAGCAATTAGGCCCGCCATGAACGAGTTATAGACCCCACACCAAAAATAGAAAAATCTAAAAGCAGTTTTCATGATCCAACTTTTAAACTTCTTTTGAGATTTCATATGGCCGATTCAGCTTTTGTTCAAGAAGGATTTAATGAATCCCTGGATGTTTAGAATCTAGAAAAGAAATAATATTCCAATTTTTAATAGTGTAGAAAATTTTGTGGCCAAAATACAGAAATAATATAAAATAGTTAAAAATACTAAATGGTCCATTTTTACCATTCAGCTAAAAATATCACCAATATCATAAAAATGCAGCAATTAATCGTTAAGTAACACTTTTTTGGGTTTAAAACAATTAAATTCAATGTAAATTTAATTGAAAATATTTTCTATATCAACCACCTACCTTTTACTTAGGATGACCTACTCGTCCAATCTCAAGCTCTGATTCAATCCAATTTGGAAGAGATCTGAGAAACTGACTTTCACCCTGAAAATAAGGAAAAAATACTCACACCAAAATAGTACAACAGAGGTTAAGAGAAACTTATAAAGGATTCAAGGGGACTCTAGAGCTTACCGATGTGAATCCATAGGGATTGAGTACACTTGAATTGGATAATCGGAGGATGCAATCCATCAAATCCTAGAATTAGGAGGAAGGGAAGCCAAAGGTGCCAAGAAGGGTGGCTTGTGTTGGTGATGGAGGAGAAGAAATAAGAAGAAAGAAAAATAAACCCATTAAGGGAAATTCAGAAATTTCACCTTCAAAATTTGGTTGCATATTTTGACCGGATGGTTTGGCCAAACTGTGCACCAATCGTGTGTCACCCCCTACTTAAGAAATCAGCTGGCACAGTTTTTTCATGCACGGTTAACCTAATCATGTTCAAACCATGATATGAATAGTGAATGAGTACTAATTAAGTAGAACTAATCATGTGGGATAGGTGCACAATTTGGAAAAACCATGTGCAACTTGTGCGCTTCACATATTCACCTCATTATAGGCAGCATGGTTTGCTGTTGGGGGACGCACGGTTTCAAAAAAATCATGCACCCTCTGCAGACCCTCCAAATTTGGAATTTCTGGCCTTGATGCTCGTGAAAATCGATGAGACATCTCAGGGACCTCTCATGCCTTCACCCAAGTCCAAAAACAACATGTTAAAGTGTCCCAACTCCTGAAATTGTGTTTTGAAGCTCGATTTTCAGAACGGTTCGTCCAGTAAATTCCAAAGTTCAAATTCCTTTAGAATTTCACTTGGATAAAAAACATGGGTCATTACAGTTAGGATTCCTTTACTTTACAACAATAAATGGTCTGTCTAAAAAATGTAGCAATCTGGTAAACTTCCTCTTCTAATTTTGATATTCAACAAAGAATATGATATATTGAATTAATGTGTTGGGTTCTCAATGGAACACACAAAGTCAATCATTGAATGTAGTATCAGTTTTAATTGGGTGAAACTTATTCTTTGCACAAGTGAAATCATAATTTCAGTGTGCGTTATCTTTTAACATCAACTTTTTTCATCCACAAACACTAAAAAACACCATGTACATGAAATATTGAATCTCAATGTTTATGCATGCACATACTTCATGCATGCATGTTCATGCACTGTGTACTTGGTCTAACTATTCTCTTTCACATAAGTATATGTTTCACTTGTTCCTATCTTCAGATAAATGATTATGTGGTGTCTCAATGGCTTAATGAGACCCTATATAGATTAACAAAACTATAATATAATAAAGTTTTTGTGTAATACACCGAGGCAATATTTCCTTCTTCGCATAACCCATGAGTGTTCTTTGAAGAAGAAAAGGTGTTTGGTTCATTATTCATGAAAGGTGTGCATGAAACCTCTTCTTCACAAAGTCAAGTGGATCATGGAACCTTTTCTCACAATAGATGGGTGTGAAACTTCTCCTTAGCGAATCTGAGTGGCTCGTAGTTGCTTTGTTTTTCCTGATGAAAAAATGAGAGCTCTCAAAGAATCAGTAGTGGGTCTTAGCTCTTGAGTGATCTCTTTTTATAGACGAGTCACATCACCTCTCCTTTGAGTTACGTGCCACGTCATGGATCATTTAAAATCCTTAAAACTATGTCATGCCAATCAATGTGTCTAAATTCCCTAAGATCTTATTATTTTTTGAATGTGGGTTTCCTTCTTATTACGCAACTTCTTGTGATGCTGAGAATGATGGCGTCTTCGCATAGCTAGATTCTTCCTTCATGATGAAACACTTACGTGCATGTAGAACAATCACATGAAGCTCCTTGTTTCAGACTTAGTATGTATCTACATGCGTTTATAGTATCCTACAACTTCATTTTCATTCTGAAGTATCATAATCTTGAATTATCTAATGCACATCATGGAAACCATGCATGATGATTAAAATTATTTTTATCTCAATATTTCATCATAAATTTGAGCTTGACATGATCAATAGATATAGAGGACATCAATTGTATCAAGTTCACATGCAGATAGGTTGATCCATGTAAGGGTAACTAAAGGTTAAAGACAACTCTAGCATGGATCAGATGGTTGTGATAAAACAGATCGACCAAAATACTTATTATCTGTGTGTTTTTTAGTACAGGAATAGTGCACATGACACACTCATCCCACATCATATTTGAGTTCGGATGAGCTCTACTTTATAAGATATCTTGTTCCTTTAGATTCTCATGCAGGCTCTGAGGTCAGCACCTGAAACACCTTGCACATACACACCCATCATTGGGTTGTTCCATAATTGCACGATCCACGTGGGCATCTTCTTCATGCCTTGTGTGTGTGTTGGGGCGCAGCAGAGGTACGTGTGGCACCACAAATCACAAAAAACAGGATTAAAATGAAGAATAAAAAAAATTAACATGGTTCGGATTGAAGCCTAAATCCACGAGAGAAAGGGGACATCACTCTTATTATTTTCTCCGAAAAAACTCCTCGGAGGATCACCAAAGTTACACTATTTCCCCAACTTACAAATTAAGGATTTGATCCCATTAAATAGTTGAAGGAAATCAGAAACATCAATGTTGGTTCATCAACCATTGAAACATATCCTGACGCCTACTATGTGTCCAAGTTGGTTGAGACCAACGCGTTGGCTGCCCACCTTGGAAGAACCCGCAGTCGCCTAAGTAGGTACTACCGCCAAATAAGATTGTCGCTGATTCCTCCCCATATTTGGAGTGTCCTCCAAAAATATCCCCCTCACAACCAATTTGGGGTAGAAGCTTCACCTGCAATCTCCTTGTAGGTGTTGAAAACTTCACCAGCAAATTGAACACGCTTCTTCACACACTACCACAAAATAGGGTTTCCATAGTGCCACCCTTTATCAGTGCTAAAAAAAGCACTGATGAATGGGGGCTTTATCAGTGCTTTTTTCGCACTGTTAAGGGGGCCCCCTTTATCAACACTTTTTCTAGTAGCACTGATAAAAGGGGTGCTTTATCAGCGGTTTTTTTCCTAGCACTGATAAAGTGTATATTTCAAAAAAAATGTATTTCATAAAAAATAATATATTGACATATAAGTATATTTATATTGATATAAATAAAATAAATATGTTTTAAATATGTTTTATATCGATTTGATATGTGGTAGACGCAAAACGGACACTCGGAGAAGAAATTATAATCGTTTGGAGGGATTAAGGACCTTTTCGTGCCTTGAAGAATATGATAAGGTGTTCCAGTGGTAACCATAGTATAAGTCTAGTCGTAAGAATCCATTTGATATGTGGGTGAGGCAAAACGGACACGTGGAGCAGAATTTATGGCAAAACAGACACTCGGAGCCAAACTTCTGAATGTCCGGAGGGATTTTGGGCCTTTTTGGGCCTTGAAGAATGTAAGAAGGGGTTCTAGTGATCACTAGAGTCTGTAACATTTTGAAAGCTTCTATTTTATATGTGTTAGAGTCAAAATGGAAACTCAGATCTAAAGTTATTGGCGTTTTAAATTTTTCAACCCTCGCAGCGCCTAAAAACCTAAGAAACCCACAACTCACTAAAACGTACATAACTTCTGATCCGGGTGTCCATTTAAGCGTCGTGACCAGTCAAATTGAATCTTGTGAAACAAGTGACGAAAAAATCTAGTCAAAACCGTGAGAAGATCAAAGTAACAGAAGATATATCAGTTATACCACTCCAAAAAAAACTCCAACTTCAAAGGGCTATAACTTTCGCTACGGGTGTCCGTTTGGGCTCTACCACATATCAAGTCGAAGTCAGTGAAGAGATATACATAGAAAGAAAACTATGTAAAACCCCGAGATTTTATGAAAAATATTCTTTTTAATTTCATTAATGTCTTGTGTTGTACACTACACCAAAAGGAGCTTGCACAACACGCATCCTTGACTTGCCTTGCATTACACGCAATCGCGACCTTCCTCGATAGCGTGTGTAGTACACAGTACCGAGTTTCACTAAACAACGATATGATATTAAAATATTATTAAAACTAGCCATTATGAATAGTAATAACCACTTTTTGAAATTTTGTAATTTTTATTTTTCAAAATGGACTTCATTTCTGGATTCGAAATATCGAAATTATCTTAGGGTGAAATTTTGGTACTTTTCGGATAACTTTCATTTTCTAATGAATAGTAAAAATTACTAAATTTTAATTAAAAACAACCTTTTTAATAGAAATAATTAATAGTGATAAATTATTAATTTGATTGGTTTTAAAGTATATTTAGAATATATTTTTACAATTTAATACAATTTTGGTCATTGGATGTAATTTCACATTTAAACCAGACATAAACAAGTGTCAATCTTTTGATAGTTATTATCTCTTAAGAACACGCTATTTGTTTTGACGGCGGGAATTAATTTTTAAATTAATTAATGCAACTGATATGTTTTGAATTTGGTAAAACGGACATCATTTTTGAGTTCATAATATCAAATATAGCTTAGGCCTAATTTTTGGTATTTTTCTGGAAACTTTCATTTTTTGATGAATAGTGAAACCACTAAGTGGTAGTTAAAAAACTGAATTTTTTCATAAAACATAATTTTACCGCTTCTGTGAGTGGAATTTCAAAAAACCGAGAGACACGGTTGATGTCAGTAAGTAAAATGTGGTTCAATGAGATGAAAATAATTTTTGGTGAATAGTAACTTTTTACTTTTATTTACCACGGTTAAAAGTAAATAGGGTAATTAATGGTAAAAATGATATTATTATTACCCTAACACATGTCCTAATTTTATTGGATAAGTGTAATTCGACCAAAAACAACCTTAGGAATAAAATATGACCATTTAGGCCCACTTGGATTAGATGAGGACATTTATTATTAATTTATTTAAAGAAGGGTTAAAATAGTTAAAATCAAAGTTTAATAAGTATATAATTTTTAATACAGGGTTATACATAAGATAAATTCAACTATAAATATTAATTATAAAGCTAAAATGATTTCCTACATAATGATATTTTATTTGTAATTTTTAGACTTTAAATAAGTTAATTTATTTATGACACAAAGATGATGCATTAATTATCTTATTAATGAAATATTGAAATAATTGATGTTATAAATACCCAAATAAATGTAATTTTAGACTTTTTATGAATTAAACTAATTTTATAGGTTAATATGACATGTTAGTATTTATTTAATTAACTTTTTTAGAACTAATAATTCTGTTATGATTTTCACAAAAATTAATTACTAAATAGTGTCAAAATTGACATAAAATAGTTTTTAAAAAAAATATTATATTATTAATTGTTATTTTATTCCTAAAAATCTAAGGTTCGGCCAAATTACTTAGATAAGGTTATATATATTAATAATAAACAACTTGGGGTTCGTTTTTCTTGTTATAGTAAGTTTATTAACCTTATAGTGTAAGAACACAAAAAGACACGGTAAAAGTAAAATTATCTAACTTAAAGTTAAATATAAATGATAAGGTTAAAATAGGATTCTAAACTTGTATAAATTCTATTTTATGAGATTATTTCGACCCATACCCACCTTATCTTCTAAATAAATCAATTTGGAGCTATTTAAAACCGAATTTGGATTTATAATAAAATAATATTTTTAGTTATTCCAAAGGTGCCCCTCTCCTCCCTTATAAAAGGGTTCCTCCTCCCTCTCTTCCTCACACCACTTTGAACCTTCAAGCTCGGCCAAACCATGAAAAGTTCTCTTCTACACTTCCCTAGAAACATCCTAGAGGTCCTGGTCTTCTTCAAAGACCAATTTTAGTGCCCTAAGAGGAGGACTCAAAGAGGCGCTTCAAAGAAGAGGTAATGTCCATTACCGATTCTTTCAACTTTATTTCTTCTTCCACTTCTTCTTATTTAGTTGTTTCATTATGAAGTAATAAAATCAGTATCACTCATATACTTATATGTTATTATAAGTATGAAACAACCCTATTTCACCATCTATCCATCCTACGGAAAACGAAATCATCGCGCGTGCGTACGTACGGAATACCGTCTCCACGCCGTGGTGTAATCTATTTTCCACCACCACCTTACTTGGATGGGTATAATGGTGTAAATAATGACTATATATGACTATTATAAAGTGATATTGATTCTGAAATAGTATACATACACTCCAATACAATTTCACGATCATAGGAACGATATCATCACTCGTGCGTACGTACGGAATACCGTCTCCAGGATGTGATGCGACTCGTTCTACATGATCTTCATTGCATAATGATTATATAAATGAATTGAATGAATGAATATGATATATATTACAATAATAAAATTATTTAAATGAGGTATCTATAACCTAAAGATAATAATAAGAATTTATTCGACAAAACACGCATAAGAACAAAAAGTAATAAACACCTGAATAAAAAGTAGTAATGAAATATTACTAATAAGAAGCTAAGAATATGACCATATATGATATCATAATAATGATTATGATTCTGGAATAAGTCAATGACATTATTTAAATCATTATACAGGAGGTTCGGACACTTACAAAGCAAATCGGACCTAAGGTAAGGGAAATATCACAATCTCATTTTTATCCGAGATTGTTTATACTTTGGCATTTACTGGGGTGTATTTTATCATCCACATACATGTTTCCTAAATATGTAATATTATTTCCATCCACCTACAATTGTTTAAATCCAATTTTACCTTTCGGTGAGTTTTTAGTAAAGGATATGAAAGGAATCTTTTGTTGTTTTTCGTACGAGGTACTTTTTGACTTTTCTGACAAAAGGATGAGAAGAATGTTTTTTTAACTTATACGGCATGAATGGATTTTTAAAACATTATTTCCAAGAAGCTTTCTTTACAAGTTTTAAAGTCTATTTTTAATCAACTTCTTTTAGTTTAGAATTTAATGACATGTTAAGAAAGGAAAAGTGTTTTTGAAGTAGAAAGGATATTTTCCTCAAGAATAGAGTTTAAGTGTTTTATCAAAATTATTTTCCATCTAAGATAATATAGGGTTCTGTATCTATCCCTATTTTTACATTGATTTGATTATGTTATGATGGAATTATTTTTATGATGTCCTTTTATCTTATATGGATTATGATGGCATGATGTTTAAGATTCCCATTTTTATTACATGGGTTATTCAATGATGTATGATTTTTGATTTTGTGGCACACATAAGAATAGTATCATTATGAGATGGGTGGGACCTATATCTCCCTCCAATGAATTGGGTAAAGATTTTATATCTCATGAGATAGACATGGATGGAACGGTAGGTTATACCGGTTCAGTGAAACATGACTGAAACGAGGAGTGAACTCGGTTCAGAAAGGGACTTTGTCCACTAAGATAGTCTTGGAAATGAGTCTTGACTAATAAGAAATGATTCTCTATGATTATGTGTGTATGCCACAAAGTTTCATGTTTTAAGTTATGATTATTGTGATTACATTTCACTACTATGATTTATCCCATGTTATGAAATTATGATCTCTTTTGCAGGTTAAGATTTCCAAAAGATATGTTCTTATGAATATGACGTGATTGATATTTCTTTTGTTTACCCTTACTGAGCATTTGAGCTCACCCTTTTATGTTTTCTTTTCCCCAGGACATAAAGAAAGGATTTAGGTTTAAAAAAAGAAGATCTTTATGGGAGATGTTTAAGATCTTTCACCACGATTAGAAGATTATATTCCGAGTTTCCAAAGACACTAAACTATTAAGGTCCTTGTGTGTTGTTTCGCGCGGAATCCGGGGATGACCTCCTGGACGGGAGATTCAAACGTTCCGATCGGTTTCTAACGGGTTTGTTCGTAGAACCGGAAACATCCAATGATTCCACATCCGTTTGGACCTACTTTCCAAAGGCAGGCGCTCATTAGCTTGTGGGCTAATGAGGCTTAGGAATTTGCATTGGTAGAGAGGATGGGAGGTCGGACTCATCACACCTTTTTGAGGGGAATTATTGTCTACTCTGGGACTCTCTTTATAGATTTAAGTTAAGTTCATGAATCCTTATTACATTACCAAGTATAAAATGAGCTTTCCTTTAGTTTTAACAATCAATGATTAAATATGAAAGAAATTTAGAGAATCTTTTATATGTATTCGAGGTTCTTCATCAATATAGAATCATCTATATTTGTTTAGAGATTCTTGGTCAATGGTATCCTTCAAAACATTTATATAAAAGTCTCTTGGTCATTTTGATGACCAGGCTGGTTTTAAAGCCACTCAGTGGGGCACTTGAAGTTTATCGTCATTCAGAAGGACAGAGATTATTTCAATGTTGGGATCGAACCCATAAATGGGCTACCTACGTATCCTTTGTTTTGAAAAAGGAATCAGAACCCACGTAGTTCGAGGAATGGGATATGATGTTTTATGATTGATGGCTCAAAGATGAATGTCATAATTACTTTTACACTCTAAGCTCACGTGAGTCATGCTCGGTGTGAGAAACAAGAGGTATTGGTAAAATTTAGACAATTGTGCCATAAAAGATGCAATCATAAGAATTTGTTTTGGGGCTTATGTATAGATGACTGCCCAGATAGACGAAGGTTTAGGATTTACTTTTAGGGAGAAAATCCAAGAACAGGGTCCACAAAGTTATATGTGCTTCATGGAGATTTGAATACTCTAATCTTGGGGCTTACTCCTAAGGAGGATGCCCAAGTTAGGAGGGGACTTATGATTGGGTTTTATTCCTGAAAAGGAAACCCAAATCAAAGGTAATTTATGACTGGTTAAGAGAAATTTTAAGAGACTTGGGGCTTACTCCTAAGAAGGATGCCCAAGATTTTATGACTAGGACTTATTCCTGAGAAGGAATCCTAGGTTAGGGGACTTGGGGCTTACTCCTGAAAAGGAAGCCCAAGGTTATGACTGAGTCTTATTCCTGAAAAGGAGACCCAGGTTAGGGATTAAGGTTTGGGGCTTACTCCTGAGGAGGATGCCCAAGTTTAAAGGACTTGATTGGGGCTTATTCTTAAGAAAGATGCCCAGATCAAAGGTTTTTATAACTGGGGATTTATTCCTGAAAAGGAGACCCAGGTTAGGATTCTCTCATCTTAAAGGATGAGGTTGAAATGAATGAACTCTCAATCTTTGGTGATATAAAGATGTTTAAATCACTAGGTTTTGAGAGATATTTCACAGAATTCCTTTCAGATAAGGATGTCAAATCAAGAAATCATGCCATAAATGGCTTTGAAGAGTATCTTGAAGACTGAATCTTGAATAGGAAGGGTGAAATGGCTTAAGAGGGGTAAAAATGGGCAAGATGGGCACCCAAAAAGCTAGGGGCGTGCAAGTCTTGAAAGGCGCGCAAGTCCTGCGGCGGCGCGCAAGTATTGGTCGCGCAAGTATACTTGCACGACATGAGGGGTACTTGCGCGATTTTCAACCAGTATTGAAATGCTTGAGCGACTCTTTATTAAACCCTTTACCATCCTCTTGAGGTTCTTCCAGAAGAGGTACGCGCAAGTTATATTGAAGGAATTAAGTAGGCGCGCAAGTGTTTGATAAGTTTCAACACTTAGGCCTTCCTTTTTCTCTTTAGATCTTCCGTTCTAGGTAAGAAATTACCTTAGAAGTGTTCCGGAAGCTTTGAGAAGAGACTTGGGCGTCGGGAGCTTCAATCTGAGTTTCTGGAAAAAGATCCTCTTGAATGGGGGGCCCACAGGGTCTATTTATAGGCAAAAGAAGACCTCGGGCGGTTACTGGGCGGTTACCATTTATGTCATGCAAGTCCCTTGCACGAACATGAGGAGTCGCGCAAGTATTGAGGCGGCGCGCAAGTGTACTTGCGCGACCAAGAGGGAACTTGCGCGATATATGGGCAATGTTCTCCTTTTTTATTCCTTTGTCGATTTTTTATGTTTCTTCAAAGGTTTAATCACTTTGAGCTCAGATATTCCCTTTTCCGATCTTTAGATTCTGTGACGAAAGGAGCGTCAACAAAAGTCCCCCCTCAGAGTTGGATCCGGAGAGAAAATGAGGATTTGACTCTGAGGAAATTGAATTCCTCAAAAGGAAAAGGGAGGGCGCGCAAGTCTTTCAGCGTCAGTGGGTGGCGCGCAAGTCTGCGTCGCGCAGGCTTTAGCTCTCTGGGTGCGGCGCGCGGATAGGCCCCCTGGCCTATAAATATACCGCTTCCGGCCGTAGATGGCATCTGAAGTTCCGGATTTCTCGAGCTCTCGCCGCGCAAGTCTTCCACACCGCGCAAGTCTCTTGTTTTCACTGTTTCTTCGCTGCCGCGCTACTCTCAAGGTAATAGGGCTTGCGCGGTAATACTTGCGTGACCAAAACTTGCGCGGCACATGTATTACTTGCGCGACATCTCCATACTTGCGCGCCTTAATGCTTTAGCCATTTTTTTCAAATTCTTTCACAAATTTTATGAAAAATAAAACCCATTTAAGAGTTTAATTTATTCAACTCCTGTGCAGATTCAATGGCTCTTAGACCTGGATTAATTGATGAACTGGCTAGCAAGCGGATAGATGATATGATGAATATCATTGGCCCTGATTACTATACTGTCAAAAACAGCACTCTTCCAGATTTGGCTAAGTATCTGAAGAAATATCATCACGACTTTCCTCACTGCACTTACCTACCTTTGTATGGTCATGGTCATCTGCAAGAAGTCATTATTCCAGAAATAAAGAATTATCTTCCATTTTCTTGGTTTCAGAATTATACCAATTTTGCTTCAGCAAATATCTCAGGCGGAGGATCATTTCAAACTGCTGGAACAGTGGAGAAGGCTTATGTGATGAATCATAGCCCTTGCACACCAGATCTGAAAAAACATACACCTGAGCTTCAACCACATTGTCATCCTTCAATCTTCCGAAATGCTCAGATGGATCAATCCAAAGGCTGGAAGAAAAGTTGGGATTTCCGTCCTGGGGGAGGTGTGAAACCAACTTGGATGTGGGTATACTGGGTGCGACAGACTTGCGCAGAGTTTATTGAGGATCTGAAGAGAGCTGCAATATATGAGGCTGTTTGGGTTGGGCAAACATATATTTACAGACATGATATCTTCGTGCCAGAGATACTCAGCCATTGGAGTCCAGCGACTAATTCTTTCCACTTGACTCATGGAGAAGTAGGTATCAGTTTGTGGGATGTCCACAAGATTTCAGGAGCTCCAATCTTGGGCGATATGTATGATGAATTCATACCTCCCAAGGTGACTTGGAATGATCCAGAGAAGACTCCTGCTTTGGCTCGAGAATTATTCAAAATCTTTCACAAGATCAAGAGTTCAGAGACCTCATTAACTCATTTCAGAAAAGATATCCATCCGGAAGAATGGATGAATGTGTTTCTTACTGAGAAGAAAGGGATGGAGCCAAAGGAAAAAGGATCCAAGAAAAATAAATCCAAGGATACCCGGCCCAGACGTCCTACCACTTGTCCAAAACCTGAGAAGAGAGGAGCTCCTGGCACATTCTGGCCAACTCTAGAAGTAGGAGAGTTTGAAAAATGGGGCTATGAAGTGAATCAAAGAATTCCAAAGAAAACTCGTCTGGCGGGTTTCTTGGCAATGTGGCTCAGTATTTATCTCTTGCCGGTCAGGGATTCGAAGGGAGGCGTTAGGCCAGGGACCTTCGTCATTGCGGCCAAGTTGGCTGAGGGAAAAATGGTTGGGTTAGCTACCCCCATTTTAGCAAAGATTCACAGGAGTTTACTTCACGTCTTCCAGGGTAAATCTCCTTTAAGAATAGTGGGACCATTCCAGGTTTTGTGGGGATGGATCGCCACTCACTTCAGGACTTACAATGTACAGAATGGATTACAAATTCCTGGAAGCTCTTTCATACCGTCAGTGCAAGCATTCTCTGGAATTGCTCCATTAGATGTCAATGGTTATGACATAAAAGTAAGACTAAGCATGTATAAGGAATTCAACTTCTTTCCTTATGGAAGTCCGCCATCTGGGCGGTTTGTTGATGATGGGAAAGCCCCTTTGGATTTGAGGGCATACATGCTAGCTTGCAGGGATGGCGTGTTAGTAGCCAGGATTGATGGAGAAATCATATGTGAGGCCTATGCTCCATATAGATTTGCACGCCAATTCAAATGTTTGCAACAGATTGTTGTATCCCCTCCAGTACATGTCAGGTTAGAGCAACATCCGATGGTTGCTCGACAACTATGGTTGCTGACATCAAGAGAGAAGACTGGGGCAGTATTTGATCTACCAGTTGAAAAAGCGGCACATTATCTGACTACATTTTATGCCGAACACTGGATAGCATCATACCCTAAAGGGATATTGAATCACCCTGTATATCAAGTGGGAAAGAGGAAGAGGACTGTAGAGAAAGAAACTCTTCCTCATGAAGGTGATGCTTCTCCTCCTGAAATAGGTTCAACAGACTCCTCCTCTAGAACTGATTCCTTGGATTATCATGATGGGGATGATGAGGCACAACCGGCAGCAAAGCGGTTTCGTGCCCGATATAATCCTCCGGCCAGAGTTAAAAGACCCACTCCATCAGCTCCTGGTGAGTTATTTGATTGTAATAACTTCAATCACTGCTACTTTATAAAGTAATAAGTCTCACTTTCTTATTCTATATCTGTAGTTGCAGGAGTCGGGAAGAAATTAAAATCAAAAATTGTAGGACCTTCCTCACAGCCTTTATATCTAAGACCAGAGGCTGTTCAGCTATGGCAGAGCTTATACTGTGATACTGAGACCGCCTGGCTGGATTTATGTGAGGGCCTACAACTTCCTGGGATAGGATATCCTCTAGCTTCTAAAGACCTTAAATACGGAGATAACCCCAATGAAGTGCGAGCTTATATCAGAGAGCTGGAAATGCTCATATATGCCACTGATAATTCGGTTCCTATCACCAGGCGAGTGAAGGAAATGATTGATCGTGGCACCACTGAGGGGGCTGGTGGTTCTGGAGATGAGGAGTGGCAAGAGTACGTGGCTCCTGAAGATGTAAGTTTTCTTTCCTTATTTTCTTTGCAACTTGATTTCAGTTGAAGCTTTGTTACTTAAGGAAGTTATTTTCTTCATCTTGCAGCTTGCAAAGAATGGGACCGGGGTTCCTTCGCCACAATATAGCCCTGGTGGTACCGCTGTTGGGGCTGCTGCTGATTCTCCTCGCGAACCAGGCGAGATATCTCCAGGCCAGCAGGCCATGAATGAGGCACTGTACATAGCCTTTCATTCGTCAATCCAAGTGCCAATAAAGGAGACAACTGAAACTCCAAAAAAACAAAAGAAGCCAAGGCAACGAAGGAGGAAATACTTAGCTAAACGTTTCATTAGCAGTGGTAAGTCCTTCGAACAATCATGAGTTTATACCCATAATCATATGGTTACTCATATTTCTGAGGATTGCAGGGGCTTCTTCAATTTCCCCCTTGAGGGAAGGGACTGATCCTTCTTCAAAGGTCGTGGAGGGTGCTGTAGAACAACCACAGACTCAAGCTAACTTGGTTGCTCCTAGAGAAGAGCTACCATCCATTCCCAGTATCCCTCCCACTACTGAAGATGTTGTCCAGGGTCAGGGGTTGCAGGACATAAGTCAGCAAGAAGACGTAGCAAATGCTCCCACTGGTGAGACTAACCAAGATTCTGAAGTATCATTAGATGAAATGATGAATCAAGGAATGACTTTTGAAGAATTTTATGATCATGCTAGATTGTCATGTGATTTAGAAGACCTTGGGCGTGAGTGTTACCCTTCGCCCAAATTTTTCTTTTAAAAACAAAACATATTTCTAATCATGATGTAAAATAATATGCAGTTTCTTCCGTAGAAGCTGCTGAACTGCCAATGCCTGAAGAGGGTGTGGACACTGATGTCAACCCTATCATTGCAGAAACATTAGCTCAAGTAGAGCTAAATCCAATAAACTCTCCTGAGACCCATCTTGAAAATCCTGTTGAAACCGGTAAATATGGGGAGAAGTCTTCTCATGTTGCTGAACCACCATTGGGTAAGGGATAACAATATTTGTGATTGTACTTTATTTGCAAGACAATCCATTCTTTTGTTATCCTTTAAGATTCAACTAAAATCTTTCAATTGATCATGTAGGGCCATCAACTGTAATGGCTAGATCCAGAGATGAGGCTTCAGCCTCTGCCCCAACGGTAATTGAAAGTGAAGAAGCCCAAGTCAGAGGGGAAAGAGCAGGACGAGGCACTTCCTTAAGCATGTTAATTCCAGATTACATACCCCCTTCTGACGAAGATGTTGAATCAGATCCAGAGATGCTCAAAGCGTTCAGCTTTTCACGACGTAAGGCATGGAACAACATATGGAACATCATATCGGGGGTGCCTTTAGAAGAGCTACCATCAAAAATTTCCCGATTGTCATCCCAATTTGTTATAATGGGACTTGGTGGTTTTGGGTATGAAAAGATCCATGCTGCGGTGAAACAGATTATTTTCAGGAGGGAGCAAATGCAGACAAGTCGCGAAGATTTGACTAGAGTGAAATTGTCAGTCAACATAGGCGAATTTGAGGCTGCGATATCCCAGGCTGAAGCTGATTATGCTGTCAAGATGAAGGATCTGAAGCAAAAAATCAAAGAAAAGGTCGTCCAGCAGGTGCAACTCCAGCAACAGTTAGATGCTGTTACTGGGGAGCTTGATCAGCTTAATAAATCATTGGATGAAACTCATATGAATGGCATGAAAGCCATTGCAGATGCTAAGAAGGCACTTCAGCAAGCTGAAAAGAGTGAAGCTGGTCAAGTGCACGAGCTTCAAGTAACTGTTGATAAGGCTCAGGATGCTATACATCAAATGAAGACTTATGTTGACAATCTTCTGTAATTCTTGAAAAAGAGAAGAGATTCCAGTCTGTGGATGTCCTTCTAACTCTTGTGTATCAATGAAAAACACTTTTGTCTTCAATCATTTGTACTTGCATTCTTCCATTACCTGCTTCAAATTTACTTAAGCCAATGGGCTTAGTAAGCATAGTTTGATTTTTACTAGGATTATTACAAATAACCCTACAAACTTTGAACCTTTTAACTGCTCAATATTACCTAAATCATACAAAAAAATGTATATTTAGTGAGCTGGAACTTGACTTTTATTCAGAGTTCCTTTGTCTTTTGTGTGGGCAGTTTAAAGTCATGCACGCCGGACATAAAGGGGCTAATGTTTAAGGTCGAAATAGCTTTGACCGAAAAATGGATTAAAATGGATTCAATTCCTTGACAATTTATCTGAAAACATATTTACCATACTCAAGTATGAGGGAGAAAAAAAAATGTAAACTATGGCTTAAGAATATTTGAATCTGAGGAATGATATGAAAAAGAGCTAAATAGCATTAGAAGAGGTAGTTTCCAAGAATGAAGTTACTATTATTTAACAAAACCCGTTAGGGGGTTGAAATATGCAGGGCCACCTATGGGCATTGGCTGCATAGTCAAATAAAATAGCATCTTTTGGCTGACAAGTCTGTTATGTGGACTGTTTATGCAAGGCCACCTATGGGCACGTGATGCATAGTCAGGCAAAAGAACTCCCAGAAATTTACTTTCCTAGTGCTAAAAGTCAGTGAAAGTTTATGGAGATTCAAATTTTCTAAAGCATAGAGTTTGTTGTATGGAAAGAGGTACTTGAATATGGAGAAGATATTTCCAAACAAGAATATCAAAGAACTGGATGAATATCACTCCTACGAAGGTCTGACCCAAACGTAGGGAAGAAGAATAAACCATAGACTTGAATACTTTTAGATCATGAAAAAGGATATGGGACAAATACGTTAAGGATGGCTATCTTTGCGGATCCCTACATACTGTCGTTTAAGGCAAATAAGGACAAAAGAGGCATTCTTCCCAAGAATGAAGTTACTATTATTTAACAAACCCGTTAGGGGGTTGAAAACATGCAGGGCCACCTATGGGCATTGGCTGCATGGTCAAATAAATAGCATCTCTTGGCTGACAAGTCTGTTATGTGGACTGTTTATGCAAGGCCACCTATGGGCACGTGCTGCATAGTCAGGCAAAAGAATTCTCAGAAGTTTGACATTTTTGTGACTATAAGTCATGAAAAGGGTTATGAAGATCTTAAAATATTTAAGGTTAGGATTATAATACATAAAGATGGGTATTTTCCAATGTATATAGAGATACATAGGTCAATGAAAACCATAATCATGTTGTGGCTGGGTCCTGAATTGAAACTTGGACTTCACTACGTATCTCATAAGAATGAGAATCAAGCCATACGTAGTTCTTGAAATACAGTTTAACGTCGTGCAGGACGAAAGTATGAGTAATCTTAGTTTAGGGTCATAGAATTTGTACCATAATAATGAATACACAGTGTGTGTCTTCATGAGGACTTTTCAGCCAAGGGACTGAAAGTGAAATTTGGGGTTAGGCCCAAAAGACTTGGGACTGGATTCGAGGGACACTCGAATGTTCCTACGTATCCCATAAGGATGGGAATCAAGTCCACGTAGTTCTAGAGCTACCCTTTGTACAAATTTGGTTCGTACATGTGAAGGGTGAAAGGGGACTTTAGTGCAATGATGGTTTTAACCTAAGATAAAAAGTTTAGGCATTACCATGTATGTACGTAGTCTTTTTGAAAATGAAAACCATGATTGAAAAAGAATCAATGTTAATAATGGTTCCTTCTCAAATGAGGAAATCAAAGAATATTGTAGTTTATTGTCGTACCGGACAAAAGTGTTGTATAGTTTAACGTCATATAACAAGGACGAAAGTGAATCAATGTAAAGATATTGATTCCAGGGGTGGTTTCACAAATCATCATCATATGAGATGGTGGTGAACCAATGTGAAGAGATTGTTTTTGGGCTTGAACCTTTGGGAGGTTGCCTACATACCCAGCCTGGAGGGCAAGGATCAAAGTCCGTGTAGTTCAATTAAAGAATGAATCAATGATCAAGTTGTTCTTGTGGACAATGATCTAAAAAAATGTTGTTGGGACTTACACATGGTTAGTGGCCCAAAGGGAGTGTTATGGTTGATGTTCTCTCTAAGATCACGTGAGTCATACTCGGTGTGAGAAACTATAGGTAATAACAACCTTAACGATGCACAGTTTAATGTCATGTAGGACATAAAAAAAAGGGACTTTCTGTACAGTTTAGCGTCATGTAGTTAAGACGATGGGGACAATATAGTTTAACGTCATATTGGACGAAAGGGGGATTGTGAAGTTTTAATGTCATGCTGGACTTTTGATGATTATATAGTTTAACGTCTTTCCGGACGTGAGGGACTTTTATACAGTTTAGCGTCATGTAGTTAGGACGTCACAGTTTAACGTCTTGCTGGACATATTTGCAAATAGTTTATGGTCATATTCATGGACCAGGGATGATGCAGTTTAAAGTCATACGGGACCATTGCTGTATAGTTTAACGTTATATAGCAAGGACGAACTGGTGCTGTACAGTTTAAAGTCATGTAGCTAGGACTAAGGTGAACCAATATGAGGATATCAGTTCTAAGGATTTTTTTTTTTTACAGTTTAATGTCATGCTGGACGATGAAAGTGCCACACAGTTTAATGTCATGTTGCTAGGACACAATATAGTTTAATGTCATCTCGGACATATACAGTTTAGTGTCATGTAGGACATATTAGTAACCAATGTGACAGTTTAACGTCATGTTGGACGATAAGGGAACTGACACAGTTTAACGTCATGTTGGACGATGAAAGTGCCACACAGTTTAATGTCATGTTGCTAGGACACAATATTGTTTAATGTCATCTCGGACAAAATATAGGAACTTCTATACAGTTTATTGTCATGTAGGACAAAATCAGGGACTATGCAGTTTAAAGTCTTGCAGTTAGGACTATTGGTGCTGCACAGTTTAGTGTCATGTTGCAGGGACATAAGTGTGAATAGTTTAAGGTCATATGCATGGACCGTACAGTTTATCGTCATGCTGGACGTATTATAGTTTAATGTCATCTCAGACAGAAGTGTGACACAGTTTAATGTCATGTTGGACGAAGTTGCAGTTTAAGGTCATACTGGACCATTGCTGTATGAACCAAATGTAAGAGTCTTGGTTCTGGGAACAATATTTTGTGTTTATACAAAATACTTCTTCAGAAATCTGGCATTAGTTGGAGTCGTGATGTGTTCTCCATCCATTGAAATCAGAGAATACGCTCCATTGGAGTAGACCTTATGTATTGAATAAGGTCCTTCCCATTTTGGTTCAAGCTTGGGAGGCTTCTTTCCTGGTATCATTGGTGTTCTGAGAACCAATACCAATTCTCCCTGAATGAATGAATGAAGACGAACTTTTTTGTTAAAAGCTCGTGCTATTCGATTCTGATAGATTTCCAAGTGGTGCAAAGTGCACAATCTTTTCTCATCTAACTGTTCCAATTCATTCAACCGCTTTTGGGATTGCTCATCTGTTGATAACTGATCACAAATGGCTATTCTGAGTGAGGGCAATTGAACTTCAATTGGCAAGACTGCTTCTGTTCCATATACCAATGAATATGGAGTAGACCGCGTTGCATTGCGAGTGGTAGTCCGATAAGCCCATAAAGCATGATAGAGTTTATCAGGCCATGACCTCTTATCTTTATCCACCATCTTTTGCAGTATATTTGAAAGAGTCTTGTTGAAGGCCTCTATCTGGCCATTAGCCGCTGCATGATATCGAGATGAATGGTTGGACTTAATGTTGTATTCTTGATACAATCTCTTTACCTCAGAAGAACAGAAGTTGGTGCCGTTGTCTGTCAATATGGTATGAGGGACACCAAATCTAGTAATGATGTTAGATTTGATGAAGCTAACAATGCATTTAGAACTGACTTCTTTGAGAGGTACTGCCTCTGCCCATTTGGAAAAGAAATCAGTAGCAGTAAGAATGTACTTAAACTGCTTGGTCGTAGCTGAAGGGTAAGGTCCCACCACATCCATTCCCCATGTGGAAAATGGCCATGAGTATTTAGCTGTATGAAGCAACTCTGGAGGTTGATGAATGAAGTTGGAATATACTTGGCATGAATGACACTTCTTTATGAAATTAACACAATCTTGTATCATTGAAGGCCAGAAGTATCCAAGCCTTCGAATTTGATCAGACAATCTATGTCCAGACTGGTGGGCACCACAGACTCTTGCATGCACTTCTTTTATGACAGCCATTGTCTCTTCACCATCAATACATCTGAAGAGAACTCCATCAAAACCACGTTTGTAGAGAATTTTCTCGAGGTGGTTTGGACCATCATAAAGAGTAAAATTGACCACACGTCGCCGAATTTGTTCTCTCTCGGCTCTATCAGGTGGAAGTGTTCCATTTTGAAGGTATTCCCTGATAGGTGACATCCATCCTGTAGTATGACCATATGGTTCAGGAATGGGACTAATTTCATTAATTTCCTCTGTTCTGACTTGAACATAAGGTGAAATTGCACGACGGTGGGCAATACAGATGGTTGTCTCGTCCCGATTTGGATCTGCTAAAGCTGTGGATATATTAGCCAGTGCATCAGCTTGAGCATTTTGTGATCTTGGGACATAAGAAAATGTCGGTTCTGAAGGGAATTCCGACATTAACTCTCTGACGTAATCATACAAAGGGATTAATTCTTCTTTTCTGATGGCATAATCCCCATTGATTTGTTTGATTACCAGGTCTGAATCACCTTTCACCTTTAAGTGATTCACTTGTTCTTGAAGCGCTAACTCCAAGCCTGCAATGAGAGCTTGGTATTCAGCTTCATTATTGGTACCACCTTCCCACAACAAAAAGGAATAAGGTAACACTGCCTTATCTGGAGAAATGAGCACAATTCCTAAACCAACTTTGTTGAATTTAGGATTTTCCATTTTCTTCCCTGTTGGACTTCTATAAGCACCATCAAAATACATTTCCCATGTTTGAGGACTCTCTTGAATAGAAAAAACTTCCTCATCAGGGAGTTCGATATCTGAATACGTGTCTTCCACTGAAGGGTGTTCAGCCAGGAAATCAGCCAGAGCTTGGCCCTTAATTGCCTTTTGAGACACATACTGGATGTCGAACTGCTGTAGAATAACCGCCCACCTTGCCAGAAGTCCTGTAAGCATTGGAAGACTAAGGATGAATTTGAGTGGATTATTACGAGATACCAATTGGACCTCGTGATGTTGCAGGTAGTGTCTCAGTTTCTGAACTGCAAAGATTAATGCTAGGCAGCATTTTTCAATACTCGAATACCGGGTTTCTGCTTCAAGCATAGTTCTACTAAGATAGTAGAGACTATTTTCATTCCCAGCATCATTCTTTTGAGCGAGAAAGGCACCCAATGATCGCTCTAAAGCTGTCACATAGAGGATAAGAGGCCTACCCTCAACAGGTGGCATGAGTACTGGTGGACTTAAGAGGTATTTCTTGAGAACATCAAATGCTTCTTGACATTCTTCAGTCCACTGGTAAGTGACTCCTTTCTTCAATAATTTGGTAAAAGGTAAACTTTTGCCTGCCAAATTGGCGATGAAACGCCGAATATAGGCTAAGTGTCCTTGAAGTCCTCTTAATTCTTTCAAATTCTGAGGAGGTGACATACCAAGGATTTATTTGGTCTTCTCAGGATCGACTTCAATACCACGATGGCGTACAACAAAGCCGAGGAATTTTCCTGAGGTTACCCCAAAAGCACATTTTAAGGGGTTCATCTTCAAATTATGTTGTCGAAGCTTGTGGAATATGATTTCCAAATCAGCCAAGTGATCAAAACGTTGTTTGGATTTAACCACCAAATCATCTACATAGCATTCAACAAATTTCCCTAGAAAAGGTTTGAAGATACGATGCATGGCGCGTTGATATGTTGCACCTGCATTCTTTAAACCAAAGGGCATCACCCGGTAACAAAACACACCTTGAGGAGCTCTGAAGGCTGTATATTCCTCATCTTCTGGGGCCATTCGGATCTGATTATATCCAGAATATCCATCCATGAAAGAAAGTACTTCATAGCCAGCCGTCGCATCAATTAAGAGTTCTGTAATTGGAACTGGAAAATCATCTTTGGGACAATACCGATTAAGATCTCTGAAATCGATGCAAACCCTAATTTGTCCGTTATTTTTCTTTACTGGGACAATATTAGCCAACCACTTGGGATATTGAACTTCTCTGACGAAGTTATCTTTGATAAGCTTATCCACTTCAGCCTCAATTTTGGAAGCATAGGTTGGGTGTGTTCTTCTCGCGACTTGCTTGAATCCTCGATGTTCTTTTGGCAAACCCAAATGATGGGTGACAACATCAGGATCAAGTCCAGGCATCTCTGTATAATTCCAAGCAAAAATATCTTTATTTTTCTTTAGAAAATAAATATACATCTCTTGTTCTTCAAGGGTCATGGCCGCACTAATTAAAGTGGGGCATGGATCTTTCTCTGTACCCAGATTTACTTCTCTGAGTTCATCCACAGTGGTAGAGATACCCTCTTCAAATGCTGGAGGACCATCTCTAAGATCTTCCTCTTCCTCTTCATCATGTGTTATTTCTTCCGTTTCTACTTTCAAAGTAGATGAAAAAATGAAATTCTCATGATCATAAGAGATGTCAAAATTTTCACATTTTGAAGAAGAAGCTTCCATTTCCAACCCTATTGATGAAAAAGGGTCTTCTTTGGGAAATAAAGAGGAGATGATGGATTGAGAATCGACATCAACATTCACCTCTGGTGTTGCTATAACTTCTTCTGGCCTGATTAGCGAAGTATAGACTTGTTGGATTTCAGCAGACGAAATGAAAACGTCACCACTTATGCTTTCATCACTGCTTGGTAAGTTACCAATTTCTCCCATGTTGTCTGGCTCGATTGCCGTAATTGACATTATGGATCTTTCCATAAGAGTATTTTGATTTGGGCCTATTTTGTCAATTTGACTGATAGGTAACACATAATCTGTACTCACATTTGAAAATGGATTTATTGGAATTTTTTCCAAACCATATGGAGCATTAACTTTGGTAATTTCCTTCATTGTAGATTTTTCTCTTCCCTTCATGTGATAAAATTCCGCCTCAATGTATTGAGACTCACATGTTTTGAACGGGGCCTTATCACCATACAATGTTCCAACTTGACCATCGAAACAGTATTTGAGACATTGATGGTATGATGACGGAATAGCTGCATGCTGATGTAACCAGGGTCTTCCAAGCAAGACATTGAAAGCTGAGTCTTGATCAACAATCATGAAATCTGAATTGGAAACAAGATCTCCAAACTGAGTTCTGAGCGTAACTTCTCCCAGTGGTTCTTGTTCATTTTTATCATATCCTTGCAACATCATGGTAGAAGGAGATAAATCAGATTCCGTGAGGCCCAATCGACGAAGTGTGCGAATGGGCATGAGGTTGACTCCTGAACCATTGTCAATAAAAGCTCTTCGAACATCTATACCATTGACTTTGCCAGATAGGTACAAAGGTTTTATGTGCCCATGCACAACATCATCTTCATCTTTATCAGTAAAAGATATCACTGCATGGCATTCTGCAGGATTATTCTCTATGTGATAAATTTCAGCTGCAGCAATTTCAGCTTCAAACTCCTGAGGACTTGACAAAGCTTCGATGAGTGCTTCCCGAAGATCTTTTGATAGATTCAAAGCATCCAAAATTGATAATTTGGCTGGTACTTGGGCCAAGTGTTTCAATATATCATACTTTTGATCTAGAGGCCTGCGTTTCCCAATAGGAATATGCGGTTTAGCAGGTACCTTGGAAACAGATGCTTTGGAAGCTGATGCATCTTGTATTGAAGTTGGCAACATCATTGGTTTTGGAAATTTAGACTGATTAGATCCATTTACTTGATGAGATAAAGAAGATGGAACCTTTAATCGGTCTTCCAAAATAACTGTGCCGAAGCTGAGTTGGCCATTGGCAGAAGAACTTGCTTGTTCATTTTGAGCTCGCTGAAGGGCTCTACCACGAGTTTCTGCTGCATATACAGTGCTAGCAGGGGTAGAATTAGAGTAGTGGCTTCGGAAAGATCCACGTCTTCCCCTATATCCTGAACCTCTAGAACTTCCTCGGGTTCCTTTATTTGATATAGGGAATTCAGGCTCATCAAGACTGGAATATGAATCTGTTAATTGAATCATATTAACAGAACCAAAGATTAACTCTTCGTCTGATAAAGACTCTGCCTGGTTAGCCTGTTTAGGCTGTGCCGTTTGGTGGGATGGTGCCCGTTGCTTTGAAGTAGATGGCATGAAATCTGCCAGAGTCAAAGACAATTTTGGCTTTGATACATACTCATCTTCTCCTGATTCCTCTTTCTTTTTTGAATTGCGCTGCCCTTTTGAGGATTTGTCCTTTGATGGAGGCTTTACTGCAGCTTTTGTAGGAGACACAATTGGCTTCTTCAATTGTGTTCGCAAAATGGAATGGGTCCGATTGATTGTCTTTCTGACCATCCAATCATCATATTTTTTTCGCAGTTTTGCTTTTGACTTCCTGCCACTCGCCTCCTTCCTCTGGATCTGTAGCGGTAATACACGCTACATGAGCTGAAGAACCCTTCAATTTGACTTGTCCCAAGTCGACCATCTTTTTTAGGAGGTCTTTAAAGACAAAACACTCCTGGATGGGATGTCCCAACATTTGATGAAAGGGACAATAATTGGGACAGTCTTCATCTCCTTCCTTGTTTGGTCTCTTCGGCACTGGTAATTGAACCAAATTATTTTCCAGAGCTGAAATGAAGTAACCAGGAACTTGCTCACTTCGGAAAGAGTATGTTTTACTCTTCATATCCTCAAATTGTTTTCGTCGTTGATCTTTTTGATCATTTGGACGAAACAGCCTTTGTTGTTGGCGTTCAGGAGGTGGAGCCCTTCGAGAAGATGAAGGTTTTGAAGTAGAAATAGGTACAGGTGCCTGTTTAAGCATAACTGTAGCAGTTTCTGCTTTACCCATTCTTCTTCCTGGAGCTGATGGAATTACACGAGATTTAACCTTAGCCTGCATAAGGGAATCTTCAATCTGTTGAGCGATTGAAGTAAGGTCTCGAAACCCTCCTGTGTATTTCACAGGGATCAATGGCGTGCGTAATTCGTCACGCAAATTTGCCACACAGATTGGCAACAATTCCTCCTGAGGGAGTGATAAACTCAAGGAATACGTTAATCCCTTCCAACGAGCAATGAAATCAGAGACTCTTTCATTCTCTCTTTGCTTACAGTTTGTAAGATCGAAAACTGTCGTTTTTGGCAAAGTTGAGCTAAACTGAAGGAGGAATTTTTGACGAAGATCCTCCCATCCGATGACTGACCGGGATTGCAAGCTTGTATACCAGACAAAATCTGGTCCTTGCAAGGTTCGCACGAAGCATCTGAGTTTCACTGCTTCTTGTTGCTCTGGAGTTCCCATCATAGGATCACAACAAGACACGTAATGCGTCAAATGTTGTTCAGGGTCGCCTGATCCATTGAAAGTAGGAAAAATAGGGTTTCCAAAACTGGATGGAGGAGAAATTGAATCTACCCATTCAGGGTAAACTTTCTTTTCAGGTTGAACTTGCGCCTGTTTCCCTTCCATAGTTTCTAACCGAGCTGTTAATGACTCAATAGTAGTTATTAACTTTTGAGAAATGTCAGGTTGAACTTGGTTTTGGGTAGGTGCAATGAATGGAGCTTGGACAGCCGTGGAGGTTGGTGCTGCAACTGATGGTAGTGCTGCCAACCGTTGTTGCGTTTGACCCGTAGGATTAGACCTCTGTGGGTGTACTGATAAAGGAGGATATTCCTGATCCATCTCAGTAGTTACAACAAATTCCTTCGGCTGTCGGACTTCAGCATTCTTAAGAATAAGACTACTCTGAAGTAGTTCTGCATTCAACCTTTTTAATTCTTTCATTTCTTCCTCCTGTTGTGCAAACCTTTGCTCTAATGAGAGCGATTGACCTCCTTCAGAGGAAGGGTGAGAAGTAACCTGATTCTTTCCTTTCCCCTTATTGGATCCTTTTCGGAGAGGGGGAAGAGGGTTACTTGAAGGAATACCCAGATTTTGGGTAAGCCTTTGATTACGTGTGCGCACACCTTCTTCATTTAGGTCTGTGTGCGCAACTTCTTGAGCAGGAACCTCTTCGTCTGATCCCTCTGATTGAGCCTCATCTGGTGAATCAGCAGCAACGGCAGTGATGACATTAATGGATGCATATTGCATGGAATCCTTTCTATCAGCATTTCTGTGATATTGTCTCCTTCTATGTCCATGATAAGACATGGCATTCCGTTGACTTGATCCCTTAGGAATTTCTTGGAGAACCGTCACTTGGAGAGAATCTCCTGACATCTTGGCTCTTCGTTCCTCTTGAGGCTTATTCCCTAATCGAGAGAATACTGACTTTCTCTGAGGGAGGGATTGAAGATTTGAAAAAGTCCCCAGTCCGGTGGACTGGGGGTGTTCCTGTTGCTTCTGCTCAACTCCTCGAATCCCATTCGTTGATTCTGAGGGTTGGGTTAGAGAAGTCCCCAGTCCGGCAAGCTGGGGTGTCTCTTGACATGTTATGTCTGAGATCTTTTTAAAATCTCTCTTGATCTTGCGAATCTTAGTTCGGAAATTAGCTGGATGCATTAACCTGTATCCACTTTTATCACCTGGTTCAACAAACCGTTGGATGATTTCCAAAACTTCTGTCATTTGATGACGTGTTTGCTCCAGACGAGAGGCTTGTGCAATATTCTCGCCTGCTTGATGTAGGAGAAATTCAACAACCTGTTCTCTATATACTTGACTTTGAGAGGAACTAGTTGAAGCTTGATCTCGAGCAAGCTTTTGATTATGAACAAAGCCCATTGACTGTGGCCGGCCATGGGAAATAACATTGCATGAGACCATTTTCGGCGGGCTCTGCTGACCGGAAAGCACTGTGAAATGTAGTGCTCCGTGAACACCCCATCCTCTGATATGAACATTAGATGGAGCATTGGAAATTAACTGACGCAATCTTCTTAATGCGCCAAGGCATGAACGTTGAAGGGTTCTCTGTTGCTTTTCAGCCTTCGGATACCGAGAGACTGATAGAGATGCCAAATCAATCTGGCGTTGTAACCCTTCTATTATCTTAAGATGATTTTCATATTCATCGTAAGATAATACCTTCTTCTTTAATTGACAAAGAGTTTTCCATATGTTGAGACGAATATCATGGATTCCATCATCCGTCAACATTTTTGGAATGTCGTACTGGGAGTCAGCCAAAGGCCAAAACATGACTGGTACTTCACCTTTTGCCAGTTTTTTCCTCATGTTCAGCATTTCCTCTTTATCATTAAATGAAGATTCTTCTACCTGTTTGGACCAGAGTTGGTGTTTCCTTGTTGCTTCATCGGATTCAACAAGATTGGTAGAGGAATCACTATTTATGCTGGAAGATGAATGACCCAGGGAAGGTTCGGAGAATAACCTGAACCCCAAGCTATCTTCTGATGGAGAAAGAGTTTCACCTACCGATAGTAAAACTTCAGACATGACTGGTTTTACGTTTGCAAGTGCCTCGAGATAGGAGGGCTTTCTCGTCACTACATTTCCTTCTGAAGAATTTTCGAGACAATGTGAATCACTACTGCGGAGAGGACTTTCGCAGTGAAGTTCATCACCATGAGGAGGAACTTCATGATGGGTTACAGCAAAAGATGAGATCTCTTGCTCCTTGGTCTTCTGACCACATAGAGGGTTCCTGTGGCTCTCATCTGAAGAAAAAACTTCAATATTGACCGAATTTTCATGAAGCAAGTCTTCATGAGGAAGTGTCTGTTGAAGACCTTCGGGATTAATGTTCCTGTTATTGGGAACTGAGGGAGTAGAATCTTGAATTCCGATAGATAAATGTCTGAGGGCTTCAAGAACTCCAGCATCGAGCAAGGCCTTGTTGCAGATTGGCCTTTGATCTCCTGACTGTGCTGGGCGAATCTTTTTCTTAGATGCCTTCTTACTCGCTTTAGAAACCACTTGATGACGAAAGTGATTGCTCTGAGCAGGTGTATGTGCCTGATCAGGAAAGATGGTCAGGTTAGGCTGACGATCATCGCTCAAATCAGGTGTATGTGCCTGACTTGGTTGTCCATATGATATGGGGGAGTAGGCCCCACAACCCTCTTGGACTGGAACAGATGTGTGTGTCTGTTCCGGAGTGAATTGTTGATGTGTCACTCCACTGCTAGGGATAGATTTATGTGTCTGTCCCTGAGATGATGCTGAAGCTGTTATGATATCCTGGAAAGCATCCAGAATATGAGCAGGAATTTGCTTCTGCTCTTTCACCATTGACAAAATATGTTTGGTGACTTCAGCCGCCGGAACAGGGATATACGTCCATTCCGGGCTTGGAGTAGGTGTATGTGCCTGCTCCTGTCCTCCTTTTCCTGTCAGTGAATCCTGACAGTACTCAAGTGTGGAGGCAGAGAGTTTAGTCTGCCTCCTGTTTGTCGTCGGGGCTTTCCGACTGACTTCTCCATGCGCTACCAAGCGAGACTGTTGGTAGGCTTGATTAGTATTAGCAGGTGTATGTGCCTGATGATTACACTTCGCCAAACATGGTTGACGAGATCCATCATATGTAGTCAGACGAGCCTGCTGACTAACTGCTGATGTATAAGCAGGTGTATGTTCCTGCCTATAGTACTCCGCCGGAATTGCCTGGCGGGATCGGCTTGATGCTGCCAGACGAGTCTGCTGGACAGCGGGATTAAAACGGGCAGGTGTGTATGCCTTCTCGTTGTTTGCCACCAAGTTAGGTTGGTGGACTTCTCCGGAGATGGCAGGGATGACAACCTGCCTATTGTTAACCGGATTCCGTCTCTGGCGATTCATCTTGCCTGCTCGGGTTCGAGGAACCTGAGCTGAACGCCTGGAGTCGGTACCCTCATCATGTTGAGGGCGCACTACCGCACGAGTCTGGCGGCAATTGTTGATGGGATCCTTTGAGAAGGACTCCTGTCTTTTTGAATTAAGGTCCTGCGGGACCTGCTCATTCACTTCCTCGGAGTAAGGGAGTGAATGGAAATTGCGTTCCGGGGATAACGACCCGAAACGGTTGGAGACGGTAGTCAGCACCATCTGCTTCTTGATTGCTGGTCGCCGTTGTCCGGACGACCAGGTAGAATTGTTAACTTGGAGGGCTTGACGAGCGGCCTCCAGAGTTGGGATAGTACCGTTGCGACGGTACTCCTTAACCAGTGCATTAGAAACACAGCGTTGAAGACGCTGAGTTAGTGATGTCATCCTCAGAGCGGATGACGTTCCAGCAGGAGTAGCAGCATTGGTTTTCACAGCAGCAGACCTCACAGTAGAGGTGTTCCCAGCAGCAGTATTCACAGGGGTGAATTTAAGGAAAGCCATTTTTGTAGAAGATCTTGAAAAAAGAGTGTCTGTTCCATGTAACAGACATAATCAAGATGAATCCGGCTACTGCATCTTTTGGATGATCATATGTCAATGATTGCCTTGTTGGCCCAAAGGGCCTAACAGATAAGAAGAACATCACTTTAACTTGGTTAAGGATTCACGTCGGGTTCACCATTTTTGTTTCGCGCGGAATCCGGGGATGACCTCCTGGACGGGAGATTCAAACGTTCCGATCGGTTTCTAACGGGTTTGTTCGTAGAACTGGAAACATCCAATGATTCCACATCCGTTTGGACCTACTTTCCAAAGGCAGGCACTCATTAGCTTGTGGGATAATGAGGCTTAGGAATTTGCATTGGTCGATAGGATGGGAGGTCGGACTCATCACACCTTTTTGAGGGGAATTATTGTCTACTCCGGGACTCTCTTTATAGATTTAAGTTAAGTTCGTGAATCCTTATTACATTACCAAGTATAAAATGAGCTTTCCTTTAGTTTTAACAATCAATGATTAAATATGCAAGAAATTTAGAGAATCTTTTATATGTATTCGAGGTTCTTCATCAATATAGAATCATCTATATTTGTTTAGAGATTCTTGGTCAATGGTATCCTTCAAAACATTTATATAAAAGTCTCTTGGTCATTTTGATGACCAGGCTGGTTTTAAAGCCACTCAGTGGGGCACTTGAAGTTTATCGTCATTCAGAAGGACAGAGATTATTTCAATGTTGGGATCGAACCCATAAATGGGCTACCTACGTATCCTTTGTTTTGAAAAAGGAATCAGAACCCACGTAGTTCGAGGAATGGGATATGATGTTTTATGATTGATGGCTCAAAGATGAATGTCATAATTACTTTTACACTCTAAGCTCATGTGAGTCATGCTCGGTGTGAGAAACAAGAGGTATTGGTAAAATTTAGACAATTGTGCCATAAAAGATGCAATCATAAGAATTTGTTTTGGGGCTTATGTATAGATGACTGCCCAGATAGACGAAGGTTTAGGATTTACTTTTAGGGAGAAAATCCAAGAACAGGGTCCACAAAGTTATATGTGCTTCATGGAGATTTGAATACTCTAATCTTGGGGCTTACTCCTAAGGAGGATGCCCAAGTTATGAGGGGACTTATGATTGGGTTTTATTCCTGAAAAGGAAACCCAAATCAAAGGTAATTTATGACTGGTTAAGAGAAATTTTAAGAGACTTGGGGCTTACTCCTAAGAAGGATGCCCAAGATTTTATGACTAGGACTTATTCCTGAGAAGGAAGCCTGGGTTAGGGGACTTGGGGCTTACTCCTGAAAAGGAAGCCCAAGGTTATGACTGAGTCTTATTCCTGAAAAGGTGACCCAGGTTAGGGATTAAGGTTTGGGGCTTACTCCTGAGGAGGATGCCCAAGTTTAAAGGACTTGATTGGGGCTTATTCTTAAGAAAGATGCCCAGATCAAAGGTTTTTATAACTGGGGATTTATTCCTGAAAAGGAGACCCAGGTTAGGATTCTCTCATCTTAAAGGATGAGGTTGAAATGAATGAACTCTCAATCTTTGGTGATATAAAGATGTTTAAATCACTAGGTTTTGAGAGATATTTCACAGAATTCCTTTCAGATAAGGATGTCAAATCAAGAAATCATGCCATAAATGGCTTTGAAGAGTATCTTGAAGACTGAATCTTGAATAGGAAGGGTGAAATGGCTTAAGAGGGGTAAAAATGGGCAAGATGGGCACCCAAAAAGCTAGGGGCGCGCAAGTCTTGAAAGGCGCGCAAGTCCTGCGGCGGCGCGCAAGTATTGGTCGCGCAAGTATACTTGCGCGACATGAGGGGTACTTGCGCGATTTTCAACCAGTATTGAAATGCTTGAGCGACTCTTTATTAAACCCTTTACCATCCTCTTGAGGTTCTTCCAGAAGAGGGACGCGCAAGTTATATTGAAGGAATTAAGTAGGCGCGCAAGTGTTTGATAAGTTTCAACACTTAGGCCTTCCTTTTTCTCTTTAGATCTTCCGTTCTAGGTAAGAAATTACCTTAGAAGTGTTCCGGAAGCTTTGAGAAGAGACTTGGGCGTCGGGAGCTTCAATCTGAGTTTCTGGAAAAAGATCCTCTTGAATGGGGGGCCCACAGGGTCTATTTATAGGCAAAAGAAGACCCCGGGCGGTTACTGGGCGGTTACCATTTATGTCGCGCAAGTCCCTTGCACGAACATGAGGAGTCGCGCAAGTATTGAGGCGGCGCGCAAGTGTACTTGCGCGACCAAGAGGGAACTTGCGCGATATATGGGCAATGTTCTCCTTTTTTATTCCTTTGTCGATTTTTGATGTTTCTTCAAAGGTTTAATCACTTTGAGCTCAGATATTCCCTTTTCCGATCTTTAGATTCTGTGACGAAAGGAGCGTCAACATGTGTGTGTTTTTGTTATATACTAAGTATTCTGCAAAAGTAATTTAATGTCTATGTACGTTAAGCTTTGGGTCTCTACAGTTGGTATCAGAGGAAAGGTTTAGTCAACCTTTGGAAACTAGGATGCGAAAACATTAGTGAGATCCCTAGAGATATTTCTAAGGTATGTCTAGGGATGTCCCTAAGGATAAGTATACGTATAGGATACATTCCTAGAACTACGGTAACGATCATAGAATTTAACCTAAGATGTTAGATATTGAGGATAATCCCCCTTTATTATATTGTTTTCCCTAGCATGATTTTTGCCTCTCACATTATTCTTTTTGGGTTTTAGATGATGGCTGGAACCCGAAGGAACCGTGTTGATCAATGTAATGGACAATGCAATGATTTTCCTCCTGAACAAACAAATGTTATGGGAGATGGAGTGAAAAATATTATTGCTATACTTACACAAGCTATGAATCATTCTGGACTTCCAAATGAGCAGAGAAGGGAACAACATTCTATTGAGTCCTTCATGAGGCAACGTCCACCTTCTTTTAGTGGGTCTTCTGATCCACTTGTTGCTGAACAATGGATCAGTACCACTGAAAAGATATTTTCAGTTCTTCAATGTTCTGAACATGATAAAGTCATCTTAGCAGTATATCATTTGGAAGGTGAAGCTGATCAATGGTGGAATCTTATCAAGAATACGAGGCAAAGAGATGAAATTGAGTCCATGGAATGGGATGAGTTCAAGAACTTATTTTTCAATAAGTACTTCCCTCGTATTCTTTGAACAAATATGGATAAGGAGTTTCTTGAACTAAAGCAAAATGATGATGAATCTATTGGTATATACGAAGCGAATTTTATAGGGCTTTGAAGGTATGCATCTGGCTTTATCATCCAACCTGAAAGTAAAGTTGATCGATTCTTCAGTGGCTTAAAACCAAGTCTTCGAAGGGAATTAGCTATAAGAGACTTCAGTAGCTATGAAGAAATTGTGCGTTGTGCTATCAAGGTAGAAATAGAAGTTGGTGTTACTTATCCATCTCATAGTTTTGACAAGAAACGAAAGATGGAGTTCAAGGAGAAATCTCAGAATAATGGTGAAAAGAAGATGAATGTTTCCTTATGCTCAAAGTGTGGAAAGAAGCATGGTGGATATTGTCTTAAAGGGACAAGTAAATGTTTCAAATGTGGAAAGGAAGGTCATCGGGCATTTGAATGCCGCAATGATGGGAAGAAGATGCCTAATGATGCAAACAAAGGAAGGGATACACAGAATGAACCTACTACACTTCAATGCTTCAAGTGCAAGGAAATGGGGCATTATGCTAATAAATGCCCTAATCCAAGGGTTGGTGATGATCGACATGAGCAACCACTTAAGGAAAATGACAAAGGGAAGTCACATGCGATCACCATTGGCGATGTTGAATATGAAAACGATGTGGTGAAATGATTAAGTGTTTATGTAATGGGATTCCAAAATAATGTTGTATATAGTATCATGGAATATTGGAATATTTATGTATGGGTCTATTATGGTATTCAATAATTTTATGGTATCGGTAACCATGGAAAGTGATTGAGATATTTTTGGAAATAAGATGATATGTGCATAATGAAGGGAAAACGAGAAAATGAAATGTTTAACAGTATTCATGAGCTCCTGATTGATATAAGGACTAAGTGATATCATGGTTTGATTATAAAGAATTTTGAGGATTTTGGTTTGTGGAAAGTGTTAACTTTTAACTGCATTCATGTTTTCACTAAGGTTTAATGGGTATTAATTCTTCAAGAGAATACATGATTAAGGTATTCACATGTTTTTAATTTGACCAACAAGATATATCTTATGATATATGGGGATAAATTATGGCATTCACGTGATTGTTATGTGACATTTCAAGTAATCATTTTCTTTATACTATGAGCTTGGACCGAAGTATTTTAGATAAGCCTAAAGATTGGAATGGATTATGTTGGACATAAGTTAGTATTTTTTGATATTATTGATGGGATGTTATAGTAATATAGTTTTAGAAAAAGGACAACCTGCAGGACGGGCGACAGCCCATCGTGTCGGACAAGGCTGTGGGAATCGAACCCACAACCGAAGTGCGACTGGCCTTTATCGCCTACCACTGGCCTACAGGAAGTCCCTGTTTAGTAGAAACTAGTTTTATTATATTAATCAGTATGATATATGAAGTATAAGTTCATTTTAGGAACTATATATGATTAATCTCACTATAGATGGACTTATGTATTTTTTGATAACTTTTCTAACCTTTTGTTTGAGACAGATGGAATGACCCGTCATTATATCACATGATCTGCTAACACATCACGAATGACAAATTCAACTTCATTTCATTAAGAGATGAAGTGGAAATTGTCCAAAGAACGACAAACGGTGAGACTATACCAAAATCACGAAAGTATTTCTTCTAATTCAAATTTCATCAACTTTAGGGAAATGATCTTGAAAACCAAAAATGTTGTCCTAGTGCTCTTATATCTGATGAATCAAATGGTACCTTAGATCGTCACAAATTTATGGCTTTGTGATTGCTGGATTTTCCAAATCCATGTTCTCTACCACTCTCCATGAGAACATGATGGTCAGATTTCTCTTCCATATCCATATTTTCACCTATGTGGAAACCCAGTGATTAGTTTATTTGGGTAACCATTACGTTTCATACTTTTATTTTTAAATATTGGTTTTGGTATTCCTTTTTACGATGTGGGTTTCTATTAAAGAAACTTTCGAATAGTAAACCATTTATAACCCCCGACGAATTTCGAGGGCGAAATTCATTTTAAGGGGGGTAGAATGTAACACCCCGAGATTTTATGAAAAATATTCTTTTTAATTTCATTAATGTCTTGTGTTGTACGCTACAACAAAAGGATCTTGAACAACACGCCTCCTTGACTTTACTTTCATTACACGCAATCGCGGCCTTCCTCGATAGCGTGTGTAGTACGCAATACCGAGTTTCACTAAACAACGATATGCTATTAAAATATTATTAAAACTAGTCGTTATGAATAGTAATAACCACTTTTTGAAATTTTGAAATTTTTATTTTTCAAAATGGACTTCATTTCTGGATTCGGAATATCGAAATTAGCTTAGGGTGAAATTTTTATACTTTTCAGATAACTTTCATTTTCTGATGAATAGTGAAAATTACTAAATTTTAATTAAAAACAACCTTTTTAATAGAAATAATTAACAGTGATAAATTATTAATTTGATTGGTTTTAAAATATATTTAGAATATATTTTTACAATTTAATACAATGTTGGTCATTGGATGTAATTTCACATTTAAACCAGACATAAACAAGTGTCAATCTTTTGATAGTTATTATCTCTTAAGAACACGCTATTTGTTTTGACGACGAGAATTAATTTTTAAATTAATTAATGCAACTGATATTTTTTGAATTTGATAAAATAGAAATAATTTTTGAGTTCATAATATCAAATATAGCTTAGGTCTAATTTTTTGTATTTTTCTGGAAACTTTCATTTTTTGATGAATAGTGAAACCACTAAGTGGTGGTTAAAAAACTGAATTTTTTCATAAAACTTAATTTTACCGCTTCTGTGAGTGGAATTTCAAAAATCCGAGAGACACGGTTGATGTCAGTAAGTAAAATGTGGTTCAATGAGATGAAAATAATTTTTGGTGAATAGTAACTTTTTACTTTTATTTACCACGGTTAAAAGTAAATAGGGTAATTAAGGGTAAAAATGATATTATTATTACCCTAAAACATGTCCTGATTCTATTGGATAAGTGTAATTCGACCAAAAACAACCTTAGGAATAAAATATAACCATTTAGGCCCACTTGGATTAGATTAGGACATTTATTATTAATTTATTTAAAGAAGGGTTAAAATAGTTAAAATCAAAGTTTAATAAGTATATCATTTTTAATACAGGGTTATACATAAGATAAATTCGACTATAAATATTAATTAGAAATCTAAAATTATTTCCTACATAATGATATTTTATTTTTAATTTTTAGACTTTAAATAAGTTAATTTATTTATGACACAAAGATGATGCAGTAATTATCTTATTAATGAAATATTGACATAATTGATGTTATAAATACCCAAATAAATTTAATTTGAGACTTTTTATAAATTCCACTAATTTTATAGGTTAATATAACATGTTATTATTGATTTAATTAACTTTTTTTGAACTAATCATTCTGTTATGATTTTCAAAAAAATTAATTACTAAATAGTGTCAAAATTGACATAAAATAGTTTTTAAAACAAATATTATATTATTAATTGTTATTTTATTTCTAAAAAACTAATGTTCGGCAAAATGACTTAGATAAGGTTATATATATTAATAATAAACAACTTGGGGTTCGTTTGTCTTGTTATAGTAAGTTTATTAACCTTATAGTGTAAGAACACAAAAAGACACGGTAAAAGTAAAATTATCTAACTTAAAGTTAAATATAAATGATAAGGTTAAAATAGGAACCTAAACTTGTCTAAATTCTATTGTATGAGAGGATTTCGACCCATCCCCACCTTAGCTTCAAAATAAATTAATTTGGAGCTATTTAAAACCGAATTTGGCTTTATAATAAAATAATATTTTTTGTTATTCCAAAGGTGCCCCTCTCCTCCCTTATAAAAGGGCTCCTCCTCCCTCTCTTCCTCACACCACATTGAGCCTTCAATCTCGGCCAAAACCTGCCAAATTCTCTTCTCCACTTCCTTAGAAACATCTTAGAGGTCCTGGGATTCTTCAAAGACCAATTTTAGTGCCCTAAGAGGAGGACTCAAAGAAGCGCTTCAAAGAAGAGGTAATGTCCATTACCGATTCTTTCAACTTTATTTCTTCTTCCACTTATTCTTCTTTAGTTGTTTCATTATGAAGTAATAATATCAGTATCACTCATATACTGATATGTTATTATAAGTATTAAACAACCCTATTTCACCATCTATCCATCCTACGGAAAACGAAATCACCGCGCATGCGTACGTACGGAATACCGTCTCCACGCCGTGGTGTAATCTATTTTTCACCACCACCTTACTTGGATGGGTATAATGGTGTAAATAATGACTATATATGACTATTATAAAGTGATATTGATTCTGAAATAGTATACACACACTCCAATACAATTCCACGATCATTGGAATGATATCATCACTCGTGTGTACGTACGGAATACCGTCTCCACGATGTGATGCGACTCGTTCTACATGATCTTCATTGCATAATGATTATATAAATGAATTGATTGAATGAATATGATATATATTACACTAATACCATTATTTAAATGAGGTATCTATAACCTAAAGAGAATAATAATAATTTATTCGACAAAACACGCATAAGAACAAAAAGTAATAAACACCCGAATAACAAGTAGTAATGAAATATTACTAATAAGAAGCTAAGAATATGACCATATATGATATCATAATAATTAGTATGATTCTGGAATAAGTCAATTACATTATTTAAATCATTATACAGGAGGTTCGGACACTTACGAAGCAAATCGGACCTAAGGTAAGGGAAATGTCACAATCTCATTTGTATCCGATATTGTTTATACTTTGGCATTTAATGGGGTGTATTTTATCATCCACATCAATGTTTCCTCAATATGTAATATTATTTCCATCCACCTACAATTTTTTAAATCCAATTTTACCTTTCAATGAGTTTTTAGTAAAGGATATGAAAGGAATCTTTTGTCGTTTTTCGTACGAGGTAATTTTTGACTTTTCCGACAAAAGGATGAGAAGAATGTTTTTTAACTTATACAGCATGAATGGATTTTTAAAACATTATTTAAAAGAATATTTCTTTACAAGTTTTAAAGTCTATTTTTAATCAACTTCTTTTAGTTTAGAATTATATGACATGTTAATAAAGGAAAAGTGTTTTTGAAGTAGAAAGGATATTTTCCTCAAGAATAGAGTTTAAGTGTTTTATCAAAATTATTTTCCATCTAAGATAATATAGGGTTCTGTATCTATCCCTATTTTTACATTGATTTGATTATGTTATGATGGAATTATTTTTATGATGTCCTTTTATCTTATATGGATTATGATGGCATGATGTTTAAGATTCCCATTTTTATTACATGGGTTATTCAATGATGTATGATTTTTGATTTTGTGGCACACATAAGAATGGTATCATTATGAGATGGGTGGGACCTATATCTCCCTCCAATGCATTGGGTAATGATTTTATATCTCATGAGATAGACATGGATGGAATGGTAGGTTATACCGGTTCAGTGAAACAGGACTGAAACGAGGAGTGAACTCGGTTCAGAAAGGGACTTTGTCCACTAAGATAGTCTTGGCAATGAGTATTGACTAATAAGAAATGATTCTATATGATTATGTGTGTATGCCACAAAGTTTCATGTTTTAAGTTATGATTATTGGGATTACATTTCACTACTATGATTTATCCCATGTTATGAAATTATGATCTCTTTTGCAGGTTAAGATTTCCAAAAGATATGTTCTTATGAATATGACGTGATTGATATTTCTTTTTTTTACCCTTACTAAGCATTTGAGATCACCATTTTATGTTTTATTTTCCCCAGGACATAAAGAAAGGATTTAGGTTTAAAAAAAGAAGATCTTTATGGGAGATGTTGAAGATCTTTCACCACGATTAGAAGATTATATTCCGAGTTTCCAAAGACACTAAACTATTACGGTCCTTGTGTGTGTGTTTTTGTTATGTACTAAGTATTCCAAAAAAGTAATGTAATGTCTATGTACGTTAAGCTTCGGGTCTCTACAAACTAGGACATAGTTCCAATCAATTTTGAGAACCCAAAATTCCAAAAAACCACCATAAGGCCTCCAAAACTCCGTTTTTGTGTTCGGACCCCTATCAAGTTTTTCTTAAAACGGTCATAACTCTAGATGCTTGTGTATGTTTGGCCTCAAGAACCTATTATATCATAGTTCATTTCATGATCCTCAGTTTGACTATTCAAGGAGCTGAAATGGACACCTAGAGCAGAAGTTATGCCCGTTTCAGTGACTCAATGGTTTGTTAGGCTTTTCAAGCCCCCATTTCTAGCACTTTTGTCTTGTCTACTATTTTATCAAACAACTGTAACTTATGATCTACCTGTCAGTTCAGTCTCTTTTGAGTCAATAAGGTTTTCCTTATGACTTTTCCATTCCTTCTTGTTTTGAAAATCACAAACACCTTATCTTTAAGAAAATTTCTTTTATAAGGAAAATTGCTTTCTTAAGGAAAATTGCTTTTATAAGAAAAATCGATTTTATAAGAAAAATTATCCTTATCTTATTTTCATCCATATTTTTCTTAAGTATGAGATTCGTATTCATTTTTATTTTCTCATAATCGTTGTAACTTTGATATGAAGCATTCTGTTTTAGGATTCGGATTCTGGATAAGAACTATAAGGAAGTTTCATTCCGAATTTCGGATATGAACTCTGACTAAGTTCTATTCCAGATTCAGGATACGAATTCTTATGAAGTTCGATAATTAATTCTAATTACAAATTTTGAAGAATAATTCCCATTACGAATTCTGATGACGAATTCCCATTCCGAATTCTCATTCCGAATTCACCTATTAAACAGAATCTGATTATCTTTGTTTTATACACTCTGAATTAATTCAGACTCCGAAAAATATTTTGGTTAAACTCCGAACTTTTATTCTGCTTACACTTCTATAATTTGTTTACTCTTTATTATTTTCATTACACTCTGAATCTTCACTCTGAAGTTTTCATTCTGAACCTTTGAGTTAGAATTAAAACGATGTCGTACATTTTGTTACATTTGTTTTGTTATAAAACGATGTCGTCTATTTTATTATAAACTAATCGTTGTCTAAGTGACACGTGTACATGTCCCTTCGATCTTTAAGGAAAATATGACCGTTGGAGAAGGAGCCGACCTTACCTATAAATAGGAGCTCATTTGAAAGAGCTCGATACTGATGACAGATGAACAACTTGGTTTTGTGCCTACATGCTGTTGAAGTGATTTCTAGAGAGAGAGGATATTATTAACTCTCAAAGCTTCGTGCGACTCCGAATGTTGGTGATTACATTCGAGGGCTTCCGGGGATAGGAAGACAGAGGTGCCGACTACCTTGAAGTTCGAGGGCTTCCTTGCTGAGGAAGACAAAGGTTGCCAACTACCTTGAAGTTGAGGGCTTGTGGGGATAGCAAGACAGAGACTTCGATCTTCGTATCGAGGGCTTACCCTGGTGTGGGTAAGACAGACTTGCTTGAAAGTATAAATCAAGGGACCTTTATCCAAGGTTGTTGGATACCCTTCTCTTTGGGTTAAAAGACTTATATCTTGTTACTTGTAGTTTAACTACTTGTTTATATTCCGCTGCATTTTGTATTATAAGGAAAGTATAACTTTCTTATACTTCTTTATTTGTACTCGGTTTCATTTAGATTCTATACGCTTTAAGGTAGAATCTCATATTATAATCTTTTGTTAAGTTTCATTTTCTGGAACCATATTTTCAGAACCTACTTTCGGAATCTTTTTCCAAGATTGCATTTGGTGTTAGAGGTGTTGTGAATTTGCTTAGTTTAACTTTGTTAAACTTAGCCCTTTTCTTCTCTTAAGGAAAACTTAGTTATTCATAACTAACTTTAAAAGTTCCAAAGGAATTTTAAAATATACAATTCACCCCCCCTCTTGTATATTGAGCATCTACATCACTATTTCGATCCTACAATTGGTATCAGAGCGGGTCTCTGAAATACTTGTACTCACATACAAGTTTTTCTTGCTCATTTTATCATTCCGAACTATCTCATTACGAATTTTCCCATTCCGAACTTGTCTATTCCGAACTTTGTTATTACGAATCTTTTTCTACTAACAAGTTTGTGTGCCAAAGGTTATTTCTAGTATGGCAGGAGTCAATGTTGGATCAATTGATAATCTGAATCCTACAAGACCACCAATTTTTGATGGTAATGACTATGAGTACTGGAGAGATCGAATGAAGACTTTTGTTATTAACACTGGAGTAGAAAACTTTGTTATGCTTACTGGTGATTATAAAATTCCTGACAAGGAAGTCAGAACTTTCACTAACCAGGAAAAGCAAGAATATCAACTCAACTATAAGGTACGCAATACTTTACTATGTTCAATGACCAGAAATATATATAGCCAAATTTCTTCTTGTGAAGCAGCTAACTGTATATGGAAGAAGTTATAGGTTACACACTTTGGAACTTCTAAAGTGATTGAGACTAGAAGAGCTATGCTTAGAGCTGAATATCATGGCTTCAATTTTCCTTATGGTGAACCTATCTGTAAAGTTCAACAAAGATTTATGACTATAGTCAACAGTCTACAATCTATGGGAGAGAAAGGTTTAGATGATGAAGCTCTTGTGGACAAAATAATTGATATTATGACCAATGAGTGGGAATCCAAGAGAACAGCTATAGATGAGAACAGGAAGGTCACTCAAATTACTCTTAATGAATTATTTGGAACTCTTCTACAACATGAAACAAGAATGAAGAGAGATGCTGACAACATCAAGAAGGAGAATGGAAATGGTACTGTTGCTTTTATTACAACTTCAAATCAGATGAAAGCTAAGACTCCTGAGAGAGTAACTAGATCCAAGTCTAAGAAAGTTATTTTCCAATCCGAATCTAGTGAGAGTGAAGTCTCAGAAAATGAATTAGCCAATCTTGCTCGAAGGATGAACAAGATAGCTGGCCAGATAAATTTCCAATCTAAGTATAAGAAAAAGGAAAGGAAAGATAAGAAAGATGGAGAAGTTACTTGTTATGAATGCAAAAGAGCTGGACATATTAGACCAGATTTCCCTATGCTCAAAAAGAAAGAAATAAAAGAAAGGCATTCAGATAGGAACAAAAAGAAGTATTATAAAGCTAAAGCTAAGAAGGTTCTGGAAGCAAATGATACCTGGAGTTCCAGTGGTGGTGACTCTTTAGATGAATCTTCTGATTATGAATCTTCAGAACAGAAGAATCTTGGTCTTATAGCCAGATTACCTATTGATAATCATTGTTTTATGGATAAGGTACGAAATGATGAATCACTGACAAATGTTTCTTTAAATTCTAATGATAGTAAGTATTATAACTCTTTTGATGAAGAATCATATTCTGATGAGGAAAATACTTTACCTACTTATGAAGAAGTCTCTAGGTTTGCTGAACTTCTTGAGATTGAGAATTCAAAACTCAATAAGAAACTTGATAAGGCAAATTCTAGGAATTCTACTCTTACAAAAGAGATATCAGATCTTTCTAAAGATCTTAATAAGAAAAATGCTGATTTTGAAAGTATTTCAAAAAATATTGAGGAAGTAAGTTCTGAGAAGAACAAACTTTCTAAAGAATTAGAAAAAGTAATTTCTAATAAAAATGTTTTCGAGCCTAACTCTAGTTCAAAAACTAATGATTTTGAGGATAAAAACTTGGTTGTAAAACTCAAGTCCGAAATTTTTTCCTTAAAGAAGTGTTTATCAAACTTTATCCATGGTAAGGAAAATTTTGATAAGATGTATTCCCAAATACGACCTTTAAGAAATAAATCCGGATTTGGTTATACCCATGCAAAACCTATTTTCAGTAACAATTATTTTGTTCCTCAAAGCGCCCCATTTTGTACCAAGTGTCAATGTGGTGGTCACTGGGCAAAGAATTGTTCCTTAAACAAAACCCAATCTCTAGGATTTCACAAAGATTACTTTTCTAAGAAGTTGTGGGTTCCTAAAATTTTATTGTCTGGAAATCTCGGATCCAAACAAGTTTGGATTCCGAAAGTCTAATTTTCTTCTTGATTTCAGGAAAATAAAGAGAGTACCAGCAACAATACATGGTACATGGATAGTGGATGTTCCCGGCACATGACTGGTAACAAAATCTTTTTCGAAAAGATTATCAAAACGAAAGGAGGAAAGGTAACTTTCAGAGATAATGCTAAGGGAGAGATTGTTGGTATTGGTAATATTGTTCTTCTTGGTAAAACATTGATTTCAAATGTTCTTTCTGTTAAAGGTCTTAAGCACAACCTCATTAGCATAAGTCAGTTATGTGATGAAGGTTACCTTGTGAATTTTAGGAATGATAAGTGATTAGTTCACAATTCCAAGGAAGAATTTATTCTCTCAGCCAATAGGCAAGAGAATGTCTACACTTTGAACTTAGAAGATCTTAGAAGCCAAGATTTACCTTGCCTAAGTGCAATGGAAGATCATTCTTGGTTATGGCATAGAAGACTAGGTCACTGTAATCTTAGGAACCTATGTAAACTATCTAAGAAGAAACTAGTTAAGGATCTACCGGAGCTTAGATTTGATTCTTCTAAAGTTTTTGATCCTTGTCAATATGGTAAGAAACATAAATCTAGTTTTAAGTCAATCGGTGAAGTCTCAACAACTGATGCATTACAGTTAGTTCACATGGATCTTTTTGGTCCAACACAAACTGGAAGTATTGGAGGCAAATACTATGTGTTTGTTCTAGTTGATGATTACACTAGATTTACTTGGGTCTATTTTCTAGCAAAGAAATCTGAAGATTTTTCTTATTTCAAAAGTTTTAGAGCTCAAGTTAAAAATGAGAAAAACCTTCCATTGAAAACTATTCATAGTGATCATGGAGGAGATTTCAAAATTCTGATTTTGAAACTTTTTGTAGTAAGAAAGGTATTACTCACAATTTTTCAGCACCTAGAACTCCTCAACAGAATGGTGTAGTTGAAAAAAGAAATAGAATTCTTCAAGAGATAACTAGAACCATGTTGAGTGAATATTCTATTGCTAGACATTTCTGGGCTGAAGCTGTAAGTATTGCTTGTTATACTATAAATTGAGTTTTGATTAGACCTTTTCTTAATAAAACTCCTTATGAGTTATGGAATGGTAGAAAACCAAGACTTTCCTACTTCAAGGTTTTTGGTTGCAAAGTATTCATTTTGAATACTAAAGATAACCTACATAAATTCGCACCAAAATCTGATGAAGGAATTTTCTTAGGTTATTCCACAACATCTAAGGCTTATAGAGTTTTTAATAAAAACACTTGTACTGTTGAAGAAACAGTACATGTAAAATTTGATGAGTCAGATCCTTTTGTTTTTAAACCATCTCTTCCTACATCCTCAGATGTGTTTTCAAAAACTGATTATCAACCTTTGATAGAAGAACCTTCTGATAAGGAAATTATTCAAGAAGATACTTCTGAAACATTTACCCCAGAAGACTTTCTACCCTATATTGATGAACAGATTTTACAAAACCCAAATCAGGTGTTTCTTAAGAATCATCCCAGTGATAGTATCATTGGTGATGTAAATCAACCTGTAAGGACTAGAAGTTCCTTAAGAAATGAAGTAGAACATCTAGCATTTCTTTCCAAATTAGAACCTAAAAGAACTGATGAAGCTTTAGGTGGTGATGATTGGATTAAAGCCATGCAAGATGAACTAAATGAATTCGAAATGAATAAAGTCTGGACCTTGGTTGAAAGACCTAAGGAAACTTCTGTTATTGGAGTAAAATGGGTTTTCAGAAATAAATGTGATGAAAATGGATTCATAGTAAGAAATAAAGCTAGACTTGTTGCTAAAGGCTATAATCAGCAAGAAGGAATAGACTATGAAGAAACCTATGCTCTAGTATCTAGACTTGAATCTATCCGTATTCTACTTGCCTTTGCAGCATTCTTTAATTTCAAACTTTTCCAAATGGATGTGAAATGTTCTTTTCTTAATGGTTATGTTCAAGAGGAAGTCTTTGTTGAACAACCTCCTGGATTTGAAGATACAAAACATCTTGATCATGTTTTTAGACTTACCAAAGCTTTGTATGGTCTTAAACAAGCCCCACGAGCATGGTATGATAGACTTACTGGATTTTTTCTTCAAAATAACTATGTTAAGGGAAATGCAGATCCAACCCTTTTATTAAGAAAGATAAGAAAAATGTTTTGATTGTTCAAATTTATGTTGATGACATCATATTTGGTTCAACTCAGTAATCTTTGACTGACTCTTTCGCAAGTCTAATGAAATCTGAGTTTGAAATGAGTATGATGGGTGAGTTAACATTTTTCCTTGGTTTTCAAATTTCTCAAAAACCAGAAGGAACGTACATATCTCAACATAAGTATATTAAATATCTTCTGAAAAAGTATGGTTATGACAACACTAAGAGTATAAGTACTCCCATTGGTACCTCAAAATCTTTAGATCTTGATGAAGCTGGGAAACCAGTAGATCAAACATCTTTTAGAGGTATGATAGGAAGTTTACTCTACTTAATAGCTAGTCGACCAGACTTAATGTTTTCAGTATGCTTATGTGCAAGATATCAATCCAATCCTAAGGAATCTCACTTAAAGGCAGTAAAAAGAATTTTTCGCTACCTTAAGGGAACCATGGATCTAGGATTATTTTATACTTCTGGAAATGATTTTGTTTTAAAAAGCTTTTCTGATACTGACTTTGGTGGATGTAGAATGGATAGAAAAAGTATATCCGGAACTTGTCACTTATTAGGAGATTCATTAGTTTCTTGGTCCTTCAAGAAGCAACATTCTGTAGCACTTTCCACTGCTGAAGCTGAATATGTAGCAGCTGGAAGTTGTTGTGCTCAAGTGTTGTGGATGCAACACACACTCACAGACTATGGATTGAGTTTTACTAAAACTCAAATTTTGTGTGATAACACAAGTTCCATTGCCCTAAGTAAGAACCCTGCACATCACTCCCATGAAAAACACATAGATATTAGGCATCACTTTCTTAGGGATCACACACTAAAAGGAGATATTATTCTCCAGTTTATCGGAATGCAAGATCAACTTGCTGATATTTTCACAAAATCTTTGCCTTCTGATAGATTTGAATATATTAAACAGAAGTTAGGAATGATAACCATAAGGTAATCTTTCGTAATTAACTTTCTGTTAAAAAAGTCTCCTTATAGCAATAAACTCCTTTTCATAGGGGGAGTACATTTGTTTGTTAGTTTAACAAAGTTTTTTTTCAAAGTTTGTTTTCAAACTTTTCGGAAAGAAGATTTCCGGAATGGAATTTCCGGAACTACAATTTTCCAGATTGGACATTTTCATACAGAACACTTCTGGAATCGAAGTATTCATGTTGAAAATTTCCGGAATGAAAATTTTCGTACTGGTATTTTCATAACGAGATTTTCGTACCGAATCTTCCATAATAAGTTTTTTTTCGTTTTCAAAATTTTGTAATTTTTTTTCGTACTAAGTTTTTCTATACTAAGTTTGTTTTTCGTACTGAGTTTTCCATAATAAGTTTTCCGTAATGAGTTTTTCATACCAATATTAATTTCCGTAGTAAAGTTTTTGCGAAATATGTCTTCTCGTAATAAAGATCTTTTTCCGTAGTCATCTTTATATTACCCATTACGAATAATCCTCCTAATCTAATCTGAAAGGTATGATTACTTTACTCAAGTTTTCGTAGTCATATTTTACTTGCTGGAATTTTCTTGTATTATGATTTTGAATTATAGTTTTCTTAATTCCTTGTTTTAATAAAAACCTCAAAAAGATCGGATTCAAGTTTTCAACCGTCATATCTGATCTCAGTTTCTCCCAACCGTTAGATAAACTGTGGAAGGTGAACCGTCATCGCGTTGCCTATATAAAGGGGACCCAAATACTCGTCCCACATCGATCTCAAGCTCTCGCGTCCCGAATCTCTGCCTCTCTGATTTAAGGTCATTCTGAACTTCAGTTTTCTCCGTTCCGAACTTCCCAGAGGACTTCAGATCCGAATGTCTGCAGAGTTAGCGTCTCAAGAAATGTCATCCACTAAGCCTATTTCACAATGGTTAGTTTACAGAGAAAGGTTAGTCCATCCGGATTTTTTCAGCAACTACGATTCTCTCATTTCGAAGAACATTAAGTTGAATGGCGGGGAAGATATTGTTGTATCCAAACTGGGGAATCAGGATGATGTCTTTTCAGAGTTACTTGTTGAGTTATATGAATCAGTTTCCTTCTTTCAGGAAGATAATAGAGAAAAATTTTCTTTTAAGTCTTATGGTAAGACTTACAAACTTTCTTATACCAAGGCAGTAAGCTTGGTAGGGCTGTCATATGAAGGAGAATCCGAGTTTGTTTCTCATGTCTTGTCGGATTCTAAAGGTAGCTTCGACAAGGAAAAAGCTTTAGAGACTCTCGGACTGGCTGATGACAAGGCTCTGAAGATTGCAAGTTTATCCACAAATTTCTGGATTCTAGAGTTGTGGGTGCAAGGTCTTATCGTACCGAGGAAAGGTGATAAAGACAGCTTGAAGAAGAGTGAGATCTACATCTTAGATTTCCTGATAAATCTAAGGAAGTTTAACTTCATGAGGCACATTCTTATAACCATTGAGAATCTTAAGAAAGGAAATCTCAGAGCACAGATCGTAATGTACCCAGCAATTTTATCAAGATTGATAGTTCGGTATCTTGAATCGTTCAAGGAAGCCTGCAGATCTAAGCCAAGGGTTTGCAAAATTTTGTTGCTCAGTGATGATGCCCTTAAGAGGATAGATATGACCTTCAACAAGGAAACTGGTGAGTTCTTTGATCTTCTTAATCAAGAAGAAGCGGCTCCGAAAACTGCTGAACCGGAATCGTCTAAGCCAGTAAATAAAAGAAAGTTGAAGGAAGTTGCAACTGAGGTACAGGATCCAAAATCTAAGGAAGCTCAATCCTCTCCTCCCAAACCAAAGAAGAAGAAGGCCTTTTCTGATGAGGTATTTGCGAAGTGGAGAGCAGATAAAGAGAAAAGTAAAGAATGGGATCCGCAGTTCGGATTGGACCCTGCAGAAGCTAAGGCATTAAAGGAGAGAACTGCTGATGAGCTTGAAAAACAAGCAATGGAGAAGAAGCTCAAGAAAAAGATGACAGAATCCGAGGCAGTCCAAGCGTTGTTAAAGTTTAATGAGATGGTATCCGGAAGCATCCCAGTTCCGAGATCTTTCTCCCTGGAATCTCTACCTGAGACTCCAGGAAGAAACCTTGATTTTCCGGAAGAGGTTACAACCGAACATGTTGAGCAACTCGAGCAGGTTCAACAAGTGCAAGAGGAAGAACAAGTTGCTGAAGCAAGTGGTGAAACAAGAGACTTATTGAAAGAAGTAGATGAGTATAAGGGGTCGCCTTCGGAACACCTGTCACTCCGAACTTCAGAGGCTGAATCCTCTAAGTTAGTAACTTCAGAGAAGGATAAGAATGAGGAAGATGTTGTTCAAAAAATAGTTGATGATATTGTTCAAGTGTCTACTGGTGAGCAGAAAACCCCTGATCAACAATCTATTCCAAAAAAAAGACAAGGGAAATCAACTTCTTGTTGAGACTCTGAAATCAGTGGCTATTAAGAAAAGAGAATTTGGTGATTCATCTAAAAGGAAGTTGGAGCTTATTGAGGAAGAAAACTCACCAAGAAAAGTTTCAGATTCTGAGTCATCCTCGTTGGGGCATGATTTTGTTGTCTAGTCTTTAAATAAGTTGGTGGGATCCATTCCGACATTCTCTATTATTGATTCAAGATGTCAGATGCTCCAACATGCTTTGAATCAGAAAACTGACTCTGTATCTATGGTTATGGACAAGTGCGTTGAGATTGAGGCTTAGTTCAAAACCATCTTTGTTGGTTACGAAGCTCATAGAAAATCTTTCAAGAGGATGACAAATTGTTCGAAGAAGACTGTTGAAGAGATGAGGTTATTCGATGAGTTTCAAGACAATGTTAAAGATGCTTTTGAGACTGAGGACAAGAAGATAAATGAGTTAACTTCATCTTTTAAAGAGAAGCTGATAGAAGAAAAGAACTTCCGGATTCAAGAAGTAAGAGATCTGAATGGGAAGCTGAATTCCGTTTCTCAGAACTGGAAGTTTGAAAGGGATCATCAAATTGATTTTGAAGAAAGGATGAAGGATCAGGAAGAAAAGATCAAAGCTCAGGAAGAAAAGTTCAAAGCCCAAGAAGAAAAAATTGAAGCTCAATCCGCAAGAATAGTTGTCTTAGAGAAGCAAGCTGAAGAAGATCATAAAGACCTGAAGAAGATCAAGACTATTCTTAAAGGGATCATGTTGAAGGAAAAAGATCTGAAATAACAAAATCAGATCTTTTTGTTGTAATATTTTCTTTGTTTTCGAGATTTCAAACCTAATGAAAATTGTGCCTCTCGTTTCTTTTGTTGTCATTACTAATATTTTAGGTACTTTGTTATTTTTTTTCCATTCCCTCGATTTCTTTTTGAAAATCACAAAGGGGGAGAAGGAAAAGATACTTAAGAAAAAGAAGAAAGTATATCCAAAGGGGGAGAAGGAAAAGATCCTTAAGAAAAAGAAGAAAGTTTATCTAAGGGGGAGTTTTTCATAAAAGAAGACTTTATTTTTTTCGTAATGAAATGTCACTCCGGAAATCTAGAATACGATCCTTAGTGTTTCAAAGCCTAAGGGGGAGTTAGTCGTATTCATCAATTTCCTTAAAGCCAAGGGAGATAAGCCTTAATGTTTTTATTTCTTCTTAGAATTTTTTTTCATAAAGATGTTTGTGCTTTCCAAAAAGGGGGAGATTGTTGATTCAATAAGGTTTTCCTTATGAATTTTCCATTCCATCTTGTTTTGAAAATCACAAACACCTTATCTTTAAGAAAATTGATTTTATAAGGAAAATTCCTTTCTTAAGGAAAATTGCTTTTATAAGCAAAATTGCTTTTATAAGAAAAATTATCCTTATCTTATTTTCATCCATATTTTTCTTAAGTATGAGATTCAGATTCATTTCTATTTTCTCGGAATCGTTTTAACTTTGATATGAAGCATTCTTTTTTAGGATTCGGATTCTGGATAAGAACTATAAGGAAGTTTCATTCCAAATTTCAGATATGAACTCTGACTAAGTTCTATTCCAGATTCAGGATACGAATTCTTATGAAGTTCGATAACGAATTCTCATTACGAATTTTGAAGAAGAATTCCCATTATGAATTCTGATGATGAATTCCCATTCTGAATTCTCATTCCGAATTCACCTATTAAACAGAATCTGATTATCTTTGTTTTATACACTCTGAATTAATTCAGACTCCGAAAAATATTTTGGTTAAACTCCGAACTTTTATTCTGCTTACACTTATATAATTTGTTTACTCTTTATTATTTTCATTACACTATGAATCTTCACTCCGAATTTTTCATTCTGAACCTTTGAGTTAGAATTAAAACGATGTCGTACATTTTGTTACATTTGTTTTGTTATAAAACGATGTCGTCTATTTTGTTATAAACTAACCGTTGTCTAAGTGACATGTGTACTGGTCCCTCCGATATTTAAGGAAAATATGACCGTTGGAGAAGGAGCCGACCTTACCTATAAATAGGAGATCATTTGAAAGAGCTCGATACTGATGACAGATGAACAACTTGGTTTTGTGCCTACATGTTGTTGAAGTGATTTCTAGAGAGAGAGGCTCTTATTAACTCTCAAAGCTTCGTGCGACTCCGAATGTTGGTGATTACATTCGAGGGATTCCGGGGATAGGAAGACAGAGGTGCCGACTACCTTGAAGTTCGAGGGCTTCCTTGCTGAGGAAGACAGAGGTTGCCAACTACCTTGAAGTTGAGGGCTTGCGGGGATAGCAAGACAGAGACTCTGATCTTTGTATCGAGGGCTTACCCTGGTGTGGGTAAGACAGACTTGCTTGAAAGTATAAATCAAGGGACCTTTATCCAAGGTTGTTGGATACCCTTCTCTTTGGGTTAAAAGACTTATATCTTGTTACTTGTAGTTTAACTACTTGTTTATATTCCGCTGCATTTTGTATTATAAGGAAAGTATAAATTTATTATACTTCCTTATTTGTACTCTGTTTCATTTAGATTCTATACGCTTTAAGGTAGAATCTCATATTATAATCTTTTGTTAAGTTTCATTTTCCAGAACCATATTTTCAGAACCTACTTTCGGAATCTTTTTCCAAGATTGCATTTGGTGTTAGAGGTGTTGTGAATTTGCTTAGTTTAACTTTGTTAAACTTAGCCCTTTTCTTCTCTTAAGGAAAACTTAGTTATTCATAACTAACTTTAAAAGTTCCAAAGGATTTTTAAAATATACAATTCACCCCCCCTCTTGTATATTGAGCATCTACATCACTATTTCGATCCTACAGTCTCCACCACCTATAAAATCAAATATCGTTTGATAATATTTTATTTGACTGGTCACGGAGCTGGAACAAACTCTTGGATCAGAAGTTTTCGACGTTACCCTAAGTTTAGGGTTTATTTGACTTTCTGACTATATTTATGAGTTTTGAGGGTTTCTCCATTTTTACCCATATAATGTGTACGTGTATATATATATATATATTTGTGTGAGTCTGTATTGACAAACTGATATATATTATCTATATATTCTAAACATATGTATATACATATTAATATATAATATTTGTAAATATATATAAATATATATAATTATACATACAGATATACATATAATATATATGTGTGTGTGTGTGTGTTGTATATATGTATTTATTTATTTATACACACGCATAAAAATCATATTTTATAAATGCATTTATAACTGATCTTATAAATATATATTAATATACGAATACATATATTAATATATAAATATAACTATATATATATTTATATATATATATATATATATATATATTTATACTGATATATATATATATATTAATATAACTATATATATATTAATATAAATATATATATGTTAATATATATATATATATATATTAATATACTAGTAAATATAACTATATATATATGTAAATAAATATATATATTAATAAATGAAGATCAAAACAATATGGTGGAGTGGTAATGGCTTAGGGTGCATAGAAAATAGGTCCCGAGTTTGAATCCAGGGAGAGGCAGGTCGCGCGCGTGGGTGGAATAACAACTAGCATTGTTAAAGGGGGTGGGGTGCTTTTAAAGGGTACGTGCGAGGGTGGTGGTTGGGGGTGTGTGGTGTGGTGGTCAGAGCACTATTAAAGGGGGGTGGGGGCACTGTTGAAGCAGCCCCAAATTGCAAAAAAAAATTATTTTTTAATGATTTTTAAACTTTTATCAGTGCTCAACAAATGAACTGATAAAAGGTTCCTTTTATCAGCGCTTTTCGGAGCACTAATAAAGAAGACCCCCTATCTTCACCTCGATTAACAATGATTTTTTAGCATTGTTAATTCCCTTTTCTAGCATTGATAAAGGATGTATTTGTAGTAGTGATGCCAGATGACGTGGCACTGCCACTGTCTTCAATCAATTTGGGCTGACTGTGGTCCCCATCAAATGATATAACCCTTGGGACTCTTTCCTAGTAAGCTTTGATTCATCCCCACATGAGACATCCAACACTCCACCCACTATGGAAATCTTGAATCCTCTCTTATCGAGCATACTTAATGATACCAAGTTCTATCTCATATTCGAAACGAATTTCACATCAGCCAGTTTATGAACTGCTCCATTGGGTGTCTTCAATTTCACCATCCTGTCTCCTCGAACCTTGCATGTTGACCCATCACCAAGTCTCACCTAGTCTCGAACCTGCTGAAAAATATGAAATGTGCCTCTCATCATACATATGTGTTTCGAGCTCCCCGAATCCAAAACCCATCCGTCTTCCTTTGGATTTTGAGCCCGCTCGTTCATCCTCTTTAAAAATCAACATTCCCACTTTATGTGACCATATCTTTTGTATTAATGACACTGCACTTCTCCCCATTCGATTCTTCAATCTGAGTGTGAGCTTCCTGTTGTCACTTAGACTTCATCATCTACCGATAATTATGTGATGTTCACATCCTTCTTTTCAACTTTCTCTTTCCCAAAAATGTACTATTTTCTCTCTCCATAGTCACTTTTATAGTGACCTTTTTTCTCATACCATAAACACGTGATTTCTCTAGGATCACGTCCCCTATATTTTGGTCATCATTCTTTACCTTCTAACTTCTGATGTCATCTCCTCGTATGTTGATCATTTCGCATCATCATTATTTTCTCACCAGAATGCATCGTAGGTCTTCAGAATGCCTCTGAATCTTGAAGTGATGTCATCACCTCATCCAGCTTCAATGTTTCCTTTCCCACGAACAATGCAGTCACAATTACATCAAATTAACTTAGTAGTGATGACAAAAGAAAAAGTGTTTTGTCTTCCTCTTCAACCTTCACACCGAGCCCCAATAATTGTGTTAGGATCTTGTTGAATTTGTTGGTGTGATCTAACAAATTTGTTCCCTCCGCCATGTGAAACTTTTACAATTTATTCTTCAAGAATACTTTTTTGGTGAGAGACATCGCCATATATCTCTACTCAAACTTCTTCCAGATCTCCTTCGGTGAGATCTCTTCCAACACTGAGTATTTTACCTCATTCTCCAGACATAGTTGAATAGTGATGATGACACACATCTCGAGCTCTTTCCAATCATCGGCACCAGTTGTCTCAGTATTTTCTCCGATCAACGGTCTAATCATACCCTTCTTCACACAAATATCTTTCATTGTGCTTTTCTACAAGTCGAAATTGTTTCGACCATCAAACTTCTCAATCTCAAACTTTGGTAGTGCTCCGTCACCAGCCATTGTCATTGTCACAAAACGCAATCACCATAGTCGATGTCATGCCCTTCTTAAAACACCTTATAAAGTTCGAATTTTGAAAAACTAACCATACGGATGTGTTCAGAATGGTCAAAATAGTCAGAATCGACTCTTGGATCGTCGAAATCGAACACCGATTGACCGAGAAATTGCAAAAACAAGCTCAACGATCTTGATCACCTGCTGATGTGGTGTTGATGTGGCGATGACGTGGCATGCCGAAGAACCTGCCAGAAACTTGCTGGAATTTTTCTGGCAGCTTGAACAGTATTTTCTTTTCCTGCACGGGGTTACTGTTCACCTATGCATTTGACCAAACTTTGACCGAGCATATCACCTCTGTTTTAAGTCCGTTTTTAACACCACTTGCGACGTTGGAATCGTATTATCATCCTCTTCATGGATCTGGCCTCGATTGTTTTTTGCCACTTTCAATTTTTCCGGTCACTAGAAAAACTCATCGTCGTCTCGTCGTTTTGACTTCGTTTGTTATAGCTCCCTTTTATACCACTTTTTGGGGCGTAGCGAAGGTGCATGGAATCAAAAATCACACAAAACATGAGTAAAATGAAGAACACAAAAATTTAACATGGTTTGGATTGAATCCTACATCCATGGGAGAAAGGGGCCATCACTCTTATTATTTTCTCTAGAAACACTCCTCGTAGGATCACCAAAGTTACACTATTTCCCCAACTTACAAATCAAAGATTTGATCCCGTTAAATAGTTGAAGGAAATCAGCAGCATCAAGGTTGGTTCATCAACTATTGAAACATCTCCCACTGCCTTCTGTGTGTCCAAGTTGGCTACGTCCAATGCATCAATTTCCCACCTTGGAAGAACCTGCAGCCGCCTGAGTAGGTGCTGCCACAAAATAAGACTCCTGCTGATTCCTCCTCATATTGGGAGTGGCCCCCACAGTGCGCCATGCACTCCCTATAGGCACTATGCTGGACCACATCCTCTGTGCACCCTATGCACGCCATTCACTCCCTATGGGTGCTATGATTTCCTATATCCTCCTAGCTAATTGGGCTGGTCGAATCTCCCACATGTTTGAGCCTATTCCCACATGTGTGGGATCGAGCTAGCCTAGTTGGTTGGTTGGCTATGGTTTGCTTAATTTTTTTGATAAACATCCAACACAAATACTTGTTAATTACTAAGTATTAAATTTTCAATCCAACTCAAATGTCTTCCTTAAAATAATTCATAATGTAAAAAAGTATTCTCTCTTTTTCGATGGCCTTCAAATTTTATTCTTCCATAAACAATTCAAATTTCGTCATGAAAATGAATATTTATATAGTCTTACGACTTCTTATGTTGTTGTAAATAATGTTCAACTTAGCAAATGTTATTGAATCAATGATGAGTAGTTCATCAATCATCATACTAAAATACACATCATCCAACTTATAATATGTGAACTTTTAACTCCTCATGGATGGTTATCATCTTCAATAATCATGCTTCGGATCTCCAGTACACTTCCAAGATACTCTTCTTTCTTCAATTAATATTAAAATCAAGTGTTTCATCACTTACTAACTCATTGAAAAAAGTACAACACAAACACAAAGTAGAATCATCACCGTTTAGACTAAAAATAACATAATTAATATGAAACATGTGATAGTCATGTTGCAACCCTCCTAAATCATTTAAAATAATATTAATAAACATTTTGAACTATTTTATATTAATACGATTGTAAGAATGAAATATATTATAAGAATAATTAATATTATTATTATATTTTTAGAATTTTATATTATCATTATATTTTTAATCGGGCAACACAGGTAATGAATGAACAACAAGAACCCAACCTGAGTATTATTTGTATCCAATTAATCAACCTGATTAAAACCTGAACCCATTTATTTTTTACCCAAAATAATTTAAGTCATGCCTTGTTGGATCCGGTTCAAAATTGACACCTTTAACAATTAACATACCAATGATTGCAGCCATAACATTGAAACACCAAAGATTAGAGCATTAGACTAGCATCACATTTTTTTATGATAAAGAACACTTTTTCCATCAAAAGAACTCAACATTCAGCTTCTCTAAGGCAATATGAAACATTCAATCCTGTTCTTGGTTATTTTGTTGTCATCCAATGTCACACACTCATTTCAATCTTGCATACTCCACCATCAATAGTATCTTTTAAAATTGGGTGTTCTCTATCCTCCAATGACTTCTGAAATTGAGATCTCGTATTTTCCACCATATTTCAGTGCCAACAAGAATATATTGGTTGAAGATGATGGGTTTTTCAACCAGAGTAGCTCTTAGAATTTGTATTTGATCCTAATTAGAGAGGGTGACTCATTGTTGTTAGTTTGTTAGGCTGTCATCCAAAAATCAGTGGAATGGATAAATCAAATTCTCTATGAGAAACCAAAAAATCAAACTAAACCCCCAAGCCATGGTAGATTTTTCATCCACACCCAAAGATAATGGATGTTATGAAAATTAGTTGAAGTAGAGTCTTATTCATGGAAAACAAAAAGTTCCTAACTAAAGTTCCTCCCTCCATTTTTCTCCATAGATAAATTACTCAGCCAGGTGACTGTAAATACTCATAAAGTTTCACTAATTTGGAAATCCCTTCTGTGAAAGAAAAATACAATGTAACAAGCTATGAATCGGTTACAAAGCATTCCCAAAATCCAATTCCAAATGAGGATAGAGTCCCAAAGAAGAGTAAGTGTCTCAACTATGATAGCCAAAAACAAAATCAACTTCTATAGAAGCAGTTGAATGGTGGAAAATTATCTGATCCCTCACCACAATTTCACGATCAAAAACCACATAAATGAGCTTATCCATCATATGGAAGTCATTCCAAATACGCAAATTATTCAAAATTCTTATCAGTGTAGGAGGGCTTTTACTGATATGCTCGACGGAAATGTCCAACCTCTCACTGTGTCTAAATAAAATAGCTTCTTTATATTCATCATCAATGACAAGGGAAACCCTAAATGTAACTAGGTCATACCCTATAGGATTCAATATTTCATCCATTTGATCCAAAATTCTATCAATCTCAATCATTTGAGGATGTGCCTTGTCTTCTGTAAGGAACTCATGAACTACTCCATTGGATTTAATAACACTGTATCCTGGGGTTTTGAACACACCTTCTTGCTGTTGAGATTTATCACATTTATTGATGAGAGAGGAAAATTATTAATGGATGGATTTGTCACATTTGTTGATGAGAGATGAAAATTATTAATGGAGAGATTTATATCACCATTAATTGAGGATTTTCTCCCAACATTAATGGATATTTAATTCTCAATATTAATGGATGGAATAATGGATGTTGACAGCATTAATTGGTGATTATGGACTTGGTGTCTATATAAAGAGGATGTGGAAACATATTTTAGGAGAAGGTGTGTTCCAGTAAGATGTAGCTAGCAAGAGAGACCCAGGAAGGGGTTGCCACATTTGCGGTGGCCCATGTGACACGACGACTACGACACAATTATCTTGTACGTGTCACGATGTTCTTGGCAGGGTGTTCAAGATGCAGTCCACCAAGAGAAAGAAGGGGGTTGCCGCATCAGCGGTAGCATGTGCGGAACATCGGCATTTTATCAGTGTGGAGCAGCGGTGACATAATTGATTATCGGGGCCACGTATTTAATGTCTTCCGGATAGTGGTGATCAGGTGGTGTGTCCTGATTGAAGATCAGCGGCACATCATAATGGCGAGATCATTCGAGTTTCGCAAGCTGGTGCGAGGTTGACGCATGTTTGGGTGAAGATCTCTGAGGTAGTGATGTTTCGTCGATAGAAGGGTGAAATTTTGTCACAAATTGATCTTTCGATACATGGTGTCAACAGGATGTTTATTAGAGAGATGGTAGAGGCGAATCTGGGTGTGGTTTTCACACAGGTTTTCTATGCTCTCTCATTTGTAATTCAAGTTCGAGCATTACTTGGATTCTTTGTAGTCTATGATTCATAGTGGATATTTGGTAATTTCACTATGGTTTTTTAATCCTCCACATGAGAGGGTTTTCCACATTAAAAGATATCGCATGTTGATTTCTTAATTCTGCTTATATCGCTTCGGGTTTCTCATGATATTTCTTGGAAAGCAATTTTCGGTCCAGATTCGGGATTCTTCCCAACAAGTGGTATCAGAGGAGGTTGGTTCGTACTTGCAGTTTAATGTGAGAATTATGGAAGCTTCAAAGTGGATCACAGATGTGTGTGTGGTGTAGAATAAAGTTTGAAAATTAAAACAGGTTGAGAGAGGTGATACACATATCCGCTCATGGGATGTTGATCAGGGGGAGTAGTTTATTCCTGCATGTGCTCCAGATTATGTGGTAATCACTATTATGGGGGAGCCAGATGTTTTTGGTTCTTGTCTTGTTCATCAGGATGGTGCAGATACAAATGTGACGAAGATTTTGGTGTTTGGTTTTCTTTTGCAGGGGGAGCTGATATTTTTTTATCAGAAGTGAAAAAGGATGTTGTCATATTTTCTACAGATGATGGTGGTTGGTGTGATACTGACTTATTTTTCATTCCAACTGGGTTTGTTGGATGGTTCCATTCATTAATGTGATGAAGGGGGAGATTGTTGAGATTCATCACATTTATTAATGAGAGAGGAAAATTATCAATGGAGGGATTCATCACATTTATTGATGAGAGATGAAAATTATTAATGGAGAGATTTATATCACCATTAATTGAGGATTTTCTCCCAAAATTAATGGATATTTAATTCTCAATATTAATGGATGGAATAATGGATGTTGACTGCATTAATTGGTGATTATGGACTTGGTGTCTACATAAAGAGGATGTAGCAACATATTTTAGGAGAAGGGGTGTGACAGAAAGATGTAGTTGGAAAGAGAGACCCGGGAAGGGGTTGTCACGTTTGCGGTGGCCCGTGTGACACGACGACGACGGCGCAATTATCTTGTACATGTGACGATGTTCTTGTCAGGGTGTTCAAGATGCAGTCCATCGAGAGCAAGAAGGGGGTTGTCGCATCAATGGTAGCATGTGCGGAATATCAGTGTTTTATTGGTGCGGAGCAGCAGCAATGCAATTAATGATCGGGGCCATGTATCAAAAGTCTTCCGGATAGTGGTGATCAGGTGGTGTGTCCCAATTGAATGTCGGTGGTACATCATAATGGCAAGATCATTCGGGTGTCGCAAGCTGGTGCGAGGTTGACTCATGTTCGGGTGAAGATCTTCGGGGTAGTGACATTTCGTCGACAGAAGGGTGACATTTTGTCACAGATTTATCTTCTAATACATGGCTTCAGCAAGATGTTTATCAGAGATATGGAAGAGGCGTATTAGGGTGTGGTTTTCACACAGGTTTTCTATGTTATCTCATTTGTAATTCAAGTTCAGGAATTACTTGGATTATTTGTACTCTCTGATTCTTAGTGGATATTTGGGAATTGCTTTGTGGTTTTGTAATCCTCTGCATGAGAGGGTTTTTCCAAGTTAAAAAATCCCACATGTTGATTTCTTCATTTTTCTTATATCGCTTCGGGTTTTTCACGATATTTTTTGGCAAGCAATTTTCGGCCCGGATTCAGGATTCTCCCCAACACTTGCATCATTGTGGCTCTAATCTCTGAAACATATTCCCAGTTGTCTTTCGATGCACATATATTGGTTAACAAGACATGAAATCCATCATGGACAGCCTGAATCTCAATGAGCTTCCTTCTGATCTTCTCACCCATTTCATTGTTTCTATTCTTCTTGCAATCCCCCAATAAGGCACCCTAGGTAGGAGCACTTGGTTCCATAGGAAAACTATTAACAAGTTTCTCTGCTTCTTTAATAAAACATGCTCGGCCGAGAAGATCAACCATGCATCCATAATTCTTAACATTTGGTTTGATCCTGTATTCCTTGATCATGGAATTGAAGTGGTTCCATCCTTTATTTACCAAACCCATGTTATGAAAAGCTAAAATAACCCCTAGAAAGGTTATCTCATTCAGAACTGTGCCACTTTTCTTTATCTCTATAAACATATCAAGTGAGGTTTCAACCATCCCATTCAAAGACAGCCCGAGAATCCAAGAATTCCAAACAAAAACACCCCTTTCCTCCATACCTTGGAAAACACCCAAAGCATTTCTCACACACCCACACTTCATGTACATATCTGTTAAGGTTGTCCCAAGGATCCCATCAAGATTTATCCCACTTTTCCTTATGTAAGCATGAACCCATTTACCAAGATCAAAGGCCGCCAGGTGGGTGCATGCAGAGATTACACTCACCAAAATTGTCTCATCAGGTCTGATTCATGAAGTGGAATCTCATCAAACACTGCTAAAGCTTCTGAAAACTGGTTGTTTCGAGCATGGATAGATATCATGGTATTCCATGAAACAATATCCTTCACTGGCATAGAATTAAATAAATTTAACGCATTTCCAACTGACCCACATTCAAAGTATGCATGGATCATAGAGTTCGAAGAAAAAAGGTCCAACTTCTGGCTTGCATTGAACAAATTTTTTGTAGTTGTTGTTTACCCACAAATCGAGTACATTTTAATCAAAGAATTTTGAAGGTTAACGTAACATTCAGTTCCATTTTTCACTACAAATACATGGATCCACTTCCCTTGCACTCCAAGAGATAGATGCCCACACAAAGAATGGAAACTAACCCGCATGATCTCATCCATCATTACCCCATTTATTTTCATATTTAAGAACATACTCAGAGCCTATTGGTGCATTCCATTTTTCACATAGCTAGAAATCAAGGCGGTCCATGAAAACGTATCTTTTTCATAAATTTCATCAAATAAACAACAGGCCTCAATCAATTGTCCCACCTGGTCCATTAATCCAATAATTTAATTTGAAGGAATTATTTTCCTTCTAGGAATTTGACTAAACATCAACATTGCCCCCTCAACATCCCCTTTATGAACATATCTAGTGAACATGGAGTTCCATGAAACAATGTCCAAAACAAAACTTTCATTAATCATCTTCCACGAATCTCTTAGATCCCTGCTGATGGAATAAAAATTAATTTGTTGGAATTGCAAACCAAATAAATCCGATGGAAATTCAAAGGGTCTTCCCCATGTAGCCATTTCATTTCTTTAATGCATTCGTTTAATGTGTATGTTTCATTTCTTTAATGTTTCCGTTTAATGTGGATGTTTTATTTCTTTAATGTGTCCATTTAATTTGGGTGTTTCATTTCTTTAATGTGTCAGTTTCATTTCTTTGTAAATGCCTATAAATTGTTGGCAATTATAGTCTGAAAAATATGTGCAATACAAGCTTGAAAGCTACTTTAGTGCTATCCCGTTTTTCTTTCTCACTTGTCCCAGCTTGTATAGCCAACAAACTAGTATCAAAGGTCGGTTCCAAGGCATCATAAATTTTCTATAGATGTCCACCATAATTCAACTGCAAGTTCTGAAGTTGTCTAAGGACAACTACAAAAGGTGGTGCATCCAAATGAAGGCATTGTTCAGATCACAAGAATTATGGGAGATCATGACCGAAGGGTATATAGTACCCACTATGGAGGATGAATCCACCTTTACAAATGAAGAAAAGACACCTCTCAAAAACCAATGGAAGAAAGACAACAAGGTGTTGTTCCTCCTCTATCAAGGGTTAGAAGAATCGAAATTTGAAAAGATTTCTGAAGTAACATCACGAAATCAAGCTTGAGATACCCTTTCCACCATCTTCAAGGGTGTTGATTGAGTGAAGCGGGTTCGTTTTCAAACACTAATAGTGGATTTCAAAGCGGTGAACATGACAGATGGTGAGAGTATTTCTGATTACTTCTCATGTTTAATTGTTATTGTTAACAATTTGAAAAGAAATGGTGAAAAAGTTGAGTACATTCGTTTCATTGAAAAAACAATTCAATCTCTCACAAACAAATTTGAGCATATTGTTGTGACAATCAAAGAATCAAAAAGTTTGGAAAAAAATTCCATTGAAGAACTGATGGGATCATTGCAATTACATGTTCAACAAATGCAAAAGAATGTGGGTTCAACGATTGAGTATGCCTTAGAGTCTATGTTTACTCTACAAGAACAAATAATATCCAAACACAATGAGGTAGTCATCATGCAAGAGGCAGAGGGCTTGAATATCATCCAATCCATCAATAAAAGAAACAAAATTTTACCAGCTTCTATGGAAGAGGAAATGGTGGAGGCCTATTCATGTGTGGTCATGAAAACTCAAGAACGTTCAATGCCAAAATTAAAAAAAGATTGACCATTATGCCTATGAGTATTGGAGAAAAATGGACCATGATAAACAATCCAACTATGCTGAAGCATCGCACCATGAAGAAGAAGTCACCACACTCCTCCTCGCACAAGAAAATGCATATGAATGGACAGATGTATGGTATCTTGACATGGGTGCAAGAAACTATATGAGTGGTAATAAATAATTTTTTGAGGAACTCATAGAAGAAGTTTGCAGTGACGTGAGTTTTAGTGACTCATCAAAGTTACCCATGATTAGAATAGGTAAAATCAAAATCTATCAGAAGAATCGTGAGTCAAATTATATCTCTAATGTTTATTACGTGCCAAACATGAAAAATAATATCATTAGTATTAGACAACTCCTTGAGAAGGGGTATATAATAGACATGAAAAACTCTTATTTTTCTATAAGATATGCTCATGGGAGACTTTTTTCTCAAGTCCAAATGGAAAAGAATCGCATGTTTCCACTGCATATGAACACAAAGTCCAAGGAGTGTCTCTTTGGACTAATGAAGAATGACTCATAGATATGGAATCTGTGCTTTGGGCATCTCTATTTCAGTGGCCTTAAACTTTTATCCTCTTCAATCATGGTGTGTGGATTGACAGCGATTGAAGTTCCAAATCATGTGTGTGAGGCATGTACACTCGATAAGCAACAAAAGAACTCCTTCCCAAGTGGAGTGTTCAGAATAGAAAAGGATAAACTTCAGTTGTTTCACACTAATATTTGCAAACCACTTGAAACACCCTCACTTGGAGGTAATAATTACTTCATTACCCTCATTGATGATTTCAACATAAAACATTAGTTGTATTGCATCAAAGAAAAATCTTATGTTTTACTATCTTTAAAATTTTCAAATCTCATGTTGAAGCAGAAATTGGTTACAAGATCAAAGTACTCAGATCTGACAGAGGTGTTGAATAAACTTCAAATGCATTTCAATATTTTTTTCAAGGAACAAGGCATCAAACAACAATACACTACAGCCAACACACCACAACCGAATGGCATTGCAGAATAAAAGAACTGTACCATCCTCGACATGACGAGGACCATGCTGAAGGAGAAAGGGATTCCAAAGAGCTTCTAGGGAGAGGTAGTTTCATGTAATTCCTATCTTCTAAATCAGTGTACAACCAAGATCATCATAATTTTGACACCATAAGTGGTGTGGATTGGTTACAAAATGAGTGTGGCCCACCAAATAATCTTTGGGTGTGTTGCCTATGCTCAAGTTCCAGAAGCAATAAAAATGAAGCTTGATGATTATGGAAAGAAGCGTATCTTCATCAGCTACAGTTAAGCATCTAAATCCTACAAGCTCTATAATCCACTAACCAATAAAGTTTTGGTGAGTAGAGATGTGGTCTTTAGTGAATAAGAAGCATAGAAATGGAAGGATGAAGAATCAAACAAAGATGTTCTAGTCGAAATAGAAGATCCTAAAGAAAGGAATGATCATTATGAGAAAACACCCACAACACCTTCCTCAGGTGAATCGTCAGTACATAGGAGTCCAAGAGTACATTCCATCATTCCAAAAATCACTCCATCAAGTCAAAAATTTTCTAGATTGTCCTCACCTATGACGCCTATTAAGATGAAAAACTTAAGATACATCTATGAGAAAACCGAAGAGGTTAATCTTTTTTGCTTGTATGTAGATCATGAGCCTCTGACGTTTCAAGATTCCATAATGGAATAATGTTGGAGAATTTCTATGAAAGAAGAAATTCATGCCATAGAGAAAAATGACACATGAGAGCTCACTAGACTTCCGAATATCCAAAAAACCATTGTTGTCAAATGGGTGTACAAGATCAAGAGAAACGATGATAGAGAGAACAATTGTTACAAGGAAAGGCTAATATAAAAGGGATATAAACATACATACAGGGTGGACTATGAAGAAGTATTCTATCCTATTTCTCACCTTGACACTGTAAGGATGATTATCTCCATTGCAGTCCATCACAGTTGGACGATCTACCAACTGGATGTGAAGTTTACATTTCTAAATGGAATTCTATAATAATAAGTCTATGTTGACCAGACGAAAGTATTTTTTTTATTCAAGGGGAGGAAGATAAGGCATATTGACTGAAGAAATCCCTCCATGGTTTGAATCAAGCTCCACGTTCTAGGAATGAACACATCGAAAACTATCTTTAAGAGAACAGATTCTCCCAATGTTCATATGAGCATGTAGTTTACATCAAGAAGAATTATCATGGTGATATTCTTATATAATACTTGTATGTTAATGATTTTTTTACAGGTAACATCCAACTGATGTTTGATAAATTCAATAATTCCATGTTTAAGGAGTTTGAGATGACCAATGAATATCTTATTTCCTTTTTTCTGGGAATATAAGTAAAGAAACAACATGGTTGAATCCATATATCTCAGAATAAGTTTTCCAAGGAAAATATTGAAAAGTTCAAGATGGCCAATTGCAGCATCGTAAAAACTTCTGTAGCAACGGTCTTAACAAAAGATGGAGAAGGAAGAAGCATTGACTTGACTTTATTCAAGAGTATAATTGGAATCCTAAGATACCTCACAATCACAAGTCCAGATATCATCTACTATGTTGGGCTTCTAAGTAGGTACATGGAAGCACCAAAAGAATAACATTGGATATCCACAAATAGAATCATCGTGTATATAAAAGGAACAATATAATTTGGTCTTTTATATCCATACAATGATGAAGCAATGCTATATGGATACTCAGATAGTGATTGGGAAGGTGACCAATATGAAAGAAAAAGCACCACATGATATGTATTCTTTCTTGGAATGACTTATTTCACATGGAATTCGAAGAATCAAAGTGTGGTCACCCTCTCCACATGGGAAGCAGAGTACGTAGTAGCATCATGCACTATTTGTGATGGAATTTGGTTAAGAAACCTTCTAAAGGAGTTGAATCATTCATAGTATGCATCCACAGTTGTATATGTGGATAATAAGTTGTAAATCGAAATATCCAAAAATCTAGGGTATCATGGAAGAAGAAAACACATTGATACATGATATCATTTTCTGAGAGATCATGTGAAGAATAAAATGATAAAATTGGATTATTTACATACTTCAGAACAGGTGGATGATATTTTCAAAAATTCATTACTAACAGATGAATTCAAACAGCTAAGAACGATGCTTGGAATGATGCTTATTTTGGTTTGAAGGGGAGTGTTGTAATTGAAAACCAAATACATCCGGTGGAAATTCAAAGGGTCTTTCCCATGTGGAAATTTCACTTCTTTAATGTGTCTGTTTAGTGTGGCTGTTTCATTTCTTTAATGTTTTTGTTTAATGTGGCTGTTTTATTTCTTTAATGTGTCCATTGAATTTGGTTGTTTCATTTCTTTAATGTGTCGGTTTCATTTATATGTAAATGCCTATAAATTGTTGGAAATTATAGTCCAAAAAATATGTGTAATAAAATCTTAAAATCTCCTTTTTTTCTCTCCCATTTTTCTTTCTCACTTGTCCCATCATGTATAGACAACATAATTAACATATTCAAAACATAAACATTTTAATCAAAATCCATTTTCAAATAATGGTCATGAAACTATTTTCCTTCAAATTCAGAAAACTAGAGACCCTAATCATAGACTATAATGGATAAAGTAATGTTATCAAGACAAATACACTTCTCTAACCTTATATTGTACATATATATCACTGCTTAGTGATAGTTTTATTGTGAACAAGAATGCAACATAGTGTTCTAGGTAAACACATTTGTGTTTTCAAAGAGATCAAAAATATGAAGAGTGTAATTGATATGGATAAAGTATGAAGCGGTGGAGAATTTGATGACTAAACTTGCAGTGTAATCATAATTCATGAATATATAAAATATTAAAAGAGAAATAATCTTCTTGAAATGCTTAAAATTTCGTCATTGAGGTAAATGAGTATCCAGGTCTGAGAAAGTTTTCATTGACTTCGAAGTGGGCTTGTGATTTGCGACCAATATTTGGATAGGCTAAGAATGATAAAGCTTTATAAAGTTGATTCGAAGTCAGAAAGGAATCCAGGAAGTGGAAAGGGGGAATTATTGCAAATGTTTGGGATGTGGTGGATAATAAAAATGGATATTATTGGATAATACTAGGAGTTTCTCTCCTTTAAAATAGATCCACCATTAAATGAGGTAAATAATATGTTTCCATATAATCAACTTTAGGATACAAGGATGAATTTATTCTCAACACTAGTACTAAGTATAAAGTAGTATTTGAATAAACTTTGAAAAAAAGAGATTGATAAAAAGATTTTTTTGTTGTGCACCAAAAAAATTGCTTTGATTATTGTTCAATACTTCTACAGGAATTAAAATTTATATGAAGGATTAAAGTATTTTATAATGGTAGAAATTAATTTTTTATCTCTTATGAATTACATTTTTTTAGTCATGGAATCACTCATTCAGATAAGGCACCATACTGATTGGAATTGGGTTGAAACCTTTCTTAGAAAGACATAACTTTTCGATATTTAATATCATCTATCAGACCGCACTTGATTGATGAAGTGATTCATATCTCACCTGCTAGTGAACGAATATGTTTTTTAATTTACAAATGTGTCTATTCCGACAAAGACTTTGTAACATCCCATTACCCACTTTTAAGTATTTCCCTTCTCTTTATTCATTTTCCTTTTTATTTGCGTGTGTCTTGGGGATTTCAAGGATGGAAAAAATTTGCTGGGAAAATGAGATAAAGTTCAAGGATTTATGTTTGTTTAAATGAATGGAGTCTGAGAATAAATGTATAATTTCTTTGTGGGGTTCTCCTCAAGTTCGAAGAACGTCCAGGGTGGTTTGAAGTTTTCTATTGAAAACTAAACTTTTTATAGTTTTCAGGAGTAATACACATCATGTAATGGGATTACACGCCATGTAATGTTTTTTGGGAAGAAATCATGAGACTGGTACACAATGTGAGATGATTACACATCGTTTATTTGGTTTATGTTGTTTATTGGTAAAAGTCTGGTTTTTGTAGGAATATGACGCGTTTCTTGACATTTTAGACTTTCATGGATTACAAGATTTTTAATGTGATTACACACCATGAAACTCTCACAAAAATCAGTTTTAAAGTGTCATGTGAGTGATTTGTTTATTTATTAATCTATAGGATCTTTTTCTCTTGACCTAGAGGCTCTCTAGAGAAATTTTGAAGACCAATGATCATTTCAAATCATTTTATTCGATGATCAATCTTTAAGGTTGTGGTGTTGTGTCTATCTAGTTAATAATTCCATTGGTTTCTTAGTTGCCTTTGATCACAACAGTCCTATTATACTACATTTCTAGATCCATTGATCTATGATGATATTTATATTGATTACGTTATAGATCTATCATGAGATCTTGTTCTGGGGGCAGATCCTCTGTTGGTTGCGGTGCGGCGGGTGTGCGTTCTTCGAGTTAAGTTGTGAATTGTCTTCTTCTCCAACTTTTTTGTTTGTTGAATTGATTATGAGATGTGTGGATTGATTCTAGGGCCTCTGTTGTCTTCATTATGTTCTTACTTGTTAGTGAATTCTGTTATGGGAATGTGCGACTTGAGTTTGAGGTAGATAGTTCCGTCTCTAGCCTATGTTGGATGAACTATATTGCTTTGGCTTTGATAAATTGTTTTATAAATGAATTGACATGATTTATTTATTTATTTTTTAGTGTGTTGAAATAAGTTTTTCAGAAAATATGGTTTTCCCCTTGTTTTGGAAAAAGAAAAAGGTATTTTCAAAGCATTGTGAAGTAGATTTATGAAATGGTTTTCAAGGCATGTTTTTTTATGAAATGGTTTTAAAAATAGATCACATGGGAATCCTTGGGTACTTTAGTGGAAGGTGTAGTAATAGGACTCATTCGTTGATACTGTTAGGGGGTTCACTCATGGGGTGTTCCTCTACTCCATAGTCTTGTTGTTCCAAGGGCTTGATAAACCTATTGGGGGGGTCACTTCTTGTCATGTTCCTCTACCCTCTAGATTCAATGCATATATCTAGGGATGATTTGCATGATTGTTTATATTGAGGGTATGAGTGTCCTAGCTAACCCGACCTGTAGTGATCCTTGATGTGATGTGACATGTGATTTTGGCTTGTACTGTTTTGGTTATATTCCATGGATTTGATATATCTATTTTGATATATATATATATATATAATGCATTGAAATAGTTTTACCCAGCTTATTTTGGAAATGTGGAAAAAGGAAAAAAAATTATGTTTTTTCACGAATTTGACATAAAAACTATAATTTTGTTTATCATGCCTTGTTTTCATTAAAGTTGAACATGTTTAGATTATTGTACGTAGATTTTTTATGGAAAATATGATTGGGATCCTACTCATATTGTTTATCTCACACCTTGCGCACCCCTCTGGGGGTTCATAGACCTTTGCATGTCTTTAAATGTAGGAAAATAAAAGACGCTATTGTGATGCAATAAGGTATCTGTCAGCTGAGTTTGGGTAGCTAGTGGTGATATAGTGGGAGTTTTCCACGCTATCACATGGAGTAGTTGGTTTCTTGTTTTAGTTTCCATTTTTTGTTTGGACTTGTACATGGGATGTTCTGACTTATTTGAGTTGTATCGCTTCTGTTGTCTTCATTCAGTTATGTCATATTTATTTATTCCATTCTTTATCTATGTTATATATATGTATTCCATGCTGCTACTTTAGGTTAGTTGAAATCATTCCCTCTAGTTATTTTTTGATGCTCAGGTGCTAGTATCCATACCATGTGGATTGGTAATTCCCTTCAGATATATGGAAAAAAATTTGGGTGCCTATTTGAGAGGCTATCTGGGTCGGGTTCATCATAGTTCGGTATCAGAGGCAGGTTCTCCCTCAAGAGTCCTTATCTAGGGATGTTTGGTAGAATGGAGATAGGATTATTGGAACTTGAGAGATAGGTTTTTGTGAGTTCTTGACCAGATCTTACCATGACGAGACTCAAGTTACCATGGGATTTTGGGATGTGTGTATCCTATTTTGAGTTCTTGATCTTAATCTTGGTTTTTGCTTATGGATTTCTAGTTTGAACTAAGAATATTCTATTTCCTGATAGTTTCTTCTATTTTTGTGTGCAATAGTATGCCTTTGATATGTGTTTGATGGGTTCCTTGGGAGGGTGTAATTGATGCTCCTCAAGGGAATGCTCCTATAGATTGGAATCTTGTTGAGGCTATCATGTGGCTAGTTCATGGTATCATATAAAATGTACTAAAATTCCAAAATATAGTTGTTGAAGTACCACCATGAGCTGGAGGAGATAAGGATCGATCATGGTATTTCTTATGTGAGAAGACACCATTATTTAAGGGTATGGATGAACCTAAAGAGGTGAAGTACTGGCTTGAAAATATTAATAATATCTTTGACTTCATGGATACACCTAAGTGTATTAAGGTGAAGTTTCCATCATTCAGATTAGAGGGTCTGTAACATCCCGCCTCATCCCATTGGCTTGAGAGGGCGGTGGAATTCTACTTGGCCTTAGGCGACATTCCCAAGGTGCCAAAGGCTGGATATAAATTCTGAGGGCTTTAAGAATCATTGGTGAACAATTTTCCTTTAGAATAAAAGCATCCAACCAAACATTCCATAACCAACCACAACTACATGATGCATATCGCAATGAAAAGAAATACAACCCAACACCAAGAAGAAACCATGCAAACAAACCAATTCCATAACAATTCACAAAGACCAATACAACCATACCACAATAATCCATAGTCATAGTACCAAGAAGAAGACTAAAAAACAAAACCCAAGGAGGCAATGACACAAATCCATAGCTTTATGCCAAGCTCCATGCTCCAATCACCACAACACCTCCCAAGCATCATGATGGATGACTAAGGAAATGAGATTCTTTACTTTTACCTGTGTACCGAAATACAACATCTGAAAATGAACCAAAGTGCCAAAGAAGGGGGTGAGTAATAATAATCAGTAGGTTTTCCACATATTACTTCCCTAAACACACCACTAGGATAGAACATATTATCACAATTGATATAAAAAAATTTATATAAAGCCAATAAAAAAGTTCAACAATTACAATTAATCCAAACACATCATTACTCCAAGCAATTCACCCCAATCACACAATTATAAGGAAAGAAACTAAACATGTTGTTATGCATTGAACATGTCCATAAAACATTCCAACTTGCATGGCTTCATGCATAACCCAACCACATGCCCATGTTTCACACACACAAACACCCACATACCCACACACCTGAGCTCGGTGTTACTATTGATGGTGGAACTTCACATCCAAACCCATCCACTTTTCATAGTGGTACTTAACACACACTTACCTTTGATGGTGGTGTTATTCATTCCCACTATCCATCACTCCCAACCATGCTTAACCATTTAATCTAACAAACAAACCAATAAAATTTATCAAACCAAACAATCCATTAAGCACATCCATAATTTCAACCACATGCTAAATCACTTCAATAAATCACTCGTTTATTGAAAACACCCTCAAACCATTTTCCATGCCAGACCAAATTTCAATAAAATAACATTATTATTGAAAAAAAAAATCACAAACTATTTCCCATAAATCAACCAATCACTAATTTTAAAATCATCATTTTAAAATCCAACAACAAACACATTTCACAATAATAACCCATTTTCCCCAAAATCCAAAAATTATCACAAAATGGGTTTCAATAAAGATTCACACATAAAATTAAAAATAAATTTCAATAAAAAACCCTTTAATTTGAAATTAATCCTTCTAGTTCTATAAAAATGGTGTTGAGAGAGAAGCCACTTATCTTAGGGTTTGGCGAAATCAACCAACAGGCTACTACACCACAAATCCAGGTGAACCTTCCACGAAAATGCATTAGATCTATTTTCCTAACATAAACAAGCCCAAATATCAACATTTTAGAAAAAAAACTATATCTACATGTTATAGGTGTATATCTCTAAAACCAAGAGAGAGGGAGAACTAGATCTAAGAAAAATTGAGAAAACACCAAGAGCGGAGACTTACCGGAAGAGAATCACCTTCAAAGCACCAAGAAAAAACTTAGAAAAACCTCCAAGATTAGTGGAAGAGGTAACATAACCCTTGAGGAGAGAAAATACCAAGTGAATATTGGGAGGTAGAAAGTATGGGGTGTTTTAGTTTAAATCCTAGGTGACCCATTTTTAAAAATCCAATTTTTAATGCTATGCACGGTTAGCTCACATGGTTAGGCAAACCATGCGCTAACCATGCTCCTACTACTATCCAAAGGGTGACCTACACATTTTCCTCACATGATTAGAAAAGCTCTGAAAAAACCATGTGAATCCCACTACCTCATGTTTCATGGTTACCTGGGGGGGTTTTGCACGGTTTCACTTAACTGTTCTCAAACTGTGCACCCTTAGAAAAGCTCCCAAACAATTCCAAAACCATCCCAAAATATCCCAAACATTACCCGACCACTTTACCTACATAAAAAAGGCATCAAAAAGGATCAAATACCTCAGTCTAAGGGTACTAAATTCTCACCACCATTGGAATTTCCATCCTCAGAAAGTAGAGAACCATTGCTTTTCCAAAGAGCTCGAGCCACTAATCGACCATCTCTTTCTCCCACTCCCAAGTATTCTCCTGAATCTTACCATGTTTCCAAAAAACCCAAACTAAACCAATAATTTTTACATGAAAGACTTTATTTTTATTATCTATGATATGCACTAGAAAGTGCACCAAAGAATCATCCAACTCTAGCTCAACATGATCCCAACAAATCACATGGTCACGATTCGGTTGATACTTTTTCAACTGCGACACATGAAACACATTGTAAACCACACTAAACCATAATGGAAAAGACAACTGATATTCCACCTCTTCAATATGCTCTAGTAACTCAAAATGCACCATATAACTCAAAGGTAACTTTCCCTGCTTTCCAAATCGACGATGTTCCAATCTCGAAGAGATTATCAAGAACACATGATTACCCACCTTAAACAACAATGGCCATTGAAGATGGTCCTCATATGATTTATAATGACTCTGTGTCATCTCCATTCTCTTCCTGATCAACTTAATCTTCTATGTTTTCTCTTGTGCAAGGCTTAGTCCAACCAATGAAGTATCACCTATTTCCACCCATTATAGTGGAGAACGACATGGAAACCCATACAATGCCTCAAATGGGGCCAAATTTATCGAGTCTTAGTAACTATTATTATAGGATAACTCCACCAAATACATGTGATCCTCCCATGAACCACCAAAATCCATAACATAATCTTGCAACATAACTTCTAACATTTGTATCATTCTCTCAAATTTCCCATCCATCTAAGGATTATACGCTATACTCATCGTCAACTGAGTGTTAAGGGATTGTTGTAAGGATTTCTAAAAACAAGATGTGAATATCATATCACTATCTGATACAATTAATATCGGTACACCATGCCTCTTTACTACCTCCTGGATATAGACTTTGAGCAGATCCTCCACCATATGGGATTCATGAATCGGGATGAAATGATCCAACTTTGTGATTCGATCCAAAACCACCCATATGACATCATGTTTTCTAACCATTCTTGGGAGACCTATGAAAAAATCCATTGTTATCTACTCCCACTTCCACAATGGGATAGGTAAAGATTGAAACATGACTGTTTTCCACTGATTCTCTACCATGAATTACTGACAAGTCAAACATCTCGATAAAAACTAAGCCACTTTCTTTTTTATACCAGCCCACCAAAACCATGATTTCAATTCCTTAGACATTTTCTAAATTACAGGATGGAAAACCCATTTGGAATGATGATAAGTATTGAGAAGTTGTTTCTGAAAATCCATGGGTATAACCATCTGATTCTGAAAGCACAACACCGAATTCATATCCAGCTTCCAACCCTTAATGGTCTCCTCACCATTGAGTTTCGACCTCATTGTGACACACTCTGAATCATAAATCTTCTCCACTTTAACCAACCCAACCAAGTTAGGAACCAAAAATACAGAAAATAAAACAACTACATCACCATGGTCTTCACATTAAAACCTCATGTTAGCTATAACCTACATTATCTTCCACTGATTTGATGCCTATTTCACCACTTGAACATATGAATTCCTACGTAATGCATCTGCCACTGAATTTCCCTTACCTGGTATCTAAATCAAGTTAAAATCAAACATTTGGAGATACTCTATCCATATATTTTTCCTCAAATTAAAATCTATCTATGAGAAAATATGCGTCAAGTTCTTATGATTGGTATACACTGTGAATTTCTCACCAAAGAGATAGTGACGCCATATTTTCAAAGTATACACCGCAACTACCAAGTCCAAATCATGTGTTAGTTATTTCTTCTCATGAAACCTCAAATGATGTGATCCATACACAACAAAATGATACCCTTGAGTGAGAACACACCCCAAACCTGATCTTAATGCATCGTAACACACCATGTAGCCTTTACCTGGTTCTAGTAAAACCAATATTAGTGCTGATGTAATATGATCCTTAATATCTTTAAAATATTTCTAGAACTACTCATTACATTGAAATGGAACATTATTTCTTGTCAAATATATCATTAGAAAGGATAATCATGAGAAGTCATGAGTAATGCATCGATAATACCCAGCTAGACCAAGGAAGCTACATATATCAAAGACATTCTTTGGATATTTCCAAGAAATAGTATCCTCTATCTTCTCTAGATCTATTGAAACTCCTCTCTTAGAAATCACATGGCCAATAAAATGTACCACTTGTATTCAAAAGTCACACTTTTATAATTTGGCATACAATTGATGATATCTCAAGGTTCCCAACACTACTGCCAAGTGTTTCTCATGATCCACCCTTGTCCTTGAATACACTAGTATATTATCCATGAATATGACTATAAAAGAATCAGGATATCTATGAAATATCTAATTCATAAATTTCATGAACATCGCTAGTGAATTCATAAGGTCAAAGGGCATATCCAAGTACCCATAATGTCCATATCTACTTCTGAAATCTGTTTTGGGAATATCTTCCTTCCACACCCACAATTGGTGATATCTTGATCGCAAGTTAATTTTTTAGAACCACTGAGCTCCCCTTAACTGATAGAATAGGTCATCAATGTGTGGAAGTGGATATAGGTTCTTTATTGTAACTTGGTTAAGCTTATGATAATCAAAACATAGCCAAAGTATTCCATCCGACTTCTTAACAAACAAAATAGGTGTTTACCATAGAGACGTGCTAGGATGGATGGACCCTTTGTTTTCTAACTATTCCAACTGCACATTAAATTCCCTCAATTATGCTAGTTTCATTCGGTAAGACAAAGGTGAGATAGGGATGGTCCCCAGAATTAGATCTATCATAAACTCAACTTCTCTCATTGGTGGTAACCCTGAGAATTATTCAGGAAATACATCCAAAAACTAATCAACCACTGCCAAAAAACTGCATATCCCAACCTCTTCTATTGATGCTAAAGACAAAGATTCTAATTGATATGATATTATCCAAACTTATAATGCCAAGAAGGAAGTTTAACCCTTATTTACATCTTTCTATCCTCTAAAGAGATGTTTGATTCCATCATCCATCATGAAACTCACCATTCATGATTAACAGTCGATATATGCCTTAAACGTCATCAACCAATCCATACCCAGGATTACATCATACATATCCATATCAAGCACTAATAAGTTCCACATCAACTCAAATTCATACAAAACATCACAAAATGATCTACAGAGGAAGGACTAAAACTCTCTTTGACCTAGAGGAGTTTGAAGTTTTAAAATAAAAGGCACCATTTCCACACATAAACCCAACAAATCAACAACATGAGAAGTAATGAAAAAATGAGAAGAGATTGTATCAAACAACAGTTGCATAAAGGTAGAATTCGGAAGAATTGTACCTCACAACATGGATGGTACCAACTGACCATCCACCGCAACCTACTCAACTCCAAACAACTGCTTTCTTTCCTCACTCTTCTCTTTATTACCCTGTTGAAACTTCCCCTACTAAGGAGTCGTGGTATTTCTAAAATCACCATGAATGACTTGGATCTGATGACAAGTAGTATGTTGCTGCCCCTATCGCATCAATTTATAGGGCATCTATGACCCTTGAGGAGTGTCATGAACACCCAACCTCAGATCATTACAAGAATAATGCTAAAGATGCCTCATCTTTTTGCAGTTATTAAATTATCAAGGTTGTTCTGTACAATCCCACTTCATGTGGCCCATAGAACCACACTGAAAATATCCCGGTTTATTCTGAGGCTTCAGAGGAAGATTCACTTATTCTATCGTTGTATTATGAGCCATACTCCCATGGTAGAAATAAGATCCCCTCTTCCGCTTGATCCACGCGTTAGAGTTCCCACTATTCCCCATGGGTACCAACATAATTCCCCTCCCTATAACCCCCAAGATATCTCTTTCAGCCACTAATTCTCTATTCACCATTTCCGTATAATCACTTATACATGGCACTGCAATTTGGAATGAATTTCTTTCCTCAAGACTGGTATAAAGATCCTCCCCTTTAAGGATACACTAGTCACCACCTTGGGTGAAAATCGAACTAAGTTCATAAACTTAGCCACATATTCCATCACCGACATGTTCTCTTACTTCAAGATGAAGAAATATATTATGCGCTGAATTTTGAATGTATGAGGGTATAATTATTTATTAAAACATTCATAAAGACCCTCCCATGTCATACATCGGTCTGTTCCAGCCTGGACCACTAACTCCCACCACTGACGTGCAATATATTCCAACATATATGTCACTAAATTCACTTTTAGCTCTACTAGTGTTTTAATAAATCAAATATTCAATTCATCTTATCCAACCATTCTTCTACCCTTTCCATCTCTGAATCACCACAAAAAATGGGTGGATTCTTCTTTTGAAACTGAACTGAGTGATCCACATGCCTTTGCTCATTGCTTATATTCCCAATTTGCACAGTTTTAAAATCTTAAAATATGCCATTAACTAGATTTTGGTTCACCTAGGACTCAAGTGCAACCACATTTTCCACATCATCCTTCGGTTGGTCTCTATGACGCATACCCGATTTCGTTTCTATCAATACAAGAATTACTATAAGTATCACTCCCTAGTAACTGAAGGATTAAAATTTAAAATTAAATTAAATTATGCTATCAAAATAATTCTTTACAAATTCACATTTTACCAAGTCCAACCATATTTGAAAAATATACTACATTTTGAAAATAGACCCATTTTCAAGATACCACAACCATTTTCATTTCAAATCTAAACATCTGAAAATAGTTTTAAGATTTTCCAAAAATCAACACACTCATACCATAACATAAATAATTATTCCCAATGAAATATGTATCCTAGTGGGAAGTAATTTTTACTATGTATGTCATTCTCGTCTCATTGGATACACCCACAACAATGAGATCACATTCCTATTAGTGTCTCCAAAACACTTATGTACCCAACTCCCTTGTAACTTTAAGTTCAACATAAAAGGGTTATCCATGTCCTTTTATGCTATAAATTTCATATTACGATATTTCTATTCCTTACTACCATCCCAACTCAAGTAATACCCCAAGAATTAATGTCAACTCCAAGACCGACAATCAACACCAAAGGACCGAACAAACGTGAAAGTCAAGGACCGCACAAACTGACACCACTTGTAACATCCCTCCCCATCCCATTGGATTGAGAGTGTGGTGGAATGATACTTGGACTTAAGCGATATTCCAAAGGTTCCAAAGGATAGAAATAAATCCTGAGGACTTCAAGAATCATTAGGGAATGATTTGACCTTAGAATAAAAGAAACCAACCAAACATGCCATAACCAACCACAACTACATGGTGCATGCCACAAATAAAAGAAATACAACCCAACACCAAGAAACAACCATGAAAAAAACCCAATTCTATAACAATTCCCAAATACCAATACAACCATACCATAATAATCCATATTCAGATTACTAACCGGAAGACTAAACAACAAAACCCAAAGAGGAAATGACAAAATTCCATAGCTCCACTCCAAGTTCCATGCTCCAAGCACCAAAATACCACCCAAGCTTCATGATGGACCACTAAGGAAATGAGATGCATTACTTTTACCTATTTCCCAGAATACAACATCTACAAAATCACTAAAGTACCAAAGTAGGGGGTGAGTAATAATACTTAGTAGGTTTTCCCCATATGACTTCCCTACACATGCCACTATGATAGAACATGTTAATACAATTTATATAAAATAAGTTATATAAATCCAATAAAATAGTTCAACAATTGCCAATAATCCAAACACATCATTACTACAAGAAATTCACCCCAATCACAGAATTCCAAGGAAAGAAACTAAACATGTCATTATGAATTTTACATGGCTATAAACCATTACAACTTTTGTGGAAGCATGCATAACCCAAACACATGCCTGTGTTTCACACACACACACACACCTGAGCTCAGTGTTACCATCAATGATGGAACTTCACGTCCAAACATGTATTTTTTATAGTGGTGCTTCATGCCCACTTCCATTTGATGGTGGTTCTTCATTCCCACTATCCATCACTCCCAACCATGCTTAACCATTTAAGCTAATAAACAAACCAATAACATTTATCAAACCTTACAATACCTTAAGCACATTCACAATTTCAACCACATTCTAAATCACTTCAATAAATCACTCATTTATTGAAAACATCCTTAAACCATTTTCCAAGCCAACCCACATTTCAATAAAATAACATTCTTATTGAAAACCATTTTTCACAATCCATTTTTCATAAATCAACCAAGACACTGATTATAAAATTACTATTTTAAAATCCAAAAACAAGAACATTTCACAATAATAATCCATTTTCCCCAAAATCCACAAATCATTACAAAATGGGTTTCAATCAAGCTTCACACATCAAATTAAAAATCAGTTTCAAGAAAAAACCCATTAATTTGAAATTAATCCTTCTAGTTCTTTCAAAATGGAGTCAAGAGGGAAGCCACCAACCTTAAGGTTTGGTGAAATTGACCAACAAGCAACCACACTATAAATCCGGGTGAAACTTCCATGAAAACACCTTAGATATCTTTTCCTAACACCAACAATCCCAACTCTCATCACTTTAGGCAATAAAAACTCTAGATCTATTTTCGATGGGTGTAGATATAGAAAAATGAGAGAGAGGGAGAACTAGATTTAAGAGAAACTGAGAAAACACCAAGGGGGGGACTTATCGGAGGAGAATCACCTTTAGATAACCAGAAAACCCTTCAAAACACCTCCAAGATGAGTAGAAGAGGTTCCCTGACCCTTGAGGAGTGGAAATCCTAAGTGAGGCTCGAGTGGGAGGAAGTATGGGGTGTTTTAGGTTAAATCTAGAGTTTTCCATTTTTAAAAAACCCATTTTTAATGTCATTCAAGGTTAGATCGCACGTTTAGACAAATTGTGCACTAACCGTGCTCCTACTACTATCCAAAGGGTTCCCTACATGGTTTCCTCAGACAATTATTAAAACTATGTGCAAACCATGTGAATCCCACTACCTCATGTTACACGGTTACCTGGGGGGTTCTTTAAGGTTTCACCTAACTGTGCTCAAACCATGAGCTCTTAGAAAATCCCCAAAACCATTCCAAAACCTTCATAAACTCTCCCAAACATCACCCAACCACTTTACCTACATAAAAATACATCAATAAGGATCATATACCTCAAAATGGGGGTAGTACAGGGTCCAAGAAAGCGATGGTGGGATTCCATGGTACAAGAAGATAGAAACATGGGCTTGGAATGGAAGAGTTTCAAGAATCTCTTCATCCAACAGTTTTTTCCAAAGTAACTGACGATGGAGAAGTCTCTAGAGTTCCTCTCTTCATAGTAGGGAGAGTATTCAATGTCAAAATACACCAATAATTTTTTTATGCTAGTTATTTTTTCTCCAGAGGTAGTAAAGAATGACTAGATGGAAGCTCAGAAGTACCTGCATGGTTTGTCACTAGATACTAGATCATATATAATTATGTTGAAGATTTCAACTTATGAAGAGATGTTATATAGAGCTATTATGGATGAGATAAATATGGTAGAAAAGGTTTGATATTATCCCTTTCTATTCTACCCAATGGTAGATTTAGTGACGCGCAAGGGAAAAAGAGGAAGTGGAAATATCATCGCAGGAGTGGTGGAGGTGGTTCTCAGTGGCATGTCTCCTCTATACCTCTATTTACAACTAGCAGTGTGCCCCTAACATTCTATGAGTGTGGCATGTCCAAACACACCTGATTCCCTTATCATAAAACTGTAAATATGTGTAATGATTGTAGACGTTATGGTCATCTACAACATTGTTTCTAGGCTATGACTATGCCACGATATGGTCATGGATCATTGGTTCCAAAGGCTACTATGGTGCAGTCAAATGCTTCAAAGACTATAGGGCTCCAGCTGTAATGACCCAAAATTTTATCAATGGAAATTCCCTTATTATAATTATTTCATATAGTATAAAATATATAAAATCACTTTGAGAACATAATACAAACTTTATAAATGAATAATTAATGAAATAAGAGGTATTTCTAGAAATTAATAAACCTTCTGATGGAATAGTAACTGACTCTTGGAATTGTAACATGACCATTATGAATAGTAATCCAACCAAATAAATAGTAACCTCACCTATGAAAGTATAAATAAAATTTATTCATCCTATAATGAAAAATATTATATAATTATATCATAGTATAAGTAAATAAATGTTTTAGAAAGGATAAATTAAGTGTTGGTATTTTTATAAGTCATAAATATTTAATTTCAATTTTATAATTAATATAATGATTTAAAAGATTTTTTTTCATAAAATAAATTCATAAATTAATATTTTGTTTTATTATGATTATAATATAATTTTATGAGACCTTAATTAATTTTTCAAAGTGTTATAACATCAACTATAATTTTAAAATTAGTATTTTCCAAGTAAATGATGATTTTAATTAAAAATTAAATTTCTTATATTTAGAAAATTATTTTTATAAAATAGAGTTCATTTTTGAATTCTATACTTCAAAAAATGGTTAGGGTTAATTTTTTGGATTTTTCAAAATACTTGAATGTTTGTTGAATAGTGAAATACGTTAATTTACAGTATGTATATATATATATTATAAGTTAAGTACATTATTCCTTGATTCATCTCTTATATAAGCACCATAATGTCTAAATAACCATAATTACATTAATATATTTAGTTATAAGGTTCAAAATATTCATAGTTTTGGGCCAAAATAATAAACTAATGAATAAAATAATGAGAAAACACCCCTCTCATCCCCTATAAATACCATCTTTCACAATCTCTTCTCATCACACCTTACAAGTATTGAAAGTTGTCCAATTTCTACCCAATTATCTTCTCAATCCCCTCCCCCATACCCAAGAGCTATTGGTCTCATAAAAATACCAAACCTTTTCCCTAAGGAGGTTCTCAAGGAGGAAAATTCAAGTGGTAAAATCCTCTATTTTTTCTATTATTTTATTTTCAATTTCATTTCTTTTCTTAAACTATCCTCACCTCCACTATCCAAGTGGAATGATAATTCCAATATATTTTATGTACTTAAATTTTATTATGTTAATATAATAATTCATCTTCAAAATTATTCCCTTTTCCTTGTATTCTAAAAATGGAGATATCATCCATGGTGTGTCAATTTACTGCCACTGTGGACGATGCATTTTCATTTTTCACTAATTCCTTCAAGGATGGTTATAAAACAATTATTATTGTTAAATAAGATTTTATTATAAATATTATAAGATTTATAATTTTCTAGAACCAATATATAAACATGATGTTCGATAAAATGATATAAGATCATAATGGTCATAAAAACTGCCCAAATAAATTAAATCATTTTCATTGACATTCAATCTAATAAATCAGCCTCATAACATATAACCAAATGACATATAATACCAATTAAAATACTTTATATTCATTAATAACACATAATTTCAATTCTATAGAATCATTCTCATTTTACATGAACTTCCATACTTATAAACAAGTGAACCGATCATGAAAACCAAGGAAATGAATACTGCTGAATGATATAATTGAACTCTATAACTCATATAAAAGGACATAAATAAACTTAATAAAATTATAATAAATCAAATACATGTATAATTGGTTATTTATTTATTAATAAATTAATTTTATTTTACTATCCATTTTATTAAAGTGAATAAATCATTTAGACATAAGGTAAGGGGATTCTTGAACCCAATTCCATTTCCTTGGGTTTTCCCTTTTCACTTCATTTTCAGCATGATTATTCCTTTAATGTTTCTTAAATATAATTTATTTATCCTTTCCTTTTAGTTTCTAGGATATACATGTTTCCAATATGATTTTATGACTAATGCAAATATTTTTCCAAAATAACCCTTCTTTCCAAAAATACATCTTTTACTTATCATGAGATTGTTTCTTCTTCACTCAAGATTGATGATTCTTATACCACGTATGTTATTCCCTCATTATTTTAGGAATCAAAAATTGTATTCATGAATGTATTATTTATGAAATGGAACCCATTCCATTCCATGGGTTATTTTATATCCAAGATTGATATATGTTCTATGTGACATGCATGATTATGTAAATGTTATGATGTGATGAGTGAGCCAAGAATTATATAGTGCATGTAAATGTTATTATGTGAAGGGTGAACCCAATAGCTCTATAATTAATTGGGTAATGCGTTGTATCTCATGATAAAAAGTGAAATATGTGTGAACATGATGTTATTTTTGTCCACAACTATGTGTGGTAGTTTACCACAAAGACATGATGTCTCATTTTTAGGAATTTTCACATTCAATGACTTTATCTAATGTTAACTATCAGGATTATTATTATGATCCTTTTCTATTATTATGATTATGATGATTATGCTCAACCATATTTCATGTCTCTTATTCGTCCTTGAACTGGTCTTTTAGGTCACCCCTTCATCTGATGTATATTCTTAGGTGAATACTTGTACTTTGGAGAACATAAGGGATAATAAAAAGCTATATAAGAAGAAATTAAATTAAATTTTATGTTTTATTGTGTAAAAGTTATGTATGGTCCTAATTTTCCCAAGATTCTAAACCTTTGAATCCAATTTGTGTAACACTATTATATTGTTTATCTTTAAAATGATGTAATAGTCATGTAAGAAAATGTTGGGTCACTATAGTTGGTATCATAACATGGTTTAGTTAACTTGAGAATTATTATTAGAGAACCTTAGTGAAAACCCTTAGTATAAGACTACCTATATGTAAGCACCCAATAGACTTTTCTTTAGAAAAATTCTAAACATAGTGATCCCACAAGATATGACTTTAGAGTTAATTATACAAATAAATAAATTATTTATTCATGAATTTTCGCCTTATGTTTTATTCAAAACATTTCCATTTTAGAAAATGGTGAGAACCAGGAGAGACCAGACCTATAACCCATGTGAGGGGCAATGCAATGATTGCTTGAACAAAATACTCAATGCCTTGGGAGGTGGAGTTAAAAATTTCATGGCGATGCTTACCCATCTATCTCAGGCTATGAAAAATAACCTAAACAGTGTGGAACATCTTTATTCACCTAATAGGGAGAAACTGGCTATCGATTATTTTATGCAGCAATGACCACCAATATTTAGTGAATATTATGATCCATTAGTCGTAGAATAGTGGGTAAACTCAATTGAGAAGATATTTTTTGTACTTCACTATTCTGAGATGGAGAAGGAGACTCTAGACATTATTTTCTAGATGGATAGGTCGACCAATAGTGGGCATTGATTAAGAACACCAAGCTTAAGTATAAAATTGAAGATATGGAGTGAAAACACTTTAAGATAATGTTTCTTAACAATTATTTCCCTTGAAATCATTGTAGAAAGATAAAGAGAGAATTCATAGAGCTGAAGAAAAAGGAATGTGAATATATCGTGGTCTGTGAAGAAAATTTCACAAGTCTTTCAAGGTACACTTCGGGGTTTCTTATAAAAAATGATAAAAAAATTGATAGATTAGTTAGTGGTTTAAAACCACACTTTTGAAAGGCTCTAACAATTCAAGACTTAAGGTGTTATGAAGAAGTTTTTTGATGTGCTCTCAAAGTGGAGATGAAGTTTGGAGAATGGTCCCATGGATATTGTGATAAGAAAAGAAAGATAGAGTTTCAAGATGGGGGATCTAATGAGAAAGGTGGACATAAATATCAACCACTCACGTGTAAAAATTGTGGGAAGAAGCATCATGGGAACTAACTCAAAGGGATGGGGAATTATATAAGTGTGGGAGATAAGGTCAATAATCTTATGAATTTCAAATAGACATAAATAATCCAACCAATATGATGGAGGAAAGGATATCACCACCTATGGTTCAATGCTTCAATTGTAGGGAGCAAGGGAACTATGCAAGATAATGCACTAGACCTCGAGTTCTCAAGGGTAATCCACATCAACAGCTACCAAAAACATAGGAGCAAGGGAATTTTTATTCCATCACTACCATTGAGGTGGAGCCCAACAATGATGTGGTGAAAATTATGATGGTTATTCATTCAAGAATAGTGAAAGTAATATTTCATTCTTATTTTACGTGATATTTCATATCTTGTATGAATAGTAGAACTATTCAAAAACCACCTCAAAATATGGAAGTTGAGTTATCTGTGAAAATAGAAAATGGGAAAATTATTTCATCCAAAGTATATAACTCCTCCATGGTTAATGTTTGTGAACTGAACCTCCCAAAAAATCTGGTCTTACTTCCTTTGGTGAAGTTTGATGCTATTTTGGGCATGGATTGACTATCTTTATTCAAAGACAACATCAACTATCGGGAAAGGTATATCGCTCTTCACATCCCAAGGAATTCTCCAATTCTTTATAAATGTAAGGAGGAGGATGAATTTCATTCGGAGTCATCATCTCAAGTGTCGATATTTTTTTCCTTATAAGCAAGCATATCTATATCAAATGATTGGGAAAAAGGATAAAACCATGACTGAAGACATGCCCATTGTGAGGGACTACATTGATGTGTTTTCTGAATAATTTCATATACTTTCTTCTGATTTAGAAGTTGAGTTCTCAATCGAACTTATTCCACTACTAGAAAAACAGGTATTTGCGACGGGTCATTTGCAACGGGATCCCGTCGCAAATGACCCATTGCTGAAAACGGCGTCGCAATAACACTTATTTGTGACGGGCCCATCACTAAAGCTTTTTTTTGCGATGGGTATTCTCCCCATCGCAAATAGTACTCCGTATATTTGTAAAAAACTTTTAAAATAGTTTTTGCGACGGGAGCCGTCGCAAAAACTATTTTTTAAAAAAAATAAAAAACTATTAATAAATTATTTTAATTCATATAATAATAATACTATTTGCGATGGGCATAGTATCCCGTCACAAATACTATAAAAAAATAAAAAAAATAAATTACTAATAAATTATTTTAATTAATATAATAATAATTCAATTATAATTCAAAAATAAAAAATAATAAAATATTAATAAATGATTTTAATTAATATAATAATAGAATTATAATTCACAAATAAAAATAATAAATTATTTTAATTAATATAATAATAATATAATTATAATTCAAAAATAAAAAATAATAGAATATTAATAAATGATTTAATTAATATAATAATATTAGAATTATAATTCATAAATAAAAAAAATATTAATAAGTTATTTTAATTAATATAAAAATAATAGAATTATTTTACATTCAAATATTAAAATAATTCAAGTATTACAAAAAAATATAATTAAATTATAATATTATAAAATTTTAATATATATATAAAATTTAATATTATAAAATATAAATAATATTATTATTCATATTAATATTGTTATTTAAAAATATAATATTATTAATATTTTATAATGAGACAGAAACTACGAATAGAAAAAAAAAATCATATTTTGATTTCACAAATTTTATAACATAAATACAAACTCTAATCTGAAGGAGGGGGGAGGTGGGGGATCTGCAGATGGTGGTGGAAGAAAATCCATCCCTAAAGCATGAGTGAGTCGGCGCATGTACTCCATCTGCTCCTGATGTTGTTGCTGCCACCGACTCGCCTGCTCCTTGTACAGCTGCTGCTGGCGTCGACGCTCCTCCTCATGCTGCTGACGCATCTGCTCCTGCTCCTGTCGGAGACACTCTATCAGTGGAGTCTGAGATCGCAACTGATCCTCATACTGTGTAATAGAAGAAGATGCACGAGCTCCTCTCGAGCTGGACGCCGACATCGCAGCACTGCCATAATAATCTCCGGGAGTCAGTCGAGAGCCGATACCAACTACCCGGCCCTTCTCGAAGGCATACTGGGTGGCCTGCATCCATGCCGCCTCATCAAACTGACGGCCAGTGGTCTGATCTGATGACTCGGCCTGACTCTCAGGCCGGGCCTGTGACGCTGCGGCCTCATATGACTCATGTAGTTGCAATTTAAAATCAAAAATGTGAATATATTATATGCAGTTAATTTTTAAACTTGAAAACAAATAATACTGACCACGATGTGATGCTGACGATCACCTCTGAGCTCCCCAGTAGCAGGATCACTATACATCCTCCGATATACGTCGTACTCCGTAATACCGGGGTGCTCGACAGCCTATAAGAATAAAAAATAAACTGTTAATATTTATAGTTATATAAAATATTTATAAATAATGTACATACCAGATGCTGTCTATGAGTACTGAAAGAACGACTCCCAGCTCGATGAGTCACCTCCTGTCTCCCCCGATTCTGCCTCCCCACCGATGATCTCCTCTGAAAGGCACCACTCAACCAGTGCGCACATAATCCATCCCATACATGGGATTAAATGTACTATGGTCGGTATTCTCTACATGACTCGTCAAAATCTGACACTCCTGCTTTCTTCATCGCAGCTTTTCTTAAATTGTGCAAAAACTGATGAAGGCGATCACGCATGGCCACCTCCCATGCCTCGTGGATGGCATCACGCATGGTATCCTCGATCGGATACCATAAACCCTACAAATAAATCAAAATATCAAGTTAGAAATGAAATAATTTTCAAAATAAAAATTATTTATTTACGTACCTACCAACCAATGGCCGAACATGGCCTGCTGCACATCAATGAGAATCTGCTCCCATGTGGTCCACAGCTGAGAGAAATAGTTGCGCAAAATAGCGTTGCCCTGTCCGACTGCTATATGCGGAAAACTGTAAAAATAATAAACATTTATTATGTGAATAGATTAATGAAATCTTAGTCAAATCCATAGGTTATCACACAGGTTATCACACCTCCGTGTGCGTGGATCAAACCCAAGACGTGGACGTCGCTCAGGGACGGGGTCAGGAATAATCAATCGTGCAAGATCGCGCCCCCTCCGCGTACTCCCTAGAGCGCCTGCAGGCTGAGGGCCATCTGTCAGCAACTCATCCGCATCGAAAGTCAGGTCAGCATCCGCCAACTCATGAAATGTGGCGTCGTCCATCTGAAACAGAAAATGTTAATGTTAGAAAATAATTGATAATTACTATTATATATACATATATACATATTATGATTGTATATAAATACCATGGAATTATATCAGTGTTCATCTTCATCATCATCTTCATATATGTCAATGTCATCTTCATATTCCTCCTCAACATCATCGATATCCATTCGAGTTACAGTTGCTTCATCTCTTACCATTTCAAATTCATATGTGACATCATTAACATCATCGTCATCACCGACTCTTAAATGTGGGGTGTCGTCATCGATACTCATGTCTCTTTGTAAAAAAGATTGATTTTGAGTACTCTCTTGAAAAACTTCAATTCTTTTCACATCAGTGAAAGCACATTCACTTTGACTAAACTGATTGTCTCGAATTTTGATTTTTATTACACTCCACCAATCAGTCAAGTCTCTTGATGTAGCACAGTACTTTGCGTAATAAACTTGCACTAGTGCAAAAACACTTTTTAGCGTCGGTTTTTTTTAATTTTTGACGTCGGTTATAAACCGACGTCTTTATAGGCGACATTAAAAATATAGTTTTCACGTCGGTTCATAGAAACCGACGCGAAAAATAATTCGCTTATGAGTTTCGGCGTCGGTTTTATAGAAAACCGACGCCGAAACTAGAATTACATGGGATTTTCGGCGTCGGTTTTTTAAAAAACCGACGCGATAGAAGACTTTCGGCGTCGGTTAATAGAATAACTGATGCCGTAAATAATTTTTTTTTAAAATATTCGGCGTCGGTTTTGAAAATAACCGACGCCGTAAATAAATTTTTTTTTTTATAAAATACATATAATTTCTCCTCCAAAAAAATCAGAACCCTGAAAAAAAAACGGAGTATACAGAAACAATAAAACAGTTTTAATAGAGGCACTTGAGAAAACTCAAAGTAAAGAAAAATTAAAATACACATACCTACATGGTGCATTTTCTTGATCTAACCATACTTAGTATCAATCATGGTAAGTTTCCTCCCATAGATATCACCAATTCTGTCAAAACAGTAATGAAACTAAGGAGATGTGCGTGAAAAAATCAATCCAAGATATTACTGCAATGAATAAACATTAAATGAAAATGTGTAATTTATTTGAATCATTCATTTTTTCACAAAGAAAATTACCAAAATGATATGTTACAACCCCTAAAATATACGACATGCTCATTGTTGGTTATTGTTAAAGCATTCATTTGATTATTAGTAGGTTCAAACACCTAATATATCATAAGAGTTAGTTTTTTAAACTCATATGTATTATTATTTATAAATATTAGTATATACATACCTCAAATCTTAATCAGACTTAACAAAAAGTCCGCAAAAGTAGATTGAATATGGATCATATCAGATTGGGAATAAGACTGTGAATCATTGAATACCTACAATAATATTGAATGATATGAAATTAATAAATAGAAGAAAGTGGAAGAAAATATATAAAAAAATTAATACAACTAACCTTATGAAAATCAGTAGTTTCCCCAGTTGTGATTATCTCGTACATAAATCGTAGAATATAATAACCACATTCAACATGTCCAGTTTGACGATGACACTGCAGTTTTAAAACATTTAACTAATAATAAAAACCAATATATAACAAAAATATAAAAACTAATTACCTGTACTTCCACATATTTGATTTTCGTTGGTTTCTTTTCCTTTGTAAAATGTTTCCATGAACTGCATTTTTTTATATAATAACTAATAAAACTTTTGTAAACAATTAAAATTAAACATAACAAACTTATAAAAATAAAAATAAAACTTACCTGTTTAATAATTTGGAAAATGGTTTACGCACTTTTCCTAATAAAGAGCAAAACCAATATAAGGTGCATTCATTTGGGAAAAATATGCCTAACATCAAATGCCCCCTATAATACAAAAAGTTCACAATTAATGACATTATAATGATCATGAGTTAAAAATTATGTTGATGTTCTTACTTATCAAGAAATGGAAAAAACCAGCACTGAATCTCTGTTTTTGATAATCTCTCGGATATATATTGAACTCTTTCATCATTCTTCACATGTTTGACTTCCAATGAAATGTACTCTGGATCTATAAAGCTGTAAATGCCTATAGTTTCATTTTGTAAAAGAATCCTGTATAGATACCTAATTTAAAAGGAAAATATAGTTAGTCAATGACATAACAATATTTTATTAAAGAAATAGCAATTCAAACATCAATTTACTTACATGGAAAACAACTGCACCACATTCAGCCCGATCTCTTCAAAATTAACTAAATTCGTGATATCTTCTTTCAATATTCTCAATTTATAATTTCTTCCACATATATCGGACGTCATCCGAAACTCATAAATAAAATTCAAGGAAGAAGAGGACTCAGATAATCTTTTAAACCCATAAGAAATATCAGAAGTATCTACAGACGACTGTTTCTGAACATTTTGATGCATTTGTACAGTTTCTTTTGCTTTCAGATATTCCTATATAAGTTAAATGTCAGAAAACATTATAAGTAATTTGGAATCATTTGTAATTAATATTTAAAAAAACGCATACCTCATGTGAAATATAACGAAGAAGTGCAGTTGCCCAAAGTAAAAAATGGCTCATACATTCCCCAACACTGGTGATCTCCACAGTAGGAAATGGTAGTAGAGCAGTAGGATCTATAATAACAAGTACTGATACTCTAACCTGACCCATCTGCATAGGCTGATGATGTACCGAGTCCCCCAAAAAATACACCTGTCCTTACGCAACAATATGTACATGAGGATCTCCCGCAAACAACTCACAATATAAGGCTTGATCCGATGGAGGAGGTGGAGGCTCAAAGTTAGTAGGTGGGGCAGGGTAGTCAGGGTGAGCAGGCTGAGAAGTCAGAAAAATGAAAAGGGTATATTAGTGTTTAAAATTTATAACATAGAAAAATTGATAAAAAATTAAATAAAATAATATACCTCAAAAGGTTGCGCAGACGGGGCAGGGTAAGCAGATGGGGCAGGGTAGTCCGGGTGAGTAGGCTGAGAATGTTGAAAAATGAAAAAGTTATATCAGTGTTTATAATTTATAAAATAGAAAAATTGATAACATGTAAATAATATACCTCGGAAGGCTGCCCAGACGGTGTTGGGTAAGCATATGAGGCAGGATAGTCCGAGTGAGTAGGCTGAGAATATTGAAAAATGAAAAAGTTATATCAGTGTTTATAATTTATAGAAAAGAAAAATTGTTAACAAGTAAATAATATACCTCGAAAGGATGAGCAGGCTGTGACTGTCTTGCCAAGTGTTCTAATAAAGCCTTCTGTACTGCTGCTTGAATTTGATCACCCATAGACCGTTTCATATCCTACAGCTCTTCTTTTAAGGATTCGATTCCCGGGTCTCTTGGTTGCTTACTATTACCAAAAACCTTCTGAATACTAACACCCGCCTGATATCCTCTAACATGGTCAGGGTGTTCTGCCTTTCCCAAAGTAGTGGCAAGGATATCCATCCTACCCTCAGGGATAAAAGAGCCCTGTGTTTCTTTCTCCTGAAGTTCATCCTGAAATGAAAAATAAAAAATTTATATTAGTGTTTATAAATTATAAAAAAGGAAAATTGTTAACAAAGAAATAATATTTACTTACAATTCTATCAGCCACTTGATGAGCTTCGTCTGTAAGATATTGTTCATTTTTTCTTCTTCTTGCTCGTTTCCATTTCTCATGGAGAGTGGGAGGAGATGGAGGACCATACTGGACCTCTTCTGAACCACTACTTGATCGAGCTCTTAATGCTTCAAATTTTTCTTCAATCATTTTCTACTCCAAATACGAGTACCCTCCACGTGATAAAGTATGAGGGTATACATTTTGAAACTGGATCTCCTGATGAGATCTCCTGGAGTCCTGTTACATAAAAATAAACTACTAAGTAATAAGGAAAATATAGCATAAATTTTAAAATATAAAACAATTACAATACCTGAAATTTCCCTTCCTGACGACTGTCAACAAATCGCTTCCATGTTTCTTCATCTATATATGGATACTTAAGACATGGGCTTTCAAACCTTCTCTTTCCAAAAACATAATTTTTCGTCAGTTTGTTTTTAAAATCTCTCCATCGAACCGCCGCTAAAGAAATATGTCTTTTCCTAATTTCTTTGGTTTCCTCAAAATTAAATGTCATCTGTAATTGAAAAAATTAAATATGTCATTTAAACTGTATAATATTAAAAAAATGAGATAAAATAAATAAATAAAGATATTTTACCGTCACGGCCTCCCAAAGTTGTTGCTTCACCGTACTGTCCACTGACTTCCAATCAGGATATAAAATACTAATCCTGCAACGGCTCTGCATCGCTATATAACTGACAAACTGAACTGCATTTGGGCCAACTGCATTATTATTATCATCAAAATGGATGTGTGCTTTGTTATCATCACGAGCAAGTGATAGTTTTGGTAAACATGTAATACCACGTTTACCAACTAGAGAACTTGATTTTTGAGTAGTAACTGGAGAAGTCTCCTCCGCCGAGGACGCATCAGTAGTCCTGCAATTTTTTTTGTAAATTAACAGTTTTATTTCATTAAATAAGTATATTACTGAATATTTAATAATATGTAAAAATAGATATACCTCGGTAACTGCTCCTCTCTATCTGTATCTGACATTGCTACTAGAAAGTGTAATGAAATTTTGGGTACCTGCATATCATTAGAAAAATGAATAATTAGAAATAAGGAAGTCAAAAATAAATATGTAAAAATAGAGGCATGCATTTGAAGTTTTAAAAATAGACACAAAATATAAATATTTACCAGAAAAATTAGGAGACTAATTTAGTGTTTTTCCACATCCCTTCATCATGATCGGTACGTACTGCATGTGCTATGTCTGTCTTATATTCATTGTAATCATCTGAAAATTGCATAATAGATGAATAAGGCTCATGTAAATCACTAACATCATCAGAATCATCCTCATCACCCAAATGGTATCTTTTCCCTTGCAAAACAACTGACCACTGATCATTCGACGGATCAATGACATAAAATACTTGTTTTTCATGTGTCGCCAAGATAAATGGTTCCTCATTGTGATTAAATCTTTTCAAATCAACCAGTTTAAACCCATATTCATCATGTTTCACGCCACTATTACTATCAACCCAATTGCACTTAAAAATAGTGACTCGAAATTTAATATAATCAATTTCCCATATGTCTTAAATAACTCCAAAATATGACGTTGATGCAGAAATTGGTTTTTTATCTTTGGCACTCGAAAAATGCACTGCTTCAGCGAATACCATCACACCACTATTCTGAACGGTACTCTTGTCATCTAGGTTTTTTGTGTAAAATGTGTATACATTGATATCAAAACCAGACCAAGTGATCACATTAATAGATGGTCCCCCTGCTAACCACTTCAATGTTTCTGATACAGATATATCTGGGGTGACTTTCTCTTTAAACCATGAAACAAATGTCTTCTTATGCTCAATCATCAACCACTTTTCATTTCTTTTCTGATATCGTAACTTTAATTCAGAAATATGTGAGGATATATATGGTTGAACCTCATCTGTGTTGTTCAAAATGTATAAATGTGCTTTCATCACTTAATCACGTGGAATGAACTTTACCTTTAATCCTTGAACCCCTCTACCTTCTCTATCAACTGTCATATGTTGAGATACAGGGAGACCAATATGCTCCACCTCATTCAAATAATCAGTACAGAACTCAATCACCTCTTCTGATACATATTTTTGAACAATAGAGGCCTCTGGTCGATAAGGATTTTTAACATATCCTTTCAAAATTTTCATATATCTTTCAAAAGGATACATCCATCTTAAATGAACAGGCCCACATATTCTTATCTCATGCACCAAATGAATCAATAGATGAACCATTATATCAAAAAATGTGGGTGGGAAATACATTTCTAGTTGACAAAGAATAAGAGTTGCTTCATTCTCCAACACATCTAACAAATTTGGATCAACAACTTTGCTACAAATGGATTTAAAGAAATTACATAACCCGATGATTGTCTTCCTGACAGCTTTCGGTAATATACCTCGCACTGCTACTAGTAGAATTTGTTGCATCAACACATGGCAATCATGTGATTTCATACCTATTAATTTACAATCCTTCAATGACACAAAATTATTCACATTTGAAGAAAAACCGCTGGGTACTTTAATACCATGAAGAAACTAACAAAAATTCATCTTTTCATTCTTACTTAATGTGTGACAAGCCGGAGGTAAATATGTTCTGTTTCCTTTCACAGCGGGAGCTAACTCCAAACGTATTCGCATTAATATCAAGTCCAATCTAGCATGTAATCCATATTTTGTCTTTTCTTTTATGTCTAACAAAGTTCCAATCAAACTATCACATATGTTTTTCTCAACATGCATAACATCAATGTTATGTTTTATCTCTAAAAATATCCAATAAGGTAGTTCGAAAAAAATAGACTGCTTCTTCCAGATATGTTTTTGTAAACCAGAACTTTTTCTCTTTCCAAATGTTGAATCAATATCCTTCACTCTGTCATAATATTCTTCAGCTGACAATGGTTGAGGGGGGAGGTTGTATTCTTGTAAACCGTTAAATGCTTTTTTCAATCTACGATAAGGATGATAAATTCGCAAAAATCTTCGATGTCCCATGTACACTGTCTTTCTTCCATTCTGCAATTGATAATATGAAGTTTGTTCTTCACAAATTGGACATGCTTTATGTCCCTTAACACTATATCCAGATAAGTTTCCATATGCAGGAAAGTCGTTTATAGTGAACATTATCATAGCACGCAAAAGAAAATACTCTTTCTTGTATGCATCGAAAACTGTAACACCTTTCTCTCATAGCAGTTTTAAATCCTCAATCAATGGTGTAAGATACACATCAATATCATTTCCCGGTTGTTTTGGTCCAGAAATCATCAAGCTCGTCATAACATATTTTTTCTTCATACATAGATGTGGGGACAAGTTGTAAAGTACCATCAAAACAGGCCATGAACTATGTTGGCTACTGAGGCTCCGATATGGATTCATTCCATCAGTACACAATCCCATTCTGAGATTTCTAACTTCACTTCCAAAATCATGAAATTTTTTATCAAAACTCTTCCACTGTGGTGAATCGGCAGGGTGACGTAAGTTACCATCAGAAATGCACTCATCTGAATGCCATCTTAACCTTTTTGCATCATTTGAATTTGCAAATAGACGCTTCAAACGAGGAATAATTGGAAGGTACCAAATTGCTTTAGCTGGAGTTTTGATTCTGGTACCTAAAAATAAATCAGAATTGAATTATCAGATTTGTTTGAAAAAAATATTGGATGATATCATTGGTAAGTAAAAATATTGATTTTTCATAACGTTACATGACATCACCTGAAAATGAATCTGAGTTGACTTTCTCATCCATCTTATAGCGCGATGTTCCACATGTAGGACAACTTGATAAATGTTCATTTTCTTTCCTATACAGTACACAATCATTGGGTAAAGCATGTATCTTTTTATACCCCAATCCCATTGGGCATAATATTTTTTTCGCCTCACAATTGGAATCTGGAAGCCCATTGCCTTCTGGAAGAAGCTCTTTTAAAAGCTCAAGTAAACTGGAGAAACTTTTATCACTCCACCCATTTTTTGCTTTTAAGTTAACTAATCTCAAAACTGCTGATAACACTGTATATTTACTGCAACCTGGGAATAATGGTTTCTCAGAATCTCTATACAATCGTTCAACAGTTGGTGTTTTTTCGATGGTTTCAACACCTAAATCATGAATTAATTCTTCAATACGATCCTCTGCCTCATTATGAATATCGTCGTCAACATTGGATGTTGAATTTTCAGTTCTTTCACCATGCAAGATCGAACGTGTATAATTAAGGCTAAAACCATAACAAATGAGATGATCCTTGATTTCTCTGGAGTTTAACTTTCTAATATTTACACACTTCACACATGGACAGAAAATCAAATCAATATTTTGATTATGTTGTTTAGCAAATTCCAAAAAATTATCAACTCCTTTTTCATATTCACTAGTAGTTCTTCGTAAATAAATACAATTATGATCCATTAATACCTGATATCACAATATAATTGATGAATATATTAAAACATATAAAAATTTAAATATCTATCAGATAAATTGTAAACAAAAATATATTCCATAAAAACTATTGATAATCAGATAAAAGACATCAGATATGAAACACGTTTACAAATAGAGTAAACAGTTTATTTTCATATTATATACATGTGTGTTAACGACATTCTAATTTCATAAAAAATTATTAAGTATCAAAATTTAAAAAATAAGATAAAGAAAGAAAATGATATGTCATTTCAATCAATGATGTAGTTTAAAATAAAATAAATTAATGATTGGTTCTTTGATTATTCTGAAGATATTATTGAACATGATGAAGAGTATGTTAATAAAATACTTCTTATTTTTGTGAACATAATAAATGAAAGAGTCAAATACAAAGATATCATTCCTAAATATTTAAATTTTGGTGGAAATGGACATTTTGCAGTTGATTTTCCATCGAAGAAAAATGGTGATGCTAGAGTCTAGGTGTAAGAAAATGGTGTTCCTATGAAGAAATGGAATAGAGATAAAAAATTATAATGTGAATGATTTGTTTTATTGAATTAATATAAATAAAATAATAATAAAATAAAAAGATAGAATATATTCACAAATCATTGATTCAGCAATTGAAAATAATAAAAATTTTATGGATCATCTTAAATCATGAATCAAATTTTAGTAATAATGTGGTGGATAGAGAAATCATTCCCAATAATAGGTAAAAATATGAATTTTTTGGATTATTTTTAAAATACACCAATATTATGAAATAAATAATGTTTTTAATGTAGGGGGCTGAGAAGAAAAAATGGTGATGATTTATTCAAGAAGGAATCTAATTTCATAAAATAACTCAATTTTCCCAAAGTGAGAAATAGATAATAAGACAAAATGTTAAAATATTCTGATAAGAAATCAACTAAAAGTGGAGATGAGACGAACAAATATTATTAAGGGTTTTGTTGGTGATAAATAATATTAAGGAATATAATAGAAGGTTGTAATAAATCTATTGAAGTGAAATATAAATAATCACAATTTGAAACGGTGTTGGCTCAAAAAAGAATGCAAGATCTACTCTTGTAATTAAAAAAGTAATTAAATTTATTTTTACTCAAAATGTACATTCAAAATTAAATACATGTCATATTTATGATGAGAAAAATCATGAACAATATAATCATAATTTAAATGTATTTGAAGTATATTTGAAAATGGACACTTTTCTATGATAGAGGTAAGAAATGATCAAATTTTACTAAGATAAAATAATACCTATAAATATGGACTAAAACAAGTGTACATAAATCCTTATACACCACATAGTTTTATTATTATCCTATTTTTACTACAACCATACATAACAGAGCTCAAATTTAAAAGAAATGTCGATCTTAGGACTACAAAAACTCATAACACATTTGACTGAACATTAATTCCTACTTAAATAGGGTTTTTGAAAAATAAACAAACAATAGGAGATGAAATAGGAGATAAAGAGGAAGAACGCATACCAGAAATCGTGCAAACGACAAAAAACCTTCAACAATGCCCGTCCAAGATCGCAAATCAAGTTTGAAGGTCTTAGGGAGTCCGAAGTGCAGCCGCGAAGCTTGATTTCGACGATCGAACAAAATAAGGGTTTCGGCCAAGATCGCAAATCAGGTTCGAAGGTAGTCGGGAGTCTGAAATGCCTCAGCGGAGCTTGATTTCGACGATGGAACAAAACGAGGGTTTCGGCCGCAGTGGAGCTTGATTTCGAAGGTCGAACCAAATGAGCGTTTCGGACCCCGAATAATTTTTAAAGAATTTTCGCGTCGGTTTTAAAAAAATGACGCCGAAAATTAAAAAAACATTTCGGCGTCGGTTTTTAGAAAAACCGACGCGGAATATATATTTCTTTTTAACTTATGGCGTCGGTTTTTAGGAAAACCGACGCCGAAAGTTTTTATCTTCCGCGTCGGTTTTTGTCAAAACCGACGCCGAATATGGTTTTTTTTTTCTGGGTCGGTTTTCCGCGTCGGTTTTCCTTAAAACCGATGCCGAATATGTTTTTTTTTCGGTGTCGGTTTTCCGCGTCGGTTTTCCTCAAAACCGATGCCGAAACTAAAAAAAAATTTCCGCGTCGGTTTTTCTGAAAACCGACACAGAAAATCCTTTTTAATTATTTTCTGGGTCGATTATTATAAAAATCGACGCGTTATTGGCGTCGGTTTTTTGTCGAACCGACGCCATAAATTCTCCGCACATACTATTCACGTCGGTTTTTAAAAAACCGATGTTATTACGACGACGCTAAAAACCGTATTTCCACTAGTGTTGATATGCCTGTTGAGCCAATAAGAATGGTTCATTTACTACGAGAACACTTTTACATTTAATATCGATGATTCCATGAGTCGGATGAACACGCACGCCTCTCTCTGTATCCAACCACCGATATTTGAACATGGTTATGTAATGTTGTCCAAGATAACAGAGTTCAATGATTTCATCAAGTATGCTATAAAAGTCAACTTCATTTTCTCGATGATGAGATACTCTCAAGCTAACTCCACTATTCATTGTTTTTTTCGATTCCCCATATTCATGTGTGTGGAATCGAAATCCATTCACCACATATGCATTATAAGTTTTAACAAGTTTGGAAGATGGGTTACTCAATACACACAGCCGTTTGTCAATTTTATCAGCATGTCGAGACACCTGAAAATTTGTGAAATAATTATCAATATAGTAAACTATACATTGAATGAGTTGCTAAAAGATAAAGAATTTATGTTACCAGTTTTTGAAACCACTGAGAGAAATTTTTCAGTCGACGTTCTTCGAGAGCAGCTGCTGTAATTTGTGGAATTTTTTTCTTGATATGATTATCATACAACCTATAAAAACCAAAGTTATTTATTGTAACATAAATGATAGAATAAGTGATATAAACATTTACAGTACAACTGATGTCATCTCTTCACAGTTGAGCAGAACATACATATGAGCTCTATGATGTTCATCATCTGAAAGCCAGCGTTCATAAACTCCACCAAAACCAAGCTCTGACTGGTTGAAAACAGATAATTGATTGTCGATTTCATCAATATTCCTCTCATTCCGTCCCATTCGGTTGTGTTTTGAAGGATACTCAGATTCAAAATAATGGGAGCAGAAAAAAGATATTTCCTCTTGCAAATAAGCTTCTGCAATAGATCCTTCAACAGATGCTTTGTTACGTACTTTTCTTTTCAATTTTTGCATTCATCTTTCAAATGGGTACATCCATCGAAACTGTACTGGACCTCCACATTTGGCTTCATATGGAAAATGTAACATCAAATGTTCCATTGAGTCGAAGAAAAACGGCGGAAATATTTTTTCCAGTTTACATATAATTACAACAACATCTTTTTCAAGTTTTCCTAGAGCATCATAATCTGCCGTAGCCGCACAAATTGTCCGAAAAAAATGAGACATGTATGTTATGGAATCCCAAATCACAGAATTCAACAGACCTCTTAATCCAATGGGTAGAAGTCTCTCCATTATAACATGACAATCATGACTTTTTAATCCAGTAATATGACCATTCTTTACACATCTACCCAAATTGGAAGCACAACCATCTGGAAGTCTCAAATCTGCAATCCACTGACAAAATAATAAACGGTTTTCTTTAGACAGTGTATAAGCTGCTTTTGGTTTCAGTAACCTTTCTGTTCTGACATTCTCAAATAGTTCCAATTCTGGACGCCTGCAAATTTGGGCAAGATCTAAACGTGCATTTACATTGTCTTTTCTCTTTCCTGGCGTATCCAAAACTGTATGAAACAAATTATCAAAACATTTCTTCTCAATATGCATGACATCTAACATGTGTCGGACCAACAAATCAGACCAATATGGCAAATCCCAAAATATGCTACGTTTAATCCAATTGTGTTCTTTCCCAAAACTAGAAATTTTCTGTTGGTTTATTGTGGGACCAAAAGTGATGGGAGGTAATGAAAATACAACTGATTTTAACTCCGAACCTGATAGAATTTTTGGAAGTCCATCCCTTTCAACTGTTCCTTTTCTGAAATGAGATCTGTTTCTGCGAAAAGGATGATCAGCTGGAAGAAATCTGCGATGACAGTCAAAATGACAAGGTTTCTTTCTATGAATGAGCATAAATGCTTTGTTCTATCCCATACAGTAAGGACATGATTTCTGACCATGTGTACTCCAGCCAGATAACATCTCATAAGCCGGGAAGTCACTTATTGTCCACATCAATGCTGCTCTCAGTATGAAATTATGTTTCGTTGCAACATCATATGTACTGACACCAGTACTCCATAATAAATTTAATTCATCAATCAATGGTTTTAAATAAACATCAATATTTTTCTTCGGATGTCCTGGAATTAGTAAAGTCAAAAAGATTTATGGCTCCTTCATCAACATCCATGGAGGTAAATTGTACGGAGTTAAAAAAACAGGCCAACATGAATATTGACTACCATAAGATCCAAACGGACAGAAACCATCAGTGGAAAGGCCCAGTCGAACATTTCTAGCTTCTAAAGAAAAGGATGGATGTACTCTATCAAAATGTTTCCATGAATCACCATCGGCTGGATGATTCAAGCTTTTATCGGTTGAAATATTCTCTTTATGCCATGACATCATTTTCGCTGTATTCTAAGACATGAATAAACACTGAAGTCTGGATGTAAGCGGAAAATATCTCAACTGTTTTACAGGAATCAAACCAGACTTCCCGTGTTGTCCTTCTTTATATCTCAGTTGCCCACATGTGGGACAACTATCCAATGACTCATTTTCCCCGGAATATAAAATGCAGTCATTTGAACATGCATGAATCTTCTGACAAGTAAGTCCCAAATTTCGAACCAGCCTCTTACTCTCATAATAATTTGTAGGTAAAACATTTCCTTCAGGTAACAGTGTTTTAAGCAAAGAAAATATCTGGTCAAAACAGGTGTTTGACATTCCGTTATCTGATTTGATAGCCATAAATTTTGCAACTGCTTCTAATTTTCTCATCTTGCAGCCAGGATATAATGCATCCTCAGCAGACTTCAACAACTCATAAAATTCAGACGGTGCCAACTCAGGATTTGAAGCTATATCAGCCGGAGTTTCTGTATGTTGAACAGATGAACCTGCAACATCATGTACTAAATCTTGAAACCGGGATGGATCTGGAATCAAGTTGGTATCACCTGCTCTGGAACTGCGTTCACCGTGTTGATACCAAAAAACATAATCTGGTTGAAAACCAAAACGCAAGAGATGTTCTCCCACTTTGTCAAACGTGTCAAACGTTCTCAATGCACATTTTCTGCAAGGGCATTTTATTTTGCCTTCTGAAATAAATTCTGGATTTGATGCCGCAAATGATAAAAAAGTCTCCACACCCTCTACATATACTGGATTTAAACCAGAATCGTTTGGATTTCTACGTTGATTTATCCATATGCGGTCACCTAATAATGATTGTTGACGACCTCGTTGTTCCATATTTCTCTATAAAATATAAAATCATTACTGGTTTTGAATAATTTGTTAGAAAAAACACTCAAGCTAGGATAATTATAGAGTTTAGATCACACACGACTGACGCAAACTTTTTATTGAGATAGACCTAAAAATTGACCCTTTAAGAATTAAATATGTTGAGAATAAAGAAAAACATGTTACAAATATTGATAATTTTAATATTATATAAATTTTTTATTATTTTCATAGTACTAATATTATTGGTAATTAATACTAATTATTGGTAATTATTACTAATTATTGGTAATTATTGGTAATTATTGGTAATTATTGGTAATTATTACTAATTATTGGTAATTATTACTAATTATTGGTAATTATTACTAATTATCATTAATTAATACTAATTATTGGAAATTATTACTAATTATTGGTAATTATTGGTAATTAATACTAATTATTGGTAATTATTACTAATTATTGGTAATTATTGGTGATTATTGGAAATTATTGGTAATTATTACTAAGTATTGGTAATTATTACTAATTATTGGTAATTGTTACTAATTATTGTTAATTATTACTAATTATTGTTAATTATTACGAATTATTGGTAATTATTGGTAATTATTACTAATTATTACTAATTATTACTAATTATTGGTAATTATTACTAATTATTCGTAATTATTATTAATTATTACTAATTATTCCTAATTATTGTTAATTATTACTAATTATTGGTAATTAGTACTAATTATTACTAATTATTACTAATTATTACTAATTATTGGTAATTATTACTAATTATTACTAATTATTACTAATTATTGGTAATTATTGATAATTATTGGTAATTATTGGTAATTATTAATAATTAATAATAATTATTGGTAATTATTGGTAATTATTACTAATTATTGATAATTATTACTAATTCTTGGTAATTATTATTAATTATTACTAATTATTACTAATTATTACTAATTATTACTAATTATTGGTAATTATTACTAATTATTACTAATTATTACTAATTATTACTAATTATTACTAATTATTGGTAATTATTACTAATTCTTACCAATTATTGGTAATTATTGGTAATTAATACTAATTATTGGTAATTATTACAAATTATTGGTAATTATTACTAATTATTGGTAATTATTGGTAATTATTGGTAATTATTGGTAATTATTGGTAATTATTACTAATTATTGGTAATTATTACTAATGATTGTTAATTATTACTAATTATTGTTAATTATTGCGAATTATTGGTAATTATTACTAATTATTACTAATTATTACTAATTATTACTAATTATTACTAATTATTACTAATTATTGGTAATTATTACTAATTATTGGTAATTATTAGTAATTATTACTAATTATTCCTAATTATTGTTAATTATTAGTAATTATTGGTAATTATTACTAATTATTACTAATTATTACTAATTATTACTAATTATTGGTAATTATTACTAATTATTACTAATTATTACTAATTATTATTGGTAGTTATTACTAATTATTGGTAATTATTACTAATTATTGGTAATTATTACTAATTATTCCTAATTATTGCTAATTATTACTAATTATTACTAATTATTGGTAATTATTACTAATTATTGGTAATTATTACTAATTATTGGTAATTATTACTAATTATTACTAATTATTACTAATTATTACTAATTATTACTAATTATTACTAATTATTACCAATTATTGGTAATTATTGGTAATTAATAGTAATTATTGGTAATTATTACTAATTATTGGTAATTATTGGTAATTATTGGTAATTATTGGTAATTATTACTAATTATTGGTAATTATTACTAATTATTGTTAATTATTACTAATTATTGTTAATTATTACTAATTATTGGTAATTATTACTAATTATTACTAATTATTACTAATTATTACTAATTATTACTAATTATTGGTAATTATTACTAATTATTGGTAATTATTACTAATTATTGGTAATTATTACTAATTATTGGTAATTATTCCTAATTATTGTTAATTATTACTAATTATTGGTAATTAGTACTAATTATTACTAATTATTACTAATTATTGGTAATTATTACTAATTATTGGTAATTATTACTAATTATTGGTAATTATTACTAATTATTACTAATTATTACTATTTATTGGTAATTATTGGTAATTATTACTAATTATTACTAATTAATACTAATTATTGGTAATTATTACTAATTATTCCTAATTATTCTTAATTATTACTAATTATTACTAATTATTACTAATTATTACTAATTATTGGTAATTATTGGTAATTATTGGTAATTATTGGTAATTATTCCTAATTATTACTAATTAGTGGTGATTATTAGTAATTATTACTAATTATTACTAATTATTGATAATTATTAATAATTATTACTAATTATTGGTAATTATTACTAATTATTGGTAAGTATTACTAATTATTGGTAAGTATTACTAATTATTGGTAATTATTACTAATTATTGGTAATTATTACTAATTATTACTAATTATTCCTAATTATTGATAATTATTGGTAATTGTTCCTAATTATTAGTAATTAAATGAATAATTACCAATAATTAGGAATAATTACCAATAATTACGAATAATAACATTATTAGTATATTTTATTATTAATATTAAAATAATATAATTTTCTAATTTATATACAATTCTCCTTTCATCTGTGTGTTTTCTATCTCCACATACAAATAATACATGTGAAGACAGCAAACACACAGATGAAAAGAGAATTGTATATATATATAAAATTATATTATTTTAATATTAATAATAAAATATACTAATAATGTAATAATGTTATTATTCTTAATTATTGGTATTTATTACTAATTATTAATATTTATTCTTAATTATTAAAAATTATTACTAATTATTCCTAATTACCATTAACTATGAACAATTCTAATAATTTAAATTTATTAAGTAACAAAACAATGTAAACATACTTAAATTACAACTAATTAAGAATAATTGAAACTAATAAAAAATTAAAAATAAATATTAAATTAAAATGAACATAAATACCTTGAAAATTGATCTGCTCTGATCGTTCTTCAAAACTTTAATATCAACTCCGGAGAAAAAAATTAAACTTGAGAAAAACTGAACTTTAGAAATAAAAGTTTGAGAGAAGAAGAAGATGGAGTTTGAGAATGATTTGAAAAAAACGGATGGGGGTATTTATAGGTTAGATTATTTGCGACGGGATTCCCGTCGCAAATAGTATTATTTGCGACGGTACCCGTCGCAAATACCTTAGCCATCATTTATTACGGTCAACGGTTAAATAGTTATTTGCGACGGGTCCCGTCGCAAATAACCACCTGCCGACATACTATTTGCGACGGGGAAATATTCCCGTCGCAAATACCTTTTACCGCCGCCGGTTATTTGCGACGGGAATATTCCCCCATCGCAAATATGTTTCCCGCGATTTGGCGCGCAACGCGCGCCAGTTCTTTTGCGACGGGGAAAGCAATCCCGTCGCAAAAGGCTACTTATTTGCGACGGGCAAATACCCCCGTCGCAAATAAGTTTTTAACGGGGCTATTTGCACCAGGATTTATTCCCGTCGCAAATAACCCGTCGCAAATACCCATTTTTCCCGTAGTGTTCCTGGATCTCTACCTATATCAAAGAAACCTTATAAAATTGACACCATTGAGTTGAAGGAACTAAGGAATACGTTATATGAGAATCTGGAAAAGGGTTTCATATGCCTGAGTGCTTCACCATGGGGTGCACCAGTCCTCTTCATCAAGAAGAAGGATGAATCAATTCACCTCTTCATTGATTATTATGATCTCAAAAAAATCAAGATAAAGAACAATTATCCCCATCCACAGATAGATGAATTTTTTGATCAACTATGTGGGTCCATGTATTTCTATAAGGTGAACCTTCATTCGAGATATCACCAACTAAAGGCAAGGAAGGAAGATATTTTTAGTACCCCCAGTTTGAGGTATGTATCCCTTATTTATGAATTTTTATGTGTTTAAAGTGCATGAGATGAGTTGGGAAGAGGTTGGGAGAGTTTGGAATGGTTTTGAATGAGTTTGGAGGCTTTTTTTAGGGAGCATGGTTTGAGCACGGTTAGTGGAAACCGTGTGGATTCTCCAGGAAACTGTGCAGGGGGAGACAATAGGCTTCGCACGGTCTACGCACAGTTTGCCAAACCGTGTGAGGCAACCGTACGGACCCTTGCTCCCGATGCAGTAGCGTGCGCAGGGTTAGCACACGGTTTTCCAAACCGTGCGGGCTAACCGTGCGACCACTTAAAAATAGGGTTTTAAAACCCGGGCTCACTTGGGCTTGCCTCATTTCTCTCCAAACTTCCTCCCACTCGAGCCTCACTCGGGTTTTTCGGTTCTCAAGGGTTGGAGGGGCTCTCCCACTCATTTTGGAAGCAATTCGAAGAGGTTTCTTGGCGGATTGAAGGTGGTTTCTCCCAGGGAAGGGGATCTAGAGAGGTTTCGGTAGTGCGTTCGCCGGATTTGAGGTTCGGTTGCTTGTGGGTCGAGTTTGCCGGAACCCTAAAGGTAGGTGGCTTCTCTCTCGACTCTACTTGGTTAGAACTTGGTTTGGTTATAATTAATTTGTGTTGCTTAAAATTAATTGTGTTGTTGATGTGCGAAATCGGATGGAAATCCCTTTGGTAATGGTTTGGGAATTTTGGGGAAGAAGGGCTTGTGGTGAAATGCTCTTGATGTGATTTTAAAATGGGATTTTAAAATGAGTTATTTTGTTGGTTGATTGTGATGAACTGAGAAAATGGTTTTCAATAAAATGGTTGTTTTATTTAAATGGGGTTTGGCATGGAAATGGTTAAGGGGTGTTTTCAATAAATGTTTGATTTATTGAAGTGGATTGGAATGTAATGGAAATGGTTGATTGCATGTTGTTGTGGCCTTGATGGGTTGTATACTCGGTTATGTTGGCTTGCTTGAATGTTGTGAAAGTGGATGAGAAGGGTCACTATAAAAAGGGGATGGATAGTGGACGAGAAGTGCCACCATCAATGGTAAGTGGACGAAAAGTGCCACTATAAAAAGGGGATGGATAGTGGAAGAGAAGTGCCACCATCAATGGTAAGTGGAAGATAAGTGACACTATAAAAAGGGGATGGATAGTGGATGAGAAGTGCCACCATCAATAGCAAGTGGATGGGAAGTGCCACCATGGTTTGTTGTGTGCATGGGTTGGACGACAAGTGCCACCATGATGTGTTGTGTGCTTGGATGGTGATGTTTGTAGATGGGGCTTGTGAGTGAAATATGAAAAAGGTAATCGGTTTTTGGCATGGTTGATTTGGCTTCCTTGTGTGGCATGTGTGGCTTACAACATGATTGCTTGGATTTCCCTGGGTTACTTGGTTTGGGTGAAATGGCTTGGTAAGGGTGTGTTTGGCTTATGGTAATGGACGCACTTGTGATTATTTCATATAAACTATTTTATTTAAATGCGTTAACGGTTTTATCCTAGTGGTGTGTGTAGGGAAGTCATTTGAGGAAATCCTACTGAGTTTTAGTACTCACCCCCTGCTTTGGCACTTTGGTGTCTTTGCAGACGTCGTGTACTGTGACGTGGGAAAAAGTAAGGCATCACCCTCCTTTAGTGGAACATTGTGATTCTTGGTGCAGCTTGGATCTTGGAGCTTGGTGTGGAGTTGTGGTGGTGTCATGACTTGTGGGGTTTTGTTGTTTAGTTTCCGCTTTGTACTCTCATATGGTTGGTTGTATTGGTTTTGGGTTGTATTGTGGAAGAACTTGGTTGTCTTTTGGAAATACATGTTTAAATGGTTTTTTTGGCATGCATCATATAGTGGTTGTTAGTGATGGTTTGGTTGGTTTTGTCTTAAGGGAAAATCGTTCCCCAATTGGTTCTTGAAGCCCTCGGCATTTATTGCCAGGCTTTGGCACCTTGGGAACGTCGCTTAAGGCCAAGTAACCCTCACCGCCTCCTCAAGCCAATGAGGTAGGGGTGGGGTGTTACAATATTCCCAAGACTGAACTTCGAACAAGGTATGGGCACTATGAGTTCATTGTGATTCCCTTTAGACTCACTAATTCTCCAATAATATTTATGGACTTAATGAATATATTATTTAGAGATTACCTCAACAAATTTGTGGTAGTCTTTATTGATGTTATTATAATATACACTAAGAGCAAGGAAGAACATGACGAGCATTTGAATACTGCGCTGAAGACTATGCGAAGAGAGAATCTATAAGAAAACTATTGTAAATGTGAGTTCTGGATAGAGGAAGTATCATTCTTGGGACATGTTATCACTAAAAAGGGAATAACTATAGACTCATCCAAGACAAAGGTAATCGAAAAGTGGCTCATGCCAACATTTGTAATGTAGATTCGTAGTCTATATTGGTATTATCGAGAATTCATGAAGAACTTCTCACAATTTCCAAACCCACTAACCAAGATGACTTAGGAAGGAGAAAAATTTGTCTAGACCATTGAATGTGAAGGAAGCTTCAAAGAGTTAAAAAAGAGGCTTATCACTGTGCTGGTACTCACACTTCCAACAAGTGGGGAACTCTTTGTGGTATACAGTGATGCTTCAATAAGGGTTTAGGATATATACTGATGCAAAGTGATAAAATGATAGCCTACAACTCAAGGTGGTTGAATATTCATGAGCAAAACCATCCCACCCATGATCTAGAGTTGACAACTATGATCTTCATGTTGAAAATATGGTGCTATTATCTCTTTGGGGATAAGTGTGAAATATATACTAATCATAAGATCCTAAAATATATATTCACACAGTAGGAGATTAATATGCACCAATGAAAATGATTAAATCTCTACAAGGATTATGATTGTTCAACCCACTACCATCTTGGAAAAGCAAATAAAGTGTCATATTATCTAAGTTGAAAGGATCTTACAACATTATCAATGATGAGAATTGAGAAGGATCCAATCTTCTTCAATTTTTAAAGGATAGAAATGGGAATCATTAAGGAAGGAACATCACTAATCCTTTCTCAAATGATTAGTCAACCATCCCCCAATGAAAAAATAAAGGATGCTCAAAGAAATGATGTGGAAATTCAGAAGAAGGTGGAAGCTATGGGAAAAGGGAAATCCTCAGAGTTTAAAATTGATGAGGAGAGAGTTGTAAGATTTGGGCCATGACTGTGCATATCATCCAATCCTGATATAAAGAAAGATGTTCTAAATGATGCACATAGATCAACCTTATTTATCCACTCAGGGAGCACAAAGATGTATTGAGATGTCCAAGAGAACTATTGGTGGGACAATATGAGGAAGTAGATTGCTGAATATATATTAAAGTGCATGGTATGTTAGTAAGTGAAGGATGAAAGGAAAAAGTCTAAGGGGATGATGCAACTATTACCCATACCGACATTGAAATGAGAAAACATCAACATGAACTTTTTCACCGAACTTCTGAATACATCTAGAAGAAACAATGCTATATGGGTTGTTGTGGATCATCTTATAAAGACAACTCACTTTATCGTAATCCGAGAGGACCTCTCATTGGATCAACTTTCACAAATATACATCAGACAAGTGGTAAGGCTCCATGGAGTACCACTATTGATTGCATCCGATCATGATATGAGATTCACCTCAATGTTCTAGAAAGGTCTCCAACATACTCTAAACACTGAGATGATCTTTAGTATGACTTATCATTCTCAAACAAATTAGAAATTTGAACAAACTATTTAGACCTTGGAATACATGTTGAAATCATGTTATATGCACTTCAAAGGAGGATGAGACAAACATCTGCCTTTGGTTGATTTCTCTTACAACAACAGTTTTCACCCTAGCATCCAAATGGACCTATATGAAGTCTTTTATGGGAAAAGATGTGGAACACTGACATACTGGTATGAAATCAGTGAACATAAGCTTCCAAGACCTTAAATGGTTGAAGAAATGGTGGAGAAGGTGAAAAACATTCAACAACACATTAAGGTAGCCCAAAGTAGACAGAAGAGCTATGCAAACAACCATTAATGAGACCTATAGTTTAAGGATGGAGACATTGTATTCCTCTATATATCTCCATGGAAGAAGATCATGAAATTTAGGAAGAAAGGAAAGTTAAGTCTCAAGCACATCACCCCCTTCGAGATTCTTGATTGTGTTAGAACTGTGACCTATCGACGAGGACTTCCACCAACCATGTCTCAAGTACATGATGTATTTCATGTATCCCTCTTGAGAAACTACATACAAGATCCCTCAGATATACTAAATTTAGAGGTGGTACAATTGGAAAATGATCTCTCTTATAAGGATTAACCAGTGAAAGATCTTGCACCATAGAGATAAAGTTATATGCAACAAGACTACACACCTGGTCAAAGTACTCCGACAGAACCATAAGTACAAAGAGGCAACATGAGAAGTGGATGAATCGATGAAGGAGAAGTAACCTCACTTTCTTTTCACCATAGTATGTAAAACAAGATTTTGATGGTAAAATTTCATAAGGGGGGGGGGGATGTAACAACAAAAAAATTTATCAATAGAAATCCCGCTTCGGCGGTGGTGTAGTGGTGAAGGAGAGGGGTACAACAACGCCGTTCTTTGGGAGGTACAAGGTTCGAATCCTGGGAGTCCGCTTTCGGGGCGAACCTCTCCCCCGGGATCCACTCGCCTTGCCGGGTCACCCGGTTTCTGACTGGGTGGGCAAAATGAGGCGCAACCCACCCGTGCTGACGGATTGCTTGACGAACCATCGCCGTCCGGGTTGTCACCCTCCGGGACGCTCTGCCATCTCGGCTGGCAACGGCTCCTTCCCGGCTGGGGCTCTCTCCGGAGTGACCTCTTCGTGGGGAGGGGGGTTTCCTTGTGTGGAGGGTTCGAAAAGGCCACACAAGGGAATTCCCTTTTCAGGAAAAAAAAAATAATAAACCGCATAAAATAACTTTTAGAAGAAAATAAAAAATCTATAAATGAATAATGAATTAAATAAGAGTTATTTCTAGAAATTAAGGAACTTATCCCGATGAAATAGTAACCCGACCTTTGGAATAGTAACATGACCATTAGGAATACTAATCCAACAAAATGAATAGTAACCCCACCTATGAAAGTATAAATAAAATTTTGGAATCTTATAAAGGAAAATATGATATAATTATATCATTGTATAAGTAAATAAATGTTTTATAAATGATAAATTAAGTGTTGGTATTTTTATATGTTATAAATATTTAATTACAGTTTTATAATTAATATAATGATTTAAAAGAAAATTTATTTTCATAAAATGTATTCATAAATTAATATTTTATTTTTTATAATTATACTATAATTTTATAAGACTTTAATTAATTTTTCAAAGTGTTATAAAATCAGTTATGATTTTAAAATCGGTATTTTTCAAGTAAATGATGATTTTAATTTAAAATTAAATTTCGCATATTCAAAAAATTATTTTCATAAAATTGAGTTCATTTTTGAATTATAATTTTTTTCAGAGTCCCCATTTCTCGTTCCGGTTCCCTCGGGAGACCTGCTAAGAGGTCCCTGTTGGTGTATGCCTTGGAGCCTCTCCGGTGCTCGATGTCCCGGAGCAGGTGTTTAATGAAGTGGTTAATCTTTTTCACTAGGCTATGGAGGTCCCTTTTGCGGGTTCATTGGATCTTGGGGTTTGGATTCTCTAGCCCGCATCTCTCAACTGAACCAGAAGTCTTTTTGCATCGCGTTGGAGTCCCAACAGGATTTTGACAAGGCATGGTGTTTTGCCCCGCGAACCTTTGGTAAGTGGCGGTTCAGGTTATCCTGCTAGGCTATGGAGGTTCATCAAGGTAAGGAATCGCCCTCTGCTGCGGTCTGGGTTAGCCTTCCAGCGCTTCCCCTCCCCTTCCCCAATGCTGTTTTCTAGCGTTCTATTGGAAACTCTCTGGGGTCTTTTCTCTATGCGGATCTTTGAATGCTTCGTATGGAGGAAACCACTGTGGCACGGATTTGTGTTGAAATGGACATTTCACAGCCTCTTCCAGATCGGGTTACGCTCAACGTCCAGAATTCTTTCTCTTGGAGCCAATCTTTGGTTTTCCCGTCTCCTCCTAGGTACTGCTCTTTTTGTAGGCTTCAAGGTCACTCTCTTCCAGTCTGCAGATGGTGCCGCTGGCCAAACGGGGAGGGCTCTAGGTGAAAGGAATCGCAGCAGCAAGCGCATTCTATTTCGGATTCACATTTGGAGGTCCACAAACCCTCAGGGCACAGGGACACTGTGCCGGTGGCTGCCCCCCAAGCCCTCACTCCCTCCGACCCTCTGCATGTTCTGGTTTCCTCGAAAGCTGAAGATGTTGTGTCACATACTTGTTTGGCTTTGTTTCCCTTAACCCCTCCTACCAGTGATCCAAGCAGTCTTGCGAGGGAGTCTAGTTTTGAACTTATCAGACGGGATCATGGAAAAGCGTTGGTTATCAGCCCATGGACTAAGGTGCTCTGACCAAGCGATCTGGGCCCTTCTGAGCTCTGGGATCTTCCCCCATTTGATGATCTCGATGGTGGCCTAGTTTGTCTTCATCAAGGCACTCCTGGCCTGAGTAGTAGTCTTGCACCGAGGACCATTAATTGGAGGGGGTGTTATTGCTGCCTCCTCCGGAGGATTCTGAGACATGCCTCCCTTTGGGGATGTTGCCAATCAAGCTCCCTACGAAGTCCCGTCTCACGGGGCCAAATGAATCACCCTGTCGGGCGTCCTCCTCCAATCCCTAGGCAGAACCCTTACCTCCTAATGGAGTGTGCACAAGGGCATGAATGAAGGGGATCCAGGATTGCTCGCCTTCTTCATCTAAGACTAAGGGGGCTACTTTGTCCGGGGCCAAATCCAGACGATATCAGTCCAATGTTTAACACCATCTCCTGGAACACTTGCGGTATGGGTTCTCGGATAAAGTCTGACTACCTGTCCACTGAAATCCAACAACATCATGTCGCCCTTGTGGCAGTGTTGGAACCTAAACAGCACTCTTCCTTGATTGCGGAGGTGGCGCGTCCCATAAGGATATCTTGTTTCTTGCATACTAGTCCTCGCAACAGGCACATATGGATTTTCTGGAGTAACTCATTGTCAGTAGAGTTAGTTTGTTCGTTGGAGCAGCATATAACCACAAAGGTGTCCTGCAGCTCTTAGAGTTTTTATCTTTTTCTTTTGTCTATGGCAGCTATGTGGCGGCAACTAGAGACTCTCTCTGGCATAACCTTGAATCTTTTGATCCAGGGGATGCAACATGGTTTGTGGTAGGGGATTTCAATATTGTTTCTGACCTGTAGGAGAAGAAAGGCAGAGGAACGTTCCCCAGAAGGAAAAGCGAAGTGTTTGCCTCTTTCATGGCCCGCAAAGGCCTTATGGATATGGGTTTTTTCCGGGACTGTATCACTTGGTGCAATAACAGAAGAGGTAATCAGAGGTCTTGGTGCCACCTTGTTCACAGTATTGCTAATGAGCGAGCCATTTTATCCTTCCCGAACTCAAAGGTAACTCATCTTACCCATGGTATATCGGATCACTCTCCTCTTCTGGTTTCCTTGGCATGCAGGCAGGAGAAAGATGGACAGTTCTCATTCTCTCCGCTTTGGGCAGAAGATGCCAGATACCACTAAACTGTGCTAGATTCATGGAACAAACCAGTCCAAGGAACATCATGGATGAAACTGCATAACAAGTTGAGACGTCTTAAGGAGGACCTGTGGAAGTGGGGGTCTTCACAGCCTCCACATTTTTAGGAAATGGACAGTATTAAGCTGGACATCAAGAGTTTGGAGGTCTCTTTGGAAGTGAACTGGGACGAACACATTTTTAACGAACTATCTGCTTAGAAGACTGTTCTGGCAGACATGGTTCTCAGTTATGAAAGAGTGGTTCAGGAGCAAGCTCAGATCAAGTGGCTTCACGAGGGTGATCGTAACTCGGCATATTTCCAGGCTTGTATCAAAGAGAAGAAGAGATTCACATTGCCTAATATCAGATTGGAAGATTGTTCTTTCACAGATAATCCAGAGATCATTGGAGCCTTGGCTTCTTCACACTTCAGTGAGCTTCTGGCCGGTGTCAATCCTTGAATGCCCAATGGTTTCCCGGGTGGGGTTGACGAGTTTCTTGATGTTGTTCCTGAGGCTGTTTCGGGTAATGATAATGAGGTGTTTGAAGCTTGTCCGAATGAGAAAGAAATTGACGAGGCAATGAAAAAACTCAATCCAGAAAGTGCCCCTGGGCCCGATGGGTTCCCAAGGTCTTATTTTCCAGATGTCCTGGAGTGTGGTTGGTCATGATCTCGTAGTGGCAATGAAAGATTTTTTCTGTGGCCGCCACCTTCCCCGGTAAGCCTTTTCAATTTCACCTACAAGGTGTTGGCGAGCATCATTAATAACAGACTCTCTCCTTACATTCATCACTGGATTTATAAGGAGTAGCATGAGTTTTTTAAGGGAAGATAGATACAAGGGGAAATTGCCTTAGCACAAGACTTGATTAGCGACATCAATCATAAATTTCGAGGCTCTAATATGGTGATCAAATTGGACATGGATAAAGCGTATCACAGAATGGAATGAAATTTTATTCTTAGAGTTTTAGCAAGAATGGGATTCTCATTCTGGACGGCAAATATTATTTTTAGATGTTTCAGTTCTTATTGGCTATGAGTTACCTTCATGGGAATGAGATATGGTTTCTTCAAAGCCGTATGTGGCCTTCGATAAGGGGATCTGTTGTCACCAACTGCCTTTATCCTTGCCCAAGAGGTCCTCAGTCGCCACATTAACAGGAGTTTAGCCAGGGGAATCCTATTTCCATATAGAGGCAAAATGTTCCACAATAGCATATCTCATATTATGTATACAAATGATACTATAATTTTCTTGAATGCAAGCAGGAGGTCAGCTAATGGCATAATGGTGGTCCTGGATGATTATTGCAAGTGGAGCCGGTAGGTGATTAATCACGGGAAGAGTAATCTGTTTATATCCAGTAGGTGTTCGGTCTCTGGTGCCAGTGTTATTTTCTCTTAGTTGGATATACAGCGGGGCCTCTTCTTGATGGAATATTTGGCCACCCCAGTCTCACCTAGGAGGATTCATGTACAACATTTTGATCATATTCTTGGAAGGTTAACAAGCATAATCCTCAACTGGAAAAACAGGTATTTTTCTTTTGGGGGCCGCATTGCTCTCATTAACAACGTCTTGTCCTCCATCCTAGTGCATGCTTTATCAGCAGTCAGGGTACCTATAAAGGTGGTTCAGAACATTGAGAGTATACTAGCCTCGTTCTTGTGGGACGTTCAAAATGAAGGTAATAACCACTTGGCTTCCTGGAAGAGGATGGCCAAACCAATTCAAGAGGGAGGGGTAGGCGTGAGGAACATGGTAGACACATTGAGCTACATGCACACAAAACTCGCATGGGAATTCTTGGCTGAACAATCGTTATGGGGGATTCAAATGAAAAGCAAGTATGGTGATGGAATTTAGCGGTTTAGGGGGGAACTCATCCACTATGTGTCCTGTGGTTTTTCCACACATTCAGTGTTGAGATTCATCACATTTATTGATGAAATATGAAAATTATTAATGGGGAGATTTATATCACCATTAATTGAGGATTTTCTCCCAACATTAATGAATATTTAAATCTCAATATTAATGGATGAAATAATGGATGTTGACTGCATTAATGGATTATTATGGACTTGGTGTCTATATAAGGAGGATGCAGAAACATATTTTAAAAGAGAAAAAAGGGTGTGCTAGCAAGATGTAGTCGGCAAGGGAGACCCGGGAAGGGGTCGTCGCGTTTGCGGTGGCCCGTGTGGCACGACGACGATGGCGCGTCGACGTTTGACAGGTGCGGAGCAGCGGCAACACAATTGATGATAGAGGCCACGTATCGAAAGTCTGCCTGATAGCGGTGATCAGGTGGCGTGTCCCGATTGGAGATCGGCGGTACATCGTGATGGCGAGATCTTTCAGGTGTCGCAAGCTGATGCGAGGCTGACGCATGTTCAGGTGAAGATCTCCGAGGTAGTGACGTTTCGTCGACAGAAGGGTGACATTTTGTCACAGATTGATCTTCCGATACATGGCGTTAGCGGGATGTTTATCAGAGAGATGGAAGAGGCGTATCAGGGTGTGGTTTTCACACAGGTTTTCTACGCTCTCTCATTTGTAATTCAAGTTCGGGAATTGCTTGGATTATTGTATTCTCTGATTCATAGTGGATATTTTGGGAATTGCCCCGTGGTTTTTTAATCCTCCGCATGGGAGGGTTTTTCCACGTCAAAAAATCATGTGTGTTGATTTCTTTATTCAGCTCATATCGCTTCCTTATTTCGATGAGTTTCTCACGACATTTTTTGGCAAGCAATTTTCGGCCCGGATTCAGGATTCTCTCCAACATTCAGGTGCTCAAGGAGAATTCACGTTGGATCGTGGGCAGGGGTAACTTATCTTTTTGGTTCCATAACTAGGCCAGTTCTGTCCTTGGATTCCTTGCTTGCCCTGCCCCTGATATAACTTTCTAAGAGGCACGAATCCATTAGAAATTCATTGACGCCATTCTTACCCCGGACCAGTGCTGACTGTATGCCGAAATTGAGATCAACTCGGATTAGGATCAATGAATCTTCACAGATTCCACTTCGAGAACTTTTTCTGCGAGGGATTACCGCAAAGTGGTCCACTCATTTGGCGACATGGATGTGTGTGGGGAGACGCTATGAAGAAAGGAAATACCCGCAAAGTATAATTTTTTGTTATGGAGAATTAAGAACCAGGCCCTTGCTACCGATTGGAATGTTCAACGACTGGGTATCCCCCTAGTTTCTAGATGCTCATGCTGTAAAAACAGCAAGGTGGAATCTATCAATCACTTGTTCTTTGAAAGTGAGTGGGCCTGCACAATCTGGAGATACTTCGGAGACTTTACTAGTTTATCTTCCCTGGATCTCATGGGTCGAAATTTTCTTGATCGCTTGTTTCATGGAGCTGGTGACTCCGGTCGGGAATGGAGGGCGAGAGCTGCGGTGTTAATTGCTGGTTATTGGTGTCTATGGAGGGCGAGGAATTCTAATACTTTTGGGGGAGCTCAATCCCAGGATGAAGCATTAGTTATCTACACAAAGTTCTTGCTGCTTGACATGGTGAAGCTTTTGAAAAACTGGGAGGAGACTCCTACCCTCAGTCCTCTCCATGCAGGCTTTCTTCTCCCCCACCATGACAATTGCAGAAGAAAAGGCAACTGGTTCTATTGGTATCCTCACCCTTCGGGCCTAAAACTCAATACCGATGGCTCTTCCATCATGGGGATGGCTATGGAGGTGGCGTGGTTCGTGATCCAAACGGTTCCCTCATTTTTGCATTTAGTTATTTATTCAGGCATGGACACACACTCCAAGCAGAAGCCTCCACCCTCCTCTCTAGCCTTCAGGTGCCCCACCAGAGGAATATTTGCTTGGCTGCAGTGGAAGTGGATTCGACCATCATCTTTGAATCATTGAAGGATCATGGGAGGGTTTCATGGTTGATTGTCTATATCATTAGAAGGTGTTGGAGGTTCATTAGCACTCGGATTAACGTGCTTCACTCTTGGACGGAGGGAAACAAGGCAACAAATTTCCTTGCCTCCCGGATTCCCCATTCTACTAGCATGGCCTTTTTCCATAATGTGAAGTCCTTTCCTCGAGAGGGAGTGAAAATTATCAGAGGGTATGCACTCAATTTACACTACATTAGGTCTTCGTGAGTGTCTTCTCTTTTTGTGGTTCATTGTGGTTCTTTGTGTTACTTTATGTCTTCAACTTCAATAATAAAAAATAGTTACTTTGGTGACCATCTCTCACCATCTCTTATCCTCACACCTTCCAAGCCTTGAAGATTGTCCAATTTCTACCAAATCCTCTTGCCAATCTGTCGTGGAATCGTCGGGAGTCACAACGACAGAAATGAGAAACGAAAGAAGAATGCAGAAAAGAAAAAAATAGACACGGGACACACAAATTTACGTGGTTTGGGAATAACCCTACGTCCACGGAGAGGCATAACTTCACTAATTCGGGAGCACAAACTACAAAGTTTTTTTCGGTAGTAATCCTAGCCCGAAAATGGGCTATAAAATGGAGAAGACGATCATTGTTCCGAAAAGTAAGTCCGCGTCGCTACAGTGAACGACGACCAGCTTTGTCAAAAGTGCTACAGTGCAGTTGACTCCAAAGTCCGCACTGCTACAGTGTCTGTCGGTGTTGGTCGGTCAGCTCCGTTACAGTGGTTAGAGATGCTACAGTCCTCGAAAAATTGGGCTGGGGGCCTTCAAACCCCGGACCCCCAGAGCAGGGGCGCGTTGCACCCCGTAACCCCCAACAAGCTCACTGTGGAGCTCGACCCGCAACAGTTGCAGGCCACAAGCATTCGGCCTCACCGGATCGGGCTACACTAATTCAACACAACCCCCCCGTGTTCAGGAACTCTTGGTCTCATCAAAAGACGAAACCTTTTTCTGTAAGGAGGTTCTTAATGAGGAGAAATTCAAGAGGTAAAATCCTTTTTCTTTTAATTTCTTTTCAATTTCATTTCTTTTATTATCCTCTATTCACCTCCACTTATCCACGTGGAATGATAAATCCAGTAAATTTTATATACTAGAATTTTATTATGTTGATGGAATAATTCATCTTCAAATCTCTCCCCTTTTTCTTTTATTCTAAAAATGAAGATATTGTTTGTGATGTGTCGATTTACTGCCACTGTGGATGATGTGTTTTCATTTTTCACTACCACCTTCAAGAATGGTTATAAAAACATTATTATGGTTAAATAAGATTTTATTATATATATTATAAGTTATATAATGTCTTAGAACCAATATATAAACACAATGTTAAATAAAATGATATATGCTCATAATGGTCGTAAAAACCACCCAAATAAATTAAATCATTTTCATCAACGTTCTATCTAATAAATCATCATCATACCAAATAAACAAAAGAAAATATAAGTATAATTACACATATGTATGTTCATTAATAACATATAATTTCTATTCTGGAGAATCATTCTCATTGTACATGAACTTCCATACTTATAAACAAGCGAACCGATCGTGAAAACCAAGAAAACGAACACTCTCGAATGATAGAATTGAACTCTATAACTAATCTAAAAAGTCATAAATGAACTTAATAAAACTATAATAAATCAAATAAATGTATAAGTGGTACTTTATTTCTTAATTAATTAATTTAATTTGATTATTCAGGATATTAATGTGAAGAAATCATTCAGGCATAAGGTAAGGGGATTCTTAAACCCAACTCCACTTCCTTGGGTTTTCCCTCTTTCACTCAAAATTTATTTCTTTAATGTTTCTTAAATATCATTTATTTATCCTATTTTTTTTGGATATACATGTTTCTAATCTAATTTTATGACAAATTCAAAGACTTTTTCAAAAGAACTCTTTCCAAAAACACATTTTTACTTGTCAGATTGTTTCTTCACTGAAGATTGATGATTCTTATACCAATTATGTTATTCCCTCTTTCTTTTGGGAACCCCAAAGTTTATTCATGAATGTATGCTTTATTAAATGAAACCAATTCCTTTCCATGAGTTATTTTATGTCCAAGATTGATATACGTTCTATGTGTCATACATGATTATGTAAATGTTATGATGTGATGGATGTACCCAAAATTATATAGCACATATAAATGTTATGATGTGATGGGTGTGCCCAGAATTATATCACTCCAATTAATTGAGTAATGTGATATATCTCACGAGAAAGAGCGCAATATGGGTGAGCATGATGCTAGCTTTGTTCACAACTACGTGTGGTAGTTGACCACTAAGACATGATATTTCATTTTTATGCATTACAAAATTCCCTGAATTTATTTAATGTACCCTGTCGTGATTATGATTATGATCCTTTAATTATATTATGATGATGATGATTATGCTCACCCTTTTTTCATGTCTCTTATTCGTCCTCATATCAGGATTTTAGGTCACCCCCTACTTCTAATGTATATCCTCAGGTGAATACTTGTACGATGGAGAACACGAGGGTCAATAATATAGCATCCCGTCTTTTTATAACATAACTTTCATTTCATTACACGGAACTGAGGATCGTTAAGGTTTAGTGTCTTGGAAACAAGGAACACAATAGATGAAAAGAACATAAAACATTCTTCTTAAACACTTGAAAGGCTTCTCCTTTAGTTCATCCTAGGTTCATTACTGCATCTCATAACCTGGGGACATACATCAAAAGAAAGGGTGAGCAGAAGGCCCAGTAAGGGAAACAAGGGAAACATTTTACATGTGAACTTGAGATAATTCAATAAGGACATGAAAAGAACTTTAAGTCACGAGAAATAAATCATGAGATACATCATAATAAAAATAACATTTTTCATAACTTGAAGATGTGGCTGCAACATTTAATATTGACAATCGTTTCGTTTCACCAAGGTCCACCCCCAAGGTGTCGTTAAAAATTACCAAGGTTATTCACCATGGCGTCGTTAAAAAATGGTCATCTCTAGAGATTAAGTCTTTACCCAATGCATTAGAGCGCTATCTGGGCGCACCCTTAAACTGTAATCTCTTGTGGTTACATCATTATCCAATGCAATGGGGCGCTATCAGGGAGAACCCTTAAATTTGCCTTTATTTTCATGTGAGCCACATATATCATCATAAATTATTTCATAAACAACCCATATAGCATAAAAGAAATGGGTTTCATTCCATAATCATAACGTTTTAAAAACTGCTTTAAAGACATGATCTTTATGTCACTTTAAACCCACGGAAAGGGAAAGAGGGTTTCATGTATGTAAATACCAGAATTTAAAATAGAACATTTTGATATATATGTGAATACCCCTGTAGAAATAAGAGCTTTGAGTATTCACTTTATAACATAAAATAATTTTTAGAAAAGAGAGAGAGACACTTTGAGATGAAAATTCTGCAGCATAACGGCTATGTTTCGGGGTTTTAGAAAACATTGAGAAGAGAGGGGACATGGGTCAAACATTCATAAATGACCCATCAAACAGTAGAGGGACAAAATATAAGGGATTTAAGAACATGGTAATGAAATTTGAAAATATACCATATGAAATGAAGAACATGAAAGGAAGAAAAAATAAGATTTCTCTTGTGAGAATTCGGCAGCCTAACGGCGTCACTTAAACTTCAAAAAAATTGAATTGACAAGGTCAAATAGGGTCTCTCATCATATGAACATAAGAGTCCAGTATGATAGATATAAATATCATACCCCAACATAATAGAAAGTAACTTGAAATAATTGACATGAAAGTAGAACTTCAAAACGAGAAGGGTGAAGAACCACTTAAAAATTCGGCAGCCTAACGGCGCCACTTAAAACTTCAAAATACTAAATTGAAGAGATCAAATGGGGTCTCTCATCATATGGTCATAAAAGATCAGTATGATAGATATATAGATCATACCCTAACATAACAAAAAGGAACTTGAAATAATTGACATGAATGTAGAACTTCAAAACGAGAATGGTGAAGAACCACTTAAAAATTCGGCAACCTAACGACGCCACTTAAAACTTCATAATACTGAATTGAAGAGATCAAATGGGGTCTCTCATCATATGTTCATAAAAGATCAGTATGATAGATATATAGATCATACCCCAACATAATAAAAAGGAACATGAAATACTTTACATGAAAATAGATCTTGAAAAATGAGAAGGGAGAAAGAATCCGTTACAAAAATTTCGGCAGCCTAACGGCGCCACTTAAAACTTCATAAAACGAAATAATGAGAGTAAGAAGGGATCTCTCATTATATGAACATAAAAAGGGAATTAAGATGAGTATAAAAGAACATCCTCCAACATAAGAACATGGAGAATAAAAGGAATGACATAAAAGAGATCACTTGAAAAGAAAGAGAGGGGTCGAATCCCTTACCTTAAAACGTGACTCTTGAAACTCAAAGTTTTGGACCTTGAGGGCTTGGGGGCACCTTGGGAGGACTCCTTGGGAGGTAAGGAGACCAGAACTTCGTTGGGGGAGAGTTGGGAGTGAAAACTAAAGGGGGAAAGGGTGGGTATTTATAGGGAAAGTGAGGGGACAAGACATTAATGGCCAAGGGACACCTCATTAGTGGTTTTGGCAAAACCATGGGCTTGCCCATGGTATTTGCCCATGGTATTGGCCACTTGGGACACCTCTTACCTTATATTACTATTCATAAGTCGACCATATTGATTACATACTTAATACATCATTTAATGATGTCATTAAACACCCGTAACTTAAAAACTATACTTTCACTATTCATCGAAAATTCAACTTTCTCAGAATAATCCCAAAATTTCACCTTAACCAAATATCAATGCTTTGATTTAAAAAATGAAATCCATTTTATAAAAATAATTTTCTAAATATTTTTAATTAAATTTTTAATTAAAAACACTATTCACCGAAAATTCATTTTTTCAGAAAAATCCCCAAAAATTACCTTAACATAATATCGATGCTCTGAGTTCAAAAATAAAGTCCTTTTTATAAAAATAATTTTCTAATTATTTTTAATTAAATTTTAATTAAAAAAACACTATTCATCTGAAAAACTAATACTTGACTAATAATTTATGAAACCGTTATTTACCCATTTTATTGAATCACATTACTTAATCTAGGTGTCTAAATTATATTAAAACTTTCTTTGAGTGAAATTACTAATCCATTTGGTCACATTACTAATCCTAAGCGTAAAATCACTATTCATAATTTACTATTCATCAAAAATTAAGTTGATCTTATTAGACTCCAAATTCCTTACTGAACACTTTTGTAGAAGACCATTTTTTGAAAATCATTACACATCATTAATTATTTAGGGTTTACATAAATGTTTTAAAATATCCCTTTTTCAAAAATTCATCAATAAAATATATCCTAAAATTATCCGGACAAAAGAAAATCCACAAACATCACTAAAGGAAGAGATCTCAATTTATTCACCTGAAAGGATTACACAAGGAAGCTAGGGTCTCGTCACATAGCCCCTTATAACACCGGCATAAGACCTAAGTGTAAGGTGTGCTATGGTGAGAGAATATGAGGGAGGCTCAGATAACATTTCCCTAGTAGTAATCTCTACTAACTTGAACTTCTCCCGTAGGCGTTTCAGTTCAAGCTTGACACGCTGGAGTTCGGCTTGGGCTTGGTCCAAAGCGAAGCCCACAGATGCTACCTCCTTCCCAAGCTCTGATAAGTGGGCTTCATAAGGGTCGAGTCTACTAGATGAATCCATCGCCTCCTCTTTCTGCATTAACCATTAACATCTTATTAAATCATTAAGAGTAAGTTAATATACTACTCAAAAATATTGGGTTGTTAAATATAAGAAGCTATAGAAGAAGGAATTAAATTAAATTTTATATTTTATTATGTAAAAGTTATGTATGGTCCTAATTTTACCAAGATAATAAACCTTTAGATCATGGTTATGTAACACTATCATGTTGTATATCTTTAAAATCATGTAATAGTCATGTAATAAAATATAGGGTCTCTATACCAGCCACATGCCTTAGAAGTGAAGAACCTTCATACAATAGATGAGTTTCCAGCAGAGGTAGATGTAGATGTGATGACAGTGAGAGGTACCATATTTATTGTATCTATAGTAGTGGTTTCTTTATTTGATACTGATGCTTCCCACTCATTTATATATGGGCATTTTGTTGATATGCTTAAACTTCCAACTAAACTCATGTCCTTTATTATGGGGTTAGCGACACCTCTTGGGAAGAGGAATGACCAGGGGTTTCAGTGTCATTTTTTTGTTGATAACTGATGAAAAGTTTGTATGGGATTTACTCATTCTCGATCTAGATCTATTTGACTTCATCATCAGGATGGATTGGATAGTTTCTCATCATACAGAGGTTGATTATTATTGTCGGTGTGTCTCATCTCTTACCGATAAGGGGAGATCATGGGTATTTTAGGGAGAGTGGGATCTAATGTATGCTCATGCAAGACCTTCCTACCCAGAGTTCAAGAGTATATTGTCTACTGCAGTAGTTGATCCTGACGAGGTTTCTTCTATTGTTGGTTTTCTCACAGTTTGGGATTTTCCTAACGTTTTCCTAGACAATTTTTCTGATCTTCCTCCAGCAAGGGAGATATATTTTATTATTCATATGGTGACTGATAAACATTTGATTTCGATATCTTCTTATCGTAGTGCACTAGAAGAGTTTAAAGGGCTCAATATTCAGTTGGATAACCTATTGGAGAAGGGTTTTGTTCACCGTATTGTTTCACCTTGGGCATCCCCGACACTCTTTGCCAAGAAGGAAGATAGTTCACTCTGATTGTGTGTGGATTATTAGAAGTTGAACCATGTGATAGTTGAGAAATAGTATCTTTTTACTCATTTGGATGATTTGTTTGACCAGTTAAAGGGGGATAAGTGGTTTTTTAAGATTGATCTTCAGTTAGGTTATCATTAGCTCTGAGTTTGAGAGTTTAATACACTGAAGATGACTTTCAGGAGAAGGTATAGCCATCACAAATATCTAGTGATGCTGTTTGGTTTGGCTAAATATCCTGTGGATTTCATGGATTTAATAAATCATATATTCCATGAGTATCTCGACACTTTTGTGGTAATTTTTTTTAGATAAAATTTTGGTTTATTCCTGATATGAGTACAAACATGAGCACCATTTGAGTTTGGTTCTGGAAATCCTGAGGAGTCACCATTTATATGGAAATATTTTGAAATGAAATTTCTGGATCCAAGAAGTGAAGTTATTGGGGCATGTGATTTCTAAGCATGGATTATTAGTTGATCACGAGAAGGTGAAGAATGTCTTTTTATGGGAAGAACCATGTAACGTATTTGAGATTCAGAGCTTCCTTGGTCTTACTAGATACTACCAACATTTCATAAAGTATTACTTAAAGTTGGAATCACCTTTGACTTCTATTATTAGGAAAGGGGTGAAATTCATATGGGATATAAATTTTTAGTCTTCTTTCAACAAGCTGAAATGACTTCTGACATCGGTTCCTATTCTGATCTTACCTAAGGTCATCAAGGGCTATGTGGTTTTCTATGATTCTTTTGGTGTTGGTTTGGGTTTCATGCTTATGTAGGTTGATCGTGTGGTGGATTACAACTCTTTCAGCTTTGACCGCATGAGATGAATTACCCCACTCATGATTTTGAGATTTCCATAGTTATGCATGTGCTTAAGTGTTGGAGAAACAATCTATTTTTGGGAGAGGTTCATAGTATTTTCTGACTATAAGAGTCCGAGCTATATCTTTTCTCAAAGGGACTAAAATATTTGACAATGGAGGTGGGTGGAATACCTTTTGATATTTGAATTCGATATTTCCAACACCTTGCGGAAGGGGAATGACATTTTAGAAAATCTTAGAAGGAAATTATCATTGCAGACTATTTTGGAATCGAAGGAAGAGTGGAACCTTATGGTACTCTTCACTCGGTTTCATTTGTATGATCAGGAGGATGTTTCGGACATGGTTCTGACCAGTGTTCAGTTATCATCATATCTTCTAGAGTCTATTCTACAAATTTAGTATCAAGATGATGAGTTCAAAGGAATTCAAAAAACCCTTTATGGTGGGGAGACCGTTTCTGGTTGGTATCACTCTTATGATGGTATTTTTTGTTTTGGGGATCAAGTTGTTTTCCTAGCGTTAGTGAGGATCTTGGTTTTTTATTATAATATTTCTTCACGGGTCATTCAACCAAGCACTATGAAGATGTATTATGACATGATATGATAATTTTGGTGGATGGGTATGAAGCATGACATTACTGATTATGTGTCCCCCTGTTACACTTACTAACAAATAAAGGCAGAGCATCTAGAACCTTTTGGTTTTCTACAACCTCTTTCAGTGCTGGTTTGGACCTTTTGAGGTCACTGATCAGCTTGTGTTGGTTGTTTATCAGTTGTCATTTCTAGTTTAGTTGATAGGAATTCATGATGTTTTCCACATTTCACAACTCAGGAAATACCACCTCGATCCCTCTCACGCTCTGAGTTGGGAAGAGATTGAGTTATATCTAGATGTTTTTATTATGGAGAATCCATTAGAGATTGTTGATTCTCAAGTGAACGTCTTACATGGTAAGTCAATTTCATTCTTCAAGGTTTTATTGCGACACATATCATATTCTCATGAGACTCAGGAGTGCGATTCATTGATGATGGAGCAATGGATTTACCTCTTTTCTGGACACCATTCTTCCACATGGCTTACAGGGGGTGGAAATTCTTATGATGGGGATTTTGTAACATCTAGTTACCCACTTTTAGGTATTTACCTTCACTTTATTCATTTTTATATTTATTTGGGTGCATCTTGGGACCCCTGAGGATGTAAATCATTTTCTTGGGAAAATAACTTAATGTTCAGGGATGTACGTTTTTTTGAATTAATGGAGTATGGGTATAAACATGTAATTTTGTTGTGGGGTTATCCTCATGTTTGGTGAATGTCCAGGGTGGTTTGGTGTTTTTTTTGAAAAATGGATTTTTTGTAGTCAGTAAGAGAAATACACACCATGTAATGGGATTACATGTCGTGTAATGTTTTTCGGGAATAAGTTGTGAGATTGGAACACAACATGAAAATATTACGTTCTGTGTAATTTCTTTACATCATGTATTGGAAAAATTTGGGTTTTTGTAAAAAGGCAATGTGTTTCTATGTGTTTTATGCCTTCGTGGATTACATGACGTGTAATGGGACTACATGATGTGTAATTCTCATGGATAGTTATTTTAGGGCATTGTGTGAGTGATTTGTTTATTCATTTATCCATAGGCTCTTTTTTTCTTGACCTAGAGGCTCTCAGGGGTGATTTTAGAGACCTATGATCTGTATGGATCACTTTGTTTAGCGATCAATCTTCAGGGTTGTGGTGTTGCGTTACTCCGAGTAAGAATTCCTTTGGTTTATTCATTTCCTTTGATCATGGTAGCCCTGTTGTGCTATGTTTCTAGATCTATTGATTTGTGATGATGTTTATCTAGAATTTTTTATTGATTCATTATGTGATCTTGTTCCAAAGACCAATCCTTTGTTGTTTGCATTGTGGAAGGTGTGCGTTCCTTGAGGTAAGTCATGAATTGTCTTCTCTACCAACCGTTTTGTTTGTCAAATCAATTTTTAGATGTGTGGACTGATTCTAGGGCCTCTATTTTCATCATTATGTTCTTTCTTATTGGTGGATTCTGTTACGGGCGTGTGCGACCCGAGTTTGTGGTAGGTGGTTCCATCTCTAGCTTATATTGGATGAACTGTATTGCTTTGGTTTTGATAAATTGTTTTATAAAAGAAATTTCATAAATGATTGATTGATTTTTGTGTGTGTGGAAATGGTTTTTTAGAAAAGTTAGTCTTTCCCTTATTTTCGTAAAAGAAAAATGTATTTTAAAAGAATTGTGAAATGGATTTTTGAAATGGTTTTCAAAACATGTGTTTGAAGAAATGGTTCAGAAAATATAAGACATGAGAAAACTTGGGCACTTAGGTTGAAGATATAGTCATCGGCCTCATCCATTGATACTATCAGGGGGGTCACTCATGGGGTGTCGAACACCCCGACTCCCTAGAACTATTGTTCTAGGGACTTGATAGATGTATTGGGGGGGTTCACTTTCTGGGGTGTTCTTCTGTTCTCTAGATTCAATGCATATATCTATGAACTTTGTGCATATAATTGTTTATGTTGAGGGTATTAGTGTCCTAGATTTCCTAACTTGTAGTGATCCTTGGAGTGATGTGACCTAGGCTTTTGACTTGTACTGCTTCAGTCATACTTCCATGGATTTGATATGATATGTGATATATGATTTTGTTTGATTTGATATATATTTTTTGATATATGTATATGAAATTTTTTGAAACTATTTTACCAGGATTATTTTTGAAATTTGGGAAAAGGTAAAATCAAAATTTTTCCATGCTTTTTATATGAAAACTGAAAACTATTTATCATTCATTGTTTTCTTTAAATTTGAGCATGGTTAAAGTATTGTACAAATAATTTTTATGGAGAACCTATGTGTGATTTTATTATGTCTGTTTATCTCACACCCCATGCACCCCTCCAGCAGTGCATAAAAATTTGTATTTCATTCGATGTAGGGAAAGGCAAGGCAACACAGTGAGGTGGCGAGGTATCTTTCAACTGAGTCTGGGTAGTTGGTGGGGAGATGGTGAGAGTTTCCCATGCTATCACATATAGTATTTAGTTTCCTATTTTAGTTTCCATTTGATGTTTAGACTTGTGCTTGGGATGTTTTGACTTCTTTGAGCTGTATCACTTTTTTTTTCTTCTTTTATTCATGGAAAATTTATTTCTTACACCGTTAACTCTATTATATACATGTATTCCATTTCATTCCTTCATGTTGGGTAAAATCACCCCTGGTTATTTTATGATGCTTGGGTTCTAGTTACCAGCCCGTGGGGATCAAGAATTCCCTTCAGATATGTGGAAATTTGGGTCAGGTACTAGTTTGAGAGGGTATCTAGGTCAGGTTTGTCATAGTCTTCCCCTTTAAAAAACATAAAACAAATCAATTTAAATAGTTTAAAAACTATTTAATATCAAAAAACCCCCCTCATTTTTAAAATATTTAAAATTATATTGTGAATATCAAGCATCAAACTCTTTTGGAAAGAACTTTCATAATTAAATTTATCTCTCTATTTGAACCTTTATATAGTTGATACAATTCCAAGTTGAATAGAGAAATAGGTGGACACTTCCTTGAACATGTAACACTTGTTATCAGCTAGATTCATCCTACACAAGTCGGTTAGAATTCCCTAGCTCTACCTCTACTTCTAGACACTATTATAGACATGTTTCACTTATCCCTTTTTGAATGTTTTAGAGATAAAGTCATAATCTCATTGGAACAGCCTCACTCCCGGATTTACCTAGATGAACCAAGAGTTTTAAAACTCACCCTCCTTTTCCCATGGGAATCTAACACAATTTTCTTGGGATGTAATATTATTTTGGTTTTTCCTTCACACGTATGATGAAATTTCATACATTGAACTTATACATGTGAAGTTATCACATGTTAAGTTAAGGTTCCATCATTGATGAATTGTTAAAAATGACTTTAAACCAATCCCTAAGGATGTTTTGAATACCAACTCACTTGAAAGTCTTTTTTTCAGTGGATCCGTCAAATTTTAGCTTGATCTAACGAATTCCATAGTTATGATATGATCCTGTATCAAATGCCTTAAATATCTATGTCTTAGATCAATGTATCTCACTTTTCCATTATAAGGAATATTATACACCTAACCATTTTAACTTGACTATCACAATGTATAAAAAACAAATATATAGGTATATTCCACAATGGGAGACATGATAAAAGAGATTAAATATATTATTCCTTTTTCCCAGAAGTTGCTAAAACTTATAAGTCATTATGGATTCTGTTACGAAATTTTGTTTCTTAAATACCTAAGAGATCGTTCCACCCCCAAGTATAAAAAGTAAACCACTAATATAAGAGTGATCCTCTATATTAGTTTTCAAGCTATCATTGTAAAAACTTCCAATACCCCTAGGTTTCCACCACAACATATACATTAATCCATATCTCCCTTTAGATACTTGAGTAATCTTTTAATCAAATCCCATTGGGAATAACCCATATCACTTGTATACCTTCTCAAATTTACAATAGAATATGAAATATTTTATTTTATGTATGTCATGAAAAACTTGAGACACTCGATAACCCTTTCATATTCCAATTGAACAACCACCCTACCTAGATTTGGTTGCAACCTACTTCCAAAAGAATATGGGGTAGAAAATAGTTAAGAATAAAATTGTTGAAAACTCTTTAAGACCTTTTAAATATAATAAAATTAATAAAGAAAAATTGAATTATTATTTCCAATAATTATGATAACAAAAATAACATTAGCTTAACCTAAGTCTTTCATATCAGAGTTTCTAGATAAAATAGAATTAACAACATTTACTTGATTCATATCAATTCCAAATATAAGAATTCCATCAACATATAAATAAATAATTACACCACGATTATTATGGATCCCACTATAAACATATCCATCATATTGGTTAACTACAAAACCATTTGAAAAAAATTAATTCATTAAATTTCACATGACATTATTTTGGACCTTGTTTTTGACTATATAAGGATCGTACTAACTTGCATGAATATTTTTCTTTACCAGAGACTATTAATCATTATAGTTTTCCTATATATATTTCTTCATCCAATTCACTATTTAAGAATTATGTTTTAACATCCACTTGGTGAATTTAAAAATTATATATGGAAGCTAAAGAAAGAAGAATTATAATCGAAGTAGTCCTATCCATGAGCGAATATGTATCAAAATAGTCGATTCCTTCATTTTATGTAAACCCCTTGGATACCAATCCATCTTTATATTTTTCAACTGTATTATTGACTTTTTGTTTTCTTATAAATGTTTACTTACAACCTATAGGTTTTAAATGGGTAGAAGCAACCAATATCCAAGTATTATTCCTAGTTATAGATTCTATTTCATCACTTATGGCTTCCTTATAAAGAGACACATAAGAAGATGACATAGATTTATTAAATGATTTATTATTAGAATATATTAATAAAAACTAGAGTTTTAGTAACAATACTATCATTAGTTCCTTACAACAAGTAAATATAGAAATCAGATCCATATGTCTTGGGTATTTAATGTTGCTTACTTTTACAAACCTCCTTGCCAATATTTTCTTGATATACACTTTTATTTTATCCAGATTCCTTTAGTTGGAATTTCTTAGGTAAAGAGGTAAACCTATATTCATAAAAAATATAATATCTTGATTTAATAGCCATAAATTTAATTAATAAATCATTTAAATCTATAAACATGAATCTATAAGTCTATATATGCTTTGAAAATCCTAAAAATATGATATCAATACCTATTTTACTCAAATTTTCCCTTTTAGGTCTAGTTACTCTTACAATCACATGACAAACCCAAACATTTAAATAATTTAGGTTTGGTTTCCTATGCTTACATAATTCACATGGATGCATAACCTTCCCTTTTGTGGGATCCTTATTTAGGATGTGACAAATAGTTAATAATGAATCTCCCTAAAATTATTTTGAGAGTCATGAGATAGAAATCATGGAATTAACCATTTAAATTAATGTTATATTCTTTATATTAGTAACAAAAAATTTTAGGTGTATAGGGAGTTTTCACTTCATGTATGATCCCTAGGGACTCAAACAAAGGACTATAAAATTCTCATCCCCTATTGAATCTGATGCATTTAATTATTATACCACATTGGAATTCAACCTCTTTTTTAAAGATGCTAAGTTTATTTATAACTTTATCTTTATCATGTAAAATATGGATGTGAAAAAATATATAATAGCCATCAATAAAAGATATAAAGTACTTTTTAGTACCTATGATGGGTACAATATGAAAATCACATACATCACTATGAATAAATTCTAAAAATTCACCTTTTCATTTCTATAGTTGGAAATATTTTTCTAATTATTATAGTTTTCATGAAATTTACACATTTACTATAATTTTTATCCTTGCTCAGTAATAATTTCATTTTTTAAATGTCATGAATTTTCTTAAAATTAATGTGAACTAAATTATTATGACACAAATCAAAATAATCTAGAAAGAAAGGTCCAAAAAAATTTCTATTTAATTTGAATAATCTATTATACAAGTGACCCTTTCTAATAAATATCCAATCTTTAGATAGAAAAAATTTATCTATCTCAAATACATGTTTATAACCTTGCTTGTGTAATAATCACCCTCAGACTAAGTTCCTAAAAACTTCAGGAACATACAAGACATCATTTAAGGTGGGGATCTTTCATAAGGTAAACTCAATATCAACCACTCCCTTACCTTGTGCATTTATGATTTTAGGGTTCCCTATGTAGAGAAAAATCCCATATTTGATTAACTCCATACTCTTGAAGAGAGATTTGTTGTTTCACACGTGGCTTCTAGCATAAAAATCGATCCGATAAAAAGAGTTATCCCCATTCACATTCTATTTGAGGATCATGGGTGAAAATTTCTCTTTTGAATAATTATTTCTATCTTTATTCTTATAGATATGACAATACAATTTTAAGTGTCTCGAAATTCCATAAAATTAACATGACCCTTTATTCTTCTTGAATTGTACCTTTCCTTTTTTAGAATAGTTTATACATTTTCCCCTATGAGGACTTGGATAGACCTACTCCCTCTGCTATGAGGACCTTGGATTTATCATCCTTAGGTTTATTTTCCTCCTTATTATTTTTATATTCCTTCTGTCATGACCCGTCCCCCGGGCCCTTGCCATGACTACCCCAAGCGCACTTTCCTTAGGCCAGGGGCTGGTGACTAGCACCGGAAAGACATATCCTCAAAAGGGAAGGCATTACCTTTAAACCTGTACACAAACAGACATGACATACTACACAAAGAAAACAAAAAAGGCAAAAAGTACAACCACCAAAAAGTACCACCACTATGAGTAAAAGGTGTAAACTATAAGTAAGGGGGATAAAATACAATCCCAAGAACCCACAAAGTAAATAGTACTATCGATGTCCCCTTGAAGTCTCTACCTGTAGGGTAGTGGTAGTAATGCATGAAGCTGTAGAAGTATGCCCCGTTTTCTCCTGCCTCACTAAGCTCCACCGAGTCCTAGACCACTATGGTCTGTGTCATAGTGCTGATCGTCTGCACAAGACACAACACGTGCAGGCGAAATCCGTGTAGGGGTGAGTATAACAACTCAGCAGGGACCCCGAGATCCCTGAAGGTCTCTCAAAAATCCAAAAGGGAAAATACCACAAAGGAAATACCACCAAGAAAGATCTCAAATACATGGAACAAATTAAAAGAAAACTCACATTAGGTATAACTTAAGTAAAGAAGTAAATATGATTAGTCGTAAAGCTAGATCATCTTATTATGTCGAGAGGCTCTGTTGCTGATCCACAAAGGGTTGCTCTGCTACTGATCCACAAAGAGTTGCTCTGCTATTGATCCACGATGGGTCACCCAATGGCTGATCCATGACGGGTCGCGCTACTGCTGATCCACGAAGGGTCACTCTCATGTTGATCTATAGTGGGTCACTCTCATGCTGATCCACAAAGTTTCGCTCCATTGCTGATCCACAAAGGGTCACTCCGTTGTTGATCCATGAAGGGTTTCTCTTTATTCTTCACATCACAGACAACCACTAGATTCCCGTACTAGCATACATGATTCTAGAAGGATCTAACTCTCAATACATCAGTCATACCTTAAATGTTAGGAAGGACCACATAGAGTAACCTAAAGGACCGTCTCGTCGTACGGGTCCCAATGCAACAAACGACACGTCGAACAGATGCTCAATTTGTAAGATATGAGCATTTTTGTAAAAAGGGTCCGGTTAGATTAGAGTCTGATCCAACCTGGCTGTATGCCAACCTCTGCCAAAACTCACATAGAGTATCTCAGAAGGAACACCTCATCACAAGGGTCCTCATGCTGTAGATGTCGCGTCTAACGGACTCCCGATCTATTAGTTACAAGAGTTTCAGTGAAACGGGGGCTGGTTGGGTCTGAGTCCGGTCCGACTTGGGCCCAACCCGACTGGGTCTAGCTCGGCCCGCGGTTGGCCCGACCCCCCTGGTAAGGTGCAGCCCACCCACAGTAACCCGACCCACTAAGGCGGACCGAATTCTCCATCCCAGATGCAGATTAGCCACGTCCGGTTCTTCACCTGGTGGGGCCAGCTTGTGCCGCCTTCCTTGGTAATCGATCCGCGTAGCGGACCGGATTTGTCCAGCCGGGCATGGCTTTTCCATGTCCGTTCCTTCCAGTACAACTGGCAGGCGGCCGACTGTTACTCCCTACACACGGTCGACGGATCGCGTGCCTCCGACGTGTTCGATTGGCCCAGACGCGGGCCACCCCCTCCACACGGTGCTGGGTGGCACTGCGCCTCTACGCCATCGGACGACATCGCGCCTCTACACTGTTGTATGGTGCAACACCTCCACGCCAACAGATGACTTCACGTCTCCACCCCGCTAGACAGCGTCGTGCCTCCCACCGCCGAACACCGCCGCACCTCCATGCTGCTGAACAGCACCGCGGCACACCAATGGGAATGCCACCTCCCTCCGCCTGCGGCCACCAGCGCGCTGATGGTTCTTTTTCGGGCCACTAGAGTTTCTCTAGTGGTCCGTTTCTTGAACCTCCTACGCCTACGGGATTTTTTGGGTTTCACCATTACTGCAAAGCCCTCAAAATCACATTATCGCCAACTTGATCATTCAACCATGAAGAATGCACAAGAAACATCCACATCGGAGGGACCCTGTCCTTGTTTGTGTCGGCCCACACCCTCTACTTTAGAGTTTATACATGGGGGAAAAATAATAATAACCACACAATATATTAAATCCCCATTTTCAGTCCCGCATTATAAACCTCATGCAAGAACAATCGAATCGCGGATCAATCCATTTGTGGGTTGGTCTGCGTTTGTCGTTAACCGCAAGAACGAAGAAAGAAACATTAATCACATGTAATGTCTTGGAAATTCTTTGTAATGTTTTTAATTATATGGAATTATTTTGAGACCACACACTTTGATGACATGTGATTCCGAGGCCTGGTGAGCTTGGAACAGAATTTTGAATTTTTTAAGGTACATTCAGTTAACATGCGAGCTGGTTTTTCTAACTTTTGAACCGGTGCTCAGATCAAAAATCTGAGGGAACCGTTGAACTCGAAACTTCATGATTCAACTAGAAATGACTTAACTTTTGTCGTAAAGGGACGAGCGAAAAATTTATTTTTCATAATTTTTGAGAAAAACAATAAAATAATTTTAAAGAATTATTTTATTTCTTTTCTCACCATTGAGCAGTGGATGGTAGCGCAGAAGTGCAATGATGAGGATCATTAATGGAGGGTCATTAATGGATGATTTGTAACCACACCACTATTATCTTAATGGTTCGTTAATGGATCATTAAACGAGGCTCATTAATGAGCATCATTAATGAGCGCAACATTGCTACACATGTTTCTTTTAATATTTAGATGTGTTGGAGTTTGGGAATTAACAAACATGGGGAATCTCTGATGAACTGCTAGCAGAATCCCTCTCCAATGAAGAATAAAGAACGAAGTGACGAACGTTGGAGGATCAGATCTTGAGGTCGACAAGTGACGACGAACGCCAACGATCACAAATCGATGACGACGCGGAACCCTTCCTTCGTCCTTAGTGGATCCAACGTATCTAGGTAGGGGTTGTTTTATTTTTAAGTTTTTCATTATTATTTTATAGAAACGAAGAACGCTGATCAAACCACAAATAAGTTGATCCACGAATCATGCATTCATGGGGGAGGGACAACCCTTCGTGTGGACGGAGGTTCGTGCCTGAATTTTCCAGAGTAGCATCACCATTATTGTCTTTGACATGGAAGGGAAAACCCTTCATGTGGATGGAGAAATTTCATCATATTTTCCAGGAGATGAGGTAGAGATTGACTAGTCCCCCCCATCTTGAGACTACCAGAAGAGGTCATTGGGTATGCAGTTTACTGTGACGCATCAGGGATCGTACTGGGTTGTGTTCTGATGTAGGAGCGAGTAGTGATCACCTACAACACATGATATTTGAGGCAGTATGAGCAGAACTACGTGACCCGTGACATGGAGTTAGTAGTAATGGTCTTTTCCTTGAAGATGTGGCGACACTACTGATGGGTGAGTGGTTTAAAGTTTACTCTGACCACAAGAGTCTTAGGTATGTATTCTCCTAGAAGGACCTAAACCTCAAACATTGGTGATGGATGGAGTTCCTACAGGACTATGACTTTGAGATAGTCTATAATCCTAGGAAGGGGAACGTGGTGGTAGACACGCTCAGCAGGAGGACAGGTTTGCAGATGCTGAGTGAGGAGACAGAGCAATTAGTCGTGATGCGAATATCCTTCATGGATGATGGTGGAGATTATTACCTTCAGTCAATGACTATTACTCCCCAACCCTTATTGCGAGTCAGGAAGGCATAGCTGGCAGATGATGACTACATGGCCTGACATGCTCAGCTATCCTCAGAACGAGCTCCTGATGGATTTTTGAAAGGTGTGGAGAACTTCATCACTTTTAGAGGGTGCACCATAGTACCAGTGACATTTCAGGAGGAGGTGTTGAGGGAGTTTCATACATCCCCTTTGGTGGTACATCCTGGAGTGGTGAAGATGTACTAGGACCTCTGGCATCAGTACTGGTGGCCAGGGATGAAGAAATTAGTGGCCAAGTTTGTTGTACAATGCCGCACTTGTCAGCATGTGAAGGTCGAGCATCAGGTTCCATCAGGCTTGGCCTATACACTCAAGTTTCCAGAGTGGAAATGGGATGGTATCTCAATAGAATTTGTGAAGGGTTACCATGTACATCTATTGGAAACAACACTATTTGGGTGATCGTTGACCAACTCACCAAGTCGTCTCACTTCCTACCCATTTGGGAGTAGGGAATGGTAGAGGGCTTGGTATGCCTCTATGTACAAGAGATAGTGAGGATTTATGGGTTGCCTTTGACGACCATCTTAGATCATGTCGCTCTCTTTACATCCCGGTTATGGAGAGGATTACAGGAGGCGTTCAGGATGCAGCTACGCTTGAGCACAACTTTTCATCCCTAGATGGATAGTCAGATGGAGCAGACCATATAGACCTTGGAGGACAAGCTACATGCTTGCATCCTAAATTTTAGTCGCAGTTGGGAGGACAACCTTCCACCGGTGGAGTTTTTATACAATAATAGATATCACTCCACCATTGGCATGACACCATTTGAGGCTTTTTACGGGCAACCTTATAGATCATCCCTATACTGGACAGACCCAGGGGAGTCGACACTCATGGGTCCGGAGTTTGTATAGGCTACCACCGAGAAGGTGAAGATCATCCAGGAGCAGATGATAACTGCACAGAGCAGAAAAAAGTCTTATTCCAATAGGAAATGAAGACCCTTGGAGTTTGAGGATGACAATCATGTATTCCTTCAGGCCTCACCCCGACGAGGATTACAAAGATTTGGATGGGGTGCAATCTATCTCCGAGGTTCATCAGAACTTTTTAGGTACTGATCAGAGTTGGAAAGGTGGTGTACTTCCTAGATATTCCCCTATAGATGCACCAGGTATATGGTTTTTTTCATGTATTGTAGCTGAGGAGGTACATGCATGATCCATCACACACCATTAACTAGGGAAAGTTGGAAATTGATGATGGGAAGATGTTTGCAGAGTTCCTGGTGGAGATAGAGGATCTACAGGAGATGGTCCTACATGGGTGGTTGATTTCTCTGGTGCGAGTTTGGTGGAAGCATGAGAATCTCCAAGAGAGCACATGGGAGTGGGATTCTTAGATTCGTTCTTAGTACCCCCATCTGTTTGATTAGTTTTTATTTTGGATTTTGGGGACATAATTCCCTAAGGTGGGGAGACTTCAATGTCTTGGAATTTATGTGTAATTTTTTTTAATAATATGGAATTATTCTGAGACCACACACTTTGACGACACATTATTCTGAGGCCCGAAGAACCTGGAATAGAATTTTGAACTTTTTTAAGGTACGTTCAGTAAACGTGCGAGAAAGTTTTTCTAACGTCTAAAATGGTGCTCGGATCAAAAATACAAGGGCACCATTGAACTCAGAATGCTAGGATTCTCCTAGAAATGACTTAACTTTGGTCGGTAAGGGTTGATCAGAAAAGTTATTTTTCATCCTTTTTGAGAAAAATAATAAAATAATTGTAAATAATTATTTTATTTCTTTTCTCACTATTGAGCAGCAAATGGCGGCACAACGGTGCAACAACAAGGATCATTAATGTAGGGTTATTAATGGATCATTTGTAACTATGGCGCTGCTATCTTAATGGTTCATTAATGGCTCATTAAATGTGGCTCATTAATGAGAATCATTAATGAGTGCAACGTCACTATGTATATTTCTTTTAATATTCAAACGTGTTGTATTTTGTGGATTAACAAATGAGAAAAATCTCTGACGAACCACTGGAAGAATCCCTCTCCAACGAAGAATGAATAATGAAGCGACGAACATTGGAGGATTAGATCCGGAGGTTTACGAGCGGTGAAGAATGCCAACGATCGAGAATTGAAGAAGACGTGGAACCCTTCATCATTAGTGGATCCAATGTATCTAAGAAGGGATGTTTTATTTTTAAGTTTTTACCTGTTATTTTCTATAAACGATGAACGCGGATCAACCCACGAACAGGTTTATCCACAGATCGTGCATTGATGTGGGAGTGTAAATTTATTTGGGGATTCTATATCTGGAATTAGTTTATCTTTTTCTATGATTAAACATCTCCCTCGAGCCTCCCTGTTTTTAAAATTTCTAACATGGAGGGTGCGTGACGACACAAACAAAGGCTCCGACCTCTCTGCATGTGTGCTCCTTGTAAACAGATTGTCCAAAATGGTGGAAAGGTGTGTCCGACACCATCGCAGAGATGGAGACGAACTAAGAGGCCCATAGCCGCAGACGAATCGAAAAATGGACGACTAGAGCAACTATGGTGGCCCACGGAAGGTGCCACCGGTGCGACACCACCAGCACGGAGACGCCGGATATCGGAGATGGTGGTCATCCCACACCGACCTTGTAGAGGGGGCGAAATCAACCGAAGTCGTGACAGAGAAGGCTGCTGGCCCTCATCAGCTGCGCTGGAGGACGACGACACACCGTAGGGGGACACAGTTCCAGGTGGGCCCCGCGTGGAGGAATGACCCGCGTCCGGTCCATCCATGTGCTTCAGAGATTTGTGGTCACTCTACAATGATAGGAGGGTCCCCACACGTTCGTGGGGCCAGCGGGAGCTGGACGTGGTAGCCGGTCGCGTCCCGGCCAGGCGACGCACCAATGAACCACATCACGTGGTCTGGGTTTTGGGTTGGCGGGCCACACCCCAGCTAGCGGGCCGGACCTGCACTCTTCAGACCAGGCTAGACTAGACCAAGTCACTGGCCAACCCGGCGGGCTGGACCCTCAGCCAAACTAGGTCGGGTCTAGCACGACCCATTTGGCCTGGCCCCTGGACATGCTAGACCGAACCGAGCTAGACCTGAATTGTGTCAGGTTGAGTTAGTTGAATTAAACTGAGGTATGTAGGACCCCCGGTCCGGATTGATCAGGTTGGTCCGACTGGGTTGGACCGGGCCGAGATGCAACCAGCCCCCTGTTTACTAAAACACTCGTATCTTGCAAACTAAGCATCCGATTGACGATTCATTTGCGGCGTTGAGACCCTATCGATGAGGCAGATATTTTGGCATGCCATGAGGAGGCTTTAATTTAATTTGAGATGTGAAGAATGTCTTGAGGAGCTGTTCTCCTTGGCACGCTACGTACGGAACCCTGCGTTTGGCCGAGACCTGAGGACTACTGAATTTTGACTCTGTGAGACTTGAATATGGCCTAGTGGTAAGAAATTCTATGTGACTTTGCAGGCCCACAGTGGGAATAACTTCTGTGTGACTTTGGAGGCCCGCGGTACATGATGAGAGGAGTACCTCAGTTGGCCAAGGTTAGTGGGAAGCACTTCTGTGTGACTTTGCAGGTTCATGGTACACGATGAGGAGGTGTACCTAAGCAGTCCAATGTTAGTGGGAAGCACTTCTGTGTGACTTGGCAGACCCATTGTACTCGATAGAGGAGGATTTCTCTAGCAGCTGAGGTGTTCGATGATGTGACTGATGATTCTTCTATCACTACCCTAAATATATACCTGGTGTGAGCTATCTTGTGTGTCATGCTTTACATTGAGGATTGTTGTGTGGTCTTTCCTTTTTGTTTTGGGGTCCCTATAGAGTACTTTTTCACTCACCCCTGTACGGGTTTCACCCACACGTGTTGTGTCTGGTGCAGATGATCGATGTTTCGATAGAGACTTTGGTGGACCAGGACCCAGAGGTGCTCAGGGAGATGGGATCGACAAACACTACTATGGTGGACTTGGTGTCCTAGGACCATGTAGGGCCCAGTAGGATCAGGTGGATGAGATTTTCTACTTCATCTTCCTATAGCTACACTTCTCTCATGATTAGGTGGGGTTTTCCACTGATGACCATCATAGTTTCATTTTTTTCCTCTCCTGTTTCAGTTCTTTTGTTGGGTTTTTATTCTGGCCCACTTTTAATAGTTGTACTTGTACTTAGAATTTTTTAGTGGTACTTGTTTCCTTTTTAGTGTGTGGGACTTGGTTAGGTGAGTGTGTGTGTACAGGTACTCAGGAAAATTACTCCCACTTACAGGTTGACACCTTCGATGCTAGTTACCAGCCCCTGGCCTTTGGGAGGTGGGATTGGGGTAGTCATGACACGAGCCCCGGGGGACAGGTCATGACATCACAAAGAAATCATAAACCCCTACCTAGATTGTTGGATCTTCTGGTAATGATGGATGAGATCTGCATCATCATCGTCGATCTGTGAATCATTGTCATTCAACATCATTCTTCAGTAATCAGATTTGATCCATTCTCCAGGTGTGTCGTCGCCACATTTGTAATCTATGTCATTCGTCTATGGCGGATGTTTCCTTTGGCATTTAATTGGAGGAATTCTAGGGTTGTTTTTCAACCCTGAATCCTTGATTAACTAATAAAGAAAATGTGTTGAGCATTGTAGCATCATCACGTTGTTCCATTTATGAGTGTCATTAATGAATGCAACATCACCTCATTGCTATTTCATAGCATTGATGAATCGTAGCTCAACAAAAAGAAAATAAAAACAAATAATATTAAGTTTATTATTTTTCTTCTTTATGTCCAAAAAATTAATGTTTCTGGTTAACCCACGCTGGTTGATATTTGGCCCTGCCTAGGTGAATCTCGATGTTGCGAGTCCAACGGTGCCCTAGGATTTCTGATCTGAGCACTGCTTCAAAATATAGGAAAACTCTCTTGCACGTTCACTTAAGTGAACATAAAATAAGTTCAAAATTACATTTCGGGAACCCCGGGACTCAGAATCATGTGCCATATCATCTCCTAGTCTCAAAATAATTTCAATAAACTGCGAAAAAAATTATGGAAAATTCTGAGGTATTACATTCTCTCCACCTTAGGGATTTACATCCTCGAAATCCAAAATAAGGGATAGAAAAACAGATGGGGGTACTGAGCATGAATCTAAGCCTCCTGCTCCCATGTGCTATCCTGGAGATTCCTGTGCTTCCACTGAACACGCACCAGAGGAATCAACCGTCCATAAAGGATTCTCTCTTATCAATCCTCTATCTCCACCGAGTACTCCGCGAAATTCACCCCGTCATCAATCTCCAGCTCTTCATGGTCAATGACATGAGAAGGGTCATGCACGTATCTCATCGGTTGGGATACATGGGACAAATCATGCACCTTCTCTAACTATGGCGGTAGAGCTAAGAGGTACACCACCTCGCCCAATCTATGAAGAATCAGAAATGGTCCGATGAACCTTAGTGGAAGCTTGCCACCTTGGTGAAATCTCTATATTCCTCATCAAGGGGAGACCCATAGGAATACGTTCCCCCCTCTTGGAACTCCAAAGGCCTCCATCACCTATCTGCATAGCACTTATTCTGGATATGTGCAGTATTCATCTGCTCCTAGATGACCTGCACCTTCTTTGTGGTAGCATGTACCATCTCTGGACCTACTAGTGCTGACTTCCCTTAGTCTATCCAGTACAAAGGTGATTTTCACAGTTATCTGTATAGTGCCTCAAATGGTGCCATACCAATGGTGGAGTGTTATATGTTGTTTTATGCAAACTCCACCAATGGTAGGTGGTCCTCCCAACTGTGATCAAAATCTAGGACATAAGCACGAAGCATTTCTTCCAAGGTTTGTATGGTTCACTCCGTCTGACCATTATTTTATGGGTGAAAGGCTGTGATCAAGCATAGATGAGTTCCGAACACCTCCTGCAATCCCTTCCTCATCCGGTATGTAAATCTTGTGTCATGATATGAGACTATCGTCGAAGGCACCCCATGAAGTCGTACAATCTTCTGAACGTAGAGGCATCCCAAGCTCTCTACCAAACCCTTCTCTTGAAAAGTGAGGAATTGGGATGACTTGTTGATTTGATCAAAAATAACACAGATGGTATCTTTTCCTTTAGACATACATGGTAACACCATCACAAATTCCATTGATATCCCATCCCACTTCTACTCTGGTATCTCAAGGGGCTAGGTCAAACCAACTCATACCTGATGCTCAGCCTTCACTTGATGGCAAGTGAAGTACCTAGAAACAAACTCTGCTAGTACCTTCGTCCTCCTCAGCCACCAGTACTAATGTCGGAGGTACTAGTAGATCTTCCTCACTTTTGGATGTACTACCAAGGGGGATGTATGGAACTCCCTAAGCACCTCCTCTCGAAATTCCACTATTAAAATGGTGCGCCCTATAAAAAGGATGATGTACTCCCCACCTTCAGAATATCTATCAGGTGAATTTCCTATGGATATCAGTGCACATGCAGTCTTGCAACTGCTATCTTTGAGTTTCACCTCTTTGACTTTATGTAAGAGTGGAGGGTCAACTACCATCAACTGAAGGAAAACTGTATCATCTCTATCCATGAAGGATATCTGAAGTGAGTCCAACTGCTCTGAGGACTCATTCAGTAACTGTGAACTCAATCTCTAGGTGAGAGGATCTACCACCACTTTCCCCTTCCAAGGAGTATAGACTATCTCAAATTCATAGTCCTGTAGGAACTCTAGATGATGTCGTTGTCTCATGTTTAGATCCTTCTACGAAAAAATATACCTGAGGCTCTTGTGGTCTGAGTAGATGATGAACTTCTCACCCATCAGGCAGTGTCTCCACATCCTCAGTGTGAAGACCACTGCTTCTAACTCAGAGTCATGAGTTTCATAGTTCTACTCATGTGGTATCAGCTGTCATGAGCCATAAGAAATCACTACATCACCCTGTATTAGGACACAACATAGTTTGGTTCCTAATGCAGAATAGTAAACCACATAGTTGATGCCCTCCTCTAGAAACCTCAAGATGGGAGCCCTGGTCAAGCTCTGCCTCAGCTGCTAGAAGCTCTACTAGAATTTATCTGTCTACACAAATGGTTTTCACTTCTTTTTCAAAGATGTCATAGGTGATACTACTCTAGAGAAGTTGGGTACGAATCTTTGATAGTAGCCTGCCAGCCCAAGGAAACTCCGTACCTCAGTTACACTCCAGGGTGACTCCCAAGAAATCGACTCCTCGATCTTTGATGGATCCACTACAACTCTAGCCTCTGAGATAACATGTCCCAAGAAATGGACCTTCCGTATCTAGAACTCACACCTTGAGAGCTTTCTATAAAGTTGGTTCTCTTAGAGCGTGTCCATAACTATCCTCAAGTGTACAACGTGCTTCTCCTATGACACTGAGTACACTAAGATATCATCAATGAATGCTACTACAAATCGGTCCATGTAAGATTGGAAGATCCTGTTCACGAGTCCCATGAACACTGTGGGGGTTTTCATCATGCCGAACGACATCACTAAGTACTCATAATGTCCGTATCGACATTTGAAAACCGTATTTAAGATATCCTCATATCATATGCAAAGATCATGATAGCCTAATATGAGGTCTATCTTTTAGATCCACTTCAATCCATTTAGCTGATCCAAGAGGCCATCTATCCTTGAAAGTGGATACTTGTTATTCACAGTCCCCTAGTTTAGGTGATGGAAGTCCACACACAGGCTCAAGCTCCTGTCTTCCTTCTTGACAAACAACACTGAGGTGCCCATGGAGAAACATTGGGTCTTACAAACCTCTTACTCTGCAAGTCCTCCAATTTTTCTCTCATCTCTTAGAGATCCATATGAGCCATCCGATATGTAGGTGTAAATATCAGTGCCATCCATGGGTACAAGTTAATGCATAATTCTACCTCTCTACGAAGAGGTAGTCCTGGTACATATTCTGGAAAGATGTCCACATACTCATCTGCCACTATAGGAAACTATGTACTCGCCTAATCCACTGTATCGAAGGTCATGCTAGCCAACTTATGAGTGGTCGGAAACACCCTCATAAATGTGAGTCCATCTCATGCTGCCCTATTTTCTTTCTCACATGTAATGGAAAACGAGTCTCCATCTCTATGTGTATATCACACTGTACGTCTTAAATAGTTGATCTGAGCGTGAACTGCTGATAGCCAGTCCATGCCTAGAATTACATCATAGGGATTCAAAGGTGATACCAGGAGATCCCATATGAAACTCTATCCTCCTAGATTAAGGTCACACTATCAACACTAGAATGTGATCACCAAATACTCTCATGTGGGAGTCTCCAATCGTAAAGATTGAGCCAATGGATGGGTCAAAATCTTTGAGTTCTAAATAAGATCCACAGAAAAGAAGGAGTTACTGGAACCCATATCTATAAGCACTACAACTAAAGTGGAGAAGTCACAGATCGTACCTCGTATCATCTCAAGAATGTATGGATCATAGGCCTCTACTGCCTAAAGCTGGGAATTTCCCCATCCACCTGCTCTTGGAGCCCGTGGTTGACTACTTGGGGGTGGTGGTGGTAGTGCCTCATACTTGTGTCCACCTCCTTCTGCTCGTCCCGCTCCCCTGCCACATCCACTACATGTTTGGCTGCCCTATTTATACCTCTATAACTATCTCAGTGGTCCCTCAACCATCTACTAATCATCCATACATGGAATTGGATAGTCGTGAGCTATGTACCCCTGTCTGTCGTAGGAGTGAAAAACTCTATCCCTCAGCTGACCTCCTCTACCTCACGAGCCCTGCACCTCCGACCCTGCATCCTGGGGTCGTCCTCTAGAAGGTCTGGCCCGTTTAGGCCTCTGAGTTTTCTGGCTACTACCTGCTGCAGATGAATCAGCCACTTGTCATTCAGTGGTGGGTCTCACCATCGGTGCCTGCTCGACTAGGAAGATCTACACCCGTAGAGATCGCTCGAGAACTCCAGCCCGTGTCGGGGTGTTAAGCGAAATCATCTATGCTCTAATCACCCATTGGATTCCCTACTCAAAGGTATGATCCCTGAAGAAAGGGTATCGTACCATGTCAGTGGAGTAGCTGGAGAGGTCAGTAAACCTCACCGAGTACTGGGCTATAGTCAGGCTTCCCTAATGTAGGTGCAGTAGCTCCTGAATATGCACTAAGCATAGGTTTTCTGGTACAAACTCTACCCTGTAAAGTCTCTTAAAGTTGAACCAAGAAATGGTCACCTCCTCGTGTGTCTGGAGCATTAATCTCCACAATCTCCTTGCCATTCCATGAAAAAGTCTAGCAGCTAGGACCACCATCTGGTCTGTATGTGTCTCTACCAGGCGATAAAACCCACGTAACTACTTCCATCCATTCCTCAGCTACTTGAGGATCTTTCTCACCTCAAAACCTTAGAGGCATCTATCTCTAGAAGTTGTGCAGCGCACTAAATTAGCATTCACTGCCTACTGGTGGGGCTGGTAGCAACTGCTACTCTACGGGTGGTGGTGCTGCTGGTACACCATCTAAAGGTTCTATCATTGTAAGTGGTCCATGCACCGACACCTCATTGCTCGCTGGGCCATCACCATGATCCCTCACTGGAATCCTAGATAGTTGTCTTCGTGGAGGCATCCTGTAGGGAAACAGATGCACTATAGTCAATAAGTTATACCTGGTGAGATGACTCAAAAGAGATAAAGAGAAAAACATTTCCAAAACACATGCAGTTAACCAGTGTTTTTGTGTACCGAGTTGGAAAAAAAAAATCAGGGTCCTATGGATGGATACATCAGCCACCGCACCAATATTGGACTCCCCAGACTAAAAGAAAAACTCAAGACACTTAACACTATTTCCCCCATAAAAAATACATACTCTTAGTTCTTCTGGTAGAACTGACCACCCTCTGATACCTATTTTCCACAAACCTTCCCCTGAGGCCCGTGCCGTGACTACCCAAATCTTGCCTTCCATAGGCTAGGGGCTGGTGACTAGAACCGGAAAGGCATATCCCAAAAGGGAAGGCATTTCCTTTAAACCTATACACACACAAACATGGAATACTACACAACAAAAAAAAAGGAAGAGAAATTAAAACCACCACAAGTTACCACCACTAAGAGTAAAATGTGTAAATTAAAAGTAAATGGGGCCAGAATACAATCCCAATAAGCCACAAAGCAAGAAGTACTACCGAACTATGCCTAGAAGTCTCTATTAGTAGGGTAGTGGCAATAAAGCCTAAAGCTATAGAAGTATGGACCATCCGCTCCTACCTCACTGAGCTCCACCGAGTCCCAGACCACCAAGGTCTGTGTCTTAGCACTGGTCATCTGCACAAGACACAACACGTGCAGGCGAAGCCCATGCAGGGGTGAGTATAACAACTTAGTAGGGACCCCGAGAACCCCAATGGTCTCTGAAAAATCCCCAAGGGAAAATACCAAAAAGGAAATACCACCAAGAAAGATCTCAAATACACAACAGAAAGTAAAAGATAGCTCACACCAGGTATAACTTAATTACAGAAGTAAAGATGATTAGTCGTAAAGCTAGATCATCTTATTCTGTTGAGAGGCTCTGCTACTGATCCAGGAAGGGTTGGTTTGTGGCTGATCTAAGATGGGTCGCTATGTTGTTGATCCATGGTGGGTCACTCTATGGATGATCCATGATGGGTCGTTCTATTTTTGATCCCCAAAGGTTCTCTCTCATGAAGATCCATGGAGGGTTGCTCTAATGCTGATCAAAAAAGGGTCACTCCGTTGCTAATCAACGAAGAGTTGATCTTCATTCTTCATGTCACAACCAACCACTGGATTATCACACATAGAGCACTTGATTCCATGAGGATATGATCCTCAATAAACCAGTCATACCTTAACCACCATAAAGTCTCACATAGAGTAAACCAAAGGGTTGTCTCATCATAAGGGTCCCAACGCAATAGACGGTGCATTGAACAGATGCCTGGTCTGTAAGATATGACCATTTTTGTGAAAAGGGACTGGTTGAATTCAGGTATGATCCAACCTATCCATATTCCAAACTCCTCCAAAACTCATGTAGAGTATCTCAGAAGTACCGCCTCATTACACGGGTCCTCGTGCTGTATACATCACATCAAACGGACACCCAATCTGTTAGTTATCAGCATTTCGGTGAAATGGGGGCTGGTTGGGTCCGGGACCGTTTCGACCTGGGCCTGACCCGACTGGGTTCGGCCTGACCCGCTGGGCCATGAGTTTGGCCCACTGGGCTACTGGTCCACCCCAATGTTGACCCGACCTGCCTGGTGGGGTGCGGCCCACCAGCAGCAACCCGGCTCACTGAGGCGGGCTGGCTTCTCTAGCCCGATGCGTCTTAGTCGCATCCAGTTCTTCACTTGGTGGCACCAGCTGGCACCGCCTCCCTTGGTAACCAGTCCATGTAGTGGACCGACTTGGTACAGCTAGGCACAACTTTTCTGCATCCGTTCCTTCCAGGACGACTGACAGGCGGGTGACCGTTACTCCATGCACTCGGTCGACAGACTGTGTGCCTCCGGCGCGTCTGAGCAGCCCGGCCGCAGGACACCCCTCCACACAGTTCTAGTCGATGTCACACCTCCATGCTTCCATGGACCTCTTCCACTGTGGCGCACCGACTGGCGCTCCTCCTCCCTCCACCCGCAGCCGTCGCTATGGGCCACCGCCGGCACACCGACGCCGATGTGCCAATGGTTCTTCTGCGGGTCACTGGAGTTGTCCCTATGGTCCATTTCTCGAACCGCCTATGTCTATAGGCTCCATAGGGTGTCACCATTACTGAGAATCCATCAAAATTTCATTTTCACCAACTTGATCATTTGACCAAGAATAACGCACAAGAAACATCCACGACAGAGGGATGCATGACTTGTTTGTGTCAACACGTTCCCTCCCTGTTAGAGTTTAAACATGGTGGGCAAATAATAATAACCACATAGCATATTAAATCCGTATTTTCAATCCCGCATTATAAACCTCCTACAAGAACGATCACATCTCAGATCAAACCATTTTTGGGTTCGTCTCCATTCATCATTAACCTCAAGAACGGGGAAAGAAACATCAATCACAAAGAAAGCATAAACCCCTTCCTAGATTGATGGATCTGCTGCTGATGATGGATGATATCCGTATCATCATCATCGATCTGTGGCTCGTTGGCATTTTTCTTCATTCTTTGGTCATCAGATCCGATCCATTCTCCAGGTGTGTCGTCACCGCGTTTGTAATCTCCATTGTTCATCAATGGTGGAGGTTTCCTACGGCGTTTAATCAGAGAAATTCCAAGGTTGTTTGTTAACCCTAAATCCTTGATTAACTAATCAAGAAAACACATTGAGAATTATAGTGTCACCACATTGTTCCATTAATGAGTTTCATTAATGAATGCAGCGTTGCCTCGTCGCTGCATCACAACGTTGATGAATCATCACTCAACAGAAAGAAAAAAATATATTATGTTTATTATTTTTCTTATTTAAGTCTAAAAAATTAACTTTTCTAGTTGACCCACTCTGGTCGATGTTAGGCCCCACCTAGGTGAATCTCGATGTTACGAGCCCAAAGGTGACCTCATATTTCTAATCCGAGCGCCGATTCAAAAGATAGGAAAGCACGCTGGCACATTAACTTAAGTGAACTTAAAATAAGTTCAAAATTACATTCTAGGAACCTCGGACCTCAGAATCACGTGCCGTATCAGCACCTGGTCTCAAAATAATTCCAATAAACTGCGAAAAAATTATGGAAAATTTCAGTTTATTACATATTCTCATTTTATAAGTAGTTGAGTAACTTAATGAGGGTAATATATTCCCTATTGCACTTTATAGAATGTTTAACATTCATCCAAGAAGGTGGAATCTTATCAATGATGAATGTAACAATGTTAACATCATCCATATTCATCTTATTTTGATTAAATAATTTTAAGATTTATTTATTTCATATAATTTATCTATGATAGATCTACTAGATTCCATTTTGTATGGAATAAACTTTATTACTAGTAATTTCTTTCTTTCTGTATCCTAGGTGTTATTGTTTTTCTCCAAGGCATCCCATATATTATTTTCTGTTGAAAGATGTTAATATGTTTCAAGGAGTTCATCAGCTAAAGCGCTGAGTATGCGTCCTTAACACTTTGGATCATCATTATCCCATTTTTTTAAGTAGGAATTTTGAAGCATCTCATCATTGTATTTGAGAGGTTTCAAAGTTGAGATAAAGTACACCAATTTGATCATCACAAGTAGCAAGTGCATCCTCTTTGTCCAAAACTTGAAATTGTATCCATTGAATTGATCCACCTTTATTACATTGTTGAGCATTGACATATCGATGTTGATGAAATATATTCTTAATATTATCAGGGGTATTTGTAAATAATGAATTTGGATATTATTGGATGCTAGTAGAAGGATCTCACCGAGACACACTATGTTTCCACTCTCCTTAAGAGTAGATTTTCCCCAAAAAATTAGTATTACAATGGGTTGATAGAGAATCCACTTTAGGATACAATGGTGGATCACTTCTATACACTAGTACTAAGTGGGGACTATTACTTGAATAAACATTGAAAACATGAGAGTAATATAAGTAATTTTTTATTGTATGCCAAAAAAATTCCTTTGATGCTTGTTAAAGGATTTTAGAGGAATCTCAATTTGTAGCAAGGATTGGAGTGCTTGGGAATGGTTGGAATTAATTTTCCCATACAATGGAGACCCTATTTTATAGGCATAGAAGCACACAGTTGGATAAGGCATCAAAACCCTTAGAACTAGGTTGATACCTTTCTTGGAAAGGAATATCTTTTCAGAATTATTCCTTTTTATCTGATCACACCTGATCAATTAAGTGGTCTAGATCTCACCCTCTAGAAAACAGATAAGTCATTAGTGAGTGGATGTGTACATTCAAACAAATATTTCACCTTTTAAAGAATTAAAATAAAACAATTTTAAATATTTTAAGAACTATTTAAAATCCAACATCAAATCCATTCCATTGTGTTTAAATATATAAATATGTTTGAGGAAAATTCATTTTAGTATCATATCATCGATCTAAAACCATAAAAAATGTTCAAATAGTGCCACACTGTGGATCATGGATGGATTGAGATTTCGATAGAATATGAAAAAGATGATGAGAAAATATAGATGTATATTCATAATTCAAAGGACTAATAAAATATAGATAAAAAATAAAAAATAAAATAAATATAAGAATTTATTATTCTATTATCATTTTAAACACACACACATGATATGTAAATATTACCAATAGTCTATATTGAAAATTATTCTCATATAAAATTCAATATTTAATAATTAATTCTCATGGACAAATGATATGAATAGTTGTTCATATAGAGAATTGAAGTTGATAATTAATACCATAGTATGCATGGAGAATGATAACATCAACACATAAATTCATAACAATCCTCAATATATATAATTAATTAAAATGAATATTATTTATGATTTATTTAAATAATTCTATGAGAACATGTTATTGAAGTAAAAACAATTGAATTTCATGTCAATTTTTAAACTGCCTCATTAAAATCATTTATTAAGAATACTTGATGAGAAAAAACACGATGAAGAGAAAAAGATCATAACATTCTCAATTCCATTAAATTAAATATATATAAACCTTGATATTTATATTGTGAAAGTTAGTGCCCTGTACTAAACTTGAATGATAGTTTTCTATTATTATAACAAGTATACAGAGAGTTATTCATGATTTTTTCTAATCATAATAACATTTTACTTATTCGTACACTATTTTCATGATAATACCATTAGATTATTTTTCATACCAAAAGGTTATAACAGATATCAAATAAATGAGAACCATGAGTTACTATGATAGTAATCTTAAATACATGTCATATAGTCTGGATAAATCATACCGATGAGACATAGATGATGTCCAACTATCGGGTGTTTGAGGCTCATAATCATTGGGAATTGTTCTCTTGAATTTCACACATAATGATCTCAAGTAGATGAGATCATGAGAACTTACTTACCAATAGGAACACCACATGTTATGGACATCATTAGATGTTTCTATATATAAGATATTGGGTCCAAGGAAACTTTTGATCAAACCACCATAAGATAATCCACCTAAACATGACATGTGTGGATGCAAAAGCATTAGAATGAACCCCTTGTATGACACATAGAACATGGAATACAAGAACACACAATTCACTGCACCACAATAGAAAAAAGCTAGAAGAAGTAGACAAGAACTATCAGAAACAATGATTGAAATTCCAATTGATATATAAAGAATAGAAAAAGGCTTACGTGGTTCAGGATTGCGACAAAATCCATAGGGGGATACTACTTTACTTTATTCAAAGAATCAAGAAAATGATTATAGTGAATAAAAAACAACATAGTGTGTATTACAAGTGATCCATCGAACTTTTATAGAAGAGTCCTTCTAGTGCTTCCAGTCACCACCATCATCCAATACTCATGGGTTGAAGTCCACCTCCTCTAAGATACATAGATGTAACCTCACCACCATATATTAGTGCAAGGGTAGTACCAGATTTTATCCACACTAAGAAAAAATCATTGATAAAAGCCTCACCTTTATCAACACTTTCCAAAAGCATTGATAAACGTCGCTTTTATTAGTGAAAAAAAAACACTGAAAAAGGATAGATTTATCAGCACTATTCGTAGAGCTGATTAAAGTTATTAATAAAAAATACTATTAATTTATAAAAAAAATATTATAGTTATATTAAAAAATAATTTTTATTTATATACATTAAATAAAAAACGCATGTTAATATTTAGTACTTTTTTAATAATTAAAAAATATATATATACTATTTTTAAAAAAAGTATTTATAAGATTATAATTAAATAAATTTATATTTAAATAATTATAAAATTATAATAAATTTTATTAAATAATTAATATATTTACTATATTTATAATTATATATATATATATATATATATATATATATTAGGTGCTTGGGGATACAATTATATTTAAAAACACACACACCTCTCACACTGGCCAGAAAGATAGGCCATATCCCCCCAAGGGGATAACCCACCTATAAAGTATTATTTATTCTATACATTTCCCTTAGTCCTAGTTCGATTGATGCCCATTACATGGAACATAGGTTTAGTGGGCATGAACACCCATTACATGTCCAGGAAGGCCCAAAAAATTTGACCTAAAGGCCCTCCAGTGAATAATGCTACTATAGTACCTAGGTGACTACAATGCTTACTACAGTGCTTCCACCACTACAATTCTTACTACAGTTACCACCATGGATACAGTGCTGCTAGTACTACAGTACTACTGCTGCAAAATAGTTCTGCTACAATACCTCTACAATGCTTCTACAGTATCCGTGCCTAATGGGTTTTAAACCCCCAACCTCAATGTAGTGTTACAGGGTGATTTACTAATAAGACAAACCCCCAATGAATTTGATCATTAAATAATGAGTATAATTGATGCATATATATGTTATATATTAATCATGAATGTTCATTTATATATTACACTATGTTATTATTTTTCATGTTATCCATATATGGGATGAGTATGATTTATTCTTTACTAGGTATATGATTCATTTATGTTATACCCATAAATCTATTATGTTCTCATAAATACTTAGTTGGGGGCGTGCAGTGCATAGGTGGTGGGTTAGGCCGAAGATAGGTGAGGTGTGGCATCCACCTATTCCTCATTATCCATTAACAAGTTTGTATTTTGGGGTTTACCTGAGTTGTAAAGCCTCCTTGTAATCCCGCATTAGACCCAGGTTCAAATCTGAGTGGGAGAGAATTTCCACTGGTAGGTGGTGACACAGGCATGATGCAGGCAGATGGTGATGTAGGCGATGACGCGGGCATGATGCAAAAAAAAAGTGACGCAAGTATGATGAAGGCATGATGTTGCACTGGTCCTTCGGGACATGTAATGGCCTTCATGCTGACAGGACCTTCAGGCCATGTAGGGAATAAATATGGATTGATGGGTGGTATATCCCTTGGGGTATATGACCTACCTTTCTAGAGGTGGTGGAAACTGTAACAGGAACTGTAGTGGTGGCCTCACTGTAGTTAGTACTATAGCAACCCGGGTACTATAGCATCACTATTCATTGATGGGACTTTGGGTCAAAATTATGTGCCTAGTGGCCATGTAATGGGGGTTTATGCCCACTAGGCCTATGAGCCATGTATTGAATAAAATAAGTCTTGATTGGTGAGCTATCTCCTTAGGGTGTTATGGAATACCTTTTTGACCTATGCGTGAGGTGTGTGTGCGTGTTTATTTGTAATTGTACCCATAATCACCTAATATATATATATATATATATATATTATATTTATATTGAAAAGGTCTATCCAGAATCCAAATCTCATGAAAATTTATTTAAGATAAGAAAAAAAAAGAAAACAAGCATAAAGAAAGAGGATGGAGTCAAACAAAGAGATGTTCCCTCATCCATAAAACATACCATATATCTAGAAAATGGGGGTTATTCCCATAGTTGGAATCATAGTCATCACCATCCTCAGTAGTTTCCCATTATAACTATGGGGTTATTTATAAAAGATAACATAGTATTTCTTCTTTATTATTTCATACTCTAGAGTGAGATGAATCTTAGAATTCTTGGTAGAGGATCTAGTAGACATATTTCAGCCACACCCATGTGTTGCAGCCTCTCGACCATGTCCTCAACCATGAACTTTTGTAAGATGACCCATCTCTGAGATTAAGGTTGTTTCTTTGTCCCATCCAGTTCTACTGAGATAAAATCCACTTTAAGTGGAACAATATGTATGTGATTTTAATCACCTTGTCTTTTGAGAGGATCAAACACTTAAAACATGTTTGATGTGGTGACCTTATCATCCAAACTTGGCCCCAAAAGAGGGTTGGATTTCCTATGATAAACCATTTTAAAGTGTTCACAATCAATTGGATTCTTCCCTTTTGATTTTTTCTTTCCACCTATTATCTCTTTGCATAACAAAGGGGAGTCAATATTTGATTTACCTTTTTGGTTTCTTGAAGCAAGTTCTTGTTTCTGCAATAAATGTTCATCAACCACATTTTTAATTTCAGATTTAATAACCTTTTATTTATTTAATATGGACCCAACCATGCACCCCACCAATGGGATTTGAATATCAATACAAGGAATAAGAGCCTTCTATTTTTTTTTTCATCTGGAGAATTATTCTATACTACAATATCATCCCAAGATTGATTGATTAGATTAATATATGCATTAAATGCCGAGTTGGTAATAGTTAAATTCACTATTGAAGGAAAATCTACATCCTTTTCAGGATCTATTGAATTCTTTCCATCATATTTTTCATCATTCTTTGAGACTTCAACAGGTTATAAATAAGTCTCTTTATAAAAATCAGAGGCGTTCCTTGCTTGAAGACCCATTGAACCGACTGGCTGTGTTCCCCTTTATGAGTCACCACCCTACATAAAAATCCCTTTTGAAGCATTCTAATCCATATTCCCATCATGCAGCTAAAGATGTTTAGACCACTTGGAACTATTTTGGAAATCAATCATCTTTCTCTTGTTGCATGAAAAAACATCATTCCCACAAGATGAGAAAAAAATACAGGACCAAGCTTTTTTACATTTGGATAACTCATGACCAATAAGTCTGCAGTCGAAACAAAAGGTAGGCATTCATTCATAGTCAATTTTCAAAGAGAGTTCATCAAAATCAGTGGATAGGTATACTTTGTTAACCATGGATCCAAGATCCACTTCTACCAGAAAATGGGCATAATACCCGTATCTAGAAATATATTTCTATTTAAAATAAATATCTATAATATAATTTTATAATTATAAATATTATAAATACAATTATTATAATTTTATAATTATTGAAATAAATATATATAAATTTATAGTTATAAATACAAATAAATAAATAAATATATTTATAATATTTATAATTTTATAAATATATATAATTATATCAATATATTTATTATATATCTAATTTTATAAATATATATAATAATATAAATCAATTATCAAAATTATATCTTTATTAATGCTTTTTTAGCACTGATAATGATACACCTTTATCAGTGCTAAAAAAGCACTGATAAACTATGTCTTTATCAATACTATAATTTTTGTACTGATAAAGACACTATCTATCAGTTCTTTTTTAGCACTAATAAAAGAATATCTTAATAAGTTATAAAAAAGCACTACTAAAGGTAGGTTTTATCAGCGCTTCCTATTTTAGTGCCAATAAAACATACCTTTATCTGTTATTTTTTAAAAGCACTGATACGAGTCTTCCCCCGATGTTATAAAATAACTATAATAGTCTTATTCCATCACGACTTCAATGCTTTCACAGATCTATATTGCCTCTGCCACTTCCCTCCCCACCTCCCTCTCTCCCTTGTTTATCCTTCGCCTTTGCTATTACTCCCTGCCCTGCCACCATGATTCCCTGCAATGCCTTCATCCCTCCCTACTGCCGTTCCTCTTTGCCTCCATCACTCCTTGAAAGGTAATACCATTTGATACCTAACCAATCGATGGAATTTAACTTTTGATATCTCATCACTCACTATCACCATTAGGTTTTCTCCTATTCTAAAGAATTAGTACCTCAAGTTTTTCAAGACTCTCTATAGATTTATCTTGGGTGGAACCAAAATTTAGAGAAGTAATTTAGTAAAGGAATCCCTTGAAAGTAGTTATGTTCTAGTGAATATTTAATCTTATTCTATATTATCATGACTTTCCATAGTATTCCTTTTTGATTTCACATTGATCAAGTACATCATAACTTTTTCTTCAACCAATTTTATTTTTAATTCTCTATAATCTTCATTAGTGGTGATGAAGACATGGAAATATTCCTATTCATTTACTTGATTAACCTCTTTGATCAAGAAAAATTCGACTTTATCCTCTACAATTTAGATGATCAACTATCCTAAATTAAAATTAATGAACAATTTATCCATGGATATGGAATTTCATCCAATGATTATTAGTACTTATCATTCTTCCACAATTTCTAGAATGATAATATCAAAGGGAATGATTAATTTACATACATATACCGAGACATCATCCTAAATATCAATGAATTACTTGATGGAATGGTACTATAGTTATAGAATAAAATCTATTGTATTTGGATTACTTTTTTCATGTTTCTGTAAAATATTTAGCATCATTGGATGAATACCCCATGTAAATCTAAAAGGGAATTCTAGAAAGTTCAACCACTAATATTTCATGGAATAGAAAAACTACATGGATCTTGATGTTTTAGTGGAAGATTTAATTTAAAATTAACTAATAAATCATCTTAGAAAAATCACTCATGTATCTTCTAGTTTATTTTTATTATAAATGAGTTCCTTAATGAAATTGACACATGAAAACATTTTTGATATTGCAATGGTGAATGGGATGTTGATGTATTGTTTCTTGAACATTTACATTAAATTTTTATATTACTCATAAACCATTCTAGGGATCATCATATTTATAAAAGGATTATGTGTCATATACAAATATACTTTGGTTATATTTGATGTATCCTTCCCAGTACTTGCTACATCATCTTATTTTTACCAAATTTTTATATACCATGTTACCTTTATTTTTCTTTCTCCTTCATATTTTCTTTATCTTTAAATAATTTTTTTTGAAAGTGATTACTTATAACAATTTTTCATCTATGTGTTTCCATGAGAGATAATTTTTTTTCTAAGTGGTTTATCCCTTTTCATGGAATGATATTCGATGAAAAGTGTTTGGGAAAAGGCCTAAATGATTTTTTAAAAGAATGATTTTGGTTTTAAAATTTGTGGTAATCACTGACTTTATGTTTTAAAATTATTATTGTGTTAATTTTATTTCAAACCAAGAGTTTGGGTAATTGTAAAGTGTTAAAAATGTTGGAAAATGTTGTTCCAAGCCAGTTTATCAGTGATAAAAAGGTGCACTGTAGTTTGATGGTGTTAGAAAAAATCATTAAGGTGAAAAGAAAAGGAATAAAATATGATGTCATATGGAATGCACACGACCAACATGTTAACCCCAACAAGGACAAGTTCAGTAGTTACATTGAAATAATCACTTGAAAATGAATTCTGATTGATGCATAATTGTGGACCCATGTTGTTTCCATGCTTAAGACACCAATATGGTAAGATATTAAGATAACATTATGATATCATTTATTTATTTTACTAAAAAATAAAATAATGAAATATTTAGTTACTCTTAATTATCCCATATAGAGTGCATTTATAGTAGATGAATCCCACAAGAAATATGTATTAATTATTTCTGGAAGGATTCATAGGGGGGGTCCCCTTTATCAGTGATAGAAATAGTGCTAATAAAAGCCCCATATGTTGCATTGTGTTTTTTGTATAAAAAACAACAACAACCTCTTGTAAACAAAAACAAAACATGACAACCTCATGTACACAAAATATATAATTTAATTTAAATAAAATTTACATCATGAATAAAACTAAAAACACTACCATATACATTTCAATCAATGTTTTGTATAATTACCTTTAAAATTACTATCCACAAACAATTTAAAACATTAATGTTTTCTTTGGTACCCGTGATCGCCTCTCAAAAATTCCTCCCATGCTATCTGTTACCAAAAAAATCACCTCTGCCTGAGAAAAATAATCCACCTATATAAGAAAACAAATATGTTGTTAGTAATATTATAAAGAAATAAACTAAACATTAATATGAATGAATACATTAAAAAATGTAAAGTTTAAATAAAAAGACACACTTTGAGTTATACTGGTCATACCGTACATTGTATTGAGGTTTGGTTGATTCCTACATGTCACAAATGAGTTATGAATCATTTTATTAAATTATAAACACAATTTTAATGTATTTTCTTGGTTTTGAGTATGTAACTTGTTATTTTTAATGAAATTAATGTCAATTTCAAATAATGACACATTTAGAGTTATACCGGTCACACCTTATAATGCCCCAATATTAAAGTACATTAAAATTACATAACATTTGAGGACTACTTAAAAAATTATATAAACAAATTCCCAAAGACTGTATTCGTTTAGTTCCTTTGAAAACTTGGAAACATAAAAACCAGTTCATAAATGAGCTACATTATCTCCCACTAGGTTCTTCTTGAATAAAACCCTTATTAGACACATCAAAAATAATATATATCTTCATAACCTGGGGGAAAGTAAACATAAAAATGGGTGAGTTAAGATGCCCAGTAAGGGTAAACAAGGTAGATATGTAAACATAATCTTTAAAATAAGGGCATGAGAACGTGATCATGAAAATAAAAGATTATACCCTACATATCAAAAATCATAAACATGAATCATAGAATAAATATTTGTAGTAAATAATACATTAATAACAAAGAAATAAAGAACATGAGCCATGAAATCATAAAATAAGAACAATACGTGGAATTGTGACAGACACATAAACATACAAAAACCATTTGTTAAGGATTCCTACCAAGACCCTTGTAACGAGTTAGGATTGGGATAATCACCCATCTACTTAATTTGGGTTTGGTATTCCCTCCTGTGTACCCTCATATTTCAGGCTTGGTGTGACATGCCTAACCCAGCTTCCATGTAACACGTGCCCCGAGCCTAGTTGGGCACATGACCCCTGGAGAGTCTCCCCATAAGGCAGGGGATGCTGACTAGCAGTGGGGTGTAGTGGTAAAATCAGTGGGGTGACTTTACCCCCATGTCAGAGTACACAGTCGTGTAATAGAAACATACATTATAATAAGCATAAAAAATCAGAAAGATAAAGTAAACAGTGAAAAAATGGATAACAAATGCAATGGAAGACTAATAATATAACCAAAATCCTCATAGGTAGTGTTTGATACAAGTATACATGCATGACATGCAAGTACAAAAAGGGAATAAAAATAGGAAATATGAATACATAGTACAAAACTAAAAAAGTGAAACAAAATCCAAAAAGCTACTCTATATCATCTCAAGCCTAAGCCTGATCCTCTGCACCTAAGCTCCTTCTATACCAAAGAGTCAATAACCTGAAGAGTGGTGTTTTCCTCTATCTGTACTAGTAAGAAAACAGTTTGCTCGAGTGCCAAAGGTGGCCCAAATAGGGTGTGAGATAATTCTCAATAGTCCAACACTAATGGTGCCTACATGTAATACAGGTGGCACTCATAAGTAATCAGTGTGCAGCTAAAATCAGGGAAGTAAAGCAATACCTAATTAAACAATTACCCTCCTGCTAATGTTCGAAGGGACACCGGGAAGGTCTACCTACTTCAGCTTAGTGTTTTCATGTGCGAACAAGTTACCATTAGTATATATATATATATAGTTGGTGTGGGGTAATAATTCCTCCCACCTTTTGATATAATGGCATGGGGTAAATATACCTACCACCCACATGGAAATAATGGATTGAGGATATAATTCCTCCTACCCACATGGAAATAATGGAATAGGGTAAATATACCTACCGTCCACATGGAAATAATGGCATGGGGATATAATACCAGCCACCCACATGTAAATAATGGTACATGGTAAATATACCCACTGAACACATGTATATAGATCCACAAGCATAGCCATGATACAGGAAATCACATGTTATAGAAAATGTAAGGAAAACCATCTTACATTATTTAAATTAAAGAAAACGAACCAAAGTTTCATTGCATTTATTATGAATCTAGAGCAAGGTCATGGACAATCTATCCCTTGAGAACATTCATTTAAATCATTTCAATTTAAAAGCTTCAATATATCTCATCATAGTCAACCCATTCAATATGACCATCCCATTTTCCTAACCTAAAAAACTAATCTACAATGGATTTATCCAAGGGAAAAGTCACAACAAAATAGCCATAGGGAAAAGTTGTCAATTTCAAGCCGAAGGGGTCAAAAAACCCATGGGGTTTCTTGGATTGGTTAAAGTACATATAGGACCAAGTCCAATTCACTTAATAACTATTCCTAGAACCTTAAACCATAAATCACTATTTCAAGAGTTTGGCTTAAAATGGAAAAATTAGTTGGAACACCAATTGGGAGTCCATATAGTACAAGGGTGATCTCTAATCCCTTAACCAAGAGTCAATTAACCTAAGTCATCACTCTAGGGTCAATTAGATATGAATAAATCAACACATTAAAGGATCTCAGTAAGGTTAGGCTCATGGAATAATGGGATTAAATATGAAACGACCAAATCTTAAATGGAAAATGATGTGACCACTTACCTTAGGGCCATAGATGATGAATCTTTTAGTATTGACCTTAGATTCTGAGTATGTTAGAGTAGATATGAGTTTTTGTTCAACACCCTATAAATAGGGAGAATGATCCCACACCTAAACTGAAAACTTTATGGCAAGATTCAGAAAATAAAGAGGGGAACAAGAGGTTAGCCTTACCGAGGGGGATCTGATGCCTCTGATGGATCATCGATCAGACACTGGATAGAGGAGCAATGAACGATTGAAGAAGATGAGCTCTTGGAAGCTCAAAGAGGAGAACATAGGGATGTTGTGTGCAAAAGAGAGAAAAAAAGAAAACATAACTTAAATGGGAGGAGGAAAAATGATCATTTTTCCCTTAAAACTGGATTGCATGGTTTCTGTACATGGTTTTCCAAACCGTGCGAAAACTGTGTGCACCCAACTACTTCTTTGGGCACATCACACAAACTCTGTGCACAGTTTCCTTAACTGTGCATAGACTGTGTAGAAGGGTTTTGGACACCCTCTGCAACTGGCCGCACAACCGTGCGCCTGGGTCACATGGTTGCATTCAAAATGCGTGGCCCAACCTGTTTTATTTTTTTCGAATCTTCGGACTACATAAACTCCCTAGAATCTCCTACAACCTCCTTAACTTGATTAGAAAACCTCACTAGGACCATTCAAGACATTTAAAAAAACTAACGATCTTTACCTTGTCCAAAGAGTATGGTTATTACAACCCCCCTCCTTAAAGAAACTCATACTTGAGTTTCCCTTATGAGGGTAAAGCAGCACTGTCAGCTAATATTTCTAGCTACTGTGATTGCACATCAACTTCCCGCTCCCAAGTCTCATCCTGTACCCAACTATGCTGCCATAGCACCTGCATAAGAGGAACATACCTACCTTAGAGTTTCTTTACGCTTCGATCCACAATACGAACTGGATACTCCTTGAATGAAGAATTTATATCCATCTCAACCTCATCATCCTAAAAGAGATGGGATGGGTCTGGATAATATCAATGAATCTAAGATACATTAAAGACATCATGCATGGACTGATACCTCCTAGGTAGTGCTAACTGGTAAGCCATTGGTTCGATCAGCTTCACAACCTTGAAGGGTATAATGAATCTTAGTGATAACTTACCCTTGTTATGAATAAGTCTATGCCCCAACCTAGGATATTATTTCAAGAATACCAGGTCTCTAACCTCGAACTCAAGAGGTCACTGGTTCTTTTTGGCATAAGACTATTTTCTGGACTGAGCTGTAAACATACGATTATGAATCAGCTGGACATGCTTTGAAGTCTCCTTCAAAAGATGAGGCCAAAGGAAAACTGCTTCCCCTACCTCCAACCAACACAGAGGAGAGTGCCAAGGACTACCATACAAGGCTTCATAGGTATCCATTTTAATGGTATCCTAGAAGCTGTTGTTATAAGAAAACTCGATGGGGGAAAAATGTTTCTTTCAAGAACCCCCAAAGTTGAGAACGCACAGATAGAGCATATCCTCAAGTACCTAAACTGCATGCTCCATATTCCCATCAGTCTGAGGGTGATTGGCCATGCTCAGAGTACCTACGTACCCAAGCCAATCTAAAACCCCTACTAGAACTGAGATGTGAAATGATAATCTCTGTCAGAAACAATATAATGAGGTGCTCCATGAAGACGTACCACCTCCTTAACATACATTCTTCCCATCTATTCCATATAATAGGTCTCTCACACAGAAAATAAATGTGTGACCTTCATCAAACGATCAACAACAACCCACAGTACTTTGTTACCATGAGGTGATCTAGGTAGACCAGTTATGATGTCCATTGAAACATTGTCCCATTTCCACTTGGGATTGGACAACGGATGAAGAAGCCCTTCCAGGCACTAATGTTCTACCTTCACCTATTGACAAGCGGAATATCATGTAATGAAACCATCTATCTCACATTTAATTCTAGGACACCAATATTAACGCCATAGATCTTAGTACATATTGGTGACACCAGGGCGAACTGACCATGTTAAGGTATATAAAACCCTCATCAGCTTCTCTACGATGTTCGCTGGGACCCGTACACACCCACAGAATAGAAGAGTATCACCCCTATTGATCGTCCCATCAGAAGATGTGTTATCATATTAGATACTCTTCTGTAGGACATGGCCTTCAGGATTAGATAATTGTCTTGACCTTACCTGTTACAAAAGTGTAGATGTCACCGCTAAGGATAAGAGGATATTCTAACCATGGTCCTCATAAACCTCAATGTGAATATCTAAGAATAAGGCTATAATCTTCTATTCATCACTAGACTCCTGAACTGTTTGTGTCTGAGTCTTTCGGCTTAGAGCATCGACCAATGAATTCCCTTTATTGGGAGTGTAACCATGTTTGAAATCAAAAAATTGTAGGTACTCGACCCACTTATGTTTCCTGATATTCATATCCCACTATCTGAAGATGTATTTGAGGATCTTGTGGTCTGTAAACAACAAAAAATTCTCTCCCAATAAAGAGTGTCTCCAATAGTGTAAGGAATTTAAAACAACAGTGAGATCAATGTCATGTGTTGGGTAATCATGCTCGTGAGGCCTCAACTGACAAGAACCATATGCAACAACTCACTTGTCCTATATAAAAAAGGCTCCAATACTGATACCAAATGAATTACAATAAACTTTATAAGCCCTACTTGGATCTGGAAGAATAAGTATCAACGCAGAATTAAGTATTACCTTCTACTCCTGAAAAGATACTTTACAAGCCTCTGAAAATTAAAATTTCACACTCTTTTTTGTCAGACCAGTAAGTGGTGCAGCAAGGTGTGAGAAATACTGAATGAAACATCTGTAGTATCCAGTAAGACCCAAGAAAATCCAGATATCAAATACATTCTTAGGATACTCCTAATAAACCACAACCATCACTTTATCTAGGTCAATAGAATCTCCTAACTCTGAGATGATATGACCCATGAAGTAGACTTTATCAATCTAGAAGTGGAATTTACTGATCTTAGTATAGAGTTGATGCTTCCTCAGCATATTAATCAGGATCTCAATATGGGTTGCATGGTCGTGTCTCAAGTGATAATAGACCAAGATATATTTTATGAATACAACCAGAAATGAATCTAGATATGGGTGGAAGAACCAATTCATAAGCATCTTAAAGACAGCAGGTGCATTCATGAGTCCAAACGACATAACTAGGTACTCATAGAGACCATACCTACTCCAAAAGCTGTACGAAGTATGTATGAAATCCTGAAATGCACCTGATGATATCCCAACCACATGTCTATCTATGAAAACACCTTCACTCCTCGAATCTGATCAAGTAGGTCATCTATTCTATGAAAAGGATACCCGTTCTTGATTGTTAGCTGATTTAACCAATAGTAATCTACGCAAAGCCTAAGGGTACCATCCACCATCTTGGAAAAGTAGATAGGTGAACCCTAAGGATAAGTACTGGGGTGTATAAAACCTTTCACCTCCAGATCCTCCAACTAATTCATGAGCTCTAGAAGCTCCTTAGGTGCCATCCTATATAAAGGAATGGTCACAGGTGCTTCTCCTTGAATAAGATAAATGGTGAAATGAACCTCTCGCACTAGAGGTAGACCAGAGAAGTCTCTAGAAAAAAGTTTCTGAAGATATTTAAGCAATTCAAAGGATTGCATTTAATAAATTACGATAGGTACTAAATCCATCCTATAAGAATGAACATGCCTCTCTTCTTACCTCTAAAGATAGGACTAGATGCTAGAACAGACCTTAATAGGCCATAATAATTAAGAACACATCCTACCCACTACTAAGGTTGGATTTGGGTCAAGATTCTAAGTTAGGAATGTGTAAAAAGGACCATTCTCAAATTACAAGTCATTTTAACCAATTTAAACCAATGATATGTCATTTTATGTCCCATAAGGGATCATACACCTTATGAGTCAGAATATGACACTCACTTGATTGTCATTTTAATTTTAAATTTTGCTAATACCTATTATTATATCATTCCTAAAATGGTTGATCTAGTTGGAATGTCATTTTATGATCCATTATGGCCCATACACCTTATAAATCAAAGAGTGCAACCCACTAGTCACACCGCAGAATGATTCCAATCCTACATAAAAGTGTCAGTAGAATTATATATATAGAAAGGCATAACAATATGCAACAGGGAATTCTGATTGAAAATCTAAACATGACATGAAAAAATGCATGACCAATCCATATTGTTCTAATTGTGATGCATGTTCTAACACATAACCATCATATCATCGGGTCAAATAATGAAATGAAAATTCCAATATCATCAATATCAACAACATCAAAATACATGTGAAGCACTCAATGGTGAAGGGATATCAACAGAAATAGAAAAAACAATAACAACAATAAGTAAGGAAACTTGTCTCTACCCTGTACATGGGTTCTCAATGCCCAAGCACGACTCATGACTAAGTCCCTAAGATTTCCCAAATATCCAATATATTATTTCCAAATAGTAAAGAAAGAAAGGAACCCTATGATACAACTTTGTGACATCCCAAACCCGGCTGCCACATATCCCATGCCCCAAGCCTAGTTGGCCACATAACATTGGTGCATCTCCCCATAAGCTAGGGGCTTTCGACTAGCAGTGAGGGTGTAATGATAAAATCAATAGGGTGACTTTACCCCAATGTCAGATTACACAATGGTGTAATAGAAACATACATTAGTGGAAGAATAAACAATCAAAAAAATAAAGTAAATAATGGAAACTGGATAAAAAATGAAGAATAAGACTAACAATAAAACCAAAATCCTCATAGGAAGTGTCTAATACAAGTTTTCATGTATGGCATGCAAGTAAAAAAAGGGAACAAAAATAGGAAACATGCATACATAGTACAAAACTAAAAAAGTGAAACAAAATCCAAAAAGATGATCCATAGTATCTTGTACCTAAGTTCAGTCCTCTACACCTAAGCTCCATCTAAACCAAAGAGTCAACAACCTAAAGAGTGGTGTTTACCTATATCTATACCTATAGGCAAACTGTCTTTTCGAGTGCCCAAGGAATACCAAATAGGGTGTGAGATAAATATCAGTAGTCCACCACCAATGGTGTCTATATGTAATCTGTGTGGCACTCATAAGTAATCAATGTGCAGTTAAAATTAGGAAAGTAAGTCAATAACAAATTAAATAATTACCCTCATGCTTAGGTTTGAAGGGACACCAGGAAAGTCTATATACTTAAGCTCAATGCTGGCATGTCTAAATAAGTTACCATAGGTATATATAAATATATATAGTTGGATTGGGGTAATAATTCCTACCACCCTTGGAAATAATGGCACAGGGTAAATATAACTACCGCTCACATGGAAATAATGGCATGAGGCTATAATACCTACCACCCACATAGAAATAATGACACAAGGTAAATATACCTACCACCAACATGGAAATAATGGAACAGGGCTATAATGCCTACCACCTACATGGAAATAATGGCACATGGTAAATATACCTACTTCCCACATGTATATAGATCCAAAAGAATAGCCATGATACATGAAATCATATGTTATAGAAAATGTAAGTAAAACCATCTTACATTATTTAATGTAAAGAAAAAAAACCAAAGTTTCATTGAATTTATTATAAATCCAAAGAAAAGGAATGACCATTCCATCCCTTGAAAACATTCATTTAAATCATTTCAATATAAAATGTTTAGATATCTCATCATAGACAACCCATTCAAGATGACCATCCCATTTTCCTAACCTGGAAAACTAATCTACAAGGGAACTAGCCAAGGGAAAAGGAACAACAAAATATCCATAGGGACAAGTTTGAAATTTGAATTAGAAGGGGTCCAAACAACCATGTGGTGTGTTTGATTAGTCAAAGTACACATGGGACCAAGGATAATTCATTTAAGAACCATTCATGGAACCTTATAACCTAAATACCTATTTCAAGAATTTGACCTAAAATGAACAAATTTGGTGTAACAACCCTTGGGAGTACATATAGTATAAGGGTTACCTCTAATCCCCTAACTATGAGTCAATTAAACTAATTCATCACTCCAGGGTCAATTATATATGAAGAAATCAACACATTAAAGGAGCTCGACAAGGGTTGGATCACGCCACAACGATATTAAATTTGAAACAACCTAATATTAAATGAAAAACTACATTACCATATAACTTAGGGATGTAGATGATGACTCATTGAGTATCGACCTCAGATTTAGATTAGGTTTGAGTAGATTTCAGTTTTCATTCAACACCCTAAAAATTGGCCGAATGAGCTTGCACATAAATAGCATACCTAATGGAAATATTAATCGATGAAAGAGGGAAACAAGTGGTTAGGATAACTATGAGGGATCCAATAATTTTTAGGGATAAAAGATCATACATTTCACAAAGGATCAACAGATGATTGAAGAAGATGAGATCTTGGAAGCTGAAAGAGGAGAATGTAGGGCTACTGGGTGCAAAAAGGAGAAAAAAATGAAAATAGAAGATAAAAGGTAGGAGGGAAAATATACATTTTTTCCTTAAAATTGGTCACATGGTTTTTGTGCATATTTTATTTAACTATGCATAGACTATGCTGAAGGGTTCTGGACACCCTCTGTAATCGGCCGCACAACCCTGTGCCTAGGTCGCATGGTTACAATCAAACCGTGAGGCCCAGTCTATTTTATACTTTTCAGAGATTCGAACTATGGAAACTCCTTGGAGGATCCCATGACCTTCTTATCTTTATTATCAAACCCCACTAGGACCATTCAAGACATTTAAAATGAAAAACTAATGATCTACACCTTGGACAAAGAGTCGAGTCATTGCATTAGGGATGTCCTTCCATATGCCCTCTTGTTTTGGGCTTGGAATTTCCTCTTGTGTACCCTCTTATTTTGGGATTGAGATTTTATCCCATTCACCCTCTTGTTTCAGGATTTGTATTTCCTCTTACATACCCTTTGAGCTTATAAAACAATTATCATTACCCAATGCATTGGAGGGAGATATAGGTCCCACCCATCTCATAATGAAATCATACATACATGTGACACAAAATCGTAAATAATCATATCAAAACCCATGATATGAAATGGGTGTCACAAACATGAAATAATAACTTAACCAATGTAAAAAATAAATAGGTTTCATAATCATTTCATCAAATCATAACTCGTGAAAATAAAGAGGTTTCATAGACATATAACCCATGAAAAGAAGTGAGTTTCATAAACATCATGTTATCAATACATAAACCAGTCAGACAAAAAATATGAATGGAACCTTTAGATCATTTATCATAAATGAATGAGTAACACCAATGGATGTCATATTATATGGGAAATAATTTTGAAATATATTTTAAAAACACTTCCTGAGTAAATTATCCTTTCTCCTTTGAAAAATGATTCTTAAAACGTAAAACCTTTTGAAAACTATTTTCATGAAAAATATCTTGAGAACTTATAAAGGAATCATTGAAAACATTTTGAAATATTTTTTCCTTTGAAAACTTTTAGATGAGCTTAAAAATCATTTAAAAACCATTTCCCTTGAAATATTATAAAAGAAGCATGAAAACATTTTGAAAACAACTTTCATTGAAAAGTACTTTGAAAAATTATAAAGAATGCTTGAAAAAAATTTGAAAATTATTTCATTGAAAATAAATTTCAAAAAAAAATTCTAAAAAATTAACCTTTAAAACATATAAAGTAAGCTTCAAAGAAATGAAGGTGGGTAAATTCGTAAATGCTGTTTTTTTTAAAAAACATTCATTTTGAATTTTAAAAAGGTTATAAAAATACTTGTTCAGAAAGAGACAATAATATTACTTAAAAAACATTGGAAAAAGAAAAAAAGGTAAAAATTTCTTTTAAATATTAAATGATAATAGTAGAATATTCTTTTAAACCTTTTAGAAAACATGCTTTTTAAGGATCATAGATTTCTGACTTAAGAGAGGGTAAAGCTAGGCTTTCTTAAAAACACATTATTAACTATCTTATGTACCAAAGAGTGGAAAAGTGGTAACAATATATGAATATATCATGAATAACCAGAGTATAATAATATTCATTAGTGTTCCTTATATATGTATCATAATATTTTATAAAGGAATCATAAACATAAACAATCTCGAAAAGTGATGAGAATGTTTCAATAAAATCTTACCACTTGGTAGCTTTGAATCATACTCCCCATGTAGAAAAAATGAAATTATATGGAGCATTAAAATATCATTAAAATAATTATATTAATGTTATAAAATTTCAAAGGATGTTCATAAACCTCATATAAAAATATAGGTGTATAATATGATATGTGTCTCAAATAAGACAAATTGAGAAAAAATTACTTTAATGAATTGGTAAATTTTGAAACTTAAACCCCATGATAGAAATACCATATAATTGTTATGTAAATATCCAAATATTTAATTATTATAGGCATATAATACATTCATTTTAAGTATATACACCACACAAAATAAGTGAGCGGTGAATAAGAAATGTATCTCATAAAAATAAAGTGTGAGATGATATTCCCTTACCTTGTGTCTTGACTCTTGTTGTACTCATTAAAACCTCATATATAATAAATATAAATTTATTATAAATATATCAAAAAAACATATTATTAATTATAATACCATATATGGTTTTAGTGTGGATTTATATTACCTACTTGTTAACAATTCTATGTTAATGTTTCACTTTGGGTAATATCCGCTTTGTTTTTCCCATGTGTCTTAATTTGTTATATACTTGCTCCTTATTATTATATCATGATTTATAGAAATTAAAACATTATTCAAATATAATTTATATTAAATATATTTTTATTATAATAATCCATATATTAAATAAGTATGAAACAGAATACACCATTCAAGGAGACGGTAAGCCATACGTGCGCATGAACGTTATTTCTGTTTAATTGTCGTGTTAAAATAAATTAAGTAAAAGACATATATGTATATATATAATTTTTAAATTAGATTTATTATATCATATATATCATATATATTCACTAAAACCATCCTTAATACATTCCATGTAGTGTCAGAATGAATCACATTTCTTTGAGGGGGTGGTAGTCCACACTTCCTCAAATGAAATTATCGCATTAAAACAAAATGGAAAGTATAAAGATATATGTTGTAAAATAATTTCAGAAGAATAAATAAATAATAAATATAATATAAAACATATATAAATATATTTCCATCATAATTTCCACCGTGATAGGTAGAAAATGAAAGAGGAACAATCATCGTTTAGTGAGGCAGTAGTTAACCGTATACGAAAACAGTATGTTCATTACCCATTAGATGGAAGTGTGTGTAAGTGTAGATAATTTTTTTTTCATAAAAACATAATAGTATATTTATGATACTATTTTAATTATATAATAATGGAATAATAATATTTTAGGGAGCATAGTAAGAAAATAAAAGAAAGGGGTTTGAGGGAGGGTGTTACCTCTTAATTGGGTAACTCCTTTTGGTTTGCACCAAAGGGCTTCCTTGGAAGGATTTTTTCACAAGGGAGGATTAAAGGAGGAAGTGAGGGATTTTTGGGATCTATTTTGGTATATTTTGGTCAATAAAAAGTGGCTTTAGAGGTTCGAGTAAGTGGGATGAGAGGAGGTATTTTATAATGGAGGAATGACACTATTAATATTTGGGGAAAGGGAAACCCCACGTATGTTTTTTTATTTTAAGTGGATCAAAAAATAGTCCAAATTCATGGAAATTGAGGATAGGGTCAAAATATGTCCATCCAATGGATTTTGAAAAATTTTATTGGCCATTTTGATCCTCATGTCTATGGTTTAGTCCATTATTAAGCTTAATTTAACCTTAATCATTATAATTAATTTTAATTACTTTCACTAATATTTTTGTTCAAAAACTAAGATGACCTTATTATAAATTATAAACTATTCTAATTAAAAATATAAAATCCATTTTTCCAAATTCCAAAAACATAATTGGTATAAATTAATTTTAATATAATCCCATAGATGGGATGATAATGTGGGGTTTTAAAGTAAAAACGTTCAAAAGTTTGCTTTGTTTTTATAGTGAATTTCAAAATGAAATTGATTATAATGACCTAAATTGGATTTATTGATAAAAAATTAATCTAATTACACTTTAAAACCAAATTAAAATAATATTTAACTATATAAATAAATGATAGGAAAAATAATTTTTGAGTTAAATTTTAGTTTTTTTCATTATTCCTTAAAAAATATAAAAAATTCACCATAACCTAATTTTTATGTTTCTATATAAAAGATTAACTTCATTTTGACATATGAAATTTATAAAAGTTTCAAAATTTATATTTTAAGTAGTTTTTCCATCAAAAGGCGTCAAAATTACCATAATAAAAATAAAGGTTTTTTATGTGTAAAATTAGGGTTGTTCTTATCTTCTGCCTATCAAATCTATTGGATGTATATAAAAAATATTTTATTGAATATATAATGTATATATTATATTAATATCACTCACTTATTTTAATTTATTTAATTTATTCGGACAAAATATAATTTTGAGCATAAAAAGTAACTTTCTATAAAAACATTCCATTTATATTCAATTAGTACTTATATTCATTTTGACTAATGAATTTAGTTTATATTTTTTTAGACCATAGAATTTAATAAGTTATTTAATACTATTAATATCCTTTAATTTAATGGCTAGGTTAAGTCTTAATATATTTAATAATAATATTTTAATAATATGTTGTTTTTTGGTAAAACTCAATTTTTCATGTTATATATGCCATCAAGGAAAGCCAGTCTCGCATGTTACATAAGCTAAAATAAATGTTCCATATAGAGAAATATAAACTTTATATTGATGTTATTTCACGATTAACTTAGAATTGCGTATATCGAAAGCCAAAATTAACGATTTAATATATATAAAATAACTATTTTCAGTGTTGCATGAAATTAAAAAATATCAAAAAGATTAAATTAATTCAAAAAAAAATAACTCAAAAAATATCAAGGTGTTACACACCATACATGGTATTGAGGTGTGTTTGATTCCTATACATCAAAAATTAATTTAGGATCATTTTCCTTAAGCATCAAAAAAACCCAAATACATTTTCTCAATTTTTAGTATATCACTTGTGTTTTTGACTAAAATTTCATTTCAAACTGGAAACATGCACTTTGAGTCATACGAGTCACATCATTTTTCAATTTGATGTGATACTACTTCCTACAAGTCAAAAATTAATTATGAATTACTTTACTAAATTGTCAAGATAATCAGAGTTCATTTTATTGGTTTTTAGTGAGTGACACACATTTTAAACTAAAATATCAATTTTAAATTGATAAAAGACACAATCATTCATACCGGTCACACCATGAATCACATTGATGTGTGGTTTATTACTAAATGACAAAACTGACTCATGGAATGTTGACCTAAATTATCAAAATGATCTGAATGTGTTAGATCAGTTTTCAGTATGTCACTTGTTCCTTTTTCTAAAATTAATGTCAATTTAAAATAAAAAGATGCACCTGGAGTCATACCGATCACACCATGAATCTTATTGAGGTTAATATGATTCTTACATGTCCCACATGAATCATGGATCATTATACTAAAGTATCAAAACAATATGTATGAGTTTTCTTTGTTTTCAGTAGGTCACTTGTTTCTTTTTCTAAAATTGATGTTAATTTTAAATAAAACAATGCACTTGGAGTCATTCCAGTCACACCATGAATCATATTGAGATGAGTTAAATTCTTAAACTTTTAAAATTAACAATGGATATTTTTCCTAAATTATAAAAATAATATGGACATGTTTTCTTAGTTTTTAGTAGGTCAATTGTCCTTTTTACTAAAATTGATTTTAATTTTAAATAAAAAAAACACACTTGGAGTCATACCGGTCGCACCGTGCCTTGGATTGAGGTGAGGCTGATTCCTAAATATCCCAAACAACCCATTGATTTTTACCTAAAGTATAAAAATAATCATAATGTGTTTGATCAATTTTTAGTACAACACATGTTCCTTTTAACTAAAATTGATGTAAATGTTAAATAAAAAAGTTTCACTTGGAGTAATACTGGTTACACTATGGATTAGATTGAGGTGTGAATGATTAATAAACATCCCAAATGACTCATGGATTATTTCTCTAAAGTATCAAAACAATCCTAATTCATTTTCTCATTTTTTATTATGTCATTTGTTATTTTTTACTAAAATCGATGTCAATTTTAAATAAAAAGATGCTCTTGGAGTTATACCGGTCACACCGTGTGTCAGATTATAGTGTGGAAAATTATTAAATGTCCCGAATGATTCATGGATCATTTTACTAAAGTATCAAAACAATATTAATATGTTTTCTTAGTTTTTAGTACATCACTAGTCTTTTTTACTAAAATTTCATATTAAACTGGAAACATGCACTTTGAATCATACCCATGACATCATGTATTAGTTTGACATGAGACTGATTCCTACATATAAAAAATGATTAATGAATCGATGTCCTAAATTATAAAGATAATATGAGTGTGTTTGATTGATTTTTAATGAGTTCCACATTTTAAAGTAAAATGTCAATTTTAAACTGATAACAGACACTTTCAGTAATACTGGTCACACTGTACGTCAGATTAAGGTGTGGATGATTCTTACACATACTAAATGACTAATGGATCATTTTAATATAGTATAAAAACAATTTTAATGCATTTTTTTGGTTTTGAGTATGTTAGTTTTCTATTTTACTAAAATTAATGATAATTTTAAATAAAAAGATACACCTGGTGTCGTACAAGTGACATCGTCAGTCAGATTGAGGTGTCACTGATTCCTACACACCCCAAAGTCTCAAAAAAATTCTAAATTACAATTTTAACATAATTAAAAATTTCTTTATTTTTCAAACATCCAACACTACATATTGATTTGAGAAAGTTTTTTCAACTAAGAACATCAAATAAATACGAACATTAGAAATTTGACAAATAGCCAAAAGGTCTGAGAGACAGGAGGATCCTGCTCCCAACAAAATTATATATAAATAAAGTAAACAATAAAATACAACTCAAAGAAGGGGAGCCTTACCAAACCTTGTATAAACAATCCCAGCACTGTCATCATGCACCAGACCATTGCAATAACTTGGAAACACAAAGGACCAGCTGGAACTGACCTCCATAATCGCTCTTTTGGAAAGAGCATCAGCAACCTGGTTTTCCTCTCTGTATACATGAGATACCTCAAGGAAAATCCTCTCAGCAAGCTGAAGACATTTTATCCAGACAGATAGCATCCTCCATGGGACATTCTTGGACCAATCCTTCAAAATCAGCATCGCAATAGAGGAATCCGAATCTAGCCATAACTTATGCCAACCATAACGAACCACGTACCTGATCACCTTTATAATAGCCCATAGTTCTACCTCAATCGCATGCCCATTCCCAATGTAATGAAAGTAGAAACCTTTCACAAAGCCCCGAGGAGTCCTAAATACTCCACCACAGCCAGCTGGACCCAGTGCACCAGAGGCCGCTCCATCCACATTCACCTTCAACCAATCATGGATTGGTGGAATCCACCAGATATATTTCATCATTCACAGCTTCCTCTCCCTACAACTTACACCAAGAGTCTTCAACAAAATGTGGTCAGAAATATCATTATTTATTGTTCCAGTTTGATTCACCGAAGAAAGTTTAATGCTTCAGTGGATTGCCAATACACCCTCCCTGAACTTAGGCCTGCTATTATTAAAGACCATTCCATTCGGAGACCTCCAAATGTATGAAAAAACTGAGTCAGTAGCTGAAGTGAGAAGATTTTTCACTTGCTCACTGCCTTCTGCCTGTAGTACCGAGGTGAACAACGACTCAACCGAACAGTATGTGTGGAAGCAGTGAAAAACATCTTGCAGGTACAGCCATAAACGAGAAGCAAATGGGCAGTCAAGGAACAAATGAAGAACATATTCTTCATTTTTCAAATAGAAATAACATACCAAAGCAAGGTTCACTCCAGTGCGCTGGAGGGAAGACTGAATTGGAAATCGTTGCTTCCAGATTCTTCAAATCAGTAGAGTGTCATTTGAAAAAATGAAGGGCCTGCTAACCCCTTTCACCCACGCAGGTGCTCCAGATGCTTTACCACACTGCATTTTGTAGAAATTACGACCGGAAAACAGCCCATTGAGTACAGGTTTCCAGACATGAATATCAGTATCAATATAGTCATAATTATCAATTTCCATACAGAAATTGCTAGGAATGATTGTAGCAGCATCATCATTTCCCTGCATGTCAGATATAGACATGTTCCTCCAATGCAGTGGTATGTCAATGGAGTATTTAAGTGGAGAATAAAGCCATTAAGTGCTCCGACAATTCTAAATAGAGTTGACACATACCAGACATTTTGATTGTGTCATAATTTGAGAGTATGCACTCCTAATCGATTTCCACACAGAGGACTGCAAGTACACAGTAGTAGTGTTGTGCAGCCTGTAAAGAAATCTGCTATACAAGAATTCCATGGAGTCATCTCTATTTAGAAGTCTCCAGGTAAACTTCATAATCAAAGCATCGTTAAAGATCCTGATATCTTTTACTCCCATCCACCCCATATCCACCGGATTTATACAGTCTTTCCATGCCACCGTGACAAGTTTCCTCTGATTAGTAGATCCAGTCCAAATAAAATTGTGTACCATTCCACTCAACTCCTTAAGAAAAATTCTTGTCCATTTATATAATGAGAAATAATACACAAACATTGAGGTGATGAAAAAGTTAACAAGACATACTCTCCCAGCTTGGGATATAGTCTTACCTTTACAACTATCCAGCTGATTAGTTATTTTGAGCACAATCCCCTCCAGATATACACGTTTTACCCTTCCCCAAAACAGAGGCAATCCAAGATAATTAAAGGGAAAACTGTCTCTCTTAACACAAATCCTTCTAGATACGCTGTTTTGCTTCTGAATTTGAATTCCTTCCCCAAAGACAACAAAATATTTGTTCCAGCTAATGACCTGACCTGCCACTTCCTTATAGTGCGCAAATATATTCTTGATGCAAGAGTGGTTTTCCTATAAGCCTTGGAGAATCGGAGGATATCATCAGCATAAAACAAGTGGGAGGGAGTAAGATAGTCTCTGACAGCCCTCATCCTTTGATATAATCCAATATTGACAAGATCATGCATGCAGACACTCAAATATTCCTCAGCAATGGAAAACAGAAGCCCAGATAATGGATCACCCTGCCTCACTCCTCTAGAGCATTGAAAGAATCCCCTAGGAGATCCATTCACCAGAATAGAAAGGCTAGCACTTTTCAAAATTGAGAACACCAAACCAATAAATTTCCCTGAAAAGCCATGCGTTTTAAGAACATTGAAAATAAAATCCCAACTTATAGTGTCAAAGGCCTTTGAAATATCAAACTTCAAGGCCATATTACCATCTTTAACTTTCCTACTCATAAAATTAACACACTCTGATATAGTGAAGAGGAAATTCTGAATATTCCTACTAGGAACAAAACCAAACTGGTTAGAATAAATAAGATGCTTAGAAATATCACCTAACCGTATTGCCATGATTTTACTGATAACTTTTGGAATGGAGTTTCCAATGGCTACAGGTCTGAAGTATCTAATGTCCACAACATTTTATTTCTTTGGAATTAGTGCAATGAAGTTGTAATTCATCCCGAAAGGCATGTAAGAGTGATAGAAAAATTCTTTTACAACATCAATCACCTCTTTCTGGATGATATCCCAATAGAACATAAATAATTTATTGGAAAAGCCATCAGGACCAGCAACACTATTCATATTTAAAGAAACAAGAGTAGAGTGGATATCTTTTGGTGTGGGGATGGCAATGAGATTTCTGTTCTGGAAATCATCCAGACTTGGTTCAATACATCTGATAATTTTATTCGACTTGTCTTCCCTAGATTCAGAGTATAGCTTCTCAAAGTAACAAGTCACAACATTTGAAATCTCATTTTCAGAAGTGAACATATTGTCATAAATTATTAAAGACTTAAGATTCTGCTTTACCTTTTTCTCTGTGTGAATATAATGAAAAAATCTTGAATTTCTGTCCCCTTCCTTCAACCACCTGACAATAGATTGATTCCTAGAAATATTATCTTTCAAAGTCAATAGAGTATCAAGCTTTAAAGTAGCCTGTATCTCTTCTTGAGATGGAAAGTATTGATGCATGTTACTCTGCTGACAATTATCCAGATGAGAATAAGCCTCCATGATGTCATGGTCAAGACTGGAAAATGATTTTTTGCTCTACTCTTTGATTCTAGCTTTCACAATTTTCAGCTTGGTAGTGAGAATGTGCAAAGTACTACCCTGTGCAGAAACCTCCCAGGCCTCCTTTATAACTTCTCTTCATCCTGGCACAACCAACCAAGCATTTTTGAACTTGAAGGGCAGTGGGGCTGATCTCAAGTTATTAAAGCAGAAGTCCATCAATAGAGGCTTGTGGTCAGAATGAATTCTGGGTAAAGTCATGCCAGAGACCTCCATAAACTCATTTCTCTCAGTCATCTGCACAAGGTACCTGTCCAGCTTACTTTGCTGCCTTCCATTTAGGGTGTATCTTCTCCACGTGAAATCATCACCTGAGACAGGTACTTCAGTCAACCTGCATTGATCAATACAAGAGGATAAGTCCTTGGATTATGCTCTACAAAAATTGCTCCCAGTCTTTTCATTTGGCCTCAAGACTGTGTTAAAATCACCAATTAAAATCCATCTCATATCCATATGCTCAGAGGTCTCTAACAGGATCCTCTATAAAGTTCTTCTCCTGATATATTGATTAAGAGCATACAAAAAGGTAACATAGAATGAGTTAGATTGAAAACAACAGGACAATGAAACTGACTGTTGACTACTTTGAAAGGATTCGACAATCACAATATTGTGTTTTAACACCCATAAAGACTCCATCTCATTCTATGCTTTATTGGATATGATAAAAGAATACTCTAAAGCATGATAATTGAAAGCCATCCAACTAGAAAACTTTAATCTAGGCTTAGCAATCCCAAGGAGCATGGGTTTATTGGTCAGGATTATATGCTTCAGGGCTCTGACCGTGGGGGGATTCCCAAGACCCTGGCAGTTCCAAAAGAGTATTATCATTGATTGGCAGACCGCTACCTCATATAGGGTCCAACATAACTAGTTTCTATGTATTATTTGGGTGTTGAAAGGTTCTCCTCAAAATCAATGCTTCCTCCCTGACCAGATCTAGATTCATCATCAGAAAGTGATGTGAACCTGTTACACGAACTGATAGGTGCTATCAATGTGGCTGGTAATATCCTCTTTTTTTCCTTAGGAAGGGGAACCTGAGAGAAGGTTCCATCCATCTCACCGCTTTCCATCATAGATTTTGGTCTTTTCAGGTGTACATCTTCCCTTGCAGATGGATCATGTCTTATTGGAATAATAGACTCTTCATCCATGCTAGGTAATTCATGGAGACCCACCTGTACGCTTTGATCATGAGAAGCTGATTCCAGGTTACCAGTGGTCTCCCCATTGACCATTTCGAAGACCTGACCTTGCAAAAGATTTCTAGTCTACGTACCTACAATAGGCACCAAATTATGTCCTTCCTAAGATTTCCCAACAATGCCATCAATCATCTCATCATAATTAGAAAGAGCCTTTTGAAGGTCACCCAGACCAACTATGACAGTATCACCATGGGCTGTATCATCCACATTATTTCCTCCTGTTTGGGAAGGTGCCTTGGGGTTAGAGGGGCCATGATCATTAGGCTTCCTTCGGGAGTGTTCAACATCATGTCCTATGATGTTGCAGAAGGAGCATAGCCTATTCCTGTTGCATTCCGAGTGGATATGCCCAAAAACATGACAGTTTAGGCAAAATTTCGGTTTTCTTTCATAACCTATCTCCAGATTATTGCTATCATCCTTTGTGGTGAAGAAAACCTCCTCCACCATAGTGGTGGACATATCCACTTCCACTAGGATCCTGGCATAATGCCCAAAACTGCGATTATCTGTCTGCCTATCAAGTCTAATGGGGTTCCCCATAGATGAAGCTATATCCCACAATATTTGTGGGTGCCAATAAAGCCAACTCAATTTGTGGATGCATATCCATACCTGGGAAAATGTATTTTTGACAGAACTGGGATCAAAATTTTGATCCCACTCATGAATCCTAAGGAAACCAGGTCGTAAGGGGACAAAACCCAGGCTCCATGCCCATATTTTGCATTCATCAATGGGAAAGACCACATGATAGAATCCCCTCCCCATAACCATCATTTTCCAATCACTGAATCCCCATAACTCCGCCATACTATTAGTGAGATCATAGAATTTCTAGGGTCGAACCCCTTTAGGAATAACTACGCGAGCAATAATTGAAAACTTACATAATTTCACCCATTCTTCAACCACCGCTTGATTCGCAGAGACGTGCATGATTTGCCCCTTTCTAATAATCATTCCTGCATTACCTGAATCACACTCCATGAATGAGAATCCACCAGACTGCTTGGCCACATCTGCAAAGCTTTTCCCCTGATCTTTTCCAACAAGTCTCTCAGATTTCCGCTTCGCATAGAGACTGAAGAGGCCATGATGTCCTATCTGATCTTCATCATTCAACTCTACAACATCATTCCCCACAGTATTTTCATCGGGATCACCCTTCTTGGATTTAGGGTTTTCACCGCTCGGACCTCCTTGAGTTTCCATCCTTCCCATTAGAAATTTGACAAATAAAAACAATGGAAAGCATGGTAAAATTGGTAGAAATGAAAAATTAATCTCTTACCAAATGATCCATGAAAATAACTAAATAATTATTAGATAAATATTATAGGGCAAATAACTTAAAAAAATAGATAAAATGATGAAAAAATTAATTAAATATGTAATAGGAATTCACCTTTTCATGATGGTTGTAGACAATATTGACCCATAAATATGAATGGAATCCAATATAAGAAAAAAATTCTTCTGTGAGTAATAATAAAAATAAATAAATTAAACACAAATATGAAACAATTCATTACTTCTATAGATGTCACATATTCATTCTATTTGTGTAAATTCTTCCATCAGGTATACTTCCCATCCATTTATATGAAAATTTATATCATCTTGTGAATATGAGCATTTTCTAAATTCATATTTGTACTGAAAAAATATAAACACACAAAAGATTAATAAATATTTTAAATGAACTATTAATTATCTTAAAAAATATATCTTTGAGTATGCTAGTTTATTGATGGAATATGATCTCTCTAACAAATTTACAAACATAATAACCATAGTTTTTTCAATTTTTTTGTTTTAGACACTTTAGAAACATTGATAAAAATAAGTAATTTCTTTTGATATGTGTTTGGATAGTGAAATATTATTATATATACCTTGATACTTTTCTAGTTATATAACTTTTCAAGATCCTTGTGCTTATCCCCTATCCCCATTCCTTGTTTTCATGATATTAAGACACCGAAATATCATAAGAGAAACCTCATTACAATATAATCTAAATTATATACCATAAAGTTTATTTCTAAAATGTTTGATGTAGTGTATTATTTATTGAAAAATGTCATCACGTGTTGTCGGTTTTTTGGGTATCCATACAGTGAATCCATGAAATAAATATCTGGAGTATCCAAATTGATCACAATGAGCATCCAATTTTTCCTAAAAAAAGGAATAAGTAGTGAAAGAAATGAAAATATTTTTTTATATGAGTAAATTATAGAGTTTTACCCCTGAAATGTTGGTATTAAGAAGAGTATATCATCTGTAAGTTTTCTTTCAAACGATTTGACTAGGTTTTCCACTATTTCATCCATTTTTTTGGATTCCATTTTTGTTTGTTCTGTAGAGGTGGTGTGAGGAAACGAGTCCAAATTTTTTCATGGGGGAATCCCTTCAATTGGTTTTGATATATATGCTTTCCAAAAATATGAAATGTATCTATTCTTAATTAACACAGTATATTATATTTTAGAAAAAAAATCATAAAAACATACCTCATGTATACATTTACAAATGAGGCTCCTAGCCATTCATAGTTGATAATTTCAATTACATTATAAACACCAATGTAGTCTTCATGTTCCTCTCTATACATATTTTAGTCAAAATCAACTATGTGACTACTACCATTTTATAACTTTGTATCCACATGAACCATCAATGTTATTCAATGTAGATATTTAATGGGTGGGGTAAAGGCACTTTCTGAAGATATTTTCAATCAGTTGGTCAATCCTTTAAATAGTTTTGAGTTAGTCTTTCATTTCAATCATTACCTTTGTAGGTCTATAATAATATTCATTGGTTCATACATTTTTTCATTAATTTTTAAAGTTTTAGCTTGAAAAATAAATTTAAAATGAATACCTCACTGTTGACATGTTTTTTTACAAGATATGACATCCATGGGACAAATATTCCAAAATCTCGATCGACCGTATGAATATTTTCATCAAAAATTTGGAAAGGTAGCTCAGTATTGGCTCATGATGTATGATAATTTCCACTATCACATGATTGGTTGGAATTGGTATGTTGTGTAGACTGTTTTATTGGATATTGAACCCCATAGCCCTTGCTACAAGGCAATGGGTGGGTGTTGATATATATAAATCATACTAATTTTCAACCTATATAATATCATTATAAGAAATGTATCAGTGTATGCATGATTCAAATTTCATATAAACAATTATTAGAACATTTATTACCTCAACTAAGATAGCTCTTTTAGGGGAATGGATCACCTCAAAGCTGGTGGGGGTGGGGATCTTCACATAATGGTTGTTCTTGAGTTGTTTCTTATATTTTCTTCATACCCATAAACTTTTCTAGAAACTCAGTCTTCCATTGGAATTTTTCTTCAAGGGAAGATAATATTACGCTCATATATTTCATTTATTTACATTTATCCTCCTCTTGTTTTGTTTCCTCAAAACTTTTTCAGGCTGTCACCCCAAAACCCACACGTCAGACATGACCATACTGTTCTGGCTGCTTCAAGGCCACTGATAGTTTGTGTTCATCCTATACTGATGTTGCTGATTCATATGACTTTTTTAGATATAAACTATAGAAAAATACATAATCATCGTTATGTAATAGCGATTTAAATCAAAACAAAATTTTATTATGTCATACTTACATGTGTTTCTCACACTTTTTGTGTATTTTTGTATATTAGTATCTTATCTTTATTTAAACGCGCCTCCTTCCATATCACATGGTGTGGGATGGAAGTGTATTTGGGTTTAGATTCATCAATTTTCATATAAATAGAGGAACATGATTATTCTATTGTTTCATGTCACATAAAATTATTACGGTAGATTTCAAATATGAACCATTTTTTTTCAAGTGAATCATGGTAGGGGTACATTTTTTTGTTCCTTGTTAATTATTTTTATAAATCTGTTTATGTTTCATAAAAAAAATTCCCAATAAAAGTGTTGAATTCACATATTTTAAAACAATGTATTATTATCCATAATGTACATGAAAATATACATTCACATGATGACCAATAAACACATCCCATGCTTCTTGGGTTATCAGGTGTGCATACATAAGTGTTGGGTGTGATTTTATTTTCCCTTAAGAATCTTTAAGTTAATTTATCATTAGATTTTTTTGAAATCCTATGTGAATCCTTCATGCAAGAATTAATAAATATTTCTTACAGTTTTCATCTGCTATAAATTCATTCTACAGGGGATGATGAAGAGTAATTCAATGTTTTATTATTTTATTATTTAGTCAAATAAAGAAATGATATCATAATGTTACTATAATATCTTCCCACATCAGGGTCTTAAGCATGGGAACAACATGGTTCCAAAAATATACATCAATCGAAAAACATTTCAAAGAGATGATTCCAATGTAACTACTAAACATTCCCTTATTAGGGTTAACATGATGGCTACATGCACTCTATCTGACCTCATATTTTATGCCTTTACTTTTTGCCTTAATGATTTTTTCTAACATCGTCAAACTACGATGCTCCTTTTCTTATTTCATCATTATCCCTTCATCTCCTAACATTTACTTAGATTCAACAACATCAACATGTTGTTCCTCTAGATCGGTAGCATCAAAATGTGCATATGGTTGTTGTTACTCCACACAGGGAGCATCAATAGGTTGAGAAACCTGTTGTTCCTTAGTATTGGGAGCACTAGTAAGTGCAGATGGTAGTTGAAACTCTTTTTTCATACGATTGGAATCTATCCATTATTTATTGATATCCATCTTGTATGATTTGGAAATATTAATATTTAACAAAATAAATACACAAAATATGTTCAACTAGGGTAACCATCCAAACATATATCCCTCTCATAAGATCCAAATTAAGTGAAACAAGCCAAAAAAAATCCTAACCTATAAAATATAATCATGATCTAAAATTTTAGTAGCTCACCACAACCTACCAAAATATAAGATATCACTTTTTTATTACATTCTAAAAAATATACTTTGAAATAAAATAGAAAAATAAAATTTTTCTATAACTTTTTTCCAAATATGTTGTAACACACAAAAGTGCATTAAAAATCTTTTTCTAATATTTTCATTAAATGAAAAAAGCACTTGGAATTTTTTCCTCAACCAATACCGCTTGTTCAAATCACATTTTTAAAATATGAATTTAAAATATTTCATAAACACCCATTTTTTAAATACACATTTCAAAACTCAAATAGGTTTCCAACTATCATACATTTTTCTAAAACATGTTTGAAAACCAACCATTTCCATAAAATATCAAATGGTCCTTCTCTTAAGAGTTTATCACAACTTTTATGATAACTCATTTTTTATAAAATTTCTAATGGGCATTCACTTTTCAAAACATGATTCGAATTCTAATCCATTTTATCATTTATAAAAGGCATCCCGATATACTCTTCAGACAGATTTTATCAAAACACCTTTAAAACACAAATAAGAATTTACATTTCCCTTTAAATTGCCATTGAAAAACATTCAAAGACACATTATGTTTCAAAATATAATCCACATTGGAAACAAACCCTTTTAAAATAATCCATCTCATTTGAAAATCCTAAAAGCTTTAAACACCCCAAAACATTGATATAAAAATTAACCACGTCTAAAAAAGTGGTTTAAAATATATATCATAAGGGTTAACTCACCACTTTAAAAATAAAAAAATATTTTCAAACATTTTCAACACTTTAAAATAACCCAAACTATTGGTTTTAAATCTAATTAACACAAGAATAATTTTTAAAACATCAATTCATTGATTACCACTGATTTTAAAACCAAAATAATTCTTTTAAAAAACCCATTTAGGCATTTTCCCAAACACTTTTCATCAAATATCATTACATAAAAAGGGATAAAACCACTTGTAAAAAACAATTTATCCCTCATGGTCACTCATATAGGTATAGCTATAATAAGTAAACACTTTCAAAACAATAATAATTTAAAGAGAAAGAGAATATGAAGGAGAAAGAAAAACAAAGGGAATATGGTTTATAAGAAAGCTAGTAAAAAATAAGATGATGTAGCAAGGAATGAGAAGGACACATCAAATCTAACCAAATTATACCCGTAAATTACACATAATACATTTATAAAGATGTTGATCCATCAAATAGAATAAGATTAATATAAAAATTTAAGGGAAATGTTCAAGCAATTTTACATCAATTTCAAATTCACCAATGAAATCTCACAAATGTCATCATGTGCCAAGTTCCTTATGGAAATCATTTATAATAAATTTATATTTGAGGATATAGGAGTGATTTTTCTAAGAGAGGATTTATTTTTTATTGTTCAATAAAATCATCCACCAGAACTTCATGATCCATATAGATTTTATATTCCATCCAATATCGGTACATGAACATTCTAGAATTCCCTTTTATATCTATAGGGGGTATCCGACCCATGATGCTAAATATTTTCCAGAAAAATTGGAAAAGTAATCCAAATACAATATATGTTATTATTTAACTATAGGACCATTCCTTTGAGTACGTCATTGGAATTTAGGATGATGTCTTGGTCTATGTAGGGAAATTAATCATTCCATTTGATATTATCATTCTAGAAATTGTGGAAGAATGATAAGTAATAATAATAATTGGATGAAATTTCCTATCCATGGGGAAGTTGTTCATCATATTTAATCAAGGATAGTTGATATTCTAAATTGTAGAGGAGAAAGTCCCAATTTTCTTGATTAAAGAGGTGAATCAAGTAGATGAATAGGAATATTTTCATGTCTTCATCACCACTAGTGAAGATTATAGAGAATTAACAATAAAATTGGTTAAACAAAATGGAATGATGTACTTGATCGATGAAAAATAATAAAGAAATACTATGGAATGTCATGAGAATATGGAATAAGAAGAATGATTCACTACAATATAACTACTTTCAATGGATTCCTTTAATAAATTACTTCTCTAAATTTCGGTTCGACCTCAGTTAGAGCTATGGAAATTCTTGATGAACTTGAGGTACACATTCTTAGGAATAGAAGAAAACCTAATAGTGATAGCGTGTGATGAGATGTAAAATGGGAAATTTTATCGATTAGTTATAGTATCAAATGGTATTACCTTTTAAGGAGTAACACCATTATAGAGTGACGACAGTAGGGAGGGACGCTGGATGGGAGGTATGATGACAATACAGGGAGTGATGACTGTGGGAGAGACGGTGGTAGGGTATGGAGTGATGATGAAAATGACGATGAAGGTGAAAGAGAAGGGAGGGAGAGTGGGTGGTGGGGTAGGGAGTAGCAACAACAATACAAATCTACAAAATCTTTGAAAGCATGATGGAAGAAGGATGTTAGGGTTATTTTTATAACATCAGGGGAAGAATTTTATCTGTGCTTAAAAAAAATGCTCATAAAGGCATGTAGACCTTTATCAGTGCTTTTTAGTGTGGATAAAAGGTGTCTTTATCATCATTTTTTAGCACTGATAAAGGTGTATCTTTATCAGTGCCAAAAAAGTGCTGCTAAAGATATAATGTTAATAATTTATTTATATTATTACATATATTTATAAAATTATATATATAATAAATAAATATTTATTTATATTTATATATATAATAAATATATATTTATTAATATTTATATATATAATAAATATATTTATATAATTATATATATTTATAAATAATTATAAAACTATAATATAGATATATGTTATAATTTTATAATTATCTAAATAAATATATATTTATTTATATTTATAACTATAAATTTATATATATTTATTTAAATAGTTATAAAATTATAATAACTGTATTTCTTATATTTCAATTTTATAAATATATATAACAAATATATTTATTATATATATTTATAAAATTATAAATATAATAAATATATTTATTATAATTTTATAATATTTTAAATAAATAAAAAATTATTTATAATTATAACTTTAAATAAATATTATTTATTTATAATTTAAAAAATATAAAAAATATAAATTTAATTATAATTATAATTATAAATATATAATTTAGATATTTATTATTATTTTATAATTATTTAAATAAATATATATTTATTTATATTTATAACTATAAATTTATATATATTTATTTAAATAATTATAAAATTATAATAACTATATTTATTATATTTATAATTTTATAAATATATATAATTAATATATTTATTATATATACTTATAATTATAAATATAAATAAATATATATTTATTATAATTAAAAATTATAATAAATATATATTTATTTATAGATGGAATCATAAGTAGCTCTCAACTCTGGCGATTCCTAGGGTTCCTCGATGGTGTCGTGATTGACTCCAGTGTTCGACCTCGATCTGAGGTGGTTTGACTCACACAAATGCGCCTCCATGATTCACACCGCCATTCCCTCCAATGCTCCAGTGACCAACCTTGATCTGAGGTGGTTTGACTCGCACAAATATACGTATGTGGTTCACACCACCATTCCCCACGATGCTTCTTCTACCTCTGATAATCCATTGTTGAAGGTGGTCGTGGTGCCAGTTGGGGCTCCAGTTCGGTTGGCTAGTGTTAGAATTTCCGGATCTGATGTCCCACCTTATGCTAGCATAGATGAAATATCTTCCCTTAAGAAGGCCTTTTCTACAGTTGGTGATGAAGTTCGGGGTTATTCCTCTATCTTCAAGGGATCCACTGACTGTTGTTTTTATAGATAAGGTAATGTGGTACACTTAAAGGTGAATCTGATTGTGGTCACTTATTGGTTGAAATTAGGCAAGTTCTCTATCATTGGTTATTTTATTTTTTTGTAGGGATTGAAGTCATGGAAAATTATGGATCTTGAAAGATTCCTCTCGGATATATGGAGTTTCTCTGAATGGAAGTTTGTCTCATCGGGTCATGGGTTTTATCAATTTCTTTTCTCTTCAAAAGAAATAAATACCGAGTCCTGGGGTTTCAGTTCCATCTCCCTCAATCATGGACTAATTCGGATACATGAATGGGACAGATCGTTCAATCCATTGGAGGTAGGTAATATTTTTGTACATATTTGGATCAAAGTTTCTGGTTTAAAATGGCTCTTTAGAACCCTAAAATTTTTCAGGGCATTGCTCTGTCCATTGGGATTCCTATCAAAATGGACTGTGAGACTGAATTGGCTAGATTTGTACATTTTTCAGGATTTTTTGTTAAAGTGTATCTATGATCTTCTTTGGTGGAGACGATTGTTCTTTAAATAGATGATGAGGATCTCAATCATAAAATTGAGTATGAAAATGTTCCATGATTTTTCTCCATATGCAAAATCAATGGTCATGATGTTCCAAGTTGTAGGAGATCGATCATATGTGAATTCTTACATAATTGGGGACATGAGGAAAATATGTGTTTCAAAAAACCAATGGAAAGAAATCCCACTGCTCAAGGTGCATATATTGATTTGGTCTCAGTTGATGATATTGTGATGGGATGTAATAATCCATTGATTTTTGATAAATAGAATGTGAATTGTGGTTACTCTGAGCAGCTGCTGGAGAGTACTCCTAGTAATGGTAGTGTAGGGGTTTTAGCTTACTCTGAACAATTAGGGAGTGGCCCTCTTGATTTTTTATAGGGTATACTAATGCTCAATAAAATTCTTCTATCCTGAATATAGAAGACAACGTGTATAGAAAGTTATAAATTAATACCATTGTAGGGAATGAACCTTCCTCTTCTGTTTAGTATGAGTAGATTATGCAGTCTAAAGGTGATGATGATTTATCTACTAAGAGAGTGGAGTAAGGGGTTACAATCCATTTATAGTGAACTGGTAAAAAGAAAAAATGGTCAAATATTGTTTTTGGGAATGAGAAGAATGTAGGAGAGGACAATTTGGTGTTTGATCAAGTTTCTAAAAAATTCACTGAGACCGATAACAAGAAAGTGATTGATAAGTATCCATCACCTATCATGGATATAATGGATCTGATATAACATGATATTGGATTTCAATCTGTGGTGGGTTATGCTTCAAGAGTCTTTAATGACTCGATGGAGTAGCCTTTCATTCTTTCTGAGGGGTATGGACTAGAAAGGGATTGGTAGAAAACTAAGACATGGAAATGAGGTCGACATCCAAAAAACCATGGATGAGGACATGGAAGATATGATTGAGTTGTTTCATGTGGGTGTGGTCGGTCTACCAGGTCTTCTTCCAAGGAGATTAATATGGAGTAGGTTAAACTCAAGGAAAAGTACTCTATTATTTTCAATCAGAAGAATTCACAATTAGAATGGGAATCTACAGATGATTCCTCTGATCACAATTGTGGGGATGGTCCTGGTTCTACCCATTTGCAGTTCTTTTCTGGATGAGGACTTTTTCTTTGTTGTCCCTATCCATTCCATATTCCATGTTCTGTATTTTATTTATAATTATAAGTATAATTTTATAATTATTTAAATATATATTTATTTATTATAATTTTAATTATATATATTTATATTTTATAATTATTTATAAATATATAGTTATAATTATAATTAGAAATAAATATATTTAAAAAGTATTTATATATAATTAAAAATATATAATTAAAAATATAAAAAATATATTTATTATTTAAATATATTAATTATAATTTAATAATTATTTATGAGAACATAATAGATTCATGGGTATAATATGAATGAATCATATACCTAGTAAAGTATAGATCATAGTCATCACATATATGGAAAATACGAATAATAATAAGGGTGTAATGTATAAATGAACATTCTTGGTGAATACATATCATATGTATGAGTCAATTATACCCACTCATCAATATATTTATCGACAAAATTCATTAGAGACATATATTTATTTAAATATATACATTTAAAAAGTATTTATATATAATTATAAATGTATAATTATAAATAAAATAATATATTTATTATTTAATTGTAATATTATAAATATATTTTTTAAAACATTATATATATATTTGAATTATTAAAACAATATATTAATTATAAACATGTGTTTTTTATTTAATGTGTGCATGCGATGCTGAAGGTTATGGTGGTGGTGAAGTGTGGATTAGTAAAGGAATAATGAAGATGTGATGCCATGGCTGAGGTTGTGTTGTGGGGGAGACGAAGCATCAAGATATAATGCATGGTGTCGCGCTGCTTCTACCAAAGGTACTTCCACCATGAAAGAAGAAGAAAATCTATTGGGTATAACACATATTATATATATATATTAGGTTCTTGGGTGTATAATTACATTAAAAACACACACACATCACACACACAGTCCGAAAAGGCATGCCATGGCCCCCCAAGGGATAGCTCACACTTCAAGTCTTATTTATTTAGTACATTGCCCGAAGGCCCGGTGGGCATGAAGCCCATTACATAGCCCAAAGGTCCAAAAACTGACCTAAAGGCTCAATGTAGTGTCATTCCTACATCATACTACCTGCATCACTGCATGCTTGTGTCATGCCTGCATCACCACCTACCTACGTCATGCTTGCATCGCTGCCTACCTGCAGAAATTCGTTCCCACCTGGATTTGAACCCAGGTCTGACACAAGATTACGAGGAGCCTTTACCACTTGGGTAAGCCCCCAACTATATATATATATATTGTTTTAAATATATATATATATATATATATATATAATGAAATATGGTAAATTATTAATACTATAATCACAATAAGAAAATCAGTAAACTTGAATTTTTAAAAATTATTACTCAAACATTTAATAATATAATTACATTATATAAAACAAAAATACTTAAAAAAATTATCCGTGTGATTTTTTTTTAAAAATTTACATATATCAATTAAAAATTATGAAAATATAAATTTTTATAAAACTTTAAATAAAATAATTTAAAATAATAAAATACTGAATAATAAAATAAAATAATATTAAAAATTAAATGATTCTCAATCAAAATTTTTAAATAAAGGGATTTAAATTTACCAAAATAATAAAACAAATAAAAACATGAACTCTCAGTATAAACAATATCCCCCTTTTTGTAAATTATAGAACCAAAACCAAACTTTTAATTAAAAAATCCCACATCTTCTCTCCCTTTTTCGAAATTTATCAAAATGAAAAAAGGAATTCCAAATAAAAATATTACCAAGAAAGGGATAACTTGTCACTACCCCCTCCCCAAAAAGTGTACCCCTCATGGGATAAAAATGGGAGAAGAGAGATAATGAAACTTGAGTCCCACATCTGATAGGCCCTGGGTTGGATAATAGCAATGAGGGTATAGTAGAAACACAAATTGGAGGCATTACTCTCTAAGAGAAAACATAAGAAAGAGAGAGATAAGACATACACCAACTAACTCCATCTCATACTACAATATAAAATAAAACCAAAGTAAACATATGTAATGTCATGTAATAACTACTAAAACTAAAAGGAAGACTTCAAGTACCAAAAGAAATGTAAAGACGACAGTGACCACGAATCCCAAATAGATCTTGAAAAACCCACAAGCTAGTAGTAACCAACATGATCTCCAAATATCTCCAACTAACCTAAAAAATAGTTTATATATATGTAGGGTGAGTATAAAATTATACTCAGTAGGATCCTCCTTGGAGACTCTCATGCAAAAATGTAAAAAAATCATTCCAAAGAATAGTGGACAATAAGTGAGACTAACTCATCTCCAAAACAGGTATACTAAGTCCCCATCATCACCATAGATACTATAACCAAGTATCGAATAGAATATCATATAATATAATAAAGAATATCAAGGGAACCCCACTAAAACTTCTCCACTGGTTTTCCCTCCTCCCCAACATCACATGTCCTGAGCATCTTTCTCCAAAAAGGCTATCCCACTGACACCCGTGTGAAGGACCAAAACATACACCCCATGAAACACACCACCACGTCCTCATAACTAAAAATAACCAAGTAGTTTCTGAGAGCCACCAAATCCCATATAACATGTATCATACATCATGTATTATACCTCAAGCCATCATAACCCATACACTGACCAAGGATCATCAATCCATTACAACCTATACACGTTATACCAATAGTAGTCCTTAGGAAACTATATCCAAAATAGATGTGTGTGAAATAAGTACAAGACATTACAGCCCTATACACACATATATGGGGAAAACTAACCGCCATGAAAACCATCACAAGTAATAACCCATAGAAGATAGCGGTTCCAAAGGGGATAGTCATCCATCTATCCTCCCACCAGGATGTTGGGGGAAACAACCCCCTTGGTCTCAGAATCCTAGGGGAGTCAGTTAACCTAATCGGAAGGGTGGAGTAGTGTATAGAAACACAAAAAGTACATGATATAATATAGCTCACAACCACACTATGGGAATAACCTAGTCTCAGAATAAACTGTAGTTAACATCTCTCATATTCATGGATTCCACTTCTAATACCAGATATCCTAAAAGCACACAACCATTTAAAGAGTTACATTAAATTATTTTATTCCTTTCCATTAGTTTCAGTTTTCATTAATTAATTATTTACCATTAATTAACCATTATCAATTTAAAAATTTCATTACATTAACATTATAATAAAGATCCATGCACCCCAGGCATAAGGAAACCAAGTCCACGACTTCTCAGAATTATAACCTCACTATTACATCCCAGCAAGATCCAACCCTATGGGTTAAAAATTGATTCATTTATTAACATCATTACTTTCCATATTACTTGGGAATCTAGGAAAACATCCTAATCTACCAAAAAGGGAAAGAAACCAAGAACATCTATCTACTTCAAGTAGCGGTGAAAGGAAAGTAGATAAACAAACAACCTCGCTGTTAGCCAAACAAAATATTCAAATAAGAATCCAACTTTCATATCAATGGGTAATCCAATATTTAACCCATTCATATATATTTGGTGTCCTCCTTGACACCCACATACATATCCTGATGCATCCCACCATCACATGCATCAACTATTGGCACAACAACCAGGCCTCCCCACCCCACACACCACAATGACCCTCTAGGATTATCCATCCTAGGATCACATCACATATGGGACCCCCCGCCCCATATACAATAAAACCCTCCAATATCAGCCATCCCAGGCTAACTTAATATCACAAGTATTAGGAAACAAAAATAGAAACCAGGATCTTGACCCTAAAGCAAGGCATATAGCCTTCCTACACAACAAGCTCTCATGGTTCCAAAGCACAAGGCACTTGGAATTTACAAAAACTCAGGCCACTCAGGCCCTACAAGGAATTATATTTTATCACACAACTGGTTATTATTCCATCTTTAATTAACTAATTATTATTCATAGGTTACAACTATGGGAAATGTAAGTAACAAGCTATCAAAATATGTCACAAATTAATTAAACAATCAATTTAACTCACATTTAATTATTTTATCAACAATAATTAACATGCTTTAGGTTCATTAACCAATTCAATTAAACATGCATAATTGCATCAATTTGATTATCATTAAATTACAACAACAACAACAAAATTCATTAAACATGACTCTTTAATCTTTTAACCAATTAATTATCAATTAATTCCATCTTTACATTTTTACCAATTTCCATCAAGAAAAAAATTCTAATCCAAGAAAGGTATAGATATCACACTATCTATAAAATCTAGAGGCAACCCATTACCAAGGTACAATGTAGAAACATCTCCTTGAAATCGATACTAATTCTTTAATCCAGTTCAAGTAATTATTAGGTTAATTTCATTGTTATCCAAGGGGTTAAATCATGCTAGATCTAAGGTTTCACATAAATAAAGAGAAGCAATGAATCCCCTGCCTCAAAAGGATGTAAATGTTCTTCACATAAGAACGAACCAATGTTTCGGATCCTAATTTCCTCTCTCGCATGAACTACATCCACCTGAGGATGTCATGCCACAACCACACCAAAAAACAACCAACAAAATTCCATAAGAAACATGGAGATCACATTCCATCACATGGAAAAGAGGAATGAGAGAGAAAAAGAAAAATAAACCACAATAACAGAGGTAGAACATAACTTGGATCGAAGATGGATTGAAGGAGGGAAGCTAGAAATCAATCATTGATGAAGGAATCTCTACAAAATCAAAGTAGAGGTTGCTAGGTCACCTAGAATAAGAGAGAGGGGCTGTAGCTATTGGGTTTGACAAACCCAAGTGGATGAAAATGTTTAAAACATACAACATTGGAGTTTTACATGATGTATAATCCCCTTTCACATCATGTAATCCTCAAGGTTTGATTCCACTAAAAAATGTGTTGAATATTTTTATTTTATTTATTTTTAAACCTTGATTCGTTACACGTCATGAAACCCACTTTCACTTCATGTAAAACATTTACACATTGTGAAATATCCTTGAATCCAGCTTCTAACAACCGAACTACTCAATAATTTTTTTGAGCCTCTTATGAGTACCTCAATATTAAAAACCACAAAAAGGGTCGATCCACATGGATATGAGCCCTTAAATTAGATACTTCTCAAAAAATTATTTCCCTTATGAATCTAGAACCAACCTAGGGAGGAAATATAAAAGGGTTCATCCAGACATCCACCCCATGAGATACCTCTCAAGGCCCTTTCCACCACATGAGCTCAACCACCTCATGCAAGCACAATGGGCTTGACATGGAGAGTGGATAAACTAATCATTGAGTCTTCACCACCTATAGGAGGATAGTAGACTCATCCAACCATAGGAAGCTAAACATAAAAAGATCATGAAATACTCCACGAATCTTTGCCTCCCATGGAAAGAGAGTAAGACATAACAAGTAATAAGAGAGATCTATATCATAAACCAAAAAAGGTCTACAACCACAAAAAGAACCGTGTTAAAAGAGAATAGATAAACATAAAATAACTCTGGGTAATGAGTGAATATCTGTGACTCACGTTTCTAGGTACTCTCCTTCTTACCATCGTGTCACCACAAGACATGAACCAAGGGTATAACATGCCTGCACAACACCTTCTCCTTGCGGTCATGGATCCCTACAAGCTACTCCTTGAAGTTCTAATCATCATCAACATCGATCTCACCCCAATAAATGATGTGAGAGTCATCATAAAGATAATGAAGGATCTATGACATGTTAAAAACATCATGTAACCGACTAATCTTCTGGGGAAGAAATATCTGATATGCCATGACTCCAACATGATCCAAAACATCAAAAGGCCTAACAAAATAGGGATAAAGCTTATCTCCATGAAAAAACGTTCAATTCCCATGATGGGGAGTCACCTTTAGGAACACATTATCCCCAATGATAAAATCTAGAGGTATAATTCTATGATTTTAATAGGATTTCATATGACTCTACATGGCTTTCATCCTCTTGAAAATCACCTGAACCATCTCTATTTTATTTTATACCAGCTCTAGCCTGATAATTTATTACTCTCTAACCCCAGTACAGAACAATGAAGAGAAGAAAGTTCAAACATTAAAGTATTCAAATGGAGCTATACTGATGATATAGTGAGAAATATTATAGTAAGTGAACTCTACTAAGGGAAAGTGCCTCATCCACAAACCTCCAAAATTTAGGACATAAGAGCATAACATGTCTTCAAGAGACTATATGGTCCACTATGTATGACCATCCATCTGTGTATGTAAAGTAGTGCTAAGGAATATCAGATAACCAAAAGCATGATGAAGAACTATGCAAACCCTAGAGGTAAAATGTGGATCTCAGTCAGAAATCATCTTCTTAGGTACCTTGTGAAGTCTCACCACCTCCTCTAGAGATTTCCTTAAAAAAATCCACTGATCTCGACTCCTTGATCGCTACAAAGTGGGATGATTTCATCAAATGATCCACTAGCACCCATATAGCATCATAGAATACCTGAGATTGAGGTAAACCAGTAACAAAGTCCATCAAGATGTACTCCCACTTCCATTAAGGAATATACAATGACTGGAGTAAACCACCGAGAACACAGTGCTTGGTCTTTAACTTCTGAAAAACCAAACATCAAGACACAAACCTTGAAACTATATGCTTCAACCCAGGTCAAAAAAACTAACTACTAAAGGCTCGGTACATCTTTTCCATGCTAGGATATACCACCAAAGGAGAACTATGGAACTCTCAAAGAACTATCTCATGCATCGCCAAAGGAACAAATGGCCTTCCCCGAAACAATACTCTATGTTGTTCATCCTCTAACCAACCATGAGGGGACTTTCCAAAAACAACTCAGTCTCTCTAGATATCCACATCAAGATCCCCCACTGGGATTCCTCCACCTACTAAACTAGAGATGACTTCACCATCATCTGAAAAAGAGAACCTCTTCCCCCCAAATTATCCCATATCTATATGCAATGTTGAAAGTTATTAAATCACTCTCTAGGAATCAACATATTCACACAATGTATCATTACATGACTTCCTTCTCAATGCATCTACGACAAAATTCCCCTTTCTAGGTGTATACAAAATCTCAAATTCATAATCGTGTAAAAACTTCATCCACCGATGCTGACTCAAGTTCAAGTCACATTGGGATAAAACATACCTCAAGATCTTATGATTGGTAAAGACCACAAAAAGTTCACTGATGAGGTAATGTATCCAAAAATTTAGGAAAAACACTACTACTGCCAACTCGAGATCATGAGTGGCATATTTATGCTCAGGGGGATGTAGCTTCTGAGATCAATATAAAATGACTAACCTTCACTGCATTAGAATACAACACAAACTAAGACATGATGCATAGAAAAACTCAAACTAAACTCCTTCTATTTGAATACAAAGAATGGGGGTACTAACCATCTTCTCCTATAGATAATCAAAAGCTAATGAAACTTATCAGTCTATAATAATTCCTAATCCTTTATGGTCAATGTTGTTAGACGAGTCTCAACCCAAGAGAAATCATCTACGAACCACCTTTAATAGCCTACAATACTAAAGAAACTTCACACCTATTCCACTGTATTAGGGGATTACCAAGAAACAAATGCTTCTATATTCAAAGGATCCATAACCACTCCCTACTAGGATACAACATTCCCTAACAAATAGACTTCTCAATCCCAAAGCACAAACTTTAGTAACTTCCCAAACAATTTTTGAGGAAAAAGAACTCCCAAAATGGTACGCAGATGATCTGCATGATCCTCCTCAGATACAGAGTACACAACGATTCCATCAATGAAAACCACAAAGAACTTTTCCAGGAACTCATAGACCACAATTTTCATCAACCCCATAAACACATTTGGAGCATTCATGACACCTAATGACATCACAAAAAACTTGTAATGCTCATGATGACAAAAAAAGCAGTCTTCGGAATATCCTCATCCTTCACATGCATCTGATGATATCCTGAATGTAAATCAATATTCGAGAACCAACTTGAACCCTTCAGTTGATTGAATAAATCATCAATCCATGGAAGAGGATATCAGTTATTCACTTTCATTTGGTTCAAGTGATGATAATCTATTTAAACCCGCAAAATCCATCAACCTTCTTTATGAACAAAACTAGTGCACTCCATGGAGACACACTCATCTGAAAAAAACCTCACCACAATAGAACATTTATTTGTATACATATATCTTAAAACATAGAAGGTTAAATCCTATATAGAGACATAGAGATAAGAGGTACGTCTGGCTATAGCTCGATCTCGAACTCGATATCTCATAGAGGGGTAATGCTGCAACATCCTCTGGAAAGACATTAGGGTACTCTTCTATGACCCTGAAAAATGTTGACTGCTGAACCTTTGAAGAACTCATAAACAACTCATCCATCCAGAATGACAAGGATGAAACATGCATTTATCCTATATGAGGGTCTCGCTCACCAAAAAACACTTCTGGCTCTCCATCAACATTGAATAAAACAACATACCTTCTAAATAAATCCATGATATCCAACAAGTAATAGAAATAATTCAGGATAAGGATGATTTCATATGGTTGTATCTGTAAATATAAGAAATTTACCCAAGAACGATGCTGCCCCAACACTATCTCACAGTCTATACATACATCAAGCAGATCAGATCAACCTCAAACCAGTGTATTCAACACCAAGGGAACTTGAAGCCTCTCTACCTCAAGTACCAAAACATGAAAAAGGGAAGGTGATATGAAGGAGTGTGTATATCCTAGATAAAACAAGGCATGATCCCAAGTAGAAAATAGGCAAAGTGTACAGTGAACGATGTTTGGATCACCTGATGCTATCAACACTAAAGAATGAATCTAACCATGACATGATCCATGTAATCTCTAACACTGATGATGACCACCTCCATAACCGTGCTATGATCTATAAGGATGGGGAGGATCCTGAGGTTTTCCTCTTCTAGCCCCATCTACACTCTGCTGATCTCAAACTAGAGTAAATTGCTTCTATTGCCTTTGCTAGAACTGCCTCTGTGAAGGATCCAGAAGTAGAACAACTAGTGCATGCTAACTACTTAGAAAGGTCAGTAACTCTTGCCCTTGATGATCTTGTCCTCCATAATAAAAACATTCATACTATCCTTTTGGCACATGTCTGAGAGCCTCCACCCCTAGAGAAATGAGATATTGAGGGCTGAGACCTACATTAGGCTAATCAGAGTCTCTTATATACTAAAAACCGGGAACCCCAGACCATAGCTATGCTTCATGAGGAATCCAGACGACTCCCCTCTTGTGAAAATCTAGTTCAAGATAACATCCTCTCAGTGAACTATAATTTTTATAGAACCTCAAGATACATCTTCAACATAAATGGGGTGACCTAATGATGGATCTATGGATACAAATGATTTTGTAAATTCCTCACCCTAGATTCCTCATATGGAAATAGGTTCAAAGAATATCTCAGAAGGTTCCTGAAATAGATCCCAAACTCTCACACATTAGATCTTCCCTTCTGAAGGGTAAGAAGTTTCTAGCGACAAGGCACCTTCACAGTTGAAGAAAGAAACTCAAATCTAAATAAGACTTGAAACTTCTCCCATGAGACTGCTGACCCCTCACGATCTCTAAGGAAAAAATAACCACCACTGCCTCGCTGCCCCACACATCATCGTCATGACCAATGATACCCATTTTTCCTTCCATGCATAGATCTAACTGAAAGCTATCTCAACATCCTCCAACTAGTATTCTGTGACTACACCTAAAACAGAACCCTCATACTTCTATAGACTCTGGCAATAAAACTCTCAGAGTTTCCTCCTCCATGTGTCTTCATTTTCAACCTCCAATCTACGGCGATCTGCTAGAGCAACCTATTGAACATATTCTATACGAACCCGATGAGGATGTCAACCTGAAGTCATGCTTGAAAAATAACAAATAGTTAGAGTTCCTAACTATATATGTAGGGTGAGTATAACGGTATACTTAGTAGGATCCTTCCTTGAGCCTCTCATGTAAAAAGGTAAATAAAACAAGCTAAAGCACAATGGACAACAAGTTAAACTAAATTTTCATGTAAATAGGTATAATAAGTCCCCAACATCACTATGGATACTCTCAATAAGTATTTCATACAAGATCATATAATATAATAAATAATATCATGGGTACCCTACTACTATTTCCACACTAGTTTTCTACTATTCCCTAACATCACAAGTTCTGATCATTTCTCTCTAAAAAGGCTAGAATGAAAACACCTAGGCAAAACACCAAAACATGCACCTCATGAAAAACACCACCACATACACATAACCAAAAGTAATCAGGTAGTTTTTTGGATCCAAAAAAACCTATATAATAATGTATCATACATCGGGTATTATACTTCAAGACATCATAGCTAATACACTGAGTAAGGATCCTCAAGCTATCACATCCTATACACATTATAATTATATTAGTCCTTAGGAAACTATATCCAGAATAGATGTGTGTAAAATAACCATAATCCACTGTATAACTCTATATAAATATATAGGAAAAACTAACCACCTTGCATATGAGTACAAGTAACTACCAAGAGAAGAGAGCAGGGCCAAAGGAGGTAGTCAACCATCCATCCTCCCACCAAGATGTTGGGGGATCCCCCTCCCCCTGCCCCCCAGGCTCAAAATCTCCAGGGTGACAGTTTACCTAAACAAAAGGGTGCAATATCATATTGAAATAGAAAAATTACATGATATAATATAGCTCACAACCACACTATGATAATTACCTAGTCTCAGAATCAACTATAACCAACGTCTCTTGGATTCTCAACTGCCACTACTAAGACCTGATATCCTCTAAGAACACAACCATTTAAAGAGGTACATTAAATTATTTATTCATTTTCATCAGTTTCACTCTACTTTAATTAATTCTTACCATTAATTAACCATTATCATTTTCCATATTTCATTACATTACCATTACAAAAAAGTTACATGCCCTCTAGGAATAAGAAAACCGAGTCCATGACTTCTCAGAATTATAACCTCATCATTGCATCCTAGAAATCTCCAACACCATAGTTTAAAAATTTATTCATTTATTAACATCATAAATTTCCATATTACTAGGTACTCTAGGAAAACATCCTAAGATAACAAACAAGGAAAGAAACCAAGAAAATATATCTTCCTTAAATAGTGAGGATATGAAAGAAGATGAAAAAACAACCTATCCATTAGAAAAACAAAATATTCAAACAAGAATCCAACTTTTATATCAATAGGTAATCCCAGCTTCAAACCATTCTATCATCTCCAATGTCCTCCCTGACACCCACATGCATATCCTGATGCATCCCGCCATTACAGGCATCAACTGCAGGCACAACAACCAGGCCTCCCCACCCCACATACCACAACAGCCTTCTAGGATCATCCATCCTAGGATCACGTCACATCCAGGCCTCCCCACCCCATATAATATAATAGACCTCCAGGATCATCCATCCGAGGCTCACTTCACATCACAAGCAGTAGGAAACAAACATAGAAACTCTGCTCTTAGCCCTAAATCAAGGCATCCATCCTTCACACACAATGAGTTCTAATGGATCCAAAGCATATGGAAGTTGGAATTTATAATCAAGTGAGCAACTAAGGACCTACATGACATTATCTTTTATTTCACAACCAGTTATTATTTCATCTTGAATTAACCTATAAATTATTCATGGGTTCCAACTATGGAAAACCTAAGTAACAGGATATCACAAGTTGTCACAAATTAATTAAATAATTAATTTAACATACCTTTAATTATTTTATCAGCACCAATTAACATTATTTAAGATTATTAAACAATTAAATTAAATATATATACTTTCATCAATTTGATTATCCTAAAATTACAACTACAACAACTAGATTCATTAACCATTCCTTTTTAATCATTTAGCCAATTAATTGTCAATTAATTATGAATTTATGTTATTTAACAATTTCTACCAAGAAAAAAATGGTAATACAATAAAGGAATAGGTAATATAGTATCTAGAAAGTTTAGAGGCAACCTATTATTACAGTTCAAAGTAGAAACATAGTCAGGCGATCGATATCAATTCTTTAATCTAGTTAAAGTAATTCTTAGGTTAATTCCATTGAGATCCAAGGGGATAAATCATGAAATATATATGATTTCAGGTAAATAAATAGAATAAATAAATCCACTACCTCAAAAGGGTTTCAATGTTCTTCACATGAGAATGAACCAACACTGCGGATCCTGATTGCCTCTCCCGCACAAATTACATCCACTCGAGGACGCTGCGCCACAATTGTGCTAAAAAAATACCAAAAAAACTCCATCAGAAACATGGAGATCAAGATAAATCACATGGAAAAGAGAAATTAGTGGAAAAATATCAAATAAACCACAATAATGGAGGTATAACATACATTGGATCAAAGACTTATTGAAGGAGGGAAGCTAAAAATAAATCCTTGATGAAGGAATCTCCAAAACATCAAATAGGGGGGTTGTCGGGTAACTTGGAATAAGAGAGAGGGGTTTTATACATAGAATTTGACAAACCCAAGTGGCTGAAAATGTTTAAAACATACAACATCAGAGATTTACATGACCCATAATCCCCTTTCATGTTGTGTAGTCCTTAGGGTTCAGTTCCGCCGAAAAATGCATCACCTCTTTTTATTTTATTTATATTTAAACCTTGATTCATTACACATTGTGAAACCCACATTAATATCAAGTAAAACCTTTACACGTTATGAAATATCCCTGATTCTATCTTCTAGAAACCAAACTACTCCATACTTCCTTCGAGCCTCCTCTGAGCACCCCGGTCTTTGGAAAAACACAAAGGGTTGATCCCTATAGATCCGGGACCTTACATAACTCCTCATGAATACATGATTTTCTAACAAAGATATAGGAACAATAAATGAAATATTATCATGCTGTCAAAAATTAAATCTCCATCATCCCCAATTCAAACTTAAATTTCTCAAACCCCATAAAATCTAATGCTTTGGTGAAGATATCTACAAGTTGATTTTATATTAGAATGTATTCTAGAATGATCCTTTATTAACAATATATCTTAAAAAATGAAATATAACATCAATACCTTCTTCTTTTAAATTACCCTTGGAAAATAGTTTAGCCTTATTTCTAACTATATTACCATACTCATCAATTTTAATTCAAAAAATATTTTTTTTCCAATAGACTGTATATATTTTGGCAACTCAACCAGATTTTAGAATTTATTTCTATAAAAATGTTTAAGTTCATAATGCATAAAATGTATCCAATTTGAATCTTTAAATTATTATTTAATATTAATAGGCACAAAATTACCAATACAGGCACAATGAACACAAAAAATTCAAAACTTATTTTCTAGTTCTTATTCTAGATTCAAAATTTTCAATTACATTATTTTATTGAATGATTGTTATGTGTTTTACAAATTATAGGATCATATTTAGAATATATTTTCCCATCCTCAACTGATGAATTATTATTTTCAGGTTTATCTCTATCAATGTTGAATTTTTTAACTTCTTTAACATGATTTTAATAATATGCAATTTGTTTTACATTATTTTAAATGAACTTTATATGAAAAAAGTCCTCTATTAACACGGTTCTCTTGTTATATACTCTTTAAGATTTATTAATATTTTAATATCCTACAAAAATACATTCATAAATTTTAGAATCAAACTTGTACATATTATCTTTAGTGTTTCAAATATACTCTATAACCAAAAACATTAAAGTAACCAATCTTAGTTTTATTTTTTTAAATAGTTCATAAGGGGATTTTTTTAACATGAGACTAATATAAACTATATTTAATATATATAAAACTGTATTAAACAATTTATTCCAAAAAGATTTTGATAAGTTCAATTAATTTAGCATAGTCCTTTCCATTTCTTTAATAGTTATTTTTTCATCTCCACAACACCATTTTATTGTGGTGTTCTAGGTAAAAAAATATAGAAATATCCATTATCTTAAAAAAAATTCTAAAAGTATAAATTAATAAATTATCCTCTATTATCACTTCTAATTGATTTTATTAAATGGGATTTTTGATTTTGAATATATTTACAAAAAAAATTAAACTTTTTTAGGTTTTAACTTTTATGAGATAGAAAATGAGTCCAAGTTAATCTACTTAAATCATCCACAATTACAAATACATATATCTTACAACCTAAACTAGTAATTATCATGGGTCTAAATAAATCATGATAAAGAAACACTAAACATCTAGAAATATTTACATTGTTATTAGATGTAAATGTATCTTTGTTCAGCTTACCCTTTAGACAAAAAATGAAATAAAAAATACTTTTTTTAAATTAAATTTTGGAAGTTCTAGAACATATCCATGTTATGACAACTTATATAATTTTCAAGAGGAACATGTCCTGATTTTCTATGCCAATGAATATGGTCTATTTCTATAACATTTAAACACTTTCAATTTTTTTGGGTCAGTTATGAAAAATATATAGAGTAGATATTTTTTTTTCTATTAGCATAAAATAAAATAGTATTATATTTATAAATTATAAATTTCTTATATTCAAAATTTATGCTCATTCCATCATCACAACGTTGTGAGCTAGTAATTAAATTTTTTTAATACCTCCAAATTCAATACTTTATAAATTATAATAAATTATAATATTAATAATTATACAGAACCTATGAAATTGCCTTCAGATTTATCATCAAAAGTGAAAATGGCACCATCACATGAATTAAAGGATAAAAAGTTAAAAATATCACCAATCATGTTCTTGGAGAACCCATTACCCATATACCATGTGTCCTTAGAACTCTTTAGTCATGTTTCCAATAAAATAGATTAATAAGATAATTTCATTGATACCCAATATATTTTGGGTCCAACTGGATTAGTAATAAAACTTTTAGGCTCCTATACTGATTTATGACACTTATTTTAGGGTAATTTAAAAGACTGATTATTAGAAATAAATCTCTAGTGTGGCCTAGTGACTGATTCAATCTTAAAGGTCATTATTTTACATAATTACCTCTCATATTACATCTAAATAATTAAATAGTTGATATATTCCCTTTACTTTCTTTTAAAAAAGTAGTTCTTTATATATTAGGAATTTGAATATTATAACCAAATCCAGTTCTATATTTATTTTGTTTTCTCATAGCTATCATCATATCAAATTTATCTTTTCATAAAAAAACAGATATGGTTTTTTTATTTTGTAATTTCCCTTTCAATATATTCCTTATATTTTTGTATAACATCTAGGTCATCACATATTTTCACATTAGAACATGATCCTATATTTCTCAATTCATTATTTACTTATTTGTTCTTCTTATGTTACTTTTCAATTTAATATAAATAATCAAAAACTATATTAAATATCATTTCTTGATCATCATTATTTTTTGACAATAAATCTTTTATTCTTTCAATCTCATATTTGAGCTTTAGTAGTTCAGAATCTGCCACCCCTTTCTCTATTATATTACTTAAAGAAGAAATTTTCGGTTTTTCATTTTTTTCTTTTAATTTAATATTTTCTCTTTTCAATTCTCTATATAGTTCATCAATTCTCAAAAAATCCTTTTTAAACTTTTCATTTTTCTTTATTAGTTCTTTAACTTTAGTTTCATTATCAAAATGATACCCTAAACTGTAACCAGAATCAATTTTTACCTCATTCATTATTGTTTCCATCAAGCATTGATTGGATGACTCTTTTTGACTCTCAAAATGATCACTACTTGAGTCTTACTCCCATATGAAACTCTATCCATCATGATATGTACGGTTTAACTCATTGTATTTCTTTTATTTCACTCTTTGTTTCAATTTTAGACAATCTATTTTGATATGTACCCTTTTCTTCTAGTTGTAGCATATTAATTTTTAAAAATTTTATTTAATATTATTATGTTTCTTAATTCCCTTTATGTTATCCTTTTGATTATCACTTTTAGGATGCTTCTAAAAACCTCCCTTTCTTCTCATGTACTTATAGACTCCTTTATTTAAATTTTAGTTTCTTCTTTCTCACTTTGTTACAACTCAGAATCAGAATAATTAGAATAAAAATTTATATTATATTTCAATGCTATACCTTTAATTTTTTAATTTTATTCACCATTATTATTCTCTATCTCTATCTCACATCAAAGAAGTGATCATATTAGTCTATCCATTGAATACTCAATGAAATCCTTAGTTTCTTCAATCAAAAAATTATTTGAGTTCCAACTTTTTGGTAGATCTAAAAATATTATTTCAATAAGAAATTCATGCTTCATTATCTCCGTGAGTGCAGTTTACAATATCAGTGAACCTGTTGTACATCCTGTTGATTCTCTCTTGATCACTCATTTTTCATTATTGAAACTCTTCCCTATGAATTTCCATCTTGTATCTCTATAACTTATCAGTTACTTGATGAGTGAATTTTAAATTAGTCCATATATAATATGTAGTTATACATGAAGAAATATGTCTATACATATTTATACTTAAATAATAATATAGATAATTCATAACTTTGTAGTTTAGAACACATTTTGTATCATCATTTCTGATTAGAGTTTCTAAATATACATCTGGTTGTTTAAAATGTTTTGAAATCATAACCATAAATTCAAGACCTATAGTTTTTAGAAATATATCCATTCAATCCTTCTAGCATACATAGTCTATTTCATTTAAATGGGATGGTCTGATGGGATTTAATAACTCAAATTCCTGACTTTCCACAATGTAGTAGTGGATCTTTCATTAGACTATTTAATCTAGGATAATGTTTAGTATAAAAAAAATAATGAAACAATAATAACAAACTTCTTAAAAGGCACCACCTTCTGATTCCAATTGTTATGACCTAGTGATATTTCAAGATGGAAAAGAGGGGGGGGGGTGGATAGTCATTTCTTAAAAATTTAAACAAAATATAATTATTAGAGTAATAAATAGTATAAATTGTTAATTAGAAAAGAAAACAAAGAACACATGGTGTTTTTTATAGTAGTTAAGATCTCGAAGATCCTAATCTAATCTTTAATCATACCTACTTGGTGAGAATAATGATATTTACTAATTCCTCACTTTTGATAGGGAGTGTTGACCCAGTTACAGACGTACCTTTTTCTCACCTGGTAGTATAACACTAATTGAATTTTATAGGAGTCACAACTGACCTGACTTTTTTTTGGAAGTCACAACTCGACCATCCTTTTAGATAGGTTGAATATCCTACTTAGAAAACTTTTAGATGAGAAAATCTTAAACCAACTCTAACATCACAAATGGATGATAGAAAGATTAAATAATGTAAAACCTAAAATAATTAAGAACATTAGGTGAGAAGATGTTTATAAATGTTTATGTAGCTCAAGAATTTTGATCACTTCAACAATAGATGATCCAAATGATGAATTTCTTCATGATCCCACCATTGACACTATAGTCGAAAGAGAAATTTATCACTTTTCAATTCTCATATCAATGTTTTATTCTTCTCTTTTTATGACTGTATATCATTGTATATTAATAAACCATTTCAAGTTTATTTTATCACATTTTTTATTGCATTCCTATGGATAATCCCATATTGTCATTCTTACAAGATCTTCTTGAGTTATTAAGGAGCATCTAGATAAATAATCACATAATTCCACATTAGAAAATAGTAAGCATGAAAATATATTTTTTACATGTTATTTGGAATATCGTGCTCATTATCAAATAATTCTTGTGATTTTTTCATGCATTGAACTTATTTAAACACTTTCAAATATGATCATTAGTGTATATGCGAATTATTCAAACAAATAGAATCGTAAAAATTATCTATATATACTTTCAATTTATCAAAACATCACTGAAAAAATTATAGAATAATAATTTGTAATTTGTTAATCTCTAGAATATTTCCATGATATTTTCTCTATCAAATAGTATACATATAGTAATTATATTATATATTTACTTTATAAATCTATAAAATGATTAAAATTAATTTTAAAAACATAAAGTTAATTAAAATATCAAAATATCACTAAAACATAGTATGCAAGAAAATATAAATTTTGTCCAAACAAACAATGTAATGAACTGACTGTGTGAGACATAAGATTTTCTATATATTAACTTAGCATGACATCGATGTGCATGGTTGGTATATTGACCATGAAAAATATTTTTTTATTCCCTCAATTGAAATATATTCAAGGTCACTTGAAAAATATTGATAGTCACCTGAAAAAATATTCACAGACACTTGAAAAAAATTTTCCAGTAACTTTAAAAATAGACTTCATGGTTGGTTCAAACTTTGTATTAACTTCAAATATATTTGTGGTATGTTGAAATATATCTTTTAGGTAAATTGAAACACTTAATGGTAACTTCAAAATGCCTTTGTGGTAACGTCAAAATAATACTCATGGTAGGTTCATGTGATTGATTCACAGTAACTTGGAAAAACTCAAAGTTACTTGAGACAACTCACGATAACTTGATAATAAGACCCACAAAAACTTAAAATACATCTTCACGGTAAATTCAATAGCTATTAAGAGTTGGTTGGTGTGAGATGAGGGACTGTGATCACATTCTTCGATGAACCAAGGTGTGTACTATACAGAAGGCAGAGCCTTTGAGCGAGGTTGAATAACTCGTGGGTGCTGGTGTCATGCCATGGTTGAGCATTGTGAAGTGCGTGCATGGAGGTGAGACATTGGGTGGTTAGAGAAGACAAGAAACAATTAAGGCATGCACGGGGTTCCTAAAAGGCATATATGAAGGATCTCAAGGATGAACTCCCATGAAGTTTCATGCATGTGATGCTGAAACTACCAATACTGGTGATGTGCAGAAGAGTAGAGAATGAATGGAGATAAGTTTCCATGGCTGATGTCACATTACATGGTGTCACACTGCTTCTACCAGGGGTACCACCACCATGAATAGAAAAGACGATCCACAATATATAACACATATTATATATATACACCATTTCTTTTCCTGCTTTCATTAATGAAATATATTCAACTTCCATTTATGATGGAGTAACAACCAGTTTCAACCTTGATATCTAGCTGATAGTTTTTCCTCTATAAATAAAGACATAACTGAATATACTCTTCTGATTATCATAATATCCCCCGAAATTGGAATTTACATACCCTTATAGCAGTTTATATCGACTGAATCCTAAGGAAGTGTGTTTAATTCCTTTGGGATACCTTAGAATCCATTTTATAACCTCCCAATATTCTTTTACAAGATTTTTGATGAACCACACAATAACTTCCACTGAATGAGAAATGTTCAGATAAGTACACACCATGACGTACATAAAAATTCCAATGATATATGCAAATGTAATTTTATCCATGTGCTTTTAATCATCTTCTATTTGAGTTTCTTTCACATTGCAAAATTTGAAATTCATGAAATGAGGATTAACAACATATTTACATCCAATCATCCCAAACATTCAATTAATTTCTAGATATACTCTCCCTAGGAGAGTTCCAAAATTCCTAAACTTCGATCCCTTTCAATTTTCATGTTCAAGATCTTGTTATATTCACCATGATTTTTTATTTCAAAACTTCTTGAAAAATCTTTCTTTAGCCTTTGAATCTATTGAATGTTTATCCTGACCAGAAGTATATCATCCATATACAGGATCATGATAATAAAATAGTCATCCTAAAACTTCTACTAGTATCAAATATGATCTAAGTTTATTCACATGAAACCTTTATTTGAAATAAAATAATTTAACTTCCAGTTCTACTGCTTTGGTGTTTGCTTCAACCCATAAAGACTTATTTTGAGTTTATACACCAAGTCATAGTTTCACGAGTCAAAAAACGATATGGTTGTTTCATATAAATATATTATTCTAGATCCTCATGAAGAAATTTGAACTTCATATCCCTTTTCTTAAGATAGATATTTACAGTTGCAACCATACATAGCATAGCCTAGATAATAGTATGCTAAAAAACCAGTAAAAATATTTCTGAAAAGTTAACCCCTTCCTTTTGTTGGAATCCTTTCACCTCAAGTATAGCCTTATACCTTTTACTTTCATTGGATTTAATAGTAGAAAAATGGGTTATAGTTATAGACTATGTTCATGGTTATATCCCAAATACACATGTCTATAGACTATATCCATGGGTATGACACCCATGGAAATAAAAGCTATAGATACAACATCGAGTATATAGCTACAATCACCTCCCATGACTATAACCACTTTGACATGGATCCCCCTCCATGTGTCACCTATAGCCATGGGTGGAATTTCTATGGATATATCTTGAACCTATACCCATGGGTAGATTCCCGTGGATATTAAGTGCCAAAATAATAAAATTTTCTACTCTTGGGATTTGATTTTGTGTGTTCACGGGAAACATTCAGGCACATTACCACTCCCCTACATCAGTTTTTTTGAAATCACACATAAAAAATATGTATATATATATATACAAAAAACTTAAATTTATAATATAATAAATATTTTATAAATCTAATAATTTTTGGTGCATTAATTATAGCCACTTTCTACTATGGTTGTGGCTATAGGGGTTGGCTGCAAGGGCTTATAAAAATTGTCCACTATGACCATGACTATAGGGGCCGAGAGCAAGGGAATATAGCCCTGATCAGGTATGAACATGGCTATTGGGGTTGAGTGGAAGGGCCTATAACCAGGGTACAATATGGCCATAGCTATAGGGGTATGGTGAAATGGGATATATCCATTATCAACTACGATGATGGCTATAGAGGTCAGGTGCAAGGGCCTATAGCTATGGTCCACTATGACCTTGGTTATAAGGGTAAACTTCAATGGGATATATCCATGGTAAAGTATGACTGTGGAAATAAGGGTGGATTGAAAGGCCTTATAACTATGGTATAGTATGACCATGGATATAAGGGTTGATTATAAGAGGATATATCCACAAGCATGTTTCTACCATGGCTATTGGCTCTTCCCATCATATCCTCATGAAAAAAAATTCACGTACTGACATATAGCCACACGCAGGAATAATCATGGATATAGGGTTTCTATAGACATGGATAGAATTTTCCTATGGTTATAGGGAACCTATATCCATGGATATTCCTCTCGTGGCTATATCTATGTGGATCTATGTTCTTTTTTCTCATATTTCCTATTCCTCCAATCAGAAGATCCATTTATTGTCTAAAGTTATCTTTTTGCATGGAAGTTTAGCTAAATCACCAGTGTTATTCACATATAATAAATTCAAATCCTTCTTCATAGTATTCTTACACTTAGCAGAATCATTGATACCAGATTACTCCTATTTAATTTTAGGTTCTCCTCCATCCATAAAAAGTAAGAAGTGAAGATATGCTTTATATTTCTCCACTGGTCATTTGATCATGGAATAACTTCTCAATTAAACTTATAATCCAAATATTTATACTGTTGAAAATTCTGGTAATTCATACTATCTAAACTTATAATACTACCACCTAAAATTTTCTCCAGAATTTCTAAAGTTCCGGTAGACTTGGTATCCCCTGAACTTTATGGTAGATAAACTCTTATAGAACTTCTACCCATATTGGAATTGATATGATTATTTACTCTCATCTTACTTGGTTTCTAAGTTGTGGTCTTTTTATAGGACCTCCTCATTAAATAACACATTTTTTTACTTCTAAATATTTTCCTTTTGATATTATCCCAAAGTCACAATACAAAATATTCACTTCCATATCCTATAAAGAAAAATGTGTGAGACTTTGCATCAATATTGTCTTGATCTTTGGCATCCACATGAATATAAGAAACAAACCCAATGATTTTGATTTGATGAAGCTCCAAAATTTTACTATACTACCATGCTTATGGTAAATTTTTACATACTACCAAGGAGGGACTTCATTTGATCATCTACATGGATTTATAAAAATATTCTTCAAAAAACACCTTAGTAATTCTTAAGTTAATTCTCATGCTTTATGTCATCTCCTCCAATCTTCAATTCATCCTCTTTTCTATGACATTTTGTTTAGGCATCACATGAACATTCTTCTTATGTCTTATTACCCTTTGATTGTAGTATTTTTGAAAACTCCTTCTGGTGAACTCATTTTTATTATTAGACCTTACACATTTCATATAGAAACTTATTTCTCTCTCAATCATTGATTTTCACTGAATAATGATTACAAACACTTATGAATTATGTTTCAAAAAATAAATCCATACATTTCTCATGGAGTCATAAATAAAATCCACACAGTATTGTGAACCATCATATGAATTGACTATGGCTGGTTCTTAGACATCAGTATGTATTAGCTCAAGTTTCTGATGATTAAAACTTATTCCACTGATATTAAAAGACATATTCCATTATTTTATAAGTATAAAAATTTCATAACTATTGATGTTTGAACACTTTAGCTTCAACATCCCTTTTCCCACTAGAATATTCATACTCTTTTCATTGAGATAACTCAACTAGCAGTGCCAAAAATACGAACTCTCATACATTGATGTTGTATCCATTATGACTCCTTATGTTCTTTTAGTAAGGTAAAGGGTTCCATATTTCACTCATTTATAAATAATAATAGAACATTGAGTAATATTCCATAAATCATTAGAAATGTTTTTTCCAAATCCAACATCATCCAACTGAAATATGGTAATGAGATTATTCTGGAGTCTAGGGTTAAATCACATTTCCTTTAACTAAATAAATCTTCCATTATTCAGTTTCATTTTCTCATATACTTTACCTATAATCTAAAAAACTTTATCATCTGATAAATTAACTTTTCCAAAATTTATAGAAACATAATTTTACATGTCTCCCATTTCCCTTATTGAATAAAATCATTCTACTAGATATATAATCGAGGATTCTATTAAAAAATTAACACTGAGCAACATAGTGATTCCTTCTTCAGATATGGTATTTCTAGTACTTGAACTTCTGAATAATTGTCTTATTTTAGTCTTAATATCCTGATATTCCATCTTAAGGTTCCACATCTCCCCACAATTTCAACATCCAGGACCATTTCTTCTTAATTTCCCTTAAATCATCTCTTTATATTTATTAGTTTAATGTCCTAGGTTCCTTATCTATGGTAAAATTACTCTTCCATATACATTAATTGCATCACTGGAAGGTCCCTGGACACCCTTCCTTCAAATATTTTCATTCAAGATCAAATTATAGATGTTAAAAAAACTAGATCAGTATTACTAGAGAAATTTCTCACTGGCATAACCATTTATTTCTATGAATTTGATAAATAGGAAGACAACATAATAGCCTAATCATCATCAGTAAAAGTTACTTTTAATGACTCAAGATGATTCTAGATCATGTTGACATCATTAACAAGATCTGAAACCAATCTCCCTTATAATATTATTAGAATGAATAATGTTCTTAAATTGAATAATGCTAAACATAACATAAATAATATATTAATTTCATTATATAGAAAATACATCTCACAAATAACCACACAATCCAAGTACTGAAAGGCTAAGTATTTGGACATTATCCACATAATCTTCTTAATATACAATAATTTCTCTATAATTGAAATCCTCTAGAATCCCTTTTATACTTTACATAATTTATACTTATCTTCATAACATGGGGAAGGGAAAACATAAGAAAGGGGTGAGATCAAATTCTCAATAAGGGAAAACCTATCAACAAGTTATCAATAGTTAGATCATAATCATATAAAAAACCATGGACAAGGGGGAAATTTATTATTAAATGATAATGGAATAATATGAGTTGTTTATAAGTCATGATAGAATTATAAGTCATCTGAAATGAACAAACATATACCATGGAAAAAGTATGCGAAATCATGAGAGATTAAACACGAGTCAAGGATCATAATACATCATGTCACTAAATCATATTATAAAAAAGAATTATAGAATTAAAATAAGCATATAAAATATTTTGAAAAATATTTCCACATCATGTTTACATAATAACCTGTAAAAAAAGCTTCCTACATCCCATTCACACAACAAAATTGTGAAAAAAGATTTTTATGTCTCATTCACACAAGAGACTTGTGAATAAAGATTATCACATCCCATTCATGCAACATTTCATGATATGATGTTATAGAAACCTTAACCATTTCATTAAAGGGTGATATAAGACCCCAACTATCATCATCCATAAATATGAGTTCCAAATAAAATAAAATCATTCATATTATCATAAATAATATGTAGAAAGAAAATTTATTTCATATCTTTTACAAATGGGGTCACATAAAGAAATAATGATCATTTGATAAAAAAAATTGATCATAAAAAGGAGTATTTAAAAAGAGAACATACAAGGTGATTTATAAACCATTAGATAAATGGAGGAAAAGATCCTTTGAAAATGGAAGAGCTCCCAAAAATATTTTTTTAAAAAAGTGTTTCTTAATATCATCGTAAAAATGTGTGGTTTTCAAGTCAATTTACAAAAACATATTTTTGAAGATGAAGAGAAAATAAGTTAAAAATTACTTAAAAATTCCAATAAATATACCATTCTAATAAATAAAACATTTTTCAAAAATTAAAGTAGAATGAAAGAATATAAGTTCATGGTAAGGAAAATCCTTTTTAGATATTTTGAAACACCTTTATTGAAAAACCCACATCATAAAAATGACAATGAAGCCATTATTTTAAAATTAATAAAGGGGAATATAAGGATCATCGTAGATAAAAACAATTTTATTTTCCACTAGGTAAATGATAATATTGATGGGAAGTAAAAATATTGATATGGTAAAAAATTCATTAGATGATATGAGAATTATTATTAACAAAATTACATATTTTATGATACAATAGATTCATTAAAGAAGAAGGATTTAGTGTGAAACATGGTTTCCCCAGAAAATAAGATGGAATTTAAAAATAAAATAATTATAGTTTTGGATAATTCAACATTGAAAGATTATAATAAAAGAGAAGTGATTATGACTTAAGTAAAATATTTTAGTCCTGAATACCACAAACAATTTGAGGACCATTTACCACAAAACCTCTTGGAAGAGGAAAAAAGATATTCAAATTTAACTTCAATCACCATTAAAAAATGGAATTTCATGATATAAAATCTCAATTAGGTAGAATATAAAAAAAATAAATATAATTAGGTTCATAATACAAAACATGTCTGAAAGAGTGGAATTTGAGACGAAAACCCTCACGACTTTAGTAATTTTTGAATCAAAAGTCACTGAAAGATTGAAAATCACATGGTTATATAAATCCCATGAATTAAATAATGTTTTAATCCAAAAATAAATTCTTGGATAGTATATAAACCATATAAATAATAAATTTATGCAAAAAACTAAAATATGTATCAATGAAGAGGAATTGAGATGTAAAACCATTACAATTTTGTCATTTTCCAAATATAGGATCCATGAAATTTAGAACATGAGATATATTTTTAAATCCATTAGATTACATGAAAATTATGATAAAGATAATTTCATTTCCAATATCTACACCAAAAATAATAAATAAGTGGTAAAGAAAATTCACATCTCAATGAAACATAAATTAAGATGTAAGAACCCATACAACTTAAGAAACATTATAATAAAAACCCCTTATAAATAAATAATTATTTAAGTAGGAGTTATAATACCATGAATAAAGATAATTCATGGCATTATATATCTAATAGGTATTATAAAAACTATTTAAATTAAATTAGGTGCATAAAAAATGTGTCTCAAACAAGGAAATTTTGAGACAAACCCATTATCTTGTTCCTAATTCATTCTGTGCACCACCTAACATCCCGAATAATCAAATTAAGTTCATTATATACCTTCTTAGGAACCTTATTATTATTTATTTAATTTAATATGGAAAATTTATTATCATATGATGTTTATTTATTATATAGTTTTCTTACCTACGTCGATTACTTGAAGTTATTTGGTCAATTCTTCCACAACTCCTTATGTATGTTGATCATGATAAAAATAATAATAAAATAGTTTCATGGAATCTAGTATATTAATATTAATTTAGGTAATTTTTATATATTAAATATATATTTAAATACATCCATGGTGGGTGGTGATGACAAATGAAACTCATTGCTTGTGGAGGCAGTAGTCTGCATGTATGCATGATTGATGGAGGTGGTGGTCTGTATCTATGCACGATTCATGTTATTTTGTTTTTTAGTGGATGAGAATGATTTAATAATAGGTTTCAAACTAATATAATGAAATTTAAGTATAATAATGATACTTATTTCATTATATTATCACGTTTATATAATATTATAAAATATTAGAGTAAAATAAAAGACTGAGATAAAGTAATAATCACGTTGGAAGCTTGAGATTTCTATTGGAAAACTCCTTAGAAATGAAGGCCTCAAAAAAATAATGGTGAATAAAATCTTATGGAAGTGGGAGAGGGATATAAGAGGGTAAAATTTTCAGATTTTCAATAATAAATTCGAAGGATAGATGATTATTGAAGTGAGTTAAGTGTTACCTTTTTTATAAATAATGAGAAGGGTAGTTTTGGAAATACCCATTGGATTTAAATAATGTTATTTAACTATTAAAGGGTCAATGGATTAAAATAGGGAAAATAATGAAAATGGTCTTGTTTTTGTTTAACCTCCCCTTGAACATCCATTTGGAAACATATTTTTAACATGTTTTGGCATTCCCCCCTTAGAAAAAGACAATTTTCCATTTTTCTTTTTTATAAGGGTAACTAATTTTTAGCCTTAGTAATTAATTTTAATGACCAAAATTAAAATCAAGCTTATTACCTAATTTAAAAATTCTGATTTCAAATTTAAAAACCATTTTATCATATATATTGTGTTTTTGTTTTTATTACATTTTCCTCACATGTTGATCTTAACTATTTAGCATGTTTTATTTTATTATAAAATATTTTATATATACTTGTGTTAGTTTTGTTTAACATGTTAACGTGATATATCAAATATATTAATCAAGGTTGATCCATTGTTTGATTTAGTTTGTTTTAAGTATAATAATTTTTATATTACATATGTCCCTGTGTTAATTGGTTTTCATGTTTTTGTTAATGTTTTATATCATATATATATATATAACTATCATGTTCATTTATTTTAAATATATTTTACATATAAAATACCATCCATATATATTTTTTCATCATCTTATTCAGGTGATATCCTTGCTAGATTCATATCCATAATATAAACACCTTGGTTCTCCTCCACTTCACAAAAATGCTTCAGCAGAAGAACACTCCTCCACCGATAATATCTTTATGAGTTCGGGTCATCTACAAGAACCCACTCGCCTCCATCTATCGACACAGGGTTTGGTCAGACCATCTTCCCACGATATCATTGACCTTTGAAAACACCACCATGCACAGTCCTCATGTAGTGAAACTCCAGCTTCTCCTTTCATGTTTGTTCATCTTCAATGGTAGCAGGCCTTGGATACACTGGTAGCACAACCATGTTTTCCTAAAATGGTACGAGATTCCTTAGTCTATCCATAGTAGCGGATCACCCCATATGAATGATTTCAAGGTAGTGTAATCGAACAATGGTCGATGATAGCTGTATCAGTTCCTCTCCTTTTCTCTTCTTCTTATTTTTCAATGGTATGGTAGTACCGTATTCTCCTCTGCTTCACTTCCATATGATCATATTAACTCTATGCAATGATAGGGTTGGCATATAGCCACAGAACCTAGTTCTGTTATTGGTAGCACAAGTTCATCCTACTCTATTTTACTTATAGATGATCCTATACCTACACTCCATAGTAGTACATCCTCTACTTTCAATAGTAGTACTCATCTAATCACACGGTAGTGGTAGCATTTCCCTTGAATGAGAATTTTAGAAAGTCTGAACAATTTATTTAATATGTTTGAATCAATTTGAGTCTATTTTTATTATTTTTAATTGTTATAATGGTTTATTCAAGTGTTCAACATAAATATTTCTCTATATAAGGAACTTGAAGGATGAATGGATTGATAGGATTATGACGCTAAGTGATACAATGTATTTACACACAAATGACAATCAAGTGATCCTGTGTTTAATTATTTACATCATTTACAATGAAATCTCAAGGGAGGAACACATATTATTCGACTTCATTCACCATAGAGATTTGATATGCACCTTTGCTGGAACACATGTAGTACACTTTCTTCTTGATTCAAAAGGTCATCATCAAATATTTCATCATTAATAATATTTATACTTTTATTCATTTGTAATATTTGTTCTATCTTTTCCATCTGGGTAGAGGTTTGCACTTAAATATTTTCTCACATAGGTTATAATACTTATAAATGTTATTCCTATAGTTATGCTTGTCTAACAAAAAAGTAGTACAATGAGGTTGGGGCTGTTTCTTATAGAAAAGACTGTGTTTCTATTTTCTCCCATGAAAGGCTATGTGGTTAGGTTTGGTGATGATTCTCATAAATTTCTAGTTTAGGATTCGTATCATTGTAAAAGTATAGGTTTATATTTCTACCGTTGTAAAAGCCTCTCTCTTCATATCTCTCTCTCCCCCTCTCTTTTTCGTAGTGGGTTCTATATTACATTGGCTGGGGGTGTAAAGAGTAGACTAGATCAATTAGACTAAACCAATAAAAAAATTCTCTTTATTCCATATCATTATATTTTCCATTACTTTATCACTTATTTTTAATAACATTAATGGTTTTAATAAAGGTCTATTCACCCCACCTATAGACCATCTTCAATTACCTTATCCAACTTAACACTTGGTATTAGAGGAGAAAACATCTTTAGAATAGTTTTGGTCTATCACTATTTTTCCTGAAACCAAACACCTGGTATCATAGGTGAACCTTATTAAGGATTTCTTAGCTAAGTTATTCTTTTTGTTTATATCAAAACTTTGTATAATATTGGGATACCCTTTATGGATTTATTAGTTAAGCACTGTTTTTTAATGATACCATAAATTAATATTAGGGGTTGTCCTTAAAAGAATAGTTTTAAATTTGTTTGTATTCCTATGATTATTTTGAGATAACTTATACCCTAGTCCTTAACAAGACCAAATATAGATCTGTTTCAGTAATCAAAAATCAAGATATTGAATTCTTGAATCTGACGAGACCACCACATTTAAATGAATGTGATTACAGATATTGGAAAGATCAAATGGATTTATTTTTGAAAAATATAAGTATTGAATATTGGACTATCATAGCTAGAACTTATAATATTCTCAAGGATTATCTTGAATATTTAACTGTAAATGATGGTATAAAATATGTCTTGAATTAATAATTCATGAATTATCTTAATTTCTCTCTTAGTAGAAGTGTGTATAATCATATATCTTCGTGTAATATTTGTTCTGAAATTTAGAGGACTTTAGAAGTCACTCATCAAGGAACCAAAAAATTATTGAGAACTAAGATTGGATTTCATAGGGTTGAATTTAAAGAATTTAGAATTTATGATGATGAAAGTGTAAATGAGATGTTAAATAGATTCTCAAAGACATTAAATTACATGAATAAACTTGATAAAACTATGAAGAGTGAATTACATATTGAAAATATACTTCAAACCTTATCAATTATGTGGCATTTAAAGAAATTAGTGATTGTAGAAAACAAAGATTTTTCAGAATACTCTTTAGATAAACTGATTGGATCACTATTACAATATAAACATGAATTAAATAAAAATGACCTTGATTTATCTAAAAAAATAAATGGAGTTACTTTTAAATCTAAATATGTTTATTTAAACTCTTATATAGATTCATAATATTCTTCTAGTATATAGAGGGATGATAATATAAAAAAAGCTACAAAAATATATTCAAGGAGTTATACAAACAAATCATACTACCAAAAATGGATTAAGGGAAAAGCATGAGACAAAATATGTATTTCAAAATAAAATAAAAAAGGTAAATCTAATATTATTTTTTATGAATGTAGGAAACCCTATAATACACAATATGAGTTTCTAATGATGAAACACTAAGGGATAGATATGAAATAAAAGAGGGAAATGAAATGTGCTAATCATGCTAGTTAGAATTGTACTAAAGAATCAGACTCTGGTGAAGAACTAGAAAGTTAAAAAGAGATTGTTAAGCTTGATCTAATGGGAAGATAACTTTAGATAATATATCCCTTTGATGAAATTTTAAAACCTACATGTTTTTATTTGATGTCCGCTTCATGCATGGTTTGTAATTATTTTTATTTTGATTCTGATTTTGAATCTTATTTTTGTTCTAATTGAGATAAATCTAAAATTAAAGAATCAAGTTAATTATGTTATAATTTCAATAAGAAATTTAAAGGATTTCTAAAAATTATGAAAATTTTAATAAGGATCATAAGAAGGTTTCTAATGTAAATAGAATATTATTTTAGAAAATGGAAAGTCCAAAAATTCTATTTTTGTGTTTGAAAAATAGAAAATGAAGATTATGGTGAATAATCTTTCTAAAATCAAAAAGGAAAATCATAATTTGAGAATTTATTCTTCATCTATAAAAGATAACATATTTGGTGATCTTGAGATCATTTAGAAGGAGAATATTAATCTGAGAAATGAAATTACCAATTTAAAAGAAATGTTATCTACCTTTGTTCATGAAAAAGATAAATATGATAATATGGTAGCTATGATGAAACCAATCATAGTTAAGATTGGTTTTGGTTACAATCATAACATTATTAAGATTTATACAGATTCTTTTATTAAAAGTTCTACTGGTAAGGTTTCAAAAGATACATGCTTCAAATTTTATTTGTAGGAAAATTATGCTAATGAATGTTCTCTTAGGTTCCCTTAATCTATCAATATCACTAGAGTTTTTATCTCTAAAAATTTATCTTCTTATGTTCCTTGCAATAACTCTTTCAAATTTTATTGGGCACTGAAAAATTATTTTACTAACTCAATCAAACTCAAAATAGAATGGGAATTGAAAGGTATTTGTTTTTGATTTTATAGGTCTCTGCCACATGTACGTCAATGTTTATTCAAGTAGCGACTGCTATACAATTAATGTTCCATTTCATAGAGTAATAACTATTCATCGTTGGAAGTATTTAATTTTTTGTTTTACACACTCTAACAGTTTTATACTAGTGGAATTTTTTTGAAGTAAATAATAAATTCAAGGGGATATCTTATTTTATGTATAACATTTTATTCTTTTCATGGGGTCTTTATTTAATTTTTAGCATACACTTAATAGTTCTATAATGGGGTTTTCTTAGGGGGATTATATACTTTGATCTTGATATCCATATGCTTAGAGTATTTTTTCATTAATGTTTTTACTAGATTATTGTGAAAAGGGGTATATTTAGTTAATCTATTAAAATAAATTCCTTTTATTATCGTTTTTGTTTACTTATAAAAGGGGGTGAAAATTTTATGTTTACATGTTCTATTTTGTAATCAAAAGAAAATGAGGAGAATGTTGTATTTGTGTTTTTTTATTAAATTTTCCTCACATATTGATCTTAACTATTAAACATGGTTTATTTATTTATAAAATATTGTTTATATACTTATGTTAATTTTTTTAACATGTCAATGTGTTATATCTCATATATTAATCAAGTGTGATTCATTTTTCGATTTAGTTTTTTACAGTGTTATTATTTTTAAATCACATGTGTGTGTGTTAATTATTTTTCATGTTTTTTAATGTTTTATATCATAGATACATATTCATATAATATTTATTTATTTTAAATATATTTTACATATATAGTACCATTAAAATATATTTTTTAAATGACTTCTTTGCATGATCTACTTGCTCGCTTCAACACCACAGTGGAAACAGTTTAGTTCTCCTACACTGTACAACAACACTTCAGTGGAAGTACACTCCTCCATCGACAATAAATTCTCAAGCTTAACTCATTTACATGAACTGAATCACCTCTTTCCTACTGTATAGGTTCTGGTCCAACCATCTTCCCATGACGATACTAGTCTTTAACAACACCACCATGCATGGTCCCCATGTAGTGAGAATCTATCTCTTCCTTGCATGTCATCTCATCTTCAATGGTAGAAAACCTTTTTTATATTGCTAGTACATCCATGATTTCATAAATTGGTAGCAGGTTCCCTCAACCATACCTATAAGTGGCTCACCTATTCCGACCAGTTTTATGGTAATGAAATCAAATCACGGTCAATGATAGTAGTTGTAGCGGGGCTCCTCTGCATTATTCTTATTTTTCATGGGTAAGTTAGAACTATTTTCTCCTTTTTTTACCTTCCATTTTATGGTATTAACTCTATGAAATGATATAAGTGGAATCTATAGGCATCATCTAATTCCATTAATGGTAGAATATACACAACCACCCTTTTTGAGCGGTAGCCAATCCTCTACCTTCGATCAATGGTAGCACATCCTAAAAATTCAATGGTATCACTTCTCTTCTCACATTATAGTGGTAGTGGATCCCCCATTTAGAGGTAGTATAAATCTATGACCATCAGTTCAATTTTTTTCTATAGTTAATTAAAAAATTGTGCAACCATTGGTTTTAAAAATCTTCTACCGTCAGCTGCGAAACTACTAGTTATAAAATTGTGAAACCATCAGTTTTAAAAATCCATGGCCACCAAGTTTTATCAATTTTTAATACCATTCATAAATCTAAATTTATTTTTCGAATTTATTTAATTTTTGTTTTTTTTTCAATATTTTATTCATTATATGCTTTCAAATATTATTTTATTCAATTATCTAGTTTATAATTATTTTTAAATAATGTTTAAACTTTATTTTTTTTTGAAATATTGTAAAAAAGTTTTAAATATTATTTTAGTCTTCATGTTTCATTGAAACAAACAACTTACGTTCTGCATATTTTTTGGAATTATTTATTATTTATTAAAATATCTATTTAAATTATTATTAAATTAATTTTTAATATTGTTAAATGTTTTCAATCTGCTTTTAATATTTTAAATTCATGATAAATATGTTTCTATATTATATAGATAAACAAAGAGGTTATTTTAATGTTTTTTATAGGTAATTTGGTTATGAATTTTGTGAAATTATTTGAACGATTATTTTTGAATTAGTTTGAAAAATTTATTTAATATGTTTGAATTGTTTGAATTTACTTAAATGATTTATTTTAATTAGTTTTTATTACCTTGGTATTTTTCGAAACTATTTTATCTTAGTGATATTTTTGGTTGAATCTATATTATTATTTTGAATTGTTCAAATAGTTTTTATGAGTGTGCACCCAAAATAGTTTTCTATATAAGAAAATATAAGGATGCATGGATTGATATGATTACAATGATGATTGATAGAAAGCGTGGACAGAAATACAATAATCAAGTGATACTGTGTTTAACTATTTACATCATTTGTGACCAGGGAAGAAAAAATATTCTTTGACTTCATTTAAATTAGAGAGATGATCTGTTTTTTTTATGAATGTATAGAGTACGAATCCTTGTTCATTTAAAAGGGACCGCAACAACTATTTCATCATAAACAATTTTCTACTTCTATCCAGTTGTAAAATTTGTTCTATTCTTTCCATCTAGGTATAGGTATAAACATAAATATTTTCTCACATAGGTTATACTACCTATAAAAGGTATTCATTTTTTTATTCTTATCTGACCAAAAACCAGAACACATATATTGGGGATTCTCCTTATAGAAAAGACTAGGTTTATGTCTGCTCCCATAAAAGGATGCATGGTTAGGTTTGGGAATCCTCCATACAAAGTCTTGTGTTGGGCTTCACCCCATTGTAAATTTCTGGGTTTATATTATTCCCGCTATAAAATTATATCTCTCTTTAATTGTGGGTTCCATACTCCATCAGTTGGGGTGTGAATAATGGATTAAGTCAATTAGACCAAACCGCTACAAAAATTATCTATCTTATCTATCATTTTTATTTTCTACTACTTCGTGACTTATTTTTAATAGCTTTGTTATCTTTAATAATGGTCTATTAAACACCCTCTAGACCATATTTCATTTCCTCACCTGACCAAACAATATAAAATTTCTAAAGGTCAAAAAAGTTAATTTTAAAATAAACAGAGGCAATTGTGTAAAAATAGTTTTTATAAAAAAAATGTTTTAAGAATAAAAATAATGTATAAAGTAGAATGAATGTGGTTTCTAATTTCTATGGAATAAATCAATTTTTTTTATAAAAAATGAATTTTATGAGGCTTTTAAAGAAATCCATATCCATATTTTACCTTAAAAACTCTAGATTCAAAGAAAAGACCAAACATATTTTTGATTATTAAAGTAACGTTTTATTTTAGTCCTAAAAATATAGGACATATGTTTTCAAATTTCTTAGAATATTTTAAAATGAATAATTTTATTACATAAATACATACTTTATTAATTGAAATGTTTTTTAGTATTCCAGGTCTTTCTTACATAATGATAAAATCACAAAAATCAAATTTTTTGTAAAAACCATATTTTTCGACGAAAAATAAATATTTTCAATAAAAATTAAAAAATTCATACTAACTAAATTTTGATGTGAGGAATTAAAGAATTAATTTTATTTTCTCAAAGTTAAATTATAAATTTTTTAAATTTAGTTTTTAAGATAAAATACATAATATAAAGAAAACGACTTTATTCAAAATGATCTATTTCAATATTAACTCATATTAATTATTTATCTTCCAAAGGTACTAAATTTTAACGAATTACCAAATTAGTGCTTGTTATAGATTTATTAATAATGTTTTCTTAACATATTTTTGTTTTTTACATCAGGTGCAGTGTATAACACACGTTATTGAACATAGTATTAATTTGGAGAAAAATATATTCCCAAATATCAAGGTGTTTCACTTCACATCAGAAATACTTTGTTGAGTGTAGTTAGATTATTTTACATATCATTAATTACTACCATAAGATATCCAGTTGTCTTTTTCTCCCAGATATTGAAAGAAACATTTCTTTTAAACGTCGTACAAATTAAACCAATAGTTTTTCTACAGAGTCACTCCTTCATCCTTTTCTATCCTCTTGGGTTATGTTCTATTCAACAAAAATTAAAGGTCTTTTTGGATCAGATAGTCCTCCATCCACATCCACTAAAAACTAAAGTCTATTCCATCGACCCTATCCACCCACACCTTTCTTTATTTTAATAACATGACCTTGACATATTATCTCCCATTGAGACCAAATCACCAAGGTATGTAAATGATGATACCTTATTATTCTATGTGATGTTCATTACCATGAACTAGGATTTGATCCCACTTATTGTAAATCCAACCCAAACTCCAAGAAATAAAATTTCATCCACTTGTAGATCATAAAAGAATAAATAGATCATAAGTATAGATTCTATGGAAGTTTAGTGAACCCAATCTTGGAAGAATTAGTACACCAAATATCACTACACTAAATCTGAAACTCAAACATAAGTATATAAGCATTGGGGAAAAATAAATAACAATGTATAATGGTTTTACATGTTCTAGAATTTCATACTATTCCCATGGGAGAAACAGAATGAGATTTTATTTCAAAGAAATTACAAAGTGAAAATTTAGTAAATTTACATCCATGTTCATGAAAGAGTTAAAAGGTTACTTGATTATTCAATACTTCTCAAAAAAGTGGTCCCAACCCCTTTATATAGAGGGTCCCACCCGATCATCTAATTTCACTGACTTCCAACATTTACTGGCATCCAACAATTATACTATGAAACAGTTGATTCCTTATAAAATTCCTTGACATGATCGTCTTTCTTAGAAAACCAAACAATGATTCTACATTTTACCTTTCTCGCTAACTCTAGTTGAAGGGACATTAAAATATAGGCATGTATCTATAACACGCGACTTCACTTTCTGTACATATGATAACTTGACTTCTTAAAATTATGGTAGCTCTACTCCCTATTGAGAAAACCTCTAACACTTTATTTAGGTTAAATGAGTCAAAAACTTTTGATAAATAGATTATAGATCCTTGAATATACTTCACAATACCAACACATGTTTACTAGATTATTTAACTATTTTATATTCTACATGTATAACATGGATAGTAATAAATCAACTAAATGTTCTTTATTTGAGAATGAAACATTGGATTTCGATCCAAGTGAACCGCACTCAATGAGTAAAAAAAAACATCCAAACTCCTGGTTCTTTTCCATAATTACTTTTAAACCCCTTCAACTACACTAAATACTTCACTCCTTGAATTAAAGTGATTTACTATATTTCTATTTTCAAAATTCTTCTTCCTATTTAACATTTAGATATCCAAATCACAAACATTACACCAAGAGTAAACACATATCCTAAAGTTCTCTTTCGTGAGTTTGGTTCTCTACCAAATTCAGAGTCTATAAAACCTTGTATAGGATCATATATTATAAAGAAAAGTTAAAAGTCTTAAGAACCCTTCAAGTACCATATAATCAACTTCACAACCGCCCAGTGATCCTATTTGGGGTTTCAAATAAACCTACTAACAACTTCCACTGCTCATGTAGTGTCCAGATAGTTATAATCCATGGTGTAAATCAAACTTCCAATAGCTAATGCATATGGAACCTTCACCATGTAATCAATATAAGCTTCCACTCAAGATTAATTATCTTTACATATATTTAAATAACCATCTTGAGGTGTAATAAAAATATTTTCTTCCAAAATACCGAAGTGTTTCACAAAATTTCAGATTTAGTTGGGTTGAGTTAGGTAAAGGGTACTGGAAAGTTGGCCTTAAATTATCCCCATCACCAAAGTTCTTATTTTAGGCCGAGATCATTTATCTCGAAGATTTTAAACAACTAAACCTTTATCTCATTGATCATTACTTTCACCATACCCATTATCAGTAAGTAATCGATGTAAAGTGGAAGGATGATGAAACTGCCATAATAAAAAACATTCATTAATAGTAATGGTCAGTTTTTCATTAGAAAAACTTATATTCAATCATGAAACTATTGGAATTATATTTCCTATTCATTGGAGACCCCTTCAAAATAAAAAGGATACATTTGAGTCGAAAAACAAGTTTCGAGGTTTGTTGACCCTTGAAAGTAGTCAACTCCCCCTATTGATCAATACATCTAAATCCTCATGAAGGAATTTTGTCTTTAAATCCACTTTCTCTAAATAAATATCTTTTAATGAAACTATACCCAACACTGTTTGAATAATTGTTCTCTTAAATACCAATGAAAATATTTTATATAAATACACTTCTTCCTTCACTTGAAATCCCTTCACAAATCAACCATACTTGTACCTATTGCCTCTTTCTAACTCTTCCATCAACCAATAAAACATTTTTTAAGTATCTTCTTCTTGGTTGGTCACTTCATCACCTCCCATGTTTTAGATACGTGGAGGGAATAAAGTTCATCCCTCTTGGATAACTCCCAATATTTAAAATCCTTTAAAATTGTAGCATCATTTGGGTATTTAGGATCTCTATAATCCATTATAATCATATAATGAAAAGTAATATCATACCAGTAATTGGTTCATTTCCTAGGTATATCTCTATAGATGTCCTTACAGTTGAGTTCCTTCTGATGATGAAACTTATGGGGTGTGAACTTATAATTCTTGAGCTTTCAAAACCCTTTAACTTTCCAGTACTTATGTTCAGCGAAACACCATTGGAGCTTAACCCCTTCTAGTAAACTCACCAGATGATTTGGTATTTCCTAAATTGTCATGCTTTCTAATTTTTTTCGGGCAATGTGTATCTTTTTTTGACTATCCAAGTGAACCTTAAATCTTAATGACACTTTTATTTATTCATAATTTTCTATCAGGTTCGGATCCTTCCACATAATCTCCTCACTAAATATCACACTTTGACTTGTGATGACTTTTTAAGAGTCATTATCCCAAAGTTAAAATATAAATTATTCATTATCATAGAAAATAAAGTAACACACGTGAGACTTGGATCTAGCTTGTCTTGTTCCTTAGCATCAATATGGGAATATGAGAGTGATATGAACATTGAGATAGTTTAAATCAATAGCTTTTCAGACTAATAGTTCTCTAAAATTTTCTGACCAATGTGTGATGATAATATCTAATTGAATAAGTAAACAACATAGTTCATATAAGCCACCCAAAAAACTTTATAGAACTCCATATGAATACTCATGCTCTTAGAATTCTCCACCAAAATACTATTCATTATCTCTATAATTCTATTATTACCTGAAGTCCTTGGCATGGCCTTCTCAAATAGAATACCCTTCCACCATTAGAACCTTTAGTACTCCCTTATTTCACACTCACCACCATTATATTTCTATAATCACTTTAACTTAATTATGACATCCTTCTCCATTGTGGAACTCTACTGTTTGAAGGTCTCTAACACCATAGACTTTTTCTGGATTAAGTACACCCAAAATTTGTTTTTGGTGTCATCAATGCAATTCACATAGTATATTAAACCACCATGAGAATGAACAAGAGTTATCGCTCAAATGTTTGTGTGAACTAACTATAACTTCCATTTCTTTGGCATTTTCCATTCTATTTGAAAATACACCTTCCTATAAATTCCAAAAAGAAATCCTAAATCACTCCATACCCAATGCTTTCGATCTTCAATAACCCCTTAGTACCTAGAATCTTCATTCCCTTCCCACCGGGGTGGCTTAGATGGAAATGTGAATGTTTATTGAAAGTAATTTATCTAGCATGAATCACTCATTATAATGAACCTGTAAGATATTGAGTCTTGTCCATCACTCCCTTTTCTATAACCATGGATCCATGTGAAATATTTCACATTTAATTAATGAACATTTTACAGAAACCTATTTAATCAATTTCTCCCATTAACATTAAGTTAATCCTTAATTCAGGGATGTGATGCACACCTTGCATCTTTAACTAGATTTCATTCCTCATCCAAACAGAGATGCATCTCATATCAATAATCTAATGAGTTTTCCCATACTCTAGATAAAATATTCCAATTTTTTCATAGATATAATTTTTTATACCCCCTCTCAGATATTAAATAAAATAAATCTCCAATGTTTATCACCCAAGACTCAAGAGATATTTTGGAAATTAGGGGAAAAATACTCATTTCCTTTCACACAAGTTTTGAAGACCCACTACTGGAAGTATATCTTTTGGAGTTCTTCCTATGATCACCACAATCCATTTTAAAGTGGTCTTTCCTCCAACAATGATAACACACAGGTGAACCATTTTCTGATATGGTTCTGATCTAGCTCATCCTACCATTTTCCTTCCAGCAACCTTTCATATCCAGTGATATTCCATACTCCCTCTACACTATAGTTGTTATAGGAAGATAAATGGATCTCCTTAAAATGAAATTATTCATTAAATATTAGTCCATGAACATCCTTGAACTTAAAATCTATATTTATGATAGAATTTATCACAACATCCAATATCGAATCCCTTGAATCAGGAAGAGAATAAATTAACAAAATCCCAAAAATCATGCCTATGAAGTCTAACTTTACGATTTTCATATGCAATTGAATTACATCAAAGTAATTTATATTATTAGTTACAAATCCTCCTTTTGGAATTATCATGTGAAATAGTATCCTTAAAAAGAACCCCTTGGTTATCATTGTGGGATCCTCATAAATGTCAACTATATTCTTCATGATTTTAGATATATTCTTAAAATCTTGGATATTGAATTCCATGCTCTAATAAAGTGACATTATCATCAACTTGAGTGCTTTCTTATACAGCCTCTCCTATTATCCCCTTTTCATCACATCTAGCTTGGTTCTGGTCAATGCAAGGTATATGTATTTATACAGAATAAAATCCTCTATTTTCATTTTCTAAAACACAAAATCCATTATGTTGATCTCCTGTAGTCCGACCTTGCTATCATTTGATACCATCCTATTAGAAATTGTGAACTCCCACTACTTTTGGTCAATGTACAACAAGATTTCAGTAACTGTTTACTGATATTATCCTATAAGAAAAGGGAAGAATATTTCTACTAGAGTGAGCTCTAAAACACCTCCACTAAGGATTAATCCTCTAGAGTAAGTCCATCCATGAGATTTGATACCAATTTTTGGGTCGACGACCACCTTTCAATCCAACCATCAGATGATACTTCATCAAAACTTGAAACGTGCTGAAACAAAGTTCCAGAATGAACCCCATGTACAATGCTCGAAATTTGGATGAAATTTGCACCCAATTCACTACACTGAAATGTAAAACAACTAGAAGAAGAAGATAAGAATATTAGAATTAATGATAAAAAGAAAACTTGGAAGGTAAATAAAAATAGAAAGGGATTATGTGGTTCATGATTACGCCCTAATCCATAGGGGAATGATAATTTAATTTATTCAAAGAATCAAGATAATTATTACCATAATAAAAAAATCACATAGCGTGAATCACAAGTGATCCAACCTACTTTTATTGTAGTGTCATTCTGGTTCTTCTAGTTCCCACCAATATCCCATATTTGCAGGATGATGTCCACCTCCTATGAGATGCATGGAGGAACACTTTTTCTAATCAAAGCATTCCACCGCCTCAATGTGCCTAGCTAGCTGAATGTTCAACCTCCTGATGAACTCATAAGATGTACCTCATACTCTATATTTTAGGGATTAATCTTTCTATGGAACGAATTTTTCAACACCATCCTACAAATTATAATGAACAAACTCTCAACCGCTGTCACCCCATCTCCATGAAGTTGTCAAAAATAAGTCCACCAATTTTTCTCCACCCAGTGGTATATCATTTCCTATTTCTAGTAAAATGAAGATTACACCTCAACATGAGCATGTGTATTGGTATCTCAACTTGAGATCATTATCAATGTGTATAATTCGATCACATAATTTAATGCACATTATAAGAAAAATGGGATTTTGAGTTTGTTTAAACTATCACTAAATTATTTACAGTAGTTTCTAAAAAAATGTCCTGGATTTATATTTCAAGAATTATTTCATTATGTTTTTAAAAACCATCATGAATCATTTAACCACAATTATTTATAAAAACAGATTTTAAATTATATATATATATATATATTTTAATCATTTAGAAAGAATTTTTTATTTTTTACCATTTTTCGTTAAGTTTCTTTTTGTTTTAACATTTTTTTTCACAAAGCATAGTAATTTCCTAGAAGTTCATTCATCTTTACACTACCCTCACTCATTCTCGCTTAACTCTTTAAGTACCAACCACTCCACCAAATGAATTTAAATGTATTAATAGGTTAATAAATTATATTTAACCTATTTGTTTCAGTATTATTTTTTACATTATGCAAAAAATTTCCCAGAGACCACTCTTCCATAAACCACTCATAGCTACTCTCGCATAACTCTCTAAATACTAGCAACTCTACTAAATGCATTTATATGTAATAATATATTAATAAATACAATTTAACTTATTTGAGAAATAAAATACATTATATAAATAACTAATGAATATAATTAAAAATTCTTAATTAAATAATAAATAATAATTAATGATATTTACTAATTTAAAAACAATTAATTATTTAATTAATAACAAATTCATTAATAAATATTAATTTTTAATTAAAAAATAATAAATTAATAAGTAATTAATAATTAAAATTTTAAATAGCATATACTTAATAGTTATAAAAAAATTTATAATTAATAGTAGATGATAGATAATTACAAATAGATAATTAATAATTAATAATTGGAAATTGATAATTACTATTTAATAATTTATAAGTAATAAATAATAAATAATAATTAACAATTTCCCACTAAAAACTAAAAATTAAAAATTACTAAGTATTAACTAAAAATTAATAATTAATAATTAATAATTAATAATTAATAAATAATAAATAATAAAAAATAAAAATAAAAAATCCTGCAAATATGGGGTCATTAGAGGTCGATCCTCTGACCTCAAGGATGCCAGAATAGGGGGTGGAACCACAAATACACTACCTCACTATAAAAAAAGATATTGGGTTACTCCCATGTTGGCCCACCTAGCCCAAAAGAGCGCCATCCTTCCCAGGGCAAATTTTGAGCTTGCGAGACTCTAACCTTAGCCAATCCCCCTAAGTTCAAAGTGACACACAAAGGGTGGAGCAACCACTTGACTTAATAATTAACAAGTAACTCAAATTTTAATAAATAAATAATAATAAATAATTATTTTCAAATAGTAATTGATTCATTATTAATAGAATAATAATTAAAAATTAATTACTAATTAACAATCCAAAAATAATTGAAAATTTAAATATCATATAATTAATAATTAAGAATGAATAATCGATAATCAAGAATTAATAATTAACTATTAAAAATTAAAAATTAAAAATTAAAAATTAAAAATTAAAAATTAACAAATAAAAATTAATATTTAATAATTAACTAATAATAATTAATAATTAAAAATTAAAAATTAAAAATTAAATATTAATAAATAAAAATTAGAAATTAGAAATTATAAATTAGTATATTTTTGAAATAATAAATAACTAATAATTATAAATAATTAATAATTGATAATTAAAAATTAATGATTAATTAAAATTTTAAATAATTATAAATAACGCATAAAAAATATTAAATAATTAATAATTAATAATTTAAATTCATTAAAATTTTAATTAATTATTAATATTAATTAATAATTATTATTAATTTTAGGGTAGTTTTTTAAAAAATTTTTGCAAAAAATAAATAAAAAAATGAAATTTGATATTTAGAAATAGTTTTAACCGCTGCTAAAAAACAATTCTAATTGGCGATGATTTAAAAAAACACCACTAATTGATGGGTTTCTTAAACTGCTACTGAAAAATAAAATGAAACATTTAGCGATCCTTTTCAAAAATGCCACTAAATGTTTTTTTTCTTATAGTGTCATGAAGAAAACAATGATAATTTATGTTTGTGGTGATGTTTTATGTATGGGGTGTATCATTGGTGGCATGCCATTGATATAATGATTAATATAATATTTTCTTATTCTAATTATTGGAAGAATATATCTTTAGCCTAAAGTTTGTGATGGTATTTCTTTGACTAAATCCATGGTCGTGGTTGGTGATGAAAAGTTTGTCCAATACAGTCCACAAACAACATATAAAGCATTAAAGGATTATAACAGAAAGTATGCATCTATATTTATAAGATATTATGAGAGAGAGAGATTATATTACACATTAAGTTTTTGTAGGAGGCTGTGTTAACTATGAAATACCCTTATATCTTTAGGGTCCACAAGGTTTTTCAAGATACTACTCTTTTATTGTGAGTATGATTTATTTCTATTGATATTAGGTCCTATATGGTTACACACAAAGTGTGTCCATAAGTTCTACCAGTTTGGATGAATTGTAGTTTAGGATGAAGTGGGCCCAATATACATGAGCTGACTAATGTATGAGTTTGAAAAATTACAAGTAAATGAAATAATAATTTCAATTATATATTATTCAAGTTTATTAAAATTAGGATTTAATTTATTTTTAAAGGCATTAATAAGTTATTTATGTTTAAATAAGTTAATAGAAGTATATTTTTTATGCCAATATTTAATATTCAAGTATATTAAATGTTTATAGGAGGAATGAGTTGAGTTAATGGTTTGTATTTCATTATGTGGAATTTAAGAGTGTCACACATAAGTGATAAAGTATTTTTAAAATTTATGAAAAATTAATATGGTCATATGTTTTTTTGGGGAAAAAATTAAGGTTAAATTTTCATAGGGACAAAAATAAAATTTATGGAAACTTGAGCCAAAATATAAAGTCTTATTTAAGCCCAAAATCAAAGGGTGAAACCTCTTGAATGATTTTTCATGATCACACTTCATATCCCATGATTTATTGGTAGAAATGAGAGAGAATAACTTGATATGATCATTTTTGACTTACGAATCGATCAAAAATTCTTCCAACAATCACATGTTCATCATAAGGAAATCGATCATTTCATGCTAGCATATGAATATCATAGAACAACGAACTAAGAGCTAGGATCCACATGTGATTGATCTATAGGGTTCATTTGTTATACCATTTGATATATGACTTTCTACATATGAATGGAGCATACTGAGATCACATTGTTTTTCTAAAGTACCATTTCAATTTTGTTTTCATACTTAATTTTTTTAAAAGAGATCCATGGATAAACCCAAAATCTGTTATTCAAGATTTGGTGTTATAGTTCCAATCCAGTTGATTTTTCTTCTTTTAAAAATATAGGGTATAAATGCTTCCATAGTGCTCAGGTTCCTTTAATTGGTATTAGAGTAGTTATGAAAATTTTAAATTAAATTTGGTAGAATTCAGAGAGAGGGATTCAATATAGACCCAAATACCATTGAAGTTTTATTTATTAGAGATCAGATGGCTGAGAAATGGTCATTTAAATTTAATTATGTATTTTTTTATTAGAAACAAAATAAAAAATAAAAAATAAAATAAAATGAGAAACCTTTGGGTATGGATTTCATGCATGTGGGGGTGGGGGGGGGGGGGGTTAAGCTATGTTAATGAGGTTATTTAAAAAAAATACAACCTCAGGGCATGAAACTGACCTTTTACACCCCAAATAACTTTTTGTTCTGACCACCTCATGTTAAATTGGAAATATCTACCCACATCACATGGGAGATGTTTTTTTAGATAAATGTTGTTTTAAAAACATGACACCCTATATGCCCCCCAGTCCACTCACATGAAATTTACAAGCATCCAACTTCAATCAACTTGATAGACCATCTAGGTTAACCTAACCTGATATGTTCTTAGTTAGGGAAAACTAACTTTATCGGTCTAACCTATCTTACTCAAGGATTTTAATTCCTTATAGGGCCCTTTTTTCTTTAAATGAGATTGAAAAATTATAATTTTTTTAAAAATGTTAGAAAAAATATACAGAGATTATAATTTTGTTTGAGATCCATGAGATATATTGATAATTAATTTAAATTATTTTATTTACACTATAAATAATTAAAAATACCATCAAGTAAAATCTTATCTTATTTAAATTTTATCATGAAATACTAATGTGTTTTGATTGATCATGATAGGAGACTAACCTATATATGTTTGAGAATCTATTTATTTAATTTATTAATTACATTAAAGTGATAAAATTTAATAATTAATTATTTAATATATTTTTAGATGTTATATTAATTATCTGTCCATCTTTAATATGTATAAGGGTATGTTTGTCCACATTAGAGTGATAACCCTTATTTTTTCACCTCAAATTCCCCTCACTTTCATGTGTGTATACATTGTAAAAATAAAGGTGTTCGCAATGGCACAATTCTAAAGAAGAATAAAACTAGACCCAAATGAAATAAAATTCATGGTAAATATATGATGTTATAACTCAGGTCGATTAATGGATCATGGAGTTCCCCCACGGTCTTGGTTGAACCATCATTCGCTTAATGGATCAACTAATTGTATAAATCTCATGATCATGTCATTTTAATTTTTTTTCCTGAATGGTTAAATATATTATTTTGTGAATGTGTAGATGGAGCACAATCACATAAGATAGTTCAAAATCATGAAAATATAGAAAAATAGAACATTTATCTATTTATGTGGTCCTATATTGATAAAAATAATTCTTGTGGCCATAAATTACCCTAAAACCAAGGGAAAATGACACTCATGGTGGTAGAGTAACTACAATCATAACCATGGGTTTGCTGGGAATGATGTGGTAAACACATGAACATGAGAGGAAGAACCAATTGGAATGGTCTATGTTACTCGTGGACACAGGTTTACATGGGAATAAAGTGGAAGGTGTGGGAAAATCTTGGGAAGGTGGCTGGAAAAACTTTTACCCACAAGCATTTTTACTATGGAAATAACCATATACCACCATGGGAATTTATCTGATGGTGATATGGAGATCCCATGTGGAAGTGACTATTAACTCAAGCATTTTTCCCATATAAATATCAAAGAATTTCCATTATAATCTTTCCCATGATGGTAGGAGGTCTTGCATGGATGTAGCTATTTCCACATTAAAAATTTCTATGGAAATTGCCATCCATTTCTATAGGAATTTGGCTTATAGCGGTAGGGAGATCCCATGTAAATTACTATTTACACATGAAAAAAAATTTCATGGAAAAAACAACCAACATACATAAGATTGTTTCATGTGGTGGAAGGGATATACCACATGAATGCAGCTATTTCCATGGGGAAAAATTCTTATGGAAATATCCAAGTATATCTATGGGAATTTGGACCGTGTGTTTGTACCAAGCACGTAACAAAATCATGGAAGTAGGTAATATTAAAAATTTTAAGCCGAATCGACATGGTAACATAATATATAGAATGTAAGAATCCAATTGTCAACCTGATGATATCATGTAACATAAATAAGTATGAAAAAAATAAAAATGAAACCACATTAGATTTTGAGATATAGGCGCATTCAACTCATCACTAGAGATCATTGTTTGAAGGAACCAAAGTTGAAACCCTCCAAATCATCCACATGAACTTCAAAATATTTCTGGTATGTTGATGTTCAGTCTTTTTTGATGGTGTAGAGAATCAAAGGCACTTTTAATGTACTCATGATCACTAAAGGACAGTTTCTTAGATCTAGGAAGGTGTTCTTAGATCAGGGTTCTCCAATCTCCACTTTCCCTATATATAACTTGGGAGAGAGGTGGGAGAAGATCTAAAATTCATGCGAGCAATAGTTTCCACAAATTTTGGAATATTTACGTTTATATTGGAAGGAAAAACTTATTAAAAAGTTCACTTTGGACCATTAATAAATGAAACCTTATAAATAATCTATATTCGACACTTATGACCTATAGAACATGTCCCAATTGTCATAAGTATTTGATCACTTACTTATATCATTAAAATTATGTTACAAGATAAAATACGAGTCATTAACTAGAATCATATTTCCCATAAATATTTAATAAACCTTGACTAATATATATTCTTTTGTAAACTATTTTCTTGTATTAACTTAATAAATTTTGAATACTTAGAGGTGATAAAGCTCTGAGGATCAATCTCAGTGGTAGCATTCATTTTGGGTCTTCGTGATGTCTCGAGTTTGAGTCTCACTGAGTACTTCCTATCGAATTAGTGTAAGATTTTTTTTGTATTCCTCCCCCTCCTCCGAACTATTTTACTTAGAGTTGATAAATTCAAAACCTATTATTATAAACTCAAATAATATTGAATTTAATTATTTTATTATGATCATTCAAACTCATACATTATGTGCCCTCTAACATGGCCCCCACCATGTTCTAAACTGTAATTGATTAGAATTGGGAAAGATTATGATTATGTTTTTTTGTGGCCCTTTAGGCCCTTATATTGATAGTAGTGAGTATTTTTCACATACCAAGAGTGGGGTCTAGTAACACATCAAGACCCCTAAAGAGATACAATTTAGTTATAGCGACAATAACCTCTTACAAACATACATTGTATAATATAATCTATTTGTCTCATGATATATCATAAATAAAGATGCATATATTGTTTCACCATAATTACAAACTTTATTTATTCTATTAATTACCATATTTGATGAACTTACATTCTTTTTCTATGGCTATGGATTTAATAAAGGTACTACCATCCTGGTCAACTAGGCCCAAGATATCTAATCCTATACTTGAAAGTGACAAATCCTATTTTTTCAATGTAATCAATGCTATAATACCAATGAGACACCTAGAGTAATCTACCTCAGCATAGATATAAATGTAACCATTGTAATCTTTAATCAAGGTAAATGATAAAATTTTAACACCCGGAGTTTTTATAAAATAATTTTTTCAAATAAATTAAATTTCATTGATGGTTTGCATTATATGCTACACCAAGATATGCTTGTTTTAGACACAATACCATGTAAATATTGTTATATATGAAACACATAGATTAGATTGTGTTACACACAACACTATGTTTTTCTTGTGTTACACACAACACTAAGTTCCTTCGATGACTTTCTTTACATGCAAGACTTAGTTTTAATGAAATATAATATATTATTAATAATATTATTAAAATATTATTATAGTTATCACCTAGCCATTAGATTGGAAGTTTTGAATAATATTTACTATATTATGAAACTATAGTTTAAAAATGTTAATAAAATTAATTATTTAGTTTTCAATTAATTATAAATGAAAATTAAAACCAATTGAACATAAAGGATGTGTTTTATGAAAGAACTATTTATTTTCCCACAAAGGTTTTTTTCTTAATAAATTAAATTAATCAATATAGGTAATATATATTAATGAAATTTATATATTATGAATTAAACCAAAAGGTTTTAAATTCATCCAATAAGTTTTATAGGCATAAGATAAGAATAAATCCAATTTTAGGCATAAAAATACATATTTTTCTAAAAGGAAGTTTTACCGCCTTTTAATTGATTAATTTTTTTAAAACTAATTTCTGAAACTTTAATAATTTTTATTTTAAAAAATTAACTTAATTTTTAAAACAATCATATCAAATTTTAATTTGGGTGTATTTTTGGTATTTTTCTGAGAATTTTAATTTTTTTGGGAAATAGTGAAAAACACTGGATTGTAATAGAAAATTGTGTTTTCGTCTAATTTATTTATATTGTTAAATTATATTTTAATTTGTTTTTATATTATATTTATATAAATTATAAATATATTAATAATTTTTTTATTGGAATCAATTTCACATTGAAATTAGATATAGAAACATTTCAATCTTTCAAACTTTTCACTTTAAAAACTTGTTGTCACGCCCCATCTATAAGATTAATTTTAAATTAATTTCTTCTAATTTTGTATTTTTAATTTTTAAAAATGGAATCTATATTTATAATAAGAATAATTTATAATGTCTAGTATGTTCAACTTATATTTTTTTAAAAAATATTAGTGAAATTAATTATAATTAATTATGGTGATTAAAGTAAACTGAGTTTACTTTGTGGTTAAAATTTAACTAAAGGGGTAAAATAAACTAGAAATAGATCCAACGGACATTTTATAGAAAAATTTAAACCATATACATCATTTTAATGAAAATGGAAGATTATTTTAGACACATGTTTTAAGGGAGACCTTACAATAGTGTTTTCCTTTTTGTATTTACAAGAACACCACTCCTCCTCCATTATAAAAGGGCACTCACCCCCTCACTTATTAAAAAATATTAAGCCCTTTTTATTTTAAAAAATATAAACAAATAAGATCCCAAAATACCATATCTAATCCTATAATCCTCACTTTAGGTAGAAAGAAAACCGAGTTAGTCCTTGGGTGTTAACTAAAAGGAATTACCCAAAGAAGAGGTAACATCCTTCAATAAGAATTTTTGTTTTATTTGTTTATCCACCCAAAAATAATTATTATTATATGATTATATAGAAACCTCAATATCCTAAATATATTGTGTAACACCCCACCCCTACCTCATTGTCTTGAGGAGGTGGTGAGGGCTACTTGGCCTTAAGCGACGTTCCCAAGGAGCCAAAGGTTGGCAATAAATGCCGAGGGCTTCAAGATAAAGTTGGGGAACAATTTTCCCTTAGGACAAAACCAACCAAACCATACAATAACAACCACTACATGATGAATATCAATTCCATTACCCAACCATGCATTCCCAAAAGACAACCAAGTTGTTCCACAACACAACTCAAAACCAATACAATGAGACATGTCCACACAACATCAGAGTACACTGCGGAAACTAAACAACTAAACACCACAAGCCATGACACCACCACAGCTCCATGCCAAGCTCCAAGATCCAAGTTTCACCAAGGGATCAAAATGCTCCACTAAAGGAGGGCGATGCATTAACTTTTCCCACGTCACGGTACATGACATCTGCAAAGACACCACAGTGCCAAAGAAGGGGGTGAGTACTAAAACTCAGTAGGATTTCACCAAATGACTTACCTACACATGAAACTAGGATAAAACCATTAGCACATTTATATAAAACAGTTTATATAAGATAATTACAAGTGCATCCATTACTATAATCCAACCATGCTCTTACCAAGACATCACACCCAAACCATGAAACCAAGGGAAAGCCAACCAAACAAGACACAATCATCCAAACATTTACACATTAGCATAACAATTCCATCTTCCAAAGCAATGCACAACAAGAAACCAAAACTGTGGGACTTATGCCCAACACGTTCACCCATTCACACCAAAACAATCAAAATGGTGGGACTTCTGCCCAACCCATTCACCCATTCACAACTAGCGGTACTTCCTGACCACTACTAATATGATAGTTCTTCCAAAAACTATCCATCCCCTTTTTATAGTGAGACTTTATGCCCACTTCCATACAACATTTCAATAATACCAAACCAAGCATAAACCCACCAAGGTCACAACAACATGCAATCAACCAATTCCATTGCATATCAATCCACTTCAATAAATCACCCATTTATTGAAAACCATTTTCCATGCCAAACAACATTTTAATAAAATAACCCTTTTATTGAAAACCCTTTCCATAAATAATTTTCACAAATAAACCATATCATCCCATTTTAAAATTCACAAGAATAACATTTCACCATAAAAAACCCTTTTCCCCAAAAATCCCCAAAACAACACCCAAGGGTTTTTTAATCAATTTCACACATCAAAAAACAATTAATTTCAAGAACAAAAAATTAATTGTAACAAGGAACAACCAGTTCTAACCAAGTGGAGTTGAGAGAGAAGCCACCTACTTTTGGGTTCTGAGAAATTGACCTACGAACAACCACACCTCCAATCTGGCGAATGCACCACCGAAACCTCTATAAATCACTTTCCCTAACCATCACAAGCCTTAAAATTAACTTCCAAGGCAACCAAAACCCTATATCTACACACAACAAGTGTAGATCTAGAAAACCAAGAAAAAGAGGGATGTAGATCTAGAGGAAAACACAAGGAGACCAAGAGGAGAGACTTACCTGGGAGAAACCACCTTGAAACCCCTTCGAATCGCTTCTAAAACGTGTGGGAGAGCCCCTCCAACCCTTGAGAACCGGAAATCCCGAGTGAGGATCAAGTGGGAGGAAGAGAGGAGTGAAATGAGGTAATCCCGAGTGAGCCCGAGACTTATAAACCTAACTTTAAGTGGCCGCATGGTTAGCCCACACGGTTTGGAAAACCGTGCGCTAACCGTGCGCCTGACACTGCCTCAAGAGCCAGAGTCCGCATGGTTTCATCGAACTGTTTGGAAAATCATGCACATGCCATGCGAAGTCTACTGTCTTTAGAACAAGGGTCAACACGGTTTCCTGGGGAACCCGCACGGTTTCCAATAACTGTGCTCAAACCATGCACCCCTTTAAAAGCCTACAAACACATCCAAAACCATTCCAAACTCTCCCAACCTCTTCCAAATGCACTTTAAACACATAAAAATGCATAAAAAAGTCCACATAACTCATACTAGGGGTGCTACATTCTCCCAACCATTGGACTTTCCATCCTTAGAAAGTAGTGAACCCACCCTTTGCCGAAAGAACTCAGGCCTCTGATCGATCATCTCTTTATCCCGCTACCAAGTCTCCTCTTGAATCTGACCATGTTGCCACAAAACACAAAATAAACTAATGCTTTTACCACGCAAGACTTTATATTTCCTATCCACAACCTGCACTGGCACGTGCACCAACGAAGCATTCTATTTTAGCTCAACATGATCCCATCAAATCACATGGTCATGATCCAGATCATACTTTTTCAGCTGCGACACATGAAACACATAGTTCACCACACTGAACATAGGTGGAAAAGCCAGATGATAATCCACCTCACCAACCCGCTCAAGAATCTCAAAAGGCCCAATATACCTGGGAGATAACTTTCCCTGCTTCCCAAATCGATGATGTCCTAACCTAGGAGAGATTCTCAAGAACACAAGATCACTCACCTGGAAAAATAATGGCCATAGACGATAATCCACATACAATTTCGGATGAATATGATCCATCTCCATTCTCTTCCTAATCAACTTGATCTTCTTCATAGTATCTTGGACAAGACTGGGTCCAACCATCGAAGACTCACCCGTTTCCACCCAACATAGTGGAGAACGACATGACCGCCCATACGATGCTTCAAATGGTGCCATCTGTATAGATGCCTGATAACTGTTATTGTACGATAACTCAACCAACGACAAGTGATCCTCCCATGAGCCACCAAAATTCATGACACAAGCCCGCAACATATCCTCCAGAGTTTGTATCGTCCTCTCGGATTGACCATCCATCTGATGGTGATTTTTCGTACTCATCGTCAACTGTGTTCCAAGGGATTGCTGTAAGGATTTCTAGAAATGATATTTAAACCTCAGATCACTATCTGATACAATCAAAATTGGAACACCATGCCTCTTTACCACCTCTTAGATATAAATTTTGGACAGATCCTCCACCGTATGAGATTTATGAATTGGGATGAAATGGACTGACTTCGTTAGCCGATACACTATCACCCAAATGGTATCGTGCTTATTGAACATTATTGGGAGACCTGTGACAAAATACATCACTATCTGCTCCCAATTCCAAAAAGGTACTTCTAAAGACTGGAACATTCCTACTAGCCTCTGATGATCTGCCTTGACCTACTGACAACTCAAGCATCTCGAAAAAAACTCAGCCATGCTTCTTTTTATACCAACCCACCAGAACTGCGCCTTCAACGCTTTATATATTTTCCAAATTCCAGGATGAACAACCCACCTAGAATGATGATACTACCTGAAAATATCCTCTTGAAAAGCAACTGGTACAACCATCCGATTTCGAAAACACAAAATTGAATCTCCATTCAGTTTCCAACCCTCAATGGTCTCCCCACCATTGAGTCTCGACCACACAGTCACACACTCAGAATCAGATATCTATGCCTCTCTATCTAGACCAACTAAGTTAGGAATCAACAAAACCGGAAAGAAGACCTCTCTATCACCCTGGTCCTCACATTCCAATCGCATATCAGCTATAACCGACATCAACTTCCATTGGTCTGATGCCTTTTTCACCACCCGAGCATATGATTTTCTACTTAATGCATCCACCACCAAATTTCCCTTACCCAGTGTGTACATAAAGTCAAAATAAAACATATATAGATATTCCATCCATCTCCTTTGCCTCAAGTTCAAATACCTTTGTGAGAAAATATGTTTCAATCTCTTATGATCTGTATATACCATGAATTTCTCACCGAAGAGATAATGACGCCACACTTTCAAATCATGGACCACTACTGCCAACTCCAAATCATGAGTTGGGTAGTTCTTCTCATGCACTATCAATTGTCATGAGCTATATGAAACCACATGATTCCCTTGCATGAGAAAGCACCTAAACCTGATCCCGATGCATCGCAATACACTACACACCCTTTTCAAGATTCTGGAAAAACCAAGATTGGTGCTGATGTAATATGACCCTTTAGCTCTTTGAAACACTGCTGACATTATTCATTCCACTGGAATGGAACATTCTTTCTTGTCAAACCTATAATTGGTGAAGCAAAACGTGAAAAATCACGAACAAAACGCTGATAATACCCTGCTAGACCAAGAAAAATCCGCATATCAAAAACTTTCTTTGGCGGTTGCCACAAGATAACAACCTCTATCTTTTCTGGATCCACTAAAACACCCCTTTCAGAAACCACATGGCCAAGAAAATGAACTTCCTGTATCCAAAAGTCACACTTTGACAATTTGGCATACAACCGATGATCCCTCAAGATCCCCAGCACTGTCGCCAAGTGCTACTCATGGTCCACCCTTGTCATTGAATACATCAGAATACCATTGACAACACCACCACAAATGAATCCAGATATCTCTGAAATATCTGATTCATCAATTCCATAAACACCGCTGGTGCATTCGTTAGACCAAAGGGCATAAACAAATATTCATAATGGTCATATCTACTTCTGAAAGCTGTTTTATAAATATCCTCCTTCCTCACCCACAATTGATGATATCCTGACCTCAGGTTGATCTTGGAGAACCATTGTGCTCCCCTCAACTGGTCGAACAAATCATCAATTCATGGAAGTGGATATCTATTCTTTATTGTAACATGGTTAAGTCTATGATAATCCACACATAGCCTCAAGGTTCCATTTTACTTTTTCACAAACAACACCGGCACTGCCCATGGAGATGTGATAGGATGGATAAAACCTTTGTTTTCTAACTCTTCCAACTGGATTTTCAATTCCCACAATTCAGCTGGTGCCATCCGGTAAGACGGAAGTGAGATAGGACTGGTCCCCGGAAGGAGATCAATCGTAAACTCCACTTCTCTTACGGGAGGTAACCCAGAGAATTATTCAAGGAAAAAAATCCATGAACTGATCCACCACTACCAGAAGAACACTCTGCTCAACACCATCCACCGATTCCAACGACAATGCCACCGACTGATATGATAACGTACCCACTGTTGGTGTGATCAAACCCGTTGCACCCTCACTTTCATGCTTCTCTCCTCTAAAGACATGTCTAACACCATCATGTTTCGTAAAAGCCACTGTTCGCACATCACAGTCAATGTGGGCCTTAAAAGCCACCATCCAATCCATTCCTAGGATTACATCATACCCATCCATCTCAAGCATTGAGAAGTTCCACACTATCTCAACCTCACCCACAATGATACAAAATTCTCTACACAAGAAGGCTCGAAACTCTCTTCAACCCAGAGGAATTTGATGTTTCAAAACCGAGGGCATCATTTCTACCCTTAAACCCAACAAATCAACCACACGTGCAACAATAAAAGAGTGTAAAGCACCCGTATCAAACAACACTTGCATCAAGGTAGAATTAAAAAGAATGATACCTAACACCATGGATGGTACCGATTGATCATCCACCATAACCTCTTCAGCACCAAACACATGTTTTCTTGCCACACTCTGCTCTTTATTGCTTTGCTATGGCATCGTGGTATTCCGAGAATCACCATGACCCACTTTACTCTGCGAACGAGGAGTATGCTGCTGACCCCATCTCGTCGAAGCATACGATGTCTGCAATCCCTGAGGAGTGTCACACGCACATGAACTTGGATAATTCCAACAATAATGCTACAAATTTCCCATCTGCTTACAATTATGACATGATCGAGGTTGTGCCGTACAATCCTGCTTGATGTGGCTCATCGAACTGCACTGAAAACATCCTGGATTGCTCTAGGGCTTTGGAGGAAGATTTAATAATCCTACTGTTAGATTATATGCCATATTCCCACCCTGGGAATAAGTGTCCCTCTTCTTCTTGAACCTAGCATTAGATTTCCCACTATTCCCCATGGGTACCACCATGCTTCCCTCGTACGGAGTGCCCAACAGATCCCGCTCAGCTACTGAGGCTCTATTCACCATCTCTGTGTAATTATCTATACACAACACTACTATCTTTGAATGGATTTCTTTCCTTAACCCCACTTCAAAGATCCTTGCCTTCAATGACATGCTACCTGCCACCTCAGGTGCAAACCACACTAAGTTCATAAACTTAGCTGCATACTCCGTCACAAACATATCCTCTTGTTTCAAACTGATGAAATCAGTCATACGCTGGATTCTAAAAGTATGTGGGTAGAATTGTTTGTTAAACAATTCATCAAAACCTTCCCACAACATACCCTGGTCCGTCCCCGCTTGGACTACCAACTACCACCACAGAAGGGAAAGATCTTCTAACATATACATGTCCAACTTCACTTTTATATCTACCGGCATTCCCAAGAACTCAAAGATCTTGTTCATTCTATTCAACCATCTTTATTCCCTATCTGGATCTAAATCACCCCTAAATATGGGTGGATTCTACTTTTGAAACCGAACCGCATGATCCACATTCCTTGGTTTATCCACTTTTTTCCCACTTTCCATAGCTTGGAATGATTGCACTATACTTTGCACCAGCTGCTGGTTCACCTGAGGCTAAGGTGCTACCAAATTCTCGGCAGCCTCCTCCGATTGGTCTCTACGACGCCTACCCGGTTCCATTTCTATAAACAGGAAACAAACAAACATGAGTCTCACTTCCGTAGACATCACGAAATCCCATTTCAAATCACATTACATAACATTATCACAACAAGGCTTTCCACCAGTTCACATTTTACACATTTTCCATGTTTCTCCATTTTGAAAACCAAACCATTTCCAAAATACCAATTTATTCACAATGCAATTTAACACATTCATATCACATCATAAATCATTATACCCCAATGAAATATGCATCCTAGTGGGAAGTAATTTCTACCATTCATGCCATTCTCATCTCATTGGCTACACCCACGACATTGAGATATCCAATGCCTATAAGTGTCTCCAAATAATTTATGTACTCAACTCCCTGGTAACTTTAATTTCATTATAAAAGGGTTAGCTATATCCTTTTATGCTATACATTCCATGTTCTGACATTCCTACTCATTTCTACCATCGCGACTCAAGGAATGTAACCCAACGAATGTCAAAACCGAATCCGAGAATCAACTCCAAAGGACTGAACAAACTGATACCACTTGTAACACCCCGCCCCTACCTCATTGGCTTGAGGAGGTGGTGAGGGCTACTTGGCCTTAAGCGAAATTCCCAAGGCGCCAAAGGCTGGTAATAAATGTCGAGGGCTTCAAGATAAAGTTGGGTAACAATTTTTCCTTAAGAGAAAACCAACCAAACCATCCACTAACAACAACTATATGATGCATATCAATTCCATTACCCAACCATGCATTCCCAAAATACAACCAAGTTGTTCCACAACACAACTCAAAACCAATAAAACGAGACATGTCCACACAACATCAGAGTACACTGCGGAAACTAAACAACCAAACACCACAAGACATGAAACCACCAAAGCTCTATGTTAAGATCCAAGCTCCAAGCTCCACCAAGGGATCACAATGCTCCACTAAAGGATGGTGATGCCTTACCTTTTCCCATGTCATAGTACACGACATCTGCAGAGACACCATAGTTCCAAAGTAGGGGGTGAGTACTAAAACTCATCAGGATTTATCCAAATGACTTCCCTACACATGACACTAGGATAAAAACGTTATCACATTTATATAAAATAGTTTATGTAAGATAATCACAAGTGCAACCATTACCATAATCCAACCATTCTCTTACCAATCCATCACACCCAAACCAAGCAACCAAGGGAAATCCAACCAAACAAGCCACAATCATCCCAACATTTACACATTAGCACAACAATTACATCTTGCAAAGAAATACACAACAAGAAACCAAAACAATGGGACTTTCTCCCAACCCGTTCACCCATTCACACCAAAACAATTAAAACGGTGGGACTTCCGCCCAACCCATTCACCCATTCACAGCTAGCGGTACTTTTCGACCACTACTCATATGGTAGTTCTTCTGACCACTATCCATCCCCGTTTTATAGTGAGACTTCCCACACACTTCCATACAACATTTCAATCGAATTAAACCAAGCATAAACCCACCATGGTCACAACAACATGCAATCAACCAATTCCATTGCATATCAATCCACTTTAATAAATCACCCATTTATTGAAAACCATTTTCCATGCCAAATAACATTTCAATAAAACAACCCTTTTATTGAAAACCCTTTCCATCAATCATTTTCACAAATCAACCATATCATCCCATTTTAAAATCTTCATTTTAAAATCCATAAGAATAATATTTCACTATAAAACACCCTTTTCCCCAAAAATCCCCAAAACATCACCCAAGGGATTTCTAATCAATTTCGCACATCAAAACACAATTAATTTCAAGCACAAAAAATTAATTGTAACAAGGAACCACTAGTTCTAACCAAGTGGAGTTGAGAGAGAATCCACCTACCTTTAGGGTTCCTGAGAAATCGAACCACGAATAACCGCACCTCCAATCTGGCGAACGCACCACCAAAACATCTCTAAATCACCTTCCGTAACCATCAAAAGCCTTAAAATTAACATCCAAGGCAACCGCAACCCTATATCCACAAGAAAAAGTGTAGATCTAGAAAACCAAGAAAGAGATGGATGTAGATCTAGAGGAAAACACAAGGAGACCAATAGGAGAGACTTACTCGGGAGAAACCACCTTGAAACCCCTTTGAATCGCTTCCAAAACGTGTGGGAGAGCCCCTCCAACCTTTGAGAACCGAAAATACCGAGTGAGGCTCAAGTGGGAGGAAGAGAGGAGTGAAATGAGGCAATATCGAGTGAGCCTGGGACTTATAACCCTAACTTTAAGTGTCCGCATGGTTAGCCCGCACGGTTTGGAAAACTATGCGCTAACCATGCGCATGCCACTACCTCGAGAGCCAGAGTCCGCATGGCTTCCTTGCACGGTTTGGAAAACCGTACATAGGCTGTGCGAAGCCTACTGTCTCGAGAACAATGGTCCGCACGGTTTCCTGGGGAACCCTCACGGTTTCCACTAACCATTCTCAGACCGTGCACCCCTTTAAAAGCCTCCAAGCACACCCAAAACCATTCAAAACTCTCCCAACCTCTTCCCAACTCATTCCATGCACTTTAAACACATAAAAATGCATAAAAAAAGGACATATACCTCAAAATAGGGGTGATACATGTTTGGATTTTTTATTTTAAGGTTTGGACCTATACATACCCACACTTCCATCAAATGGGATATGCATTCATTGTTCATGTGTATGGAGAGCTACTGCTTTGTTAACCAATGTTATTAATTCCTCCATTACCAGATTTAAAGGTTGGGAATAATGATTCAATTAAAGTTTTTATATTATATATATGAAATTTATGATGTATTTATGCTTCTTGAATTATTGTATAACACATACCTTCATGGTTTCTATTTTTTGGGAATACGATAACTTCATTTGGTGACTTGTGGACTACCGCCTCCTCAAAGTGATGTGATTTGTTCACACTTTATCCAAAATATATTAAGGATAGATTTAATAAAAACATATGATATATATTAAATAATAATTATTATATATTTATATTATATATATATATATATGTAATTTAATTTATTTCTTTCAATGTGATAAGAAAACAGAAACAACGTTCATGCATACGTACGACCTACTGTCTCCATGAACGATGTATTGAATTTAATATTTATATCTTTTATAGGGTATTATAAATACTTATATAATTAATATATATTATATTTTAATAATGTTTTGTATTTTTTAAATAATATTACCATGATCTAAGTAACAGGATCAAAATTAACAAGTCAAAACATATACAAAAAATAAAATAGTTTTTTCTCGAAACGTAACTTTATCTTGACATTTTTAATAAATGGGTTATATAAAGTCACAATAAAAATATATATGGTATAACATATAGAAATATGGTTCTATTGTATATATATAATAAAATTATATTTGTTATACATTATGTTTGAATGTGTACGAAGAAAATCAATACTTAAGGTAAGGGTTTTCTCGTCTCATTTTTATTTCTATGAGATATATGCTATATTCACAACTTATTCTTATTGTGTGGAGTGTATAGTGATATATGAATTATATCATGAATTTTATTTAATTGATGATATTAAAAGTCTAAATTTATGTTATTCTTTCAAGGGTTTCATGATTCAAATGTTACTCATGTAGTAAGGGGATTTCTAGTCTCACTTTCATTTCTGCGAGACTTATGCCATATTAACCTCTAATTTATTTTTTACAATGTATATATAATTAACATGAATGTATTATATGTTTAATATCCTTAAATTAATGGTTATATACATTTCCATTTTATGATCTATCTTTCTTGTGGTTTATGGTTCAAAAGTTACCAAATCAATAAAGTAATTTTGTCTCAATTTTCCTTCTTTGAGACACATGCCATGTTATGAACCTATATTATTCTATGAGGTGTATATAATGTCCTTTGATATGTTATATAATGAACCTACTTATTTTCATGATATTTTGATATTAATTCAATGATATTCTCTCATGGGTATTATGATATAAAGTTACTAAAGTAGTAAGAGTCTATTTCTACAATCTCATCGTTTATCAAGATTTTTTATGAATATACCTCCATTGATAAAATATTATGATACGTATCTCAATAAATCTCATGAAGCTTATTCTCCTATAATTATTCATGGTATCTTCATGAAATAGTACCATTTTCCCACTCTTTGGTAATTAAGATAATTAAGAAAATGTTTTTATGAAAATCCAACTTTATCTCTCACTTAGGTTGGGAATATGTTTTATTTAAAAACCATATATTCTAAAAATCTATTAAAAAATGGTTTACTATGATTTTAAAATATTTTTTCCCTTGTTTTAAAATTTTAATAAAAAATGGTTTTAAATGGAATGCTCTTTCCATTTTTCAATCAAGGCACTTTTCTAAAATTTTTATTAATAAAAAGGAATGTTTGGAAATTATAGATTTACCTACCCTCATAAACATCATTTCCTTGAATATTACTTTGAAAGTTTTCAAGGTTATTTTTTTAAATAAATTCATTCCATAATATTCTAGAAATTCAGTTTTAAATTTTTTTCAATGATTTTTTTTCCAAAAAATGTTTTATATAATAAAAATTGTTTTAAATGAATTTCAAAACTCGCTTTATAAATTTTCCAGACTATTTTTAAAGAAAATGGTTTTCCAAAGGTTTTACATTTTATCAAGTGTTTTTAAAATAAGAAAGGATATTTTATTTAATAAATGTTTTAAATGGTATTTCAAAATTATTTTCCATCTAAGATAACATCCATTGATATTACCTATACCTAAATGAGGTTATGATACATGGATAAAATTATTATTATTTATCTTATGGTTTATTATTTTTATTAAATGTTGTTTATGAAACCCATTTATCATCCATGGGTTATACCATGATATATTCTTATGAAACCCGTTTCATTTCATGGGTTATTCTATGCTAAAATGATCATCAAAACCTACCACTTTTGCATAGGTTATGATATGATGAAAGTTTTATAATACCCATTTTCATTTTATTGGTTTTGATATGTTGAATGTTTTATGATCTTGTGGCACACATATTTATGATTTTTATTATTTGATGGGTGAGACCTATATCTCCCTCCAATTCATTGGGTAACGATGGATGAATCATGAGTATATATACTATGTGTGAATATGATTACATGTTCAAAATGTTATGAGTGAACCTTATTAAGTGTTCAAAATGTTATGTGTGAACCTAGTTACATGTACAAAATGTTATTCATAGACTTAGTTGCATGTATATAAGTTTATGCATGGACCTGATTACATGTTCACAATATTATGAATTAACCTGATTACACATTCACAATGTTATGCATGGACCTGGTTAAATGTCAATAAATTTAAGCATGAACTTGATTACATGTTCACAATGTTATGTGTCAACCTGATTACATGTTCATAATGTTATCTATGTACATGGTTTCATGTAAATAAGCTTATGTGTATGACTGATTACATGTTAACAATGTTATATGTTACCCTGATTACATGTTAAAAATGTTATGCATGGACTGGGTTGCATGTTTACAAGTTTATGCGAAGGAATGATTTAATGTCCTTAAATTAATGTGTGAACCTGTTTCTGTTTACATAAGTTGACAATGTTACAGGTTGATGTGTATGTGATAAATCTATATCCTATTCCAATGTTATGATTTATTAACTCATGTTATTTTATTTTCTTATGATTTATGTCTTATTAGCTGCCAATAGTTATTCAATGATTCATGTTTATTATATTTGATATGAAGGGTATGATCTTCTAATTATGCTATCATGTTTTCATACCCTTATGCTCATGCTATTATTACATATATCCATTTTTTACCCTTACTGAGAATCTAATCTCAACTCTTTATAATGTTTCCTTTCCCTAGGTTATGAAGAATGGTTTTAAATAGGATTACTAAAGCAGAAGATCTTTAAGGGAGACGTTGGAGATCTTTCACCAAGATAGAATATTATGTTTCTTTATTTTCAAATAAAATAAACCATTATGGTCCATAGGCATGCATTTCTATAATGTTCTGAATATTCATCTAAAATGATTTAATATCCATGTATGTTAAGTTTGGATCACTATAAAAATGGTACACATTGATAATTATCTCAACATGAGAGTGTATAATTCTTGCTTGTTTTGATGTATGAGTTGTTTTAAAGTTTATAAAACTCCCTAGTTATTTGTTGGTTTATCAAAATTATGGGTGTTTAAAGGTTTATTTTTATGTGAAAGGGATCTATAAATCATTTTTTGGGAAGTTGGTTTTATGATAGATTTTGTAGTGGATGGAAAGATGACTCCAGATGGAAAGTAGAACACACCATCCAACCAATGATGCTATAATTGGTCTGTAGTTTTATTCAAATCCCACTAGTAGGACAGTAGTTCTAAAATAACTATGGTGGTTCTTTCTAGAACACTAGATGGTTGGGGTCTAGACATCATAAAGTCAGTGGTGCCATCAGCCAGTTGGTGAGGCCCATCAACTTTTCAATACATCCTGGTTGGGAGAGAATTAAATGAACCCCATGTATTTTTAATTCTACTCAGACTTGACCTTATTTAATACCTTTTTCACAACCCGTCCTCGGGGCCCGTGCCGTGACTACCTCAAGCCCACCTTCCATAGGCCAGGGGCTGGCGACTAGCACCAAAGGCGTAAATCCCGATAACTGGGAAGGCATTGCCTTTATAAAAGTAAACAAAACACCACAGAGTACAAGCGGAAGTAAAACACTAAGTACAAAAGAAAGTGCTGAAAAGTAAAAAGGGCCAGAATACAAACCCAACTGTAAAGTACAACAGGAATGGGAAAAAAGCAACTGGAAAGTAAAACTGCAGCCTCGAGCCATCCACTGGAAGTCCCTCCTGAAGGGTGAGTACAGATGGCTCAGCTCCTGGATCGTCCACCATGGATCCTACCTGAAGGGTAGGTACAGATAGCCTCGACAGTGCTCTCGCCCGTCAACCTCCTCCGAGTGTCGTCTCGCCGTGAAGTCCACCTCCAGATACTAACTCGTCGTGTAGTCCACCTCCGGGTACTGACTCGTCGTGTAGTCCACCTTTGGGTACCGTCCAGTCCTTGAACACTCGGCCTCCGTCAGCACTTCCCGTCGTCTGCAAACAACACAACGAGGTGCGGGCAAAGCTCGTGAAGGGGTGAGTATAACAATACTCAGTAGGGACCCCGAGACCCTCAAGGTCTCACTAAATCCAATAAGGATAACCACAATGAAAATCTCAACAGATAACCTCCACATAGGTATATGCCCATACATATACCTAAGTTATTAAGTAACCCATCTCAATCGTGAGGAAACACAAGGATTATGAAATCAACGGATAACCACTACCTAGGTATATGCCCATACATATACCTAAGTTATCAAGTAACCCATCTCAATCCTGAGGAAACACAAAGGTCATTGACTCTGCTCAAACCAGGATTTTCATTATAGAAACCGTAACTGCTGAAGAGCTCCGTCTCTGGAGTGTACAGTGGTCCTGTCACGACTCCGAGGTACTGCTCACTAACCTAAGACTGCTGAGGTACTCCTCCTGTTGAGTACCGCGGGCCAGCCACCCAAACACAGTAGTGATTCCCGCCGGGGTATGCCACCCAAACACAGTAGTGCACACCCCCTAGTAGCCTGCTGAGGTACTCTCCGGACCAGTACCACAGGTCTGCACTATCACACAGTTAGTGCTCCATCCGCCATGGGTCTGCACCTCACACAGTAGTGCTCCGTCCACTGGGCTAGTCGACTCACTCCAAGTCGAGTCGGTCAAGCAGTCATCAGGTCTCAGTCGGCTACACGGTCTCCGTACTCCACACGCTCGTCTCTGGGAGGGTCCGCTCCACGAGCTACAAGTCGATACTCCAAGTATCTCAAAGTCCCACGAAGAAGTATCTCAAAGGACCGCCTCGTCATAGGGGTCTCAGCACAACAGACGGCGTGTCAATCGGACACCCGGTCTGTGAGTTACTAGCCTTTTCGTCCTAGGGGCCCGATTGGTTTCGTGAGCGAACCATTCCCGGCCGTATCTCAACTATACCCCGAACTCTCATAGGGTATACTCATAGGGACCATTTCTCAACGTGATCATCAATACCACTGACGGTTCGTCAAACAGACGTCCTGTCTGTAAGATATCAGCTTTTCCATTCCAGGGGCCCGGTTGGATTCCGGGTACAATTCAACCCGACCATATTCCAACTGCATCCAAAACTCGGGCGAAGTATACCAAAAGTTCCATCTCATCAAGAGGAATTCAACGAAATAGACGACACGTCAATCAGACGCCCGGTCTGTGAATTATTGGCTTTTTCGTTCCAGGGGCCCGGTTGGTTTCGTGAGCGAACCAACCCGACCGTACTCCGATGGCATCCAAACCTCGAGCGGAGTAATCCAAAATATCCATCTCACTTAGAGGAATTCAACAAAGTCGACGACACATCATTCAGACGTCCGGAACTCAAGTTACGAGCGTTTCCGCTCTGAGGGCCCGGTTGGTTTCGTGTACAAACCAACCCGGCTGAACCCAAAGTTCTCCGAAACCTTGAGTGTAATATATCGAAACGACCGTATCGATCCAAGGATCGCATTTCCGCTGACGTCACGTCAATCGGAAGTCTACAGCTCAAGATATGGGCATTTGACCTAAAGTGGTCCGAAAATGGGGGGTCTGGGCCCAGACTGACCCGGCCCGACCCCCCCTGGGCCGGCCCGAACTGGGTCAACCCGACCCGGGTCCGAACCGGCTGGGCCCAGCCCGGCCCGGCCCGGTCCGGCTCGGTTCGGTCCGGCCCGACCGACCGGCCGCGGCCGAGCGGTCGCCGGGGAGCGGCGGGGGTGCGCGCGGCCGCCCCCCCCCCCCCCCCCCCCCTTTGCCGCTGATTGACACCGGCGGCACCCGCCGCCGCCTTCAGCGGACCACCAGACATGCTCCGGTGGTCCGTTTCTCCTGCCGTCTTCGGCTATGGTCCTCCCGAGACACGACCTTCACTGTGGAGGCCTCAAAATTACCTTGTGGCCTTGTTTGTCATCGCCCATCAATCCGCACGTCAAAAACGAAACGCGCTGTCTTCGTGGTTCTCCGGCGCGGCGTGCTGGCGCCGCGCCCCTTCGCCGTGGCCCGACTCCATCCGTGGACATCTTCGGGTTTCTCCGACGCGGCGCGACGGCGCCACGCATTCCTTGTCGCATGTTTCCGGACAGTGCGACGACACGCGACATTCCCGTCTCAATCCACAAAGAACCAACATGAAAAATAAGGAGGAAGGTCGGCCGTGTTTGTACGGTCCGACCCCCTCGCGTTATTCGATAGCAATTGGTTTTAAAAACCACGAAGATCGTCAAGTTTGTATTCACGAACAAAATAAATAAAATTAAACCCCTACATCAATCCACATGTACGAACGATCCGCAGATCAACCCGGAATTGATTGGTCCGCGCTCGTCGTTCTTTTCTCAAAAGATAAGAGAATACCAAAATAAAATCCCAACCCGCAACATAATCTTTGCGAATCAAATTAATATTTATTTGATCCGCGTTATTTAATTTAGAAGGAAGTAGCATGGGGTTCATTAATATTTCATAAACAATTCCCTACCTTTGATTTGTTGATCAACGACAGTGTTGTGGAAAGAAGATGATGAAGTTCGTCTTTCGCCGCGTTCGTTATACACTCCCAATTCTCATGCTCATGCGTTGGAAAGGATGAAGGGTACTCATCATTGCAGATGTCATGGGCGTCGCTTCCCTTTCCTTGCCTCGGTTAAAGAACGATGAAGAGGATGGTGTCGTCCTGCTTCAATGTCGGAAGAGACATTCTTCGTGTTCTTCATCAAAGAGGCGTCGTTCTTTGTTGAAGAATGAAGTTCTTCCAAAGCTAGAGCTCTATCCACCCTTTTTACAACACAACCAAACTAACCCCCAAAAAATAAAATAAGCTCCTCTTATTTTATTATAACATGCCATGGGTTCAAAATACAAAATTCAATTACTTAATTCAATTAATTGAATAAGTGTTGGCATGATTTAATGAGGGGAAGTGGGGAGAGGATAAGTCACTCACTTAATTACAAGGGAGGTTTAATAGGGATTTTAAGGGGTTAGGGAGTTATGGGGAATTTGAAAAGGTGGGGGCTCATGTGGGCCCCACCACACATATCCTCTCATTTATCCTCACATGGGTAGTTAGCTGCCACCCCAACTTCCCCATGTAGGATAAAACTACCTTAGACTTAAGAAATTAAATTGTCTCACAATTTTATTCATTCCTCAATTAAGCCACATTTTTTTAACAACTCCTCCCGTGAAAACGAAACTCCGGAATAGGAGTTCCTAAGCAATTACCGGCGCTGCGGTTCCATCGGTGCCCTCAGAATTCGATTCCGGGCACCGGTTCAAAAGTTAGAAATTCCTGCTTGTTCGTTCACTGAACGTACCCGAGCTAAACTTCGGAAATTAATTCCGGGCACACCGGGCCTCGGAATCAGGCGCCGTCAGAAACCGCGTTCTTGTAAAATTCCAAAGAAAATTAAGAAAAAATTTTCCTTGAAATTTCCGGGACTTTAAATTACTCCCACCTCAGGGCTTTACGTCCCCGTAAAGCTTCAACACAAACTTGGGTCACAAAAGCGGTATAGAGCACGCATCTGAGCCTTCTGCTCCCGTGTTCTCACCTAGAGGTTCCCGTACTGCTAAAGAAAGTGCACCCGAGGAATCGATCGTCCTCGTAGGATCTGCTCCTGTCGATTCTCGATCCCCACTGAAACCTCCGTGCATGTCTCCCTATCATCGACGTCCAACTCCCTGAGGTCGATAATTCAAGAAGGATCAAGAACGTATCTCCTCAGTTGAGATACTTGGAAAACGTCGTACACCTGGTGCAACTGAGGTGGATGGGTCAAGCGGTAAACCATCTCGCCTACCCAGCTGAGGACCTAGAAAGGTCCATTGAACCTTGGAGGTAACTTTCCGCCTTGGCCACATCTCCGTAAACCTCGTTGAGGTGAGACCCGTATAAGAACGTGGTCGCCATCCTCAAAATCTAGAGGTCTCCCTTTTCAGATTAGAACTGAAACTAAAAACAACTGCTGCCACGAGGGTAAGGTTGTCCGACTCAAGAGTGATCGGTAGCACCCTCCCATGCATGATTTTAAGTTGTACTGCCCAGGGTTTCTTTTTCGCCGACCAAGGAAAACCCATCCTGGCGTTTTCCTAATACCGTCAATTTGTGTATGAATAGTGATTGCCAAATTCATACTCAAACTAACGTCGTAAGGCCTCGACGCTACCACCAAGAGTTCCCAACCGAGACTCTCGCCTCAAGGGTCAGATCACACCATCGGCGTAAGTGTGACTATCGAGTCTCCTCCCAAAGGTATCTCCAGACGTGAGGGTCAAGTCAACGGCTTAACCGGAAACTCTAAGTCTGGGACTAGATTCATGGAAGGAAGGGATGATTAGTATCGATGTCTGTGGCTACGGAAGCTAGTAGAAGACAAAGTCCTCACTTCGAATCATTCTTAGAGCCCTTTTTGGTCGCACTCCATGACCGCAAGCAGCTACTCTCTTTCCCTGCTCTCCAACTCCCTGAGTCTAGCGGGGACTACAAAGGTGGGTGATGGTAAAATGTTGAAATGTACACCACCACAAGCTGCTCTCCTAGTTCTACCTCCATGTCTGCTGCTCTGCAGATTCATCTATCCTTAACATTTACTCTTCTTGAAACATTTTACACGCCCAAGTCTCCGAGATTGGCATCAGTTTCCTACTTTCCAAACTTTTAACATTCTCTGGCTGTATTCGATCAGCAAATAATTCTCAATCATAAAGGTTCCTTCTATCACCCTAGCCTAAGTAGAAATGCATAAAGAAAAGGTGTTGGATCAGAAGTCCTTAAACAAACCATGCTCAGAGGTCCGAGCTCTATTGCACTGATCGAAACGCATTCATCGAGTACCCGGTATGTTCGGTACGCCTCGATGAATTCTCAGCTATAAACACGTCGTCCCACCGAAACTGTATAAGCTCTAGAAAACTCTCGGCCACCTCCTCAAGCCAGTCCTCAGCCGCCTATGAGTCAGGTTCACCTCGGAACTTGAGGGTATCTGAAGTTAGATCACATGTAAGGCAGTAAGCTTACACGTGTCACCTACCGGTACCACCGTTTGTAACTGCTGACCAACAGGTAGTGATGTATAGCTGACACACTACCCAAAGGAACTATCTCAGGCATCGGTCCACGTACCGAAGCCTCATCACTATACGGACCATCCTCATGGTTATTCACTGGAAAAAACTAGTGGCCAAGTCCACCACCCACTCTACTAATGTCTCAGCTAGGCGGAAAACTCTAGCAATCGCCTCCAGCCACTGCTCTGCTATCTGGGAAACTGTCTCGCCTCGTAACCTCGGAGGCCTCTACTGCTGGAACTCGTGCTACGCGCTCTTCCAGCATGCACAGTTTGCTAGTATAGCTGTTGGAATCTGCTACCCAACAGGTGGTGGTGCTGCTGGTACACCACCCAAGGGTGCCAACATAGTAAAAAGGGCCCTGCACCAGAGCCTCGTCGCTCGGTGAGCCATCATCGAGTACTCTCTCAGAACTCCAACTGACTGTCAGCGTGGAGACATCCTAAACAGATGCGACACGGTCAATGTTTATACCTGGTGAGCTGACCTGGTTTGAGCTGACTTTAAAACTTTCTGGAAACACACACGCAATCAGTATTTTTGTGCACAAAGGCGGAAATCAGTTATCAGGGTCCTGGTGTATGGATACGTCAGCCGGCCACACCAACACTAGACTCCCGGAACTGAAAACCACACTTGGTACTCTTAACACTATTGCTTCACAGAAAAGAAAATGTCAGAGTCATAAGTTCTGCGGTAGAACCGAACTCCTTTGATACCAATTTGTCACGACCCGTCCTCGGGGCCCGTGCCGTGACTACCCCAAGACCGCCTTCCATAGGCCAGGGGCTGATGACTAGCACCAAAGGCGTAAATCCTGATAAATGGGAAGGAATTTACTTTATAAAAGTAAACAAAACACCACAGAGTACAAGCGGAAGTAAAACACTAATTACAAAAGTGCTGAAAAGTAAAAAGGGCCAGAATACAAACCCAACTGTAAAGTACAACTGGAAAGGGAAAACAACAACTGGAAAGTAAAACTGCAGCCTCGAGCCGTCCACTGGAAGTCCCTCCTGAAGGGTGAGTATAGATGGCTCAGCTCCTGGATCGTCCACCACGGATCCTACCTGAAGGGTAGGTACAGATAGCCTCCACAATGCTCTCGCCCGTCAACCTCCTCCGAGTGTCGTCTCGCCGTGAAGTCCACCTCCAGATACTGACTCGTCGTGTAGTCCACCTCCGGGTACTAACTCGTCGTGTAGTCCACCTCCGGGTACCGTCCAGTCCTTGAACACTCGGCCTCCGCCAGCACTGCCTGTTATCTGCAACCAACACAACGAGGTGCGGGCGAAGCCCGTGCAGGGGTGAGTATAATAATACTCAGTAGGTACCCCGAGACCCTCATGGTCTCACTAAATCCAATAAGGATAACCACAAAGAAAATCTCAACAGAAAACCTCTACTTAGGTATATGACCATACATATACCTAAGTTATCAAGTAACCCATCTCAATCGTGAGGAAACACAAGGATTATGAAATCAACGGATAACCACTACCCAGGTATATGCCCATACATATACCTAAGTTATCAAGTAACCCATCTCAATCATGAGGAAACACAAAGGTCATTGACTCAGATCAAACCAGGATTTTCATTATCGAAACCATAACTGCTAAAGAGCTCCGTCTCTGGAGTGTACAGTGGTCCTGTCACGAATCCGAGGTACTGCTCACTAACCTAAGACTGCTGAGGTACTCCTCCTGTCGAGTACCGCGGGCCAGCCACTCAAACACAGTAGTGATTCCCGCCGGGGTATGCCACCCAAACACAGTAGTGCACACCCCCTAGTAGCCTGCTGAGGTACTCTCCGGATGAGTACCGCAGGTCTGAACTGTCACACAGGTAGTGCTCCGTCTGCCATGGGTCTACACCTCACACAGTAGTGCTCCGTCCACTGGGCTAGTCGACTCACTCCAAGTCGAGTCTGTCAAGAAGTCGTCAGGTCTCAGTCGGCTACACGGTCTCCGTACTCTGCACGCTTGTCTCTGGGAGGGTCCGCTCCACGAGCTACAAGTTGATACTCCAAGTATCTCAAAGTCCCATGAAGAAGTATCTCAAAGGACCGCCTCATCATAGGGGTCTCAACGCAACAGACGGCGTGTCAATGGGACGCCCGGTCTGTGAGTTACTAGCCTTTTCGTCTCAGGGGCCCGGTTAGTTTCGTGAGAAAACCATTCCCAGTCGTATCTCAACTGTACCCTGAACTCTCATAGGGTATACTCATAGGGACTGTTTTCTCAACGTGATCATCAATGCCGCTGACAGTTCGTCAAACAGACGTCCTGTCTGTAAGATATCAGCTTTTCCGTTCCAGGGGCCCGGTTGGATTCCGGGTACAATCCAACCTGGCCATATTCCAACTGCGTCCAAAACTCGGGCAAAGTATACCAAAAGTTCCATCTCATCAAGAGGAATTCAACGAAATAGATGACACATCAATCGGACGCCAGGTCTGTGAATTATTGGCTTTTTTGTTCCAGGGGCATAGTTGGTTTCGTGAGCGAACCAACCCAACCGTACTCCGATGGAATCCAAACCTCGAGCGGAGTAATCCAAAAGATCCGTCTCACTTAGAGGAATTCAACAAAGTCGACGACACGTCATTCGGACGTCCGGAACTCAAGTTACGAGCGTTTCCGCTCCGAGGGCCCGATTGGTTTCGTGTACGAACCAACCCGGCTGAACTCAAAATTCTCCGAAACCTTAAGTGTAATATACCGAAACGACCGTCTCGATACAAGGATCGTGTTTCCACTGACAGCACATCAATCGGAGGTCTATAGCTCATGATATGGGCATTTGACCGAAAGTGGTCCGAAAACGGGGGGGTCTGGGCCCAGACCGACCCGGCCCGACCCCCCCGGGTCGACCCGACCCGGGTCCGACCCGGACGGCCCGGCCCGGCCCCGGACTGGACCGAGCCGGGCCGGCCCGGCCCGACCCCGGACCGGACCCGGTCCGGCGCGGTCCGGTCCGGCCCGACCGGCCGGCCGCGACTGCGCGGTCGCCGCGGAGCGGCGGGGGTGCGCGCCCCCCCCCCTTCGCCGCTGATTGACGCCGGCGGCAACCGCCGCCAGCAACTTCCGGCGGCGCGCCGCCGCCGCCTTCCGCGGACCACCAGAAGCGCTCCTGTGGTCCGTTTCTCCTGCCGTCTTCGCCTATGGTCCTCCCGGGAGCCGACCTTCACTACGGAGGCCTAAAAATTACCTTGCGGCCTCGTTTGTCATTGCCAGTCAATCCGCACGTCAAAAACGAAACGCGCCGTCTTCGTGGTTCTCTGGCGCGGCGTGCTGGCGCCACGACCCTTTGCCGTGGCCCGACTCCATCCGAGAACGTCTTTGGGTTTCTCCGACGCGGCGCGCCAGCGTCGCGCCCTTGTTTGTTTTTAACGATGCGGCGCGACGGCGCCGCACATTCCTTGTCGCAAGTTTCTGCACGGTGCGACGACACGCACCATTCCCGTCTCAATCCACAAAGAACCAACATGAAAAATATGGAGGAAGGTCGGCCGTGTTTGTGCGGTCCGGCCCCCCCGCGTTATTCGATAACAATTGGTTTTAAAAACCACGAAGGTCATCAAGTTGGTATTCATGAACAAAATAAATAAAATTAAACCCCTACATCGATCCACATGTACGAACGATCCGCGGATCAACCCGGAATTGATTGGTCTGCGCTCGTCGTTCTTTTCTCAAAAGATAAGAGAATACCAAAATAAAATCCCAACCCGCAACATAATCTTTTCGGATCAAATTAATGTTTATGTGATCTGCGTTCTTTGATTTAGAAGGAAGTAGCATGGGGTTCATTAATATTTTATAAACAATTCCCTACCTTTGATTCGTCGATCGACGACAGTGTTGCGGAAAGAAGACGATGAAGTTCATCTTTCGCCGCGTTCGTTATACACTCCCAATTCTCATGCTCATGCGTCGGAAAGGATGAAGGGTACTCGTCGTTGGAGATGTCGTGGGCGTCGCTTCCCTTTCCTTGCCTCGGTTAAAGAATGATGAAGAGGATGGCGTCGTCCTGCTTCAATGGAAGAAGAGACATTCTTCGTGTTCTTCGTCGAAGAGGCGTCGTTCTTCGTTGAAGAATGAAGTTATTCCAAAGCTAGAGGTCTCTCCACCCTTTTCACAACACAACCAAACTAACCCACCAAAAAATAAAATAAGCTCCTCTTATTTTATTATAACATGACATGGGTTCAAAATACAAAATTCAAATACTTAATTCAATTAATTGAATAAGTGTTGGCATGATTTAATGAGGGGAAGAGGGGAGAGGATAAGTCACTCACTTAATTACAAGGGAGGTTTAATGGGGAGTTTAAGGGGTTAGGGAGTTATGGGGAATTTGAAAAGGTGGGGGCTCATGTGGGCCACACCACACATATCCTCTCATTTATCCTCACATGGGTAGTTAGGTGACACCCCAACTTCCCCATGTAGGATAAAACTACCTTAGACTTAGGAAATAAAATTTTCTCACAATTTTATTCATTCCTCAATTAAGCCACAATTGTTTAACAACTCCTCCCCTGAAAACGCAACTCCGGAATAGGAGTTTCTAAGCAATTATCGGCGCTGCGGTTCCATCGGTGCCCTCAGAATTCGATTCCGGGCACCGGTTCAAAAGTTATAAATTCCCGCTTTTTCGTTCACTGAACGTACCCGAGCTAAACTTCGGAAATTAATTCCGGGCACACCGGGCCTCGGAATCAGGCGCCGTCAGAAACTGCATTCTTGTAAAATTCTAAAGAAAATTAAGAAAAAAATTTCCTTGAAATTTTTGGGTCTTTACAACCTTATCCTGACCTAACCCCTTATTTTTATTTTGAGACCTCCCCTCTTGACTATAGATATATCCAATTTAGATCCCCTTGGTTATTCAATGTTGGATTGATTTGGTGATGCTATAATAGTAAGTTTTCTCTATATCTATACCTTTCCCCCTTCCTTATTAAGAGATATGCATTGATATATGATGGATCTATGGATTCCATAAAGATATAATGAAAAATTATTCTATTCCTCCTAGATTAGTGATAGATATAGTGAATTAATTACATCTCTTGACTGAATCATCATCTTCCATTGAATACATACATCTTATAGGTAAGTGTTTTTAGATCATCTTACTAGACCTATTATGTATGGAATATTGATGATATAACTATGATTCATTGATGATTACTTCATAGTTTGGTGGTGGATTCAACATGTAAATGAAATCCCCTTAACTAGAGTTATAACTCTCATGAATGGTGAACATTTATGAGTAAGTTTTTATGTATCGATCACCTTGAGACTCTCTTGTCCTTGAATTTCATCTTGAATAAATTTTACAATGATGGTTTGATGATGTATCAATATTTTTTGGATATACCTATGGTTCTCTTCTAGAATTATAGTGGAATTCATGATATTTTATTAAATCAAAAATGGATCTAGTGAATTAAAATCCTCTTATTCGATATATCTTGGAATTGGTTTTGTTGATGGATACCATGAGGTTTGAAATTATAAAACCACCCCTCTTAACAGGGAATCTCCTCAAGTATCTTTTATAAACCTCTTATTAGATGAACCAAAACTCAAGATAACAATCCTTGATGTGTGATATAGTTCTCCGTGGGTGTGTGATGTGGTTCGACTTCAAACCCTTAATGAACTTTGGAGTAATAGATCAATCATCTTGAGATAGGAAGTTACTTACCATTTGGGAATCTTGTATACAATTTTTTACTTTGTATAAATTTTATGTTTTCTTTCTTGTTTACCATTCTTTATAGTGATAAAATATGGGTGTGTGTATAGACTATGAGACCTATCTATGATACATTATTCCATGAGTATGATTATGTATCTTGTTTCCATGTTTGATGTTGATAACATGTACTTGTATATTTTTACTAATTCTGATTATTCCATTCTATGATATACAATTTTATGCTCTCCTCTATTATATGTATTTAACATTCCTTTAGAGGTATTTATTTAGTATTTAAATAGTTGGAGCATCTTGATATGATTACCCCTTAGAGGGGGAGTGTTCAAGACATACTACGATGCTGTCGTTGGACTTGAACATAGGGTAGAGGTATGGAGATAGCTAATGAGAGTCACATAACATGTTCAATTGATTACTAGTGGATGTTGTATAACATGTTCAATTTATTCCTAATGGATTATGAGAAAAAATTTCACTTTATACCTAGTGGATACCTAGTATCATGTTTACATGATGCCTATTTGATGTTGAGGGGAATGTTTACATGATGTCTTACGGATGTCGACTATCTTGTCCAGTTGGTGCCATGGAGATTCTAAGTAATATATTCACTAAACTTATGGATAGTTCTTGATCACTTCCAATGTATTTGGTAATGATATGGAGTTAACTAGTTATAGGTTTCTCCTAAGAGATTATTGAAATTTACCAATTAGGTTATTCTATTTGTAAGAGTTATTGTAATAGTGATGTGAAAATTATGTCCCAAGTAACATATATGATTTATCTATATTTGATATGGGTTTTTATAAAAATATTATGATTTCACAAGGTAGGCTAATTTTATTAATTTTAAATTAATGTTTATACTAATTCTTAAGGATGAAATGTATAACATTGTGATTTTTTTCATGATTATAAAGTAAAATTTATGGGATTTATTTTTCTTTTAAAATTTATTATAAAATGTTTTATGAAAATATTTGGGCACTAAATTTTATTTATTGGGTAATAAAATGTTTATTTTGAGCTCAATGTTTATTTTGAAAAAGGCAAATCTTTATAATGAGTATTCATGGACTAACATGTTTTATTCCTTCTTTTTATATTCCTCTTATCGAGTTTATTTTTCCCATCCCATGTTTTAAAATGTTTTTCAAAGGGTTTTAAGTATGAGTAAGGAAAATGATGGGGCCTTGATAAAAATTGTGAATATATTTAATGAAAATAATAATTTTATATCTTAAATATTTTATATTATGGAAAAAATAGATACTGAGTGTAAGTTTCCACTTTGTGATGTAATATTTTATTTATTTAAGGGTGACGATCTAATAATCTAAAACCCTAAATTTAAATTATATCTAGGAATGAAAAAAATTAAGTCTTTCCTAACGATACACTTTACGATTTTCTTAAGGATGAGTCCTTATATGAAGAGACATATATGATCTGTAGCTTCTCTTATGTAGTTACCAATAAAAACAATGATCAGGAAAGTTATTCTCATGAATAAGTACCATAGTAACCATTTCTAGGAACCTTTTTCCTTATTCAAAATTGGATAAATTTAAATTTCATGGAAATGGTCATGACTATATGACGATAAAAGGCTCCACATTGGTCCCTATCACACGACATTAAAATTTATTAACTATCCAAATAAGTGGCATTAAACTATGAGGGTTTTGATTCCCTTTAAAGGGATATGTAGGGATCTTTCTCATGGGACCAATACTAACATCATAACACAAAAAACCAGAGATGGTGATAAAATATAGAGAACCCAACTATTCAGAATTAGACCGAAGAATCAAAAACTAATAAGAGAAAAATAAAGAACATATTCCACACAATGATGATCACATCTCCACATGGATTCAATTAGATCATTGGCACAAGGGTATCTAGTCCCACACTAATATTTGATAAGGATTCAAAAAAACATCATAAATATATAAGAGATCGAAAAATTGAGAAAAAATACCCTAAAAAGGTGAGAGGATCTTAAAATCCCACCGTCTCGAACAACATGCATTCTAAAGCACCACTGGAATACAAAACAGTGACTTCAAAACTTTATAAAGATGGTTTGAAATGAAAATACAAGTCAAATGATTACATATAAAGTATCACATTAGGATTTTCTATCAGAAACACATATATAGTGTCTAATAACCAAGAATTATAACAATAAAAATTACATTCAATGATGAATTTTCCTGAAGTATAAGATTTCACAATATTCTTCTTCAATTCATTGAAATTTTATTTCCAAGGACCTTTAATTCCACATTATAATAAAATAACCCCATGTTTTATGATCCCCATATTTATCTTTGTTTTATTATAAGGAATATGATAAGGTGACTTTGGAATCACACTTTCCATTGAAATTTTCATCTTTTAACTCTTGTTTCTCACATTAAGAACTAACAATTTATCTTTCTTTATGTTCTTGTCATATCAGTTAACCTTACCCAAAATATATTGAAGTAGTTTATCTCATCCGTTTCACTTTATAGTTATCAACACAGATAGAGTAATTAGAGTATGAGAGAATAAGGTATATTGAAATATCATGATTTAACTTGAATCCTAATTTTTTTAATCTACCAATGTATTTTATCATTTTGAATACATGAGATATAACATGAATTATATATTTAAATTTACATGAATTCAATTTAAAAATAATCTCATTAATTTCTTACTTCACTTTATTCTCCAAAACATATTAGAGATGAGACAATATGGTTTAAATATTCATGTCTTCATATTGATTTCTCAACTTAGCAGACATCGATGATAACATTATTATATAAATATAAAATGCATCATCCATGAGCCTCAAGTATAATTAATTTTCACACTCAATTTCCTCTTAATATGGCTTATCAGGTATTGGGGACTCCAGAACATACAATTTTCTTTCATATAGTAGTACTATGTACAAGTTCCCACACTACTCTCAGAAATTAATGTCGGTAAGGATATTTTCATTTTCCAATTTTAGTCAAAATATTTATATGTTATTAGTTTAAATTTTCTATTAAATGAAATTTTATAATATTAGTACTTTTATCTTGATTTAAAATTCTTAGACATTATAGATTTACCAATATTAAATGTTTCCTATTATTTTATCAAATCATAGAATCCCTAAACTTCTAGATTAATAATAATATATCTCATGAGTATTCTAGTGGAAATTATCATTAAAAATATGTTCATATCACAAGATATTAAGGTTACGAAAACCCAAACTCCTAGGTCTGGTTAAAAAAACACATAATTTTATAAATTAATATTGATACCAAGTGATATTATACAAGCCATAAGTGTGGGTTTTATGCCTCAATTTTCATTCTTTGGGACTCATGTTATAATAACCGCCTATTTTCGTTTTTTTATATTTCTTACATTGCGGTTGAATAATTTTTACATGATACTCATGGAATTAAAGGGATTTACATGTCCTTATTATAATCATGCTCTCATATTATTTTGATTCATGAGTTACCTTCTCTATAGTGGAAAAGTAAAAGTGCATGTAATTTCCCAAAAAATCCATCCCTATTTGGATACTGGAAAGTGGATGCGACTGTGAAAAATATGAACCAAGGTGTAATCACCCTTAAAAGGGTTGGTTGGGAATTGACTCATTAATGATCTTGATGTATGATGATTGGGACTAATAATGCACACTAGGAGAGACACTCCCAATGCACATGATTTAGAATATTCACAAACTCTTAATGAACCATGATGAAGGAATTTTTCATACCATTTCCTTAGTATCCCACTAATGAAAAATATTGAACCCAATTATTTTATTCCATGGATAACACACCAAATTTAAGGTACCCCCTGCACTATATTTCTTTGATAAGGGTACTAACTGTTACTTTGATGATACCCCACAAAATCTAAGTTGAATATGGCATATTATCTGAGACACCCACATTATTCTATTGAACGAGGAAATATTTTTTATATGTGTTTCACAATATATAGATAGCCCTATTTTATTTAGTAATAGGTTCCTTAGGGAATGATATGAAATGTATTTATAACTTTTATAATTATTGAATTTGACCTAACCAGGTGATGGAGCCAAAATTATATAGTTCCTCAAGGAAATTATAGGTATCATGATAAACAATATGTTGGGTTTTTGTGTATGGATCTTCCCATTATAGGAAATTTAATTTTAATAAGTCCTTGGTAGAATTGTTTTGATGTCTTAAATTATGTATTCCATTAGTATGAGATAAATGGTTATTGTTATCCATGTTTTCATTTATTGCATGGATATAACATGCACTCAATTTTTGTTGAATATAGATTTATGTTGTTCATTGATTCTTTTCATATCACTTATTCCATGTTTATGTTATGTAAGATTACACTATATGATACTCTTTACTGAAAATCTAAGATCAATATTATCTATTTTACTTTCATCCAGAAACCTAGAAGAGGACTATATTTAAATTTCATGGATATAATGGAAGGGATAATGTAGATCCCCAAACCCACGCTTCCAGATCTGATACATAAAAATGCTGCAAATTCTGTTTTTAAAAAGTAACTGAAAAATATATAGAAATTTACAAGTGTGGTTTAGTATTTAGAGGAAAAGGATCATTATTACATATTATCAAAGTTAAAACAATAAATAAAAGGAATAAATGAAATATTACTCACACCATCTCCTTATCGAGCTAAACTCCATGAAATATCTATATAATCCTGAAAACATTTTATAAAAACATAGGGTGAGAAAAATTTCACAATAATGGGTTTTTGAAAATAAAGTGAAAAAAGTTTTTTGAAAATATTTATACCTTTTGAAAAAATAATTTTGAAAATAACTTTGATAAATACTATTAAAAATAGATAGTTTTGGAAAACTCTAATAAATCTATTGAAAATACTAATAATTTTAAAAACATAATCTTGAAAACAATTTTTAATATATAATAGCTTTTAGAAAACTATTTTGAAAATCCTTTGATAACAATATTTTGAAAATTAATTTGAATATACTTACAACTTTGAAAATAATAATATAATACTTTGGAAAATATTTATGCTTTTAAAAATTATATAAATCATATAAAAGTACTTATTCTTTAGAAAACATTATAATACATTTTTAAAATACTTATGCTTGAAAAGTATTTAAATTAAATCAATGGTTTTAAGAAAATACTAAGAAATATCTTGAAAAAAAAAACAATGGGGACACTTAATCATCGAAGGATGTACAGGCCTACCCACTTTCCTTAGGAATGAGTTTAGTTCTTATCCCCTTCTTGTTTACAATGATAAAAGTGCCAATTTTTTTTATTTTTTTTTCTTTCCACACATATATACATTTCCACTAGGGTTTTTTATTTGAAAATATAATTCATGCATTAAATACAAACTTGAATTTATATATGATTACATAAACAATAACTTAAGATAATCACTTAAGATATTTGGCACAACCAAATCTCATGTCATTTATCATTTTCATGTGTTAATAATAATAATAAACATCCATGTACTCAAACCATCATTCATCAATTAATGAAATAAATTTTATATAAAGTTATAAATTTTATCATTTAAAACTCATCCATGAATAAAAATATTAAATTCCCATTTTCTTAATTTATTTTATGCATAAAATAATGATATGCATGAATAAACCCTTTACATGAAATATTATCCAAGTGAATTGTTATTCACATAAAATAATATATATATATCAATAATCATAAACAATAAACAATTATATATCACATATAAAATTATAAGAACATAAGATAATGGTGTATATAATAGTAACTATAAAATTCCTAATCTAACTAAATAATTCCCCAAATAATATACACAGATTTATATATTTACTTTTATGAATAATTATAAGTAAAAGTAAATATAACCTAAACTTATAACTTTTAAAGAAAAACTATATAACACATATAAGAATTATAAAGGTAATATTTTTAAAATAAAAAATTCTTCATTTCTAAATTTAAAAATATTAAGTTGGATGATATCATGTTTTGAAATGAATTAACTATTCATTTCAAACCATACAATGATGGCCACACACACATAGACAATTATATATATAAACCTTCAATTATAAGTTTTAGAATTCAACAATGTTTATCATTGAAATGATAATTTATATACATGGTTTATAAAATTGTAATGACATGAATATATATATAAATCATAAATTAAATCATAAAACTCATCCTTGGAGTTCTGCAAACACTACAAAACTTGGAATTATAAATAGGTGTGGTATCTTTTAAAAAGAAATTTTTTCCTTACATAGATATAAATCGGAAGGAAAATATTAACTTGATGAAATTGATGACAATATATGAATATATATATATATATATGTTTGGAAGCTTGAAATTAGAAATAATATATTGATGTATATAGATATATATACATGTACTTATATAATTTAAAAAAAATTAAAAAATGAAATGAAAATATAATACACCCTTACACAATATTAAATTTTAAACTAGAACTATTGAATAAGAGTGATTGTGGAATTGATAATGATATATGAATATAAATAAAACTTCAAATCTTAATATAATATAAGAATATATATATATATAACTAAAAATTTGTAAATAAAAGTTTTAAAATAAAAATTTCCCCTTACATACATTTAAACACTTTCATTTTCAATTAGAATATATAAAAAATTATTGCAGTACATAATCTTGAATATATAAACACATAAATAAATACTAGGAACTTATATTCTAAAAATTAATCATGCATAATGTTTTTAGAAATAAAATACCCTTACATAAATGAAGAACCAAATGCAGAACCTTGGGCTGCTCAGATCGGGTGAAGGCAGTGGCCTTCTACCTTGATTGAGAGGAAATTTGAACCATAAACAAGGAAAGAATGGATTCCGTTTCTTTAATTGTGTGATAGGTGTGTTTCCTTGGTGTACATAAGATCATATATATTAGAGTTTGAGATTCCATGATAAGATTTAATTATGAGGGGAAAATTCAAAAATGACATTGTAGTGGTCCTATAACCCAAGGAGACTTAAATCAATTTTAAATCTATAGTTTAATTTACTAGTAAATAGATGAATCAAGGGTTTTTCTAATTTTTTTTTGAAATGAGATAATAAAACATGATATCAATTTTTTTCAAAGGTAAATATACATGCTATATTCAATGATTCATGGAGAAGAAAGAAAAAATGACGGTGATTCAGTTCTCATGTGGTTTGAGATCTTGAAAACGATTTGATGTTAAAAAAAATTTGTACATTTTAGCACATAATATAGTTAACGTGGTTTGTTTTCACCAGAAGGAGGAGATGAAAAATTGGACCAAGAAGAAGGGAAGACGACTAGCATGGATTTTTCGGCTTTGACATGGCTTATGGGTGAGGGCGATGAACAGTTCATAGGATTGGGTGGTTGAGAGGAGGGAGACAACTAGAGATGTGAAGGATGATGTAGACCACTTGTCTTGACTAGCATAAATTGCAGGATAAGGATCAGACTAAAAATAAAGGGATTAATCGAGATCATTTGGTAATGGTGATAGTGAAGGGATTCGTTGGTTCGGAGTCGACGGCGTTGCCGACCGGTGAAGAGTATTCCAACGATGGTGAGATCTATGGTCAATGGGAGATGAGTAAGGGTAGTTCAGTGGGGGTCATCGACAAAAGGGAATGTAGTGAGGTTTGGTGTTTGAGAAGAAACCCAAGGAATACTGAATCCCTTCATTGATTTTTAGTTTTTCTATGTTTTCATTTTTATTATTATTCTCATTTCTCTTTTTTTTTCGTACAGAATTGGTTATATATATATATCTATATATCTATATATATGTGTACATATCTATATGAAATAAATAAAACAAACTCAATATATGCGTATTATTTTAAACATACTCAATTAATTTTTTTGGTGGCCTATATATAAGTAAATATCTATGTACATTAAATAAAACCAACTCAATTGTTTAATTCATTACATATTTGTATTATGTTAAATTTATAAATTATAATTTCATTATTATTTTACTATATATTAATCCATTTTTATATAATCAAACATTATAATAATAATAATAATAATAATTATTTTCCAAGTTAGGTTAGTCATACTTGGTGTATTTTAAACCATCATTATTTTCTAACTAGATATTTTTATTAAGAAATATTATTTATCACGTCTAAGAAAATAAAATAATATACCATAAATTATCTTATAATTACAATTTATGTTTATTAATGGAAATAAATTTATTCCAACAATATTAATACATTTCTTACTATATTAAGAATAAATATATTCAACCATAAAGGTAATATTTTATCAAAATTTTATAAACAAATGTAAATAAATATCTAAGATTATATTAAATCATATACTTTGGATTATAAAACAAATAATTTGATAAATATTTATTAAAATAAAACTATGCTTATTATTTTTGGGGCATTGTAGATTGTCTAGTTCTCTCTATATTTTAATGTTGTATCTTATGTTTTGAAATGTATTGTATATATATATTAGGTATTCAAAGATTACTAAACTATTATATCCATTGAGAACTCTTTTACTTTATACAAATAATGTAATATAACTATCATCTCTGGGGTTTTGGAGTATGATATGTTAGATTTGGTATCAAATGAAGTTTAGTAGGAGCCTTTTGGATTATATTTAGAGGAAATATATTAGAAATAACAATTTCTATAAAAACACTAATTGTTTCTAGAGAACATTTTATAAATAATAATTGGGATTCTACTTTATAATTGAATGTTATGATCTAATTATGTGTATGAGATTATATAAATATAGAAACTAATGGGAGTAATATGAACCGTATCAACACCGGTATTCATTTAAAGGATTCCCCCCTAAATAAGTTAATGAAGCTAGATTTCTGACTAATCAATTCATAACCATATTAGGGAAGTTAAAATAGATTATTTTAAATAATATTTCCCTCATAGAGTGGCTTTTTGATCCACAAAATGGTGTAACTATGCTAGATCAATTCATGCGAAAAAAATGTACAACATTCAACGGAACTACTAATCCATTGGTAAATAAATAATGTATCAAGTCCTTAGATAAGATATTTCTCTCTTTGGGAAGTAGTGAAAAGGAAAAATTAATTATAGTGATTTATCATCTGAAGGGAGATACAGACCAATGATAGTCTCTAATTCAAAACACTAAAGAGGAAGATGAGATCAAGTGCATGGAGTGGAAAAATTTCAAGGTTAAATTTAATGAAAAATAATTTCCTCATGATAAAAGAGATGAAATAGAATGGTATTTTCTCAATTTCAAAAAAAAAAAAAAAAATAGAGAAAGAAAAAGTTACTAAGCCTGAAGATAACTTTACAAGGTTAAATAAGAACACTATGGACTTTGTGTTTAGACTAGAAAGAAATATTTATCATTTCATCGATGGGTTAAAATAGAGCCTTTGAAGTGTGTTTATCTCTTATAACTTTTCATTATATAAATATATAGTCTCAAGCACTATTAAGAAAAAAAGTATTTCTCCAGGACATATGTATTCAAAAGAAATACAGAGAAGAAAAGTCCAACTGAGCATCATGGGAAGAATAATATGGATTCGTGGAAGAAAGGAAGGATGATATTTCCAAAAATGTGATAATTAGAGGAAAAATCACCCCAAGGATTATAGGAAGGGAACCATATTTTGTTAAAAGTTTGGAGAAAAAGGACATCAATATTACCAATGCATAGGAAATGCATAAGCTATTGATGTTCAATGATTTAACTATAGGGATAAGGGACATTATGTAAACTATTTCCACAAATGTCAAGTAAATTTACCCTATAAAAGGACAATTTAGTAAGGTCAATCTAATTAGATTATCAGAACTAAAGTCAAAGTTCCTAATTATGTAGTGGAAGGTACTTTAATCACTACCACAATGTTAGATAATGTTTTATTTGATTCTATATATTCACACTCTTTTATATATTATATGTTTCTGAGAAACATTAGATACTTCCATATCACCCTAGTGAGGGAGTTATCAATTAAGACAAAAATTAGAAGTTTTATAGCAGTAAATATATTTTATGAAGTTCCAATTAGGATTCATGGGTGAACCCAATTTAAAAATTTGGTTATCATACCTATGTTTGGATTTTATATAATCCTTGATTATAATAAAAAAAATTTTATCAAGAGAAGGAGATCATGATTCATGAAGGTGAAGTGGATTATATTATCTTTAGAATGGAAAATTCATCATCGAAATTACGTCTAGACCCTAAACTCATAGCTCTACTTAATGAAATTTTGGGTATATAGGAAGATCAAGTTCAATATAGGGACAATTAACATATCATAAGAATAAAGGATTCACTTGTGACAAAAAAATTCATTAATGATTTTCTAGAATAATTACCTGGGCATCCACTAGAAAATGAAGTTTAGTTTTCTATTAAACTAAATCTTAATGGAATTCCTATATCTAAAACTCCTTACAGAATGAAACAAGTGGAGTTTCTAGATTTTAATAAATAGTTGTAGGTTTTGAGTGATAACTAAATTGTAAGCTCAAATGTTTCACCATGGGGAACCCTTGTTGTATTCATGAAAAATAAGAATGAGTCCATGAGATTTTTCTTCTCTGTTATTTAAAAAATTAACCTCTTCCTACTCTTTTCATCTCGAAAATCATAAGTGTCAACAAACTCCATCTCCACTTTATTTTCACAATGTAAATTTTTATCTTAACGTTTGAATTCCCATGAGAAAAATTATCTTCATAGAATTGGCTTAAATTCTAAGTAAAATATATTAATTTTTTTATCAAGGTACCAAATAAAATTACATTCATTCCTAGAAAATATTGTAAAATTTTCTTCATATGTGGCTGTTGGATATTTAATTTTTTTCTCTCAATTCCTAGAATTATTTCTCTATTTTAAGTTGAACAACCATATGAAAATATATCTATAAAATAAATATTTTTAAATGTATCCCATTCCATGGAATCAAGATCTTCTCTCTCTATGGTATTCATAACCACTGAACACCATTGAAATATTTTACCTTCAAAAATATAAATGAAAATAGTTACATTTTACATTCTGAACATCCCCAAACATTGAATATATTTTCCAGAGTATTGATCCATCCTTTGAATACCACTGGATATGAGGTTACACTAATGTAAGAGGGTACCATTTCATAAAATTCTTAACTAATGACATGCTTCTCTGTGGAAAATATGGTTGCTCTCTAAAATGGATACCATCACCATTAATATCCTATGTCAACTAAGTCATCACTACAAAAAACCACTCTATTCCAATTCCAAATATTATAGGCTATTGATTTGGAAGGATATTTTCCTCCTGACACCTCCTTGCTTCAACTTCAATATTTCCTCTATGGAAAACCATTCTGAACATACATGGATTAGATGAAGCAATGTGATAATCTTCAAATTATATATCATTTAAACTTAACAATAGATTAAAATATCTCAAGGATATTCAATCAACATTATCCCAACCTATAAAGTTATATAAAAATTTCCTCTAATTACAACTATAAGGACCTATCCTTAAAACATTGTATAACCTTTAGTTTTTAGTTAATAATTCCCATTCTTACTTTTCAAGGATCTTTATTGTTTAGAGTTTTATATAATTAGGTAATAAATATAAATTAAAAAAATAATATATTATAAAGTTGACACCTCTACTTAGTATACATTTTCCTCAAAATATTATTTAAAAAAAAATATGTTTTCTTTTCATGGAAAATATTTATGAATTTTAACTTGACTTATTCTATGTTCTTACTCATCCTAATACCCCATGAAAAACAATTTAAAAAGTGGTATGACCACAAAAAACTCTGTAAGAGACAAAAAAGTAATAAATTTGTTAATGATATAAAAAACATAAAAACCCATCAATTTTTCGATTTATTATAATATTATGAAATAAATCATATACATATGAATAATTCACACTTTATTCTAAAATAAACCCTTTAAAACTTATAGAGAGAATATAAAAACCATTTTAGGAAACTTAGAATGTTATATTCATAACTCGTGTCTGAAATAACTGGATCCTTGTTAAATATATAGAATAAACCCCCCTAATATACACATTTATTATTTCATTTAAAGTGAAGGAGAATTAAAAAATACATTATAGAGATATATCAGCCTCACCTTCCATATAAATTATATCATGCTCACCTATTTGTATAAGTTGTATTGGGATCACTTGTTCACATAAGCTGTATCATGTTCACAAATTCATATAAGTTTTATTAAGCTCAACATTCATTACCTATAATTCTCAAGAACCGTATCGTGAATAAGTTTTTTTATTCTTGTACCTTTTCATCATAAAACCCTTAAAAATCTATTTTGAACCCATATTAAAAGCATTTTTAGATATCAAAAACCATTTCCTTTTAAAAACCCATTTTAAAAATTAAAATACCCATAATAAAGGGTAGAAGTTTTTTTATTAGAAGAAAACATGAAATATTTTAAATGAATAAAAATATTAAAAAACTTTTTTGGCAGTGGGAGGATATATTAACACCATATATGTTAAAATAGAATATTCCTTTTTTCCATTTTGTAAATAATGTCAAAATATTCTATATAAAATTTGTAAAAATTTTCATCTCAAAAACCATTTAAAGAAAGTAAAAACTAACATAAAATGTAATTTATGACTATTTTATGTCCATATAAATATATCCATAATTTTTAAGAATATTTACATGGAAGAAAATGATTTAGAAAATAAATATTTGAAACATTTAAAATGAGGTTTTATGTTAAATTTTACCTTACCTTTAGTTTGAATTGTCACAGACGTTATTTATATACCAAAACAATAAACTTATGTTAATTATTTAGTTGATTAAAACCCTTTTTCATTTTTATTACATTATTATTATCCCTTTTATTTCATTTATTACCATGTTTTATTTACTATTGTATTCAGTTAAGTTTACATCAAATGTTTTGGGGATGTTCAGTTCATAATACCAAAAAAACTATGGTAGTTTGGTCATTGTCAAAGTAGAAATTATTATATAATATAAAAAATTATAATCATGACACAATCATAATTTTTATAGATTAAAAATAATTTTATAACCATCCATGAAAAGCATACAGGGGAAATGAATCGCATCACTTTGTGGAGGTGGTAATCCACTTGTACGCTCGAATGACATTCCCATTTTCCAATAGATGGAAGGGTAAAAAAATGATATATTTTATTTCAAAAAATAATAATGTCATTAATATATATATATATATATTAAATCGTTCATTATAAATATCCATGATTGTAGGTGTTGTAAACCAAAACACATCACTTTGTAGAGGTGGTAATCCATATGTACACATGAGCGATGTTTTTATTTACCATAGGATGGAAAAAGAGATAAAAAAGGTTATACCATAAACATAATAAAGTTTGATCATATGTAAGATAATAAAGTTATTATGTCAATATATTTAAAGAATATTTTAATAAGGTGGAAGAGTAAGTAAACTTGAAATTTATCGATGAGGATTTATGCCTTCTTTTAGGATAACCTATTTGGATTACACATCAAGTCTTCAAGGTTTGAAATTTGGGTGATAAAATACCTATATTATGTGGGGAGTTAATTCTAGGAGATAATTATGTAAGTATTGTATGAAATACAGTTTTCAAAATGTGTGAGTAATAGAGGATAGAAGGTTCCATTTTGTAAGTGAGGAGAAGGGTACACTCAGAATTACTCAATTTATTAAATTAATATAAATTAATTTTCATGTAATTTTTTTTATATTTATAATATAGGATTAGTATTGGTTGAAATAATATCGTCCAAAAAAATTTAGATAAGTTTAGGTGATTTTTCACCCTTATCTCTGTTTTAACCCTCGTTAATCCTTTTGATGATTAACACGTCATCAAAGGTTTTTACACTATAGGAGTAAAAAATGTTACTATAAAAAGATAATTTTCCCATAAATATACCATGGTTGATATTACAAACCATATCCATTTTACTTTACTAAAGATAAGTTTTTTTATTAATTTTAAATAATTTAATAAAATATTGTTTTTTATAAAATATCATTAAAGTCATTTTGGAACTACTATTTTAATTATACATGGGTGATATCAAGATAGTAATGAAATTAAAATATAAAAATTTCACACATACCTAATTTTTTATATTTTCCTTTAAAATTTTTAGGACACTATAATTCACCCAAAAGATTTTACTTTTAGTGTTTTTAAAACCATTTACAAGATTTTTCTACCGCTTGCAAAAACACTGTGTCAGCATTGCTTAAGTATTCAAGGTAATTATTTATTCACTAAAAAATAAAAATATATTACCATGATAAAAAAAGAATTTAGTTTTTCAGATAACCATTTATAACTTAACATAACCTATTTTATGCTTATGAAACTGATTTCAAGATAGTAATATAAAGACAATGTTATTTTGTTTTTATTCTTTATTTAAAATTATATTAAGGCCATTATCAAAGTAAAGTGGAAATAAATTACTTAATTTTAGAACCTTTTATGATCATATTTGAAAAAAACTTATCCAATAAAATAGATATGATTTTTATAGAGAGTTATTGGTTTTATTACATTATTTTTATCCTTAATTTGCAGATTTACACTTATTGAGGTGACAAATATTTGTAATGACTAATATTCATAATGAAATAAATAAAAATAACCTATTTATAAAATTCATACCTCATGATTATAAATATAGAATCCATTTTTAAATGTTTAATTCATATATGGGGTAGAAATTAATTTAATTCTAAAAATAAAAACAAAAAAGAAAAACAATTTTTAGAAAAAAGCGTTTTAATCCAAAAAATGGACTAATATGAAAATTAATTATAATGATGATCCTAGAAAATTAATAATATTTTTTTATAATTAAAGGAATATAATTTTAATTTAAGATAAAATGAGAGTTTTAAATTACATTATTCAATAAAAATAAATGATAGTTTCTAATTTTTTTCACCATTCACTGAAAAATCAATCTTTTCAGAAAAAACAAAAAATTTCACACTAATATAACTTTGATATGATGATTTCAATAATAATGTTAGTTTTGTTAAATTAAAATTATAAAATTTAGAATTTAATCTTTTAAATAAAACCTTATAATACCTGAAAATGAATAAGAATAAAACTATCTTATTTTTTATTGAAAAATTACTTAATCTTCTTATAATGAATATAATAGTATAAAAAATAACTAATGAATATTAATAAGGAAAAAATTGATTTTTAAATTTTACTGTGTTCTCAAATTAATATTTTTGTATCCTTTCCATAACCATGAATAAATCATTATTGATATATTTATATCATATTATATTTGTAAATGAGTTTTTATAATCATCCATGACATAATTTGATATAAATTTTCAAGTAGGTGGTCTAACTGACCCAAACATGAACCCTCTTTAACTTGATTAGTGTGTATGGTTAAAGAGGCTTTTATTGTGAAATCATATCATTATAAAAAAATCATAATGATACTATTTTGATATTTTTATAATGATTAATTATATTTGAAGTTGTTTGGATAGATAATGAAAAACTAGAAGAAAATGAAAAAATGATTCTTTGGGGAGGTGGTAGTCTGTACAACGCATGGCTATCATTTTTGTTACTAAAAGAACGAGAGTGGTGAAGGTGGATATTAAATAATCATTTCATAATCATAAATACATTATATAAATAATATATATTCTTCAATAGAATCATTAAGACAAGTCATGAGGGGTGGTGATGAAAAACTAAATGCGTCTCTTCATGGAGGCAGTAATCAGAGTACATGCACTAACGATGATTCTTGTTGTTTTTAGTTGATGGAATAGTATAAGTAACCATTTTATGATTATTATAATAATATCTCTACACTCAAATGATATATATATTATTATACTATGGTTTTAGTAGGTTCATAAAGGAATTAATAATAAATAAATGTTATGAAATATGTCATACATATAATGAGACCATGAACTTCCTATTGATGATGGCCTTAGATTTAGGAAATTAGGCTAATTTTTGGGGACTATGGGAAATATTGTGTGAAAATTAATTAAACAATTGGAAATTAAGGAAGGTTTTAAATGAAATTTTGATATAAGAGTGGAGTATTGAAAGGGTGGAAGTGATCTCCATTTTATAAGTGAGGAAGAGGGAGTTTTCTATAGAAAAGAATGGTAGGTAAAAGGTAATAATGGAAAGTAATGAAATTTAGGTGAGTTAGGAAGGGTAAGGTTTGTAAGACATTTAGGTAATATTTTAAAACCTAAAAAATGTTTTCTATAAGGTTTAAAGGCCATGTTAATCCAGGAAAAATTGAGCCACCTTAGATTAGCCATTTCAACACTTATTAATCTTAATTAAATATCAATCACATGAATTATTTTATTAATAAAAATATAATAATACCCTTATTACCAAATTTTTACCTTTTAATTATGAATTTGGGCTCAATTTAACCTAATTAATTTTTTAAAAATGAGAATATATAATTTTAAATTAAGTACACAAAACACATAAAAATTGTTTAAAAAAAGAGCATTTTAAACTTTTAACTTATATATACATATGATTTTTTTTATGGTTACTGGTTTTCATGATAGAAATAATTTTAATATAAAATATATGAAGGTTAAGTGAAATTAAAATTAAACCATAACAAAATTTTAACAAAATATTATTTAATTAAATAAAAAGATATAAAACAATTTTCTTTATAAAAGAAATCCTTTACAACTGTTCTAAAATGATGGCCATGTTTTTTCTAAGTTAAAACAATATTTTAAAAGGTATTATGTTATTCCTTAATTTTTTTGACCACTTAAATGGTTTTATGACCTTCTATGGAATTATTATATATTGATAAATTCAGGAAAATTATAAATTTAGTAAAAATATCATTTTCAACTAAAAATTGAAATTTACAAAAAATGTTAAAAAATTATACTAAGTAAATTTTGATATAAATTCAACAGTAATGTTAATTTTATCTAATTCTATTTCTAACCATTTTCTATTTAAATTTTAATATAAAATATAAAATATAATGATCAATTGCTTTTATTTAAAAATGTCATCTTAATAATTATGTATTTTTAATATTATTCATATAAAATTTCTAATGAAATGAATTTTTACATTTTGTATCACATTTAGATATATTATATGTTTTAATTATGGTATTTTCATGATGATTATTTTAATTTAATAATGTATCATCACCTTTGTTTTAGTGCGTGTTAGGGAAGATATCCAACTCAATATTATTTAAATATATATATATATATATATATTGAAATAATAGAATGTTATATTTTACTCTATATATAAACCTATCCTATGAAAATAAGGCCCTAGGAACTCATAGTTTTCATAATACCTTCAAATTCAAGGAGAATTCCATAGAAAACTCAAGTCTCTAACATGAGTATTATCACCGACATAGTTTTCTTCTTAATTATATTCTTTTAAATTTGTCCTATCCTTACTAATATAATGATATTATAATCATTTATATATTGTAATGTCCCTATATTAAGGATATTATCATTATTTATTCTTATTCCCCATCCATTAAGAAAAAAATCATTATTCATGCATTGTTCAGGCTACTGCCTCCAACCACTTTACACAATTGAATATATAAATGTCATTAAAGGATAAATATGATATTTATGATATTTATATCCATTAATTATTCTTATAATTCCTTCAAATTCTGATTTATCACACTATTAAACACTATTTATGGCCATTATTCTTAATGTATAATGATATTGCAACAAAATCACGCTATAATCATTCATTAAATTAGGGTATGTTCAGGTTTGGGCTGGTTTAACCACATACTTGAAAAATACTTTGCAATTATGTGAGGGATGACTATGAAAAATTATTTTCTAGTATAATATTATATAAACGTGTAAATAATTATTATTTTTTATTTTAGAGATATTATATCAATAGCATATTCATCAATTAAGGAAACACCCTATGTTTGTTAAAAATCAGCAAAACATACTTATTTTCGAATTTATCTTCAAGGAGAATGTGTAAAACAATCATGAAAGGAATTTTAAACACCATAAATTATTATCAATAATCCTTAATAGTAACTTTTAAGACCTATAAATAATTGAATTTGGAGAAATAATTAATATAGACACTATTATTATGAAATTAGTACAAACGATCAAAACTATAAACACTGATGTGGAAAATAAAAAAACTCATATAGAGATTGAATATTAATTAATATTATGAATGAAAATTGATATGCTTAAGGGTCCGAATTAAGTTATTAAGATAAGTATGTTTATGATACAAGTAGTTAAAGTATGTTTGTGAAATTTAGAATAAGAGGTAAGGGTTTTTTTGTCTCAAATTCCTTTTGTTGATACATACTTAGTTTTATGCACCTAATTCAATTTATATGGTGTATATAATTATTATTTAATAGTTTATATCATGAAATAAATCTATTAATGGTATTTGAATATCAATTTTAATCCCTCTACTTAACTATATTATGATTTAATTGCTACCAAATCCATATGTGTGGGTTTTCTTTCTCAATTATCATTTTTGGGACTCATGTTATAATCACCATCTATTTTTTTTGATTAGTGATAAAATTGACATGGAATAAATTTTCCCATGATACTCATGAAATTTAAGGGATTTAATATTATATGTTTTAATCTCATTCTCATGTTCTTTTGATTTTAGAGTTACCTTCTTCATGGTGGAAAACCCATCCTATGTTTTGGTAAAGTAAAAGTTTATATAATTTTATAGAAAATACATCCCTATCTGTATACTAGAAAGTGGATATGGATGTTGAAAACATGATCATAGTGGTTATATCCTTGAAAAGGGTTGGTTGAGTGTTAACTCAATCATTACCCATACACATAATGAGTGGGCCTAAGACTGTACACCTAGATAGACACTCCTAAGGGATATGCTTTCGAATATTCACATGATCTTAATGAACCACGATGAAGGAATTTTCACTACCACTTCCTTGGAAACCTACCAATTCAAACTATTGAACCTAATTATAAAATTCCATGTATAACCGAATACATTAAAGGTACCATCACACCTTTATTTCTTTGAAAAGGGTACTACCTATTACTTTGATGATACCCCACAACTTCCAAGTTGATCAAGGGATATTATCCTATAAATCCACATTACTATATTTAATTAGTAATTATATGATGTATGTATTTCTCAATATATGGATAGAAAAGTTTTATTTAGTAAGAGGTTCCTTAGGAAAAAACATGAAAGGACTTGAAGAATCTTATGGTGAATTAATTGAACATAATCAGGTGATGGATAGGGCTACATATTATATATCCACTTGATGCATCAGCATGTATCACAAGAAAAAACTTGTTGGGTCTTGTTGTATACCTCTTACCATGATTGGAAAGTGTCTTTTCACAAGGCCTGTATAATTTTTTTTATTTCTGAAATTATGCATTCCATCAATATGTGATCAATTATTATTGTTATCCATGTTTTCATTTATTATCAAGGATATAAAATCCCCTTAGTTTCAGTTGATTACAGATTTATTTTGTTTATTTATTCTTGGGATAACACTTATTCTATGTTTATGTTACATAAGATTATGTTATATGCTACTCCTTATTGGGTATCTGAGATTACGTTTATTTGTTTTCCTTTACCTAGGAAACCCAGAAGAGGACTATGTTTAATTTTTATGGAAATTATGGAAGGGATAATAATGATCTTATTATATGTCAATTCTGTATCTTATGTTTTGAAATGTATTGTATGTATATATATGGTCTTCCAAGACTAATTAATTATATTATATTTTTGGAACTCTTGTATTTTATCCCACTAATGTAATATAAATACCATATCTATGTTTATAGATTCTAGGTTGTTAAAATTTACCACCATATATGAAGATAATATACTATGACTGCTTCTAACAGTTTCACCAGGGCACACGCATCTGTCTATGAGGACACGTAGTTGTTTCCCCGCATTCCCGCTTTCCAAAGTCGGGAAACATCTATTCCTTATTCAGGGATGTTTTCTCCTTGATTGAAATAGGATGATGGGATGTCAGTTCCTCCTTTTGTGGATTCCTCCTTGGAACTCGTTACCTCATCCGGGTCTCCCTTAAATATTAATTCATGGTTTGTGAATTTCGTTCCCGGTGCCATATCTTTATGAATGTTGGTTAATTACACTACTTCTTTCAGGACATTCCATAGGGTCTTGACATAGTAGCAACCTTTGGTCAAAGTAGATGACAACATCAGGCATGTCGGGGCATCTCTGGATGCGTGGACATTGGGGAACCTGTATTCGTCCCCATAAGAGGGCATCTCAAGGGTGCAGAACCTGAGGCATCCCATGCCAGTCACATGGAATCTTATGATAGAGGCATGTCTCTATAGTTTTCCTTAGCATCCCATGTTTAACACGTGGTATTTCATGAGTTTAATGTCTAGAGGAAACGGTTACGCTAAAGGCATGTCTTTTGAGGTTTTCCTTAGGTATATCATGTTTAACATGAGGTAGGCCGCAAGTTTAACATCTAGTAGAGACAATTATGCTACAGGCATGTCTTCCAAGGTTTTCCTCAGGCATCTCATGTTTAACATGAGGTAGGCCATGAGTTTAACGTAATGTGGAGATAGAATTAGGGTGAAAAGAATGTCCCATAGAGACCGATCAGATTAGTACATCCTTAAGAGGGAGCTCCAGGAGTGTTCACCAGGTAGATGGATCAGAACACTCAATAAGAGCAGACTCAAAATGGTGTGTCCCATAAAGGGAAGATTTCACATTGTGAAGGATGATCTGTACACCACTAGGGGAAGATCAGGGAGTGTGCACCCTAAAATGGGGAACACCAAGGTTTACCTTTGGATTGGATTGAACCTCACAGGGGTTTCTTATGTACCCTATGTAGATGACAGGTATCAAAACCCACATAGTTTGATGGGGTGATAAAATAGGGTGTACATAGAGGACAACAACCTCAATACATGCTGGGGATTTCGCATGGATAACAGCCCATTGCAAGAGGGATACTCTTGGGTGGATGGTTATGAATTGAGTATGGATTATGCATGGTTTGATTCCTAGGTGCCGATATGGAGCGGTAGTGGGATGAATGTCATGATCTCACCGGGATGTGGTGGCCTAGGTGAGAATCAGGATGGATGATGGAGAGTTGAATAAAGTGGAGGGGTAATGAGGTGGAACCGTTGTGAAGGTGATGGTAGTGTTGGTATTGAGCCTTGATGATACTTCCTATGTATCCCTGTGGCGGGGAATCAAAGTCCGCATAGTTTGGTGGGACGATGGGACATGATCTTCCTAGAAAACATGGGATCGAGGGATATATCATAATGAGTCATGAGTGATGGGATTGAACCTTGGGGAGGCTTCCTATGTATCCCCGTGACTAGGAATCAAAGTCCATGTAGTTCATTTGAAGACAAATTACCATAGATTGGGGACTTTAATGACTTACAGTCGATTGGGGGACTTCAATGGATTACCGTCGATTGAGGGGCATCAACAGCTTACCACCAAATGGGGATTACAATGAATTACCACTGAATGGGGTTGAAAAAGGCTTACCGTTGAATGGGTTTGAAAATGGCTTACCTCTGAATGAGGTTGACAATGGATTACCGCTGAATGGGGGGACATTTTAGTGTCATGTGGGACAAAGGTGGTCCAATTTAAAGGGGGGTCAGAACCAATAGGATGTTGGGATTGAACCTCAAGGAGGCTTCCTACGTACCTTGCCTTGGCAGGGATCAAAGTCCACGTAGTTCATGTTGGGTTTGGTGAATCGATGTGAAGATGGTCGAGACCAATGGTTGTAGGGCTTGATCCTCAGGGAGGAATCCTACATACCTTTCCTTGGTAAGGATCAAAGACCACATAGTTCAGGATGGTGGGAATCGATGTGATGATGGTCGGGACCGATGGTTGTTGGTCTTGAACCTCAGGGAGGCTTCCTACATACCCTGCCTTGGCAAGGATAAAATACCACGTAGTTCAGGATGGTGGGAACTGACATGAATATGGCTGGGACCAATGGTTGTTGGGCTTGAACCTCAAGGAGGCTTCCTACATACCCTGCCTTAGCAAGGATCAAATACCACATAGTTCAGGATGGTTGGAACTGACATGAAGATGGTCAGGAGTAATGGTTATTGGGCTTGAACCTCAAGGAGGCTTCCTACATACCCTACCTTGGAAAGGATCAAAGACCACATAATTCAGGATGGTTTGGACAAACTTATGTGGTGGGGGGGGGGGTCAGAGCGATTGGTTGTTGGGATTGAACCTTAGGAATGCTTCCTACGTACCCTACCTTGGTAAGGATCAAAGACCACGTAGTTCATGAGAGGTGTTGGTGAACCAACGTGAAGATGGTTAGGACCAATGGGTGGTGGGATTGAACCTCAGGGAGGCTTCCTATGTACCCTACCTTGGAAAGGATCAAAGACCTCTTAGTTCGGGTGGGTGTGGGGATATTACTCTATGCTTCCTGGAGAGGATGTCATGATCAATGCTTACTCTAAGCCCATGCAATTCACACTCAGTGTGAGAAACAAGAGGCAGCAAAGAACTGATGATCACGTCGCGAAAGGTGTGTCCGTGGGAAGTGGACTTGGGCTACACGTTGTTGGCGACCCAAAGAGGAATCCAGAGCTTACAGGTGGTTAGTAGCTGAAGGTGATGGAGATTGGGACTTACTCTAGGATGGAGGCCTGGATGGTGAAAAAGCCCAGTGGGAGAGGGATTTGGTGCCCAAGAAGGAAGGAGGAGTAGGGATGCTACCTCCTACAAGGAAAGTCAGGGGCTTACACCAAGGTGGTTACCCTTTCCTAGTGGATGGACACCGATCTGATAAAGAGGATGTCATTCCATTTGAGGGATGATCTCACTCCCATGGAGACTGTGAGCATGTAGAATGTCCGAGATGGGGTACCCCATGTGCACAACACATAGCAAGGTCACAGTTTAACATCATGTGCTGAGGACGATGGTGCTTGGCAGTTTAACGTGCCACAGCTTGGACGAAGTGGGTGCGCTCCACACCCCTAGGACTTACATAACTATTACCCTCCCACCCTTGAGGGAAGGAAGTCATCGACAATGCCACGAAAAAGGGTCTGAGTGACCAAGTGTTGGGCTTGAACCTCAGGGAGGCTTCCTAAGTACCCTTCCTTGGCAAGGATCAAAGACCACATAGTTCATGAGAGGTGTTAGTGAACCGACGTGAAGATGGTCGAGACCAATGGGTGGTGGGATTGAACCTCAGGGAGGCTTCCTATGTACCTCACCTTGGCAAGGATCAAAGACCTCATAGTTTAGGTGGCGTGTGGGGCTTACACTCTTGGCTGCTCGGAGAGGATTCCATAGTCAATGCTTACTACTCTAAGCCCACGTGAGTTGTGCTCAGTGTGAGAAACAAGATGAAGCAATGAACTGACGATCACGACGCAAATGTACGTACATGAAGGGTGGTGAATTGTGCTTATGCAAGGAAGCTACCCAGGTTCCATTATGGGGTGGTAATGGTGAATGGGTCTTACGCAAGGAAGCTGCCCATGAGCTACTATAGAGCGAAAATGGTGAATGTTTCTTACGCAAGGAAGCTGTCCATGTGCTGCTATGGGGAAAAATGGTGAATGGGGATAATGAAAGGAAGCTTCCCAGGTGCTGCTATAGAGCGAGAATGGTGAATGGGGCTTACGCAAGGAAGCTGCCTAGGTGCCGTTATGGGGCGACAATGGTGGATGGGGATTACTCAAGGAAGATGCCTAGGAGCCGCTATGGAGCAACAATGGTTGATGGGGTTTACACAAGGATGATTCCCATAATGTCTTCCTCATGTATTTCCATGAGGGCATCCCAACCCACTGGTGGGTTGAGGCCTTCTCCTATGCGCTAGTTCACAAGAGGGATATTGCTAAGGGAGTTGGAATCAGTCTGAACAAAGGGAGATTAAAAGTGTGAATCAAATGCCCGAAATTCGAAACACAGTGAGGGTGGAGTGGTGATGAAGGATAACTGTTGACCATGTTTGAAACATAACATCCATATCACATTATCCTGAAATGGGGACAAACAAATGAGGGTCGACTGTTGACCATGTTTGGAACATAGGACCTGACTCAGTGTTTTCCAAAGTCTTCTGGGGAGTTGGACCAATACGGTAGGTGAGACGATGTGGCATGGGACTAGGCTATTTGGGGTTCCCTTTAGACATGGAAGAGGATGAATATCCAAATTAAGGACACACAAATCCTGAGGTGGAGTGATGGAATGTTTGAACAAGTTCCAACACTCTTGAAATTATGCAACTGTAATCATGGCATGAGGCATCTAAGGCATCTCTTATTTGGAAGAATAGGAATCCTATTATTGAATGATAGGGAAAGCTACAATTTATAGTTATATAGATATGACTGTTGGCATCTCATTCTTGGAGCATAAGGCATCTCTTTTTTTCGAGCAAGAGGAATCCTATGTTTGGAACATAGGGTGTAATACTGTTTATAGTCATATAGATAGGACTGTTGGCATATCATGTTTGGAGCATAAGGCATCTCTTGTTTGGAGCAAGAGGAATCCTATGTTTGGAACATAGGGTATACTACAGTATATAATCATGTAAAAAGGACTGTTAGCATCTCATTCTTGGAGTATAAGGAATATCTTGTTTGGAGTAAGAGGAATCCTATTTTTGGAACATAGGGTGTACTACAGTTTATAGTCATGTAAATAGGACTGTTAGTATCTTATTCTAGGAGCATAAGGCATATATTTTTTAGAGAAAGAGTAATCCTATGTTTAAAACATAGGGAATACTATAGTTTAAAGTCATATAGAGAGGACTATTTGGCATAAGGTGCCAAGAAATGGTTGGTGTTGGGACTTATTACGCAAGGGCAGCCATTTCTGGTTCAACCTGGCATATGAGTCAGGTGATGGGGTTCAGATGAGTTGCTTGAGGAATGGTTTGACTTAAGGTACTCAGATAATTGATGATGAGAATCTCAACTCATGGCATGGGGAACAGACCAAGAGGAATAAATCGACTCAAGGTGTTTCATGGTGTACGAAGGAGTATCTCAAATCAGGGTATTCCATAGGTGGAAGGAGGCTGTGCATAAGGGCGCAATGGAAAATAATGATGTCCTGACTTGAAAAGTTAGCGGTGCGACTCTCCATTTTTCATGGGGGTCAGTGACTGTAGCACAGGGACCAGTGGGCGTGAAGGTAAGGGCCTCACAAAGGATAGGTCTTCACAAAGTATCTTTGTGGAGCAAAGGGGCTCATGGAACATGGGGTCTCACAGAGAAACTTCGCGAAGGAAAGGTGCTCGCAGAGCATGGACTCGCGGAGTAGTTTCGTGATGGAAGGCTGCTTGGAGATCATGGAATCACGGAGCAGCTTCACGAAGGAAGCTACTCACTTAGCATGGACTCACAGAGCAGTTTCGTGAAAGAAGATACTCATAGATCCGCTTAGCGAAGGAAAGCATAGCTCCAAGAAATGGGAGATCAACCATCCAAGGGGTGGTGTGACCTTCTATCATGATTGGGGAGGAGCTGGGTATTTATAGGCAAGAGGCGCTGCGAAGCAGAGCTCGCTCAGTGCGAAGATGGAGCTTGCTCCGTGGTGGGTTCGTCAACGTCAAAGGGGTTCGCGGAGTATCTCACCTCCTTACTCCGTGGTGGGTTCACGAACGTTAAAGGGGTCACAGAGCATCCCGCCTTCTTTCTCCATGGTGGGTTTGCGAATGTCAAAGGGGGTCGTGCAACATTCCGACTCCTTGCTCCACGGCGGCTTCACGAACATCAAAGGGGGTTGCGGAGCATCCCGTTTGCTTACTCCATGGTGGCTTCACAAAGGATGAGCTTTGTGTCGGCGCATGGACCCTAAGGCTCCGGTAAAGTTATCTTACTCCATGATCATAGAGGGAGCATTGCGAATGGGCTCTGTGAACCAATTTTCCTGCCCAACTTCAAATGTCCATAACTCCTAATCCGCAACTCCGTTCGGGCCCTACGACCTACCAAATCAAAGCTTGCGAAACACGCTACGATCTTGGATCATGTACGAAAGTATTTGGAATGTTTTAAGGAAGAATTTTCCCGTTCCAATAATGAAGTAAACTCTTAAGGTGGAAGAAACCAATCTTGGAAGAAATATGTTTAAGAGTAAGTACTATAAATCAATAGAGGAGGTTGAGTTAACAAAAAACAATTAAAAATTAATTATATTTTGAAAAAAATCTATTTAAATAGAAGAAATTATATAGATCTTAAATTCCCATGAATTAGTTGAATATGATAAAATAAATTTATTATTAGTAGACACCCCATTCCAAAGAAAACATGATTTATAATAGGAAATATGTATCAAGAGGTGAAATTTGGGACAATAAACTATTAATTTGTTCCAAATTCATTATGAAGATGTGACTAACTTCCAGAATAATAAAATTAATTTTATTATATACCTTATTATAAAATTTATTCATCTATATTTCATTTAGTATTGAACATTTATTACCATGTGATATTTATTTATTATATAATTTTTTCTTATGTTTTCTTGAAAATTGAATCAGTGTTAGTTTTTTTTTCAGGAAATTTTAGAGATCAATGATGATATTTAAATAATAATATAAATAATTTATATAAAATTTATAAAAACATAAACCAACAATGATTTTATTATTAAATTATAATAAAATTTGTATTTAAGTTCCCAAATTCATTCATGATAGATTTTTATTGCATTTTTCAAATAATTTGTTAAACAAAATATAAACATGAACATGGTATATATCGATGAGTGAGTATGGTTAAGGAAGTATGTAATATCATTATAAAATAATATAATGATATTTATTTAATTTATTGAATCAAATAATAAGTGGTTTGGATAAATAAAGAAAATCAAGATGAAAAACAAAAAATGTTACTTCGTGGCGGCGGTAGTACACACAAAACACAGTTAACATTTTATTATTTTTCTAAGTGAAAGGAAAGGAATAAATAATTTTTTATTTTAATTTAATAAAAATTATGTATAATAAATACACTAAGGTCGTTATAAAACTATATCATGGGTATATTTGGAATGGAAATATTAAGAATAAAAGGTAAGGAGTAAGTAATACTCATTTGGTACTTTGAGCTTTCTCTTGAAAGTATCCTATGAAATTCATGGATTATGATAAATTATAGTGAGAATGGGATTTTTTTATCAAAATTTGATTATAGGGGAGTAAAATTTGGAAGGGTTTCAACGAAATTTCTAAGAGAATGTGTAACTTTTATAGGGCGGAAGTGATCCCCTTTTATAAAGGAATAAAAAAGAACTTTTGTGAACACCCATTATTTTCCAATAATGGAATGATACTATTCAAATGTAAATGGTTACAATGTAAAAAATAATGGATTTTGGGGTGAGATAAGATCTATAAAAACTCCAAAAACCCCTATTTTACATGTTATAACATGTCTCAAGCCTTTACCACTTGATTTTTACAATTTTCCATCTTATTTTTTACCTTGGTAACTAGTTCTTACCCTAGTAGTTTATATTTTATTAACAAAATTAGGTAAAAAATATAAATTTTTTGATGAAATAAACCTAAATTTAGGCTCCATATATTATAATTAAATTTAAAAATAATATAAAATTAACTTTTAAATTAATATATTTTATATATATATAAAATCTATTTTGCAGAAAAAATATGTTTTTATTATTAAGTGTTCTTAATCTTATTTTGTATTGGTTATTAATTGAATGGGTGATAATTTATTTATATATTGGTTTAAACATTACATTATATTCATTTTTATAATATATTAATTTATTTTATTAGATAAAAGTTATATAATATTAATAAAATAATAATTTGAAAATACCCATTTTATTATTATCATTATAATTAACTTTAATTTTAGTAATTATAATTTTATGCCTAAAAATTAAATTGGAATTATAAATAATAGGAAACTTTTGATCTAAAATATTAAATCCATTTTATTATATTTAATTTCTATAAGTGATGAAAATTAATTTTTAAAATAAATGAATAAAAAATTTTTTTAGAGTAAAAGATTATTTAGGTTTCCAAAACTATAAATATGGATTTTATAAATAAAATATAGTAATTTAAAATTATTTATTTTAATTATATATATATATATATTATAATTTTTTAAAAACATTTAAGAAATTATTTTATTATGATTATGTCACAAAAGTGATGGTTTTAGCAAAATTGATATTTTTCCAATGTTTACTTAAAAACAAATTATTTTAAAAAAAACTCCATAATTAATTATAAGATAATTTTTATGTTATAAAATAAAAAATAAAGTTATTTTTATAAAATTAAATTTATAATATTTATATATTTTTTTAAAGGAAATAAAAAATATAATGAAAAACCGATTTTATTGAAAAATGTCCTCTTTGAACATTTTGTGCTTTTTAATATTATTTTATACCAATATATAATTTAAAGAATGTTAAAATATTAGTTCATTTATTTAAATATCATATATTGTTATAATAGTATTTAATAATGGTAAATTTAATTTATTTGGCTAAATCAAAGAATTCAAAAAAAAAAACAGTTATTTGAAAAAAAACATTCTCTTTAATATTAATTATTTATATTATAAATATAAGTATTTTAATTTGATTAATATAATTTTATTTATTAGTGGTTTTATTGTTATTATATTATTATTAATAATAATATTCTAATATGTTACGACTAATTTTAATCTAGTATAACATGTGTTCAGTGTTGTGTGAAACACATGTTATCAAAGATAATTTTAATTTAAAGGATCCAAAATATATGTTTGTCTCTTCTATGAAATCAATACTACAATAAGTGTCTAAGGAAGGATTTTAGATAGCTAACCATGTTAACTCACGACTCCTTGATCTATTTAGTGGAGTCCTATCACCCATGAATCCTTAGCATGGACTCTCAAATACTTACCTCTAAAATTGAAAGCTTTCTATACCTGTTTTTATGATATTTTTTGTTAATTAAACCCACTACTCTCATAATAAATCCCCAATTATTATATGAACCATCAACTATGTATGATTAAAACCTCATACTTTATATTTTTATTTATTCAAATTCAACTGATGGTAGGTATTTTACTTAATATTCCATTGAGGGATTTTTAAGGTTTTACTTATCTTTGTGACTGCAATATGATTCTATTTCTTAATCTTGTTACTATGTGATCACACTCACAATTTATCCATGTATAAATAGAAAACATTCATCATTCAATTATTCATTTTTATCTTTCCGTGCTTTTTAACTAATCTATGTGATCATATAACATCAATACATTCACATAAAAATATAATTTACCATGACAAAATAAATAAAAAATATTGAAAAGATAATGAGCTATATTATAATGGTTGATCCATAGAGGAATATTCTGTTTCATATCTTGTTTTTTATTTTATATTATAATTATATTTATCTCAATTATTTATTGATGTCGTGTCTTTTTCTTGAGATTTTGGTGAAAACAATATAAATTTTTTAAGATTTTAAGTTCTATTATAAGGCGTAAAATTTGTACTAACCGTTTAGAAACTATGAATGTGATCAATAATTTTAATGGAGCTAGTTTCACAGCTGGTGAATGGTTAAATTATCTTTGAAACCTACTCATGTGAGGTTCTCAATACCCCCAAGTAATGTTTTGATGGTTGGCACACAATTTGTCTAATGGTGTGGCCAAACCTTGCACAATGCCCAATTCATTAAAATTTTAAAATTTATTAAAATTTACCTCTTATTATTTTTACCCAAATTGGGTCTCAACCTTAGCCTCTACCACTCTCTCTTGATATTCATAGGAGGGATCCTCCATGAATTCCTTATTTCCTCCCTCTGCCACTATTTCGGTTGATTTCCCTCTAATTTCACTTGTGTTCATCCCATCTTAGGATTCTACCTCTTCCGTTTCTTCCTTCTCTATTTTGTTGTTGCTATTTCTTATCCCCATAATATGTTTCACCCTATTATGATCCCTAGGTGGTATTTTTGGTTTTAAAACTTTGCAGCTATGTTTTTTTAGGGTGTATGATGTCTCTCTTGAGTCTCATTGAACCCGTAATTAAAGTTTCAGACCATCTACATTTGATTTTAGGTAGGTTTCCTGTTTTTTGGTGTCTTTAAATACTATAACAATTATTGATTGTGTATTAATCTTTTATTGGTCTCAATTGATAATAATAATTATATTTAAGGTAAAATTTAATAGAAAACAATAATTTTCACTATTTTCATTTCAATTCAGATGATTCGTCAAAGTTGAGAGATTATTAATTTTTTAATTAATTTCACACACCAGATGATTGAAAATAAGCTTGAATGGAATTTCAGATGATTTATGTTTGTTTTGAAAGGTTTTATTGTATTTTTAAGTGAAATTTATTCAACTTTTTATTTTAATTATAATCTCAAGTAATACTTGAAATTCCAAGTATCAATGGATTATTTCAAGATTGGGTTTGAATTAAAAGTGTGAGGTTATAAATATGTCTTAATGCATTGGAAGGGTATACCCATATAGACGAGCATACATATATATATATATATATGTGTGTGTGTGTGTGTGTGTGTACATATTCACATGGAAATATACAAATTTTTGAAATAGTAAGTATATATATATGTAAGTGTGTATCAGTATAATGGTAAAATGGAAACTATTAGGTTTAAAATGTGATCTGTAATATTGAATTTCAAACAGGTTTCAAGTGGACTTATATGATTAATTATAAGGCTTAGTTTACACTTTTCAAATCAAACTTTAAATATTTAATGGATTTTAATGAAAAATACAGGGTCTTGGTTATGTAATTTAATTCATAAAGGGTTTGTATGGATGTTTGAATATTCCCTTGGTTGTTTAAAGATTTTTATATGGTTATGGTAATTTTGGAATTTCATAGCAATGTTGTACTAATATTTCTATGGTTGTTTTATTTAAAATTCATAGGAATCTCTGATTCTTAGGTTAGAGATCCTAGTATCGGATATCTTCCCTTTCCTTAGTTATCCTAGTGAATTAAATTCGATAATTCCATTGGCTAGTGATGTGATACTCATTCCAGAAATAGAGGGTCTCCATAATTAGTGATGTTAGTTATAGGTTTCCCCTAGACCTAGTGACCTTAGGGGACTTATCCCATGATTTTCATTCTAAATTACTAATTATATGATTTACGCTTACAGTTTCCTAACATTACACTACCCATGATTTATAGACTCTTTATTCTTTCCCAAGGCCTATCTATCTTTTTTGAAATGGTACATTAAAGTGTATTGAAAAGATCCTTTCAAAAGTGAATATTCCATTTAAAATAATAGAAAATTAAATTTTATAAATGATTGAAAAGACTTATGTTGGGTTTTATGTAAAATGAAATAAAATTCTATCTTTAATAATTTATTTTAGACTTGTATAACACATATAGTTTATTTAAAGACATAAAATTGGGGTGTTGTTCATTTCAAAATCCTATTAAGCTTATTTTATAACACCCATCATATAAAAAACGATGGCCATGATTATCATCTAATAATTTTTCTAATTTTTATAGTTGGAGGTGTACTATTATTATAGTGGATGAGGATAGGAATATGGTGTAGTCATTTCTACATGAGAGGATAATTGGGGCATTGAGACTTTATTTTTAAATAGTAAATAATATAGGCACATGGATGTATGTTAGTTGTTTATTTTGTTTTATTTTCTTTTATCATGATGATCATCTAATCCATTTGTTGATTTTTATAGTTGGAGGTGTACTATTATTGTAGTGGTTGAGGATAGGAATATGGTGTAGTCGTTTCTACACGGGAGGATAAAAATGGTGCGCATAGGTATTATTTAAATTTTATTTTTTTAACATGTATTTTTTTCTTATTTTATTCTAGAATGGATGTCAAATGTATGGACAAATGATGCTCATTTTTATATTGACGATTAACACTAATTATTGGGTGAAACAATTCCCACTGATTATAAATTGATTCCCTAACACATCTTTCTAGCATAAGGTGATTGGAAATGACCCTTAGGGATGTCAAGGGCTAGCTTGGGTGCTTAATGGAGGGAAAAATTTTGTTGGTATATGAAAAACATGTATTAGAGGGAACATTGTTATTTATGATTAATGGTAGATAGAGATAGGAATTTTGGGACTCTAGAGGTCATATGTAATGACCTAATATTTTATAAATGGAATTCTCTTATTATAATTATGTCATATAGTATAATCACATAAATAAACAATTGAATATCTTGATAATAAATACTACGTGACCATTAAACATAAAATTTTCACTTCTGTGTCTTGAATTTTGAAAACCTGACATACATGGTTGTGTTCAGGGTTATTTTTGCGGTCTGATGGAATAAGCTTAATTTTTGGTGAATAGTAACCTACCCTTATGAATAGTAACCTACCTTATGAATAGTAACCTACCCTTATTAATATTAATATGACCTTTATGAATAGTAAATATTCCAAAAGAATAGAATTCTCACCCTTGAATGTATAAATAAAATTTAGGCTTCTTATGAGCGATAATATGACCATAGTAAAAGTATTGATATTTTTATAAGTCATAAATAATTAATTAAAATTAATTAATTAATTTATAAGAAAATTTATTTTCCTAAAATCTGTTCATAAATTAAAATTTTTATGTCTTATGGTTTTAAGATAATTTTATAATACCTTATGTAATTTTTTAAAAACATTATAAAATTAGTTATAGTTTTAAAATCTATATTTTTATAAGAAATTATGATTTTAATTAAAAATTAAATTAATCATATTTATAAAATTATTTTAGAAAAATTTATTTCATTTTTTATTCTATATGTTGAAAATTTTATAGGGTTAATTTTTAGGATTTTTTTAAAATACTTGAATTTTTTATGAATAGTGAAATACAGTAATTTATTGTATATATACATTATAAATTAAATACACTATTTATTGTGTCATGCATGATGTAATAACCTTAGGTTCAAACTCACATTCATATATTAATATTTTTGGTCACAATAATCATTGCTATTTCTTGTCTTATGAAAAAATAATAAACTAATGATTAAAATATTAAGAAACCCCCCTCTACTATAAAAACCACCCACACTCCCCTCTTCACTTCACTCCCATAAAGCATTTTAACTTATCTAAATTCTACTAAAATCTCTCCCCAATATTCTTACTCATGTTTATTAGCACATGGTATCCTCAAAAGACCAAATCCTCTCCCCTTAAGAGGCTCTCAAAAAAGATTAACTAAAGAGGTAAATTCCTATTTTCAATTATTTTACTTTATTATCAAGTTCCTTTGTTTTATTTTATATCCTTATTTTCCTCATCCAAATATTATGAAAAATCCAGTACCTTACATGTAATTGATTTTTTATGATAATGTAATATGTTATTATTGTCTCTCCTTTACCCTTCTTTTATCCTAGAAATGAAAACACTATCCGAGACGTGTTAATTCATTACAATCAAGGATGACAAGTTTTAAATTTCTTTTACCATCATTAATTAAAGGCATGAAACCATTTTCATGGTTTATCTAGACTATAATATATGTATTATATCTCATCTATGGTTTTGGAATCTTTTTGTACACATGGTTTTGATTTATAAAACAAAATGTGTTCATTGTGATCAAAACCTCCAATTAACCCAAAAGGTTATCACTATAGTTTTATATAAGGATTCTTCTTCACTCCAAGTAACCAAATGAAATTTACAACCATTTAACCTTATTAATGTTCAATAATAAAATATATTTCCATTTCTAGACAACCATCCTCATTTTACAAGATTATCCGTTCATGTATATAAGTAAATCGTCCATGAAACAAACAAACCCGAACAATGAAATTGAACCTCATAACCAATCAAAAAGGTTGTGAATGAACAATAAAATGTTATACTAAATTAATTAAATGAAAAGTAGGTTCTATAATTGTTAATTAATGAACCTAATTTTATTATTCATGTCATTAATATCAGGTGGAGTACACCATCAAACTTAAGGTAAGGGATTCTACCCGAACCTCTATTACTCCTTCAGGTTATTCTTACTCTCTTTTTACCCAAATGAAATATTATATTATATTTATGTAAATCTTCTAATTTATGTTTATATTTATAAACTCATGTATCAATATCCATTAATTATTCTCTTTTAAGGATATATATGCTTTTATGTGATTCCCTCCTCAATACGCCCTGATAAGAAAACCTATTTTAAGGGAACTTCCCAAATTCTTACCCAATTTCATGTACACTATATGATATATTTTTAAGAAACAATTATATTTATAAAACCACTAATTTTTTCATTAAAACATTATTAGTTAACTTATGGTTTTATAAAAAATATTATTCCCTTTTCCGGTTTAAATGATCTTTGATATTTTCATTAAACCACACTAAAATGTTTAAATATTAAAGTTTCATAAAAAATTTTTTACATGTTATCAATTCAATTTACAATAAATTATTATTATATATGACTATTATGCCTTATGAATTTCTATGATTGAACTAATTTATTTTTTTCATGGAAATTTTTATGATATGACCATTCATTATGCTTTATGACATGATTATGATACCCATTTCTTTTCATGGGTACCCTTATGTTTACGTATGATTGATTATGTATGATTCTTTATGTGGTAAAAATATTCATGAAAATGTTAATATGGGTGTTCCTAGATAGTTCGCTAATGTATTGGGTAAAGTTGAGTCTCATGAGACGTTATGTGTAACGGTCTTGGTGGTTAACCTTAACTTGTGCTTCTTTATGTGCAACGAGCCTTGAATCATGCTAAATTCATATTTCATGTCACTGAATCATTATTATAACTCCATGTTTATATGATCCCATATTTATATTTTATGATTTCATATATTCCATGACTTTTTATATTATTATGCCTTACCTTCTAACCCATGTGCCAAAGCATTATTACTATGTTTTTTCCCTTAATGAGAATTTAGCTCATCCCTTTGTTCATGTAATCCCCAGGTTATCCTATGTAGATGTATGATCACAATGGAAGTTAGAATCTTATTATTTATATTAAATAAAAATTTATTTTTATGATGTTTGATTATGTACCTCGTATTCCAAGATACTAGGATTTATGATCCTTGGCTGGTAATTTGATGTTTAATTATTCCTAAAATCATTTAATGGTATATATAAATTGATAGAGTCACTATATCGTACATCAAGAGTCTATATATATATTTTTCATTAAGAGTCCTATGTTTATAGTGGTAGTTTGGATTTGAGTTTTTTATTTTGAGTTTTTATTTTGTGTTTTTGATTATTTTATATTTTCAGTTATTTTGTTTTTTGTGGGATAAAAAAAGGAGTGAACTGGTGGTACACAGTGAGATAGTGGTCTTGAAAATCCACATGACCATATGTAAATGGTTTGAAATGGCTCTTTATGTTAATTGTGTGGTTTGAACATGGTCTACCAAACTATGTGTCCATACTACACACAAACACTATTTCTACTTCATTTTAGGTATTTAACTTCTTTTGTTTCTCTTTGTTTTTGATTATGCCAGGTTTCACCGCTTGGGGAAATCGTAAGTTTTAATTTTAAAATTTAAAATTAAAAAATGGTATGTTTTTTGTTTTAAAATAAATAATTTATTTTTTATAAACAAATTTAAAGATAAATTTAGTAGTTGAATTTTAATTTAAGTGGATTGATAAAGTAGATTTATTCAAGATAAGTAAATTTTTTGAGAAAAATGAATTCTTCCCTCTAAAAAATTTATACAAATAAAATTAGATTTATTTTTGTTGAAACGAATTTTTTTGGGTTTTAAAATTCTAATATGATTTAAAATTTTATCATGGTAACTATTTTAAGAGGATTTGTGAGAAGTTAATTATGAATCTCATTTGTTTTTCTTAAATAATATAAGAATTTAAATGTTTTAAAGAGTTAATATTTCCAATTTCAAATTTGTTTTATTATATTAAAAAAGGTTTTATAATGGTTTTAAATTATTATCAAATTTTTTGGTTTCATATGTTTTTTATTTTAAAAAATATTTTAATAATGAAATTGTGAAATTTAAAATTTATTTTCAATGTGGGGTTTTTGAGTTAATGTAGAGTCTTTGATGTAAAAGTGTTAAGGGTATAATGATATGAGAAATTTTTTTTAATAAATAAGTACAAAATTATAAAAATTATTTAAAAAATTTAGTTTTATGACTATAAATTAGAGTGTTTGGTTAGAAAAATATTTTCAATATTTTTAAATTTTTATAGTTTTTTCTTAAGTTATTTATTTAAATAGGGATGCATATTTGGATGATCATAATTTCAGTTTTAGATATTTTAATGGGGTCTTATTATCCTTCCATTATTTAAAGTATTCCTCCTAGAAAGGTCAAAATTAATGAGTGATTCTCTCTATTGTAGGATAAATTCCATTCATCATTTATGAGTGGATCTATTTTAGAAGGCTAAGGGTATTCTATTTTATATACTTATTATTTTTATGCCTATATTGGGTGGATTTTATAATATGGTCCCAAATTGGTAGTACTATTTGAGTTTTTCATTAATTTTTCTTGGTAGAATATTTTTTCCCTTGAAGATATTCTAGTCTCAGTGATCAGTTATGTTTCCAAAGTCTAATGGGATGCTACCCATCCTTGTGATCTTGTTTTGAGAGGATGTGAATTACAAGTATTGGGTTCATTTTTGGGTGGTTTGTATGAGTTTTTTTCCCAAAAACATGTCCCATACTAGTTGATAAATATTCTATTCAGATGGGTTAATTTGGGTTTTAGTCTTCAGGGTGTAGTGAACTTAGTTTCTTTTTTTATGCCCATGTTTTAAGGCTAGCATTATTTTCTCTTTTTTTGTAACGTATCGTTTGGGGTAATTTTAGAAATTACTTTCCTTATTCCATTTTCTTTTCCTAAGTTTCCTTTGTTTATGAAATTTTTAGTTTTTATTTCATGGATATGATGTCTTATTATAGTACTTTTGGGGTTTTTGTAGTGTCTCTTGTGAAAACTATTTCAATTGTGAGATTTTATTTTCTAGTTGAGTTTTATTTTTCCATATTGTGATCTTGTTTTATCGCATATATTAGAGTAATTGGTTGCCTAGAAGAGTTACTGTATTTGTGGAATTCAAATAAGGTGGTGAGACCACCATAGGCTAGCCTTTATGGAAGCAATATTTATTTTTGGAATGGTAGCCCTTGCTACATTGTGTGTGTTTCTTTTTTTTTTGTGTGGTTAGGTGCTGTAAAATGGTTGAGGACCAATTATATTATTCTTCCCAACCCCAACCAAAATAAGAGTGATGGTTCACAATAATATTTTGTAACATCGTATGTGTCTAAGATTTTTTTTCATAATGAAATTTTTTAGTAAGGGTGATCCTTGGGCCATCTTCCTTTTGTTTCAAGTCATTGGTGAATTATGTTAGGATACTTTATAATTTACTATAATGATGGAATCAAGAAATTATGGTGTGTTAAATTTATATGTTGAGGATGATGTATTCAATAATTTCTTATAATTTTAGAAGTTCTTCCTGTTTCTCTGACCGTATTATTAGCATTATGAATGGACCTCATTCATTTTAGAATCAACAGTTTCATCCAAGGATTTATAGGGTTAGAAAGTGTTATGGTGGGGAGAAATTTAAAGTCATATTTTTTTAATATAGAAATTTTATTTATTTATTAACTATAGGTATTTTCATTGATTTTTACATCATTTTTAAAAAATTTATGTTTTATTAAAGAGAACATAGTTCGCCTGCACAGTCAACACTATCTGTGCGACAACCATGAAGGTGACCATAAAGTTTAATAGATATGGTTTCATGGTTAGTACATGGTAAAATTAACCACGTGGCCTGCTCGTGTGAGGTGGTCCATACCCTTTATTAAGGCTCAAACACTTTATGCATAGTTTGGACAACTGTGCAGCCAAACTGTGTGTAGTACCCAATTGTTTTTTTTAAATTCATAAAATTTACCCTCTTATTATTTTAACCCAAATATTCTCTCACAATCACCCTCTCCCCCTTTCACTTGACATGAACAAGATATCTCATCTATACATTCCCTAAATCCTCACACTCCCTCTATTTTTTGCTGATTTTTCCTCTGATTTCACTTAAATCATCCTTGTTTAGGGTTATCCCTCCTTTGTATTCTTATTTATCTATTCTCATATTTATATTTCTTATCCCTTCATTTCATTATTCGCTAGGACAAACCATAGGTAGATTCAGGGGTTCTAAAACATTATAGATTCGATTTCATAGGGTGTGAAATGTCTCTCTTGAGTTTGATTGAATTTGTAATCATTCTTTCAAATCATTTGTATTTGATTCATGGTTGGATACACATTGTTTTGGGTATTTAAATTTTGTAAACTTTATTAGTTGTGTTTAAATCATTTTTTTTGTTTTTAATTGACAATATTAATCATATTTAAGTCATAATTGAAAATAGATTCATCTTTTACATGATTTTTTATTTCAATTTATATTATTTCTCAAAGATGAATGATTAGTAAGAATTTGTTTAGTTATTTTATCACACCAGAAGTTTGAAAAAATATCGAATAAGCCTTGTAAATGATTATGTGGTTTTTCAAAGGTTGTTTTTTTAAATGAAATTTTAACTAACCTTTAATTGTACTTGGAATTTTAAGTAATTCTAAATATTATAAGTATCAATATATTATTTTAAGATTGGTTTTCAATTAAAAGTGTGAGGCCTGAAAATACCTTTTGATGAATTAGATGGTTATAACCATATACACAATTATACATATATATACATGTGTATATATAAATTCACATGGGAACATGTGAATTTGTGAAATAAACGTCATATATATATATAAAAGCTTATATGAGAATAATGGTAAAAGTGATACCTAAGTTTGAATTTCAAAAATGTTTTAATTGGACTTATAAAATTAATTATAAGGACTGTTTGACACCATCCAAATGATTTTTTCAATCATTAATTGGATTTTAATCGAAATCCATGTTTATGTTCTTGGAATTTAATTCATAAAGGGTTTTAATGGATGTTTGAATCTTCACTTGGTTGTTTATAGTTTTTTATATAGATATGTTAATTATGGAATTACCTAGGGATGTTTCAATAAATTATTTTGTGGTTATTTTATTATAACGACATGGGAATCCTAGGTTCTTAGGTAGGAGATCCTATTTCCGGATGGGTTCCCTTAAAATAGTTATTCTTGTAAGGTAAATGAAATTATTCCTCTGGCCAGTGATGTGATACTCTTTATAGTAATTGAGTGTCTCCCTAATTAGTGATGTTCATTCATGTTTTCACCTAGCCTTAGTGGCCTTAGGGTGTTCCTCCCATAAAGACCATTTTAAATTTTTACATGTATAATTTCCTCTTCTAATTGAATGACTTTACACTACCCCTAATTCATATCCTCTTTATTATTTCTCGATCATTACTCACCTTCATTAAAATGATACTCAAAATTGTATTGAAAATATTATTACATTAGTGATTATTTCCTTTTAAAATAATAGAAACTGAATGTTTATAAATGATTAACAAGACTTATGTTGGATTTTATGTAAAATGAAATAAAATTATATCTTTAATAATTTATTTCAAACTAGCATAATATGTATATTTTATTTGAAGAGTTAATCTTGGGTTTGGTTTATTTAGCTTGCTTACTGATATTTTTTTCTCATGCCTTTGATATCATTTTAGTTTTAGGTCCTGGATTATCTTTTTCTTCCCCTAAGGTTTTGAAAATTTATTATTGGATGGTGATTCATGGAGTTACATGGAGTTTTGTCAATTACTTATTTTTTTTTATTTTCTTTTTTAATGATGACCATTTTTGCCTTTTACTACTTTCTGTGGTTGGGGGTGTAATATTATTGTGGTTTTATAGGATATACATATTTTGGTAGTCATTTTTGTATGGGAGGATTTTTGGGATGAGTGGAGGGATTAGTTAAATGTTATACTTATTGATCTTTTTAGATTTGATTATTTCTTATTTGATTTTGGAATATATTTTCAATGTATAAATGGGCCATGCCCATTTTTTTCTAGTCCTTCCTTACTATGATTATTAGGAGAAACCATTCCCACTTGTTATATAATGATTCCATGAAACTTATCTTTAGCTTGGGGTGATTGGGAACATGCATTGGGTATATCGAGTGAGAGCTCAAGTTTTTGATGGAGGGGGAAATCTGGTTGGTCTATGTTAATATAGGCCAAACAAGACCCTATGGACAACTCCTTGAGTCATTTCTTACTTCAGTTTCATATATAAACCTATCCAACACATCAATGTACAATATTCTGTCTCACCAAGTACTGGTGTGAACTGTGTCTCCATTCTCCCTACTCATTATACAACAATACTCACACACATGTCAAAGGTTTTTGGGAATGTTGTATATAGATACATAATATCTCTCATGGAAACACATTATCTTATACACAAAATAAATTTAAGGAATGATACAAAAATCACCATTTATTAACTAATTATTACAAACATTACACATTACAACAAATAAATAAATAAATTAAAGACAAAAATTTTTCTTGTCTTGCTCATGATTAGTCAACATCCATTAAACTAGAATAATAAAATAAAATTTTAAAAAATTATAATAAAGAGAATTCATTATGAATTAAAGTAAATTAAACAAATTTTAATTCACATTTTTTTTATTTCATGGCCCAAAAAATAATTTATTAAATTAAAAATATTTTTAATTTTGTTTTAACTTTTTATAAACTTTGGGACCCTCATGGCTTGAAACCCTCAGGTTTTGAGCCCTTACTAGGATTCGACTATTTGGGTAGGTTGGGTAGTGGTTGAATCGACCTAGCTCTGGTAAGCCAGTGTAGTATGCCTCATACCGGATGCATGAGGTGGATAGGTGGAACCTGTATGGATTTTAAAATTATTACAATTTTTTTGATTTTTTATAAGGTAGTTCCAAAGACGTTTCCATTCCCCCCTAATTAGTGGGGATACAGATCACATCACTGGTGGAAAAGTCACTTGACACTAGTGAAACTTATATTTTCCTTTATTTTTGTTTTTTATTGACTAACATTAATATAGATTCACCTCCCAATAATAACTATGACTACCAGTGAGATGGGCCGACACTGAAAATTACAGACTATGATGCTCCTTATAGGTTTTTATATATTTGTGTTTAATTGAATTTTAGACAAAATGAATTTTTCTTTGATCTTTAGATGGACATATCTCAACCATAAGACCTCAAATCAATGCATCCCTAGTGGTTTTATGATTATAATGATCTCCTCTAATTTAATTCAAGAAAATTTAATTATGATTTCAACTAAAAAAATCACATGATTTATTTAATAAAACTTGTTTGTATCGGGTAATTAGAGGAAGCATGAAAGAATTTAAAATTAAAATTTCTATATGGAATCAACATCATAAAATAATATTCGGTGTGGTAGCACTTGGAAATCAACATGAGGATCTTGTGTAAAATAAATAACCCGAATAATTAATCAAAATTACACCTCATTATATTTTGAGACATAGGTTTGTTTCACTCATCGACGAATATCATAGCTTGAAGGAACTAGGGATGGAACAGTTTAGAACATCAACATGTTCTTAAAAATATATTTTGGTTTATTTATATTTTGGATCTATGTTCTAGTGTGGAGAATCAGAGGTACTTTCAACATAATCTTGATCATCAAAACATCGTTACTTTGATCTTACTGGGATTTTTTGGATGAAGGAGATAAATTATCTTCTTTCTCCCAATAGGACTTTGGAGATAGGTGGGAGAAGATCTAAAATTCTTTAGGGTGATGGTTTCCTAAAATTTGGGAATATTTAGGTTTATATAAGTAAGTTAAACTTATTACATTTTTTACATTTTCCCATTAATAAGCTTGACCATCTAAATGAGTTCTATTAGATACATATTACCTAGAGACCATGTCACAAATTTTATAGGTATTTTATCACTTACATGTAACATCTTAATTATGTTATGTGATAAAATACAATTTTTTAACTTGACTAACCTCTCCCATAAATATTTAATGAAAGTTAAATAAATAATACTCATTCATAGAATATTTTCTTGCATTTACTTAATATCTTATAAATACATAAAGATGAAAAATTAAACAATTATTATTATAAAATAGAATAATATTGAATTTTTATATTTTATTATAAAAAAACAAACTCATACATCATGAAACCCTCAACATGGGTATCACAATTTACCAAACTCCAATTCGTTAGAATTGGTCAATCTTCTGAATACACTTTGTCTGTGAAGCTCTAGGACCTTATCTCAATATCAATGAATGTATCTCACTAACTAGGAGAAGTGTATAAAAAAAATAAAATCCTCTAAAGAGATAATTATTTTTTTATATCCTAAGTTTTTTTAAAAGGAAACACTATCTTTTATAACACTCATGATACAATACATCGAGCTTAAAGCAACAACTAAATATTTTAATTTCACTGTTATAACATAGTCCTTATAATGAAGGAAATGAATAGTATTAATTGAATTAGAGAAAATATTGTTTACACATGTATATATATAATTATTTGGTGACCAATTGATTATAAATTAATGTAAAACCCTTTTTAAAATAAAAGGAATTATTTTTTTGGAAAACTATTTAAATGCGAAGAAGTATTTTTTTTAAAGGTTGGGGTCGAAGCCACATTTAATTATTAAAGAAAAGGCCTCCTTTTGTCTAGGTAGAGGGAGACCCATTACATGGCATAAAGTCCCAAGGCCAAGTATCTTGAATAAAAGGCTTGAAAGCCCATTTTTTTAGCCCAAATGGCTCTTTAGTGAATAGTACTACTACAGTACCCGGGCTGCTACAATACTGCCATCGCTACAGTTCCTCCTATAGTGCCTCCACTGCTATAGTGTCACCACTACTACAGCCCCACCACTGCTAGAGTACCTTTATACAGTACCCCCCAAAAATATTTCCTTGTTCAGATTTGATTGTTGGTATTTTGGATGCCAAGTAGGAGCTTGTACCACTTTGGTACATGCTCGTTGGAAAAACGGATGTTAGGGTAACACACATGGGCCCATTGGGTCCTTCTCCAAGACAGAATGTGCCACACATTTCCTAGCTAAGAAATGAATTTTAATCTCCCAATACATAAAATGCACAGTGTTTGAGTTTGGTGTGACTCAATCCTGATCCAGTTCCCCTAGACAACAATATGGGCCAACCGATGAACCACTCGACTTACGCCATGGGGGCCTGAAAAAGTATGTTTTATACCAATAAATAAACAAATAAATATTTTTGGATTATATTAATAATATATATAATATATATAATTTTAAATTTTAAAATCCATATTATGTGTTTTCAAGACCTTTTATAAGAAAATATCCAATTTTAAAAATAAAATAAATATTAAAAAAAGAATGTTTTATCACCTTTTGATGGAGAACCCATTTTAAATCTAGTTTGTTCTCACTTTTATAAATTATTTTTGAAAAAATAAACTAATTATTCAGAATAGAAGTATAAAAACTTACTTAGGATGGAGTTTTTTATATTTTTTAGAACTTTCATATTTTGATGAATAGTGAATAATACAAAATATTAGTTCAAAACTGTTTTTTCATCAAATTTATTTATACAATTAAATTATTATTTTAATTATTTTTAAAGTATAAATAAATCAAATTTTTACATCCATTATATTATTCCCTTGGAGGTAGGTTCTCCACTTATATCCACGATCATTTTCTTATGGCAGTTAACTTTATATTTCCACCGACCCCTTATTGGAGAACATGGCATATATTGCCACATGCAGATGGCTGTGGCTACAGGGACATTACCATGGAAATACAATCCTAATTACATGGGTATTTTTCATGTATATAGTAAATTTACCATGGGAATATGTAAATTACATATCACCCTGGAAATGGCATCCACAGGCTGAAGGTTCGTGGTCTTATCACATGACTATGGGAATTATGCATATAACAATTTTTTATCTCATGGTCATAGCCCCATTTTCTATTAGTGGTAAAATTAAATAAATATAAAATGGATTTTTTTTCTATTTATATTTACATGGTTAAATTTATGATAATTATCACATAGTAACAAGTATGATAAATATATTCAGATCTCAACCTCAATGAAAATAAAGAACATTAAATCCCACAAAGTTAATATTAATTCATAAATGCCTTCCATCACATAGTTTATAATGTAACCATAGTTTGAGGTAATTATTAGTAATATTAAAAATTAAATTTAAATATTCTCATGTAGAAATTCAATTATTATATCCCCATAATTTTCACTATATCTTTTTAAATATCGCGTTTTCCTTAAATTAAGACATTTTAGAAATTAATGTGAAAATTACCTAAATACATAATTTTAATTATTAAATAAATATTATTTATTTTATTAAAATAGAAATACTTTGATGGGTGTTTTTTATTATTAAATTGTTATAGGAATTAAGGAATCCAAGAAGGAATTGGAAATCATATTTTTAGGAATAGGATACTTAATACTTTATTTCATAACCATAGGAAATGGAATAATAAAAAAGGGGTGAAACCAAATGATATGTATGTGTAAAAATAGTAACATAGAATAACATGAGATAAATGAGGCATAAAATAGCATCCCATATAGAATGATCATAAGATTAATATCATTCAATAAAGAGATAATATTATAAAGACATGGATAAAATAACTATCATAACTTAAAAGCATGGAATCATAGGATTGTTGTAACAATATGAACCTGAAATCATAAGAATATTACAAAGATTAATCAATTATACATCATCCTAATATTACAAGGATTAATTCCTAGACCATTATAATATTCAAAGTATTACTCCCTTGGATACCAAAAAGGATTAGGTTTACTCTATAATCTCATATATAGTTTCTCACGATACATTAACATTACCCAATGCATTGGAGAACTATCTAGGTGTACCCATCATATTGAAAAATTATACATATGTGTTCCACATGGTTTTAATAATAATATAATAATAAAAGGAAATAAAATGATTTGAAATATCATTTTCATGTGGTTCCCTAAGGAATAATTAATGATTTCATCAATAAACATGACATGATAAACCTATTAAAAATAAATGGGTATCTAATGTCTTTAATCATCAATCTAGGTAAATAAAACTCAAAAATGATTATTAGAAATACGGTATTTACAAATTATTGTAAATGTATATATGGTTTAGCAAAAAATTTCCCAATCAATTGATGTATTGGGAATGTAGTTGAGAACTCTTCAATAATGTAGTGAAACATATGTATTTAATAGAGGAAATAAAGTGTAACTAAATCATGAATATACAATTGGATTAATAGGAATGAAAAAAATTAAATGATCATACCATAGATATAAAAGATAATTTCATAATCTATCAAGATAAAGAATCTGTATGGTGTCATTTTAAAAATACCCTTGATCAAGCATAAAAATAGATAAAGATCAGTCTTAACAGAATTAGGAAAATTTCATTGAAAATAAAAATTTACTTTTTTTTAAAACATTTAAAAAATAAGATTTAATAAAACCATGAGAATAATAATTTATCCTTTTAAAATGTGAAAGTGTAGAGAGGAAGTCACTTAGAAAATGAAAAAGTTGGTAGAATGATACATTCACAATGAAATGTGAAATGAGATTCCTTTTGGTTGAAAATGACCAAAAAAAAAACATTTTGAAGATTCAATTTTAGTTTTTGAATAAATTCAATGTAGTTAAAAATTCTATTTTTAAACATTTTTTGAAATAAAGAATTTTGGAACATTTTAAAACATTACTTTTGAAGAAAATATTTTTGAAAACAATTCACAAAGAAATTTTTCTAAGTAAATTAAATCCATGTACTGAAACCCACATTGTAAAAAAATATAATAAAAACATAATTTTAATATATGTTAATGAAAACTTGAAGGAAACTTGAGATGATACATATTTAGATTTTAGATCACACTTTCAACATGTAAAATATTGACATAGAAGAAAAATATCTATTAGGAAGTATATGGGTTATTCTTATAAACAACATTATTTTTTCTGAAGAATCATTTCCTCAAAAGAGAGGATATTAATTAATACAATTCATATCCTTAGAGAAAAATTAAATCTAACTTTTTAAAATATTATGGTAAAAAATAGTGAATTATAATATCAAAATCAAGAATAGATTTCATGAATCACGGGAAAAAGGGACTTGAGTCAAGAAAACAATTACGACAAGTGTAACATTTTAATCAAAACCCTTTAAGGACAAAGATCTTTAAAATATACTTCAAATACCATTAATAAAATATATTTCATGATAACATATCAATTGGGATGAATATGCACTATATAAAAGTAAATTGGTGAATAAAGAAAAACATGTCTCAATGAAGGCTGTTTGAGGAAAATCCCCTTATAGTTTAAGAATATTTTAATAAGAACCCCTTAAAAGAAAGATATCATGAAGTATAATTTATAATATCATGAATAAATATAATAAATTATATTAAATATAAAATTAGTAATATATACACCATTTAAAATAAATTAGGTTCATAAAAGAACATGTATCTCAAAGAAGGAAGTTTTGAGAAGAAACCCTTACCCTGTTTCCTTGATTAGTTAGATATACTATATGATCCTGTATAAAAAAAATATCTTAATGAATAATTTCAGAACCATGTTCTTTCCTAATAGTATTTATAATTTCCATTTATAAATATTATGTACATTCATATTAATTAGTTTTTTTCCTATTTTCCTATATCGGTGGTTTATAATTTAGACTGTTTGTAGTAGTTTTCTAGGAGCGGTGTTGGTATTCATTCCTCTTCCAAATTTCATCATTATAAATACATTAAATTTAATATACTGTATTACTTATAAATATCTACTATATTTAAATTTCCTTAAATGATTAGTTTAATATTTATCCTAGAATATAAAATCAATAATAAACATTTTTAAGTGATTTTCAACCTAAGAAGGGTGTTTTATTAATTAATGGGTTAAATTATAAGAACAAAAACTTGAAAACATTACATAATATTGAGTTTTTATTCAATAATAAACTTTATTAATTTCTAGGATCTTTACAATTTAGAGTTTTAGAAAATTAATTCATAACTCTTATATAAAAAACCCATATATTACAAAGTGGAAACTTCAACTCAGTTTCCATTTTTCCTATAATATAATTTTTTAAATGAGATACATTTTCTTTTCATGAAAAATCTTCATGACTTTCAACTTGAACTCTTCTTTGTTCTTATTCATCCTTAATCCATGTGAAAAATATTCAAAAAGTGGGATGATCATAAAAATATATATAAGTGATATAAAAGTAAAAAATTCTTTAATTGAGTGAAAAACATGAAAACCCATAAATTTTTTACCTTTATCACAATATTCTTTAATCACAGGAAATAAATCATATCCAAATGAAAAACACTTTTTTCTCAAATGAAACCATCAAAACCCATAGAAATAAAATAAAAAATCTATTAGGAAACTTAGAATATTATATTCATCACCCATGTTAGAAATAACTAGAGAATAGTTAAATATATTGGAGAAACATCCTAGGTTAACTCCATCCTACTTGACTTTTAAGACATGGAATACTACCGAATGCATTGGAGAACTATATCTCACCCACCATATAAGCTATATTAGGCTCACCCATTCTTATACATTGTATTAGGTTCACCCATTATTATAAAATATATGGGGCTCACCAGTATTCATCTATAATGATCAAGTAACATATCATGAATAAAACATTTTATTCTTACACATTTCTATTATAAAACCCATACAAAACTCTTTTAATCCCAAATGAAAAACATTTTTAGATATCAAAATTCCCTTTTCTTTTAAAAACCAATTTTGAAATAAAAAACACCCATAAAAGGGAATAAGGGTATTTAATTGAGGAGAACATGGAAGATTATAAAGTAAAATAAAAATTAAATAATTTTTACATTAGTGGGACAAGTTGTTGACATTGTATATGAAAAAATAGAATACTCTATTTTTCCCTTTTTATAAATAAAGTGAAAACAGTCTGTATAAAATATGTTAAAAGATTAATCTTTAAAACCATTTAAATAAATTGAAAAGAGACATAAAATTTTATTTATAATTATTTTATGCCCATAAAAATATATCCAAAAAATAATTTTATGAATATGAACATGGAAAAAAAATATTTAGAAAATAAATCCTTAAAAAATGTATGTTAAAATGTCCCTTACATCGATTCTGACTTGTCACATACATTCTTTATCATCCTAAATAATAAAATTATATTATTTATTTACTTTCTTAAGAACCTTTTTAATTTTTATTAAATTATAATTATTACTATTATTCCATTTATTACCATGTTTTATTTAGTTACATAACCTATTAAGTTTGTATTAAACATTTTGGGGATGTTCAGATCTTAATCATAAAACAAACTTAGTTGGTTGACCATTATCAAAAGGATAATTATTTAAAAAATCTCTAGAATGATAATCATGACATAATATTAATTTTTATACATTAAAAAAAGTTTTTAACTTTACATGGAAGGTATACAAGATAAACAAATCACATCGCTTCGTGGAGGTGGTAGTCCACGCGTATGCATAAATGACATTCTTATTTTACAACATATGTAACGGTAAGAAAAAATAAGATATATTATCACTATATAATGATAATAATTTCATTAATATACATCCTTGAGTTTCTATGATGGAAAATGACACACATCGCGTCATAAAGGTGGCAATCCACAAGTTCGCACAAGTATTTTTATTCATTTCCATAGGATATGAAAAGAGATAAAAAAGATTTTAACATAATCATAATAAAGTTTTATAAAATATAAGTTTCATATATTTTTATTCTATCATGGTTAAATAATATTTCATGGATGTGGAAGAAGAAATAAAAATGAAATAGGACGGTTAATATTTTCACATTATCCTCAGATTACCTCTTTGGATTACATATCAATCCTACCCGGTTTAGTTTTTAGTGAGACCCATTCCTATAATACATGGGGAGTGAAATTTTATAGATACTTGGGTAGGTATTGGATAAACTATATGTTGATAATAGTGTTTCATTTGTTTTCAATAAGGTGTCAATATATGTATGGAAAGTTCATGACTGAAGTTATGATGATGATTGAAGTGGTGATTCTTAAAGTGATGTTATTGACTCAGATAAAACCCCACTTTGATTATGAGTTGTATTAGTTGATAAGTACTCTGAACATTTGTTGGTTGGAAATGGTGATCAATGAAATGGAAATGTATCATTTTTATCAATATGATGAAGTTGTTAGCAAGATAATGATTCTTGGATATTTTTTTTGGATTCATAGCATTGGATGCCAAGCTTGGGAAATTCTTGTCTCAAAATTAGATGATTGATTGTGATGATATTCAAGGACCAAGACATGTGTTAAGGAAAACACATTTTTTACTACAATGTTACCATGTACTATGTTTCAATGCATGAGGATTTGAAGAATATTTCCATCCATGGTTGGATGAAGGAAGACGAGTAATGTGTTTTGGGATTCATGTTCCAAAAAGAAACGAAGAAGAGAAAAAGAGAAGGAAAGGTGCATGGGAATGAAATTTGAAGAAGTGACCATGAATGAATTAATAAGGTGACCATATATTAAATTTTTATTTCCCTTGTTTTGTTAACAAAGTTCATATATACTTGGCTTACTAAAAAATATAGGGCCCATCATGCAAGCCACTGGCTAGCCTCAAACCTAAGGTGTATACGGGACACTAGGTCAACCACACCCAAGGGAGGCCTACCAAGTATGCCTACAAGAAGCATGTGTGCGGGATGTGTATAAGCCCACTGGTGCACACTAGCCGTAGCCCATGCATACTGAAGGCCAATGGCCTGTAGGCAAAGGGAGCATAGATTCGGCGCATAGTGCTCCCACAAGGTGAAAACGGTATAGGGTGGTACCATGGGGGGAGAGGGAGAATTCTAAGAATATACTACCATGACTTGAAACATAAACCAAAATAATACCTCATGTTCGTTTTGACGTGGGATGAATTTTTTAACCTACTGAAGCAATCTCCATCGTTCATCCAATATCATGACTAATATGAGCTGATCATCTCTTCTATGCTCCGCCATCTAATCAGGACCGTCCAATATCTGATCTAAGCTGATCCAACATTCAGTGATCAACACCACTATCATCTTTAACCTTCAAACCTCCCATCACTATAGTTCTTCGTAGATGAATCCACTCCTCTATAATTAATCTTCGACCGTCATTGTCAATACAACCTAATGCATGAGTGTCGCATGGATGCCACAAACTCATGCATGCAATTATATCTTCATGCATGCGATTGAAATGAAGAATCCATGAAGACCAAATCATCTGTAGTTGGGAGGCCACATTATAGAGATCGAGAATTTGAGGAGGTGATTTTCATGAATTCAAAAACACATGCATGTTAAGATTACTCCACAAAGACGAATTCCACGTTTGAAAGAAATATCCCACGATTCTCGACTTTCTTTTAACTCGCATATGAAGATTTAGAAGCCAAAGTTCTCAAGCATTCAAATACCTAATCTCACGACATATCTTATGGGATGTGAATGAGTAAAAGAGAGGTGATCCTAGCCTATAAAAAGATATCCCTCAAATAAGTTTTGGTTGTTGAACATATTGATAAAAGCTCTCATTTCTCCCTAGAAATAGAGCGATGATAAAGGGTTTCCATATAGTCTTTCTATGTGAAGAGAAGAAGACCCGTAGGCATTCAACAAGTGAAACACACTCTTGAACCATCCTTGTGACGAAGAGGAACACCACACCCTTTGTGTGAAGGAAAAACAAGAACATTCGAAAATTTTCTTAAAACCTCGCCTCTATTTTGTGAAGAAGATCCCACAAACACCCAATTGGTATCTACACACCCTTGTTGTGCTCGTACGAAGATAGAACCAAGAACCACTTCTGGTTCTATGAAGGAGATCCTCGTGCACCCTTTCCATGAAAAAGGATAACCATGACCACCTTGTTTTACAAACAAAATAATTACACCATTCTTACAGCACAATATATATATACTATTTGGGTTTGTAGGGGTTTGGGTTTTTATGAAGAAGAAGACTGCAATGTAAGGGTAGTGCACACACATTATTTAAAGAATCCGTTGGATTTGTGTGGTTGTGAGAAGAAGAATATAACAAGAGGCAGTTTATGTGCGTGCAAAGAATAAAAGATAATTCATGCGTGATGCACATGAAAATCTTGTGCATTATTTAAGACACTCGAGTGTACAAGAACAAGACAAACATTAGACTACACCCATTTGGGTATGAAGACAACAGAGGAATAACACACTTACATTAAATTCAAACTAAAAATAAAAATTGTGTGTTTGAAAAGAACCAAAAGGAAAAAAAGTGAAGAGAAGAAGTGAATAGTGTGTTCTCAAAGATTAATACCCATTTGGGTTTGCAGATAAGAATAATTAAGTCAACATTGCATGTCTAATTTCATGACCCACACACATTGAGCCTAAAATATTGATACAAGAGAATAGTTTGTGCTCAGGTTGACAAGCTACACATCATACATACATGAAATCATGCATAAACACAAGCACATTTGAGAAGTCTTTGAGACACCCAAGACAAGAAGTATTGAATGAAATTCAAAACATACATAAAGTGAATGAGAACTGAGACTAAAGCTAGACAGAATTAAAAGAAGATCCAGTATTTGAGTTGAAAGTATTTTAGAATCCCAAAAGACAGATAGTGTTGATATTGTTCAAGTTAATTCTTGCATATTATATACTTGAATAAGTTGTTTGAACCATTTTCACACTTATAAGTGAGGTCAGGTCTTCATTAGAAGAAGAAATAATTGATCGAGAATTGTGATACCGAGGACTGATTAGAAAAGTGATCAGTGTTTTGAGCAAGGCCAACATACATTACCAAAGGAAGTTGAAGATTCTTGAAGAGATGCATAGGAAAGTTTAGTTCAAAAAGCCTGTGTGGGAAGATCATAAGATCAATCTACAACTAATTAAGAGAGAACTAATAAGGAAGCTTCTCGTGTGACTCGAGAGCTAGAAAAACCCTGTAAGATCTAGGGACAAATAGAAGTATTTAGTGAGACTCTAAATTAGGCCAATGAGACTATGGTAACCCTATGGGAAGAAGTATAAAGAACCTCCTATGGGACTTATGATAGATACAGTGGGACTCTGTATCAACCATTGTAATTGATAATAATATTATAGTGGAGAATCTATGTTAAATAGAATAACCAACACAACAAGAAATAGGTCATTGAACCAAACCTTGTAAATCCTTGTTTTTAGTGTATTAATATTTACAACATCATTTGAGGTAAGGATGAGAGACACAAGTAGAGTGGATCTAGGATTTAACCAACTATTGAGGTTTAATGGAAAAGAATTAATTTTTAAAAAGTTTAAAGGGATCACTGATTCACCCCCTCCCCCTCTCAATGATTCACACTGATCCGGGCACTTCAATTGGTATCGAAGGGAAGTTCACCTTTAAAAGATACAAGGGACTATTTATGAAGTGAATTTTCCAAGAAATGAGTGACCAAACTCAAATGGATATTTCTACCAAGACTCAGAAAAATAGAAAGAAGAAACATGCAAGGAATATAAAGAAGAAGATTAATGGAAATTGAGAGACACCTTCTACTGATGGTAATCTGAAATATACAACATGTGAAAATACTTTTTCTTATTCGTCTTCTAATAAATCCTATTCAAGATGTGATGATGATATATCAATTAGTGATATTAAATTTATAATTAAAATAACATCGAAATAAAATCCCTAGAGAAGTGGAAATACATGTTGTTTCAAGCATTAGTGCTCTTCAAGATGAAATATTATAGTTGGAAGAAGAAGATAATTCCATGGTAGAAGCATTGGATAAAAGGATTGGAATATCCAACACTCTAAAAAAACTAGTAAAGGAAAATGAGGAAGAAATTTCTCTTTACAATGAAATACATTCTCAAGATACTAAATAATTTAAAATGAGTATTTGTGAGAAAAAATTCGCTGACATTGTATTTGTAGAATCTTTCCAGGAATATGAAAAGTTGCACAAAGTTTTATAGTTGTAAAAACTACTCAAGTGGAAGACAAAGATAACAAGTTAAAGGATCTTGACATATCTTTGCAAGAATTAAGGAATGTGCATGAAGAAAAAATGACAAAGCTTAAGGAGAATTGCGAAAGAGAGATGAGATCAGTTGAGGATGAGAATAATTCCCTCAACATGATGTGTTTAGAGATAGATTTGATATTGAAGAATCAACAATAACCTGAAGATGGAACTTCCCAAGCAACTGTAAGAATATATGTTACCACTGAATCTTACATTGAGGTATATGATTCCAAAAGGAGTAATAGATCATCCTTTAATCCAATAGAAACATCTTCCAAGAAAAAGGTACCATCCTTACCATCTTGTACTCATGCTTTTAAATGTGTTTTCATAAGATATACAGGTTGGAAGAAACATTATAAACAAATGTGGATGAGGAAAGGTGATGGAAAATCTACCATCATTTCTAGGGTGGATAAGAATAACAGGATGGAAGTTGGTTCCCCAGATATAGAACAACAATTCAAGAAGAAATCCCTTCAACCTTATCCATAAGAGATTAAGAAGTCAAGGTTTGTCGGTCAATGTTGGTGGTTCAAAATGTTTGGTAATTATGCATTAGATTATTGGTACAATCCTCAAAAAGAAAAAGAAAAAAAGGAATCCCATCTCAAGGGGGAGTAGGTCAGCGAGGAAGAGGCAACACCCACAGATCTGGAAGCAACTATATATTGCAAACAGATTTGGAATGCTTGATAATATCTGTGATGCTAGAAATGGAAGTGGTCACAAAGTTGGTACGTCTTCATATAAACATGTATCCAAATATAATAAGAAAATAAGATCATAGAAGCTGGCTAAAAAAGAAGAATAATCCTTGAGAAGTAAGAAGAAGAATGTCCCAAAAGAAAATGGTCCCAAGAATATTTCAAGGAGGAAAGGTGAGAAGGACTTGGATTCTAAATACAAGAAGTTGAAGGGTGCTGGATCCAAAAGCACTACCCAGAAAAGATGCTTCTACTATGGGAAGAATGTTCAAACCATGGATCACTGCAAAAAATCCATGGAAATTAATGAAAGTAAGTTTAAAATAAAAAGAGGATCGATATAGGAGAATTCAGGATTGATTGAAAACATTCCAGAAGATAACATTGATAAGTAGCCTAATAAAGTTTACTTGAAAACATCGAAGAATCCATGTGGAAGCACCAAATCAGAAAATGTTAAGAAGGGGTGGTTAGTTATTTTACCTAATCAATTGAAAATTTATATAGAACTATAATGATTTGAAGATGAAGTACTATCTAAGTCAAAGTAAAATTGGAAATATGTAATTCCACATGAAGGATAATTCAAATTTCATGAAAGGTTATTAGCACATGACAACCCAAGTGTCTCACAACTACTATGTGGAGGGTGAAAGTAGGCTGGACATCATGAAAACAAATGTATAAATACTTTAATAGGTCAAATAGAGATGTTGAGAATTAAAAAACATGCACCAGTGTAAGCTACTTCACTATTGGAAGATGTAAGGACAAAAAATCCACACAAGTTGAAGATAAATGGAATAAAAGGTTCCATGTTGACAATGAATGATGAAAGTATCAAATGGGGATGTGACACCAGCATGAAGAGTACTAGACACATTAGATCTACATGGAAATGAGTTCTTGGTTTGAGAATAAATTCTCAGCCTTGTTTATCCTATTAATAGGCTCACATGTGTTCTATCTTATTCCATTATATATTTTTTTGTATATGTTCTCTAACAGTGTAGGTAATTGGAGGTAAAGGCCATTTTCAAATATGATAATTGAAGGAAAAAAGTGGAGAACAAAAATTTGAACTCATTATTCATGATTTGATAATTACTTGAAGTGTTCCACAGTGGAAGACTATAAACATAAATATCTTGAAGATTATCTGATGATTATTTTCCACATGGGAGAATCATTGTTATTTCACCCCTTGAGGGAGAGAAAATATGATAGAGATGATATCAAAGATTATTTCATTATTAATCTTGGATGTTATATCATCTCTAGAAGTTGAAACTTGAGGTATTCCAATCACAATTTCATCCCTTATTCTTAATTGTATTTATCATTTCAATTAAGGGGGATTTCTTGATTGATGACAAGATGGTATGAAAGTTGGATATCTCTCATTTGATTTGTAGTTTTTAGTATGTTTGGAGAAGTATGTGTAGGATTTATAATTTCATTATTAAATATGATTATCTCCAACCCCTTGGATAATAATTGATACACTTTGAGCCAGATTTCACATGTATGGTTGTTTATGAACAACATCGAAAAATTTATTCATATCTATCTTGTTTTCTACACTGGGTTATCCCAATTAGAAATAGAGTTGATTAACTAAAGTATCTTTGCTAAGTGAACCATGTGACATCATCCCTCTCTCAAGAAATGTTCAAGAAGATGTTCTTTAAAGGTAGAAGAAAATATTTTTGAACAGACCCCACTAAACCTTTGCATTTGGTTTCCAATAAGGGTGAGAAAATATTGGGACACATATTGACCCATACAACGTGTGGTTAGGTAATATTGAAAATAAAATGAAAAGGGGGATATTTTTGAGCATAGTGTTTCATTTATTTTCAATAAGCTGTCAATATGTGTATGGAAGGTTCAAGACTGAAGTTGTGATGATGATTCAAGTGGTGATGCTTAAAGTGATGTTATTGAATTAGGGGAAATCTCACTTTGATTAAGAATTGTATTAGTTGAAAAGTACTATCAACAGTTGTTGGATGGAAATGATGATCAATGATATGGGAGTATCTCATTGATATCAATATTATAAAGTTGTTACAAATATAATGATGCTTGAATATTTTTTATGGATTCATAGCATTGGATGCCATGCATGGGAAATTCACTATATTGTCTCAAAATCAGATGATTGATTGTGCTAATCTTCAAGGACAAAGACATGTGTTAAGGAAAACACATTGTTTACTACAATGTTTCCATGCATTGTGTTTCAATACACAAAGAGTTGAAGAATGGTTCCATCTATTGTCAGATGAAGGATGATGGGTAATGTGTTTTGGGATTCATGTTCCAAAAAGAAATGAAGAAGACAAAAAGAGAAGGAAAGGTGCATGGTAATGGCATTTAAAGAAGTGATCATTCATGAATTAAGAAGTTGGACATGCATTACATTTGTATTTCATTTTTTTAGAAAAGTGAATATATACTTGGATTACTCAAAAATATAGGGCCAACCATGCAAGGCACTAGCCAGCCTCAAACCTCAGGCATATACGAGACACTGGGTCAACCGCACCCAAGGTAGGCCTACCGAGTATGCCCACAAGAGGCATGTGTGCAGGCAATGTATAATCCTACTAGAGCACATGAGCCGAAGACCATTCATACTAAGGGACAAAGTACCGTATGCTAAGGGACCATAGATTAGGTGCAGAGCATTCCTGTAGGGTGAAAACGGTATAGGGATGTACCATGAGGGGAGAGGGAGAATTCCGAGAATTTGCTGCCAAGACTTGATACTAAAACCGTGAGTAGTCCGCAAGTTCGTTTTAATGTGGGACATGATTTTAACCTATAGATACAATACCCACCGTTCATCCAATAGATCAACTAATCTGAGCTGTTCATCTCATCCATTCTCCTCCATCTAATTAGGGCCATCTGCTATTTGATCTAAGACGATCCAATGGTCAGCGATCAACCACTTCATCATCTTCAACCTTTGAACCTCCTGATGTCTTAGTTATCTATAGATGAAGCTGCTCCTCTGTGATTATTCTTTGACCATCATTATTGATCAAACCTAATGCATGAGCATCATATGGATGCCATGAACACATGAATCCATGAAATTGAAATAAAGAATATGAGAATATTGAAGCATACGTAGTTGCGAGCCCATGTTATGGAGCTTGGGAAATCGAGGAGGTTATTTACATGCATTCATAAACACATGCACATGAGTATTACACCACAAAGAAGAATTCCACATTCAAAAGAAATATCCCATGATTCTTGGCTTATCTTTTCACTCACGTGTGAATATTTTGAATCCAAAGATCTCAACATTCAAATCCCTGATCTCAAGGAATATCTTATGGGACGTGAACATATAAAAGAGAGGCGATTCTTGCCTATAAAAATAGAGCCCTTGACTAAGGGTTGGTTGTTGAAAATATTGAGAAAAGATCTCATTTCTCCATAGAAACAGAGAAATGATCAAGGGTTTCTACGTATCCTTTCTATGTGAAGGAGAAGAAGACCCACATGTGTTCAACAAGGGAAACACACTCTCGAACCATCCTTGTGAAGAAGAGACACACCGCACCTTATGTGTGAAGGAAATACAAGAACTTGAGATAAGTTTCTCAAACCCTCACCTCTGTTTTGTGAAGAAGATCCCACATACACACAATTGGTGCCTATGCACCCTTGTTGTGATCTTACAAAGAAAGAACCAATAACCACTTTTGATTTTGTGAAAGAGATCCCCACACACCCTTTGCATGATGAAGGATAACCATGAACAATTGGTGTTACAAACAAAATAATTAAACCCTTATTACATCACTATATAAATATATACTATTTGTGTTTGTAGGGGTTTGAGTTTTTACGAAGAAGAATACTGTAAGAGAATGGAAAGGCACACACATTGTTTGAAGAAGCCATGGGCTTTGTGTGGTTGTGAGAAGAAGAAGATAACAAGAGCAGTTAATGTGTGTGAAAATAATAAAATAGAATTCATGCATGATTCATATGCAAATCATGTGCATTAGTTGAGACACCCGAGTGTGATAGAACAAGACAAACATTAGAATACACCCATTCGGGTTTAAAGACAACACAAGAATAACACACGTACATTGAATCCAAACTAAAAAGAAAAACTATATGTGTGAAAAAAACCTAAAGGAAAGAAAGTGAAGATAATAAGTGAATAGTGTGTGCTCAAAGATTGATACCCATTTGTGTTTTCACACAAGAAGGATTAAGTGGATAGTGCATGTGTAATTCCATGACCCACACACATTGAACCTAAAATATTGATACAAAATAATAGTGTGTGCTCAGGTTAACAAGATACATATCATACATGCATGAAATCATGCATAATCACATGCACATGTGAGAAGTCTTTGAGATACCCCAGACAAGATTCCTTGAATTATACTCAAACCATGCATGATGTGAATGAGAACTGAGACAAAATACAAAAAAAATTAAAAAAAGATCTTGTATTCGAGTTGATAGTATTTGTGAACCCAAGAATATATATGGCTCTAATATTGCACAAGATCATTCTTTCATATTATATTCTTGAAGAATTTGTGTTCACCATTTGCACACTTATAAGTGAGGCTGGGTCTTCATCAAAAGAATAAAGAATTGCATGAACATTGTGAAACTAAGGACTAATTAAAAAAGTGACCAGAGTTATTGAGCAAGGCCAACATACCTTACTCAAGGCTGTTGAAGATTCTTAAATAGATACACAAGAAAGTGAGATTCAATAAGACTTTTTAGAAAGTGCATAAGATCAATCTATAGTGAATCAAGAGAGAACTAAGAAGGAATCTTCTTGTGTGACTTGAGAGCTTGAAGAACCTAGTGAGATTCAGTGATTAGAAGAAGACTTTAGTGGGACTCTGAAGTAGGCCAGCGGGACTCTAGTAACACTATGGGACGCTATATAAAGAAAATCCTATGGGAATCAGGAGAGATATAGTGGGACTCTATATTAACCACTGTTATTGATAATAAGATTATAGTGGAGAAACTGTATTGGGGAGAATAACCAAAAATTAAAGGAGTAGGTATTTGAACTAAACCTTGTAAATCCTTATGTCCAGTGCCTTAATATTTATAGCATCATTCGATGTAAGGCTGATAGACACATGAAGAGTGGATCTAGACTTTAACTAGACATTGAGGTTTAATTGAAAAGAATCAATTTGAAAAAAGTTTAAATGGATCACCGGTTCACCCCTCCCCCTCTCACTGATTCACACTAATACAACCACTTTACTACTGTGATAAAAACTTATGAGGAATAGAGGATAGTAGGTTCCATTTTATAAGTGAGGGGAGTGGCACTCTTGGAATTACTTAAAGTATTAAATTAATATAAATTAATTTTCAAGAAAAAATTAAAAAAATTGATATATTTAAAATATAGGATTATTATAGGTCTCAATCCTATCATAAAATGAATTTTGGACAAGTTTAGATGATTTTATCACCCTTATCTCTTTTTTTAACACCCAATAATTCTTTTGATGATTACCACGACATTAATGTTTTTTACACTATAGGAGTCAAACATTTTACTATAAAAGTAAAAGTGGACTATAAATAGACCTTGGGTGATATTTTAAAGTATATAGCATTCAATTGGATAAATATAATATTTTTTTTTGAATTTTAAATCATTAAATAAAATATTATTTATTAAAAAACATCATTATTGTAAATTTGGTTACTATTAATTTAATTTGAATTTAATGGCATAATATAGTAATGGAATTAAAATATTAAACTTTCACACATCCCTATAATGTAATTTTGATCTATAAAATTCTTGGAAAACTACAACTCACCCCAAAAAAACTACTTTTAGTGTTTTTAAAATCATTTACTTGATTTTTATATTGCTTGCACAAGCACTATGTCAGTGTCGTGTAAGCATATAGGGTAATTATTGCATCACTAAAAATTAAAAATAAATTAAAATGATAAAAAATAATTTATTTTTTAAATCGATATTTATAATTTAACATAACCTCTTTTTATTCCTTTGAATTTTTTTTATATATTTTAAAATAAAGAGACTGGGATTTTCTTTTTATTCATCATTTAAAATTATATTAATGTCATTACCAAAGGAAAGTAGCCATAAATTAAAAAACATTATAAATTATGAAGGAAATGGTCAAAAATATTATCTAATAAAATAAATCTTCATTTTAGGGAGGTTTTTAAGCCTTATCATATTATTTTAACCTTAATTACCCTATTTACCATTACAAAAGTGACAAATATTTACTAATATTACTATTCACAATGAACAAAAATAAATGGAAATTGTTTTCCAAAATTTTACATACATATTATAAATATGGATTAAATATTTCAATATTAAATTTCTATAAGTTACTGAAATTAATTGAATATTAAAATACAAAATGCGATGGAAAATAGTTTTTTTTGGAAAAATATATTTTTAAGCCCAAAAATGTAGTTATACCAAAATCAAGTATAATTATTATCATTATGTAATTAATTAGATTATTTTTAATTAAATTATAATTAATTTAATTTAAGATTAAATGGTATTCTTATATTACATTATTTAATTAAAATAAATGAAAGTTAAAAAATTGGTATTTTCACTATTCATTGAAAAATCAAACTTTTTAGGAAAACCCAAAATTTTACCCAAAGAAAAATTTGATAAGAAGATTTTAAAACTGATTCTCATTTTTTCATATTTAAATTCTAAAATTTAGAAATTAATATTTTAAACAAAATCTTATAATACATGAAAATTTATAGGAATACAAGTATTTTGTTTTTGATTGAAAAATAACTTAATATTCTTATAATGAATATAACTATATAAAATCCAATTAATGAATATTAATAAAGAAATAAAATGGATGATTAAATTTTCCTAAGTTGTTACATTCTCCCCCTCTTTTAAATTACACCCTCATAATTGTATTCATTACTAAACAAACAGGGATATTTTTCCTTCCTAGATTTTCCTAATTCCCATTTTTATTCATCAACCATATAGTTTTTCTAGGAGACCTTAACTTGATGAATTACCTTATTTCAAGAAAAAATTTATCTCTATGGTCAATGATTTTTACTTTTTGTTCCTCATAAAAAATATTTTATTACAACTAGATTACATTAGGGATCAAAATAAGAGATGCGTCTAACACATATTTTCTTTACAACAAAACATAAAATAAATCATGTACCTGAGATAAAATTGGAGGTAAGGTCAGTTAGTAGGCAACTAATCCAACTTTATCTAGGATTTGATATGGTCCAATGAACTGTGAACTTGACTTCACCTTTTTACAAAAACAAATAACACTTTTCCATGGAGTTTCTTTAATAAAAATATGATCACTTACCTCGAATGATAGATCTTTCCTCACATTATATGTATAAATACATTGTCTACTCTGAGATACTCTCATATGATTATGAATCATCATTACCTTCTCCACCATTTCCTCAAACAAATGTAGTCCCAAAAACGTTGTTTTTCCTACTTAATCCCAACAATACGGGGTCTGACACTACATTCCATATAATTCCTTAAAAGGTTCCATCTATATAAAAGAATGAAAACTTATATTATAATAAAATTGAACTAATGAAATATGATGATCTCAAATTACTTTGTAATAAATTGAAAAAAAAATATTTCATGGTTTGATTCATTAAATTGAATAATCCTTTATATTGAGTATGAAAAAATATACTAAAATATAATTCAGTACCCAATGAATTTTGAGGTCTTTCCAAAAATTAGAAGTAAACCTTAGATCACAGCTAGATAAAATGGAGAGAGGAACTATATGTAACCCAAATATCTCCTTGAGGTATAGTCAATAAATATGATCTAAAACCCTAGTATCTCGAATGGGAAAGAAATGTGCATAATTAGTTAGTTGATGAAAATTAACCCAAATTCCATCATTACCTCGAGTTGGATTTGGTAACCCAACCATAAAATAAATGTATATATTATACCACATCCACTTGGGCACTATAAAAGGTTTAAACATCCATTTTCAAAATTTTCATCCAAATTTAACCTGTTGACAAGTCAAAAAATTTATAGTAATCTATTAAATATATTTCGTCATTCCATACCATGAGTAATAATATCGAAGGTCTCAGCACATCTTAATATTTTCGAGATGAATAGAAAAGGGCGAGTCGAAAGATCATCTCAATAAATAATTACTCAAATTGGAGATAGTTTGAATTTACAACCTTCTCCCAAATCTCAAAACACATTCCATGTAAATGTAAAATTCAGGCTACTTACCTTTTGTTACTATTTGAACCATTCATTGTAAATTGTGGTATTCCTTTTAAGCTTGATTATTTCGGTTTGAAAATTTCCACTCGAGTGAAACTTGAAGAAAAAAATAACAAGTTTATGCATGCACAATTTCTAGGACATCATTCATTACATCATTTACCAAAGAATCTTGTTCTAAACATATCATAGTTAATGATGCATTATCTTTTAGAATAAAAAAATTGACTACTTTGTATCATTTTAAATGATGGTAATGAATCATTCCTTTATAATACTTAATCAATTCAAGCCATCTTCTCTGCCTTGTGTTCAACTCTTTCTGAGTGAATATACAATTTAAATTTTTTTGATATATATATATATATTTTATAATTTACTCCATATAAATCTTACATACAAATTTTTGATGAAAAAATTTAGTATATAATTATATATCATGTGTAGGATAATTTAACTCATGATGTTTTAGTTAATGTGAAGTATAATCAATTACCCTATCATTATATATAAAAAACCAAGACTCATCAATAAGGAATCACTGTAGACAAAAAACTCACCATTTCTAGAGGGTAGAGGAAAAACTGGATCATTCACCTATCTTCTTTTTAGTTCTAAAAAAACCATCCCACTCTTACATCTAGATGAATTCAACTCCTTTTTAGTGAACATATTCCGTGGGATTGATAATCAAGAAAATGTTTCAATAAACTAACAATGAACTTCTATAACATTTATAGGTCTCATCTATTTTTCAACAGTGTTAGTTTTATAAGGGCCAATAGTTATGATATTTTTAGAAACTATATTCCCATGAAAAGAAATATTTTTTTACAAAAAGTCACACTTTCTAAATTTTCCATATAGATTTTTCCTTTTAGGGTTTTGAAAAAAATCCATAGTTGTCTTTCATAATCCTCATTACTATTAGAATATAACAATATATCATCAATATAAATAATCACAAAATTATCTAAATTTTAATGAAAAAGTCTATTCATAAGATCCATGAATATAACTAGTTCATTTGACAACCCAAAGTGTATAACTAAAAACTCATAATGATTGTATATAGTTCAAAACATAGTCCTTGAAATATCTTCCTCATTCACCTTCAGCTTATGGAACACTGACCTAGGATAAATATTTAAAAAATAATACTCTCCCTGCATCTAATCAATTAAATGATTGATATGAAGAAGAGGACACCTATTCTTAAGAGTGATGTTATTCAAGGCTCTATAACTAAGGAAAAGCCTTATTGGACCATCTTTATTTATAAAAAATAAAATTGTATCATCCCATGGTGAAGTTATCATATGAATTAAACCATTATCAAGAAACTCTTTCAACTTCTTTTCAAGTTTAAAAGTTATACTTGATTTAATTGATAAGTGGTTTTTTATATTAGATTAGAATAAGGAACTATGTCAATAGTAAAATCAACCTCTTTATCAGGAATAACACTAGAAAAATCATTAAGAAATATGTCCATATATTAATTCAACATGGAACATCATTAATCTAAACGATTTCATTCATTTTAACAACATGTTTTAGGTAACTTTCACTACTATATGTTTTCAATTTCATATCTTCTTGATATGTTATAAAAGTTTTGAAATCCTTGAATATAAATTTATTAGCTCTATAATATATCTTAATATGATAAAATAAAATAAAATCCATAACTAAAATAATATCACACTGTACCCTGAGAAATTAAATTTATTTTTAGGAAAGGATATCCCACTGATAAAAATAGAAAGATTTCTAAAATTATTGGATGCTTTAATAATTATATGTAGAGTCTTCCTGAAAAGTTATATATTCTTTTCATGAGGTGTTATTCCCATTTACTTGAAAATTTCTTAGAAATAAAGGAATGATAAGATCCAGATCCAAAAAAATCATCAACATAATTCAAATAACTAAGTAACATACCTATCAATACTTTATTAGATGGACCAAAACCAACCATAATAGTAGAAAATTAGTTTATTTTACCTTTTTTCTTGTGATGTAAATAATTTATATTATGAGAAACTGACTTTGGACACATGTTAGCATACTTACCTAACCCATTTCAATTAAAACATATCACCATTTTTGGGCTATCTATTACCCCATTTTTAGATTGTTCATGACTCTTTTATTTCCATTCAAGAGACCCAAAACCAAAATTAACATACTGGTAACACTTCCCAGATCCTATCAATCATTACCTAATTTTTTCGACCACACTTGAAACATGTTTGGGGTATATGTTCATATTTCCTAGTTGAAAACTTCTCCATTATTTTCCACCATGAACACTTCTTAGTCTTATCATCTGGAGGAACATAAGTATCAGCAAACTATATATCAACTTTATTAGAAAAACAAACAAATTTTTGGTACCTTTTAAATTCTCTTAAGGTCAATGCTCTTTATAAAATTTATTCCAATCTTGAGTAAAATATATTAATTTTTCTATAAAGTTACCAAATAAAATCCAATGCATACCTATCCAACTTGTTAAAATTTATTCATATAAGTCTATTAATGTTCCTCATTTTCCAAAATTATAATAATTTTTTCTCCATTCCATGTCAAACAGACATTGGGAAACATTTATATATAATTTTTTTTGAAAATTATCCCATTCCATATAATTAATATCTTTAATCTCTCTAGTATTCATTTCGAATTCCCACCATTAATTAAATTCAACTTCAAAATGATACATGAATTTTGTTACCTTTTGATGTTATGAACATCCCATGAATTTGAATATATTTTTAGAGAATTGATCCATCCTTTGCCTTCCCAATGATCATAGGTTCCACTGAATGTCAGATGGTACTATTTTATAAAATTATCAATAATCAACATATTCCTCTATGGTAAATCTGGTTGCTCTCTAACTTAGATTCCACCAACATTTATATCCTACATCGTCTGAGTCATCACTATAAAAAGTAGCATATTTACAATTCCAACTATTCTTGTCTACTAAATTGAAAGGATCTATCCTCTTGATAGATTCCTACATTAGATTCTCTATTATATAAGTGAGAAACTATTTTGAGTAGACATAGATGAGATCAGGAATCATCGTAATCTTTAAATTCTATATCATTTCAACATAACCATAATGTAGAATATCTCTAGGGTAATATTTTAAAATTATCACAACCTTAAAAGTTATATAAACCTCTCTACTAATACAAACTATAATGACAGAACCCTAAAAAATTACATAATATTCATCTTTAATCAACAATTCACTTTCATATTTTTTTGAGGAAACTTATTAATAAGATTTTTAGATAATATGTTCATAACAATTACAAAAACCCTATATAATAAAAAGCAAATGGTTATACTCAATTTCTATTTTCCCCACAATATAAATCATAAAAAATGAAACATGTTTTATTTTCCTGAAAAATAACCATGAATTTCAATGTGAATTATTTTATGTTCTTACTCATCCTTAAACCTTCTGAAAAATATTTAAAAACTTTGGATTCATATAATATTCTTTTAGTGTATGAAATAAATCATATCCAACTAAAGAACACAAATTTTATTCACAAAGAAAAACTTTAAAACCCATAGTAGTAAAATCAAAACTCTTTTAGGAAACTTAGATAATTATATTCATAAACCATGTTAGAAATAACTAGATCCCAAATAAATCCATAGGATAAAACTCAACAGTTAACTCTGTCCCTCATTCCTTTAAAGAAAAGGAACATTACCCAATGAATTGAATAGATATTTTAGGCTTTTCCTGTAACATCCCAGATAAATAAAGAATAAGGCATATTTCATATTTATTAAAATTTGTGAATTAAATATTAATTTTACTTTAAAAGGGTTGCTATGTTCGATTGCGTATCCAATACGCAACAATGGGTTTCTTTGAAATCTTACGTTGCACACTAATAATATAATATTATTATTTTAAAGTGTCGTTAAACCCTAGCCATTATAATGGAAAGAATGAAAAAAACTAACTACAATATTATTATACATGTTTGTTAAATGTATTTACTTTTATCCAATAAAAGTTAGAAACTTAAAATATGAATTAATCAAATTTTAAGCATAATTAACATTAAAAGGTCGATTTACTGCCTTTTATTGGAGAACCCTCATTAAATAAAAATTTGGTCACTTTAATACATTATATATGACCAAATTAAATCCTTATTTCAAATGGGGATATCTAAATTTACTTTTTTGTAAATTTTTAGAATTTTTCGGATAAAGTTCATTTTTAATGAATAGTGAAAATATTGTATTTTAATTCAAAACTGCATTTTAATATAATATATTTATATAGTTAGATTATATTTTTAATTGGGTTTAAAGTGTAATTATAATATATTTTTACCATTTAATCCAATTTTGGTCATTGAAATTAATTTCACTTTGAAATTGGACATAAACAAGTGTCAATCTTTTGACAGTTACTGTTTCTTAAAAACACGCTATTTGTTTTAACAATGGGAATTAATTTTAAATTAATTAATGCAACTTATATGTTTAGAATTTGTAAAAATAGACATCATTTTTGAATTTGTAATATCAAATATAGATTAGGATGAATATTTGGTATTTTTATGAAAAACTTCAATTTTTGATGAATAATGAAACCACTTAGTGGTAGTTAAAAAAACTGAATTTTTCATTTAAATGAAATTTTACCACTTCTATGAATTGAATTTAGAAAATAAAACATACATGGTGGTTATTAGTTAGTAAAATGTGGTTCAATAAGATGAAAATAATTTTTGTGGAATAGTAACTTTTGTCCTTTATTTATTGCGGTTAAAGGTAAACCGGGAAATTCAAGGTAAAAAGAATATTATAATAATTCCAAATTTCCTTAACACTTGTTATAAGATTATCGGATGAGTAATGACCGACCATGCCCATACTTGGGTCGATTTTGGGACCCCATGGAGCCAATTATGAATGATAATGATACTTTAGATTAATTAATTTAAAGTAAAGGCAAAAATGACATAAACAAACTCTTTTAGTAAATTAATTTTTATATGGTGTTATATAAGTAATATTTTAGACTATAAATATTATTTAGAAATTTAAAACGATTTCCTACATGATAGTATTTTTTTAAAATTTTTAGACATCAAATAAATTACATTAAATATGACACAATAATGATGCAGTATTTACCTCATTAATAAATGATTTAAATAAATAAGATTATAATGATTAAAATATTATCAAAAACCTGTCCAATTACTATTGGGTGATTTTATTTAGACCATTAGTCATATTAGCTTCGACTATGATGATTTTTGGACCTTTAGAAACCGAATATCATTATATAACAAAATAATATTTTCACACTTTCCTAAAGAACCCCTCTGCTCCCTTATAAAAGGAGACCACTTGTAACCAATTCCTTACACCTCTCAATCCTTTAGTCTCATCAAAACTCTGCCCAGTTAAGATACCTACATCCCTCTCATCCTCCTAAAAGACTTACATTATGAAAAAGGCACTTCAAGAAGTCCTTTTGGTTCAAACAAAAGAAAGTTACCCAAATTAAAGGTAACCGTTTCTCTTATCTTCTTTTCTTTTATTTTACTTATCCAACCCCAATTTTTTTTATTCCTTTATTTTTTAACAACAAAAGTATCCCAAATATACTAGGAAGTTGTTATAAGAAGGATTTAAATTACACTTACACACACCTCCATCTAATGGGTGAAGAACATACTGTTTCTATGGATAGAAAGCTAACGCCTCATGAGACGATGATTGTTCAATTACCTCCTACCGCATCTCATGGTGGACATTATGATGGCACTATATTTATATATGATATATATTATGTTTATTTTTCCTTTATGCTTATGTATTTTCCATTTATATCATACCTTAATGGTTTCCATTATGGGTAAACGTGATAATTTCAGTTGAGGAAGTGCGGACTACCACCCCTCAAAGTGATATGACTCATTAATGCCATATGTGGAACATATAAAGGATAGAGTTAATGATATTATATATGATATTACACTGGAAATATAATATACCTATGTATCATTATGTTTTAATTCCATTAAAATAAGAAATTGAAATGAAAGTAGCGTTCATGAGTACGTACGGCTTACCGTCTCCATGAACGGTGTATTTCATTTCTTACCTCCAAATGTTATGTACTATTATAAATACATGTATATACTGGATATATATGATATATATGATATAAAAATCATGAATATAATTATGGATATAATAGACTATTTACCACATGGACAACTTGTAAATATATGGTGTTCATTTTTACTCAAGTACCAAATATCGACAAAATGGACGTTATTAACTTAAATGATTACATGATGTTTATAACATGGTAATAAGTTATATAAAAGGAATAATAAACTTGAAAAAGGTTCTTAAGAAAGTATAAATTAACTTTATATTATTATTCAAGAGATTAAGGAATGACTGAGTCAAGTCGGACACGATGTAAGGGACTTCGTCTCAATCTATTTTCATTAAGGAATATTTAGTTTTATACACAAATTTATTTTATACGGTGTATTAAACCATTTGAATTTTCATTTCATTCAAAGGGAATCATTTTATATGATGTGTTTTACTAAACAAAAAAATGGAATGTTTATTTATGTAAGCTATGACAACAAACTTTCTTCCGCCACGAGTATTATTTGATCTTTTCATTACTTAACAAGCCATAATGTTTTTAAAAGTAAAAATAAATACCATATAGTATTTTTTACATATTTTGGTATTGAAAAAGGTTTTGAGAATGGATTTATTATTTCAATATCTTAAAATGATATTTTGTTATTGCATTGTGGAAATGTTATCTTTCCTTTATGCTTATGTTATGTGTTATTATAATGTTATGGTTCTTGGGAATTATTTATGTATATGGGTGGTTCCGTGATAAAACTAGGATAGGTGAGCCCAAGATATCTCTCCAATGCATTGGGTAACGTGACAAAGTTAAATGTGGATGTTTCTTCTAATAGATTTATGGAATATACTGTGATGGGTATTCCAAATTAACTCCCTATATAGTTGTGATAGCTACAATGTAAATATGTTATGGATGCTACAAGTTACCTTTATGATATATGATTTCTATGTGTCTTTCATAAATCTTATGATTTCATGAGGTAAGTAAAAGATTTCTTATTTTGTATGTATTTATGATTTTTTTTCATTCTGTGTTTTATAACCCTTACTAAGCTTTTTATGGTCATCCCAAGTTTTGAGATGTTTTCACAGGATTTAAAGATAAATAGCGTCAAGGATACGATCAAGGAAAAGTCGTGCTATCTAAAACCTGGAACTAGACATGACTCTTTTTTTCAAGAGTTTTTATTTTTTGAAAAAAATGGAAACTGTGTAGAAGTGTCCACTTTGTAATCTTTTGAGATGTCATAGTTATGTCCTAATTATCTAAAACTATAAACCTGAAAATATCCTGAACATGAATTGTTCATTTAATTCAAGATTATTTAATGTTATAAGGCCTGGTCCTTATAGTTGGAATTAGAGGTCGGTTTAGATAACTTTAGAAATTATGGTATTATTAAATTAATAGCCATAAAGTAATTTATGTTAATATTGAAATCATATAGCATTTATAGATTACCATGTTGCTTCGCCTAAGATATTTCTTTGTTCAGAATGGTTTTCCGCAAAGGAAACAAGGAATCTATTTTGGGACGACATCAGGAGGAAGAAAACCTTCCAAATCAGCCACCTGAGATGGTCAGAATCAGATCTGAATAGTTTTTTTTGCAGTGATGTCACAGTTGACTCAGGGTATAAATGATTGTTGTATCCATGTACGATATTAGATAGATCAACCATAGAGGAACATGTCAGTAGTGGAGCATTTCATGAGGCAACATCCCCCATCATTCATAGGATCATCTGATTCGGTGCTATTAGAAGGGTGGATTAAAGCACTGGAAAAGATTTTCGATGTCATGGGTTGTTCAGAACATCAAAAGTTTAGTCTTGTTGTTTACTATTTTGAAGGTGAAACTGATCAGTGGTGGTTGATGGTGAAAAATACCAGGGATAGTGAGTAGATTGATGCTCTTGATTGGGATGAATTCAAAGGTATGTTTCTTGAGAAATATTTTCCTAAGGTGGTTCGTCTTAGGATGGAAAGAAAATTCTTGGAATTAAGATAGGAGTATGACTCAGTGGATGCTTATGAAGAAAAGTTCACTCGACTGGCAAGGTATGCTCCAAATTTCATATGATATCTTGATAGTAAAATCAACAATTTTTTACTTAGGATTAAATCCAAAGTATCGAAGGGTTTTAGCTTTTAGTGAGTTCAAAAGTTATGAAAAACTTGTTCATTGTGCGGAGAAGGTGGAAATGGAGTTTTCTAATGATCAGGTGTTCTTTAAAAAACAATAGAATAAGAGGTCGAGGTGGAAGGCGAAAGGGAAGAACACTTCAAAAAAGTCTGATGGTAAGAAACTTAAGTATACAATTTGTGAAAATTGTGGTAAAAATCATGCTGGGGAATGTCTTTTGAATTTGGGTAAGTGCTACCGATGTGGTAAAATGGGAAATAAGTCTCGTAATTGCACTGAAAAAGATCAGGGTAATGGTAAGAAAAAATCTGATTTACAGTCAGTAAAATATTTTAAGTGCAATGAAATGGGTCATTATGAAAATGTGTTTCCAACAAAGAACTCAACCGAAGGAATGAAACCAGACTATGACTAGAAAGGGGTGGTGAAATCCTTTTCAACTACTTCAGTAGATGTTGGGCCATAAAAATGAAGTTTTATCAGGTACACTGTTTATTTGTTCAGATTATGCCAATGTGTTGTTTGATTTAGGGTCTACATACTCCTTCATTTGTGAGGAGTTTTCTAGTAAATTGGGAATTCCATCTCAAGATATGAATACAAAACTTACGGTAAAAACACCTAGAGGAAATATTGAGACAAAAAGAAAACATAAGAACATTACTGTCCTTGTGTGCGGAAAGAATCAACCTGAAAACCTTATTGTTTTGCCTCTAGTAGAGTTTGATGTTATTTTCAGTATGGACTGGATTTCTATTTATGATGCTAATATTGACTGCAGAGTTAAAGAGGTTTCTTTTCAGAATGATTTTCATTTAGTATAAAAAAATGAACCCTTGATTTTTATAACATATTAGGAAGTTGAGAAACTCGTAAAAGATGGAAATGAATGTTACCTAGAACATATTGTTGAAAACAAAGGAAATCTTTAGATTAATGATATTCCAGTGGTAAATGAGTACCTTGATGTTTTTTCCGATGAGTTTCCTGGTATTATACCTAATCCGAAAGTTGAATTTACTGTTGACTTAGTTCCTGATTCCAAGACAATTTCAAAACCCCCTTATCGAATGTCTCAAATTGAACTTTTAGAGTTAGAGAAGCAATTGCAGGAGTTATTAGATAATGGTTTCATTCAACCTAGCACATCACCATTGGGTGCTCCTGTATTTTTTGTTAAAAAGAAAGATGGTTCAATGAGACTTTGCATTGATTATAGAGCATTAAATAACATCACTATTAAGAATAAGTATACTTTGCCTCATATCTATGATTTGTTTGATCAGCTCCAGGGAGCTCAGTATTTTTCTATGATTGATTTAAGTTCGGGGTGCCATTAGTTGAAAGTCAATAAAGAAGACATTACGAAGACCACATTTCGTACAAAATATGGCCATTATGAATTTGTAGCTATGCCTTTTGGTTTAACCAATGCACCTGCTGTATTCATGGATCTTATGAATATAATTTTCCATGAGTTCTTGGATAAGTTTGTGGTATTGTTCATTGATGATATTTAGATTTATTCCAAATGTAAATAGGAACATCAAATTCATTCAAGGGTTTTCTTGAAAACATTAATAGAAAAGAAACTTTATGGGAAATTCAGCAAGTGTGAGTTTTGGTTACAAAAAATTTCTTTCCTTGGTCAAATTGTTTCAAAAAATGGCTTAACTGTTGATCTTTCTAAAACAAAAGTTTTTGAATAATGGGAAAGACCCACAAATATAACCGAGATTTGTATTTTTCTTGGTTTGGAAGGTTATTACTGGAGGTTTGTTGAAAATTTTGCACGGTTATCTAGTCCAATGACTAGGTTAAATTGAAAAGGATTTAAGTTCATCTAGAAAAAAGAATGTAATGATTGTTTTTAAGAATTGAAAAGAAGATTAGTGAATGCTATAGTTTTGGCACTACCATTCAGAAATGGTGAGTTTGTTATCTACAGTGATGCTTCGTTGAAAGGAATTGGATGTGTCCTTATGCAGAATGATCAGGTAATTGCTTATGCTTCACTTCAGTTTAAACCTCATGAGTTAAATTACCCTACACATTATTTGGAATTAGATACTATTGTTTTTGCTTTAAAAAGTTGGAGGCATCATTTATATTGAGTAAAATGTGAAATATATACTGACCAAAAAAGTTTAAAGTATATATTCACTCAAAAAGAATTGAACATGAGATAGAGGAGATGACTAGAATTAATCAAGGATTATGATTGCATGGTCCATTACTATCCAGGACAAGCATATAAAGTGTCAAATGATTTGAGTAAAAAAAGTAATGTCTCATTAGCCATGCTACATTTGGAACAAGATACTTTGGTTTTTGATTTGATGAACTTTTGAATAGAATTTGTTGGTGCAAGAAATTCTTCTGTTTTGTTTTAGGTGTCAGTAAAATCATCTCTATCAGACAGAATAAAGAAAGCGCAGAAAAAATACAGCGAGTTGTAGAAAAATGTAGTGTTGGTTCATAAGGGTAAGTTCCCTGATTTTAATATTGATAATGATTGTGTTTTTAGATTTGGAAAGAGATTATGTGTGCCTTGTGATTCACAGTTGAAGAATGAGTTGTTATGTGAAGTTCATAGTTCCCCATTTTCAGTTCATCCTAGTAGTACTAGGATGTACATAGATCTTCAGGAGTATTACTTGTGGGATGGAATGAAAAGAGATATTGCTGATTTTACTGTGATGTTTTTGATTTGTCAGTAGGTTAAAGAAGAGAGACAGTTACCAAAAGGGATGCTTCATCCTCTACTGGCGCCAGAGTGGAAATGTGAAAATATATCAATGGACTTCGTTGTGGGATTACCAAAGACATCTCGAGGTAATAATGCAATCTGGGTTATAGTTGATCGATTGACTAAATATTATCATTTCTTTCCTATTAGAGATACTTTTCCTCTATATCAACTTACTCAATTGTATGCTAAAGAGATAGTAAGGTTTCATGGAGTTCTCCTCTTCATTGTATCTGATCGTGATACCAGGTTTACTTCTAACTTTTGGAAAGAACTTCCGAAGTCATTGGGTACTAAATTAAATTTTAGTACAACTTTTCACCCTCAATCAGATGGTTAATCAGAACGAACACTTCAGAAAATGTAGAATATGTTACGTGCTTGCTCGATGGATTATCAGGGAAGTTGGGACCAACATCTTTCTTTGGTTGAATTTTCATATAATAACAGTTTTCATTCCAGTATACAAATGGATCCATTTGAGTCATTATATGGAAAGCATTGTCGAACTCCAGCTTTTTGAGATGAAGTAGGTGAAAGGAAGTTGATGGGACCAGAATTGGTAGAAGAGATGGCAGAGAAAGTTCAGTTGATTTAAAAGCACATGAGAACAGATCAGAGCAGATAGAAAAGTTATTCAGATAACTGGAAGAAGGATCTTTTTTTTGAGGTTGGTGATCATGTCTTTCTCAAAGTTTCTCCATGGAAAAGTGTGATGCCTTTTGGTAAGAAGAGAAATTTGAGTATGATGTTCATTGGACCTTATGAAATTCTGCAGAAAGTTGGATCAGTTTCGTACAAAGTGGCTTTACCTCCAAGTTTATCTCAGGTACACAATGTTTTTCATGTTTCAATGTTGAGAAAGTACATACCAAATATATCTCATGTTTCGAGCCCAGAGGTAGTTCAGTTGGAAGAGAATATCTCTTATAAAGAATAACCAGTCCATATTCTTTACCATAGAGAGAAAGTGTTGTGAAATAAGGTAATTCACAAGGTAATGGTTTTTTGGAAAAACCATATGGTTGAAGAGGCAACGTGAGAATCTGAAAATGCTATGAGGGATAAATACCCCCACTTATTTTGATATGTAAAATTGAGAGGACACAATTCCCAAAAGGGGGGAAGGATGTAACATCCTAGTTAAATAAAGAATAAGACATATTTTATATTTATTAAAATTTGTGAATTAAATATTAATTTTACTTTAAAAGGGTTGCTATGTTCGATAGCTTACCTGATACGCAACAACGGGTTTCTTTGAAATCTTACGTTGCACACTAATAATATAATATTATTATTTGAAATGGTAGTTAACTCTTAGCCATTGTATTGGTAGGAATGAACGAAACTAACTAAAATATGATTATACATGTTTGTTAAATGTATTTACTTTTATCCAATAAAATCTAGAGGCTTAAAATGCGAATTAATCTAATTTTAAGCATAATTTACATTAAAAGGCTGATTTAACACCTTTTAATGGAGAAACCTCTTTAAATATAGTTTTGGTCACTTTAATACATTCTATATGACCAAATAAAATACTTATTTATAACTAAGACATCAAAATTTACTTTTTGTAATTTTTTGGAATTTTTCCGATAAAGTTCATTTTTTAATGAATAACGAAAATATTGTATTTTAATTCAAAATTTATTTTTAATATAATTTATTTATATAGTTAGATTATATTTTAAATTGGTTTAAAACTGTAATTATAATATATTTTTACCATTTAATTCAATTTTGGTCATTGAAATTAATTTCACTTTGAAATTAGACATAAACTAGTGTCAATCTTTTGATAGTTATTTTTTCCTAAAAACACACTATTTGTTTTAACAACGAGATTTAATATTAAATTAATTAATGAAACTTCTATGTTTATATTTTGGTAAAATAGATATTATTTTTGAATTTGGAATATCAAATATATCTCAGGCTGAATTTTTTGTATTTTTCTGAAAAACTTCAATTTTTGATGAATAGTGAAACCACTTAGTAGTAGTTAAAAAATGAATTTTGCATTTAAATGAAATTTTACCACTTATGTGAATATAATTTTGAAAATACGACATACGTGGTTGTTATTATTTAGTAAAATATGGTTCAATAAGAAGGAAATAATTTTTAGTGTATAGTAACTTTTGTCTTTTATTTACCACAATTAAAGGTAAATAGGGTAATTCAAGTTAAAAAGAATATTATAATAATTCAAAATTACTTTAACACTTGTACTAACCTTATTTTATAAGTAATTTCCGACCATGGGCATCATTGGGTCGATTTTGTGACCCCATGGAGCCACTTCTGAATGATAATGACACTTTAGATTAATTAATTTAAAGTAAAGGCAAAAATGAAACAAAATCATTTAGTAAATTAATTATTATATGGTGTAATATAAGTCATATTTTAGACTATAAATATTATTTAGAAATAGAAAACAATTTCCTACATGATATTATTTTTTTTAAAATTTTTAGTCATCAAATAAATTAAATTATATATGACACAATAATGATGTAGTATTTACCTCATTAATAAATGATTTAAATAAATAAGATTATAATGATTAAAATATTATCAAAAACCTGTCCAATTCCAATTGGATGATTTTATTTAGACCATTAGTCATCTTATCTTCTACTATAATTATTTTTGTACCATTAGAAACCGAATATAATTATATAATAAAATAATATTTTCACACTTTCCTAAATAGCCACTCCTGTCCCTTATAAAAGGAGACCACTTGTAACCAATTCCTCCCTCCTCTCAAGCCTTTATGCTCATCCTAAATCTGCCTAATTAAGCTCCCCACATCCCTATACTCCTCCTAGAAGCCTTTACTTAGGAAGAAGACATTTCAAGAAGTCCTTTTCGTTTAAACCAAAGGAAGTTTCCCAAATTAAAGGTAATAGTTTCTCTTAAGTTCTTTTATTTTAGTTTACTTATCCAACCCCTAAAATCTTTTTATTCCATTATTTTAAAACAAAAAAAAATCCTCAATATACTAGGATGTTTTTATAAGAATTATTCGAACTACACTTAGACACACCTCCATCTAATGGGTGAAGAACATACTGTTTCTCTGGATGGAAAACTAACGCCTCACGAGACGATGATTGATCGATTACCTCCTATCGCCTCTCATGGTGGACATTATGATGGTAATGTATTTATATATGATATATATTATGTTTATTGTTTCTTTATTCTTCTTTATTTTCCATTTATATCATACCTTTTTGGTTTCCATTATGGGTAAATGCGATAATTTCATTTGAGGTAGTGCGGACTACCTCCCCCTCAAAGTGATATGAATCGTTAATGCCATATGTGGGATGCATAAAGGATGGAGTTAAGGATATTATATATGATATTATACTGGAATTATAATATTCTTATGTATCATTATTTTTTAATTCCATTAAAATAAGAAATAAGAATGAAAGTAGCATTCATGCGTACGTACGGTTTACCGTCTTCATGAACGGTGCATTTCATTTCTTACCTCCAAATGTTATGTACTATTATAAATACATGTATATAATAGATATATATGATATATATGATATCTAAATCATGAATATCATTCTGTATATAATGGATTATTTACCACGTGGACAACTTGTAAATATAATGTGTTCATTTTTACTCAAGTACCAAATATCGACAAAATGGACATTATTAACTTAAATGATTACATAATGTTTATAACATGGTAATAAGTGATATAAAAGGAATATTGAACTTGAAAAAGGTTCTTAATAATGTATAATTTAACTTTAGTTTATTATTTAGTAGATTAAAGAACGAACGAGTCAAGTTGAACACGAGGTAAAGGGTTTCGTCTCAATCTCCTTTCATTGAGACATATTTAGTTTTATACATGACTTTATTTTATACGATGTATAAACCCCTTTGAATTTTCATTTCATTAAAAGGGAATATTTTTATATGAAGCGTTTTACTAAATGAAAAAAATGAATGTTATTTTTATGTAAGCGGTGACAACGACCTTTCTGCCACTGCGAGTATTATTTGATCATTGGCTTCCTTAACAAGCCAGAATGTTTTTAAAAGGAAAAATAAATACCATATACATTTTTTATGTATTTTGGTTTCAGAATGATTTTGAAAACGGATTTATTATTTCAATATCTTGAAATGATATTTTGTTATTACAATGTGTAAATGTTATCTTTCCTTTATGCTTATGTTATGTGTTATGATCATGTTTTGGTTCTTGGGTGTTATTTATATATATGGGTGGTTTCATGACAAAACTAGGGTGGGTGAGCCTGAGATAGCTCTCCAATGCATTGGTTAATGTGACTGAGGTAAATGTGGATGTTTCTCCTAATAGATTTAGGGAATATATTGTGATGGGTATTACAAAGTAACTCCCTATGTATTTATGATAGCTACAATGTAAGTATGTTATAGATTCCACAAGTTACCTTTATGATATATGATTTCTATGTGTCTTTCATAAATCTTATGATTTCATGAGGTAAGTAAAAGAGTTCAAGTTTTTTATGTATTTATGAACAAATGTTTTAATTCTTTGTTTTATAACCCTTACTGAGCTTTTTATGCTCATCCCACGTTTTGAAATGTTTTCACAGGACTTAAAGATGAATAGGGTCAAGGATGGGATCAAGGAAAAGTCATGCTGTCTAAAACCTAGAACTAGACATGAATCTTTTTTTCAATAGTTTTTATTTTATGAAAAAATGGAAACTGTGTAGAAGTGCCTACTTTGTAATAATTTGATATGTAATAGTTATGTCCTAATTCTCTAAAACTTTAAACCTGAAAAGATCCTCAATGTGAATTATTCGTTTAATTCAAGATTATGTAATGTTATAAGGCCGAGTCCTTATATATACAATATATAAGCTGTATCAGGATCACCCATTCATATAAGATATATCAGGATCACCCATTTGTATAAGTCTTATTTGGATCACCCATTCATATAAGTTGTATGGAGTTAACCCATCATCAACTATAATGATCAAGTACCATATAATATATAAAACATTTTATTTTTTTACCTTTTAATTATAAAACCCTTATAAAAATCTTTTTATGCAAAACATTTTTGGATTTCAAATTACACTTTCCTTTTAAATACCCATTTTCAAAACTAAAATAAATAGAAAAAAGGGAAGAAGGGTTTTTTCTATGATGAAAACATTAAATATTGTCAAGGAAAAAAAAAAGAAAAAAATAGTTGTAGTGGCATGAAAATATTTTGACACCATATATGTTAAAATAGAACATTCATTTTTCCTTTTTGCAAATACAGTCAAATCATTCTGTATAAAATTTGTAAAATGAATACTTTTGAAAACCTTTGAACGAAATTTAAGGGACATAAAATTTCCATTATAATTATTTTTTTTCAATATAAATATATCAATAAAATGATTTTGAGAATATGGATATGGAAGTAAAATATTTAGAAAAAAAATATACACAACATTTAAAATGAGGTTGTAATTTAAAATATCTCTTAACTCATGTCTGAATCATCACATGTTGACTAAAAATTAAATTTTTGTCAAAATACTTATATGGAAGAAGTGTGAAACCTCACGAGTTCGATATAAAGTGAACAAAAAGAAAAATAAATAAAAAAATCCTTAAAATATAGCTTGATCATACCAAAGGTATATTCCTTGTATAAACTCTATTAAAGAGAAGAGAAATTCATACATGGGTTATCCTTGATAAGATCTTCAAAATGGTAGGCCATCTTATCCCATGTTATAAGGTAATAATTAATGTTTATCTTACTTTCATTGAAACCTCATGTCAAAATGAGATCTTTCTTATTGATCTACACACACTGATATTTATTTTTACTAACTTGAATCATTATTTTAGATATCCTATAAACATTCTCTAGTGAAGATTTATTCTGGATAGACTCCTTTAACATTTCTTCCTTAGAGTTTACAATAATATCCCAATTCATAACAATGTTTACTCCCTCCTTACCTACTTCCCACTTCGAATCATTAAGCACCTCATTAGTGGGAACCACTAAATCATTGTTGGAAGAATTGGAAGAGTCATCCACTACCATATAGACTCCCTATATATAGTTTTGTTCTTTCCCTAACTTCAGAAGCCTATTACTGATCCTTAAAAACACAACACTCAATCATGTGATTATCATTCTAAAAATTTAAACTCTTTTTTCCTTCCTAGAAACTACCAATGGGAACACCATCCCTCTCTTAATAACTTATATTCTTGGCTGGCCTAATCACCCCCGGTTTAGGAAATAGTTAGTAAAATTTATTCCCTTTATATTTATTCCCCTTAATCACAATGGAAATACATGAATCCTAGTTTCCCTCCTTCCCTTTATTTCTCCTCAGGATATGGAATCCTCTTCCATGCAAACCCTCTGAAATATCAACAACAACTATGATAGAAATCTCATATCCCAACTCTATTTCACAAATATCTTTCCTTTCAATGAGGTTATCCACTGGTGTGTGATTTGAAATCTCATCACTGATCAAATTGTTTCACGATGTTCCTGAACTAGAGATTCCACTTCCATACATTAACAATTATTTCTTATTTTAGTAGTCGTGTTGGGACTTCTGGAACTCTAACTATTCATAATAATCACCCAGTCCCCATTTGCAAATAACATGCCTTACTCAGAATTTCCATGGTCTTTATAGCCAGATGGATTCCACACTCTTTCTGATTGAATCTATACATACACATCACCCATTAAAACTACCTATTAATAGGATGTACACTTTGGTTTATTTATTCTTGGATTAAAGGTTCCAATATATGATTCCCCCTCAATTCCCCCTGGGTCAGATAAGACCTGTTCTGCCAAATTGGACCAATCTAAATCATTTTTCAAACCTTAAAAGATTTACACAACATTTGGGTTGGGATTTAAGGGTCTTTCCCCTTTTAGTATGGGATTAGTATAGGATATATCCTTATTACCCATTTAATCATCTTTGGGTGTATCAGAACGATCTAGCTCGATCGACTATTGAAACGAATCAAGATCATCCTTATAACTATACTGATATATAGAAACAAGATGTCCTAGATGTTTACTGGATGACCATAAATCCACCCGAGACTCAAAAACCACTCCTTATTTGTAATTAAATTCCTCCCCGATGGCAACAAAAACCCACTAAACTGGAATCTTGGACACATCAACTTTGACACAGATACGAGGATATATAAGATGATAGAAAAAGTTTGTTTGACTATAAAAGCATAAATACTGACCAACTAAGTTCCCAAGAATACAAATAATAGAAGTATTTTGGAAAGGAAAAGGATCTTTTGATAAGCTAACTAACCACTCCATAGAAGGAAAATTGTGTTTCTTATGAAAATCATAGGACCATGAAAAAATATAGAAGTGAAATTCATTATAGGGTTGAGGATATCTAAAATAGGCAAAGAACAATCCATTAGATGCATGAAAATGGATTATTATATGTCATTTTTGAAGTATTCTAATAATCTATCATTACTATAGACCCTAATATAAAAAAACATATCAAATGAATCAACAGAAGGACAATGATGTTTGAATAGGGAAACCATGGTCATATCTAGAAGTAACGAAGCATTGATGAACTCCGAAGTCACAATCTATATCTAAGTCAAGGCATCAAAAAGATTTGGAACTTTTAGGATGATTATTATTTCTTGTAAAGGAAGAATAAAATATTGTTTGGATAACCCTATAAAGGGATGAAACCAGATTTTGAAGAATATAGAGGGTATACTCTCTACCACCTCAATAAGGGGGAGGGGCCCAATTCATCACATACATTCTTTACCTACATGAATAATACAATTTGGTTAATTATTTAATTTATTAAGAACAATTTTCCTATTTATTTTATTATTATTATCCCTTTTAGGTCATTTATTACCATGTTTTATTTAGTTACATAATAAGATATGTTTTAGTTGAATGTTTTGTGGATGTTTAATTCATAATCCCAAAATACATTTGCTAGTTTGACCATGGTCAAAAATTTCATTGTAAAATAATATAAAAAATTATAATCATAGAATAATACTCATTTTTACATATTATAAACAATTTTACAACCATCAATGAGAGGTATACAAGAGAAAAAAATTACATTGCTTCATGGAGGTGGTAATCCACCCATAATACAAACAACACTCTCATTTTCCAATAGATGGAAGGGTAAGAAAAAAAATATGATATATTATATTGAAAAAAATGATAATAATATCATTAATATATATATATATATATATATATATATATTAAATTCATCATTATAAACATCCTTGAGTAGTGGTGATGGAAAATGAAACACATTGCTTCGTGGAGGTGGTAATTGACATGCACACCCAATTGGTGTTTTCATTTCCCATTCGAGGGAAAAGGAGATTAAAATGGATTGTAACACAATAATATTAAGATTTAAGTATATTAAATATATTTATGTCATTATTTCGATATTTTTAAAGAATATTTTAAGGAGGTGGAAGAAGAAATAAACTTGAAATATGTCAGTTAGAATTTTAACATTTTCCTTGGATAACCTCTTTGGATTGCACCTTATACATTATAGGTTTGGTAATTTTTTGAGTCAAGGACCTATAGTACCTGGGGAGATAAGTTTATGAGAAAATATTTCTGGTCTTGGAAGAACTAGAGTGCTCAAAAGGTGTGAAGAAGATAGGAGAGTAGGTTTCCTTTTATAATCAAGGGGAGGGACACTCTTTAGATTACTTAAAGTATTAAATTAATATTAATTAATTTTTTATTAAAAATAGAACCAAATTGATATATTTATATGTTAGGATATGTATTAGTATAAATAATTTCATCAAATAACATTTAAACAATTTTAGGTGATTTTCTCACCTTTATCTCTTTGTTTTAACCCCCATTAAACCTATTGACGATTATCATGACGTCAAAGTTTTTACAGTATAAGAATCAATAAAGTTACTATAAAAGGAAAAGAGGCCCATAAATAGAACATGATTTATATTATAAACTATTTCACATTAAGTTTCCTCAAAATAGTTTTTTTATAAATTTTAAATGATTTAAAAAAGTATTTTTTTATTATAAAATATAATGAATTTTATTTTTGAAACTGTTCATTTAATTTGACTTTAATGACATCAATATAGTAATGGAATTAGAATATAAAGATTTCATACATCTATAATATGTTATATTGATTTATAAAATTCATCATAAACTATAACTCATCCAAACAATATTATTTTTATAGTTTTTAAAATAAATTACTTGATTTTTCTACTACTTGCACAAGCACCAAGTTGGCATTGCGTAGGAATTTAGGGTCATTATTTTATCACTAAAAATGAAAAATAAATTACAGTTATAAATTTATTTTTAAATAAACTTTTAGAAGTAATCCGGAACTCTTTTTATCAATATGAATTATTTTGAGATATTAAATTAGTGTGAGATTATGTTTTTATTCCTTATATAAAATTAGACTATGGTTATTATCAAAGGAAAGTGGAAAGAAATTGGAAAATTTTATATCCTTTGATGTTCATAGTAGAAATAAATTATCCAATAAAATAAATATAATTTTTAGGGTTATTTTTAGGCCATATCACATTATTTTTTTACCTTAATTACCCGGTTTACTCTTGTCGAGGTGAAAAATATATACTATGGTTACCATTCATAATGAAAAAATAAAAGGAAATTATTTTCAAAATTTTGGCCTCCTAATTCAAAATATGGAATATATTTTTCAAGATTCAATTTATAGATGTGATATAAATTAATTTAATATTAAAATTAAAATACAGTGAAAAATAGTTTTTAGAAAAATACATTTTTAAGCCAAAAAATGAACTAATACCAAACTCATGTATAATTATGATTACTATTTAATTAATTAGTTTATTTTTAATTATAGGAAAATTATTTTACATTAAGATAAAATGGGAATTTTAAATTACAAAATTTAAATCAAATAAATTATAGTGTTATAAAATTGGTATTATTTACTATTCACTAAAAACCAATCTTTTAAAAAAAGTCACCCTAAGCTAACTTTGATATGATTATTTCAAAAATGTTTTTCATTTTATCAAATTAAAATTATAAAATTTATCAACTAAGATTTTTAATAAAACATTAAAATATATGAAAATGAATAAGAATATAACTATTTCCCTTTTGGTTGAAAAATTATTCATATAATGAAAATAACTATATAAAATCTAATTAATGAATATTAATAATACCTAAAATTGATTATTATCACTACCAGAGTTGTTACATAAATATTATTTTTATACTTTGAAAAACGAATTAAAAATCATTATTTAAATATTCTTATAATATTATACTTGTAATTAAAATTTCATAATCATCCATGGCATAATTTCCTAGCATCATTTAGGTAGGTGGCCAAACCAACCCAAACATGAACACACTTTGACTTAATTAGGAAATATGATTAATTAGGTGTTTATTTTAACATAATATAACTATAATAGGATAATGATGATATTATTTAAAAATATTTATTATGGTGAACCCGATTTTAATATGTTTATATAGATAATAAAAAACATGAAGGAAAATAAAAAAATGATTCTCTATGGAGGTAATAGTATACACAACATACAAATAGAATTTTTTTTATTAAATGAATGAAAGGGGTGAATCCGGATAGTAAGTGGTAATTTTGAATTCATAAATAAATTATATAGAAAATATTAATTCATCAATACCATCATTAGGACTAGTCAGGATGGGTGGTGATGAAAAACCAAAAGTGTTTCTTCGTGGAGGTGATAATACCCACACATGAACTAATGAAGATTCTTGTTTTTTAGTAGATGGAAAAGAATACATAATGTTTTAACCATTATTATAATAACACAAAATCATAATAATTATTATAATTTCATTATTATACTATGGTTATGGTATGACTATAATGTAAATAATTATAAATAAATGTTAAGAATGTTGTGATACCTATATTGAGACCATGAAATTACTCTTGATGAAGGCCTTAGATTTGAGGGACTTAGGTTATCTTTTTGGGACCAGGAACATTAAGGTGTGTAAATAAATTCAAGGAGTATAAATTTGGGTAGGGTCTCAAGAATACTTTAAAATAGGAGAGAAGTATTGAAAGGGTGTAAGTGATCCCCCTTTTATAAGTGAGAAAGAGGGACATTTCCATTTAGAAGTATGGTAAGTAAGGGGTAATAATGTAAACAGATAAAATTTAGTTGAGTTAGGAGAGGGAAGGTTAGGAATACATATAGGTAAGACTTTAAAACCCAACAAATGGTCTCTTTAAGTACTAAAGGTCATGTTAATTTAGAGAAAATCCAGCCACCTTAGATTAGTTATTTAGACACTTATTACTCTAAATTAAATATCAATCATGCTAAATATTTTATTGCTAAAAATATAAGTAGACCATTATTACCAAATGTTGAAATTAAAATACTAAATTTGGGTCCCCATTAACCAAATTCACTTGATAAATATTATAATATATTCTTTTAAATTAAATACACATAACACATAAAAATTATTTTTTAAATAAAGTAGTGTTTTTAAACTTTAAACATATATATTAGATAATTTTTTATGGATAATTATTTTAATGATAATAATTGATTTATTATAAAACATTATAGAAATATTGAATTAAAATATATCAATAACCAAATTTTAACAAAATATTAATTTATTAAAAAATATATAAAATAGTTTTCTTTATTAATGTAACCTTTTACATTAGTCAAAAAATATTGTACATGGGTTTTAAAAGTTCAAATAATATTTTAAAATGAATAATTCTATTAATTAATTTCAAATTTGATCACTTAAATGGTTTTATGACCTTCTAGATTATTCTTATATATTGATAAATTCCTGAAAATCATAATTTTCTTAAAGGCTTCATTTTGACTAAAAATCAATATTTTCAGAAAATGCTAGAAACTTAATTCAAGTAAATATTGATATTATAAATTAAAAAAATAAATTTTATTTTATTAAATTTTATTTCTAAAATTTATTAATTTAAATTTTAATAGAAAATAATAAATATAAAGATCAAATACTTTTATTTAAAAAGACCTTTTTAAACCTTAAGTCTTACTAATTTTATTTCATAAAAATATTATAATTTAAATATTTTAAATATTTTATATTATATATATATATTATATTATATCATAATGATATTTTAAATATTACTATTTTAATTTAGTAATTCATTGAAGCCTTCGTTTTAGTGTGTGCAAAGAAATATACCAAACTCAATTTTATTTAAAGGAAAATATTTATAATGAAATTTCACGATATTTTATTTTACTCTCCCTATAACCCTATACCATGAGCATAACCCCTTGTTCACTCCTATATATCCTAAGGTATTAAAATTAAATGACATTTCCATTGAAAATTAATGTCCCTGACATGAGTATTATCAACTACTTAGTTTTATTATTAATTATATTATTAAACATTTATTATATACACAATAATATAATGATATTATAATCATTTATATACTATAATGTTATTATATTATGGGTTCTATCATTATTTATTCAAATAACCGATATATTAAGAAGAAAAATCACTTTTCATGTGTTTTGTGGACTACCGCCTCAACGATGTAACTTGTTCTGTTTTCCTTCACTGTATTACAAGGTTGGATATAAGGATGGTATTAATAAATAAATATTATTTTTATTATATCATTAATGTTATGGTATGGAAAATTAGATAACCTATTGATGACATGATTAATAAATTATCATTGTTAATTTAATCATTTAATATAAACATGTTATGAAGATAATATTTTATTAGAATTTTATTATACTATCATATCCATTACTTGTTTATATAATTAATTAAAATTATAATTATTCACACTAATAATAACTAAATAAGATCATTATTAATCTATTATAATGATATTAAAAAAAAATTTATAATCATTTATGGAATTATGGTATCTTTATGTTTGAGTTTGTTTTACCATAAACTTGAACAATAATATACATTTATATCATGGATAAATATTAAAAAAATTTCAATGGTATAATATGATATAAATATGTAAATAATTATTATTTTTGGTTGTGGAGATATTACATCAATATCTAACTCTTCAATTAAATAAACCCCCTATGTTCATAAAAAATTATCAAAACATGTTTATTATTGTCTTCATCTTGAAGGATAAGGTCTAAACAACTCATGAAAGGAATTTAAAACATCCAAAATTAGGAATCTAAGACATAAAAAGTTATTATAAATCATCCCTAATAGTAAATTTAATGACCTAGTAATATTGGAATTTTTAAGAATAATGAATATAGACACCACTAATATGAAAACAATACAAACAATGAAAACTATAAAAACTGATGTGGAAAATTAGAAGAATTCATATAGAGAATGAATATTTATGACGAGTGTGAATGAAAATGAATATGAGTAGGGTTACTAATTAAGTTATTAATATAACTATGTTTATGATATAAGTTGTTAAAATACATTTGGGGATGTTAGGACAAGAGGTATGGGTTTTCCATCTCAAATTCTTATTTTAAGATGCATTTTGTATTATGCAACTAATTTACTTTATGTGGTGTATATAATTACTATTGGAGACCTTATATCATAAAATTGATTTATTCATGCTATTAAAAAATCAATTTTAATCTCACCCTTTCAATAAGTTTTGATTGTATTGATACCCAAGCCATATGTGTGGTTTTTCCATCTCAATTGTCATTCTTTGGGACTCATGTTACAATGAATGACTATTTTCTTTAGTGTGGTGATTACACTAACATGAATGAATATTTTTCATTATATTAATAATATTTAAGGGACATAAATTTATATATTTTAATCCTCTTTTCATATTCTTTTGATTCAAGTGTTACCTTCTCTATGGTGTAAAAAACATCATATGTTTTGGTAAAGTTAAAGTGTGTGTAATTTCCTATAAAATATGTCCCTATCCAGATAATAGAAAGTGAATGTCACTATGGAACATAAAAACATAAGGGGTAATCACCTTAAAAATGGTTGGTTGAGCATTGACTCAGTCATCACCCTGATTCATGATGAGTGGGCCTAAGACTACACACCTTTAAAGACACTCCAAGGGGTTATTAGTTGGAATATTCACATGCCCTTAATAAATAAGGAAGAATGAAGTTTTCATACAATTACCTTGGTATCCTCCCAATGCAAACTATTGGACCTAATTATTATCATCCATGGATAACCCAAAACATTAAAGGTACCCTCACCCCTATATTTCATTGATTGTGGTACTACATATTACTTTGATGATACCCCATGAAATCCAAGTTAAAGAAGGAATGTTATCCTAGACATCCATATTATTCTATTAAATTGGGAAGTATTTGATGTACGTATTTCTCAACATATATACAACCAATTTTTATTCAGTATGAGGTTCCATACGTAAGAGTATAAATTTTTTGACGACTCTTATGGTAAATGCATTGGATGTAATTAGGTGACAGATGGAGCCTAGAATTATATATCCCCTTGATGCATCAACATGTCTCATGATATAAAATATGTAAAATTATGGTGTCTACCTCTTTCCATGATAGTAATGTGTTTGGAATAAGGCATTCAGAACATGTTTTTGATGTTTGACATTATTCATTCCATTAGTATGATATCAATGATTATTTTTTATATGTTTTCACTTATTATAAGTGAAAAATCATGCCCTCAGTTTTACTTGATTATGGATTTATATTTTTCTTTAATTATTAGCATATAAATTATTATATTTTATTTTATGTAATATTCTACTATATGCTACCACTTACTGAGCATCTGAGATCATCCTTATTTGTTTTCCCTTCCCTAAGAAACCTCGAAGAGGAATATCTCTAATTATCAAGGATATTATAGAAGATATAATCATGTTATCACTATATTCTCATGTTGTATCATATTTTTTGAAATTTATTGTATGTATGTATTTTCTTTTCCATGACTACTAAACTATTATATCTTTTAGGAACTCCTATTTTTTTACTAATAACGGTATATAACTACCATATTTGTGTTTCTAAAGTATATGTTATCATAATTTACCACTATATAGGAAGACAATATACCATAAAATAAACAATTAATGTGGAAAAAACCAATCTTGGAAGAAATATGTTTAAGAGGAGGAACTATTACATAACAAAGGTAGTTGAGTTAAAAAAAATAAGCCTTAAAAATTTGGTATATTTTAAGTTGAAATAAATTTAAAGAGAGGAAATTATATGGATCATAAAACCCTGTGAATTAAATTAATATGTCAGAATACATTTATTATGTAGAAGATACAATATTCTAAAGAAAACTTGGTGTATAATGGAAAATATGTCTCAGAGGTTGATAATTTGAGATAAGAAACCATTAATGCATTCTTAATTCATTCTACACTTTCATATAACATTCAGAATAATAAAATTATGTTTATTATATACTTATTATAAAACTTATTCGTCTATATTTCATTTAAAATAGAACATTTATTATCATATTCAATTCATTTATTATATAGTTTTTTCTTATATTTACATGAAAATTGAATCAGTGTCGACCTATTTTTGTAATTTAAGAGATCAATGATTAAATTTTAATAATTAATATATTATTTCCATAATTATAAAAAAATATAATTTCTTATTAAATTATAAAATCATTAATATTTAAGTTCTGTAGTCATCAATGATATAGTTTTATAGCATTATTCAAGCAACTGATTAAACTAACCCCACACTTGAACATATAATATCTTGATGGGTGACTATTGTTAAGGAAGTGTATAACATCATTTTAACATAATATTAATGATATTATTTAGTTTTTCAAGTTTTTTCAGTCATATTTTAAGTAGATTGGATAAATAAATAAAAACAATATGAAAAACAAAAAGTGTTTTTTCGTCGTGGTAGTAGTATGTACAACACACATTTAACGTTATTTTATTTTTATAAGTGGATTTAATGGAAAAAATAATGGTTTTTAAATTAATATAATAACACTTAAATATACTAGTGAAACTAATTTCATTATACTATTATGTTTTGGGTAGGTCTCGAATGGGAATATAAATAAGAAAAGGCAAGGAGTAGGTAATACTCACTTTGGTATCTTAACATTTCTCTTAAAAGTATCCTTTAGAATTAAGGGATTAGGATAAATTATGATATCCAAGATATTTAGTTAATTAATGAGACTTACATTATATGTAAATTGGGTATGTTTTTAAGGAAACTTGTAAGGGAATTTGTAACTGTGAGAGGGTGGAAGTGATTCACTTTTATAAAGAATGAAAATTGTACTTTTGTGAACACCCATTATTTCTCAACAATATAATGAAAATTTTTAAAGGTAAATGCTTACAAAATTTAAAAATAATAGATTTTAGGGTGATATAAGTCTTAAAAATGATTCAAGCCTTTACTATGTTTTTTTATATTTTACCATCTTGGTTTTTAACTTGATAACTAGTTTTACCCCCGTAGTTTAAATTTTATTAAAAAAATTTGGAAACCCTTATAACAAACTTTTCATGTTATAAAACTAATTTTTTTCTCCATATAGTCTAATTAAATTTAAAAATATAAAAAATTTAACTTTTAAATTAAAATATTTAATAAATAGAAAATCTATTTTTTAGAAAATTTTTGTTTTTACCAACAAGTTTACTTAATCTCATTTAGTTTTGATTACGAGTTAAAAGAATGGAAATGAGTTTATATAAAGTTTAAAAAGTAAATTAGATTAATTCCAATAATACATTAATTTATTTTATTAGTTAAAAATCACAAAATGTTAATAAAAAAATGCTTTGAAAATAACAGTTTTATCATTATCATAGTGATTAAATTCAATCCCAGTAAATATACTTTTATGAATAAAAATAAAATTAGGCTTATTAAATAATTTTAAAATATTGATATAAAATATAAAATACAATTTTTATGATATATTTCTATATATTATGAAAGATAAATTTTAATATAAGTGAATAATAATATTTTTTATTTTAAAAAATTACTCAAGTTTACAAAATGATAGATATGTGTTTTAAAAATAAAACATAGAAATATTAAATGATTTATTGTAATTATAAATATATATTTTTATAGATAGATGATTCAATAAATTTTAATAAAATTTTTATTATGATTATGTCTTAAAAGTGATGCTTTTAGAAATTTTTTATTTTTTCACTATTCACCAAAAAATCAATTATTTTAGAAAAAACTAAAAAAAGAAATCTAATATATTTTTATCAAAGTAAATTTTTAAAATTTTTATATTTATTTATTTAAAGGAAATAAAAAATATAAATAAAATATCTTTTATTGGTAAATGTCATTTGTGAACCTTAAGTGTTTTTTAATATTATAATATTCAAATATTTAATTTAAATAATGTTAAAATGTTAGTTCATAAAATGAAATAATATATATTATTATAATAATCTATTAGAATTGGGTAATTTAATTTATTAATTTTAATTACACAATAGATAAAAAATAGTTATTTTGAAAAAATAATAATTTTAATATAAATTATTTATATTCTAAATATAAGAATATTAAATTGATTAATATAATTTTATTTTCTAGAGGTTTTATAGTTTTTATATTTATCTCTATAATAATATTAATAAAATATTCCCCAGATAATTTTCATTCATTGTTACACATGTTCAGTGTTCCACGCAACATAAGTTATTGGATATAAGATTAATTTAAAAGATCCAAAGTCTCAGGTCATTACAAATATAAAATCGACACTAAATTGAGAGTGTAAGGTAGGATTTTGGCTTGAAAACCAGGTTAACTCTTGGGAAATTAATCCATTGAGTGTATTCCCATATTCCATGAAAATTTATCCTCAAATCCCAACCACTTACCTCTAAAATTGCAAGCCATCTATGACAATTTCTTTGATGTAAATTTTATTTAAGTATACCAACTAATCTTATAAAACCTCCATAATAGTTATAGGAATCCTCAAATATGGATTATGAACACCTCATACTTTGTTTTTTTGAATTTATGTGATTTTAGGCATTTAACTTAATATTTATTTGATGCATTTTAATATTTTTACATCTCTTGGTGACTGAAATAAAATTTTATTTATTAATATTGTTATTACATGTTCAAACTGAAAACATAGCCATGCATAAATAGAAACAATTCATCCTGAATTTGTTCATTTTTATCATTCTGTACTTGTTAACTAATATATAGGATTATATAACATCAACATATTCACATAATAATATAATTAAATATACACGAAATAAATAAATAAATAACATCATGTAATGAGATATATTATAATGATTGATCCATCGAGTCGTTGATGTTTTAGTCATTGGTTTTAATTTTCTTATATTATTATTATAATTTTATTTAATTAATAATGTAAGGTAGTTTTTCTGAGTTTTTGGGTCAAACAGGTTTGAACTTTTCAAAATTTTATGATATATTATAGTGCACACAATTAGTACTAACCATATCAAAACTGTTCATGTGACCTATAATTTCAACATAGTTTGCTGCATAGTTGGAACATGGAAAAATTAGAGTTTTAGCTTTACCATGTAGTGTTCTTTATACCCTCTAGTAAGGCTCATGTCGTGGGAACATGATTTTTCAAACTGGGAATCCAAACCGTGTATAGTGCCCAATTTTTATATTTATGAAATTTCCAATAATTTTTACAGTAATCAGGTGTCAGCTCCACTCTCTCCTCTATAACTTAATAATATTAGGATTTATCTTCTACACATGACTCACCTCCTTTCTCTACCTTTGTTTTTGGCCTATTTTCCCTCTAATTTCACATGTGATCTTCCCATAACAGTTTAGGGTTCTCCCTCTTATATCTTATTTTTTATCCCTTTTATTATTACTATTTATTCATCCCATACTAAGTTTCACCTTATTACAAACCCTAGGTGGGTTATAGGATTCTAAATATTTGAAGATTATATTTTTTTGGGTGTGTGATGTCCCTCTTAGGTCTCATTTAACCCATAATCAAATTTTTGGACCATCTGCATTTGATTCGAGGTCGGTTTCCCCATATTTTGGTTTTTTTAATATTGGAACATTTATTTCACTTATTTTAATCATTTTTAGTGTAAATTTATAATATTAATTATATTTAAGGTATAATTTAATGGGAAATAATTTTTTTTCTAATTTTAATTTCAATTCAGCAGATTTCTCAAATTTGGAATCTTTTTAAGAATCTGTTTAATTAATTTCACACACTAGATGTTTGAAAAAACCCGAATATACCTCATAAATGATTTATTTAGTTTTTAATTTTTTTGGTTTTTTAAAGTAAAATTTTTATCAACATTTTTTATTTACATGGATTTTCAAGTAATAATTAAACTACCATTTATCAATGGATTTTTTTAAGAATGGTCTTAGGTTAAAAGTGTGAGGCTTAAAAATATATTTTTAAGCATTGGATTTCTATACCAATATGCTTGGGTATACATATATATACATGTGTATGGAAAAAAATACATGGTAATATGTGAACTTGTGTAATACAAGGCATATATATATACATATATATAAGGGTATATGAGAATAATGGTGAAAGGGAAACTTTTGGTATTTAAATTTCATAACTAAAATTGAATTTTAAAAAGGTTTTACATAGACTTATAAAATGAATTATAAGGACTGTTTGTCACATTATTAATCAATGTTTAAATATTTAATTGAATTTTTATAGAAAATATATGTGGTAGGTCTTTGAATTTATTTCTTAATGGGTTTGGATGGTTGTTTGAATCTTTACTTAGTTGTGTATGTATTTTTTATGGATATTGTAATTGTGAAACTTCCTAGTTATTTTGAACAAAATTGTATTGTAATTTTTTAGTTAAAATTCATGTGAATATTATGTACTTGCATAGGGGAGCTAAATTCAGGACGTGTTCCCTACCAATAGTTATACTAGTGAATTGAATGTAATAATAAACTCACCAGTGATGTGATACTCTTTCCCCTAATTAAGAGACTCCCTAATTAGTGAAATTAGTTTTATAATTTCCCTATCATTATCTATCTTTGGGTGTTTCTCCAATGATTATCATTTTAAATTACTAATTATTCAATTTACACTGATACTTTCCTTGCTTTACACCTCCCAATATTTATAACATATTTATTCCTTCTCAAGCCTTATCCATTTTCTTTAAAATTGAACTTTAAATTTTATTGAGAAGATAATTTGAAATGTGACTATTTAATTTTAAAAGAATATAAAATTAAAAGTGTATAAATTATTGGAAATCATTATATTTGGTTTAATGTAAGATAAAATAAAAAAATATCATTAATAATGTATTTTAAACTAATATAATAATGATATTTTATTTAAAGACTTAAACTCGAGGTTTGGTTTATTTGGCATGCCTATTAAGATTATTTTATCATGATTATCATATCCTTTTAGTTTACGGTCTTTGATTGTACTTTAACATCCATGGTATGTAAAAACTTCATTATTGGATAGTGACTCATGGAGTTAGATAGAGGTATTTCAGTTATGTATTTTGTTTTATTTTCTTTTATTACGATAATAATGCAGTCCATTTACTACTTTCTATGGTTAGAGGTGTTTAATTATTAAGGTGGTTAATGATAGGAATATTTTGGTAGTCATTTTTATAGGGAAGGATGTCTAGGGTGAGTGGAGGGGTTAGTTAAATTTATATTTTTTTCTCTATTTAAAAATGATTTTATCACTTATTTTATTTTGGTGTGGATGTATAATGTATATACGATGATAGAAATTTTTCTTTTACTAATTAACTATGATTATTAGGTGAAACCATTCCGATAATAATAATTTAATTCATTGAAACTTATTGATAACCTAGGGTGATTGGTAAGGCATCTCGAGAATGTTGAGGGTTGGCTCAGGTTCCCAATAGAGGGAAAACTCGGGTTGTTCTTTGAAAAAATTTAATACGATGACCCTTTGTTATTTCAGAATTAATGGTAGATGGAGATAAGAATGTTGAGACTCAAGAGGTTTATACCGGAATAATCAGTCTTTATCTTTTTCATTTTGAGTCTCGAGTTTCCTGGGGTATTTAGGATTTTAGTTTTATTTTTTTCATTGTTTATTTTTGACTATTTTATATGTTTATTTATTTTATGATTTAGGGGATGACAAGGGGAGTGAATTGGTGTTACCTGGTGATATAATGGTATGGAAAGACATACAGGGCCCAATTAAATTTGTTGAAATGTATCATGGTAGTTTTAGTGTGGTAGGAATATGGTCTACCAAGACATGTGTCCACATTGTACACAAACACTAGTTCCCCTTTGAGTTATGTATTGGAGTTATTGTTTTCTTCATTTTTTTATTATGGAATGTTTCTCTATTAGGGTAAAGCATGAGTTTCAATTTTATAATCCCATCTTTAAAATGGTATATTTTTTATTTCAAAAGTTAAAAATGAGTTTTTTATAAATATTTTTAAAGATAAATTTGGTAATTGAATTTTAATTTAAGTTGTTTGATAATGTGTATTTTTTAAGTAAACTGAAATATTTTGAAAATTAAAGAAGTTCATTTAATTTTTTTTATAAATAAAATGAGATGTTTTTTTGGGTTTTAAAATGATAATAGGATTTTATGTTTTATGTGTTAATTATTTTAAGAGGACTTTTTAGAATTTTATAATGAATATCATCTTTTTTTCTTGAATCACTTTATAGTGTCAATGGTTTCAAGGGTTTATGTTTTCAATTTTAAAACTGTTTTATTATATTTAAAATGGTTTTATAATGGCTTTAAATTATTATCAAATGTTTTGCTTGTATATTTTTTGGATTTCAATAATGATTTCGATAATAGATTTTTGAAATTTAAAATTTATTTTCAAAGAGGGATTTTTGAATTAACAATGGAGTCTTTGATGTAACAGTGCATTAAGTATAATTTTTTAAAAACTTGAATTTGTTTAGTAATGAATTTTAGAATTATAAAATGATTTCAAAAATATAGTTTTATGACTTAAAATTACAGTTTCTGGTTAGAAAATTATTTTCAATGTTGTTCAGTGTTTCTTGTTTGTTCTTTAATTATTAATTTCAGTAGGTATATATATATTTTTTGATAATAATTTCAGTTTAAGAAAATTTTCTTGGGTATTTTTTTCTTTATATTATTTAATGTATGCCTTCCAAAAATTTCTAAATGAAATTAGTTATTTTCTCCCTTTTAGTATGTATTCATTTAAATATTTATAAGGGAATCCATTTTTGAAGGATGAAGGTCTTCTATTTTGGATACTTTTTTTTAATAATCCTAGGGTGGGTGGAGTTTCTAATGTGGTCCTCAATTGGTAGTGCTTATCAATTTTTTCCTTTAGTTATCTTGAGGGAATGTTGATTTCCTTGGAAATTTTTCTGTCTTTGTTATCATTTATGTTTCATGAGTTTTATGGGATGCTAGACTTTTTGCTCTATATTTTTTGAGGTGTTGGGAATTGGAAGTATTGGGTGTATTTTTGGGTGACCAGGATAAGTGTTTCCCCCAACATAGGTTATATCCTAATTAGAATCTTGTTTATTCTATTGGTTCATTAGAGTTTCAGTGTTCTGGGTGTGGTGATCCTAGTTTTTTCCTTTTAAACCTATATTATAAAGCTATCATTGTTCTCTAATATTTTAGAATAACTCATTTGAGGTAATTTTATAAATTAATTACCTTATTTTATTTTTTTTCCTTGGCCTCATTTCTTTATGGTGATTTGGGTCTTGAGTTCTTGGTTATGGCTTCTTATTATGGTACTTTTTGTTTTTGGTAGTGTCTCTTATGAAACCTCCTTCCCTTATGATCCTTTTCATTTCTTGTTGATTTTTTTACTTGTTTTAATATTTTTTTTATCATTTCTTGGATTAAATGGTATTCTTGAAGAGTTATTATCTTAGTGTAATTCAAATAATGTGGGGAGACCACAATAAGTGATCCTCTATGAAAAAAATCATTTTTTTGGAATTATAGTCCTTTTAAAATAGTGTGTGTTTTTTTGGTTAGGTAATGTCAAATGGTTGGGGACCCATTCTATTATTATTTCCCAACTACCCCACCAAAAATAATACCACTTAATCCAAGAAATGATAAAAAAAACAATATTACAACAAGTAAAAAAATCAACAAGAAATAAAAATGAATCATTTAAGTCAATGAATTACCTAGGTATTTTCAATGAATTGTTTCTTCATTATTTAAGTCTAAATTCATTGGAATCATTGGTTCTTGGATACGAGAGCCTAGTTCTAGATGAGTTCCATTCCACTTGTTTTTTAAGTGAAGTAAATCTGATAATTCCACTAACTCGTGACATGATACTCTTTCTACTAATTGGGGGTCTCCTTAATTAGTGATAATTTTTCTAGGTTTTATATATCTTTAGTGTCATTAGGGTATTTCTCCAATGATTCAAAATATAAATTACTAATTTTATAATTTTCTCTCTCACTTGACTTACTTTTCACTACCCATGATTTATATCCACGTTATTCTTTCTTGTTAATTAATAAACTTATTTAAAATGTTAATTTATAGTGTATTAAAAATATTATTTCAAAAGTGATTTTCCCTTTTATAATATTAAAAAATGAATATTTATAAATGATTTAAATGCCTTATGTTGGATTTTATATAAAACGAAATAAAATTCTATTTCAAATAATGTATTTCAAACTATCATAAAAAGGATACTTTATTTAAAGACTTAAAATTGGGGTGTGGTTTATTTGGAATTCCCACTGAGTTTTGTTTTTCTCATAATTATTATATCATTTCTATTTAAGGTCATGGATTATCCTTTTCTTCATAGTGGTGTAGAAACTTTGTTATTTGATGGTGAATCCTGGTTTCACATTGAGGTATTTCAATTTTTTATTTTTTATTTTATTTTATTTTGATGACCATGTAGGTATTTTAATTATTTCTACAATTAGTGGTTCAATATTATTGTGGTGTATGAGGATATATATTTGGTCGTGATCATTTCTGAAGGGGAGGGTGTTTGGGGTGAGTAGAGGGATTAAGTAATTTTTTTTATCAATTTATCTATTTTTAAATGTCTTTATTACAAATTTTATTCTAGAATGGATGTACAATATATAGATTAATCATTCCCATTTTTTCTACTACTACTTAAATTTGATTATTGGGATAAAGAGTTCCCACTATTTATTCTTTGATGCCTGAGAACATATTTCCAGCCCAGCGTGATCAGAAACATGCCTTGAGTATGTCAAGGGATAGCTTAGGTTTCTGATGGAGGGAAAATTTGGTTGTTATGTGACATGATAGATCAACCGAGACCCTCGGGGTAACTACTTAGATCATTACTAACATGTGTTTCATCACATACCCCATCAAATGCATCAAAGTACGATCTGTTGACTCACCAAGACTTGGTGTGAACTGCATCTCCAACAATACTCACACATAGGTGAGTGGGTCTTGGGAATTCATCATTCATAAATGTAACACATATCAAGGATACAAATGGACTTATATATATAATGAGTTTTAGAGACAATACATGAATAATAATTTATTTATTATTATAAAAAACATTTAATTCTAAAATAAATAAATAAATAAATTCCATACATACATTGGCCAATATTTCTCATGAATAGTCAACATGTATTAATCTTACATAATAAAATTAAATTTGAAAATAATAAACACAATTGAATTATTTACGAATTAAAGTAAATTGAACTAATTTTAATTCACAATTTACTTATTGCATGGTCTGGAAAATAATCTTATTAAATTAAGTTTTTTTTGATGTTTTTACATTTTTTGGGCTTCTTGGGGATTGAAAAACCCCTAGAAATGTTTTGGGTCCTTACTAGGCTTCGACTAGTTGGGGTGGTTGAGTAGTGCTCGAATCGACCATGATTAGGTAATTTGAGGAATCACACCTCATGTTGTGTAGATGAGGAAGATAGAACCTCCATGGTATTTCCACTGATTATAAAAAAATTATGTTTTTATTAGATAGTGCCAAAGGTGCTTCTGTTCCCCTTAATTTTTGGGGTGGTGTGATAGAGCACATCGTAGTCAATGAATCCTCCTACCAATAATAGCATTATTTTTTGTCCCTTAATTTGGTTTTCTTCTTCACCTATGTTTTCACAAACTCACCTCAATCCCAGAACTATAGCTACCAACGAGATGAGATCACACCAACACTTGAAAACTGTGATAATCACTATTGGTTGATATATATATATAAATATGTTTTAATTTATTTTTTTCACAAATTAAATTTTTATAGATAATTTGATGGAAAATATTAATTATAAGAACACAAATTGAAGTTCATCAATCAATGTTGGGACTATAATAATTCCTAATAATTTAATTATTTCAAATTTAAATTTAATATCAAATTACACAATTTCATGAATGATCTAATACAACTTTTTAGTACAGAGTGCATAAAAAAAATCATGGAAGTAGGTAAAATTAATGTTTTTAAGCCGAATAAACATCATAACATAATATCTAGTATAACAGAACTTAGATATAAACATGAGGATATTTTTTGAAATAAATAATCTTAGAATAAAGAAAAATGATACTTAATTCAAATTTGTGACATTGGTATGTTTCTCTAATGGAGAAGATCAGTTATTGAAGTAATGAATGATGGAAATCTCTAGGACAACCACATGTTATTCAAAATATTTTTTTAATTGAAATTTGGTCTCTGGTTTCTAGCATGAAGAATCAAAGGTACTTTCAATATATTCATGATCACAAAAACATTATTTCTTCAATCCAGGAGGGAGTTCTTGGATTGAGGTTCTCTCTTATCCTCTTTCTCCTACTAGAACTTGGGAGAGAGGTGGGAGGATCTCTCAATTTTGAAAGAGTTATTATTTCCTAGAATTTAAGAATATTTTTGTTCATATTGGTAGGTTGAACTTATTAATAAATGTTCCTTTTACCTTTAATAAGTTTTATCTTATAAATAAGTCTAATTCCACACTTATTAACTAGACAACATATCCCAATTATCCCAATTATTTTATTAGTTTCTTATAACATCAACATTTGGTTAAGTGATAAAATAAAAGTTGATAACTCAAGTATAATCACCCATAAATATTTAATAAACCTTAAATTACTAATACTCATCCATAGAATATATTATTTTATTCACTTGATAAATTATGAATACATATATTTAGAAAATTAAATAAATATTATTCTAAACTTGAATAATATTGAATTTATGTATATTATTAGGGTAAATCAGACTTGGAAACTGCACAACCCTCTGCATGTGGGATACTATGTCCCAAAATCTAATAGATTATAATTTGAAACGCTTCTGAATGTGCTTTTTATATGACCCTCTTTATCATGATACCAATGAGGGTCTATCACAAATTAGGTGTGGTGTCTATAAATACATTAAGACCCCTAAAAAGATAAGGTTTAGTCTTAGTAACATAAATATACTTTTAAAATTTACTATGTAATATAATATATTTATCTCATGATATCTCATAAACAAGGATTCTTATCTTATGTTACTAACCTTACATGAGTTATTTATTATTTTAATAGACATACTAGATGTATCTACCTCCTTATACCATGGTCATAAATTTAATAATGGTACTATTATCCTAGTCAACTATATTCAAGATATCTTTTTCTCTACTTCCAAGGAAAGAAATACTATATTGACCATTCAATCAATTACATAAAACAAACGATACACCTTAATAAATATACATTTCCATAAATGTAAATTTCACATCCTCCTCTACATCAAAGTACATTTTTAAATGATATAGATTGATAATGATATAAATTTGATAGACTAATACACATGATATTAAATTGGAACATTTAATGATATTTAAAACATGTGGTGTTCCTGTTCTTGGGTTAGTACTCATGATCTCCTTTACTCAATATAACCTACAATGAAGTTCATGAGAAGAAGCCTCAATGTGTAATGACCAATATTTTCACAAAGGTATGAATCATTTTTTTGGGTTTAAATTATTTTGAATGGACCTTATCACTAATTAAAAATAGGACTTCAACAACACTAAAAATAGCCTTTATCAATGCTAGAGAAGCACTGACTACTAGAGTGAGATTAAAATTTTGAGCCTTTTATCAATGGTAAAAAAGAACTGATAAATGGACATACTAGAGTGTGATATAACAGAAAACTATATAACCATTGTAGTATGCTATAATAGGACACTAAAACCCCAAAACACCATTCAATAATCAAAATCACGTATGAATATGGACTTTAAATGAAGATAAAACAATCTAGGATCGTTTGCTGAGTTTTGGTGATGTGATGAACGATTTAAACTAAAATGATACTATATATTGAAAAGAGACACTAAGAGTCATAACTATCCCACCATACGTTGGATTGGGGTGAAAATTATTCTTACACATATAAAATAACTCATAGATCATTGTCCTAAAATATCAAAACTATCCAATTGTATTTTCTCAGTTTTGAGTATGTCGCTTTTCTTTTTTACTAAAATGCCATTTTAAACTTGAAAACATACATTGAATCATACCAGTCAGATAATGTGTATGTTTGAAGTGATAATAATTCCTAAATTTCCTAAATGACATATTAATCACTTTCCTAAATTATGAAGACAATACGAGCATGTTTTCTCAGTTTTTAGTGAGTGACACTTTTTGAACTAAAATATTGATTTTAAAATGATAACGGACACATTGAGTCATAACAGACACATCATTCATAATATTGTGGTGTGGAAGATTCCTAAATTTCTAAAATTATATATGGATCATTTTACTAATGTATGAAAACCATATGAATTCTTTTTCTTGATTTTGAATAGGTGCGTTTTCCTTTTCACTAAAATTGATCTCAATTTTAAATAAAAGGACACACATGGAGTCATATCAGTTACATCATGCATCGTATTAAGGTGGGAATAATTATTATATGTCCAAAATGGATTATTTATCATTTTTAAAAAGTATCATAATAATAATAATGTGTTTACTCAGTTTTGATTACGTAAATTGTCTTTTTTACTAAAATGTCATTTTAAATTAGTAACACACGCTTTGACTCATACTGATCACATCATTTATCCGTTTGACATGATATTTATTAATAAAAATTAAAAATTAATTCTGAATTAATTTAACAAATTATCAAGAAAATATGAGCATGTTTTCTCTATTTTCAGTGAGTGACTTTTTTTGAACTAAACTGTCAATTTTGAATTGATAACAAAATCATTGAGTCATACTGGGCACATCGTGTCTTAGATTGAGGTGAGGATGATTAATACATATCAAAAAAGAATTAAGGATAATTTACATAATTTATAAAATTAATATAATTGTATTTTATTAGTTTTGAGTTGGCCATTTATCATTTTTACTAAAATTGTTGTCATTTTTAAATAAAAAGTCACAATAAGAGTCATATCAGTTACATTGTGTGTTGGATTGAGGTTATGATAATTATTAAACATAAAAAATGGATTATGAATCATTTTAATAAATTATAAAAACACTATTAATGCCTTCACTTGATTTTGAGTACGTCACTTGTTTTTTTACTAAAATGTCATTTTAAACTCGAAACACACACTTTAACTCATAACATTCACATCACGCAATGATATGATATGAGACTAATTATTACACATAAAAAATTAATTATGAATCTATTTCCTAAATTATAAATAAACTCCTATATCATTTACTCGGTTTTTAGTGAGTGACATGTTTTGAACTAAACTGTAAATTTTAAACTGTTAACAGACAAATTGAGTCATTCCAGGAACATCATGTTTCATATTGATGTGAGTCTAATTCCTACAAATAATAAATGACTTTTTGATCATATAACTTAAGTATCAAAGAAATATTAATGTGTTTGCACAGTTTTGAGTAGGTTAGTTTTCCTTTTTACTAAAATTGATGTCATTTTTAAATAAAAAGATGCAGTTGGAGTCATACTGATCACACTGTGAGTCAGTTTGAGGTACAAATGATTATTACAAATCTCAAATTACATATAGATAATTTTACTAAATTATAAAAAAAATAAAAATGCGTTATCTTGATTTTGAGTATGTCACTTATTTTTTTACTAAAAAATCATTTTAAACATGAAACACACACTTTGACCAATACCGGCCACATTGTGTATCAGTTAGACAAGAAAAGAATTTATACATGTCAAAAAATGGATTATGAATCAATTTACTAAATTACCAATAAAATAGGATAATGTTTTATTTTTTTTCAGTGAGTGACATTTTTTGAACAAAATTATTGGTTTTAAACTGATAACAGACACATGGAGTAATATCGGTCACACTATGCATTGAATTAAGGTGATCCTTATTCCTACACATAAAAAATGAATTATGGATCATTTAAATAAATTATAAAATTAATTGGAATATGTTTTCTTGATTTTGAGTATTTTAGTTTTCCTTTTTACTAAAATTAATGTCAATTTTAAATAAAAAGTAGAACTTTGAGTTTTATCGATCACACAGTTTGTCAAATTGAGGTGTGGTTGATTACTAAACATCCCTAAAAATAATACTAACTACCAATTTAACCATTTTTCCATTACGTTTCTATGTAAAACTACCAACAACGTATATTGACTCGATGTTATTGGCCAAAAAATCTTTCTCATTGTTGAATGTCAGAAGAGTAGAGGAAGATCATGTGCCCATTATATCATGAGAAGACACCATAATGGGTACACAAGCTTTCTCTAATCTCCTATCTTTCAACAATGAGAATTTGTTTTAGTTAAAATCATTGAATCAATATGAAATGTTGGAAGTTCGACAAATTATGGCAATTAAAATGGAAAATTTGGTTACATTGGTAGAAAGAATCATTTTCTCCTATTTTTGGCTTTTTGCAGATAGTTAAAAGAAATATATGACTTACCAAAAGATCTGTTAAAAAAAATAAATAAGTATTAGATAAAAATGGTAAGGAAATTAACTTACAAATACTAGATTAAATGATGAAAAAATTAATTAAATAAATAGTAAGAATTCACATTTTTTTATGGTTGTATGCATTGCGGATGCCTTTCCTTGTTGTACTTATCTCAGTTATAGTCTCTATGTCCTATCTCTCACAGGCATGAGAAACTTATAACAAACCATCCCAAATAAAAAAAATAATCCACATGTACAAGAAAATAATTATTATATGATCAATACTCAAAATAAATAGATTAAACATACATATTAAATATTAAATTAATTATATGTATAATTATTTTACTATGAAATAATTGTTTACCATAGGGATATTCCTACAGAAAATAAATAACGATGATAAAAAAATACAAATAGATATCTCTAAAAAATCAATGAATAAGTGAGGAGGATGAAGAAAAAATAAGATACATTGGATTGAAGTTTTGAATCATCTGAGAGAAGGTAACAATATCCTATCGGGTTCATAAAATATTAATTTTATAAAATAAATAAATAAATATAAATAAGATATTCATTATGAAAGGTGAATGCCTCCCATTTGTGAGAATTTCATGGATGGTAATTAGAGATTCCGAAGGGTTGAACCAAAAGGCAGTGTTAAATAATGATATGTTTTTAGATGGATTAAATTAAAACATAGATAGTGTTTAATATATGTGTGAAGAAGGAAATGAATTTATTATTTATAAGTAATAATGAGTGGGTTATGATTTAAAATATGGCTATATTTTTATCAACTGTAAGAAATATTAGCAAGACTGAAATCAATATATGAAATTCCATTGATGATTGGAAAGTTTTGGTGAAAACTAAAAGGAGTAATACTCTACAAAAAATCTCATTTTTATCAAGTAAAGCCTAAATAATTTTGAGAGGTTGTCAAGGATGATAATTAGATCAAATATATGCATGAAGAGATTGATCTGAATAAGAACAATGTGACATGGGAAATTTTTCCAAGGATGGAAGAAACAAATGTTAATAGAACCATGTAGGAATTCAGTAATAAATTAATTGAATATGAAAAAATAAATCAAAATAAAGAATGTAGGGGGTGTTTTTAATATTTCTTTCATGGTTTCTAGATTAATCATTATCAGGATTTTGGTTTTTTATTCATATTTTCATTTTGGGGAGATTTAGGATCATTTATAGCTTCCTTGTTGGTCAGAAGACCACTCCTATTTTTGAAATCAATATAATTATACAAATAATTAAGTTTAGTGGTTCCCAATAATTTAACCATATCACAATCTTTTAGATATCATGGAAATTAATTCATTTTTGACTCATGGTTTTTTAAATATGTAATCTATTTGTAATTTATCCAAATCATGTAGAGTATTGTGTGATTCAAACGTTTGTTTTAGTTTTTGAAATATTCCCTTGATATCATATTTATAACAATAATTTTAATTATATGGTTTTAATTTGAAGAGTGTCCTTGATTAGTGTGGAAATTTAGGAGGAGCGGCAGTTCTAGGTACACATTGCTCTCACTAGTAATGGTTTGGTTGCTAATGGTAGCCCTGGTCATAGTTATCAAAAAATGGATAATAGTTTTTTTTGGAATTCTATGTCCATTACAAAATAATTGGGAATTATCATGGATATATAAAGGTATATGAAAAGTGGTACAATGAGGATTTCAATTCTAAAATATTCCCTTATGGTGTCATTTCTCTATAAGGGTGTTTTAAATATTTTTAGTAAAGAATCTAGCATATTGGTCTTTACCATAGGGAGAAATTGCAGTTTCTCTCCAAGAAATGGTTCGCCACCTAGAATACTTATATAATGAATTATATTCCATGTTTTTAAAAAAATGGCTAGAGTTCTACCATGTTTTTATGACTAATTCTCCCTTTAGAATACAAATCCTCGAAAATTTATTTTTATGGGATTAGACTTTCGAAAAATGTGTATGTATGAATTTTTGTACTATTTTGTTGAATGTTATATTTCATAAGTGACTCATAAATCTATCCCAAGCCTCATGAAATAGTTCACATTCATCCTAAATAAATACATTAATTTTACACCATAGTTTAGTGCTTGTTATCCAAGGAAAAAGTTTTATAAAAAAATCATTATATAGTTGTTATCTAGTATGAGATATTTCATCACCCATTTTTTGGAAACAACATATAGAATTAACATTCAAATAGAAGTAGATAACTCTATATTTCAATTCTGCATCACTCAATATTCTCAGTTCCTATTGCTTCATGAAATATTATAAGACCCAAATGATGTTAGATATTTTATCATCCAAGTGATTTTAATTGTAATATTCTAAACTAATGACAACACCGACAACTATATGGATGAATTTTTCAAAATTTGACAACTTCAAAGAGGTATATGTCATGAAATATAGGTATTGGGAGCCTATTATACCTTCAAAAAAATGACCCGATGTTGGGTTTGATATATTTCAAGTCGTAAAGTACAAATGTTGTCCCAAGGAGAGCCACATGCTATTAGAGAAGACGATACTTCAATATATCTAAAAAATAAAGAATTTTTGTTTGTTTTATTATAGTATTGAGTAAATAGACTTGTTAGAATACACAGATGTGGGATGAGAAGGATCAGTGGAAAACTAATGGAAATTAGAGATAACAAAAAACCTATATTTTGTTCGAGCCTTTGTTTTGTTCAAACCTTGAATCTCCTGAGCCTTGGATTCGATCCTTAGAATAGTTGGAGCATTGATTCTAGCCTATATTAGAGATTGGATTTGACAATGAGGAGTGTCAATAGTATGTCTCTTCCATGGAGAGATTTGGATTTCATAAACTAGTACATGATGGTTAGGGTTCTTAAAACAGATCTTTAAAGGATTGTTTTCTAATAGTGTATAATGTTTCTCAATGGAGTCACGGGGGTCGCGAGGGTATACAGGGCTTGTTTAGAGCCTGAAACCCTGAGAATTTGGAAAGTAAACCAGATTAAACAGTTAGTATAAACCATTCCGCTCATCCCGCATGGTCTCTACTAACCATGTTGTGTAAGGTAGAGGTTTTGTTTTGGCCTCATAGTTTGTCTACAACCATTCAACCTGAGGCGCTCTCTTGTGTGAAAACTGCAGAGGTTTTGATAGAGGATTTTTTCATGGTTTTTGCATGGTTAGGAAAATCATGTGACTTAACCATGGTAGGGTCTCTCTTTGGGAAATGGATTGATCATAGTTTGTGAACAGTTTAGCGAAACCATTCAACCAAACTGTGCGTCCCCTATTTTGAGGGTGAAATTCCCAATTTTATATTAATGAAAATTTAGTCCTAATTTTCCTCTAATCCCTCCTCATTCTAGTGGATGAACTTTTTTCCTTATCTTAGAAGCCTTGTCCTCCTCCCAAGCTCATCCTACTCATAAGAATTGAGATATATCCCCCATATGAATTCTAAATCAACCACCATCAGAAGCATCAGATCTGTCTTGGTAAGATATGTAACCCTCTTCCATCCTATTTCAGTTTATCTTCAGATCACTTGTTCTATTTAGTTGAAAATTATTTCCCACTATTTTTAGGTTTTTTGAAAATTTCTTCAATTTATCCCAACCTACATTGAATTTGAGACTTCCATTCGATGAGGAGTCATCAATGTCCCTAAGGTAGGTGGTCTCATGGTTTTTCCTAAGAGTTTTGGTGTTTTTGTAGCTTTCCTGTTGTACTAGATGCTGGATTTTCCACGCATCTCCATTTCATTGAGTTATTTATATTAAATTCATCAATGCATTGTGATATATGCCCATTGATTGTTGTTTAGTAAATTATATGTTGTTGACCTTAGTTATGTACATCCCTTTGGTCTTCCAGCATGAATTTACATTTATAGTTAATTGTTAAACACCCAAAACACCTCCTAAGTATCCATATTGGGTGGTAAAGTGATTTTACCTCTATTTTATAAATGTTAAATGAAACCAAGGGACCTATTAAGTGACTTTTCGGACTTATAAATAAAATTTCCCTCATAGAAAATTGAGCAATTGATAATGGAACCCTCTATGTCTTTCATTGAACCTTGGAATAAAATTTCCATGATTTAATTTATTAAATGTATTTTTTTGTAATGAACTTATTATCTTCCATATAGTTTTCTACGGTTAACTAGATTAAATTTAATTAGATGGAAATTCCATGACATATCAATTATAATAATGAACTTACTTATATGAATTATAATGCCCTTGACTATGATTTGGCTTGACTACATGGGAGGTAATGCCTCATGTCTATTTTTATAAATATAATTAGTCCTTGATATAGGGTGTGGTATGATGGTAAGGGTTATATTGGGTATAAAGATTCAGGATCCCTTAGATCAGTTGTTGAGCATGACATATCAAACCATTGGCACTACTAGGATGATTTACATGATTTTCCACATCATGTGTTTTGAGTGTTGACATGATGGCGCACTCACCATCTCAAGTGATGAGCATGGAATATCCTACTCATTATGAGATTTAGGGAATGTACCATTTTTCTTGAGATTATATGCTCATTTTGGTTGGTAATGGATGTCTGAGTTAGGCCCCTGTCCAGCCAACACCGAAAAAGTCAGAGCTTCCAGGTGTCCTTTAGGAACCGGAGCAAGCTGTATTTTATTTATTTAGCACTTTTTATTATATACATTATTTATGCACATTTTTTATATATAGGAAGTAATTGGATTAGTTCTATTCACCATTGGTGGTAACATACTGTGACTTTATCTCACACCCTACTCGGCCCGACATTGGTACCTGAGTAAATCACTATTCTGTGGGTAAGAATAAGGGAAATCACCATGCTACCAGGTTTTGATTGGCTTTAATTATGGATAGATCATAGGAGAATATGACTAAGAATATGATCAAGATTCTAGTGGATTAGAATTTTTTTTATTTTTGTATAGCATGATTGTATATACCTATACCATATTCCCCTTTTGTATATTATCATGTCATTAATCCATGTACTTGACACTACATAGTGGTTTTAGATATTATTACTCAGATATTTAGTAATTTATTCTCCCACTACTTATTTATAATGTTTTTATATATATACATGTGTCATCTATTGTATGCTTATGGTTATATCCACTATTCCACTATGGTAAGGGGGTACAATCTCCCACTGTACCACTTTTACACACTCACTACTCATCGATAGCCTTTGGTGTACAAGGAGATGTGCTTGAGGCCATGTGACACACCAGCTTAGGACATAGGTTAAGTGGATCCAAATTTAGCACATTGAAAAGTGGTATCATAGATTAATTTTACTTTTTATTACTATATGGGTTTTATAAAGTATACTACCAGATAATGTAATTTTTTTAATTAGCCTGTTCCTAGGTGTAGCATTTCTATGTATCGGGGAAATCCAAATTACCTGGGATCGGTTATTGCAGTTATTTATTACACCTATTATGGTTGATATGACTTCACCATTGGGTGAAAAACTTATTTTATGGTGGTAATATTATTGATATTATTGAAATGATGATTTCTTTCAATAACCTAATGAAATGAGGGTGTTTCATAACATGCATCATTTTAGGAAGAATAATACTAATATGTTTTGTATTTTTGCATGTCACGTCTATTTTCAGCATGAATTTTCTTGTTTTATATATTTGGTTCCTTTATTATGTGTTTAAATGTGTGGAAATTTATTAAAAGTATTGGAAAAAATAATTGACAATTAAAGTGTCTGCCTTAACTAAATAGTGTTTTTTTAATAGGTTAAAGAATACACCTAAAGAAGTTAATTATGGAATGCTAAGCCTGTGACCATTAGTCATATGGATTGGAATATGTTATGGTATGGGTTATGTGGAATCCATATTTATGTTCATAAGGAGTATTAGACCTCATGGATTAGAAAATGTAGTCCATCCAATTTAACCATTTAAATATTTTTAATTATTTTATTGAGAAGAAATTTATAATGAATATCACATTTAGAATTAAATTCTTATCTTATACATGTGAAACTGTAACATAGACCTAAACTCGGACTTAATAGTGGGTAGTTGGTGTGTCTCTAACATCCTTATGGCCTTCAAGGTTCTTTCTTTATTACCTAGTCCTGACTTTAGAAGGAAGAAGAGGGGTATGATCTATCTATAGTAAGGATATGCACCTGTCCCAGTTTTGTATCTGTAATATTTTCACTTGTTAAGATCTATTTTGAGGTGTGAATTTATAATTTTAGTATCATGCATCCATAACATCCTCCAGTAATATTCCCTAAAGGCGGTGCTGAATATTCTACCAAGGTGGTGGGCCTTGATCCACTAGTGATCCCACATGCAGTGCCACCTATGGAACCTCTTCTTATTATTGATATAGTCACTGATTCCCAGTTCTAAGAGGGTTTTCCATATATATTAAAGACTATTAAAGGTTCTGTTCAACCTACCCCAAGAATGGTAGTGTTTATTTTAGAGTTTAAGCAACAACATCGTCCTAACTTTTTGAGGGATGATGGACCAAACAAAGCTGAGTCATGGCTCAATGCTGTCCTTTCCATATTTGATAATCTTGATAAGTCTCCAGAGTTGAGGGTCAAACATGCTACGTATATGCTATGTGATTCCACCAAGTGGTGGTGGGATGTTATTAGCCATGAATATCTACATAGAGATATGGTTTGTGTATATTTATAGACTATCCTCAATAAGTATTTCTTTCCTCAACACTAAGGATTGACAGAGCAAGAGAATTCATGAACCTAAAGTAGGGAGGTATGTCTATTTTAGAATACTCTACTAATTTTATTGAGCTATAATGGCTCACTCATATTCCATTCGGTGACGATCTTATGGAATCCAAGGGATTCGAGGATGGGCTAGTTTATGACATCCGATCGCAAGTCAATGTATTCTGGTTTACCAATATTTCAAAAATAGTCAACCAAGCCCTTATTATAGAGAAAAATTTGAGTGAAGCTGATTGTGAGAGTCATGTAGATTCTGAACCTAGGTCTATTAGTACTTCTTCTTTTTGGGGAAAGAGACATTTTAAGGCTACTTTTAAAGATAGAAGTAATCAGTATCCTTTTGATGACATCTTTATGATATGTCACACATATGGGAATCTAGGACACATTAAACCTCAGTGCCTATGAGCTATATTGGAATGCATATGCTATGGTAGGATGGTCCATATTCGGTGTTTCTGTAGAATTTTCCCATAAAATCATAGTGGATAGGGATTCAATCCAACCCCATTTTCTAGAGTAGGGCCAGTAGGATCATGCTAGGATGGTAGCTGGAATACCACCGGCGATTCAAGATGATGTGGTTGTAGAGGCACAAGTAGTCAGACTCATGATTCCCAATGCTAGCAGAGTGGGCTTACTAAGGGAATTCAGATAGTGAAACAAGGCTACTATACAAACTAGTGAGATGTAGTACAACTGATGCCATAGGATTAGAGAGCCATACCTTCTATAGTTCTAGGTATTATTATAGTATCCTCCCCTTGATTGTATACTTTATTTGACACAAGATCATATCACTCATTTATATCTGAAACTATTATTGAGAGTCTGGGCCTCAAGATCGAACAGTTGTATGGTGTTATTACGCTAGATACCCTATTAGGTATCTGATATGTGGTAAATTTCCATTGTAGGTATTTTCCCCTTTATATAGGAAAATATATTTTCTTGTTGAATCATTTTATCCTTGACATGAAAGGCTTTGAAGTAGTCATTGGGATGGACTGGTTAGTTCCCTATTGAGCACATAGATATTTCTATCATCGAAGGGAAATGTTTACATCACCATAGGTCTGTAGACACATGTATAAGGGAGAATGTGAAGTCAAGGTTATGCGATCAGGGCCTGAGAAATAGAGGCATGGAAATGTGACAGTACAGATAGAAAATCTATTCCTAGTTGATCACGGGTTACAAACCGCTATTTTCCACATGTAGTGAAGCATTTTAAGGACACCTTTTTTGGATGAATTTTCTCATATACCTCTAGTGTGAGAAGTAGAAACTACCATTTATCTTATTCTAGGAGCATAACTAGTAAAAATTCCTCATTATAAGATGAAACCTATGGAAATTATTGAAATTAAGAATAAATTGGATGATCTGGAGGAAAAAGGCATCATAGTCCCCAACACTTATCTTGAGGGTTCATTGGTCCTTTTTTCCAATAAGGCAGATGTTACCCTCATACTTTGTTTGGATTTATGTTGATTTAACCAGCTCATGGTAAATAATCGATATCCACTTCCCATAATAGACTATCTATTTAGTCTTTTATAAGGAGATAGATTGTTTTCAAATATATATTGTAGTTTGGGATATCATCATGCATGTTTCAAAAATTTAGACATACTTCACACAACTTTTAGGAACTTGTATGGTCTATATGAGTACCTATTCATGCCGCTTAATCTCACAAACACAACTTCAGTCTTCATGGCTCTTATTAATTGGGTTTCCCACTCATATATAGATTAATTCATGGTAGTCTTTTTTGATGATATCTTAGTGTATTCATGTTCGATACATGACTATGCCAACCATCTTGAAATCGCGATGAATAAAATAAGAGAGTATGAGATCAATTTTAAGCTTAATAAATGCCACTTTTTGATTGAAAAATTACACTTCTTGGGTCACATTATCTTAGAGTCTGTTGTTTTGGTAGACCCATAGAAAGTGAGAACTACAGTTTCTTAGGAGGAGCCCAAGAATGTTTTTTACATCTGGAGTTTCTTGGGGCTAGCCAAATATTATAAACACTTCATCCTAGATTTCTCATGCCTTGAAGTATTGCTTATAGAATTCAATAAGAATGGATTGAAATTTGTATAGTTAGGAGATTGAAAAGCATCCTTTAGAGAGTTGAATGGTAGATTGACTTTTTCTCTGAAAGAAGAAATAAAATTTACCATAATGCATCTGGTATCAGGCTTGGAGCTATTTTGATGTAGGAGGAGTGAGTCGTTGTGTATGAGTCTCAACAGTTGAGGACTTACAAGAAGAATTACCCAAAACACGGCCTCGAGATAACTTCAGTAATTAATTATTTACACTATTGGAGACACTATCTGCTTTTAGATAATTTTATTGTATACATAGATCACAAAAGCCTCAAGTACATCTTTACATAGCGGGATCTCAATATCTGGTAGTATAGGTGGTTTGAGTATCTATAATTGTTTGATTTCGGGCTTTCTAACATGCCTAGGAAAGACAATATTGTAGCATAAAATCTAATCCAGAAGACATGGATACAGGAAGGTTAGGAGGCCAGTGGAGAATGGAAACTCATGGTATTATTCTTAGAGATAAAAATTGAGGTTCAAGAGGATCATGGACATACTATCCTCAAAACAATAATATTGAATTACAATCTTCTATAATGGGTAATACTGATGAAACTATCTAATCCCGAAGGCCTTTTCCTAAGGGAAATCATCTTAGATGATGATACATATTTATGTTGGACCATGGATGGGGATGTCACTTTACTATTCCATGTGAGTGTATTGGTTCCAATAGTCATAAGAGAGGAGTTGAGCTAGAATTTCATGACTTAAAATAGATGTATCAGGATCTATGGTACCAATATTGTTGGTTTTGTATGAAATGGGAGATTTGGGGATTCATCACTCTGTGTTCACCTGTTAGTAGGTGAAGGTGAAACAAAAATATATGGAAGGGATTTTACATACATTTGCCTATTCCTGCATAGAATTGGAATGATGAATCAATGGGTTTAGTTATTGGTTTACCCATATAACCTTGTGTAAAATGATACAGTGTGGGTTGTTGTTTATCATTTCAAGAAGGTCAAACAATTCTTACATGTGAGAGAGAACTTATCAGTAGATGATCTAGGGTGGATGTACATCATGAAGGTTGTACTTCTTCATAGAGATCCATGATTTATCATTTTTTACTAGAATACTCTCTTTATATCATGGTTTTAGAAGGGGTTACATAAGGCCTTGGGTATACATGTGCTTCTTAGAATGACCTATCATCCAAATATTGATGGAAAAACAAAGGATATGATTCAGGTGTTAGAGGAAATGCTTCGTGCATCTGTCCTTGACTTTGGTGGTTCCTTGGGGAAACATATTCCACATGTTGAATTATACTATCATAATAGATTTCAGGCCACCCTAGATATGGATCCTTATAAAGATTTATGTGGCATTCCTTTCCATTCACCTAAGTGATAGATATAGGTAGGGGAGACAACTATGATTGGACCACATCTTGTGCAAGAGACAGCAGAGCAGGACCAACTGATTAGAAAGAACATGATGATAGCTTAGTTCTGATGGTAGTCATTTTCCAACATACATTGGAGACCTCTTGAGTTCGAGGTAGGATACTGGGTTCTCCTATGAGTCTCACCCAAGATGGTCCATATACATATACAGTGGTAGGGTAAGATCTCACCCATGTTCATTAGACCTTTAGAGGTTGTAAACCAGATTAGACTAGTGGCTTAACAGATAACACTTCAGAAGAGATAACTGTCTATGAAATATGTATTTCATGTATCTCAGCTTTTCCAAAATTATTGAGACACTTCACATGTATTTCAGTCTAATGAGGTTGAGTTGAATGCAGATGCTTCCTTTAAGATTATCGAGTTCATATTATTGATCAGAGCATAAAGACACTCTGAGGCAGTTCAATTACTTTTGTATGAGTGCTATGGAAGCATGACTGAGTATAAGATGAGACCTAGGAACAATAAGCTGATATACAATCCTAGTGGCTGGTAATCTTTGCTGACTATACAACTTTAACCTCAGAAGGACTACTCGGGGAAGAGTTGATTTAAGTAGGAGAGGTTGTAACTACCAGTCATTTCATGATGGTATGACTCATTTTTATTTTGAAAAAAATATTTTGATTGGAACTTATAATGCTTCCCAATGGAGTCTCGGGCTCACAAGGGTGCATGGGGATCCTTTAGATCTTAGAACCTTGAGAATTTGGGAAATAAAATAGACTGCATGGTTTGTAGAAACCATGTATCCTAGACCGTATAGTCTATAATAACTGAGTGGGGTAAGGAAGAGGAGTAGTAGGAGACAAATGGTTTTTTTTGAAATTGTGTAACCCTAGGAACATGCTTGTATGAAAACTGAATAGGTTTTGACAAAGTATTTTTCACTTTTTACGCACAGTTAGGAAAACTACACACCATAACCATGCGAGGTCTATCTTTGGGCAATGTCTTGAGCATGGTTTGTGCCTGGTTTGGCCAAACCATAAACTCCTTATTTTAAGATTAAAATTACCAATTTTTACTTTATGAAACTTTAAACCTAATTTTCCTCTCCTCCCTCCCCATTCTAGAAGATGAATTGTTTTCCTTCTCTTAAAATCCTTCTCCTCTTCCCAAACTCCTTATCCTAGTGATTGAGATATCTCCCATGATTGAAGTCCAAATCAACCACCATTGGAAGAATAATATCTATATTGGTATGATATATAATACTATCCCATTATATTTCAGCTTATCTTCAGATCCATTGCACTATTTAGGTGAAATAGCTTTTTTCCTATTTTCAAGGCATTAGACCGTTTCTTCAATTTCTCCCAACCTGCTTCAAATCTAGGACCTCTGTTGGACAAGGAGATGTCAACGACCCTAAGGTATGTGGTATCATGATTTTACATAATATTTTGGGGGGAAAGTATATTTTTTTTGTGTCATATGCTAGAATTTACCGTTCATCCTGGTTTAAATGACTTCTTCATATTAAATTGATCTACGCAACTTGATATATTCCTGTTTATCATTATTTTGTAAATTAGAGGATGTGGACATCTTTTATGGACACCCATTGGGTGTTACATATTAAATTTACCTTTATAGTTAATTTTTTAAATACCCTTAACACCTATTAAGTGTTCATCATTGGTGGAATGGTGAGTTTCTATCTATTATATAAATGTTATATGAACCCAAGGCACCTCCTAAGTGCTTGGATCTACTTATAAATGGAATTTCCGTCATAATTAATTTCCCAATTGATAATTTAACCTTCTAAGTTCCTCTTTGAACATTATAATTTAATTTTAAATATTTTCTTTATTAATTGGATTGTTTTTAATGAACCGATTAGCTTCATGATGGTTTACTAGGATTAACTAGATTAAATGTAATTGGGTGGGAAGGACACACCTTATATTTTATAATAATGAACTTACTTATAGAAATTGTAATTTACTTGAAAATGGTTGGTCTTGGATAATAAATTAAATGAGAGGTAATGCCTCATGTCTATTTTAATAAATATGATTATGCTTTGATATAGGCTATGACATGATGGTAAGGGTTCTATTGGGAATGAAAATTTACACTCACTTACATCAGGTGTTGAGCATGATTTCTCACAACATTGACACTATTTGGATGGTGGACATGACACACCACATCCCTAGTTTCTAGTGTTGAAATTATGGGACACTCACCCTCTAGAGTGATGATAATTGAGTCGGCCACTCATTATGGTATGTAGGGAATGTATCCTTTTTCTTGAGCATGTAAGCTCTTTTACAATGGTTATGAATGTACGAGTTACACCCCGATCCATCCAACACAAAGTATTCCAGGTACATGGACACTTACGTCCACACATAGTTGGTCCATATAGGTGAATGAAATATATATATATATATATATATAATGATCAAACACTATTCCATCCATTAGCCAATGTAGGTAGAGCTGGTAGGTGTCCTTTAGAAACCTAAGCGGGTTGTCTTTTATTTATTCAGCATTGTCTATTATTTCCATTATAACTACACACTATATAGCTATGAGAACTACTTCAATTAATATTAGAAATAATTGGCGGTGGCCTACTGGGATTTTACCTCACACCCTACTCGGCCAACCATTAGTACCTGAGTAGATCACTTTTATGTAGGTAGAGATAAGGGAAAGCACCCCACTACTGAGTTTTTATATTCTTTACTTATAGATGTAGCATAGGAGTAGAGGATGAATCATATGCTCGAGATTATAGTGGAGTAACATTTTTTATTTTTTGTCTTTTGGTATAGCATGATTGTATATGCTTGTACCCTATTAAATTTTTTTATATTATCATTCCATGAATCCATCTACTTGAGACTAACTAGTGGTTTTTGATATTATTACACTGATGTTTAGTTATTTATTCTTCCACTACTTATCTATTCTATCTTTATATATATATATGCTTCCACTATTATATGTTTTTAGTTATATCTACTATGCCACTCTGATAAGGGGGTGTAGTCTCCCCATTGTACCACCATTACACCCTCACTACTTGTCAGAAGCCTATAGAATATGTGTATACACTCTTGAGGACATGTGAACTAGTGACATGGGACATGGGTTAAGTGGATCTCAAGTTGGGACGTTACACAAGGCTTATGATCCCCCAACACCTGATAGTAAGATATCATCTATTTCTATTAGAATTATTTATCTGGACTATATGAAGTATGTTTAAGATTTCTTTCATTGTATCTTGAGGTTCTAATTATATCTTGGAACTTCTATAACCTCTTAAGATGATAAATAATATAAGAATCTTACCATGTAAATAGTGTATATAGAATTAATAACAATATTTTGGAAATATTATATCATGCATAACACCTTATATACAAGATTTGGTAATCTAAAAGTACTACTCAATTTGGGTAGAGGGAACTTAATTTTATAAAACTGTTATGGTAGGAGATCCCATGTGGATGTGGCTATTACCCCAAGATTTTTTTGCTATGGACATAACAAATTATAGCCATTAGAATTTGGACCATGGTGGTTGGAGGTTTTGTATAGACATGGTTACTTGTTAATTATAATTTTTGTAATATTTATAATAAAAAATATTTATTAGTTAATATATATATATACACATAAAGTAGAATATAGTTTAGTGGTAAGGCTATTCAAGTATAATAGATGGTCTTGGGATTGAACTTCAATGGTATTTAATTTTTTTTATCTTATATCCATGCACTAATTCCCATGGTAGTTGGTGCTACACTTATATCTGTGATATTTTTCCTATGGTAATATTCATCCTATTCCCATAAGCCTCTTCTTTTGAACTAGGCATCTATTTTCCTAGGTAGATAACTGTGGCTACATGGAGCTGCCCATGCTAATACAAACCTACTACCACAATTAGATCCCATGGATATAAGAATATCATCGCGGTGATTGGTACGTTATATAATACCATGTTAATAGTATCCACATGATAAAAGATCATGGTTATATCCTATGATGATGGCAATTATGCCTAAAACTAATTTTTTTCTCATGGTCAGAGCCATATTTTCTAAAAGAGATAAAATTGAATAAATGTGCAATTAATGTTTTTCTAATTATATTTTCATGGTTAAATTTATCAACATGATCACATAGTAACAAGCATGATAAATAGAATCATATTTAACTATCAAATAGAATAAATAACATTAATATATCTTAAATTTAATATTAATTTGTAAATACCAATTTTCACTTAAGTTAAAATGTTACCATAGTTTGAGGTGCTTGTTTGTCATAGTTGATGAGACTTAATACAATATGAAATTTCAATATTTTTATGATGAAATTTAATTATTATATCCCCAATATTTTTACAATATCTGTGTAAATATCACATTTTCCTTATATTAATATATTTCAGGGATTAATGTGAAAATGCCTTAAATCCATGATTTTATTTATTAAATCAATATTATTTATTTTATTATTGTTGAAATTATTTTATTTGTGTGCTATGATGATTCTGTATCTAAAGGAACTAATGATACCAAGAAGAAATTTTAAATTATATTGGTTACTAAAAGAAATAATGAGTAACATAGGTTTTATCTACTACCTAACTTTTATTTGTTGGCTAATGGGTAGGAATCTGATTTCTAATACCATTTAATAAATATTTATGAGGTTATGTCTGGGATCCAATGTATTCTTGTATGAGAATATAAAAAGGCATAAGGAAGTTAACACTTCCCTATTCTAGAGATTAAGGATACACCACAATTAGACAGATATTATCTCAAATAGCTTGGACAATGTCTATATACAACATAATCTCAACCCTTGTCACTGGCTATTGTTTTCATTCTAATAATGCTGTGAAAATTATATAAAATATCCATTACAAACTAATAGAGTTTCAATAATAAAAACATATAATTTCAACCACTCAATTTAATATCAATGGATGATACATATTACAAACTGTTTTCTATTTAATGAGAGTCGTTATCCCCGATACTAGAGCACATGATAATGTAATATCAATCCTGGGTTTTTTCTAACTGTAATATCAAGATCTAAAACAACTGTTATAATCCCACAACACTAACTTAAAAAGAAAAAAACATTACATCTTCCCACTAACTTAGTCTAAACCCAAACCTTGATATTATGTTCTCATTCCAATGTATCTGTGTGGTCCAATGCATTCTATATTGTGAGGCCAATATTTCCACATAAAAAATTCCACCAAGAGCTTCCACAATACATTCAAAATAGATATGAAGGCTTATCTTACCATAAATGTGGATAAATATGGGAAACCATATGGAAAAAATGAATTCCCAAGTGGACAATTTATGATTCCCCATATCAATTGGCTAATTAAATTGGGTAAAAGAGAGAAAAATAGATCACATGGAAGAAAATAATGGAGATTCAAGAATGATAGATTTTGGGAACTAGTTCCATTATTTTCATTGAGTAACATGGAAGGAATATATATATATATATATATATATATATAAATTTAAGGGGAATCAACTATAAAATGGATTACAAATATTTATATTAGTTATTTTTATCATTTACTATAATTTTATATACTCATTTCATTTTAATACAGTGTTGATACTTATTCTTTTGTTCACATTTATATTTTCATAACTATAAACTCCAACTTCATGATCATGGAGGGAAAACCAGAAGTTTTTTTCTAGGGGAGGCAATGTTTGTTTCTCTTCTATTTTATTTTAAATTCATTATCATGCTCAATACTTGAGGATTAAAGAAGTTTCAAACATGTGATATTGGTGAAAATTATTCTCATACCTTCTTTATAAATGTTTTCTTCTCAAAATTTACTATTAATTTTATTTCATTTTTCCAGTTCGATTTTATATGATGGAACTAGTAGATTTATTAGAGAATGGTGAGCTATTATTTCCTGATGATTAAATGGGATAATATATCGATTTTTTTGTTTATTTTATTTTCTTCCCAATAATAATGTTGATTAAAAATACAGTTGAGGATACTTGGGTGAGATGTACTTTTACACATAAAAAAACAATAATGGATGTTCATGGATATGATGGAGTGCGAACATTGAAAAAATGATATTAATTGGAGTGTGGGTGTAAAGTATCTCATTAGCATTGATCCCATGAGTAACCTTTTTATACCTAACACTTATGTTTGAGTCTGTATATTTAGTTATTCTTTATTCTTCTATATTTGAATACAAACATCACCCCCCTCATTTAAGTTTTTAATATTCTTTGATAAAAAATAATAAGTGAAATGAGATACAATAGAAACAACTTGTGATCAGAACACTTTATATATTCACAAGATCATAAATTATAAATTACACCAAAACCCTTTTACATGGTTCTAGATAATCAGTTCCTCCTCTTATCCAAGAGTTATAACAAGAGTATTTGGTTGATTTAACTAAAATATTCATCGTATAAGTATCCATATTTAGTTCAGTTAAATTCTAGAGGCAACTGTTGATCAAATATATGTTAATGATTAAAATAATATGAGACCCCATTCAAGAATTCAAGGATCCATGAGTTAATATAGCTAGGTATCCAAATTCACACCTTAAACTCTTATAATATTAGAAAATCTATATATAGGGATATGAAGTAACTTTTAAGGATCCTTTCTCGCTAAAATATTAAGTAGATTGAATATTCTAAATCTAATGGTTGAAGTATATTAGAATTTTAAAAATAAAATGAGAGTAATTTATAGTTAAAAAATAATTAATGTCTAAATAGGTGGTAATAAAAATAAATTTCATAATGAGATAAAGTTTTTTTTATTCAAAGAGGTTAGATAATAACATAAAAACATTGCATTCTATATTGGATAAGAAAAATGACCTCATAGACACTAATTTCAAAGAGTGGTGTAGGTGTTTGTGCATAGTACTATGATATGAAAGAAAATTATATTTTTTGGAGTCCCCTGTATATAATGATCCACCTTAGAAATAATGTTAGGGTGAAAATATTTTTATAATAGACTCCTGGATGATGAATTTTATGTTTACATTATAATGTTATCAATATTGTTTTGTAAATTTGGAAAGAAACAGGAGGACATGGATAATTATACAATGTTATCTTATATATTAAGAGTTTATGAGGAGAAAGTGACGAAATAAAGAAATGAGATTATCATTTCATGGAACAAATGTATGTTGAAAGATAAAATCCGTGATGACCCTCTTGTACTCAAGATGATAGAGTACACTGATTGATTGGTAAAGTTAGGATTCAAGTTGAATAATAGTCTTTAAATACATCTCATTCTCTTATCATTTTCAACTAGTTACTCAAGTTTCATTAATAAATAGTTTAGTGAAAATGAATCAATATATTTTAGATAAATTTTATTGAATTTATATAAACTTTTAGAAAGATAAATCTTCAGTTCTTATTGTTAATGAATGGAAAGAAATGGTGAAAATGAAAATGAAAAGTGTAATACTAGAAGAACCTTTACATAGTCATTCCTAAAAATAAAAGATAAATAGGTCGAGAATAAAACTTGAGGTTATTTGATTTGAATGTGGTAACAAAGGGCACAAGAAGATAAATTTAAATGAATTATATAATAATAATGTAAAATATTATACTTATGGTATATTTATTATAGAATTTATTTTTTTATTTTACTTCTGGGGTATTCGATATAATTTGATACTTGTATATTTTTATCCATATACATAGGCCATGTAAGATCATAAATATTTAAATTGTTAATAATATCTTCAAGATTAACTATGGATATTGACTCCCATATTATCTAGAGAACATAATAACATAAAATTTCCAATTAGAACAATTATTGTATCTGGAAACTATTATTATTTATTTTTAATTGTAAATACATAATATTAATTTCAAGTTTAGAAAAAATGATATTTTATTTCATGTTTGAAATTAATATTGTTATGGTATATTATAGTTGAATAACACACTTATAGAAATCAGACCTATACCAATGTACCTGTAAAAATTGTTTGAGAGAACCATCTGTATGGGTATGGTATATGGATACCTATACTAATATTTTAAATAAATAATTGGTATAGGTATGGTTTCTTTCCACCTATACTAATAGTTTGGTGAAGATGTTGGTAGAGGTTTTTCTTACAACCACATATACCAATTGTTTGACCAAACTATTGGTTTAGGTGACACCATTTTTATGTCTAATAATAACAATAATAAATAATTCCAAATTATTAGTTATATATATATATATATATATATATATATATATGAACACTAAATTTTTTGTATCATAGTTATAAAGTCCATGGAAAATAAAATTTTTCCTAAGATCAATACTCGATGCATGATTTTTTTTTCAATAGAACACATATACTAATTTTTTGAGAAACATTGGTATATATTACCTATACCAATTTTTTTTAAAATTATTGGTTCTAATATATATCAATGGACGTATACCCAATAGATTATTAAAAGTTGGTATTGTTTATACCAATGATTACAAATCATTGGTATAATATGTTTTTAAAGTGTTGGTAGATTAATTTTACTTGAACCACATATGTATTACGAAGGAAATTAATGATGAATATAAAATTGATGACTCAAATAATAACCAATTGTGTCAAGTTAATACTTGGTAAATTAAAACCAAAGGAAAATTTAAAATATATACCAAGTGCGGTGTTTGGAATTTTTTGAGGTAAAATCTAAGGCATTTGACATGCATTATTATGACTTATAGTGACTAAGTATCAATTTAGAATAAATGTTTCTAAATTTACAAAGCTTCTAGAACTAGTTCACAAAGAGGCATGTAAAATAATTCAAGTAGAATCTAGAGTTAAAATTATGTACTAAATGAGTTTAATTTTAGAGGTTTACATAATGTAATCTAAAGTAGAGAATGATATTGGTGATAAGGTAAGAGATTCTTTTGGTGGGTAATATGAATAATATCATAACAAGTCATTCAATGATTATAAAAATATAGAGTGGAGTTATTCCTAAACTCAAATTTCCTTACACACATTATAGTCCTGATGTTATTAAATATAGGATTGATTATGAATTTTTTAATTATTCCATTATTCTTTTTTATAAATTATTTGAAAATAGAAATATTAATAATTAACTATATAGAAAGTATAATGAAAAATGTCTATAATACGTGTTAAAATATGAAAAAATTACATTATTTCACAAATTCATGTGTTAAAATGAAAAGTGTTTATTAATGCTAAGTTAAGAAACAAACTGGAATCAGAAAATAAACAAATTTATTCTTAGTTAATTATCCCAAAGGTTACTCAGGATATTATATAAATTTCTAATGTTGAAAAATTAAATCAAGGGAAAGAATATATTTTTATAATAGAGTGCACAAATCTTTTTGAGATAGTATGAGAAAGATAAATTTTGATAAATTCAAGGCTTGTTATGAACTTTCAGTTGTAATAGAAACAAGTTCCACAATAGTTCAAGAAAAAGAAATATTTAGAGACACATACTACATAATAAAGTTATAAAATCAAAGAAATATAGTTTTACTATCATCAAGTTTGGTAATATATTATTCATTAAGAATAATAAGTCAATATTCTACATAAATTTAGTAAATAATAATAATATAAAAATTATAAAGTGTATATGAATTTAGAAAATTTGTAGCATGTACTAAAATCAAGAATGTATCATGGTAATATCCATAAAAAATGTAAAACCCACTTGGTTTGAATGGTAATTCAAGAGATAGATACACCTGGGTGGTAAAGTGAATACCTAGAAAGAAATATTTTCAATTAATGATTTATGATTAGTCAAGTTATTGAATGTGTAAAAGTATTTTCACTAATAGAGATGAAAAATCCTTTTGAAGTCATATTTTCATAATTTTTTAACCATGATGTCTGTATAAATTCTATAATAATTCCTTTATAGTTAAAAAACAACAATAGAAAAATGATATGATTATTTTTACATGTTTCGATAATATTATCATGGGATAACCATGGGCTTCTAAAGAAAGTTGTCGATAACATATAGAAAATAGATTTGAAAATATAGCTAGTTACGTTAAAGTTGAAATTATATCTCTAAGAATGAATTAATGTTCAAACCCAAGTTTTAGGGAAAATTATGTAATGATATTGATTTAAAAGGTTTCATTAACTAGGTTATAGTATATAAATTGATAAGGTATTGAAAAACAAACACTAGAAAAATTCAAGAGGGAATTGTTACCTATGTCAAATTGAATAAATCTCTCCAGGATGATGTGATTAAGGAATAGTTGGAGATTAAAATGATGAGTATAACTCTACATGCTTAAGTGATGAGATATTTTAGATATGTCATGATATGAACTAAATTTGATATTGATTATGAATAAAGTATGTTGGGATGATATAAAATAAATCCAGAAGAACTGAAAAAACTAAAAATCATAATTATACAATAGTACTTTAGAATATTTATGGGGGTAAGTTCCTAGTACTCATAGAAGAAGGAAAAATTGCAATAAAGGGGATACAAACTATCCTTACTACATATTATTTTGATATATTATTATCGTTAGGCGAAGGAAATAGGAAAGATAATATCATTTAATACATTTTTAACTATATATATAAATACCTTGTGTATTGTGGCTTATGATGTATCTAAAGAATAAATAAATATGTGAAACATTGTTTCAGTTATTCAAATAATTATGAGAAAATAAAATTTAGTTTCAATGTATATTGTTAGAAAATTATAGTAGAGGTATTATCTATAAGATAGGATTCTTACAGATGAGAAAAGGTATATACTTGGGGATATAATATCTTGAGATATTCTTACTTAAGTAGATGATGTACCAGATAAAAGACAAGCCATGTATAAAAACATGGTATACCCAATAACTATATCCATATCTCAAAAGAAGAATGATTCATCAAATGAGATATAATAGGTTATTGGTTAATAGATTAGATTTAGTTCAATTAGGTGTGTTGTGAAAGTGAGTTCCCTAGGCCCAATATGAATGAAAATTTTTGATTACCATATCATGTATAGAGATAGATATACATGATTTATTCTTACCATATTAGTTTTATTACTTATTAATACACTATTTATATAGATATTTCCTTGAATTATCTTTCATATAAAAAATTTAGCAGTTTCCAACTAAAATGAGAACAACGAAATACTATGAAAACATTATTAAATTCATGTTATATACTCCAGATACATTTTACAATTGGGACACATATTAAATATGGATATAATGTTTTAGGGAATCATAAAAATTTTGTATTGTTTATATGATTTTCACACTTGTTCATCTCAACTAGGGGAGATCATAAGGACTGACACACTAATAAAACTAACACGTGTTCTGGGTGTCATTGAATGTTCCTATTTATAAGAATTTGTATTGGTATATCTTTTTTAGATCATTATCAATATGTATTATTTCACCATGTACTTTGATTCATGATAAAAAAACATGATAGTTTATGTTTTTGGAAAGTTTGTATGCATAAGGTTCACCGATGGTGTTATGTCATTGACTTTATAATCAAGAGAATATTTGTTTCTTACAATTATAAAAAAATATATCCTTCAACAATTTAATGGGATGATAGTGAATAAAATAAATCTACGGAAATTTTATAAAAAATAAATTACATACAATATAGTCATAAAAAACAAATATATCATTAAACAACGATGATACCAAAATATGCATCATACTTTTATGGATTTCACGATACAAAGAGATTACATTATACAGTAAGTGTTTTTAGGTTATTTTTATAGATATGGCATATGATTATCTTTTTAGAGGACATGATGTGTTACTATATACCACTATTAGTCTATAATTATTACTCAATGATTCTGAGATAAGTTCCTAGAGGTTCACACAAAAAGTGTATCTGTATGTTCCACCAATTTGAATAATATTGTGTTTAGGATGAAGTATCCCCCACGTGCTTGGGCTAGTAAACATTCAACTATGAAGGATCATAAGTCAATGAATTAATAAATTCAATTATATATTATTCATGTTTAAAATAATTATTTTTTAATTTATGTATTAAGGAATTCACATGTTATTTATGTTTAAATAATTGGATATGCGATAAAAATTCAGGTAAATATTTAGTATCTATGTTAAATGTTTTCTAGTGGAATGGGTCATGTTAATAGATCATGTTTCATCATGTGAAATTTATGTGTGTCAAAATTAAGTGATGATGTATTTTTGAAATTTGTGATATATTAATATGGGAATAAGTGTTATTTTTGGAAAACAATGATGGTTAATATTCAATAATGATGAAAATTTAATTTTTGGAAATTCAAACCTAAGTATAAAATATTTTTTAATCCTAAAATAAAATGGTTCGATGTCTTATATAATTTTTTATTCAACCACTTAATTTATCAATATTTAGAGAGATAAATGATAAATAAGAACTTAATACAAAAGAATTTGACTTAGTATTCATTTAAAAATTCTTCCTGTGATTATGTGTTCTCATAAACAACTTGATCCTTTAATTTGCGCACACAAAGATCTTATAATGGTAAAATGGGATTTTTGGTGTATGAGTGAATGATATAGAGGGATCTTCACTTGAATCCTTCAAGCTACAATGATCTAGAGATGAATGGAGGAATCTGGTATTTCACCGTTCCACTAAGGTACTATTTTATTTTTTTATACTTAAAAATATTCACATGATATTTATGGATGAACTTAAACCTTGCTATGTCTAATATGGAGTTACTATGCTGATCTTGTTGATTTTTTTTGAAATTATCAGTTATTAATTATTTAGCATTCTTAAATTCCTTTATTTTTTATATCCCATTTTTATAAATCAAAGTTTACAATGTATGTTAAAAAACTATAAAATTATCATATAATCTCATTTTTTAGATATTAATGTCACCATCATTTTGAACCACATTGGTAAAAATGATTTTTTTGAGATTTTTTCCCTATCACATTTTATATATCCATACTTAAAATTTATTGTACAAGTAATATTTTCATAATGTATATTTGTGAGAATGACACAAATCTTCATTAATTATTAATTTCTTATCATATCATGAATAATTGATCATAACCAAACACATTCTTGAATTTATTTACGAATTGCAATAAACTCAACAAGATTTTAGGTAGTTAAAAAATAGATTTTTTATTGAATTCCATAAAATGGTTGTTATATAATATGTCAATATATATTCAATATTATAATAACCAATCAATTTTTATTTTGAATCATAGAATAATTAATCAGTTATACTCTATTAATGTTAATGAGTAGGAAGGAAAACTATGTTGCATCAACTTTATCATAATAAATCCTCATATTATTTTCAATGTTTATACCCACATTTATAGGTATGTATTTATATGTAATCCTATCTATATAAAGGAGTTCTTAATTATTCTCTCATGTAATAAATATTTCACCCTGAGAAGTAATATATTTATTTATACATTTAGTGTATTTTGTTGAATACGTAAAATCATTCCAAATTTTAAAACATCATTTTCTAGATGATTAATTCAAAACACATGCACATAAATTATATTTTATGATAAATGTTTTTTATAATTTTTGGAAAAACATTAAAAGGATTTATTTTATTTAAAACATATAGATAAATATGATGATTAATTCATACAAATCATTGAATAATAAAATAAATATTTATATTCTTCCTTTCATTTTTATATATTATATTAGTAAATATAAAATATGTCTTATTTATTTGAAACCATATAGTAATTCATATGACTACATTAATCTTTTATAATCTCAATAATTATTTAGACATTTTTAACCCAAAAGGATTCGTATATATATATTTTGATCAATTTTTACTTGTAGATAAAAAATAAGAAAGTTAATTAGAAAAAATAAAAAATTATATATAATAAAATTTTTAACGAAGAAAATTTATTATAATAGTCTAATTTGTATTAAATAATCATTTTAGTTTGGATAAACAATCCAAAACTTCATAAGTTGAACATAAAAAATATTTCATCAACTCTTTTTGACCAATTATTTGATGTCAAAATCAATAAAAATATCTTATTAGAAATGAGTTTCAAAATAATTCAAAATTAAAAATATATTAACAAAAAAATGTGATCTCATAATTTATGTAGTACAATTAAACTTCTGGGATAATATATGAAAATATGTTTTTGTTGACATATTCATTTTCTTCTTAAAGAAAACAATTTTTATAGCATTATACTCATAATGAACAATGATATCAAATAATTGATCTAACCACCTTTTTAGTGTGTGTGATATACTAAATTATTTATTTTAAACTATTGATAACTAAATAATTTTTATAAATGTTTTGAGGTTGTTATAAATAGTTATACATGACCATTTTATATAAGCTATATAATTCTCAATATCTATTGACATAAAAATATATAATATATATCTACAAAAAATACATGTAACCATTTCATAAAAGAATATTTTATAAAATAATTATAGTTTAAATTGTAGGTGGGTGCACTCATATATATATATATATATATATATATCCTATAATTAATATTTTAGATTGATATTTTAATTTCAATTCCAACATAGTTGGAGATGATATAAATAATTTACCTTTATAATATTAAACCAATGATAAATAATTAAATTTAACCATATAAGGTGAATCATAGTACCACGAAGATATAAAAAATATCCAAAATGACTATTTTGGGGACACACATCCATTAATTATGTTTATGATCCTCCCCTAACAAATGTATACTATTTTATAAAAAAATTTATGCTCATGTATATATTTACCAATATTTTTTGAACCTAATGGATCCTAAATGGCTCATGTTATTATGTCATAAATTTTTTTTACTAGGATCACTAAAATTATTGTGTAACACATTTGATTTAACTATAATTATATCCATACATAATAAATTAATGAAGGCCTTAAAATATTTTATCAAATCAATTTGTTTCTATTATAAATTCTTGTTATATATAGAGTTACTCAATACATCCCTTATCAATGATACTTATATGATATTTATTTTCACTAATACCTTAAAATATCAATATATTTCATCAATACTTAGGATAAATAAAAATATTATTTTGTGTACCATCATTTAATAATATATTTTTTCTTTCATATCTTTTAACTAATTTTTCATCGACAATTAAGATATTTTCATGAGACTCTATTTTCTATTCAAGATCTCTGATTAAATATATATATATATATATATGAGTTCTTATAAAAAAGATTACAAAAATATTATTTATTAAACATGTGATTCTAGATAGACATATATAAGTTCAAAATATCTTCCACTATATACATTTAACCCATTCATTGTATATAATTAAAAACCAAAATATTAATATTTATTAATATTGTTATAAATTTCATTTCTGGTAGTTGATATAAATTAATGAATGATTTAATAATATATATATAGGAAAAACACCAGTTTAATCAATGGGGGGGGGGTGGGTGAGTCAGGGATTTATAAATTTTAATTTTCCCTTAAAAACAATCCCCACTCGTTAGAGAAAAGTTTATTTTCTATATTACCATGCACTAGCATAAGAAATAATAAATTTACAAGGCACACTAATAAATGAGAATAACTGGACCTTGATATGACCCTATAAAACTCATGAACACCTAATATACTAGTAAAATCCTATGAACCACTGCGATCATGGAAAATCATTAAAACCATCTTTATAAGTCTCCCAATTGTTTGTGTGCATCCCAAATAGTAAGTGTATCCCACAATTGTTATAATAATAATGAACGGAGTGAAAAAATAAAAATTCTACCACCAATGAGTAATTTCAAGTTTTTCATGTGATAAAAACTTCTTCTTTCATCATTATCATCATCATCATCCTATTCTTCTTATATTCTTGCACAATAACAACTCACCAATTCAAATCACATCTGTAACACTGCATGTAACTATCAGTATCTATATATTCATCATTATAATTTTATTTATAATATTTAAAATCAATCAATGAATTTTTCTACATCTACTCCATTCCATGAACATCATGAAAAAATCACCGAGTTAGTTTCTTTAAAAATCACTAAGAATTTTCTTTCTCTTTGATGAATATTTATATTCATGAGTTATTAAATAAAAAATATTCCAAAACATATTCCTTATTTTTTGATCTCCTAAATGTAATAATATAATTTTATTAATTAAAATTTGAAATATAATAAATACCCAGATCTCCGTATTCAAAAAATTATACAATTTCTCTTCATAAACAGTGATAATAACCATATTAAATAACAACCAAATAATCTCGAAAAATTTCCTCATAAAAAATTCACAACCCTCATTTATTATATGAGGCATGAATTTAAAATAATTCATAATTGAATGATATTTATACACCCTATAAATTTGTGAAACCATCATTCATGGAATAATCCTCACAAATTATTATTCCTATTTCAATATTGAAATTCTATCTTTAATCCATCCAAAATGCATCTCTTTCTTTCCATAATAATAAATTCATTTAAGAAAACCATGTATGTATGAAATATTTAAAATTATTATAATGAACTTAATATTATCTATATGATAATTAATTTACATAAAAAATTCATATAACATATATGAATCCATGAATAAACATACTACAATTGTGTCTTTATTCTTTTCCAGTGCCAGATCATCGTCACTTTCCTTTATAATTCTTAAATGCATCATGATATAACCGATCATGAATATTGTTTTAATTAAATAACACATCACCTAAAATCATCTATACTTATATAACACTAAATTTATAATTTTTTAGTCACTAGAATATGGACAAAGAACCATCTTTTTTAATATCTCTTCAAATTCTCAAATCTAAAATACTCCTATTGTTCACCAAAAATATCATAAGAAATTATTTATGTAGGGAATTGAACATATAAAGAAAATTCTAGTGGATATACTATAAGAAGTAGACTAATTAACATTACCTATCCCTTTGATCATGAGGATGAACCATATGTACAAATCAATTGACCATGCCTATCTAACTAACTGTGAGGACTGGACGCATGGACACTTGATTGACCATATAGAGTGATTTTTTGAATTGGATTGAACATTCATCTTAGTTTGTATCGATCACATGTACAACCATGGGACTATGAATGGATTGAACATTAGAATAAATTATAAGATCTATGTAGTAATAGTAAATGAATCATCCATATAGACAAATGTCCTATGAAGATACTATAAATGGATCGACCACACATTTCTCTCAGTCGGGAAATTCTATAACTAACCTAACTCAATAAAGGGACTCTTAAGACCCCCATCAACCTTCATCAGACAATAAAAAAAATTCTCTAATATATTGTAGATAATGTCTCTTCATCCGTCAATACTTTTCCTTGATTTTGTTTTTAAGCAAAAAACCATAATACTCACATTTGGTTTGAATATGATTTATGTTTTAAAAATAAAATACAATTCATGAATAAAATCCACTCCAAATTACCTTAATATTTCTTCTCTACATTAAAACTACAACCTCGAGGATCTTCTTAAATAAAAAAAATAGTCTTAACAATAAATCTCTTTGAATTTGGTTGGTGGGAAAGGGACATAAGTCTCTTTGAAGCAAGTTACACTTATTAATGAACCATTATTCAATAATTCAATGCCTACAGAAGTGAACTCGAAGAAGGAAATAATAAAATTTATTAATAAAATCATACTTTACTTAATAAAATACTGATTTACATTAATACCACTTAAACCTTCATTCTATTTAAACTACTTATATAATATGTAATAATTTTTTTTGGAATCCACTTTAGAAAATAATTAAAATAGTCCACACATGTAAAAATCCATAAAATATAGCTTACACCTTTTAAAAATATATCTCTAAATTTATGCTCCTCTTAAGTAGATTTTGTTGAAATCATCGCTTAATCCTTTTAAAAAACACTCTCTAAATATATTACAACATTTATGAAGAATAAATATGAATATATTACACCACTTATAAATATTTACCCACTTTAATAATATTCAATTAGATAAATATAAAGAAATATTTATGTTGTTATTCTTTTTTTCTCTCCCATTGAAAACAATATACAAAGATAAGAAGAAAAAGGGTACAAAAAACACCATACCGTAGCCTTTGGATGTATGTGGATAAACACCAAACATTAACCTGATATTATAAAAAATAATTATAAAATGTGTAACACCCTAATATTTTAAAAGAAAACTATTTTCAGTAGCATATACAACACGTAACACTGAGCTTAAAAGAACCTTAAATTATTATTATTTAAATTTGACCATTATAACCAAGCCATTAAATTAGTGGGTATGAATAACATTAAAAAATTATGATATATACACACACACACACACACGCTCACACACACACACATAGTACATACTAAATAATTTTTTTTGATTAATACTTATGAAATAGGTACTTAATTTTTAATAAAGTTATTTTAGGCTTTAGAAATAAGTTTTCTTCAAAAAATGATTTTTATTGATTTTTCGAGAAACTATTATAATTTTTTGGAAGTTATTTAAATTTTATTTTTTAAAAATAATAATTTTTTTTAAATTTGTATATCAAAACTATCATGGAGTAAAAGTTTCATAATTTTATGAAAAGATAAATTTTTCAATGAATAGTGAAAAATACTGATATTTATTGAAAAATGTATTTTTATTTAAAAAATTTACAAAGTTCCATTTTATTTTATTTTGTTTTTAAAATTAAAATTAGTTTTATTATATTCCTAGTAATCCAATTAGGTTCATTTTAATCAATTTTATAATTTATTTTGGTATAAAAACAATTTTTATACAAAAAAAGGCATTAAAAAAACCATTTTTCATCGCATTTTTCCTGTTAGAATTTCAATTAAAATTTGAAATTTTTTGTTTTGAATTTTTAGAAATGGATTCAATATTTTGAATCTGGAGTTACAAATTTTGTAAATAGGTTCCTTTTAATTTTGTTAATATAAATAATAACCTTAGTAAATTTTTGTACCGTAGTAAAGGGTAAATTAGGTAATTAAGGGTTAAATATAATCTGATAAGAAATATGAAATGAACTTATAAATTTCCTAAATTTTATTAAATTATTCCATTTAATCCATAAACATATTATATTTGGTCATATGGCCTTTTTAGCCATTTGAGTGTGACTGTAGCCTTTATAATCTTTTATGTAAGGAAAAGTTAAAAATGTCACACTCTTTTTTTTAATCACTATAATATTCTTAAGAATGGGTTAAAAAGAATATATTATTGGTTAAAAAAATATTTTTTAATATAAATTATTTTTCTAAAACAAGGTAATTTAATTTTAAATTTTAGTGAATAAATAATTAACTTATATTCTTACACAATGTTGACGCATTAACTATTAAATGAACATAAAAATAAAATAAATTATTTAAAAATATTAAAAGTTATATAATTTTAATTATATAATGTTTAAAGTGAATTTTATTGATCTATGTGACATATTAGTGATGTGTAAATTATTTATATACTGAAATCCAACTTTTTCTTGATCTATTAACCACTCATTTAAATTTTTTCATCTTCTTTTACCTTCTATAAAACCAAAGCATTTATCAAAAATAAATAACTTAAGTATCCTTAATATACTGAAATAATATTATGATTATTAAACCACCATTAACCACTCTTTTTCCCATCAAATGGGAAGTGAATGTATTTCTTGTGCGTACGCACGACTCACCGTCTCCACGTAGTGATACAATTCAATTTTATCACCATATTTTATTGATGGTAATTATGACGAGTTTAATGTCAATATATTATATTTAAAACAAAGTTGTAATTTTATAATTATAATAACATATTTACAATATTATACTCCAATCCATTTGTAAATTATAACATAACTTGTTCATATACGTGGACTACCACCTCAATGAAGTGTTGTGATTCATTTTTCATCTCTATTTGACATGGATGGTAAAAATGATAGATTTTATGAATATATATGATTTATATGATATAATAATAAATTTTTAAATGTTAATTATTATTTAACTCTATATATTTATATCCTCTGAAAAGTGAAAAAACCTTTATGCGTACGTATGATCTATCGTCTCTATGAATGGTGTAATTCATTTTTTCTATCTAAAAATGTTTTAGGTAAGAATAAATATTTATATAATGAATATATATAATATTTATATCATTATTAAAATTTTTGATATAATTTTACCATGATCAATGGGTACTGAATGAAACTACCAAATCAAAACATATGTAAAAAATGAAGTAGTTATCACCTGAAAGAGTGATTTTAATAAAGAACTATTAATAAATAGGAGATAAAAGTTTATAATTAAATCATATATAGTATAATATATATGGATATAGTTATATAATAGATGTGTTAGAAATAAATATTTACTATACATGAGATTACTATACATAAGAAGGAAGTCAAAACCATGGTAAGGGTTTCTCAAATCACTTTTACTTTTGTGAGTCATATTCCATATTCACCACTTATTTCTTTTATATTGTGTATATACTACCACTTTGATATATTATACCATTTATATCTTTTTATTAATTTTTTTTTCAATTCTCTATTTGATGTTTTTTCTTTAATGGGGATTACTATTCAAAATAATCCCAAGTGAAAAGGGTTTATTTCATAATGTCATAATTATTAAGGATTGTTTATTTTTAAGTTTCAAGTGGTTAATATTTATCTTCCATGTCCATGTTTTCTAAAAAATGTTTGAAAAATTATTTTACTTTTATCTAATAATTTTTAAAGTAATTTTCCCCTTGTTTGAATTTTTACAAAATGTTTTAAAAATAATCTTCCTATCGTTTCCCAAGTGAGGTAAATTTTGAATGTTCTTATAAAAGTGTGAAAGGAATGATTTTTTCACTTATACAACATGAAATTAATTTACTTCCATTTGGAAACCTATAATCCCCTAGACTTAAACATTACATACTCTTATGTTAATTCAAGATTTCACATTTAGGTTCTTTTTAGGATTATATTTTTTGAGAATTAGGCCATATATATAACATTACATCACAAATATTACAAAGTATACACTTCTAATCTTTCCAATTTTTTTCACAATAATGAAACTCTATAAAAAATGAATTAAATTCTTGATAAAAGTATTCTTGAATTATTATTTTCTCTTAACGTTCTTTATACCCTGTGAAAAACATTTCAAAATCTTGGGATGAGAATTAAAAGCTTAGTAAGGGACATACAAATAAAGAAAAAGCATTCGTCTAGTTAAAAACCGATAACCCATTCAATGTTCTTCGAGGGGATGAAACAAAACATTTTCACAGGAATAAAAATCATATTTTTTGCTCAATGAAAAACACTAAAACCAATAGAAAGCAATTAAAACACCTTTTGTTGACTAAGAGAATAATATACATAAAACCATTTCAAACATATTCATATTAAAATAACTATTTAGTTGAATTCTAAATTAAATATCTATAATGGGGATCACCCTTCGTATAAGCTATATATGGCTCACCTATTAGCTATAATGGTACTCAACCCTTTGTATAAGCTATTTCAATCTCATCCATGAGCTATAATGGGGCTCAACCCTTTAGTATAATCTATATCAGGATCAACCATGACCTATAATGGGACTCAACCCATTGTATAATCTATATCGGGCTCACCCATTTCAGATAATACTCATGTACCATTTCATGAATAAAACACGTTCATCACAAAACCCCATTTTTAAAGCTTCTTCTATTCCCATATGAAACAATTTCTATATAAAAATACTATTTTCATTTAAGAACCCATTTCCAATACCAAGATACCCAAATAAAATAATAAGGTATTTTATATTCATTTTAAAAGACATTAACGCTTATAGAGGAAGCCAAATATCAAATAATGGTTATGGCAGAGGAGAAGTCGTTGTCGCCGTATACGTTAAACATAAAACATTCCATTTTTCATTTTGTAAAGAAATCAACATGATTCGTATAAAAATATTCCTTTTGAAAATTTTTAATGAAATTCAAGAGCGACATAAAATTTCTTATATATTCCTTTTATACCCATATAAATAAATACACAATTTTATATCAGGAAGAAAAATATTTGATAATTAAATCTTTAAATGTTAAAGGTGTCCCATACCACTTTGAAAATTTAAATATTAATCTACAAGATTTTTTAAATAAAATTATTATAGATAAAATATAGTTATGAAATGTCATAGTGGAATTATATATTCCTTATAAAAGAATAAAGGTTCATATTATCAACAAATGCCTCATTGAAAGGAGATTGAGATGAAATCCATTACCTTCAGTCCGAATCGTCACATACAATCGTTATGTTCCTCAATAATAAACATAGATTAATTTATAATTTTTTGATAATATTTTTCAAGATTATTATTCATTTAATGCAACATATTATCATATTTTAAAAATTAAAAAATTATTTAAGTTCATATCGGTTGTTTGGTTGGTATTTAGTACTTGAGTCGAAAATACAATTTTTTAATGTAAATTATCCATGTGGTAAAAATTAAATCATCTCCAAAATATTATTCATTATTTAAATATCATATATATCCTATATTTATGTATTTATAATAGTCCATAACATTTGGGTATAATAAATGGAATGCACCGTTCATGGATATGGTCATTCATACGCACACATGAATGCTATATTCATTTCTTTATCATATTAAAGGAATTAAAACAAAATGATACATAGGTATATTATATTTCCAGTATAATATATATGTAATATATTTTACAAAATTTCATTAACTCTATCCTTTATACTTTCTATCTATGGAATGAATGAGTTAGATCACTTTGAGGGGCGGTAGTCCACACTTCCTCAAAAGAAATTATTGTATTTACACGTTATGGAAAGAAGAACGGAATTTTGTAAATAAAAATTAAATAAGCATAAAAACAATATAAATTTAATTTATTTCATATATAAATATAATTTCACCATAATGGACACAATGAAATGTGGTAGGAGGAAATTGAACAATCATTGTTTTGAGAGGCAGTAGTTCACCATACACAGAAACAATATATTCTATATCCATTAGACGGAGGTGTGTATAAGTAATGGTCGAACCCTTAGAATAAAAAAATCTTATTATATTGATAATAATGGTGTTTTTATAAAATAAAGTAATAAATAGAGATTGGGGGGTTTGAGAATAAAAATAAATGAAAGTAGTTTGAGAGAATACATTACCTCTAAATCAGGTAAATATTTTTGATTTGAGCCAAAAATCATCATTGTACTGCCTCATTCCAATGTTAATGATTCTAGTAATAAGTGAGGTATGTTGGGAGTTTATTTGAGTAGAAATTATTTGATCCAAGGGGATTTAGAGGTGTGAATAAGTGGGTAGAGCTTGTGGCCTTTTGTAAGAGGGAGGAGGGGCCCTTTAGAAAAGTCTTGAAATATTATTTCATTATAAATTGGTTTTTTAATTCTAATAGTTAAAAATTGATAAATTCTGAGGATAATATGAGGATGGGTAGAAATATTCTCAACCAATAGGTTTATAAATTGTTTAGGTCACAAAATTATCAATATGTTTTAACTTTAACCCTTTTTTAAAAACATTAACTCTTACCATGTCTTCTTGTATTTTCATAATATATGGTTACTATAGTTAGTAAAAAATTAAAATTTAACAACAAGTGGATAATTAATGAAAATTTTCACATTATACAGGTCATTTTTCAGAATCTTATATTTTTAATACTATTATATCATTTAATAAAATAGTATTTGTTTTAAAAATTAATTTATGTCAATTTTGACACTGTTTAGTAATTTATTTTTATTAAAGTCATAATTTGATTCCATAAAAAATGAATTAAATCATCCCTCACATGTAAATGTAATAAAAAATATTTATGTATTGAATAAAAATTTTCAAACTACATTTATTTTAATATTTATAATATCATTTATTTTAATATTTCATAAATAAGGTAATCACTACATCATCATTGTGTCATGAAACAATTAATTTATTTAATGTCTAAAAATTATAAATAAAATACCATAATTTAGGCAATATTTTTATATTTATAATTAATATTTATAGTAGAAGATATCATTTATATACACAAAATTAATTAATTTTTTAGTTTGGAGATCCATGTTTATGTTATATTTCCCGTTTCTTTAAAATAAATATTATAAAAGGTCATTATCACACCCACATGGCTCCATGGGGTGCTAAAATCGACCCAAGGATTCCCATGATCAGATATATCTCATAAAATAGTATTATAACATATATTATGGTGGTTTTATATTATTATAATGTTATTGTTTTACCCTTATTTACTCGAATAACCCATTAACCATGGTAAAAAAAAATAATTACTAATGTTACTATTCTTAATATCCAAAAATAAAAGTTACCTATTTACATAATTTTTAACTTATTATTCTGAATATCTAATACATTTTTTCAAATTCAAAACACATAATTGGAAGAAATTAATTTAAAATTAATTCCCATTGTCCAAACCAGAAAATGTGTTTTTAAGAAGTAAAAACTATCAAAAAACTAACACGTGTTTTTGTCCAATTTAAATGTGAAATTGATTATAATGACCAAAATGAGATTAAATGATGAAAAAAATAATCCAATTCCTCTTTAAAACTAATTAAAAGGACTATCTAACAATATAAATAAATTAGATGAAAAAACAATTTTGAATTAAAATGCAGTATTTTCACTATTCATAATAAATATGGATTTTATCAGAAAAATACCAACATGTCAACCGAAGTAAATTTTTATGTCCCTATTATAAATAATAAGTTTATTTTATCAAATAGAATATATAAATGTGACAAAAATAGATTTAAAAAGGGTTCTCCATCAAAATGCGGTAAAACGACCTTTTAAAAATATTTGAGTATTTTATGCTTAAAATTGGATTCTTTCTCATTTTAAGCCTCTAACATTTATTGGAAAAATGTAAAAACATTTAAAAAACATGTAAAATCACAATATAGTTAATTATGTTCATTCCTACCAATACAATGGCTAGACGTTAACTACCTTTTAAAATAATAATATTATTGTTGTATTCTTTTTTGATATAACTCTATGTTGTGTGTAATGTAAGATTTCAGAGAAACCCATTCTTACGTGTAGGGTATTCTATCGTACATATTGTTCTCTTTAAATAAAAATTAATATTAAATTCAAAAATATTAATATATATGAAAATATATTTTTCTTTAAATACCTAAGATTTTACATCATTCACCCTTTTGGAAATTTCATCCTCACAATTTTAAAATTGGGATGAGAAACTTCTTTGAAAATACCATAATGAAAGAAGAGTCAATAAAAAAATTACTTTAAAAGAAATACAAATAAGTAAAAAGGTTACCTGATATAACACATACTAGGATTCCATGTATAAAAACATTTATATATGAGAAAAAATAACCATCTTATTCTAATGGAGAGTGATAGAAAACATGATCAAGAGATAGTTAACAACAGGAAACCATAAAATTGTAATGTGTTAAATAGTCTTTGATTTCAAAGTAGGAAAAGTAAATGTAAAATGTTTTTATTTTAATATCCTTCTCATAGTGTTGAGGAATTTATTTATGATCTTAACTAAGAACATAAGGAAACATATTTACTTGTCAAGTAATGTCTCATCCTTTAATAAATATCTACCACAGACTCATCTTTTCTCAAAACGATGAGTATTCAAGATGACTTGGTCACACCTGAAGTGCTAGAATTGACGTATAGAGAATTAAATAATCCATAAAAGATAAACTAAATATTATCCCTATCTTTAGACATTAACCAAAACCAAAATGGTTAGTACAAGATCATATAATCCCCCCCAAAAATAATCCTTTATAAAAATAAATACTACTCTTAATCTCCAAAATTCAACAAACAATACCCAATGTTTAACAAATTCCATTTAATAAACCATTCTACTTAAAATTCCTAAAAATAATCCAAACTAAAACTGAAACCCAAAATTCAGAAAAAATTGATCACATAGTCTTTCATGACGAATCTTAACATTTATCTCCAAAAAACATTGACTACTCTTAATGTCTCATACTTAAAGGTAATTAACCTAATCACATATTCTCCATGAATGGTTAATCGATTTTACAATTAATACAAATCTCCATTTGTCTACAATAAAAAAATAGAATCTTCCAAAATAAAATTCAACCATTACTCCTCAAATGAAATCTCATAGTATTCTATTTTCTTTAGGCATATAGGTTTCCCAAAATAGTGAACGTCTTCCAAAATAACATTTATCACTTAATCCCCAAATCATTTTACTATACTAAGGATATCCATTTGATAAAATTTAAGTTCCCAAAATCAACTTATTCTTAATCCATAAAACCATTTAACTAAAAAGAATAATTCATACTAACCAGGACCTCAGGTAGGCTAGTGGTAGGCGATAAATCCCAGTCGCACTTCGGTTGTGGGTTCGATTCACATGACTTTTTCTAACACATTGCATTGTCAAACTGTCTATGTGTTGTCCTTTTTTAAAAACAATATAATTTTATAACATTCCCATACATAATATGAGATCCTAAAAAATAACCATAACATATTTTTACCTCAAAGGTTATCTTATACCTCACATTTTCTATTACAAAAATTAATAAACCATAATTTCCTCAAAGGTGGATGTCTCCAAAAATACCACTAGTCACATTAATATTTCAGATCATAAAGCCTAAAAAGGGTTTCATAGATATTTAACTTATGATATACCTAAAAATTAGGAAACCATTATAAAATCCCTAACCCTTAATAAAACATCATAATCTCCAAATTTGTCTTACCTGACTTATGATACCAACTATAAGGCCACAATCTTAAACATTACATAATCTTGAGTTAAGTCAATAATTCACATTGAGGATATTTTCAGGTTTATAGTTTTTGAGAATTAAGACTTAACTATTACATTACATCTCAAATATTATAAAATAGACACTTTTAATCTATCAAATTTTTTTCACAACAATAAAACTACTTAAAAAAGAAGAATTATTTTCTTGATAAAATCTTCTTGAACTATTCATTTCTATTACCCTTCCTTATACCCTATGAAAAACATTTCTTGGAATTGGGATGAGCATAAAAAGATTATTAAGGGGCATAAAAATAAAGAAAAACCACCAGTCTAGTTAAAACCTGATAACCTATTAAATGTTATTTGAGAAGATAAAACAATACATTTTTACCCGAATTACACTAGTAGTCTTTGGTGAATGAAAAACACTGAAACCAATAGTAAGTAATTAAATATTCTTTAGGTTACTTAGAGAATCATATATATAAAACCTTGTCAAATATCTTCAGATTGGAATGACCATATGCTCTACTTTCTAATTTTAGATCTATAATGGGGATCACTGTTCATATAATATATATCGGGCTCACTTGTGAGCTATAATGGGGATCAACCCTTCATATAAGCTGTGTCAGGCTCTCCTGTGAGCTACAATGGGGGTCAAAACTACTTAGAGGCTTTATGTTTCTCACCCATAAACTATAATGGGACTACATTCATCATATAAGCTATATTGGGATCACCCATTTCATATACTTCTCATGTACCATTTCATGAATAAAACACGTTCATCACATAACCCATTTTTGAATGCTTCTTCTTATCCCATATGAAAAAAATTTATTTATAAAAATACCATTTTCATTTAAGAACCCATTTCCAATACCAAAATACCCAAATAAATGAATAAGGTATTTTATTTTCATTTTAAGAGACATTAAGTCTTATAGAGAAATCCAAATATCAAATAACGGTTATGATGATAGAGAAGTTATTGCCGCAGTATACACTACAAAAAACCCCTTTTGTCATTTTGTAAAGAATGTAAAATTATTAGTATAAAAATATTCCTTTTCAACATTTTTAATGAAATTCAAGAGTGACATAAAATTTTCTATATTTTCCTTTTATACCCATATAAATAAATAAGTAATTTAATACTAGTTATAAAAATATTTGATAATTAAATATTTAAATTTTCAAGGTGTCCTATACCACCTTCAACATTTAAATATTAATATCCATGATTTATTAAATAAAATTATTATAGATAAAATATTGTTATGAAATTTCATAGTGGATTTATATATGCCTTATAAAATAATAAAGGTTTTTATTATTAAGAAATGCCTCAATGATTGAGATTGAGACGAAATCCCTTACTTTGAGTCTGAATCATCACATACAATCATTATTTTGTAGAATAATAAAATTTTGTTAATTTATACTTTCTTGAGAAAAATTTTCAATTTTATTATTACTTTAATATCACTTATTACCATGTTATAAAAATTATATAATTATTTAAGTTCATATCGGTGGTTTTGTCAATATTCAGTACTTGAGTTAAAAATTTACCTGTTTTGATATAAATAATCCATGTGGTCAAAAGTACATCATCTCCAAAATATTATTCAAGATTTAAATATGACATATATCCAATATATATGTATTTATAATAGTCCATAACATTTTGAGATAAGAAATGAAATGCACCATTAATGGAGATGGTAGGTTATACATACATGTGAACACTATACTCAATTATTTGTGATCATCACAAATATCTAAGCCCATGTGAGTAATGATTGGTGTGAGAAACAATAGCTTGTAAAATATTCAGAAAAGGTGCACACACTTTTCCTCCTCCATTGGGGGAAGAGTTCATGGCTACGACATCGACGATGGATGAGGGCGCATAGCAATGAACTGTTTAATGAAAAATGAGATTGAAGGTGACTAAATCCAACCCAAAAAGCATGGGGATTATGCTGTGATTTGTCACCTAAAATTGGTCTTATTAGGGTAGGGAGACTTTTATTTTGGTCAAAATGAAAATTAGGTGTGAACCGTCCCTTTCCTACCAGAGAATTAAGGCTCTGGGTTTTGGATATGATAAAGGACAAGCATGGCCTGAACCCTAATCCTTGAAACAGTGAACTCCCCAACACTGTTCCTAAGAGAAAGGTCTATGTGACTAAAAATATAGAAAACCACAAACACTCCCTGAATCCTAACCATATTATTAAACAAATGTGTTAATACTCTGACTGTAGATATACAAACCCAAATGGGAGACATGCTGATGTGCCTTTCCCATGGGTTTGGTAAGTCATGAGGTTTTGGAAGAGGTTTTAACATTATCCCTTTCAGACAAGGGATCCAATGAAGAGGATTCCTTTTCATGAATTTATTTGAAGAAGTCTTGATGAAAGGATCATATAGGTTGAAGGGATAAGGTGAATCAAAGAGGGACACCCAAGTAGGTATCTGGCACACAGGTATGGGTGTGCAGGTAGGATTGGTTGAACTCGACTCAAGCCTTCAAGTGTTTTCACAGGTATTCCCAGAAGTGGGGCACTTGAATTATTTTGAGAGGAATGGGTGGTGAGAAAGTGTTTCTGATTTAGGGAGGTTGGTTACTTTAGGAGAGAATGAGTTATGGATTTTAAATACTTAAGGGACTTATGTCCTATGATCCTCACTGAATTCCTCCTCCCTAGGTGTTAACGAACTACCTTAAAGGTTTTAGAAGACTTGGGTGAAGCTCTAGGGAGACCAGAGTAGCAATTACGCTTTAGGGAAATTCGTCTGTAACAAATGAAGACCCCAAGGGTCTATTTACAGGCAAATGGGTGACCCTAGGCGAAGGAGCTTAGTGAGATAAGTGGGTTGCGCACCAACATTGTGGTGCACAAGTGGTTGCGTGGTGACAATGACTTGGCTAAACTGGGGATATTTCAAACTTGACCCTTTGAAAATATTGAAATTGTCTGGTTATTTTCTAATATTTCTTTCTATGTCATTTCCCTTTGTCACTTTTTCATCTATTTGATGAAACAAAGTGTCAAAAAAAGCCTCTACCCTCAGAATTGGAACTCATTAAAAAGAGGGTCATGTCCTGAGGCAAGATTATGGGGAAAGGATTATAAAGTAAATTCTGAATTGTGCAGGTCTACAGTGTATCTATATCACATAGGTTTCCACACAGCTATATTACACAAGTTTTCTGTAAAGCTATTCCGTGTAGCTCTTTAAGATAAAATTTTCCAGTTGTCTGTGTGCCATAACTTTAGATCTGTAAGTCCATTTAGGATCCGTGACCAGTCAAATCAAATCTTTCAAAGATATATAATCTTCTTGATAAGTTTAATTCACTAATTATTCTTAGAATAAACTCAAAAATTTAATTTAATATGTCGACACCATGTTGTCATTGATCTTGGAAATCCACAACCTTATTTTAGAGGGGGAAATTATTCCACTTATCCCTAATTATGGAATCGTTTTCATGGCACATAGAAATCTAGTATGCATATTTAATGGTGTATATAAAATAAACCTATAATTGGTTTCATTAGGAATGAAAATAATATCGTTATAAGGTAAAAGTAGGTCACTTTGACACATTACAACAACATTTAGTGGTATTTGGAGCCACTCCAGGTATTGAAGGATACTCCAATTTTTACCTAAGCCATGGGGACTAGGGAGAATAGTTAGACTATTTTTAGGGTTGTATGATCAACCCTAAAAGAATTGTGTCTTTTTAATTTTTATTGATCAATATTTCTTATACCGTGCAGAGTATAGGTTTAGTGAGCTGAGACTCGAATTTTTTCTAGATTTGGATTTGTGAGTTTGCATCCTGGTGAGTAATATATCTATTTTTGTTGGCAGTTTAAAGGCATGGATGTCAGAATAATAAGGCTATTGTTTAAGGTTTAATATATTTGACTATAAATTTTGAAATTAGATCCCTAACAAGTCTTAGTATCTAAGGATTACTCTAATATTCATTAGATACTTACAAGGGGAATCTTGAGTAATGAATTTTATGGTCACCAAATCTAAAACATGAAGTATAAACATAGAGGAGTCCTTTTCGAAGAACGAAGTTAAAATTTCTTGACAAACCCATTATGGGGGCTATATTATGAAGGACCAATAGGGGCATGTACTGCGTAGCCAAAAATTGATATCTTTTGACTGACAGGCCCATTAGGTAGGCGAATTTTATGTAAGGCCACTTAAAGGCACATACAACATAGTAAAAAAACAAGATTTAAAAAATTTGACATTTTATTGCTGATAAAAAAGGATAATTATGATTTAGATGACTCAAGACCACAGTGGGTGGTTTTTCCAAGGAAAGGGATCTAATAATATAGGGCCATCTATGCCGACATAGGTCATGAATGGGGAAACCCTTCCTACAAAATTTTTGTGTGTGAATGATGATTAATTTTTTTCAGGAGGGTTCTTTCTGACATTATGATGTGTAGTTTAGAGTCATACAAAAAGGAAATTATGTTGTGCAGTTTCAAGTCATTCTGCAAATACATTAGAGGGATTTAATTTAAGGTCCTTACATTTGACCAAAGGTTTATGAGTCTCCAATTTCTTGATAATTTTCCTGTAAACATGCTACCATATTCAGGTATGGGAAGGGAGAAATGTAAACTATGATTTGGAAATTTTCATATCCAGAGAATGACTTTGGAAAAATGAAAATAACATTCAAAGATGTATCCTCTAAAAAACAAAGTTACCCCTATTTAAAAAACCCATTATGGGGGCGGTATTATGTAGGGCCAACTGAGGGCATATGTTGCATATCTAAATAGTGGTATCCTTGGAATAACATGCCTATTATGTAGAAAATTTTTAGCCAAGGCCACTGGGGGCATGTACTTCATAGTTAGGCAAAAGATCTCTCAATAATTTGACATTTTATTGGTAAAAGTTGATAAAATTTTATAAAGATTCATATTTTCCCAAGCAACGAGTTTTTTGTATAGAGAAAAATACATAAATAAATAGAGAGTATTTTCAATCATGATTTCCATAGAAGCATAGGAATAAGATTTCTATGAAGATCTGACCCAAATTTAGGACGTATGGTGTCTGTAGTTTTAGGTCATGTGACTTGGACCATAATATTATTAAAACAATAGATGATATGTGGTCAAATGATCCAATGTTATTTCAAGATTATTTGAACATATGGAGAGGGTAACTATGTAAACCATATACTTAGATAATTTCAGCTCGAGAGAAAGGATATGGGACAAGTATATGAAGGATGACCACTTTAAAATACAGTTTCATACATACCATCATTAATGTTTAAAGGGATAGAAGAGGTTTCTCCTAAGAACAAAGTTACCACTGTTTGAAAATATCAGTATCGGGGCTGTATTATGCAGTTCTGACTAGGGGAACAAGATGCATAGTCAAATAATGACATCCTTTTACTAATAGGGCCGTTATTTAGGCAAATTTTATGCGAGGCCACCTAATGGAACATACTACATAGTCAGGAAAAAGAGCTCGCAGGTATTAGATATTCTATCACCAAAAACTGAAGTAAGATTATGGAAGTCTTAATGTACTTGAGATTATTAGTATGAAATGTGAATGGGGTAATTTACAATGGACAAGGGAAATATTTGGGACAATATTGGCCATAAATTTGTTTCCTTGATGGGCTATCTAAGGAGAATACCCAACATAATAACTCTTACATAGATTTTAAATTTTATGCGGGAGGGGGGGGAACTTTCTTTTATCTCATGGCTAGGACTAAGGGTTAAGGCCTACTATTCACTATGTATCTCAATGGGATGAGAATCAATCCATACATGGTTCACTGAGTACTATTCAGTTTAAATTCATGGAATGAAAACATTAGGGGATTTGATATTGATATAAATTGAATCTTCTCTTGTAGATCTGACTCATATATATGAGAAAAGAGGATTTTTCATATCATGATGTAGCTGGGTCCAGGATTGGAAATTTGTATGTCACTATGTATATCATATAGATGATAATAAATCTACACCCAGTTCTTGTAGGTCCATTTAGTTTATTTTCATGTAGTTAGGACGTTAAGTGATCCTGATGTGAAAAGGAATATTATAACTGAACTAGGGGATAAATCCCAGGTGTCACTACGTATCTTGCTGGAGCTAGAATCAAGCCACACATAGTTCTTGTGGTTGATCACCATATCAATCACGTTTTTATGTGGGGTAGAGGCCTTTTTGTTCTTGTGGATGGTCCCATGATTGGAGATCTAGTCATCTTTAGGTATCCCGTTGAAATGAGAATCAAGCCAAATGTAGTTCTTGAGAAAACCATTCCCCACACCGATTGAGTTTAATGTGAGAGATGGGGGATTCTATCGTATTTTGGAATAATCATTAAACTTAAGACACCAGATGGAATGAAGATCAAACTATATATCCTGGAAGAGTACACTATATAGATTTGTTTCATATACAGGAAGAAAAAGGGAAATAAATTTCTTTATGGTTGTGGGTGGGCCAAATATTAGAGATCCAGATATCTCTACGTATCCCATTGGAATGAGAATCATTCCACACATAGTTCTTGAACTGAGGTCTCTATGAAGATCCGATTTAAACATAGGGAGAAATGGAATTCATGTACCCCTAAGAAGTAGAATTTATGTGAGTAATGCTTTTTCATGGAATCTACTCATATTTTTTTAAAGAACCATAAGGAATAAAAATTTTAGGTATCTTATGTATTTCTTAATGTCAATTGAATAAGATGTTAACTATACAGTTTAATGTCATGTAGCAAGGACAAATGATGCCATGCAGTTTAACATCGTGCGACGAAGGAAAATATGCTATGCATTTTAACATTATGCAACATGGACATATGTGGTTGTTATTTAGTTTAAGGTCCTCCAACTAAGACTTTATGCTGTACAGTTTCAAGACATGCAGTGAATACATTACTCTATGTGTTTACACAAAGTACTTCTTCAAGAATCTTGATTTCTTTGGAATTATAATAAGTTCTCCATCCATTGAGATTAGAGAACAAGCTCTATTAGAGTATACCTTATGTACAGATTAAGGTCCTTACCACTTTGGATCAAGATATGTAGGATTCTTTCAAGGTATCCTTGGATTCCTAAGAACTAATACCATTTCTCCTTGAAGAAATGAGTAGAAGTGAAATTTCTTGTTAAAATTTCCTGATATTATGTTCTAATAGGATTCCAAATGATGAAAAGTATAAAATCAAATTTCTTATAATCGTTCTATCTCATCAAATCACTTCTGAGACTGTTCATATATAGATAATTGATAACAAATTACAACTCAGAGTAAAGGATATTGAATTTCACTAGGCAAAACTACTTCTATTCTATACACCAAAAAAGATATGGAGGATTCTTTTAAGGTATCACCAGATTCTTTAGAACTAATACCATTTCTCCTTGAAGAAATGAGTAAAAGTGAAATTTCTTGTTAAAATTTCATGATATTATGTTCTAATAGGATTCCAAATGATGAAAAGTATAAAATAAAATTTCTTATAATCGTTCTATCTCATCAAATCTGTTTTGAGACTGTTCATCTGTAGATAAATGATCACAAATTACAACTGAGAGTAAAGGAAATGGAATTTCACTTGGCAAGACTACTTCCGTTCTGTACACCAAATAATATGAAGTCTCCTGAGTATTAGTATGGGTAATAGTCTAATAATCCCATAAAACATTCAAATTTTTATTAGGACATGATTTATTATCTTTATCCCCCATTTTTTAGAGTATGTTGGATAAGGTCTTGTTTATAGCCTTTATCTGTCCATTAGTTGCTACGTGACAACGAGATGAATGGTTGGATTTGATATTATGTTCATGATATAACTTATTTACCTCAATAGAATAGAAATTAGTGTCATTTTATATCAGTATAGTATGAGGGACACCAAATATGGTAATGATATTAGCTTTGACAAAGATAAAAATGATTTTGGATTCGACTTATTTGAGAAGTATTTCTTCAGACCATTTGGAGAGGAAATCAGTAGTAGTAAGAATATACTTAAACTGCTTAGCCGTAGTTGTAGGATAAGGTCAAACTATATCCATTTCCCATGTATAAAATGGCAAGGAGTATTTATCTCTGTGTATCAACTCCAGGGGATGATGAATGAAGTTGGCATGCACTTGTATGGGTGACACTTCTTGGTGAAATATGTGCAATCTTGAATCATTAAAAGCCATAAGTATCCAATCCTTCATATTTGATAAGAAAGAATATGCTCAAAATGGTGAGAACCACAAGATCCTGCATGTACTTATTTTATGACTGCTACAGTTTCTTCCCCATCAATACACCTGAAGAGAAATCCACCAAAGTCTTGTTTGTAGAGGATCCTCTAGTGATCTGGGATATCATAAAGAGTGAAATTTACCACTTGTCACCGAATTTTCTCATTCTTAGATCTATCATATGGAAGTTTTCAATTTTTAAGGTATTCGATGATAGGTGTCAACCATCCTATAGTATGACCATATGGATCATAAATTGGGCTGATTTCATTAATTTACTCTATTATAGTTTGAAAAAAAGGTAAAACCACATGACAATGAGAAATACTGATGATTGTATCATCTAGATTTAGAACCACCAAGGCTGATATTGCCATGTGTGGGAGAGTTCCCTTTTCTTTACTAAGTCTGCTGAAGGGCTATCCTATGAGTTTCTACTAGATAAACACATCAAGTAGTGGTACAGTTAAAATAGTGGGTTCTAGAATATCCACGTCATCCCCTATACCCTCAAACATGAATTAATCCACTAGTCCCCTAATCAGGTGCGAGGAATTAAGGTTCATAACTAGAATAATCATTTTCATAGGGATGTGTTATGTGGACAACATTAATGGAACTGGAGATCATTCCTCATCTGATGAATAATCTGCTTTACAAGTCCGTTCTTATTGTGCCATTTGGCAGGGTGGTGCCCATGCTTCTGAGACAGATGGAATGAAATCTACCAAAGTTAAGGAAAAATTTGGACTTGATGTTAAATCCTCTTCTTATGACTTATCTTTATCTTTCTAATTGTGTCACTTCTTTGAGGATTTCTCTTTGGAGGACTGATCTTTTGATGAATATGGATTTTCTATAGTAGAAGTGGCAGGAGGCAGAGTTGGTTGTTTCAAATGTGTTCATAGAATGGAATGAGTTTGGTTGATCCTTTTCCTAACCATCCAATCATCATACTTCTATGCATTTTTTCTTTTTAATTCCTTTCATCATTATTCTTACTCTAGATTTTTAGCAGTGACACATGCTACTTGGGTTAATAAATTTTTTTGTTTCATTTTTAGTGAGTATACCATTTTTTGTAGGAGTTATTTGAAAACAAAACACTCCTGAATGAGATTCCCCAACATTTGATGAAATTGGAAATAATTTGGGAGATATTAAACTCATTCTATGTTCAGATTTATGGGACATGGAAACTGAACTAAATTGTTTTCCAAAGCTGAAATGAAGTAACTAAGAACCTGTTCATTCAAAAAAGAATAAACATTTTTCATTAATTCCTCAAACTGTCTCCTCTTTTGATCCTTTTGATCATTTTTATGAGGCATTTATTGCTTCTAATACTAAGTAGGTAGATCCCTTTGGTGTGATGAATGTTTTAAAGTAGAAGCAGGTACATGTTCTTGTTTGAGTGTTACTGTAGCAGCGTTTTCTTTCCCTATTATCCTTTCCAGAGTTGATGGGATTACTTGAGATTTAGGTTTGGTTTCCATAATGGAATCCTCCACTTATTGTGATATTGAATAGAGGTGTTGAAACCCTCATGTGTATTTCACAGAGATTAGTGGTGTGTGTAACTCATCATGTAGATTTTCCAAACGAATTGGATGTAACTCTTATTAAGGGAGTGGTATATTTAAGGAATGTGTTAATCATTTACATTGAGAAATGAAATCTAAAAGTATTTCATTTTCCCTTTGTTTTCAATTTTTAGTATCCAAAACAGATGTCTTTGTATGCATTGATCTGAATTGGAAAAGGAATTTTTGATGGAGGTCTTCCCATCCATTAATTGTTTGAGACTACAAACTTGTATACCAGAAAAAGGATGACCCCTGTAATGATTTCTAAAAGCACATGATCTTTGCTGATTCTTGTTATTGAGGGGTTCCCATAATGGTATCATAGCAAGAAACAAAATGTGTTAAGTCCTGCTCTGGATATCTCAAACCATTAAAGAATGGAAATGTGATATTCACAATGTTTGGTGGGGAGGTATTAGATCTACCCATTCAGGGTAATCTTATTTTCCTAGTTGTACTAGTGCTCAACCATTATTCCATAACTTCCAATCAAGTTTTTAATGCCTTAGTTGTATTCATAAGAATTTGGGGAATATCTGGATGAGATGGGACTTGTACATGTACTTTAGCTGGTGCTTGAACTAGCACAACGACGGGAAAAACAATTGGTAGTGGTGCTGGTGGTATTTTTCATGGATAACCCATGGGGAAAAGCTTGTAAGGATGTGTTTGATCCTATCCTGATTGTGTACCCAATATAGGAAATTAATTATCAACAAATATAGTTTCAAAAAACCCCCTATGCAGAGGATTTCCTACAGGATGTGCGAGGTGATGATATTTTTGTGGGTCATTTATGGTAGGAATGCTTTTTCAGAGTAAATCTGTATTGAGTATTTTCAACTCTTTCATCTAATCATTTTTCTAGGAAAATATTTCTTCAAGTGAAACAAATTGACCTTCTATAGTGGAAAAGTGAGACACTATATGACCTTTATCGTTCCCATTTTTAGATGCCTTTCGAAGAGGTGGGAGTTGGTTACTTGAGGGAATACCTAGATTCTAGGTAAGACTCTGGTTTCCGGTATGCACACCTCATTAATCTTCTTTAGTGTGTACCATATTATGAATAATAACTTCATCCTCTGACTCCCCAGAACTGGACTCATTTTTTGGAGGATCTTCTATAATGGTATTAATGTCATTCACCGATGTATAATGCATTGCCATCATTTTATCAGTATCTCTGTAATATTGTTTCCCTTTTCACCTCCATGAGACATTGCTCCCCTATATGATGATTTTTTGGGAAATATTTAACAAACTGTAACCTAAAGGGAATCCTTGGATAGTTTAGTTGTGCTTTCAATTTGTGGATTCTTCCTTAATCATGAGAAAACTGACTTCCACTGAGGATGGATTGTGGATGGGAAAAAGACCCCAAACCCACAGGCTAAGGCTGTTTAATTTTATACTTTTTCAAACCATATAACTTTTTTTGTTGAATTCAAAGGTTGGGTTAAAAAAGCCCCCATACCTACATGCTGGGGTGGCTCCTAGACTGTTATGGATGATATTATCACAACTTCTTTTTTGATTTTATTAATTCTGTTCTGAACATTTGTTGTATGAATGATCTAAAAAATTATTAAATATCTTGTTTCATAAGATTGTTGTGCTATTACAAATATTTTTGCAATCTGATGGCTGAAATCCTCTAAGTGAGAGACCATCATAATGTTCTCAGATGCTTGATGAAAAAGTATCTCAAAAACTTTCTCTCTTTGGGGATAAAATTAATGAGAGATATTTAAGGAATGTTCTTGATCATATCATTGATTACACACAAAATATGTTGATTGTAGCCAGGCATGGGCAATAAAATTTCATGAGACCACTTTTGGTGGGCATTGCAGATTTTGGAGCGTAGTGAAATGAAATGATCAGTATGCACCCCATCCTCTAATATGAACACTAGATGGGGTATAATTAATTAATTGGTGTATCCTATTTAGTGCATTAAGGAATGCACGCTGAAGGGATCTCTTCTGATTCTCATCCTTTGGATGTTAGGAAACTGAGAGAGATGACAAGTCAATTTGGAATTTCAGCCCTTCTATTAACTTTACATGAATTTGATATTTTTCATAAGGTAATACTTCATATTTTATATGATAAATAGTTTTCCATATGTTAAGGTGAATATCATTAATTCAATCTTTTGATATCAATTATTGAATGTTATATTGAGAGGTTTCCAATGGCCATAAAATGACTGGTATTTCACCCTTAGTCATTTATTTTCTCATATTTAATATATCTTCCTCATATTTTTCTAGATAATTCTCAATATGGTCTGACCAGAGTGGATTCTTCTCAATTGATTTATCACAAACAATAGGATCAATTATTTTTTCCTCTACTATATTGTAAGAAAAATAACCTAAGGGAGGTTTAGAGAATGAATGTCGTCTTGGTCTATCTTCTGGTTGAGAAATTATTTCACCTGTTAGTAACAAGTTATTAGACTTGACTGGCCTTAAGTTGGAAAGTTCCCTGAGTTAAGAGGGATTTCTCATCACTACATTTTCAAATAGAGAATTATCTTGACAATGAGACACACTACCGTGGAGAAAACATTTGCAGCGAATAACATCATGGGGAGGACCACCATGGTGGATTACAGTAAGGGATAAATCATCTTGCTCATTAGTCTTCTTTCCATATGGAGGGTTTTTGTGGCTCTCATCTAGATATATGTTCTCTAAATTGGACAAATTTTTATAAATCAAGAATTTATGATGATGTATCTGATGAGAAAATTCATAATTACTTCTACTACTCCCAAAATTTAGTAATGGGAGGGTATTACCTTGATTTTCAATAGGTAAATTTATGAGGGATTCAAGAAATCCAACATTAAGAGGCATCAGATCGTAGACTGAATCTTAATTTTCCAACTGTGTTTGAGTAGAATTTTTCTTAGATTCTCTTTTACATGTAGTTATTGGCACTTGTTGGTTAAAATGGTTAACATGGGTAGGTGTATGTGCCTACCTTGGAGTGGTCATCATAATGAGACGATTATCTCCAATTGTAAAGGGTTTATGTTCTCGATCTAGTTGTCCATATGATATGAGGGAGCATGCCCCATATCCATCCTAGACTAGAAAAGAGGTGTGTATCTGGTCTGGGATGACATACTGATGAGTCATCCTAGGTGTGGGGATATAATTATGTGTTCATCGCTCAAGTATTGTTGAAGTTGTCATTATGATATTCTGACAGGCTTCCACAATATGTTCAGGAATTTTTGTCTTCCCTTTCACCATTGGTAAAATGTGTTTGGTGAATTCAGTATATAGAACATGAATATATGTCCATTCCATATCTAGTAGGTGTATGTACCTACTCCTATACTCCCTTTTCTATCAGTGGATACTGACAATACTCATGTATGGGGGCAGAAAGTTGAGTCTACCCTAGGCTTGTCATCAGATCTTTCTGAATGATTTCTCTGGGTGCTTCCAAATGAGACTATTAGAAGGCCTGATGGATGATCGCAGGTGCATGTTCCTGCAGGCTGTTTTCTACCAAGATTGGTCGATGCACTTCTATCTATGCTGATAGATGATGCTGCTAGCAGGATTGGTGAGTGTTGGTTAGTTTAGGTTATCGTTGAAAAGTTGCCACTATATTTGATTGGTATGCTTCCCAGAATGCATCCAAATGATCCTGATGACTGGATGATAATTTGAAAGTATGTTTATGTTCCTTCTCATGATACACCAATGGATTTAAATGGTGGGATTTCTTGTACACCTCCAGACAATTCTGTTGACTGGTGAAATTGTGGAATACGCGGGTATGTACATGTTCATTGTTTTCCACCAAATTAGGTTGATGGACTTATCTCGGGGGGAGAAGTTACGAACCTGCTCTCTATTGGATAGATGATGACCTAGATATTTTTTCTTCTGCACCCGTGTATAAGGGACCTGGGCCGAACAACCGAAGGCGACACCCCCATCATGTTGGGGGTTCCCTGCCACATGATTCTGTTGGTGGAGATTTTAGGTGGGAGCCCTTAGGAAGGACCCATGTGTATTTGAGTTGATTCCATGAGTGACCTATTGATCCACCTCCCTATAGAATGGGATGGATTGGTTATTACATTCCAGAGATAAGTAACTGAAACGGTTGAAAATGGTGGTTGACACTATCTGCTTCCTGAACACTTTTCGTCAATTACTAAACGATTGGGGGTGGTTTATAACTTGGAGAGAATGTCGGGAAACCTCCAGAGTTGGGATATTACAGTGTTAATGTTATTCATGAACCAATATATTTGAGACCCAGCGTTCAATATGCTGTAGTGGTGATGACGTCCTCCCAACAGATGAATATCCATCTTGACCAACAGCCGAGGAATTCACGGGTGAAAAGTTGAAGGAATCCATTTGGAGGGAAGGGAGTTCTTGAGAAAATTTAAAAAATACAAAAAAATGAATTTCATTAAAGAAGTTTCTTTTATATGGATACATGCATGATTGATTCCTTTTTCTAGAATTCTTTTATCCATTGATAAGGGCCTAGCAGATGGGTAATGCTATCAACTTAGTTAAGGATTCATATCAGGTTCACCATTTTTTTGTTTCCCCTAGAAATGGGACTTTTATTGGAGTCATTATTCCCCAAAGTTTTCCATTGGATTTATTTATGGAATTGGAAACACCTAATCTTTCTATATCCATGTGGAACTTCTTTCCCAAGGCAGGCATTCATTGAGACATTTGGATGACGATTCATGAGAATACCCATTGGTTGAGAGGATGAGAGGTTGAGCTCATCACACCCTTTTGGGGGAAATTATTGAATACTCTAGGAATCTCTTATAAATCCATGATATGTACATGAATCCTTATTAATTATCCATGTTTACAATTAATTTTCCTTGTGATTTGGAAATCAATGATTAGCGTGTATATAATTTGAGAATATTCTATATGTATCATATGTTCTTCATCGATGGAGAAATCTGTATATATATGAGGTTCTCCACCAATGGTATGACTTGGTATACTACTTAGAGATTATTTGGGTTTTATTATGACTACATTGGTTTTAAAGCCACTTAGTGATACACTCTAGAATTTATCATCATATAGGGAGATGAGAGTCGTTTTAATGCTGGAGTTGTACCCATAGATGGGCTACCTACATATCCTTGGGAAATAAATCAGAACCCATGTAGTTCTGTGCCACATAATAGGACACATCATACCTTTTAAGTTCACGTGATAAAGATCAATCCTTACAGTTTAATCTCATGTGGTAAGAACGCATTGGTGGATTATGTGTAATCAATATTTGATGTGGGGCTTATATCGAAGCAGCCCAAGGAACCTGGATGGGATATGAATTTCCACGTTAAATTAGATCCTACTGGGAATGCGGACTAGAAAGGACAAGGTTGATTTAGATTGTTGGGTTTGAACATCAGGGATGCTTCTTATGTATCTCATTTGGATGAGAATCAAAGCCCTTGTAGTTCAAGAATTCTCATAGGAGAGATTAGTTCTTTGAGAGAAATGGGTATGGACTAACTTACTAAAAAGGATGCCTTGGTGATTTGGGGGTTTAATTTTGTTCTTACTTCAAATAAGGATTACCATATATGAATGAGATGATATGGAGCTCGGGACTTAGGAAGGTTTCCTATTTATCACAGTTTTGAAGGGAATTAGAATTATCATAGTTAATTCAATTAGGTGTTTGTGAAAATGTTGTGATCATCACAAATTTATAATTCCACATGAGTCACACTTAATGTGAGAATCAAGATGATGTGAAATATTGAAAAAATGCACACACACTTTTCCTCCTCTACTAGTGGAAGAGACCATGGATATGAAGACAATGGGGGATGGGGTCACAGAGCAATGAACCATTCAATGTGAAATGAGATTGAAGGCTATTTGATTCGGCCCGAAAGGCTAGAAGATTATGCTATGATTACTACCCTAAAATTGGTCCAGGTAGGGGAGGAATACTTTTCTTTTGATCAAAAGGAAATGTAGGTGTGAACCGTACCTTTCTAACTAGGGACCCAAGGATTTGGTTTTTAGTGACTATAATGGATGGGCATGGCCCAAACCCCTATCCTCCAAATCTGGAACACCCCAACACTATTTCTAAGAGAAATGTCTATGTGACTATAGATATAGAACCCCAAAAACACTTCATGAATCCTAAACCCATTATAATAAAATGTTGGAAACCTTTATCCATCCAAATTATATTTTTATTCAAAAAGAGAGTACAACATGAATCCAACTAAGGTGGTCTGAAATAATTCAAGCTACGGGCATCCCCTCTAACTAAAATCATGCCCTATGGATTCAGGTTGTTATTAGTCAGAAGAGTAGTACTAATGGAGCTTTGATCTGCTAAGTAGCCAAGACGATCCACCACCCTATTCCCCTCATGCCAAGTATGAGTTACACTGATTTAGTCTCCCAGAAGAACTCTGTAATTGAAAATAATGTATTCAATATCCCAGGGAGAAGAACCTATACTGAGCAGGATATCATGAAGTATCATAGAGTCGGTCTCCACTTGAGTGATGTCAAGGTTCTTCCGCAAGAAAAGGTTGATCCCAGTGAGTATCGCGTTAGCCTCGACCTGAATAGAGGTTCTATCTCCATTGAACAATGAGTAGGGAAGAACAACATTATCCACAGACCATAGAAAACTCCCTCTCCAGTCATGGAACCCATTGTACACAACCTGTCAGAGTTCAGTTTCATGCCTCTGATGGGAGGATTCTAGTAAAACCACCTCCCCTAGAAGTGCTCAAGAGAGGGAGACAAGATCGAGTCCCTGGTCTGGAGAAACCATAATGAAGGATCCCCCCACTAGTTCGAGTTGAGAGAAACCAAATCCGCCAGCAGAAACTGGGTCCTCATGATGATGGACCGCAACGAAGGAGTATGACCCTCAAATCTTACATAATTCTTGGCTTGCCACAAACTCCAACAAAATGCATTAAAAATCACTGTCTAAGCCAGATATTCCTTACCTAAATCAATCGTGCCCTAAAACCATCTAACCAGAAAAAGAGCATCCCTAAGATCCTACTAGGAAAAGGTTGTTAGACCATAGAAGCTAGACCACACTTCTTGTGCCCAGTCCCCTTCGAAGAAAATATGTTGAGATCTCTCCTCCTTCCCAATGATGCAATAATTGCACCGTGAAGTAAAAATGATCCCCAATTTCATGATGTTCTCGTCCGTGGCTAAGGCCTACTTCCTAATACACCAAGACAAAAATTTGTACTTCAGTAGAGTTTTGTTACACCATAGCACTCCATTCCAGCTATACTGAAGGTTCTACGTAGAGACAATCCTACATAAATCCTGGGAGGAAAAGAAACCCAAAGAAAGAGTAAACAAACATTGGTCAGGATCCGAGTTGAATACAATGGAATCAAGGAGCCCTTGTTTTTCACCATCCAAGATAGCCTTCATGAATCTAGGATAGAGAATCACTTCCTTCACCGTAATCAGGGGAGCCAGACAACCAGGGTAACCATGAACCGTACCCACCCAATTACTATTTTAGAAAGAGATATCCTCGGCTCTAGCCAACCAGCAGGAGTTCTATAAGATATTCTAAAAAAGAGGGAAGATAATTGACCAGAAGGGAGACGAGTACTACCTCACAACCTCCCCTAAAAATCATTAAATCATTGATATGGTCTTTCCCCAGAGATTGTGTCCCTCAAGAAACTCCCATGCATGATTTTCATGCATTTTATGGAGCGTTCTCTATAGACTCCGTATGCTGATCCCCTCATCATGAATGGGTCGCTCCATCCTATCCTATGAGGCCCAATGCCTCTCTTCTTTAGACTTATCATCCCAGATAAAACTACAAATCACCTTTCAATCATTTTGATAACACCACACAACATGAAAGAATAATCCATCACATGAATTGGGATTGTCGATAAGATGCTGTTGACCAGGGAAATGTTCCCTCAAAATGAGAGGAAATAGTTTTTCTAGTTCAGCATGCAGCTTGTGATCCTATTCATGATTTGATCAAAGTCATGGACATGAATCCTACCCAAAGAAACAAGAGAGCCCAGGTAATCTATGGGTAAATCTCCATGATGAATGTCAAGGTAGTTATAGAGATAGGATACCCACCTTGGATCAGACCTATGAGAGATGAAGAAATGGATCTTTGAGCTGCTGATAAATTTCACACTCCCAAAGAAGTACTCGTCCAGAATTCTTTTGATTCCATGAATAGAACCCCTAACTCCATTTTTTAAGACAATCGGTCATCCTCAAACATTAAATGGGAGATGGTTAGAATATTCATCGTTCTTCTAAAGGGAAGGATATCTCTTCTTGATACACCTTAGTTGATAAGGCGGCTAAGAGAGTCCTAGGCCAAGTTATATAAACATAGTTAGATTGGGTCACCTTGCCAAAGGCCCCTAGTAGCCTTAAAGAAACCATGAATCTTACCCAAGAAATCCACTAAGAACCATAGAGAGTGGAATATCCCGAAAAGGAGGTCTACCACCCTGGGAAAGAATCCCATAGTGGTGAGAACTCTGTTGATAAATCTCCACTCGATCCAATCGTAGGCTTTCTTCATGTCCAATTTTATCACTAGGTTAGAGCCATGGGTCTTCAAGTTAACGTCCCACATCATCCCCTGGGAAAGAGCGATAGCTCCCTGAATGGAGTGCTTGTGAAAAAAACCATGTTGCTCAGTAGATATACATTACAGGAGAAGTAGGGATAGCCTCTGATTAATAATTCTTGTGAGTATCTTGTAGGGGAAATTACAGAGACTCACCGATCTATAGTGAAACCGAGAATAAGGGTCCTTGATCTTCCAGATGATAACCAGAGAAGTAGCACTTGCTGCCTGTAGAAGACTCCCTATATGAAAATAGTCTTGAATTTCCTCGATTACATCCCCCTTCACTGCATCCCACTTTCCTCTGTAAGAAAAGACAAGAAATCTATCTGGTCTGGGTGCACTCTTGGGATTCATCTTCATAATCACCAAGTGAATATCATCCTCCTTTATAATCACCTCCAAAATATTATTATCCCGGCTAGACATCATTGTGGGAATTGCCTCCCAGAGAGCTATATTTCCACTTGGGTAACCTCTATCCATCATTGGGATAGGATCTATAGGGTGATAAATAAAGAAAGACATCGCCATGATCCCTATAATTTCCTTGTCAGTACAAGTTCCGTCCTCAAGTTTAATATTGGGTTTGATCATGCTTCTCCTTTCACTGTTGAAAGCCTGAAAAAATGCTGTGTTTTTGTCCACTTAATTAAACAATCTCACCCGAGATCTCTCCCATGCCAGTCTCTCCGGTTTAAGGATCATCTCCACCCAATAGGCCTTCTTGGTAACAAGCTCTTCAAATATTGATTCACTCCATGCCTCCTCCAGGATAGATTCCTGATCCTAGATGCCCTGTTTCAAAGTATCCATGTCATGGTCAAACAGAGGAATCCCCCTATCCCACTCCTCAAGCCCAATCTTGAGTTTCTGAAGTTTATTATGAAGCACAACCTAGGTCTGCTCATGGACCAGCTCACCCCACACCTTCTTCATGGTCTACTAGTAACCAGGACTCCGAGACCACTTCTAATTAAAACTGAAATGCTCTAGGAAATCCTTCCTAGGTGGAAGAGAAACTAGTAAAGGAGGGTGTTATGTGATTCCTAGGACAAGATTTTGTACCTTAGAATTTGGAAACATGTTGATATCATTATTATTATTCAGGAACCTATTGATCCTACTCCAGCTGCGTCTGCATCCCTTCTGGTTGTTGCACCAAGTGTAGTGCGCTCCCAAGTATCCTCGGTCGAGCAGACCCAAGCTCGCCATGAAGCTCATAGAATCAAATCTTGCCTATTGAGGGAAGACAACCCTATCTTTCTTCTCCCCCGGGTCGAGGATGATATTAATGTCCCCCCACCACAAGCCATGAGAGATTCTCTAGATCGAAGGAACCAAGATTAGACTATAGGCTCTTTCTTACTTGATCATTGCAACTACCATACACAAAGTAAATGAAGAAGCTCTCTAAACCCTTCGTGACTTTCAAAGTAATGAATTAATCACCCATGATAATCAAATCTAATGATACCTCTTTGTTCTAAATGTTCTGAATATGGCTATTAATCAAGAGAGCTTGCATGGATCCATGCATTCTAACCTTGTAGCTGAACTCCCTTAGTTTATCCGGGTTCTGTTTGTGCTCAAGAACTGCTACTACTGAGACCTTGTGTTTCTTAACTTTATAAGTGATGAAGTTGGTCTTCACCTATGCACCTAGGATATGGGAATTCCAGATGAGCATTGACAACATTAAAATGAAGAAGATCCCAACATTGGCCCTGGTCGCGACGATTTTCATAGAGAGGGAGGAATAACTTTCCCTTAACTATCTCATCCTTGATCAGGTGCATATACCTTGCCTCTGATCAGAGGGAATTAGGACTGAGGGAGTCACTAGAGAATGAAACTCCCCATTAAATCAACCCAACATCCCTAGATATGAGAAATATGATGGAGAAACCAGTGCTGGAACCTCTGCAGAAGCATCGCCTAAATCCTTGTTGGAGACTGTGCAGGAACCCTCCTCCTGAATGGCCTCCAAGAAGGGAGGAGAGAATAAGTGTCCACCTACATCATACAACTCGACAAAGGTTGCAGGACTGAAGAAACACCCCATTGTTTAGAGAAGACAGAATAAAATCTAGTAACTGGTCATGTAGAAAGCCTTCCATAGGTAATGGGAAGGTCCAGAGACAGGGTACAGTGAGGGACGAAAAGATCAGAGAGGTGACTCTAGGCTTGAAAGAAACTAGGTCCAAGAAGTAGGAAAACACACTTGTAGACATGTAGAGGGTAGATCCGTTCTCTCTAGAACATCCTGGGAGGTCTTAATGACCCCCATCTTAGGCTTTGTATCTTGGGAAGGAACAGACTCAGAGCCCCCTGAACTGGGATGAGGAAAGCCTCCACCGGAGGGAGCCTTAAAATAATAGGAAGGCTTGCCTTTATTTCTGATTCTTAATTAAGTGATGATCAACCTAGATGCTAAAAACCGAGAGATACTAGAATCAATCCTTTAAGTGTATTCATAGGTATTACCATATGTGTGTCACTCAAGTTCCTTTAAGAGGAATGGGTGGTGTGAAAGTGTTTCATATTTAGGGATGTTGGGCGCTTTAGGTGAACAAGTGTTATAGATTTCAAACACTGAAGGGACTTAATTTCTATGATCATCCTTTAATTCCTCTTCCCTAGATGTTCAAGAACTACCTTGAATGTTTTAGAAGAATTAGGGGAATCAATAGGGCTAACAGAGTATCAATTTGTCTTCAGGAAAATTCGTCCATTACAAATGAAGACCCCAAGGGTATATTTATAGGCAAATTAGTGACCCTTGGTGAAGGAGTTTGGTCATGAAAGTGGGTTTCATGCCAACATTGTGGTGCACAACTGGCTATATGCCGACAGTGACTTGGATCAACTTGGGTGATTTTAAACTTGACCCTTTGAAAATTATGAAATTATCCTTGTATTTTATCCTATTTTTTTATATGGTATTTTCCTTTGTCACTTTTTTATCAATGTTATGGAACAAAGTGTCAACAAAATCCCCCCCTCAGAATTGGATTCGATTAAAAAGAGGGTCAGGTCCTGAGGAATGAATATTGGGAAAATATTATGTAGTAAATTCTGAACCACACAGGTCTACGACGTAGCTATATTTCATAGGTTTTTCCACATAGCAATATCGTATAGGTTATCCACATATCTCTTTATTGTAGCTCTTCAGGATAAAATTTTTCCATATTTTGATTGCCACTACATTTGATCCATAAATTTTAGGCTCCACAACCAGTCAAATTGAAGCTATCAAAGAGATATAAATAGTTTGAGATGGTGAATTCACCAAATTTTCTTGGAAGAAACACAGAAATTGAATTTAATGAGTCGAACCATTTTTTATTGATCTTGGAAATCCACAGCCTACTTTAGGACTCTCTTATGTATTTAAGATATGTACATAGATCATTATTACTTAACCAAGTATGAAATGAGTTTCCATTGTGATTAGGAAATAAATTATTAACATGTATAGAATTTTAGAATTATCTATATGTATATGAGGTTGTTCATCGATGGAGACATATGTATATATCCGAGGTTCTCCACAAATGGTATCATTTGGTATACTACTTAGATATTCTTTGGTCGTTATTATGACTATGCTAGTTTTAAATCCACTCACTGAGTCACTTTGGAATTCATCATCATCTAGGGAGATGAGATTTGTTTTAATATTCTGAGCTTACCCATAAATGGGCTACCTATGTATCCTTGTGAAAGGAATCAGAACCCGCAAAGTTCGGTTCCATGTAAAAGGACACATCATACCTTTTAAGGTTATGTGATAAAGAGCAATCCATGCAGTTTAACATAATATGGTAAAGAAGTATATAAAGAAGATACCTAATCAATGTTTTGTGTGGGACTTATACCGAAGCCACCCAAGGAACCTGGAAGGGATATAAATTTCCAATTTGAATTAGACCCCATTGGGAATGTGGCCCATAAAGGATAGGGTTTATTTTGATTTTTGGGTTTAAACCTCAGGGGTTCTTCCTATATATCTCATTTGAATGTGAATAAAAGTTCATGTAGTTTGGGAAGTTTCATAGGAGAGTGTAGTTATTTTAGAGAAATGGATTTTGACTTACTTCCTGAAAAGGATTCCTTGGTGATTTGGGGGTTTAATTTAGGATTTACACCTAAGTAGGATGCCCATTTATGGATGAGGTGAGTTGTATTTTGGTCCATAGAAAGGCATCCTACATATCACAGTTTTGATGGGAATTAGAGTTCTCTTAGTTCATTCAATGAGGTGTTTATGAGAATATTGTGATCATAAAAATTCTCTAATCTCTCATGATTCATGTTTGGTGTGTGAAAAAAGAGGATGTGAATGATTCAAATAATTCACACACAATTTTCCTCTTTTTCTAGTGGAAGATTTCATGGCTACGGAGGTGACGGTGGATGAGGGCATGAAGCAATGAACCGTTCAATGAGAAATGAGATTGAAGGCTATTGGATTTGGCCCAAAAGGCTAAGGGATTATGCTATGATTGTTGCCCCAAAATTGGTCTTGGTAGGGGTGGGAAATAGTTCTTTTATTTCAAAAGAAAATGTAGGTTTGAACCATTCCTTCCCTACTAGGGACCTGAGGCTCCGGGCTTTAGATATGATAAGGGAAGAGCATGCCTTGAACCCTAATCTTCTAAACCAAGAACTCCCCAATTCTATTCCCGAGAAAATGGTCCATGTAAATACAGATATAGAAACCCACATAAACTCAATGAATCCAGACCCCATTATAAGACAAATATGGGACACCTCTCACTACATATATACAAACCCAAATGGGAGACACGCTAATGTGCCTTTCAGTAGGGTTTGGTAAGTGTGGAGGTTTTTGCAGAGGTTTCAACATAATCCATTTCAGACAAGGGAGCCAATTAAAAGGAATAATTTATATGAATGACTTTGAATAAGTATTTATAAAAGGATTGTAGAGGATAAAGGGATAAGGTGAATCAAAGAGGGGCACCCAAGTAGGTATCTAGTACACAGATATACGTGCACAGGTAGGCATGGGTGACCTGATGTTTACTTATGTGAGGAACAATAAGGATGTTAAAACATATATGAGACTTAAATCAAGACTTTAGTAGTATTTACAGGTATTCCCAAAAGTTGGGTGCTCATGTTTCATTTATAGGAATGGGTGGCACACATGTGTTTCTGATTTAGGGAGGTTGGGAACTTTAGGTGTGCAAGTGTTATGGATATCAAACAACGAAGGGAATTAATTCCTACTATCCTTCTTTAATTCCTCAAACATAGATGTTAAAGAACCACCTTAAAGGTTTTTTAACACTTGGGTGAAGCAGCAGAGGGACCAAAGCAGCAATTGGGCTTCAGGGAAATTCATCTGTAACAAATGAAGACCCCAAGGGTATATTTATAGGCAAATAAGTGACCCTGGGGGAATGATTTTGGTTGCGAAATTGGGTTGTTATATAACATTGTGGTGCACAAGTGTCTGTGCACCAGTGGCGACTTAGCTCAACTAGGGCAATTTCAAACCAGACCCTTTACAAATATTGAAATTATCCATGTATTTTCTCATCTTTTTTCTAAGGCATTTCCCTTTGTCTCTTTTCATTGATGTGATGGAAGAGACTGTCAACATAATCACCCCTCCAAATTGGATACGATTAAAAAGAGGGTCGATTCTTAAGACAATATTATGGGGAAAAGATTATGAAGTAAATTCTGAACTGCACAGGTCTGTGGAATAGCTATATTGTTAGGTTTGAAGTGTAGCCATATCGTGTAGGTTTTTGGCACAAATCTTCAAGATAAAAAATTTATGTCTTCTAAGTACCATAAATTTTGATCTGTAAGTCCATTTAGGCTCCACAACTATTAATATATAAAATCTCAAAGAGATATAAAATTCTTGAGATGGGGAATTCAACAAGTCTTCTCAGAAGAAACTCTAAAATTTAACTTAATGTGTCGATGAATTTTTGTCATCGATCTTGGAAATCCACAGCCTACTCATGGAGGGGTAAATCATTCCACTTATCACTCAGTATAGAGTTTTCTTTATGGAACATAGAAATACAATTGCATCTTTCTCCCCCATTAAAGATGTATTTTACTCAAAACATAGCATTTGGTTTTTAAGTGAGGTTCACATATTCAATCTAAGAAACATTTCATGGAACACATTTCACGCTGTCAACAAATATGTTATGATATACACATATATTCTTTTATGGGGTGTATATACAACCCATTGAACATATAATATCATTAATTTATTTATTCTCATGATATTTTACATTTCTTTTAATGTTATTATTTTGTGGGTATTAGGATTTAATTTTACCAAAGTGGTAATGGTTTTATGGTATAATATCATTGCTTATCAGGATTGCTTATACTTATTCCTTTGATGATGAAATATTATGAACCATATCTCAAGAACATAATGAATATTATTTTCATCTTTTTTTTCATGAGAATAGACATTTTCAATTCATTTTACACACTTTATATACTCAATATTCAAAAATAATGTTTTTAAGGTATACTAAATTTATTTCTCTATTCAGTTGAAAACCCTTTTTCTTCCATATCCATGTTTTCTAAATATGTTTTAAAAAATGTTTTAGAATTTTCAAAATGTTATGAAATAAAATTTTACCAATATTATATTTTAAAAAAAATTAAAAGGAATCTATATGATGTTTTAAAAAACAATGCATGTTTGTATTTTAATAAAAACACAAATGGAATATGAATTTTAACCCATATTAAATGAACAATATTTTATTCCATAAAGAACAACCAATTTTTCAATTATTGCTTTATAATTTTCCAATTTTATTTTTAAGGAAAATGATATTGAAAATGTTTTTTGCTTTAATTTTTTTTCAAAGTGGAAAGGATATATTCCTCATGAATCCTTCGATGTGATATTTCATTCAAAATATTTTTCCATATAAGACGACACCCTTTGATGTTAATTATGATTTACTGGGGATATGATACAAGGATATCATTCTTAGTATTTCCCTAAAGGTTTTTTTGATAATGATACGATGTTTATGAGACCCATATCTTTTTCATGGGTTTTGATATGGTGAAATAATGTAATGATTACGAAACCCATTTCTTTCCCATAGGATATGCTATGATGAAATTCTTTATGAAACCCTTTACTTTTTAAGGGTTCTTATATCATGAATGTTATAGGATCTTGTGTCACAAATATTTATGGATTATGTTAAGGGTGGTACCTATATCTCCATCTAATTCACTAGTAATTATTGATGTTATATAAGATTGATGGGAACATGATTGGTTATTCCAAGACCGAAAGAGGTACATGGGAGTTTAACCCAATCCTAAAATAGGTACATCAGTGGATATCCCAATAATAACATGTTATTAATGTCATGAAGGGTATCCTGGACTCAATTATAATGTATATTCCACAAATATATGCCTTATGACATTGTTATGCTCTCATGACACATATTCTTTTATTCAATTATGGTTTATGTCTTATAAACTACCAAGATTAATTCCATGACTCATTTTTATGATATATGATATGTAGGGTATGGTTTTCATATGTTATTGTCATATTATCACTCTTATATTATCATGTTATGTTGATATCTCCCTTGTTTACCCTTACTAAGATTCTGAGATCATGCTTTATTATGTTTCCTTTCTTTAGGATCTAAAAAAGGAATTATGTATGACATATATAAGAAGGGATATAATTATTAAGAACATAATAGGATATGATGTCTCACACTTATGGACCAATTATTTTAGTGTATACATTTCCAAAGGAACTATACCTTTACGATCCTCAAGCGTGTACTTATGTAATGTAATGAATATTAATATTAAAGGATGTAATATTTTTCTATGAGAAATGAGGGTATTTAAAGTCGGTATTAGAGGATAGTTCTAGTTAACCTTTGGAAACTAGGTTCTGAATACATTAGTGTGAACAATAAGGATATGTCTAAGGATATGTATAAGGATATTCATAAGGATATATCTAATTATATGTAAAAGGATAAGTTTATGGATGATTCAATGTGTAGGAAAATGTACTATAATTTTTGAAATGGATAGAGTGTGTGGTTTCCAAGAAATTACATCTATGTATGGATACCAAAAGAGGATGTGGCTTTGGAATAGAGGTACCTTGGGGTAATGACCATAAAAAGAGTTCATTGGGTTGGATTTTATTGTCACATGGTGCCTGAAAACTTGTCTTGCCACACACTTTGTTTGATAATCCTAGGGGATATTATTTGGAAATTCCCAAACTCTTTAAAAACTGTCACGAACGATTTAAATAGCATATAACTATAATAACCAATCATAAACCAAAGGTTTCATAGATTAAAAATAATTTGTCATTATTTAGACACCATATTATTTATTTTTCTTCATTATGTTATTCTCTAATATGATTATTGTTTCTAACACTATGATTTTTTGTTTTAGTAAATGGATGAAACCTGAAGGATCAATGTTAATGATGAGAATGATGGAAAATTTAATGATAGTTCAATTGATAATCCAAATTTTATGGAAGATGGAATAAAAAATCTCATTTCTATTCTCACAAAACCTTCTCAAGACATGAATTATGATGAACATCTAAATTAGAAATGGAGGGAACAACATTTTACTGGGTCCTTCAAGAGGAAATGTAAAACTTCCTTATGTGGATTCACACATCCTCTAGTTGATAATAAATGGTTCAGTATAATTGAAAACATATTTTATATTCTATTGTGTTCAAAAAATGAAAATTTAATTCTGGATATCTGTGTTTTGGAAGGATAACTAGATTAATGGTGGACTATCATCAAGAAAACAAGTGAACATGGAAAAATTGAATCCATAGAGTGAGGTGATTTTAAGAAATTATTTTAAAATAAGTACATACCTGAAATAATTAATACAAAAATTTTGAAGGTATTCCCTTAGATAAAGTAGAAGGATGATGAATTTGTTGGTACCAATAAGGAAAATTTTCAAATACATGTGAGATACACATCTAGAATTATCAGCAATCCTAAAATTAATGTCGATAGATTATTTATTAGATTAAAACCATGTCTTTTAAGAACATTAGGTATAAGGGACTTCATTAGATATGAAAAAATCATTCATTATTCTATCAATGTGGAAATGGATTTTGGAGTGACCCATTAATCACATGGGTTTGATAAGAAAATAAGGAGGAAATTCATTGGAAACTCTTGAAACCCAAGAGGGAAGTAGATGAGATTTCATTCATGTTTTAAGTGTGGAAGGAAACATAGAGGAAATAATCTATGGGGAATAATACATTTTTTAAGTGTGGAAAGGAAGTTTATTGAGTGACCAAATTATGATGTTATGTAAATAAGATAACTAATGATAAAAATAACGATAAATTTCCATAGAATGTACCACCATACTTTAATATTTCAATTTAAAGTATTTTTGAAATAATGCTAACATGTTCTAAAATATGAGGGTTGACGACAATGATCAACATTTGAAACCTTTTTAGCTAAGTTATAAGGATAAATCTCATGCGATAACCATTTATAATCAGGGGTTCCATAAAAACATGGTGAAAGGTACACATACCATCAACTATGGAACTACTAATATATTATTCTAATCTATATCTACCAATTATTTTATATCTTAATAATTTTACAAGGGTGTAAAGATTCCACCTATATGATTAGATATAGAATTATAAGTGAAAATCCCCTAGTGGAATGATGATCATATATAATGTATATGATTCCCCTTATGATGATGTTTATGGGAATTTCCATCCAAAGAATATTTTCATTCTTCCTATGGTTTAATTTGATGGGATCTTTGGAATAGATTGAATTTGTCTATATAAATCCCACATCAATTACTGTGGAATGGAATTCACAATTTATATTACAAATCAACCTATAATCATCTATCAATGTGATGATATGTATAAAATTATTATGGAGATCACATCCAATGTACGGGTCTTGCTCCCCATTCATAATAGGTGTTTATAGTAGATGTCTAGGTTGGAACTTGACAAAAATGATATGCCTTTTGTGTGGGAACATTGTGATTCTATTTTATAATTTTTTCCTAGTCTTACGCCAAATCATGAACTTGATTTTCCAATATGACTCATACTTATTACCATAACTATTTCCAAGATTACTTATAGAATGGACCCGATAGAGTTGTAGGAATTGAAGAAGAAAATCTATGAGAATTATGAAAAAGTATTCATTCATATAATTGTGTCAAATTTGGGTGAACCTATAATTTTTGTTAAAAATAATTATGGATCAATGGGACTCTTCAATGATTATCGAGATCTGAACAAGATAAATGTCAAGAAAAAGTATCCTTAACCCCGTATTGATGACCTAGATGGTCAACTACATTGAGCTCAATACTATTCCATGATTGACCATCATTGTTGATATCATCAATTGATGTTCAGTAAGGAGGATATACCCATGAAAACATTCTATACAAGGTATGGAAACTATGAATATATAGTGATTCCATTCATTCTTACTAATTCCCTTCACTATCTTTACTTATTCAATGAGTATAGTATTTAGAGATTACCTTGATATCTTTTTTATCCTTTATATATGAAATTTTTATATATTTAAAGATAAAGGGAGTGCATCAATATCACTTTTGAATTGTATTAAAGAGCCTAAGGGATGATAAAATAAATGAAAAATTTTCCAAATGTGAATTTTGGCTGTAAATTTTTTGATTTTAGGTAATATAATCTCAAGATAGGGTATATCGGTAGATCCATTAAAGAATAAGGCTATTGAATATTGGAATAGACCAATCATGGTGATTGAGATCTATAGTTTTATTCACTTATATGGATATTATCAATGGTTATGGGTAATTTCTCATGACTATCTAATCTACTCACCATGTTAACTTAGATGGGAGCCATGTTCCTTTAGACACATAAATGTGAGGAAAATATCAATGAAATGAAGAAACTATTAGTCAATTCACTTGTGATTACATTATCCTATAGTATAGAATGGTTTTTAAACTATTGTGATTCATTTAAAATGTTATTGGGATGCCTCATCGTGAAAAATGAAATGATTATATCTTATGAATCCTAACAACTGAATGTTCATGAGAAAAATTAAACAACTCATGATTTTGAGTTAGACATGGTAATGTTTTCGATAAAGATAAAAGGGTATTATCTTTATGGATAAAAGTTTGATATATAAACTGATCAAAAAATTTAAAAGGATATATTCACACAAAAGGAATTGAATATGCACCAAAGAAGATGGTTAATTCTTATTAAATATTATGACTGGTCAGTACTTTATCACTCTAGAGTGCTGAACAAGGTGGACTATGATTTGAGTCAAAAGGGTAATGCTAAATTATCTAGGATGAGGTTCAAAAAAGTTCCAATATTTATGGATTTGAAAAGGATGGATATGTAAATCCTTAATTTAGAGGATAAAACTTATCTTTCTCAATTGAATGTTCAACCATCTATCTATATGTAGATTAAATAGGTGGGTAAGGAATACGTAGATCTACAATAATATGGATATAAATTGACCTCAGTTTTACCTTGATCATGAAGAAATGATAAGTTTTAGGTTGAATGTATTTTTTTCATCCATACCCAATTTGAAAAAGGATTTGATATGGTAATCTTATTTTTATTCATTCTCTATTCAGCACGGTAGTACAAAGTTGTATAGAGATTTGAAAGAGTATTTCTAGTGGGATGGAAAGAAGATAAATATTGAAGAGTGTATATATTAGTGATTGATAGGTAATAATGTTAAGGTTGAGAGAAAAGATTGTATAGGGATGTTACATTAATTACCCATACCATAATGGAAATGGGTAAAAATCATCATTTTATTATTGGACTAACCAAAATTTATAAAGTTCCTAATTATATATATGTTGTAGTTGATCACCTTACAAATTCATAACACTCTATCACTTGTAGATAACATTTACCAATGGATTTTCTTTCCAATATATACATTAAAGTAGTTTTAATGATTCATGGTTTACATATTCAGTTATATGTGATTAGGAACCAAGGTTTACCTTGATGTTCTGGAGAATTATTCAGTAAGATATCAATACAGTGATGAGTTTTAGTACTACGTACCATCCTTAAAAATATGGTTAGTTAATTAGAGAAATTCATACCCTATAGGATATGTTGATATCTTGTTCTATGGATTTTAAAGGTGGTTGGGATCAAAACATTCCTCTAGTTTATTTTTCATACAATAATAGCTTTAAATAAATATTTCACCTGGAAACTTATGAATACCTCTAAGGAATAAAGTGTATAGATTCAATGTGCTAGAATGAATGTGAAGAAAGAAATCTGTTTGGACCTGAAGAATATGGAGAAATGTAAAAGGTGGTTAGATCCATTCAAAAACATGTAAGGTAGGGTCAAAGATAATAGAAATGTTATGTCGATAAATATCGACATGATCTATAATTTGATGCAGGTGAGAAATTGTTTTTATGAATTTCTCTATGGAAGAAGGTAATGAGATTTGGAAAGAATGGAAAACTAATTCCTATGTATATTGGTCTATTTAAAATTATTTATTATACCAAGAAGGTAGACTATCTGTTGGTGATTCCACTAAATCTATATTAATATCATGATGTGTTCTATGTATCTATCTTGGGGAAGTATATACCATATCATTTACACGCACTGAACTCATATGTCTTACAATAGGAGAACAATATTTCTTATGAGGAATAACCAATGGAGATTATGGATCATACAGAGAAATTTATATGTAATAAGACCAGTCACCTGGTTAATTTTTTGTGGTGAAACCACTTGTGTGGGGATTCTATGTGGGAACCTAATGATACTAAGAAATAGAAGTGTCCTCATTTGTTTGTATTAGGGTGATGAATTTTGAGGGAAAAAATCATTTTACGCGGATTAGGATGTAAAACCCTAAGATTTTATGAATTAATATTTATTAACAAAGTTTATATCATCAATAGATTGTGTTACATGAAACAAAAATATAATAATGAATTACACGCAATTGATAGTTTTTGTGTGTTACATGTAACATTGAGTTTTAACAAATCATGATATATTATTAATATTTTTATTAAAATATAACCATTATAACATAGATGTTAAAATTAGAGGTATGAATAAGTAATAACTAATTTTTATATATTAAGTATAATTTTTTTAAATAATGAAAACATATTGATAAAAATTATATAGTTTTTAGAGAAGTTTATATATGTCTACAAAATATTAGTTTCTAACACAAATTACTGAATTTTGGGATCATATAATAGAAGTAATTTTTTTATTTTTTAAAAAATTACTTTTAAAAAATTATGTTAATTTTTGAAATCTTTATAAAAATTTTATCTTATATTGAAATTTTTTATTTTTTTGAATATATTAATTTTTCGACAAACAGTGAAAAATATTACATTTCATTAAAAACAGACCTTTTATTTAAACAATTTATAAGGTTTATTTTATTTTAAAAAAGGGTTTGAAAGTAAAATTTGATAAATTATATATATATATCCAATTTGTTTTATTGTAATCAATTTGATGTTGAATGTTTATATTAAAACTTTCTTTACATATGAAGATTCTCTCTTTGAAACCTACTTTCTCATCGCGTCTATGAGATTATTTTTAAAATTAAATTTACCAATTCTAAGAATGGAATTTTAAAAAATGGATTCCATATATAGAATCATCATAATTTAAATTTTCTAATAATTTTAACATTTTTAAGATAATTTATATTAAAAAATAAAAAATTATTTACCACACTTGAGGTAAAAATGGGTTTACAGGGGGGGGTTAAACTAAAAATTTATGGGTTATATGTAGTGAACCAACCCATTGGTGCATGAATAGACAGTATAAAACTAGGACACCACAACCCCAATCCATCCTCTATAGGCCAAGGGCCGGCGACAAGTGCCGATAAGGAATAACTAAAATGGCATCCCTATGCATAAAGTGCTTGTATGCACGTGCCCAACCTTATCCATGTAGAAGAGTAGAGGAATAATAATAAATTAAAATAATATATAGAGTAAAAAAACTCACGTAAAAATATATATAGATAAGAAAATATAGTAATATTGTAACGCAAAATGTATAGGGAAAAATATATTCCCACCCCAAAAATATGTCCTAACCTGACAACAACCTGAAAAGAAATACTAAGAGAGCTCGACTCCAAATCTCGATGCTCAACCACCATACATGGCCTATACACCCATGCATCAATAAGTTTAACAAATTCCACATTCAACCTATCATTTTTCAACATAATACATGTCACGTGTGATTAAATTCCATGAGGTGGTGATTATATAAATACATAGTAGGACTCCTAGAAAAATGAAGATGGAGAAATAGATGACACAATAAAATTAGTCAGATAAAACCAAGGAATGATGGAATTGAAACTATAAAACAGATATATATATATATATATATACTATTATATGAAAATTATATGAGGGAGAAAGGGTATCTCTTTTTCAAAGCCTATCCTAGGACAATGAGTTTGCCTGCATCTCTAAAGGTCCATCATTGATGCCCAATAGCCTGTGTGTTTGGCCGAAGAATTCATGAAAAGGTTCCACAACTCAAAAACAATCCACATCCTGAGGGAGTATAAAATATAAAAGATAAAGGACCCATGTCTATATAGGGGAATATTATATCTACCTAGTATAATGATAATGGAGTACCTGCACCTTGATACGATAGTGGAGTTTCATCTCCATGGATAGAGGACCCACACCCTAATGCGATGGGCGAGTAAAGTCTCTATTTGAAAAATCAGTATGGTAGACCCGTTCCCTAGTGAAGAATTGGAGTACCATATAAATTGATAATGTTCTAGTTCCCTGAAGTGGAAGGGGAGTACCATATTTATCTGTATAATTAGTATGGTGGAATCACACCCTGGTACAATAGGGGAGTACTGTCTCCAGGGATATATGACCCATGCCATAGAGGAACATGGTTTCACCATCTCAAGTTGGACGAAAATTATGGAGGACCATATCCATTTTGTGATAGGGTATTACCATCCCCATGGATAGAGGATCTACACCTTGGAATATCAAGGGAGTACAATCTCTATATATACAATGATTATGGAGGACCTATGACCTGGTTTGACAAGGGAGTACAATCTCTATCTGAACACTCTAATGATCTTGAAAGATAACTCCTTCCATCTAGAATCACCTAAGGAAGTGTCACACTCAAAAATTCTCACATCATGACTGGAAATATATTACAAAGGTTACAAAGATATTCGACAAGAAAAAACACTCAGGATAGTCAACTCACTTGCTAAAATCTGAGTACAAATAAAGGAGACACAAAAGTAATAAGTTGTAGAGGGAAGTACATGGTATGTATGGGGGAAAACAAGGTATGTGAAACCACCTATTCACCTAGAAATTTCTCATATGGACACATATCAATAGAAATCCCATATAACATGGAATTTATGTGGCCTACAGGGGTTGTATCATCCACCTGGGGACTGCCTGTGTGCTCTTAGCCCTATCCAAAACTGTGTACCCAGCCATGTACGTGTGTTTGGATATGTCTGTGCATGTGTACTACTAGAGTAAAATCTAGGAAAAAGGAACAAATTCACATAGAATTGTGGATCCCGCGTTCTTTTTCAAACTTATATCCACCCAAAAACCCTAACCACTATAACCATGGGACTACCCAACATGTGTACTTTTAGAATACATAAAATATAATATTGTTTTTATTTTGAAAGATAAGTTCTTTCAAGTGTCTTATATATAAAAAACTAATAACATGATTCCCAACATTTTACGACCAAAAATAAGTTTTAATCCCCTCTATTCATTTATTTCTTCCCTCCATTTCCCAAAAATCATAATCCAGTGATTCCCGTGAAGAGCTTAATGCCTCCATCACCAGCAGCGCCCTGTGACACTACCTGTTGCTACCTGAAATTCATGAACCAAAATGTTACACCTAAAATACATTAAAACATATCTAAAAAACATTTATCCAATAATTTTGTGTATATCGACCATGAATTTGGGGGTTTGGTCGTGCTCAGACCCTACTGGAAATGTCAAACCGCTGCCCCATAGCCCAACAGTGTAGAACACAGAGAAAAAATGGAGGAAAGGTACAAGGAAAAATGTGTATCAATAATTACCCATGTGTTATTGTAGATTTTTCATAGATCTAAGATATTTTGTGTTGGAAACATGTAATAACCAATAATAAATAAAATTAACTATTTAATTCGACAAATGGGATCATGCGAATGATTAATTAATAATAGAACAAAGAATAATAGATAAGAACATGATCAATAATTTAATTAATGAAAAAACCACAATTGATGAGACTGACCTAAAAAATGGATCAATTATTAGTAGAGAACATGGTTAACATCGATGGGGAGTATCCCCTAGGTTCACTATTAGTCAACTCCACTCAATCTGATCATCATCCAATCTCGATTCACCAATAAAGAATGGAGAACAATACTCTCAATGATCCCAGGGTTATGCGCATAACCCTAGATATTATCCATAACATTTTATTTATATAGGGAAATATTTTTTTGGAATTAAATGAATGAACTAAATTAATTTATTAATTTATTGACATAACATAATTACTAATAGATGCATCATCTGAGCATCCGGTGCTGACAAACATTAGGTCGTTTATAGGGTAGAACCATGCTCTAGATTCAATTGTGTTATCATATTTTTGATTCAAGACTCCGTTCAAGATATATTTTATTTTTCATGAAAAATATTAATGCATGATACTAATATATTTAATATTTTTATAATATAAATTATGGGCTCATTGGGCCTCAGAATCTTGTACTGTCTCAGTGCCTGGCTCTTGGAATATTTCTTAATATAATTCAAATTATTAGAAGGGAAAAATAGAGTCTCTATATTATTTCATCCTTAATATATTTTTATCAATGAAAATCATAATCTAAACAAAATGGTGGGGGTACTATGCCTACATTTAGATCTTCCTCTCCCATGATCTCTTTTGTATAATCCAATGAGGCCAAAATTAATAAACCAAGGGAATAATATATCCACATATGACACTATCTTATTGATCCTCAATCATCACTGGGTACTCTATGAAGGTGGATCTATCCTTAAATCCATCTCTCCCTAGTCAAAAATGTGAATAAGATCACAAACATATCTCCTTATCTACACCACATGGAATATGTCATGAACCCACTCTAGCTAAGTGGGTAATGATAGGTGGTAAGAAACATCATCAACTCTCTGTAAGATCTCAAACATCCCAATTAATATTGAGCGTAACTTTCCTACCGAAATGAATATATGTAATCCTCATTGTGGGGAGACTCTTAAGAAAATGTGGTATCACTTATTAAATTCTAAGAGTATATGAAGTCAATATGTATAAGATTTATTCCTACTCTGGGTGGTCCTCATCGACTCACAAATCACCTGGACCTTATTCAACATCACATGTACCATCTCTGGCTCAACAAGAGACACCTCATTGATCTTAGTACAAAATTATGGATGCCCTCTAGGTATCCTATACAGGTCCTTGAAAGTTTACAAACTAATAGTATATAGACAGATATTATTATAAGAATAATCTTGCAGAGCTAAGTGATCTTACTAGCTCTGAATGATGTCTAACACGCTAACCCTCAGTATATGATCAAACATATGGATAGTGCGTATGGTCTGCACATCTGTATGGGGGTGAAAAGAATTAATCATCCTCAACTGGGTCATGAATGACTCTAATAGACCTCTTCACAATTGTGACATGAATTTCACATCATAGCTAGAGACTATCATCAAGTTCACCCCATGAAGGAAGATGGTATCCTACATATATAACTACCTCAAACATTCTACTAAATTTTACAAATTGACATCATGTAAGTGCATTGATTTGGTATGTCTATAAACTATCATCTATGTGGAATCATGGCCCCTCACCATCTGAAATATCCCTATCAGAAATTCCATGGATATGCTATCCCATTTCCACTCTGAGATCTCAAAGGCTACAATAAACCTTCTTGAACATGGTTCTTATCCTTTACATGTTGGCATGAGATATTTAGAGACGCAGAATCGTAAATACTCTTCCTCATGTTAACCAAACAAAACTACCACTGAAGGTACCTATACATCTCCTTTACACCTGGATTCATATCATAAGGAGAATCATGAATCTCCATTATCACCTCCTCTTGAAATGTGACTGGAACTACTACCCATCCCTAGAAAAGGATAAAATGATTACCTCTTTAAGAGAATCCATATAGTGAATATCATGAGGATATCTGGTAATGTATGGCCTAAAATTTGATTATCCCAACTAATAATCCCTCATATTCTAGAGAAATGGAGGAGTCAACACCTTCAAATGAATATAACATATAAAAGTCTCCTCCAATAGGGTCAGCTATGAGGATTCCATTTGCTCAGACGCCTCCTCTACTAAATAAGAACATGAAATATTGCTAAGGAAATTTTCCACCACATTTCCCATACTAGAAGTTCAGACTATCTCAAACTCCTACAAGAACCTCTGTCTTAGGTTCATATCTATGTGAAGATAAACATGAATCTATAATTTTTTGAGTAAAAAATTAATTTATCTCTCAGATGATAGTTCCTCAACATCCTCATAGAAAAAACTATCGCTACCAAGTATAGGTCATGAGTCACATAATTCTTCTCATGGTGTCTAAAATTACTTAACCCATATGAAATTATTGAATTAATTTTCATCAATACATAGCTGATCCTAGATCTAGAGGAATATCGATACACTACGTACTCCAAGACCTCCTCTAGTAGTCTCAAAAATAGAGAATTCATTAGTCTCAACCAGGACTCCTCAAAGGCTCCCTGACACTACTCAATCATGGGAAATAGTTTCCATATCCTTTCCATGGAAGTCAATGGTTCTATAATCATGGAGAATTATAACATGGACATCTTGTATTAACCCATAAATCAATGAAAACTTTTCACCTCCATCGTACTCTTAGGTGACTCCAATTCAAGAATTACATCAATCTTCATCAGGTCCACAACTAATCAATGCTCAGATATAACATGCCCTAGAAAATAGACCTCATGGATCTAAAACTGGTTCTTCATAATCTTACCATAAAGATGGTACTCTTTAAGAATGTCTAGAAATATCCTCAAATTATCTCTATATGTTTCTCCTCTGAAACAAAGTAGATGAGTATGTCATCAATGAAGACCACCACAAATCGACCTAAGTATGGTTGGAAGATCCATTTCATCATAGTCATAAAAAAACGAGGTAATTTTTCACATTTAAAGGCCTCAAAATGAAATAATAGTGTTTTTTAGGACATCATAATTAAAAATTCAAAATATTAGTCTCATGAACCCTCAACGGGTGGTCACTAGACTTAAGATCGATCTTTGAGAACCATAACATGCCTCATAATTGATCAAATTGATCATAAATCCTTAGAAAGGGGTGATTTTTCTTTATAATTGTTTGTTTCATGTGATGATAATAAAAACAAATTTTCAAGTTCTAGGCCCCCTTTTTTAAGAAAAAAATCAGATCCTCTTTCGGGAAAACATTGTCTCTAATAAAACCCTTTTCTCAAATGTACTCCAACTCCATCCTTATCTCTAGGATTTAGTAAGGTATATCTAATATGATGTAGAATATTCTAGATTGGTTATAGGGTGAAAATTGGTAAAAAAGACTCTGTCCCCCACCTCATATGTGGTCCTAGAACATCCTCATTGAAGATTACCATATAATCCTCTATGACAGAAGGAACCTATATGCAAGATGAGCATGCTGAACCAAGGGATAAACCTACAAACTGATGGATGATGGGTTTAATCTTTTCAATTACAATGTTACACCAGATATTTTTTGAATTTTTATTTTTAATTAATTTCATATTTTGATATTTGTCTTTTCACAGAACAGTAAATATAGACTTTTTATACAAAATCACTAAGTGTGTTGTGTATTATTCATAGAACCAAGTCAATATTTTACTAGAAAAGTCACATATATTAGATTACGGTATATGGAGCAGTAGGTTTAGATCATATTAAACAGAATACTAAATCCCTCTGATAGGTTGTGTTACAAAAACGGTCAATTTTTACAAAAATACAAGATCCATTTTTATATTATTATTAAAATATTTTTATAGCTACCACCAAGATGATGGAATGGGAGTTAAGAGTAATATAAAGTAAAATTTTAAAATATCATCTACACATGTATTTAAAATGAATCTTTGGCTAGAAATTAGTATAATGGAATGTAATAACTATTAAAAAAAATTACTTTTCTAAGAAAATTGTTTTTATACGTACAAACATAATTTTATCACCATAATTCAAACAAACTAATTATGATTAATGTTTTCATTAAAATTTATATCTTATATTTTCAATGAATATTTTTGATACTCATCCAATATATTTGATAGGTTTTAGGAAAGAATAAATCTAACAGTCTGAATGAAAATATGTACTTTTCTGAAAGGCAATTTTTCCTTATTTTAATGGAGAACCCGTTTTAAATATTATTTTAAAACTTTTATAATTTTAATTTAACGAAAAAAACTTAATTTTTTAGAGGTTAACATAAAAATTATATTATGGTGAATTTTTGGAATTTTTCTATGATGTTTCATTTTTTTATAAATATTGAATAAAACGGAATTTTAATTCAAAACAATCTTTTCTTCTAATTTATTTATAAGGTTAAATTTTTATTTTTATTAGTTTTAAAGTTCCATCAGAAAAAAATAAATCCATTAATTCATTTTTTGTAATTGGAATCAATTTCAAATTTATATTAGATATAAAAACATACCAAACTGTTGAACATTTTCACTTTAAATACCTGTTGTGTCATCCCGTATGTGGTATTAAATTTGAAATAATTTCTTCCACTTCTGGGATTGGAATTTGAAAAAATGGATTCCATATTTGGAATCATAATAATCTATAATTTAAAATAAACTAAACCTAGTTTTTATTAAAAATATTAGTGAAAATAATTAAAATTAATTACCCCGATTAAGAGGAAAATTAGCTTAACAAGGGGCTAAACCATACACCTAAGGGACAAAATGACCTAGAAACATGTAAAAAAGACTACCCATATTTAGACCTAGTACTTCCTTTTATTGATTTTTTTAATTATTTGATCCACATTTCATAGTAAAAACGTGGGTCGAATTCTCTTTTAAAAAATTAGCAAGAATGCCCCCTCCTACACTATAAATAGGAACCCACCCTCCCATTTATTCACAACTATAAAGCGCTTTTTTAAATCCAAATATTTACACAAATAAGATCCCAACATACCTAAAATCAACCTAGAATTATAACCTTGGGCATAAATTAATCCCAGGATGTCTTTTTGTTTAATCCAAAAGGAGTTACATCAAAATAAGGTAACATTTTTCAACGACCCCCTTCGTTTAATTTACTTATACACCCATTAAATAATTTTATTATCATACCCATATAAGATTAAAAGTATTATAAATATAATGAGATGTTTTTAATACAACTGTTACACATAAAATTACACACACTTCCATCTTTTTGGTAACTAACTTACTGTTCTTGTGTATGGCGAACTACCACCCTAAGAAATGATATTGTTTATTTTTCCTTTACCACATATGATGGATGGGAATTGTGATGGAAAATATATTTATATATAATATATATAATATTTATTATTTATTTATGCTTCCTTAATTATTATATAAAACATACATTCATACTTTCCATTTTGTATAAATACGATAACTTTGTGTATGGAAAAGTGAATTACCGCCTCCTCAAAATTTTGGGATTCCTCCACACTCTACTTGGAATGTATTAAAGATGGTTTTAGTGAAAATTTATGATATATATGATAATAAAATTATACTAGAATTATATGATATACATATATACATATATATATATATCATTTAGTTTTGTTCTTTAAATATTGAAATAAAATAGAAACAACGTTCATGCGTACACATGACCTATCGTCTCCACGAATGGTGTACTCCATTTAATTGTTATATCTTTTATAGATTATTATAAACATATATATAATAAATATATATGATATTTATATCAGTATTTAAATTCTATAAATAATTAAATCATAATATAAGTAAGAGGATCAATAATAACAATCCAAAATATGTAAGGAAAACAAAGAGGATATTATATGAAGCGTAACATTAACATAGAGGTTTAAAAAAAGGTAATATAAATTCATAAAAAAATAATATATGGAATTATATATAATAATATTTTTCTATGGTAGATATATAATAAACTCATATTTATTATACATGATGTTTAAATGTGTATGAATATAGTCAAGACTTGAGGAAAGGGAATTTCATCTCACTTTTTATTTTCGTGAGATACAAGCCATGTTCACCACTCGATTAATTTTTATGGTTTATATACTTCCCAGGGATGCATTATATTATTATTATACTAAAATTTATGAGTATTTACGTATCCATTTTTTTAATCTTTCTCTCATGGAGTTTAAGTTTCAAAATTTACCAAATCAGTAAAGTAATTTTGTCTCACTTTGCCTTCTTTGAGACACATGCCATGTTTTTCACCTATAATTTTATATGAGGTCCATATACTATCTTTTACATGTTATATAATGAATATAATTATTTTAATGATATAATAAAATTCATTTAATTTTATTATTTCCACTTTATTATGATTCAATGTTACGAAAGTGGTAATAGTTTATTGTTAAAATCTTATCATTTATCAAGATTATATATTATTATACTTACATTTTTTAAATAGTATGATCCCTATATTTTGAACTCGCATTAATTTTATTAACATATAATTATTCATGTTGTATCCAAGTAATGATTTCATTTTTCTACTTTTTGGTACTTACAAAAATTAAGAAAATGTTTTTATGATAATCCAACTTTATTTCTCTGTTCGATCCGAAATATGTGTTCTTTCAAAATAGTGTTTTCCAAAAATGTTCTAAAAATGTTTTATTATATCCTATAACGTCTAAATGACATATTTTCCCATGTTTTATATTTTTTAAAAAAATATTTTAAAAATTAAGTTTCTTATCATTTTATGATTGAGGGACTTTTTAATACATTAATGTCTCCAAAGGAATGTCCAATTATAAGGATTTATCTAATATCATGGCCATCATTACTTTGAAGATTCCATTTAAATTTTAAAAGTTTTATTTTTATGAAAAATTACTTTCCTAATATTATATACATTCATTGTATTTAATGTTTTTTTCAATGAAAAATATATTTCAGAAATGTTTTATGATTCAAGAAGTGTTTTAAATGTTTTTAAAAAATTCATTTAAACATTTTCAATGAAAATGGTTTACAAATTTGTTTTATATTTAAAAGTATTTTAAATTATTTCTAGATTATTTTATAAATTATCAAGTTTATTTTCAAATAAAATGGTTTTCAAGAGTATTTATGTTTTATGAAGTATTTTTTAAAGAAGAAATGATATTTTAATTAAGAAATGTTTTAAATAAAATGGTAAATCTTTATTTATAAAAAAAGGATTTTTAAAATGTTTTAATGAAAAGTGTTTTCAAATAAATTATATTTAACCTATGAAATGTTAGATGTAATATTTCAAAATCATTGTCCATCTAAGATGACATACTTTTTATATGTTATGCTTTACTAGGGATATGATCCAAGAATACCATTAATACTCATTCCTGAATCATTAATGTTTATATGGAATCATGTTTATGACACCCATTCCTCTTCAACACATTATATGATTTTGAGAGATTTTTCTTTTCACTAGTTATTCTTTGTTTAAATGAGTATGAAACCTATATCTATTACATAGGTAATGATATTATAAATTGATATGAAACCCATTTCATTTCATGGGTTATGATAAGATATTTATAATGCCCACCTCTTTTTTATGGGTCATGATATGATGTGAGTTTTATATCTTGTGGATAATGTATGTATGATTTTATTTTGTGATGGGTACGACCTATATTTCCCTCTAATTCCTTAGGTAAAGATTTATATCTCATGAGATAATTATGGGAGTGAAGTCAATAGGATTGATCCACGATAAAAAATGGGGAAACCCAATCCACTATGGGAATATGGGGAAACCCAATCCACTATTGGAAGATGGGGAAACATGATACACTATGTGATGATGGGGAAACTCAATCCACTATAGGAAGATGGGGAAAATTGATCCACTATGGGAAGATGGGGAAACCCTAACACTTATTAATAATGGACTATGACTGGGGACAGTGGTGTGTCCCCCCAATATATATTGTCCCCATGAAGTGCACTGTTATGTTATATTAATGGGTATTAACATATATTGAATGATGTTATATGTTTATGTGTCTACCACACATTCTATGCATTATGAATTTGATTTTATCACATGGTTCATGTACTTTATTATCTTATAATCTCATATCTTATGAAATTCTGTTATTTATGCCATGTCTCATGATTATGATATTTTTATGAAGGGTATCATATTAAAATGTTATCATCATGTTCTCAAACCATTATGTTCTTGTTATGCTTATGTATTTCCTTTATTTTCCCTTACTGATCATTCTATCTCCCACCTTTCTTATGTATTTTTACCTAGGTTATGAAGAAAGGTTTGAAGTATTAGTACAAAAGGGGAATAACTTTAAAGAATATGTTTTAAGATCTATTACTGAACTAGAAAAATGCGTTCTATGTTTCCAAAGACACTGAACTATTATAGTCCTCAAGAATATATCTTTTTAAATTGAATATTATTCATCTAAAATGATGTAATATTTATGCATGTTAAGATTGGGTTTCTATATTTGGTTTCGAAGGGAAATTTTACTCAATATTTGGAAAATAGGATGAGAAAACTTTAGTGAGATACCTATAAATGTTTCTGAGGATATGTCTAGGTATGTCTCTAAGGATGGGTTAAAGTATATGAAAAATTACTAGAAATTCGGTAAAGGATAGAGTGAGTAGTTTCCTAAAATAAATCCTTATCTTGATAATAAAAGTGGATGTGGATTTAGTTCAGATTTACATAGGGGTATGAACCTCAAAAAAATATATTGATCTAGAATTGATTAGGAACTAGTGCACAACAACATGGATTACTGCACATCTGGTTTGACATACTCATGGGATATTCTTTGGGAATTAACAAATAATTTACAAACCATCATGATGGATTTAAATAGAATAAGACTATTAATAACCTGGGAAAAAACTAAGGCGTCATAGATTAAAGAATTAGGTGTAAATATTTAGACATCCTAGGAGTTATTTTTCATAATTTATAGGGTTTTAAACTATGATAAGTGTTTCTAAATCCATGATTTCTGGTTTTAGTCAATAGAGAGAACCAGAAGGTATTTGATTAACATTGAATATTTTATATGTGGAATGTATGGGCATGATGAAAATCGACTTACTAAGTGCAAATCTCATGAGGTGAATCAAGAAGGACCATGAGTATTGGTTATACTATTGAAGATAAAGAGATTGAAAATGACATGTGAAAGGTAGTGATGTACGTCTAGTATTATTTACATTAAAATTAAGAAGAATTGTTGTATTCAGGTTGAGGAATCTTAAAAAATGGTTCATATTTAATAATCTAGGAAATGGGTATTAATTAATAGGATAATAAAGCATGAGTAATGGTTTAATAATAATTATGGATGATTTAAGTGTATGTATTTTGGAATTCAAATATTATGTGATATAAATCATGAAATATATAAGTACTTTCAGAATAAGTTTTCCACTAAGGATTGAAAAGGATATTTTAAATGGTTATTAAGACTTAGAAATGTGATTTAATGGAAATGTTATATTTTGGAATAAGGTAAGGTACCCATTAATGTGTTAAATATGTTGATAAAATTGTGTTTAGATTGGACAAAGAGATGATTACTATGGATAAAGTAAACTGGATAGTGTTTACGACCTCAGAAATAATAAAGTATTTATTCAAAAAGGGGTCTATATCACATGTGATGAAGTTTTCAACTTATCGTATTTATGGAATATATCCAAAAATCTTCAGAATAAGTAATCATGCATGTTTTCCAAAAGCATTTATAGTAATTTAGGTTATTACTATGTTTCAAGAGAATATACGATGAGTGTATTCACATGTTTGGAATAGGACATCCATGAACTACTTTGTGATATATTGAGGATCAATGTTAAAATGATTTCATGATGTTAATTTTAATGTTTTGGATTTTCATCTTTTACAAGCTCTTGAGGGTTAACCATTCAAGTATAGTTTAAGTTAAAGTTCAGATGAAGTTTTTGAGATTAAAGTATTATCTCACCACATATTGATTTAATAATTTTGGATAACCTGTTATAACCACTTTGTTTTAATGTTAACTAAAGATAGATTGAGTGACTTATCACTCTACCTCATGATCTGTTATTACTTCAAGAATAAAAAATTAACCTTTATTTCTTATGGTAATAGATGTAGTGGAAATAGAGCAAGGCACAACCAAAGGGTGATATTTTTAATATAAAATAGAATAAAATCTGATAAATATATTTCCTTATATTATGAGATTGTAAAATAATTCATGAACTCTAGGAATAGGATACTGAAAAATATTTATCCTAAAATATTTATTTCTATTGATCCCATGGTCTAATAAATTACAATATATTTGTGGTTATGAGGCCCTTAACTTTCCATTGACCATTTTCTTGCTAGTGATAAATGATATTTATCAATTTATATAATTATATACAATTTTACTCCATGTGAAATCTTCCATTCGAACCTATGTTCTCCTTTGTGTAAACCTAGTTATGTGATACATGAGGGTAACCATTATGTTTTCAAAGTTCCCTTTTAAAAGTTGTTTTAGTATTCATTTTTATGATGTCAGTTTCTATGAAAAAAATATCCATGTATTAAACCTTAGATAACCCAAATGAAGTTTGAGGGTGAACTTCATCCTAAAAGGGGTAGAATGTAAATCTCTGAGATTTTGTGAAATATCATTTTTTGAATTAATTTAAACTTTTGATATTTTTCATTTCACACAACAATAAATATAACTTTTGTTATAAAAAATCACTATGTGTGGCCTGGGTTATATTCAACACAATGTCAGTATTACACTACATGAAACACTTTGATTAGAATTCAACCAACACAACAATATTTTTGGATTTTATTGCACACAATATCAAGTCCCTTTGATAGCTTATATTTCACACAAAGTCTATATTTAGTTGGAGTACAAGATACTACTAATATTATTATTAAAATATTATTATATCCACCCCCTAGTTATTGGAATGGATGTTATGAATAATATCAACTAAATTGTGAAAATATTATTTACATATTAATATAAAATGAATAATTTGGAAATCAATTATTCTAAATAAATGTAATAACTATTTGAAAATAAAGAAATACATTTTCAAAAATACTATTTTCTATGAAAAATCACAATTTTATATCAATAATTTAAACAAACAACTATGGATTTATGTTTTAAATAAAATTAATATAATAAATATTCAAACATTATTTTTTATACTCATCCAATATATTTTGAAACTTTTATAGTTTTTATATGATTAAATAAACTTTATTTTTGAAATATAAAAATAAAAATTATATTGGGATAAGTTTTTGGTATTTTTCTATGAAGTTTCATTTTTTATGAATAGTTAATAAAAGTGAATTTTAATTGAAAATTAATTTTTCATCTAAATTGTTTATAATGATATATTCTATTTTTTATTTTTTAAGTTAAATCAGATAAATAATAATTATTTTAATATAATTTATTTCATTTTAATCAATTTCAATTTGAAATTTTATATAAATACTTACCAAACTTCTGAACATTTTTACTTTAAAAACTCGTTGGGTCATCACATCGACAAGATTAAATTTGAAATAATTTATACCAATTGTGATTGGAATCTAAAAGATGGATTTTATATTTATAATAATCATAATATAAATTTTAAAATAAGGTGAAATTTGTTTTTGACACAAATTATTAGAGAATGTAATCAAAATTTATTACAACGATTAAGAAGAAAATTAGCCTAACAAGGGAATAAACCTTACAATTAAAAGCCAAAATGACCTTTAAAATTATCCAAAATTAAATTTATGGTGGTTAATATATATTATAATTATTTTTATTAAACTAGGTTTATTATTTAAGTAACTTTTCATAAGAAAAATGTGGGTGGAATTCCATTTTTAAAAATTTACAAGAATACCACTCCTCATCCACTATAAAAAGGCACTCACCCCACCCATATATTCACACATATCAAGAAATTTTTCCCGACCAAAATGTTCCAAAATAAGTTCAAAAAATACCTTTAATAAATATAGAATCCTCATATTGTGAATAAATACAACCAAGGACATCTTTTGGTATAAACCAAAAAGAGTTACCCAAAAATTAAGTAACATTCTTCAATGACCATATTTTAATTCATTTATATCTCCACCCATTAGATTAATTTTTATCATGATTATATATTAAAACCAGTGTCATAAATATACTAATATTTTTTTTATTCTATTAATTTTACTTACACTTAACGAAACTTTCATGTAATGGTTAGCGAACTTACTATTCTTTTGTGCGGTGAATTACCGCCCCACAAAACAATGTGATTCATTTTTCCTCACAAACTCCATGGTTGGGAATTATGATGGACAATATATTTTCATTTTTTTATATTATATATATGTTATTTATTATTTATTTATTATTATTAAATTATTATATAAAACATACCTTCATTATTTCCATTTTGTGTAAATATTATAACTTCATTTGGGGACGTATAGATTACTGCCTCCTCAAAGCAATGAAATTCTTTCACAATCTTCTTAGAATGAATTAAAAATGAGTTTAGTTAACTTATATGGTATATATGGAATAATAATTATTCATTAATGATAATACACACACACACACAAACACATATATTTCTTTTACTTTCTTTCTTTTAATAATGCAATAAAATGGAAACAACGTCCATGCGTACATACGACATAACATCTCTATGAACGCTGCATTGAATTTAATATTTATATATTTTATTGATTATTATAAATACATATATAATGAATATATATTATATTTATATCATTCTTTATATTCTATAAATAATTAAATCATGATCAAATTAATAGAATCAAGAATAACAAACCAAAACATGTAAGAAAACAAAGCAGATATTTCCTGAAGCGTAACATTACCATAGAGTTGTTAATAAACAGTTAATATAAAGTAATAACCAAATAATATATGGTATTAGATATAATAATTTGTTTTTTTTTCATATTTATAATAAACTTATATTTATTATACAATAGTTTTCAGTGTGTATAAATAATGTCAATACTTATGTTAAGATAATTTCATCTCATTTTCTATTTCCTTGAGATACATGCCATACTCACCGATAGATTCATTTTTGTGGTTTATTTACTACCCGTGTATGTATTATATGATTTTTTAATTAAATTTATGAGTATTTATATATCTATTTGATTATATTTATTTCATGGGGTTTATAATTCAAAATTTACCAGATCGTTAATGTAATTTTGTCTCATTTTTCCTTGTTTGAGACACATGTTAGGTTATGTGAATATATTTTTCAATGAGGTATATTTACTCTATTGAAATATTATATCACAAATATTATTAATTTTATTATATTTTAAGCTTCATGTAATTTTATTATTTCCATTGTATTATGATTCCAAGTTACAAAGGTGGTAACAATTTGTTGCAATAATCTCATCATTTATTGAGATTGTTTATGATTATGCTTCCATTGATGAAATATTAAGATCTACCTTTGATGAAGTATCATTTATTTTTTACACTATATTTATTAATGCTATATTCATGTAATGTTACAATTTATCAGCTCTTTGGTATTGAAGATAATTAATATTTGTTTATCAAAATCTGACTTTATTTCATTTTTTAGTCCGAAATTTGTTTGATTTAAAACCATTTTTTCTAAAAATGTTTTACTATTATCCTATAATGTTTAAAGGATATCTTTACACATGTTTTACCTTTTAAAAAATGTATCTAAAAAGAAATATTCATTTCATTTTCTGATCCAAACACTTTTTTAAAAGTTTATACTTCAAAATAAATGTTTGGCATGTATAGATTTATCTGCCAAAATGTCCATTGAAAATTTGAAGTGTTATCTTATGGTTTACAAGATTTGGTTATTTGAAAAATTATTTTTCTAATATTTTTTATGTTCATTGTTTTTAAATTGGGTTTCAAAGAAAAATGTTTTCAATTTTTTTAATATTCAAGAAGTGTATTAAATTATATTCAAAGCATCCATTAAATATTTTCAAAGAAAAAGGTTTTAAAATATGTTTTATATTTATATAAATTTTTAAATGTTTTAGAGATTACTTTATATGTTTTCAAGTTAATTTTCAATGAAAATGGTTTTTAATAGTATTTATGTATTTAAAATCATTTTTAAAGAAAAATCTATATTTTCCTCAATAAATGTTTTAAAATAAATGGTATGATTTCTTTATAACAAAAGGATTTTTGAAATGGTTTTATGAAAAATATTTTCAAAGAAAGGATATTTAACTTATGAAATGTTCCATGCTATCTTTGAAAACTATTATACATATAAGATTATATACTTTGTTATATTTTATACTTTACTTGGGATATGTTCCAAGAATTCCATTCATATCCTTTCTTGAATGGTTTATGTTAAGATATAATGAAGTTCATGAAATCTGTTTGTCTTCCACAGGTTATATGATTTTGAAACCCACTTATTTTCATGGGTTATTATTGGTTGGAATTATTATGAAAACTATCTCTTTTCTATAGGCAATGATATGATTATATGTTATGATACCTATATAATTTCATTTTATGGGTTATGGTTTGATGTTTATGAAACCCATCTTTTTTATGGGCCATGATATGACGTAAGATTTATTATGTTATGGAACATGTATGTATGATTTTATTATGTGACTAGTGGGACCAATATCCCCCTCTAAATAATTGGGTAAATATTCATATCTCATGAAATAATTAAGGGAGCCATGTTGATGGGTTTTATCTACTCTAGAATATGGGAAAACCCGAACCACTATAGGAAGATGGGGATACCCAATCAACTATAGTAATATAGGGAAACCTAATCCACTAAGGTATGATAGTTTTGGGTCCAAGTAGAATACTCAAGAGGGGAGTTAGTTGTGTTCCTGTAAACATTTCTATCAAAAAACTTATTTAAAATATTCTCCCATTAAAAATAAAATAGGATAGTTAACCAAGGTAGTGAAAATATAAAAATTTGACTATTCAAATAGTTTCTCAGAAGATTGATTAATTTTCAATAATAAAAATATAAGATATTGAGAAAATTTTGAAACTACTCTGATAATGAAAATAGTTATAATTACTATCCAAGACTAATTATCAAATTAAAATTTAGTTTTCTGAAATATGAGTTAAAATAGAGAAAGACTAAATTGAAAGACACATCAGATAAAACAAGTGGTTCAGTTTGAAGCCGAGACCTTATCCACTCCACTTAGTGATCACCTGCCACCAGGAAATATATAAAAAGCTTTGATCCACACCTTGGATTGGGGTTAAAAATAGTACATAAGAATGTCTAGGTCACAAGAACTCTTCCACTATTATATGTGGGAAAACTAACAACTAGGTCACACAAGGCCTCTTCCATAGTTATAAATGGGTGAAACAAAGTGTAAAATATATTTGAGTGAGGATATCCTATATTCTATAGTTCGATGCGGGAGGTAGTGTGTCTTTTAATATAGATACACACACTTCTCGAAGAGTAATAAAATAGTACACAATAGAGAAAAGAGAATGAGAAAGGATAATAAATTGAATGAGTGTTTTTATTTATAGCTCTGGATTTTTCGGTTGTAGAAGATGTGATTTTAGAGGTCTCATATGGAAATAGAGTGACATGAGTCTATTTTTATGGATTCTAGTTTGATGTGATGTGCTTTGTTGGGAGGATGTTTGATGTTATGATCCACAGAAGTTCATAATCTAGGAATTCAACTGTTCTTTATTGTATGGATGTTCTTATCTTTTTCATTACTCCACTACTTATCTATTTTCTTGTCTTAATTTTTCTGCAGCTCATTCACATCCATGTATTTTATCTCTGGGATATCTTTATTATGGACGACATGGATCATGATCTCCACACAACATACCTTATATTTTCAGTGATATGTCTACAAAAATTCATCAATTATGTTAGTGTCATTAAATGACTTGAATATGACCATTAAAAACTTTTATATTTAATTGAAAAAGACAAAAACTTGTAATGTATGGAATGGTGTCACAGTTGCGGTGATACAATTACCAGACCATAGTCACGGTGAGACAGTCACGGTGTCATAGTTGTGTTGTGATCTGAAACTGGTAGCACAGTTAAAATTTCTAGTCCTTTTCAAATTTTGGAACCAATAGCAAGACTACGATGTCTGGTGAATGGTGTCTCAGATAACAGTGTCTAGTCCTTGGTCAAAATTCTGAACAGTTATCGTGTCTTGGAAATGGTAGCATGAGAATGGTGACAGATTATTTTCGAGAATCTGGAACCAGTAGTGGGATTACACTTTTAAAAACATAGTGAAAATTTTGAACCGGTAGCAAGCTTATAGTGTCACAGACATAGTGAAAATCTATAAGCTGTCTTAAGAAGCATTATTCATAGAATGGATTAAGATTAAACATAATCATACTGAAACATTAATAGAAAAAATATTAAACATAATTTACAAGGTTCATACATGATTTTTGATATGTCAAACGTGATTTGTGATATGTTAAATATGATTTATGAGAATTAAAACATGAAGAGTCCAATAATCCCCCCTTTTGATGATCATATATCATGGAATTTATAATAAATATATTTTATTAAGTTAATTTTATGATTTATACCCCTTTTGGGATTATCAAAAAAAACAAAAAAATTAAATGAAGCCTTTTAAGAGAATAAAAAACAACAGTGCACATTGTATTGAATATAGTGAGAGAGTTCATTACAAGTTTGAGGCAAAATAAAATATACCCCTATTAAAAAAAATCTTTCACTTCTCTTCATAGCTAGCATTCTTTTCTTTTCCCTTGGTATAGATATTAGGAGGAGCCACAAGACCAGAAGTAGAATTTTTAGAAGAAATTGATCCAAATATGAGAGGAGGAAAAACCACTCCTTTAAAGATATAGGGTGCAAGAGATGGTCTGGTGGAAGACTGAGACAATTTATGATCAATAATAACCCGTCTGATCTAGCTCAAATATTGAGATATATACGTGGTAGAAAGATCAAATGTATTGGAGGAGGAAGGCATAAAACCAAGCTACAAAGTAGAAGTTTCATGAGCCACAATGACAGTACTTTCCACATGTAGATAAGGATTTAATAACATAATAAAATAACTGATGATCTCACCTCTATACTGCATAGCCTTCTCAAAGTCATCCTTGTTTTCCAAAAACTCCTCTAGAGTGGGTTTGAATTATTTTATCTTCTGAACTAGATCCTTAAAGGATTTAGTGAATGAATGTATTTTCAAATTCTCTATAAGATACTTGAATTGATTGGTTTGCTCATGTTAAGAATAAATTCTATTAAAGTAGAAGTTTACTTTCTTAGAGTTTTTCTCTTGAGAATCATTTGAAATATTTGAATGGATCCCCACCAAATCAAGTACATGGTCACTATTCTCGATGACAGCATAGAAACTTTCTTCATCAACCCAACTCAACATTGACTGAAGCTATTATTTGAAAACTATTCTTATTAAGTCACTATCCATAGGCCGATATGGCTGTCCAAACATTGTTGAAGCTATAACAATGGATATGAGATACTTAATTTTATTTAGAACATTTTTTCAACATCCCTTATATTGATCAGTCATCTGGTTAATTGCAACAATACGAGCATTCATCTCATTGAATTTCTTAGTGTTTATCTCATCCAATTTTTCCCAAACTATAGTCATGTTTGGTTGAATTAGAGATACAAAATTCTATGGGATCTGATCACAAACATCCTCAAGAGAATGAGCAACTGAAGCTTAACTAGATTTCAAGAATTTCTACATATATTCAATTATATATTTTAGAGACTTCATCTCATCACTCAAATATTTGTTCTCAATCCCAACTTCTTGAATTTCATGATGCATTTTCAGTTTAAACTTCCATATAATTTTCTCTAATAGCAGGGAAGTATCTATTTTACTGAGATTAGTCACTTGAGTAGGTTGTGACTTTATGATCTTTTAAAATCTTGATAACAATGTGTTTCCAAGGTATTTTAAGTCGTCTTTACTTACTTAAGAAGAATTTTGATGGATAGGTTTAGAAGTTGAAAATGAAACATGTTCTGATTCCTTTGAAGGAACAATTTCCTTAGAAAAGATCAGTTTGACATTAAACATTGTAGAGGAATCAATTGATTTAACTAAGACTCCTTGATAACCAGAATCATCAAAATAATTTGGAAATATGTACCAAGTATCCACTGAACATATATCCACTATGTTGGTTACTTCCATTATTTCCAAAATAGGGTTCTTTCTCCCCCTCAATGGGTTCATTAATGATTGGAAAAAGAGACCCAGTCTCTTTAGATAGTTCCACTTCTTCTATTCCGTTAGGTTCACCCATGTATTTTCTAGCTAGTTGAAAGGCCTACTCCATCCATTCCTCAGTAGATAATATTATTTCAAGTTAAATTTGTTCTTCATATTGTTCCACAGTAAAAACCTCTTCCTAAAAAGTAAATTCTTCTTATATAGTAGATTCCATAACTTATTTTAAATGTTCCTCAGGAAAAACTTGTTCTACTATAACAAAAACTTATGATTTTTCAATAACAACTTCTTGTGGAACTGGTAGGCCACTGTCTTCTTCTTCTATGATAGTTACTTCTTCAGGTGAAACTAATACAACTTCTACCTATTCATTTGAGTATGAAACAACATTATCAGGTTCAATACTAGGGTTATATACATTCTTAGGTCTTCAAGGGTGTTCACACAAGTCAAAAATTTCATAAAATATTTCATTATCTTCCACCCAGGATTTCTTGCATGGGTTCTAGATAATTTTCATCATTCTAATTGTATCCTTTGAGATAAAAAACTAATAACCTTCAATTAATTCTTCATTTGGACCAAATAATCCCTTGTCTAAACACATTGAATAAATTAACCTTGAATAATACATAGAAGTGGACTTTGATGTAGTTTTGATCATATCACACAAGTGAGGTATAATATACTTACACAAATTGATCTTATGCCCTTTATTAATAAGATGTATCAAGAACACATCTTGATACTTAAAGGAGGTGAATTCCCCTTTCTTAGGACAAATAATATGTTTAATAAACTTAAACAATAGTCCTGTCTCACCATCCAACTTAATTACAACATCCCTTATCTTATTTTTATTTCCAATCAAACTTCTAAGAGCCTCTTTTCTGATAAACACATCAATAGGTGGAGGAAGAAATCTTTTGTGATCCAAAAAATTCCTCCATGAGGTATTCCTATGCAGGAAACCCATAACCTTGAATAAAAAGTGAATCTTTGACCATTTACATAGATCCTAACCACAAAATTATACTACGAGTTTAAGGAAAACTAAATATATTAATAAAACTCAAAAACAAGACTTGGGTAGATGGGTCTTTTCTACTTGTTAAGCCAATCCAACCAAACCTATTATTTTATAACTCTTAGAACTAGATACTTATTGGTCAAGAGTCACTTTTCACAGACTTCCTTTTCAGGTACAATTTTGTGATCCTCAAGACCTGGATTTAGTGGTTCCTCGGGCATTACAACATGAGATTTCTTCTGTTTCTTATAAGAACTGCACTTTTCAGAATTCAATGAGGATGGGCACTTCATCGTGGGCAATCAATGTGGGATCACAGAGGATGAGTAAGAGGGAAAGTGATTTGAGAGAGATAGGGGGTTTTAGTTCCGAGATAGGTGAGACCGAGAGAAGTTAAGTGATACATTTTTTTCATTTAGGGAGTTCAAACGTCGCAAAAATAAAAAATGAAGTAAATAAAAAATGCGATACCAAAAGAAATATTTCAAAATAATTTAAAAAGAATACGGTGATACTAGAACCTGTAGTCATGGTGTCATCATTATGGTGCGACTCTAAATGGTGCAACCGTATCATTGAGACAACATGTTTGAGACTATAACTTAGAGATAATAACTCTGAGATCATAAATGTATAACATTAACTATAAGATAGTAACTTTTGAAACCGTGAAATATGAGAACATAAACTATGAAATATTTAACAATTCACTTAAGTATTATCATCCCTAACTCATGCATGATGTAGTTCATCCTTTTAGATTTTAATGTCTTAGTGAATATATCAGTAATCTGATGTTTAGTGCCAATGAATTCTAAAGTGATATCACATTTTGGACAATGATCTCTCAAAAAGTGATGTATTACATCAATATGTTTAGTCATGGAATTTGAAACAATATTATTTGAAATGTTAATTTCACCTTTATTGTCACAATTTATAGGTACATGTCTGAATTGATATCCATAATCTACTAAAGTGTGTTTCATACACAAAATTTGTGCAGAAAAACTACCAGCAGCTATGTATTCACCCTCAATAGTAGATAATGCAAAAAAAATCTTTTACTACACCATGATACTAGATAATTTCCTAAAAAGTGACATGTTATAGAGGTTGTTTTTATATCTAACTTACAACCCCCAAAATCAGCATTAGAATATCTAGCTAAATAAAATTATTGTCATCTAGGATAAAACAGTCCTAAATTGGTTGTATGTTTGAGGTATTTGAAAATTCTTTTAACAAAAATTAAATAATACTCCTTAGGGTTTACTTGAAAATGTGAACACATGAAAACACTAAACATAATATCATGCTAACTATCAGTTATGTAGATTAATCTTCTAATCATTCCTCTATAAGTGGGTTGATCAACAGATTTACCATTTTCATCAAGATCCAACTTACAGGTAGTACTCATTGGAGTATCCCTACTTTTAGTGTTATCCAAGAATTTTTTTTGAGATCTTTAGTATATTTATTTTTATTTAAGATAGTATATTCTTTGTTTTGAAGGGTTTCAAATCCAATAAAGAATTTTAGTTCACCCATTAAACTCATTTCAATTTCATTTTGCATCATCTTTGAAAAATCTGTACGTAAATAATTTCTTGAAGATCCAAAAATAATGTCATCTATATATATTTCAACAACTAAAACATCTTTATAAATTATTTTTATAAAAATAGAACGATCAAATATAAATTTTGTAAAACCTTTGGAAATAAGATAACTACTTAATATATCATACCAAGCACTTGAAGCTTATTTGAACCATATAAATCATTTTTTAATTTTGAAATATCATTAGAAAAATGGGAGTTTGTAAAACTAGGGGGTTGTTCTAAAAAAATACCGAACTATATAACCATTTAGGAATTCACTCATCACATCTATTTGATAATGTTTGAAATTGAGATGTGTTGTATATGAAAGAATTATTCTAATAGATTCAAGTCTAGAAACCAGTGAAAAAGTTTCTTCATAGTCAATTCCTTCTTCTTGACTATAACCATGTGAAACCAATCTAGATTTGTTTCTAACTATGTTACCAACTTCATTTACTTTGTTCCTGAACACCCATTTAGGGCCTATGGTCAAGGTGTATTTGGGTCTATCCACAAGTTTCCAAACTTTATTCCTTTCCAACCGATTTAGCTCCTCTTGAATATCTATTACCCAAAATTCATCATTGATAGCATCATTGATGTTTTTAGGCTCAAACTATGATAGAAATGCTTGATGTTCAACCCAATTTCTAATATAATCTCTACTATGTGTTCCTTCATCTAAATCTACAATAACAACATCTAAAGGATGGTTCCTAAGGTTTATAACAGATCTAGAAATAGAATGTATAGTTATTTTAGTTTCTTCAACAGGTTCAGGTTCATTATGGATTGAATCTGGAGAATTTACAAAACTAGAAGTTTTAACAGATTACTTCATAAGATGGTCAGATGATTCATCATTGATGTCCATATTTGACAGATAATCCTGGAGATTCTTTATTGAGGTATTAGGTTCATGTGGATATGTTTCATCAAATTTTACATGTAAAGATTCTTCCACACATTTGGTTCTTTTATCAAAGGCTCTATAGGACTTAATAGAGATAGAATATCCTAGAAAAATTCCTTCATCACTCTTGGAGGAAAATTTATCCACATTATAATTAGTATTAATAATATATACTTTGCAACCAAAAACATTGAACTAATTAACCTTGGGTTTTCTTTTGTTCCTTAACTCATATGGATTTCTTTAAAGGATATGTCTAATTAAGACTCTTTTGATTATATAACATTCTATATTGACATATTCAAACCAAAATTAAATAGGTTGGTCATATTCATTAATAATTTTTCTTGAAATTTCTTTTAGGCTTCAACTTCTTCTTTCTAAAACACCATTTTGTTGAGGTGTCCTAGGGGAAGAGAAGTTATTACTATAAACATTTTGTGATCAAAACGATTCAATATCTTGGTTCTCAAAATCACGACCATGATTAATTGTTTGGGATTTTATCCTATGTACACTTAAGATCTCTTCTGTTCGAGTATACTTGGTGAAGTAGTTATATTCTTCACATTGGTGAGCCAAAAAATAAGTCCAGGTATACCTAGAAAAGTAATATACAAGTACATAAACATAGTACTTCCCATTGTTAATTGAGACTCTATAAGGTCCAAAAAAATCCATGTAAACCAACTCAAGAGGTTGAGAAGTTGAAGCTTCTTTCTTTTGTTTGAATGATATTTTGTGTTATTTACCATTTTGACAAGGATTATGTTCTTTTTCATTTGTAAACTCAAGTTTTGGTAGATCCTTGACTAAAACTTTCTAAGAGAGTTTATATTTTAGTGTCCTAGTAATCTATGTCAAATCCAAGACTCTTTATGGAAAACAATTAAGCTTCAGAAATTTATAGAAACTAAATAATCCAAGTTAATAGCATAAACATTTTCATTCTTAGAATTAATGAAATTGAAAGAATTATTTTCAAATTTAACATGAAATCCATCATCACATAATTTTGAGATACAAATAATATTATATTATAATATATAAAAAAAGTACATTAGAAATTAAAAGTGAGTTAGAGTTACCAATCTAGCCGAGGCCAATTATTTTTCCTTTAGCATTGTCACCAGAGGTGACATGCCCATCATTAGTCTTTATTAAATTCAGGAATCATGAGTAATCTCCTATAATGTGCCTTTAAAATCCATTTTCCATGTACCATAAGATTTTGCAGGATCTTTTCAAGTAGTTTTCCTACAAAATAATCAAACAAAAACAAATTTTGTTACCCATACTTGTTTGGTTCCAATAACATTAGTAATCAATTATTTAGGAACCCATATCATCTTATTGGGTTTCCTATAAGCATTATGTAAAATACATGAAAAATAGACTCCATTTGGTCTAGAAAAATTATAGGTAGTAAAAGAATTTCCTGAACTTGAACTAGCTACAAAATTTTCAATTTTAGGTAGAAAAACATATTTTATATATTTAGTTACAAATGTGTATTTGGTGAGATTTCTTTTCCCAGGTTGGTATCCTATACCAGTAGTGTTTCTAGTGGTAATTATTTTACCAAGCATTTGTGTAGGATTATTTTTTCCACTGGTAAATATTTCTAGATCCTTTTGCAATTGCTCATTAGAAAATTTGTGTTCATTTTTTTCTATAAGTAGTTGACATGTTTTCTCTTTTTCTACAGCAAGATCATATTTTATAGTTGTATTCAAGGAATTCTATTTCTTCAAAGATTTGTATTTAAATTGTAGTTCTATACATGTGTCTTCTAGAATTTGGACGTATTAAAATATTTCCTCATATTTATTTTTTTTGAATAAATTTGTCTCCATAATAGTTGGAATGTTTTACAGGAGACTCAAGGGTTACATCAGATGTTTGTTTTCATAAAACACATATTGGCTTTTGCAGCCTTTTCATCATGTGAAGACTCTGAGTCACTTGAACTGTCCTTAGAAGAACTCCATGTTTCCTTCATGGACTTTTTATACTTTGTATCTTTTTCCTCATACCTCTTCTTATATTTCATCATAGGACAACGATCCTTTACATGTACTTTCCATTTTCATTAATAACAGACTATTTCATCAGATTTTTCAATTCCTTTCCAATCCTTCTTTCAGTTTCCCTTTTGATCATATATTCCTTTGAAGTTGGGATTTCTGAAAAAATTCTTTCTATTATATAACATCTTAAATCATATATCAATTTGAGAAATTTCCTCATCACTTTTAGATGGTGAATCCTCATTACATTTACTGTTAGAATGAGGTTGTATCCTTTCTTTTTTCCTCATTCTTAGAAGTAGTGGTTTTGAAATCCACTGACTTTCTCTTCGGTTTATCAACCTCTTCCTTTTTTACTTTTAATTATTCATCATACATAATAAAAATTCCAATTATCTCCTTGACTGAAACATTTATAATATCACAGGATTCTCTAATTGGGACAGAGGTCCCCCTCCATCTATCTGGTAAGACACAGAGTATTCTCATGATTTTATTCTTGGCTGTAACATCTCTTCCCAATGATATATTTTTATTTACAATTTCATTAAACCTGATTTACATAACAGAAATAGGCTCATCAAGCTTCATTTTAAAGTTATCATATTTAATATTATATGTCTTAAGACTCATTTTCTTAACACTATAGGTTCCTTCAGGTGAAATTGATAATGTATCCCAAATTTCATGGGTTGTTTTACATGATGAATTTCTGATAAACTCTTTATATCCTTAATAATAGTATAATGCATTCATGTATTTGTAATTATTTTTATAACCAGACCCAGTTGGGTCATCCAAAGTATTTCTATCAGTAAAATTAATCTTATAGTCATCTATAATTGAAGACCAAATCTCAAAACCCATACTTTCTAAGTGAATTTTCATTTTAATTTTCCATTCTGCACAATTTGTTCTACTAAATAATAGAGGTCTGTTGGTAGTAGAAAATTAAAATATATTATCAATGAAAAAGAAATAGACTCTTAATGAACTGATAATTTAGTAGTAACAGAAATTTAAAGATATTTAAAACAAAACTAAAATCACAGTTGAAAAAAATATTTTACATAGATTTAAAAATATTTTGACAATAGGGAATTTATAAACTCCTTTGATACCAAATGTTGGCCCGAGTAGGAAACTGAAGAGGGGGGTGAATTGAGTTTCTATAAAAATTTCTAATAAAATTTTATTTAAAATATCCCCCCAATTAAAATTAAAACATGCCAGTTAACCAAGGTAGTAAAATATAATAGTTTTACTATTCAAATAGTTTCTCAAAAGATTTATTAATTTTCAGTTATAAAAATATGAGACGCTGATATAAATTTTAAAACTACTATAATAAGGAAAAATAGTTATAACTACTATCAAGTACTAACTATAAAAGTAAAATTTATTTTTATTAAATATGTGTTAAATCAAAGAACAACTAAATTGAAAGACACAACAGATAAAACAAGTGGTTCAGTCTCAAGTTGAGACATAATCCACCCCACTTGGTGATCAAATACCACCAAGAAATATATATATAAATATATAATACACACCCTAGATTTAGGTTAACAATAGTAAAAAATAATTTCGAGGTCACAAGACCTCTTACAATGTTCTACGTGGGAAAACTAACAACCAGGTCACACAAGACCTCCTCCCCAATTATATGTGGGTGAAATAAGGTATAAAAGATATTTGAGTGTGGATATCTTGTGTCCTTTAGTTCGGTGTAGTAGAAAGTGTGTGTTTTAATTTATATAGACACACTTATTGAAGAGTAATACAATACTACACAACAGAGAAAAGATAATGGGAAAGGTTTAGAAATTATCTGAGTGTTGTTCTATGAACATTTGGACTTGTAAGATATAACATATGTGATTTTCTAGTCCTCCTATGGAAACAATGTTTTGTGAGTCTCGTGTTTGGGTTTCCAGTTCAATGATATGTTCTTTCTAGTGAGGATATTTTGGGTTCTGATCCACAACAGTTCAGATACCAAGAATTCAAGTGTTCTACATATTTTATTCAGTGTATGGATGTTTTTCCCTTTTTCATTACTCCACTAATCATCTATTTTCTCATCTTAATTTTTCTACAGCTCGTGCACCACCACATATTTTATCATCAAGATGTATTTGGTATGGTGGAAAGGGGGAACTATCCCCACACCTTATACCTCACACTATCAGGTGATATGTCAACAAAAATACATCAATTATGTCAGTGTCATTATATGAGATAAATATGACAGTTAGAAACAACTTTTAAATTTAATTGAAAATACATAAAAGTGATTAAGTATTGAATGGTTTTACAATTGTGGTGAGACAGTCATGGTGCCACAGTCATGGTGTGATAGACATGGTGAGATATTTGCACTGAGATCTAAAACCGGTTGCATAGTTATGGTGTCTGGTCCTTTGAAAATTGTGGAACTGGTATCAAGACTACGGTGTCTAGTGAATGGTGTCTAAGGTTAATATGTATAGTCCTTCCGGAAAATTCTAATTGGTGTCTTGTTACGGTGTCTTGGAAATTGTATCAAGGAAACGATATCAGATCCTTTTTGAGAATATGGAAACAATAGCAGACTTACAATGTCACAGACTTAGTGAACATCTTGAACCTGTAGCAAGCATACAGTGTTACAGACTTAGTGAAAATCTGAAGCGGTATTAAGAAGAAAAATTCATAGAACGGAATATTATTAAACATAATCGTATTGAAACATTAATTGAATAAATATTAAATATAGTTTACAAGATTCATACATGATTTTTGATTTGTTAAACATCATTTGTGATATGTGAAACATGATTTGTGATATGTTAAACAAGATTTGTGTGCATTAAGACATGAGAGGTCCAACAATAGTGAATTACAATCCATTATGGGAATATGGGGAACCCGATCCCATATAAGTAAAAGACCATGACAGGGGATGGTGGTGTGTCCTACATTGTAGGTGTAGTCCCCATGAGGTGCCTAGTTATGTTTGGGAAACACGCCTTGACTTATAGGGAATTAAGTTACATGTTTATGTGCTTTCCATGAATTCTAGGTCATATTCCATTAACATTCTCACATGGTTCGGGTTCTTGAATATATTTTAATTTCATATCTTATGATCTACTAATATTTATGCCATGTCTCATGATTATGATATTTTTGTATAGGGTATGAAATTCTAATGTTTTTCTCGTGTTCCCATACCCTTATATTCATCTTATACTTACGTATTTACATTGTTTACCCTTACTAATAAATTGTGATCACCCATTTCTTATGTTTATTTCCAACGGTTCTGACAAAATTATTTAAGTATGAGTAGTAAAGGGGATGATATTTAAAGAAGATGCTGGAAGATATTTCTGCAAACTAGAAGAATGTGTTCAAAGTTTCCAAAGACATGACACTATTATGGTCCTTAGGCATGTATCTTTGTAATGTTATGAATATTCAGAAAAAAAATGATATAATCTACATTTATGTTAATCTTGGGTGACTATATGAAAAACCCACTCACTCTTCCTTAACATATCGCTTTCCCCTAAAGGATAACCTCATCCCATATGTCTGTTGGGATTTGACTCATATGTGGTGATAGTCGATATGTGTTTAGATCATGGAAAATCAGTCCGTACCCAAGGCGATGTCATATGTTATCATCATGTTTACCATAAGGTCCCCTAATAAACTCTCTCCACCAAGAAATAGCTTAAACTATCGGTATTTAAGAAATATCAAATAAGCATTCCCCATAGGAACCTCAAACTAAAGCTATTGTGATAAATTATAAATTGGGATCCATCTCTCGCGCCATATGTAAGGAGATAAAGGAATGAATTCGGCCTATGTATACTAGTATTTAAGATAACATTGAATAATCTAATGTCATACCTAAAATAATCCCATGAGCTGCTGGGTCAGAAGCCTCCTCAACCTGCAGCTTCCCGTGACCCCAACCACCAATTCCCTGAGCCTGATGTGTGCTACCTGGTGGTGGTGGTGGTGGAAGTAGCTCATAAAATCATCCACCACCAGTAACTCCACCTATGTGATCCCCACCTTATTCTTTTATATCTATACCTTTATGGGGGTCACCCAAGACTTTCCTAGGAGATGCATGATCACAACTCCATCTCTTCTGTGGAGGTCCATCGTCTTCTAACTTTCCCTACATAGCACGTAAGGTCAAAAATTCTCCTGCTATGTGACATCTATTGTCACACATTTAGCATCACCCCTATTCATGCTTCCCTATTCCTATGAACTATCCCTGAGCTGTATAACCAAATGTACGAGTCTGAGTTTGTGCACACCTCTAATGCATCGACACCGATAATCTTCCATCCACCGCAGATGACTCAACCATAAGATTATTACTAATCACTCTAGATACATGGAACCCATTACATAGTAATATCAATATCACCATTGCCTACTCTAGCACTCCAACATATGTGGTAATTAACATGGGTCCACACCGACACATATGTCTTTGCAGAAACCTTTCTCAGAATTTCGTGCCATGAAGTAACGATCTAGAATCATATCCAGGGAGTACCACATAAGTTCAATAAACCACATGACATACTCAAAAAAATTTATCCCTCCCTACTACAAGTCCAAATTATCTTTAATTATAACTGATCAGAATAATTATGGGTAGTAATCCTCACAAAAAATCTACTAGAAGTTGGTTCTTGAGAGTGCCAAATCATCATGTGTTTGTGTGACAAGAATCCAACAATTCCCAATTGCTCCATGGAAAATAATGGCTACCATCACAACTATCTGATCAGTTAGGGTCCACACAATTTTGGAAACTTAGATCACTATCTAATGATAATCCTCCACTTCCTAGGGATCTCACTCCCCACAAAACCTTAGTGGAATTTGGCAATAAAACTCATAGAGTTCACTAATATCGTGTTAAAACTCATCATAATATGATAGTTCAATCTTTTACCAGATATGTGGGGGATGATGCTATCTACATAACAAGAAGAAAAATCTCACAAGATGGGACACGAATTGAGGTCTCATCACTCATTAAATCATCATCAAGATCCTGAATCAGTAACCCATTGAGCTATTTTTGAGGAGGAATCTTAAAACTAATCAGTATGTACAACAGTTATATAAGAGTATATAAATAGATATCATATTTAATAATGGTAGTTAAATTACTCAATCATATATTATAGATGCACAAAAGTTCATTACAACCAATGTGTCAGTATACCGAGTTGAAAAGCAGGTAGTCTAAGTCATGAGAAATACATATGTTGCCTTACGCACTGACACTAGATTCCCTGACCTGAAAGTCACACTCTAGAAACATTGACACCATTTCCTACAATTCCTGAAAAAACATAATAAATGTAAAAAATCCCAAACACAATCCTGAGGTTGAACCACATTTGATACCAATATGTAATCACTCGAATCACATGGGCCTACCTGGCCAGTGGAAAACCAATCCACCTCAACCCCAATCCCTCCTCCATAGTCTAGGGTCTAGAGAGAAGCATTGAGAAGGAAAAAATAAAATGGGGGGTCTTTTCATGAAGTACCTATATAATTGCACCCAACAATATCTATACAGAAGTTTAGAGGAATAATTATAAATGATAATAACAACTATAGTAAAACCAACACATGTAACAATATTTATGGAATAAAAAATAGAGAGAAAAAGTAAACCAAAATGAAAAGTGAAAAAATACATGCCCACTCATAAATGTCATCCCAACCTAACAAAAAACGGGAAATAAATAATAGTAGATCTTGGAACCAGATCTCCAAGCCCATATACCGTACAATATCTATACACCTGAGTATCTATAAATTCCACAAGTGTGACTTCTGACTTGTAAGTTATCTATATAATACATGAAACATGTTTTGACCTGAAAGTTTATTTTTTATTTTAAAACACTTTTATGGAAATAGTGTGAAACCTGCAAGTACAACCTAGAGCATAAAACTTCATAACAGGTGAAGAAAATGAATACATCATAAAAGTAGTCATCTCAACCCAAATAAAGGGGAGAATGAAACATAAAAACATAAATATATCTTCATATAAGAAACCCAGATAAGAGAGAAATACTATCTCCATCTCACATCCCATCCCAGAATGATGATTCTACCTCCAACTCTAAATGTCCATTATTGATGTCCAATATCTCTTGTGTCTATCCAAATATGTCATGATGATGTCCCACAAATTTCCGCTACTCATAGCTTGAGGGAGTGAAATATATAAAATATAGATGTATCACACCCAAATACGGGAGTACCATTTCTAACTAGAATAATGAAAATAGAGTACCCACACCCCAATGCGATAGGGGAGTGAATTCTCCATGGATAAAGAACCCATGCCTTGGTTTGATAGGAGAGTATTGTCTCTATTTACAAAATGATTAGGGAGGACCCACATCCTGGTGTGACATAGTAGTACCATATCTATCTACACAATGAGTGTAGAGGACATACACCCTAGTGTGACAAGGGAATATTGTCTCCATGGAAAAAGGACCCCTTCCCTTGTGTGACAGGTTAGTACCATATATATCATCACAATGAGTATGGAGGACATGCGACTTGTTGTGGCTAAGGAGTACTATCTTCATGGATAATGGATCCACACACTGGTGAAATAGTAGAGTACTATCTCTATCGGCAAAAAAAGTATGGAGGACTCATGACCTGGTGTGATAATTTGGTACCATCTCTATCTAAACTCACTGAAGATATTTATTGATCACTTCCATAATCATGTGTCACCAGAGGAACTATCATGCACAAAAAATCTCTCATTTTATCTCAAAATCCTCTACATAAGCTACTATTGTGTTCTATGTGAACAAAAAAATAGAATAGCCTACTCAAAGACAAAAATTCAACTACAAATGAAATATTTATGAGATAAATTAGTTGTAGTGGGAGGTACAAGACGTCTTTAGGGGTCCACATGGAATGTGACCCCACCTCATCGCCTGGATGTATTATTTATAGTCACACTTTGATGGAAATGTCACTGTACTCGACATTTATGGGGACAACACATTGTGTTTTGGAAACTTGGGGATTTCCCCTATTGTCCAAGATGTGTCTGTGTCCTTTGGGACTTTCCCATGTACCTAACTATGTACCTATCCATATACAGTTCTTTGTCTCATCTTCAGTACTTAAACATATCCAAGCCTAGATACTTGACTATGTCTGTAGGTCTGTCCATGTCCATGTCTGTGTACTCTAAGAGTACATGTCGGGCCACCATCACATGTGAGAATGGTGTGTGGGTGTCCCATGTGGCCTTTGATACTTATATCAAACTGTAAACCCTATTTTCCATAGCTAGGGGACTACAAAGCATGTTTTCTACTAGACTACATTCTATGTAGTTAGGTTTTTCATATATAGATAAGTTCATTCACTTGGCTTCTATATCCTTGGATGCATTTTTTTATTCTAACCATTTTAACACCTAAAAATGGTTATAATCACCTATAGACATCGATTCCATCCTTCATTATCCAGAAATCAGAATTATCTAATTCCCTCAAAGACCCCAGTACCTCTATCGCCTGTAGCACCTTGAGTCACCTCCCGTCACCACTATAGATCCATGATCCATGAAGTAACACCCAAACTTCAACCCAATATGTATGAAACAAACTCTTATAGTCATATTTTGAACATACATCATTAATTTTAGTGTTCAAACGACTTCATAACCACCACGAAATGTCGAATTGTGACCCTGTATCCCAATATCAAGGAATGAAAATAACTGGTGGGGTAAAGGATCAAGAAAAAAAGGTTCATCAATTATTGGTAATTTGTTCTTGGGCAATGATCAAAAATCATGGATATTTGGTGTGATAAACATGGAATGACCAAGAATTAATTCGATAATCAATTTAAATCATCAAATAGAGTCTGGAAAAAGATAAATTAATAGAATATCAAAGAATAGATGATATGAACATGCTTAATCATTTAATCTAGGGTGAAAATGTAATTGATGAACCCTAACTTGATTATGGATCAATCATTGGGGTAGAAAAAATTATATAGTTTTGGGGAATATTTTATTTGTTCCCCCTCTATAAACCCATGATGTTCTGATCATCGTATGATCTCAATCTTCCAATGAATAATGGTGAAATCTCCTCCTAATGATCCCATGATTATGCAAGTAATCTTGGAGATTTTCCTTAATAGGATATTTATAGAGGAAAATTGGTTTTGGTCATTAAATAAATCAGGTAAACATATAAATTATTTAATCCCATTAATTTACCCTACAATAGTTTCCTCATCCAAACATCTAGCACCAATGAACTTTAGGTTACCTCTTGGGTATACCTCGTGCTTCGAATTCAACCATGATCTCTTTTTTCTGATTCAAGATTCCGTTGGGGAGAAATTATATTTTTTTATGAAAAACATTAAATAATAATATAAATATATTAAGTATTTTTAATATCAATTACTGTCTCACCAGAACTCAGAATCTTACTCCGTCTTAGTGGCTGTCTCCAAAAATATTTTTTTAATATATTTGGACATCTTATAAGGAAAAAATCTGCTTCTACAGTAAAATTGACAAATCAAATTTCCAAAAATAATTTTCTATCCATATTTTTACCTTAAAATGTCTAAGGTTTGATGATAGTCCATTTTAGATCCTAGTTTCCTATAAAAAACATGGGTACACCTTTTTCTTTTCAACAATTACAAGTGCACTACTCAACTCACTTATAAAAGGGAATCCCCTCTCCTATACTATTCATAGATCCAAAAACCATTTTATCATACAATAAATACCAGAATAACTTCCTTGATTCCCTCATATCATCTTAAAATCCTTATTTTGGTCATTAATCCAACCTAGTATGGGTTTTGGTGCAAACCTAAGGAGGTTACCTTATGAAGAGGTAATGTTATTCAATGAGAGTTTTTATTTTATTTCTTCCTCCACTTGATTAAATTAAATTTAAACCAATATGATATAATAATCCTATTATATTCTATATACTAAGATGCATTTATGTTAAGTTCATGACCTACAACAATCTCCAGTTACATCAAATGGGATACAAAATCATCATTCTTGTGTATGACACAATACCACCTCGTGAACCGATGTTATTCTTTTTCCATCACCACATATCATGACTGGATATAATGATGGATTAAATGTTTATATAGTATATATATAATATTATTATACTTTTTGTATATTTATTCACACATAAAGTCTTACATTCCATTCTTTGAGAACATGATAATGTCACTCATGTGTATAGTATTCTACCACCTTTCAATGCAATGTGATTCGTTCATGTTTTTTCATGGAAGGTAATAATGAAGGTTTTAATGAAAATATGTGATATATATTACATAAAAATTATTATATAACTATAATATATTATTTACATTTTCTTATTTCAATCAATTGAGAATATGGAAACAATGTTCATGTGTACGTACGACCCACCATCTCTATGAACGATGTATTTCATTTTCTCTCTCTAACTTTTATGGATCTATATAAATACATATATAATGAATATATATGATATTTATATCACATTTTAAAATTAAAAATACTATATTTACATTACCAAATTAGGAGGAAAGAAATAATAAATCAAAGCATACATGAAAAACAAAACAGTTGTTGCCCAAAATAAGACCTTAACATTGAATTGGTAATAAATGGGTAATAAAAGATCATAAGTAAATAATATATGGTATTATATATATATATAATTATAGTTTCTTAATATATTTAAAATAAAAATATATTTATTATAAAATAGGTTTTAACTTGTATGAAGGAATTCAAGGCTTTTCTTAAGGAATTTTTGTCAAAATTTTCCATTTTTGATACATATGTAACGTTATGCATCCATCTTTTGTTATAATCTGTCTATACAACCCCTTTTGACATGTAATATCATGAATTTATTTTTTTCATGATATTTTGAATTTCATTTAATGTCATTATTTTATGATTATTATAGTTTAAAGTTACCAAAACTATAATGGGTTTATGGTAAAATCTCATCGTTTATCAGGTTTGTTTATGTTTATGGTTCTCATGATAAGACTTTATGATCTATCATACAAGAAACTAATTAATCTTATTCTACTATGTTTATATCATGAAAATACTTTTTTTATATAATTTTAATCATATTATGTCCTTATGATTTAAAAAGAATGTTTTTACAATAAATGGACTTTATTTGTCTCTTCAGTCAAACCCCATTTTTATTCCATAACCATGTTATCTAAAAATGCTTTAAAAATGTGTTAAAATTATAAAAATAATTTTTTAACGAATAGTTTTCCAATTTTATAATTATTAAAGAAAATTCAAAAGTAATAAGTATTTTATTTTAAAAAAATCATGTTTCTTTTTTTTCTAAAAATGAGAAAGGAATCGTTATTTTATCCCATACAACATGAACAATATTTTCCTCCATCATGAACCATTAATATTTTAAATATTACATTATACTATTAATTTTTTTACTTTAAAATAAATATAATTTGAAATTTTTTATGTTTTATAAAGTCTTTTTCAATTTATAAAGACTGTCTCCCTCAAGAAATGTTCCAAGTGATATTTCTTTCCAAATCATTTTCCATCTATGATAACATCATTGGATGTTACTTAAGATTTACTGTATATATGATACAATGATAGCATTATTATCATTTACATTAATGGTTTATGTCTGTGATAAAAATATTTTTGTGAAATCTATATAATTTCTAAGGGTTATGTTATGATGAAATGATTATAAAGCCCGTTTCTTTTCCACGATCTATACTATGATAAAATGTTTTATGAAACCATTTTATTTTAAATGGTAATAACATTATGAATGTTTTATGATCTTGTGGAATAAATATGTATGGATTATGTGATAGGTGTTACCTATATCTAACTCTAATGAAATAGGTGATGATTAATGTTTTATGAACTCAATGGGTACACGAGAGGTTATCCCAAGCATGAAAGAGGGTACACGAGATGTTATCCCAAGCCCAAATCAGTTACACAAGTGGTTAGCCAAAGACTAAAATGTTATGAATGTATTTTCAGGTATAATTAACTCAATAGTTTTTATGATTTTTAATTTTATGAAAATATATATCTTATTCCAATTTTATGCAATAATTGTTCATGTTATTTCATTCCATTATGATTCATGTCTTATGAATTTCCAAGATTTATGTCTTAACTCATGTTTATGATCTATGGAATAAAGGGTATGATTTTAATATGTTATTATCATGTTATAATACCCATATACCAAGGTTATATTAACATATCCATTTTTTAACATTACTGAGCTTATGAGATCACCCTTAATTATGTTTCCTTTCCCCAGGATATGAAGAATGGTATTATATGTGATATTTCTATGAAGGGTGATAGTTATAAAGAACATAGTCATAGATGATGTATCTCACTTATGGACCTTTTGTTTATGTGTCCACATTTAAAAAAGTAATCACACTTTTATGATTATTAAGTGTTTTTTTGTAATGTAATGAATATTCATCATAAACAATGTAATATATATGAATGAGAAGTGACGGTGTTTACAAAAAACCACCATTACTAGAAATTATCAAAGGGTAACATATTCCCCACTTTAAAACTCTTATATAATTCAAAATCTCTATTGAAAATATTTTAATTTTCTCTTACATTAACTACATTCCTTGTTTAAAATCTTCTGGCCACCATTAGTTAGAATAAGGACTTCATTTAAATAAATATTTCTAAGGAAAATGTAATTCCCTGATATAAGTATTATCAAATACTTATATTTTATCCTTAATTAAAATATTTAAAATTTATTATAATGGAAATAATATAATTATATTATATAATTTATATATTTTGATTTCATTATATTAAGGGAAATATCATTTTTATTTATATAGACCACCCATTAAAAAAATACAACTGTTGTTCATGCGTTATGTGGACTGCCACCTCCACGATGCACCATTTTTCATTTTCCATCACCACTTTAAAATGATGTTTTTAAGGATGGTATAAGAGGATGAATTTTATGTTTTTAATATCATTAATGTTATAGTATTAGAAATTATAGAACCTATTATTAATATTTTTGAAAAGCAATTATCGTTAAGTTAATCATTTGAAATAAACGCACAAAGAAGATAACAATTTATTCAAATTTTGTAATATTTTCATATCTGTTAAGATTACTTATAATTAATTTTGATTATAATATATCATACTAATAAATACTAAATAAGATCATTATTCAGCTATTATAATGATATTATTTCCAAACAATCTCATAATCATCCATTAATCAGGTCATGGTCATGTTTGGGATTGTTTAACCACCCACATGTAATATATTATATATTTATGTCATGGATAAAAATAAGTACTTATTTTATGATGTAACATGATATAAATATTTAAGTAATATTTTTATTTTGATTATAAATATGTTATATTAACAATTATACTATTAGTTAAGAAAATACCATTTGATTATTAAGAATTAATGAAACCTATTAATCTATTAATTTCATATTCACGAATAAAGAATAAAACACTTATGAAAGTTATTTTAAACATATAAAATAGTTATAAGTAATCCATATATGTAACCTTAATGAACTCATAATTTTGAAATTTGGAAGAATAATGAATAAAAATAACACTATTATGAAACTAGTATAAACAATCAAGACTATAAACACCAAATGTGGAATAACAGATGAATTAATGTAGAGAATGACTATTTATTAAGATAATGAATGAGAATAGATATTATAAATATTTATTAATTCAATTTTTAGTATGGAATTGTTTTTAATTTATGAGGCTAATATAAGTTTGATGAATTTGGGATAAAATGTATGGGTTTTTCATATCAAATTCCTCTCTTTAAGACACTGTTTTGTTTTATGGACCTAATTTCTATTATGTGGTGTATATAATACATATTTGATATTTCATATCATTAATTATATCTCATTCATGGTATTTAAAGATAAATTAAAAGACATGTCTTTCAAGGTGTTTTAATGCGAAATTTTATAAATCTATGAGGGTTTTCTTGGTCTCAATTCTTATTCTTTCATACTAAATAAATTTTGTGAACTATGTATTATTTTAGTGGTGTATTCAATGACCATAGATATATTTTTATCATACTAATGTATTACATTGTATTTACTATCCAAATAATTTCCCCTAATTTAAGTCTCTAATGATTTAGTTATTTCATAACTAGTAGATATTTTTGTTAACTCGTCATTCACTCTTTGATATATGTTTACTCTCTTGAACTTATTTCATACAAGTTTCAAAATTCCTACTAATTGATTTTATTTGGTAGTATTATATAATTATTTTTCATGGGATATAAATTCCTACCAGATAAATCCTTTTGAGAAATATTTCTCAGTTATTGGTATATGTTCTTCTGAAACCATCTAACCTTTTTATATAGATAGTTCATGATCATGTTATTAAATAATAAACAAATAAACAGACTCATTGGTATATAAAATGTGAACATCATATTTTACATAACTCGTATTGAATGATAGCCACCTATAAATAATTTTAATCAATGGACACATGATAATGTATATGAATTTAGTATGTTCGTAATCCAATATATATGATTATCGACAAGTAAAATATGTAATGTTTGACCATAAAATTTCTTTATATGAATTATTTATTATCATTTTATCCATTTTATTTAAATGGGAGGTTGTTATTGGAGTACTATATGTTATAATTCAATTATAGATTATTATTTTCAAGTTGACTATGTGTTACTTTACCACCCACCTTCTTTATCAAGATGAGTCATGATCATGTTATCCCTTTACCAACATGGGGAAAAATATTGACACTATTGATGATTTTTTGATGATAACACAGGTTGATAATGTATTGATATTATGTATTCCTCATTATATGGAATTTTAAGTTTTATTTAGTTGAAGGTTCCATATGTAATTATATGAATTTTCTAATTGATTTTTATGGTGAATGCATTAGACATAATTAAGTGATTGGTGGGGCTTGGAATTATGTAGCCTCTTGTTGAATCAATTGGTCTCTTGATACAAAATAGTTTTTCATATTTTGTGTATGCCTACCCAATTCAGCAATATATCTTGACTATAGTTGCAATTATATGTAAATATATTTGAAAAATGATTAAGAGGCATGTTTTTGATGTCTGATGTTATGAATTCCATCAGTATAAGATCAATATTATTAATATCCATGTTATCATTTATTTTCATGGATATTGAATGATTTCAGATTCAATTTTATTTTTTTCATATTTTTTATCTATTACTTAAATAATATTAATATCATGTTTATTACAAGATTGATTCAGCTAAATATTTCCCTTATTGAGAATTTCATCTAATCCCTTCTTTTGGTTCCATTTCCCTAGGTTATAAATAATAGTAGTAAACGTGACATGTTTAGAAGGATTGAATGTGTGAAAGGATTCAGGGGATATATTTAAGGAATGTTATAGATTAATTATTTTCATATATAATGTGAGATAATATCAATTTGCTACAAATTATATTTGTTTTTCTAGTTTCTGGTCTATCCTAATATTCTAATCCTCTTAACTTGAAAATATCTTCATAATATATAATATGAAATAATAATTTTTATTTTTAATGAATGATGTTTTTATCTAAGTTTTTATAGCCATCATCAAAGAATGTAATGTAATGTATGTTTCCATGATCATCAAATCCTAGAGTATAGGTCTGGGAATTATAGTTTGTATGAAAGGAAAAAAATCTTTTGAGATTAGGGTGTTTATTGCGGATAAATTAATGGATGTTATCTTAGTGTTGATCATTATTTCAAAGGAATATGTAACCCATTAGGTCAGTATAAGTTTTGATTTTAATTTAATAATGAATTTTTTATTAGGGACTAGAATAAGATAAATTCAATGAAAACTCCAGTAATATAAATAAGAATAATATTACATCATGATAAAGAATAAGGAAGAAAATGGGGTTGGGTTTGTGAGCTCTGAACTAGCCCTAGATATTGATATCAATAATAATGATTCTTTAATAGTGTTTCTTTACAATCAAAAACTGGTAGTGTAACTCATGGATAATGGTGAGTTGGATAGCCTAATTGTCTTAGAATATCAGGTAAAGAAATTTGTTATGAAGTGTTATGAGGGGGAATCTATTAATAAAAAATTGAAGAATATGTCTTTACACTCCTTGAATGATTCAAATCTTGGGAGATTTATTAGGAAAGGCACCACTACCTACGTGGTTGTAGATCATGATGTCATACTGGATCGATTCAAGTCATGTTTTTTGTTATTATGAGCCTTGTGTTGCCTTTTGGGAATAATACATGGAAAATGAAGTAATTAATGTATCGAATCAGTGAAAGTTTGTGTTTTCTATAATGGAAGTGAATTTTCATGGACATGGGATTCTTCCACACACTATTCTCCTAAAAATACTTAAAGAACCGTACATGGGGTATCAGAACCATTTCTCTGATTCTAGGTATATTATATATTGAGGAATGGATTTTTTTCAACTAATTTTCCTTAAATAACATAAGGGTGAAACTCTGAATAAAAATATTTAGTTTGAATTTAATTGTACATCACTGACATATTCTATATGATATTGAATATATGATTAGAATCATTATAAAAGTGGATAGAATTATCAAGGTGTCTCATTTTGGTCACTATTCTAGGTTCTTTATGGAAGTTTATCTCGGTTCTCCTCTGATTAACAAGGTGGATCTATCCACATTTTATAATGAACTCTCATTACAACTTAAATTTGAAAATTTAACTATATTTTTAAGGAATTTCAACCCATTGGTAATATTCCTAAAAACTATAGAAAATATTTAGTATGATGAAACTGCTCTATAAAGTAGAATATTACGGAGAATTATAGAAATATTTTAGAGGATAACTATATAGCTTTTGAGGGAATACTATATGAGATTATGGATGTATATTCATTCATTTATGGTAATGTATCTACCTCTATGTGTTCTATATCAATTCTATTTAGTGGGAATACTTATCCTGATAATGGTGCCATCATGGAATGCATCTTGGAAGAAGGTAATATTCTAGAAAAACCATGACTGGAGAGTCTATAAGACACCATAAATAATAATTTTAATTTGGTATAGAAATTATAGGATCATGAATTTTCTAATAATTCCACTAAATTTAAAGGTTTCTAAGAACCTGTAGGGAAATCAAATGTGTAGGGGTAACAAGTGAGATTGTTGGAGTATTCCTCAAGATCTAGTACTATAGATCCATATGGGAATAATTTATCTCTTACATTGAAGATGTTGGTTATGGATATTGGAGGAAATAAGGATTTAATTTTTTCGATGGAGAGTGTTTCACATCAACATAGAATTACATTTACCTATTTTATTTGGAATTTAGTTCCTAAGTTGGCTCCAAACGAAGTGGTAAGGTATCAAGATCTTTTTTATTTTCAAGAAGGAATTGATTTACATCAAACTATATTGGATGAAATAAAAAAAACTGGTGTATATTGTAATTGGGATGAAATTTCTAATCACAATAAGGATAATGATAATTAAAGTTTCACAACCTAGATGGATGTTACAACTAATGACATGATAAAGGAAGAAGAAGGTTTAATTTATTTTAGAAATAATTCTAGGATAATAAAGTATTAGTAAAATTTAAACCCAACCATAAGTATGAAGTCAAAATCTTTACTAGAAGTGAGAATGGTTTAGCATAATTTCTTTTGCCTATTGAAAGAAGTGTCTGATTTGTATGGGGATTATAAGGATCATATAGAGTTTTATTTTGACATCTGATTCTTTTTTTCTTATCTGATCCATGAATGTTGGTAGGGTGGTATGGTTGACCCATTTTTTCCAACCTCATTTTGCACTCATTTATTTTATTTCTTAATAAAGGGTCATTGATATCATGACCCGTCCCCCGGGGCCCGTGCCGTGACTACCCAATGCCCGCCTTCCATAAGCCAGGGGCTAGCGACTAGCACTGAAAGGTGTATTTCCTAAAAACCTTGAAGGCATTTCCTTTATAACCTGTAAAAACATGAAACCAACCACAAAACAAGATACCATAACAAGTAAAATTTATATGAAAAAGTGAGTGTACATTCAGAAAAAGGGTACAGAATACAAGCCCAACTAGAAAGTACAAGAAATCTAAAAAGTACAAGTAAACTGAAACATATCTTAGGAACTCCCAATAAGGAATATACCTGAAGAGTAGGTACAACTCTCGAATGGTTATCTCTGCGGTATGACTCATCTAATGTCCACCTTCGAGATGCCTCCAGTCCTATAACTCTTTCCCTAGGTTAGCGTTGTCCGTCGTCTGCACCAAACACAAAAAGGTGTGGGCATAGCCTGTGCAGGGGTGAGTATAAAGATACTCAGTAGGGACCCCGAGACCCTTGAAAGTCTCACAAAACCCACAAAGGATAAACCACAAAGCATGAAAACATCTGAAAACCCTACTTTGGTATATGACCATACATATACCTAAGTTATCAAGTATACCCATCTCATTGATGAGGAAACACAAGGCCCAACTCTTAGCCAAAGTACAACTATTCCACATAGGAAAGAATACCACGAAGGTAACACCACAAGGGTAAGTACCACAAAGGTTAAACCACACAGAAGAATACCATGAAGGTATCACCACGAAGGTAAGTACCACAAAGGTATGCCACATAGAAGAATACCACAAAGGTATTACCATGAAGGTAAGGACTCAGCTCACACCAGGTATAACTTAGGTATGGTAGCAAAGATGTTCGGATGTAACTATTGAATCATCATACTCTGTTAAGAGGAAGACCCATGTTGGATCCTAAATCATCAGACCCACATAAGATCCTAAATCATCAGACCCATGTAGGATCCTAATACAGTAGACACACATAGAATCCTAGAGTAATCCAATATAGATTCCTAGAGTGGATCTAGGTGAGATTCTTGAACCCATACAAACGTAGGATCTCAAAGTATAGACCCACATAGGATCTCGTTCTCATGTTACAGATAGCCATATCATTCCTACACTAAGCTCAGTTGATTCCGGGAGGGTCTGATCCTCACGCCACAGGTCGATACTCCAACATCCACAAAGTTCCATGAAGAATTATTCCAAAGGACCTCCATGTAAAAGGGGTACCAATGCGACAGACAATGCGTCAATCAAACACCCGATTTATAAGTTATTAGCCTTTTAGTCCTGAGGGCCCGGTAGGATTCGTGTTTGATCTAACCTGACCATACCCCAGATTTATCCAAAACTCAAGTGGGGTATACAAAAATGACCATCTTGATCCAGGGTTTCTAGCGTTGCAGACGTTTTGTCAAATGAATCGCCATAGCTCATGTTATGGCCGAAAGAGGGAAAATGATTATGAGACCCATTCCATTTCCAAGGGTAATGATATAATGAAATTCTTATGAAACCTATTTATTTTCATGGGTAATGATATAATGATTTTTTTTGATCTTGTGACACACATATTCATGTTTTTATGTATGTGATATGTGTCACCTCTATCTCCCCCCAATTCATTAGGGAACTTTGATTAAATCATGGGTTAATTATGTAATGTGTGAACCTGATTTTTTGTTCACAATGTTATTCATGGACCTACATTAATATCCAAAAGGTTATATGTGGGACCTATTTCATATCTATAAGTTTATTTTTCGACCTAATTTCATGTTTATAATATCATGTGTGGACCCTATTTCTTATCTATATGTTTATGTAAGGTCTTTATTTCATGTCCTTAACTTAATAAGTGAACCAATCTCTATTTAAACTTGTTCAAAATTATGGAAGATTATGTGTATAACACAATTATATGTCTTATTCAAATGTTATTCTCTCACATGTTATGTTTTTTGATTCAATTATGACTCATTTATTATGAACAACCATGATTTATTAAATGACTCATCTTTATGTTCTATAAATGTGGGGCATGATTTTCATGTGTTATTATAATATTCTCAAACCATTACACTAATGTTTGGTAGATATCTCCATTTTTTACCATTAATTATGATTTAAGATCATCCTTTTTTATTTTTCCTTTCCCCATGTTATGAAAGTTTTTTTAAGTATGATATGTTTAAGAAAGGTTCTAATTATAAAGAAATCAGTGGGAGATTATGTATTTCATTTATGAGCCAGTTGTTTATGTATCAAAGTTTCCAAAGGAACTAGAACAAAAATATTTTAGCATGGATTGTTATGTTATGTAATTAATATTAATATATTAATATGTAATATTTATGTATGAAAATCATGGGTCACTATAGTTTATATAAAATAAATGGTCTTGTTTAACTTTGGAAAACTAGATGAGAAAACTATAGTGAGAATCCTAGGGATAATACTAAGTATAAAACAACATCATAATGTTTTGGTAAAGAAGTTATTATGTGGTTTTCCCAGAAATAAATCCTTGTTTGGGTATAATAAGTTGATTTAGTTTTGAAATAGATTCATACAGGTGACACTATACCGAAAATAGTTGGTCGAGTATATATCATCCATCATTCTAGTGCATTGTAAGTGTGCCCTTAATGCACACTTGGTTTGACACTCCTTGGGTATATGATTTGGTTAATAAAAATTTTAGTAATGAAACATTATAATTTATTTAAATATATGATAATCATATATGACCTAGGATAAACCTATGGTGTTGTAGATTGAACAGAATATGTCAATATTTATAAATCTAGTAAATAATTTTTCATGACTAGGTGTTTTACCACTATGATTAGTGTTTCTAATACTATACTACATAGTTTTATTCAATTAATGGAATATAAATGAATATTTTAAATTCTTAATGTGATGGAAATTTCAATGATTTCAACCTGAGAAACCAATTTTATGGGATCAGTTTTAAAAAATATCATTTTTATTCCCTCAAAATGTTTTCATGATATGAAACATGTGGAACTTCCAAATGAGAAAAGGAGGGAAAAATATTTTATTGATTCAATCATGAGTAAAAATATTTCTTATTTTATTGAATCCATTGATACATAGTCACTAAGTAATAGATAAAAACCACTGAAAAGATATTTTTCCATTCTCCAGTGTTCGAAGAATGAAAATCCATTTTGGTTGTCTATCATTTTGAATAAGAAGATCAACGGTAGAACGTTATTAAGAATATTATTCAAGATGATGAAATTAAATACATGTAATTAGATGAGTTTAATAATATATTTTTTTAATTACTTCTCTCATATATGTTTTACAAGGATGGAGAATTAATTTCTTGAGCTCAAATAGAAGGATGATGAATTTATCAGTACCTATAAAGATAATTTTACAAGACATTCATGGTACACCATTTTTTAATCATCAAATCAGAAATATAAATTTATCTATTGTTTTTTGGCCAAAATCCAAGTCTTAAAAATTAATTTTCTATAAAATACTTTAGTATCTATGAGGAAGTCAATCTATGTGTTATGAAGGAAGAAAATAAAATTGGAGATACCTAATATTCACTTAATTTTGATAGGAAAATAATGATTGAGACTTATGGGGACTTTAATAAATCAAATATTAGAAAGAATGTTCAATCATCTACATGGAAAAATGTGTGATTAATCACTCTTGTGAATGAGTAAAAGGAACAATGTGGTGTTATAAGTGTAGGGAGCCTGGCCATAGAGCAAAATAATACCGAAGTGATGTGAACAGGCTTATAACAACCCTTTTCTTTATGGAACATTAATTCATGATTTATTAAATAGGAATACACAATATAAATCATAGAAGATAAATATGTCTAGTGTATTTGTGTAATTAGTTACATTATATAACAAATTGAAATAGGATGGGGGGTACATTGAAATTATTGAAAACTTTATTAACATGCTCAAAATTTTCTATTATTATTAAAAATGTATGGGATGACCTGGGGACATAGATAAGAATGTGGTGATATATATATTTCATTAGGAGAATAAACAAATAATAAGATGAATAATGATTTATATGATAGATAATAGGAATATTTATGGGACATAAATGGGATGAGAATCTTAAAAATGAAAAATGAAGTATGATATGTCATGATAATATAAAGGCAACATGAGAGTGTGGAAACAAATTTAATCATGACATCATAAACATATTTAAAGGATAAAAAAAATCAAAACATAATTTTTTAGGATAACCTTTTGTGAACCATACATGAAATATCATGAGACTAAAACATTACCCAATGCATTAGAAATCTATATAAGTCTAGGTGCACCCATCTCATTTATATAATTTACTTTCATAAGTGTGCCACATAAATTATTCAACATAGAAAATTTTTTCATAAAATTTAATCCTAATATTAGGGAATGAGGTTATATAAATTTTTTTCACCTATAAATTACATATATCAACAAATAGGTTAATACCCTTCAGTGAAAATGGGAATGGGTATACACTTCACAAATTTCTGGGATGGAAAATTTTAGTGACATTTTGGCAACATAAAATCATGACAAAAAAATTCAAAAAAATATTCAATTAGAGAGAAATTGGACTCTCATAACATGGAAGTAAAAAATGGAAAATATTATGGATGTGAAATAATATAATTCAAAAAAGACATTAGGGAATTAATTAGCATTTGATTTTGAGGGTTCATGAATAAAAACATTGCATGGAAAAATCACATGATAATTTTGGCAGCATAACCGGGGTACATAATGAATAATAGGAGGGAATAATGAGAGTTAAATGGATTACTCATCACTTGGAAATAATAAGGGTTGTAATAATGATTTTGAATATCATATCCTACCAATAGTATTGGGAAGAAAAAGAGCATTATATAAATAAGGTGATAAAGTAAATTGGAAAAAGAGAGGACCCCTTACTAAATTTTTGAATTGTAACCACTAATGTAAATTCTTTAATGAGTAGGGATAAATGATCTCTCATTATCTGGAAATAAATATTATAGTATATGAATCTTTATTATGTCATGAAACGATAACCAATTGATATTTAAAACCACAAACCTTCCCTTGTTTTCCCATGATTTATAAAAATTATGTGTGGTTCTCTTTATTTTATAAGGCCAGGGGATGAACTTAATTATATACAACTCTTTTATATATGGAAGCATGTCATGTTTATAAAGAATTGATTTTAGAACATTAAAATATAATATAGTTTTTGGGGGAATCATGAAGGATTTATAAAATTAATCAAATAGCCTAAAAATAATTTTAAAGGGGAAACATATATTTTGTTTTGGATACCTTCCTAAATGGCCCAAAGGCCTTCATTTTTTATTTATTTTTGATAACCCCCCTTTCAAGGGATGATGGGGAACCCTTACAAGGCCCTTAGGCTCAGAGATTACATGGCCCATAGGTTTCAAAGATACCATGACCCGAAGGTCTTAGGGAATTAAACAAGACTATCTACAAGGAACTGCCCCTCCCCAGCATCTGCATCCTGATAGTAGCTCTCCACCTTTGCATGACTGTCTGGCTAGGCTTCCCGTGCAAGCCCAAGATAGTATCGATGGCATAGCCATACCCTCTCATTCTGACAATCCATTTGGCTCTTCTCTAGTGAGTGCACCTACACTGAATCCTCTTCTGGGGCTGCTCTTTTTTTTAATGTGTCTGGGGCCTGCATTCATGTGGCCCGAAGGCCTTGGGGTGTCCCTAAGGCCTTAAGGTGGCCAGAAGGCCTTGATAATCAGCTGGCCCGAAGGCCTTGGGTGGCCTGAAAGCCTTGCAGGACTCGAGGACCAAACCGGTGGCCTGAAGGCCCAGATGGATGAATAGTTCCAGCAACTAAAATAATATTTATTTTATTATTTTTTGGTAAACATATAAATTTTTTATCTTATAATTATATTAAAAATTTATTGAGAAATGCTGGTTTTAATATAATAATTGTTTTGAAACATTTATAAAAATTAATTTTGACTTAAAAAAAATTATATTATCATTTATATTTTATAAAATTTATTTAATATATTATTTTATTAAAATATAATTTATTAGTAAAAATCATGAATTCATTAAAAAAAATTCTTTATTGAAATTTTAGATTACACCAAAATACCATCTGTGCTTTATCTTATCAAAATAAAAAGTCATTTATAATGTATGAAAAATAAGGGATAAGTATAATCACTATTATATTCAATGGAGAATATACATATTCATTTTATGAGGATATTGATACATATTCCTTTGTTACTCCAGAAACACCCTATGAATAAAGTGTTTGATGGTGATATTATTAAGTGTGGTTTGATATACAAGTTTTGTGTTGTGATGTCGATGAGCTTGAACTTCTCCGGTTACTGGTTTCTCTTAAGATTTGGTTGTTAGATCTCAGTTTGGGATCGGTCAACAGAAAATCCCGGTGATTCTATGTAAAGACACAGAAATTCCATGGAATGTTTTTAATTATATGGGAATATTATGAGTCCGTAAAAATAGACCATGCGGGATTTCGAGGCCCAGAGTTCTCGTAATGAATTTATGACCTTTTTTCAGGTACATTCAGTAAACGTGCGAGCGGGTTTTTGTAACTTTTGAACCGGTGCTCGGAATTGAAATTTGAAGACACCGTTGAGCTCACAGTGCCGATATTTGCATAAGGAGACCTTCACCCCGAACGTAGTAGGTCAAGCTTGAAAGTTAGTTTTTGTGCTTTTCATGGAAGAAAATAAAATAAAATAAATTTATTTCATTTTTGATATTTAATCCTCTCAAATTGAATTTGGTAGTGGGGACCACTTAAGCCTTGAACTCCCTCTTTAATGAGGTAGGTGACTCTTGGGTTATTTTCCCATTAAATCTGCCAACTCCAATTTTAATTAATGTGAAAACTTTTATTAATTAATAAACATAATTTATTAATTTGTAATTTATCCTCCTGGTTGGAGGATTTGTTCGCAAAATAGATCTTGAGAGAATTGTGAAGAAACACTCTCTCCAACGAAAAACACTTTCTCCAAAGAAGAACTCTGTTGAAGGATCCCCAACAAGGAACATATTAAACGATGACGTACCGAAATCCGTCTTTTCCTCGCCTTCACTGACTTCATCTCATGACACCTCCAATGAGAAATCAAGGTAGGTAATGCTGTTTTGAATACCCCTTACACTGTTCTTGTCAATCTTCTAGATTTAAGAACAATTATTCCACTTGCTACCGTTCTAACGCAGAGGGTGTGGGCCAAACTAACACGACCCAAACTCTCTCCAACGTTTTTGGTTTATGATGGTCTTCAATCAATGGAGATGTTCTGAGTCGAGTGAGAGAGTCTACAAAATGAAGAACGGGCCACCGGGGCATGCCCAGTGACCCAAGGAACGTCGCCAGCGACCATGGCCATGATCGTGCCGACGAATGGCACTGGTGGGACTCGAGAGTGGCGGTCACCACTCTGGCTAGTCGCAATGACGATAGCGATGCAACTGCATTTCTGGAGAAGTGTCATTGCTCGTCGGCTACAGCGAAGCAAGGGTGATGGTCGGCGCACGGCCGACCGCGTTAAGGTGGTGGCGGCGCGCGTCCACAACGCTGGGTGTACAGGAGCCGTGACATGAGGCCACAATGGCGAAGGGAGGGTGGTCAGATCACTGCCGGCCACCGGTGGTGGTGCGGCGCGAGACTGCGCCATAGAGGAGGGCTGGCTGTTCGGCCAGCCGGGGAATCGAGCGGGACCCTGGGTCCCTCGTGCTAGCTGCCAGTGCCAAGTGGCACTGGCCAGTCGACCACCCAACCTAAATGGCCCATCCATTCGGGGCACCATAGGGGCACCTCCCCCTTGGGTGGCGGCTAGGGAAGACCCCACTGTGGGGCCACCCAACTGCGGGCCATTGTAGGCCAGTGGGGTGCCCAGCACGGGCCCCCCAGTGCGGGCGGCCTAGCTGGCTACCCATCGTCGACAAGGCCAGGCCGGACGTAGCAGGCTGGGCCAGACCAAGCAGGCCAGGTCAGACCCAGGGCCGAACCCGGGTCGGCCTAGGCTAGGTTGGGCTGGGTCGGTCCGACTAGGATGGGCCAAACCTGGACCAACTTCGACCCTTTTCAACTCTTTCGTCCATAACTTGAGATATGAGAATCCATTTGACGAACTGTCTATGGAGCTGGGAACCATGGATCGAGACCGTACTTTTGGTTAACCCCATTTGAGTTTTGGATAATATTGGGGTATGGTCGAGTTGGATCGGACATGAATCCAACTGGGCCCTCAGGACTAAAAGGCCAATAACTTACAGACCGAGCGTCCAATTGTCGCACCGTCTATTGCATTGAGACCCCTATTACATGGTGGTCCTTTAGGATACTTCTTCTTGGGACTTCAGGGAAGTTAGAGTATCGACCTATGGCTTGAAGAGATGATCCTATCAGAATCAAGCGAGATTAGTGTGGGAACCCTGTAGCTGGCTGTAAGATGCGAAAGGGATTCTATGTGGGTTTGTGCCTTAAGATCCTACGTATTTTTGTGCCTTATGATATTATGTGGTTCTGTGATTTGGGATCCTACGTTGGTATGTGTTCCACTATCCCACTTGGATCTACTCTATGAATCCACGTGGGATTACTCTAGGGTCCTATGTGGGTCTGCTGTACTAGGATCCTATGTGGGTCTGATAATTTAGGATCCTACGGGGGTCTACCTCTTAAAAGAGTAAGATGAATCATTAGTTACATATAATAATCTTTACTACAGTACCTAAGTTATACCTGATGTGAGTTGAGTCTTTACCTGTGTGGTAATCATCTGTGTGGCGTACCATTATGATGCATACCTTCGTGGTGATATCTTTGTGGTATTATTTTGTGGCATGTTACCTTTTTGGTACTTACCTTCGTGGTGATACCTTTGTGGTATTCTTCTTTATGGAGTTACCTTTGTTGTACTTACCTTCATGGTGATACCTTTGTGGAATTCTTCTATGTGGTGTTACCTTTGTGGTACTTATATTCATGGTGTTAACTTCATGGTATTCTTTCCTTTGTGGGACAGTTGAGCTTTTGATTTTTTAGTTGGGCCTTGTGTTTCTTCATGATTGATATGGGTTTTCTCAACAACTTCGGTATATGTGTGGGCATATACCTAAGTAGGATTGTCAGTTTTTTTCATACTTTGTGGTTTATCCTTTGTGGATTTTGTGAGACCTTCGAGGGTCTCGGGGTCCCTATTGAGTATCGTTATACTCACCCCGGTACGGGTACAGCCACACCTTATTGTGTTTGGTACAGACGACAGTCAACATTGATCGAGGCTGAGGGTACCAGGACTGGAGGTGGCTCATAGGTGGACATTAGATGAGGCGTACCGCAGTGACGACTGTTCGAGAGTTGTACTAACCCTTCAGGTAGGATCCTTAGCAGGTGTTCATAGGAGATAATCTAGTTTACTTGTACTTCCTAGATTTCTGGTACTTTCCAGTTGGGCTTGTATTATGGCTCCTTTTTCTTTCTATACACACCCAGTTTACTATATAGTTTTACTTTGTGCTTGTATCCTATTTTGTGCTTAGTTTTGTGAGTTTATAGGTTATAAAGGCAATGCCATCCCATTTTTAGAGAATACACCTTTTGGTGCTAGTCTCCAGCCCCTGGCCTGTGGAAGGCGGGCTTGGGGTAGTCACGTCATGGTCCCCGGGGGACGAGTAGTGACAATCTATCTCCCTAAGTAGATCTAATAAATGGGATTCATAGGGTATAATCTTTTTAGTTGAGGAAATTTCTTATGTTTTCAATGTTAATTGTTGTTTACATAACCCTATATTTATACTAATCATATGATCACTATTAAATGACTATATTATTAGAATTTATGACCCTTAATTTTCTTTTACATCTAATAGAATCTAATTTTCAAAAAAAAAACAATTGAATGTGTTTTTTATAACCATAATTCATAATAGAGAATTTAATCAATCACAAAGGGAATTTTATGTATAATTGTTTGGGTCATTACAAGGATAGTCAATGAAATGAATAGGGAGAGAGCTCAATAGAATTCCCTACACACAATTTTGTGTGTAAAATGAGAAATATAAAAATTATGAAAATAAATGAACTAATATAAGGGATAAAGAGGATTATAAGGCACAACAATCCCCGAAGACAAAAAGAAATTTTTTTATGAAATCACAATAGCCGAACTAAATCACCATAATTAGGGCACTCCACAGTGGATAATTTCATATTGGATTTTGGATGAATGACCTCTATGTAAATCATACAATGATTTTGTAAGTAAATTTTTTTTATGATTATGAGCATTGATTACCACTCTCTAAATATATTGAAGAATAAATAAATTATATTTTATATTCTAAATAAACTTATTTTCATCTATTGGTTTAAGGATAAACACCTATATCCAATATAATTGATTTTGGATAAGATAAGAGATTATTTAAGGAATAAAAGGTGAATTTTCTTTGGGACTAATATATGGGGTTTTTGTTACTTTTTGGATTTTATTAGGATTTATATTTTCTGGTATTGGAATTTATGGGTGATTAAATTATTAATAAGTTTATGATGGAAGTATATGTGGTAAATTTATTTCAATATTTGGGATACAATTTTGGTCAACATACTTTAGAGTAGCCTCATGATTAAATATTTATTGAGGGGAAGTATTTGTTGTTTTGATAATATTGGATAAATTGTGTTAAAACTTTAGATTTGGTAAATATATAGAGGCTGAAGGAATAAGTAATGGATCTTATGATGATTTTAATGCTTCTGGAATGAAAGAAATCATCATGAATATGCATTTCATGAAGTAAGAGATGAAGTATAAGTTGATTGAATCACAAGTAAAATATGGAATTAGTATTATGATATAATTGAAATTAGAGACATTGATATTTGGGTCTCTTTGAAAATCTTGTTTGTATTGAGACTATATCTAATCATTCGATGCTTCCACCGGATAACTTTCAAGTTCATGATGACTTCCTTGTGTATCTTTTAAGGAATTACTTACTTGATTCATCACAATTACTAAAACCAGATAGAATAATACTATAAAACTATCTTTATTATTAGGAATAATTAGTTGAGATTCTGGATCACAGAGATAAAGCACTATGAAACATGATCACTCACCAGTTCAATGTTTTATGAAAAAACTGTCAGTTTGAGGAATCTATAAGGGAACATGAGGATGCAATGAAATAAAAGTATCCTAATATATTTGTATTTAAATGTATAATCTCAAAGGTTAAATTAATTTTATTTGTAGTTGAATATGAAACCATAAGTTTTTATGTAATATTTTTTATGAATAAATTTAATTTATTTTATAGCTAGAATAACATGAGACACTGAGTTTTAACGAACCATGTTATACTATTAAAATTATTTTTATAAAAAATATTATAACCTAGGCAATAAAAATATAAGTATGAATAGGAATAACACCATTTTAAATTCTTATTATAATGATTTTATATAAATAAAAAATACTAATAAAAAATACACAATTTTTTGTATAATATTTATATGTTACCAAACTACTGTTTTATGAAAAAATTATTTATTTTTTATAAAAAATAATAACAATAATTTTTTCTAATTTTAGAAAATATATTTTAAAAAATACGCTTTGTTTTTGAAATATAAACATCAACATTATAATCAAGTAATTTCATTAAATTTTCTAAAATGATAAAATATTCAACTAATTGTAAAAATATTGGTTTTTATTAAGAGTTTAATTATTTATTAAAATAGTTTAAAGAATAAATCTTTATAGAATAAATATTTTAATTTTATATTCATTAATAAAATTTAATATTGAATTTTGATATTAAAAGTTTTTTATACATTTGAAAATCTTCTCCTTAGAAAACCAATTTTTCTTCGCATATGCTAGATGGAAATTAAAATACATTCTACCACATATTGGATTTAAATTTGATAATATTAAGTAAATATTTTGAATAATTTAAATTTAAATTATATAATAAGATCAAATTAATTTTTCTTTCAAAATATTAATATAGATAATAAAAATTAGTTACCGCGATTAAGGTTAAAACTGAGTTTTGTGCAATACACACACTTTTGTTAAAAACAATTTTTCACACACATAAGATTTTAATTAAATAAAATAAATATAATATTTATATTCATTGGTTTGAAATTAAAAAATAATGGTAATTTTAATTTTATTCCTAAAGGATAAATTGCCTAGTTAAATAAGGGGTCACATGTTACCTTAGTGAACACCAAAATGATAGTGCTAGGTAAAATTAAAGTATATAGAATAAAATATTTAAAACATGCGTTTTTCTGTGTTGGAGGTGTGGATCAACCATATCATATTTTGAATCCATTATATATTAGCTTTGTAAGCACTTTTTGTAACATTCCAAGTAATTATAGAATGTAAATTTTTAATATTTTTTTAATATTTTTGGATTAGATAATAATTTTACCTTAACGGGGATGCTATGTCTGATAGCGTACTCGATACATAATAATGAGTTTCTTCGAAATCTTAGGTTGCATACAAGACTAATATATACTAAAAAATAATACATTATTAATATTATTATTTTAAATGGTAGTTATAGTCTAGCCATTTTATTATAGGGAACAAATAATAATAACTATATTATGATTAAACATTTTTATTAAATGTTTTTACTTTCATTTAAATAATATTGGAGGTTTAGAATGGGAATAAATCCATTTTTAAGTATAAATTAATCTAATATTTTTAAAATGTAGTTTCACCTCCTTTTAAATGAGAATCCTTTTTAAATATAGTTTTTGATAGTTTTATATGATCTATTTGAAAAAAATAAATATCTTATTTTGAATATGAACATAAAAATTTTCTTTTCTTGAATTTTGGTATTTTTCTGATAAAATTAATTTTTAATGAATAATGAAAAATATTGTTTTTAAATCAAAACAAAATCTTCATCTATTTTAATTATATAGTTATATTATCATTTTAATTGGTTTTAAAATTTAATTGGATTATGTTTTCACAATTTAATTAAATTTTTTTCATTATAATTAATTTTACATTGAAATTTTATATAATCACATGTTAATCTTTTGATGGTTTTTTACTTTTTAAAAAACTATTTTCTCGTTTTGACAATGGAGATTAATTTGAAATTAAGTATTGTAAATTCTATGTTTTGAATTTATAAAAATATATTCCATATTTGGAATCATATGTTCCAAATTATGTTAATATATCCCTTTTCTTTTTGGACATTATGAATAGTACCTTTTGTAATTATTTTTATTTACAATGGTTAAAGGGTAAATCAGGTAAACCAGGGTGAAAATAATATTAACATAATATAAAACTACACTAACAAATGTTCTAATCATATTGGATGAGTTATAGATGACCACGAAAATCCTTGGGTAGAATTTGTAGCCTTTGTAATCTATTTGGGTGTGATTATGAAATTTATAACATTTAGTTTAAAGTAAAGGGAAAAAATGTTATAATAATGTCTATTATTTCTAAAATAATATTAATATGGGTTATACAAGGGATCTATTCTACTATAAATAGTCATTATAAAGATAAAACTATTACCTAAATCAGGGTAATTTATTAATAATTTTTAGGAAATAAATAATAAAATTAAATGGTGACATAAAGATAATGTAGTGATTTCTTAATTAATGAAAGAATCAAATAAATAATATTACAAATATTAAAATAATTATTATCTGACATAATTTATGCCATAAAAAACATTAATGGATACATTTAACATGTTTTTGATGATTTAAACGTGTTTTTTTCAAAGTTATATTTATGTTATCATATTCTTTAAAAGTCAACTAATGAATTGTGTCAAAATTGACACTATTGGTATTTTAAAGTATAAAATATTTTATTAAATGACATTAAATTCCAAAAAATCTAATATTTGAAAAAATGGTGAGAATAATTCAAAATATTTCGTAAATGTAATTTTTTGGGTTGTTTTATATGTTATGGAAATTACATAAACCCCCAAAGTTTAAATAACATAATATTGCTGTAAGATTAGAAATGGTAAAAAAATGGTTAAATAAAAAAAAATTCAATTAAAAAATATCCAAAACATGTCTAATTTTTATTGTATGATAATATTTTGACCCAAAATCATCTTATCTTCCAAATAAATAATATGAGACCATTTGGTACCGAAATTGAATTTATATTATTTAATTATATTAAGAGATTCCAAGGGTTCCCCTCCCCTATCCTATAAAAAGGTACCCTATCCTCTCTAATAAGCACACTTCAAAAGCCTTTTATGGGAATTATCTTCCCAAAACACTTCCATGAATCCCACCCCACATTCGTGAGGACTTATTTTAGGTATAAGACCCTCCTTAATGCTGTTAAGGTGTTTTCAAAGGAGATCAACCGAAGAAGAGGTATCATTTTTTATAAGTGTTTCTATTTTATTTATCCTTACACTTCATTCAAATATACTCCAACCATGATGAGATAATAACTACAGTATCATAAATTCACTATAATGTTATTATGTTTATATCACTACCTAAATCTATCTAAACTTTCATTAAATGGGAAACAAATTAATCATCTATGTGTACGTGTGAACTATTACCTCCACGAACTGATATAATTCATTTTCTGTAACCGTCTATCATGACTGGTAATAAAAATGGAATTAATGTTCATATTTTATGTTCATGAAATATTAATAATTATAAGATAATAACATAGCAATTACATTCTTACTTCAGGGCACCTAAAAATGATAACATCGTTCGTGCGTACGTGTGAACTATCACCTCCATGAATCGATGTGACTCATTTTTATTCATTATATAAATTTTATGATATATACATAAGTATATTTAAATTATTAATATGATATTTATTATTATATTATAATTATTTAAAGATAAAATAATAATTACTTTATTTCCATAATGATCAATGAAAAATTAAGACGCTACTCATGCGTACGTACAACTTACTATTTCCATGATTATTACATTGTTCATTTTTCATAACCATGCATCATGGTTTTATTTAAATTTATTATTTATGTATAAAAATGATAATAATTTCATGAATATTTTTCTAGAGATGATGTACTTATGGCCACATGCACTAGTGAAAACAAACCATGTTCATTTTCGACTAATGAACCGAATATCAAAAAAATGTCTAACAAGAACTCAAATAATTAACTAACTATTATAAAATGGAAATACGTGATATAAAGAGAATAATAAGCTTGTAAAAGTCTATCAAACAATTATAAAATAAACTAAGTTTATTATTATGGAAGATATATAAAGAACAAGACAAGTCATATTGAAGGTAAGAGATTTCGTATCAATCTCCTATAATTAAGATATTTCTTGATAATACACACTTTTATTTTTTTTATAATGTGTATATACATCAAAATGATATTTCATATCCATATATAATCTATACTAATGTTATTAAATGTTTTTAAATATATTTATTCGTGGATATAAGATTTAATTGTTCAAAGTGGTATGAGACACCTTGAATGTTTAAAGATTTAAATATTAAACATTTTTCATAATGATATTAATTACATATTTATTTTTATGGATATAAAAATATTATACTATAAATTTTAGGTCTAGTTTGAATTTTATTCAACAGTTTTCCAAAAAAAAAATCCTTTTATGATTTCTATACGAAGTGTTTTACTTTATTTACAAAATGACAAAAGGAATTCTTTTATAATGTATACAGAGACAACAACTACTCCACCACCACAACCATTATTTGATATTTGGATGATTATACAAGACATAATGTTTTTAAAAGATAAAGAAATCACTTATTCCATTTTTAGTGTTTTGGTATTGATAATGGTTTTGAAAGTGGATTGAATACTTCAATATCTTCAAATTATTTCTTGTGATTTAAAATGAAATTTTATGAGTGAAATGTTGATAATTTGAATCTTTTATGTGTTATGATTATATAATGGTTCTTTTACATTTAACGGGTGGTTAGGTGATATGGGTGGTTATGTGATAAACCAAATATGGGTGGTTTCATGATAAACCATGGGTAGGTGGTTACATTATAACATCCAATGCATTGGGTATGGAAGTCGATCATATGGCTATTCCATTTATAAGGGTGATATGTGTAAAAGTAGGTTGTATAGTTATTACATTAATTATGATTATGTAACATGCTACCTACTTATATATTATATGTTTTTTTATTAGTTTTCATGATTTTTTTTTATTTTCAAATGGTAAGGTAATGATATTGTTGAAATGATGATCTATTTTTAGGGTAAATGGCATGTTTTATTTTTAGGACGCGTTGAATGGGGTTTCACTGAATAATGGTTTTCTATATTTATGTACTTTACTAATATTTTCTGTTCATCCCCAATTTTCAAATTATTTTCAAAGGTCTCAATATTGGTAATTACAAAGAAAATTCCATGATGAATGTATTGAAGATTTGTGTTGAAAAAAATCATGTTTTATTTTAATAGGGTTTCCATTGGTAGAAAATATATATTAAGTATAAGTTTCCTCTTGTAATCTATGAGTTTACTAAGTAATATTTTTTCCTAATAATATGAAACTCTAGACCTAAAAGATCATTAGGAAATAAAGAAAATTAATTCTAGTCAAAATTCACTAGAATAAGTTATGTTTAGTGTTAGGTACTTATAGTTGCTATCAGATTAGGGTTTATAAAACTTTAGATATTAAGATGTATTATCATGAGATATGTATATCATCATGGGTTTATAAGTTTATGTTTGATCCCAAGTTTAATTTCATAGAAACCATTTTGAGGATTATGTGATGATATTTCAAGGTGAATAACAATATTTTCGCAGACATTATTTTTTGTGGTAGTTATGGGTTATTACTTTTTGGGATGAAAAATGAAATGTATAGAATAAACCTTGAGGTTAAAACATTTTATGATTTTTTTGAGGATTTAATTTTATTTTGGTAATTTTAGAGTAATTATATAGTTTTTTAAAAAGGGAAACATGAAGACAGAGTGACAACCCTTTATGTCAGACAGGGATGTGGCAATCAAACCCACAACTGAAGTGAGACAAGACTTCATCACCTACCACTAGACTATGTGATGTACCTAGTAGGTATTAATTATTCTATTTAGTTAATGATGTTTATGGATTAAGAATAATTTTATTTCAGAGACATATATTTTATCAAATAGATAACCATGGGAATGGAAAATGATTTTGGGATTAAGTGTTAAATGTTATTTCGGAAGATGTTCACTATTTTTGGGAACTTTATATGATTAAGGAAAATAGAATATTATGGAATCATATTTGAGGAGTAGTGACTTAACTATATTTTTGAAGAATATATGGTTTTAACTATGGAGATATGGTGATTAGGGTTATTTATGGAAGGTATTTTCATATCATGTAGAATATGTGATTAGGTTAATTAAGTTTTTGTATGATACACTACGAGTGATTGATGTTATTTGTATATAAATGTTAAGATTTATCTTGGAAGATTATGTCATCAAATTCTTCTGAGTTTGGGGTTTCAATATTAGTTTGGATTATTTTGAGTAATTTGAAGTAAAATTACTTTTTTTAATGTCCTATTTTGAACTTTGGGTATTAATGGTTAATTTTGGAGATTAAAATGAGTCCTTCTCTTTATAAAGGATTATTCATTTTGGAGGAATTATCTGATATTGTACCTAACATTTTGGTTTTGGTTAATGTTTAAAGGTATAAGAAATATGTAATTAAGATTTTATGGATGATTTTAGTTATTAGAAGTTGGTTATTGTGGTTCAGGCCTAAACAAATCATCTTAAATACTCATCATTTAGGGAAGAGTATGTTTTTTGAGGTGGAATTCGATTAATGGATGAAACTCTTCTTTTCATGTAAGAATAATTCCTTATGTACATATTCTATGTTGTAAAATAATTCCTCAACTTTATGAAAATGATCTTAAAACTAAAACATTTTCTGTTTAGTTTTACTTCTATGAAGTCAAATATTGTTTAACACCTAAAAAATTTATAGATTTGTGATTGTTAACTTTTTCCTAACAATTCTTTCTATCACTCTTCATCAAAACTTCATGGTTAGTTTTCTCATCCATATCCATGTTTTCTGCATGGAATCTTTGTATGTGTTATCTCAGGTGATCTTCTTACTTCAATTTAATTATTTTAAGGTGGAGGTTTTATTGATTATTTTTCAATTTCTTATTTCAATAAAGGTATTTTTAAAAGTCATACCTTAGTTACCAACCCTGAATTAAAATTGCGAGGGTGAAATTTCGAAAGGGACGTGAATATAACATCCCTCATAATTATAGAATAATAATTTGTTATATTTATTAATATATATGAATTATATAGTAATTATAACTTAATTATGATTCTATTTTTGATAGCGTACTCAACATGAGACAATGGGTTTCTCGAAAATCTTATGTTACACACAAGACTGAGATATATCAAAAAATAATACATTATTAATATTGTTATTTTAAATAGAAGTTATCATCTAGTCGTTTTATATGTAAGAATGAATAGAACTAACTATATTATGTTTATATTTTTTAATTAAATGTTTTTAATTTCATTTAATAAAGTTTACATGCTTAAAATACGAATAAATCTAATTTTAAGTATAAAATACTCAAATATTTTTAAAAGGTAGTTTTACCACCTTTTGATGGAGAACCATTTTTAAATCTAGTTTTTATCAGTTTTATATTTTCAATTTGAAGAAATAAACTTCTTCTTTTGAATATAGGAATACAAATTTATTTTATTTTAATATCAATATTTTTCTAAAATAATTAATTTTTTAATGAATACTGAAAAATACTACATTCTAATACAAAACTATCTTTCCATATAATTTATTTATATAGTGATATTTTCCTTTTAATTGGTTTTAAAGTGTAATTGGACTAGGTTTTTTATTATTTAATCAAATTTTTGACATTGGAAGTAACTTCACATCAAAATTTGATATAAACACATGCCAATCTTTTGATGGTGTTTAATTTTTAAAAACCTGTTCTCTCATTTTTACAATGGGGATTAGTTTTAAATTAATTACTAAAAATTATGTGATTTTAATTTTAAAAAATATATTACATATTTGGAATCAAAAGTTCCATATTCTTTAAATAGGTCCCTTTCATTTTTGGATATTATGAATGGTAACTTTAGTAATTATTTTTATTTACCACGGTTAAGGGGAAAATCATATAAATAAGGGTAAAAAAATTATTGAAATAATATAAAAGTACCCTAAAACTTGTAAAAATAATATTTGATGGGTTATAGTTGTTAAATACAATCCTTGGGTCAAAGTGGCGGCCTTTGGAAGCCCCTTGGGTGTGATTATGACATTTATAAAATTTAATTTAAAGTAAGGGAAAAATGTCATAATTAAGTATCTTCTTATAAATTTTTTAACATTGTTTATATTAATGAAATATTATACTAAAAATATTAATTATAAAAATAAAATTATTACCTATATCATGGTAATTTATTTATGATTTTTATGAAATTAATAAGTAAATTAAATAGTGACAGAATGATGATGTACTAATTTCTTAATTAACAAAAGAATCAAATAAATGTTTTTATAAATATTAAAATAAATATTATGTGACAAAATTTATGCCATCCAATAATTTTATAGACACATTTGACATGTTTTTGATGATTTAATGAATTTGGTTCAAACATATCTTTGTGTTATAATATTTTTTAAAAGTCAACTAATGAATAACATCAAAATAGACACTATTGTTATTTTAAAGTATAATATATTTTATTAAATGATATTGAATTCCTAAAAAAACAATTATTTTGACCAAACAGTCAGTATATGTCCAAATATGTCATAAATTGCAGTATATTTGGTTGTTTGACATGTTGTGATAATTATATTAACCCACAAAGTGTAAATTACATAATATCATCGTAAGATTAGAAAGCATAAAATAAGTGTTAAATAAAAAGATATGGATTAAATAATATCCAACACATGACTAATTTTCATTGGATGATTATATTTATACCAATAATCATATTATATATGAAGCAAATAATTTTGTAACCATTTGGAAATGAAATTTAATTTATATTAATTTAATATTTTAATAGTTTCTAAGGGTGCCCCTCCCCTCTCCTATAAAAAGGTACCCAATATACTCTAATAATAAAACATACAAATCCTTTTTGTTTTGACAAGATCTTCCCAAACCGCTTCTTGGAATGCTTCCCCAAATTCTTGAGGCCTTATTTTAGGTAGAACACCCTCCTTATAGAAGATAAGTTATTCTTCAATGGTGATCAACCGAAGAAGATGTATCATTATCTTTAAGTGTTTATATTTTATTTTCCCTTCCGCTTCCTTAAAATATCACCAAAACATGACTAGAAAATATATATAGTATACTCAATATACTGATATTTTATTATGTTAATATTATTACCTAAATCCATATCCACTTCCATTAAATGGTAATGGAATTAATCGTTTGTGCGTACATGTGAACTATCACCTCCATGAACCAATCTAATTAGTTTTCCATAACCATGTCTCATGAATAGTTATAATAATGGAATTAATTTTCATATGAGATATTCAAGAAATATTAATCATTATATGACAATATTTTATCAATTGTGTTCTTACTTTCATGTGCAAAATAATGATAAAGCCGTTTGTGCGTACGTGTGAACTATCACTTCCACGAAGCGATGTGACTCATTTTTATTCATTATATCACTTGTATGATATATATATATATAAGTATATTTAAATGATTAATATGATATTAATTATTATATGATAATTATTGAAATATAAAATAATAATTACTTTAATATCATAATGATCAATGAAAAATAAAGACATTACTCATGCGTACGTACAACATACTGTCTCCAGGATTATAACGCTGTTCATTTTTCATAACCATGCAACATAATTTGATTTCAAAGTATTATTTATGTATAAAATTAAAATAATTTCATGAATATTATTCTAGATGTTATGGAATTATGTCCACATGGACTAGTGAAAACATACCATGTTCATTTTTGACTCGAGAACCAAATAACGACAAAACGTATGACAAGAAAAAAAAAATAATTAACTAATTGGTATAACCAGGTAATAAGTGATATAAATAAAATAATAAACCTGAAATAGGTTTTTATGAAATTAGAAATTATCCCAAGTTAGTTATTTAGGATGATAAATAATGAACGAGGCAAGTTGGACTCAATGTTAGGGACGTCCTCGCAATCTCCTTTTATTGAGGAATTTATTGATAATAAGAACTTTTATTATTTTATAAGGTATATATACAGCCAATAAAACATTTAATATACATATATTATGTATACTAATTTTATTAAATGTTTTTTTAAATTTATTAATTCATGGAGATTATGATTTAAATGTTTAAAGTGGTATGGGACACCTTCAACGTTTAAAAAATTAATTATCAAATATTTTTTTCATGATATTAATTTATGTATTTATTTTTATGGATATAAAAAGTCTATACCATCAATTTTATGTTTATTTTGAATTTCATTCAAAAGTTTTAAAAAAATAATCTTTTTATGCATTCTATATGAAGTATTTTACTTTGATTACAAACCGATAAAAGGAATGTTTTTAATGTATATGACAACAAAGAATTCTCCACCTCCAAGATCATTATTTGATATTTCACTTCCTGTACATAAAATAATGTTTTTAAAAGAGGAATAAGTCACTTATTCCTTTTTGGTTGTTTTGGTTTCGAAAATGGTTTTGAAAGTGGATTGACTATTTCAATATCATTAAATTATTTCATGTGATTGAAAATGAAATTTTATGAGTTAAATTTTGTTAATTAAAATATTTTATGTGTTATGATTATATAATCGTACTTGGATATTTGATGAATGGTTACCTGATAAACCAAAGATGGGTGGTTATGTGATAAACCAGTGAAAATTGGTTCTATGATAAACCATGGACATGTGGTTATGTTATAACCTCCAATGCATTGGGTATGGAAGTCAAACAGAAGTTTATTCCATTTTTAAGAGTGATGTGTGTGGAATATGATCGTATGGTTATTCCATTATGTATGATTATGCCCCATGTTACCTATATATATGATATTGGTTTGATTAGTTTTCATGAAAATTAGTGATTTTAAAATTTAAAATAGGGATATTTTTGAAATGATTATCCCCTTTCCAAGGTAAAATAGTCATGTTTTATTTTTAGGAAATGTTGAATGGATTTTTATGGACTAATGGTTTTCTTTTTTTTATATTCCTTACTGTGCTTTTGTGCACATCCTATGTTTTAAAACTATTTTCAATGGTCATAATACTGGTAAGTACTAAGAATATTCCAAGATTAAAGTATTGAAGATGTGTTTTTAAAGGAAATAATGTTTTATTTTAAAAGGGTTTCCTTTGGTGAAAAAATGGATATTGAGCATAAGTGTCCACTTGTAATGTATGAGTTTACTATGTAAGAGTTTGTCCTAATTCTCTAAAACTCAGTACCAAAAAGATCTTTTTTAATGAATAAAAATTATTTCTAGTCTAATTTCACTAGAATATGTTATTATTAAGGATAATTCCTCATAATTGGGGTTATACTAACTTCCGATTGATGAATTGTTTTGTGTATTTATCAAAAGTTCACTCCTCCTCAATTATAAAAGGGAACTTCCTGCGTTCACATCATGAAACATCATACTCCCATTGTCTCAACCATAAAATTAAAAAATATTTCCAAAAACATCATTATCTAGGTTATTTAACTTATTATTTACCATGAATACCAATCCTAGGGTCCTTAATAAGTGACCCAAAAGGGGTTGTTCTAAGCAAAGGTAAATTTCTCCAATAAGCCTTTTATTTTTTTTACTTATTCTCTTAAAAATTTCATTCATTTATTAATAATTATATATAATAACAATAGTATCTAAAATATTAATATTTGTTATTATGTTTTTGAGATAACTTATATCTATCTCATATTATATCTAATGGGAAACATGACCATCAATTGTGTGTACGACATACTACCTCCTCGCGAATGGATAGAATTACTTTTCCATCACCCCCTCTCACTACTAGATGTAATGATGGATTTATCAAATGTGTATGATATTTATGAAATATTCGTAATTATGGAATTATAATATCACATATAATGTCATATTTTCTATTTTGTGAGAATATGATAATGTTGCTCATATATACGGAGGACTGCCGTATCAAGAAGCCATGTGATTCTTTCCTTAATTAGGCTTTACATAGAAGGTAATAAGGATAGTTTCAATGAATATATGTTATATATATAAAAGAAAAATTCTTATTAAAAGTTAATATATAGTTTAAATTTATTTTGATTACTCCATCTAGAAAATGAATGTAGTGTTCATTCGTACGTACAACCCAAATTTTTCATGAACTGTGTAATTAATTTTATATCACTAAATTTTTTAGATTAAAATAAATAAAAATATAATGAATATATGTGATATTTATATCCATTTTAACATTATTTATATTATTTAACCTTGATCAAATAAAAAGTAAAAAAAATACCAAATCAAAATATACATGAAAAAGAAAGAAGTTATTACCCAAAACGTGATTTTAATGAGGAATTGTTAATAAAAATGTAATAAAAAGTCATAAGAAAATAATATATGTAATGATAAATATGATTATGTTAAAAAATATAAATATATTAAGATTATATTTATTAAACATGAGATTCTAATGTGTATAATGGAATTAAAGACTTAAGGTGAGGTAATTTTGTCCCAAATTGTCTACTTTGGGACATATATAATGTTATGCACTTATCTTCATTTATTATGTGTATATACATGCCCATTGAAATATTATATAATAAAATTATTTATTACCACTATATTTAAAGTTAAATTTGATATTATTCATTAATGGGGCTTACGACTGAAAAGTTACCAATGTGGTAAGGGTTTGATGTTACAATTTTGTTATTTATCAGAGTTATTTGTGATTATGCTTATGATGATGATATATAATGATATAAATCTCATGAAACATATAAAATTTCATCAACTATTTTTTTTAGAATACATGTCTTAATTTCTATTTTCACTCTCTACGTACTCAATATTACCATATAATGTTTTTAAAAAAACCGACCTTATTTCCCTCTTCAATTGAAAACCATTTTCCTTAAATGTCCATATTTTCTAATATTTTTTGACAAAAATGTTTTTAATATTATGATACACTACTATAAATTTCATCTTTACCAATGGTTTAAAACTGTTTGTAAAGGCAGGAAAACATTTGTTATACACTATACTAATAGTTTTCCAAACCGTTGGGTCTTGAGTTGCGGGGATAGACATTCCCAACTGTTCTATTAGAACCATTGGGATTTTTCTAAAAAATTGAGTATAAACCAATGGTTTATTGAAACTGTTGGTATAAATGTTTACCAACAGTTTAGAACCATTGGTAATATCAAAAACCATCTCTATACCAATGGTTTACAAACTGTTGGTATAGCCTTTTACCAACGATTTCCAAGAAAATATTTATAAATATCAAGTAAAAATACTTATACCAATGGTTTGTAAACCATTGGTATATAGTTTTACCAATTTTTTTCATAAAAACATTGGTATAAGTTCTATTTTAACATATATTCCAACAGTCTTAAACTGTTGGCATAACCTTTATGTACCCACAACAACAAGATGACCTCCTCCTGTGCACCTATAGAAATTCCACCAGCTTCCACCAGCAGACCTGCAAAATTCATACAGAATTATAATACCTTTAGAATATATAAAGGGTGTTGGGGGGGATATCCAGTGGTACAAAGTGTCTAGGGGGGGTGGGCGGGCTATCCACAGGGGTGGGGGCTATCTAGGGGGTACGGGGTGTCCAGGGGGTGGGCGGGCTGTCCATGAGGGTGGTGGGGCTATCTAGGGGGTTGGGGATGGGGGATTTTTTGGGGGTGGGGGGGGGGGGTTCCATGGGTTATGAGGTGTACAGGGGGTATGTCGTGTCCAGAGTGTGGGAGGTCTGTCCACAGGGGTGGAGAGGCTGTCATGGGGGGTACATGTTGTCCAGGGGGTGGGTGGGCTGTCCACAGGGGTGGATGGGCTTTCTAGGGGTGTGGGGTGTCCAGGGGGTGGGAGAGCATTCCACGGGGGTTGTGGGGCTCTCTATAGGGTAGGGGTGTTTAGGGGGGGGGGGGGTGGGTGGGCTATCCACGATGGTGAGGCAGCTATCCAGGGGGTATGGGGTGTCCAGGGGAGTGGGCGGGCTATCCAAAAGGGTGGCGGGGCTATCCAGGGGGTTGGTGGTGTCCACGGGGTGGGATAGGCTATCCAAGGGGTAGGGAGTGTCTATGGGGGTGGGCAGGCTGTCCACATGGGTGGAGGGGCTATCTAGGGGGTACACGATGTCCCAGAGGGTGGGCGGGCTGTTCATGGGGGTGGTGGGGCTGTCCAGGGGGTTGGAGGTGTCCATGATGGTTGGGGGGGGATGTCTATGGGGGTGGTGGGGCTTTCTAGGGGGTTGGGGGTGTCCGGGGGGGGGGGGGGCTATCTAGGGGGTTGGGGGTGTTTTCCAAAAGGATGGGGTGTTGTCTAGGGTGTGGGGGTTGTTTGGGGGCTTGGGGGGGGGATATTTTCTAGTGGGTTGGGGTGGCTGTCCAAGGGGTAGGGGGTGTCCAAGGGGTGGGGGTTGTCCAGGGTGGGTGGTGGTGTCCATGGTGCTGGGGGGATGTGTAGGGGTGGGGGTGGGGGGGGGGTGTCCATGTAACATTGAAAATAAAGAAGTTAAATTTCAGAACCGTATTAACTTATAATTACCACTGAAGATTGGTTCATGACTCACCTGTCCAAAACAAACCCATCATCATATAATTATCCACTAATATTAAGAAAAATAAAACACTCTAATATTGATTCCTAAAGACCAGAATAAAAGAAAAACAATATTATCCAACCATGTTCGCAACAACACCTCAGGTGCAATTCCACAGATTACCAGTACTATCAACTAGCGATGAATAATTACGTGCACATGACCATGTTATTTTATTTTGTTAGATATACATCAGAGAGTAAATAATGTGTAGGAAAAAACAACATTGGTGAGTTTTTTGATGGTTATACTCTTTTATTATGGGTTCCTTCCTAGGATAGAAAATTATATAAATACCTTAATAATTCTTTATAACAACCTTAGAAAATTGTGATCTGAATTCCTAACACTCATTTTGAATTTCAAAAAATATTACAAGTGTATGACTAAACCACTTGATGGAGTAGGAATAAATGTTCATGTAATAGAGTACATTTTGGTTTTATCACCATTCACACATAAAAATGACCACAAACCCACTCTAGTGGTTCAGGTGGAAGAACCACTACATTGAATGACTTATAGTTTGGTTATCATCATCTTAATGTTAGAGTATGATATTTCGAAGATAAAATTTAGGGGTGCATTCAAAATGCATGAGTATCATATCGTTCTTCTTAGGATAAAAAATTCTATAATTTTATTTATGTCAAACCAACGAAATCATGTCAATAGACCTTATATTTATAATAAAAAAAGGATTAAATAACCCAGGATCATATTGAACTCTTCAATATCAATCAAAATTATTCTATACAGATAAATCACAATAAAACTGTAACCTAATATGATATATTCCTTGTGTTCATAAGGGGATCATAATACATATTACATTGTAGCGAAATGGAATGAAAAAATATAAAATAAATGAAGGAACATGTATGTATTTAAAATGGAAGAACAAAAATTACTTGAATCAACGATAATTGACCGGTTGGAAATTATAGTTAGCACCTTAGAGAGAAGGTTGGGATGTAGGGTTTGAGCCACAACCTAAAATGATATATTCCTTCTGTTCGTAAGGGGATCATAATAAACACTACATTGCGGCAAAATGGAAAGAAAAAATATGAAATAAATGAACTCACATGTACCGATTTAAAGCGGAAGAAAAAATCATTGGAAACCAGACCTGTTGTATTGCGATGTAGCATTCGTGTCAAGATTTAGGGAAAAATATTTGAGATGGTTGAGGTTTCAGGAAAACTATTCGATATGGTGCGTCAATCTCTCATTTTGGGAAAATATTTTGAGATCTATAGAGTTCGAGATCCCTAGAGGCATCAATATTTGGCGCTTTTCATTCCCAATAGTTTTAAAAAAACTGTTTGGAAAGAAATTTTATCCCAATAGTTTACAAATGTTGGAACAAAATATTCATAACGATGACCAACGGTTTAAAGAAACCATTGAGAAAAAACCACTTAATTAGCATTATACCCAATGGTTTCGTTAAACTGTTGGGAAAACTAAAAAATATGAATATACCAATGGTTTCTACATAACCGTTGGTATAGTATCCTTTTCCCAATGGGTTTTTAAACTGTTGGGAATATTGTTTTGGTATAGGTGGGATTTCCACTAGTGATAATATATTTTAAACTAATTTTTAAAAATATCTGAATTTGTGAAAAATTGATTTAAAATGAATATTCTTCTTATTTTCTAAATGAGTAACTTTTGAAATTTTATTTAAAATGTTAAATGAATATTTGTTTTAACATGTACAACATGAAAAAAATCTCCCACCATTAGGACCACACAGTGTTTTAAAGATTAATTAATTTTTTTTAAAGATAGGTATTTTGAAAATGTTTAATAATTTTTTAGTTTTAAATTTTTTTTCTTTATGGAAAGCCCATTTTCCTTAAAAAATGTTCCATTTGATATTATGAAATCAATTTCCATTTAACATGACATCATTTGATATTAATTTTTATTCACTAGGAATATAATCCAAGGATACAATTATTATTATTTATTTTAATGGTTTAGGATTATGTTGATGAAATGTTGTGAAACATATTCCATTTCCACGAGTTATGATATGATGAAATGTTTAAAAAACAAATTAATTTTCATGGGTTTTGATATAATGAATGTTTTATGATATTATTGAACACGTATGTATGATTTATATTTTGTTATGGGTTTGACCTATATCTCTTTCCCATGAATTGGATAATGATGGATAACTGATGATTTAATTATGTAAAATGTGAACCTAATTTTATGTTTAAAATGTTTCACGTGGAATTTTTTTCTTGTCTGTAAGGTTTATCATTGGCCTTATTTATTTTCCATGAGGTTATGAATAGACCTATTTTCATGTACATATTTTCACATGTAGACCTAATTTTGTGTTCTTAGGATTATTCAAGGGGAATATTACATGTCCTTAACCTAATGAGTGAACTTTTTCATAACACCCCAAGATTTTGAAAATAAATTTAATATTTAATGCATCAAACACTGATTCTCAACAAAACACTAATTTTTTATAACCTAGATAGTAAACATAATGTTTCCACATTTGTGATTTGAATTTTGAAAAACTGACATACATAGTTGTGTTCAGTAAGATATTTTGAGTCTGATAAGGAAAAATTAATTTTTAGTGAATAGAAACATACCGTTATGAATAGTAATATGAATAGTAATATTAACCTTATGTGTAGTAAATCATATTATTATTATATTATCTTAAGGTTATAAGATAATGAGACATTGATTAATTTTTCAAGGTGATATAAAACGAACTATAGTTTTAAAATTGTTATTTTTCAAATAAAATTTGATTTTATTGAAAAAATAAATAAATAATATTTAGGAAATTATTTTAAAAAAATTGATTTCATTTTTTAATTCTTCATATCAAAAAATAGTTAGGGTGAATTTTAGGGATTTTTATGAACTACTTGATTTTTTGATGAATAGTAAAATATGACAATTTTCCTTATATATACGTTATCTGTTAAATTCATTATTCCAAGCATCATGGATGTTTTAATAATACTTGTTTTGAACTCACATGACAATATTACTATTCTTTTTCGCAATAATACATACTATTGGTTGTATTTGAAAAAATAATAAAATAATGAGTAAAATAATTGGAAAACCATCCTCTCATCCACTATAAAACCTCCCTCACTCCCTCTTATATTAACTCCTATAAATCCTTGTGAATTGTATATATTATTTTTAAATATCCTCCCAAGATCATCCCCCATGTCATGAAGACATTTTTCTCATAAAAGGCCAAAACCTCTTCCATAAGGAGGATCTCAAGGAAGATTACTTCAAGAGGTAAATTCCTCTTTTTCATTTCGTTTATTTCAAGTTCCTTTCTATTCTTTCTCTTTCCTAACCTACTTTCATAATTTTTTTATGAATTCAATACCGAAAATGTACAATAATTTTTTTAATATAAATGAATAATTCTTTTTCTTGCCTCCTTTCACCTTATTTTATAATAGAAATAAAAACACCATCTAAGATGTGTTAATTTATCACATTCAAGGACGACGAGTTTTCAATTTCTAATACCATATTCAATTATGGTCATGAAACCATTTTTATGGTTGAACTAGACTATAATATAAGTATTATATCTTATTTAGGTTTCTTAAATCATTTTTTACACAAGATGTTAATTTATAAATCAAAATGAGTTCGTTGTCATCAAGAACCGCCTATTATCCCAAACAGTTTTCATTAAAGTTTTATAAAATGATTCATCTTAAATCCCAATAACCAAATGAAATTTATGACCATGTAATATTATGGGGTTTTCAATAATAACATATAAATTATATTCTATAAATCCATTCTCATTCTACATGTTTATCCGTACATGAATACACGCAAACTAGTCATGAAAACCAAGGAATAAAATGCTCCCAAATAATGAAATTGAATCTCTTAACCCATCAAAAGGACTTTAAGGAACCTAATAAGTTTATTATAGATAAATTAAATGTATATGAGGTTCAGTAATTATTAATTTATTTACCAAAATTTTATTATTCAGGTCATTAAGATCAAGTGAGGAATGCCTTCGGACTTAAGGTAAGAGTTTCCTACCCAATCCTCCATTTTCTTTTAGGTTACTCTTTGTCTCTCTTTATCTTAATTAATTTATTAATTATTCTTATGTAATAATCATAAATTATGTGTGAATTTTATATTTATGTGTATACACAATAATCCTTCTTTCTTATTTGGGAGTTACATGTTTGAAACGGAACTTTCAATTTTTTTTTTCTGAAATACAAGCTTGATTCAAGAAAATTTCTCAAATTCCTACCGTTTTTCAAAGTCACTCTATAATACTATTTTAGCATCCATTATTTTTATAAAATCACTAATTTTCATATGAAAATAATATCTTATTTCACTTCTGGTTTTATAAAAATATTTTTCCAAACGAGCTCTTCTTTTTCAAATAAAATAGTATTTATCTCAAGACTTACTCGATGATTTTATAAAAATATTTTAATCTGTTCCAAACCTCTTATTGATTCTTATTCATTTTTTGGACTAATATTTTATGATACCATATACCATATTGTATTGAATGGTTTATTACATTTGACTCTGGATGTTCTATTTTGATACTATTCATCTTACTACTCTGAATGATTAGTGATTATGTAACAGATTGGGGAAAGTTTTTTGTATATCATGTGTATATGTTGTTTATGTTTATCCAAATTAATATTGGGAATTAATTAGACTTAGTAAGTTATTTTTGGGACCCTATATAGACTTTCTATGAATCATTAGGTCTCATGAGACAAATAGATTTGGAATTGGATGAGGCCTTTCCAATTTTTAGATATGGTTTTGGACGAGGCCTTAATCTTTTTTTGATGTCTTGGCCGAGGTCTTGATGAAATGTTTCAGAATGTCTAACATACTATGTTCCATTATTATGAAAGTATAAATACATATTTATGTGGTCAATTGAATAATATAATACCCATGATTATGTTTTATTGTGGCAATATTTACTCATCCCATATTCCTTCCATAATGTGTTCAAGTTTTTTATTTTTAAAGGCATGTGTTTTCAATTATTCACCATACCTAATGTTTTTGCTTATGATATCTTCCACTATATTTTTTTTAACATTATATAGAATTTGAGCTCACCCATTTCGTCTATTTCATTTTTTTAAGACATGAAGACGTTTATTATGAATGACCTACATGGATAAACATATAGTAGGGGATGTTCCAAACAAAACATATATGTTGTATTTCATTTCAAGTTGTAATGTTGAACTTATGTATGTATGTGGATTTCAAAATCTACTACACTATTAATTACTTCTAGATATGACTATCTTTTAGTTATTCTAATTTAAGGTAATAAGGCATTATCCCCAGGCAATTGGGGTCAGGTCTTTACATTGTCTCTATTTAAACATGTTCACAATGTTGTTAGCTTATGTTTATGCCACAATTATATGCCTTATTAAAATGTTACACTCTCATAGCTTATTTTATTTGGTTATTTTATGACCCATGTCATATGTGTAACACCCCAGGTAAATATAGAATATGAAATTTTTATATTAATCCCTATTTTTGGAAAAAATGTCAATATCAATTTAAATGGAACGCTATGCTTGATGGCTTACCCAATACGCAATAATGAGTTCCTTTGAAATCTTACGTTGCACTCTAATAATAAAATAATATTATTTTAAATAGTAGTTAACACATAGCCGTTTTATTGGCAGGAATGAATATAAATAACTAAATTATGATTATATATGTGTGTTAAATGTTTTTACTTTTATCCAATAAATTTTAGAGGCTTAAAATACAAATGAATCCTATCTTAAGCATTGAATACACTAGTATTTTTAAAAGATTGTTTTACTACCTTTTGATGGAAAACCATTTTTTTTAATCAAACTTTTGACAATTTTATAAGCTCTATTTTTGAAAATAAACATATTATTTATGATTGGGACATAGAAATTTACCTTGGGTTAATTTTTGGTATTTTTCTGACAATGTTCACTTTTCAATGAATAGTGAAAAATAATGAATTTTACATCAAAACGGATTTTTCGAATAATTTAATTATATGGTTATATTATCTTTTTAATTTGTTTTAATGTGTAATTGGAATATATTTTTACCATTTAATCCAATTATGGTCACTGGGATTAATTTCACTTTGTAATTGGGCATAAACAAGTGCCAAACTTTTCATAAATATTGTTTCTAAAAAACCCGCTATTTGTTTTGACAATGGGAAGTATTTTTAAATTAATTATTTCAATTTATGTGTTTGGAATTTGGTAAAATGGATTACATATTTAGAATCATAAGTTCCAAATTATGTAATTAAGACTCTTTTGTTTTTGGACATTATGAATAGTAACGACGGTAATCATCTTTAATTATCTTGATTAATGAGTAATCGGGTAGTTAAAGATAATAAGATAATATCATAATAATACAAAATGACCACAAAATGTGTCCTAAGGCTACTGTTTGTCTCGTGGCCGACCATGGGATGCCTTGTGCCAAACTTGGGGGCCCCATGGAATCACTTTTGTAAGAAAGTGACTTTTTATCTTTTTACTTTTAAAGAATGTTAAATGTAACAAAGAATGTATCACCTAAGTAAATTATTTTTAATTTTGTCAAAATAAATGATCTATTAGACTATAAATAGTCATTGGAAAGATAAAAATAATTTATACATAATATTATTTTTTTTATAATTTTTAGACATTAAATAAATTAAATTATTTATGACATTATAATGATGCAGCGATGACCTCATTATTTAACGATTTAAATAAAATGGAATGATAATATAAAATATAAGACCTAAACATGTAAAAAACCTATTGAATGGGTGGATTTAGAACCCTTATCATCTTATCCTCGAAACACATCAATGTGGGACCATGAAAATCCGAAACTCATTCTAAAATACAGTAACATTTCCTTACTTTCCAAGAGTGCCCCTCCTCTCTCTTATAAAAGGCCCCCACCTCTACCTCCATACCCACACTTCAAAAGCCTTTGGCTCGGACAAACCCTGCCCATTTTGTCTCTCCACATTTCTCTATAACTCCTTGAAACCTCAATTTGGGCAGAAGCCTTCCCAAGGAAGCCTTTGATCTCAAACCAAAGGGAGTTACCCGATTTTAAGGTAATGTCTTCACTTGTGTCCTTTTGTTTTATTTTGCTTCTCCAACCCCATAAACTCTTTTTATTCATTTATTTTGTAACAAATAAAGTATATTCAATATACTAGGATGTTTTTATAATAAGTATTCGATATAAAATTACACACAACTACATCTAATGGTTAAAGAACATACTGTTTCTGTGGATGCCGAATTACTGCCTCACGAAACGATGATTGTTCAATCTTCTCTTAACACCTTTCATGGTGGCCATTATGATGTCACTATATTTATATATGATATATAATATGTTTATGTTTCCCTCAAGATTCTGTATTTTTCATTTATGTCATACCTTTATGGCTTCCATTATATGTATACACGATATCTTCATTTAAGGAAGTGCGGACTACCGCCCCCTCAAAGTGATTTGATTCGTTAATACCATATGTGGTACGTATAAAGGATATATTTAATGATATTATATATGATACTATACTGGAATTAAAATACTATTATGTATCATTATGTTTTAATTCCATTAAATATGAAATAGAAATGGAAGTAGCGTTAATGCGTACGTACGGCTTACCGTCTCCATGAACGGTACATTTCATTTCTTATCTCAAAATGTTATGTACTATTATAAGTACATATATATAATGGATATATATGTAATATAATACATCTAAATGATGGATATCATTCTGGAATTAAACATATATACATATCTATCATTTTTATTTAATCCCATTAATATGACAAAAAATGAAAGTAGCGTTCATACTTCCGTACGGCCTACCGTCTCCATGAACGGTGCTTTTAATTTTTATCAACAAATGCTATGGAATAGTATATAATGAATATATACTGGATATATATGATATTTAAAACATGAATACTATTCTGGATATGATGTACCTATAACTACATGGAAAATTATTTTCCAACAAGTTCAATTTTTGACTCAAGTACCAACGATCGTTTAAATGACCGTTATTAACTAAAATAATTACATAGTGTTCATGACCTGGTAATAAGTGATATAAAAGGAATAATGAACTTGAAAAATGTTCTTAAGGAAGTAGAAATTAACTCAAGTTTATTATTCAGGAGATTAAAGAACGATCGAGTCAAGTCAGACCTGAGGTAAGGGATCCTACTCCTCTCTTTCTTTTTAAGTACACTCTTTTATGTCATTCCTTTTAAAGATCATCTTTCTTGTTATTGGGATATTATTTTAAATTACTCTTACTGTAATTTTTATGTTCATATGATGAGAGACCCTATTCTCTCTCATCAATCCATTTTGGAAGTTTTGAGTGGCGCCGTTAGGCTTCCGAAGTTTTCGGAAGAGATCCAACCTCTCTCTTTCTTTTTAACTATTCTCCTTTATGTCACTTCTTTTAAGCTCCCTTTTGTTATGTTGGGGGATGTTCTTTTATATTCCTCTTTCTGTAAACTTTATGTTAATATAAAGAGAGACCATATTTCCTCTCATCAATCCATTTTGGAAGTCTTAAGTGGCGCCGTTAGGCTGCCGTGTTTTCGTAAGGGATTTTTCATCTCACTTTTATTCCCGTGAGATTTATGCTACATTTGCCACAATTTCCTTTGAGTGGTGTATATACTGCCCATTATTTTACTCATTGTGTAATATAATTTAATTTATAAGTATTTACATCAATGTTGTATTGTCTTTCTTTCACAGGGTGCATGTTTCGAAAGATACCCATGTCGGTAAGGGAACCTTTCACCCACCTCTTTTAAAAGACTTCTTTTGTTATGTCTTTGAATTCACATACTATTATGTTGGGATATGTTCTTCTATATCCTTATTGATGTAAATTTTATGTCCAAGTGATCATATACCGTTTTTATCTCTCATCAACTCATTTTCTGAATTTTAAAGTGACGTCGTTAGGCTGTCGAATTTTACCAAGGGAACTTTTTAACCCAATTTCGATTTCTTTGGGTTCAACATGTAGTTATTGAATATGTCATACTTTGACTATGTGTGAATGACCTTTTATTGTTTTACACTTAATATCCACTTATATTGGGTGTATTTATATTTGTCACACATAATTTTGAGATTGATTTATCCTTAATTCAAGGATACCTTCTTTATAAGGGATTTCATCACATTTTACATTTCTATTGAGACTTCATTGTTGTTATGCACCAATTCACACTTATATGGTGTATATACTGTCCTTTGGAATATTATATCATCAATAAATTTATTCTCATGACATTATAAAGTCTTGATTAAATGTTAATCCTCAATTATTGTATTCAAGTGTCTCAAATTTTGGTAAAAAACCCTTTTAACAAAATATCGCTTTAAATTTTTTAATGATTTTTTTGTTATTAATATCCTTGTTTTCAAAATGGTTTTAAGGATTTATTTATATGGATATTAATGGTTTAAAATTTTAAAATCTTCGTGGTGGTATGGGACACTTTGATTCAAAAATCTCTTTATTAAATGTTTTAAATGGTTTGGAAAATGGTTTTTTTAATGGATTCATTATATCAAAATCCTAAAATGTTATATTGTTTTTTCAATGTGGGAATGTTATATTTCCATTATGCTTAAGTTATGTGCTATGATTATGTTATGGTTCTTGGGAATTGTTATGAAGATGGGTGGTTCTGTGATATACTAAGGGCGGGTGAGGCCGATATAGCTCTCCAATGCATTGGGTAACGCGAAGGAGTGAAACGTTATGGTTTATCCGAAGAGATTTAGGGAATATACTATGATGGGTATTCCAAACGTAACCAAGAGGGTTACTCCCTACGTAAGAGTGTTATGAATGCCTCAAGTTACCTTCTATGTCTTATGATTTCTATGATTTATTCATGATTTGATGAGGTATGCTAAAGTGCCTATGTTTTACGGGTAAAGTATGATTTCATTCTTATGTATATATGAACTCATGTTTCCTTTACATATTTTTATAACCCTTACTAAGCCTTTTATTCTTATCCCATGTTTTTTTGAAATGTTTTTCAAAGGTCAAGGGAAAGGTACATGTTATGATGATAGTGTCAAGGAAGTGTTAAGAAAGAATCCATGCTTTTTTTTAAATATGTTTCCGATGATGGAAAAAAAATGAATACTATCTTTTATGTAACCACTTTGTGTAAATGTGGAATGTAATGCAAGTTATATGATCTAATTATCTAAAACTCTAAACCTGAAAATATCCTTAATGTGTAATGTTGTATTAACTCAAGATTAAGTAAGGTTTAAGGCTGGGGCCTTATAGTTAGTATCAGAGGTCAGTTTAGATAGCTTTAGAGGTTAGGGTATTCTTTAAGCATAAGTGACATTACCATAATGGTTAGGATTTCAGAAAGAGTCCTAGTTTTAGATAAAGTGAATGAGTAATTATATCTTAGTATTTATCTTCCTCATTAGTACATGATGGTTTTGTTGATATACTCACACTGACCTTTTTGGTTTTAGTAAATGGCTGGATCTAGTAGGCACCAAAGTTACAGTGGATGTGAAGGAAACTGTGACAGTTTTTTGAGAAAGAAACTGAATGAAATGGGAGCTGTAATGAGAACTCTTGTGATTATCTTCAACCAACTATTTGGAGTCATGATTTACCACCTAAATCTTGGTGATTTCTCTAAGGCATCATATATGAAAGAAACAAATCCCTACGGAAGTAAAGGTAATAATCATAAAGGTAAGTGTGTTAAAAAACCAATGTGTCAAAGATGTGGAAAGAAACACCTAGGAAAATGTTTCAAAGGGACAGAAATATGCTATATATGTGGAAATAATGGTCATAAAGCAAGAACCTGCCATGGAAAAAGAAAGCATCCAGTTGACTCGAGGAAAGGGAAAGAAGTTCTTTATGAGGGATCAATTGAATGTTTTAAATGTGGTGTGCATGGTCATTATGCAAACACATGTCCTATGAAGAAGTTTCATGAATGGGATCACCAAGATTGTATAAATTTTCATTTACCAATACCTAATGCCATTCCGATTGAGGATGAAGAAACTGACAATGACCAATCAAAGGTATGGATTATTTCATAACTATTGTTTTCCTATTTTGGAATCTTAGGATATGATTCATGATTTTGTTTATAGGAAAGAAGTATTTCAGAATAAGTTATAAAGGAATGGTTAATGGATCATGAAGAATGTTGAATGAGTAAGAAGTCAACATATAAGGGCTTCAAGAGTTATGGTGAAATTCTTAAGAGTATTAAGTCTCTTTTGATGATGGGGTTACATTAGAAGACATTTTATAGTATGTGTAACCCTGATGTTTAATATATGAAAATTTTATTCAAGGAATAGTTATCTGTTCTTTTGTGGACATAGTTATAAAGAACCATTTGGGTTTATATGATCCTTACTTTTGAGGTAATTATGGGTTACTATATGTTATGATGTAAGTGAAAGGCATGAGATAAAATTGAGGTTAAATTATGTTATGGTTATTTTTGATGATTTTATCTCTTTTTGGTGAATGATTTGAGAATTATATAGTTTTGGAAAAAGGACAACACGCAGACCGTGTGACAACCCGTCGCGTCGGACAAAGCTGCGGGAATCGAACCCACAACCAAAGTGCAACTGGTATTTATCGCCTACCACTGGACTACGTAAAGTCCCTGGTTAGTTTGAATGATTATTTTTAGTTAGATGATTTTATAAATTAAGAGCAATTTGATTTTGGGTTATCTATTGAAATATATTACCTATCATGGAGGATATTTGATTAGGTTAATTACTTTTCAATACGAGACTTTAGGAGAAAATGATGTTTTTTGGAGATAAATGTTACAATTTAACTTCGAAGACTATGTGAATAAATCCTTAAACTATTTGGGTTTCAATCTTAGTTTGGTTTACTTTGAAGAATTTTATGGAAAAATTGTTTATCGAATGGTCCTCATTGAACTTTGGGTTTTGTTGTACAAATTTTGGAGATTAAGAATAGATATTATTTTTATAAAGGGTTATCCTTTTCTGGATTATCTAATCTTGTACTATCCTTTTTGGTTTTGGTTAAAGTCTCAAGAAATGGGAGTTATATAGTTCTCTTTTTTGGATTAGGTGATTCTCTAGAAGTTGATTATAGTACTCTTAATGTGAACAAGTCTTCCTAAATACTCGTCTTTTGGGGAAAGTATGAGTTTGTGTAATAAATCTAATAAAAGTTGAAAGTCAAAATGATAAGTAATTATGTTTCCTTATGAATAAATTCCTCAATAAAATGTAACTTAAAACAAAAATGTTTTCTATTAACTTTTCCTACTGGGGAATTGAATACTGTTTAACCCATCACAAATTTGTGATTTTCTTATGGTTAACTTTCTCCTAAACATGTTTTCTATCACTCTCCATCAAGAACATGACCCTATGTTTTCTCCTCCATGTCCATGTTTTCCTACATGGAATCCTAGTATGGGTTAACTCGGGTGACCTCTATACTTCTCTTTCATTATTTTAAAGTGATTTTTTACCGACTCTTGTTCCGATGTGGGATTTTCAATGATGTTCAAGCCCAATTTTATAATTGCGAGGACGCAATTTCCAAAAGGGGGGGAGGATGTAACACCCCAGGTAAATAAAGAATATAACATTTTTATATTCATCCCTATTTGTGGAAAAAATGTCAATACCAATTTAAATGGAACTCTATGCTTGATGGCTTACCAAATACGCAATAACGAGTTCCTTTGAAATCTTACGTTGCACTCTAATAATAAAATAATATTATTTTAAATAGTAGTTAACACATAGTCGTTGTATTGGCGATAATGAATATAAATAACTAAATTATGATTATATATGTGTGTTAAATGTTTTTACTTTTATCCAATAAATTTTAGAGGCTTAAAATACAAATGAATACAATCTTAAGCATTGAATACACTAGTATTTTTAAAAGATTGTTTTACTGCCTTTTGATGGCAAACCATTTTTTAAATAAATATTTTTACAATTTTATAAGTTCTATTTTTTAAAATAAACATATTATTTATGATTGGGACATAGAAATTTACCTTGGGTTAATTTTTGGTATTTTTCTGACAATGTTCATTTTTCAATGAATAGTGAAAAATACAGCATTTTACATCAAAACTGCTTTTTCATATAATTTAATTATATGGTTATATTATATTTTTAATTTGTTTTAAAGTGTAATTGGAATATATTTTTACCATTTAATCCAATGATTGTCATTTGGATTAATTTCACTTTGTAATTGGGCATAAACAAGTGCCAAACTTTTCATAAATATTGTTTCTAAAAAACCCGCTATTTATTTTGACAACGGGAAGTTTTTTTAAATTAATTATTGCAATTTATGTGTTTGGAATTTGGTAAAATGGATTACATATTTGGAATCATAAGTTCCAAATTATGTAATTAAGAATCTATTGTTTTTGGACATTATGAATAGTAACGACGGTAATTATCTTTAATTATCTTGATTAATGAGTAATCGGGTAGTTAAAGATAATATGATAATATCATAATAATACAAAATGACAAAAAAATGTGTCCTAAGGCTACGTTTTGTCTCATGGCCAACCATGGGATGCCTTGTGCCAAACTTGGGGGCCCCATGGAATCACTTTTGTAATAAAGTGACTTTTTATCTTTTTATTTTTAAAGAATGTTAAATGTAACAAAGAATGTATCACCTAAGTAAAATATTTTTAATTTTGTCTACATAAATGATATTTTGGACTATAAATAGTCATTGTAAATATAAAAATATTTTCTACATCATAGTATTTTTTTTATAATTTATAGACATTAAATAAATTAAATTATTTATGACATCATAATGATGCAACGATGACCTCATTATTTAACGATTTCAATAAAATGGAATGATAATGTAAAATATAAGACCTACACATGTTCAAAACCTATTGTATGGGTGGATTTCAAAACCTTATCACCTTATCCTCTAAACACATCAATGTGGGACCATTAAAATCCGAAACTCATTCTAAAATAAAGTAACATTTTCTTACTTTCCAAGAGTGCCCCTCCTCTCCACTTATAAAAGGCCCCCACCTCTACCTCCATACCCACACTTCCAAAGCCTTTGACTCGGCCAACCCCTGCCCATTTTGTCTCTCCACATACCTCTATAACTCCTTGAAGCCTCACTTTGGGTAGAATCCTTCCCAAGGAAGCCTTTGAGCTCAAACCAAAGGGAGTTACCCGATTTTAAGGTAATGTATTCACTTGTGTCCTTTTGTTTTATTTTGCTTCTCCAACCCCCTAAACTCTTTTTATTCATTTATTTTGTAACAAATCCAGTATCTTAAATATACTAGGTTGTTTTTATAAGAAGTATTCGAGCTACAATTACACACACCTACATCTAATGGTTAAAGAACATACTGTTTCTGTGGATGGTGAATTACTGCCTCACGAAACGATGATTGTTCAATCTTCTATTAACACCTTTCATGGTGGCCATTAATATGTCACTATATTTATATATTATATATAATATTTTTATTTTTCCCTCAATCTTCTGTATTTTTCATTTATGGCATACCTTTATGGCTTCCATTATGGGTATACGCGATATCTTCATTTAAGGAAGTGCGGACTACCGCCCCCTCAAAGTGATTTGATTCGTTAATACCATATGTGGTATGTACAAAGGATATATTTAATGATATTATATATGATACCATACTGGAATTAAAATAATATTATGTATCACTATGTTTTAATTCCTTTAAATATGAAATAGAAATGGAAGTAGTGTTCATGCGTACGTACGACTTACCGTCTCCATGAACAGTACATTTCATTTCTTATCTCAAAATTTTTTGTACTATTAATAGTACATATATATAATGGATATATATGTAATATATTACATCTAAATTATGGATATCATTATGTAATTATAACATATATATATATCTATCATTTTTATTTAATCCCATTAATATGACAAAAAATGAAAGTAGCGTTCATGCGTACGTACGACCTACCGTCTCCATGAACGGTGCTTTTAATTTTTATCTAAAAATGCTATGGAATAGTATAAAATGAATATATACTGGATATATATGATATTTAAAACATCAATACTATTCTGGATATGATTTAACTATAACTACATGGAAAATAATTTTCCAACAAGTTCAATTTTTGACTCAAGTACTAATGATCGTTTAAACGATCGTTATTAACTAAAATAATTACATAGTGTTCATGACATGGTAATAAGTGATATAAAAGGAATAATTAACTTGAAAAAGGTTCTTAAGGAAGTATAAATTAACTCAAGTTTATTATTCAGGAGATTAAAGAACGATCGAGTCAAGTCGGACCCGAGGTAAGGGATCCTACTCCTCTCTTTCTTTTTAAGTACACTCTTTTATGTCATTCCTTTTAAATATCATATTTCTTGTTATTGGGATATTATTTTAAATTAATATTACTGTAATTTTTATGTTTATATGATTATAGACCCTATTCTATCTCATCAATCCATTTTGAAAGTCTTGAGTGGCGCCGTTAGGCTGCTGAATTTTTCGTAAGAGATCCAACCTCTCTCTTTCTTTTTAAGTATTCTCCTTTATGTCACTTCTTTTAAGCTCCTTTTTTTTATGTTGGGGGATGTTATTTTATATTAATCTTTCTGTAAACTTTATGTTAATATGATGAGATACCCTATTTCCTCTCATCAATCCATTTTCGAAGTCTTAAGTGGCGCCGTTAGGCTGCCGTGTTTTCGTAAGGGATTTTTCATATCACTTTTATTCCCGTGAGATTTATGCTACATTTGCCACAATTTCCTTTGAGTGGTGTATGTACTGCCCATTATTTTAATCATTGTGTAATATAATTTCATTTATGATTATTTAAATCAATTTTGTATTGTCCTTCTTTCACGGGGTGCATGTTTCGAAAGATACCCATGTCAGTAAGGGAACCTTTCACCCTCCTATTTTAAAAGACTTCTTTTGTTATGTCTTTTAATTCACATAATATTATGTTGGGATATGTTCTTATATATACTTATTGATGTAATATTTATGTCCAAGTGATGAGATACCCTTTTTATCTCTCATCAACTCATTTTCTGAATTTTGAAGTGATGCTGTTAGGCTGTCGAATTTTACCAAGGGAACTTTTTAACCCAATTTTGATTTCTTTGGGTTGAGCATGTAGTTATTGAATATGTCATCCTCTGAATATGTGTGAATGAACTTTTATTGTTTTAAACTTAATATCCACTTATATTGGGTTTATTTATATTTTTCACACATAATTTTGAGATTGATTTATCCTTAATTCAAGGATACCTTCTTTATAAGGGATTTCATCACATTTTACATTTCTATTGAGACTTCATTGTTGTTAAGCACCAATTCACTCTTATATGGTGTATATAATTTCCTTTGGAATATTATATCATGAATCCATTTATTCTAATGACATTATAATGTTTTGATTAAATGTTAATCCTCAATTATTGTATTCAAGTGTCTCAAATTTTGGTAAAAAACCGTTTTACCAAAATATCACTTTAAATGTTTTAATGATTTTTTTTGTTATTAATATCCATTTTTTCAAAATGGTTTTAAGGATTTATTTATATGGATATTAATGGTTTAAAATGTTAAAATATTCAAGGTGGTATGGGACACTTTGATTCAAAAATCTCTTTATTAAATGTTTTAAATGTTTTGGAAAATGGTTTTTTTGAATGGATTCATTATATCAAAATCCTAAAATGTTATATTGTTTTTTCAATGTGGGAATTTTATATTTACTTTATGCTTAAGTTATGTTCTATTATTATGTTATGGTTCTTGGGCACTGTTATGAAGATGGGTGGTTCCGTGATAAACTAAGGGCGGGTGAGCCCGATATAGCTCTCCAATGCATTGGGTAATGCGAAGGAGTGAAACGTTAAGGTTTCTCCGAAGAGATTTAGGGAATATACTGTGATGGGTATTCCAAACGTAACCAAGAGGGTTACTCCCTACGTAAGAATGTTATGAATGCCTCAAGTTACCTTCTATGTCTTATGATTTCTATGATTTATTCATTATTTGATGAGGTATGTTAAAGCTACTATGTTTTATGGGTAAAGTATGATTTCATTCTTATGTATATATAAACTCATGTTTCCTTTACATATTTTTATAACCCTTACTGAGCCTTTTATGCTCATCCCAAGTTTTTTTGAAATGTTTTTCACAGGTCAAGGGAAAGGTACATGTTATGATGATAGTGTCAAGGAAGTGTCAAGAACCAATCCATGCTTTATTTTTAAATATGTTTCCGTTGATGGAAAAAAATAAATACTATCTTTTATGTAACCACTTTGTGTAAATGTGGAATGTAATGCAAGTTATATGATCTAATTCTCTAAAACTCTAAACCTGAAAATATCCTCAATATGTAATCTTGTATTAACTCAAGATTAAGTAAGGTTTAAGGCTGGGGCCTTATAATATGAACTACCAATACTTTTTCCATGGATCATGTTTATGATCTATGACATGAAGGGTATGTTTCTAGACGTTATTATAATGTTCTCATACCCATATACATATGTGTCATCAATATCCCCGTTTTTTTACCCTTATTGAGAATCTAAGCTCGCCCTTTCCAATTTTTCCTTTCCCTGAGTTATGAGGAAAGGTACTATCTATGATATGTCTAGAAATATTTGTAGTTTTGAAGAATATAGTGGAAGATTATTTAGTTCACATGTGAACAAATTTTTTTATTTCCATCTTTCAGAAATAACTCAAACTATATGATTTAAGAATGGATTGTTATATTATTTAATGAATATTCATCTATTAAGATTAAATATTTATGTTTGATAATACCGATCCATTATAGTTATGTTAAAAAGTAATAGAGAATAAAAATAAATTTAAAATATATTGAACCTAGAATGATACATGTTAAATATAGATTTATACATGTTGAACTGAGTCTAGTACTAGTTGAGTTGGAAGAACTATAGGATAATATGATCGTGTTATAATGTGAGACCACATTAGGTTAAATTTTCCTATGGTTATGTATGATAATTTTCTTATAATGATAATTAATCATGTTAAATCTATTGGATTTAATAATTTATGGAGCCAAAATAAACCAAGATAACAATGAACTCTATAGATGATGATGAAAATTTCCAATGAACAACCTAATTAGATAAGGTCTGGAGTGTAAAATATTTTAATTATTCCAAATCGGCTATCAATAATTCTTATTAACAATGTGAAAATAATTTAAATATATAACACACTAAATAATAAAATTATTTAATATTATATAAATTCAATTGACCAATTTAATAAAGAAACTAAGATTCCATTTCTTAGATGTCAAAAAAGTGGGAAGAAACACGAGAGTAAATTTCATTCGAATAGAGATAAAGGTCATCGTACATACATGTGTAAGGGAAAGATAGAAGATACATAAATATTTTTCTTAATTTACAATAGAGTTTAGCATTATGTGACTCAATGTTCGTATCTAAGATTAGCGAGATAGTCACCAAGAACCATATAGACTTGAAAAAGCCCATAAAACTACTACTAATTAATATGATAGTGAGTTTTCACTCTAGATTTTATTGTGTCATATGTTATGTAAGATTTCCCCAACAACTAGATAATGATTTATAAACAAAAATACCTTTTTGTAATAAATATAAAATAATTAATTTTTATTATTTTTAGAAATTTATTCCTTATGTATATATATCTACATCCCTTAAAAACTTATAATGATTTTACCTAAAGATAAATCTATTTACACATCCAAAATAACCCTATGATCATAAAATAGTGTATTGTTAATTATGATTTCCATATAGAAATTAATTTGATCATTGATTAAAATTGCGAGGCTGCAATTTATTTAAGGGGATAATGTAACACAAAAAAATATAACATATGATTACCTTTAAATAAGTCAATGTGTTTGGTAGATTTCTCTACACAAAACACTAAAATAAAACGAAACCATGATATGTTTATACTATTAAATACCATGTAAGTTGTTTAGGGGAATGAATAAGAGTAACCACTTTATTAATTATATCTATATAGAAAATAGAGGCTACATTTAATATGTATTAAATTGAATCAATTTAACTAAAATGACTAATAATATCATTTACTGTCATTAAATGTATTTTTCTATTTATTATTTTTTTGATAAAAATTTAAATTTGTATAGACTTAGGATTAATGATAAAATATATTTTATTAATAATTTTTTAACCCCAGTTTAGTTGGTAAATGACATGAAGTAAGAGTAATAACATTTTTTTATTGAAAATGTAATTTTATAATAAAAATAGTTTCCCAATAAATTTTATGATTTATTTAAAAATAGAATTAAAAAATGTTGAAATTTGGGATTATAAAAATGAACATGATTTTCTAGTTATTCATTTAAAAATTTAATTTGAATGATTTTTTGGGATTTTTATGTGTGGGTTTATTTTTAGTCTAAAAATATGTATTTTGAAAAACTAGTAATTCTTTTTGGATTTTAACATTAAATAAGAATAATATATAAGAATTTAAAACCTTTTAGGTGATCAGATATGAATCTATGATATAAATTAGTTCTTTTTTAAAATTTCCTTTTTCCCTAAAAAAAATCCTATATCCAATATTTTTAGAACTAATAAAAATGTCACTTTAATAAAAAACTAGTTTCAAATGTTTCATTGAAAAAATTACTTTCATGGTAGATTCAATTTTTTTCCCTGGAAACCCAATATAATTTATTTTTTTATAATAAATTAATTTATATCATTAAAACTTTCATCAAAAATAATTTTACCTTATATAATTATTTAATTCTTAGAAACATTATTTCTATAAATTTTTAATGAGTTTATGTGTATTTATTTTAAAATTACCTTTCCACACCTTTATAAATTTCATTTTAGGAAAGTATTTTCAAATTTGGAATTATGAGTATCAAATTAAGTAAAAAATTCATTCATAATATATTTCAGGAAAAATAATTTCAAAGGATAGAAATTAATTATGAATGTCAATATAAATTCGAGTAAAAGTCAAAAATTAAAAATTAAAAACCACAAAACATTCAATGTTTTCTAAAAAAGGAGTGGTTGAGGGGATTGTTTCTAAGGCTTTTTTGGGGATCTCCACCATTGAATGTTATTATTCACTGATGCGTGTTTTCCCCACATTAACGCTTTCCAAAAGCAGGTGACATTCATCACTTTCTTGGTGATGTATGCTCCTTGATCAAAATGGGATGATGTGATGTCGGTTCCTCCTTCCATGGATTCCTCCTAGGAATTTATCACCTCGTCTGGGTATTCCTCATAGATTAATATGTAGTTCGTGAAAATCATTCATAGTTCCTTATATTTATGGAAGGTTGTTAATTATTCTACATCTGTATAGAACATACAGGGGGTCTTAAAAGGGTAGAAACCTTTCGTCAAGGGAGTAGCCACGTTGGGAATCACTGGCATGTATGGAAGCTAAAACATTGGTCACCTATATTCTTCCTCATAAGAGGGATTGTCATGTTAATTTAACCAAAGGAAACCATGTTGACCAAGAGGTTTCGTTTGATAGATGCACATTTTTTGAGGTTTTCATCAGGCATCCCATGTTTAGCATGGGGTAGTAGTAACAGATCATGAGTTAAATGTATTATAGAGATTGAGTGGGTCTAGTCAAGATGAATTTGTGGGTAGATCATAGTGGTATTACCCTTGGAGTGAACTCCTGGAATGATTACCGAATGGAAGGGTCAGAACAACCTATGAAGGTGGATTCAGGAGGTGTTCCCATAAAGGGAATGTGGCATACCATAAAGGATGATCTAGACCCCAGTGATGGTGGATGAGAGAGGTACACCCCTAGGAGGGGTCATAGAGGTCTACCATTGGTTGGATTTGAACCTGAAGGATGTTTCCTACATACCGTGTTTATAAGACAATGATCCAAAACCACATAGTTTGATGGATTGTGTGGGTATTACATGTGGGAGATATTTGGGTGTTTCTAGGAGTCGCGATGATGTGAGTGGGGATTATGTGTAGGGAAATCACAAGTAGGTTTCATAACCACATTGGTATGTGGAAGCTTAGGTAAAATGAATATGGATTATGGGTGTAGTGGGTGAAATGGATAGAATGGATGAGATGTGAAAAGTGTTATTCTTGAACCTCAAGGATATTTTCTACATATCCCAATTAGTTGGGAATCAAAGGTCACGTAGTTCGGAATCCCCATACTATTTAACAGAATGTGATGAGTATGATGAATGAAAAAATGTAAAAAATATAGAATGAATGATGTGGTGGTATTGAACCTCCAGATGTATTCCTACGTATCCTCGTTAGTTTTAAACTAAATTACAAATATTTATGAATGGGGGAATGTGTCTTACACAAAGTAGATTCCCATGGAAATGAAGCATATAGTTGGGGCTTACACATGAGATACTCCCATTTGGTTGGGACTTACACATTTAAGTGACCTAGGTGGAGAGATGATGGATTTCATGGTCTTTATTAACCTCTAATCCCATGTCAGTCTGGACTGGTGTGAGAAAAAAGAGAAAACAATAGACCTAATGCTCATGTAGAAAAATAAGTCTTGATGATGGATGGTGTGGGGATTACATAGAGAAGATGCCTTGGGATGATATAATTCCATATGAGGAGGTCCCAATTACATGTGAGGAAGTTCTCATTTCATGAGTCACACACAAAGAATCCTATAAAATGTGTGTTGGGGAATACATGTGGAGACTTCCAGAGGCACACATGGCAACAAATCCCAAAGGGAGAGTTATAGTGGAATGAGAGTATGAGAATTATTAATGTTCCAAGTTCCCATCACCCCCTTTTATTTATTGCAGAGGATGTCACCCTTGTGAAGAGGATCTCATTACTTTTCACCAATACACAGTGAATTCATGGGATTTCCAGACATTTCTAGATCATAGTTTAATTCCATGTGATGAGGATGTCGGTATTGTGTAGTTTTACGTCATGTAGTATGGACATAGGGGACTCACTCCTTACCCCTTGGGATTACATAATTGACACTCACCAACCCTTGGGGAGGAGAAGAAATCAAAAATTTCATAAGGTGAAGGTGTAGAGTAGTGGTTAGTCATGTGGCCCATGTTGGTGTAGATATGGGGAAAAAGAAAAATCCATTTGCATAACTATACAAAAAATAAATACGTAAGGCACCACAATAAGGGAAACCTCACAAGGGACTAGGAAATCACATTGCACAAGACTATAGTGCTGCACAAAAGCGGGACTTATGAAGAAAGGTGACTCTCTAAGAGGTTCTTCAAGATGCTCAAGTTATTTATTGGGGAAAGGGGATTCGTAATGGAAATGGATTCATGATGGATGGTGACCCTACCTAAGAATGAAGTTAAGAGCTAGAAAAAGGAGTGCTTCATGAAGTATGGGTTCTCTGTAAAACCTAAAGTACCCCATAGGTCCTTCTTCCATTGTGAAGGATGTGGACCTTCAGGAAAGGACTCCCCAATATTATTGGGTGTATTTAGGAATGAGGGAACATGGGTATCATGATTCTCCAGTACCATAGATGATTCATTTTTCACTTGGGTTCATCGAGATCAAGGGTCTTCACAAAATGGGAGATTGAAAGTTGAAAGGTTGGGGTAACCATGCCATTGAGGTGGGATGAGATAGATATTTATAGGAAATGGGGTCTTGCAATGCTCAAAGGTGCACTGTGAAGAAAAAGTGATCTCCATGAAAGGGTGAATCTCCGTTGGGATTGCGTAGTTATCCGTCAAATGCCTTGGCACAGTCGAGGAGGTTGTCATACTCATCAGAGTTCCACATCATTATCAAGTATTCGGGATGATGATAGAGATATGTGAAGAAGTTTCATGAGGTAGATCATTTTGATGATATTTGGTGCTGTTTTGAGCATGTATTTCATCTCATGTAGCTATGTCCCTCCTCGACCTATCCCATGGATTATATTTTGGGGAAAACAAATCCCCCCTAGAATGGGAGTTGATGGAAAAGGGAGGGTTGGATTCTGAGGGTGAACCTATGAAAACAAGGATGGCTACGAAGCTGGGTCATGATGAAACTCTTATGATGCACACTAGCTTGAAGTCATTCATGAATATCATTTGACCACACACCTATAAATAGTATGTCAGGGGCCCACTATCCATACTTGATCTTAGAAAACAATTCAATTGATCTCTCTTTTCGTGAAGGTCTTTCGGCCCCATGAATGCATCTCCTGTTGCTTTGAAAACCATGTTGAGCATGCTTAGGATTCATGATCTAGTCCTCCATGAACAATTTTCATGAACCAGTCCCATAAACAAACTCTATGTATCAGCATTGATGTCCGTTTAAAAAGAAGTGCAGGAACTCCATGTAGATGGTTCCCTATGGCAAGAGATGGCGAATAAAATGATTATTGGGGAGTAAGTTCAAATCCACTCAAGCCATGAATTTATGATTGCACTACTATGAGAATCTCATATGGAATATCATTTATGAAACATTTTTTTTGTATGGCTTCATACTGAGGGATGACGAGTTCATCCCGAAGGTAAGCAGGGATGAACCAGCATACCGATTCAGGGTACCCTAGAATAGTACTAGTGGCACATGGCTATTGGTAAACACATCTAGAAGGATCCCATGGCCATCAAATTTGAATGACTTTTCAACCATAAAAAATAATTATGCTAGAAGGTTTTAGGACAAGGAGTATCCCCCACAATATATGAAAATAATCATAGAGGGCCTAAGAAACCTAGAGTAGGGGTGGATGGATGAATGAGATTTGTATCTTGGTAAAAACATCACAGATTAATGGGCATGTTCCTACTGGTAATGTACAAATTTAATTGAGTTTAGGGTAGAACTAAAGAGATTATTTCTGTATGAAGAAGAATCATCCTCCTAGTTCCACGTTTATTAACCACAAAAGATCATGCCTGTTTTGGTGAGCAGATGGTCATTAGAGACCAATTCTTTTCATCTTCATTAGAGGGAGGTCTTTATTAGCCTCTAGGATCTCAATCAAATTTCCAAAATCCTATTTCAGGGGCTATGTATGATGAATTCGTCCTTGTGGAGAATTCATGGGAAGTTGAAGAGAAGATTCCACATCTAATAAAGGTACTTCTGGATATAGTTTCATTCATATATAAAGATAATCTTGTGATGAGGTATGTTCATTTAAAATAGTGGTTCAAATTTTTTCTAAACTTCTAAATAGATGAGCCTAATGAGGGTGAGAGGTGACCAAATAAAATGCCAACCCGACCCCATGCCTATATGAGATTAAGTCATCAAGATAATTAAGACTCTTACTAGAGAATCCTAGAGGATATACAATTAATGATATGGGGGTACATTATTAAGAATAAAGCTTAACCAATAGTTAGGATAGACGAGTTCAATGCGGAACTCATATGTAGATGATTTCATCTGATGAGAGATTCACACATCGGGGTACGACCAAGAACATACATCATGGTGGCAATGCTAGAAATAGGGAAGTATTTCAACTTTGGGATCCTAATGCTGGCAACACTGTAAAAAGTTCTCTAACATATATGTGTGGGAAAGAAGCCACTACGCATGTGTGGGCTACTCTACCTCATCTATATATTGGTGGATGAGAACATGGGGGGTTATGAATATCCAAATCCTATCTCCTCTCCTCAGATGAAATTATTGTTAATGATTTTAAATATTTTTGGATGTTTCCTATTCAATATGGTCCTAATGGAAGTGATTAGAAATGTCGAGTGAGAAAATTAATTCACATTTCACCCATTCCCTCTGCTAGTAGAAATTATAATCGATGAAGGTATTGGAACCGATGAGTAGTGGTCATACATCTTATACTTTTGAGGTAGAGGATTGTGGTTTAGAGGGATTGTGAGCCAATCTGTAAACCATACAACCCACAATGATCCATGAGGTAGTTTAGGTGTATACAAAGGCAAAATATGAATATATAAATATGAGTATTAGATGAAGATCACCAGTATATGATGAGGAACCATTGGCTGATGTTCATGCATGAAGATATAAATATGCAGAATAAGCTGGCACCATAAACTGCCATGTATGGGCTGGTTTATGCATATGCACAGAGCTGAGAGGCTTCCTACCCTAGGGAAATACTGAAGTAGGGGACCATCTAGACCAATGAAGTAGAGGTCCTATAAGAACCTGGATCTTTGTTTCAGGAATGTTTTACCTTTTCTGGTTGTTTTTGAGAAAAATAGGAAAATCCGGAAATTTTCAAAGTACACGCAATATACTTTGATGCAGCACCAGGCCGTGTGCTAGCCGTGTCCGGGCCACACACACGGTGTGTAGGGGCGATGTGGAGGCCTCTTAAAGCGGAGTATGGAAAGGCCAAGTACACACCGTGTACCCCAGATGTACATTCCCTGTAGTTTCTTTTTTTCATTAAACGGGCCGGGGTCACGCCTAATCGACGAAAACACCTTCTTCTCTAGGTTCCTCGACCGAGAGAGACCCGTTTGGCCACAAACATCCTCTGAGCCCCCAAGGCTCCATCTATTTTGCGAATCAACCGCCGTCAATTGCATTGGAACCGCAACAATGAGCTCTTCCTTATTCTTGAGTTTCATTCCTTGATTCTCCCTCTTTCTCAAGATATCGTGGGTTGAATGTTTTGTGCGTTTTTGTAGATCTACACTGTTCTATGGAGAATCATGCCTCGTGGTCAATGTATATGGATCTCCTAACATCAATGTAGGTGGTTTGTGCATTACTATTCGAAGTCTTTGAGTTTTATGTGCAAATTCCACCAATACCTGTGAATGGGGTATTGCATGTTTACCGTTTTTCCCATGTTGTTTTTCCTGTATTTCTTGTATACTTGTGTAGAGGTAATTTGATCATGTTGAGGACAATTATTGTGCTTGGATGTTTTTCCCATGCCTTGTTCTTATTAAGACCTTGGGGTCTTGTTAGCCTTTGGCCGTTATACTTGTTTTTCATTCCTTGTGACTATCAGATGGAATGAGATTATTAATATGCTTGTTATGTTGTAGACTAGTTATCCAAGTAGCTCTATAGGTGTACTTTGGCCTTATATCATTAATATGCACTGACTGGAATGAGACCATGAGAACCTGGTTGTATATACTCTAAGGGATAGACCGAGTGAGCTTCCCAGAGAGTCTTGGATATTATAGACTACAGGAGGGTAGACCGAGTGATCTTCTTCAGAGAGTCTTGGACATTATAGACATCAGGGGATAGACCGAGTGAGCTTCCCAGAGAGTCTTGGATATTATAGACTACAGAAGGGAAGACCTAGTGAGCTTCCTCAGAGAGTCTTTACCTTGTTTGAATCTCTTTAAAACCTTCCCAGGCTAGATAAGGAACTGACTGAGTGAGATTTCTTAGAGAGTCTGTGAGAGACCGGAGACTATAGAAGGAATTGACTGAGTGAGCTTCCTCAGAGAGTTTCTAGACCTTGGGGCTATAAGAGGGTTATACCACGTGATCTTCTTTAGAGAGTCCCCGACTACCCTAGACAATAAGGGGAATTGACTGAGTGAGATTCCCCAGAGAGTCTTATAATTTCGTATGACCAAACCAGAGGGGTTAAGCTGAGTGCACTGCCCAGAGGGTTGTTTGTACTTCTTGGATAGGACCAAAGGTGTTGGCTGCGAGTACTTCCTAAATGGGTTCTTGTCGTGGTTACCTATTTTTTTCTCTGCTACTTGTCGTTCTATGGAATGATTATAGATGTATATCATCCTATTACTGCTTACAGTTTTCTGCCTGCTGTTTACTATTTCTGTTTATTGCTTACTATACTATTACCTCCCATATACTCACTGACTGTAAGGCACAAATCTTCGAGTGGTTTTCTACTGGGATTAGTCTGACACCCTATTTGGGTCATTCTTTTAGGCCCAAACAGACTATTTTGTTGCACGTATAGACAAGGTCAAGCGCCCTTCAACTTCTAGTACTTGATTGATTTGGATCAGGAGAGCATGGGACCAAGATGAGGCTTGCGATGCTAAGGATTTTCTTATTTACTTTTATTTTTTACTTTGGATTAGTATTGTGTTCAGCATTGTGACTTGTTTGGATTATTTACTAGACATATCTATCATGCATCATTTCTTATATACATGTCTTCTTCAGTTGTTTATTGTTTTAGTCTTCTTCTATTTATTGTTTTTGGATATTTACTACTTTCAATATTATATTCTTTGTTTACTTCTAGTGTGTACTCTACCAATGAAAGAATAGTTTCCCCACTATCACATCCAAGTCCCTCACTGCTAGTCGGCAACCTCTGGCATTTGGGGAAATTTGTTTGAGGCCATGTATCCAACCGAGTATGGGGCGCCTCTGTGTGGATTCCAGAACAAGGATGTTACAAAGTGGTATCAGAGGGATTCTTTTGTCTTGATTTACTATTTGGAGCCCTTAGCTAGGGATAGAATGAATTCAGTACTTGGTAATAAGCTATACCCGAGAGTAGCTAACCCATGTATAGGAAAAATCCAATCTACTTTGTTTATTGTAGTTTTTTTTTTGATATTTTACGGTTGATATGATTTCACCTAGAGTGACTCACATGCCTTGTGTTGTTATTGTTGTTGCTATTGGTGTTCTACTTCTGTCGCAACTCGATGAGATGAGGGTATTCCATCTCATGAATCATATAAGAACTTTTTAGAAATCACATGCCATGCATTCTTGCCATGCCATCGAGGGTGCATTAGAGATTGCTTGTTGTTGTGATAGACGTTTTGTAGATTATGCATGCTGTTGTGATAGATGCTTTGATAGAATATCTGTAGTTTGATAGAGAAATTGTTTGTATTGTACCTTACTTAAATGAATGCCAAATTTTGATTCTTGAGGTGTTATGGGCCCTCATTAATTGGAGTTTGGTAGATCATTGACTTTCTTCCCTTGTATTTGATATGTAAGAGATGTCAAGATTTGATTCGCGGGGAGTATTGGCCCTCACGGATCGGAAATTTTCACCTTCATGTTTGTTTTTTTTGTGTTTTCTGGGCTTCGGAGAATTTTTTGAGCTATTGCCCAGAAAAACCAAGAATACACGGCGTATACTTGACTACACGTCATGTAGTTTTAAACCATGTCACTGACTGTGTGAGTAGAACACGAGGTGGTGAAAAAGTTTTCAGGAACACGCCATGTGCGGTAGTTACACACCGTGTAGTAGTGAGCAGTGTACCCGGCCGTGTCACTAACAACACGGTCGGGGAAGCTCATGTCGTACATTCCGTGTTTTGTATGAACATGCTGTGTATCCTTGTTCTAGGTACCCGGCCATGTCACGAACAAAACAAGTCGGTGTTATCTCTCCTATACACACCGTGTTTGTTCGGAACACACCGTGTAAGGTTCAACCGTGTAGCCAGCCGTGTGACTAACAATACGGGTCGCCAAAACCTTGTATAGTACACGCCGTGTCCTTAGTGAACACTCCATGTAGTCTATGGTTAAGAAGACCATGTGACTTATCCATGTAAAGAGACACACCAGGGGAATAGCGTTCTAGTACACGTCGTGTGTGGGTATAACAGACCGTGTAGTTTGGGTTGTTAGAAAACCAAGGGTGGCAGAAGTATACGCCCATGTGAATGGCTTTAAAGAACACGCCGTGTAGTCGTATTGTGTAAAACTTAAATGTTTCTTTCTCTTGTTCCTGTCTTGTACTCTTGTGTTCTGAGTCTTTGATATTTCTGATCTAAGGGGTGATTTTGATCATTCAGAGCTATGCCTCCGAGACATCCTCCGGTTGTACATTAGCTTCCAGACGGTGATCAGCCACTGGATATGTCTGATCAGGGACCTTTTGAAGATCTTTTAGCTATTCCAGCCTTGGAACCAACATTTTTACCCATTGCAGGCACTGATGCGTAGTTTAGGGAGGACTTCCTGAGGATTATGCAATCCTTTTAGGGAGCGCCGCCTCCTGCCCCATCTATGGCTGAGCTGACATGGGTTTTCTAGCAGCAGCATCCTCCTACATTCTCGGGGGATGGAGGAACCTAGGCTGAAAAGTTGTGGTTAGAGGCCATGATGAAGATCTTCGAGCACCTAGAGATACCTCCAGAGAAAAGGGTAAAGCTTGCTACTTATATGCTCCGAGACAGGACCAAGAGGTGTTGGTAGGTGATATCACAGTCCCAGCACCAACCGAGTATGACTTGGGATGAGTTCCGGTGAATATTCTATGATTAATTTTATCCAGACACCTTGAGGGCCGACCGATACTAGGAGTTTATGAGTCTCGAGTAGGGTACTCTTTCTGTTATGGAGTACTCGTCTCGCTTTACCGAGCTGCAGCGCTTCACGCCGATTCCAGCAGTTGATGAGTTGTTCCTTGCTAGGAAGTTTGAGGATGATCTTAGGTAGGAGATCCATTCCCAGGTGAATATCTTCAGGTTGAAATTGATATCCTCTATCATCAACCAGGCGCTGATCACTAAGCGCAATTTGAGAGATTTTGGAGCAGTGGGCTAGGAAGGTTCGACATCAAGAGTCGGTGTTCCTCATACTGATAGCTGGAACCACTGTAGGGAGTCTTCTCAAGGAGATCAGTGTAGGCAGAATGCATATTTGGGTAGCCAGGTATTATGCTACCAGTGTTGTTGGAGTGGGCATACTAGACCACAGTGCTAGGGAGACCCGATGGAGTGCCGATCTTGTGGCAAGATGGGAAATCTTCAGTGTTTCTGTCAGATCTTCTAGCCTACAACTGGTGGTAGGTATTCTTCTGTGACCCCACGTTCAGGTGATGTATCGCCAGTTTCTCACCAGTCTGGGAACTGGAGTTCATCCGACCATTCGGGACGAGGTGGAGGTCACAACCATGGTGGTCAGTCACCAGGTTACCAGTGACAACATAATGGGTCTGCTCAGAGTGGTCAGCCAGGGGCATAGGGCCGTGGTACATGCCATGCTTTCTTTATGGAGCAGACCTATCAGGAGTAGGATCCCGACACTTCTACAGTTCGAGGTATGATATAAGTAGCCTTAATTTTATCTTCATCCCTTTTCGATACTGGTGCTTCGCATAACTTTATTTCTTATGATGTTGTGGAGAGCCTTGGGCTCTATATCGTTTCTTCTGTCGACATGTTGGCTCTTGATACACTATTGGGAATTAGGACATCTAGCGTACATCAGTGCAGAGAGTTCCCTCTTGAGGTTTTAGGGTGTCACTTCTTATGGGACCTCTATGTCCTAGAGATGACAGGCTATGATGTCATTCTTAGTGTGGACTGGTTAGTTCCCTTCCAGGAAGTCGTCGATTGCTATCACCATAGGGTGAGTTTTGTATCACCAAAGGGTGAATATTTTTTTTCATAGAGGCGAGTGGGATGTCCAGGTGGGTAGAGCTGGACCCGAGCATCATGGGCTAGGAGAAGTTACATCCCAGATTGCCAGTCTCTATCTGGATGACCAGGGGACTTAGCAGTTATACTTTCCTCCAGTGGTGGAACATTTCAGGGATGTCTTTCTGGAGGACTTTCAGGTTTTCCTCTGGAGCGTGTGGTAGAATTTTCTATTGAGCTCGTTCCAGGAGCGACACCAGTGTCCATTAATCCTTATAGGATGGCTACACCTAAGTTGTGGGAGCTCAAGAAGAAGTTGGAGGAGTTACAGGCAAACAGTTTCATCTTACCCAGTACTTCTCCTTGGGGTTCACCTTTCCTATTTACTAAGAAGGCAAATGGAAACCTTGGGCATTGTGTGGATTATTGGATGCTGAACTAGTTGATGGTCAAGAACCGATATCCCTTGTCGAGGATCGATAAACTCTTTAATCAGCTTCTAGGAGCCTGGGTGTTCTCCAAGATCTATTTGTGGTCCCGTTATCATCAGTTTCATGTTAGACCATCAAATATACATCTTACAGCCTTCAGAAATAGGTATGGTATATATGAGTATACGATCATACCATTTGGTCTCACGAATTTGCCATTAGTTTTTATGGCACTGATGAACCGAGTGTTTCATCCATACTTGGATTCCATTGTGGTGGTTTTCATGGATGACATCTTGGTGTGCTCTCCCACTAGACACGACCATGATACCCATCTTGAGATCATTATGAGTACACTGAGAGAGCATCAGTTATATGATATGCTCTCGAAATGCCACTTTTGGATGGATCAGATTCACTTATTGTGTCACATTATCTCAGAGGAGGGAGTGTCAGTTGACCCAGAGAAAGTGAGATCTGTAGTTTCTTGGGAGCAGCCGAAGGCTATCTTTGAAGTTCGGAGTTTTCTAGGGTTGTCTGGATACTACAGGCATTTCATACAAGAGTTTTGACACCTTGCAGCACCGCTGAAAGGTCTAACCAAGAAAGGTTCGAAGTTCTTATGGTCAGATTTCTGTGAGTCATCCTTTCAGGAGCAAAAAGGGAAGTTGATTTCAGCACTGATACTAGTCTTTCCAAAGCTGGTCAAGATCTATACAGCTTACTGTGATGCTTTAGGTGTTGTATTGGGAGCTGTGCTTATGCAGGGAGATGGAGTCATTGCGTACGGGTCTCTGCAGTTGAGGCCGCACGAGAGGAACTAACTGATGTACGATCTGTAGTTGGATGCTGTTGTTCATGACTTACGCTGTTGGAGACATTACCTTCTAAAAGAGCACTTTTTGGGTTTCACCAACCACAAGAGTCTCAAGTACATATTCACTCAGCATGAGCTGAATCCTAGACAGCACAGGTGGGTCGAGTATCTTTAGTCCTTTGACTTTGACCTTTCCTAATCACCTGTGAAGGGAAACGCAGTGGCTGATGCATTGAGTAGGAGACCTCAGATTCATGCAGTTCAGGAGGAAAACAGTGAGTGGCAGCTTATGGATCTATTCTTTGAGATGAACTTGGAGGTGCATGACAGATAGGGATGGACATTTCTATCTTCTATAGCTGTTACCTCTACTCTTCTTGATCAGGTACAGATGAGGCAGCTATCAGACTCAGAAGGCCTAGTCCTGCGGGAGAGTGTGTCAGGAGAGGACCCTCTTCTTGGATGGGAAGTGGGCAAGGATATGATCTTGTGTTTCTAGGGGCACCTATGGGTGCCAGCAGACATACACGAGGTGCTGATGTGGGATTTTCATTCTTCAGTTTTGACAGTTCATCCTGTCATCACCAAGATGTATCATGATCTACACCTCCAGTACTGGTGTCCAGGTATGAATAAGGATGTTTCTAGGTTCATCATGAGATGTTTTACTTGTCAGTAGGTTAAAGCGGAGCATCAGCGACCAGCAGGGATTTTACTACAGTTACCCATTCCTGAGTGTAAGTGGAACGATGTCGTGATGGACTTCGTGACTGGGTTACCGAGGTCACCTAGATGGAGTGATGCTATTTGGGTTTTCATCGATAGGCTTACGAAGGTTTCTCACTTTTTTCCGATCAAGGAGACCATCAATGTTGATAATCTTGGACAGTTGTACATCCGATAGATTGTACGTCTGCATGGAGTTACACACTCTATTGTTTCAGATAGGGATGTTCGTTTTACTTCTCGGTTCTGGTAGGGGCTTCAGAAGACTTTGGGTAAACAGGTACTTTTGAGTACAACATACCATCCCCTGATATATGGACAGTCTTAGCATACGATTCGGGTGCCTTAGGATATGCTCCAAGCTTGCATTTGAGACATTGGAGGTTCTTGGGAGAAACATATTCCTCTTGTGGAGTTTGCCTATAACAACAGTTTTCATGCGACTATTCAGATGGCACCTTAGGAGGCTTTGTACTATAGGCCATGCCGATCACCTTTGTACTGGATGGAGACAGGAGAGGCAGCTTTTCTAGGAGCTCATCTTGTTCAGGAGACCTTAGAGCTGATATAGTTGATTTGGAAGATGATGGCTACAACACAGTCTTGACAGAAGTCTTATGCTGATCAGCGGAGACGACCTCTGGAGTTTGAGGTCAGGGGACACATTTTTCTTGCATGTTGCACCGAGGTTGGGACACAAGAGGATTCAGAGATAGGGTAATCTTTCACCATGGTACGTCTGACCGTTTGAGGTGTTGGAGGGAGTTGGGCCAGTTGCCTTTCGGTTGCAGTTACCTCAGAGGTACCGGGCTATGCATGATGTCTTCCCCATTTCTTAGCTTCAACATTACTTTTCAAACACGTCTCTTGTCTTTCAACCCGAGGATGTTGAACTTGAATCAGATGCATCATTTGAGGAGCATCCTATCCAGATTATCGATCGTAGCACGAAGGTTCTCCAGGGATGGTCTGTTCCTATGGTACGGCAGCTATGGCAGCATGGGCGAGTACAAGATGAGACTTGGGAGAGGGAGGCCTATGTACGATCGCAGTGGCTAGAGCTGTTCACGGTTTCTTCTTCTACGCCTCACTAGGGAAATTCGGGGACAAATTTCTTTAAGGGGGATGTTTGTAAGAACCTGGATCTTTATTTCATGTATGCTTTTATTTTTCTGGTCATTTTTGAAAAAAATAGTAAAATCAAGTAATTTTTGAAGTACACGCCATGTACTTTATAAGTAAACGCCGTGTACTTTGATGTAGTGTCAGGATATGTGATGACTGTGTCCGGGACACACACACTATGTGTAGGGGTTATGTGGAGTCCGCTTAAAGTGGATTTCGGAAAGGACAAGTACATAGCGTGTACCCCAGAATTACACGCTGTGTAGTTTCTTTTTTTTTCATTAAAAGGACCGGGGTCGCACCTAATCGACTAAAACACCTTCTTCTCTAGGTTCCTCGACCGAGAGCGATCCTTATGGCTGCAAAAATCCTCTGATCCACCAATCCTCCATCTATTTTTCAAATAAACTGCCGTCGATTGCATTGGAACCGGAGTAGTGAGATCTTCCTTCTTCTTGAGTTTCATTCCATGATTCTCTCTCTTTATCAAGATATCGTGGGTTGAATGTTTTGTGTGTTTTCATAGATCTATGTAGTTATAAGGATAATCAGTCCCCGTGGTCAAGTATATTGATATCTTAGCCTCAAGGTTGGTGGTTTGTGCCTTACCGTTCGATGTCTTTGAGTTTTATAATAAAATTCCACCAATACCCGTGAACGGGGTATTGCATGTTTACCATTTTCCCCTGTTGTTTTTTCTTCCATGCTTGTATGCTTGAGTAGAGGTAATTTGATCATGTTGAGGACAATTGTTGTGCTTGGATGTTTCTCTCATGCCTTCTTTTTGTCACAACATTGGGGTATTGTTAGCCTTTGGCCGTTATACCTTTTTTCTGTGCCTTGTGACTGTTGGATGGAATGAGATTCTTAATATGATTGTTATGTTTTAGACTGGTTATCCAAGTAGCTCTGTAGGTGTAATTTGGCCTTATAACATTATTATGCACTGACTGGCTTGGGACCGTGAGAACTTGGTGCTATATACTATAAGGGATTGATCGAGTGAGCTTCCCATAGAGTCTTGGATATTATAGACTACATGAGGGTAGACCGAGTGAGATTCCTCAGAGAGTCTTGGAAATTATAGACTTCAGGGGATAGACTGAGTGAGATTCCCAGAGTCTTGGATATTATAGACTACAGGATTGTAGAACAAGTGAGCTTCCTCAGTGAGTCTTTACCTTGTTTGAATCTCTTTAAAACATTCCCAGTCTAGAGAAGGAATTGACTGAGTGATATTCTGTAGAGAGTCTGTGATAGACCGGAGACTATAGAAGTAATTGATCAAGTGAGCTTCTCAGAGAGTTTCTAGACCTTGAGGCTATAAGAGGGTTAGACAACGTGAGATTTCTCAGAGATTCCCTGACTACCCTAGAAAATAAGGGGTATTAACCAAACGAGCTTCCCCATAGAGTCTTCTAATTTCATATGACCAAACCAGAGGGGTTCGGCTGTGTGCACTACCCAGAGGGTTGTTGGTACTTCTTGGATAGGACCAAAGGGGTTGGCTGTGGGTACTTCCCAGAGGGGTTCCTATTGTGGTTAGTTGTTCACTTCTATGATACTTGTTATTATGTGGATTGATTACTATCGTATACAATCCAATTACTGCTTACAGTTTATTGCATTCTGTTTACTGTTACTGTTTACTACTTACTGTACTATTACCTACCATATACTCACTGACTATAACGCACAGATATTTGGGTGGTTTCATACTAGGATTAGTCTCACACCCTATTTGTGTCATGCTTTTGGGACCAAATAGACTATGTTGTTTCAGGTATAGACAAGGGTAAGCGCCTTCGACTTTTGGTACTTGATTGCTTTGGAGCAGGAGAGCATGGGACCAAGCCGAGGCTTGCGATGCTGAGGAGTTGCTTGTTTACTTTTCTTTTGTACTTTGGATTAGTAATTTGTTAATCATTATGACTTGTTTGGATGCTTTACTAGACATATGTATCATGAATCATTTCATATATACATGTGTTCTCCAGTTGTTTATTGTTTTAGTCTTCCGATGTTTATTGTTGTTTGATATTTACTGCTTCTGCTATTGTATGGTTTGTTTACTTTCTTTGTGTACTCTGCCAATGAGGGCATAGTTTCCCCACTATCACAACCAAGGCCCTCGCTACTAGTCGGTAGCCTCTGGTGTTTGGGGAAATGCGCTTGAGGCCATGTGACCAACTGGGTACGGGGTGCCTCTAGGTGGCTTCCAGAACCGGGATGTTACAGGTCTCTCCACCTCAAGTCCATGGCTAGACAGTGACTAGTGTGCATCTTGGGGGTAGGGATGATGAACACCATGGTTATGGAGCTTTAGTAATGTAGATGAAAATTTAGGAGTCCACAATGGATGGAGGTATAAGGAAGAGAATGATTAATAGTTGAACAATTCCTAATGCTTCTAGTTTTGAAAACTAAGGAGTAAGGGGAGCCATCTGAAAGGCCTAATAGGGTGGCTGCCAAAGATCCCGGGAAGAAACTACACTGCATGTACATCCCCAATGGTGTTGTATACCATGAGTATTGAGAAAATTGGGATGTAAACAAGTAGTTTCTCAACTCTAAAAGGATGTGGGGCCACCTCAATAGGAATGAGATGTAATTTATGTGGATTGATTATGCCCAAGATTGCTTACATGTGTCCCAAGAAGAAGAGGAATTATATGTGGTGGAGTTGGAGGATCTCATTCACTCCAAAGGTACTATGCATCTGAGGATAGATTGAGTGAATGTAATTCTAGATCTGAATTCTCCCCCACAACCATCAAGTGTTGGGATGGAGGTCTATTTTCTCCTAGTCAATGAATTGGATGGGTCCCGGTGGGAAAACACCAATTTAATGATCCCTTGGGAGAGTGGTGATATTATAGAATCATGGGAGGAATTTATGATGTTATCTAGGTATAATTAAACTCATTACCACATACATTTCACATTTCATCATTATTTATAAGGGATCCTCAACTAAAATCTATTACGTGAAGGAGAACCTTGTGCAAGAGACCACTACTAGTGAGGATGGAGGTACCATAGTAGGTTTAGAGGGCCAAGCCCCTGAATATGTGTCTATGGGGAAAGAGGATGCAGGGTCAAGTGGAGTTGAGGAGTCCAAGGTAGATAACCTAGAATCATTGGAGAACTCAATTGTATACAGGGGAAGTTTTCTGGTTTCCCATTGATAAAAAACTGAGAGCAAGACATACCACTGCTTGGATAATAAATTTTTCCCTAACATACCGATCCACATCTGTTGTTACATGATCATGTTGACTGACATGTTCCCCATCTGAATATTGCTATGAGTTTTAGGAGATCTTATATGGGGCATGGTTAGAGGATCCACTGGAATCACATTACCAATAGAAGCATTAGACCATGCAGAACCAGCGGTTCAAGTTGACTAGGCCCCAAGCTCTAGTGATCAGTCAGTTGTGGTTTCTCGTGACGCTATTGGAAATTCGGCACCCGTGGATAACATAGACAACCTTATCGAGGTGGGGGTAAAGTGGTGATGACCAACCTCACGATACGGAAACCATCCCATCTGATAGAATTCTGGAGGAGGATTCTGCTACTGAACACTTAGTTGTATTTCAAGAGTATGTTCCTGCAGATCTTGAGGAGATGTAAAAATTTGATTATGATGTAGAAGAGAAAAATCATATCATCATGTTTTAGGCATTAAAGTGAATCAAATGTTTCATTTATCGTACCCTATAGAAAAATTAATGAGCCAAATGAGGTCATTTCTCCACTGGCATCACAGTCTTTTCACGAGAGGGGCAGATGCTTGAGATCTGCACATGCTGATCTGTGACTACCTTGTTGACAAGATGTGAGAAAGTATCCAATAACTATATTTCACATGGTTTTAGGATAAAACATACAAAATCTAGAAGCTCTAGGAGTTAAAATGGGATATAAAATTATAGGAAGAGAAGTCAGAGGAGTGTCCCACCTTCATCGACACTCAAACAAGGTTTATCGTCCAACTAGGGGCTCAACTCGAGGCAACTGAGGAGCAGATAAGACATGTGTAATGTAATGTGGTGGATCTCCATGATGAGTGGGAATGGTAATATATCAATGAGGATGATGTTCTCCTAGATGTAGATGATGTGGAAATGGAGCTCAGGCAGCAACAACAGGTTCTGGAGGCCACACGCTAAAGGTTAGGGGCGATGAAGCACTCGATCTTAGTGGGAGATCTATGAGGAAAAATTTTCTAGGACTCATAAGATTACATCCACAATTGTTTGGCCTACTCTCTTGATTTTTTTGTGAATAAAACATTTTTTTACTACATTAATTATCATGCTTCAATCATATTTTCAATACAACTAATGACCAATCACAATGCTAACATGGGTCATCCCTAGTGTGAGAAACAAGGTATGGACACATAATTGTTAAATTTTTATGGGTGTGTCAGATAATAATCGAACACTCAAGGCCTTATATTTTCTATAGTCCATTGAGAGTGTTTAGAATGAGAGAATATGTGTGTAGAGAATAGGGATCTGGAGCATAAAACTTTCTTTCAACAATGCACTCTAGTACACAAAGAGGATAATGCCAATGGAATTGGAATCGACTGAAATAAGGGGGAATGGGAATTGTGATTCAGAAAATCCAAAATCTAGAACTTAATGGTAGTGGAGTCATGATATAGGAAAACTATTGACCATGTTTGAAACATAGTATTCATATCACTTAGCTAAGAATGTTGATAAACAAATGAGGGTCGATCACTAACCATGTTCAAAACACAAGACCAGTCTCAAAATTTCAACGAATGTATTTGGGAATGTTGTAAAAAGAAAGTAGGGTAGACAAAGAGGCATGATAACAGGCTGTTAAGGGGATCCTTAAGACATGGAATTGGATGAAGGTCTGAGTAAGGGGACGGAAAATCGTACGAACATAGGGATGGAATGATCAAATGTATTTTAACACTATCAAAATTATGGAACCATGGATGAAAAAAATTGTTTTAAGAGTATTGGTTTGAAAAATGATCAAATAAATCTTCTTGGAGAGCATCATCTCAGATGTTGAGTGATATCTAAAGTTTAAAATAATTTAGTAGATGACCAAAATTGAGGAAGATAACATTTCAGGTGAGGGCCTTTAGATGAGTGCATGTGAGGCCTTATAGTTTCACCTCACACAACTAATGATGATGAACATATGGATTAACATCATACAGTGAGGATGATGTGTGGTAAAATTTAAATTCATTTGATTAGGATGTGTCCCATATATTAATGTCGTGTAACCAGAAAATTTCACATAGTTTATGGTCATACTTCCTAGACTCTAAAAAAAAGTTTAAAGGCATATGGCACGGACTGAGAAGAATCTGTTCCAAGAGTATTTGCGTGACTTGAAAGAAAGAACCCTGATGTGAATGTGCCAACAAGGGATTTTCTACCACACAAGTATCAAGAAATAGATGTGAAGAAGGATTTCTAGGAGAGGCATATGTGGTGCGGTAGAGTGACAAAACCAATGTGAATGAAGGATAAAGGGGATCAAGGCTACACCCCACATTACTAGAGAGGTTACTAGTTTATGTTCATTGAGTTTGGACCATGAAAGTGATCATATGAGGCTTGAACACATAGGTACATACCCTACCAAAATTCTGAAGCCTAGGTGAGTCAAGGTCGGTGTAGGAAAAAGGAATGGTATAAGGGGTCTACCTGACATGTGCAAGTATGTATTAGAGTGGTTGATAATGGTATAATTCCACCATGACATAAGAGAGTGGAGATGAGGTAAATTAAAAATGATCAAGATATGGTTAATTGGGGAAACTGGTGGGTAAGGACCAACTATTGACCATGTTATAGACACAAATATCACAACCACATCAATTTGGAATGGAGAGACAAAAAATCAAATCGACTTCTGATCAAGTTCAAAACATTGGATTCCATGTCTTACTCCGAATATGTATTAAGTAATTGGCCCAACATAGTTAGTGAGCCAACTAGGTATGATAAAATAATCTTTAGGTGGTCCATATGGATTTGAAAAGGTGATGGAATAAAAACTGGGAAAGACTTGATTGTGGAATGGGTGTATCTCAGATATTCAAACCCAGGTAGCACAAGCAGATTAGAGTCGTGTTGTTCAGAATATGAAAAATTGTTTAATGGTGTATTTCTTGTAATGTGGGGAAATGTTCATTACAAGGGTATATATGTGGAATAAAAATGACAAATCCGTAATGAATGATCTCAAAAAGGCTCACACACTACATTGATACCATGAAATGAAGTGAATGGCACGGGTCATAGTGCTTATACCATAACTATATCCAAGGGGTCAAAAGGGTGGATAAACAAAAGCTGATCCCATAGAAAAATTGACTGGGCATCTCTACATATCCCATAAGTATGGGAATCAAGACACATGTAGTTATGGAAGATAATGTGGTATAAGACCAATGATGTTGGTGGAATTCATATTTTACAAGGGAACTGAGGCGTCCCATGATCTTCGTGAGTCATACTGAACTAGTTTAGTGTACATTTATTATTTAGCATCATGTTATTAGGATGCTTGATATTTCTTAAGGTTCATAAATTTTGGACATTTGAGGAGGGTATATCAAGTGGATATGTGTAATGTGGTGTTTTGAAAAACATAGAGTGAATGAGGTCATGGAGGCTCAATACTACATGACACATTTCGGGAGAGACCTTAACACAATTTAATGTTATGATGCATGGACTATATACTAAAAATTTATGGTCCTGTAGTTTAGACCCAAGGGAGGAGGCTCCCCGAAATGGGTATATTTGGTATAATAGAATAATAAATTTAACATGAAAAACCATGGAGGCTTGTTGATCCACCACATATTGCCATGAAAGATTTTAAAATTGGACCTGTGGAAAACTGTATGGCACTAAAAGAAGGATTATCAGATGTGAATGAACAAATAAGTATTGCATACCATAAATGTTCAATGAGGGTAAAAAATAGGAGTATTGAATTTTTGGTAGGTCCGGAAGGCAAAATGAATGTGAATCTCTACATATCACATAAGGATAGGAATCATTCCACATATAGTTTTGGAATCCCATACAGTTTAACTTCATGCGGTAACGCCGTGAAAGAGGAATAATGTTGTAGTTGGACTTGAGATCGATAACCTGAGAATCACTAAGTATCTCATTTGGATGAGAATCAAGCCACACGTTGTTTTTAACAAGTGGAATGGTAGATAAACAATGTAAAATGTGATTTCCTCTCAAGAAAAATCCCCATGATGATATGCTGTTTTTCATTGTCAGTCCAAGACAACGATGTCACAGTTTATTGTCATTTGACATGACCAATTTGTGAAGTTTAATGTCATGTAGTAAAGACATATGGGGAGGGTTACATCAAGAGGAATATATATTACATGGCTGTTATAACTCGACATGAATGAAGACCAAGAAGATACATCACACAATACACTTCTAAGGAAGACCTATGCACAATTTAAAGTCACGATTCCCAGATATTGGTTCCCAGTTTAACATTACATGCTTGGGATGTTAGTACATGTATTCTAATTTCTTGTACATAGAACCAAAAATGTTTTTTGTTTTAATGTCATACAACAATAATGATATAGTTCAAAGTTTAAGTTCATAGAATTATAACCATAAAGCAGTAGGAATATCAAAAGGATATGAGTAGTATGGAGGAGTTAAAAATCCAACATGAATGAGGGCCTTGGAGTCCCAACTCCACACAACACATTTATGAGCGAACCTCCATAAATTTTAATTTCATGATTCTTGGACCTTGGTGTCCATTTTAATGTCTTGTTCTTGGGAAGTTGGTATGTTCCTTTTAAGGTCACGTAGAAAAGACCATCAATGTTGTACTGTTTAGAATCATGTGGCCAGGACGATCATTGTAACACAATTTATCATCATACGACTAGTTAATTTGATGAAAGGTGTTCCAAAAAGGATGTATATGGAAAGAAAACTATAAATTCAATGTAAATTATTACCAAGAAATCTTTTCACCACACACCATATTCCTGGGGATACATGCATAAAATTTAGAGTTATGATTCTTGGAATAGAACTCCTAGTTTGATGTCATGTATTTCAGAACATGGGGCTCTTAGTTTAAGATCATAGATTTTGGAATTATGGATCAGAATATCAACCAATAGGGACATGTGAGTCAAAAAAATAAGTAACTTGAAGCTAATTATGACCATGTAGGCCTAAATCACAGGACACACTCTTGGGGATATTAAAAAATAGTTTAAAATAATGATGCTTGGAATCTAGAACCCAGTTTAACATTGTGTTCTTGGGAAGATTGTATGTAACTTTTATGATCATGCAGAAATGACCATCAATGTTGTGTAGTTTAACGTCATGCAGCTAGGATGATTCAGTTCTTAGTTTAAGGTCATAATATTTGGGCCGATCCATGTAGTTTCACATCATGCGGTAAAAATGATGATTGCATTATAAATTATCATGATGTAACTAGGATGTTAGTTCCTCTTTCATGGAAAGTACTATTTGAGAAAAATGGAATTGGTTTTAGGAGTGTTGTTCTTTCCATCCATGGTTACCAAGGAGTATATTGGGATTGACCTTAAGGATAATATACAACCCTCCCATTTGGGTTCTAACTTTTGGAGATTCCTACCCTGTATCATATGAACTAAAATAGGTAATGTTATGTTAACTTAGAGGAAAGAAAAGAGGCAAAAAATTATATTTAAGGCTCTAGATATCTATTTATGGTGTCTCTAAATATTGTTCAAGGCTTGAATCCTATTCTCATTGAGGGATTACAGTTCAGCTAGACGGACGTTAGATATTCTGTCTGACTTCTGCTAATCATAGACATCTATTTGGAGAGATGTATATTGGATCTCTCTGGGTAAGACTACCTCTATTCCATTTACCAAGGAATATGGACTCACTACGGAGGAATTATGGGTAATTGTCTGATAAACCCAAAGAGTATTGGGGATATTGTTTGGACAAATTTTAATTTTCTGCCCAACCATATTTTGTAAAATATTGTAGAGGGTTTTATTAAACACCTCAATATATCCATTTAACATACATGAAAGTAGGAAGAATGGATATACCATATTATATATTTTTAATAAACTTCTTCAACTTAGCAGCTCATAAGATGGTGCTTTTGTTGTTGAGAATAGTGTGAGGGACTCTGAATCGATAGATGATATTGGAGCTCAAAAATTCAACAATCTACCATGACTTGATTTCCTTTAGAGGAATCACCTATTCCAACATCGAAAAGAAATCCATTGTGGTTAGAATATACCTACACTTGTGAGTTTTTTCTAGAGGATGGGGTCCGACAACATCGAGTCCCCAAACCATAAAGGGTCAAGAATATCTAGTAGTATGGGGATGCTATTGAGGTCAATGCATTATGTTTTCATGCATACAATATGAACGAGATCTATTGGTGAACTCAATGTGGTTAAAGACCATGGTGGGAAAAAAGTATCCTAGCCAGCAGATCTAGTGGGAGAGCTTCAATCCTACCTGATGAACACCACCTGACGAGTCACGACCTTCTTGTATTACTAGAGGAATATCATATACATGGATTAAATGGAAGAGAGTTCCATCGAATCCAAATTTTTAGAGAGTCTTGTCATGTTTGGGCCTACTATAAAGAGTGAACTATGTTTCATGTTGATGGATTCACTAATATTCAGCCTGATCTAATGGGAAAGCACCCTGTATTAGATGCTTGATAAAGGGAGTTTTCCAATCATATTTTTTTTTCAAATGTGAAGGGGGAATCCATTGGTCCTAATGTGGAGTCACTAGATGTTAGGTAGTTTACCCACTGTCTATCATCATCATCTTGGATGAAAGGGGTGATAACAATTCCACGAATCACATGGATGAAGATGTCATCCTGTTTAGGATCTAAAAAAGAGGTATCTACATAGAACAAGGAATCAGCTTGACCATTTTGTGATCAGAGTACATGAGTGATTTCTTACTGAGAAAGAAACTAAACCATCAGATGGCGATTTCTCTCCAGGAATGGTATAATCTCTAGATTACTGATGATGTAGTCACCATTTATCATCTTTATGATTAGATCAAAGCCTACCTTCACATGAAGGGGGATAAAATCAATATAGAGTGATAGCTTGAGATTAGTAATAAGAGCATGACACTCTGCCTCATTTTCGGTGTATCTTTTTGACAGTAGGAATGATTTGGGTAACATGGACAATGTCAGTATGATGAAGCCAATACTTAGGCCTACATTTTTGATTATGGGTTCCTCGATCCTCCATGTAGTTGGGATCCAGTAGGCACCATCAAAATGTATCTTCCAACATGGAATAGACTAATCTATTTAGAGGATCAACTCATATGGGAAGTCATCATTGAGGGACTGGCCAGTGGAGGTGGATGAATGGACATAACATCTACCAAATCCTATCCCTTGATGGAATTCTAAAAAATGAATCTGATGTAGAAATACTAAAGAATAACTACCCATCATATTAGACAGCCTATAAAAATAGGATAGTTCAAGATATACATTATAGGATCAGTACAAGATTCCCACTTAATATCATGGTGTTGTAGATAGTGTTGCGACTTCTGCACTATGAAAACCAGTGCGAGGAAGCTCTTCTTAATAGAGAGTATTTGGCCTCTATGTCTAGGATCATACAAATGAGATAATAAAAACTATTCTATGTCTCTTCATTATTCTTCTGATCAATAAAGGTGGTAAGGGATCATTCCAAGGTTTTCACATAAAGGAACAAGGGCTTTATGGATACATGTTTCATTATAACCAAATGTAGTAGTGGATAATGATTAACTTCCTCGAAGGTGGTCTGGAACTCTTTATCCCATAAGTAAACGTAAACATTTTTCATGATCCTGTAGAAGGGATTACACATTCCGGCCATATTCACAATAAATTTTTATATATAGGCTATGTGGAGCTCGAGGCCTAAGAGATCCTGAAGGTTGCTCAGAGGTGGTATCTAGTCAATGACCTTGATCTTCTCTTGGTCAATCTCGATACCTATGTATCTGACATTTAATCTAAGAAAATTCCCATAGGTAACCTTGAAGGAACACTTCAAAAGCTTCATATTCATATTCCAGGAGTGAAGGAATCCAAACACCTTCTCAAGATCTATATTGATTCTGACACTGGTATTATTTTAACACGAATTCATCAATACACAATTCCACTTGTATCTTGAGGATTAGTTTGAATATGTGGGGCATGTAATGATGATATGTGGATCATTCATTCTATAAAATAAATGGAATTACATAATATGAGAAGGTTCTATGAGGAACTATGAAGGTGGTAGAATCCCCATCCTCAGGGGCCATTCATATCTGATTGTATCTAAAATATCCATCCATGAAGGGGAGGTTTTGGATGCCAGCAATGAAATTGAGCAATAGTTCTGTCACCAGAAGGGGTAATCATTCTTCATATAGTGGAATTTGAGGTCTAAAAAGTTGAGAGAAACTTTAATATGATCATTCTTATTAAAGAAGAGAACAGTGTTTGATATCCATATGGGGTACTGAACCTCCTTGATGAATTTGGGTCTAGTGATCTTGTCAACTTTAGCCTTAACTATGGCACTATGATAGGGGTGAATTTTTTGGGAGGATTCATGAACCCATAATGGTTCAACAGGAGACCTGGATGGTGGATGAAGACCTAAGGGCCTAGTTATAGCATATCCTTATATCCACAGGAAAATACATAATGATACTTCTTTAGGAAGTCCACATATTGATGTTGTTCATCTGTCGGCACGACTGCACTGATTAGCATTGGACTTGGATATTTCTTCATTCCCAGATTCACCTGCACTAGCTCATAGAAGGTACTAGAGGCATCTTATTCAAATGTGGTAGGAGAATATTCCATGTACACTTCATCATACGAAGCATGGAGATCAATGGGGGGATATGGTTCATCCAATCCAACTGATCCTGGGGGAATACTATTTCTGACATGGGGAGGAATATGTGAAATCCTCACGAAGAGATTTCTGCCCCATTGAAATCATGGTGACAAAGGCTTTAATGCTAATTCCATTAGAACATTGACCACAAGGTTCATTCTTGATGTTAAAGAAATGTTGGTGGGCCAATGTTTGTTGATTCAGACTGGCTTAGGGGTATAAGTAGGTTTAGAATATGGTTGTAGACATAGGGTGAATGTCTCAATATATAATTGGGGTAGGGGTTCTGGTATCAATGATGCCTAACCTGTGTATTAATACAAGGTAATACTATGGAGTTCCTTATACTTGGGGACACATATTCCCTACTTCTTGGAGACAATAATGTAGTGTCCCAAGTCTGGCATTGTTGTCTCCCATAAGTGATTTGGTATGCTGAAAGCATAGACCTAGTAGATTCATGGGCTATCTATAACTATGGTGTTCTCAACCTCATTTGTCTAAACTTTATTACCCTTTATCTATTAGTAGATGACATCCATATAAATGTATTATGAAGAATCAATGGGAGTTGTGTCACCCTAGAGTATTCCTACTTGACCATCGAGGGAGTACTTGAGGCAGTAGTGATACAATTAGGGGACTTCTTCATGTAAATAATTCCAAGGTCTACCCATTAGCATGTTGTCAGCATTGTCCAATGACACAAAGATGAATTTAGTGTTTTCTACCAAGCCACAAAACTGGGTATTCAAATGGATTATTTCACATAGATTCTTCTTGGTCACATAATATCCCTATATCTTCAGGTCATTGGGACTCAGTTCTATGTCAGTCAGTCCCATCCTACGGAGCATCCGAGTGAGGATGAGATTGATACCAAAACCTATTTCAACTAGATAGTGAAAAAATTACACACCATTTTATTGGACAGTGATGTCTATTGGGTGGATTTCCTCCCAACGAGAGAGCCTTCATCTTCTCATGAGAACGAGATGATGGTCTAGAATTATGTACACTAAACTTCCTTGTTATAGAAGGTTTCTTATTCCACTGCCTCTGTTTGAAACTAGAATGGTCTCCAAAAGGCTTCTTGAAAAGATTCATTCATATCCTCTTACAGGTGGAGGGCATCGAGGATTGATATCTTTGCAGGAATGATGAAGAGGTGCTTAATCACATCATACTTCCATGCTAGATGCACATTTATGCTGGAAAGAGGTTTCACTTTTTCTGGGGGTATCGATGGAACTACTAGACAAACCATTGAATTATAACTTGTTCTAGAAACATCCTACCACTGGTCAGATATACCAGCCAGAACCATTACTCATTGACTATCAACTGGCCGAGCCGTTGCCATAATTGGATGTGACTGATCATGATATTGTCATGGCTGCTCTTCCTGGTTGAGTAGCACAAACGAAGGTTGTGATAAATCTATCAAAATAGTTTGGGAGGATCATGCCTCCTGAATCCTTCACAAATCCTATTTTTTGGCCTCAGTGAAATGTTCAGGTTGGCTCGAGGCACTTGCCTGAGCATTATGGTGATTCACATATCCATGTATCCTCTAAAGATGGTGTTGATCGAATAAATTCATAGTGTCTACTCAATACTCTTCATCATCAAGGATAATGTAGGGATCCACCAAATAAATTGTATTTATGGAGGCATACTCCTGGTTTCCATAATAGGAATCTTCCTATGCTGGGATGACTCTTGGAGTGAAACATAGTTCTATAGGTATGAGGTCTCCAAGAGTGTGCGATGGCTTTGGTGTCAGAATGAGGATTTGTTTTCCCTTGTGTCATCATCACCTAATATTATGAGATGGAGAAGACTACTATGTGGATGTAGATGTGAAATCAGCTATGAAGGTGTGGATATTTCAAGAGGATTGAGCCACACTAAGATGGCATGAATGAAACCATTGGAATGAGTGAAAAATTTAGGATCTAGATAGTAGTCATAATTCTGAGTTCCATGGTTGGATACTTGCTTATATTCACTGGAACATTCTTTTTCACTATCGAGCTCAGTAGAGATGCATTCCTCCTTTGTTCGAGTGAGGCCCAATCTGACTACACCATTGTCCACCTAGTTCTAGAACCAATCCTTGAACAGATATAATTACTTGATGGTACATCCAAGGATCCTATGGTATGGTTAGTAGTCTGGTTTATTAGTGTGATCGACGTATTATGGCTTCCTTCATTCTAGATTCTTCAGAATTTCTTAATCGCATGCACTACGGAAATAACTAATAACCTAAGTCTCCTTAAAAGAATAGTTTCATTTTATCCTATTCAGGATGGGATCACTGGGAGTCTTCCCTTGATGAGGGTATGGATCTTAATGGAGGTTCAATGACTAATTGTTTTTTATGGAATATAGTTTTTGATAGGGCAGTGCCTACAGATTCTGCGGCGGCCAGTACTAATCTAGAGGTTGTGCTTGAGGCTGATTCCATGGGTGAGGCTGGAGGTGAGGCTCTATCAGTAAACATTAGAGTGGCTTGGGGGAATTTATCTATGCAACATGAGTAGTCTCAAACCTTTTTGGCTACTCTTTTAGGAGCTGTAGGAGGCAACGATCACAACTGTTGGGATTGATGAAAGTATTCATCTAGGTGCTGAGCCTTGTCAGAGAAATATTGTACCCACACAAGAAGTTCTGAGTGATGTGGAAGGGGACCAATTTAGTCTTAACTTTCCCAAGACACATATTAAAAAATTCTCTTGAATTAGAGGAATGTCAAGTGAATACATGCGGCATTTCCACTAGGTTAAAAACTCTACAATGAAATCATATGGTCGTTGCTTACACTTTAAGAGGTCAATAATAATAGTCTTTCACATGGTGGAGTTGAACTGATAGATATATTGTCTCTAGAGATATTCCCAACCAGCAATGGAACTAACGGGTAATTGGTTGTATTAGAAAAAAACCATCCCTTCTAATGTCTGTATAAAAAATCAGAACTGGGATGCTTCCTACTTCTGTGGATATGCAAAAATGGGTCCACACCTTGAGATGAGGTGGACCAGTTGTTGTAGCAGGTCACCCATCCTGTTGAAGGGGATGAATGTAATATTTTCAATATTTTGGGTCCCTCTCATGTCATCCACCCTTTCCAGATATGGTTTACCATTAGGACGGTTTCCACATGTCACCTCTCAAGGGCTTTGAGGTAAGAAATGAGATCATATTTCAAGTCATATGGGCGGGGATTCCTATCATGGAAAAGATTCCTAACCACCATTGCATTGAGAAGTTCATCCATAAGACAGACAGGCTCAAAGACTCATGGAGTGGTCGGTGGAGAAGGTTGTAGATATTTTGGTCGAGCTTCTAATGTGGATGATCTATCGAGATCCTGATGGGGGTTATCACTCTTATTGGGTGAGCTTAGAGATTCATACCATTATCATTTTCCATAGTCTCTAGCTTCCCACCTGTTGAGATTCTTGGGATTGGAAAAATTAACATGAGGTAACTGGACAAGAATAAATTTTGGATTCCCCTATTACCCATGTGGAGGAGGAAAATGATCCTTTTAGGGATTACCATATTCCATATGCTACTGTACAAGAAATTACACAAGGAGATCATCAATGAGCCTCTTTTAATCCATTATCTACTGGAGAAAGAACTCCATAATAGGATCCAACTCTATCTTTTGCGTGTAATTAGATGGATATGAGAGATTAGAGGTCCCAATGAGTGTTTTACCTTTGTTGGGGTCTTGAATGATTAGAAATTATGTATAGGGGTATGAAAGTCCAAGATCCTTCCTTTAATAGTGGGGGATGACACTTGTATGAGTGTCCACATGATACTATGCTGCACCAAGAGGAAAGTACTCTTCTTCAAGACCCTCCTCAGTGTTATTCTCTTTGAGCACATTATGATCATATATATTCACCATGACTTCCCTGGGTGGAATATCCCTAATACCACTAGGAAACTCAAGCTAATTTAGGATATGACTATAGTGATGAGCTGTATACTACCCCTAGCTATGAATATTCACATGTAGGGATTCCTCTATAACAATTTCATATAGCACTACAAATCTATGAATGAATCATTTTTGAAGGGTACGATAGTATCTGGGTGACATACAGTGTTGTGAAACTATAAGAACTTCCAAATCAACCATGCGACGCTACTGGTAAATTTTATAAAAAAGATTCTAGCTCTTTGGGTAGACCGAATGATGGCCATGAAGGAGGAAATACAGCACCCAAATGGTTTGGTTGAAGTATGTGATATTATCTTGGGTAAGAGACTTTGGAATATCGAAGTTGAGGACCAAAATCAACCAAAACATATAAGAAAATAGATATGTGTCCTGAGTGCCTTATAGGGTTACCTTTTAAGAATCGAGGTATGACTCTTCATTGGACTAGGCTTGGACTAGTGTTAGATGATAAAATGGTAGGGCCACTTATGTGGATCCGAACAGCTATGGACTAGATGGTGGAGAAACTGTTGTGTGGACTGGTTGATCATCACACACTAGGTTATCTCTATGGGGAGTTACCAAACACATCATTATTCCCTTTAAATATTGGGTATTCACCACTCCCTCATGTGCGACTGATGCTGTTATTGGTGGCGATTTTGGCAGTTTGTCATCATCCATCAAACACCACGATGAATATCAATGATCTTGAGTAGAGTAAGATAATGACATCAGTGATGAAAGATATGAATGAACCACATGACCTTGGAGGTGAGACAAATACTCATACTCTAGAATGTACCTATGAAGGTATTTGGGAAACCTGTGAATCTCACCTTCATGGATGAAAAACCTCATGCAATGGGCTCTTTCCCTAGACTTGAATGTGGAGGACTGGGGTTCATGCTCCATAATGGAATCTCATTTTTCTTTATAATCTTCGAAGTGAATAGGATTATCAATGACTTGTCTCTTCTCAGAGACTTTCCTTTGATTGTAGTGGTTCGTCCATCTAAATTGGGATGGATCTTTAGGGAAGGGAGGTGCTTCGACATGAGGAGGACCATTGTGACGGTAGGTGGTAGTGCGGGGAGGACCTCGACATGATCTATATGAGATATGTGTGGGATCCTCATATTGGTTGATATCGAAGTGGGGAGGACCTCTACTTGGACTGCTGTGAGAGTGAGGAGGACCTCCTCTCCGAGTATTGATGTGGCTGGGAGGACCTCTTTTTGAGTCACCAGGAACATGGGGAGGACCTCCATATTGGACATGAGTGAATTGGGGGATGGGGGGGGGGGGGGGTTCTTTTTTAGTTAGTTTAAGTGTGAGGAGGTCCTTCACATATATCAAATGGGACATGGGGAGGACCTTCGTTTTAGGGAGCGTGAGTATAGAGAGGACCTCCATGTTAATTACTAGAAATATGGGGAGAACCTCCATCATGGTGAGTGATGGAATGGGGAGGACCTCTTTTTAACTAGTGGAACATGAGGAGTATCTGTATGATGATTTTTTATGGATTTCAGATGACCTCAATTCTTGATGGCTACTACATGGGGATGACCTCTGGTTTAGTTGGCAGTGATAACAAGTGGAGGACCCTTGTACTAATCGTCGATGAAGTGGGGCGGGAATCCACTTTGGATGGTGTTGCAGTAGGGAGGAACTCCTCTAGATATGGGGATGGAATGAGGAGGACCTTCAAATATATGATGTGTTACAGGTGGAGGACCTCCATATCGATAACCCTAGGCATGGGGAGGACCTCTGTGATAGATGTTGACAAGGCATGGATGACCTCTGCTTGGACTAATTCTAGGATCATGTGGAGTACCACCATGATCATTATGAGAGTGAGAATGACCACCACTCTCGCTAGAAATCATATAAATAGGGACTCCATATTGGATATCATCATCACAGACTGGCCTATAATGAATGATGGTTGTGTCAGAGACTAAAAGAGTCAATCTACCAAGCCTGTGTGTCAACTGAGGTCCCGATTTCAATTATGCACTAGTGAGTCCCAACTATACAGTGGAAGGTATTTGGTGGAATTAACTAGAGGTTTAATGGGCCAATAAATATGTGGAATATGATTCCCCATCATGGGAATCCTCTTTAGCATGTGTCTGATAGTAGTGTCTGGTTGTCCAGATGGGGCCCGACAAAGAAAGGGTGTAGACCACCTATTCCTTGGCCCAAGGAACCGATTGTGGGTGGAATTGATGAGGCATGGTGGGATCCATCCTTGGAATCTTCTAATTTGTATTCATTGTCGAGGTGACCCTTGAATCCCCTATCTCCACGGTGTAGGGAATCGAGTCATATGAACATTCATGGGAGAGGCTCCTAATGTGGTTGTTCATGGGAGTGGGGAATAGTGGATCCAGGATAAACCCTAGGGGGAGGCAGTGTCTGTGAGGTATGAAAGCCTCCACATCTTGGAGAGACATATAACTCATGGGAATGACCCCTCCTACTCTTACTATTTTATGAGGCTGTCTATCACCCTTTTATAAACCATCTCTTTGGGTGATATGGGACATGGGAACCTGGTAGCCATAGTTGTGGTTGAAGTCATTGCATAGATGGATTTGTGTATGATTGCTGCATTGATGTTCCTTATTCCCATGCGTCTACATGCATGGGGGTGATTAGTTCCCAACATCTTGGTTCCTATAAAGTAGTAAGATTTGACTGTCATTACAGATGTAAGAAAATCCATTCCCAATGCCCCAACTTCGTCCAATCATCCATTTTTTTACAGAAAGATCCACGTTGATGATGCCACACAAAATATTGAAGGGGTTTTCATTTCCTAGTCTATGAAAAATCTTTTGGGTCCAAAAGCTATAGGAAGAGGACACCATCGTGAAGGGTAGTTTTCTGGAAAAACCACTTAATGAAAATGTTAAAGAAAAGGGTTTTGTGAAGAATTTGATGATGTTCACAAAGGGTTGGAGAATCACAAATAATGATGATGATCCCTATGATTATGATAATTGGAGCATTGCGAAGTCATGATTCTTTTTATAAAAATATTAAAGATCACTACATGCATCACAAAAACAGTGATGGTTTCTGACAAAAAGCTCCACTGTTTTGATGAGCATTACGAAAGAAAAATTTATATAGATCTTCACGATATGGGGGAACTACGAAGATGTTTTTGAAAGATCCAGATAATCCACTAAATGGTGGTGTAGAATCCAAAACAGATGAGTCTATAAATATAAGGCTACCCTCTTCACTTCATGTATATTTTTCTGAGGAAAATACAGAATCACACTGATTTCACAAATCAAGGGGAGCTCCTTGAATCTTGTATTCTATATGATATTGATAATCTCAAAAGGATTTTTTTATGTATTTTATGATGCCAATTATTTATAGAATAGGGTTCTTTATGATGATGGAGTATTCCGTGTTGACTAAGTGATATTTTTTAAGGAAGTTTGTTCCGTGAAAGAACTGATCTTCACAAAGGAAACTTATTACGTGAAGGTAGTGAGCTTTGCGAATAGAAATTTTGAACATATGGTTTTTAGTGAATAATGATTTAAATTGAATCAACTCAGGTATATCATGAATGAAGAGTCTCGTGCTAGACATGGGAAAATACTTTAATTCCAATTCAATGAAACAAACTTCAATTCGATAAACATAGTTATATTTCACTCAAAGTAGTGTTATTCTGTGAGTTGATAGATGTGTTATTGGGGAAGTGGGGTGTTATTCCTAAAATCTTATAAAGGAAGTGTGTTTGTAATAGTGTGACTACATATGAACTATTGTATTCCACAACTAGTGAAAATTAGTGGATTTGGTCATGACTCACACACTGTCGTCATATGCTCCCTGGACTAACTCTTAGTGGTGAACCAAGTTAAACTATTGTGTTTTATTTCATCATATAAATGTTCAATTGATATTCAAATACATCATACTGGTTAAATGAGTTCCTATAAATGTGGGAGAAAGATCCATCACATTAAAAGAAAAATTTGACACCTTGATTCACCCCTTCCCTCCCAGGGTGCTCGGGGGTCCTACAACACTAGATATTTGGATCCCATGACATGATTATCAATGGATGTATCAAATGATACTTTTACCCATGTTGAGGAGAATAATTTCATATTGGGATAACAATTTTTTTTTCTAACACTTTCGCTGGGGCACATAGCCTTTTCATTTAATTTTTTGTGGATTTGCGTTGTTGCCTTGCGTTCAAACTTTCCAAAGGTGGGAGTCATTCATCACATTCTCAACGATGTCTCCTCCTGGATCAAAATAGGATGATGGGATGTTGGTTATTTTTTATATGTATTCCTCCTTTTAATTCATCACATAGTCATGGTATCCATCACAAATTACGATATAGTTGGGGAAACTCATTGCTGATACCATCTCTTTATGGACTCTAGTTAATTACGATGCTTCTTTCTGGACATTAAAAGGGGTCTTGAAAGGGAAACAACATTTTTTAGGGGAGTAATCATGTTGGTAATCATTGTAATGTCTGGATAATGGAACATTGATTACCTTTATTCTTCCTCATTAGAGGGCGTCTCATGGGTACTTAACCAGCGGCATTCCATGTCGATCGATAGGTATCTTATTCTAGTGTCATGTCTTTTGAGGATTTCCTCAAACAACCCATGTTTATCATGGGATAGTAGTATTATATCATGATATTAACATCTTGTGGAGACAAATTGGGGCTAATAAAGACACATTCAATAGAGGATCATAGAGGTATATCCCTAGGAGTGATTACATGAAAGTTTTAACAGATGGATGGATTTGAATTCCTTATGGAGGATGATCTGGGAGGTGTGTCCCATAAATGGAAAATTTCACACTATGAAATATTATTTGGGCAAAACTAAGGGTAGATCAGAGTGGTAAACCCCTAATAGGGGACACTGATGTTTACCAATGGTTGGTATTGAACCTCAGGGAGGCATCCTAAATTTTTTTTAGAAGAAATGGATCAAAACCAACATAGTTTTATGGATAGTGTGGTGCTTATTCATGGGATCTACTAAGGTTCATTAGAAGTAGTGATGTTTTGGACGAGGCTTATAAGTAAAAATAACCTAGATGGGTTTCACGAACTCACCAGGATGTGGAATCTCGAGAAAAATCAAGATGGATTATGGGTGGAATGGGTGAAATGGATGGGATGATAAATGTATTGGGATTTAACCTTAGAGAGGGATCCTAAATATCCATGTTAGTTGGGAATAGATGTCCATGTGGTTCTAAAGTCCCATATAGTTGAACTTCATGCAGTGAGGACAATGAACGAACCGATGTGAAATGGATGGAACGAATGAACTGTTAGGATTTAACCTCAGGGAGGTTTCATATGTAACTTAGTTAGTTGGGAATCAAATTCCACATAGTTTTTAATTTGGGAATGTGACATATAAATAGTATTTTCCAATGAAAATGGAGCATATGGATGGGATTCCACATGGTATTTTCAAATTTGTTTGGGGATTATGCATGGAAGTGGCCGAGGGGGAGAGATAATAAATGTCATGGTATTTAATTACCTATATTCCCACCTGAGTTATTCTCTCTGTGAGAAATAAGATGAACTAATAGACCAGATAATCATGTCATGAAAGAATAATCAATGAGGGATGGTGTGGGGATTATGCATAGAATCTACCTAGGGATGACATCATTCGGTACAAGGAGGATACCATTCAATGTGAGGATGATCTCATTCCATGTGATTCGTAAATAGAGAATCCTATCAAATATGTGTTGAAAATTACATCTGGAGGCTTCTTAAGGAGAAGATAGAGATAATCCTAAAGGGAGAGGGATGTAGGATTGAGAGTAAACAAAGTGATATTTTCTTGGTGTCCATACTAATCTATACTTGTGTGGAGGATGTCACCTATGTGATGAGGATCTAATTCCCTATCAATAATACCTAGTAGAATCCTAGACTTGTTGAACATGATTGGATAATAGTTTAACATCTTGTGTTGAGGTTTTTGGTACATGGATATTCTACATCATGTAGTACAGACATAGTAGAATCCCTCTATACCCCTTGGGATTACATAAATGACACTCACCAACCATTGAGGAAGGGAATCCATTAGAAATTCTATAAGTCAAGGGTGTGGATGAGTGGTCAGTCATGGTGTCTATGTTAGCATAGCTATTCTGAAAAGAAAAATACATTAGCATACATATTCTAAAAAGAAATAGGTAGGGAACCACAACAAAGGACACCTCAAAATGGACCACGAAAGCACTATACAAAAGACTAGTGGAATTCACTATAGAGGGCCTTGAAAAGAAAGGGGCCTAGCTAAGAGGTGCTTCACAAAGATCGAGTTCTTCATAGAGGGAGGGGGGTTCATGAAGAAATGGGATTTGCGAAGCATGATGACCTTGGTTGGGAATGAGGTCACAAGCTAGAAAAGGAGTTATCCACAAAGGATGGGTACTCGGCGAAACCTCAAGTACCCTAGAGAGCCTTTTTCCCTTGTGATGGGTGTGGACCATCATAAAATGAATCCCCAATATAGGTTGGGTATATAAGAATAAAGAATCAAGGGTATCACAATGCCTGTAAATTGGATGATTAATTTTTTGGTTGGGTTCACAGTTCTCAGGGGGATTCATGAAATAGAAGATCAAAAGTTGAAATGTCTGGGTAATCTTGTCTTTTACGTAGGATGAACCAGAAATTTACACTAAAAGGGATCTCGTGATGCTTGGATGTGCGCTGGAAATAAAAAGTGAACTCCGAGAAAGGGTGTCGCTATTCCAGACTCATGTACCCATCATTTAAATACCTTTTCATGGTTTCATAGGGTATCATACTCATGAGATAACCACATCAACCTTACGTGCTCACGATGATGAGAGAGCTCTATAAAGAAGCTTCGTAAGACCGACCCTTTGGACGACTTTTGGGGCTCTTTTGAGCATGAATTTCATCTCAAATGGTTGTGTACCTACTCGAACTCTCTCAAGGAACATATTTCATCACCAATAGTGATTTTATACTTTCACTCATTTTAATCTTATCTTTTATATATTTTTTCTACTTCCCACTTGAATTTTTACCCTACAATATTGAATAAATAAGGGTTACTCCCAAAACTACCCTTCCCTTGATTTATGGAAGGGTAAATTATTTTCCACCTCATGGATCACCTAAAATTTGAAATTAATATTTAAAATATTACCATTTTATCTTCTAATAAACATATATAATTTTAAAAAACTTATGTACACCATTAGTTATTATAAGACCTTCATTTCCAAGGAGAGTTCTAAAGAAAATTCATGTACATGATGTGAGTATTGACAAGTAGATTAACATTATACTATCAAATTTTCTATTCCATAATAATATAATGATATTAGTGTCATTTATATACATTAATAATAGTATATTATAGGGTAATTGTTTTTATTCATATACCCTATCCATTAAGAAACACGAAATCATTGTTTGTGTGTTTTGTTGACTACCACCTCCACGATGCAACATGTTTCATTTTCCATCACCTCCATACAATGATAGATATAAGGAGGATATTAAAGGATAAATATGATATTTTAAATCATTAATATTCTTTAATGATAAACTAGTGAACCTATTAATTGTATGATCACCATATGATCATTGTTAATTTAATCATTTGAAATAAGCGTACTAAGACGATATAGATTTATTCATATTGTATAAAATTTTAATATCCGTAAATTATTTTCAAAAATTAATCCCAATCATTATATATAACAATAATAAACAAAAAATAGATCATTTTTATTTATGAATAATTATATTACATCTAAACCATCTCATAATAATGTATTAATAATGGTAGGTTCATGTTCTTGTCGGTTTAACCACCTACATGAATAATACTATAAATTTATGTCATGGATTACTATAAGAATAAATTTTATAGTATAATAAGATATAAATATAAATATATAATATTTTTTTATTTTTAATATGTTATATTAATATTTAAATCATCGGTCAAGAAAACACCCCTCAATTATTAAGAATCACTAAAACATGGTTCTTATCAATTTCATATTCTGGTATAAAAATGGAACACTTATTAAAGTAATTTGAAACATATTAAATAATTAGAATACAAATTAATAATTATTTTTAATTACTTTTTACTGATTAAATTTGGAAGAGTAATGAATACATACACCACTATTATGAAACTAGTACAAATGATCATATCTTTAAACACCTGAAGTGGGAAATCAAAATAATTCTTCTGGAGAATAACTATATATGAAGTGTATGACTAAAAATAGATATTATTATAGTTATGAATTGATTTATTAATATGTAAATGATTTTTATATAATAGGTTAATGTTCAATAATGGAAGTCACGATTAAAGGTAAGGGTTTTTTGTCTTAAATTATTCTCTTTGAGACATGATTGTTATTTCTCGTGTAATTTAATTAATATGGTGTATATAATACCTTTTTTTTGATATCATATCATGAAATATATTTTATTAATTATATTTGAATATAATTTTCAAGCCTTATATTTTAATATCTTTTTATTCAAACGTTTCTAAAGACAAAATATATTTTTAGTCTCAATTATGAATGATTAAGGCAAAATACATTTTTGGCACCATGTTTTCTTTTCTATGGGGCATTAAATACACATGGAAATATTTTTATAACTTTTTTATTTCTTAGTATTTAACCTAAAAACCATATTCCCTTATTCATGTATATATTGATTTAGTTTTATCCCCAATAGTAAATATTTTTGGTAAATTCACTTTCATTCATTGAATTTTGATCATTATGTTGAAATTATTTCATATAAGTTAGGTAAATCATTTAATTAAATTGTATTTTGGGGTATTATATCATTTTTTGGGTATTAATTCTTACCACATAAACACTTTGTCAAATATTTCCCACTTCTTTGTATATATTCTTTTGAAACCACCAACTTTCTTTCCCCAGATGTCTCATGATCATGTTTTTCCAGTAATGAATAATTTTTAAAATTATTGATCAATATGTTTTGAATATAAAATTTTACATAAATTATGTTAGATTATGTTCTCCAAGAAAAAATATTATTCTATTAAAGTGAGGAAAATTATTGGAATTATGTATATTGTTTTTCCAACATAGAATATTATAAAAAAGTTGATTTTTTATTGATTGAAAAAACATATTATTTATCCATATTAGTTATGATCATGTTATCCCATTTATTGATATGGGTATAATATTTGGAATACCATATATTATTATTCCAATATAGAAGATTATTGGAAAGTTGAATATATTTTGTTTGACCATCCACCTTCTTTCTGAGGATGGGTTATGGTCATATTATTTCTTTATATACATGGGAAATGTATTGAAATTCTTGATGAATATTAGATAATATTATATGTTGATAATATATTGATATTCTATATTATTCATTATATGAATATAAAAAATTTTATTCATCCGTATATTTTTATGGTGTGACATGAATTCTATTTTCAACACTTATGGAGAATGAATTGGACATAATTAAGTCATGGGAAAGACCTATAATCTTTTAGAACTTCAATTCACTGACACATCTCATGAGATAAAACAGTTTTGGGTATTTGGTGAAAACATAACAAATTCAACAAGATGTCTTGAAATCAGTCTCGATGATAATTATATGTCTTGGAACAAGACCTAAACAATATATTTTTTATGTATAGAATTATGCATTCAATATATATCAGATAACTAATATTAATATACATTTTTTCATTAATTTTCATGGATATATAACACTTAAAATTTCAATTTAATTATGGCATGGTTATTTTACCTATTCTAGCCATAACATGATTTACTTGTTATATATTTAACTTACTGAGTGTTTGATCTCACCCCTTATAATGTTTCTATTTCCCTATGTTATGAAGAACACTAGAACATGGGAAATGCTTAGAAGGAAAAAAAGTGTGACAAAATTTGTGGGAAATTTTGAAGAAATATTATGGATTAATTTGTTTTGTACATAATGGTATAAAATACCTATTTAATATAAAGATCCTATGATTTTATTATTAATGTTTTTTATAATTATTTAAATATCTAAGCATAAAAATATACTTTATAATGTGTGATAAATAATAATAATAATAATTTTTTATTTAATCATGGTTATGTTAGGAATTTTATATCTGGTATCAAAGAATGATTGTAAAGTATGTGTCTATGAGTCTGAGATATAAGAGTGCATGTCTGGGGAGTAACTATAGTCATCCCACCATTATCCTTCATTGAACAGCTTCTCTTCCCATCTTAATTTTTAGATTCCCAATTAAAGAATTTGGTTTTGATTCTTTCAAAGTATATTAGAATTTTGGGAGAATGATGGTGATTTCATGCTGTCTATAATGAGAATATCTTAATATCCCATCTAAACATCACCTCTTTCCACTTTAGTGAGGAATGTGGTTGTAATGATTTTTCATATTTTTTAGTTTAAATTAAAATAAATTTAGAAACTATATTGATGTTATGTTTTATGGATTTTTACTGATTATAGTTTTGGGGATTGTGATGGGTTGTTGGGGAGAGGATGATCATGGTTCTGATGTGATGAGATTACCCAGTGAAGATTTGGACATTGTTCTTATTTGGATAAAATATTTTATGTAATTGATTTTTTTGAGATTATTTAATTAATTATATCATTATTATAATTTAATAATTGTAGTGGATTGGTTGTTATATGGGGCCTTACATATCTTATTTGAGGTTGGATGGGATTAGATGGTATTCAGTAGATACTATCGACCCTTAGCGATACAATTGGTCAAAATCTAAAAATGTATGTGGCCTTGCATACTTGGATTATGAAATTGTTTCTGGATTTATTTCAAGTGGATTATTGAACACATAATTGAGGGTGATTCTCCAATATAATTTCACTAAATAGTATGTTTTAATTAAAAATAGAATCTCTAATTGAGATGGACGTGTTCAAAGGGTCACGAACAACCGTCCTGTACAAGCTTTTTATCACATCTATGGATGGATGAGGCCGACATTGTTGTGACACTAAGTATCTTTAGGACTTCATGTGTGGTGTGGTCATAAAAAAAAAAATCCATTATACCATGTGATGGTCTGACAAAAATGTTGTTCTTAGATATCATAATCCAGGTATTCCTTGGGAGTATCCCTTTGGGATTTGAGGTACTCGGACTCATTGAGAAGAGTTAGTGACAAGTGATCCTCTCTCTTCTGATGTGACCTCGACTAGATAGATATACCATAGGTATAAAAAGACTGGGATGTATGAACATAGTAACCTAGAGTAATCTTTGAACTTGATATTGGTTGTGGGACATCTCTTGAAAATCACCTATCTGGTGAGACCCCATGAAATTGTCAAGGGCCTGCTACATTTTTGATGAGATGTGGGATATGGAATATATGGAGTGTTAGGTGATGAACTGAATCAAAGTCAATACTAAGGACCCATATGGGAGATAATATGTAGTAATTTGACTGTAGGGACCCATGGGTACCTCATTGATTGGCTAACCCTGACTGGGTCATGTGAGATGGTAGCCAACATCACTATGGAACATTTATAAGCCTAGTGAGCATGAGGGGTTAGGGATGGTAGTGTTGCGCATGGGTGTTTGTCCAACCCTATTATTTTATTTATTTATGGAATGTTATAGAATGAGATATCGGGGTAGATGTGACAAATATGGGTTGGAATCTATTTCATCTGATATATTGAAGAGATATTCCATGGATACAGAGATCTATGTTTAGAACTGACATGGATTATGATCTTTGTATAAGGCTTACATTCCAAGATTCAGAGACATGACGTTTCTAGGGGACCATCTCATGCTATCTCAGTGGGGCCTTATAACGGGATCTTAGGGCCTAATATTTACTAAGGTTCTACTATATATTATGTTGTTTCTAGTCTTGTATACAAATTTGAGCAAGGCTCTAGGCTTATGTAATGTATGGGATTTTCCCTATAAGATAAAACTCATATAGGGGAGTATTGAGATACTTATGGGCTCATTACTATTCTAATAAGACACACATATTGGGTGGTATGTGATGGGATATAAAGAAAAATTCCATATGATAGGTCGAGGGTACTTTATTTAGGGATTCCACAAAAGTGGAACATGAGTTATGGTTATAGTTGCAACAATTATGCAATGTGGTTAGAGATATTCCAACTTTGATCCAAAGATGGTTTGGTCAATCTGGGTCCCCTTAAAAAGGATCAACACCAGTCACTAGTATTAGGTAAATACATAGTCCCCCTAAGAAGTTATAGTTAGACAAATCATCTTAACATTCTCAGAGACACCTCGAAATTGGCTTAAGATGGTAGTATGATTGTTATTTACATTTTTTTGGTTTGGTTATTTATTTTATCTATACATGTTATAAAATCATATCAATTTTTTTATACAGTATGGGGCCATGTTATTGGTTTCTTACAAGGTTATGTACATACACCCTAATATTTCTACCACAACCCAATCCATTTAAACATATTATAACATGGTTTTTAGCATAAGCATCCAACAAAAAAATCCTAATAATCACATGGCCCAATGTCATTGGAAGTCTAGGATTATAATATATATAATAGTAAATAAAACACAGCATTGATATTTTATTCACTATAACAATCTACTAAATCAATTTGATCTTATAAATATTTATAGGATTACCTGGGGAATAAATAAAATAAACAGGTGATCTATAAATTCTAGTAAAGGAATAAACATGATAATGAAGCATAACATGTGAGTAAAATAAATAAACAAGATATCATAAAAGTTTAGGCTCATGAGTAATCACATGGGAGTGTAATATAAATAAACATTTATCGCAAGATCATGTAAACATTGGAAATTGGAAGTAATAAAAAACATGATGTAAAAAAAATTTATGTCTAACCAGTAAGACAACATCACATGGTAGATAGAGTCCCTTTATGGAATATGGTTACTTCTGAATCCCATACGTATCATCTCACGAGTGAAAAACATTTCATAATGAATGGAAGCACTATATGGGTGAACCCATCGTAACATGTACATGCTTATGTGTTTCACAAAAGGAAATCAATCATAAGGAAACACATAAATATTACCTATAAAATGAAATGGGTTGCGTCATATTTCTTCATGTTATAATCTAGTGACATTTCATAAAGATTCCATAGAGAAGAAGAAATTAAATATTTTGGATGTTAATATCTTAGTATATATTCATAGGACTCAATATATGGTGTTCATTTGAAAAATATCATGAGAAAGGATAAATAATTGTGTATAGAATATTTTTCATGAACAGATTTATTTTTAAAGAATTCATTAGAGAAAAGAACTTAAGGGATGTATTACCCCATAAGAGGAAGGTATAATAAGTTAGGTATACATTTGAGAGACATATATACATAATTTAGAATCATTTTATAAAATCAAATATATTGAGATAACATTATCTAGAGAGAGGAAATTCATAACCTAAAGAAAAATGGTGGTTCAGAGAGATCCCTTACCTTATATTCTAGAGCCATTCTACAAATGCACTTAATATCATGAGTAGTGAAATTAATTAATTAATTAATTAATTTATAACCTTTTCATTTTATATTTTAATTATTTTATTTATATTATTTTCAATAATAACCATTTAAATGGGATAAAAAATTTAATTTCTCTTTCGTGAGTGTGTTCATTTAATGGTAATGAGGTCGGATCACTTGTGGATAATTGTTGATGTTCTTGTAAAATGGGACTGAAATTATAGAAGAAAAATGGAATGTTATTATTTTCATTCAAAAAATTTAAATGGTTCCCAATATCATTTTGGGGTTCAATATAGATATGAATCATTTTATAAAAATGTTAAAATTATGTGGTTAGTTCAATTATCCGTTTTATCAACTATCAAGAACAAGATTTGTTTTATTTAATTTAACTATCATTAAAACATTATATAACCTCAAATAAGTTATAAAAAATATGTTTTAATCATATTTAACTATAATAATATTTTAATAACCATCATTGAATGTGGAGGTGAAAAAAGTGTGTTGTTCATGGAGTTGGTGAACCAACCTTATTGTGGAAAACGCTTGCGTTTGGTTCACCCATAGTGTGAACAAGAGTTGTGTTTATGAGAAACCCTATGGAGGGTAGAAGATGAATAATAAAAAATAATAATAACACATCAGTACATTTATCATATTGATGTTATTATTTTTAGATTGATTGAGAATGTATCGGGTGGTTAAAGAAGAATAAAATTGAAAGAGAGTAGTCAAGAATCTTACCACTTCCTTTAGTTCCATTCTCTTAGGAAACAATAGAAGGTTTATTAATATTTTCTTTTGCTAAGACCATAAGAACTAGGAGTTGTGGGTGAGGATTGAGATAATATTTGGGAATAAAGTAAGAAAGATTCAAGTCTTAGAAGTTGTGTGGAGAAGGTGTGGTGAGGGGTAGTATTTATAAGGAGAAGAGAGGGGTTTATTGGAATATTAAATGCATTAGTTTATTATTTTCACTCAAGAACAAAAATATAATTGATTCTTGTGACTATATATAGTAACCAGTTAATTCTAGTTTAAACTAATGGGTTCTTACATCATCCATAACAAACAATTCATGTATTTAGCTTATAATATTGAATACCATATTTTACCACATTTCACTGTTGATTAAAAGTTTATCTATTTTTGAAAAAATATTAGAGATACACCTTTTGATTATTATAGTCAAAAAATTAAAACAATTTTATGAAAATATTATTCTATATTTGAGAAACAAATTTATATAAAATCCCATTTTTCTTGAAAAATAAAAATTTAATATTATGATTAATTTTATAATACTTTGAGAAATTACCTACGGTCTCATAAAATTATATCATCATTATAATAAGACACACTATTTATTTTTAAAACCATTTTTTTTCAAATAAACTTTATTTTGAATCATTATATTTGTTAAAAATATTAAAATAAAACATATATGTCGTACAAAAATATGAACACTTATTTTATCATATTTAAAAAATTTACTTACTTGTAAATATACCATATTTTTAATATATAATATGCCAAAAAATTAATTTAAAATTCTATTTTTGAGGATACTATAATGAAATCTAGGGTAAAACTCTTATTGATCAGATTACTATTCCAATGATTAAATTACTTTTAATATGCTCATATTTATAATAGTTATATGAGTTCCCAAAATTTTATAAATACCTCATATTCCATCTATATTCCATTCAATTATCTCCCCCTCCATTATATATATATACATATATATATATTCTTTTTTAAAATTTATATTTTGTTAATAATATTCCACTTCATTTCCACAGTGTTTTGAATGCAATTATTCTACAGGATGAGGCTGAACCAATTTTTCCAATAATTTCTGTCTTACAATCTATTTTTTATCACATTATAATAATTTATATTATTATGGAAATTTGTATTCACTAAATGTAAAATTCAAATTAATATAATAAAATTTTGTTTGTTTCAAAATGTGGTTCAAGTGATTTACACTACATAATTAAATAGGACATAATTATAATAATATAAATTCCACTGTTAAATTTTTTGGTTTCTATATTACTCCCTCCCTAAAAAATGTCTCCATTGAAATCTCATTTTATATACTAAGGTTATAATAGGTAATTTTACTACTACTTTATTTCTTCCACTAGTTCCTATTCCACATCCTTGTACTTTGTGTTTCACTATAGTACTTTGACTAGTTGAGTTTTCTTATTATGTAGATCATTATCACTACAGTCCAAGATCATCACCAAATGATCCTCACAAGAGAGATCAATTTAGATATGTACCATCTCTTAATTAGATACTTTTTAGGTAATTGATGTGTACTTCATTAAGATGGATACATGGAATACATTATTTACTTGAGATATGGTTGGTGGGAGTTCTATTTGACAAGCCACAACTCCAATGCATTCCAGAATCTCATTGGGTCCAATGTATCTTGGATGTAGCTTTCCCTTCCTTCAAAATATCAAGAATTTATTCCATGGTGATATTTTTAGGAATTATTTATCATAAACTTGAAACTCCATGCATCACTAATGACGTTCTTCATAGATCTTCTATTGACTTTGAAAATACCTGATGTGCTGTTGAATGGTCTTAACATTTTCTACCATTTCCTTGATTATTTCAGGTCTGAAAAACTTTCTTTCAAACAATTCATCCCAAAATTCATGTGTTCTTCATCTCTTAACATAATATTTTTCATACTAATCAATTTTTATTCTTGAGTGAAAGATATTATTATAATATAAATCTACTAGAGGAAGATGATGTGCTAATCCTCCTTTTAATTACATCAAGTATTCTCTCAACATCTACCCAAGTGTATGGAATGTCTACTTAGATTTTCCATCAATTTGGGGCTCATAATATGTACTAATGATTAAATTAGTGTTTAGATCATGTTGGATGCTCTTCTATAACATGAAGGTAAATCTTAGATTTGAGTCAAATTCAACTGATAGAGGTGTTCCATACAACCTCATGACTTCCCATTTATAAATCCTTTTAAGTCTATCTAGTGATAATTTCTCCTGGATTGCATTTAAATGGTCCATCTTTTTATGAAAATAAACCACAACCCGTATAACATTATTTTCTATTAATGTCTTTGGGAGAGAAGTGATAAAGTCCATGGGGACATTTTCCCATTTCCCTTTTGGTATGGGTAATAGTTGTATCATCCCTTTTACCTTTTCCTTTCATACTCCACCTGATGAATTTCCTAGAGTTTTGATGTATAATATTTAATCTCTTTCTTTATATTATCCCACTAATAGTGCTCTTGAAGATCTCGATACATCTTCATGCTCCCTGGGTGGATGAAGAAGGTTGATCAATGTATATCACTCAATAACGTGTTATTTGTATTAGTATTGGATTATAAACATGGTCATAACCTAATTCTTACAATTCCTTCATTAATTTTCAACTATGAAGATTTTATTTTCCTTATAGATTCCACCTTTTTCTATATTTCCACATAATCTCTTTGAGATTTCTTTATCTTATCCATAATGAATGGTTGAATAATCTATTGAGAAACGAATTATGATGTTCCTTTATAAACTCCATGGCCATCCTTTGAATTTCAAAGAATATTAGATCCTTTTTAATTCTAATCACTGAAAATGTTACATGATCCCTTCTATTTAGATAATAGTGCACATTATTTGTTTTCCCATGTTGGTAATGGACTAAGAAGCCAGAGTCCTTGACCAGATTTAACCATCTTCATAGGTAAATATTATTCTCCTTCTCTATGAATATATTTTTGAAGATATTATGATACATATATATTTTACACTTCTACCCATAATGAAAAAGCTTCCATATTTTCAATGTAAATATTACTACAGCCAACTCTATATCTTGTGTTGGTTAGTTCTGATCATGAAATTTGAACAACATTTATGCACAGGCTATCAATTTTTCATTTCTTATTAGTACACATCCTAGGACATTATTTTATGAATATCTATATAATATAAAAAGTTCCCTACTTCAGGGAAGTGTTAGGACTGATGTAGTGATAATCATATTCTTAAAATTATTTAATTCCCTCTTCTCATTTATTTGTCCATAGGAACTTTACATCCTTACAAGTTAGTATGGTCAGTGGGTTTGAAAATAATGATAAGATTCTTCAAAATCAATTGTAATACCCATATAGTCCAAGGAATATATGGATCTCTATTATCGATTTTGGTCTGGGACACGCCTCAATTGCCTTTCTCATAGAATGGTCGATCAATATACCTTTTATGGTTATAAATTTCCACAATAATGAAACTTCCTCCTTATAGAGAATGACCTTACTATACTTTTAATATCAATTATCCTTTGACAATATCTTTATAAAAATATTCAAATACTTCTCATGCTCCTCCATATTTTTGGAGTACATTATAATATAATCTATAAATGCTACAATAAGGTTAGAAGACTCAATTTATTAAATCTATGTTGTTTTCTAGAGCATTAGTGAGTCCAAAGGGAATCAATATAAACTCATATTTTCCATTGATTTCTCAACATAAACTATTGGAAATATCTTATTTATTTACCTTTAATTTGTGACACCATGATCAAAGTTACACCTTTGAGAAATATTGGTACCCACATATTTAATAAAAAACGTCAACTATCTATGGAATATGATACTTATTTTATATAATGATTTTGTTGAGTTCATGATAATCAACAAAGAGGGACATTAAATCATCATTATTCTTAATTAAGAAGAACAAAAAAACCCCATAGTGATGAAAATCAGGCATATAAAACCATTTTCCAAATTCTCTTGTAATTGATAATTTAGTTTCTCCAACTCCGTGGTCGATATTTTATAAGGATTCCTAGATATGGGTAGATATCCTGGTATAAGTACAATTGGGAAATAAAATTCCTATAAAGAAGAATAACATGAATCACTTCATTGAATATATTAGTATAATACATTATGATGGAAATATATTCAGCCATGATTACCTAATTTATCTCAATCATTTAGGTAAGATATTTTTGCTCATATGGAAACAATATCCACACTTGAGATAATGATTTCAAAATAGATTCATCCACAACCTTAAAATTGTAAAAATTTATGGGATGAATTGGGATATGAAGAGTGATATACCTCTCCTAATATTTTATGTATGATTTATATAAGGATATCCAATCCATTCTCAATATAGAATCAAAATCCTCAAAGACGAAGTAGTATAATATTTTTTGGTAAGTTTATTCCACAAATATTTTCTACAGAAAATTTATATATTTGAGAAGAAATAATTTCCAATTTTTTTCTCTCATAGATATATTTCTCCCCATGCTTTGAGGCGGTGTTTGAATAATTATACTAAACCTACATGATAAAAAATGATCTATAAAACTGGAATAAAAATTTACATTAACTATTCTTGAATTAATATCCAATGTACCGATCACCGCATTATTTTTAGGTTCCACCTCAAGAGAAGTAATAACATATACCATTACTAGATATCTTGGCAATGCATTTTTTTATCATTAATTACATTTTAAAAACATTGTCTTTGGGAATTGGTTTACTAAAATCCCATGTTATTTGAAGTTGAAACGTGGTACTACAAGCTGACTAATGATGTAGAAAATATTTTCCTCTATCTCATTTGTGGTATTCATAATATCCCTCTAAAATTTATTATCCCGATACCTTAATTTTTCCCATATATAGAATCTTTTAGTTCCCTTTAGATAGTTCCCAGGATGAATTGTTACAAAATTTTAACATGTGTGTAGTCGATTTTTATTTCTCCAATGATAGTTATCAGTTTGTCCTCTTACAAAAGATCCATTTTTAGAATTTGTTCCCTAATAGAAAAATCTTAATGAGAGTCTCCTATATTCATCTAACCTTGAGGGAATAAAAATATATGTTTATTTATGCAGTAGTCCAAAATCAGTAATACTATATGTAAACACAATTTTAACCTTATAAAGAAATACCCCACCTTAATTTGGATGATTATGAAAAAGCCATAGGTTTATCATACAATCCTTGTGAAGTTTTCATCATACAAGACAATAGACTCATCTTCCTTTTGTTTTAGTATAAGGAACTACCTATCCATTTTAATATAGATTGTTCAGGGAACATATTTATTGAATAATATTTTCTTAAACTTTCTCATTCCATGGAATAATTTCCCTCTTCAAACTTAAAATTCTTGTTTAGTGTCCATTATGGATTAGTTTCTCCTTTAAGATAATAGAATACTATAATAGATATCTCTTATTCTGAGCATTGGAGTATCAATAATATCTTCTCAATGGAGATGATCCATTATTCAATGATGATGGGATGAGAAAATATACTAATGTTAGGAGGAATTTTTAACTTAAAGGATTCAACCACAACACACTTTTTAGGAGAAAGGGGGTGTTATATAGTGTTCAAGTTATTTTTTTAACTTGATTCAGCTGTGATAATATTTATATGATTTTCTCAGATCCAACTATCATAATTCTAGGGATATAATTAGGGAAATTATCACATCAACTACCATGTTGGTTTTTGGAATGGTTACACCTATTTACATCCATTAAGAAAATTATATAAAAGGATAAGAATACTCAAACTAAAAATTATATAAAACTAAAATATAGACCTAGAGTAATAATTTATAATTGATATTTAAATCCTAACTTAAGAGTCTCTATATTTAAATCTAGGTTATTCATAGTAATGTTTCTTATTTGGTTTTCAATCCTAACAATATATTCGAGTCTTTTATAGTGGTTAATAAAGAGTTTTTTAATTTTCCAAATAATTTCCCCCTGGAGAGTCAAACTAGGTATCGAGCAACGAATATTTAACATGAAATAAGTGATGATCAATTAATACCCAATGCACAATATTAAGGTTTATTACCCCTACATAAAACTGTAATAGATCCACATCCACTTCTGATATCTAGATAGGTATGTAATCAATTGGATACCACTCTCTCTATATTTAACTAAGATTTATAGATATTCACCAATATTTAGATATATCCATATGGTTCCCAGTAACGAATTCTATTCCTAAAACCCAAAAATAACTTGAACCTAAATTTATTCAATAAATAGAGACACAATAATTTTACAAATAAAATTTAATGATGTTGAATATAAACATCCAATAAACACATCCCAATTATTTTGAGGCATTGTGTATTAGAATAAAAGGGTCATAATATATCAAAATGAATATAAAATAGATAAAATATATTTTTTCTCCATAATGAGATCCTAAATTAGATTGATCACTAAAAAATGTATAACATAACATGAGTAATACATAAAATAAAGGGGTGAGATATAAATCCTAGTAAGGGAATAGGCATGATAATGAAGCATAAAATGTTAGTCAAAAGTCATAAAATGGTACCATAAATGATTAGGTTCCAAAATAATCATGTAGAAAAATAACACAAAGAACATGGTATAATAAGATTGTGAAAATATATGAAACTGAAAGCAACATAAAACATGACATATATATATATGTAAACTCTTACCGACAAGACAATGTCACATGGTGGACATAGTCTATTCATGGATTAAGATTACTCCCTAATACCATACATGTCATCTCATGACACAAAAACGTCACCCGATGCATTAGAGTTCTATATAGATGAACCCATCATATCATATATATGATTATGTTTTCCAAAAAATAAAATCAACCATATTCCATAAATATAAGAATTAGAAATGGAAAGAAATGGGTTGCATAATCTTTACCATATCATAATCAAAGGATATTTCATAATGATTCCAAAGAGAAGAAGGAATTAAATATTTTGGATGTTCCTATCTATGTACATAATCATAGGTCTCAAAATATATTTTTTCATTTGGGAAACATCTTGACTAAGATTAAAGAATTCGTTATAGAATATTTTCCATTAACTAGATTTGATTTTATTGATGAAATTTGAGAAATGAACTTAAGGAATATATTATCTCATAAAAAGTATGGAGAATAGGACATGTATATGTGTAAGAGACATATATAATTTATTTTGACGAAAAATAAAACATGAAATAGGGAAATAGAAATTGAGTTATAGAGAAAAAGGTCATAACCGAAAGAAAAATGGGGATTTAAACAGATCCCTTACCTTATGTTCTAGAGTCATTCTGCACTTGCAATTAATGTGTCAGATAATAAAATAAAATTAATTAATTACTTAATTAAGAATATTTTCAATTTATATTTTCTTTTTAAAATTTTTGATATTCACTTATTACTATTTAAATGAGATATAATGATTAATTTAATTTTTTTCAGAGTGTTCATTTCATGTTTCCAAGGTTAGATCACTTGTTGAGAAGTATTGAAGTTTTTTATTCAAATGGGTCAACAACTTGAAAATAGTTATAAAATGGTATTCATGTCCATAAATAAATTTAAATAGTCCCAATTATGCATTTTTTGTTCATATATAGGTACAGTTTATTTATTAAAAATGTTAATGTTATGTGTTCAGTTCACTTAGGTCATTTTAAAGACCGTCACTAACTAGATTAATTTTATTTAATTAATGATTATTAAAACCAATAAAAACATGAAATAATTTATATAAAATTAATTTTAATCGTATTTACCAATAATAATACTTTTATAACCATCCATGAAGGCAAGGGTGAAAAATAAAGTGCATTGTTCATAGAGGTGGTGAACAAACAATATTGTGAACAACACTTTCATTTAAGAAACAAAAGAAGGGATGGTAAAAGAAGAATATTGAACCATAATAATAACTTATAATTATATTTATTATATAACGTTTAATCTATTTAGGTGGATTTTGAACATATGAGGGTAGGAAAAGAAAAATAAAATTGAAAAATATTAGTTCAGAATATTACCTCTTTCGTTGGTCATCTCCTCGTAGGCTACCACATAAGGCTCCTTGAAATGGTATTTTAATGATAAAAATAGTACATAGACGTGGGGGAGGGTATTCGGAGGGGAATTGGGAATAAATATTGAAATAATTTAGGATTACAATTTTTGAAGACAAGTTGTGGTGAGGGAAGGTTTTCATATGGGTTTTAGAGGGTTGTTTATGAATATTATATTAATTAGTTTATTATATCGAAAAAAGATTAAACATTTTTTTGATTATTATAACTATAAATTGTAACTAATTCATGTGAGTCCAAACTAATGGGTTCATACAATATCCATGGATAAAAAATTCATGTATTTAGATTATAACATTTAATATAGTATTTTATAGTATTTCATCTTTCATAAAAAAATCAACACTTTTAGAAAAATATGAAAACATCACCCTAACTCATTTTTTATGTGTAGTTTCCAAAAATGAAATCTATTTTTTGAGATATATTTTATAAATATAATAAATTAAAATTTTAAGTAAAATATTCCTCTACTTTAAAAATAAAAAATTTTGTAATGCGATTAATTTTCTGGTACATTGAAAATTACTTAAGGTCTTATAAAATAAAATTATAATAATAATACAACATAAAATTAATTTTCAAAACCATTTTTTGATATAAAAATTTCCTTTAGTCATTATATTTGGTATAAAAATAAAAATAAAACACATATGATTTACAAAAAATACGAACACTTATTTTACCATTTTTAAAACATATATTTACATGAAAATATGACATATTTTCATTTTGTAAATTACATATATATTATTTTACACATCAATAGGTAAGGTCACTATTATGATTTTTTTTACTTTTCTTTTTAGTCATATTAGTATTTCAATTTCCATATTACTATTCAAATGTTAAATTTTTTAGTGGTCGTATGATTTCTCTATATTCAATAAATACCTCATATTTCCTTATTTTTATACCTCTATTTACTCTCCATGTTATATATATATATATTTATTCCCAAAGATCATATTTCATTACTAATATATTTCTTCATTTCAATAGTGTGGGAGTGCGATTATTCCTAGGGGTCGAGAAAATGAATTTTATTTTTATTTTTATATTATTTTCTATTATTGATCTCATTATAATAATTTAAATTATTATGGAAGTATATATTATCTATATGTAATGTTGAAATAAATATAAGACAATATTTGTGATTTAATCATGTGGTGCTTGTGGTTTACACTATATAATTAAATATTACACAATTATAAGAAACAAAAATCCCAATGTTAAAATCATTGGCTCTTATACGGGCTCCCACAACACTTGGGTACCTGATAATATATAACATGTTTTTAGGTATAGGTTTGGGTGGGGCTTTTAATGATCAAGTGGGATAGCTCAAACATGTACATTGAGCATAGGATGAGGTATATCTTGGGATTCCATGGAGTAAGCATCTTTATTTTCATTTATGATGGTCTGTATATGTAACCTTCCCAGGGATAGGTTAGTTGTATGTATGGTATGTTTGTTTAGGACTTATTGGATTTCATTTATTATAATTCTTTTTTAGGTTTATTCAATTTTTATTTCATATTTTTGTTATGTATTATATCTGGTTATTTCATCATCGACAACACACTCTGAATGTAATGAACCATGTATTTATAAAATAATACTTTATATATATATTAATATTTTTAAATAAGATATTAATTTTATGTTAAAGATGAAACTTTGTCTGATAGAATACTCGACATGAAACAACATGTTTCTAAGAAATCTTACGTTTCACACAACTTTGAGTCATACTGGAAAATAATATAATAATAAAATTATTTTAAATGGTGGTTAATGAATAATAGTTGTATTTATGAGGATGAAAACAACTAACTATATTACGATTTTACATATTTATTAATTTTTATTACCTTTATCCAATTAATATTAGAGGATTCAAATAAGAATAAATCTGATTTTTGGTATGAAATACTCTAATATTTTTAAAAGGTCATTTTATAGCCTTTTGATGGAGAATACCTTTCGAATCTAGTATCTGTAACTTTTATATATTCTATTTTACAAAATAAAATTCATATATAGAAGCAGAACATCAAAATTTACTTTTGATGAAATTTTTGTATTTTTCTGATAAAATTCATATCTTTATAAATAGTGAAAAATACTGCATTTTAATTCAAAACTGCCTTTTCATATATTTTATTTATATAGTTAGATCATTAATTTAATTGGTTTTAAAGTTTAATTGGATTATATTTTTATCATTTAATCTAATTTGGTCATTTTAATTAAATTTAAAGTGAAATTGGGCATAAACACATGTCAAACTTCTGATAGTTATTACTTATTAAAAACCCGCTTTTTTTGTTTTGACTAAGGGAATTAATTTTAAATTAATTACTGAAACTTATATGTTTTTAAATTGAAAAAATGGATACCAAATATGAAATCAATAGGTCCAAATTGTGTAAATTTGTACCTTGTATTTTTAGACATTATGAATAGTAACACTAGTAGTTATTTTATTTACCATGGTTAAAGGGTAAATATGGTAAATAAGGGTAAAGAAATAATATTATAATAATATTAAACTACCCTAACATGTGTCCTGATCCTATTTTATGATATATGTACAACCATGGTCGTCCTTGAGTTGATTTGGGGACCCCATGGAGCCACATGGATGTGAAAATGACATTATATAAGAATTAATTTAATGTAAAGAAAAATGTTACATAAACATGTATCTTTTAGTAAAAAAATATTTATATGGTGTTATATAAGTTATCATTTCTACAATAAATATTAATTTAATATCTAAAACTATTTCAAATATCATGGTATTTTATTTATAATTTTTAGATAACAAATAAATAATTTTATTTATTACACAATGGTAATGTAGTGATTATCTTATAAATGAATGATTTAAATAAATGAGATTAAAAATATTATAATAAATTTATTTTTAAAATTTTTAAGCCATACAATAATTTTATGGAAACTTATGAATTTTTATCTTTTAATTATGGATGTTTTTTTGAAACAATCTGTTTTTTATGGATTTTAAAAAATTTATGATATGAATAGTATAAAAATTAACACAAATGAGTTTTTTAAAACCAATACTATTTTATTAAATCATATAACAGTACTATAACATTAATATTTGGCCAAATGACTTAAATAATATTGAAAATGTCATTAATGAACAACTTGAGGTCCTATTGGTATTTTATAGTAACTATATTAACCATATATTATGAACATACAAGAAGACCTGGTAAGAGTAAAATTAGATAACTAAGGGTTAGAGAAACACGATAAGGTTGAATTTGTGACATATATTTGTATAAAACCTATTTTTGATAGGTTTTAAACGCATATAAATTTTATATTTGAAATAATTGACTTTGGGACCATTTCAAATCGAAAATCATTTTATAATAAAATAATACTTCAAAACTTTCCTAAAGTTCCCCTCCTCCCTCTTATAAAAGGGCATCAAACCTAACCATTTAGTCACACCTCTCAAGATCATTTTATAATCCTATATCTTCCCAAATAATCTCCCAACACCCCTATATTCCTCATATAATCCTTACCTTGGGAAGAAGGAAATTAAAGAAAGCATTGAGCCTCAAATCAAAGAAAGTTACATGTCTTTAGAGGCAATTTCTTCTCTAAAGTTCATTTCAATTATTTTTCTTCTTCACTACATATTATATTATTATTATTTGATTACAAAAAAACACTAATGTACTAAATATAAATGTATGTTGTTATGATAAGTATTCATACTACACTTACACACACCTCCATCTAATGGATACGAACATACTATTTCCATGTATGACGAACTACTGCCTCACGAAATGATGATTACACAATTTTCCCCTAACACTTCTCATGGTGGAAATTATGATGAAACTATATTTATATATGATATATATTATATTTATATTTTCTCTATTCTTATTTGTTTATTTAAATCAAACATTTGTGCTTTCTATAATGTGTAAATACGATAATTTTATTTGAGGAAGTGTAGACTACCACCCCCTCAAAGTGATATGACTCGTTAATTTCATACATGGAACATATAAAAGATGGTGTTAATGAACATATGTAATGTATATGAAATATTATATTATACTGTAATTATAATATAAAAATGTTTCATTTAGTTTTCATTCTATAGATATGAATAATAAATGAAAGTATCATTTATGCGTATGTCTTTCATATCATCTCCAGGAATGGTGCATTTTATTTATTATATCGAAATATTATGGAATATTATAAATAAATATATAATGGATATGAATAAATATACAATGGATATATATGATCTTTAAACCATGAATAAAATTATAGAGATAATGGGCTTTTGGACACAAGGACAATGTTTAATAATAAAAAGATCATTTTTGACTCAAGTATCGAACATCGACCAAACAACTGATATGAACTTGAATAATTATATGATTGTTATAGAAATGTAATAAGTGATATAAAAGGAATAATAAACATTAAAACTGTTCTGAATCAAGTAGAAATTAAATTATTCTTATTATTCAAGAATATAAATAATGAACCTGACAAGTCAGAATCAAGGTAAGGGAACCTTTCACCTTCCTCTTTTTGTCAAAGAATCCTTTTATGTTATGTATTTTAATTTCCATTTTATTATGTTGGGTATTGTTATTGTATATATTTATTTCTTTAAATTTTATGTCCACACGATGAGATACCCATTTCTCTCCCATTAAATCATTTTCTGAATTTTTAAGTGACACTGTTAGGCAGCTGAATTTTATTAGGAAACTTCTTAACACAATTTTCATTTTGTGGGTTAATCTTATAATTATTGATTATGTAGTGATATTATTATGTGAAAAATAAAATTGCAGGTTCTATCTTATATTTATACTTTCCATATGTGTACATATAGTGAATACACATAATTGATCTATTTTATTTACAAAATAATATTAGCATGGGAACCTTTCCCCCACTTCTTTTGGTCAAAGTCATATTTTATGTTATGTATTTTAATTCCCATTTTACTATTTTCAGATATTTTATACTATATCATTATTTCTGTACATTTTATTTAAATGTTATGAGATAACCTTTTCTCTCTCATCAACTAGTATTTTGAATTTTTATGTAATGCCGGTATTCCCCCGAATTTTTGTAAGTGAATTTCTAAACTCAATTTCCAATCATTGGGTTTTACACATAATTTGTTGATTATATTATTCCATTATTATATGTGTAATAACTATTTATAAATTTATGTTTTAATTTCCACTTCTCTTTTTGTTGATATACTGTTTCTACACATAATCACCCAATGATAAATTCTAACGTCATTTATTTGATCATTGTAAGGGTAATTTTAGCTCAATATCCATTAATCGAGTTAAATATCCATGTTTTTGTTTTTTGTTTTTACAATAATATATTTGAATGGCCTCTGATTGATTTAAAATTAATATTCAGTTATATTTGGTGAATTTATATTTTTCACACCTAATTATTTTATTTATTTATCCTTAATCTAATGATAAGTTCTTTATAAGGGAATCCATATCAATCTCCATTCAAAGAGGAATATTTTTTTATACATGACCTTCTTTTATACGGTGTATAATTTTACCCCATTTTATTTTAATTTAATTTAATGTTTTTCAAAAAGAATATTTTTTTTTCTATGAAGCATTTTACTGAATGAAAAAATCAATGTTTCTTTTTAATGTAAACAGTGACAATGACCTTTCCATTGCTGGAATTATTATTTGATATTTAGATTCCATAATAAGCGTTATTATCTTTAAAAGTAAAATAAATATCATATACTATTTTAAGTATTTTGGTATTGAAAATGGTTTTGAGAATGGATTGATTATGTCAATATATTGAAATGATATATTGTGATTGCAATGGAGAAATTATATATTTTCTTTATTCTTGTGTTCTATTTTATGATTATGTTATTGTTCTTGGGCATTGTTTACATATACGGGTTGTTCCATGATAAACCTACGGTGGGTGATCCCATGATATCCCTCCAATTAATTTGTTAACCTGGCGGAGTTAAATATTAATGTTACTCGCAAGAGATTTTGGGAATATATTGTGATGAGTATTCCAAATATAACTCCCAAAGTAGATGTGAAAGATAAAATGTAAGTATGCTATGGATGCCACACGTTTCCTTTATTTTTAATGATTTATATGTGTTATTCATAAATATTATGATTTCTTGAGTTATGCTAAAGAGATTATGTTTTACAAGTGAAAAGTATGTTTTCATTTATTTGTATGTATTGATGGACTAATGTTATCTTTCCTTATTTTATAACCCTTAATAAGCTTTTTATGCTCATCCTATTTTTTGAAATGTTTTTCATAGGGCATAAGGAAGGGTAAGAGAAAGAAATAATTCAAGAAGTTTTTTATCAAGAAAATAATTCTTGTCTTTATTTATGGAGATTTATTATTGCTTAGAAAATTTTGATGGAGTAGAAGTGTAACACCCTTGGAAAATAAAGAGTATTAAAATTTCACATTTATCCATATTTGTGAATAAAAGATTAATATAACTTTAAAGGGGACGCTATGCTCTATGGCGTACCCAACACGCAACAACGAGTTTCTTGGGAATCTTACGTTGCACTCTAATAATAAAATAATATTATGGTAGTTAACGCCTAGCTGTTTTGATGGCAGGAATGAATAGAACTAACTACAAAATGATTATAAATGTTTGTCAAATATTTTTACTTTTTACAATAAATGTTAGAGGATTAAAAATGCGAATGAATCCAATTTTAAGCGTAAACATTCTAATATTATTTAAAAGGTCGATTAATCGCCTTTTGATGGAAAACCTCTTTTAAATCCACTTTTTGACAATTTTATGTGTTATATTTGACAAAATAAAATTCTACTTTATAATCGGGACATCAAAATTTACTTTGTGTAAATTTTTGGTATTTTTCCGATAAAGTTCATTTTTAATGAATAGTGAAAAATGTTGTATTTTAATTCAAAACAACTTTTTAATATAATTTATTTATTTTATTGGATTATATTTTGAATTAGTTTTAAAGTGAAATTAGAATATATTTTTACCATTTAATCCAATATTGGTCGTTGGAATCAATTTCACTTTGAAATTGGACTTAAACTAGTGTTAATCTTTTAATAGATATTGTTTCATAAAAACACGCTATTTGTTTTGACAGCGTGAATTAATTAATAAATTAATTAATGAAACTTATTTGAATTGAATTTTGTAAAATAGATATCATTTTTGAATTTGGAATATCAAATATAGCCTAGGGTGATTTTTTGGTAATTTTCAGAAAAACTTCAATTTTTGATTAATAGTGAAACCACTAAGTGGTACTTATAAAAATTGATTTTCCGTTTAAATGAAATTTTGTCACCTTTTTTACTTTGAATTTCAAAAATTAGACATACATGGTTGTCATTAAGAAGTAAAATTTGGTTCAATGAGATTAAAATATTTTTTTGGTGAATAGTAACTTTTAAGTTTATTAATCGCGATTAGAGGTAATCAGTGTAGTTTAAGTTAAAAATAATGTTTTAATAATATGAAATGACCTAGACATATGTCCTACCCTCTTTGGATGAGTCATGGACGACCAAGACAATCCATGGGTCAACTTGGGGACCCCATGGAGCCACTTTGGTTGGAAAATGACATAAATACCCTTTTATTTAATGTTAAAATTAAAATGACACAAACATGAGGTTTTTTACTAAAAATATTTTTAAATGGGGTTATACAAGTCAGAGTTTTGACTATAAATAGTCATTGGAAATCTAAAAATATTTCCTACGTCATAGTATTTTTTTTATAATTTTTAGACATTAAATAAATTAAATTATTTCTGAGATCGTGATGATGCAGCGATGCCATCATTATTTAACAATTTAAATAAAATAGAAAGATAATGTAAAATATAAGCCCTAAACATGTAAAAAACCTATTGGATGGTGGATTTCGAACCCTTATCACCTTATCCTCGAAACACATCAATGTGGGACCATTAAAATCCGAAACTAATTCTAAAATAAAGTAACATTTCATTACTTTCCAAGAGTGCCCCTCCACTCCTCTTATAAAAGGCCCCCACCTCTACCTCCTTACCCAAACTTCCAAAGCAATTGGCTTGGCCAACCCCTGCCCATTGTTTCTCTCCACATCCCTCTATAACTCTTAGAAGCCTCACATTGGTCAGAATTCTTCCCAAGGAAGCCTTTGAGCTCAAACCAAAGGGAGTTACCCGATTTTAAGGTAATGTCTTCACTTGAGTCCTTTTGTTTTATTTTTCTTCTCCAACCCCCTAAACTCTTTTTATTCATTTCTTTTGTTACAACACCAGTATATTCAATATACTAGGATGTTGTTATGTTAATTATTCGAGCTACACTTACACACCCCTTTGTCTAATGGTTAAAGAACATACTATTTCTGTGGATGGCGAATTACTGCCTCACGAAACGAAGATTGTTCAATCTTCTCTTAACAACTTTCATGGTAGCCATTATGATGTCACTACATTTATATATGTTATATAATATGTTTATGTTTTCCTTAAGATTCTGTATTTTTCATTTATGGCATACCTTTATGGATTCCAATATGGGTATACGCAATATCTTCATTTTAGGAAGTGCGGACTACCGCCCCCTCAAAGTGATTTGATTCGTTAATACCATATGTGGTATGTATAAAGGATATATTTAATGATATTATATATGATACCATACTGGAATTAAAATACTATTATGTATCATTATGTTTTAATTCCATTAAATATGAAATAAAAATGGAAGTAGCGTTCATGCGTACGTACAGCTTACCGTCTCCATGAACGGTGCATTTCATTTCTTAACTCTAAATGTTAGGTAATATTATAAATGCATGAATATACTCGATATATATGATATATATGATATCCACATCATGAATAAAATTCTGTATATAATGGATATTTTACCACATGAACAACTTGTAATTATAAAGTGTTTATTTTTGACTCAAGTACCAATGATCGTTAAAACGACCGTTTTTAACTTAAATAATAACATAGTGTTCATGAATTGGTAATAAGTGATATAAAAGGGATAATTAACTTTAAAAGTTTCATAAGGAAGTAGAAATTAACTCCAGTTTATTATTCAGGAGATTAATGAACGATCGAGTCAAGTCAGACCCGAGGTAAGGGATCCAACTCCTCTCTTTCTTTTTAAGTACACTCTTTTTTGTCTATTCCTTTTAAGCACATATTTCTTGTAATTGGGATGTTTTTTATATTAATCTTACTGTAATATTTATTTTCATAAGATGAGAGACCCTATTTTCTCTCATCATTCCATTGTGGAAGTTTTAAGTGGCACAGTTAGGCTGCCAGGTTTTCGTAAGGGATTTTTCATCTCACTTTTAGTCCCATGAGATTTATGATACATTTTCCACCATTTCCTTTGAGTGGTGTATGTAATTCCCATTATTATACTATTTATGTAATTTAATTTCATTTATGTGTATTTACATATTCATTGTATGACCCTTCTTCAATGGTGTGTACGTTTCGAAAGTTACACAAGTCGGTAAGGGAACCTTTCACCCTCCTCTTTTTAAAAGACTTATTTTGTTATGTATTTTAATTCACATAATATTATGTTGGGATATGTTCTTATATATCATTTTTGATGTAAATTTTATGTCCAAGTGATGAGATACCCTTTTTATCTCTCATCAACTCTTTTTCTGAATTTTGAAGTGACGCCGTTAGGCTGTCGAATTTTTGCAAGGGAATTTCTTAACCAAATTTTGATTCTTTGGGATAAACTTGTACTAATTGAATATGTCGTTCTATTATTATGTGTGAATGTCCTCTGATTGTTTTACAATTAATACCCACTTATATTTCGTGTATTCGTTTGTCACACATAATTATATAATTGATTTATCCTTAATCCAAGGATTCTGTCTTTGTATGGGATTTCGTCTCAATCTCCTTTCATTGGGGCATATTTTTTTATACACAACATTCTTTTATACGGTGTATAAACCACTTTGAATTTTACGTTTAACCAAAAGGAATATTTTTTATACGAATCGTTTTACTAAATGACAAAAGGGAATGTTTTTGTCGTACGTATACGGCGACAACGACTTCTCCGCCGCTGTGACCATTATTTGAGTTTCGGCTTCCTCTACAAACCATACCTTCTTTTTAAAAGAAAAATAAATACCATGTTTTACTTTTCTTTTATTTTGGTATTGAAAATGGTTTTCATAATGTTTTTATATCAATGTGTTGTTTTGATATCTTGTTATTGAAAGGTGGAAATGTTATGTTTCCTTTATGCGTGTTTTATGTGATAAGATAATGTTATGGTTCTTGGGCATTGTTATGAAGATGGGTGGTTCCGTGATAAACTAAGGGCAGGTGGGCCCGATATAGCACTCCAATGCATTGGGTAATGCGAAGGAGTGAAACGTTAAGGTTTCTCCGAAGAGATTTAGGGAATATACTGTGGTGGCTATTCCAAACGTAACCAAGAGGGTTACTCCCTACGTAAGAATGTTATGAATGCCTCAAGATACCTTTTATGTCTTATGATTTCTATGATTTATTCATGATTTGATGAGGTATGTTAAAGTGCCTATGTTTTATGGGTAAAGTATCATTTCATTCTTATATGAACTCATGTTTCCTTTACATATTTTTATAATCCTTACTGAGCTTTTTATGCTCATCCAATGTTTTTTTTGAAATGTGTTTCACAGTTCAAGGGAAAGGTAAATTATATGATGATAGTGTCAAGGAAGAGTCAAGAAATAATCCATGCTTTATTTTTTAAATATGTTTCCATTGATGGAAAAAATGACTACTATCTTTTATGTAACCACTTTGCTTAATTGTGGAATGTAATGTATGTTTTATGATCTATATCTCTAAAACTCAAAAATTGAAAAGATCCTTAATGTGCAATCTTTTAATAACTCAAGATTAAGTAAGGTTAAAGGTTGGGGCCTTATAGTTGGTATCATAGGTCGGTTTAGATAACTTTAGAGGTTAGGGTATTCTTTAAGCATAAGTGACATTACCATAATGGTTAGAATTTCAGAAAGAGTCCTAATTTAAGATAAAGTGAATGAGTTAGTATATCTTAGTGTTTATCTTACTCATTAGTACATGATGGTTTTGTTGATATACTCACACTGACCTTTTTGGTTTTAGTAAATGGTTGGATCTAGCAGGCACCAAAGTAACAATGGATGTGAAGGAAACTATGATAGTTTTTTGAGCAAGAAACTGAATGATATGGGAGCTGCAATGAGAACTCTTGTGTTTTTCCTCAACCAACTATCTGGAGTAATGATTGACCACCTAAACCTTGGTGATTTCTATAAGGAATCATTTATATGAGAAACAAATCCCAATGGAACTACAGGTAATAATCATAAAGGTAAGTGTGTTCAAAAACCTTTGTGTCAAAGATGTGGAAAGAAACACCTAGGAAAATGTTTCAAAGGGACAAAAATATGATATAGATGTGGAAATGAAGGTCATAAAGCAAGAACCTTCCATGGAAAAAGGAAGCATCCAGTTGACTCGAGGAAAGGGAAATAAGTACTTTCTCAGGGATCAATTGAATTTTTTAAATGTGGTCTGCATGGTCATTATGCAAACACATGTCCTATGAAGAAGTTTCGTGAATGGGATCACCAAGATCATACAAATATTCATTTACCAATACCTAATGCCATTCCGATTGAGGATGAAGAAACTGACAATGACCAATTAAAGGTATGGATTATTTCATAACTTTTGTTTTCCTATTTTGGAATCTTAGTATATGATTCATGATTTTGTTTGTAGGACAGAAGTATTTTAGAATAAGTTGGAAAGGAATGGTTAATGGATCATGAAGAATGTTGAATGCGTAAGAAGTCAACATATAAGGGCTTCAAGAGTTATAGTGAAATTCTTAAGAGTATTAAGTCTCTTTTGATGATGGGGTTACATTAGAAGACTTTTTATATAGTATGCGTAACCCTGATGTTTAATATATGAAACTTTTATTCAAGGAATAATTATCTGTTCTTTTGTGGACATAGTTATAAAGAACCATTTGGGTTTATATGATCCTTACTTTTGAGGTAATTATGGGTTACTATATGTTTTGATGGAAGTTAAAGGCATGAGATAAAATTGAAATTAAATTATGTTATGGTTATTTTTGATGATTTTATCTCTTTTTGGGGAATGATTTTAGAATTATATAGTTTGGAAAAAGGACAACACGTAGACCGTGTGACAACCCGTTGTGTCGGACAAAGCTGCGGGGATCGAACCCACAACCAAAGTGCAACTGGTATTTATCGCCTACCACTGGACTACGTGAAGTCCCTGGTTAGTATGACTTATTATTTTTATTTATCTGAATTTATGAATTAAGAGTAAGTTTTTTTGGGTTATTTATGGAAATGATTAACCTATCATGGAGGATATGTGATTAGGTTAATTACTTTTCAATACGATACTTCAGGAGCAACTGATGTTGTATGGAGATAAATGTTACGATTTAACTTGGAAGACTATGTGACTAAATCCTTCAAATATTTGGGTTTCAATATTAGTTTGGTTTACTTTGAAGAATTTTATGGACAAATTGTTTATCGAATGGTCCTCGTTGAACTCTAGGTTTTGTTGGACAAATTTTGGAGATTAAGAATAGATTTTATTTTTATAAAGGATTATCCTTTTTGGGTATTATCTGATCTTGTACTAAACTTTTTGGTTTTGGTTTTGGATAAGGGATAAAGATATAGGGAGTATATAGTTCTCCATTGTGGATTAGGTGATTCTATAGAAGTTCATTATAGTACTCTTAATGTGAACAAGTCTTCCTAAATACTCGTCTTTTGGGGAAAGTATGAGTTTGTGTAAGAAATATAGTAAAAGTTAAAAGTCAACATGGCAAGTAAGTATGTTTCCTTAAGATCAAAAATAAATTCCTCAATGAAGAGTAACCTAAAACAAAAGTGTTGTCTGTTAACTTTTCTTACTGGGGAATCGAATACCATTTAACCCATCACAAGTTTGTGATTTTCTTATGGTTAACTTTCTCCTAGACATGTTTACTATCACTCTCCATAAGAACATGACCCTTTGTTTATTCCTCCATGTCCATATTTTCAAACTTGGAATCCTAGTATGGGTTAACTTAGGTGACCTTTGTACTTATCTTTCTTTATTTTAAAGTGATTGTTTTACTGACTCTTGTTCCGGTGTGGGATTTTCAATGAAGTTTCCAAGCCCAATTTTAAAATTGCGAGGATGCAATTTCCAAAAGGGGGGAAGGATATAACACCCCAGGTAAATAAATAGTATGAAATTTTCACATTTATCCATATTTTTGAATAAAATATTAATATAACATTAAAGGGGATGCTATTCTCGATGGCGTACCCAACACGCAACAACGAGTTTCTTGGGAATCTTACGTTGCACTCTAATAATAAAATAATATTATGGTAGTTAACGCCTAGCTTTTGTGATGGAAGGAATGAATATAACTAACTAAAAAATGTTTATATATGTTTGTCAAATATTTTTACTTTTTACAACAAATGTTAGAGTATTAAAAATGTGAATGAATCCAATTTTAAGCATAAACATTCTAATATTCTTTAAAAGGTCGATTAACCGCCTTTTGATGGAAAACCTCTTTTAAATCCACTTTTTGACAATTTTATGTGTTATATTTGACAAAATAAAATTCTTCTTTAGAATCGGGACATCAAAATTTACTTTGTGTAAATTTTTGGTATTTTTCCGATAAAGTTCATTTTTTAATGAATAGTGAAAAATGTTGTATTTTAATTCAAAACAACTTTTTAATCTAATTTATTTATTTTATTGGATTATCTTTTGAATTAGTTTTAAAGTGAAATTAGAATATATTTTTACCATTTAATCCAATATTGGTCGTTGGAATCAATTTCACTTTGAAATTGGACTTAAACTAGTGTTAATCTTTTAATAGATATTGTTTCATAAAAACACGCTATTTGTTTTGACAGCGTGAATTAATTATTAAATTAATTAATGAAACTTATTTTAATTGAATTTTGTAAAATAGATATCATTTTTGAATTCGGAATATCAAATATAGCCTAGGGTGAATTTTTGGTAATTTTCAGAAAAACTTCAATTTTTGATTAATAGTGAAACCACTAAGTGGTAATTATAAAAACTGATTTTCCGTTTAAATGAAATTTTGTCACCTTTTTTACTTTGAATTTCAAAAATTAGACATACATGGATGTCATTAAGAAGTAAAATTTGGTTCAATGAGATTAAAATAATTTTTTGGTGAATAGTAACTTTTAAGTTTATTAATCGCGATTAGAGGTAATCAGTGTAGTTTAAGTTAAAAATAATGTTTTAATAATATGAAATGACCTAGAAATATGTCCTACCCTCTTTGGATGAGTCATGGACGACCAAGACAATCCATGGGTCAACTTGGGGACCCCATGGAGCCACTTTGGTTGGAAAATGACATAAATACCCTTTTATTTAATGTTAAAATTAAAATGACACAAACATGAGGTTTTTTACTAAAAATATTTTTAAATGGGGTTATACAAGTCAGAGTTTTGACTATAAATAGTCATTGGAAATCTAAAAATATTTCCTACGTCATAGTATTTTTTTATAATTTTTAGACATTAAATAAATTAAATTATTTCTGACATCGTGATGATGCAGCGATGCCATCATTATTTAACAATTTAAATAAAATAGAAAGATAATGTAAAATATAAGCCCTAAACATGTACAAAACCTATTGGATGGTGGATTTAGAACCCTTATCACCTTATCCTCGAAACACATCAATGTGGGACCATTAAAATCCGAAACTAATTCTAAAATAAAGTAACATTTCATTACTTTCCAAGAGTGCCCCTCCCCTCCTCTTATAAAAGGCCCCCACCTCTACCTCCTTACCCAAACTTCCAAAGCAATTGGCTTGGCCAACCCCTACCCATTGTTTCTCTCCACATCCCTCTATAACTCTTAGAAGCCTCACATTGGTCAGAATTCTTCCCAAGGAAGCCTTTGAGCTCAAACCAAAGGGAGTTACCCGATTTTAAGGTAATGTCTTCACTTGAGTCCTTTTGTTTTATTTTTCTTCTCCAACCCCCTAAACTCTTTTTATTCATTTCTTTTGTTACAACACCAGTATATTCAATATACTAGGATGTTGTTATGTTAATTATTCGAGCTACACTTACACACCCCTTTGTCTAATGGTTAAAGAGCATACTATTTCTGTGGATGGCGAATTACTGCCTCACGAAACGAAGATTGTTCAATATTCTCTTAACAACTTTCATGGTGGCCATTATGATGTCACTACATTTATATATGTTATATAATATGTTTATGTTTTCCTTAAGATTCTGTATTTTTCATTTATGGCATACCTTTATGGATTCCAATATGGGTATACGCAATATCTTCATTTTAGGAAGTGCGGACTACCGCCCCCTCAAAGTGATTTGATTCGTTAATACCATATGTGGTATGTATAAAGGATATATTTAATGATATTATATATGATACCATACTAGAATTAAAATACTATTATGTATCATTATGTTTTAATTCCATTAAATATGAAATAGAAATGGAAGTAGCGTTCATGCGTACGTACAGCTTACCGTCTCCATGAACGGTGCATTTCATTTCTTAACTCTAAATGTTAGGTAATATTATAAATGCATGAATATACTCGATATATATGATATATATGATATCCACATCATGAATAAAATTCTGTATATAATGGATATTTTACCACATGAACAACTTGTAATTATAAAGTGTTTATTTTTGACTCAAGTACCAATGATCGTTAAAACGACCGTTTTTAACTTAAATAATAACATAGTGTTCATGAATTGGTAATAAGTGATATAAAAGGGATAATTAACTTTAAAAGTTTCTTAAGGAAGTAGAAATTAACTCCAGTTTATTATTCAGGAGATTAATGAACGATCGAGTCAAGTCATACCCGAGGTAAGGGATCCAACTCCTCTCTTTCTTTTTAAGTACACTCTTTTATGTCTATTCCTTTTAAGCACATATTTCTTGTAATTGGGATGTTTTTTATATTAATCTTACTGTAATATTTATTTTCATAAGATGAGAGACCCTATTTTCTCTCATCATTCCATTGTGGAAGTTTTAAGTGGCACCGTTAGGCTGCCAGGTTTTCGTAAGGGATTTTTCATCTCACTTTTAGTCCCATGAGATTTATGATACATTTGCCACCATTTCCTTTGAGTGGTGTATGTAATTCCCATTATTATACTATTTATGTAATTTAATTTCATTTATGGGTATTTACATATTCATTGTATGACCCTTCTTCAATGGTGTGTACGTTTCGAAAGTTACACAAGTCGGTAAGGGAACCTTTCACCCTCCTCTTTTTAAAAGACTTATTTTGTTATGTATTTTAATTCACATAATATTATGTTGGGATATGTTCTTATATATCATTTTTGATGTAAATTTTATGTCCAAGTGATGAGATACCCTTTTTATCTCTCATCAACTCTTTTTCTGAATTTTGAAGTGACGCCGTTAGGCTGTCGAATTTTTGCAAGGGAACTTCTTATCCAAATTTTGATTCTTTGGGATAAACTTGTACTAATTGAATATGTCGTTATATTATTATGTGTGAATGTCCTCTGATTGTTTTACAATTAATACCCACTTATATTTCGTGTATTCGTTTGTCACACATAATTATATAATTGATTTATCCTTAATCCAAGGATTCTGTCTTTGTATGGGATTTCGTCTCAATCTCCTTTCATTGGGGCATATTTTTTTTATACACAACATTCTTTTATACGGTGTATAAACCACTTTGAATTTTACGTTTAACCAAAAGGAATATTTTTTATACGAATCGTTTTACTAAACGACAAAAGGGAATGTTTTTGTCGTACGTATACGGCGACAACGACTTCTCCGCCGCTGTGACCATTATTTGAGTTTCGGCTTCCTCTACAAACCATACCTTCTTTTTAAAAGAAAAATAAATACCATGTTTTACTTTTCTTTTATTTTGGTATTGAAAATGGTTTTCATAATGTTTTTATATCAATGTGTTGTTTTGATATCTTGTTATTGAAAGGTGGAAATGTTATGTTTCCTTTATGCGTGTTTTATGTGATTAGATAATGTTATGGTTCTTGGGCATTGTTATGAAGATGGGTGGTTCCGTGATAAACTAAGGGCGGGTGGGCCCGATATAGCACTCCAATGCATTGGGTAATGCGAAGGAGTGAAACGTTAAGGTTTCTCCGAAGAGATTTAGGGAATATACTGTGGTGGCTATTCCAAACATAACCAAGAGGGTTACTCCCTACGTAAGAATGTTATGAATGCCTCAAGATACCTTTTATGTCTTATGATTTCTATGATTTATTCATGATTTGATGAGGTATGTTAAAGTGCCTATGTTTTATGGGTAAAGTATAATTTCATTCTTATATGAACTCATTTTCCTTTACATATTTTTATAATCCTTACTGAGCTTTTTATGCTCATCCAATGTTTTTTTTGAAATGTGTTTCACAGTTCAAGGGAAAGGTAAATTATATGATGATAGTGTCAAGGAAGAGTCAAGAAATAATCCATGCTTTATTTTTTAAATATGTTTCCATTGATGGAAAAAATGACTTCTATCTTTTATGTAACCACTTTGCTTAATTGTGGAATGTAATGTATGTTTTATGATCTATATCTCTAAAACTAAAAAATTGAAAAGATCCTTAATGTGCAATCTTTTAATAACTCAAGATTAAGTAAGGTTAAAGGTTGGGGCCTTATAGTTGGTATCAGAGGTCGGTTTAGATAACTTTAGAGGTTAGGGTATTCTTTAAGCATAAGTGACATTACCATAATGGTTAGGATTTCAGAAAGAGTCCTAATTTAAGATAAAGTGAATGAGTTAGTATATCTTAGTGTTTATCTTACTCATTAGTACATGATGGTTTTGTTGATATACTCACACTGACCTTTTTGGTTTTAGTAAATGGTTGGATCTAGCAGGCACCAAAGTAACAATGGATGTGAAGGAAACTATGATAGTTTTTTGAGCAAGAAACTGAATGATATGGGAGCTGCAATGAGAACTCTTGTGTTTTTCCTCAACCAACTATCTTGAGTAATGATTGACCACCTAAACCTTGGTGATTTCTATAAGGAATCATTTATATGAGAAAGAAATCCCAATGGAACTACAGGTAATAATCATAAAGGTAAGTGTGTTCAAAAACCTTTGTGTCAAAGATGTGGAAAGAAACACCTAGGAAAATGTTTCAAAGGGACAAAAATATGATATAGATGTGGAAATGAAGGTCATAAAGCAAGAACCTTCCATGGAAAAAGGAAGCATCCAGTTGACTCGAGGAAAGGGAAATAAGTACTTTCTCAGGGATCAATTGAATTTTTTAAATGTGGTCTGCATGGTCATTATGCAAACACATGTCCTATGAAGAAGTTTCGTGAATGGGATCACCAAGATCATACAAATATTCATTTACCAATACCTAATGCCATTCCGATTGAGGATGAAGAAACTGACAATGACCAATTAAAGGTATGGATTATTTCATAACTTTTGTTTTCCTATTTTGGAATCTTAGTATATGATTCATGATTTTGTTTGTAGGAAAGAAGTATTTTAGAATAAGTTGGAAAGGAATGGTTAATGGATCATGAAGAATGTTGAATGCGTAAGAAGTCAACATATAAGGGCTTCAAGAGTTATAGTGAAATTCTTAAGAGTATTAAGTCTCTTTTGATGATGGGGTTACATTAGAAGACTTTTTATATAGTATGCGTAACCCTGATGTTTAATATATGAAACTTTTATTCAAGGAATAGTTATCTGTTCTTTTGTGGACATAGTTATAAAGAACCATTTGGGTTTATATGATCCTTACTTTTGAGGTAATTATGGGTTACTATATGTTTTGATGGAAGTTAAAGGCATGAGATAAAATTGAAGTTAAATTATGTTATGGTTATTTTTGATGATTTTATCTCTTTTTGGGGAATGATTATAGAATTATATAGTTTGGAAAAAGGACAACACGTAGACCGTGTGACAACCCGTTGTGTCGGACAAAGCTGCGGGGATCGAACCCACAACCAAAGTGCAACTGGTATTTATCGCCTACCACTGGACTACGTGAAGTCCCTGGTTAGTATGACTTATTATTTTTAGTTATCTGAATTTATGAATTAAGAGTAAGTTTTTTTGGGTTATTTATGGAAATGATTAACCTATCATGGAGGATATGTGATTAGGTTAATTACTTTTCAATACGATACTTCAGGAGCAACTGATGTTGTATGGAGATAAATGTTACGATTTAACTTGGAAGACTATGTGACTAAATCCTTCAAATATTTGGGTTTCAATATTAGTTTGGTTTACTTTGAAGAATTTTATGGACAAATTGTTTATCGAATGGTCCTCGTTGAACTCTAGGTTTTGTTGGACAAATTTTGGAGATTAAGAATAGATTTTCTTTTTATAAAGGATTATCCTTTTTGGGTATTATCTGATCTTGTACTAAACTTTTTGGTTTTGGTTTTGGATAAGGGATAAAGATATAGGGAGTATATAGTTATCCATTGTGGATTAGGTGATTCTATAGAAGTTGATTATAGTACTCTTAATGTGAACAAGTCTTCCTAAATACTCGTCTTTTGGGGAAAGTATGAGTTTGTGTAAGAAATATAGTAAAAGTTAAAAGTCAACATGGCAAGTAAGTATGTTTCCTTAAGATCAAAAATAAATTCCTCAATGAAGAGTAACCTAAAACAAAAGTGTTGCCTGTTAACTTTTCTTACTGGGGAATCGAATACCATTTAACCCATCACAAGTTTGTGATTTTCTTATGGTTAACTTTCTCCTAGACATGTTTACTATCACTCTCCATCAGAACATGACCCTTTGTTTATTCCTCCATGTCCATATTTTCAAACTTGGAATCCTAGTATGGGTTAACTTAGGTGACCTTTGTACTTATCTTTCTTTATTTTAAAGTGATTGTTTTACTGACTCTTGTTCCGGTGTGGAATTTTCAATGAAGTTTCCAAGCCCAATTTTAAAATTGGGAGGATGCAATTTCCAAAAGGGGGGAAGGATATAACACCCCAGGTAAATAAATAGTATGAAATTTTCACATTTATCCATATTTTTGAATAAAATATTAATATAACATTAAAGGGGATGCTATTCTCGATGGCGTACCCAACACACAACAACGAGTTTCTTGGGAATCTTACGTTGCACTCTAATAATAAAATAATATTATGGTAGTTAATGCCTAGCTGTTGTGATGGAAGGAATGAATATAACTAACTAAAAAATGTTTATATATGTTTGTAAAATATTTTTACTTTTTACAACAAATGTTAGAGTATTAAAAATGTGAATGAATCCAATTTTAAGCATAAACATTCTAATATTCTTTAAAAGGTCGATTAACCGCCTTTTGATGGAAAACCTCTTTTAAATCCACTTTTTGACAATTTTATGTGTTATATTTGACAAAATAAAATTCTTCTTTAGAATCGGGACATCAAAATTTACTTTGTGTAAATTTTTGGTATTTTTCTGATAAAGTTCATTTTTTAATGAATAGTGAAAAATGTTGTATTTTAATTCAAAACCACTTTTTAATCTAATTTATTTATATCATTAGATTATCTTTTGAATTTGTTTTAAAGTTTAATTAAAATATATTTTTAACATTTAATCCAATAGTGGTCGTTGTAATTAATTTCACTTTGAAATTGGACTTAAACTAGTGTCAATCTTTTAATAGATATTGTTTCTTAAAAACACGCTATTTGTTTTGACAGCGGAAATTAATTATTAAATTAATTAATGAAACTTATATGATTTGAATTTTTTAAAATAGATATCATTTTTGAATTTGGAATATCAAATATAGCCTAGGGTGAAGTTTTGGTAATTTTCTGAAAAACTTCAATTTTTGATGAATAGTGAAACCACTAAGTGGTACTTATAAAAACAGATTTTCCGTTTAAATGAAATTTTGCCACCTTTGTGCTTTGAATTTCAAAAATACGACATACATGGTTGTCATTAAGAAGTAAAATGTGGTTCAATGGGATTAAAATAATTTTTTTGGTGAATAGTAACTTTTAAGTTTATTAATCGCGATTAGAGGTAATTAGTGTAGTTTAAGGTAAAAATAATGTTTTAATAATATGAAATTACCTAGAAACAAGTCCTACCCTCATTGGACGAGTCATTTCTGACCAAGAAAATCCATGGGTCTACTTGGGGACCCCATGGAGCCACTTTGGTTGGAAAATGACATAAATACCCTTTTATTTAATGTTAAAATTAAAATGACACAAACATGAGTTTATTCACTAAAACAATTTTTAAATGGGGTTATACAAGTCCGATGTTTGACTATAAATAGTCATTGGAATTCTAAAAAGATTTCCTACATCATAGTAGTTTTTTTAATAATTTTTAGACATTAAATAAACTAAATTATTTGTGACATCATGATGATGCAGCGATGACCTCATTATTTAACGATTTAAACAAAATGGAAAGATAGTTTAAAATATAAGACCTACACATGTCAAAAACCTATTGTATTGGTGGATTTGGAACCCTTATCAACTTATCCTTGAAACAAATCAATGTGGGACCATTAAAATCTGAAACTCATTCTAAAATAAAGTAACATTTCATTACTTTCCAAGAGTGCCCCTCCCCACCTCTTATAAAAGGCCCCGACCTCTACCTCCTTCCCAAACTTCCAAAGACTTTGGATCGGGCAACCCCTGCTCATTATTTCTCTCCACATACCTATCTAACTCTTATAAGCCTCACTTTGGGCAGAAGTCTTCCCAAGGAAGCCTTTGAGCTCAAACCAAAGGGAGTTACCCGATTTTAAGGTAATGTCTACACTTGAGTCCTTTTGTTTTATTTTGCTTCTCCGACCCCCTAAAATCTTTTTATTCATTTATTTTGTAACAAAACCAGTATCTTCAATATACCAGGATGTTTTTATGTTAAGTATTCGAGCAACACTTACACAAACCTTCGTCTAATGGTTAAAGAACATACTGTTTCTGTGGATGGCGAATTACTGCCTCACGAAATGATGATTGTTCAAAATTATCTTAACACATTTCATGGTGGCCATTATGATGTCACTACATTTATATATGATATATAATATGTTTATGTTTTCCTTAAGCTTCTGTATTTTTAATTTATGGCATACCTTTATGGCTTCCAATATGGGTATACGCGATATCTTCATTTTAAGAAGTGCAGACTACCGCCCCCTCAAAGTGATTTGATTCGTTAATACCAAATGTGGTACGTATAAAGGATATATTTAATGATATTTTATATGATACCATACTGGAATTAAAATACTATTATGTATCATTATGTTTTAATTCCATTAAATATGAAATAGAAATAGAAGAAGTGTTCATGCGTACGTACGACTTACCGTCTCCATGAACGGTGCATTTCATTTCTTAACTCTAAATGTTATGTAATATTATAAATGCATGAATATACTGCATATATATGATATATATTATATACAAATCATGAATACAATTATGGATATAATGGATATTTTACCACATGAACAACTTGTAATTATAAAGAGTTTATTTTTGACTCAAGTACCAATGATCGTTAAAACGACCGTTATTAACTTAAATAATAACATAGTGTTCATGACATGGTAATAAGTGATATAAATGGGATAATTAACTTTAAAAAGGTTCTTAAGGAAGTAGAAATTTACTCCAGTTTATTATTTAGGAGATTAAAGAACGATCGAGTCAAGTCGGACCTGAGGTAAGGGATCCTACTCCTCTCTTTCTTTTTAAGTACACTCTTTTTTGTCATTCCTTTTAAGCTCATATTTCTTGTGATTGGGATGTTTTTTTATATTACTCTTACTGTACGTTATATTGTCATAATATGAGAGACCCTATTTTCTCTCATCAATCCATTTTGGAAGTTTTAATTGGCGCCGTTAGGCTACTGGGTTTTTGTAAGGGATTTTTCATCTCACTTTTAGTCCCGTGAGATTTATGCTACATTTTCCACCATTTCATCTGAGTGGTGTATGTATTTACAATTATTATACTCTTCATGTAATATAATTTCATTTATGGGTATTTACATATTCATTGTATGACCCTTCTTCAATGGGGTGTACGTTTCGAACGTTACCGAAGTCGGTAAGGGAACCATTCACCCTCCTCTTTTTAAAAGACTTATTTTGTTATGTATTTTAATTCACATAATATTATGTTGGGATATGTTCTTCTATATCCTTATTGATGTAAATTATATGTCCAAGTGATGAGATACCCTTTTTATCTCTCATCAACTCTTTTTCTGAATTTTGAAGTGACGCCGTTAGGCTGTCGAATTTTTGCAAGGGATCTTCTTAACCGAATTTTGATTCTTTGGGATAATCTTTTACTACTTGAATATGTCATTATATGATTATGTGTTAATGTCCTATGATTGTTTTACACTTAATACCCACTTATATTTCGTGTATTCGTTTGTCACACATAATTATATAATTGATTTGTCCTTAATCCAAGGATACTGTCTTTGTATGGGACTTCGTCTCAATCTCCTTTAATTGAGGAATATTTTGTTTTATACACAAAATTCTTTTATAAGGTGTATAAACCCCATTTAATTTTATGTTTAACCAAAGAGAATCTTTTTTATATGAAGTGTTTTACTAAACGACAAAAGGGAATGTTTGTGTCGTATGTATGCGGTGACAACGACTTCTCCGCCGCCGTGAACATTATTTGAGTTTCGGATTCCTCTACAAGCCATAACTTTTTTTAAAAGAAAAATAAATACCATGTTTTACTTTTCTTATATTTTGGTATTGAAAATGGTTTTCATAATGTTTTTTTTATCAATATGTTGTATTGATATCTTATTATTGAAAGGTGGAAATGTTATGTTTCCTTTATGCATGTTTTATGTGATAAGATTATGTTAGGGTTCTTGGGCATTGTGATGAATATGGGTGGTTTCGTAATAAACTAAGGGCGGGTGTGCCAGATATAGCTCTCCAATGCATTGGGTAATGCGAAGGAGGGAAACGTTAAGTTTTCTCCGAAGAGATTTAGGGAATATACTGTGGTGGGTATTTCAAACGTAACCAAGAGGGTTACTCCCTACGTAAGAATGTTATGAATGCCTCAAATTACCTTTTATGTCTTATGATTTCAATGATTTAATCATGATTTGATGAGGTATGTTAAATTGCCTATGTTTTATGGGTAAAGTATGATTTCATTCTTATATGAACTCATGTTTCCTTTCCATATTTTTATAACCCTTACTGAGCTTTTTATGCTCATCCCAAGTTTTTTTTGAAATGTTTTTCAAGGGTCAAGGGAAAGGTACAAGATATGATGATAATGTCAAGGAAGAGTCAAGAAATAATCCATGATTTATTTTTTAAATATGTTTCCATTGATGGAAAAAAATGTATTCTATCTTTTATGTAACCACTTTGTTCAAATGTGGAATGTAATGCAAGTTTTATGATCTATTTCTCTAAAACTCTAAACCTGAAAAGATCCTTAATGTGTAATCTTGTAATAACTCATGATTAAGTAAGGTTAAAGGCTGGGGCCTTATAAGAAGTGTCTACTTTATAATTTTTTAGATGTAATGAATTAGAAATGGCCTAATTATCTAAAACTCCAAACCTAAAAAGATACTCATTGTATAATTTTTTACTTAACTCAAGATTATATAATGTTTAAGGTGGGGGATTATAGATTGTATGAGAGGTTGGTTTAGATGCCTTTATAGTTTTGGGTGTTGTTGACTCTATAGTGTAAGAAGAGGGGGGCTCTCAGCTTCGGCCGAGAGCTCCCGGGCATGATTAGGGTTTCATATCTTCTTCAGTGGCACTTCTGATCTTTTCGGCAGTTGTCCCATTTTTCGGACATCGTCCCTTCGGCTTCTTCATCATTGGTGTGTCCCTGGAATCAGATCTACTTTGTGAGGTTGTTTTTGTGGGGGATTAGAGATCTCTGTGTTTATCTACGACGGTGAGGCTTCCCGCGGAGTTTTAGATCTTTTGCAACACGACTCGAGGATTTTCTTCACACAGTTTCTTGTTTCGGTGTGGGTCTTCTGGAGACGACCTGATGGTTGGTTTTGATTTTTTTGGGCTTGAGATGAACCTATTGAACACCAGAATCAAAGATGGATGAATATTCTAAGGGGGGAGGAGTCTCTGGTTCCTTCCCCATCCTTCTTTCTTCATTTTCCTCTTTTCTCCTCCTCTATTTCTTCCATTCCTTGGCCTTCCCTAAGCCTGGTATTCTTTCTCCTCTTTTCTCTATTGATGGTGCGTCACTTCCGCACTGTGACGGGAATATAACTGGCGATGATCCGCTCATCCTTTTCGGCGTTTTCAAGGTGATGTTCATGTTTGAATGTTTTGTGGGGATGTTTTGGTGGGTTTTACATGATGTGTTGCCCTTTGCCACTCATACCCTGCTCTGGCCTCTCATTCCTCTGCTCCTATCCATGTCGGATCAAGAGCTATGAAAACTATGATTTTTTGGGTGCGTGGGTTGGCGATCAAAGTTTATTTCCCTGTTTAAGCTATTTTCTGCTTGAAGTCTTCATTTGGTGTCCTTTTTGGCCGCTATTATCCCTTCCATGTCATCATGTTCTTATGCACATATCCCAGTCGGAGACGGTACGGTGGCCCTAAAAAGTTTTTGGAGGTGGGTTGGCGGTCATCTCTGGGCGTGACCGGAGTCATGACGGGTCTTGATTTTTGTCCTCTTTGTCAATGGAGATGTTCGGGTTGGCTTTATCAGCATTAATGGAGATTTTTTTGTTTCTGGTTCACTTGATGGTTCAATATTTCTTCCTTAAACGGTGATATAGGCGACGATGGTGACAACGATCTTCAGATGGGGATAAAGACATCATGGTGTTTGGATGACGACAAGGGTGAAGGTACCTTCTACATCGACGTTGAAGCTATGGTGGTGATTTTTGGTGGGTTCTCACCCGCGATACAAATGATGGTGATGATATGGTGGTTCTATGTTAGGGGCGCAGCTCGAGGAGGCTCGCTACTCGAGGATCCATGTCTCAAGGTGTCTCAGTCAGCGTGGATGTGATGTTGGATTTTTGATATTTACAATTTTGAATCTAGTTGATTTCTTTTAAGAGGTTTCATGATTTTGGTAATTTGTAGGTATGGTCCGATGTGGTGATGATAGTATTTTCCATTATTTTGAAATGGTTTGAAGCTTGTAATTTGAAATTTTAAATCAGGTGGTTAATGTTTTTGTAAGGTTTCCACTTTTCCTTAAAGTGGCTCTTTCAATAAAATAAATATATGGATTGTAGGTTGTGTTGTTTAAGCATAAGTGACATAACCATAATGGTTATCATATTAGAAAGATTAATAGTTATTTTAGATAAATTGAATGAGTTTAAGATAACATAAATAAGTATATCGTAGTATTTTCCCTCCTCATAAGATATTATATGATGATTTTCCTGATATAATCACATTAACCTTTTTTGTTTTAGTAAATGGTTAGATCTAGAAGGAACTAAAGTAAAAATGGATGTAAAGGAAACTGTGGGGGTTTTATGATTAAGAAACTGAATGGAATGGGAGCTACAATAATAACTCTTGGGGTTATTCGAAAAAAACTATCTGGAGTCATGCTTTACTACAAGAACCTTGGTGATTTATCTAAGGAATCATATATGTTAGAAACTAATCCTTATGGATGTTCACATAATAATCATACAGGTAAGTATATATTAAAAAACTTATATGTCAAGGATGTGGAAAGAAACACCTAAGAAAATGACTCAAAGGGACGTGGAATTGTTCTATATGTGGTAATAAAGGTCAGAAATCAGTAACTTTCCATGAAAAAAGGAAGCGTTTAGCTGACACTAAGAAATAGAAAGATGTTATTTATGAGAGATCAGTTGAATGTTTTCAAATGTGGTGTGCTTGGTCATTATGAAAATATATTTCCTATGAAGATGGTTCATGAATTGGATCAGTAGGACCATAAAAATTTCTATTTACCAATACCTAATGCCATTCCAATTGAGGATGAGGAAATTGAAAATGACCTATGAAAGGTATGGAAAATTTATTAGCTGATGTTTTTAAATTAATGTATCTTTGGATATGATTCGTGATTTTGATTGTAGGAATGAAGTATTACATAATAAGTTGGAAAAATGGTTAAGGGATCATGGGGATTGCTTGATGATTAAGATGTCTAAATTGTAGGTATTCTAGAGTTATGATAGATATATGCATGATGAAAATTTTTAAATATTAATACTCTTTTGTTGATGGGGTTACTTTAGAATAATTTTTTATTGTATGTGTGACCCTGAACTTTGTTATGTGAAAATTATATTTGGGGAAGAATTATCTTTTTTGTGTTGATATAGTTATAAAGAACTATTTGGGTTTATAAGAACCCTGAATTTGATACAATTACATGTTATTACTTTTTGGGATTAAAAATGAGAGGTATGAGATAAAATTTTAGGTTAAAATATGTTATAGTTTTTTTTGAATAATTTATCTCATTTTTTGGAATGTCATAAAATTATATAGTTTTTGAAAAAGGACAACACATAGACTGTGTGACAACCGTCACTTTGGAAAAAGATGTAGGAATTGAACCCATAACCGAAGTGCGACTCAGATTTATCGCCTACCACTAACCTACATGATATGCCTGGTTAGTATTACTTATTCCTTTTAGTTAAATGATTTTATGAACAAAGAAAATCTTATTTAGGAACTTATGTTTTATCAAATATACATCCTTAGTATAGGAAAATTATTTAGTGATTAGGTGATAAAGGTTATTTTGGAAGACCATTTCTCTTTTGGGAACACTATATAAGGAAAATATAATATTATGGGATTTAATTTAAGGAGCAAGGTTGAATTTTTATTTTGGAAGAATCAATGATTTTATTGTCACCATATGGAGATCTGGGTTATTTGTAGAGATGATTAACCTATCATGAATATGTTATTAGGTTAATTAGTATTTTGTATGAGACCTTAAGGGTAGTCAATGTTATTTGGAGATAAATGATAAGATTTTTTGTGGAAGACTATGTGATGAAATCCTTCTAAATTTTGGGTTTCCATCTTAGATTATTTTATTTTAATGAATTTTAAGTACAATTGTTTATTGAATGGTCTTTGTTGAACTTTGGGTGTTGTTTGATGAATTTTTAAGATTAAATAATTATTATCTTCTAACCATTTTGGTTTTAGTTAATGTCTAAAGATAGGGGAAACATATTTTTCATATTATTTGGATTATGGTATTATCGAGAATTTCATTCTAGCACTTCAGTTATGACTAAGTCATCTTAAATACTTATCGTTTGGAGAAAAGATGTGTTTGTGGTAGAAATTTATTAAAGGATGAAACTCTACTTCAAAAGTATGTATATTTCCTTTTGTTCTTAGTAAATCTCATGAATAAATTATCAGCTTTATCAAAAGAAACTTAATAAATCATTGTCCATTTAATTTTCCTATTGGGGAATCAGAGACTGTTTAACCTATCACAATTTTATGATTTTCTGGTGTTAACTTTCTCCTGATCATGTTTTCTATCACTCTCCATCAGAACTTGATGGACAGTTTATGTTCCATATTAATGTTTTCTTAAATGGAATTATGGTATGGTTTATCACGGGTGGCCTTTGTACTTCTATTTATTTCTTTTAAATTAATAGTTTTATTTAATCTTTTTCTGATGTGGGACTTTCAATGATGTTTCTAATACCAATTTTAAAATTAGAAGGATGCAATTTCCAAAAGGTGGGAAGGATGTAATGACTCAAGTATTTATATAATAATAAATTTTCATATTTAATAATATTTATGAAAAAAATATTTATATTATGTTAAAGAGGACACTTTTTTATGATAGCATACTCGGTACAGAACAACAGGTTTCTTATGAAATCTTAGGTTGCACACAACTTTGAGTTATACCGAAAAATAATATTATAATAATATTAATTTAAATGGTAGTTAACACATTGCTATTTTATTTTCATGAATTAACATAACTAAATATAATATGATTTTACATATTTATTTAATGTTTTTACATTTATAAAGTGAATATTATAGGCCACAAATAATAATGAATCTGATTTAAAGCATGAAATACTCTAATATTTTTAAAAGGTCGTTTTATCGTATTTTGATGGAGAACCTTTTTTAAATATTGTATTTATCCCTTTTATATGTTCCATTTGACAGAATAAATTTTTATATATAAGTAGAACATAAAAATTTACTTTTTATGAAATTTTGGTTTTTTATGATAAAATTCATATTTTTATGAATAGTGAAAGATAGTGCATTTTAATTCAAAACTGCCATTTAATTTAATTTATTTATATAGTAATATTATTATTTTAAATGGATTAAAAGTTTAATTGGATTATATTTTAATCATTTAATTCAATTATGGTCATTGGTACTAACTTCACATTGAAATTGGACATAAACACATGTCAATTTTTTGATAGTTATTACGTCTTAAAAACCCGCTTTTTGGTTTTGACAACGAGAATTAATTTTACATTAATTACTTCAAATTATATGTTTTGAATTTGGAAAAATGGATTCCATGTTTTTAATTTGGAGGTAAAAATTATGTAAATAGGTAAATTTTATTTGTAGTCATTATGAATAGTAATTTCAGTAATTATGTTATTAACCATGGTTAAAGGGTAAATATGGTAAATAAGGGTTTAAATTAATATTATAATAATATTAAACTACCCTAACAAGTGTACTAATCATATTTTATGAGATATGTACGTCCATGGTAATCCCTGGGTCGATTGGGAGACCCTACGAAGCCACTTTGATGTGAGAATGATAATGTATAAGAATTAATTTAAAGTAAATAAAAATATGACAAAAACATGTATCTTTTAGTAAAAAAATATTTATATGGGGTAATATATGAGATATTTTCGACTATAAATTTCAATTCTAAATCTAGAATGATTTAATACATCATGGTATTTTATTTAAAATTTTTAGACCTCAAATAAATAAATATATTTATGACACAATTCTGATGAAATGATTACCTTATTAATGAATGATTAAAACAGTGAGAATAAAAATATTAAAGTAATTTTATTTTGAAACTTTATTTTCTATAAAATAATTTTAGGGATAATTATGAATTGTTATATTTTTATTACTGATGTTTTTTCGAAAGAATAAATTTGTTAATACTTTTTAAATAGTCATGATATAAATAGTATAAAAATTGACCAAAATTATTTTTTTAAACAAATACTATTTTATTAAATGATATAACTGTCCTAAAAATATAATATTTGTCCAAATTAATTATATAGTTATTAAAATCTCATTATTGAACTACTTGATGTTTGAATGGAATTTTATAGTAACTATATGAACCATATAGTATGAATATACAAAAAGACATGGTAAGAGTCAAATTAGTTAACTAAGGGTTAAAGCTAAAAGATAATGTTACATTTGTGTAATATACTTGTCTAAAACCTATTGGTTGAGAATTTTTCGACCCAATATCATCTTATCGTTGAAATAAATGGCTTTGGGACTATTTGAAAAGGAAAATAATTTTATAATAAAATAATACTTCAAAACCATCCTAAAGTGCCCATCCTCCCTCTTATAAGAATGAATCACTCCCAATCATTTAATCACACCTCTAAATCCCCTTTAATTTTCCAAAATCTACATAAATAAGCTCCAAAAATAAATATATTCCTCCTAGAATCCTTAATGTTGGAATAAGGAAATTGAACAAAGCATTTTTCCTCAAATAAAAGAGAGTTACACATTTTAAGAGGTAGCGTCTTTTTTAAAGTTCCTTTCTATTATATTACTTCTTCAATCCCTATTATATTATTATTCATTTACTACATAAAAACACAATTATCATAAATATACTAGGAGTTTTATTATGATAATGATTAAAACTACACTTAGACACACCTCCATCTAATGGATACAAACATACTGTATCTGTGTACGGAGAACTACTCCCTCACGAAACGATGATTGTTCAATTTTCCCCTAAAATATCTAATGTTTTCCAATATCAAAGAACTATATTTATATAAGAAATATATTATATTTATTTTTTATATAGGATTTTTTATTTAAATCACATCTTAATGCTTTCCTTAATGTCTAAATACTATAATTTCATTTTAGGAAATGCAGACTACTGCCCCCTCAAAGTGATATGACTCGTTCATTCTATACATAGAATATATAAAGGATGGTGTTAATAAAATTATGTAACATATATAAAATATTATATGGAACTGGTATTAAAATATACTTATTTATCATTTAGTTTTTATTTTTTTAAATATGAAAAACAAAATAAAGTAGCATTTACGCATACGTACAACTTACCATCTCCATGAACAGTTCATTTCATTTATTATCTTAAAATGTTATGGAATATTATAAATAAATATATATTGGATATAAATACATATATAAGGGATATATATGATATATAAATAATGAATAAATTTGTGGAGATAATTGGATTTTTACCACATAGGCAATTTTTAATTATAATAAGTTCATTTTTTACTCAAGTACAGAACATCGACAAAACAACCGATATGAACTTCAACAATTATATGATTGTTATAGAAAACTAATAAGTGATATAAAAGGAATAATAAACATGAAAAAGTTTTTAATGTAAGTAGAAATTATCTTAGGTTTATTATTCAGGAATATAATGAATGAACGAGACAAGTCGGACTCAAGGTAAGGGAACCTTTCACCCTCCTCTTTTTGTCGAAGAATTATTTTATGTTATGTATTTTTAATTTCCATTTTATTATGTTGGGGTATGTTATTATATATCCTTATTTCTTTTCATTTTATGTAAAAATTATGAGATACCCTTTTCTCTCCCATGAACTATTTTTTTTTAATTTTAAGTGACACCATTAGGCTGCCGAATTTTCGAAAGGGAACATCTTAACCCAATTTACATTCTTTGGGTTAATATTCTAATTCTTGATTATGTCATACTATGATTATATGCGAAATAACATTGTATTTTCTGTCTTCTATTTTTACTTGTTGGTCGAAGTGGACACTCAAGAGGGGGGGGGGGGGGTGAATTGAGTTCCAATTAAAACATCTATTTAAAATCCTTTACTAAAATCCCCCAATTTAAAATACTAATTGAATTGTAGTGAATTTGAACTAAAGAAAACATTCAGTTAGGTTCTCAAGGGATTGATTAATTCCCAGTTAATCTAATTAGAAGATCAGATTATCTTTTTAAACTAACCTAATGATTTGCAAGTAATGCAAACACTTGATAATTCAATTATCAGAGTAACTTTGAAAAACAGTTTAAGGTTTAAAGCACTTAGCAGTGGAATAAAAAGGTTTTAGATAAAACTAAATAAAGCACAACAGATATAACCAAGAGTTTTAGTTTCAAGTTGTGACTTAGTCCCCTCAACAATTTATATAAATTTTATCCACACTCTGGATCGGGGTTCACAACAGTTTACAACTATCCACGTCAAAGACCTCTACCACAGTTCTTCATGGGAAATAAAAACAATAGCAAATACAGCTATCTAGGTCACACACGACCTCTACCACTATCCATAGTAGGAAATAGAAGATGTGAGGAGTTTGAATGAGGATTTACAGATCCTTCAGTTAAGGTTCAAGAGACAGTGTATGTGTAAATTAAAACTGATGACACACAGGGGTCATAATGTCAATAATAAATAACTGAGCAATATATAGAGTTTAGAATGGATTTAGTGACTGTAGTGTAGCTCTGGACTCCTTTGGATTTGATCAAAAATGGTTTTGAGTCCTCTTCTGGTTTTTGTCTAAAAAACAGAGTGTCGTCTGCTTGACATCTAGGTTCATAGACAGTGAAAATGTAGTCCATGAAGTTATTCAAAATCCTCGTGAATGTAAAGAACACTTCTTGAGTATGCTTGTGTGTGTATGAGCTTCATGTGTCTTCTTTGTCATGCATGTATATCTGTATGAGCTCTTCTTGTGTATGTCACTTATAGATCACTTCTGTATTTTCCTTGTATATCATCTCTTGTGCAGCAATAGAGACTTCTTATACTTATAGAACAAGATCCAGAAAAAAAAATGATTTCTTTTTGCAGGTATGAGGTACGGTTCCCTGACTTCCAACAACCTTCATTAAATAAATTACAGAGCATTAAAATATACCTGATATGACTGTTGGTTAGATTAAACAAAGATAATGAAATTAAGGCAGCATCAGATTCTCTGGAATAGTGGATTTGGATATCGGTAGCCTTGTGTATCAGTAAGTCTTTTTATAAATAAACTCTTGTGTAATGGTAGCCTTTATATCGGTAGTCTTCATGTCTGTCAGTAGACTTGATCAGTAGCGGGTGACTTAGTGTACCAATGACCTTTCGTGCAATGATAACCTTCATGTTCCGGTAGCTTCCTTAGTGTATCAGTAGACTTCCTTTGGAAAATTGTCTGTAACGGTAAGATTGAATAACTATGACTTGTCTGTAATGGTAGGCTTTAATAACGGTGACTTGTCTGTATCAGTGACCTTCTCGTAACGGTAGACTTGTTGTACCGATGGAATTGATGTATCGGTGACCTTCACGTAACGGTAGACTTGTTGTACCGGTGAAATTGATGTATTAGTGACCTTCACGTATCGGTAGACTTGTTGTACTGGTGGACTGACCTTCACGTATCAGTAGACTTGTTGTATTGGTGGACTTGATGTATTGGTAACCTTCACGTATCGGTAGACTTGCATAACGGAGACTTGTCTGTTTTAGCATTCTATTGGCAGAATGGGTTAAGTTAGAATATATATCCATCCAGTAACCTAATTCTATGAAGATAATATAAATATTATAATATATGAATATGTGCATGGTGTAAAGAAATAAGTAATTAATCATTAATCAATTTAGGGATTATCAAATTATAATTGAGCATAATTGGCATTATCAAAATATAATTGAGCATAATTGGGATTATCAAAATATAATTGAGCATAATTGGGATTATCAAAATATGAGGTCATGTAATTCTCCAGAGGGTTCAAAAATCTCCCCCTTTTTGATAATCCCAACTTATGCCAAAGTATTAAGAAAAATAAAATGGTTTCAGAGAAAGAATTTACAAAATAAAACTTTAAAACAAAGTTCTCATTTTTCTCCCCCAACTTTAAAACAAAGTTCTCATTTTTCTCCCCCAACATTAAAACAAAGTTCTCATTTTTCTCCCCCTTTCAATTGCACTCCCAGTTCTCATTAGTTTCTTTTTCTCCCCCTTTGTGATTAACAAAAATAAGGGTAGAATCAGAGAAATGGAGAGACAAAAAGAGAACAGATGGAAAAGAAACATAGTAATATGGAGAATGTAAGAGTAAATTTCCATTAAGTCACAAAAGGTAAAAACTGATAAAGTCAGTATTACAAAAATACAAGTGAATCCTATAAAAAACATCCAGAATCACTCAATATTCCTCTTAATCATGAGTCATTCCCTTAGGATCAGAAGAGGGTGCAGGGTCAGATTGATTAGATGGCTTGGGAATAGCTGAAAGAAAAAATGAAGGGTCAGCCACGGAAACTATATCAGATCTGAAATCTGGTCTTCTCTGTGTGATCATAGGAGTTAAGCTTCAAATAGCCTGAACTGGAGTCAACTGAGGTGTACTCCCATAAGTAGAGGCAGGAAGAGAAGGAGGTACAATCACAGGTCTAGCATCCACATGCAAGAATGGTAGCAACAGGTTCCTGAAATCCATAATAATACTACCTGCTCTCTCCATTGCTGGCACAAAATCATCTCGATTTTGAATGAATTTATCCAAGTGAGAAGTAAGCTCCCTAAGATTACTAAACTGTTCTCTGAAATCTTGAGTCACAGGAGGAAACATCAAATTCTCCATCAAGAGTTTGAAATGGTTGGTCATTTGATGCTTGGTATAGACCTTCTCAAACTAAGCATCCACTTTATTCTTAATTTCCTCTTGAGAAGTAGTAGCTTCCCGTAGGTGATCACAAACAAAACTACTAACTTCCCTAGTGGTAGCAAGGATCTGAGTATCCGAGGTGCCACTGGTACTGGCCTTAGCCAACTCTTCCTGGATCACAGTTCTGATCTGGTCAATGTTCACAGTGGAGCTGGATGAGGGAAGGGGTTTTACTAAGAAAGCTATAGTCTCCTTGAAAGATTGTGTCATATTACTAACCACCTTCTGAACAAGTTCATATTGACTATTCAAATGTTCCTTGACTGATTTCTTAAAAGCATCAAATACTTCCACAAATTTCTTGACTACTTCTTTGATATATCTGATATCAGTATTCACTTGGGTTTGAGAACTGTTCATGGCAGTGAATGAAGAAATCGATTGTCTTAGAGCAACCATAGCCCCTGTCCAACTCTCAATTTGAGTATGGAATACTTTAACTTCATCCATCATTATTTTCATTGGACTAGACACAACACATCCCAGAGATAGCTCTAAGGATTTCTCCACACTCCTGATTTCATCAACCATGCTTTTCTTCAAATCTGTCACTGATTCTCTCAGTTCTTCTTTCTTTTCAGCCTTTAAGGAATCAAGGTCCTCCTTGGTTGCCAAATTCTCAGCTACAACAGGTAGGATAAATGATTCCCTTTGGGGCTGGTCTTCCTCATCAAAATCTCCATAATTGAGTCCAAGTACCATATATCCTGGATCTGATGTCCAAACTTCAATGTCATACAACACAGAAAATGAACCATGATGCTCCACCTTACTTTGAGAATTCACCTGATGAATCTCCTCCAACTGTTCTGCTCGTGGTAACTCCACAACCTCATCTACAACTTCAGCAGATGCAACAACCATTTTCTCTGGTAGTTCAACCGTAGGGTTAGTCCTATCCTTTTATGAGTCATCAAAGAATATATCATCAAGGGAAGTAGATGCCACTTCTGCTACCTGAACAGGCACAATCTTGTCTGTATTAGAAATTAGAGGGCTCAAACCGAGCTCTTCTTATTCATTTTCCTCATCCTCTTTAGAGGTGTCCTTGACAACATTCTGATATGCTTCTTCTTCTTCTTCTTCTTCTTCTTTAGTGGACTCAGTTCATTGTCCTTCAGAATAGTTTCTCTCCTTGGTAGTTCTTTTGGAGGGATAGATGCTCTATAGGAAATATTTAGATGCATAGGACTAGGAGGTAAATCTGGGTCACCTCCTTCCTCAACTGATGTCTCTTCCTCCTCCGCTTCATCTTCATTATCACTGTAGACCGGTTCTGGCTCATCTGGTCCAAGACTAGGATCCCTCACATCCTTTGGTCTAGAAGGATGGTCCATAGGAGTGTAATTGTCATAGAATTTACCATCATCATTAACCCATGATTTCTTCCAAGGGTTCCAGCTAACTTTCATAAAGTTACAAACAGTCCTGGTGAGGAAAAAGTTATCCTTAACCACAACAGTTTCATCCTGAGGTCCTGCTACCTCCTTTGCCTTCAACATAATAGAAATCAACTTAGAAAAGAAAAGTGCATTGGAATTAGACTTCGGTCTAGTCATATCCTCAATCTGAATCATTATAAATCTGCACAAATTCACCTTTACACCATTCTTTAGTAGATACAACAAATAAATATTCTAAAATCTGAGGGTATCAAAATCTCCTCTCCTTGGAAAAATCATATGCTGAATGAATTTAAAAATTAGTTTATCCTCCCCTTCCATTTATGCAGCAATGATCTTTCTAGGAGTTCCATTTCCTATCAATTTCAACAGGGCATCCTCATATTTGAAAAAGTCACTAGCAGTAGGTATGGATTTTGAATAAAATCCATAATCACCACTATGAGGAACTCTGAGGTTCTCAGCCCATTCAATAGATGAAAACAAAAACATTTGATCATTCACAAAGTAAATCATCCTATTCTACTCTTCTGATGTTTCAAAACAGAAAAACTCATATAACTCTTCTACCAGTACAGGATAATATGGTCCATTATTGTTCATGAAGCATTCGACCCATCCTTGCTCTTGTAAAATATTCAGAATCAAGGACTTACTTTCTAACATCCATTCCGCACATAACTCCTTTTCCACTACAATTTCTCACTTTGATAAATGCGGATTCACAAGATTCATTTGAACAACACCTCTTCTGCTTCCACTATCACCCGCATTGGTTACTTTATGCTTCTTAGCTTATGGCACATCACACCCTTCATCCACTGAGGGTCGCTTCACACAGGAAATTTCAGATTCTGAGGCTTAGGTTTTTGTGAGATTGAGAGGTTTTTGGTAGGAGGGTTTCGAATAGATGGGTTCATGGTGATTGAGTTATGTCTAGAGTTAGGTTTAATATCATTCAAGATTCACATATAAAATAAATCTCATATTAAAAATGGTTTGAAGTCTCATCCTTAATACGAAAATTTAAAACAGCGCTATAGATGTACCGGTGAGGTGTCCTTAAACGGTGTGGTCTATCCTAACGGTGAGGTTTATCCTAACAGTGAGGTTTATCCTAACAGTGAGGTTAATCCTAATGGTGAGGTTTATCCTAACGGTGAGGTTTATCCTAACGGTGATGTTTATCCTAATGGTGAGGTTTATCCTAACAGTGAGGTTTATCCAAACGGAGAGGTTTGTCCTAACAGTTTAAGAGTAAGTTATCACCCCTAATTCATGTCTAATGAAACTTATTCTTTCTGAACATAAAGTCTTAGTGAAAATATCATCTAATTGTAGTTTAGTGCCTATAAATTCAAGAGTTATATCACCTCTTTGATAATGATATCTTAGAAAGTGGTGTCTAACATCAATGTGTTTGGTTCTAGAGTGAGACACAGGTTTCTTTGAGATGTTGATCACACTAGTGTTATCACAGTTAATTGAAACATGTTTAAAATAAAATACATAGTCCAATAAAGTGTGTTTCATCCACAGAATCTGTGCACAACAACTACCAGCAGGTATATACTCTGGTTCAGTAGCAGATAATGCAACTGAGTTCTGTTTCTTACTACACCATGAAACTAGGGACTTTCCAAGTAAATGACATGTTCTAGATGTGATCTTTCTATCTAACTTGTATCCAGTAAAGTCAGCATCTGAATAACTTATTAATTCAAATGATTTTTCTTTTGGGTAAAACAGTCCCAAGTTAGCAGTATATTTAAGATATTTGAAAATCCATTTAACAGCAAGTAAGTGTGACTCTTTAGGGTTAGCTTAAAATCTAGCACACATATATAAACTAAACATAAAATCAGGTCAACTAGCTGTAAGATAAAGTAAACTCCCAATCATACCTCTATAATTAGTCTGATCTACTGGTTTCCCAGTTTCATCAATTTCTAATTTACAGGTGGTACTCATAGGTATATCACTCTCCTTAATACTATCCTAACCAAAATGTTTTAATAAATCCTTAGTATATTTACTTTGATTTAAAATAATACCATCTTTAGTTTGAGATATTTTAAAACCAAGAAATTAATTTAGCTCTCCCATTAATCTCATTTCAAATTCATTTTGCATAACCTTTGAAAATTCAGTACATAGAGAATTTTTAGAAGATCCAAAAATAATATCATCAACATATATTTATACTATTAAAACATCTTTTGAAATTCTTTTTATAAAAAGAGTGGCATCAGCAATTCCTTTTGTAAATCCTTTTGAAATAAGAAAATTTGTAAGTCTTTCATACCAAGATCTTGGAGCTTATTTTAAACCATATAAATCTTTAGAAAGTTTAAAAACATGATTTTGAAAGTGATGATTTGAGAAACAAGGTGGTTGTTCTACAAAAACATCTTCAACAATAAAACCATTTAGAAAAGAACTTTTCACATCCATTTGATATAACTTGATATTCAGATGTGATGAAAAGGCAAGTAAGATCCTAATTGCCTCTAATCTAGCTACAAGTGCAAAGGTTTCCTCATAGTCAATTCCTTCTTCTTGATTGTAACCTTGTGCAACTTGTCTAGCTTTGTTTCTAATGGTGTTTCTAGATTCATCAACTTTGTTTCTAAACACCCATTTTGTGCCTATGGTTAATGTTTCTTTAGGTCTTTCTACTAATTCCCAAACTTTATTTCTTTCAAATTGATTTAGTTCTTCTTGGATAGCCATTACCCAAAATTCATCATTGATAGCATCATTAATATTTTTATGTTCTAACTGTGAAATAAAGGCTTGATGTTCAACCTGATTTCTCAGAGAAGCTCTAGTCCGTGTTCCTCTATGTAGATTACCTACAACAGAATCTAAAGGATGGTTCTTTAGAATCCAAGTTGGTCTCAAAAAGGTAGGGCTAGAGATTTCAGGTTCATCAACAGGTTGGGAATCAATAGAAGCAGGTTATGGAAAATTTCCAGAACTAGATGTTTTAACTATAGGTCCACTATCTTTATCATTAAGGTTCAAAATAGAGAGATCATCTTCAAGATTTTCAAGAGACGTCTTAGGTTCATGTGGATCAGTTTCATCAAATTTGATGTGAACATATTCCTCCACACATTTTGTTCTCTTATTGAAAACTTTATAGGATTTACTAGAGATAGAGTAACCTAGGAAAATTACTTCATCACTCTTGGATGAAAACTTGTCAAGATTATCTTTGGTATTAAGAATAAAGACTTTGCAGCCAAAAACTCTGAAGTAGTTAACCTTAGGCTTCCTACGGTTCCACAACTCATAAGGGGTGTTCTTAAGAACAGGTCTGATCAAGACTCTGTTGATAATATAACAATCTGTATTGACAGCTTCAGCCCAAAAATAAATAGGTAGGTCATATTCATTGGCCATGGTTCTTGTAATTTCCTGAAGGGTTCTATTCCTCCTTTTTACTACACCATTTTCCTGAGGTGTCCAAGGGGCAGAGAAATTGTGACTATAGCCATTGTGTGAGCAGTAGGATTCAAACTCATGATTTTCAAACTCACGGCCATGATCACTTCTCAAGGTTTTAATATTAAGTCCACTAAGGTTCTCTACAGACTTGGAATATTTAACAAAGTAAGAACAAGCTTCACTTTTGTGAGATAGAAAATATACCCAAGTATACCGAGAATAGTCATCTACTAGAACATAGACACAGTGATTCCCATTTAAATTAGAAACTCTAGAAGGTCCAAACAAATCCATGTGAACCAACTTGATAGGTTGAGAAGTTGACACTTATTTCTTTTATTTGAAAGAAACTTTATGTTGATTTCCCTTTTGATAGGGATTACAAACTTTATTTGCTGGGAATTCATGTTTTGGCAGGTCTCTAAGTAAGTTCTTCCTAGTAATTTTTCAAAGTGAATGTACATTGCAGTGTCCTAGTCTTCTGTGCCAAAGCTAAGACTCTTTAGGAAATGCATTTAATTAAGTAATATTTTTCATGTCTAAAGAATTTAAATCAACATCATAGACATTTTCATTTCACAAGGCAGAAAATACTAAAGCATTTTTAGAGGTAAAAACATTGCAAGAATTATTTTTAAATTTGACATTAAATCCATCATCACATAACTGAGAAATACTTAGTAAATTATACTTAAGCCCATCAACAAATAGAACTTTAGAAATTAATACTGAGTCAGTGTTACCAATCTGGCCTAAGCCAATGATTTTCCCTTTAGAATTATCACCAAAGGTGACAAAACCTCCATCAACTCCGACTAAGCTTTTAAAGCATGAGAAGTCTCCTGACATATGTCTTGAACATCCAATTTCCAAGTACCAAGTCTTTCTACAGGATATCTTCAAGCAGGTTCCCTACAAAACAGATTTAGATAGGAAATGATTTTGGTACCCATATTTTCTTGGGTCCAGACAAGTTAGCCAATAAAACTTTAGGTACCCAAATTTGTCTTATGGGTCTTATAAAATTTGTAGAATCAACAGATTTTGAAAGATAAACCTTGTTAGATCTATAACTATGAATATAACTAGATGAAGCATATGGACTTCCAAAACTAGAACTATCTACATTCTGTCCAGATTTAGAAATAAATTTAGTTTTGTTAATTTTTCTTTGTCCAGGTTTGTATCCTATACCAGTAGAATATCTAGGTGCAATATACTTACCTAGAATTTGAGTAAGAGTATCTTTTAAATTTTTATGATTTTCTAAATCCTTCCTATGTTGCTCATTTGACAATTTTATTTCAATTTTTTCTTTAAGAAACTGATCATTCTTTATCATTTCTATGTGAAGATCATATTTATGTTTAACAGTTAAAGCATACTGTTTCTTTAAACCTTTGTATTTATCTTTCAGCTCATTACAGGTTTCTTCCAACATATCACAGTATTCAAAAAATTCAGATTTGGACATATTTTCAGAATCAAAATCATCTCCAGAATACTATGTATTTAAGGCAGGAGTTTCAGATGTTACCTCAGAGGTGTTTTTCATAAAACACATGTTTGCCTTATTTCCGTTTTCAGTATGAGAAGATTTAGATTCAATGGATCTATCCTCAGAAACACTCCAAGTAGCCTTCGTGGATTTATTATACTTATTGTCATTATACTCATACTTCTTCTTGTATTTCAGCTTTGGACAGTCTGTTTTTATATGTCCTTTTCTTTTGCGTTCATAGCAGACAACTTCATCAGATTTGTCAGATTTCTTCCAGTCCTTTTTCCAGTGTGCCTTGTTGTCATACTTACCTTTGTAATTTTATTTTCTGAAAAAAATATTATTCCTATAATTTTTTTTAAATCTTCTGGCTATGGGAGCCATTTCTGCATCATTGTCAGATGGACTTTCACTTTGTTCACAGCTTGAGCTATCACTTACAGCTTGAAGTTTCTCCTTATCCTTATTCTTTGAAGTAAATGTCTTGAAGGTGACTGACTTCCTTTTTGGTTCATCTTCTTCTTCTTTGTTTACCTTAAGTTCTTCTTCATACATCATCAACTTACCAATAAGTTCCTTGAATGGAAGTATACCAATATCACAAGATTCTCTGATTGAAACGGAAGTGCCCCTCCATCTTTCAGGTAGGCATCTCAAAATTCTCATGATCTTCTCCTTTGATGAAACGTCCTATCCCAGTGAGATCATTGTATTGAAAATTTTGTTAAACATGAGATACATATTAGAAATGGGTTCATCAGACTTCATCTTAAAATTATCATATTTAATAGTATAGGTGTTCAATCTCATTTCCTTAACATTAGTTGTTCCTTCATGAGAAACACTTAATGTATCCCAAATTTCATATGCAGTCTTACAAGAAGATATTATATTAAATTATTCATCTCATAAAGCACAATACAGAGCATTCATAGCCTTGTAATTATTATTTTAAGCTATCTTATTAGCTTCATTCCAAGTAGATCTAACAGTAGTGGGAATTTTAAATTCTGATTCTATGGAAGCCCAAATATCAAAACCCATGCTCTCTAAAATAATTGTCATCTTAATCTTCCACTGAGCATAGTTGTCTCCATTGAAAAATGGTGGTCTATTAGTAGCAACCCCTTCAAGTCTATTATCCATGATAACTAGGTTAAATCAAAAAAATTTAAGAGATAAAAATTTAGAAATAACAGAAATTTTAAGAACATTAAAATACAACTAAAATCACAGTTGAATAATAGAGTACTTCAGAAAATATTTTAAACCCCTGATACCAAATATTGGTTGGAGTGGACACTCAAGAGGGGGGGGGGTGAATTGAGTTTCAATTAAAATTTCTATTTAAAATCCTTTACTAAAATCCCCCAATTTTAAATACTAATTGAATTTTAGTGAATTTTAACTAAAGAAAACTTTCAGTTTGGTTCTCAAGGGATTGATTAATTCCAAGTTAATATAATAAGAAGATAAGATTAGCTTTTGAAACTAACCAACTGATTTGGAAGTAATTCAAACACTTTTTAATTAAATTATCAGCGTAACTTTGAAAAACAGTTTATGTTTTAAAGCACTTAGCTGTGGAATAAAAAGGTTTTAGATAAAACTAAATAAAGCACAGCGGATATAACAAATAGGTTCAGTCTCAAGCTGAGACTTAGTCCTATCACCAATTTATATATATTTGATCCACACCCTGGATCGGGGTTCACAATAGTTTACAACTGTCCAGGTCAAAGACCTCTACCACAATTCTTCATGGGAAACAAAAACAACAGCAAATATAGCTGTCTAGGTCACACATGACCTCTACCACTATCCATAGTGGGAAATAGAATATGTAATGAGTTTGAATGAGGATTTAAAGATCCTTCAGTTAAGGTTCAGGAGATAGTGTATGCGTAAATTAAAACTGATGAAACACACTGCTCATAATGTAAATAATAAATCCTTGAGCAAGATATAGAGTTTAGAATATATCTAGTGATTTCAGTGTAGCTCCAGACTCCTTCAGATTTGATAAAAAATGGTTCTGATTCCTCTTCTGGTTTTTGTCTGAAAAACAGAGTGTCGTCTGCTTGACATCTAGGTTCAGAGACAGTGAAAGTGTAGTTGATAAAGTTCTTCAAAATCCTTGTGAATGTAAAGAACTCTTCTTGAGTAAGCTTGAGTGTGTATGAGCTTATGCGTCTTATTGGTAGTGCATGTATATCTATATGATCTCTTCTTGTGTATGTAACTTGTAGATCACTTCTTTATTTTCCTTGTATATCGTCTCTTGTGCAACAACATGGACTTCTTATATTTATAGCACGAGCTCTGGAAAAAGAAATGATTTTTTTTGCAGGTACAAGGTATGGTTCCCTGACATCCAACAAACTTCATTAAATAAATGACAGAGCATTAAAATATACATGATGTTACCATTGGTTAGATTAAACAAAGATAAAGAAATTAAGGCAGTGTTGGATTCTCTGGAATGGTAGATTTGGATATCGGTATCCTTGTCTATCGGTAAGTCTTTGTATTGGTAACCTCTTGTGTAATGATAGCCTTTCTATCGGTCATATTCTTGTCTGTTGGTAGACTTGATCTGTAGCGGTAGGCTTAGTGTACCAGTGACCTTTCGTGTAATGGTAGCCTTCATGTACCTGTAGCTTCTTTAGTGTATCGGTAGACTTCCTTCGGTAACTTGTCTGTAACGGTAGGATTGAATAACGGTGACTTGTCTGTAACGGTAGGCTTGAGTAATGGTGACTTGTCTATATCAGGGACCTCGTAATGGTAGTCTTGTTGTACTAGTGGACTTGATGTATCAGTGACCTTCATGTAACAGTAGACTTGTTGTACCGGTGGACTTGATGTATCAGTGACCTTCACGTATCGGTAGACTTGTTGTACCGGTGGACATGATGTATCGGTTACCTTCACGTATCGGTAGACTTGCATAACGGTGAATTGTCTGTTTAAGCATTCTATAGGCAGAATGGGTAAAGTTAGAATATATATCCATCCAATAAACGAATTCTCTGAAGATAATATAAATATTATAATATATGAATATGTGCATGGTGTACAGAAATAAGTAATTAATCATTAATCAATATCGGGATTATCAAAATATAATTGATAATAATTGGGAATATCAAAATATAATTGAGCATAGTTGGGATTATCAAAAAATAATTGAGCATAATTGGGATTATCAAAATATGTGGTCAAATAATTATCAAGAGGGTTCAAAAGTACTTGAGTTATGTGTACTTATAGTGAATACATATAATTGATCTAGTTTATTTACAAAATGATCTTTGTAAGGGAACCTTTCATCCTCCTATTTTAGTCAATGACTTATTTTATGTTATGTATTTAATTCCCATTTTATTTTGTTGGGATGTGTTCTTATATGTCCTTATTGCTGTAAATTTTCTTTCCAAGTGATGGGAGACACTTCTCTCTCTCATCTAATAATTTTTTGAATTTTTAAGTAACACTATTAGAATGCCAAATTTTTGTAATAGAATTTCTAAACTCAATTTACACTCATTGTGTTTTACGCACAATTCATTTATTATATTATGACAAGATAATGTGTGGAATCATTTTTTATATATTTATTCCTTAATTTCCATTTCACTTGGTGTGGATATAATATTGATAGACATAATTACCCCATTGATAAAATTTTACATCATTTATATGAACTTTGTAAGGGAATTCTTAGCTCAATCTCTATTTATTGAGTTAAATATTCATGTCATTGGTTTTGATTTTCCAATAATATGTGTTAATGGAAATTAATTGTTTTACACTTAATATATAATTATATTGGGTGTATTTATATTTTTCAAACATAATTATGTCATTCATTTATCATTAATCTAATGATATAATTTTTGTAAGGGACATCATCTCAATATCTATTCATTGTGGAATATTTTTAGTTTATACATGACCTTATTTTATACGGTGTATAATTATAACCCTTTTTATTTTATATTTAATTGAATGGTATTTCAAAAGGAATATTATTTTCTATGAAACATTTTAATAAAAAAAAGGAATGTTTCTTTTTAACTTATGTGGTGATAATGATCTTTCTTCTATAACAAGTATTATCTGGTATTTGGATTCCTTAAGAAGCCGTATTACTTTTGAAAGTAAAATAAATACCATATAATATTTTTATTTATTTTGGTATTGAAAATGATTTTGAGAATGTATTGATTATTTTAATTTATTGAAATTATATATTGTGATTTCAATGTGGAAATGTTATCTTTCCTTTATGCTTCTCTTATGTTTTATGATTATGTTGTGGTTCTTAATAATTGTTTCCATATATGGGTGGTTCCATGATAAACATAGGGTGAGTTAGCCTGAGATATATATCTAATGAATTTGGTAATTTTAAGATGGTATACATTAATGTTTCTAATAATATATTTAAGAAATATAATCATATTAATATTCCAAACATAACTCCCTATGTAGTTGTGAAAGCTACAATGTAAGTATGGTATGGATGTCACAAGTTACATTTATGATATATGATTTATATATGTTATTCATAAATCTTTTTATTTCATGAGGTATGTTAAAGATATTATGTTTTATTTGTGAAAATTATGATTTCATTGATTTGTATGTTTTTATGGACTAATGTTTTATTTCCTTATTTTGTAACCCTTAATGAGATTTTTATGCTCATCCTATGTTTTTGAAATTTTTTTCATAGGGTATAATGAAGTTTAAGAGAAAGGAATAATTCAAGAATATTTTTATCTAGAAAATAATTCTTTTTTTTATTTAAGGAGTTTTATTATTGTGAAAAAAATTGGATGGTGTAGAAGTGTCTACTTTGTAATTTTTGAGATGTTATGCAATAGTTATGGCCTAATTATCTAATACTCTAAACTTGAAAAGTTCCTCAATGTAAAATTCTTGAATTAACTCAAGATTATGTAAATGTTAATGTTGGGGCCTTATAATTGGTATTAGTGGTCTGTTTAGATACCTTCAGAGGTTTGGGTGTTATTTAAGCATAAGTGACATAACCATAATGGTTTGCATATTAGAAAGATTGATAGTTATTTTAGACAAATTAAATGAGTTTCAGATATCATGAATAAGTATATATTAGTTTTTACCCTCCTTATAAAATAGTATTTGATGATTATAGTGATATAATAACACTAACCTTTTTGGTTTTAGTAAATGGATGGATCTTACGGGCACGAAAGTAACAATGGATGTGAAGGAAAATATGCTGGTTTTTTGAATAAAAAACTGAATGAAATGGGAGCTGTAATGAGAACTCTTGTGGTTATTTTCAAATAACTATCTAGAGTCATGATTGACCACTTTAACATTGGTGATTTCTCTAAGTAATCATATATGAGAGAAACTAATCTTTATGGAATTTCAGGTAATAATAATAAAAGTAAGTATATTTAAAAACCTATGTGTCAAGGATGTGGAAAGAAACACCTTGGAAAATCCATCAAAGGGACGTAAAGATGTTATAGATGTGGTAATTAAGGTTATAAATAAATAACCTTCTATGGAGAAATGAAATGCTTAGTTGACTCTAGGAAAGGGAAAGAAGTTATTTTTGATGGATCAATTGAATGTTTTAAATGTTGTGTGATTGGTCATTATAAAAACAGATGTCCTGTGAAGAAAGTTCAGGATGGGATCAGAATGATTGTAAAAATATATGTTTACCAATACCTAATTCAATTACAATTGAGGATGAGGAAACTGATAATGACCTAGGAAAGGTACAGATAGCTGCTGTTTTTACATTAATGAATATTAGTATATGATTCATGATTTTGTTATAGGATAGAAGTATTATAGAATAAGTTGAAAAAATGGTTAAGGGATCATGGGGAACGTCAGAAGATTAAGATGTCTACATTTTAGTAATTCATTAGTTATGTTAGATATTTGGGTGACAAAATTTTTATTAGTATGGTTGCTCTTTTTTTATAGGATTTCTTTAGAATAATTTTCTCTTGTATGTGTAACCCAAAAGTTTGTTATGTGAAAATTATATTTGAGGAATAATCATCTTCTATTTTTTGGATATACTTATAAAGAAGAATTTGGGTTTATAAGAACCTTGAATTTGAGGCAATTACATGTTATTACATTTTGGGATGAAAATGCGAGGTATGAGATTACATTTTAGGTTAAAATATGTTATGGTTATTTTGGAGGAATTTATCTAATTTTTGGTAATGTTATAAAATTATATAGTTTTTGAAAAATCACAATATATAGACTGTGTGAAAGCCAGTCACATTGGACAAAGCTTTTGGAATAAAAACCATAACCGAAGTGCGACTGAGATTTATCACCTACCACTAACCAACAAGAAGTCCCTAGTTTGTTTGACTTGTTATTTTTAGTTCAATTATTTTATAGATTAAGAAATGTTTATTTGGGAACATATGTTTTATCAAATGGATATTATTATTATTGGAAAATGATTTGGTGATTAAGTGATAATGGTTATTTTGGAATACGTTTGCTCTTTTAGGAACACTATATAAGGAAAATAAAATACTGTGGTATTTCATTTAAGGAGAAAAGGTTGAATTTTTATTTTGGAAGAATATATTTATTATTGTTTCTATATGTATATTTGGGTTATTTATTGAAATTAGTAACCAATCATGAATATGTGATAAGGTTAATTAATTTTCATTATGAGACTTCAAGAGTAGTCGATGTTATTTAGAGATAAATGTTAAGATTTATTATGGAATAATATGTGATCAAATCCTTCTAAATTTTGTGTTTCCATAATATATTTGATTATTTTTATGAATTTTAAGATTAATTGTTTATTTAATGGTCTTTGTTGAACTTTCGGTATTGTTTGTTTAATTTTGAAGATTAAAGGATTATTTGTTTCAAACCATTTTGATTTTGTTTAATGTCTAAAGATTGGGGGAATATATTGTTTATATTTTTTTTATTATGTTAATCTCTAGAAGTTGATTCTAGTGATTTTGTTTTGACTATTTCATCTTAAATACTGATCATTTGGAGAAATGATGAGTTTGTGGTAGAAATTTATTAAAGGATGAAACTCTACTTGAAAAGTAAATATATTTCCTTATATTCTTTGTCAATATCATAAATAAATTTTCAATTTCTTCAAAAGTAACTTAAAACAAAAACATTTTACATTTAATTTTCCTACTATGGAATAATATAACATTTAAGCTATCATAAGTTTGTGATTTTCTGGTGGTTGAGTTTCTCCTAATCATGATTTCTATTAATCTCCATTAGGACTGGATGGTTAGTTTCTCTTCCAAATCCATGTTTTCCTACAGGGAATCCTGGTATGGGTTATCTTGGGGGACCTTTTTACTTTTCTTTCATTCATTTAAAGTGATATTTTTATTGACTCTTTTTCCAATGTGGGATTATAAATAAAGTTTCCAAGCCCAATTTTAAAATAGCGAAGACACAATTTCCAAAAGGGAGTAAAAATGTAATTACCCAGGTATTTATAAAATAATTTTTTTTCATATATATTAATATTTATGAGTAAGATATTATTTTTATGTTAAATATCACAATTTTTCAGATAGCATACTTGACACACAACAAAAACATTCTAATAAATCTAACGTTGCACAAAACATTGAGATATACCAAAAAATAATAAAATAATAATATTATTTTAAATGGTAGTAATCCATTGACGTTTTTTCCATGAATGAAAATAACTACATATTTTTGTGATTTTACATATTTATTAAATGTTTTTACATTTTATTCTATTAATATTAGAGGCTTCAAATAAGAATGAATCCAAATTTAAGCATGAAATACTCTAATATATTTTAAAGGTCTTTTTTACTTCCTTTTAAGGGAGAACCATTTCTATATCTAGTATTTGTATGTTTTATATGTTATATGTTAAAAATTAAACTTATTATATATAATAAGAACATAAAAAATTTAGTTTTGATGAAATTTGGTATTTTTCTTATAAAATTCATATTTTTATGAATAGTGAAAAATATTGCATTTTGATTCAAAACTGCCTTTTCATATAATTCATTTATATAGATAGATTATTATTTTAATTGGTTTTAAAGGGTAATGGGATTATATTTTTATTATTTAATAAAATTTTGGTCACTTAATGTAATTTGACATTGAAATTGGACATAAATGCATGTCAATATTTTGATAGTTATTACTTCATAAAAATTCCCCTTTTAGTTTTGACAACTGAAATTGATTTTAAATAAATTACAACAACTTTTTCGTTTCGAATTTGGAAAAATGGATTCCATATTTGGAATTATGGGGTCCAAATTGTGTAAAAAGTGTCCTTTTAGTTTTAGACATTATGAATAGTAACTTCAGTAATTATTTTATTTACCATGGTTAAAGGGTTGATCTGGTAAATAAGGGTAACAAATTAATATTATAATAAAATTAAACTACCCTAACACATGTAATAATTTTATTTTATGAGATATGTTCAACCATGGGCATCCTTGGGATGAGTTTGAGACCCCATGGAGCCACTTGGACGTGACAATTACATTTTTTAAGAATTAATTTAAAATAATAAAAAATAAAACTTAAACATATACCTTTTTGTAAAACAATTATTATATGTTGTTATATAAGATATATTTTGGACAATAAATAGTCATCTAAAATATAATAATATTTCCTACATAATGTTATTTTATTTATAATTCATAGACATCTAATAAATAAATTCACTAGTGACACAAGGATGATGTAGTGATTATCTTATTAACTAATGATTTAAATAAATAAGATTATAAATATTAAAATTAATTTATTTTCAAACTTTTTATGCCATACAAGAATTATTGGAAAAATTATGACTTGTTATATTTTAATTAATGAAGGTTTTTAGAAAGTATAATGTTTTTATGGTTTTTTAAAAAGTAATGATATGAATAGCAAAACAATTGACACAAATGAGTTTTTAAAACAAATAATATTTTATTAAATGATATAACAGTCCTAAAAATCTAAGATTAGGGTAAAGGACTTAGATAATGTTTAAAATTTCATTAATGAACCAATTTAGGTTCTATTTTCATTATATAGTAACTATATTAACCATATAATATTAAGATACAAGAAGACATGTAAGAGTCAAATTAGCTGACAAAGTGTTAATGTTAAAATATAAGGTTACATTTGTGACCTAGAATTGTATAAATCATATTGGTTGAGAATTTTTCGACCCAAATTAATATTATATTTGAAATTAATTACTCTGGGACAATTTCAAAATGAATATAATTTTATAATAAAATAATACATCGAAAAATTCGTAAAGTTCCCCTCCTCCCTCTAATAAAAGGGCATCACACCTAACTATTTAATCACACCTCTCAAAAACGTTGGATCATAAAAATATGCCCCAATAAGCTCAAAAAATCACACTATTACTCGTATAAGCCTTACCTTGGGAAGAAGGAAATTCAAGAAATCATTTTGGCTTAAATCAAAGGGAGTTACACATTTTAAGAGGTGATGTCTTCTATAAAGATCCTTTCAATTATTTTACATCTTCACTACCTATAATAATAATAATATTTGATTAAATACCAATAACAGTATCCTCAATATTCTAGGATGTTGTTATTTCAAGGATTCAAACTACACTTACCCAAACCTCCATCTAATGTATACAAATATACTATTTCTATGTATGGAGAACTACTCCCCACAAAATAATGATTGTTCAATTTTACCCTACCAACTCTCATGGTTTCCGTTATGATGGAACTATATTTATATATGATATATATTATATTTATATTATATCTATGCTTCAGTTTTTTTATTTAAATCATACTTTTATTCTTTCCATTATGTGTAAATACGATTATTTCATTTGAAGAAGTGCGGACTACCGCCCCCTAAAAGTGATATGACTCGTTCATGCCATACACGGAACGTATTAAATAGGATATTAATGAACTTATTTAACATATATAAAATATTATATTATAATGTAATTATAATATATCTATATATAATTTAGTTTTCATTCCTTTAAGTATGAAAAATAAATGAATGTAACGTTAATGCGTACGTATGGCTTACCTTCTCCATGACCGGTGCATTTCATTTATTATCTTCAAATGTTATGAAATAATATACATAAACATATAATTGATATAATATATATATATATAATGGATATATATGATATTTAAATCTTGAATACAATTCTGTATGTAATGGTGTTTTTAGCACATGGACAATTTGTAATTATAAGAAGTTTATTTTGGACTCAAGTACCGAACATCGACCAAGCAGCAAATACCAACATGAATAATTATATGATTATTATATAAAGGTAATAAGTTATATAAAAGGAATAATAAAATTTAAAAATGTTATACATCAATTATAAATTAACTTATGTTTATTATTTAGGAATATAAAGTATGAACGAGACAAGTCGGACTCAAGGTAAGGGAAACTTACACCCTCAACTTTTTGTCAAATAATTGTTTTATGTTATGTCTTTTAATTTCAGTTTTATTTTGTTACGGTATGTTGTTATATATTTTTATTTATTTCCATTTAATGTGGAAATTATTATAGACCCATTTCTCTCTCATCAACTCATTTTCTGAATTTTAATGTGATGCCGTTTGGGTGCTGAATTTTCGTAAGGGAACTTCTTAACCCAATTTCCATTCTATGGGTTACTCTTCTAATTATTTATTATGTCATTTTATGATTATGTGAGAAATAAATTTTTATGCTATATATTCTATTTATATTTGATTTATTTTTACTTATAGTGAATACACATAATCGATCAATTTTATTTAGATAATGATCTTTGTAAAGGAACCTTTAACCCTCCTCTTTTAGTCAAAGACTTCTTTTATGTTTTATATTTGAATTACAATTTTATTTTGTTAGGATATGTTATTATATATCATTATTACTTTAAATTTTATTTCCAAGTGATGATAGACCCTTTTCTCTCTCATCAACTCATTTTTTTTAATTTTTATGTAATGTCGTCAGGCTGCTTAATTTTCGTAATCGAATTTATAAACTCAATTTACACTCATTGTGTTTTATGCATAATTCGTTGATTATATTCTGCCCAGATTATGTGTGGAATAACTGTTTATATATTTATGTTTTAATTTATAGTCCTCTTTGTGTGGATATAGTATTGCTAAATATCCTTGTCATTAGTTGTGTTTTTTCATGAATATGTGTGAATGTTCTATTATTGTTTTACACATAATATCCACTTATATTGGGTGTATTTATATTTCTCCTAAATAAATATTTCATTTATTTATCCTTAATCTAACGATACGATCTTTGTAAGGGACTTCATCTCAATCTCCATTCATTGAGGCATATTTTGGTTTATACACAACCTTATTTTATATGGTGTATAATTGTACCCCCGTTTTTTAAATTTAATATAATTATTTTAAAAAGGAATAATTTTTCTTATAAATCATTTTACTATACAACAAAATAAATGTTTCTTTTTAACATGAGAGGTGATAATGACCTTTCCTCCACCACAAGTATTATTTTTTATATGGGTTGGTTAAGAAGATGTATTGTTTTTACAAGGAAAATAAATACCATATACTATATTTATGTATTTTTGTATTGGAAATGGTTTTGAGAATGTATGGATTATGTGAATATATTTAAATGATATATTGTGATTGCAATGTGGAAATGTTTATGCTAATGTTATGTATTAGGATTATGTTATGGTTCTTGGGAATTATTTACATATACGGGTGGTTCCATGATAAAACTATGGCGGGTGAGCATAAGATAGCTCGCCAATGAATTGTTTAATGTGACCAAGGTAAAATTTAATGTTTCTTCTAATTGATTTGGGGAATATACTATAATGGTTATTCAAAACATAACTCCTTATGTAGCTGTGAAAACTACAATGTAAGTGTGATATGGATTCCACGAGTTACCTTTATGATTTATGATTTATGATTTATGATTTCTATGAAATTTTCATAAATCTTATGATTTCAGGAGACATGCTAAAGAGAATAAATTTTATGAGTGAAAATTATGATTGTATTGATTTTTATGGATTGATGGACTAATGTTTTATTTCCATATTTTATAACCCTTACTGATCTTTTTTATGCTCATCCCATATTGAAATGTTTTTCATGGGGTATAAGGAAAGGTAAGATAAAAGAAGAATTCAAGAATATTTTTATCATGAAAACAAATCTTGTTTTTATTTAAGGATTTTTATTATTGTTAAACAAATTTTATGGAGTAGAAGTGTCTACTTTGTATTGTTTGAGATAGAATTTAATATTTATTTCCTAATTATAAAAACACTAAAACTAAAAATATACTCAAAGTAAAATTATTGACTTTACTCAAGATTATGAAATGTTTAAGGCTGGGACCTTATACTAAAACATGGGGTATATTCACCCAATATTACCACCATAGATCCCTTCTTCTATTTGGAAGCCTATGGAATATAAGAAGGCATGCGTGAGGTATAGTGGCTACCATTGATCTGGGAACTGTTAATTGGTTTGAGGTAGCATGAAATTGAAAAATAAAAACATTTCTTTAAAAAAATATAAAAAGATAATAAAACCTGACATGTAATCACAAAAATAATAACCATAAACATCATCGAAACACATAATATTGTAGAAATTTCACTAAAACATTTACTACAATATAAAAATTATATAAATACATGCTAATTAATAAATCATATAAATTATTTTATACGTAATCATCAATGGTGGTTTAATTATTATTCCCATCATGATGAAACATCATAAAAAATTATAGATAATAAATAATTCATAATTTATAATACATCATAATGGATTAAAACATAAAACTTTTAATTGAATGATCATTGTAAAAATCCATTATTATTCTATACATGATGATTTCATAATCAAATATTAAAACATAAAAACAATAATATGTTCCTTCTATTTGATGATGAAGTTTTTGTTGTTAAACACTACTTTAAAAATGAGAAAAATTCTATATTTAATATATGAAAAGTATTAAAAAACATAAAATATATCTACCCTCACTCGGATATAAAAAATTGGATTTTCCTTATTTATCTACAAGTTATCCTAGTTAAACACCTTTGTTAACCTATTTTAATTTCACATATTACTTTATAAAACTTATGTAACATGATAAATATAAGATTAAAAAACTAATGAAATAATATCAAACATTTAAATCCAAAAAATCTTTAAATTATTCATGAACTTAACCTAGAAGCGAGTATAACAAATATACTATGCCTTCAGGTAGGAAAAATATGTATTACTTACATTATCCCCAAAAATATGAAAAGTTTAGCATAAAGATATTATATTTAATAATAGCTCATAATTATATAAGCCTTATTAACTATTATGTAATAGAAGAAACAAATACATAATGTATATTCTTGTCAATCTTATATATATATATATATAATTCTAGAATACTTCTTCAAGTGTTTCATGACATTTGAATTGAATTATAGATCCATAATTCCAGAAAAGTAAATCCAATCATTTTTATGCAAATATTAAAGAGTGAAAACATAGTATAAGTAATATATTAAATTGAAATTAGTTATATTTACCTTTTGAAATGAATATTAAAATTTAAATCTACATACATAGAAAACAACTACAATACGGGAATTGATAGATTATCAATAAAAATAAAAATAAAATATGTACTACCTAAAAAATTTATAGTGAATATAACCTTCAACATATTTTAGAATTCATCAGAAACTGTTAATAATTATATAAAACAAAATAATTTACAACTAATTATTTTAACCCTTGAAAAACATAAAGATTATTGTAAGGTGAAGGTTCCCAAAACTTTTACGTCTATTAAAATATTTATTTAGATTGTAGATACTTCTATATAAGGTAAATATAAGAAAACCTCAGAATTATGTAAAAAACAAAATGAAAAATTTAAAACAAAAAACACCTCATATGTCAATTAATGAATAATGATAGATATCGAGAGTAAAAATGACCCACACTCTCTCCAACAGTGGTCACCTCCTCGATATGCAGTGACATTGGAGTAGTTGGATCAATAATACCATGTACCACTACTCTTGCTTGATCCAGTAACATAAGGTTTTTAAAATACTCCCTTATAGTATATATGATTACATATGATATAATATGTAAATAGTGATCCTAGTGTAGCAATTTAGAGTACATGATTGAGTTTTAATGTTGAGGTGGAGGATCTGGATAGGTAAGATATACAAGCCATATAAGTCTTTCAAATTTTATAAACACATCTTATATAAGCAATTTTAATTCACTTTTTCATTGGCTAATTCATCTCTTATATCTCATAATTTAGGGATGTTATTTCACCCTTATATTCTTCCTCCATCCATATCATACTAGGAAGTTAAAAAAATCAAATAGTAACACCTGCCTCATATCCTCTCAAATGGACCATAAGTTCTTTCAGCCATAAAGAAGTTGCAAGAATCTCTATCCTACCATCATAGATAAAGATCAACTACCTCAATTACTCATTAATGGAATCCTAGAAATATATATATATATATATATATTATATTATTGAGAAAAATTTACTAAATTTTAACATTCATGAAAAATAATAATTAATTTGATATAATCTTAAATGAAACTTTTTTTGATATACCTTTATGAAAATCCACCGTCTTTTTCTTCATTAACATTTCCACTTTTCATAGTGTGTGGCGGATTATGGAGGAAAGAAATGAACCTATTTGAAGTTTATAATAGATTTAAATTTTAGTTAATCAAATATTTCATCAAGCATTAGATCCTCTCAAAGAGGAAACTCAACACATAACAAGGTATAAGGGATTGTATTCTAATGCAATATCACTTAGTAAAATTTCTTGGATTCATGTTATATATGAATGAATAAATAATTCATCAATTAATTAATTAATAACAACCAAAATTGTGTTTATAAATATTAATTATCATACCAAAGATGATTCATTTCACCAGTTGGTGAAAAAATTATCCCATGTATCTAAATTTCTATACACATAATTGAGTATATATGTCACGAACCAAATATGGTCTCCATCAAAGCCAACACCAAAAACTGGACTGTGACAAGTAATGAAGGGCATTCTCATTCCCACGGACTAGAACAAGTGCCCGAGTACCATAAAAAGAAATTTGGGAACGATATACACAAATTTATAAACATAAACAACAAATGAATCCAAGAAACCAAATATGGATTTTTCAAAACAAAAACTATTTTACTAAAATTCAGAACTTAATTACACAAATTAAAACAATATTTAAATACCATTACGAAGGTAGAAAACAAAAAAATACATCCCAATAACCTCCACATGGCAAGAGGCATCACCCTCAAGCCATCTCCACAACAACGCATCACGATGAACCACTAAAACCCGAACCATTGGCACACAAATTTTACCCAAACCTACGAAAAAAATAACCAAGTATACTTACACCCAAATGTGTAATTAAGGTGTTATAAAAATACCAATTGGATACCACCATTAAGATTTTTTATGTGATAAAAAATCATAGAAGAAAAGCATGAAAGCTTTCATAACATGAAATACGAACAACTATTTTCTAAAAAGATGTAACATTAAATAAAATAGTGTTCAAGTGGGATATTTTAAAGAATAAAAAATTGTAAACAAAATACCAAAGCTTCTGAATATTATAACCAAACATACCATATTCCAATGGTAATCCCAAATAATCCAATGAGCATAAGTAATAGGAAATAACCCCTAGGCACTAGCTCGCTGTGGGTCCCAGGTACTTTGTATCCCGTTGAAAGTAACCATCACAATATATGTTATAATACATGAGACACTGGTAGGGAATATACCCATAACCTACTGATACCCAACATCATCATCCTCACCATAGTTTAGTTAGTTTTGTCATCATCGATCTTGCTACGTGAAACTGAGGCCAAACCCCATGAGATAACTAGCATACAAGTACACGTCCACCCACCTAGATACCTGGGTATCCCTCTTGGGCTCAAACAAGTTCAACAAGCCATGTAATATAATTTTCACATAAAAATACCACTTTCACATCAAAAATTCACCAAACACACCCCATGTATATCACACAAGTCACATAATCTACTTTTTCATTCAAATTTATTGTTAAATCAAACTCACATTGAAATAGCCCCCAACACTTTTCACATCTCATTAACGCTTAAAAAAACCTTTAAAAAATTGATTAAAACCCTTCCAAGATAGTGAAATCCACAAAATATCCCACACACACATCACATAATACTTATTGCATAAAAAAAATCCATTTTCACGTCACACTCAAACAAAACCGCCCACAAACATGTTTCACACCCACATCACAATTTCATAAATCACCTCAACAAATTACAAAACAATATAAATTTTTTTGAAATAACAACTAACAAATTTATGTTTCAAAAACTCATTTTAAGAACCTAAACACACCAAAACAGAACATAAGTGTCCTTTTTTACTCTTTTTGTAACTCATTGAATCATTTACAATTTTCATAAAACCAACCCAAGGGGTATAACCATGTTTTGCAAATAAATCCATTTCAAAACCCTATTTCAAATACAAAATCACAATAATTCCAATACAGAATAGAATTGGAATCCCTATAATAATTTATTAAACCACTATAAAGTTCTATAAAGTTACCTCAAATAATACCACAAAAGTTACACATGAAAAACACACATTTTCATAAAACACATTCAAGAAGTATAACAAGGTTTTACACATAAAACCCATTCAAAACCCCTCATTTAAACCCAAAAGCACACAAAGACCCTACCATTATAGAATCTTCAGCCCAAAAATCATTTAATAAACCACATGAATATGTTATAAACTAAACCCAAATATTACAAAAAGAGTTAAAAATGAAAAAAACCCTATTTAAAGCAAAAGTTAAACTATAAAATAAACTTCTTTAAAAACTCTATAAAAAATTAGGTTTCGAACAATGAACAACATAGATGTAACATTGAAAATATTTAAATCAATCTTGCTAACTCATCAATAAATTATTACACATTTAATCACATATTTAAAGTGTCGAGACCCTCCAATATTGGTGTAAAACATCGACCACACCACCACCGAAACACGAGAAAGTGAAAAGCAAACTAAAACCTCAAAATTTCTCCCCAAAGACAAGAAGTCAATACCTATGTACGAAAACTAACTTCTGGAAATTTTAGAACTCAAAAAAGTGTGAAATAAACCCTAAGTAAAGGGAAGAAATAAAAGAGAGAAAGACTTAATTTCATTATTTTGATGTTTCCCCCATCAAAGGACCCTTCAAAAAATGAGTTCCAAGGGAGGGTTGGAGAGATTAGAGGCTCTCCAATGAGGTAGGGAATTAAATGGAGAATATATGGGAAGATTTGGTTTATTTTGGGAAGAAAAAATGATCAAAATAGTCCAAATTTTAATGATCTCAATACCATATACAGTTTAGTAAACGGTGCGGAAAAACCGTACAACCTGTTCTAAGAACCCAAAAAGTAATCTTTTGCCTCCAATTTCAGGGGGTTCAAGGGGGAAACCATGGGGTAATGATAAGACAAGGATATAAGATAAAAACCCACAAAACAAAGCATTCTTATCCCTCCAAAACACATCCAACTCAAGGGTACAAAGCATCTCAACAATATACCCCACAAGTGGTTCCACTAGGAGTGTCACTAATCCAACTCCAAAACACCAGAAAATCATACCATAACTTTTAAAAAAGATGAGGACATATACCAAAAAAGACCACCAAGATCATGTTCATAGATCAAGAACACACGAGACACCAAAATTTCAAACCCAAAACACCCGAAAACCAAGAGAAAACTATGAACCAAAATAGGATTTAAACCAAAGCATTTAATTGAAAATCCGAGTGTGAAAATTCTCCCCACCATAAAGATTTATTCCATTGGAATTCCATAGAAAGGTCAAAGAAAAAAACCAAACCCAACCAAGAATTTGATATAAAATCCCTTTCCAAGATTCAGTCCACCCCCAGAAGGCCAAACACCTCCAGTAATTAATTAAGGAAGGAATACTCTCAAAAACCAAAACATACACCACATTCCTGAAACGATAATAAATGTTCATAATTTATCACAAGGGAAAAATCCAAAAACACTATCTGAACAAAACAAAAACAATTTACTCAAATTCATGACAACAACGAACAAGGTTACACCTACCATACTTTAAAAAAATAGTTGAGTGCTCTCCAATCCAAAAATTTACACTAGGAAAATATTGGTTGCTAGACAACTCCAAATGAGACTACCTACCACCAATCCAGTACCACAGAAAAATCTAGGTTATTAGTATGGGGAGGCATAAATGGGCTCCCCACAATAATATACAACTTGGATTTTCCTAAGACATGATCAAGAAACTAATAGGGGGAGGCCCGAACGGACTCCCTGGTACAAGGGGTAGAATTCTATTAGACATTTCCAAAAGAACATACATGAGGCTCATAGTGGGTCTCCCCACCATAAGAACCAACCATATTAACCGAAATGCATGATCCATCATATGAAAACCCATAAATTTAAAAAGTTGGGATGGCCCCACGGGTAGTGCACATAGTTTGGGAAACCATGCGCTAACATTTTGGATAATTTTGTCTACATGGATTCTTGGCACACAGTCACTACTAATAGTGAAAAAACCATTTGATCAACCAATCTTGCCAAATTTTCAACCAAATTCCCAAAACCCAATGGATTCCCAAGAGGAAAATAATGATATTGGGTGATAACATTGGCCCAAGGTCCTCCCAAATCATTCCATTGAACTGGGAAAACAAAATAAAGATGATGACCCCATAGGTTTAAAATATTACCATATTTCATACTGAGGATAAGACATTGTACAAGGGTTTGAATGACCATGGGATTTCCCAAACAAATGCACCATATTCTCTCTGGGACTTATGGCTAGAGCTCAAAGGATTGAAGTATCCTTAGTCTCGTAGTTAATCATTGAAACCCCTTAATGGACTTTCTTATTCCGGTGCAATAAAAAACTACACTGCAATGCCAGATGGGTTTACCAAGACATAACACATTCCAAAACTCACTTTACCAAAACCTAAAATTTCACTAAAACAAATGATTCAAAGACGCAAAAACATCACCCAGTGTTTCCTCGGAATATAAATGGAAAGAGGAAAGGATATATAGAAACACATTACTCTAAAAAAGGATGTCAAGATCTCTCCATAGAAGACACAATTCTGAAAAAATAATGATCCAGAAAAGATTTTATAACTTCACCTTTATAATCAAACGAGCACGCAACAACACAATGCGTCACCGAACATGACCAATGAGACTACTAAAAAAAATACATAGAGGGGGACCTTATACAACATCCCCAAATGTCATAGAATTCCAGAAAGTGTCCGTAACATCCTCTCATGACTAGATTTCCCACACTGGTCATTTAATGTGAATGCACACTTTGAAGTGACCATGAAGGAACTAGCAGCCCTCTTAGACGCCATCTAGATACTCATCCATACTAACAACCCCAAAACACTTCCACCTTCAACGAATCAGGTAAATTAAGAAACTAATGTCTCTTGCAGCCTTCCATGAGAACTCATCTGCTACAAGAGGATATAAAAAATCCTAGAAAGGAAATGGTGTTGACTCAATCTATAAATCTTAAGAAAATGATTCCTTATATTGATCAAATAGAGGATCAACCAATGGAGATACAAACTGGGATACACTTTAGTTGTGAACTAACCCTTAATGGGGGTATAAATTATCCAATGGGTGAACCCAGAGACCCAACCAAGCTAGTCTTTTGGTCTAAAGTGCCATAAACTAGATCCAAATACATGAATGGAACTACCATAAAGGAAACACGAAACAGTTCTCATAAGGAAACCACTAACCAGCCCTTCAACCCAGCTTGCTGACCAAAGAGAAACCCAAAACACCGTTCCAACCAGAGGGTTTCTTGGACTGAAAACATCCCACAAAAACATTTCCAAAAACCCATATGACACACCATTCCAAACCCGACATCAAGACATCATGTTTTCCTTTAAAACATCTACTTGAAAATAAATAGTTTAGTGGCTAGCATATCCACCAATTGTACTCGATGGGCCCACACATGCATGTTTCTATGCCACACCAGGCACCCTCATCATATCCATCCAGACACTCACCCATCCATGCAATCAACCATCCATAATACCAAATAACTCCATGCATGTGGCCGCTCACGGAAATAAAAAAGGTTTAAACAAAAATTATTTCCACTTTCCAAACCAAAACAGTCAACCAATACTTCCTTTTTTCTCAGGGCTGCTAACCACGAAACAAAACCCAAGTTATAGCTTACAAAACTTTTCAGAAATGCACAATCATTCAAATGAAAATTCACTTTCAATATATTCACATCAATTTCAAAACATCTCATCCCATTAAAATTAATTTCAGTAGTTTTGAAAACTCTATTCTAAACACTTGTTTAAAACCAACTTTAACATAATTTCATGCTTTCAAAAAAGGTTTAAACACACCATTTTCTATATCAAAACATTATTGAAAATTCAGTTCACCATTTCACAAATCAAAATATTCCCTATTTATTAGAAAATGATTTCACAGAATCTTTATGCTTCTTAAAACCATGATATTTTTTCTTTAAAAAAAACTTCCAAGATTTCAAAACTAAAAGACACAAGACAACGCGAGAAGAAACTAGTTTTCGTTGGTGACTCGAACATATGGTTTATGGCCATATTCCAATCATTTGACCAATACATAGTGTTTTATAAGGATATATCCTCATCTACACCTGGATTTATAGGCCCTGTGAGTTCTTTGAGACCATTAACCCAACTCTCTTTTCATTTACCCTAATCATCACCAATCCAAGAAAAATAACCGACTCAGATAAATACCGAATTCCCCTGGTGACTCGAATCCCTTCATGGGCTGTGTCGGATAGGCACACTACCCATAATTGGAATGTTAAGTCTCAACAATCCTAGCTCCTGATTATCCCAACTCTTCCCAAAATAACATGACCAAAAGAGAGTGAACCTCCTTTGATGCCATTTTTTCACAAACCAAATCTATTCACCATCAAAGCTGGCACCAAACCCAGCCCTTGACATGGATAAAAAGGGAATCCTTCATCCCCATGGGATGAAAAAATTTCCTAGGAATCAGAAAAAGAAATTTGGGACCCATTTACATGAATTTAGAAACATAAAACAATAAACAAAACCAGGAAACCAAATATGGATTTTCCAAACTAGAAAATATTTTACTAAAATTCAGAACTGTATATCACTATTTAAAACAATGTTTTAAAGACCATTAAAAAGATACAAAACCAAAAAAAATACAGCCCAAGAACCTCCACAAGGCAAGTGGCACCTCACTCAAGCCATCTCTACAAAACTACATCAGGATGGACCGCTAAAACCCGAACCATTGGAACAAATGTTGTACTAAAACCTGCAACAAAAATAAAAAAGTCTAATTACACCCAAATGTGTAAATAGGGTGTGAGAAAAATTCTATTAGGACACCACCACTAATATATTCCATGCGATAAACATTCTATGATGAAAATCATGCATGTTTTTATAACATGAAATGCTAGTAACAATTTTATAAAAAGATGCATCTTTAAATAAAACAGTTTTCTAGTGGGATATTTTAAAGAATAAAAACATTAAAATAAAATACCAAATCTACTTAATTTTCCATCCAAACATACCGTATGCTGAAGGTAAGCACAAATCATCCAATGATCAAAAGAAATAGGAAATAACCCCAAGGAACTAGCTTATCATGGGTCCCAGGTACCTCGTATCTCGATGAAAGTAACCATCACAATATCTGTTCTCATGCAACATCCACTAGTAGGGAACATAACCATAATATAGTGGCCCCAACATCATCATCATCACCATAGTTTATTTATTTATTTCATCATCAATCATGCTATGTGAAACTAATTCCAAACCCCATGAGATCACTAGCTTACTAGTAAACGTCCACACACCTAGATACCTGGGTTTGCCTCTTGTGGTCAAACAAGTTCAAAAAGCCATGTAATATAATTTTTTTCATTAAAATACCACTTACACATAACACATTAACCAAAAATTCCCCATGTTTATCACACAAGCCACACAATCCACTTTTTCATTCAAATTCATTTTGAAATCATACTCACACCAAAATAGACCCCAACACTTTTCACATCCCTTTAACACTTCAACAAATCCTTTAATTAATTTTATAAAACCATTAAATGATATTAAAATCCACATAACAACCAACACACATATCACATAATAATTCATTCATAAACAAAATCCATTTTTTACATCATAATAACACAAAACATACCACAAAAATGTTTCGCACCCACATCACAATTTTAAAAATCACATTGAAAAATTAAAAAAAATTATCAAAACGTTTGAAATCATTTCTGACCACTATATCTTTAAAAAACTCATTTTAAGAACATACACCCACAAAAACAGTACAAAAGTATCATTTTTTACACTTTGTGTAACTCATTGAATCATTTACAGTTTTCATAAAACCAACCCAAGGGGATAACCATGTTTTGAATACAAACCCATTTCAAAAACCACTTTCAAAGCCAAAAATCACACCAGTACAAATACAAAACAGAATTTACATCGCTAGAAAAATTTATTAAACCACTCTAAAGTGCTATAAAATTACCTCAAATAATAACACCAAATATACACATGAAAAACACACATTTTCAAAAAACACATTCATGATGTATAATAAGGTTTTATACATAAAACCTAATCAAAACCCCTATTTTAAACCCAAAAGCACACCATGGACCTACCAAAGAAGAATTTTCATCCCAAAAAACCTTTAATAAACCACTTTCATGTGTTATAAACTAAACCCAAATATTACAACAAGAGTTACACATGAAAACACACAATTTGAAGAAAAAATGAAACTATAAAATTAACCTCTTAACAAACTCCATCAAAAATGGTTTTCACATAATGAAAAGAATATAACGAACATTGAAAATAATTAAATAAAGTATTATAACTCATTAATAAATTATTAAACATGGAATCACCTACCAAAACTATTAAAACCCTAAAATCTTAGTGTGAAACATCAACCGTACCACCACTGCACCTCAAGAAAGTGAAAGGAAACCTAAAACCTCAATATGTCACCAAAAAGACAAGAAGTTAAACTCTAGTTAAGAACCCTGACATTTGGAATTTTTAGAATTCACAAAAGGGTGAATGAAACCCTAATGAAAGGGAATAAATAAAAGAGAGAAAGACTTAATTGCATGATTTTGATGTTTTCCCCATCAAATATCCCTTCAAAAATGAGTTCCAAGGGAGGGTGAGAGAGATTGGAGGCTATACATGGATGCAGGGAACGAAATAGTGAAGATAGTGGTGGTTTTGGTTTATTTTCGGAAGGTCTAAAGGGTCAAAACACTCAAAATTTTAATGAGATGGACACCCTACACAGTTTGGCCACCCAAAGAGTAATGTTTTGTCTCCAATTTCAGGGTGGTACAAGGGGAAACCAAGAGTGAAATATATTTCAAGGATAAGGGATAAAAATCATAAAACAATCACTATTCTCACCCCAAAAAACATCCAACTCAAGGGTACAAACCACCTCAACAAATCACCCCACATGTGGTGCCACTAGGAGTGTCACTAATCTAACTCCTAAACACCGGAACCTCATAACATCCCATTGAAAACAAAGGAGGCCAAGTACCACACAAGACCCCCAAAACCAAGTTCATCGATCAAGAACACATGAGACACCAAAATTTCAAACCCAAAACACTTGGAAACCAAGATAAAACTGTGAACCGAAAGAGGATTTAAACTAGAGCATGGAATTGAAAATACAGGTGTGAAAATAAATTTTCATTATAATTATCCATTAAAACATAAAATGAAGTAAAAATTGATTTATAATCTCTCAATCCAATTTATACAAAATACATCCACATGTTTATAATTTAGTTCTTATTAATAATGTAAATTATCATTTATAATTAAATAGATTAAATATTATTTATAAAAATCATTTAATATTTGAATCATTACATAAAAAATTAATCATTTGAGATATTTTAATATTACATAGTCCCTTATATAATCTTTAATTTTCTAGTAAAAACTCCTCCCATTAACATATAAAACTCTAATCTTTCAATGATTATTTATAGCCATATAACTCCTAAAACACTTTTCATTTTCGTTAAATTGGTTATTGTTACCATAAAATTAAAATCGAAACCTTTTTTCTACATTAAAAAATGATGTTTTTCACAAACATTAAATCCCATGTCTATAAAATTTTCATTTATATTTTCTATATAAGAAGAAGCATTTTAATTTCGATAGACATAAGATTCATTTCATTTAATAATTCAATTATTGTAGATATTGTTATATGATGAAATGTACATATACCTCAGTAAATGATCCTCTACCTCAATGCTAATCATTTAAACTGATGAATGACAACTTAATAAAATTATGTGTTTGTGTATTTTAATAAAATTAAATGATTATTAGAAGTGAATAATTTGGATTAATCCTTATAATGATCATATTTTATCAATAATATTAACTAATATATCTTAATAAAAGTCATTACCTAAAAATGATGAACGAAATAAAATAGTTTCAAAAAAACTATCATGTAAAATTTATTAAAATAAAAAAAAATATATAACAAAAAAAATTAATAAGAAAATTAAAAACAAATTAATAAATGATCAACATCTAAAAATGAGTAATTTTTTTATGTAGTTTATTATAATTAAATAATTATTAGAAGTAATTTTTTTTTTCATATTTAGAAGAAAATCATTTTTTTATGTTAAGCGATACAATATAAAAGAGAATTCATACTTGAAAAAAATAAATATAAATAAGAAGTCATAAAAATGATATTTTTCTCATTAAACCATAAAATGTGTACCTAAAGCTCTTTTATATTAAAATTAATATAAAACTGAAGAAATGATAAATATCTATACAGTTAAATATAAATGTTTAAAAATTTCTTCTACATGTGTATGTTTTAAAATACCTATATAAAATAATATATAATAGATATATACCTTAATGATTAGGAGAGAAACAATTTATTTTCCTAAATATCGTCAAAGTGATCATTTTGTATAGAATAAAATATTTATATAACATAATCATTACTATATAGATATAATAATATAGGAGGTGATGAAATCTCATTATGTTCAAAATATTATCAACATCCTCATCAACCAAATAATTTTTTTTCCTATGTAAAATGACAGATCAATGATCATTTTATGGGTTGAAAAAATTATTGGCACCAAAAAATTCATGCCACAAAACTTTCCATGAAAGGTCACATGTATAGAATTTTAAACCGATACTAATGATAATAACATAAAAATTTTTTTAGATGAAATTATTTTTTATAGGTGAAAAAGAGAATATAAATTATTTTTTATGATTTCATATGTAGACTATTTGTGATGAAAATTTGTGAAGTTAGAGGACCATGATAAAATAAATTATTTTTTACATGAAGTATTATGAGAGTATCAATATTAAGGATGTTTTGATAAGGAAAACATGATACTATAGATTGGGTTTCATGTGATAATTTTATGGAACATATTACTTTGAATTATATTTATGTATTATGAGTGTGTTAAACAAAAAATGGGGAAAAACATGGAAGTTAAGCTAGCTAGGTTGACCCATCATATGGTATTTTAAATGACCATTCAAGGGAACTAGAACGATTTTCCAGTCCTTGAAGAATTTGTGTTAGAACATGTGCACATAGAGTGGAGGAAGTGACTTCCCACGAGGTGAGAGAACAATGAATATTATGACACCCGATAGTGCAAGTGGATGCTAGAAGAATGTCCAATTACTTATTCCTGGTTAGTATTCTTTGAATATTTGTTGATAAACCATAACTATTATCTCTATCTCTACATTAATGTGGTACTCACATGAACCATGATCTTGTTTCACCATTATTAGAGAGACGGACAGAACCCTGGTCATCTAATGGGATCAGCTGATGTCATTCGATCAATGCAACATCATATTTTACCCATAACAACCCAAGGAAACCTGACCAATTAAACTAGTTCTGTCATGAGACAATTTACATGATGTTATAGTGCCATGATTCTTGGTGTCCCAAGATTATTAAAAGAATGAGCTTATTGGCAGGAGTCACAATATCACACAATCTCATTCCTGTTATGAGAATATAAGATGAACCTCTAGTTATAATAATAAAAGACTATATAATAGTCATGAAGTCTCTTAATCTGTACAACAATAGGTTTCAATCTTGGATATGGCTATTGATGATAGATTTTCTATGTTCTCTATGGTTATTATTCAACACTCCGCATTCATGGGATCATAATAAACCCTTTATATCTTTAAATATTATAAAAAAAAGATGTGTCTGATGGGATAATAATGTGGATTCTTTTTCTTATGTGACTCTCCCAGTATGTGAACCCCAATCATGAGATTGTAAGAGACCATTTTTATAACATGGAGGATTTGGAAGAGGGTGTTTATGATGGAACCATTCCTTATCATTCTTCATCAAGTGACACTCTTGGGTTATGAAATATTTTAAAAAACAAACCATCCCGCGATGAGGCTGATAATATATGAAAAATGATAGATGAATATGTGATCACTATCTCATACATGATTGATGTATTCTCAGACATCTGACCCTCCTATTAACGTGAAATGGTTGATAAATGTTTTCCATGATGGAATGACTTGTGTTTGTTGAAAATCATGTGACTCATGGACTATTGTGAAATTTCATTTGGATCATATGATGGGACTCAGAAAAACTACTAAGGATTGGATGAATTTAAATAACCATTGGTAACATGAAACCTTGGATATGTACTTGATAATGGTAGTGAGATATAATGGCATGATACCACTTAGGTTAGACAATCTTCCTATATAAGAACTGACTGAGCCAATAGAAGGTTCGTACCCATGAAAAGACATATCAAATATCTTCATAATCAGTATGTGGTATTCTTTTTTGTGAAGTGGCATTAGAATATACCCTTTTTGATTATAAAAAACATTTAAATTATAATTTTATAATGACAGAGAGACTAACATAGAGAGGAAACTTGAAGAAGGGGATGAAAGAGATCAGATATTCTTACATGTTGTTGCTTTCAGATATATACTCTAGGTAATTAAAAAAATCACATGAAATCTTATCCCATGAATTATCATATAACTCCTTATTCAATAAATGATCAATTAATGTTGATGAACTCATACGTCCATAGTTATGATGCCAAGAACCATATAACCTCGGTCACCTGATGCCTCCATGAGGCCCAAGTTTTGAGATCCACCCATTTTGCAACACACTTAAGTGGAGAAGCCCTATGAAGTTCATTCAACCATAGTGTCTTCATGACTTCATATGGTTATATTCATGTGAACCACCCTCCCTTAAATAACACTCATATGATATTGTTTTCATGCAATCTTATTCATCCATCCCTTATAATTAACCATATGGCATGAAACCGATTTATGTGATTAGCTTAGAAATAAGGAAAATGATGATAGGAAATTCATGCAGTTTTTGCTGATCACACGACCTTAGTACTACCATGAAACCATGACTACATATGGATTGAGTATGATATTTGGTTACATGTCCTCATTAATGAAATCCATGACATGAAAAACCTATACTTATGATCACATGAACCCTCATAGTCATACGATCTCATAACCTCTAATTGAAAATGCACTCAATCTTAATGTGGACCTCTTTTTGTATGAAAGGCTCCAATGGTATCTTTCCCATAAAAACATATTAAAAAATATTCATGGTTATATTTCTTCATTTTTCAGTGGGCATGAAATGAATATAGTGCTAGGAACCCACTTTAATGTTATCCTGTGACTTAGTTCATTGTGATATATAAACCCTTGAGTCTGATCATCCTTCCTCTTTCATATACATATGAGGAATGGGTTCATACACATTCCTCTCTATTGGTGTAAGCCATGAACGTGCCTTCAAATACATTAGGAATAAATTATTACCTTTAGCTTTATAATATTTCCTCCTGACAATATCCCTACTTGTGGCTTTCTTATAACATTTCTTCATGAAGAAAATGCTCTCCAAATATTCCCTTATATGTATTTAGTTGTGATATATTTTTTGGATTCATCGTACACATGAGCCCAAACTAAAATTATCATATTTAGTTAATCTTAATCAAGACACCTCCAAGGTTTATACCCTAATATTCTTCACATGAGTAATTCACTTGGTTGGGTACTTTTGAGTGGCTTCTATGTGTAAGCACCATATATTTACCTTACGGTTAGATTATCCTTTTGGATTTTATTATTGAACTCAAGTTGATATATTTATATAAGATTTTTTAATTTCCATAAGTAAATTTACTCATAATTTATTCCAAATATGGGCCTCCTTCAAGGGGTTCACCTAAAAAATACATTTATAAAACACACATATAGGTTCTAGTATCTCATCAATGATTGTTCATAAAAACCACTTGATCTCCTATTATATTCTGCTTAATGGTTTAATAATATCCTTAGGGATGAATCAACACATAACCTCCCCTCTCAACTCAAACAGTATGATCTCTTGCAATATGACTGGTCTTTTTCTATCTCATGTTTCTCACATCAATCATGACTCATGTGGGCTTAAAGATATTTCATGATCGTACCATTAGTACGATGATAGTACCTCTACTAGGGGCCTCTATTTTAGGTGCAACCCTTGAATATAATGGTTATTTCTCAAAGGAATGTATTTAACTACAAAAACTCCCTTCAAATATATATATCTCTATGGGATAATCTCATTACATACTCAATGCATATTCATTTTACAATCCTCTATTGTCAAAAAACATGAGACATAGATCACTCCATATACTGAACTATGTGATCTCTAATTCCCATTCATAACAAGATACACGTGGATCCTTTTTTAGGTTATCCCAATTTCATTTCCCACTTATAAATTAAATTACATTAAGTGGGTTTTTATTATTGTTATTAAATTATTTATAGGCTACATTGTTTAGGTTCAATTCCAACTCCAAAACACAAAACAACTCCTTGGATAGTAATAACCTCTAGAGTTCCCAATAGTGGCTATAAACCAAAGCATCACAAGTTAATAAGATAATAATGGAGAACCTATAATATATGTAGTCACATGCATTAACACATTGATTTTATCATATCATTTCTATATGGGTAACCTATCTAATATATAGATTTTTGAAGGATTCATGAAAATATATTAAATCTACAAGAGATCCCTAGATTAGGATTTAATCCCCCTAAAAAGGGTTCATTGAGATTTCCCTCCTATCCTCTCAACCAACACATTTTCTAAGAAGTCGATAGTTAATTCCTAGTGACTTATTGCTTTTAGATGTGGGTAGTCATTTACTCAAAATGAGTGCGTATGTGAAAGATATCAGAAACATAATTATAAACCCAAGGTGAATCATTCAATGCTTCCAACCCTTTGACATAAAAAAGTACGTCAAACCATATCTTTGATACACTTTATTCCATGATTTATTATATAAGGGTAAACATTATAAAATCCAAAAATATCACGAATCCTAGCACCTTTGGGAAATTGGGTACACAACATAACATCTTTAAAGTGTAATATAATGAAATTATTGGAAACTTCATTAGTATTATCCTAAAATTCCATCATTCATCTTACACTAGACATGATAACCTAGGGATGCACATAATAATGTGGTGAGAAAAAAATCACATTTCCAAAACAATAAATGAATATCATAAGTTAAACTTGTAATTGAAACCCAAGAGGGATATAAATGTATTATGAGAGGTATGATAAATGATATCATAATGAAAATAAGGAAATGTGGTGAAAACATAAATCATGTCCTAAACATAAGTCAAGGATAATTTAGAAGGAAATACAACATTATTTAAAGAGTCCCATAATGTATTACTTCTACTCTTTAATCCTATAAATGATTTCTATTGAGAATAAAACAATACCCAAAGCATTGGAGCACCATCCGGGTTCACCCATCATAATATGCACTTGCTCATGTGTACAAGAATGATCATTAAAATTAAAATCATATTTTATCACATTTAATCCCATTTTTAAGGACCATGGATTACATATATGGAACTACCCAATAAATTAATCATAGATACATCTAGGTGACTACTATTTAGTTGAAATGGGTATGAGTATTAATTACAAAAAATTTTTGTGTGGAAAATCATAGGATAATTTTTACAGGATAAACGAGTGATGTAATGCTTCATGGCAGGGATTAACAAGAGTGAAATAGGTATATCTACAATTTTAAATCACAATTGTAGTAAAGGGGTTATCTGATAACATATTTCAACATGAAAAATCAAAAAAAGTAATAACATAAATGAGGTGCTTGAATAATGAGGATAACAAGAGGATACCTTACATTGATAAGGTGTTTCAAAAGATTTGTAGGATATTTCAAAGAGATTAGAGACAACATGGGAGGGATATAGAAAGGAAAAGGAAGATTAATTTCATTCTCAAATGGTTTTTTAGTGAAGATAAATGGGTGGTTAGGTGAGTATTTATAGAAAAAGAGAGGAGAGTTCTTTATTAATTTCCAAACATATGTCTTGGAATCCATAATATATTATAGTAAAAAAACAAATCATACTATAGTTTTTCCAATTTTTTACCAAAGTGGGTTATTTTTCATTATTTTACAATGAAAAAAAATTAGTATCATTAAAATAATACCCTTAGTGATGTGGTATGGGTTCATGTTTAAAATGAATTGTTTTTAAAACCATAATATATAATATATGTTTTGGAGGATTCATTATTGGATAATAAATTTAATGAAATAAAATAAAAATAAATTATTTTGAAGGGTAAATATATATTTTTTCAAGGATAGATTTTATATAATATATTTCATTACTTTGGGGTCATTATGATGTCATAATTCAAACCGTATAATTATATCAGGTTTATTTTTGACCAAAACATTCGGTTTTATTCGCAAAATATTAAAAAATCACCATTGGATAAATTTAATGACCTGAATTCATAAATAATATTAATTTTTTCCAAATAATTCTCTAATTATTTTAATTTAAAATATTAATAAATACATATTTGTAAAAAAATACTGGTTTTTAACTGTAACAGTTTTCTGACACTTATAGAATTATATTTGAATTCATAAAATTATATTATCATTTATATTTTATAAAAAAAATTTAATCACAATTATTATTAAAACATCATATATTTAAAAAATTATTGATATCATTAAAAAAGAGGGTTTTTATTGAACCTATAAATTTACAAAAAATATAATTTGTGATTAATCATATCGAAATCTAATTTTAAAAAAACCCATTATATGAAAATTTAAAAAGTAATATTAAGAATGGGTAAATGTAATCAATGTTTTATTAAATAAGAATTAAAAAATTCAAACCATTAGGGTCAAGATATATATATCCATTTATTACACCAGTGACTTTTCTAAGGGTAAGCTGTGCGATAATGATATTTATATCGGGTGGTTCGATGAACATGGTTTGGGATGTGATCTTGATGGGTTTAAACATCCACCAAAAATGATTTAGATCATGCTTCAGTTGTTGAATACCATCTTGGGAGTGAAAAATGGAAAATACTTGTGATTCTATCTCCCTTAAATTATTTGGTAAATGGGCTTCATAGGGTATGATCCTAATGGACGAGAACTTCTCTTATGATCACTGTTAAATGGATATATTATCAGTGGTTATGATTATTAATGATCTTTTAAATATAAAAGGATATAATTTTCTAAAATAATCAATGTAGTTTATGTTTTTTATATAACTTTATTATTTAATAATTCATTTATTTAATTTAAATGTGGGAATTTTATTTATAAAATATAGGGTCATTAAATTATTCACTACTTCAAAAATTTAAAACCTTTAAATTTTAATTTCATACACTAAAATAGATTTCGGTAATTCTATTTCATTGAATATTCTAGTTCCTAGCCACTTAATTAAACATATGGTTCTGCTATAAAACTTTGACTAGGTGATTTGTCTCAGTTTTTAGAACATTGTCTTTATGATCTTAGATCTTCACTGATTATTACCCATATTAAAGAACATTGTACAATGGTACCCATCTGGATTCAATACATATTTGCTGACTAGTTCATAATTTCTAAATATGGATACATGGAACACATCATGTACTTGAGATTGATCAATTGGGAGTTATTTTAAATAGTTTGTTGCTCTAATAATATCAATTATCTAAAAGGGTTCAATGTATCTTGTACTAATCTTTCCTTAATTCTCAAACCTCATAACCTTCTTCCATTGAGATATATGAAGGAACACCTCATATCCAACATGAATCTCTAGATCTCATGGATGATTGTCTACATAACTATTTTTTCTATTTTAGGAAATTTAATATGAATATAAATGGTTTGAATATTCTCTAGCATCTATTGGATAAGATTTGGTCCCATTAGATTCTTCTTTCCAAATTCAAACCATCACGTTTTTGTTTGAAACCTCTTACAATTCAAATACTCATATAGTGAAATTTTAATTCTAGAATGAAAACCATTTTTATATGAGAACTCCACAAGGGGAAGGTGTTGATCCCAATATCCTTGGAAATCCATTTAACATTATCTTATTATATATTCTAATGTTTGGATGGTCTTTTAAGACATTCCAATTGTATAAGTGTCTTAAGAAGTTATAAAGCTCATTTATGTATTGAACAGTTACGAAAGTCTTCTCCAAAACATCATGGTAAACATAAGATCTCAATCAGATAAAATATAGAGTGGAACTCTATGTAGTCGTACCACTTACATTATTTTTATCTTTGAAGTTTCTTCAAGAGAAAAATATCCCATGAAAATAATGTAATTTTCTGACTATCTAAGGAGATTGATTACTGCCTATATAGATTTATTACATTTAGGTTCCAGGTTGATTACTATGATTAGATCCACGATCATTTTATCCCATTACCATACATGTATTGAAAATGGTTGAATCATACCCTTAGAGTTCTCTCATTCTAGCTGGACCTGTCAGCATACCAATCATCAAGATAAAAACTCTACAATCTCACTCTTCATGTTGTCCAACCTGAAGTTTTACTTAAAATAACTATAAATTATAGTGACTCCATGATTAATAGAGAAGGATGAGTGATGCACATCGTCCCTAATTTCCTTCTTCAGTTATTGTTTTTATGGGACACATATCTGTGTTCCAAAAAGTATAACGCCATCTTTATCACATTTGAACTTTAGAAAAGTTGCTACCATATTATGAAGAAACTCATCATATTTATAAGAATCCATGATCATATTAATAATAGATGTTTGATAAATTACATGAGTAAGTTAATATGAATATCATTTTCTTATTCCAATGACCATATTCTTCATGACTAAGAAGATAAGATCCATTTCAATCCTTATCATGGATAGGGTTGCATGATCCTTTCAACTCAGAGAACCTACCACTTTTTCTTATTTCCCAAGACTTTAATTTAATGAGAAATAATATCGTTGATTATTTCTATCCAAATCAAATGGAAAAAAAGTAATCTCATTTTTTGTGAATATATAATTGAGGATTTTATGGTTCATATATATTTCACACCTCTCTTTATAGAGAAAATGATTCCAAATTTTCAATCGGTAGATCAAAACAACCAATTATAGATCAGAAGATGTGTAATTATGCTTATGGATCACTAGATAAATGGAGTAATATGATATGACTTTATCATATTTCATGAGTACACAACCCAATACATTTTTATATTCATCATTATAGGTCAAAAATCCATCCCCACTAGTGGGTAATGTGAAAATATATTCAATGATTAACATATTATTCATCTATTTAAATATTTCTTCACATTAAACAATAAACAAACTTTAGTTCCTTTTGAGTAATCTTGGTTAGTGGGATTATGTTTCCCACTAATTTACTATATTACCCAACCAATAGAAGGTATAATTTTATTTCAATCATATATTTTGGTCTTTTCCATCCATAAATTGCATTAAATGTTTATGGATCAATAGATATCACTTTGTAGGTGATAAAATTCCCTCAGAAGGATAATTTTTCCATCAAAAAAATACATTTACTATAGTCCAAAAATAAATTCTCCTTTCACATATTCCTTAGTACTATATTCATTTAATCCTCTTGTTCTTCCTTTATTTTTGATTTAATGATAATATTATATGTAAAGACTATGAAATATTTGTTAAGGTAATCCCTAATGACTATATTCATCAATTCAATGAATATTTTTGGAGCATTAGCGAGTCTAAAAGGAAACACTATGAAAATTTAGTGCCCATACCTTATATGAAAATAATTATTTGTGATATCATTCTTATTTAACTTTACTTGATAATATATCAATGAAAGACTGACCTTAGAGATATACAAGGTTCTGAGTAACTGACCGAAAAATCCATCAATACATAGAAGAGGCTTATTTTTATTTGTTGTGATATTTTTGACATCATGGTAATAAATTTATAGGAAAATTAACCCATCCATCTTCTTGATAAAGAGGATTGGTGAACCACATGGTGAATCACATGGGCACATAAGACCTTTACATATATTAGCCCATAGTTTCATATTCAGATCGCCATCTTTGACAATATCTATTATATATGTAGTGTTAGATATATGTAAGGCTCCATGTATATGACTGAATGAAAATCCAATCACTTGGCTCTGTGGAAGATCGAAAAATTCTTTAGAAAACACATTTTTATATTCCCTCAAAATGGAAATTTCATCAAGGTTGATCTTTTCCTTAGTCTTAATAATTTATTCAATATAATATTTCTCAAAGGTAAAAAATATCAATTCATAAGATAATTATGTGGAAGGGAATTAATCATACTACTTTAACATGCATAGAATCATAGGGTGATTTTTTGTATAAGGGTTAATTACTTATCATAGAAATATATATTTTATGAATACAAGGCAAACCGATCCATGAATAGAATAGCATTGAATTCATCTAAAGGGGGTATCACAATGATTAATAGGAACTTCATCACAAAATATTGTATAGGGGATGAGATATACTCTTGGGATGCAAAAATAGACCCATTCTCCATCTTCACTAACAACTCAACTTCCATGTTTTAAGGTGGTGTTTAAATATTTTTGTTAATCTTTCATGATATGATAGAATAAGAATAACCATAAACACATCAAATATATTATGTTCATGAATAAATGTTAATCCCACCTCTTAGTATTAGATTGGGGTTCAAATAAATTACTTCATACAAAATTTCCTTGTGCATAATAATTTTTAAACTATTAAACTCATAAATGGTAATCCATGAACTTTAAATGGATGATTCCAAAATGACATATATTTCATAGTCTATGAATTTATAGGATTCAATCTCAATTATCCATAATCTAGAAAATATTATAGGAATTTTCTCCTTTAATAATGGTTAATAATTTACTTCATAATTTGACAAATCATTTCCCATATGAGAGTCAAAACAGGTGTGAAACAAGGCTCATTTTGTGTAGTAGTTTATGAGTGAGTGTAGATTAATGCGCCATTTTCTATGTTGTTACCCCTAAGTGCATTTGTTCGAGGGCCACATCCACTTGTATTATCCATACATCCATGTATTTTGTTAGAGACTAAATAATATATACTTTTCCAAAATCTATGGACATTTTCCTATGTTTTTTATTTTCTGTAAGGCTATTGAAATATTTTTCTAAAACTAATCCAAAAAATAAATAGACTTTTCTCTAATTCCAACTATGAAAATTCATATCATCAATATACTTTATTCCATGATTTATTACCTAAAGTAACACATTATAAAATCCCCAACGACCATGAATCCTATTTTATTTGAGAAATTTGGTACCTAAAATAACATCATTCAATAGAAATACAATGAAATTATTGAACAGTTCTGTATCATGCTCTTAAAATTCCATCATTATTAAAAAATGACATAAGATAACCTAGGGATGAATATAATCAAGGGTTGATCTATAAATATTAGTAAGGTAAAAACAATTTATAGCATAAGGTAAAGTAATACTTGTGTTATAAGAGGCATATAAAGGTAAAATATGATCGGTGAGAGTGTTAATATTTAACAATGTGTCCTGATATAACAAGATATCATAAAGGAAACATGGTAATGTGGTGATAACATAAAGCACGTCACAAACCTATGTCAAGGATAACAAACTAGGAAAAGTCACATGGTAAAAATAATCCCATAATGGATTAGGTTTACTTCCTAATCCCATACATGACCTCTCATGAGACTAAAACAGTACCCAATGCATTAGAGCACTATTTGGGGGCACCCAAAATGTTTTGTACATTCTCTTGCGCGCCACAAAAATACTTCAACATAATGAAATATTCCATCACATTTAATCAAATGATAAAAGTGTTAGGGTTACATACATAAATGTACCCAATCAATGAATTACAGTTAAATATTGGTGAATACTCATGAGTGGAAATGGGCATGGGTATTTACTTCACAAAAATTTGTCATGGAAAATAGTAGGAAAATTTTGGAAGCATAATGGGAGTATATAAATATTTATGGGATGGATTAATGTGATAAAAAGGGGTACCTCATCACTTAGAAATAATAAGGGTATTTGAGGTATGTGTGAGAATATATCCCATTATGAATGATTGGAAAATAAAAGTTATAACATTAAGGTGGTTCATAAATAAGGATGAGAAGTAGTGGATCCATTACCTTTAGAGGGTGGTTCTAAAATCATGGTAGGATCTTATTAAGAGAATGAGGACACCTTGGGAGGGATAATTAGTGTAACATCCCAGGTAAATAAAGAATATTACTTTTTCATATTTATTAATATTTTTGAATAAAAAATTAATATTACTTTAAATGGAACTCTATGCTCGATGGCATACCCAATACGCAACAATGAGTTTCTTTGAAATCTAACGTTGCACCCTAATAATAAAATAATTTTATTTTAAATGGTAGTTAATTCCTAGCCGTTTTATTGGCGGTAATGAATAGAAATAACTAAAATATGATTTAATATGTTTGTTAAATGTTCTTACATTTATCCAATAGAAGATAAAGGCTTAAAATACGAAAAGAATTCAATTTTAAGCATAAATACTCTAAAATTCACTAAAAGGTCGATTTATTGCATATTGATGGTGAAACCTCTTTAATATAGTTTTGGTAACTATTATATATTCTATTGGACCAAATAAAATTCTTCTTTAGAGTCAGGACATCAAAATTTTCTTTGTGTAAATTTTTGGTATTTTTCCGATAAATTCATTTTTTAATGAATAGTGAAAAAATGTTGTATTTTAATTCAAAACCCCTTTTTATTCTAATTTATTTATATTATTAGATTATCTTTTGAATTGGTTTTAAATTATAATTATAATATATTTTTACCGTTTAATACAATAGTGTTCATTGGAATTAATTTCACTTTGAAATTGGACTTAAACTAGTGTGAATCTTTTGATATATACTGTTTCATAAAAACACGCTATTTGTTCTGACAATGGGAATTAATTATTAAATTAATTAATGCAAATTATATGTTTTGAATTTTTTAAAATAGACATCCTTTTTGAATTTGGAATATCAAATTTTTCTTAGGGTGAATTTTTGGTATTTTTCTGAAAAACTTCTATTTTTGATGAATAGTGAAACCACTAAGTGGTAGTTAAAAAACTAATTTTTTCGTTTAAATGAAACTTTACCACTTCTTTGATTTGAATTTCAAAAATATGACATACATGGTTGTCATTAGGATGTAAAATGTGGTTCTATTGGATTAAAATAATTTTTTGGTGAATAGTAACATTTAATTTTTACTAATTGCGATTAAAGGTAATTAGTGTAATTTGAGGTAAAGATAATGTTATAATAATATGAAATAACCTTGAAACATGCCCTACCATTATTTTATGAGTCATGGCAGACCAATAAAATCCATGGGTCAACTTGGGGACCCCATGGAGCCACTTTGATAGGAAAATGACATTAATAACTTTTTGTTTAAAGTTAAAATTAAAATGTCACAAACATGTATTGTTTTACTAAAACACTTTTTACATGGGGTTAAACAAGTCATATTTTTGACTATAAATATTCATTATAAATATAAAACGATTTAATAAATCATTATATTTTTTTTATAATTTTTAGATATTAAATAAATTAAATTATTTATGAGACCGTGAGGATGCAGTGATTACCTCATAAATGAATGATATAAATAAAATAAGAAGATATGGTAAAATCTAAGTCTTAAACTTGTCACAAAACTATTGGATGGGTGGATTTCGAAATCTTATCACCTTCTCCTTGAAATATATCCTTTTGGGACCTTTAAAATCTGAAAATCATTTTTTAATAAAGTAATATTTTATAACTTTCCAAGAGTGCCCCTCCTCTCCTCTTATAAAAGGCCCCCACCTCTACCACCTTACCCACACCTATCAATCCTTTCTATCAGAAACGCTCTGCTAATTTTATCTCTCCACATCCCTCTCCGCATCCTAGAAGCCTTACCTTAGGCAGGAAGCTCTTCAAGAAACCCTATTGGTTCAAACCAAAGGGAGTTACCCGATTTAGAGGTAATGTCTTCACTTGTGCTCTTTTGTTTTATTTTGCTTCTCTAACCCCCTAAAATCTTTTTATTCCTTTCTTTTGTAAAAAAACCAGTATCATCAATATACTAGGATGTTTTTATGATAAGTATTCTAGCTACAGTTACCCACACCTCCGTCTAATGGTTAAAGAATATACTGTTTTTGTGGATGAAGAATTACTGCCTCACGAAACGATGATTGTTCTATCTTCTCCTACCACCTCTCATGGTGGCCATTATGATGGAACTATATTTATATATGATATATATTATATTTATTTCCTCTCTATTCTACTGTATTTTACATTTAAAACATAACTTTATGCTTTGCATGTTGTGCAAATGTGATAATTTCATTTGAGGAAGTGTGGACTACCGCCCCCTCAAGTGATATGACTCGTTCATGCAATACATGGAATGTATAAAGAAAGAAATTAATGAACTTATGTGACCTATATAACATATATATTATACTGTAATTATAATATATATATATCTCAATTATTTTTTAATTCCATTAATATGACAAAGAAATGAAAGTAGCGTTCATGCGTACGTACGACCTACCGTCTCCAAGAACTGTGCATTTCATTTATTTTTGTCTCCAAATGTTATGTAATAGTATAAAATGAATATGTTTTGGATATATATGATATTTAAATCATTAATACCATTTTGTAGATGATTTACTTATAACTACATGGACAATCATTTTCAAACAAGTTCATTTTTGACTCATGTACCAAACATCGACAAAAACGCCATATATGAACTCACATTATTAAAAAATTATTATAACATTATAATATGTAATATGAACTGAATAATAATATTTAATGGAGGTAATTAAACAATTATAAATTGAACAAAGTTTATTATTCAGGAATATAAAGAAACGAACAAGACAAGCCAGACTTAATGTAAGGGATCCTACCACTCTCTTTCTTTTTAAGTACTCTCTTTTATTTCATTTCATTAAAGCTCATCTTTCTTATTTTTGGGGATGATATTTTATATTATTCATTATGTAATATTTATGTTCATATTATGAGAGACCCTATTTGATCTTATAAATCAATTTTTGTAAGTTTTAAGTGGCCCCGTTAGGTTGCCATGTTTTCGTAAGCGATTTTTCATCTTACTTTTATTCTCGTGAGATTTATGCTACACTTTCCACCATTTCCATTGAGTGGTTTATGTACTTACCATTATTCTAATCATTTTGTAATATAATTTCATTTATGATTATTTACATCAATGTTGTATAGTCCTTTCATGGGGTTTACGTTTTGAATGTTACCCAAATCGGTAAGGGAACCTTTCACCATCCTCTTGTTAAAAGACTTCTTTTTGTTGGGTCTTTTAATTTACATATTGTTATATTGGGATATGTTCTTCTATATCCTTATTGATGTAAATTTTATGTCCATGTGATGAGATACCATTTTCTCTCTCATCAACTCATTTTCTGAATTTTAAAGTGACGCCGTTGGGTTGTCGAATTTTTGCAAGGGAACTTCTTAACGCAATTTCAATTATTTTGTTTAAACCTCTACTTCTTGATTGTGTCGTGCAATGAATATGTGTGTATGACCTTTGATTGTTTTACTCTTAATATCCACTTATATTTGGTGTATTTATATTTTTCACACATAATTATGTAATTGATTTATCCTTAATCTAAGGATACCATCTTTGTAAGGAACTCCATCTCAATATCCTCTCGTTGAGGCATATTTGTTTTATAAAAAACATTATTTTATACGATGTATAAACCCCTTTGACTTCTAATTTTATTCAAAATGAGTCTTTTAAATATGAAGCGTTTTACTAAATGACAAAAAGAATGTTTCTTTTTAACGTACGGGGTGAAACGACCATTCCGCCACTGCAAGTATTATTTGGTCTTTGGCTTCCTCAACAAGCCGTAGTGTTTTTAAAATAAAATAAATACCATATAATCTTTTTTTGTATTTTTTTATTGAAAATGGTTTTGATAATGGATTTTTAATGGAAATATATTTATGTGATATCTTTTGATTGAAATGTGGAAATGTTTCTTTCCATTATATTTATTTTATGTCTTATGATTTTATAATGGTACTTGGACATTTGATGGGTGGTTACGTGATAAACCATATGACGGGTGGTGCCATGAATACCAGGACAGGTGGTTATGTTATAACCTCCAATGCATTGGGTATTGAAGTCTGCTGTATGGCTATTCCATTTAGTTATATGTGTGGAAGTTGACCGTATGGTTATTCCATTTAAGTATATTTATGTCCCAAGTTACCTTTATATGTTATGTGTTCTTTATATGGGTTTTATGATATTATTTTGGTTACAAAAGGGTATGTAATGATATTTTATTCAGTGAAGTGTTTTTTTACTTCTTCTTAAAGGTGAAAAGTATTACTTTTATAATGTATTCTTGGTTTACTTGTTGTTTTGAAAAACTAACAGTTTTCCTTCTTTGTGTATCCCTTACTGAGTTTTTTATGCTCACACCAATTTGTTTTGAAATGTTTTTCACAGGACTTAATGTGGGATAGGGTCAAGTATGGGATCAAGGAAAAGTCATGCAATCTAAAACATGGACCTAGACATGTTTCTTTTTAAGAGTTTTTATTTTGTGGAAACTTAGTAGAAGTGTCTACTTTATAATCTTTTGAGATATAATAGTTATGTCCTAATTCTCTAAAACTCTAAACCTAAAAAGATCCTCTATGTGAATTATTCATTAAATTCATGATTATGTATGGTTTTAAGGCTGGGTCCTTATAGTTGGTATCAGAGGTCGGTTTAGACAACATTAGGGAATATGAGTTTTCATTAAACACGTGATTTGTACCTATGTTTGTTATCTTAGTTAAATCGCTGTTTTATAACTTTTTAAGATCAAGGAAATGGAAGGAGGAGGATCTCAAATGACATTCTTATCTCTTCCTGATGACTTGCTTGAAATAATTATTGCAAATTCATGTTCGGATGATTGTGAAACTTTTTCTAGCATACAACTCACTTGCAACCAGCTGTTTGAGATATCAAACACCTCCACTATACCTAGTTATCATCGTGGATCATGGGTTTTATTTAGACAAATCCTATTTTCACAATATTCTCATATTTTCAGGAAAGGTAGTTATTATCAAGGCATTTTCAAATATTTTACCTTATCACAATATTTTTAAGCATATTATGATTTTAAAGAAGGTCTTGAAGAAGGAGACCCTTTTTCAACCTATTTTATTTGATTTTCAAATATAGTCTCTTAGCATATACCTATGGTATTTTAAAAGGACCATTAATTGAGAGTTTCAACTCAAATTTGGTCCGACTATTTTATAGAAATCATGTTTTATCATATTTCATGAAATTATATGTCATACATGATTATTTTCCAAAACTGTTTTTCTGTGAACTCCCATATGACCAATGTTTTACAAGGTGTAATTTGATAGAGGAAGAAAATGATTTTGAAGGATCTCTAAATAAGTTTTGCAATGCATGCAACTTATACATACATGAACAGGATGACGATGAAACCAAATGGACACCATGATCAAGGTATGGTGTTATTCAGTTTGGGAATCGTGTTATTTTATCTTATGGTGGTGAAATAAGACATCAAGAATTAAGATGTTGAGATCGTAATGAATTTGGATGAAAATGAGAGGTATAAGGAAACCATTGAGGTTAAAACATGTTAGGGTTATTTTTGGAGTTTTATAAAAAAGGCAACCCATAGGATGGGTGACAAACCGTCGCATCTGGTAAGGCCGCAGGAATGAAACCCACAACTAAAGGGTGGGAAGGGTGAATCACCTACCACTAGACTACATGAAGTCCTTGATTAGTATGACTTATTAATTTTAGTTATATGATTTTATGAATCAAGAATAAGTTGATTTTGGGTTATCTAGTAAAATGTTGACTTGTCATGGAGGATATATGATTAGGTTAATTACTTTTCAATACGAGACTTTAAGAGAAACTAATGTTATTTGGAGATAAATGTTAATTTTTACCTTGGAAGACTATGTTTTTAAATCCTTCAAATATTTGGGTTTCAATCTTAGTTTGGTTTACATTGAATAATTTTCTAGACAAACTGTTTATTGAATGGTCTTCGTTGAACTTTGGGTTTTGTTGGACAAATTTTGGAGATTAAGAATAGATTTTATATTTAAAAAAGGATTATCCTTTTTTGGATTATCTGATCTTGTTCTAACATTTTTGGTTTTGGTTAAGGTATAAAGACATGGAAAATATATAGTTCTCTTTTGTGGATTAGGTGATTCTCATGAAGTTTATTATAGTACTCTTAATATGAACAAGTCTTCCTAAATGCTCGTCTTTTGGAGAAAATATGAGTTTGTGTAAGAAATACAGTAAAGTTGTAAGTCAACATGACTAGTAAGTTTGTTTCCTTATAATTTAGTAAAGATCATAAATAAATTCCTCAATGAAAAGTAAATTTAAAACAAAAATGTTGTATGTTAACTTTTCCTACTGGGGAATCAAATAACGTTTAACCCATCACCAGTTTGAGATTTTCTAGAGGTTAAATTTCTCTTAAACATGTTTTCTATCACTCTCCATCAGAACATGACCCTTTGTTTTCTCTTCCATGTCCATGTTTCCCAATGTGGAATCCTTATATGTGTTAACTCGGCTGACCTTATTACTTCCCTTTCTTTCTTTTATAGTGACAGTTTAATTGACTCCTTTTCCAATGTAGGGCTTTCAATGAAGTTTCCATGCCCAATTTTCAAATCGCGAGGATGCAATTACCAAAAGGGGGGAAGGATGTAAAATCCCAGGTAAATAAAGAATATTAATTTTTCATATTTATTAATATTTTTGAGTAAAATATTAATATTACTTTAAAGTTAACTCTTTGCTCGATGGCGTACCCAATACGCAACAATGAGTTTCTTTGAAATCATACGTTGCACTCTAATAATAAAATAATAATATTTTAAATGGTAGTTAACGCCAAGCCTTTTTATTGGCTGGATTGAATATAAATAACTAAAATATGATTTTATATTTTTGTTAAATGTTTTTATATTTATCCAATAAAAGATAAAGGCTTAAAATAAGAAAAGAATTCAATTTTAAGCATAAATATTCTAAAATTCACTAAAAGGTTGATTTATCACCTTTTGATGGTGAACCCTCTTTAATATAGTTTTGGACACTCTTATACATTCTATTGGACCAAATAAAATTCTTCTTTAGAATCAGGACATCAAAATTTACTTTGTGTAAATTTTTGGTATTTTTCCGATAAACATCATTTTTTATTGAATAGTGAAAAATGTTGTATTTTAATTCAAAACACGTTTTTAATATAATTTATTTATATTATTATATTATCTTTTGAATTTGTTTTAATGTCCAATTATAATATATCTTTACCATTTAATCAAATATTGGTCATTGTAATTAATTTGACTTTGAAATTGGACTTAAACTAGTGTCAATCTTTTGATATATATTGTTTCATAAAAACACGTTTTTGTTCTAACAACGGTAAATAATTATTAAATTAAATAATGAAAATTATATGTTTTGAATTTTTTAAAATATACATCATTTTTTAATTCGGAATATCAAATATATCTTAGGGTGAATTTTTGGTATTTTTTTGAAAACTTCGATTTTTGATGAATAGTGAAACCACTAAGTGATAGTAAAAAATGATTTTTCGTTTAAATGAAACATTACCACTTCTGTGATTTTAATTTCAAAAATCCAACATACATGGTTTTTATTAGGATGTAAAATGTGGTTCAATGAGATTAACATAATTTTTTGGTGAATAGTAACTTTTATGTTTTACTAGTCGTGATTAAAGGTAATTAGTGTAATTTAAGGTAAAGATAATGTTATAATAATATGAAATGACATTGAAACATGTCCTACCCTTATTGGATGAGTCATGGATGACTAAGACAATCCATGGGTCAACTTGGGGACCCCATGGAGCCACATTGATAGGAAGATGAAATTAATAACTTTTTATTTAAAGTTAAAATTAAAATGTCACAAACATGTATTGTTTTACTAATTTTTTTACATGGGGTTATACAAGTAATATTTTTGACTATAAATATTCATTATAAAGATAAAAATATTTCATACATAATGGTTTTTTATAGTTTTTATACAATAAATAAATTAAATTATTTATGACATCGTGATGATGCAGTGATTACCTCATAAATGAATGATTTAAATAAAAAGAGAAGATAGGGTAAAATATAAGTATTAAACTTTTCAAAAACATATTGGATTGGTGGATTTATAATACTTGTCACTTTATCCTAGAAATATATTCTTTTGGTACCTTTAAAATCTGAAAATCATTTTATAATTAAGTAATATTTTATATCTTTCGAAGAGTGCCCCTCCTCTCCTTTTATAAAAGGCCCCCACCTCTACCACCTTACCCAAACCTCTCAAGCCTTCGGCTCAGACACGATCTACTCATTTTATCTCTCCACATCCCTCTCCACATCCTAGAATCCTTACCTTAGGCAGGAAGTTCTTCAAGAAACCCTTTTGGTTCAAACCAAAGGGAGTTACCCGATTTAAAGGTAATGTATTCACTTGTGCTCTTTTGTTTTATTTTGCTTATCCAATCCCCTAAACTATTTTTATTCCTTTATTTTGTAACAAAAACAGTATATACAATATAATAGGATATTTTTATGATAATTATTCGAGCTAAACTTACACACACCTCCGTCTGATGGTTAAAGAACATACTGTTTTTGTGGATGACGAATTACTGCCTCACAAAATGATGATTGTTCTATCTTCTGCTACCACCTCTCATGGTGGCCATTATGATGGAAATATATTTTTATATGATATATATTATATTTATTTCCACACTATGCTTCTTTATTTTACATTTAAAACATATAATTTTATTTTCAAGTTGTGCAAATGCGATAATTTCATTTGAGGAAGTGTGGACTACCGCCCCCTCAAGTGATGTGACTCGTTCATGCAATACATGGAATGTATAAAGAATGAAATTAATGAACTTATGTGACCTATATAAAATATATATTGTACTGGAATTATAATATATATATATCTCTAAATTAATTTTTAATTCCAATAATATGACAAAGAAATGAAAGTAGTGTTCATGCTCACGTACGACCTACCGTCTCCATGAACGGTGCAGTTCATTTATTTTTTTCTCCAAATGTTATGGAATAGTATAAAATGAATGTGTACTGTATATATATGATATTTAAATCATTAATACTATTCTGGATATTATTGACTTATAACTACATGGATAATCATTTTCAAACAAGTTCATTTTTGACTCACATACCAAACATCGAAAAAAATGTCTGATATGAACTCACATTATTAAACAATTTTTATAACATTATAATATGTGATATGAACTGAATAATAATATTTAAAGTATGTAATTAATAAATTATAAATTGAAAAATTTTATTATTCAGGAATATAACGAAACGAACAAGACAAGTCAGACTTAATGTAAGGGATCCTACCACTCTCTTTCTTTTTAAGTACTCTCTTTTATGTAAATTTTTTAAAGATCATCTTTATTATGTTTGGGGATTTTATTTTATATTCATCATCATGTAATTTTTATGTTCATATTATTAGAGATCCTATTTGATATCATAAATCCATTTTTGTAAGTTTTAAGTGGTGCTGTTAGGCTGCTGAGTTTTCATAAGGGATTTTTCATCTCACTTTTATTCCCATGAGATTTATGCTACATTTTCCACCATTTCCTTTGAGTGGTGTATTTACTTCCAATTATTCTAATATTTGTGTAATATAATTTAATTTATGAGTATTTACATCAATGTTGTATAGTCCTTCTTTCATGGGGTGTACGTTTCAAAAGTTACCCAAATCGGTAAGGGAACCTTTCACTATCCTCTTATTAAAAGACTTCTTTTTGTTGGGTATTTTAATTTAAATATTTTTATGTTGGGATATGTTCTTCTATATCCTTATTGATGTAAATTTTATGTCCATGTGATGAGATACCATTTTCTCTCTCATCAATTCATTTTCTGAATTTTAAAGTGACGTCGTTAGGGTGTCGAATTTTTGTAATGGAACTTCTTAACTCAATTTCAATTCTTTGGGTTAAACCTCTACTTCTTGATTTTGTCATGATATGAATATGTGGGGATGACCATTGATTGTTTTACTATTAATATCCACTTATATTTGGTGTATTTATATTTTTCACACATAATTATGTAATTGATTTATCCTTAATCAAAGAATACCATCTTTGTAAGGAACTTCGTCTCAATCTCCTCTCATTGAGAAATATTTTTATTTATACACAACTTTATTTTATATGGTGTATAAAACCATTTGACTTCTACTTTTCTTCAAAATGAATATTTTCTATACGAAGAGTTTTACAAAATGACAAAAAGTATGTTTCTTTTTAACGTACGTGGTGAAATGACCTTTCCGCCACTGCGAGTATTATTTTGTCTTTGGCTTCCTCACCAAGCCGTAATGTTTTTAAAATAAAATAAATACCATATACACTTTTTTGTATTTTGGTATTGAAAATGGTTTTCATAATGGATTTGTTATGGCAATATATTTAAGTGATATATTGTGATTGAAATGTGGAGATGTTTTCTTTCTGTTATATTTGTTTTATGTATTATGATTTTATAATGGTACTTGGAAATTTTACGGGTGGTTATGTGATAAAACATATGAGGGGTGGTGCCGTGAATACCAGGATGGGTGGTTACGTTATAACCTCGAATGAATTTGGTATGGAAGTCAGTCGTATGGCTATTCTATTTACTGATATGTGTGGAAGTTGACCGTATGGTTATTCCATTTAAGTATGTTTATGTCCTAAGTTACCTTTATATGTTATGTGTTATTTATATGGGTTTTATGGTATTACTTTGGTTCAAAAATGGTATGTAATGATATTTTATTCAATGAAGAGTTTTTTACTGCTTCTTAAAGGTGAAAATTATTACTTTGATAAACTATTCTTGGTTTACTTGTTGTTTGGAAAATCTAAGAGTTTTCTTTCTTTGTGTATCCCTTACTGAGCTTTTTATGCTCACACCAAGTTTTTTTGAAATGTTTTGCACAGGAATTAATGTGGGATAGGGTCAAAGATGGGATCAAGGAAAAGTCATGAAATCTAAAACATGGAACTAGACATGTTTATTTTTAAGGGTTTTTATTTTATAGAAACTTAGTAGAGGTGTCTACTTTGTAATCTGTTGAGATGTAATAGTTATGTCCTAATTCTCTAAAACTCTAAACCTGAAAAGATAATCTATGTGAATTATTCATTTAATTCATGATTATGTAAGGTTTTAAGGCTTGGTCCTTATAATTAGAGTAATGGTTAGAATAATTTTATGCTTCTAGGGATTTTAGTAAAGATAAATGAGAGGCTGTATGAATTTATAAAGAAAAGGGGTAGGGGAGTTATTTATTAATTTCATAAGTTAGGTTTTTACTCAATAAGATAATGTAATGGAAAAAATAGCACACAGTTTATTCCCATTTATACCAATTTGGAGTGGTCATCATTATTTTACATGTTTAAGAACAGAGAACATTAAAAAATACCCTTAGTGATGTGTAAGTGAGTCATATTTACAAATAATGGATTTTAAAGCCTTAAGATATAATATTAGTTGTGTAAATCCATTAAGGGTGTATAAAATTAATTAAATAAACTAAAAAACGAATTATTTTAATGGGTAAATATATATTTGGTCATTTATACATTTTATGAAAAAAATTTCAACACTTTTGGTTAATTATGATGACATAATACACACTATATATTCATACCGTAGTTAATTTTAGCATAAAAATTAATCTTTCTCCCAAAAATATGAAAAAATAATCGTTTTATAATTTCAACTTGATGATTTCAAAACAAATATTTATTTATTTCAAAAACATTTCTTTATATAGGAATTTTGTATTTAAAATAAAAAACTAAAATTTATTAAAAAATACTTATTTTTTAAAATATCAATTTTCTTACAATTATATATTTATTTATTTTATTAAAATTATATTATCTATTAAATTTCATAAATATTATTTAATTATATTTTTTTATTAATATATCAATTATTTAAATAATTATTGAATTGTATAAAATAGACTGTCTCGATTGAAACTATAAATTTCCAAAAAAAATATAATTTGTGTTTCATTTTGTCAAATTCAAATTTGAATCAAACTCAATAGCTAATAATTTAAAAAATAATATTAAAAAGGATAAATATAATAATATTTTATTGGAGAATAATATAAAAATTCATAGTATTAAGGTCATGATACATATGCCTTTATTATTGTTATTAATGCTCTAATGTTAAGGTGAGTGAAATTGTGATTTGCATGGGGTGGTTAAGCGAACATGGTTTGTGCTGTGATCTCAATGAGTTTGAACATCTCTAAAAAACTTTTATTTCATTCATAAACTATTGAATAATAGATTGTTATTGGTTAATGGGAAATTGTAGGGATTATATCTCCCTCAAAAGATCAGATAAGAGGGTTTCATAGGGAATGATCCAACAGGTCGTGCCATCGCTTCTTCTATATGTGTCAATCTGTATTTATAAAAACCCTTTATATATGCTAGTTATACGATTACTTGTCTACCAATATTTTATCAATGTTTTGGATTCTTAACAGTCTTTTAAATACAATAGGTTGTATATTTAAAAAATTACATATGTATAGAATGTGTTTTCTATAACTTCACTACATAATAATGAATTTATTTAATAAACAAAGAGATAATTTCATTTATAAAAGTCCAGGTCATTAAAAAAATTTAATGAATAACCAATGAAAGTGGGGTAATTTTCTTTAATAAATTACAAGTAGATATGAAATTTTGAACCCAATGTGATTCCTTTAACTATGAAGGTGGTTGATTGACCATGCACTAATGTACAATTCTTCATTGGTGGGTGTATTGTTTGTGTTTCCTTTCTAGTACTTTCAGGTTTCCTTATAATCTAGGTGGCACATCCAAATGCGTTATTGAATTCCACGACCATGGAAAAAAGATGGCTCCCACAAAATACATCATGTTTCTTAACACAACTAACCAACACACTTCTCACATCTCTCACACAACCTTTCACCAACCTAGATCCTCCAGTTCCTATTGGTGAATGTTCTGGTATGGGAATACCATATTAATGGATCCATCCAAAATTTATAGTAATATAATGAGATCATATAGAGGAAGAATCCCCATAGTCTTTCTTACCCTCAATAGGTTGAATAAGAGAAATTATCCCCTATTTCCACATCCATAAACTTTTAAGAGATTATCCTGAGAGTGATGAAACACATACCTTCCCTATCATAGGGTTGTAGATAAGGTCACTGATAATTTCAACTCAAGAAACCAATAACTACATAGGAGGGAAAATTTCCATTATAGTCATCATTAGCAATCTGTGACCCCAACTATACAATAATATACAGAAAAAGTCATTCCTACCTCGATTATTCAAGTTAGGGCATCAAAAGGAGGACCTTATAGGTGAATCCAACTAGTGAAACTCCAAAAAAGTCCATGTACCTACTATATCTTAAATCCTTGAACCCCATAAACACATCATGATAGTGGACTGGAACCAATTCTATATCTCCAGTAGACATAAGTTTAAGGAAACATCATAGTTAGTCTAAGTGACTATGGAATCCCTTGGATAACCCCAGACCACAAGTATGGGAATTTTTTTTACCATGGGTTCTTCTTTAATGCAACAAAGTGAGAATAAACTCACCCAGATTATGGATTATCCTCCAAGAATATACACACTTCTTTTCACAAGTTCCACATTAGTAAATTTCATCAATACTCAACCAAATAATGAAGCAAACCATAATATTGTTAAAAAAGTGATGGGTGTGGTCACATTCACCACCAACCCACCACCAGACGATGGTGAATCCACCTCAGCAGAAGTTAATGTTTCTCACCTCAATTATATAATAAATGAATTTGATCATTTGAATGATATGTTTATCAGAGGAATTAAAACCACTGAGTACATTCAATATATTGATGAATCCATGGATCCATCACCTAAATCTATTTAATGGGATGTGACGACTCAACCTATAAAGGTAGAATATATGAACATGGGCGAGTTGATATCAAATAAATTGACCCATATTAATAAAATTACGTTCAATTCCATGTATCCCCCAACTTGGAGGATCTTGTATTAAAATCTAAGAAGGTAATACAAAGGTAAATCAATCATCGGTATCCTAAGAATTACTAAATCCACCATTTTCTTATATATTATCTCTTGAAGGCCGACATGAATGGGTAAAACCCATAGAAGACGTTGTATCCTAAATGAGTGTATTCAATGTATCTCCCACCCAAAATTTGGGACATGAGTTTCTCAAAATTCGATGGAATGGAAGACCCCGTGCAAACCCTCATCCATTTCTCTTCCAAGTGAATTTTGTTTTCAATAATAAAATAAAATGAGGCTACCAAGAATATATTTTTTTTCATACCATGGACAAATCAACCTTTTCTAAGTATAATAACCTTTCATAAATGACTATTAAAATGTGTTAATAACTTTTTTAGAAGTTTCTCTACCAATTTATCTCAAAACATAGAAAAACAACAATCCATGAACAATATAGAAACAAGTAGAAAAATAATAAGTGATTCATAGATTTGATAGAAATATGAACGTGTTTGATGTGTTATTTAGATATACATATTCCCTAGGAATAGTTATTAGAGTTCTATGTTGAGAAAATATAGGATAATTTTTCAACTTCCCTCATCCCCTTAAGGAACTCTATTAAATTTTAGAAGCTTTCATATGAATAACAATGTATAAAGGATGTTATTCAAAGAACAATGTAAAGAGATTATCCAATAACACCAACACAAAAAATGAATATATAGAAATTGGAAATAGTTTCTGTTACTCTTCTATAAATAAATATTGAGGTGGAATAAACTTGAAGACAATAAGAGTAAAATTAATTCCTTCCAAGATGATTAGGTCTCAAGGTCCATCATCCCTTCCTTGAAGAATAAGCATATTATGTTTGTATATGTCAATAATAATGATGAAGAATGTTAGAAAAATCACTTTTATGACTACCCTTACCATCATATGTTGGGAAATATTATCTATTAATTATTTATTATGAATTACCTGGAAAAAAAGATGATCGATGATGGATTGAAGTCATTGGATCATCCCAAGGAACATGTGTCATGTGCTCTAACCAACCTCCCAAAATAACAAAAACAATAGTTATGGGAACTATTAGAATTAATAGTAGCTTGGGTTCTTGCCACAAAACATTACAATGCGTACATATACACCAATGATATACACGATTTAAGAGGAACGCCAACTCGCCTATGTATCCATCAATACGATGTCAACCAGATCCATGGAATTGTCAACTGGTTTTGACAAGTTCACTCCATATAGAGATGGTGGTAAAATTTTACAATATTATAAGACTTATCATGTTTCCCTATACCACCATTATTTGTAGAGAAGGGCCCAATGATACACATCCTACCTTTATAGAACACATTAATTTCCATGCTGATTCTTTAGAGTGAAATGTTGATGGATCATATGCCTGATGTCAATAGTAGATCTAGTATCTAGGGTCCATGATAAGACTCACATCATTATAATAGAATCATACCATTAATAAAGGAATGATAATTATCATGTATTTTAATATTCTTCCCCTTTATAGTGAAAAGGATATTTCTACAGAAGAATAGATTACTCTGCTCTAGTGAGAAGGATCAATAGATAATGATTTTGGTAATACTTCATATATATTTTCCCTATGATAATATAATAGAATTATTATATAGGGGTCCTTTTTATAGTGATGTCCCATACCCATAGTCTGGTAAAATTATCATATTCTTCACCACATAATCGGGTAAATTCTAGGAATCAGTTTACCTAAATCTAGCCTTGAGGGTTAGAGGCATTTTATTTTTAACAGTTCCCCCATCTTATAGAACTAGGGGAATTTCCATATTTCCAACCCCTTATTAGGTTAATTCAAGACATTGTTGAACCTTAATTGTTTAAATATAGTTTCCATGATCATAAAGGTTATCTAATCAATGAGATAATTCATCCATTTATTTGGTCTCTAGTGCTTTAACATATACCTCTGAATTGGTCGAAATTTGGGCACAACATCCTAGATCCCAAAATCATAAATATAACTATTCTAATGGAGGCATGTATGAAATTAGGGGTTTGAAAATTTTTCATCAATATATTAATTAAATATGAATAAATGTATACACTTCCTAAATGAATCATGTCTCTTAATATTTATCACATTCCATGGAGAAGGATTTGATTAAGGTCCCAATAAAAAAGAAACCAAAAGAGGAAAATTTTGGAGGACATTAAAATACGGTACCCTATCCACAATTTATCTGGAAAATAATTAAGAGTGTGTTTTTATTTAAATAATATATTTATAAGGAAATGGATTAGTTGACATTTAATCCACTGACACTAGAATCCCCTCTTCATTCATGGGATAACCCTGAATAGAACACCCAATCAGTGTGAAAGAATCTGGGCTTCCCATCTATCAACAACAGAATAAATGAGGTTTATTACTATAAGTACGAGTATGTGTTTTTATACTTCACATGTTCCCATGAGCATGACCTTCTTGTTATTAAAATAACCAGGAGACCCACTAAGGTAATCATGATGTATCATCTCACCTATTTCCCTTGCCACTGATACTTAGTGCATAAAATTGAGAGGTGATTTATCATTAAGGAATAGATACATAATCCAGTAGATGATGTATTTATAGAGTTTTAGAGTATATAGACTCATGTGACATGAATTATAGGAATCCTCACTTCATCATAAAAGCTTCCCTCCTTACAAATTATGTTATCCAATATGTCATTGGTGCATGATGTTAAAATGCACAGTAAAAGTCCTTATCACATGAAGTTAAAATATATGATAACATAAATCCCAAATATGTGATTTTTAAATTAAGATAAAAGCATACTAACTAAAATACATTAAAGTACACAATCATGGTCCTTTGGAAAGAATTTACACTTCCTAACACATCAGTCCGGGTTATAGTACCTTAAAATTCATGACACCTTTGTTCTCATTGGATGATCTATGAATAAACAATATGTGGTAACATTGTAGTACCATACATCCCTTTTATTTATAATATAGATCTCCATAGAAGGCTTACAATATATAGGTTTACAAGTTAAAAATTTCTTTTCTTTAAAATCATTACACTGGGGAAAATTAATCTCATAATTTCCTAACACTGAGACCTCATCCACACTGGGTTTCCATCCCTCTCAATGCTGGGAATAGATTACTTTTAAAATCAGCATATATAGACTAGATTTTTGAAGAAATAGAAACTCAACCATCCCTATATAATAGTTATATCTACATTGAGATCATATATAATAACTATATGTGGCTTTATTACTATGTCATGGGATACATTATGATACACAAATCACCTATTTCTGGCCTAGATGAAAATTTTCATAACACTCCACGATGTCCCTCCATAGGATTCAAAATTGTGTTGATATTAATATTAACATTATAATGTAAATTCCCATATAAGTTCTCATTCATCCAGTCTCTTTTGGTTCAATAAATTTCTTATTTTTCCATTTTTTCTCATACAAAGCATGGTTTATGTGATCTTAGAGGGCTTTTAAAGTCATTTTGACTAGAATAGTTGAGGAAAAATTTATTCAAATACCAGGAAATATATCTTGGTTGCAATAAATTAAACATAACTTTAGAAGGTACTAACTGTAAGAAGTCCTATTGAACATCTCATAATTTAATATAATAATACATTAAACTGTTTTAGGGGGTTCTATTCTATGTAATTAAAAATGATAAATTCCCTCATCGCTTATGTATAAGTGTGATCTGTATTTGGGATCCACATTGTTTCACTATAAATTCAAGGGTTATGGTAATACTAGACAACCATTATGTTAGCTTTCAAATCCTATATTAATATCTAGAATTCCATTAATTTAGTTTCATATTTCTATTGTGTTCTAAGACAACACCAAAGGAACCCACTCCTTGTTTTGACCATTTTTCAAAATGGACAATAGTCCCTTTCTTTATATGTGAGCAAGATCAGTACAAGGAATTTACCCAAAAGGAACCTTGTGTTCCTTAAATACCATTACTTTAGGATATTTAGTACATTTTATATCTACTACTCTAGGCCCAATTAAAAATTAAAAAAACAGTATCTAATGAATTTTGGTCTTCCAACCCAAGCTCATGAGCCCACTAAATTGGTTGAGCTTCCATTATAACCAAACATTATGATAGTATAAAATTTCATATATGCGAGTTTTATTTATTTAGATTATTCCACTCAATAATGGTTTGTAACATAATAAAAGGATTCACATCCTATATACGAGTATGATTTACGTATGATCCTATGGAAAAATTTGATGCATGGATCTAAGATTAGATAACTCCCCCATCCTGGTATTTGAACCATTTCCATTCATACTGGGATTTTCCTGAGGACATATTGAAAAAATATATATTATAACTACATTTGGGTGGATTCATATAATTATAAGATATATAGTGATGTCTAAAATTCTAAAAGTAGGTCCAACCAAAAAATTATTCCCACACCATGTCTCTATTTTTGATGCTTCACTAATTTAAGTAGGATATTTTCTTTTCTCAGAAAAGATAAAAGATTCATACACTTCGTATGATGACTAGACCCACGTGAAAAAAATCATATTTTTAGTCAGAAATCCTTTAAACCACATAACACTTATGTCTTTTCCATATGATGTTAAACCACAAAATTATCTTCCCTACTGTATAATGTTAAAATTCAAGATTGAATTTCATCCTACATAACGATAAAATAATCAGAGTGACCAATTTCCAAAGTCCTATTTTACCCATATATGAGATCTCAATCCATGTAAAAGACTTTGGAACAAAACCTAGTCATTCCGCATAGCATTAATCCCACCTCTTGTATGTGAGAAAGATCTATATAGGGGATATTTCATAAGATCTACATGTGTAATTATTCTTATCAATATAATATATATAGTGATTCTTGGATCTACTTACCTATGTCCAACCATAATGTCTAACAAGAAAAAACTACATCTCCCTACATATGAGACATATATATGTAGGGGTCTTCTCTTTAAGAACTATGTGTGGCATGATTTCATCCATCACATTATATATAGTGAATCTCGAATCCTTTTTCCTGGGCCCAAGAAAATTAATGCTATAATACTTTTTACCCAACAAATAGTCTAAATATATACATGAGACATTTATAAAGAACTAGGTGTGGATCGATTCATTATATTTTTTGATATAAATTGACACCCTGATCTATTATCCCAGGCTCATCCACATATTTCATCATTGGAAAAAGTGTGACAATGACTCCTTTTACCTTGATTTCTTAGACTTCATCATCTTTTTTATTTTTCATGCACTAATTTAATACCCCTTTCCCCTCCCCTTTATATGATCTATATATGATTATGAGACCTTATCTTGAAGAATTGTATGTGGATTTATTCCAATTATCACATGATGTGTAGTGATTCTCTCTTACTTTCTCTATGGCCCAACCAAAAATTTCAAAATACATTAAATTTTTTCATAGCGTTTGATACTTTCTAGGAATTCCCCATTTCCCATAGAGATACACATTAAGGAGAGGATCAATTATAATTCCTTACATATGAGATAGTTTTGTGTAGATGAGGCCTCACAAAAAATTGCATACGACATGATAAATTTCCAGATTCTATATATTCTCCATATCTACATAGATTATTTCATCATAGAGTTATGCATTTACGAACATATGATGAATGTAAAACCCTATTACCATAGGATTTATCTATATAAATATCACACATAATAACTATGTGTGAATTTATTACCATGTCTATATGATATGTTGTTATAATTGAATCTATTATCCTTGGCCCTACCATAATTCCTAAATAAAATACCCCACTCCCTTATATATGTGTTTGATATATGTTGGGATCCATATAAGAACTATTTGTGGATTTAATCCTATCTAAACATGATACATAGTGACACCATGACTCCTTATCCCTGGGAAAACCACTGTTTCAAAAAAACGGATCCAATCACAATAGCATTCAGAATTTATAAGTGAAACATCTTTTGTTAGAGTAGTGATATAGTAAGACAGAAAATCCAAATATATATGGGAGTCTTCATCATTATGTTCTTCATTAACCTAAAATTAAAATTCCCTTGACCCTATCCATCATTCGGATATAAAAAGGTAATTATTATAAGATATTTATGTGTTTTAATTAAAATCCTTATAGGATACTTAACTGCAACAAATTGGATTCAACTATAGTGATAAACAATTCCCCCAATTCATTAGATTTCACGAACGGATCATCCACTATTAAAAACGTGTATCGTTCATTCTCAAAAGTAGGACACAATACATTTTCCCCACTGACAAATCAAATCTATCAAAAACAAAGAACATGAAATCCCCCCCCCCTCATGAGTATGATCTAGATATGTGTAAGAGTATTCAATAGAAAATCCCTCATATAGAAAACTATGATGAGAAGATTTAACCTTTAATTTATCCCTATATGATAAATTGTTCCCCATATCACCTCTCCCAAATTTTCAATGCACCCAAAGATGCGTAATACATGTTATTATCCAATCACCTCTTATTTCTCACACTGGTTATAACTCACGTTTTCTTAGAGGTCCTAGTCAGTAACGCCTGTAGGAATAAAAATAAGAATAATAACCAAATATGAGAGACATCAATGAGGTCTATCTTAAAATAACTTAAACTTATTTGGAATAGTCTATCCCTAGAGACCCACATTACAAACATACGAGCCTAATCTACATAAGAACACCCAAAAAATGGATAAATACCCATTACTTTATGCAGGGATGAAAATTACCCCTGTATTCAATTGCCCCCAATGAATGTGGAGTCCCCTTAAAGATACTATTCATAAAATTCATCTAGATTCACAATATACCAACCACACAATATTAAACTATATGACCATCATCTTCATTATATGGAATTAAAATGATTATGATAAGTTCCCCATAACATGAATCTAATTTTTAGAAATCATATATTCTTATTCCATGATGTTAAACTACATTATAGTTATATCCTAGTTTCATGAAATTAAACTTCGTAGACCATTATACATTATCACTCTATCAAATGACCCCAATAGTTTAACCATGGTTAACCATTGTTGGGAATACTTCAATCACCTTTTTTGGACATGTCAACCCATAAATATCACTTTATTTCTTGAGTGTATTGAGTTTTCAGAAAACATTTCTGATAATTGGTAAAGCATGTGTAAAACTTCAAGAGACTCTATACTTGACTATGAATATATGCCCCATATCGTCTTCTGCATATGGTCCCATAAGTTCTCCTATCAACTAGAGGAATTTTCACATTGCAAAAAAGGTACTATGATCCTCAGGTACTCAGACAACATTGCTGTAGAATATGTCACATCAGTTTGATTTATAGTCATACCTATCAGGTCTTTACCATAACATTATTCATGATTTGAGAACCTTTATCCATGATTTACAACATCCTAATACCCCATCTAAAATGGTGTTATATTATTCTGAACCTTGGGAATCCTAATTTGGATGGTGTTTCCCACTTCCCCTTTCCATAGTCAATTCATCATGACCTTAACATTTATACACTTCGGTTAAATATCTAAAACATTCAAATTTATCCTTGGATGGTCCAAATCATATGACTGTAAACTAGATATTGAAAGAGACATATATTTTCATACTAAAAATCCATAAAGAGTGGTCTAAGAAGAATTCAAGTCTCAATACTATAAGAATCACTCTTCAAGATCTTATGAATCTTTTTGATTATAAATAAAAGAGGCTCAAAGATAATAGGGATAATCTTATGAAACTTGATGAAGATCAGTTAGGCCTGATGGATCCATTGGTCTAGGAAGAAGTTTGACCAATGATTTATCTTGTCCACATACCTTGTTAATGTGTTCAATAAGTAGTGATGAAACTTTTAGGGTGCTAGAACCCTCCTTGGACAGTATTTCCCCATAAAAAACTTCATTTCAAAAGAATTTATATGTTCTTAGACCATTCACATTCCTTATAAAGGATTATCTCCAACTTCAAGGGAATCATTTATTAATAATTAATTTATTTCCTATTTTGGATCCTCTATATTCACCCTCATTTTGGCTTGTCAACTATAAGTGTTTTCACCTTGAAAATGGTGTTTTTCTCCATGTTTTCCACCAAAAAATCAAATAATAACTTTTCACTATAGTGTGATTAATTATCTTCCCAATTATTTCCAAAACATATTATCATCCTCAATATAAACTCCTTGAGACATGATTTATATATTAGATAATGAAATTATTCTAGAAAATTTGACATCCTCAATGTTACACCACAATGTACAATACTTTTTCTCAAAGTAATGATGTGGTAACTAATTCGTTGTAGTTTTGGTTTCCATTATCATGTGACCCTAAACATTGTGATATACTTTCCAAAATTCATTAGAATAAACTAAATGTATCCCATTTCAAGGAAGTCTATGCAAGAAATCGAAACTCCATTCATGTCAGTTTTCACTTATAACTTACTATAAAAACTATCTCTATGATTCAAGAACCCTTTATGATTTAATAATTATCAAGGACCACATTATTCCTTTAGTGCTTGAATCCCAAAAAATATTCCATGGACATTGTTATGGGGAATATGTTCCCCTATTTTTTCCTATTAACCATAGCTATTTTCACATTGTAGTCTGACATGAAATCCTTGAAGTCGAACCTATCTCCTTGGTGTGAGTCATGATCATCCCTGTCATGCCAGAATTGTCTTATCACTACAATTCAAGATATTTGAGATATTATTTACCTTTTATATAAGACCACCATTCAATATGTAGTACATTGTTCTTGAAAATTTAGTCTAAGAAATTATAAATTAAATTGAAACAACATATGGTCTAAGCTATACAACATTAAAATGCAGAAAAATATGGTCAAATCGAAACAAAATTAAACTGTAGAAACATATTTTTTAAGCTATATGACCTTAATATGAAACAATATATGGTCTAATATATATGACCTTAAACCACAACAACATATGGGAAAATATATACAATCATAAACTATAAAAACATATGGGTTAATCTCTATAACCATAAACTAAAAAAATATATGGTCAATGTGATAAAACCTTAAACTACAAAAATATGTGGTCTAACCTATAATAGTTTAAACTAAAATAATATTTTGTTTATGTTACATAACCCTAAACATGAGAAACATATGGTCTGAAAAATATGACCTTAAACTACAACAATATATAGTGTATGGTACATGACCTTAATATGCAACAAAATATTATCTAATCTATATGAAATCAAACTAAAACAACATATGGTATTATTTATATGACCTTAAACTACATCAATATAAATTCAATGTTATAAAACCATAAATATTAGAATTATTGTGTAAAATAAGTCTAATATAAAATATAAGTAACTCATTAGACCAACTCCTCAAAATACATTAAACTTTTAATTGAAGGGGCGATGAAACCTCTCTACTTGGAAACACATAAAATAATCTGTGGTGAAAAATTTATTGTCCACTCATCAGGCTTGCACCTTGAATAGCTTTGAAAAAATATATACAGTTAAAAAACAAAAAAATAATAAAACTTGTCAGGTGGAGACCCCATAAAGTGAGGCTAAATAAGATGATGAGTTTATTCCTTCTAATACTATCCCTTATTGTATTTGGAATGATATAGAGTGAAAATAAATAAAAAAATATTATAAGGACCATTTCATGGATAGTGAAAATTTTGAGTAATGAATTCTATGTCCACTGACCTAGGGAAAAATTAGACCAAATCGATTGCCCTTCCTTAGGGAACCTCTTCCTCTCATGACATGAAAATAAATAACACATGGTTTATCCTTCATGACCATAATCTTCTTAGAGAATCGTGCCCATTGAAGCCTGACATTTTTGAATGATAGAAATATCCATTTATTCCCCACAACTGAAACATGGGTCCCAACCCATGATTCCATAATAAAGTGATGATATGATTCCTCTGAATATGAGTTAGATATAATTTTGATCATTCATTATCATGTTATTCATCACTGAACCTATGTGTATGTTTTCTCTTTTACCAAGACTTTGATCTTCATAAGAGCCCCTTTATCATAACTATACATGGTTTGATTCCTACCCACAAATGATATATAGTGACATCCATATATCCTGCTTCAATATCTATTATCTTTTATCCAACCATAAATTCTTTTATATATAATTACATTTTCCATTTTAGAATTTATTCCTACAATTTAGAATATATATTACTTGATATGATTATTCATCTTGGAAAACCAAACACCTATAATTGAGAATCTCCTCTTTGTGATATGAAAAATCCATGAGATAACACACTCACTTTGAAAATAATCTTATTATATCCATAAACAAATCCCACCATATATCTAGGTATGTGGAAATGTTCCACACATTAACCTTAGAATCAGAATATACTTATGTTTAATGAATCCAATTCTAGGGGTGGGGGTATTTTGTTGGCACCACTAAATTTGTCCCATGAAAGGAAACATGTAGAAAATGTGGAACCATACTTAATGACCAAGACTTGTTCCTATGAAATTTGGAAGAAATAAATTTTACTACAAGTGAAAAAATTTATGATAAATCATGTCTTAATTCATATAAATACTAATTGTGATGAATACCTGAGATGTTAGAAGCCCATGAGAAAATAATTTATTATTTTTCAAGATTTATTTGGAGAGAATTTTCATTATGTAAGTTTGGAATTGAAATTCTTTAGACGTGAAATGGGTGTCATGTGGTAATTTTATAGAACATATTTCTTCGATATTTGCTAATAACTATGATAAATAAAATTGATTCCAATCATAAAAGCTCAAGCCATCATATTGGTGTTGTCCTAGACCATACGATTGAAGAAAAAAGTCTAACTAGTAACATAGAGAGAGAAAAGAGATATAAACTAAGGGGAAACACTTATGGAGATGATGTTTAAATAAGGGTATGATCCATGTAAACCATATTAACCACTTCTTTCTTTTATGATCTTCATATTAATTAATAACCAATCACTAAAATTCTTCACTTTTTTTATGTGGGATTGATGTGAATTGTGGTATTGTTCCATAAACATTAACGATATGTATAAAACCTTCATTATTCAATCAGATCACCTAGTGTTGTTCAATCAATGTAAGATCTGCATCCTCTGACATCAACCCTTGGAGAACCTGAACCACTTCCTGGTTCATTTTTTTTTGAAATTTAGTATTACATTTCTTGTTAATTAAATTCACATTTTTATGCATTTAAATTTAAATTTTTATAAGTGCTATTTTATTTGTTGTGATTGGTTATTTCCCTCTATTGAGATATTAGGTGGATTTTATTAAGGGATGCTCTACTGTATTCATGCCTTTAATGATGCACCCTCCTTTTCCATCATATATTCGATGACTGATACCTTTAGACATAACTTCGAAAGGGGTGTCTTCTTCTCATCTCACAGAAACAAGTTAGGGCTTGGAAGGGAGACTTATCCACTAATTATTTTTCTTTGATAAAGGGTGAAATGATTTGGTGATAACAATATGATGATATGTGGTGTGAGGGTTGGATAATGGTGATTAACATATATATTATTTTTTTATATCAGATTAAATGGAGTTCTCCTCCATGGTTGTTCATTGGGAAAGATAACAAGGGCATGCCTTCTTTGGTTTTCAAAGTAACCATGGTAGATCAAATTAAGTTGTACGAAACGATGGGTTTCTTCTATTTCTGAAGAAGCATCCCTATACTCTTGGTTCTTGGCTTCTTGTGTGAGTGGATACAAATTCATCAATGTTTTCTCTTGATCTTAGAGGTTAGGGAATCTAGTAGATATTAAATATTGATGGAAAAAAATTATTCTTGGATAATGGTGGCTAATCTAGATGGCCGCATCAAGCCTAGAAATTGCATATATATATTTTTTTAGTGGTGTAAAAAATGAAACAATTAAAGCAACATGAATAATGGTGCCATGCGTGGATATCATATCTCACTATTGAACATAGATCTTGAATTTCATTTTTCTTGAAGCATGTTTGTTGGAAAACTGAATCCATATAAGAGCATGGTAAGATGGCTATTATTTTCTATCCTAGGTAGTAACATTAAATATTTATGGTGATGTTGTTCTTAAGGAATATGGTATTTATATGATTCATCTAGGGATTCTACAATAAGAAGGTATCAACTAGGTAATGTCGACCCTAGTATGGGGGGTATTTTCCTTGTATTCCCAATTGTTGATTAATTCTAGTTCCATGTTTTTACTTCTAATTTTCTACTCCTCGTACCCATCTCAGTCATTCCATAGTAAAAACATCCTATTGAGTATACATTGTGGACATAGGATAATTTGTCTAATAATGTAAATCCTTATGTCTATTTTACTGTTTTATTCTTTTGACATCTTCATCTGGTAAATTTTTTAACACATTATTATTTTTGAATTAATTTATGTTAGAATTTCTTTTTCTTATTAAGAAAATGTATAAATATTTATAGGATTAAATTTTTCTCTTCTTTCTACTATCTTATTTTTCTTTATTTTTTAAAAAATTCATTATTCTTTGGAATTTTTTTCTTCTATAAATACATATTGGATGAATCTAAAATTGTATTCTCGTCGTTGCTGGTTGTGGTTTAATATAATCCTAATTGGAATATTTTGTGTCTATGTTTTGAGAATTCTATCGAGCTTGTTTTTTATATATCCACTACACATATGATTCTTTACTAATATAAAATAATTTGTAGTCCTTCTAATATTGGAATTTGTTTTATGAATATATTAATGTTTATTTGATTCTTTAGTTGTGGAACTAAGAATATAAACATTAGTTTTATATTTTGTATTTTTAGTTTAGGAACCCAGATTAAATCCAATTTATATTGGTGGTTGATTGTGAATAACTTGTGCAGTACGAAAAATTCATGTTAATTTTTTTCATTAGTTATGGAAATCAGAAAATAAAAATTATCTTTAGATTTTATATTTCAAATTTACAAACCAGAATTAAAACCAATTGGACTTGGTGGTTGAAATATTTTTAATATATTTTTCTCTACAACATAGTTTGAATGTTTTCATTTAGATATGTCCTTTCATCTCTCTAACAATAATCTATAATTTGTTGCTAATTGTTTTTTTCCTTATTGTATCCCTACTTTGTATGACCAAGTTGATACATTAGGTGTATTGATGTTTTCTAGTCTTTGATTTGTGTTCTGGGGTATGAGGGGTTTGTGTGAGGTTTGTTTGGTTCTAACATTTCCCTTAGGATAGTGCTATGGAAATTAGACTTGGTTTTTTCCTATGTTTTGTGTCTGGTTTTGGTTTTTTCCTATAGGTGTTTAACTATTATGATTAGTGACTATATCTAGGTAGTGTTTAGAGTGGTAATTTCATGTGAATAGTTTTAGTGATGACAAATCTTCATGAAGGTTCTGTCTATATCTCCTTAGAGATGTTAGGTGGTTCCTAGATATCATTAGGAAGCTAGGCTAGGATGAGATTTCTTAGTTGGTAGCTTGATACCCTTGGATCGCTGGTGTCCTTGTTGTTTTATAAAATATCTTTAGGACTCTTTTCACTGCATGGGATCTACAATGGTACATGGTTTTTGAGGAACTTATTATATTCTCTAGGTTTATGTAATGTCACCAATTTAGGTGGACAATATTTTCATGATGGATTTAGGCGGAGACAAATTTTTCTTTTTCTATGCATGATTTAAAAAGTTTTTTTTATTTTTTTATTTTCATTATTAAACTAAGTTTTTTGAGTTATTTTTTTTGTAAATTTTTATCATGGTTGATTTCCTAGGGTTTTTAAGGATGGGTAATGTTGTGATTTGAATTCTGTTGTAAATATTGGGGATAAATCCATGAATTTATCGATGGAACGATCTTAGAGGTCAACATAGGTAATTGTAGGTATGTGAATTATTTATGTTTTTAACTATTTAAATACTAATCATGCTTAGCAGCTTTATAAGTTCATTTAATTTGGGCATTGTTTAACATGTTGATGCATTTTATGGGGGTTGTTTTGGTTTGTACCATATAGGTATTTTCTTTCCAGGATGTGACACTGGAATTAACGGTTGTATGTTTTGTATAATCATCATGCAGTTAGATATGAATTTTAAAATTCGATATTTTTCCCATTGTGGCATATTAAATCAGTTCATGAATTTAAATTATGAACGTGAAAAATTTTGAAATTTTTTTCATGTTTTTTTAATTAATAGATTATTATTTTGTTCCTTTTGATTTTTGTTTTTTAAACCTTTTTTTATTTAATGTGATCGATTATTTATCTTTGTTTATTTGTTAGGTTATTTCACTTGGGGGACTCTCCATCGTACCTGTGTTTTAAATGAAACACCTCCTTTTCGATCATATCACCAACAATCACTACCTTGTGATGAATATTCAAAATGGTTGTTTTATTCTCATATCACAGAATCCTAATAGGTATTGGAAAGGTTGTCCTCTACTGTAATGACTTTGGTTCAATTTGGGAGGGCATGGATTCAGTGTTCAATAGTGGAGGAGAAGTGGTGAGTGGGATGGATAATGATTCACGGTGGATCTATTCTTTTCATATATGAGATCCATGGGAGGCCTACTTCTTAGTTTTTCATTGATGAGGATAAATAGATACACCCCTACATTGGAATTAAAAATAAATGAGGGATGTTGTAGGATGAAGTTTTTGACTAGTGATTTCTGGGTAATCTGGTGAGGTATCCCGGCACAGCTGGTTCTTGGAATCCTGGGGAAGTGGCAATAATGGTAGTAGTGTATGGTATTAAATATAGAGGTTAGATATTCTAGTACACATATGATTTATTTGGAAACAACTATTCATGAACCATAGTGGCCCTTCTAGATGAATTAATTGATCCTAGACATTAGGGGCCCATGATTTTGACTTTCGCATCAACACTCTGTTAATAGAAATGGCTCAAAAAATAGTTATGTGTGTAGACTGTGGTACTTCATCTTAAATCTAGAGCTCGACGATCTTTTTTCTGGTGGTCTAGTTCATGGATTGCTGATGTTTAACTAGAGTAGAGAATGGATGGTTACTCATTTCCATATTGGATAATAACTTTGTATATCAACTGTGGTGTCGATCTTGAGGTGGATGGTCTTACTAGGAATGAACCAGTGATTCGACAACATAATAGTTTTTACTGGGTAATGATGAGCCCTTGGTCGGGGGGTGGGGGGGTCTCATCCCAGTATTCATTATTTTTTATTAATTCTAGATCCATTTTTGTGCTACAAAATTTATTCTCCATGTTCTCCTCTTTATCTCCTCAATCTAAAAACCCACTATTACTTTTCCCTGTACACGTAAGGCAATAGTTTTATGAATGTAAATCCTTGTGTGCCTTTTCGTTAATCTTATTATTTATTTCTCAACCTATAAATTGATGAACACAATTTTCTTCTTCAATTAATTATGATTTTAATTTATAATTTCATTAATAATCTATTTGACCAATTTTTATGAGTCTATTTTTTAATTGTTATTGCCTCTGTGTTAGTCTTTCTTTCTAAAATAATTATTTATGCGTTGGATCCATTTTATGTTCTACAAGTACATATTTGATGAATATGAAATGTTATTCTCATAGATGTTGGTTGTAGTTTCGTATAATCTTATTATGAAAATTTTGTTTCTATGTTTTGATAATTATATCAAGTTTGTTTGTTTTATTTCTATAGTTCATACAATCATACTATTTTTTGATCTTACTAAGATATAAAAGGCCCAGACCTCTATGGAGTCCTCTGTACCATATTCAAAATCCATACATTGTGATAATTGGGACAAATATAGGTCCAAGTTTCTTATATAATCCCTTTACCAAATGCTCATTGGACGCCTAAAGTAGGTGGTGATGGATAACATCGATTCTTACATGCTACTTCTTTGGGATGGATTCTCTAAGAAATAACATGATCACATGAACTCTTTCCCCCCAACATGATTTTAAATCTCCTTATTTATTATGTGAAACTATCATGTGTACCATATCATGTATCCATAGTTTTGTGACCACGATCAATGTGGTTGGATCAAGCATCGCCTCCAGGGATCCTTAGTCATGTGACCCACACATCTTTTGACATGCTTAAGAGGTGAAACCCTATGTAGTTCACTCATGTAGATTAGCTTCTACATTTATATTAGTTTCTTCATTAATACCACCCTTACTCACATAACATTTAGATGGAATTCATTTAGGCTTATTAATGTGTCCCAGATATTGTACCCTTGTTTGGGTTCCCTCACACAAGAAACTGAATCACACCATCATGTTTGGAAGAAGTATATCACTGATGTTTTATTCATGTAGAAATTTCTAATCATGAAAATCCAACCTAGTCATTCTACCACCTCTTCAAGTGTCATATCCATGATGTTTGGATACATGACATTAGTCATGTGATCCATGACATGTGAAGCTTAGACTTATGAGAACATTGACCCTCATAGTCACATGATCCCCTAACACCTACTTGGTTATAATATTTCCTAATCCAAATGATAGATTCTTCTAGTTCCATATACTAAAACGGCCTCTCTTCAATACAAAAACAATAAAAAAACCCTCATGGTCATCATTACATGTCCGTCAGAGGGAATATAATGAAGAAGATATTGAGGACCCACTATGGTGTAAGCCAACAAAATTACTAGATCATATGGATATATACCCCCTTGAGTCTAATAATCCTTCCATGTCCATCAGTGGGTAAAAAACAGGTTCATTCATCGGTTTCATCCTAGGTGAAATCACTGAACATCCTTTCGAAATCCTTATGTCTAGATGCCCCTTTCGGTTTTATCATATTTACTCAAGTTGAGATTCATCCTTGTGGATTTCCTTTAATATTTCCTCTAATTGATATCTATCCACATTGATTCCCTTATATTTCTTTATTTTAGATGCCTCCTTTTGGATTAATCATACATTGTGAGTATAAACTGAAATGAACCTATTGTATTAATTAGGATGAGGACTCCTACTAGGTGTGAGCCCTGATCTCTCTTAGATTAACATAAGTCTTTGACATGGTTAGGTACTCAAAGGAGGTTTATTTTCATAAGACCCAAATATTTACATTAAGTTTATATAATCATTTTTGATTTATTAATTTATCTCTAGTAGATTTAGTTTTCTTATAATTTTTATTTACCATGAGTTAGTAAACTATCCATGGTTCACACATATGGTCCTTCTCATGGAAGTAAGATCCAAAACATACCTTCACCAAACACACATAATGGGCTAGGTATAAGAATCTTCTCAGTGAATCATTAATGAATATACCCTATCATCTCTAAGGGTATAGTCTTACAAAAGGTGACTCACCATTTTCTAACTCTTGTTTTACATATAAAGCATGACTTATATGGGATTAGAGATCTTTCATGATCAGCACATAAACATGATGTTCTTCCATTGTGGGACTTAATTTTAGGTGTAATCCCCAACCATATATGTTCCTTATCAAAGGTACTTATATCCTCATCATACATTCCATCAAAGTGAAATATCCCTAGTGGAGTGTCTCATGGAATCATCAATGAAAAAGCCTTCCTCAATCCTCTATTTTTGCACACTTTATGACACATGCATCTTTATCAACCAAACTACATGGGCTCTAAGTCCTATTCTTAATAGGATACATATGATGCATTTTGAGTTCTGAATGAGATGTTATTTTCCCTTTATACTTTCAATTGAAATATGTGATTTTTTATTCGTATTCTCATATGATATTTAGGATGACCCTTTTTTCTATCCCAACATTAAAATACCAATTCTCTCCATAGAGGGCGTTATGATCTAAGTTTATAGGTCATGAATATAAACCAAAGCATAAAAAATTAATAATATATTATTGGAGAACCTATAACACATTCTACTTTTTTTCATCTACCCGTATTTTTAATTAGATCATTTGAATAGGGGTAATAAGTCTCATACTAGGATTTGTGAAGGATTGATGAACTTTTCTTAAATCTATATGATATTCCTCATGTTGGAAGTAATCCCTGTAAATAAGGTGTGATGATATTGACCTCCCATCCTCTATACCAACTATTTTTCTAAGAAGTCCCTGGTAATGTCGAAGTGAACAAATTCTTTTGCAAAATACTTTTGGACTGACTCAAAATGAGCGTGGATGAGAAATATTATAGAACTAAACATATAATATCTAATTTATATGAATCACTATGATAAACAGTTACACACTAGGACAAAATATTTTCAAATAAATAAGTGTAAATCCATATTCATCATGTTTTACACAACTATCAATATAAAACTAGTTACAATTGAACATCAGTAGTCAAAATTTAGTATAATAAGTATTCTATATATCCTAAAAAATTAAAATACGTTCTTGACGTAGGTATTTTTTTATCTTTTTCATTCAAAAAATGCATTACATCAGTGACAACCAATACTCATCAATTTTTAACAAAACTCTTATAGTATTGATTTTTTGAGAAAAATGGATAAACGATAATTTCAAAACAAGAACACGAAATCACATTATCACAAGGTCCTCTAGCTAAGAATTTTATGGTTTTTCATGCTGATGATTTATTGTTGAATTTATCCTTAAACCACTGAACAGATGTATTTTTATGATCATTCATCAACAAATATTCATTTCTTTTTGGATATCTTATCTTCAATTCTGAAATATGTGATGATATGTATGGTTTAACTTCACTAAGATTGTTAAAAATTTAAGAATAATCTTACATCACTACATCATGGTAATTAACTTATATTTAGTACATGGATGCAATTAACTCCATTATTTGATACCAGATGATGAGATATAGGGAGACTATCCTATTCCACTTCATACAAGTTGTCAGTATAGAACTCAATCACCTCATTTGTTATATATTTTTTTTAATAAAAGAGTACTCAGGTAACTATAAATTTTTATTATATTCATTTAATGTTCTCAAATATCATTCAAAATCACACAACCAATGTAGATATACGTTCCCTCATTTTCTTATCTCTCACACAAAATTAACCATTATATCAAAAAATGATTGTTTAAAATATATCTCTAGTGGAATATGTATAATACCATCTTAATTATCTAACAGAGTAAAAAAAATTAGATCCATGTATTTGAAGGAAGTGTAATATAAAATACAGTAAAATTCAGGGATTAAATTTTTAGACTGTATTAGTAATATTCCAAACAATGTAACTTGTAGTAGTTTTTGCATTGATATATGACATACATGAAATTTTATTCCTATTAAATTAAAATATTTTATTGACACTAATTCCTTCCCATTTAATGATTAAATACTAGAAACTTTAATACCATGTGTAAATTGATAGAAATCCATCTTCTCAGACTTTATTAATGAGTGAAAATTAAGAGGATATCTTTTCCTTTCACAGTAGGATCTTACTACAAACACATTAATATAGATATTAAATAAACACATTCATTAAATCCTTCTTTTATCTATCATTTTTGTCCTACAATGTTCTAATAAAACATTCACATAGGTTTTTCTCAATAGGCATAACATCAATGTTATGTTTTTCCTCTAAAAATATCTAATAAGGTTGATGAAATATGATGTAAAATTTCCTTCATATATTTGTTTGATGAACCATTAATTTTTTTTCTTCCCAAATATGACATTGATGTTTTCACATTATTAAAAAAGATGTTGGAAAAACTTTACTCTTTTATAACATCAAATTCATTTTTTATTCATCGATATGGGTGATACATTCAAAAAAAATTCAAAAACCCATGTACATTGTCTTTCACCCATTATAAAATTGATAATATGAATTCCGTTATTTGAAAACTTATTATGATTTATGTCCCTTAACATTATATAATGATAAGCTTCCATTTGTAGGAATGTTTTTTATAGGGAGAATTACCAAATCATGAAAAATAAAAATTACTTTCTTGTATGAATAGAAAATGTTAAAAAATTTATACCATAGAATTTTAAATAATTAATCAATAGTTGAAAATAAGAATCCATACCATTTCTAGGTTGTCTTTGTCCAGGATTCATCATGATTATTATAATGTATTTTTTTTATATCTATAAATATAGGTTATAAACAACTAGTATAAATGACTAGGAACTATATTTGGGATTTAATGTTCTCATATGGATTGATTCCATTTTGAAAATATCCTATTTTTAATTTTCATTCTTTATTAAAAAATCAATAAAATCCCATTAAAATCACTTCTATTGTTGTGAATTAATAGGGTGGAATAGGATTTCATTAGATATTTTATCATTTTTATGTCATATAAACCACTTTTCAGAATTTTAATTTGAAAATATAATCTTTATTCGAGAAATTAATAGTAGATATCATATTTCATTATTAGGAGGTTTAGTAGTTGTCCTTCAGAATGAATCATATTTCAATTTACCATTCATTTTAAATCACGATGTCATGAATTTTTGAAATTATAATTAATGAATATATTCCTCTATATATAGAACATAATCTATTGTGAAATCATGTAATTTATTATACCGTGGTCCCATTGAACATGATTTTTTTATAAAATAATTCTAATCTAGAAGCCCATTACATTCTGGAAGTAACTCTTTGAAAAGTTCAAGCAATTAAATGAATGTTTTTTTCTCCAACCATTCCAAGAATTTATATTAACCAATACTAGAAACACTAATGAAAATATAAATTCTGTACAACCTAGGAATATGGGTTTTTCATTATATAGATATAATCGTTTGAAACTTTCTATTTCTTAATGGTTTTAATAGCTACACCATGGATTAATTCATCAATAATATCCTTTGTCTCATAGTGAAATTTTTTATCAATAGTAGATTTTGATTTACATTTTTATTTCAGTATTATATATCCTACATACATATCAATGATTAAAACCAAATTAAATTGGATGGTCTTTTATTTCTCTAGACTATAATTTTCTCACATTGAAACGCTTCACACATGGAAAAAAATAATGTCTTTGTTTTCAATATTTCATTTAATAAATTAAATAAATCAATTACCCATTTATAATATTCTTCAATATTTCTTTATTAATTTACTAAATTATGATCCATTAATTACCTAAAAATACAATGCAATATATGAATATATAAAAAAATATAAACATTTAAATATATTTAAAAAATAAAGAAATTTAAAGCATATAAACATATATAATAAAAACATATAAATTTAAAACATTTCATTTTTTGATCATATAATTAGATAAGAATATATAAATGTAAAAATTTATAAACTTAAATTATATATACAAAAATATAAATCAAACATTTAAACCATGAATCAATATAATTTGATATAAAATAAAAATAATAGTAGAATATAGACACCAGAAGGTAAAAAAGTAAACAATGAATTTTAAAAGTAATTAAAATATAATCTTATAAATGTATAAATACATAAAATAAATCTTAAAAATTAAACTATTAAATAATAAAATATAAACATAATGAGAATGCTGATAGTAGATAAAAAAATAATTTAAAACTATAAAATCATAAATGTTCTTATGAGGTACATATGATTTAAATTTAAATGTAAATATTTTTTTGATATATGTTAAAGTTAAGAAGAGAATATTTAATTATTTTAAGAGGGATATGGGATTGATAAAAGATCATATCCCCAAATAATTTAGGAAATAGGTGGGCCACATAGTTTGTTTAAACCTTTCTCCCAAGGAAACATGGTTTGGATAAACTGTGTGGGGTGCTATAGTGGGACTATAAAGGGGAACAAAGGATACCTATGATTTTTCCTAACCATGTTCCCAGAAAATATTATTAGTTCCTATTTAGAAGTGAGTGAACATGGTTGGAATACATTTTTTCCAAACTCTGCAGCCAAGCCATGGAACATTTAAAAATGGGTGAATTACCCATTTTAGCGTACCTTTATTATAATTGTTAACATTATTTTACCTTCCCAAATAACTTATCAGCCTCTTCTATGATATTGAGATCTCCCAAGACCATCTAACCAATGTTTTTAGCAATATACTCTATCTAAACTTCGAACCTCTCACCGGCAGTAGCATTTGATAGCTAACGGTAATTTATGTAATTCCTTATCTTTTTAGGTTCATTTATCTCACTGCATGGAATGATAGATTTCTAAAATTTTATATAACCTATTTTCAAGGTGTACATGTATTTCTCTATTTTCTATAATTATATACAATATTTGTGGCCAATAACATACAAGTAATTCACTGCACATTTTAGGTACGTGGTTTAATTATTTTTCATAAAATTCAAGTTGTTTATACACTATGTTGTTGTGCTTCAAGAACGGCTTTTCATGTGTCACTTATTAGAATTAGTTTGCTTATATTAAATGTAATGTGATTGACATACATGAAGAATGGGGATGGGTAGTACTATTTGTGTATTAGATCATGTTTTAGAACTACCCCATGGGTATGTTAATAAATTTGAAAAATGATTAAATTAAACTTATTATATAAAATGATTTTATGAGGTGGGTTTCTCACCCCTTATATTTTGGAATGTTATAATTAATCAAATGAATCATAATTTGAACTAAAATCAAGAGGGAATGGTGATTTAACTATCTCAGGCCATGTAACCTATTCTAAATTCTATAGGTATCTCTTATATGAAACTTACTAATTGAATTGAATATGTTTTGAAATAGTGTAGGTTTAATTTTAACCATGACCATTAATTATGTCATGTAGAGGGTGATAGAAGGGTTTTAAAACAGAATGTCTTCAATGGAATCATCATGATTTTTGAATTAAAATGAATTATAAATTGACTTATATCACAATCTAAGTGATACAAGTGCTCTTATGTAAACTCCATGGATGAGAACACCTGTAAGGTTCATTATATTATGCCTCTAGTGACACTTGGGATCCCTGTATGGAATGCCAAAGATGGAATTAGAGGGTAGTTCACTATTATACTACAAGTGACACTTTGGTTTCATATATGGAATTCCAAGGAACGACTTAGATGAAGATGTCTTTATACCATACCTATAGTGACACCTGGGATCCGATAAGTAATTCAATTTATGGGCTTATAGGTTGATGGTATCATCGAACATCTAGAGAGACACATGGGTCCCTCATACAGAATTCCATGTATAGGATCATGTTAGCAATAAATTAATTGATTAATTAATTTAAATGATGCATTTACCTAGACATAGAACACACTTGGATTTGGTCAATGAATTACATAATTGATGAACCTATTTTATCCCTTTGTTATATTTTAAATTTTATGGGACATGTTCATCCCTGAAACAAATATGATCTATGGGGGATGTCTGGCCTATGATCCAAGCCTAGTTCACTAATTATAAAAAAATCCCAATCAATAATCATTCATATAAATTCTATCTTATACTGAAGTAGGTGGTATTGGGGATGTTTCCCATTCAGAACCTACACCGACATGTAATACATATATTTCATTCACTATTTATAATATTTCTCGCACACAAATTATTTAAATATTTACATATCGGATTTCAATATAATCTATTATTGGTGGCCTAATGAGTATATATCACAACCAGTTCATGCCACCGATTGATACCCGAACATAATTCATCGATGAAGTTAGGGATAAGTAAAAAACTACCAGCTATAGAATCTTTATTTCCCTATAATAGAAAATATTATAAGTGAAAAGGACCCAACATATGCTTGTGATTCTATTGGAGATATTTTTTTTACATTTTTTTATTTTTTATATCATGTTGTATATTCCTTATCATCTGTATCTCATGTATTCCCATTCTATATAGTATACATACATGACATCATTTTGAATGTGGAAATTAATGTAGATCTATTTATTGTTTATTGTAATACCAAAGGATTTGGTTTTTAATACACCTATGGATTTTTTCTGTTATAAGTTATTATTATATTCATTTACTGTTTTATCTAGAAATTTTTAACCAATGTATTCCACTATGATCATGAGGGTTTATAATCATCACTATTTTGTGACAGAAACTCAATTCTTTTTAAAAGGCTCTATCATGTACGTAGGTGTGCTCAAGGCCATGTGGCCGACCATGTTCAGTTATATATTAGTGAACCAGGTTAGGGATATCATAACGTGGTATCAGATTATTATTTTCTTTTTTTCTTTCTATTTGGGTTATTGGTAAATAGAAAAGGAATGCATTAAAATTTGGAAATTTCCCTTTTCATGGGATTAGCTAACCCACATTTAGGGTAACTCCAAATTACCTAGGTTGGGATATTTAAATTTTTCTTTCAGGTTAAATTTTTTTTATTTCACCATTGGGTTCCACACATGGTTTTTGAAATTATTATTGTTATTATTATAATGGGTGTTGTTTTACCCTTGTATGGATGAGGCAAGGAGGTATTGTTTCATGAATTATTATAGGAACTTGAGAATGAACTTGTGTTGGAACTATCGTGGGCTTAGAAACCCAACAACGGTTCGCATGATTCAACTCAACTGCACTCAATGTCGCCCCGATATGGTTTTCGTGTCCGAGACCATACTGGAAAACAAAGATACCAATGGTATTGCTCTGATGTGAGGATTCCAAGGCTGTTTTCCAGTGCCTAGACAAGGCCACTTAGGGGGCCTCTGTCTCCTTTGGAAGGAAAATATCGACGCCAAAATTTTTTCCTTTTCCTCGCACCATGTGGCAGCGACTATTCTCATAGACTCTCACCGATCATGGAATTTTGTGGGATTCTATGGATGGCCATCCCATAATGATAAGATGAAGTCATGTGACCTTCTTTGCAAGCTTCGACAAGATTTACCGAGGCCTATCCTCTTTGGAGGAGATTTCAATGAGATTTTGTTTCATAAGGAAAAGAGGGGCAGAATCACCCGACCAACAACTTTGATGTCAAACTTTAAAGAGGTGGTCTCTCAGGCAGACCTGGTTGATCTTGGGTACACAAGTAATCCTTTTACGTGGTTTCGGGGCAATACTGAATGCAACCACGTTGCTGAGTGGCTTGATAGATTTTTGGGTTCCTCTGATTGGATTAATCTATTAAGCATGGTTCATGTCTTCCATATGGCCCTTAACTATTCGGACCATTGTCTAATTATCATTGACTATATGCATGGAGAACGAAATTGACCACTGAGTAGACCCTTCAGGTTTTAGATCTTCTGGGAAAAAGACCGGGAATGTGAAGAGGTGATCCGATCTTGCTGGAAATGTACCCACATGGATGTCCATTTCAACCTCCAACAGGTCGCCTCTAAGCTGAGGTCTTGGAGCTATAAAAAATTTCACCACCCCGATCGGCACTGTGAGGTCCTTGAAAAGAGACTGAACACCCTCCTCAAACAACCCACATACAATTGCAACGTATCTTTGAATGGAGCTACTCAAAGAGAGTTAGATACGACCTTGCACATCAAGGAAAGCTTCTGGGCTATGCGGGAACAGGATAACCACATTAAATAAGGGGATGATAATACTCAGTTTTTTCACCAAAAAGATTCAGCCAGGCGTCAGAAAAAATCTATTACCTGCATCTTACAACCCGATGGAAGTAATTTTTCTGATTCCAATGGTATCCACGAGGCCCTGATTCACTATTTTCAGAACATCTTCGCTGCAGGAACCCCCTCCATGTCCACTGAGGTGGAGATTGTATCAGACCTGTGATCACCGAGGAGATAAATAGGCAGCTCACCAAATATGTGACAGATGATGAGATACGCTTGGCCCAAAAACATCTTCATTACACTAACGCCCCTGGACCGAACTGGTTCCACACACTATTTTTTAAACAATACTAGAACATTATTAGTCCTGACATCTACAAGATGATAAAAAATATCTGGATTGGGAAGACGGGCATTGGTACCATCAATGAATCTGTCCTTTTCCTCATCCCCGAAATTAAGAAACCCCTAGCGATCTCGAATTTTAGACCTATCAACCTCTGCAATGTCTCCTACAAGATATTCTCAAAAATCCTTGTCAATAGGCTTCGACCTTGGCTACCTGATATTATATCATAAAATCAAAGTTCTTTTGTGGCCAAGAGACTGATTATAGATAATGTGATTGTGGCCCATGAAGTGTTAAATTCTTTGAAGTCATCCTCTACCGCGAAAAGGGGAACCATGGCCCCTAAATTTGATATGACCAAGGCCTGCGATAGAGTCTAATGACACTTCCTATGTCTCGTTATGATAAAACTGGGTTTCTGTACTAAATGGATAGATTTAGTCATGGAATACATCTCGACCATTTCTTTCATAATCAAGGTCAATGGGGAGCTCACCAGAGGATTCAACCCATCCTGAGGCCTCCTCCATGGAGATCCTCTCTCCCCTTTTATCATCATCCTAGTGGATGATGTGTTTTCTAATCTTTTTTCTAGGGCTACATCCTCTAATTCTATTCATGGGGAAAAGGCCAGTCATGCTGGCCCACCAGTGTCACATCTTTTCTTCGCCGACAACTACCTCCTTTTTTCCAGAGCCACTGTTAATGAATGTAGGGTGATCTGTCAAGAAATCCACCAAGATGAGAGGGCGTCTTGCAAGTTTATCAATCATGTAAAATCTGAAATTTCATTCAGTGCAGGGGTGCCTCATTCTAAGAGGGAGGAGATATGTGCTTTAGCTGGTATTCATATGGTTGTGAAGCATCATAAGTATCTTGGGCTTCCCACGATGATCGGCCGTTCCAAAAAATAAATCTTCGGATCTCTTATTGACATAATTGAGCAAAAAATTCTTGGCTGGTCCCCTAAAGGAATTTCTAAAGCTGGAAAAGAGACACTCATCAAAGTTTTGATCCAGTCCATCCCCATGTATTTTATGTCCCTGTTTAAGCTCCTATCATTCATTGTCGACCAGATCCACACACACATTGAAAAGTTTTGGTGGGGTAGGAATGATGGAAGGAATCAAACCCACTGGATGGCCTGGGAGAAACTATGCAAACCCAAATCAATGGGAGGGATGGGTTTCAGGAATCTTCTTCTCTTTAATGATGCTCTGTTGTCCAAGCATGAAAGGACCCTAATTAACCGTCCTTCATCTCTCTGTACACGGGTTCTCTGAGCTAAGTACATTCCCCACACGGACTTCCATGCTTCCTATCTTGGTGCCTGCCCATGTTTCCTTTGGAGAATCATTTGGGGGGATAAAAGGGTCCTAGATGAAGGACTGGGATGGAGGATTGGGTGTGGATCATCGGTCAATATCTGGACTGATCTTTGGCTTGTCGATGAGGATGGTATGCGGGCTACATCCCCCGTCCAACCAGGTTTTGAAGACGCCACTGTATGCTTCCTTCTTTCCGACAAGGGACAAGGGTGGTGTGTGGAAAAGATCCTTGATTGGTTTAACGAAAGGGACAAAAGAATTATCCTTAGCATTCCCTGGATCCCTGATGTAGGCCCTGACCACATTTTATGGACCAATGACATCACAGGTTAATACACAATGAGGTCCGGCTATAGACTGGCCCTTGTCCACCACCCTGTCGACTGTGATAAGGGACCTTGGAATTTGATCCGGACACTCAACATTCCCCCTGAAATTCGCCAATTTGGGTGGTAGGTTTGCACGAGTATTCTCCCAACCCTGAGCCTTCTCACTTACCGTTATATGGAAATTTCTACTTTTTTCCCTTTTTGCCCAAGCACTATTGAAACTCCTTTATATGCCATCATTCACTGTCCGGGAGCTAAGCAAGGTTGGAGTAAATGGGGCCCAACCTCTACCGATTTACTGGCTTTGGCCTCTAACCTTCTAGATCTTTTGACGCGTTGGTGATCCTCTCTTCCCTTAGATACCTCTTGTTCTCTTTTCACATTTTCCTGGATTATTTGGATCTGACACAACGATGTCGTGTTTCATCAAGCTCACAAACCTCCCGAATTCTTGATTGAAAAGGATTCTTCTTGGATTGAGGGCTGGAAAGACCACAAGGACCTTATTTTGATAGGTGATAACCCCATCCCACCCTCTCATTGGACCCCCCTATGGAAGGGACTCTTAAAATCAACGTGGATGAGTCTCTCCAAAAGGAATGGCTTGTTGCCCTCAGCCTTCTGGCCCGTAATCATCTGGGGCATATCCTTGCTGCAAAATATGTTCCACACCAGGATTTCTGGGAACCAGCGGTTGCCGAGGACATGCACATCATTGCTGGTTTGCTGCGGGCTTTGGAATATGGATGGAGCTACATTTTTGTGGAGTCTGACTACCTTACCATCATTAATTCTATAAACAACAACATTGGTGGACTCCAGCCTTTTGGTACCATCATTAAGAGGATTCTCTCACATGGACAGTGCTTCCCGTCTTGCACCTTCTCATTCACAAAAAGGGAAGGAAACAATGTGGCCCATCAGCTGTCAGCCTCATGCCCTTTTGACTCCATCCAACTCTGGTTGGACAATTTCCCTAATTGGCTTTGTTCTTGTACTTCTGCTGATTTTCTTCATTTATGATATCTGTTTTAATCAAAAAAATATGTATACCATATTTACGTAAATATTCATCATTCTTACTTGTATACCATGCTTCATTGATTATTTCCATATATATTATTATTATTACACTATGATAGAATTCCTTTTGGAATTTATGATATTATATTGTTCATTAATGTGTCTACACCCACCTAAATTGTTTGTATAATATAGATTGATGATTGAAACGTAATTAACAAATTATCACATGTTGGAGCCATGAATGATTGGTCACATGGAATGAATCATTCATGGTTGTGACTAAATGGATACCAATAAAAACAAATAAATTTTCTAGGACTTTATAAATTTAGAAGGGTGACACATGAAATAAAATGCTCATTTATGGACTTGTTTTATTATGATTCCTAATGTAAAAATCTTATCAAAGTTACATGTTGTTCCAATTTTAACTAATAAAGCATTGTAATTTATAACATGGGAATGGTATATCATCTAACTAGATCATTAAATAAAAAAATTCTTATGATATGTTGATTTAGTATTAAAATTAATTAAATTAAATGGATGTCATTAAATTGTTATACTAATTTAAAATTATTGTCTGTTTTCCTCTATAAATTTTAATTGAAACACCGTATGGAAGGACTGATAATAAGAAATAGAGAATTTGAACCTTAACAGAACATAGCAGTGAGAAGTAGGCAATATATCTTATGATTATTCACATACTTATATAATGCCCAGACTTACCATTAGGAATAGGAAGAGGCTTGTGACTCTTATATAGGAAGGCGTGTAGTTTTCTTATTTGGTTATCCTTAACAATTTATTTTGTTAAACAATATATTATGGGTGTGATTTTTAGAGCTATTCAACCATGAATTTCTTAGGTCATACACCGTGAAGGTTGAAATGAACATTATTTAGAGGTGGTGGGCCCGGAGATACCATTATTACCCCCTATAGCGACACTAACGAAACATCCTACTATTACTTATCTAGGAACTGATGGGTATTTCCCAAAGGGTTTCATGATAGTAGTATAATCTATAATGGGATCCCCTAACCTACCCCTACTATGTTAGAGTTGACATGAGAATTTCAACAGCAGCGTCCACCCACATTTTCAGGGGAGGTGGTCCACAGGCTGTGGAGTCATGGATGGAGGACATTCTATTTATTTTTAATCATATTGAGAGACCTCTTGAGAGGAGAGTGATTCTCGATAATTATATTATATGTAATTATGATTAATGATTTTGGGTTTTTATTACCTAGGAATATCATCATCATGATATCTTTTTGGAAGAATTTGTAGACAACATTCTATGATTATTTCTATCTTGAGACATTAAAGGATGAAGGACCCAGAGAGTTTATGCACATGAGGTATTTTGATTTTTTATTTATGGACTAATAGATATTATTTACGGATCTCCAATGCTTCACATCGACCCTTCTAGGTGACGCGTTATCTAGGGATATGAAACTTGAGGATGGTCTCAGGTATGAATCAAATCACAGGTGAACATATTATGATTGAAAACCATATTTGGGATAATGAACTAGGCACTCATTACTAAGCATATCCTGATATAGAATGTAGGTGAGCGACAATGAAATTAAACTCTTAGACCTAGAACTACTTTGAATAGAGGTTTGAATTACCATTTGGAATCTTCAAATGGGAACTGTAGCATCTAGAGTGTTTCTTCATGTAGCATTGTGGTATGTCATATATGTAATAGTCTATGACATATGAAGACCCATTGTATCAATGATTGAGTTGAGTACCAAGAATTCAAAAAAATTAGACATATTTCAAACTTTTATATCAATTTATCTATAGTGGAAAGTGAGAGAGGATCTACACCAACTCTATGTTCATGAGTGGGTTACGCATCCCCTCATCCGGAAGATAGTTGGAGTACTACCATTCGATCAGGCTGAGGAGGTTGTAATATATTGGGATCAAGGAAAATAATATACATCATGAGTAGAGTGGGAATGTATACAGTAGTAATTCTTTATCTTAGGGACACAAATAAGCCTAGATATACATAGTGTATCTTATCCCTAAGGAGCATAGTGTTGATCCATCTATGGTTAGAGTTTATAGATTAGTAATCATTAAAAACGTATCTACTTTATTTGATTCATGTGATTACCAATCCATTGTATCTATTTATTTTGGGAGGATCCTTATTCTCTAGATTTAATATTTCTATGGCATAACGAAACTCGATACCACATTTAGAATATTAGCCAATATTTTATTTGAGTGTAAGGAACTCCCCCTGGATGTTGGAAGTTATCATTTCTTGTGGGACTTGTTCATCCGTGAGATTATATTATTTGAGATAATTCTTATGATGGACTTATTGGTTACTTACTAGGCCTTGTTGATTGTTATTGCCCGAGGGTACCATTTACATCCCCAGAGGGTAGTAAATATATTCATAAGTGTGAATGGGATGTCTAGTCATGTCAAGATGGAACCAATTATTGTGGGAATGTTGAAATGGAAACCCATATTACTATACATTATATGGATGATTTGGGAACACATCATGACGAATTCCCTCTTATATTAGATCATTTTCGGGACATCTTCCTTGAAAACAGTTTTGTACTACAAACTAGGAGATAGGTATAGTTTACTATTTATCCAGTCTTAAGAGAAAGACTAGTATCCATTAATCTTTACAAGATGGGTACTATAGAGTTGTCAGAGCTTAAAATGTAACTAGATGACTTGTAATATAAGGGTTTTAAATAGCCCGATACATCCCCCTGTGGTTCAATATTCCTTTTCACCAAGAAGTAAGATGGTTCATTAGAATTTTTATAGACTATATTTAGTTAAACCAACTTATATTTAAGAATCAATATCCACTTCCATTTATAGAAAACCTCTGCGATGAGATCTTACGAGTGACGGGTTGTCCAAGATTGATTTTAGTATGGGCTACCATCAGGTTCATGTTAAAACATTAAATATTCCACGTAAAACATTCCACTTTAGATATGTCTTGTATGGGTATGTTGTCATGCTAATTATTCTTAAAAACATGAGAGCAGTTATAATGACCATGGATTTTCATACATGTATATTAAATCTTTTTAGATGATTTTTCATCACATTTGACAAACACATACTTGATAGCCATGATATTTTAGTAACTTTGGAAACATGGAACATATTCATCTTATTTTGTAAAATATATTCAACATATCCCAAAATGATATTCCCCATTGGGACTCATACTTAAAACACTGCTTTATAACATGTGGTAAGGAAACATAACAAAGTGTGATCTCATATGCTTAGTAATGGTAAAAAGGTACATATCTAAGAATAAACCTGAGCATTAAGGGTATGATAACGTGACCAAATCATAGAATATCATATAATACATATCGAAGATCTTAAACATGATTCATAAAATAAATATTGGTAGTTTATAAGACCTAAATCATAAAGGAATCTAATAACCTAATCCACGAGGCCATAACAATGTCATAAGACATGAAATTCTGGCATTCACATAAACTTGTAACTTTGTGAATATGTATAAATAGTAATAGGTTCACTCATTAAATTAAAAAAAATTAACTCAGGTCCTTAAATAACTATATGGACATGATAACCATGTCCAGGAATAAAATTATAGAAATGAGAACTAGTTCCATCTATAAAATTGTGAACATGAAATCTGGTTCACACATAACATATATACATAAGAAGTTATCAATATTATCCCAATAAATTGGAGGGATATATTGGTATAACCCATAAAATAATGGAAAACATACATATATGTTCTACAAATAAATCATTATATCATGATCCATGTAATGATACAGGTTTTTTAAACATCATTCAATCATAACATAACCCATTTAAAATAAATGGCTTTCATAAATATCATTACATAATAATAATAAACCATCCAAAATAATAATAGGGATAGTATCCTTGAAGAATACCCCCATTAAAATATGATTAAAAAAATATAATGTTATCCTAGATGTAAAATAATTTTGTTATAGCACTATAAAATAATTCTTTTGGAAAATATCATTTCTTATTTAAAAAGTTTTTATTTTCTTAAAATGATTCATAATTATAAAATAATATTTTTTTTTGAATTAAACCTTGTAATATTGTGAAGAAAAATTCAAAATATTAAGGTATCAATATGAATTAATATTCCATTCATATTGAATAAGTTAAAAAATAATTACTTACGTATATTTTTGTCTGAAATGTCACAAAGAGCCCTGTTTATAAAATATCAAAATATATTCTTCTGAAACCATTTTTTAAAAATCCAAAAAATCAGTAAAAATAACATTGAATATTTATAGAGAAATATTAAATAAATTTAATGCATTTTTAGGAACCATGTATGTGGAATATAAGTATTCCATAATGGTGATTTAAAATGAAACAATTTCGAATGTTTGATGAGAGAGTGAAATAATGATTTACCACTTTATTATTAATTGAATCATATGATACAAGAAAGAAATAAAATTATATGGATTTTAAAATACCATAATCTTTAAGATTAGACATTTAATACACATTCATGGGTAGTATATTCACCACATTGAATAAAACAGTAGTGTATTTGACAAGGGTCCTATAGAAAGAAAAGTGAGACAGAAATCCCTTACCTAATGTCTTGAATCTCATTATAAAATTATTGTATAATAAATAAAAGTTTGATGTAAATATATTATAGAACCATATTATAATATATAATACTATATATGATTTTATTAAGACTTATATTACATTTTTTAAACAAATTCATGTTAATGTTATGCTTTATGTAATATCTGCTTTGTTTTTCACATTTGTTTTGATTTTTTTTATTTATTGCCCTCAAAATTATATCATTATTTTACTATATACATAATGATAAAAAGGATATTAATATCATATATATTCATTATATATGTATTTATAATTACCTATAAAATATAGATTTTGAAAATGAAATACACTATTCAGGGAGATGGTAGGCCATACGTTCGCAGGAACGTTGTTTCCATTTTCATGACATATTTAATGAAATATGTAAAATGGAATATATATAACATAATTCCAGTAGAATTATTATTAAATATTTATCATATAAGTTCTATAATCCCATACTTATTAAATTCCATCTAAAGTGTGAATCAATCATATCATTTTGAGGATGTTGTAGTCCACACGTCCACAAAAGAAGTTATCATAATTAAAAAAATGGAAATCATGATGGTATCAGTTATTTAATAATTAAATAAGCATAAATAAATCAAAAATATACTACACATAATAAAATAATATCATTATTACCTACCTTTAATGGTGGAAATGGTAGAACAGACGACATCAGTTCACGTGGTGGTAGTCCACCGTACACAGAAACGATGACTGCATATCGCATTTGATGGAATTGTGTGTAAGTGTAGGTCAAAAAATTAATATAAAAACACATAAGAATATTTATAATACTGATGCTATTATATAAACATTAAATAAAATAATTTAACAAGTATAAGAATGAAATAAAATAAGAATGTTTGTTGATGAATGCCACCTCTTCTTTTGGTATCTTCTTCTAATTTTTAAAAAAGGAAGTATTTGGTCAGAAATATGAAATAATTAAAGATTATAAGATAATTTAAGGATAGTAGGGAGGATATTGTTATAGTTTTTTTTCTAAACAAATAAGTTTTTATGTGTTATTAATAGATAATAAGAGTTTCCCTTTTATAAGAGAAGGAAGATGTACATTTGGAATTTTTGAATATATTTATTTATAATAAATTAAATCTAACTAAAATACCCCAAAATGGAAATTAATTATATGATAAGGTGTTATGTGCTGATAATCCAATAAAAATCTATTTTATACAGGTTATGGTGTAATTTTCAGTCTTACCTTTTTTATTAACCCTTATTTAACCTATTTTAATTTTATCTATGGTAATAAAATTTTCAATAATAAAATGTAGTGATTTTAACTTATAATTTGAAAATTTAACCATAAATGGAAAATTTCTGATATTTTAGAAAATATAAAATCTCCTATTTCATTATTATTTTATGATTTTTACCTAATTTAATAAAATCTTATTTTGATAAAATATCATTAATGTCAATTATGAAACTATTCATTACCCTGACTTTATGAAACTCAATACAGAAATATAACTTCAATAAAATTCATTTAATACACCCCTAATATTTCATATGTATCTATAAATATGTTTTACAACCTTAATTAAGTTAAATTATATTTATTTTAATATTTATAATAACATTTAATTGACTATTTCATTAATTGAATAATTATTGCGTCATTATTGTGTAATTATTTATGAAAATTATTTCTTATATAAAATATTAAAATAAAATACCCTGATTTGTATAAACCCTTTATATTTCATAATAATAAACATATTTATAATATGTTCAGTTTGACCACATATTAAAAATATTATACTTATTAAAAGTAAGAGTGTGACATTTTGTCACTCTCATTGATTTTAGTATTATCCTAGTCATTTTCATGGAAGTGTGTCCATAAAATTATTAAATTTCAAACCATAGATGATAAAGGTAGAAATAAATTATTCCAATAATTTTTTTAAATTTTTATGGTAGTTTTTTAATATTTATAATATTATTTTTTACAATTAATTATACGATTTACCATTAACCATTTTAATAAAAATTTCTAAAATTAATTTTCATATTATCCAAATATAAAATGGAACTAACTAAGAATTTTTTAGCTTATTATTCCAAATATGGAATCCATTTTTCCAAATAAAATTCATATAATTTGAACAAATTTATTAAAAATTAATCCCAAAGGTGGGACAAAACAACTGATCTTGAATGTGAAAACATTCAAAAGATTGATAACTTTTTATATCCAAATTCAATGTAAAATTTATTACAATGATCTAAATTTGATTAAATGATAACAATGTATCTAAATATACTTTAAAAAAATAAAAAAAGAATTTAATAGTATAAATTATTTGAATCAAAAAGATGTTTTATATTAAAATTGAGTATTTTTTATTGTTCATAAAAACATGAAACTTATATGAAAAATTCAAAAAACTCAACCAAGGTAAGTTTTTATATCCTTATTTACAATAATAATTTAATTTTTCTTCAAATATAATAAATCAAAGTTTCAAAACTAGATTTAAAACAAGTGTACAATTAAAAGGAGGAAAAACTGTCTTTTTAGAGATATACTTATATTACGTGAAAAAATTAATATGTTTTTATATCACATCTAGAAAACACATAAGATGTTTTCTAAAATTTATATTTAATATTATATATGTATATATATCTTTAATATAATTCAATAATATTTATTTTTTAATATAAAACCCACCAGTGTATAGTTTTTTAGAAAATCATTTTCTTTTATTTTAAAAAGTGTTTTACATTGATTTATAATTAATTGGTTAATGAATTATATCTACATGATTAAACCATAATTTCATAATTAAATAAATCAATTTGATACCCTCCATTATAATGCCTTGGTTATTGTTATATTGTTTGAATAATTATAATAATAAAATGATGTTTGGTTGATACTCAGTGTCATGTGTAAAGAAAGATAAGACAATATTTCATGTAGAGGAAGATTAAATTTGTGTAAAATATAACCCAAGACATCAAATAAATTTAATATTTTCCAAAAAAAAATCATAAAAACTCAGGCTATTGTATTATACCCCCCTTAAAATGATTTTTCCATAGATATTCCTCATTATAATATTAAAAAATGATGATACTTCTACCTCATCATATTACCAGGTTACCACATAGCTTCATCAAACTGGTGGTTTATCCATAAAACATTAACCAGTTTTTTGGTATTATTTTATAAAACTTTATCTATATGACTCACAATTTCAACCAATTTGTCTTCAAAATAAAGATCATGTTCTCGTGGTATGAATTTTGAGTTAGTACATGTGAAGTATCAGGTATGTACTTCCTCAAAAGAGATACATGGAACAAATCATGATATCGAGAGAGATTTGATCGACTCACCAATTGATATGCTATCATTCTAAAATGACCACTAATTTAAAATGGAAATCTCATCCTTATAATTTTATATCGTACTTTGAAAATGAAAGGTGGATTATTTGAAAATTAATTTTGAAAAACCATGTTATAAAAATGAATACTAAAACTCCGATTTAAAAAATGAAATTTCGAAACATAACAGTAAACAAAAGTAACTCATATCTAGGTTTTCAAATAGGTGAACATAGGTGAAAAGTGAATACATTGACACATAAGAGAAAACTACCCATCATGTTCTAAAGGAGAGTGATAAAGAACATGTTCAGAAGAATGTTAACAATGACAAATACATAACCAAAAAAGGCTTGAAAAATGTCATTGATATCATCAATAATAATGATAAAAAAACATGACTTTATTTTCATGAATATCTTCCTACTGTTAAACAGTTCTCTTAATAAGATAAACATACTTGATTTAGACACATTTTCACCCTTCGTTGTGCCTTGATCAATTTACACTTCATCACTTATTCCCTGAAATGAATTTGAATTTTTCATTCATAAAGCATTAGTAGAACTTGAGATCCCTAAATAAAATGATAGTTCATTCCATCTATCATTATCACAACAAAAGTTTTTGTACCGGTTATCAAATATAAATAAGTATTTTTATTAGAAAAAATTAATCTCAAAAACCTCATACAAATTTCAATGTCAAAAATTTCATAAATTCATTACCTTATGATCCTTCCAAAAGATTAAAAATGGAAGACTTTTGAAACAATGTTACTAAATATCAAAAATCAATTTTTCATTAATCCCCCAAACAACTTGATGTAGCTCCTAATTTTCATGTACTAAACATGTGAGGACTATCATCACTTATTCTGTTGAAACATGGTAATAACCAAGAAATCCACAAGTCTTCATTCCTTATATATTCAATTTTCTTATTTCATAAAATTTTCATTGGAATCCTAGGTTCATCCTTGTACCAATAGAATATGTTATTTCATTACTTAAGAACCATGTAATTAATCACATGAAATATTAGTAATGAATGAAAAATAAGAATTTCATAGGGGTTATTCATTAAAAATAAATCATGAAATTCTTAAAAAGGATAAGAGGATAAGTATTCCTTAATTAGCTTGTTTCACTTCATCCATTATGATAGCATAATATTTTTCTTTTTCTTTTTTGGCTTCAATGGTTATTGTGTCCTGTCTTCCGTATTAACCCTTGGATTCGAGCATTGATTTTCATAGTGTCTAAAATCTCTAAATTTGTAGAACTCAACATTGAGTGGTAAATTTTGTTGATAATTCTATCCATTCATTTTATTGACTGACCTCCTTACATTACTCTGGAAATATTTTTCCCAATGGCTAGGTTTCCCAAAATTGAATAATATTCTTGTTTCTTTTCGGAATTCCCTTGAGTTCTCTATTCTACATTTTTTGGGAAGTATGAGGTTGATAATATTTCTTCTGTCCATCTGGAAAACCACTATAGTTTCAATTATGCTCTATAATCCATTTAATATTTTCCGAAAATTGAAGGTTACCAACTTCCAATTAAACTTTTAGTGCACACAAAATGAATTATTCATAGCTTACAATATATTTTTTGTATAATTATTTTTGAAGATTCAGTTTCATAACACTAAAGAATCAGAAAATTTTACATTTGAGTTAAATGATAATTCCAAAATAATACATCAAAAGACTTGTAAAAATTTCTTAATAGGTTCCAATATATTCATCACAATATTTCTTCAACTAAAGGAATTAATTATCCATTTTCATACTAATAATATTAGGAAATTAATTATTGAAAACATAGTTCTTGAAATCAGTCAATTTCCTCTTCTTGTTATGTATTCTTAATAAGATTCAACCATTTATCTGATTCCCCACCTAAATGATAAGAAGATAAGAAAATTTTTTCATGTACCCTGAATTTAAGAATAGAAAATATTATAAAAATGATTTTGACCCATTTATCATCCACTGGTGGATCAAGAGACCCCAAGAAATAAGGTGGACGTTTCCTCATGAAGGACCCCATAAAATCCTATTCCATCTTTTTCTCATTTGAATTATTGGAATGAATCATAACTTATGTGAGTATAATGATAATATTTTTAATCCCATATCTTCCAAAATCTAGTTTCTCTAGAGGAAGATCAACACATTTCATGTTTCATTAAATATTAACCCGATTCTTTTGGGTCCTAGTAGTTGACTAAAACTAAAAAAATAGTGTGAGAAACACTGATCATAATGGGAAAAACTCACATTCAATTGAAATTAGAGATAAAATTTCTATCTATAATACATTAGTTTTAACTTAGGTTATCCATGATCATTACCAAAACACTATGATTGTAACCTATACATACCCTTTGGTTTCTAGCTAATTATTTCTCATCCTAGTTTCCAAAGTCTGATTGAACCTTTTCTCTGATAACAACTATAATGAACCTAGATTTTCATACTTGGATATTACATATTTTTAGATTAATATTCATTAAATTCAAAAATTCATACTAGAGGACCATAATAGTTAATTTAAATTGGAATCATGGGACCCATTTATCTAGTATTTTGATATATCTTAAACATATCTTATAATGATCTTCCCTTTTGGTAGTCCTACTTATGTCCTTTATTTATAACCTGGGTAAATGAAACATAAGGAAAGGGGAGTTTAGATTATCAATTAAGGGTAAACAAGGGAGTTATGTAAGCATAAACATGAGCATAAATGGTATGATAATGTGATTGTAAAATTATAAGAACATATCGTACATATTAAGTATCATAGACATGAACATGGAATAAATATTGGTAGTTCATAAGACATGAATCATACCAGAATCAAAGAGCATAATCCATGAGATCATAAATTAGAATTAAGCAATGAAATTGTAGAATACAGATAGAATTTTATCTTTTTAAACATTTATTAATAGTAATAGGTTCACTCATTAAATTAATGACTTTAAATCAAGACCTTTAATAATCATAATGTTATGAAAACAAGGTCCATGCATAATATTATGAACATGAAAACCAAGTCCACACATAGAATTGTGAAAATAAAATCAGGTTCACACATTACATATATACCTCAAGAGTTATACATATTTTCCAAAGGCATTGGAGGGAAATATAAGTCCCCTATATCACATAATGAAAACCATATATATGTATTTCACAGGAATGTAAACCATTCATCAAATCATAACACATGGAATGAAATGATTTTCCTAAGAATCATTCAATCATAATATAACCCGTGGAAAAGAAATGGGTTTCATAAATATCATTACATCATTAATATAAACAAACCATAGGAATAACATGGATATTATCCTTAAAAAATATCCCCATTGAAGTTTGAGTACCATCATTTAATTGTATCATATATAGAAAATAAAATTGAGAGATCTCTTTAAAATAATTCTTGAGTAAAATATCCTTTCTACATTGAAATGATGTTATTTTATTAAAATTTCACACAATTATAAAAAGAAAACATTTTATTTTAATGTAACCTTGTAAAATTTTAATGTAAGCCTCAAGACCTTAATGTTTCAAGTTTCCAAAATACTCCATCCATGACATATAAGTTAAAAAACATCCTTTCCATATATTTTTGTCAGTAATGTCACAAAGTTCCCTGTTTAAAAAAAATAGAAAAATTAGTTACAAAAAATTTCATAAAAATTAAAACATGGGTTAAAAAACATTAAATATTCAAAAGAGAATAGTAAATGCATTTTTTGAAAACCTGGACATGGAAGATAAATATTCAACAATGGTGATTTAAAATGAAACAATCCAGGTTATTGATGTGATTGTGAAATAATACTTTACCACTTTATTATCAGCCAAATAGTATGATCCATGAAGGAAATAAAATTATATAGATATAAAAATACCATAATATTTAGGATAAGTATCATAAATTAAATTCATGGGTATTATATAAACTACATTGAAGTAATAAGTAGTGTATATGGCATGTGTCCCTGATAAATAAAAGTGAAAAATAAATCCCGTACCTTATGTCGTAATTCGGATCTTAAACATCTTATATAATAAACATATGTTTATTAAAAATATATATTTTTATATATAATACCATATATGATTTTCTTATGACTGTATATTAACCGTTTATTATCAATTTCTAGTTAATGTTATGCTTTGGGTAATATCCTCTTTGTTTTTTGTCATGTGTTTTGATTTGTTATATTTTTAGTCCAATTAATTATATCATGATTTAATTAACTCCATAATGATAACCCTAATATAAATATAATTTTTATTCTGTATATATGTATTAATAATAAACTATAAAGGATATAATTAAAAAATGATATACACTATTCATAGAGATGTAGGTTGTATGTACGCATAAATGTTGTTACCATTTTATTATCATATTAAACAAAATAAGGTATATCACAAATATATAATATCATTATAGTAGAATTATTATGACATATATATCATATAGTATCAATAAACCCATCATAAATAAATTCAATGTAAATTTTGAACCAATCACATTTCTTTGAGTTGGTGGTAGTCCAAACATCCACAAATGAAGTTATTGTAATTATAAAATGAAAAGTATGACGGTATGAGATATATAATAATTATAGAAGAATAAATACATTATAAATATCATATATATAATATAAAAACAAAAAATAGATCATTGTTACCAACCTTTAAATGAGTAGGTGGAAAGACAAATGACATCGGTCCGTGAGGTGGTAGTCCATCATACAAACAAACGATGATTGTGTATCTCATTTGATGGAAGTGTGTTTGAGTGTAGGTATAAAACATAATATAATAATATCTCATAATATTTAGGATAATTAGGTTATAATATAGCAATTAAATAAAAATAATTGAATGGAATTAAGGAATAAATAAAACAAAAACATTCATTGATGAACGTTTCCTCTTCTTTGGGTATCTGATTTTGATTTTCACTAAAGGACTTTATTTTTTGGATTTATGTCCAAATTAATGCTTTTAATATTCATAGAGGGACGTTGGGAATATATTTGGATATTTTTTTGGCTGAGAAAAACAGGTTATGTTGTGTGAAGAAAACATAAGAATAGATTTCCTTTAATTAGAGAGGGAAGTGGCACTTTTGTAATTTCAAAATAGATTAATTTATAATAAAAGAAATCTCATTCCAAATACCTCATCATTTAATGGAATAAAAATATAAGGTAATATATGATGATAATTACTAAGATAAAGAGATTTTATATTGGTTTTGTAGTAATTTTAAACCATATAATGTTTATTAACCCTTAGTTAACCTATTTTAATTATAACTATGGTAACTACTTTTTAATTATTGAAAGTTGAATGTATTCACTGATAAGGTTTCAATTGAACAATAAATGGAACATTAAAAATATTTTGTAACATATAAAGTCCCATTTATCCATATTTATAATTTTTTTTGATTTTTAACTAATTTAATAAAATATTATTTTCATAAAATACCATTAGTGTCAATTATGACACTATACATTACATTGACTATAAGAAAATAAATCCATAAAGATAACAATTAAAACACTAGATAAATAAAACTTTAACATGTCATAGTTACATATATTTGTTTTAACCTTAATTAAGTCAAATTATGTTTATTTTAATATTTATAATATCATTTAATTGATAGTTTGATTAATTGAGTAATTACTACATCATCATTGTGTAATTATTTATGAAATTTATTTCCACTATTAATTTTTTAAAAAATACCATGATGTAGATAATAATTTTATATTTTATCATTATATACATAGTCAATCATATATTCTATTTGAATACATATTAAAAATATTATACTTATCAAATGTAAGAGTGTGACATTTTATCTTTCTCTTTGATTTTAATTATATCCAAGTCATTTTCTTGGAAAAGTTTCCATTAAATTATTAAATTTCAAAACATAGGTTTTAAGGGTCTAATTAACTTCATACAATAAGATTTTTTGAAACTTTTAGGGTAGTTCTCTAATATTTATTATATTTTTTACCATTAATTATTCTATTTACCATTAACTATGGCCATAAAGATTTCTAAAATTACTATTCATATTGTACATAAATAGAAGGGAACTAATTAATTAATTTTTACCTGATGATTAAAATATGGAATCTATTTTCCCAAATTCATTTCATATAATTTGTACAAATTAATTAAAATTTAGTCATAGAGATGGGATGAAACAACGAGTCTTTAAATAGAAATAATTTTAAAGATTGATAGGTTTTAAAATACTAATTCCAGGTAAAATGGATAAAAATGAACTAAATTAGAGAAAATGATAAAAAATTGATCTAATTGTACTTTATAACAAATCAAAAATATAATTTAACAATATAAATTATTTTTAAGAAAAATATGTTTTAAAATAAAATATAGTATGTTTTCTCTACTCATCAGAACACGCAACTCATCATAAAAATACCAATTATACATCCAAAGTAAAATTTTTCATTAAATATTAAAATAATAAATTTATTTTTTCAAATATAATATATAAAATTTTCAAAAACATGATTTATAACTAGTCTTCGTCAAAAGGTGGAAAAACTATCTTTTTAGAGATACACTTATTTATTTTATAAAAATTATATTTGTTCTTATATCATTTTCTGAAAACACATAACATGCATGATACAAATTTTATTGAATAATATATATATATATATATATATATATATATATATATATCATTATTATAATCCAATAAGATATATTTATTTATATGAAACACACTTATGCGTATTTTTTTAGGAAACTATTTCCTTTTATTTTATAATTTTTTTATATTCATTTATAATTAATTGGTCAAAGAATTATATATACATGTGTAAAACATAAATTCAAAATCTAGTAAATCGCATTCATACAATCCATTCAAATGGATTGGGTATAATTGTCTTGTTTAAATAATTATAACAACAAAATGATGTTTGGTAGAATCTTAGTATTGTGTGTACAGCTAGCTAAGATTGTATTGTGTGTAGTGTAAAAATAAATTGTTATAGTGTATAACACAAGATATAAAAAAAATTAATTTATTCCAAATTTAATTTTTTAAAAACTCAGGTTGTTATAGCAGTATTCATGGATTTGATGAATCGTGTTTTCCACCCGTACATGGATTCATTTATGCTTGTATTTTTTGATGATATCTATGTGTACCCACATTCCCAGAATATTTATATTATTTTTATCATGTAGATATAGAACCATAGGTGTAACACCCCAAGCTTCCACGATACGTTTCCCTTTAAATAATGAAAAATCTTGCATTGTACACAACATTGAGATTCTAACACACCACGACCAATCAAACTAGCTGTTATAAATAGTAATACCAACTTTTTGAAATTTTTAAAATTTTATTTTTAAAAATGGAATTCATTTTTGAATTTGGAATATCGAAATAATCTTAGGGTGATTTTTTGGTACTTTTCTGAAAGCATTCAATTTTTAATGAATAGTGAAAAATACTAAATTTCAATTAAAACCAACTTGTTTAATCGAAATAATTTATAGTATTAAAATATACATTCGAATGGATTTTAAGTATCATTAGATTATATTTTTATCATTTAATATAATTTAGGTCTTTGGATGTAATCTCACTATTAAAATGGGCATAAACAAGTGTCCATATTTTGATAGTTATTATTTGATAAAAACGCGCTTTTTTGTTTTGACAATAGGAATTAACTTTAAATTAATTTATACCACTTCTGTGTTTTGAATTTAGGAAAATGGATTCCATATTTGGAATTAGGATTTCCAAATAGTGTAAATAGGAAACTTTTATTTTTAGACATTATGAATATTTACTTCAGTAAATATTTTATTTACCATGGTTAAAGGTATAAATCTAGTAAATAAGGTTAAAAAATTAATATTATAATAATATTAAATTATCGTAACACGTGTCCTGACCCTATTGGATGATACATGTCCGAACATGGGCATCATTGGGACTATTTTGGGACCCCATAAAGCCACTTGGTAGTGATAATGAAATTAAAGTATCTTTTAGTAAAACAATTTTTATAGAAGTTTTTATAATTTATCTATTAAACTATAAATATTCATTAGAAATAAAAAAAAATTCCTACATCAGGATATTTTATTTATAATTGTTAGACATAAAGTAAAAATATTTATACATGACACACTAATGATGAAGTATTTACCTTATTAACGAAACAATCAAATAAACGGTATTATAAATATTAAAATAAATATAATTCGAACGTTTTGATGGAATAAATGAATTTTATAGGTGAATAGTACATGTCAAGGTTGATTAAATGAATTTTTTTTGATGTAATAATGCTGTTATGACTTTAACAAAAACAAAATACCAAATAGTATCAAAATTGAAATAAAAGAGTTTTAAAAACAAATATTATATTATTTATTGATATAATATTTCTAAAAATCTATGATTAGGACAAAAGAATTATATAATGATATCTTTATCATTAATGAATAACTTAAAGTTCTATTAGAAGTTTATAGTATGTTAATTAACCATATAATATACAAATACAAAGAGACATGGTAAATGTCCAACTATTTAACTAAGAGTTAAATCTAAAAGATAAGGTTAATATGATAACCTAAACCCATCTAAAACCTATTGGTTTAGAGGTTTTCAACCCATCCCAACCTTATCCATTGAATAATTCATTTTATAGCCATTATAATCCGAAATTTATTTTATTATAAAATAATATTTCAAGCTTTTCCTAAAGTGACCCTAACCTCTTTTATAAAAGGGAACTTCCCCTTCTCTTAATTTAACACCTCAAAAGACTTTTTGCTCATCAAAACCCAGAAAAATATCCTCTCAACTTTCCTCCCTTCATCCAAGAGGCCATAATTTGGTCATAAGGCCAACATAAGGAGCCCTTTTGATCAAATCAAAATGAAGAACCCGAAGAAGAGGTAAATATTTCATCACCTCTTTCATGTTTTTTCTTCATCCACTTCCTCTTTCTTTGTTGTTTCCATTCTAAAATAATAACTCCAGTATATTCTATATACTTTTATGTTATTATAAAAATGGTACAACCATATTCATCATTCAATCTATCCTATTGATGACAAAGTCACCATACGTACATACGTAAGGATTACCGTCTCCACGTCGTGGTGTACTTTGTTATTCAAACACTTCATTATTTGGATGGATATAATAACGAGTATAACTAATTTAAATAATAAATATAACATGTTAATTATTATGTATATATTATTTACCATCCAATTAAATACGATTTTTCCATCAATATAATGATATTTTTTCTCGTGCGTACGTACGAATTACCATCTCCGCGAACGTGATGAGAATAATTTCCCATCATAATAATTCATGAATAATTTTCAATTTATGATTAAAAATAATGTTTATGAACATAATATAATTCTATATATTAATCAAATAAATCCTATCCAAAACAAACATGGCTTAGGTAACTAAGCATATAAATGAAAACTAATCAGTAAACACCCAAAACAATGATACTACTAAAATATTATTAACAAATCGTTATTATAAGATCATATATGAGATCATATTTATGTATATAGTTAATGTGTAATTTAATAACAATGTTTTAACTATTATACAGGATTTTAACATACCATCGACTAAGGATAAGTTCATGGTAAGGGTTAATTTTACAATCTCTTTATTAAATGAGATTGTTTTTACGTAAGTATCTACTGAGACCTCTTTATCATCCACATCCATGTTTTCTTAAAGATGTATTTCAAAACATTTTTACTATTTACTAGAAAATTGGTTAAATTCATTTATACCCTTATTTGACCTCATATGTTTTGAAAGGAATCTCTTCATCATTTTCCAAAAAAGTACTTTATAACCTTTTCAACAAAATTAAGGTAAGTTTGTCTTTTTTAACTTATACAATGGGTGAAGATATTTTCTTCCATTATAACATCATCACAGCTTCCCATAAAAAATTATTGGAATATATTAAGAATTTTTTTTCTTTTATAATTATAGGACTTTTAATTGATTTCAAAATAGAAATAGATATTTCTCTCAAAAAGTTCTGATTTCATCTCTGTAAACATCATTTGATGGATTTTATGTTTCTTTGAAGTTTATTTATTATGATGAAAAAAATCTATATTTTATTGATGGTTTTGTGATAATTTTGAATATGGATGTGTTATTTTTACACCATTAATGGTTTATGGATAAAGTATTCAAATTTCATATACTAGTTTTAATACGAATGTTTATGTTATGTTGAAACCTTTTCATATGAGGAATGCATTTGACTTAGTAAGTGACGGGTGGAGCCCGCTATACCACCTCGATGCATCAGTAGGTCTCATGAGACAAACTACTATCTTTGCACAAGTCCTTGAATAAATCTTATTTGTAGTATTGGGACAAGGCCTTGACTCTGTGGTTATGAATTCTGGCATTATGCATTCCATCATTATGAAAGTGGCAATTGATATTGAGTGTGATTATTCGACTAGAAAAATATCCATGGGAATAATTAAATGGAATTATTTGATTTTATGTTTTCCATATTATGATGATGTTTATGTTTTAAAGGATTTTGTTTTAGTCTAATACATTTCATTAAATTTTTATGCTTATTTATGAAAGTTTCTGCTATATTGTTATCTTTACTGAGCATCTAAGCTCACCCCTTTCTGTGTTTTATTTTTCCTAGAATGAGAAGAAGTATATAATGACTGACCTGTAGGGATAGTCTAAGGGATATGAATGTGATCAATGAGGACAATGTTGTTGTTGTTTTTCATTTTATAATGTAATGTAACGTTCATGTATGCAATCTATTTTCCAAGACTGCTAAACTGATCGGTCCTTCGAGAATTGATTCCTTGTAAACATGCCAATGTATTAAAATAATGCACTGACCCTAGGTAGCTGGGGTCAGGACATTACAGTTTGTATCAGAGGAAGTTTAGTACAAACCCAGGAAGCTAGATTTAGAAAAAATATGATTAGGGAACATTACCCAAATATAGATTTTGAGGATTAGTATAGAAGAACTTCATATAATTTTGGAACTGTAGAGATTTGGTGAGTTTTCCTAGAAATACATCCATGTATGGATATGAGTAGGTAGAGGCAGATCTAACATAGATGTACTTAGGGGTAAAACCCAAAAACACTGCTTTTAGCTAGACTCGAACAAGAACTGGTGCATGACAATGGGCCTTGCTGCACTCTTATGACACTCCCTGGGGACATGCTTAGGATAATTCTCATTTTATATACAAAACATTATGATGGGTTTATTAGTATATACTTTCTCAAAGAAAATATTTTTATTATTATGGATTATATCCATAAACTATTCAATATATGTTAACTATTTTATATGTTTGGAATTATGTATTGCGATTCATAAACTAATCTAGTGTATGCCATTGTTTAGAAATGGTGCCTAGCGGAAGGAATGAAAACTGTATCAATGCATGTAATCCATGAATGGATTTTCCTCCTAATCAAGATAATTATAGTGGAGCTGGTGAAGAAACTGGTGCTGATCAGTTTATCACTATATTGGGACAACTCACTCACGTTATGAAGAAATAACCTAAACCGTATGGAGCATGAAAATCTAAAATTTAGAGGATCAATGTTAGACCGATTCATGCGGAAAAAACCACAAACATTCAATGGGAGTACAAATCCATTAGTAGATGAGAAATGAAAAAATTCCTTTGAGAAATTATTTCTTACTTTGGGGAGTAGAGAAATTGAAAAAGTTGTCAGGGAAGTTTATCACCTCATGGGATATGCAGATCAATGGTGGTCAATGATTCAAAACACAAAGGAAGATGATAAAGAATAAAATATTGAATGGAGGGAGTTTAAAGATTTTTTCTATGAAAAACACTTTCCTTGTGACCATCGAGCTGATATGGAAAGGTGATTTCTGATTCTGAGACAAAAGGTGGATGAGAATGTCACAAAATATGAGGCTAGCTTTACAAGGTTAGCGAGGAATACTGCAGATTATATACGTAACACAAGTAGTAATATTGATCGATTATTTTATGGGTTAAAACAATTTCTGTAGTGAAAATTTGTCTCACAATCCTTCTTATCATATAGAGATATTGTCTCATGTGCAATCAATACAAAAAAATAATTCTCTAAGTCATACGGATTTAATGAAAATAAGGAGAAAAATAGATCTATTGAACACTATGGAAATGGAAATAAGGGTAAGAAGGGAAAATTTGAATATCCATTCTATGATAAATGTGTGAAGAAACACCCCAGTACTCGCCTGAAGGGAATGGGAGTCTATTACAAGTTTGGTGAAAAAGATCACCAAGCTCGTGATTATAAGGGGAACAAAGAGGCCGTTGAATGCTACAATTTTAGAGAAAAGGGGAATTATGTAAATGAATGTCCTAGTCACCTAGGGAAATTACCTCAGAAAAGGACAATGGAGAAAGGCCAAGCTTATGAGATCACTACTACGGATTTTGAATCTACTTAAGACGTGGTTCTAGGTAATTTAATGGGTTTCTCAAGTTTAGTCAATGCTTTATTTGACTTTGGATCATCACATTATTTTATATCTTCCCAGTTTTCTATGAAAATTAGATATTTCCAATTTCACATAACAAAGGAGTTGTTAATCAAAACCCTAAGGGATGTATCATCACAACAATGTTTTGTGAATCAGTTCCCATTAGGGCATATAAATGTTCTTTATCTGCTGATCTCTTCATCATACCCATTATTGAATTTTATATAATCCAGATAATGGATTGGATTTGAGACCATGATGAAAAAATTTATTATAAGAAGGAGGTTACAATATTCATTGATGATAAGGAGTACTTTATCATTATACCAGAAATGTCACCACCTGATTCTTATCTAGATCCAACCCCATAGATCTACTAAATTCAATTACTAAGGAGGATGATATTGAAATAATTATGGGTGAGGAAAATAATTTTTGAATAGATTACATACCTATTGTGAAAGAATATGTTGATGTGTGTCTAGAGGATTTATATGGACATCCTCTAGAACGAGAAATTGAGTTTTCAATTGATTTAATTTCTAGTTCAAGGCCCACATCAAAGACCCATTATAGAGTGACCACTTTGGAATTAGTGGAACTAAATAAATAACTAGAAGAATTGAGTAAAATGGGATTTTTTCTCCCTAGGGTTTCTCTATGGGGAGCCCCTGTCTATTTTTTAAGAAGAAAGACAGATCTATGAGGTTGTGCATTGAATACAAGGAGATCAATGCTATAACAAAAAAGAAAAATTATCCCCTACATCACATTGATGATTTATTCAACTAACTTCATGGAGGTCAATATTTTTCAATGATTGACCTTCGATCTGGATATCATCCGTTGTGTGTGAAGAAGGAAGACATTCTGAAAACAACATTTCAAACCAGGTATGGGCATTACGAGTTTACAGTAATTCCTTTTGGACTGACTAATGCACCCTATGTTTTCATGGATCTAAGGAATAGTGTTTTCAAGGAATATCTTGATGAATTTGTAGTGGTATTTATTGATGATATATTGGTATACTAAAAAAGCTACCAAGATCACGAAAATCACTTGCACATTATCCAAAAGACTCTTAGAAGAAGTGAATTATATGGGATGTTTAGGAAGTCTGAATTCTGGCTTCAGAAGATTTCTTTTCTTGGCCTTATTGTCTCTAAGGATGGATTCGTTGTTAATACTTTTAAGACAAAGGCAATACAAGAATGTCCATCACCAGTGAGTATAACTAAGGTACGCAGTTTTATTGGTTTAGTAGGTTATTATCGTCATTTTTTCTAGAATTGTGCCCAATTTTCTAACTCATTCACCAAGATCACACGTAAAGAGGTTAAATTTGTTTGGAAGATATAGTGTGAAGAATGTTTTTAAGAACTAAAGAAAATGTTATTTAATGCTTCTATCCTTACTCTATAATCGGGGAAATATGGGTTTTCTATTTATAGAGATACTTAAAAGAAAAGACTTAGTTTTGTCCTTATGAAGAATGATAGAGTTATTGACTGTGCATCAAGAAAGCTAAAAATTCATGAAAAAAACTATCACACTCATGATCTTGAGTTAGCAGTTGTAATATTTTCTTTGAAGATATGGAGACACTATCTCTATAGTGAAAAATGTGAGAATTATACTGATCAAAAGAGTTTGAAGTATATTTTCTAACAAGAAAAACTCAACATAAGGTAAAGTGGATGGCTTAAACTACTCACGGATTATGATTTCACAACACACTAGCACCCAGGGAAGGAAAATAAGGTGGCAGATAATTTTAGAAGAAAGTATCATGGAGTTTTGAACTAGATGAGAGTTGAAAGGGATCCTATTTTCATGGATCTAGTAAAAATGGATCTGGGAATAATCATGGAAGATGAAACATCAATACCCTTTCAAATGGGTTCCAAACCATCTTTACTAGAAAGGATAAAAATTTCTCAGGATGATGATGAGGAGTTTCAAAATAAAATTAAAGCTGTGAATGATGGGAGATTGATCAACTTCATATATGAAGATGAGATTTTGAAATTTGGGAAGAGACATTATGTTTTAGATATACCTGATCTGAAAAAAGAATTGTTAGATGATTCTCATAGCTCCAATTTCTCTATACACCCTGCCATCGCTAAGATGTATAGATATTTGAAAGAATGTTTTTGGTGGGACAACATGAAGAGAGAGATTTTTGATTTTGTATTGAGATGTGCGGTTTTCAAACAAGCTAAAGGTGGAAGAAAACATCCTAGAGGATTCATGCAACATCTTCCCATACCTGGGTGGAAATGGGATAATATTACAATGGACTTTGTCATGGGGCTACCAAAGACTTCTAGAAAGAACGATGCAATATGGGCCATTATTGATCGACTTACCAAGTCAGAACATTTTCTTGCTGTAAGAGAAGATTTACCACTCGAACATGTACCAAGAATATATATTAATTAAGTTATAAGACTTCATGGAGTACCCCTATCAGTTGTTTCTGATCATGATCCCTATTTTACATCAAGATTCTGGAAAATTCTTCAGAATGACATGGATAATAAACTTAGTTTAAGCATTTCCTATCACCCTCAAACATTTGGAAAATTAGAACGGAATATTCAATCCTTAGAATATATGTTGAGATATTTCTAACTAGACTTTCTTGTAATGTGGGATCAATATTTACCTTTGGTAGAATTTTCCTATAATAATAGCTTCCATTCAAGTATTTAGATGGCACCATATGAAGTGTTACCTGGAAAGAGATTCCACACAACAACTTGTTGGGATGATGTTGGTTAACAAAAACTCGTAGGCCCAGAACATAATGAGGAAACAATGGAAAAAGTGAATATTATTAAAACCTACATCAAAGCAGCTCAAAGTCGGTAGAAGAGATATGTCGATAACTGAAGGAAGGATTTGAAATTTTAGTTAAGATATCATGTTTTCTTGAAGTTATCTCTAAGGAAGGGAGTTATACGATTCGATAAGAAGGGTAAATTAAGTCCCAGGTACATCAGAACTTTCGAAATTCTAGAATGAATTGGGGTTGTGGCTTACCATTTGGCAATGCCACCAAGTTTCTCCAATGTTCAGGATGTGTTCTATGTATCCCTATTAAGAAAATACATGCCTGACCTAACGGATGTACTCCCCTATGTAGAAATTGAACTGGAACCTGATCTATCTTATTATGAAGAGCCTCTCAATATTTTTGATAAAAGGGAACAAGTGTTGAGAAACCGGATGACTTGTCTGGTAAAATTTCTATGGTGAAACCATAAGATGGAAGATGCTACATGGGACCCCGAGGAACTTATAATGAAGAACATCCTAAATATTTTTATGGTGCAATATTTTTGAAATTTTGAGGATGGAATTATTTTAAGGAGGGAAGAATGTGACACCCCTTGCTTCCACAGTATGTTTCTTTTGAATAATGCAAAAGCTAGCATTGTACGCAAATTTGAGATTCTAACACTCCGCAACCAATAAAACTAACCATTATGAATATTAATACCCACTTTTTTAAATTTTATAAATTTTATTTTTCAAAATGGACTTCATTTTTGAATTCTTCATATCGAAATTAGCTTAGGGTGATTTTTTGGTACTTTTCTGAAAACTTTTAATGTTTGATGAATAGTGAAAATACTAAATTATAAATAAAATCAACTTTTTTAATTGAAATAATTTATAGTGTTAAATTATAAATTTGAATGGTTTTTATGTATCATTAGATTATATTTTTATAATTTAATATAATTTTGGTCATTGAATGTAATCTCATGATTAAACTGGACATAAACAAGTGTCAATCTTTTGATAGTTATTACTTTATAAAAACATTCTTTTTTTTCACAACGGTAATAGATTTTAAATTAATTTATTCAACTTCTGAGTTTTGAATTTAGAAAAATAGATTCCATATTTGAAATCAAGTGGTCGAAATTTTTTAAGTAGGTAATTTTTATTTTTAGACATTATGAATATTTACTTCAACAAATATATTTATTTACCATGGTTAAAGGTGTAGATCCAGTAAATGAGGTTAAAAAAATAATATTATAATAATATTAAATTACACTAAAATGGGTCCTAACCCAATTTGATGACACATTTCCTACCATGAGAAACCTTGAGATGATTTTGGGACCCCAGTGAGCCACATGGGAGTGATAATGTTATTTTATATTAAATAATCTTAATTAAAGACAAAAATAACAAAAGCAAATATTTTTTTTGTAAAAAAATTTTATTTGTGGTTATATAATTGCTATTTTTAACTATCAATAGTCATTATAAATCCAAAAATATTTCCTACATTATTATATTTTATTTATAATTTTTAGATATAAAATAAATATATTTATATATGATACAATAATGATGCGGTATTTTCCTTATTAATGAAACAACCAAATAAATGCTATTATAAATATTAAAATAAATATAATTTGGAAGTTTTGATGTCATCGACAAATTTTATAGGTTAATAGGACATGTTAGGGTTTATTAAATGATTTTTTTGAAGTAATCATACAGTTATGACTTAAAAAAAACAAAATACTAAATAGTGTCAAAATTGACATAAAAGGGTTTTTAAAAAATATTATATTATTAATTGATATAATATTTCTAAAAATATATGGTTCAGCCAAAATAATTATATAATGATAGGTGTGTCATTAATGAGCCAATTGGGGTTCTCTTGTCATTTTATAGTATGTTTATTAACCATATAATATAAAAATACAAAAAGACATGGTAAATATCAAACTATTTAACTAAGAGTTAAATCTAAGGTTAATATGATAACATAACCTATATAAAACCTAACGGTTGAGAGTTTTTCAACCCATCCCAACCATATCCTTTAAATAACTCATTTTAGAGACATTAGAAACAGAAAATTATTTTATTATAAAATAATATTTCAAGCTTTTCTTAAAGTGACCCTCACCTCTCTTATAAAAGGGAACATCCACTTCTCTTAATTTCACACCTCCAAAGCCATTTGTCTCGGCCAATTACTACACAAATTTCATCCCAAATTTCATCCCATTATCTTAGAGGCCTTAATTTGGTCAGAAATATAACCTATGGAGCCCTTTTGATCAAATCAAAATGGAAGAACCCAAAGAAGAGGTAAACATTTCATCACCACTTTCAAGTTCTTTTCTTCTTCCACTTCCTCATTTTTTTGTTTCCTTTCTAAAATAACAACTCCAGTGTCTTATATAAACTATGATGTTATTATAAAAATGGTACAACCATATTCATTATTCTATTTATCCTATAAATGACAAAGTCACCATATGTGCGTACGTATGGATTACCTTCTCCATGTTGTGGTGTAGTTTGTTATTCAAACACATCATTATTTGTATGGATATAGTAATGAGTATAACTAATGTAAATAATAAATAAAACATCCTAATTATTCTATATAAAAATATAACATCTTAATTATTCTATATAAATTATATACCATCCAATTACATAATATTTCACCATCAATATAATGATATTGTTGCTCGTGCGTACGTACAGATTACAGTCTCCACGAGTGCGTTGAGATTCATTCCCCATCGTAATCATTCAAGAATCATTTTGATTTTATGATTAAAAATAATTTTTATGAACATAATATCATTCTGTATATGAATTAAATACATCCTATCCAAAAAAACATGGCTTACGTTACCAGGCATATAAAGGAAAATGAATCAGTTAACAACCAAAATGATGTTAATATTAAAATATTATTAACAGAGAAATATTATGAGATCATATATGATATCATATTTATGTATATAGTTCATTTATAATTCAATAACAATGTTTTAACTATTATACATGAGGTTAAGATACCATCGACTAAGGTAAAGATCATAGTAAGGGTTAATTTCACAATCTCTTTCTTATCAGAGGTTGTTTTTACGTAAGTATCTACTGGGGCCTCTTTACCATCTACATCCGTCTTTTCTAAAAAATGTATTTCAATTTTTTTTACTATTTACTAGAAAATGGGTTAAAGTCACTTATACCCTTATTTGACCTCATATGTTTTGAAAAAAATCATTCTATAATTTTCTAAACAAGGTGCTTTATGAACTTTTCGAAAAAAAATTAAGGAAAGAATGTCTTTTTTTACTTATATAACTGGTGTGCCTTTTTTCCACCATCATAACATCTTTGATGCTTCCCATACAATCTTATAGAAATATTTTCAAAATAAAAGTTTTCTTTTATAATTAAATGTCTTTTAAATTATTTCAAAAATAGAAGAAGATATTTCTCTCAAAAAGTTTTGATTTCATATATGAAAACACCCTTTTATGGATTTTAATCTTGTTTTATGTTTATTTTTTATGATACAAAACATCCATAATGTATTGAAGGTTTTGTGATATTTTTGACTGTGGATGTGTTATTTTTACACAATTCATGGTTTATGGATAAATTATTGAAATTTTGTATGCTAGTTTCAATACAAATGTTTATGTTATGTTTTAACCTTTTCTTTTGAGGAATGCATTGGACTTAGTAAGTGACCAGTGTAGCCCTCTATATCTCCTCAATGCATCGGTTAGTCTCATGAGAAAAACTAGTGTCTTTGCATAATACCTTGAAAAAATCTTCTTTGTAGTCTAGGAACAGGGCCTTGACTATGTGGTTATGATGTCTGGCATTATGCATTCAATCATTATAAAAGTGGCTATTGAAATTGCGTGTGATTATTCGACTAGTAGAATATCCATGTGAACAATTAAATAGAATTATTTTATTTTATATTCACTATATTATTTTTATGTTTATGTTTAAAAGGATATTGTGTTAGTATAATACATTTCCTTAAATGTTTATGCCTATTTATGAAAGTTTCTTTCAATATTGTTATCCTTACTAGGAATCTGAGCTCAGTCCTTTCTATATTTTATTTTTCGTAGGATGAGAAGAAGTATATTATGACTAACCTACAAGGATATTATAAGGGATATGAATGTGATCAATGGATACAATGTTGTTTTTTTTCATTTTATAATGTAATGTAACGTTCATGTATGTAATCTATTTTCCAAGACTGCTAAACTGATCGGTCCTTTAGGACTTGATTCCTTGTAATCTTGACAATGCATTAAAATAATGCACTGAATCTATGTAACTGGGGTCGGGGCATTACAATAGGTATTCTAAGATAACAAAATTTTACTTTTTTATTGATAATTTCCATTTTCTAAATCTCATTATCTGAGAAACAATAGTATTAATTGACATAGGGTAGGTGAGAGCCTTAGTTTCTGGGGAGAATCCTAAGAATGTATATGATATAATATGTTTATTCTGTATGGATGAATATTATAGTCACTTTATATTGGATTTATCATGAATTATAGTACCAATCATAGGCTTGGAAATGAAAGGTGTCAATTTTAAATGGTATGAAGTTTGAGAGAAATCCTTTCAAAATATAAAAAGTATATTAACTTCAACATTGTTATTGATTTAGTTGATCCAAGAAGTGGAGGATAAATTTATTATTATGCCCTAGGAATTGGTATAGGAGACATTATGATGTAGGGATATCAATTCATTGAATATGAGTCTCATAATTTGAGACCTCATGAGCATAATTACTCAACACATGAACTTGATATAGAATCAATGGTTTATGTATTGCGTTGGAAGAGGAAATATTTTCTTTGAATTAATTTTTTAGTGTAAAAAGAAAAAAAAACACAAATATATATTTGTGATAATTAATTCAACACATAATAGTGATGGTATTTTTGAATAAATATTGTCCTTAATCTTTGTGTTTTCTTATATACTAAGTAAGGAAATTTTTTTTGCTTATGTTCTATGTAAAAAACTCAGACACAAGAAGTACTAGATGTTGTTAGTGAATGGATGTTCATGGATGTTTTTATGAAATGTATATGGAAGTGAATTATAGTTAGTGATAACTAGTATTATTATCTTTAGAAGTGTTATCTTCATTTCTAGATATAGTGAAGATGAATAAGATTTTAGATCCCAAGGTCTTGGTTATAAGGACTCCTCCTTATTACATTAAATAATCTTGAATTTAGTCAAGAATTAACTTCCTCTCACATATAGTATCTTTTTGAGTTTAGATATTTATATTGTTGTGACATAATAAATTCATAAAATTATACATTATTATATAGTGGATACCATAAAAACATTATTCTTTTCTTACAAAATATAAAACTTTTAACATAAAACATGATTTATTTGAATAATCTTCAAACATTTAAATTGGCATACTTATTTTTCTTACACATCTTTATAACCTATTACAATCATTTAAAAACATGTTATGAGCACAAAATCTCAGTAAGGAATGTAAAAAGAAGGAAAGAACACATTAGTTCATGAACACTTGTAACGTATGAAATCATTTTTAAAATACATACTTGTCACCCCTATATACTTACTTTGTGAAACAAGTTATTTACAAAATATCAAAAAAAACATAAGATCATAAATCTAATAATAAATGTATCTTAGGTAATTACTCACATAAACTTGCAACTCTCTTGGCTTCCTTATAATTTGTAACCCTCACGGCTACCTTACAATTTGTGTAACTATCGCAGTTACACTTGGAGTAACCATATGGACGACCTCCAAAATACACATAACCAATGCATTGGAGGGAAATATAGGTCCCACCATTCATCATAAATAATTTTTAAGAACCATAACTTAATCATACAACATGGATAATTTCATAAAAACATTTCTTGTGAATTTCATAAAACAAAATTTTAAAAGAGGGTTTTAAAAGAAAATCCCCTTATATATATCATATAAATATAGTGAGAATAAAATGAGTGGATGTAATATGTATATACACTAAAAATAAATATAATTCAACAAAATATAAACATAATTCATCACAAAAATATTTTTTATACAATATAAATAATGAAGTAGACTGTTAACCCAAAGAATGGAAACCAGGTTAAGAATTCCCATACCTCGGGTTTGTCCTACTTCCAAATCATTTAAAACTACTGTATAATGGTTAAGAGTGTGTTATTAATATCATAAAGAAACATATACATATTTATAATACCTTATATTATCATTTGATTACATCATTTCATCCTTTAATTGTTAGTATTTTGTTCCTTGCACTATTTTGGGTAAGTTCTTTACATGATTTTCCAGATTGGTTCGTGATGGATGTTCTTACCGATTGGAAGTGAAACTACAGAATTGGAATGGGGAAGTATAATCATATTTAATGAATCCACAAATTATAACATTTATCAATTTTAATTCTCAAATGATAATGATTCATAAGTTAAAACATTAATGATGTTCGTTTAGATCGTTTTAGTGGTTATTTGATAATAACGACCTCATTTAGTTTTATAAATTAAAACCATGTGTACAAAATAATTCCAGAACCCTGGATGAGACATAATACATATGTTACAACCTGGTTCAAAAATAACAATTGTTTCATGACCCGTATTGAAGTAATTAAAGACAATTGAAATCACATCATCAACAATGTTGGTAATTCGACAAATCACAGGCATTGTTTTTTATTCGTTGAATAAGTGGGATTGGAGAATAAAATTGATAAGGAATTTCCTTTGACATGATAACATTAAGAATATTCAAGAATCTATAGCTTTACTTTCTCTTGTATAATTGTAGGTGAGGAAATAAGTAGAAAATAAAGGAACTTAAAATAAAATAAAATTTGAGATATCCCTAACGAAAATTCGGAAGCCTAACTGTGTCGCTTAAATTTTCATAGAATAATTTTACGAGAGAAAAGTGTTATCTCATAATTATTAAATAATTTGGAAATTAAGGGTGATATTTAATGAAATATACCTACATAAGCCAAAGGTAATGAAAAAGAATAACATAAAATGAAAGAAAAGAAAGAAAATAAAACAGGATGTTTACCTCTTGATCTCCTCTCCTTGAGATCCTTCTTATGGCATTTGGTTTTGGCCTTTTGGAGAGACTAGATGCTCTAGGACGTGGGGAAGAGCCTATAGAGGAGTTTTGGGCCGAAAAGAGGTAAGGCTCATGCCTTTAGAGGTGTGGGAGGAAGAGGGGAATGAGGGTGGTATTTGTCGCTGAGGAGAGGGAACATTTTTCATTATTTTACTCATTATTATTATAGTTCTCCTGAAGACTATGAATAATCTTAATTCATGTGACCCCAAATAGTTCTAATGGAATCTGAGGTTGAAACAAGTGGTATTACATCACTTATGATATCATAAATAGTGTATTATACTGATAATTTTAATATATGATATTTTACTGTATTTCACTATTCATCAAAAATTCATGAATTTTAGAAAAATCCCAAAAAATCACCCTTACCATTTGTCGATATGTTGAATTAAAAAATATACTCATTTTTTTGAAAAAAAATTTCTATGTATTATTAATTTAATTTTTAAATAAAATCATAATTAATTCAAAAATTAACAATATGAAAACAATAACTCATTTTATATCAAATTGAAAAATTAATCAAAATTTTCTTATATTCAAGCCTTAAGAAAATAAAATAAGAGTAAAATTTACTATTTACTAGGGTCATATTACTATCCATATTACTACTCATAAGCGTATATTTCTATTTACAAAAAAAAACAAGGTAGTTCCATTAGGCTCTAAATAACTTACTGAACACATTTATAGATGACCATTTTTCAATATTCAAAACATAAAAGTGGAAAAAATATTTTTAAAGGATAATTATAATTATCAACTTAAAACAAATTTTAAATCATTTCCATTAATTTTTTTAAAAAAACCCTTGGAGTGTTACATTATCCTCACCTTTTAAAAATTGCTTCCTCGAAATTTTATTTACTTAATAAACAAGTGAGGGTACCTTTCTAACATTGAATTTTCAGGCTCCCATGCTGCTTTTTCAACTATGTGGTTTCTCTACAAAAAAATTTCATGGTAGATTACCTTATTCTAGAATACTGATCCCTTTCGATCAAGGATCTGAACTGGTTTCTCTTCATAAGAAAGGTTCTCTTCCAACTGAACTACTTCTAGGCTCAAGACATGCGATGAATCTGGCACATGCTTTCTCAACATTGAAACACAAAAAATATTGAGTACCTGAGACAAACTCGGAGGCAAAGATACTTGGTATGCAACTATTCCAACTTTCTCCATGATTTCTAAAGGACCGATGAACCGCAGACATAGCTTCCACATTTTACAGAAACACATCACACTTTTCCAAGGAAAGGTATTATGGAAAACATGTACACCTACCTTGATAAAGAAGTATTTCCTTCTATTATCTCCATAACTTTTCTACCTCCTCTGAGATGTCCTCATGTGTTATTGGATCATATTCACTTTCTTAGCCACTTCCTCTAATAATTCTGTCCCCGTCAACTTTGTTTTACCGACTTCATCCCAAAATAGTGGAGTCTGACACCACTTTCCAGAAAATGCCTCAAATGGTGCCATCAATATACTAGAATTAAAACTATTATTATAAGAAAACTCAACTAAAGAAATTTTCTGATCCAAAGTTCCCTAGTAATCTACTTAACAATATCTAAGAATGTACTCCAATGTCTGAATTCTTCTCTCTATCTTCCCATCTAATTGAGGATAAAAAGATGTACTGAAATATAATTCTGTGCCCATTGACTTTTGAAATCCCTTAGAAAATATAGAATAAAACCTAGGATCCTGGTCAGATATAATGGAATGTGGAACTCCATGTAACCTGACAATCTCCTTGAGGTACAGTCGAGACAGCTGATCCAAAGACATTGTATTTTGAATAGAAAGAAAATGTGCATATTTTTTCAATTGATCAATAATAACCCAAATTGAATTGTGACCTAGAGATGTATTAGGTAGTACCACCACAAAGTCCATGGATACATTCTCCCACTTCCAGTCTGGCACTAGAAAATACTGAATCATCTCCTTCAGTAACTACTGTTCTTCTTAACCTGTTGACATGTCTAACATTTCATCGTAAAATCAGCAATATCTCTTTTCATTATATCCCATGAATAATACTCCCAAATGACTTTGTACATCTTAGTACTTTCAGGATGAAATAAAAATAGAGAACTATGAGCATCACACAACAAGTATTTCTTTAACTTGGAATCACAAGGAACATAATACATTTTTCCAAATCATAAAACACAATCTTTATCAAAGATAAATTCTAGAAACTTACCCATTTTAACCAATTCTACCTTTTTATATAGGTCATGGTCTTCCTTATGTGCTTTCTTAATTCTGTCTGATAATGATGACTGCACTGAAACCTGAGACAAGACAGAGGTATTTCCTGCCCCAACAACATCTAATCCAAAATTCATCAAATCAATAATCAAGGTATCATGTTCCATAATAACATGGTTAATGATGTGTGATGTTTTCGACTCAATTCATCTACTATATTGTTTGCTTTTCCTAAATGGTAATTTATCGTGAAATCATAATCCTCTATCAGTTCAATCCATCTTCTCTACCTCATGTTTAATTCCTTCTGAGTAAATATATACGTCAGCCTTTTATGGTCTATATATATTTGACATTTGGGTCCATATAAATGATTCTTCAAAATTTTCAAAAAAATACCACAACTACCAATTAAAAATCATGTGTGGGATAATTTAACTCATGAGGTTTTAGATGTCTTAAATCATAAGCAATTACCAGATCATTTTGAATCAAAACACAACCATGTCCTTTCATAGAAGCATCAGTCTAATTTACAGACTCACTATTTCATCAAAACAAGAAAATAACTAGACCATTAACCAATTTCTTCATCAGTTCATGAAAAAAACATCACATTCTTCTTTCCAGATAAAATTCACCCCTTTTCATGTTAACTTAGTTATCAGGGTCGAAAACTATACAATGTTAATAACAAACTGTTGGTAAAAACCTGCTAACCTAGGAAAACTACAAATCTCTTTAACATTTATAGGTCTTGAAAATTCATCAAAACCTTTTGTTTTGGAATGATAAACTGTTATTCCATCCTTATTTACAATGTTCCCAAGAAAATAAATTTGTTTCAACCAAAAATCATACTTTCCGAATTTTCCATAAAGTTTATTTTCCTTTAATGTTTATAAAAAAAACCTTATATGTATTTCATGCTATGCTTTATTATTATAAAATACCAGAATGTCATCAATAAATACAACCACAAACTTATCCAAGAAATCATGAAATATTCTATTAACTAGATTCTTGAATATAGAAGGTGAATTAGTTAATCCAAATGGAATAAAAACAAATTCATAATGCCCATATTTAGCACGAAAGGCTCTTTTTAGGATGTTATCCTCCTTTACCTTTAGCTGATGGTATTCGGATCTCAAGTTATCTTGGAAAACTACTAAGCTCCTAGGAGCTGATCAAACAAGTCATCGATATGAGTAAAGGGATACTTATTTTTAGAAGTGATGTTATCCAATTCCCTATAATCAATGCAAAGTTTCATGAAACCGTCTTTCATTTTAAAGAATAAAATAAGAGCACCTAATGGTGAAGTGCTAGGATGAATAAAGCCTTTATCAAGAAAATCCTCCAACTGATTTTTCAACTCCAGAAGATCTATTTGAGATATATGATATGGTGATTTCGAAATTGGAATAGCATCAGGAAATAATTCAATTGTTAATTTGACTTCTTGATCAGGTATGACACTAGGTAACTCATCAGGAAAAGCATCAAGGTATTCATTTACCATAGTCACATCATCAATCAGAATAGTTCTCTTATTTTCAACAATATGAAGAAGATAAACTTAATTTACATCATTCAATAGTTTATCATCTCTCTAATATGTTATCAATTTTATAGGTTCGTTCATATATACAAATTGAAACTCTTTCATAAGAACAACTTCTTTAGTTCTACATTCAATCTTATTATGACGATCAAAAAGCCAATCTATTCCCATGTTAACATCAAAGTCGACTAAGTGTAAAAAAACATGGTTTTTAGGTAATTTATTTCCACATACCACAATAGAATGATTCTTAGAATTTCTATTTTCTATAATATTCTCGCCGGTGTTTTAACAACAAGTTTTGGTCTCATTGGTTGAGGTGATATTTCCAATTTACCAAAAATTTTCTCAGAGGTGAGGGAATGTGAGACCTTGTATCAAACAAAACTTCAGAAAAATATGTGTAAACAAAAAATATACCAGATAAAAATTCATTGGATTGCTCGGCATATACATGAATAGTCTCAAAATATCTCACTACATCTTTCTGCTTATATTCTGGCTTCTTTGTATCATTTGGATCTCTCTTTGGGTAGATATTTGCACAGTGACCCATCTCACCAAATTTAAAAAACATTTTTGTTTGATTATTAGGGTTAGTATTAGGATATTTTCATTACAATCACGGGCCATAAGTCCTAACTTACCACATTTAAAACACTTCTCATTTTTGGTAAAACATTCCCCAGGGTACTTCTTTCAACACTTTTCAGAAACTGGAAACTAGATTTTCTTACCATCCGATTTCTTTTATTGATTATTACCCATCGCTTTCCATCTAGGCCTCTTCATCTCCTTATTTACAAAATTCACATGATCATCTGAAAACTCCATATCTACCCTCTAAGAACATCAGAAAAGTTTCTCATAACATTTGAATTCACGGGAGGTCAACACACTTCGATACCTTGGTTTCAGTCCTTAGTAAAAGAAGTTGACTTTTCTCTCAAGATCCATAATATGATTTGGAGGATACCTCACCATTATGTTGAAGTTCTCTTCATACATGGAAAATTAATCTTCCTACTTCTATTTCAATTCAATAAATTTCTTCTCTACCCTAAGGTGCACGACCTTAGAAAAATATTTTTTATAGAAAAGAATTTTAAATTCAACCTTGTTATAAGGCATCAAAATCCTCTCTATCCATGATATTCCTTACCATTTTCTACCATTGATCAGATTCACCTTCAAAACGATAAATGGAAAGACTTAATTTTTTATTTTCTAAACATCCCATAACATCATATATATTTTCATGGGATTTAATCCATTATTCATATGCTACTAGGTCAGAAGAACCATTAAAAGATGGAGGGCATTGTCTTATAAAATGGTCTACTATTTCCATGTTCCATTGTGTTACCTCTAAAGTTTATCTTGAATAGATGCCACCACCATTTATTTGTTGCATTATCTGAGCCATTACATTCACAAACTATTTGGTTCCAATCCCTACCATTCCTAGCTGCATATTCAGAAGGATGTCATTCTGTCGGTGCCTCTACTCTTCATCTTCCATGTTCCTTCTGCAGAAAACTATTCTAAACAAACATATGTTAGTCGAAGCAACTGGTAATCTTTAAATTCTATAACATTTCAAATTTACCCAAGAGTAAAAAACCATTTATTTTAACATGTTAACATCATCCTACCCCTAAAGTTATCTAAATCATCACTCGATAAAAAATTTAAGGACCCGACCTTATTAAATTACATAATCTTTAATTTAGTAAAGAATTATCTTCCTTTAATATTTAGGATCTTTTAGAGTTTATATCATTAAATAATTTTGACATAATATATTCACAAAATTACACATTATTACATAGTGGATACCATAAAAGCAGAATTCATTTCTTGGAAAAAATAAAACATAAAACATAAAACATGATTTCTTTGACTATTCCTAAAACATTTAACTTGGCGGACTTCTTTTTCTTAAACATCCTTATAACCTATGATAATCATTTAAATACATGGGACGAGCACAAATACTCAGTAAGGGATATAAAAAGAAGGAAAGAGCACATTATTCCATTAACACTTGTAACATATCAAATCATTTTCAAAAGACATACTTGTCACCCATATATATACTTATTTTGTGGAACATGAGATTTGAAAAAGATGTATAGAAAAAATAAGAACATAAATAGATTCATAAAGGTTTCTTGGTTCATTACTTACATAATCTTTTAACCCTCTCTACTACCTTATAATTGGTAACCCTTAAAACTACCTTACAATTTGTGTAACTGTCACAGTTACACTTGTAGTAAACATTTGGCCAAACTCAAAGTTACACATTCCCAATGAATTGGTGGGAAATATATGTCCCATCCTTCATCATAAAAAATTACCTTGTACCAAATCATAATCATAAATCATGGATAATTTCATAAAAACATTACATTTGAATTTTGTAAAACTAAATATTAAACGAGGATTTTAAAAGAAAATACCCTTATATATATCATATAATTCATGTGAGATTGAAATGAGTTGATGGAAAATGTATATACACTATAAAAAAATAAAACTGAATATAATATAAACCGAATTAATCACACAATCATGTTTAATAAAACATAAATAAATAAGTATATTGTTAACCTAAAGAATAAAAATTGGGTTATGAATTCTCATACCTCAGGTTTGTCTAACCTCCAACTCATTTAAACCTATCGTATAATGGTTAAAATATTGTTATTAATATCTCACAGAAACATTTATATATTCATAATACCTTATATGGTCATTTCATTATATCATTTCATCCTTTAATTGTTTATATTTTGTTCCTTGCACTATTTTGGGTGAGTTCTTTACATGATTTTCAGGATCGGTTCATGATGAATTTTCTTGTCAATTGGAAGTGAAACTCTAGAAGTAGAATAGAGTTGTATTTAAATATTTCTTTAATCCAAAAATTATACCATTTATAAATTTTAATTCTAAAATGATGTTGATTCATAAGTTAAAGCGTTAATGATATTCGTTTAGTTCATTTTAGTGGTTTTTTGATAATAACATCCTCATTTTATTTTTTAAATTAAAATCATGTGTTCAAAAGAATTACAGAACCATGTGTGAGACATAATACATATATTATAACCTTTTTCAACCAAAAAAATGGTTTCATGACCAGACTTGAAGGAATTAATGAAAATTTAAATAACATCATCCATGATGTCGGTAATTCGACACATCACAAACAATGTTTTTTATTCCTTGAATAAGTGGAAGAGAAGAATAATATTGATGATGGATTTTAAATTAGCATGAAATAATCCCGAATATTAAATATTTTTGAGTATTTATGGATGTTTGATAAGATGATGTGAGTAAAGAAGAAAAAAAGGAACTCAAAATAAATAATTATTTTAGAAATCCCTTATGAAAATTCAGTAACCTAACCGCGTCGATTAAAATTTCATAAAATAACTTGATGAGAGAAAAATGGTCTTTCATCATTTTTACATAATATGGGAAGTAAGGGAGATATGGAATGAAATATCCCAACATAAGACAAATGGAATGAAAAATAATAACATAAAAAAAGAAAAGAAAGAAAATAAAAGAGGATGTTTACCTCTTGATCTCTTCTCCTTAAGATCCTTCTTAAGGCCATTGTTTTTTACCTTTTGGTCAGATCAGAAGCTCTAAGACATCGGGAACAGCCTTGGGAGGAGTGTTGTAACACCCCAGGTAAATAAAGAATATGAAATTTTCATATTTATCCATATTTGTTAATAAAATATTAATATGACTTTAAAGGGGATGCTATGCTCGATGGCGTACCCAACACGCAACAACGAGTTTCTTGGGAATCTTACATTGCACTCTAATAATAAAATAATATTATTTTAAATGGTAGTTAACATGTAGCCGTTGTATTGGTGGGAATGGATAGAAATAACTAAAATATAATTATATATGTTTTTAAATGTTTTTACATTTATCCAATAAAAGATAAATGCATAAAATACGGAAGGAATTCAATTTTAGGCGTATATGCCCTGGTTTTCACTAAAGGGTCACTTATCGCCTTTTGATGGAGAACCGTCATTAAATATAGTTTTGTTCACTCTTATACATTCAATTGGACCAAATAAAACTCTTCTTAAGAATTGAGACATCAAAATTTACTTTGTGTAAAGTTTTGGTATCTTTCCGATAAAGTTCATTTTTTTAAATGAATAGTGTAAAATGTAGTATTTTAATTCAAAACCTCTTTTTAATATAATTTATTTATATTATTAGATTATCTTTTGAATTGGTTTTAAAGTGAAATTAGAATATATTATTCCCGTTAAATCCAATAGTGGTCGTTGTAATTAATTTCACATTGAAATCAGACTTAAACCAGTGTCAATCTTTTGATACTTATTGTTTCATAAAAACACGCTATTTGATCTGACAGCGGGAATTAATTATTAAATTAATTAATGTGACTTATATGTTATGAATTTTATAAAATAGACATCATTTTTGAATTCGGAATATCAAATATAGCTTAGGTTGAATGTTTGGTAATTTTCTGAAAAACTCCAATATTTGATGAATAGTGAAACTACTAAGTGGTAATCAAGCAAACTGATTTTTCAGTTAAATGAAAGTTTACCACTAATGTGTATTGAATTTTGAAAATCCGGAATACATGGTTGTCATTAGTATGTAAAATGTAGTTCAATGGGATGAAAATAATTTTTTGGTGAATAGTAACTTTTTTTCATTAATCGCGATTAGAGGTAATTAGTGTAATTTAAGGTAAAAATGATATTATAAAAATATGAAAAGACCATGACACTTGTCCTACTCATATTGGATGAGTCATGTCCGACCAAGACAACCCATGGGTCAACCTGGGGACCCCATGGAGCCACTTTGGTTGGAAAATGACATTAATATATATTTATTTAATGTTAAAATTAAATTGACACAAACATGAGTTGTTTTACTAAAACAGTTTTTAATTGGGGTTAAACAAGTCAAAATTTTGACTATAAATATTCATTAGAAAGATAAAACTATTTAATACATCATAGTATTTTTTTTAATTTTTAGATATTAAATAAATTAATTTAATTACGACATCATGATGATGCAACGATGACCTCATTATTTAACGATTTAAATAAAATGGAAAGATAATGTAATATCTAAGACCTACACTTGTCCAAAAACTATTGGATGGGAATATTTCGAAGCCTTATCATCTTATCTTTGAAATATTTCAATGCGGGACCTTATAAATTCGAAACACTTTTGAAAATAAAATAATAGTTTCATGATTTCCAAAAGTGCCCCTCCTCTCCTCTTATAAAAGGCCCCCACCTCTACCTCATTTCACACACCCCTCAAGCCTTTGGATCGGCCATACCCTTCCCATTTACTCTCTCCACATCCCTCTCCTCATCATAGAGGATTCCATTTGGGCAGAATCCTTTCAAAGGAAGCCTTTAGGCTCAAATCAAAAGGAGTTACACTTTTAAAGGTAATTCATTCTCTCATGTTCATTTGTTTTATTTTGCTTCTCCAACCCACTAAACTGTTTTTATTTACTTCTTTTGTAACAAAACAAGTATCTTAAATATACTAGGATGTTGTTATAAGATTTATTCAAGCTACACTCTCACACAACTACATCAAATGGTTAAACAACATACAGTTTACGTGGATGGCGAAATTCTGCCTCCTGAAATGATGACTGTTCAACACTCATATAACAAATTCAAAGGTGGACATTTAGACGAAACTATATTTATATATGATATATAATATATTTATGTTTTACTTATGCTTCTGTATTTTCATTTGTTTCATACCTTTATGGTTTCCATTGTGGGTAAACACGATAATTTCATTTTAGGAAGTGCGGACTACCGCCCCCTCAAAGTGATTTGATTCGTTAATACCATACGTGGGATGTATAATGGATGGATTTAAAGTTATTATATATGATGTTATACTGTAATTGTAATATACCTCTATATAATTATTGTTTATTTCCATTAAAGTATGAGATAGAAATGAAAGTAGTGTTCATGCGTACGTACGGCTTACCGTCTCCATGAACGGTGCATTTCATTTCTTACCTATAAATGATTATGTAATATTATCAATACATGTATATTATGGATATATATGATATATATTATATCCAAATCATGAATATCATTCTGGATATAATGAACCTTTGACCACACAAACAACATGTAATTGTAAGTAGTCCATTTTCGACTAAAGAGCCAAATATTGAAAAAACAAACATTATTAACTTAAATGATTACATAATGTTTATAACATTGAAATAAGTGATATAAAAAAAGTAATGAACTTTAAGAAGGTTCATAATAAAGTATAAATTAAGTCAAGTTTATTATTCAGGACGTTAAAGAACGATCCAGTCAAGTCGGACCTGAGGTAAGGGATCCTACACCTCTCTTTCTTTTTAAGTACACTCTTTTATGTCATTCCTTTTAAGCTCATATTCCTTATGATATGGATGTTATTTTATATTACTCACACAGTACTTATCATGTTAATATTATGAGAGACCCTATTTACTCTCATCAATCCATTTTGGAAGTTTTAAGTGGCGTCGTTAGGCTGCCGAGTTTTCGTAAGGGATTTTTCATCTCACTTTTATTCCTGTGAGATTTGTGCTACATTTGCCACAATTTCATTTGAGTGGTTTATGTACTGCCCATTATTACAATCCTTTTGTAATATAATTCCATTTATGGGTATTTAAATATTCATTTTATGACACTTCTTCAATGGGGTGTACTTTTCAAAAGTTACCCAAGTCGGTAATGGAACCTTTCACCCTCCTCATTTTAAAAGACTTCGTTTGTTATGTCTTGTAATTCACATACTATAATGTTGGGATATGTTCTTCTATATCCTGATTGATTTAAATTTTATTTCCAAGTGATGAGATTCCATTTTTATCTCTCATCAACTCATTTTCTGAATTTTTGAAGTGACGCCGTTAGGCTGTCGAATTTTACCAAGGGAACGTTTTAACCAAATTTCGATTTCTTTGGGTTCAACATGTAGTTATTGAATATGTCATCCTTTGAATATGTGTGAATGACCTTTTATTGTTTTACACATAATATCTAATTTTGTTGGGTGTATTTATATTTGTCACACATAATTTTGATATTGATTTATCCTTAATTTAAGGATACCTTCCTTATAAGGGATTTCATCACATTTTACATCCCTATTGAGACTACATTGTTGTTATGAACCAATTCACTCTTATATGGTGTATATACTGTCCTTTTGAATATTATATCATGAATCCATTTATTCTCATGATATTATAATGTTCTGATTAAATTTTATTCCTCAATTATTGTATTCAAGTGTCTCTAATTTTGGTAAAAACCCTTTGACCAAAATATCTCTTTAAATGATTTAATGACTTGTTATTATTTATATCGATGTTTTCAAAATGGTTTTAAGGATTTATTTATATGGATATTAATGGTTTAAGATGTTAAAAGCCTCAAGGTGTTATTGGACACTTTGATTCAAAATTATCCTTATTAAATGTTTTAAATGGTTTTGGAAATTGTTTCTTTTTGTATGGATTCATTATTTCAAAATACTAAAATGTTATATTGTGATTGAAATGTGGAAATGTTTTGTTTCGTTTATGCATGTTTTATGTGATATGTTTATGTTATGGTTCTTGGGCATTGTTATTAAAACGGGTGGTTCTGTGATAAACTAAGGGCGGGTGAGCTCGATATAGCTCTCCAATGCATTGGGTAACGCGAAGGAGTGAAACGTTAAGGTTTCTCTGAAGAGATTTAGGGAATATACTGTGATGGGTATTCCAAAGGTAACCAAGAGGGTAACTCCCTACGTACGAATGTTATGAATTCCTCAATATACCTTTATGTCTTATGATTTCTATGATTTATTCATGATTTTATGAGGTAAGTTAAAGTGCCTATGTTTTATGGGTAAAGTATGATTTCATACTTATGTATATATGAACTCATGTTTCCCTTCCATATTTCTATAACCCTTACTGAGTTTTTTATGCTCATCCCACGTTTTTGAAATGTTTTTCACAGGACCTAAAGTTGAATAGTGTCATGGATGGGATCAAGAAATGTCAAGCTGTCCAAAAACAAGGAACTAGACATGACTCTTTTGTTCAACAGTTTTTATTTAGTGAAAAAAATGGAAGCTGAGTAGATGGGTATACTTTGTAATCTTTGAGATGTAATAATTATGTCCTAATTCTCTAAAACTCTAAACCTCAAAATATCCTCAACGTGTAATATTGTGATAACTCAAGATTATGTAAGGTTTAAGGCTGGGGCCTTATAGTTGTTATCAAAGGTCGGTTTAGACAACTTTAGGGATTAGGAGTTTTTGTGAGGCACATGATTAATCCCTATAACTATTATTTCATTTAAATCCCTGTTTTAAAACATTTTTTCAGGTCAAGTAAAGTCGGTTACGAATGGAAGGAGGAGGATCTCAAACGACATTCCTATCTTTTCCTGATGACATGCTTGAAATAATTATTGAAAAGTCATCTTTGGATGATTCTGAAACTTTTTCTAGCATACAACTCACTTGCAAGCATTTGTTTGAGATATCAAACACCTCCGCTATACCTCGTTATCATCGTGGATCATGGGTTGTTTTTAGAAAAATACTATTTTCACAATATTCTCATGTTTTCAAGAGGGGTAAATATTATCAAGGTATTTTCAAATATTTTACCTTATCACAAGAATTTGAAGCATATTATGATTTTAAAAATGGTTCTGAGGAAGGAGACCCTTGCGCAACCTATTTATATTTGCTTTTAAAATATAGTCTCACATCACATACTTATGGTATTTTAAAAGGACCAATGATAGAAAGTTTCAACTCAATTTAGGTCCGACTATTTTTTAGAAATCATGTTTTATCAGATGTTTTGGAATTATATGTCATACATGATTATTTTCCAAAACTGTTTTTCTGTGAACACCCATATGACCCATGATTCATGAGGTGTATTTGGATGGAGGAAGAAAATGATTTTGAAGGATCTCTAAATCATTTTTGTAATGCATGGGACTTCTACTTACGTGAGAAAGATGACGATGAAACCGAGTGGACGCCATGATCAAGGTATGATGTTATTCATTTTGGGAATCATTTTATTTTATCTTATGGTGGCGAAATAAGACTTCAAGAATTAAGGTGTTGAGATCATAATGAATTTGGATGAAAATTAAAGGTATAAGGAAACTATTGAGGTTAAAACATGTTAGGGTTATTTTTGGAGTTTTATAAAAAGGACAACATGCAGACCGTGTGACAACCTATCGCATCGGACAGAGCTGCGGGAATCGAACCCACAAAAAAAGTGCAACTAGTATTTATCGCCTACCACTTTACTACGTGAAGTCCCTGGTTAGTTTGACCAATTCTTTTTAGTTAGATGATTTTATGAATTAAGAGTAAGTTGATTTTGGGTTATCTATGGAAATTATTAACCTATCATGGAGGATATTTGATTAGGTTAATTACTTTTCAATATGAGACATTAAGAGTAACTGATGTTATTTGGATATAAGTGTTAATTTGTACCTTTGAAGACTATGTGACTAAATCCTTCAAATATCTGGGTTTCCATCTTAGATTGGTTTACTTTGAAGAATTTTATGGACAAATAGTTTATTGAATGGTCTTTGTTGAACTTTGGGTATTGTTTGATAAATTTTGGAGATTAAGAATAGATTTGTTTTTTAAGGATTATCTTTTTTGGGTATTATCTGATCTTATAATAACTTTTTTTTAGTTTTGGTTAAGGTCTAAAGACATGGGAAATTTATAGTTCTCTTTTGTGGATTAGGTGATTCTCAAGAATTTGATTATAGTACTCTTAATGCGAACAAGTATTCCTAAATACTCGTCGTTTGGGGAAAATATGAGTTTGTGTAAGGAATCTAATAAAAGTTGAAAGTCCACATGATAAGTTATTATGTTTTCTTATGAATAAATTCCCCAATAAAAAGTAAAGTAAAACAAAAATGTTGTTTATTAACTTTTTTTACAGGGGAATCGAATACCGTTTAACCCATCACAAGTTTGTGATTTTTTTATGGTTAACTTTCTCCTAGACATGTTTACTATCACTCTCCCTCAGAACATGACCCTTTGTTTTTTATTCCATGTCCATGTTTTCTTAAATGGAATCCTAGTATGGGTTAACTTAGGTGACCTCTGTACTCCTCTTTCTTTCTTTTAAATTGATTGTTTTACCGACTCTTGTTCCGATGTGGGACTTTCAAGGATGTTTCCAAGCTCAATTTTAAAAATTGCGAGGACGCAATTCCCAAAAGGGGGGAAGGATGTAACACCCCATGTAAATAAAGAATATGACATTTTCATATTTATCTATATTTGTGAATAAAATATTAATATGACTTTAAAGGGGATGCTATGCTCGATGGCGTACCCAACACGCAACAATGAGTTTCTTGGGAATCTTACGTTGCACTCTAATAATAAAATAATATTATTTTAAATGTTAGTTAACATGTAGTCATTGTATTGGCGGGAATGGATAGAAATAACTAAAATATGATTATATATGTTTTTAAATGTTTTTACATTTATCCAATAAAATATAAATGCATAAAATACAGAAAGAAATCAATTTTAGGCGTATATGCCCTGGTTTTCACTAAAGGGTCACTTATCACGTTTTGATGGAGAACCATCATTGAATATAGTTTTGTTCACTCTTATACATTGAATTGGACCAAATAAAACTTTTCTTAAGAATTGGGACATCAAAATTTACATTGTGTAAATTTTTGGTATCTTTCCGATAAAGTTCATTTTTTTAAATGAATAGTGTAAAATGTTGTATTTTAATTCAAAACCTCTTTTTAATCTAATTTATTTATATGATTAGATTATCTTTTGAATTGGTTTTAACGTGAAATTAGAATATATTTTTACCATTAAATCCAATAGTGGTCATTGGAATTAATTTCACTTTGAAATCAGACTTTAACCAATGTCAATCTTTTGATACTTATTTTTTCATAAAAACACGCTATTTGATCTGACAACGGGAATTAATTATTAAATTAATTAATGTGAATTATATGTTATGAATTTTATAAAATAGACACCATTTTTTAATTCGGAATATCAAATATAGCTTAGGTTGAATTTTTGGTAATTTTCTGAAAAACTCCAATTTTTGATGAATAGTGAAACCACTAAGTGGTAATCAAGCAAACTGATTTTTCAGTTAAATAAAAGTTTACCACTAATGTGTATTGAATTTTGAAAATCCGACATACATGGTTGTCATTAGTATGTAAAATGTGATTCAATGGGATGAAAATAATTTTTTGTGAATAGTAACTTTTTTTCATTAATCGCGATTAGAGGTAATTAGTGTAATTGAAGGTAAAAATGATATTATAAAAATATGAAAATACCATGAAACTTGTCCTACTCCTATTGGATGAGTCATGCCCGACCAAGAAAACCCATGGGTCAACTTGGGGACCCCATGGAGCCACTTTGGTTGGAAAATGACATTAATATATATTTATTTAATGTTAAAATTAAATTGACACAAACATGAGTTGTTTTACTAAAACAGTTTTTAAGTGGGGTTACACAAGTCCAAGTTTTGACTATAAATATTAATTAGAAAGATAAAATCATTTCATACATCATAGTATTTTTTCATAATTTTTAGATATTAAATAAATTAATTTAATTACGACATCATGATGATGCAACGATGACCTCATTATTTAACGATTTAAATAAAATGGAAAGAAAATTTAATATCTAAGACCTAAACTTGTCCAAAAACTATTTTATGGGAATATTTAGAAGCCTTATCATCTTATCTTCGAAATATATCAATGTGGGACCTTAGAAATTCGAAACACTTTTGAAAATAAAATAATATTTTCATGATTTCCAAAAGTACCCCTCCTCTCCTCTTATAAAAGGCCCCCACCTCTACCTCATTTCACACACTCCTCAAGCCTTTTCCTCGGCCATACCCTGGCTATTTACTCTCTCCACATCCCTCGCCTCATCCTAGAGGATTACCTTTGGGCAGAATCATTTCAATGGAAGCCTTAAGGCTCAAATCAAAAGGAGTTACACTTTTAAAGGCAATTCATTCTCTCATGTTCATTTGTTTTATTTTGCTTCTCCAACCCCCTAAAATATTTTTATTTACTTATTTTGTAACAAAACCAGTATCTTAAATATACTAGGATGTTGTTATAAGATTTATTCGAGCTACACTCTCACACAACTACATCAAATGGTTAAAGAACATACGGTTTTCGTGGATGGCGAAATTCTGCCCCCCGAAACGATGATTGTTCAACACTCATATAACACCTTCAAAGGTGGCCATTTAGATGAAACTATATTTATATATGATATATAATATGTTTATGTTTTACTTAAGCTTATGTATTTTCATTTTTTTCATACCTTTATGGTTTCCATTGTGGGTAAACACGATAATTTCATTTTAGGAAATGCGGACTACCGCCCCCTCAAAGTGATTTGATTCGTTAATGCCATATGTGGGACGTATAAAGGATGGATTTAAAGTTATTATATATTTTGTTATACTGGAATTGTAATATAACTCTATATCATTATTGTTTCTTTCCATTAAAGTATGAGATAGAAATGAAAGTAGCGTTCATGCATACGTACGGCTTACCGTCTCCATGAACGGTGCATTTCATTTCTTACCTCTAAATGATTATGTAATATTATAAATACCTGTATATGCTGGATATATATGATATATATGATATACAAATCATGAATATCATTCTGGATATAATGAACCTTTGACCACACAAACAACATGTAATTGTAAGAAGTCCATTTTCGACTAAAGAACCAAATATTGAAAAAACATACATTATTAACTTAAATGATTACATAATGTTTATAACATTGAAATAAGTGATATAAAAGGAATAATGAACTTTAAGAAGGTTCATAAGAAATTATAAATTAACTCAATTTTATTATTCAGGACGTTAAGGAAAGACCGAGTCAAGTCGGACCTAAGGTAAGGGATCCTACACCTCTCTTTCTTTTTAAGTACACTCTTTTATGTCATTCCTTTTAAGCTCATATTTCTTATGATTGGGATGTTATTTTATATTAATCCCACTTTAATTATTATGTTCATATGATGAGAGACCCTATTTCCTCTCATCAATCCATTTTGGAAGTTTTAAGTGGCGCCGTTAGGCTGCCGAGTTTTCGTAAGGGATTTTTCATCTCACTTTTATTCCTGTGAGATTTATGCTACATTTGCCACAATTTCATTTGAGTGGTTTATGTACTGCCCATTGTTACACTCCTTTTGTAATATAATTCCATTTATGGGTATTTACATATTCATTTTATGACACTTTTTCAATGGGGTGTACTTTTCGAAAGTTACCCAAGTCAGTAATGGAACCTTTCACCCTCCTCATTTTAAAAGACTTCGTTTGTTATGTCTTTTAATTCACATAATATTATGTTGGGATATGTTCTTATATATCATGATTGATATAAATTTTATGTCCAAGTGATTAGATTCCCTTTTTATCTCTCATCAACTCATTTTATGAATTTTTGAAGTGACGTCGTTAGGCTGTAGAATTTTACCAAGGGAACGTTTTAACCCAATTTTGATTTCTTTGGGTTCAACATGTTGTTATTGAATATGTCATCCTTTGAATATGTGTGAATGAACTTTTATTGTTTTAAGCTTAATATCCAATTATGTTGGGTGTATTTATATTTGTCACACATAATTTTGATATTGATTTATCCTTAATTTAAGGATATCTTCCTTATAAGGGATTTCATCACATTTTACATCCCAATTGAGACTTCATTGTTGTTATGCACCAATTCACTCTTATATGGTGTATATACTTTCCTTTGGAATATTATATCATGAATCCATTTATTCTCATGATATTATAAAGTTCTGATTAAATGTTATTCCTCAATTATTGTATTCGAGTGTCTCTAATTTTGGTAAAAACCCTTTGACCAAAATATCACTTTAAATGATTTAATGACTTGTTCTTATTATTATAAATGTTTTCAAAATGGTTTTAAGGATTTATTTATATGGATATTAATGGTTTAAGATGTTAAAAGCCTCAAGGTGGTATTGGACACTTTGATTCAAAATTATCCTTATTAAATGTTTTAAATGGTTTTGGAAATGGTTTCTTTTTGTATGGATTCATTATTTCAAAATACTAAAATGTTATATTGTGATTGAAATGTGGAAATGTTTTGTTTCCTTTATGCATGTTTTATGTGATACGTTTATGTTATGGTTCTTGGGCATTGTTATGAAAGCGGGTGGTTCCGTGATAAACTAAGGGCGGGTGAGCCCGATATAGCTCTCCAATGCATTGGTTAACGCGAAGGAGTGAAACGTTAAGGTTTCTCCGAAGAGATTTAGGGAATATACTATGATGGGTATTCCAAACCTAACCAAGAGGGTTACTCCCTAAGTAAGAATGTTATGAATGCCTCAATATACCTTTATGTCTTATGATTTCTATGATTTATTCATGATTTTATGAGGTAAGTTAAAGTGCCTATGTTTTATGGGTAAAGTATGATTTCATCCTTATGTATATATGAACTCATGTTTCCCTTCCATATTTCTATAACCCTTACTGAGCTTTTTATGCTCATCCCATGTTTTTGAAATGTTTTTCACAGGACCTAAAGTTGAATAGGGTCAAGGATGGGATCAAGAAATGTCATGCTGTCCAAAAACAAGGAACTAGACATGACTCTTTTGTTCAAGAGTTTTTATTATGTGAAAAAAATTGAAGCTGAGTACATGTGTCTACTTTGAAATCTTTGAGATGTAATAATTATGTCCTAATTCTCTAAAACTCTAAACCTGAAAAGATCCTCAACGTGTAATCTTGTGATAACTCAAGATTATGTAAGGTTTAAGGCTGGGGCCTTATAAGTGTTGGGAAGATCTTAGGTAAGGATCAAGGATTGAGAGGTGTAGGAGAAAGAGGGGAATGAAGGTGGTATTTATAGTGGAGGAGAGGGGTTATTTTCCATTATTTTAATCATTATTGTAATATTTTTGCTCAAGACTATGAATAGTCTTAATTCATGTGACCCAAAATAGTAATAATGGAATGTTAGTTTGACCCAAGTAAGATTATATCACCTATGATGTCATAAATAGTGTATTTTACTGATAATTTGAATATACTGTATTTTACCATATTTCACTATTCATCAAAAAATTCATGAATTAAAAAAATCCCAAAAATTCACCCTTACCATTTCTTGACATGTAGAATTCAAAAATAAAAACCATTTTTTGAAAATAATTTTCTATATATTATTAATTTAATTTTTGAATAAAATCCTACGTAAGTGAAAAACTAACAATTTTAAAACTAAAAATGATTTTATATCACATTGAAAAATTAATCCAAATGTCATTATCTTCAAAAATTAAGTAAATATAATAATAGTAAAATTTACTATTAATTAAGGTCATATTACCATTTATAAGGGTTTTTTAATATTCATCAAAAAACAATTTTTTTTCACTAAACCTTAAATAACTTAATTGACACAATTTTAGAGGATCATTTTTCGTAATTAAAATCATAAAAGAGGAAAATTTATTTTTAAAGGCTAGTTATAAATATCTACTTAAAACAAAGTTTCATACATTTCCATTTATTTAAAAAAACTCAGGGTGTTACATTGGTCACATGGGAGAATGTTTTAGGTGAGGACACATCACCAAGTTAGGTTGTTGATGAAGATGAGATATTTCTCATTCATGGAAACATTTGGTTACTTACTGATGTACAAGATTAGTAGATGCGAGAGTCTCATTCCCCTAATTGGGTGGTACATCCTGGAATTACAATGAATTAATTTGATTTTCACCACTAGAATTGGTATCCAAATAGGAAAGGGAGATGTATGGTTTTGTTACATGGTGTCCCACCTGTCAGCAGGTGAATGTAGAAAAACAATGGCCAATTAATATTTTATAGTCATTAAAAATTCATGAGTGGAAATAGGATGATGTCACTATGGATTTTTTGACATAATTACCTAAGTCACCTAGATGTTTTGATTCAGTTTGGGTTACCATAGATAGATTGAAAAACATATTTCACTTCTTACCTATTAGAAATACCATTAATAGGGGATGATTTAGGAACACCCTATGTCATTGATATCATAATAATTCACAGAGTTTCACATAAAATCATATCAAATAATGATATTTGTTTTACATCATGATTATCATAAGAGTTATAGGTGGAATTAGGTTCACAGGCATTGATGAGTACAACAGTATCACCCATATAACAATAACTAGTTTATGAATTTGATATAGGTGTTATAGGACATTCTCTAGGAATTCATTGTCAATTTCATAGGTTTTTGGGAGAAAAACACACCTGTCAATGACTTTAGTTACAATAACAGTAACCAAGTGAATACAAAGATGGAATCTTGTGGGTATTTATATGATAAGACAGGCTGTTCACCCTTTTTCTGGTTAGAGGTAGTAGAGGCATTGCTATTGGGACCTCCCCATGTTTAGGAGACTTAAGATCATGTACAATTTATTCAAAATCATATGGCTAAAACTGAACCAAGGAAGAAGTCTTACACTGATCTCTACTACTGACCTCCTTTGTTCGTGGTGGTGGATAAGGTTTACTTAAATATTTCACCTAGTATTAGGAATTACAATATAAAAAATTGTTAATCTATAACCTTTTAATGTAGGTCCCTTTAAGATTTTGTAGAGAGTCAGGAGCATAGCCTATCTGTTCTAGTTATCATATAGAAACTGATCCATGCACAATGTCTCTTATGTACCTCAGCTTCACTATTATTATTTTGACATGTCTCGTATTATTAATCATGACAAGGTTGTGTTAGTTTATTATTTATCCTTTTAGAATAACCTTATTATTATTGTTTATCCGATAATTAAGGCATTATCAAGAATGTTATTTCCTCATGTACAAGTGTTATGCACTACTACTAATGTGATCATTACAAAACTAGTAATGGTTTTATCAGTGTTAGAAAGGCAATGACTACATGACCGATGTGAAATGCCCTCATCTTTTATCAGTTATGAAATGGTGATGATAAAGGTGTCCTTTATCGACACTAAAAAACATAGATAAATGGGAACATTATCAGTGATTTTAAAAGCACAGATAATGGACCAATTTATCAGGACTATAATATAGCCCCGCTAAAGGCTCCATTTATCAACGCTTATAAAATAACTGATAAAGGGTCTTTTATTAGTTCGTATAGAAGCTCTGATAAAGAATACCTTTATTTTTACTTATAAAATCACTAATAAAGGACCTTTTATCAACACTCATAGAAGCACTGATATTGGGGAATAATGCATTGTGCTGTAAGACCACACCACATCACTAGAAATACAGCAGATATCAAAAACAATGTCCCAATAAAACAATTAAATGAAATAAAATTTAAAACACAAACAATATAAAACACACTAAATTATAGTCATTTTAATCATTGGTTTATACAATTACAAAATATAAATTATTACATACATTCAAAAACATCAATGTTACCTTTCTTTTTAATCCTAACCCGACACATGGTATTTCCCAACAAACCACCCTGGCTCGAACAAAAGAGTACACCTATATAAAAATAATAATGTTAGTAATAATGTAAAGAAATATATTCACAAAAAGTGTTAATTTTACAAAAAATGATGTAAATTTGAAACAATAAGTCACAATAGAAGTCATACCTGTCACACCGTGCATTGATTTGAGGACCAAATGATTCCAACACATCTCAAATTACTTTTGGATAATTTTAAAAAAGTATCAAAACAATATGAATGAGTTCTCTAATTTTTTAGTACTTTTGTTGTCTTTTTTTACTAAATTGTAATTTTAAACAAAAAAACGTACTTTTGACTCATTCCGATCACATCATGTATTGGATTAATGTAAAATGAATTCCTAAATGTCACAAACTCCTGAAAACAAAATTCCTAAATTATCAAGAAAATCCCTGTGTGTTTGATTGGTTTTTAGTGAGGGACACGTTTTGAACTAAAATGAAAATTTTAAACTCATAACAAAAAATTTGATTCATACCAGGAACATCATGTATTTTATTGAGGTCTGGATATTTCTTATATGTCTCAAATGACATTTGGATTGTTTTCATGTAGTATCAAAATAATCCAAATGTTATTTCTTGGTTTTGAGAAGTACTATTGTCCATTTTAGAAAACATTGATGACAATTTTAAATAAAAAGACGCAATTTGAGTCATACTGGTCACAGCGTGCATCAAATGGAGGTACAGACGATTTATACACATACCCAATGACATGTGGATCATTATCATGAGGAATCAAAACAATATGGATTTGTTTTTATTAAATCACTTTTCTTTTTTAATCAAATGTTATTTTAATATTTAAACATGAACTTTGACTCTTACAGCCCACATTGTGTATTAGATTGAGGTGAGGCTAATTCATACCAATCACAATTGACTTTTGGATTATTTTCCTAGAGTATTTAAATAATTTGAATGTGTTTTCATCGTTTTCAGTAGTCTAGTTGGCCTTTTTAATAAAATTGATGTCAATTTTAAATAGAAACACACACTTGGAGTCATATTGGCCACATCATGTGTCAGATTGAGGTGAATATGATTCATGCACATCTCAAATAAAATATGGATCATTTTTATAATGTATCCAAACAATATGAATATTTTTTTCCTTTGAGTAGGTTAGTTTTCTTTTTTAGGAAAATTTATGTCGATTTTAAATAGAGATGCACTTAGAGTCATACTAGTCACACTATTCATCAGATTGAGGTGATGTTGACTCTGGCACGTTCTAATTCACCTATGGATTTATTTTCTAAAGTATCATATAACCTGAATGTGTTTTACTATTTTGAGTACATTATTTGTCTTTTTTCCGAAAATGTCATTTTAAATGTCAAACAAGAACTTTGAATCGTATGGATCACATCATGTACTAATTTTACGTGAGAAAAATTACAATACATAATAAATTATTTATGAATCGATTCCCTAAAATATTAATATAATCAATTGTTTTTTCTCAATTTTTTGTGTGGGAGTTTTTAAAGTCAAATTTTGATTTTAAAATAATAATAGACACATTGATCTCGTCATCATTTTAACCAAATTTATTGTCAAATTTAAATAGAAATAAGTAATTGATGTCATACTGGTCACATTATATGTTGGAATGATGTTCATCTAATTCCTACATGTCCCAAAGTATCAAAAAATCCTAATTGTTAATGTTATAATGCTTTACATTGACTTTCTTTGTCGAACTACCAGTATTGCATGAGAATGTTTGAACAAAACACGTCAAATCAAAAAAATAATGAAACCATATGTATAAGAAAACAATTATTAATATTAATACAAAAAATAAATAAATAAAACATGATTATGAAATAATACAGTAATTCTATAGAAAATGATTTTACTACAATAATATCAAGATTACCTCAATAGTTGAGGAGTGGAGGTAACATGAAGGAAAGTTATAAATATGAACACTGTAGGGGTGAAAGGTTCTTATAGAGATGAATTATATGGATGTTTTGGAGAAAAAAGGCATGAAATATTGACAAAGAACCCCAAATCAACCAAAATAATCCACTTATATAAGAAAAAAAATTATTAAGTGAGTTATACTAAAAGGAAATAAATGAAACATAAATATGAAATAATACATTAATTCAATGGACAATGATTTTACTCTGAAAACATCAAGATTACCTCTGTAATTGAGAAGAGTAGGTGTACTTACTCTTACTCTAGAGGTAGTGGAGGGAACATGAAGAAATGTGGTTAAGGTCCACACTCTATGGGTGAAACGTATTGAGGGAGAAAATGTTTATAGATGTTTTGGTTGATAAAATAATGAAATATGGACAGAGGAACCCAAATCAAACAATAGAATCCACCTATATAAGAAAAAAATTATTATGTGAGTAATACTAAAAAGAAGTAAACTAAAAAATAATTACAAAAAAATATACTACATTTATAGACAATGGTTTTACTATGAAAACATCATGATTACCTTCATAATTGAGAAGATGAAGCATAATTTCTCTTCCTTCAAAGGATGTGGATAGAACTTGAAATAATGTGATAAATGAAACACAATAGGGGTGAAAATATTTTGAGGAAGAAGAATTTTGGGGATGTTTTGGTGCATAAAGGAATGAAAGATGGACATAGCACCCCAAGTCAAACAAAAAAATCCACCTATATAAGAAAACTTTTACTATGTGGTTAATAATAAAAATAAATGAATAAAATATAAAAATGATAAAAAACATTAATTCTACAGAAAATTATTTTATAGTACAAACTTCTAGATTTCCTCTATGATTGAGCTAAGATAACATCACTAATCTTCTTGCAAATCTAGTTGAGAGAACTTGAAGGAATGGGATTAAATTAACACCAAAGGGGTGAAAAGGTTATGATTGTGAAGAATATTGTGGGCGTTATCATGTAGAAAGGCGAGAAATGTGAAAAAATCATTCCAACTCAAATAAAATAATCCATGTATGTATGAAAACCAAAATTATACGAGTAGTACTAAAAATATAAAAAAAACATATATATGAATAAATTCAATAATTATATTAAAAATGGTTTTACTATGAAAACATCAATATTAACCCATTGATTGAGCAGATATAGACTCATTTCTATTTTGGTAAAGGAAGGGAAGAGAACATGAAATAATGTGATAAATGAAACAATGTATGGGTGAAAAAGATTCAATGGGAGAATAACTCTATGGATGTATTAGTGCAGAAATCCATGAAAGATAGAAACACCACCCAACTCAAACAAAATAATCCCCCCAGTGTGAGAAACAAATTGTTAAATGAGTAATTCAAAAAACAAATAAATTAAATGTAAATATGAAACAGTACACAAATTATATGGAAAAGTGTTATACCAGGCACACTGTAGGTGCATCTAATTTCTATACGTCAAAAAGGACCTATTGATTGTTACCCTAAAGTATCAAAACAATATGAATGTTTTTTATTTTTTTTGAGTAGGCCAGTTGTCCATTTTATTAAAATTGATGTAATTTTAAAATAAAAATATGAAATTGGATTCATACCGATCACACTATGCGTCGGATTGAGGTACGACTGATTCCTACTTATCTCAAATGACATATGGTTCGTTTTCCTGATGTATCAAAACAATTGGAATTTATTTTCTTAGTTTTTATTATTTCATTTATTTTTTTACTAAAATTTCTTTTTAATCTAGAAACACACACATTTGCCTATACTGATCACATAGTGTATCAATTTTACATGAGAACAATTCCTACACATCACAAATTACATATGAATCTATGTTGTGAATTAACAAGAAAATCTAGGTGTGTTTATTCTATTTTTAGTTAATGAAATTATTTGAACTAGAAATTCAATTTTAAACTCATAACAGACACATTGAGTCATAGTAGTCACACCATGCATTGAATTGAAGCATGGCTAATTCTTACATGTCTCAAATTATTTGTGGATTATTTACCTAAGTATGAACAAGGTACTGGCCTCCATCGATATCTTTCTCCCATCATATAAATCCCAATCAATTTTTTTAAATAAAACCTTTTAAAAACCCATGTTTTATGAATAAAACATAATAAAAAATCATTAACCAATTATTTTATTTAATTATTATTTGGATCATTGTAGATAAATTTGAGGATAAAAATGAAAGAAATTCATCCTTAACTCTACCTCCATATGAAATCACATAAATTAATTTCAAAAATATATGCTCATCATATGAAATTATACTATAAAAACCCATGACCCCTGGGCTGTGCAGAAGTGTAGTTGTGTATTCTAACTATTCTATTTCCACACTTTATATTTCTTTCTCTCCCTTCACTATATCATTTCTCTGTTTGTATAGTGCTTTTGTTCCGGAAGGATTTTGTGGAAATGGAGACGTTGAGTTAATAACTACTTTCCAGGTTATAATTCTCACAAATGGGAGGCATTTCCCCTTTTAGAGAACTCAATGAAGTACAATTGTCTTCCTTATAATCTCATCTCCCAAATATTAATCTTTTCATTTTGTTGTTTGACACACATCCCCCATATCCTGTGTACATGCACCTATGTTTCTTGAAATTCTCTATGAAGTAGTCATCTATGGGGGGAATAATGTCCATAGCAATTAAATCAATATAAAATATATGGGGGATGAGTCTCAAGGAAAAAATGAAATAACAACTATTCAGGAGATGAAGCTAATGAAGATGACAATTATAGTTCATTTTTTCTCTAAAAGGTGAAATGCCTCTCATTTGAGGGAATTACACCATTAGAAGTAGTTATTTACATGACACCTCCATTTCCACCAACTCCTTCCAAATCAAAGCTGCACACATCCCGATAATTGATAGAGTGAAGGGCGGGAAACTAATGGAAAGGGTGTAGATGGAAGAATCAGAATTTACAACAGCTATGCTATGGAGCTCAGGGGTCTGGTGTTACTCTAATGTAATTTCTGCTAATGAGTGTTTGTTACTAAAATTATTTTACTTTATTTAACATGGAGGTAGATTTAATGATGAATTTATGTGATTTTTATCTTCAAATTTGTCCACAAGGATCTGAATTATAAATTAATAAAATAATTGGGGGATGATTTTTATAGTGTTTTTCAATAAAACATGGTTTTTAATATGTTTTATTTTATTAAAAAAATGATAGGGTTTTATATGATTGTAAAAAGAAGTCGATGGAGGCATGTACTATTTTCGCACTTAACTCGATAGGTAATAAACCAGAATGATGTTCATCCCTTCCCTTATCAAAAACTATAAAATAGAGGTCACTCCTCATTCGATACATAGATAAATAAAGTGAATCTACATAAATAATTTATATATATATATATATGTGTTATATATATATGTATAATATTAGTAACATTATGTGAAGATATATATATATATATATATTATTTATCATATTTAAATTTATTTAAATATATAATATATTATTTGATATATATATATATAATAATAATTTATAAAATGAAACTAAAAAAACTAATAATAGTTATTTTTATATTATATTAATTGTAAATAAATATTATTTTGGGTAATTGTGTATAAAATATAATTATTTAAATTCTAGAAAGATTAATTATTTCAAAAAAAGTATATATTGTTGCCTAATTTTATTATTTTTAAAATAACATGAGTATATAATATTTGATTTCTTATTTAAGTATAAATTATATTAATTTTATTTAAATGTATATATATACCAATAATATATATAAAAAACTAAAATTATGATTACCTATAAATAATATCTAATATATAAAATTTGATAACTTTCATTCTATTTTTTTTTCAAAACAAATTATGTAGAAACCTAAGGATTTTTGGAAGGCTATCTAATATGAATTGAGCCATCCTTGAGATTCTAAGGTCGTCCATAAAGAAGCTGGTATAAAGCAACATTACACATCAACAATTTATATCAGAAACAAAGGATAAAAACACATGAACCCTTACAATGTTTATCCCATACACAGTTAAACACACACACACACACACATCATGGAGTTTAAAATACTCGTAATTTTAAAATAATGCACATTTAAACATAATTTTTAATGAAAATAAATATAATCTCTTCATAATTTAGAAATTTATAATGGAAATTTGTGAATAGATAATTACCAAATCACCTGTAGATTATAAGTTCTAAAAACACATATAAATAGATAGAAAGATATATATTTACATATATATATGTGTATATATTTATTTTAATTATTATTTTTATTTATTCAAATAAAAAAAACAAAACCAGAGAAACGAGCTCATAGCTCCCCAAATGACAATCCTATGGAGGTTAAAAGTAGTGGAGGCTGAGGGCATCCCCTCGAACCAAGTTTACCCCCTCTGGCTTCATAGTGATTGCATTATGGAAATAGAATTGGGTTGAACTAGGGACGTAGAGAGAAGAAAGGTGGAACGCAACCTAATTCCCCTCACAACAAGTATGGGTTACACTGATGATGCTGCTGATCATACCACTGCATGCCATCGTAATGTAATAGATAAACCATTACTAATATTTGCCATAAAATAAAACAAAAAAATAAAGAGAAAACTACTTTTTATGTGAAACCTTTACACCAAAATATTAAAACAAAATTTAAATAATTATATTCTTTTACATGAATTCCATAAAATCAGCTTATATTGCTGCTCTAAACCATCATCAGATTGAGAATTGGTTTTCTAAATCTATTTTCTTGGAACCTAAAATGGAAAATGATTCAAAACAGTGAAGAAATTTAGGGTATAGATATAGGTTGCGAAGCCAAATGATTCAAAATAAAAAATTAATAAGACCAAAATAGGATATCCAAAATAGTAGTTAAGAAAAAAAAGATCATAAACAAAAGAAAAACAATATACAACAACAGAGAAAAATACAGAAAGAAATTCCGAGCCAACAAAGTAAAATCAGAAACCCTGAAATCAAGATCATGAAATGAAAAATAAAAATTGAAAATAGGAAGCTTCAGAGGAAAACTCTGGCCTAATTCGCTTTGTTGATGAAAATTTGTGACCCTCAGATCCAGATCGTAATTTTTTCTTCAAAAACCCTAACTGCAATCGAACACCAGATGTGAGACACTATGTGAGAAACTAGAGGTATTCGGTGTGTGTGATTAGATTGGGTCTGTTTGATTCAATCTTCAATTCAATGAAGAAGAGCACGAGTAATGGGTGGATTCTACGAAAAACATCTCATATCACGTCGTGTTCATAAGAGGATAGGTTTTTAATTAGATTAGGACACTTTTATTAGTGCTTATTATTTATGCACTGATAAAAGGAATATTTACTAGTGTTTTTTTACCACTGATAAAAGGAGGTCTTTATCATCACTTTTTTAGCACTGATAAAAACTTATATCAATGGTTATTACATAAGCACAGATAAAGAATTTATAATTATAATTATTTATAATATTTTTAATTATATCTACACTTAATAAATATATAAAAACTTAAATATAGTAAATATATTCCTTATTTAGATATATTTATTATTATTTTATGGTTATTTAAATATATAATTAATTTTTTGTAATTATATAAATATTTTTTAGAAAATATATTTAAGTCATTATATATATTTATATAAGTAAACATATTTATATTTAATAAATATATATAAATATAAATGTAGTAAATATATTCACTATTTATGTAAATTTATTATAAATTTAATAGTTATTTAAATATATATAATTATTGATTTATAATTATATAAATACATTTTAAGAAATATTTATTAATTTATAATTATAAATATATAATTTTACATATTTATATTATATACATTTTTAAATATATTTATTTATAATTTTTTTTAAAAAATATTTTTTAAAATTATTAATTAATATATAATTTTAATTGCATGCATGTTAAAAATGAGTGAAATTGAATAAATAAAAAAAGTACACTTTCATAATATTGAAAAACTGGTTATGTTTTGTGTGTTTTCATTGTATATAAAAATTCATTAATTACTTATATGTGAAATTAATATAACACACATTTGATTTATGCTAAATTGAAAAATCAAAATAAATTGAATTATATATCCATTACTCTTTGCAATTTGTCAATATTTTAAATTCATATTAATTTTTAATTATTAACAATTATTTATCGAATATTGCAGATAAATATTTTTTAATATAAAAATAATATTTATATACCTTAATATATATATATAATTTATTAACATTATCAATAATCATCTAATTAAAAAAATTAATGTTTTTCTCAATTTACTTTTTTTTTATTTCAATTTGTCTTATTTTTATTTTTCATATATATATATTTAACACATACTTTTTATTATTATTTATAATTTATATATAGTATAATGAATTTATTCATTTTTATCAATAAATTATTTAATTAAAAAAAATTTAATTTTTTTTATCAAATTAATTTTTAATATTTTCTTAATCTAATTATTTCATTTTAATTATTTTGTCATTTGGCAGTGTTAAAAATGTTTTGATAATGGTCTCCTTTATGAGTGCGAGAAATATAGCGTTGATAAAGGGTACCCATTATCAGCTCTAAAAATAAAGCACTAATAAACGGTACCCATTATCAGTGATGAAAATAAAGAACTGCGAGAGGGTTCCATTTATCCGTGCTAAAAAAACCTTTGATAAAGGGGACCTTTATCAGTTCTAAAAAAAGTGCTATTAAGGGTTAAATTTATTAGTGCTTTCTTTAGTGCTGATAAATATGCAATTTTTCCATGCTTTTTTCAAGCGCTGATAAATTCCATTATTGTTGACCACTAGTTTAGTAGTAGTGATGGCAGAATGACTATATATTGGATGAATCATTTAACTGAGTGGCTGACATACATGATCAGTAGCTAAAAGTATTCTCAGAAGATTCTTTATCACCCATTGAAGGTAAACTCAGGGTAATGTTGTGTTAATAAGGGGAGATTGCAAAATCTCATCTTTTTTTATGAGGTATGAATCATTTAAATTTTAGTATAAAAATTTATTTTTATTTATGCTAACCTTTTTAATAGAACTTGTAACATTTCAAGAGTGTTTGTGACATGTTGAGAGCCCAAATCCCTAAATTATGGATGAAATGGGTGGGTCACACGATTTGTTTAAAATCTGTTCATGTGGCTTAATGTTTTGGTTAAACCATACATGGTGTTAAAGAAAGAATATAGAGGAGAGCAAGGTTTATACATAGTTTTGACAAACCATGTTCTTATACCTTGTGCTTAGTGCCACTTAAGAAGTGGGTGTGCATGGTTGGTGCATGGTCAGTCAAAACCGTGGGGCCAGACAGTGCACCCTTTAAAAATTGGTGAATTTTCAATTTTACCACCACATCCTTTATGGAATTTACACTTAATTTAATTTCTTAAAAATTTAGTATCCTCCTCCCTCATGTTGAGCTATCTCATAGCTAGGATTGAAAGGTTTTGAGATAACTACTCCATCTAGACATAGAATCACTCATCGTCAGTTTTTTTGGATAGATAATGGTATTATGTTCAATCATTTTAATATTTTTCTTAATTTTTCTCTAAAAATGGAATGCTAAATCAATGAGAGATTATATTCCCTATTTTCATTTCATTTATTTATTTATTTGTTTTCTCCCAATTTTTCCTGGATAAGAGGCCAAGAATGGTTAAGTAATCCACTACTAGTTTGAGGGAGGTCCTTTAATAATTTTCCTTAAAGGTCTATTTATTTAAACACTACATTGTTGTGCCTTGTTCCTAGATTTCTATGTGTTTTTCATAAACCTAATATTATTATATTAAATGTACGGTCCTTGAACTACATGATCTATGAGGTTAGTTAACCCCATTGGAGGTGTATAATCTCAATTAGGACCACCCCATGCATGTGTTCTTAAAATGGATAAATGATTAAATGTAGTATATCAAATCAAATATAATTTTGAGGAATGTTTCTTAACCCATGTGTTTGGGTATGTTATTTTTATTTGAATGTTTCATGTTTGAACAAAGATTACGAGGTATTAGTGAGTACACATTCTCGGTCCTTGTTCTATCTAACCCGTTCTAGATTTTTCCGTTACAAGTAAATGAATAATTTAATGTAATTCAATGTCAAATGGTGTGTGTAGATTTTGAACCAAGAAAATTCATTATTCCATGTACAGGGTGATATATTGGTTCTGTCTTGGATCTTAATGGATGGGCTATTTGGGATTGTTGAATTAAAATGAAATTTCAATGTACTTATACCAGGATGTGAGTAATACATGGGTTTTCATATGAATGCCATGTGTGGGTAAACGTGGAAGGTTGATTATATTAGACCTCTAGTGACCCTGAGGTTTATCATATGGAATGAAAAATATCTGATTTGAGTGTAGTTTACTATATTATTCCATGATTAAAACTTGGGTTTCTTATGTGGAATTCTAATGACGGAAGCATTGTGAGACGTATTTATACCATTCTAAAACCGATACTTGGGTTCCTATGAGGAATTACTTGTAAAAGATTATAGATACCCATTTGTTCCTTAATAATACTTTAAAATATTTATAAATATTATTCTAGAGATATGTACTGAGATAGCGTGCGATTCTGAGGCCCGGTGTGATTATAAATAATTTTATGAAAATAATAAATATATTTCATATTACACGCACACGGTTAATTAAATAAAATGGGATATATCTTAAAAGGATGATCAAATAAAAATTCTAAGACCATGGTTGTGTCTGGAACGTGGTGTTTCTCATAAGAACGACATAAAATGAGTCAAAACAAGATGTTCAAACTTCTCGCTCGTTGGCAGTGTGTTTAAGTGATTAAATTGAATAATTTATTAAATTAATTACATTAATCCCTTAACCAAATAAATGGATTTTTATTCATGGTTATTAGGTTTTATCCTCATAAATCTATTTTTCCAATGATGAATCCCTATCTTCCTCTCATTTTTGTTGGTGAACAATGAACAATTAAGAATAAATAATGAAACCTTAGACCAAGAAAAATCAAGAGAAAAAGACACATTGAACTCTTCTCCTTCAATGGAGAATGTGTTCTTCATCAATAGAGATAGATACTATCCAAGTAGGAATCATATTTATCATTTTTCCACTATGTATTAAATGTTTTATAATGTTTAAACATAATTATTTTACCCGAGCCTTTGATTTGAAACTCTACCCAAGCCTACGTACCAGATTTATTATTGATTATCACATGTTCTAAACCCAATTTCCCATTCTCGATCACCGTCCATGAATTCATGGACGGTGATGATTCAAACTTTGGTTTTTTGTTTCTCCCTTCCCTTTTCTTAATGATTATTACTATGGAATTCTTGGGGATCTAGGTTTGATGATTACTAGGCGACCCGAACTTGATCAGGTTCCCAGAAACTAGACAAAATCATGGAACGATAAGGGATTTGTGGGTGAGGCATAGATCAGGCAAAAAAAAATGATGTGGGGATGATGAATTTGAAGGTTTCATGACAATATGACAAGAAATGAATCCATGATGGGGATAAAAAAGATCCATCAATACTCTAGTTTTCGAATGAGGCCGATTCACAAAGAAAGAAAAAACGATCCCATATTTTTTGGATAGATGTGGATTTTTTAGAGAATATTAAGTTGTCTTTGACCATAGTTGAAGCTTATTTGGAGTGTCGACAAATATTTGGGAAGAAACTAGACATTTTGGAAAAAATCCAATGACACGTCATGTTGAATGAAGAACACACAGTGTGTAGCCTCTCTAAGTGGCGATGATAGGGTTTGGAAAGAGATAAGGATGTCATGACGTGTACTCTATGCCATGTACCACCTCCTCGTGTGAGATGAGCCATATGAAAGATCACACAGCTAGGATCACACCATGTGATGATCACATGAACACAACTTGGATAGACATACATTATCTCTGGTGGTCAAGAACTACGTGTACCTAAGTACACTGACCCAGCCAGTAGACACCTCCAGGTCCTTGAATAGGTGGGACACTGCAGGTAGTCCACCTACACAACATTCACTACCACGCGGGAAAAGTCCCGTGTCTGAACAGAGACCCAGACATGCAACAAATAGGGTCCACACACTATGTGGGGCCCCTCACACATAGTTCACTATTTGAGATCTTTTGATAAATCTTTTATCCTTTTTATCTGCATAATGTGAAATCATATTTCGGCATATGAGATTCTTAGCCTATGTGTTTTCCCATAGAATGAGATGGTTCCGTTGGAAGTGGATTTTTACATATTCGATGGATAATTCGGGTTGGAACACAAAGAGACGACACCCAATGACAACAACAATCGAACATTATTACTAGACTATTCTGGTATGACCCTCTAGTAGGGCTGGGTAGTGTAGTACCCAATGATGATACCAGAATGACCCTCCAGCTAGGATGGGTAGTGTAGTCCCTAACGATGATACCAGGATGACCCTCCAATTGGAATGTATAGTGAATTCCTCGATGAGAGATTCTGGTGACCCTCTAGCTGGCTGGGTAGTGTAGTCCATGGAGATATAATTCCAGGTTAACCCTCCAATTGGGATGTGTAGCATTGTCCCATATGATATCAAGATGACCCTCCAACTGGCCAAGATAGTGTTGTCCTCAATGATACTGGGATGACCCTCATGCTGGGCTAGATATTATAGTCCTTGATGACTCAGATAAAACCCTCAACTGTGTGGCATAGTGGTGAGGTTTGGTTCAACATACCTATGTACTCATGGGAAAGAGGGTAATTTTCCCTACCATGTCTTTTCCTTATGAAGTGACCTAAAACCATTCGGGCGTGTCAGTGCCACCCATAGCGGGTAGTATTGAGGTGTGGTCATTTGACCCCCCTTGACTTGTGTCTCATGGGAAGACACATGAGGTCCTGAGCATTGTAGATGGTTTTGGCATTGATCTTTTGGATACTTATATTTTTAGACTGATTTGGGAGATGGAGATCACCTTACACTCTCATTTGTGCATCTATCACTAAGCATATATATTTGCATCCTAATATATTTTCCTCTTCTTGGATCTTAGCTGCTCTACTTCCAAGGGATACGAAGATTCCCAAGATATGCCACATGAAAAATGTGTCCAGTTTCTCATGGTTGTACATGTCTACTCTCTAGCTATAGGTAGCGAAGTATCGATGGGGAGTTTATCTCCTCACAAAATCAAGATTTCTTTGTTAGGATGAGTCTAATTCCATACTCTTGTTGGGTTGTGCTACACTCTTTCCTCTCTATTTTACTATAACTTCTCCATTTAATTCTTCTCTTTAATTTTATATCTTAATAACCCCCCTTTACTTTTTTTAGGAATTCTACTAGGAATATATACACACACACCTACATGGGATTTTCCCAACATAGGTCGTGTATTTTTCAGATGACGAACAAGTCAATCATTACTATAGAGAAGCATAGGGATACCGGCTGTGGGGATGACATATAATGGTCATAGTTGGGATATAGGTCATGGGCACTCTCAGCGGATACTCTTTTCAAATTTTCTTCAAATAGGCACTAGATTCTGGGTTGGGCATGTTTTTTCCCCTTTTCATTTTAGTATTCATTGCTGTACTCCTCTAGAGGTTCAGGAATGTTCCATTTACTATATAGCAGTTTTCACTTTCTCTACTTTTCTACTTCATTTTTTCATGGATTTGGATGTATTTGAGTTTATAGGTTGTTAGGAAAAGGAATATTGAGTTTCTTGTGCCTTTTTCACTTTTCAGTAACCCCTAGACTATGAAGGAGAGCTTGGGGTAGTTAGGTATTGAAGACCGACTGTGGTTGGGTCATGACATAGTGTTATCAGAGGTGGTTCATTCCATGAGATTTTGTTTAGACATTCTGTAAAAAGGAATTGGTTGGGATTTATAAAAAACCATGATGAAATGTATCAAGAGTGTCTCGTAGGCCAAGGAGTATAGTGATGGTAAGGGAAGTCGACATATCAATTCAATAGGACCCAGATTACCTTCTTGTCGACTCATCACCCTGAGGTATTTTTTGTGGGAAAAAATGGTACACATATCATATTGGATTGATTCATTGACTATTATTATTGATTTAGATAAACATTAATTTGTTGATATATATATACTCATTTGACCGAGGTACTCAATGAAAAGTTTCAAGATTCCTTCGTGATAAAAGCCAGTAGGGATACTAGAAATGGTTCGTGATGATGACCCTATGAGCAATGTGGCCTCAGTTCAGGGTCCAAAATGTGATCCCCTTCCTCTAGGCGTACCAATAGTCTCTACCCATTGAGTAGCAGATATTCCTAGTAGGGAAGGCTGAGGATGTTCATAGGCTGAGTGCACTCTGCGAGTTCCTGCCTCAGTGACCACTAAGGTTCTACGGTGAGCCAGAACATCAGGTAGAAGAGGGTTGGTTGGAGTTGGTGGTCAGAATATTTAGACTAGTTCAGACCCCAATAGATCAGAGTTTGGATTTGGAAGAAGGAATTTTACACTGAGTATATGGTAAATATTGGAGCATAGTTACCCAAATGTGTGATGAGGCCACACTCTCACAGGATTCCTTTAGCCAGATATTTCATGAGGATTAGTACTCCTCTTGATTATGCTATGTCTGGATTTATCATCTTCTGGAGATTTAGTAGGGAAGGATGACATTGGAAGAGAACACCAAGAGGTTCACATACCTTACACGCTACTCTCTTGATATGATCATAAATGGTTACTTTTGAGCATAGATGTTCTAGAAGGGATTACGTAGAGAGATATGGGCCAGCGTAGTTCCCTTGTACATCCCAACCTATGTCAGGGTACTGGAATGGGCACTTGTGACATAGATATTCCTAGAAGATAGACTCAAGAAAACTATAGCTAGTAGTAGGTGTGACAGGGCTGAGTCATCTTTAGTAGTAGGTATGCATGAGAGATCTCAGAACAAGAGACCCTTCCGTGATTAGACTTGAGGGCGTGGTCGCCCTGTTCAGGGGTATCATAGAGTACAAGAGAAATCCGAAGAGGGCTGATGCTACACATGTTTGATGGGTGAGGCCACATGTACCATGAATTCTCGACCAGGCATACTGAGCATTCCAAGAAGGCAACTTATGAACCGTTATGGTAGAAGAAACGCCGTGATTAGGGATCTCTCCAGTGGGGAGAGGGAGGTACCCAGGGTGAAAGATATAGAATAGGAATGAGATAAGCTATAGGTGGAGGATAGTGGTATGAGGTTCTCCCACCACCACAAAAAAGCAGCCCGTGTTAAGCTTAGGGAGCTGGCATATGGGGCCGCATGAAACTACAGGCTATAGACATCTATGACCAGACAACACATGAGATAATTTGAGGTATGATATGTGTTTAATGTAATCTTTCTTGAGTATTAGTAGACATAGGGTCTATCCATTATTTTATCTCTCAACACTTTGTGTGGGAGATAGAGCTCACAGTAGAGACACTAAAACAATAACTATGCCTTTTGGTTCCTACATGGAATTATTCCTCGATATCTACCATCTTGTCATAGTGTGAGATATCTCTTGGAGGATAGAGGTTCACATGGGACCTACTGGCCATCATGATGGGAACCTTTGTTGTGAACCTGGGAATGGATTGGCATTCCATAGTTTGATCCTAGATTAACAGTCACAGTTTTTTAGTCAGATGCCTACGTGTTGATGGGATGAGGTTCTCTTTTCTCAGTGATAGAGACCTCGTAGCAGGACAAGTGGATAATTGGAGAAAGTGGTTATATCCCATTAACTATAAGATAAGGAGTATGAAACATTGTTCAGAAGACTCTTTAGGTTCTTGGATCCCTTTAGTAGTGGAGGATTATATGTATGTCTTTCCATAAGACGTTTCAGGACTACATCTGAGATGGGAGTTGGAGTTTTCCATTTACTTTCCACCATAGAATGCCACATTATTTTCTATAGCATATCATGTTGCACCCACTAAGCTTTGGGAGTTGAGGCTGCAGTTGAAGGACCTTCATGAGAAAGGTTTTATCAACCCTAGTGTATCCCCCTTGGCAGATCCAGTTTTGTTTAAGAAAAAGGTATATTGGATTTTATGTCTTTCTGTAGATTATCATCACCTAAATCAGGACATGATAAATAATAATTACCCCTTTCCAAAGATTGAATACCTATTTGACTAGTTTTGTGGTGTGAGATGGCTCTCCAAGATTGACCTATGTACGGATTCCAACATTTATGGGTCCCTGAGAATTATATTCATAAACAGGCCTTTCACTGTCTCTATGGACAATACCTGGTCCTAGTGATTCCCTTTGGTGTGGAAAATACCCCTACCATTTTTATGGCTTTGATAAAGTAGATATTCCAGCTGTAATTTTACCATGTTGTCATTTTTTATCAATGTAATACTCTCTTACTATGAAACAGTGGATGAACATGCATAACACTTGAGAAAGGTCCTTGATTTACTTTCAGATCACCAACATTATGGAAATCTCTAGATATACTAGTTCTAGATACAATCATTTCACTTTATAGCACATGTTATTTTTTTAGTATGGTTTAGCCATGGATCTAGCGAGAGACGAAGTAGTGTTTTCTTGGGAGCCACCCAAGAATATTTCAAGGTGAAATTGTTTCTTATCTTGGAGTGGTACTACTATAGAGTTGTGGAAAAATTCTCCATAATTGTAGACCCATTTACCTCTTTAATGTGGAACGAATAGTTATTTACCTTGTCTAAGAAGTTCCAAATGGCCTTCTAGGAGATGAGGCAGAGGATGATGAGCACTCTAGTTTTGAGACAACCTGAGGAAGGAGTTGATATTATGGTATATTACTATGCCTCAAGAGTTGGTCTTGGTTGCATTCTCATGCAATGATAAGCAGTCATTGAATATGGGTCGAGGGATTTGAGAGCCCATGAGTAGAAATGTGTGACTCAAGATCTAGATATAGTATTGGTAGTCTTCTCATTGAGTATGTGTAGGTAATAACTTATGGGAGAGCACATTTTGGTTTACATAGACCACCAGTGTCTCAGGTACTTATTCACTCAAAGATACCTAAACCTGAGGTACCGACATTGGATTGAGTTCTAGAAGGGATATGAATTCTAGATAGTCTATACTCTATGGAAGGGAAATGTTGTAGCAGATTCCCTTATTAGGATGTCCCAGGCTCACAGAGGGAGGGAATATTTAGAGCATTTGGATTCCCTACAGCTGACCCTGATGGAGCGTGATGGTACAATTTTACTATAGTCGATGAGGTTGACTCCTACTCTCATCAAGCATGTGAATGAGTCTTAGTTGGGAGAAATTTAATTTAAAGTTCTTTATGATCATATATCCCTGGTTGATGTACCATATGGTTATTATGAAGGATGGAATCATGAGATCCTATTCTATGTGCGAATAGTGGTTCCAATGGTAATGCGGGTGAAAGTGATATGTGACTTCCACCCTTCTCTCTTAGCTGTTCATCCAGGTGTTGGAAATATGTATTGGGATCATTAAGAACATTTTTGGTGGTCTAACATGAGATAGATTATAGTTGAGTTTGTCTCATGATGGCTTACCTGTTAATAGGAGATGGATGAGCACTATGTTCTGGCTGTTTTGTTCCACCGGCTTGATATCCTGGATTGAAAATGAGATAGAATATCCAGGGACAACTTCATAGTGATTCCATGCATGGTGAATATCAACTAAACCATCTTAGTGATAGTGTACCAACTCAAAAAGTCAGCGCACTTCCAATCTATCTTGGATAAGAGTTCAGTGGAGAGTCTGGGGATGTAGTACGTGCGAGAGATCATTTCCATTCATAGGGTACACTCAATGGTTATCTCTGACCGTGACACTCATTTTAAGTCATGATTGTTGAGAGGACTTATAGTGACCCAGTATTAACATACCTAGATATTACATCTTTTTATAATAATATTCATTATATTACAAAAAATACATACCAGCGGACTGTAATGGTTTAGTGTCTTTAGAAACATGTAAAAAATATATTCTATCCTCGTAAAATATGTTCAACATATCCCATAAATATCTCCACTGATATTACTTCTACATAAAAATATTTTTCATACCATGGAATAAGGAAACATAAGAAATGGGTGAGATGATATGCTCAGTAAGGGAAAACAAGGGAGACATTTAATCATAAACATGAACATAGTAGTATGATAACACAATTGTAACATTAGGATATCATAAGTTTCATATCAAAGGTCATAAAAATGAGTAATGGGTTAAATATAGGCACTTTATAAGAAATGAATCATAATGAAATAAACATACTGAGCCATAAAATCCTAACTATGGAATAAGACATAGGATTTGTGGAATACATATAGGAATAGAAACTTTTATGTCAAGGATACCTACCAAGACCTTTATAACATGTTAGGATTAGGCTATGACCCATGTACCTACTTCAGTATTGGGATAGAAACCCATGTACCCACCTTCTTTTAAGGTAGCACTACAACCCATGTACCTTTTTTTATTTTTTTCTCTACAACCTGCGTACCCTATTTCTTTTAGTCTTGGGCTATAGCCCATGAACAAAGTTTTTTTCAAGCATGGGATACTACCTGTGTACCATCTTTCATTTAGTCTTCGGCTACAAACCACACACCCTTTTTTTTCTGGCTTGGGCTACAACTCATACACCCTCTTTCTTTTCGAGCTGGTACTACAACCCGTCTACCCTTTGTGCTCATATAAAATTTATCATTACCCAATTAATTTGAATGATATATGGGTCCCACCCATCTCATTGTAATATAATTCACACGTGTGCTAAAAGATAAGAAAACATTAATCATATCATGACACATAAAAATATATAGGTGTTATAAATATCAAATCATAACCCATAAAATGAAATGGGTATCATTAAAATTTTTTCACATCATAACTTGTATAAAAGAGATAGGTTTCATACCCATTTCATCAAATCATATCACGTGAAAGAGAAATGGATTTCATCAACATATAGCCCATGGAATAAAATAGTTTTCATAAATACCATGAAACATTTTTTGTAACCCATACATTGGATGGATATGAATATAACATTTTTAGAATTTCTAGAAAAGTTATGCGTTACATCCTAATTTGTCAACCTATATGGAAACTAGTTTTGAAATTTCTTCCAAAATTGTTTCTTGAGGAAAATATCATTTCTTCTTTGAAAAAGTCTTATTAATACATAAACCATTTAAAAATATTTTTATCTGAAAATACCTTGAAAACATATAAAGAATACTTGAAACCTTATTCAAATAATTTTCCTTGAAAATTAAATTTAGAACAACATCTTAAAGATTACCCTTTTAAAAAATGAAAAGGAATCTTCAAAGGAGTAATGGTGGGTAAATCTATACATATCATTCAATGTAAAATAGAACATTCCTTTTGCGTCGTTACAAGAATAGAAGGATTGCCTTGTTTGGAAAGTGAAAAGAATATTCCCTTGCATTTATTGGCAAAAATAATTTAAAAATTTTATTTAAAATCTTATATTATGATGGTATAATATTTTTAGAAACACTTTTTAGAAAAAATAAACTTCTGATGAAAGGGTGGGTAAAGTTAATATTTCTTAAAAACACTTTATTAAATATTTTTTTGACTACAGAGTATAAAAATAGTACCAATACACGATTATATCATGGATAATCAGAGGAGAATAAAATTCAAGAATATCCTTGAGATATGGATCATAGTATTTCATAAAATGAAACATAAACATAAAAAATCACAAAAAGCGATGATATAGTCCCAATGAACACTTATAACATGGTAACGTGAGATCGCACTCTCCGTGCAAGAAATGAAATTAAATAAAGATTAAAATATCAAGAAACTATTTGGATTCATTATAGAACATGAAATGTTGATGTATATATGAATCTAAGAAGGATTTTTGGTGCATAAAAAAACATGAGTGTCAATGAAGGAAAATTGAGGCAAAATAATTTTATGAATTTGGTAATTTTTGAAACCTAACCCCCCTTAAAAAAGGATCATAAAATGGACATGTTAATACCCATTAATTGAATTGTAAGATACATAGAATAAAATCAAGGAAATTACATACACCACACAAAATTAATGAGTGGAAATCATAACATGTACCTCACAGAAATTAAAAGTGAGATGATATCCTCTTACCTTGTGTCTTGAATCTCTCTGTACTTATACATGATTCTAGTATAAAAAATATAAGTATATTATATATAATTTACATAAATATATTATTATATTAGTTACCATATATTTTTTGATTAAAACTTTATATTACCCTCTTGTTAATGATCTTATGTTAAGGTTTCACTTTATGTAAAATTTACTTTTTTATTTGCATGTATCTTAATTTGTTACATTTTTGGTCCTTATACATAAATCATGATTCAATAATGTAAATCATGAAATAAACATCATTTATATAGTGTATATTAATATTATAATAATTTATATCATAAATAAATATGAAATAAATTCACTATTCATGAAGACGGTAAGTCGTACGTACATATGACCGTTGTTTCCATTTTTATTGTCATATTAAAATAAAGTATGTAAATTACTTATGTATATATTTTTATGTATATATATATCATTATTAAGGTAGTATTAATATTTCTTATATATCATATAATTTCATTAAACCCATCCATAATGCATACCATGTGGTGTGTAAATAAATCAAATCTCTTTGAGGGGGGTTGTAGTCCACACTCAGTCAAACTAGATTATCATATTAAAACAAAATGGAAAGTAATAAGATGTGTGTTGTAAAAGTAATAAAAAATATAAATGCATAATAAATATAATATATGAAATATATAAATAGAGTTTCCATCATAATGGCAACCATTATGGCCACCATGATTGGTGGTAAATGATTAATGAACAATCGTCATTTCGCGAGGTAGTAGTTTCCGTACACAAAACAATATGTTCAACATACATTAGATGGAGTTTTGTGTATGATTAGGTCATAAAAATTTCATAAGAAATACAAGTATATGTATATACTAGTTTTTTACATAATAATGGAATAAATAGAGTGGAGGGTTGGAGAAGGAAAATAGATGAAAGGAGCTTCAGAGAAGACATTACCTCTAAATCAGGTAACTCCTCTTGGTTTGTGCCAAAAGGTTTCCTTGAGAATCTTTCTGCCCAAAAGGAGGCTTCAAGGTCGAATGAAGTTTTTTTGGGAGGCTACTTGGAAAGATATTGGACAATCATAAAAGGTTTGATAGGTTTGAGGAATAAGTATACGTGGTGGCCTTTTATAGTGACGGAAAATTACTCGCTTGTAATTTTTAGAAAATATTTAGGTGTTCACATGTTATTACCTAAAACAATTCATAAAAAACCAAATAATCTAAATAATTTATGTTTTATGCACGAACTATGGATAGTAAATTTATGTAAGAAAAGCTTCATGGACATTTGGGACCTTAATTTTAAGGTTTAGTCCCTCATTAGGGTTAATTTGGCCTTCTCTACTGTGATTAATTTTAGTCACGTTTTCTAATAACATTGGTTAAAAATTAAAATGTGATTATTATAATATAAATGTCATACTGAATTAAATAGTTTATGTAGGATTTTATAAATTCAATTGAAAAATGAGTAAAATTAAGATAAGTGATAATCCCGTTGACATGATGAAATAACGGGGTCACAATGTAGGAAAAAGTTAAAAAGTTTGTTAAGATTTTATAATCAATTTCAAATTGAAATTGGTTCTAATGAATTATTCTATTAATAAATTTAATATTTATATAATTTTACCAAAAAAATTATAATATAATTTTTAATTAATAATAACATAGAAAAAAGGTATTTTTTAACTTAAAGTAGTATTTTTCAGTGTCAATCAAAAAATGAAGTTTCTCAGAAAAATCCCAAAAAATAAACCTAGGATAATTTATATGTTATAAATTCAAAAATGAATTTTATTTTATCAAATTAAATTTATAAATGTTTCTAAAATGAGATAAATTATTATAAGCAGTTCATTCGAGAAAATGATGATTTTAAACATAGAAAGACATTACCAAAAATCATATATTTCATTATCAATATGTTTTATTTATATAAAACAAATTATAGAAAATATTCTAAAAGTATTTATTTCTATTACTATAACAATTTTTAATGGTAGAGTTATAATTTTTTCATTTAATTAATTTTATATATAATGATTTTTTATAGAAACTTAGTGATGTGTGCATCGTACGCCGAGTCGATGGTGTGTCTAGGGAAAGACAATTTGGTATTTTCTGTAGCCCAAGCCAAATAATTATTGTGTGTGGAAGGAATTTCTGAATTTGAGTTTTAATATATATATATACACACACATATATATATATATATAAAGAATTATTTCTACTGTCACATGAAATGAAAAAAAAACAAAAAGAAAAATTAATTCCAAAATAATCATAAAATCTCACTATGTTAAATTCTACCCCCCTTAAAATGAATTTCTCCCTCAAAATTCATCTGGTTTATCAAAGGATAAATAATTTAATGTTTCATTCATATAAACCCACATCATTAAAATGGATACTGAAACATCCCTTAAAAAGGAAAATATGGGACCATACTGGTTACCCAAAGTTACATATAACTAGGTTTCCACACGGGAGAACATAAGGGGAATGTGTAAACATGGATATAGAAGAACAATCTAATCATCATGTTATGATGGAGAGCGGTAGAGTAAAATTTCAGGTTAATGTTGACAATTATAAAGCCATAAAACTATGAGAACCTAATGGACCATCATATTCATATGAAACGATGGTACTAGAACAAAGTTTTTGTCTTAAAGATACTTTTTCCAAATGTTAAATAATTTTCATGAAAGGACATACTAGCATGATTTCAGGACATCATCAATCTTTGTTGATCATTGATCCCCTTTACATCTTTCTCTAAAAATGAAGCTGATTTTGTTTTAATTCTTAATGTACTAATAGATCATGAGATCCACGATATGCCACCCCATTTTTCATAAGTTACCATCAACCTAAGGTTTTTTGAACCAGATATTGAATTTAAATAAATATTTATATAGAATATTTCTCTTTAATCTTAGTGACTCAATATGATGTTTAACTAAAATCTCCATAGATGTTTATAATTCCCCCTTTATTCCTTATATATGGTCTTATCTTTAACCAATATCATTTATATTTGATAACTGGGTCTATCCTTGTATAGATAGAATATCAAATGTGATTTTATTATTCCAAAATCCACATTGTGAAATATAATAACATTAAATCACACCAAAGGATGAACAATAATAATTTCGTAGTGATTATTTATACAACATAAACCATAAAATTCCCAAATAAAGAAGGATATGAAATTATTATTTATCCAGGTTCACTTCATCCATTATGATCACATATTATTTCCCTTTATCCTTTGTCTTCAGATGTTTTTATTGCTGATCATCCTTCTTAACCCTTGGATTTGGTCACATTTTGGAAAAATTCCCAAACTCCCTAAAATTGAGACACTAAAGTATAGATAGTTCATCATAAGGAGTTATCTTATTATGTGTATCATTATATAAATTTTTCCAATCACTTCGGCATTCAACCACTCGATGTCCTTCCTTTCCACTCTTAAAACATGTACTAGTCCCATTAAGAGAATTTCAAACATGATTATTTCCGCATACAGATCACAAAGGAAGGCTCATCTTATTTACGTTATGGTTTGTTGATTTTATTTTGAACCCCATCTTCCTCATCTAGTTAAAACCATGAGATTTATACATAACTCCAACCTAAATTTATTTTTTGATTTTACAATGCATAATCTTTTCATAGAGACCAAATTCTCTTATAGCCAACGTCCTTCTAAGAATTGGAATTAGGCCACTGAATAACCCATTAAACTTACAATTAGGATGAATGATTATTATAGAAGCATATCTCGCAAGCCTTGTGAAATAACCCTCATAGGTACCAATAGATTCATCATCATTTTTCATCAACTCTAGAAAAACCTTTTGTATCTTTGTATGAAGGACACAAGAAAAGTACTTATTGAAGAATAAGTTCTTGAACTCATCCCAATCCATGGATTCAACTTCATCTTTTTTCCACATATTATTGATTAGAGTCCACCACTGGTCTGTATCACATTCTCACCGATAAATAGACAGAATCACTTTCTCATGATTCTACCACTTGAAATTAGAAAATATATTTTTAGTGGTACTGATATTGTGTTCAACAACAAGTGAATTAGATGACCCGCTTATGGAAGGTAGGCAATGCCTCATGAAGGACTCAACATAATGTTGACCCCTCCATTGCTTGTTTGGAAACATAGAATGACTCAAATATTCAGAAATATGGGAGAGTATAAAAACAAGGTTTTTTATTCCACCCCTAGGGAATTCATACCATTAGTAGAGAATTCATTGAACTATCTATTGTAATCACTATAAACGTGGTTCCTTTAGGTTCCATCAATTTACTAAAACCAATATCATAGAGTAAGAACCAATTATCATAACGAGGAACCACATAATCATGAATACTTACATATAGGATTTATTAAGTATGAATCCTTCCTAAATACATGAAACCTTAAGTTTATCCTAGGTTATTAATATCCAACTTCTAATTAAATAAATTATGATGGTTTGTGATGAGTTTTTGAATTCCAATAGCATATCCCCCAATAGTGTCAAATGAGGAGTGAAACAAGGCCCATTGTCACGTACCAGATTACCCTGAGTGAAGCCCAGAACATCTTTTCAGAGTTGTTTCCACTAGGAAAATCTCTTCAAGATCCACCTAAGCTTGTAGTATCAAGACATGGATATATTTCTAGTAGACCAGTTACTATATCCTTCAACAAAATTCCAGGACATTTTCTTAAACAATAACTCATCCTTATATTTATCCTTAGAGACATCGCTAAACATTTATTTATAAATAAACCTAGGGATCTCACTTAGGTTTTCTCATCCTAGTTTTCAATGATTGAATAAACATTTCCTTTAATACCAAATATAGGGACTAGGGTTAAACATACATGGATATTATATCTTTTTAGATTAATATTCAGTACATTAAAAAAATACATGCCAGAGGACAATAATATTTTAGTATTTTAGGAAACATGGAAACAAAAACTTCTATCATTATGATATATCTTCCACATCTCCCATAAAGATCTAGACCTTTAGTAATTCTACCAAAAACCATTATTCATAACCTAGAAAGGGAATATAAGAAAGGGGTGACATTAGATGATCTTTGAGGGTACAAAGGGAGAAATGTAAGCATACATTTAAACATAGTAGTTTGATAGCACAATCATAACATTAGAAGATCATACCATGCATATCAAAGTTCACAAACATGAGTTATGGGATAAGGATTGTTAGTTCATAAGAAATTAATCATAAGGAAATAAAAATCATGATCCATGAAATAATAACTAAGGAATAAGACATGGTATTTGTGGAATACATATATGAATAGAAAATTTTATGTTAGGGATACCTACCAAGACCTTTATAACTTTTCAAGCTTGGGCTATGACCTGTGTACCTACATCGGGAATCATCTTGAAACCCATGTACCCACTTTATTTTAGGATTAGGTTAAGACCCATGTAACTTCTTTTTTTTATACTTTGGCCACAACCCATTTACCCTATTTCTTTTAGTCTTGGGATACAACCCATGTACCATCTTTTTTTTTCTGTCTTGCGGTACTACCCATTTAGCCTCTCTAATTTACGCTTGGGCTACAAACCGTACAACCTATTTCTTTTTAGGTATGGGATACAAGCCATACACCCTATTTTTTTCTGGATTTGGATACATCCTATGTACCCTTTGATCTCATATAAATCTTATCATTATCCAATTCCTTTTAGAGAGATATAGGTCTCATCCATCTCATTGTAAAATCATTCACACATTTTCCACAAGATAAGAAAACAATAATTATATCATGACCCATAAAAAGATATAGGTCCTATAAAAAAATAACCCATAAAATAAAATGGGTATCATTAAATTTTCATCACATAATAACCTATGGAAAATAGATAGGTTTCATAACCATTTACTCAAATCATAAATGGATAAAAAGAAATGAACTTCATTATATAACCTATGAAATACAAACAGGATTCATAAATATCATGATATTAAGAATAAACCATTTATAATAGGATATCAATGGAACCTTTGGAGAATTTCCAAAAAGGTGAATCATAAAAATCCATGGATTTCATCTTAGATAGAAAATAGTTATAAATTTCATTCAAAAACATTTCTTGAGGAAAATATCCTTTATTCTTTGAGAATGGATTGTTAATACATAAAACCATTTAAAAATAATTTTCTATGAAAATTCCATGAAAACATATAAAGATGACTTGAAACCATTCTGAAAACCTTTTTTCTTGATAATTATTTTTAAAATAATTTCAAAGAGAATAACCTTATAATAAATTAAAAGGAATTTTCAATGGAATGATAATGGGTAAATCTGTACATGTCCTACAAAGTAAAAATAAACATTACTTTAGGATGGTAAAAAGATTAGAAGGAATGAATTCTTCAGAAAGAGACCAAAATATTCCATTGAAGGGATTGGTAAAATAAAAAAGGGTAAAAATTTATTTAAAGTCTTATAGTATAATGGTATAATATTATTGGAAACACTTTTTAGAAAACATAGATTTCCAATTGAAGGGAGCATAAAGTCAAGCTTTAATAAAAACACTATATTAACTATCATTTAGAAAAAAGAGTAAAAAAATAGTACCAATACATGAGTATATCTTCGATAACCAGAGGAGAAGAAAATTATTGAATTTCCTTGAGACATGGATCATAATATTTCCTCAAATGAAACATAAATATAAACAATCCTGAAAAAAGATGAGATTTTCCTAATAAACTCTTAGAACTTGGCAACATGAGATCATACTATCCATGTATAAAATGAAATTACATGATTATTAAAATATTATAAAAATATTTAGATTCATTATATATCATGTAAATGAATGTATATACACATTAATGAAATATTTTAGGTGCATAAAAAAACATGAGTCACAAAGAAAGAAAATTGACACAAAAAAATGCTACCGATTTGGTAAATTTTGAAACCTAAACCCCATAAAATAAGGATCATAAAATGTACAACTGAATAACCATAAATTGATGATTAATAAAGATATAATTTAATTTTTGTCACTATATACCCCAAAAAAAATTAATGAGTGGAGAACATAACTTGTATCTCATGGAAATTAAAAGTGAGATGAAATCCCCTTACCCTGTGTCTTGAATCTCCCCATACTCATAAAAGATTAATATATAACAAAAAAAGTTTATTATACATATTTTATAGAGGATTATTCTTTTATCTATTACCATATATGGTTTTATTATATCATTATATTACCTGGTTGTTAACAATCCAATGTTAAAGTTTCACTTCGAGTAAAATTCAATTTGTTCTCCTTGTGTGTCTTAATTGGTTACATATTTGGTACTTATACTTATATAATGATACTAGAATTTGAATCTTGATATAAATATCATGTATTAATATTATATTAAAATTATAAAAACTTAAAGAATAAATAATTATGAAATGGAAAACAACATTCATGGAGACAGTAAGCCGTACGTACGCGTGAACATTGTTTCCATTTTTTTATCGTATTGAAAGAATGTATGTAAATGAAATATATATATATATATATCATTATTATAGAAGAATTAATATTTCATATATATGATATGATTGTATTAAACCCATCACTAATACATTCCATGTGGTGTGTGAAAGAATCACGCCGCTTTGAGGAGGCGGTAGTCCACACTTCCTCTTATGAGATTATCACATTAACAAAAAATGGGAAGGAGATTTGTGTTTTAAAAAGAATAAATAAAAATAATTTTTTTTAAATAAATTATATGACACATATAAATATAGTTTCTATAACGATGTCCACAATGATTGGTTGTAAATGGGAAATGAAAAATCATCATTTCGTGAGGAAGTAGTTCGCCACACACAGAAACAATATGTTCAACATCCATTAGATAGAGGTGTGTAAAATTTTTCATCATAAGTTATTCCAAAAAACAACATAGTATATGTAGGATATGTATTTGTTTTCACACAATAATGGAATTAAGTGATTGGAGGGGTGGGGAAGGAAACTAATTGAAAGGATCTTTAGAGAAGACGTTACCTCTAAATCGGGTTACTCCTTCTGGTTTGTACCGAAATGCTTCCATGAAAATATTTCTGATGAAAGGGAGGCCTCATGGTAAAAATTTTCATTTTTGGGAGGATAATTTGGGTGATATTAGACTATATTAAAATGTTTTAGTTGTTTTAGGAATGGGTATAGGTGGTTTCCTTTTATAGGGATGAAAAATGAGTGACTTGGATGTTTTAGAAACAAGTTAGGTGTACACATGTTCATACCCAAAAAACGTCATAAAAAAATCGAAACTCAATAATGATAGTAAAATTGCCGTAATATGGGAATACCATTGGTTTAGGACATGTTTCATGGTCAATTGATCCCATAATGTTAATGTTTAATCTCTAATTAAACCTAATTTGGCCTTAACTACTGTGATCAATTTTAACCACATTTACTAATCGTTTTCATGAAAAATTAACATGGTATTATTTATATGTAAATATTAGAATAAATATAATGGTTTAGGTTGGATTTTTTAAATTCAATTCCAAGAAGCAGAAAAATTAAGGATAGTACAAATACTGCAGCTGGGATGAAATAACGGGGTTTTAAAGTAGGAAAAAGTTCAATTGTTTGTTAACATTTTTTATTAAATTTCAAAGTGAAATTGATTATAATGAATAAAATATTATAATTATATGTAATATTTATATAATTTTACCTACAAATAAATTTATAATATCAATTTTAATTAACAATTAATTGGACAAAAATGCAGTTTTTATCACTATTCATCAAAAATGAAGTTTCTCAGAAAAATCACAAAAAATCACCCAAGGATAATTTTGATGTTTGGAATTAAAAAATGATGTTTATTTTATCAAATTAAATTTATAAATGTTTCTAAAATTACTTTCATTATTATAAGTTGTTCATTCAGGAAAATGATGTTTTTAGACATGGAATGACGTTAACAAAAAAATCATATCTTTCATTAACAATATGTTTTATTTATATAAAAAACTATAAAACATATTTGGAAAGTATTTATTACTATTAATATAAATATTTTTAATACTCAGGTTATAATTATCTCATTTATTTATATATGTATTTGATAGAAACTCAATGTTTTGTGCATCGTACGTCTAGTCGCTGATGAGTGTAGCACAAGCCAAGTTGGTGTTCCATGTTTCACAAGACAAGTTGGTAATTATTGTAGGACAAGAAAATCTAGTATTGTATGTTTAAGGAATGTCTGACTTATATTTTGAATATATATATATATACACACACACAACAATTTCTATTGTCATGAGAGATGAAAAAAGATAAATTAATTCGAAAAGAAATTCATAAAAACTCAGGGTGTTACATTATACACCCCTTGAAATGCATTTCTCCCTAGAAATTCATTTGGTTTATCAAAAGATAAACACTTTAAAGTTTTGTTCATAGAAACCCTCATCATAAAAATGGATACAAAAACTTACTATTAAAAGGGAAATTTGGAACCATATCAGTTACCCAAAGAAACATATACTAGGTTTACACATGGGAGAACATAGGTGGAAATTGAAAAAATACATATGGAAGGAAAATATAACCATCATGTTCTGATAGAGAGTGGAAGAGGATAAGATTAGAAGAATGTTAACAATAAAAAACCATAAATATGTGGGGACCTAAAGGACAATCTGATTCATATGGAATGATGGCACAAGAATAAATTTTTGGATTGAAGGTCCTTTTTACTAATGTTAAATAATTTTCAGGAAATAAATTACTTGCCTTATTTCCATACATAGTTACTCTTTGTTTTTTATTGATCAACTTCACATATTTCTATGCAAAGGAAGGTGATTGTTTTCATTCCTGAAGTAATAACATATCATGAGATCCATGATATAGAATACCATTTTTAATAAGATACCATTAACACAAGGTAGTTTCAACATACTATCCATTATGCATAAATCCTTATATGTAAGAAAAAACTTTAATATTACTGAATTAATATGATATTTAACATAATCTTTCCATTAATTGTTATAATTCACCCTTTATTCCTCAAACATTCTGTTACATTTAAATAAAATAATTTATATTAGAAACATGGTTCCATCCTTGTACTGATTGAATATCAAATGTTATTGTTTTATTCCATAGTCCATGGTAGGAAAGGTAATTAAATGGAATCACACCAAAGTATGAACAATAATACTTTCATAGGGATTATATATACAAAATCAGATTTAAAACTTACAACTAAGGAAGGATAGGTAATTCTTAATTATCTGGGATCACTTCATCAATTATGATAACATATTAATTCCATTTTACCTTTGTCTTTAGAGGTTGTTGGGGATGATGATCATTAGTAACCCTTGAATTTGTCGACTTTCTAGTAAAATTCCAAAAATCCATGAAATTGAAACACTGAAGTATAGAAGGTTCATCCTAAGTATTTATCTCATTATTTTAATCATTGTATAACTTTTCCCATAATATTGGCATTAAAATGCCTAAATTTCTTCCTTTACACACTTAAAAAATACTAGTCCCATTAATAAAATTCCCACCATGCTTCTTTCCACATGTAGAGAAAAAAGGAAGGCTCGTCTTCTTATCTCCTTTGTTTGTTGAATTTTTTGAACTCAAACTTCCTCTTCATTTTAAAACCCTAATATTGATACATAAATCGAACCTCCATTTCAAATTTTATTGCACAAAACACAATCTATTCATAGCTACTAAAGTCTCTTATGGACAATGACCTTCCTAGGCACGACTTTATGAAACTGAAGAACCTATCAATCTTACTTTCTGGAGGTATGATAATTCCATAATCATATATCACTATTCTTGTGAAATTATCCTCATAGGTACCAAAAGATTTATCATCCTTTTTCTATAACTCGTGGTACTCATATTCCATATGAGTATGAAGGACATGAGAAACGTACTTATTGAAGAATAAGTTCATCAACTCATCCCAATCCATGGGTTCAATTTCATCATTCATCCATGTATTATTGATTATATTACACCACTAGTTCGCTTCACCTTATAACTGATAAATATTAAAAATTACATTCTCATGATCTGAACACTAGATAATAGAAAAATATCTTTTCAGTTGTACTGGTCTTGTGTTCAACAAAAAGTGGATTAGATTACCCACTGAAAGAAGGAGGATGATTCCTCATGAAGGAATCAATATAACATTGCACACTACTTTCCACTTTCGGAAACATAGCTTGATTCATAGATTCAGAAAGTTGTGAGAGTTTGGAAGTGGGGTTTTTTATTCCATCCCCTATAGACTTCGGACCCTCAGAAGGGCATTCGTTGCACTGTATGGTGTAATCACTATTAACGTAGTTCCTTGAAGTTCCATCGATTGACTAAAACCAAAATAATAGAGTAATAAATAGTTTACATAATTAGGAACCACATAATCATGAAGATTCATTTATATTATGTCTAAATTATGAATACTTCCTTAATCTATGACACCATAGGTTTATCCTATGTTATTCATAGCTGAATTCTTGTTAAATAATTCATGATGGTTCATGAAGAATTTGTGAATTCCCAAAGCATATCCCCTAGGAGTGTCAGACACTATGTGGGACAAGTCCCATTATTGTGTACCAGATTACCCCAAGTGAATACTAAAACATCATACCATAGTTGTTATCCCTTGATCCATCTATGCCACAACCAGATCCACCAGCAGGATTTAGTTAGGGATGTATTTCTTGGGAACCACTTACTATATCCTTCAATAAAATTCTAGGACATTTTCCTAAAGATTTTTCGTCCTTGTTTTTAAAGGTTGATGAAACATTTCTTTGATACCAAATATATTGACCCAGGCTTAACAGACATGGATATTATAAATTTTTAGATTAAAATTTAGCACATTACAAAAATATTTGCAAGAGGACTGTAATAGTTTAATGTCTTTGGAATCATAGAAACAAAATGTTCATTCCTAGTGAAGGATCTTCAACATCTCCCATAAAGACCTCCACCTTTAGTACTTCTACCTAAAACCATTATTCCTTACCCGGAGAAAGTAAACCTATGAAATGGGTGAGATCAAATTCTCAGTAATGATAAAAAATGGATTCATGTAAGCATAAAAATGAACATAGTAGTATGATAACACATTTTTAACATTATGATATCATATCGTACACATCCAAGGTCGTAAAAATAAGTTATTAGTTAAATCATAGTAGTTCATGAGACATGAATCATAAGGAAATAAACATCATGATCCATGAAATCATAAATAAGGATTAATACATAGTATTTCTGGAATAAATATAATAATCGAAACTTTTATGTCAGGTAAACCTACAAAGACCTTTATAACATGTCAGTCTTGGGCTATGACGTGTCTACCTACTTCGGGATTGGGCTAACAACTTGTGTGCCTAGTTTATTTTAGTCTTGGGCTAGAACCCATGTAACTTCTTGTTTTGATGCTTGGGCTACAACCCATGTACCAAATTTCTTTTAGGATTGGGCTACATCTCATGTACCTTCTTGTTTTCGGGCTTGGGCTATGACCCTTGTACCCTCTTTAATTTATGTCAAGGATACGACTCATACACCCTCTTCATTTTTAGTCTTGGGATACAACTTGTACACACAATTTTTTTAGGGATTGGGATACAAACCACGTACCCTTTGATCTCATATAAAACATATAATTACCCAATAAATAGAAGGGAGATATAGTTACCACCCATCTCATAGTAAAATGATTCACATGTATGCCACAAGATAATAATCACTCTTTATATAATGTCAAATAAAAAGATATAGGTCTTATGAACATAAAATCATAAACCATAAAATGAAATGGGTATCATTATATTTCAAGACAACATAACCTATGGAGAATATATATGTTTCATAACCATTTCATAGAATCTTAACCTTTGAAATAGAAATAGATTTTATAAACATATAACCCGTGAAAGAGAAATAGGTTTCATAAGGACAATGACGTTAAGAGTAACCCATTAATAGGTTGGAAATGAAGGGAACCATTTGATATTTTCTAAAAACAAAAATGAGTAACAACCATGTATTTCATCTTAGATAGAAACTATTTTTGAAATATATTTCAAAAATATTTATTTAGGAAAATAGTCTTTCTTCTTTGAAACATTCTTGTTAATATACAAAACCATTTTAAAAATATTTTCTCCTAAAATACATTGCAGAAATATAAAAAAGGATTGAAACCATTTTTAAAACCATTTTACATTAAAATTACTTTTCAAACAATTTCTTAAAGATTTAACTTTAAAAAAAATCAATCTTCAAATTAGTGATGGGGGTAAATCAGTACATGTCATATGAAGAAAAAAAGAACATATTTTTTCATGGTAAAAAGGTTAGAAGGAATGAATTGTTACGAAAGAGACATGAATATGAAATTGAAGAGATTGGTAAAAGAGAAAATGGGTAAAAATGTATATAAAATATTATAGGATAATGGTATAATATTCTTCGAAACACTTTTTAGAAAACATATATTTTCGACCAAAGTGAGGGTAATGTCAGGATTTTTAAAAAACACTTTTTTTAACTATCCTTTTGACCAAAGAGTAGAGAAACGGTAGCAATAAAAGGGTTTATCATGGATAAACATAGGATAATAAAATTAATTATTTTACTTGAGATATATATCTTATGATTTTATCAAATGAAACATGAACACAAATAATCGCAAAAAGCAATGAGATTGTCCTAATAAACCCTTATAACATGGTTTTTTGAGATCATACTATCCATGTAAGAAATATAATTAAATGAAGATAGAAATAAAATAAAAGTTGTAGATTAATTATATAACATGGAAATTGGATATAGATACACATTGATAAAAGAGTTTATGTGAATAAAAAAACATGAGTCTCAAAGAAGGAAAATTTAGACAAAACTATTTTACCGATTTGGTAACTTATGAGTCTTAAAAACCATGAAAGAAGAATAATAAAATGAACATGTGAATACCCATAAATTGAAGTGTAATATAAATATAATGCTCTCATGGGAAGTAGATACACCACTTTAAATGAAAGAGTGGTGAACATAACATGTATCTCAAAGGATATGAATGTGCGATGAAATCCCCTTTCCTTGTGTCTTGACATTCTCCGTACGCAAACAAGAATGTTGTATAATAGATATAAGTTTATTATAAATCTTTTAAAAAATAATATTATTATATCTAATACCATATATGGTTTTATTATATCCATATATTATCCAGTTTTAAATTATCCTATGTTAAAGTTCCACTTAGGGTAAATTTTAATTTCTTCTTCGCACTTGTCATAATTGGTTACATATTTGGATTTTAAATTTATATCTCCATTAAAGAGTGAAAATGATGATATAAATGTAATTTTTATCAATTATATTTAAATTATAATAATTTATATCATAAATTAGTAGGAAATAGAATACACCGTTTATGGAGATGGTAAGTCGTACGTACGCATGAACAATGCTTCGGTTTTTATTGTCATGTTAAAAAACTATTAAATTACATATATATATATATGTGTATGTATATATATGTACTTACCCTATTAAAATTAATATTTAATATATATCATATAATTTCATCCAACCCATCCCTAATACATTCCATGTGATGTCTGGTCAAATCACATCGCTTTGAGGGGACGATAGTTTGCAATTCCCCAAACGAGATTATCGTAATAACAAAAAATTGAAAGAAAATAAATGTGTGTTTTAAAAGGATAACCATAAATCAAATAAATAATAAATATATAAATTATATATATAAACTGAGTTTCCATCATAATGGAAAACATGAATGGTTTTAAAGAAAAAATGAACAATCATCGTATCTTTAGGTAGTAGTTCGCCGTACACTGAAATAGTATGTTCAACATCCATTAGATTGAGGTATCTATACTTTTAGGTGAGAAAAATTTCATAAAAAAATACTTGTATATGTATTATACTGGTTTTGTCACATAATAATGTAGTAAAGTTAGTGGAGGGGTGGATAATGAAAATAAATTAAAGGAGCTTGACATAAGACATTAACTCTAAATCGGGTAACTCCTTTTGGTTTGTGCCAAAAGGATTCTTTGAGAATATTTTTAACCAAAGGAAGTATTGAAGGTTTAATGAAGTATTGTTGGGTGTCTACTAGGGTATACATTGGATGATATTAATTTTGAGAAAAGTATTGTTTTCAACAATACATAATAATTCTATTTAAAGGGGGAGAATATTGAAAATAATACTTTGTCTCTTTATGATAATATTGATGCTCACAAATACCCTTAATTATTTTCTAATGATTTTATTTGTTAATAATTTATCAGGAATTTATCATTTTATTTTACTCTTGAAATTACGAGAATTTATTGTTAAAGTATTCGTATTTAGCACGTTTTGGAAACACTGTTCATGCGCTACTTATTCAGAATTTTCTTTAGCGTGTCTTGGAATCACTGTTCATACCCTACCTAGATAAACATAGCGTAAGGATGAAAAGCGTGAATACTTTTTGAGATAAGTGAATAGTATGGTCAATCAACCATACGTTATCAGTAAAGTATGGAATAAGAACTGTACGTTTGGAAGGAACTTTAAGTTTGGGTTATCAACAAAGCATGGAAGGAGAACCGTACGTAAGTACTAAACGTTACGTTTGATTCTCCAAAGTATGGTTCATCAACCTTACTTTTGTAAACAACCATATGTTATTGGAAAATTATGGATCAAGTAAATGTACAGATCTTTTACTATACATTTGAGAGATGAAGAAAAAGTATGGATGATCATCCCTATGTTTATGTTCAACCTTACGTTGTCAACCCTACGTTTGGAGGACATGTAATCAACCTTACGTTTGGCATTGGATTGTTTGAAAGACGATATTGTTTTTCAAGGGCCAGCAAGCTGATTGTTAAGTGGATTTCAAGCCGGATTTAAAGTCAATTTTCAAATACGACTTTGACTAATTCAATGCCGTTTTATCAATGGATTAAAGATCAAATTAAAAGGGGCTTTTTATGCTGAGTCTTCAGGGAAGTTATGACTACTCTGTAAATTCAAATGTTTGAATATTTCGAATCAAAAGGCGACTTTTATGGATCTAAATGTCCATGGAATATAATCGGCTTTATTAATATGTTTTATCTGAAACACCAGGAACAGGAGTGTAGTGACCAATCTATTATTCAAAATGGTGGAAAACAGAGACTACAAAAAGCACTCAGTTCTGTTGATTCAAAAGGAGCGTCAAAGCTCAGTTTATTTAATAAGAAGGAACTAGATAGAAGATTCACATGTTCAACATAAAATATCAACTGAGGATATACTACTACTGTAGTTATGAATTATATCTCTATAACTACTGCAACCAGATCGATATAGAACAGCTTAGACTTGAAAATCAATATTTCTAGGGATGACGATCCATCTACTGTCAATAGCATTCTGTTGCAATTGTGAAGATCAACTGGAAAAGTTCTTTCTAAAATTATTTTTGTCTTGAGTAACTAGCTTCTCGTACTAAGCTGGGTAGGTTCGTGTTTGAACTAGAAGGATTTGATTTTCCTTCAATTGTAAAGGTGTCAACTGCCTGTACTCCGTTGTGAACTGGTCTGTTGAAACGAGGACCAGATAGTGAAAATCACCAACCTCATGGAGTAGAGCATTGGTGGAGTGGACTAGGGGCCTTCTATTCCCCGAACCACTATACATCGTGTATTTATGCTATTTAAATTTCCGCTGCGTCATTTTATCTAATTGAAGTTAAAATGTAGAACACAATCACGCAAAGATTTTTGAGAAGACATAATTCAACACCCTCTTGTGTATAGTTGGTGTAATCCGATCCAACAATTTGTATCAGAGGTGGAGCTTTCTGACAAAGCATTAACAAGCCGAAAGTGATTATACACAGAGCAAGATGACTGATACAAGAGAGGGAATGTCTATGGTCAGAGCACCATACTTTAATAGAGAAAACTATGGATGCTGAAAGTCTTGAATGATCATCTATCTAAAAAATCATAGATACAGAGTCTATTCTAAGATTCTAACTCCATATGAAATACCAGAAAAACATGAAACATGGATTGCAGCTACTGAAGCAGAATATGATATGAATTCGAAGGATATGAATGAAATCATCTGCGGTCTAGGACAAGATGAATTTAATAGAGTATCTCAATGACCGACATCATATGAGATGTGGAAAACAATTGTTGCGGCGTGTGAAGGAACATGCAATGTGAGAAAAATGAGATATGGATCTTCCAAATTGAAATTTAATACTTTCAGAATGTTTGAAGGTGAAAGAATTACCCAAATTAATGGATGATTGACAGAAATTGTCAATAATATAATAGCTCTAGGAGAACCTATCAAGTAGGCTGATCAAGCATTAAAATTACTAAGAGTACTACCTAGAAAATGGAATGGAATCTCTGTAGCAATCAGATAGTCGACACCTTTCAAGGACTTAACCATGAGAGAACTGATTGGAATATTAATGATGTATGAAGCAAAGATAGAAGATAAAGCTAATGAACATAAAGTGATTATCAAAAGAGTAGATACTGTCTTGAAGGTAACATCACAACAAAACAATAGAAAGATGAAGAACAGAGAAGTCAAAGATAAATCAAAGAGCTCTGACTCATCAAACTCAGATGAAGAACTGGCTCAGCTAGCCAGAAAAATTAGAAAGTTCTATAGCAAGAAGGGAGGCTTCAAAAAATCCTTTAAGAGATATGATAAGGAAGTGAGATGCTATGAATGCAAGAATATGGGGGAATATCACAACAGATTTCCCGCAATTTAAAGATTTAAAGAAGAAGAAATTCATCAAAAGAAATGGTTATGAGCAGAAAGACAAGAAAGATATGAAAGCCACTTAGAGTGTATCTGAAGACTCCAGTAGCTCTCCTGAATCAAGCTCAGAAAATGAAGAAGTCAATCTAAAAGAAAACACGTGTTTTGTGGCAGAAACCGATGAGGTACACTCATATTACTCCTCTGACTCAAATAATGAATCAAATTCTGAATCAAGCTGCCCAAATGAAAAATATGAAGCCTACTGCAATATGCTTGAAGAAAGATATGAATCACTATTTAAGAAACATATGTCACTAAAGAACATACTTAAATCTTTTTTAGATGAAAGAGATACAATGCTGAAACAACATAAAGAATTAACTGATAAATAAAATTCTATTAACAATAACTATATTAATTTTGAATCAAGAATAAAAACACTGCAGGATGAAGTAGAATCTTACAAACAGGCTGCATTGGTTCTTACAAAAGGAGAGAATTCATTAAATGTAATTCTTCGAAAAACTATCATTGAAAAGGAGATATTTGGAATTGGAAGTAAAGGAGAAAAACCTAAGCTACATAAATTTTTTTTGTTCTTAGCTCTAAAAGGGTTAATTGTAAATTTAGTGGAAAAAAGGGACATATAGATAAAAACTATGTCTTAAGACAACCTCAAATTTGTGGTATTACGAAATCCTATGTTTGAAAAGACTTATATGATTCAGCTGATTTTAAAAGAACAAAGAAAATCTGGATACCCAGATCATTTCTAGCTAACAACCTTGTACCCAACAGAATATGGGTACCAAAGCAATTCGTTTTAATGTCTTTCCAGGTAGTAGGCCACCAGAGTAGAAAAGATATATGGTACATGGAAAGTGGTAACTCAAGACATATGAGTGGAAACTCATTGAATTTTTTTCCCGCACTCAAAATGAAGGAGGACTTGTTACATTTGGTGACAATGAAAAAAGAAAAATCATTGGCATTGGAACTGTTGGAGATCCAAAAACAGTCTCAATTAATAAAGTACTTTATGTACAAGGATTAAATCACAACCTGATAAGTATCTCTCAACTTTGTGATGATGGATATAATGTTGATTTTATTAAAAATTGTTGTACAATTTCTAAAGATAAACTGCTTAAATTTAAATCACCAAGAACTAATAATGTCTATACTTTCGATTTAAATTCCTTATGTAAACAACAAATAAACTGCTTGACTGCTAAGGTAAGTGAATCTTGGATCTGGAATAGGATACTTGGACATTGTAATATATATGTTTTAAATAAGTTATCTGACAAACATTTAGTTTCTGATTTACCTAGTCTCAAATTTGAAAGTGATAGATTCTGTGATGCATGTCAACTTGGTAAGAAACACAAATCACCCTTCAAATCTGTTAACAAAATTTCTACACCTAAACCTCTAGAACTTATTCATATGGATTTGTTTGGACCCTCAAGAGTACCAAGATTGGCTGGTAAATTATATGTATATGTTTTAGTTGATGACTATTCTAGATTTACATGGATTTTCTTTTTGAAATTTAGAAATGAATCTTTTACTTTATTTGAAAGTTTCTGTAAAGCTATTCAAAATGAAAAAGGTTTTAAAATAATTGCATTATGAAGTAATCATGGTGGATAATTTGAGAATCAAGAATTTAATTCCTTCTACTTGAATATGGTTATTAAACACACCTTTTCTGCACCTAGAACACCTCAATAAAATGGAATTGTTGAAAGAATAAATAGGACTATTCAAGAAATGGATAGGACTATGCTAAATGAATACAGCCTTCCTAACTATTATTGGGCATAATATGTAATCAAATCCTACTATATAATGAATAGAGTTTTTGTTAGTCCTCTTTTGAAAAATACACCCTATGAACTTTGGAATAACAGTAAACCTAAAGTTAACTACCTTAAAGTTTTTGGATGAAAGGTTTACATCTTAATCACCAAGGATAATATTGGTAAGTTCAATCCAAAATCTGATGAAGGAATTTTCTTAGGATATTCAGTTACTTCCAAAGCTTATAGAATTTATAATAAGAAGTCAAGTATTGTTGAAGAATCAGTTCATGTGAAATTTGATGAATCTGATCCCTTTGAGAAAAGAACAGATCAAATGGATGAACCTGACTCTAATGATAACATGCGACTTGAGAACATAAAGAATGATCTTGAAAATGATATAAATGAAATTCAGTCTAGTTCAAAGGAACAAGATACTGAAGAACCTTTAAATTTTTTTCCTAGACAGTTTAGAACCATAAAAAATCACCCTTTAGAAACTGTGATAAGTGACATAGAAACTGGTATTCAAACTAGAAAAAACTTTGGAATCCTTGTGTAATTCTCTTCCTTCCTATCCCAACAAGAACCCAAAACTATAGAAGAATATTTAAGTTCTGAAAGCTGGGTAATAGCAATACAAGATTAATTAAACTAGTTTAAAAGAAATGAAGTTTGGGAATTAGTGGAAAGACCTAAGAATTATCGAGTAATAGGAACTGAATGGGTCTTTAGAAATAAACAGGATGATCAAGGCACAATGACTAGAAAGAAAGCAAGATTAGTAGCTAAAGGATATAATCAAGAAGAAGGAATAGATTATGATGAGACTTTTTCACCTGTATCTAGGTTAGAATCCATTAGAATCCTTTTAGCCTATGCAACTTATATGAATTTTAAATTATTTCAGATGGATGGAAGTTTATGTTGAGCAACCTCCTTGTTTTGAAAATTCTCAAAAACCAGATTCTGTTTTTAAACTTACTAAAGGTCTTTATGGCCTTAAACAAGAACCTAGAGCTTGGTATGAAATGTTAAGTTATTTTCTTTTAAAAAATAATTTTACTATTGGTTTGGCAGATCCAACACTCTTTAAGAAAACTGTGAAAAATAATTTTTTATTGGGTCAAATTTATGTTGATAATGTAATTTTTGGATTAACTAACAAAACCCTTTGTCATGATTTTTCAAAGTTAATCAAAATAGAATTTTAAATGAGTATGATGGGAGAAATAAATTTGTTTTTAGGACTTCAAATTTATCAAAAAAAATTTGGAAATGTTTTGAATCAATGCAAATGCATTACTCATTTGTTGAACAAATTTTCACTTGAAAACAGAAAGACATATAAAAATCCTATGTGTACTAATATAATACTTGATTTGGATGAAACTGGAAAATCAGTTGACAAAAATTTATATAGAGGTATGATTGATACTTTATTATATATTACTACTAGCATGCCAGATATAATGTATTCAGTATGTCTTTGTGCAATATTTCAATCAAATCCTAAAGAATCTCATCTAACTGCTATTAAAAGAATTTTTAGATATTTAAAAGGAACTATTTTTCAATCTCTACATTATCCTAAAACTTCTGATTTCAATTTTACTTCATATTCAGATGAAGACTTTGGGAGTTGTAGATTAGATAGGAAAAGCACATTAGGAACATGTCACTTTTTAAGAAAATCATCAGTGTCATGGTCAAGTAAGAAACAACATTCAGTTTCCCGGTCAATAGCTGAGGCAGAATATATTTCTACTAGCAGTTTTTGTGCACAAGTTTTGTGGATGTAAAACACTCTTATGTACTTTGGATTGAATTTTAATAATACACCTCTTTTATGTGATAATAAAAGTGCAATTAATATTTCAAAAAATCCTATTAATCATTCTAGAACTAAGCATATTGATATCAGAGATCATTTTCTAAGAGATCATGTTATTAAAAAGGATATATTTTTTGGAATTTGTAAATACTTAAATTCAATAAGCTGATATTTTTAATAAACCACTTCCCACTGCAAGGTTTGAATTTATTAAGTGGGAGCTAGGTTTATTTGATTTTAAATTAAATTTTATTTTACAATGATAGTTCATTATTTTCAATCTACGTAAAATAATTTTGTTATTTTTGTTTTTCAAACATAATAAGTTTCTTTTCCCCACGTAATCTATTTTATTTACTATTAAATATATCTAATTATTATTAAAAACACGAGAATCATGGTTGTATGAAACCCTTTCTACTTCTAAACCGTTTCATTTCTATCGAAACCTTTTCGAACCCGCAAACTGCACTTCTGATCGTGAACCCTAATCTTCGAACCTCTGAAACCCTAACCTTCAAACCTTTTGAGATTCTCACAGAGATGGTGAGGAATAAAAGAGCCAGTGAAGTTGAGACAAGCAATTCCAAGAGACAACGCTCCGAAGGAAGAAAAATTTTACAGGGAAAGGTAATCGATCTCGACTGGTTATTCGAGACAAATCTACCGTTGAAACAAGCACTGTCATTTCAGAACCTTGAACAGATGTTCAATAGTGAAAATAAAGAATTTCTGTATGAGGTAGAACTTAGATACTTATTCAAATCTGTACTGTTCAGTCTGGGAGGTACTGAGGACAGTATGATGGGTAAGATAGAGGGTAGGGATTTCTCAATCTCTTCAGTAGAAATTGGTCAGATTCTCAACATCCCCCCATGAGGGAGTTTTTCATTTTGATTTGAAAAATATTATAGATTCTGTACATAAATCCAAGGACATAATGTTGTTTGTTTTTGGTACTACGATTATAATGAAAATTTTTATCAAGGATTTGGAGCGTGATTAGAAAATTTTGGTCAAATTTGTTCAGACTGGAATAAATCCCAGAATGGTAGAAATGGAAAACATTTTGTACCATGATATGTACATAATGTATCTTCTATTAAGTGATATCAAATTAAACTTCCCAAGGTAAATGTTAAGGTACCTCAATTACTGTTGTCAGAGTGATGCCGAAGGAACTTTTATCCTTTTGGTCGATTCATTTCCAAGCTGTTGCTTAAGAAGGACATGGTGAGATTAGTGGATGCCTGCGTACATTGTCATCACAGTAATGTATTCATTATTGGAACATTAAGGATGATTGGATATTTATGGAGCACCATTAAAGGAAATCTTTTTCCAGTAGGAGCTAAGGATGACTCAAAGAGTGCTCAGGCTCAACCTGCTAAGTCCATGGAGGGAAAAGCTGAATCAAGAGTCAGCAATGTAGCAAGAAGGTTCCGATTTGAAGTGGTAGATGATGAAGAAAAAAGAAGTTAGTAGGGAATTCAATCTTGAAGAACTAGACCTGTTAATGAGGAAATTACTTCCCCTACATTGGCAACAAAAGAAGCATTATTTTCTTATACTTTTGTAAGAGAAGCTGGTATTGATAAGACCATGGAAGATGTTAGTGAAAGTACAACACCAGTAGAGGGATCAGGAGTTCATGAAGAAACTCAAAGGGAGACACAAGAGCAGATTGTAGCTGATGTTGAAGTTACACTTCAACAGGAACAAGATAAGGAGGCACAACCTGGTGAGGAAGTGGCCAGACCTCAAGAAACTCATGAAAATATTGTTCTTGAAATTCCATTGGAAGACAAAGATGATGATGTTCATGATGAAAATTTCCTTGATGCTCCAAGAGAGGTAATTCAAGAGGATTTTTCTATGGAATATTCTAGAAAGGACTCTGAGGAAAAATCTATCGACCAACCTACTCAGGTCAAGGGGAAAGAAAAATATGACGCTGAATCATTTCCTTTGGTACTGATGCATCATCTATAGCCTGAGAATGCGAATCAAGAAGAGGGTGCCCCTGATTCAAGGAAGAAAGAAATTTATGAACTGTACAAAAAGGTGTCTCAGTTGGAATATGAGAATATCACTCTATGAAATGCCTTAGACATAGAAAAATTGATATTTCAAAATCTGAAGGAGAGTACAGTCTCCAGGAAAGATCTATAAATGTTTAAAGAGGATATGCTGAATGCAGTTGTCAAGTTGAAATCTGAAATGGTTATGAAGACAGATTTATCAGATCTAAAATTGATTATAGAGAAAAAATTTGCATCAGTTGTAAATAGTGTTGTTAGTGGATCAGGTACTTCACCTGATTTAATTAAAATATTTCAAGATATCACAAACGTGATGAGAAACATGAATGAAAGGTTGCAGGATCTTCATTGTAATAGTGATCCATTATCAGTGTTGCTGGGCAATCAGAAATTTTTACTGGATCAACTGACATCTAGTGAGCCACCAATCAGAACACTGTTAAATCAGATGTCAGAGAAGCTGTCAGTGTTTATAGAAAAAGAGGAAATGATTCATGAGTTTTTCAGGGTCAATTTAATCGAGGATATTCATATGACTCAGGAGAAAAGAGATCTCATTATCAAACTTTGAGATGGGATGATGAAAAGACTCAGGGAAAAGTTTGCAAAAATCCAGTCTACAATCCAGAGGAGAAAGAACCTATTGACTATCTCGCCAAAACCTTGATTCTCGTGTTTATCATTCTTGTATCTATTTTTGATTTTTAATGAAAATCTGTTTCTTTCTTTATATTTATTTTACTGTATTTATTTTGATATGCTAGTACTCCAGATTTAATTATTGATAAAAAGTTAATAATAGCATTTACCTACATTTCAGTGCAACATTAAATGTGTTAAAATCCATGATTTATCATTCTTTTTTATATCACAAAAGGGGGGAAATTTGGATAAACAAAACATTTTATTTTAAAACCCTTATTTAAATGATTATTTGTATATTCAATGTTTTGGATTTATATGGATTTATACTTATACAGAAAACTATTTTAAGTTATTACCAGCTGTTTATTATAATGGAAAATTTTCTTTTTCTTTTTATTCAGAGGGAGAAATTTGGATAAAACTAGAAACTTTTATTTCTAAAGAAAAATTATTTTATTTTCAGGAAGAGGTAGAAATTTGGATAAAACAAGAATCTTTTATTTATATATAAAATTTATTTTATTTTCATGAAGGGGGATATATTTTTATTTATTGAAATAATTTTGTTAAAATTAAATATTGTTTTATCCTCTAAAAATTCAAAAACATTATGTAACTAATTTTGAAAGTTAATTTCATTAAATTAGTTTTATTATTTTATGGGTTTTGTGATCATCAAAAAAGAGGAGATTATTGAGAAAAGTATTTTTTTCAACAATATATAATAATTATTTTTAAAGGGGGAGATTATCGAAAATAATACTCTATCTCTGTATGATAATTTTGATGATCACAAATACCCTTAATTATTTTCTAATGTTTTTATTTGTTAAGAATTTTTCAGGAATTTATCATTTTATTTTACTCTTGAATTTACTAGAATTTATTGTTAAAGTAATCGTATTTAGTGGGTTCTAAAAATACTGTTCATGCGCTACTTATTCGGAATCTACTTTAGCGTGTCTTGGAATCACTGTTCATACCCTACGTGGATAAACGTAGCGTAAGTAAGAAAAGCATGTATACTTTTTGAGATAAGAGAAAAGAATGGTTAATCAACCATATGTTACCAGCAAATTATGGAAGAAGAACCTTATGTTAGGAAGGAACCTTACGTTAGGGTTATCAACAATGTATGGAAGGAGAACCATACGTAAGTACTAAACGTTGCGTTTTTTTCTCAAAAGTATAGTTCATCAACCTTACTTTTGAAAACAACCATATGTTCTTGGAAAAGTATGAATCAAGTAAAAGTATGGACATTTTACCATACGTTTGAGAGTAGAAGAAAAAGTATGGATGATCAACCATACCTTTATGTTCAACCTTACGTTGTCAACTCTACGTTTGGAGGCCACATCATCAACTTTACGTTTGGAATCATAATGTTTGAAAGATGTTATTTTTATGAAATGCTAATCAATTTGATTGTTAGGAGGATTTCATGCCGGATTTAATGTCGATTTTAAAATACGACTTTGACCAATTCAAATCCATTTTATCAATGGATTAAAGATCGAATTAAAAGGAGCTTTTTATGCCAAGTCTTCAGGGAAGTTACGACTACACTGTAAGTTCAAATGTTTGAATATTGCGAATCAAAAGGCAACTTTTATGGATCTAAATGTGCAGGGAATATTCTTTTCTTTATTATATATGTTTTCTCGGAAACACCAGGCACATGAGTGTAGTGATCAATCTATTATTCGAAAAGGTGAAAAACAGAGACTACAAAAAGTGCTCAGTTCTGTTGATTCACAAGGAGAGTCAAAGCTCATATTATTTAAGAAGGAAATCGATAGAAAATTTACTTGTTCTACATCAAATATCTACTGTGGATCTACTACTGCTGATGTTGTGAATTATATCTCTTTATCTACTCTAACCGGATCGACTCAGAACTGCTTCAACTTGAAAATCAATATTTCTAGAGACGAAAATCCATCTGCTGTCAATTGCATTCTATTGCAGTTTTGAAGATCAACTGGAAAAGATCGTTCTAAAATTATTTTTATCTTGAGTAACCAGCTTCTACTACTAAGCTGAGTAGGTTCGTGTTTGAACCAGAAGGCTTTCGTTTTCCCTTGGATTGTAAAGGTGTCAACTGCCTGTACACAGTTGTGAACGGGTTTGTCGAAACGAGGACCAAATAGTGAAAATCACTAAGCTCATGGAGTATAGAATTGGTGGAGTGGGCTAGGGGCCTTCTGTTCCCAGAACCACTATACATCTTGAGTTTCTGCTATTTAAATTTCCGTTGCATCATTTTTTCTGATTAAAGTTAAAAGGCAGAACACAATCATGTAAAGATTTTTGAGAAGACACAATTCACCCCACTATTGTGTATATTTGGTGTAATCTAATCCAACACTTAAAATTTTCTATAGGTGTGAGGAATGGGTTGAGGTGGTGGCCTTTTATAGGGAAGAATAATGACTCACTTGGAATTTTTTGAAACAAGCTAGGGGTGAACATGTTTTTACCTACCATAATTCATGACAAAATAAAAAACTCAATAATTTAATGTTTATTGCGAAACTATGGAGAACCAGTGGGGGTTGGACAAATTTCTAGGTCATTTGGCCCCTTAATTTTAAGGTTTAGTCCTTAATAAATATTAATTTGGCCTTAACTACTATGAATAATTTTAATCACTTTTACTAATAATTTTGCTTAAAAATTAACATGTTTTTATTTGAATATAAATTTTATACTGAATAATATGGTTTTTGTTGTATTTTTGAAATTAAATTCAAAATAGCGGAAAAATTAAGAGTTGTGCTAATCCCATAGATAGGGTGACATAAGAGGGTTTTAAAGTAGGAAAAAGTTCAAAAGTCTAATAAGATTTTGTTTTCAGTTTCAAAGTGAAATTGATTATAATGAATTAAATTTTATTACTAGATGTAATATTTATCTATTTTTACCTTAAAAAAATTATAAATATCATTTAGAATTAATAATTAATCCGAAAAAGGCAGTTTTTAACTAAAAGCAGTATTTTTCACTTTTCATCAAAAAATGATGTTTCTCATAAAAATATCAAAAATTCACCATAGGAAAATTTCAAAGTTATTAATTAAAAAAATAAGTTTATTCAATCAAAAATAATTTTATAAATGTTTCAAAAAATTCGTTCATAATTAGATGTGGTTCATTCGAGAAAACAATGTTTTAAAAAATAGGACTTTACCAAAAATCATATCTTTCATTATCAATATGATTTATTAATATAAAAAATTTATAAAAAATAATTGGAAGTTATTTATTACTATTAATATAACCATGTTTAAGGTTTAGGTTAAAATTATCTCATTTAATTATATATATATATATATATATATAATTTTTTTCATATAAACTCAGTTTTGTGTGCATCATATGCCCTGTCGATGATGCGTGTAGCGCAAGCCAAGTTAGTATTATGCATAGTGTAACCCAAGTTAGTATTTTGTGTGGATGTAATGTATTAATTATCATTTTTAAATATATATATATAACTATTAGTAATGTCAGGTGAAATGAAAAAAAATCGAAAAGATAAATTAATTCCAAAATAAAATCACAAAATCTCAAGGTGTTACAGACCTACAGGAGGAATTTAGAACCCAACATCAGATGAGTAAATCCTTTCACTCTCGGACCAATGGGTAGACCGAGTGCACTATATATTTTCTATTGGATATGCTGGGAGATTGAGTCTTGGATTTCAACTGAAGCTGGGAGGATCACTGACCATTGGTGGAGTTTGCGTACAACAATAACTACAACTCGAACATCGGTTAGGATCCTTTTGAGGCCCTATAAGGTATACCATGTAGATCAAACCTATGATGGATAATTATTGGTGAGTAATCTTTTGTGGGCCCATAGTTTGGGTAGGCATACGTCCTACACATTTCCTCATTGTAGGTACTTGGAGTTCGAGCAGGGAGACCACATATTCTCGAGTGTCTCCCCACAATGTGGAATGAAGAGGTTCAATCGGGGGAGCACGCTCTCCTCGAGGTTCATCAGGCTGTTTGAGATCTTGCAGAGGATCAGTGAGTTTTCCTACCACCTCCACATACCCCCACAGAAAGAGCGGGTGCATGACATCATGAACATATCCCAACTGAAGAGACACCTGCATGAAACTATGCACGTTATTTACTAGAGAGAGGTGGAAATTGAGGATGGATCTACCTTTGCGAAGCACTTGATGGTGATCAAGGTCCGAAAGGAACAGACCCTACATTGATGATCCACCCCTTTCATTCACGTGTTGTGGAAGAATGTAGATGTGCAGGAGTGTTCCTGGGAGAGGGAGATCCTGATGCGAGCTTAATATCCCAAATTGTTTATTTACTGTTGATTTTTTAGGAAGCATATATTGATGTAGGGAATGATGTAGAGACCCATTTTTTTCCTAATAATGATTTTAAATATTTTTAAATATTATTTCAAAGCTAGGCGTTGGGAGAACATTAAATTCTGAGGCCCGATGTGACCAGAATTAATATTATACAAATATTAAATATATTATACTTTATGCATGCATGGTTAGTCAAAGAAAACATAATAATTCATACACATATTATAAGATTTGAAATTAGAGACCACATTTGGGATAGGAATGCTGTTTTCCCCTCTCTGTGACATAAAATGAGTCGGAGCAAGATTTAAACACCCCTCACTCATTGGCAGTGCATTTAAATGAATAAATAAATTAGTTTAATCAATTAATTACATAAATCCATTAACCTAATAAATGGTTATATATTCATGGTTATGAGGGTTTAGTCTCATAGATATATTTTTCCTATGACAAATCCATCCCTCTCTTTTCCATTAGTAAACAATGAACAATTAGAACGAATGACGGACCCTTGGACCTAGATGGATCGAGATGAAATAAATGAAACAGACCACTCTATTTAATCATCGAGCACGTTCTTCATTGACAACGATCATTCCAATCCTAGTAAGACTCATATTTCTCATTTTTATGCCTTGGATTAAATGTTTGAGTAAGTTGAAACATAATTATTCAACATGAACCTTAGATTCCAAACAATGAATGGGACTAAGTAAATGATTTATGATTTTTTTTCACATGTTCTAACCTCGGTGTCCCATTCTAAATCTCCAGAGAAGAACACATGGACGGTGATGGTTAAAAACATGGATTATAGTGCCTCTATTCCCTTTTCTCCACTATTATCACTGTGGAATCCCTTTGGATCCTAGTTCGATGATTACCGAGTGACCCAAGCTCAATCAGGAACCCATAAATGAGATAGAATTATAGAATAATAAAAAATTTATCGTTGAGGCATAAATATGGAAGTGACATAATGTGAGGATGATGAATCAAAAGGTTTCTTGAAAATCCAACGAAGAACAAATCCTAGACACTGATCAAATTATCTGGCCAAATCCTCGTTTTTGAATGAGTCTGATTTGTGATGAATGGTGAAGAAATCATACATTTTTCAGATAGATCGCATGTTTTCAAAGCACATTCAGGGATCTTTGACTACGAATAAATAGGATTTTGAGCATAGACATAGATCAAGGAAGAAACTGGAATTTTGGACAAAAACCCGACTACACGCCATGTTCAATGAAGAACACACGACATGTAGGCTCCCTCAATAGTGACTTAAGGGTTTGGAAATAGATACAGATGGAATGACATGTACTCCCATTGACATGTCGCGTACCACCTTCCTGTGTGAGATGAGCTGTGTGAAGGAAAACACGACCAATCACACACCATGTTTCGAGCACATCGACATGGCTTGGACACACATGCAACATCTTGTGTGGACCAACATACCTTATACTGAAGTAAACAATCACAGAGTCTACATATAAAAATATGTCCAGAAGAAACAACCTAATCCCTAGATAGGCAAGACACACTGTGTAGTCCACCTACACAAAATGCACTACCACATGGGATATGACCCATATCAGACTAGAGACACATATATGCAGTGAAGAGGGGACACACGCCATGTGGTCCCCCTCACACGCTATGTATTATTAGATCTTGTTTGAGAAATATGAAATCCTTCATATCTTCTTCATTTAAACTCAAATTTTGGCATGTGAGATACCAATCATGGGTTTTTTTTCACATAGAATGTGATGGTCCCTCATAAGTAGATTTTGAGATATTATGTGGATGTTCCAGGTTTGCACGCGCAGAGAAGACACCGGATGACGGTAGTGATCAGACTGGCTTAACAAAGCATTCTTGGATAACCATCCTTCTAGGAAGGGTAGTGTAGTCCCCTAAGAGAGATTCCAGACTGAACCTACAACTGGGATGGGTAGTTTATTTTTTCAAGAGAGATTATTTTTTATTATGGAATGTGTATTCCACAATTAGATATTCCAGGCTGACCCTCTAGGTGGGATGGGTAGCATATTTCTTAATGAAACCTGGCTAACCCTCTAGTTGGGTGGGGTAGTGTAGTCATTGATGATATCGAGATGACCATCCTGCGGGTTTGGTAAGTGTACTCATCGATGACTTAGAGAAGACCCTCGACTGTGTGACATAGTGGGGAGGTGTTATTTGACATACCTAAGGACTCACTAGAATGAGGGGTGATTTCCCCACTCAGACGCATCCTTGGGACAAGAACTAAAATAATGTACGTGAGTTAATTCCACCCAAAGTGGATAGTATCGAGGTGTGGTGAATTAAGCCCCATTGATTTGTGTCTCCTCGGATGAGACATGAAGTTCTTGGAATTTCAAATAGGGTTATCATGGAACGGTTAACTACTCATCTCCTAGGGCTAATCTATGAGACAAATTTTCCCTTACTCTCTCATTTTAGATTCTTTGTAAAGGAATATATATATCCATCCCTATACCTTACCCACTTTCTAGGTCTTGGTTACTCTTCTTCTAGAGTAGGTGAAGACACACAAGGTATGCCACATTATTTTCATGTCTAGGTTCTATGGGTTGGATGATTCTACTCTCTAGGTATAGGTAGTGAGGACTCATTGGGGAGTTCATCCGATCACCATCTTGAGCTCATTATTTTTGGATGAGTATACTTTACAACTATTTTTGGGTTAATATTCACTCTTTCTGCTTTCTTTTATTGAACCTTATTCCATTTAATACTTCTCTTCAATTTTATTTCTTACTAACCCCCTTCTACTATTTTGGACTTTCTATAGGGTATGTATATATGCTCCACTATATGTAATTTTTTCAACACATGTTGTGTCTTCTACAGATAGAGGACATGTCGATCGTGACTATAGAAGAGCATTGGGATATGGGTTGTGTGGATTGTGTATGATGGTCAATTTTGGGAAACAGGAGCCGGAATCCCTCAACAGATACTATTTACAAGTTGTCTTTAGGTTGGGATCATATTAATTTTTAGGCATGTGCTTTTCCCTATAAAGTTTAGTATTCACTACCATACTCTTGTACCATCTAGAGGTTCATGTATGTTCACATTACGTTATAGACATTTTCACCTTTTTTTACTTTTCCTTTGCATGTTTTCATTGATTTGGATGCATGCATGTGTTTAGGTTCTTAGGAAAATCCCTCCCAATTTTTTTTGTCTTTGACCCTTGTCGCTAACCCCTAGATTATGGAGGCGATCTTGGGGCAGTTGTGGCTTGAGCCATGGATTGGGTTGGGTCACGAAAGAGTGGTATCATAAGTGGTTCATTCCTTAGGACATTTTTCAGATGTTCCCTAAAAAGGAATTAGTTGGGATTTATGGAAACAGTGTCGAATTATCTTTAGAATGTATCTCAAGCTAGGGAGTGTATTGATGATATGAATGTCCAACATATCCATTCACCAAGACCTTGATTACCTACCTGATGACTCAGTACCCTGAGACATTTTTTTCATTGAACAATAGTACATGCATCATTTAGGATTGCGTATTCGACTATCCTTCTTGAGTCGGCTCCCCATTCCTTGGTTGATATATATATATATATATATATATATGATCTTCTGACTACAGTACTCCTTGATAATTTTTAGTATGCCTTCACGAAGACATCCAGCCAGGATAACAACTACCGTTCAAAATGATGACACTATGAGCGACGATGCCAAAATTCAGGGTTCATAATGTGATCCCTTTCCTCGAGGTGTACTTGTAGTGGAACTTTCACCTATTAAGAAGAAGATACTACCATTAGGGCAGTCTAAGGATGTGATCAGGCTGATCACATTCTGCAATTTCTTGTGTCAGTGACCACTAAGGTTCCACAGTGATCCAGACCCTTAGGCAGTAGAGGATTGGCTGGAGTCAGTTGTTGGTTTGTTCGTATTGGTTCAAACCCAATGGATCAGAGGGTGTCTTTGGTAACCAGCCTTTTCCAAAGAGTAATTGGGATATATTGGATCATTGTTACCTAGATGTGCGATGTAGAAATACTATCATGTGGCGAATTTCAATAGTTATTTTGCGAGGAGTATAGCCCTCTTTCTTATGCTTCATTCGGATTCAGGAGATTATAGAGCTTCAAATGGGAGGAATGAAATTGGCAGAGCACACATCACAGTTCATCAACCTTACAAGATACTCTCTTAAAATTATCATATATGGTTACCTCTAAGAATGGAAGTTTGAGTAGGGACTCTTTAGAGAGATTTAGGCCACCGTAGTGCCCTTGTGCATCCCCACTTATGTTGGGGTGATGGTGGGGGAATTCATGAGGAGAGCATCCTGGTAGAGGGACACCAGATAGATAGAGCTAGTGGTAGTCATGATAGGGGAGAGTCATTTTAGAATCAAGAAGCCGTCAGAGGTCCTGGAATATGAGACCCTTCTATGATTAGACTCAGTGGCGTGGTTTCCTAGTTCGGGAGTAACACAAAGCACTGGGTCCACTAGGAGAGGGCCAATGGTACATTTGTGATGGGTCAGGTAACATAGAGTAAGTATTCCAAACCTGGCATATTGAGAATCCTAGGCAGGCAGTAGATGGACCTCAATGATAGAGGCATCACTCTGACCAGGGATCTCCTTGGTGGGGATAGGGAGGTCCCCACAGAGGCAGAGTTAGAAATGGAGTAGGAGGGGTATTAGGTGGGAGACGAAAATATGATGTTCTTGCACCACCAACACTAGTCGGCCTACTTCAGACATAGAGAGTTGGAATCTAGGTCGATGGGCGGCTGTAGGAAATGGATGTCTATGGCTCAGTGGCACATGATATGATTCGAGGTATGATCTGTATTTACTTTACACTTTCCTCATAATTTGTAGACTCATGGGATATCTATTCATTTAACTCTCTACTCTTTATGTGGGTGTTGGAGATCCTAGTATAGATTCCAGCACATCATCTCTACATTGAGGTCTCTAAAGGGAATTATTCCTCTATATCTACCATCTTCTGATAGCGTTAGCTATCTCTTAAAGAAGAGAGGTTCATGTGGGACCTAGTGGTCATCATGATGGAGCCCTATGATAGCATCATAGGAATGTATTGGATTTCCATGGTTTGAGCCCAGATTTACTATCACCATAGGTTAGTCAGATTGTTATGTGTTTATAGGACTAGGTTATTCTTGCTCAGTGATAAATACCTCATAGTAGGATGCTTTTATGCTATGAGCAAGAAGGTATAGCCCATTACCCATCAGTAAACAAGTTTGAACCTTAGTGTAATAGACTCTTCGAGATTCTGGATCCCATATGTTGTGGAGGATTATATTTATGTCTCTCCCAATGATGTTCCAAGATAACCTCTGATATGGGAGTTCTCATGTTTCATTTACTTTTATCTAGGGACCTCCAAGATATCATTTCCAGTATATTATATAGAACCCACAAAGCGCCATGATATGAGGTTTTAGTTAGAGGACCTTGGTGAGAATGGTGTCAGCAGACCCAATGTATCTCCCTAGGCAACTCCAGATTTGTTTATGAAAAGAAAGACCAGAGGTTATGATTTTATGTAGACTATTATTTCCTGAATCAGGACACAATAAAGAAAAAGTACCCCTTTCCATCAATTAACTCTTTGATAAGTTGAGAGGTGATATCTGGTTATCCAAATTTGATCTTAGGTTTCACTACCACCAACTTTGGGTTTGTGAGGCTGATAATTAAAATATGGCCTTTAAATGCCTCAATGGACACTACGAGTTCCTAGTGATTCCCATTGGTGTATAAAATCCCCCCTATGTTATTAGGTCTATGATGAACCGGATCTTCCTGACATACCTAGACCATTTTTTCATTTTCATTATTGAATACATACTCTCCTACTATGCGATTAAGGTGGTGCATGTAGACAACATGAGGAAGGTCGTTGATTTATTCTAAGAGTACCGTCTTTATGGAAATCTCTCTAAATTCTAGTTCTAGATACAACATATTAAATATATATGGCATGTAATTTCCAATCAGGGTGTAGCTATGGATCCAGAGATGGTGGAAACAGTTCTTTCTTGGGAGGCACCCAAGAATATGTCTGAGGTGCGATGATTTATTGGATTTGTGGCTATTAATAGATATTTGTGGAAGAATTCTCCATAATCGCAGCCTCATTAACCACTTTACTACAAAAGGGACATTAATTTACCTAGTTTGAGTAGTGCTGGAAGTCATTAGAGGAGTTGAGGAAGAGGCTGATTAATGCTCCCATTTTGGGACAACCTGAGGAAGGAGTTGTGTTCATGATATATTTTGATGCCTCACAAGCTGGGCTTAGTTGCATACTGATGCAATAATAGGTGTTCATCACATACGGGTTAAGGTTGTTGATACCACATGAGAAAAACTATAAAAATCATGATCTGGAACTAGTAGCAGTAGTATTGTCTTTGAGGATGTGGAGGCTCTACCTTTTGGGAGTGTTCTTTATGTTTTACTCAAACCTCCCGAGTCTCAGGTATGTCTTAACTCAGAGAGACCTGGACCTAAGGCAACGATGTTGGTTAGATATCTTGTAGGAATATGACTTTTATATATTCAAAAATTCAGGTAAAGGAAACATTTTACTAGACTTCATTAATTGGAAGTCACAGGCTCACCTAGTGCGGGAAGCATTATAGTAGTTAGCTTCCTTGAAACTGACCCTGATGGATAAGGAGGGCAAAATTGTCCAACAATCTATGAAATTGAATCCTATGTTACTCGAGCGTTTGTGAGAGTATCAGTTGGGACAAATTGAATGTGAGGATATGTGTGAACATATATCCATGGGGGAAACACTATATTGAAATTTTGAAGGATGGAATCAAGAGATCTTATTCCAGGGTCGAAGGGAGGTTTTAGTGGCGATGTGGGAGGAAGTTATGTGGAAATTCCAAACATATCCCTTAGCTATAGATCTAAGTGTGGGGAAGATGTATAGGGATATTCATTGGTTGTTTTGGGGGTCTAGCATGAGACAGAGTATAGATGAGTTCAACTCACAATGCCTTACATGCTAGTAGGAGAAGGTTGAGCACCAGGTTCTGGCTGGTTTATTGCAGCTGCATGGTGTCCTGGAGTGAGAATGGGGAGATATATACATGGACTTTGTCATAGGGCTTCCGTGAAAAATGAAGAGCTGTGACACCATCTAGGTTATTATGGACCAACTCATAAATTTGGAACACTTCCATGCTATCATGAACCAAAGCTAGATAGAGAGTTTGGAGTAGCTATAGATGCGAGAGATCATCTTACTTCATGGGGTACCCTCAATGATTGACGTTGATCGGGGAACTCAGTTTTTGTCATGCTTGTGGAGAGGCATATAGGTGGAATTAAGGACCCATCTATAGATGAGTAAAACCATTCACCCCCAAACTGATGGGAAGACCGAGCACACTATCCTTGCACCAGAGTATATGATGAGATCTTGCATCTTTTATTATGGGAGGAGCTCATCGAATCTATATAATTTGGTACAGTTTTCATACAACAACAACTACCAATACAACATCGTCATGACACCTTTTTAGGCCCTATATGGGAAACCATACAGGTCACCCTTGTGCTGGAAAGTGATTTCAGAGTCATACTTTGTGCGCCCAGAGTCGGTGCAGAAAGAAGTCCTACACAGATCGATGTCATAGGACCTTGGAGTTTGAGTAGGTAGACCATGTCATCTTGAGAGTCTCCCCACAATGTGGAATATATTGGTTCTAGTGGGCGATAAATATATCCCCATGGTTCGTCGGGCTGTTCGAGATCATGCAATGGATCGATAAGGATTCCTACCACCTCACCTTACCCCAAAAACTGGAGTGAGTGCAGGATATCATCCACGCGTCATAGCTTTGGAGATATGTGCATGACCCTTCGCATGTTATTCGCTGGGGAGATATGGACATAAAGGATGGAGCTACCATTGCGGAGCACACAATGGTGATCAATGACTGACATGAACAGACCCTACAAGGATGAGACACCCCTTGGGTTCACGAGTTGTGGATGTACAGAAACATGCATGCAAGGTCCTTAGAGCGGGAGATCTATATGCGAGATCAGTATCCTGAGTTTTTTTAGTTTTTATTTTTGAGGATGAAAATATATAAGGATGGAATGATGCAGAGATGCATTTTTTCTAATAATACATCTACGTATTTTGAACTATTATTCTAAATCTAAGAGCTAATCCAACATGTCATTCTGAGACCCGATGTGTTCAAAAATAAATTTATAAAAATACTAAATATATTTTTTATTAAGAACACATGGTTAATTAAAGAAAATGAGATAAATCTTAAATGGATGATAGAATCAGATATATAAGACCATGGTTGGGTCTGAAACACATTTTTCACTAAGTACGACATAAAATGAGTTGGTGTGGAATGTTCAGAGCACTTGCACATTGTCTGTGTGTTTAGGTGATTAAATGAATTAATTTCCTCAATAAATTACTTAAATCCCTTAACATAATAAATGGTTATATATTCATTTTTATGATTTTTAGCCTCATAAATATATTTTCCAAAGATGACCTGCTTTCATCCTCTATATTCTGTTGGTGAACGATGAACAATGAAGAATTAATGATGTACCCTTGGACCTAGACATATAGAGACGTGAAAAATGAAACAGACCTATATCCTTCATCAGCGAACACATTTTCCATCAAAAAACGTGATCCAATCCATGTAGGACTATTATTTTAGTGTTTTTGTTATTTAGATTAAATTTTTGAGAAAGGTAAAAAACAATTCTTCCACCTGTGCCTTTGATAAAAAACTATACATGAGCCTACGTACCATATTTATTATTATTTATCACATGTTCTAACACCATTTCCCCATTCCTGATTTCCATCCAAGAACACTTGGATGGCAATGATTAAAAACTTCTTTATGGATTCCTCCCATTTTCATTATGATTATCACCGTGGAATCCATGTAGATCCCAATATGATGATTTCATGGCAACTCGAGCTCAATCGGGTGCCCAGAAATGAGATAGAATCAAGGAACAGAAATGGATTCATGGGAGAGTAATAGCTCTATAAATGGAATGATACGGGGATGATGAATCTGATGGTTTCGTGACAATCTGGTGAGGAACAAAGTTACACTGATGATCAAAAGAACCGACCAAACCCTCATTTTCGAATGAGGCCTATTCTCGATGAATAGTGAAGAAATCCCACATTCTTCAGCTATATCTGGTGTTTTCAAAGAAATCCAGGCATATTTGACCACGATTGAAGTGGAAATAGAGAAATTAAAAAAATTTGGGATGAAAATGGTTCTTTTAGTGAAAATACCGACTACAACCCATGTTCAATGAAGAAAACACAATGTGTAGCCTACCTTAGAAACGACTGTTGGGCCATAGAAGAGATAAGGAAGGAACGATGTGTACTCCATTCGACACATCATGTACCACCTCCCCATGTGAGATGAACTATGTGGAGGAGCACATGGCCAAGTGAATTTCATGTGCTGATCACAGGGACATTACTTAGACAAACGAGTCTATATCCCGTGTGGACCAACATGTCGTGTACCTAATTACATGGACACAAAGTCTGAGTAAACAGACATGACTAAAAAACTTGGCCTAGTCCCTAGATATATGAGAAACACCATGCAATATACCCACATAGTGTGCACTACCATATAGGATAAGAACTGTTCCCGACCAGAGACACGAACATGCTGCGAAGATGGGACACATGCCATGTATCCCCCTCACATGTTGTGTACTATTTTAGCTCGTTTGATCAATCGTAAATACTTTATATCTTCTACATTTTAACTCAGATTATGACCTATGAGATTTATATCTGGAGTGTTTTATGTATAGAACGCAATGGTACCCTCAAGTAGATTTTGAGATACTTTTTGGATTTTCGTGGTTGGAACACATAGATATGACAATTGATGCCAGAAATAATAAGACAGGCATACCATAGAATTCTGGTCTGACCCTCTGGCCTGGGTAGGTAGTGTATTCCCCAATGATGATAATGAGATGACCCTCTAGCTGGACTAGGTAGTGTAGTCCCCAACGATGATACTAGGATGACCATATAGATGGGTTGGTTAGTGTATTACTCCATGAGAGATACCAGGTTGACCCTTCAACATGGCTGGATAGTGTATTCATTGATGAGAGATTCCTGGATCAACCACCATCTAGGATGGAGAGAATAGTCCTGATGATATTGATATGACCCTCCAGTTGGGCTGGGTAGCATAGTCCTTGATGATACGAGGATGACCCTCCAACTTGGAATGTTAGTGTAGTCCTAGATGACTTAGAGAAGACCCTCAACTGTGTGACATAGTGGAAAGGCATGGTTTTACATATCTATGGTCTCATGAGAAATAGAGGTGATACCCCCCCACTGATTTTCATCATTATGACACAACCTAAAATAGTGAGGTTGAGTCAGTACCGCCCAAAAAGGGTAGTATCTAAGTGTGGTGATTTGATCCCATTTGACTTGTGTCTTCTTAGAAAACACAAGATATATTGGGAATTGAAAATGGTTTTCCTTTGGAACTATTTGATACTAATATTATTGGGATGATGTGTGAGATATATACCCACTTACTCTCTCATTTGGTATTTTGTCACTGAGCATATATATATGAATCCTGACACAACACCCACACCTTGGTTCTTGGTTACTATACTACCAGTGGATGTGAAGACGTCTGGGTTATGACACGTTCATTCTGTGTCTACCTTGTCATGGTTGGAAGGGTCTTCTCTCTAGATAGATGCAGTGAAGACTCAACAATGAGTTTATCTCATCACCATCTCATTCTCCTTGTGTTTGTATGAATCTACATTCACTCTCTTATTGGGTTGAACTGCAATCTTTCCACTCTCTTATGCTATACCTTGTTCCATTTAATGCTTCTCTTCAGTTTTATCTCTTATTGCTCACCATTCACCTATTTGGGGTATTCTATAGGGTATGTATATACTCACTCCTACATGGGATTGTTCCAACATATGTCATGTCTTATGCTGATGGAGGACAGGTCGATCGTGATAATCGAGAAGTGTAGGGATATAGGCTTTGTGGACCATGTATGATGGTGACAGTTGGGATAGAGGAGATAGGTTCTCTCAACAAATACTCTATTCCAGCAGTCTTTAGGTTGGGATTGGATTCTAGTTTGCACATGTGTTTTTCCCCTATACATTTCAGTATTCACTACCGTACTCTTGTATAGTCTAGAGGATGAAGCATGTTCACTTTACTTGATAGTAGTTCTCACTTTTTCTTCTTTTTATCAACACTTTTTTGTTGAGTTGGCTATGTTCGTTTGTATATGTTATTAGGAAAATTCCTTCCAGAGTTTTTTGTACCTTTGGCGCTTGTCGTCAAACCCTAGTCTATGGAGGTGGGCATGGGTTAGTTGCGGCTCGAGCCCCATCTTGGGTCTGGTCATGAAAGTGGTTATTGGGTGATGGGTTCCTAGTGCACCTAGAGTGATGACTGGATCCCTCATATAGAACAAACTGGATGAGATCAGGTCGCCAATAAATTATTTTATTAATAAATATTTGGGACATGTCTACCAAGGCAATGAATATACTTGGATTTAGTCATATAATTACATAAATTATGACCCTCTATTATACCTTTATCAAGTTGAAAATGCTATGGGCTATGTTTGTCACTTATAATTACAAGAACCATGGGGGTATATAAGGATATGTTCTAGGACTTGATCCCTTATAATAATTTAAAATTACAACTTTTGATCATTTAGAGACATTTTTACTTGGGCAAAATATGTTTTACTAGATGGGTTTCTAGTTTAGAACTTGTTCTGACATGTAATGTTTGTATTTCATTCACAGTTTATATAATAATCTACAAAATATTTATTTACATATTTAATGAAAGGATAACATTAGACACAATTTGTTGTGGACTAACGAGTATATCTCACACCCTGTTCGAGCCACCAATTGATAAACAGATAGGATTCATGGATATAAGTAGGTATCATGGAAATATTCATACTAGGTATGGTTGATTTATCTATATTAAGATGGAATATAGGAGAAGAGGACCGGGCATATACTCATGATTCTATTAGAGATATATTTTTACACCATTTAATTTTTTCAATAGAATGGTGTCGATGAATTCTCCCTTTTATCTTGTGCATTCAAAACATTATAGCTTACAAACGTTGCATAATTCTGTAAATGATATTTAATTTTGATATATTTATTATTCATGATTCTTCTGATGGATTTTATTATTTATACCTATTTATATGTTTGTTTTTGTTTTTACTCATTATTATATTTATCTATTTATTTTTGTCTCATTTTATACCACAGTGTTATAATCTAACCAAGAGGGTACAGATTTTCCACCATATCATCATAGACCCTCACAGTTAGTCGACAGTCTCTAGCATATTGGTAGGTGCACAAAATGCAATGTAGCATTTTGGTTTTTACTACATATGAGTGAATTGGTATTGGGATGTCATAAAAAATAGAAACAATAGATATATCTATATTAGACTGGTGAAAAAAATATGTAGAATTAAAAAAGTGGTGGAACATGATAGATGATGATGGGACACAAAAGAGGATGAAGGAACACAGTTGAGTGAGATAAAGAACAATATAGGGTGAGGGAACATGATTGAGGAAGATATAATGTGGTCAATTATGATGGAACATCATCAAAGAAGGAGAAATATTTGCAATGAAACAAGAATATGAATGTAGAATAAACATTATGGAGGAAGAGGGGGATTGATTTTGAGTCAATGAGAATGGGGTTTCAGAAATATTTTTTTGAAAAAATAGAAGAGAAGAAGTACTCTACTTTTTTATATATTTTAATTCGGTCTTCAAAATATTAATTATATGAACAATGTTTAAATAATTTTTAATTGAAGTTATTATATTAACTAATGTTCAAAACCTCAATTTTTAACACCTTTTATTATAATAACTAATGTTAAAATGTATTTTAATGTTACTTATATAATAATTGATGTAAATCCCAAATCTATAGAGGTTTTAACATGATATATTATATAACATACCATAATTTTTTTAGTATAATATATATTATAACAATTTTTAAAAACGTGGTGCATATTTATATTTTTATACTAGTGAATAATGGTTAATTAATTAGATTAATCATACAATACAAGTCATTATATTTTTGTGTATATCCAAAAATATACCACCTACACTAAAATTCTATTACTACTTATAGAACAAAATCATAACTCTTTGTGACTTCATTTTAACTCCTTTGGACACGGTTTTCCAAACTCTATTTATTTTGGAATAAACGATTTAACAAATTCATCCCTTTTTCTAAGGGTAAATGTGTATTGTAATGAGCCTTCATAGCATTTAAAACAAATATGGATTCCCAAATTCATAAATTCAATCAAAGTCATGTTTTTATCAAGGGATTAGTGTTACTAAAGCTACAATGGTTTAAAGAATTCTCTCTATCAAACACACACGTATTTCTGTATGAACATGTCCACTATAAGATATATCATATACAATATATACAAATATATATAGATATGTAGTCCCTTTAACGATTAAGTTGAATGACAACTGTATGTAGAAAATTTCAATTTAGTATAGGACAACTCATACATTCTGATTCTGTAAATTATTTTGATGAATATGAATGAATAAATAACATTGCATCAATCTAAGTAGCCAAGAACATCGTACTTCACTCAACTAAGTATGCCCATGATTTTTTGTAGTATAATTAAATCATGGTATTATAAATCATCCTTGTTTTAAAATAAGTAAAATCCAATCTTGGTTAACCTCAACCGATGACGTGATAAAACACATACCCAATCACCCCAAATTATCCAAGCCTCAATGATGAAATAATATTGGTATCAAAGTATGATGGTTTACATTATATTCATCTTCCAAACATCATGTAACGACGATTCATTACAATCATACACCACTAAATATATCAATGAATACATGGGATTTCATGTTATATAATACAATAAGTGGTTATAGTAATAACTTTTTTTCTTATAATCAAACATATCTAATCTCTGTATCACATATTAGATTATACTCATTCAAATATTAATATAGCATCAAAAACCATATTACTCAATATTGATCATCAATTATGGACGATTAAATGTCATACTTTTAGGAGATATTAAAACTCCATATTCCATATAAAATATGCAGTACACGAGATTTAAAGATAAATAGTGATAGTTTTTATTATGAAACCCTGGTTCATTTAATAACAATTATATCCAATCTCACATGTGTCTAATAAAAATAGACTCAATATGACCATTATTCTATTACTATGTGAATGGATATTTGCAAGGGTAAACTATATTTATTTCTGTTCCCAACTAAAAGATCATTACATCACCATCCTCAATGATATTGTTAGAATAAGAAAATGTGTACATGTAATTTACCTAATGCTTCCATATATGATCCTGAATCATTGCTTGTTCTATAAGATTCGATATCACTATTCATGTAGCCCAAACAGAGTTATATATCATAAGTTATGGCTGTTCGAAGTTAGGCTGCTAGAAATGGCCATCCAGGATGGTTTTGGGGCAAAGTATAGATTTGCGTATAAAAAGGGAATCGTCCACTTAAAAATGGAATCTTGCATGTAAAAAGGGATTCCTGCATGTAAAAAATGAATCTTGTGCATGAAATGGATTTGCGTAGAAAATTGGAATGAAATTTTTAGCGCACCGACATTCAAGGATTCACCAATAAATACAAGTGTACCCCCTTCTTCCCGAGAGGTCTTGGAGTTCGGTCGGTCTAATGCGCATAAGTCCACATTTTCCGTTCACACACGAAAACCGCCCATCTTGCACGCAAAACATCACTTTTATGCATAAAGGGGATAACATGAACAATTTTGCATTCAAAACATAATTTTTGCATCCAACAGTGCCACAGTGCCTAATTTTTCATGCACCAGTGCCGCACCTATCCAATTGCTTGTACACATTCCCTATTGAGTGTATTGATCCCCTATTGCACACAACCTCTCCTATTGCGCGCAAATCCTTCCTTATTGCATATACGACCCCCTATTCCACGCATAACTCCCATATTGCGTGAACTCCTCCCCTTTTGGGCTCAATCCTTTCCTCTTACCTGCAAATCCTTCCCTATTGCGCGCAATCATTACCTATTACACAAAACAGTTCCATGATAACCAATCTTTCATGCACCTATGCCGCGCAGTGCAATATTGCGCACAACCTATCCTACATGTAGCAAATTTTGCGTGCAATAGTATACAGGCCTGCACCCACTGGTCCATACCATAGGGCATGTGCCCCCTCACCCCCACTCCTAGACCATCCCTTTATTACCGTCACTGACCCCAAGAAAAATGGAGAGTCGCACGACGATCTTTTCAAGTCTGGATGTCAGAATTTTCCATTATACCCTTATGCGTACCCACCTTCCACCTATGGAATACCATTATTTGAGATTCTCCTCCACACACATTGAGTTGACATACTCCTCTTGGTTCATTTCCCATGTCGTGAGTGGAGAGTCTCATCATCAATTCACTGAGCACCTTGAGTTGAACCATTTTTCAAGCAACTCCTCCAAACCCTACCACTTGGCTCGTATGCCAAGTTGAACCAGAATGGGCCACTCTTGTGTAAGTCCCAACGCCATCCTATGCTAGGCGCCTTATGCCAAATAGTCCTCTCTCAATGACTATAAATTGCAATACTCCCTATGTTCCAAACATATGGTTCCTCTTGCTCCAAACAAGATATGCCTTATGCTCTAAGCATAATATACCTAATAGTCTTCTCTACATGACAATAGACTATAGTAATCCCAATGTTCCCAACACAGGGTGCCACTTGCTCCATACAAGATATGCCTTATGCTATAAGTATAAGATGTCTAAAATACCTCTCTATATGACTATAAATGGCAGTACAACCTATTAATCAATAATAGGATGCCTCTGGTTCCAAATAAGAGATGCCTTATGCGCCAATCATAAGATTCCAACAGTACTCTCTACATGAATATAAACTATATAATTCCCTATCATTCAATAATAGGATGACTCTTATTCAAAATAGGAGACTCCTTATGTTCCAAGAATAAGATGCAGCATGCCATGATCACATTGGCATAACATCAAGAGCATTGGAATCTGTTCAAACATTCCATCACACCACATCATGCTATACGTGTCCTTCATTCTGATGTTCAACCTCTTCCATGTCTAATGTGACACCCTAATGGCCTAGTCGATGCCACCTCAGCTCACCTACCATTCTGGGCCAACGCCCCGGATGACATTGGATGACAAATCGAGTCAGATCTTGTGTTTCGAACATGGTCAGCAGTTGATCCTCATTTGATTGTTCCCATTTTAGGCTAACATGATATGGATGTTGGTTTTAGAACATGGTAAAAACTTATCCTCAATATTCATTCCACCCTTAATGAATTCCGAATGTCGAGAATGTGATTCACACTCATCATCTCTCTTTGTTCGGACTGATTCCAACTCCCCTGGCGTTATCCCACTTGTGCACTAGAACATAGTTGTGGACCCCAATTATATGCCTCAACCCACCAGTGAGTTGCGATTCCATCATGTCTAGACATGAGGAAGACATATGGGAAGCTTCCAACCATAAGCCCCATCCACCATTGCCGCTCCATTGCGGCACCAGGGCAGTTTCCATGCGTAAGCCCCATCCATCGTTTCCACTCCTTAGCGGCACCTAGGCACACTAATGGCTATTGATTCTTCGCATAGCCACAATAACATGGACCCACCAATGAATCGCTTCATAACACCCCCTTCCACAGCATTACTGATGCCTTCCTTCCCTCAAGGGTGGGTGGATATCAGTTATGTAAGTCCAAGGGGTGTGGCGCGAACCCACCTTGTCCAAGATGTAGGATGTTAAACTACCAAGCGCCATCGTCCTCAAAACATGACGTTAAACTGAGACCTCACTCCATTCCTTACACACGGTGTGGCCCGTCTCGGACATTTTCTAAGCCCAATGGTCTCTATGGGAGTGTGATCATTCCTCACATGGAATGACATCCTCTTTATCGGTGCAACGTCTTTCTGTGGGGAAAGGGCAATCACCCTAGTGTAAGCCCTTAACTTTGGCTGTAGGAGGTAGAATCCATGCTCCACTTCTCTTCTTGGATAACAAATACCTATCCCGGTGGCCTTTGTCACCACCTCGGCCACCATCCTAGAGTAAGTCCCAATCTTCATCACCCTTTACTGCTAACCACAGGTAATCCCATGTTTCCTTTTTGGGCCGCTAACCATGTGTAAGCCCCCATTCCACTTCCCAAGGATGCACCATTCATGATGTGATCATCAATTCATGGTTGTCTCTTGTTTCTCACACTGAGCATGACTCACGTGGGCTTAGAGAAAGCACTGACCACGACATCCCCTTTGGGAAGCCTAGATTGTATGCCCCACACTCATCCCACACTAAACAGCCTTTGATCCTTCCCAAGGCAGGGTATCTAGGAAGCCTCCTCAAGGTTCAATTCCACCATCCACTGATCTCGACATCTTCACATCGGTGCACCAAACCATCTCGAACAACATGGAATTTGATCCTTCCCAAGGTTGGGTTTTTAGGAAGCCTCCATGAGGTTCAATCCCATCATCCACCAGTCCAAAACTCTTCATGTTGGTGCACCAAACCATCCCAAACTACATGTACTATGATCCTTTACAAAGTAGGGTACATAGGAAGCCTTTCTAAGGTTCAAGACAAACACCCTATTGGATCTGACCCCCCCCCTTCATATGTGTCTTCATCCTGGGGTAAGATGTTGTGACGCCATCCACCGGTAAGCCGTTGTGACCACATACAGTAGAAATCCATTGTGACCCCATCCTCTAGTAATCTATTATAGTCCCCTCAATTGGGAAACACATTTTTGGTCTGCCCCTCTGGCGTCAGACCAACTCTTGGGACGCTAATCGTGCGTAACCCCCAGCATGTCACCAGGTCATTGTCCTTCGCACGCACCCTAATTTCATTCCCCAATCTGAAGGTTCCACTTCCTTTAGGTCCCATCTACACGGGACACCTTATTTAGGTGTCCCATCACTTCACAAACTACACAGACTTTGATTCCCTACCACAGGGATACATAGGAGGTCTCTTCTAGGCTCAATCCCAACATCCCTGTCGTCCTCAAGTAGATTCCATCTCATTATCCATACGCTTCACATAATTATCCATTATTCATCATGATTCTTACCCGAGCTGCCACATCCTGGTGATATCTTGCCAATTCACCCCTTAAATGCCCCTAGTAGTAACTGAGTAACAGACCACGTGTTATCCCTAGCATCAATGTTTTATCCAGGGGTCACACCAATTTGATCCACTCTTTCCAGTGTTCCAATCAGTCTGATCCATCTCCACTAGATATTAAACCCACAGGATACCCTATGTTAAACATAGGAAGCTGAGGAAAATTTCAGATATATGCCAATGGAATATAATTCCCCGCATTCGATGTGGGATGCCATGGGCTTCTGTGCCCTCGATAAGCCCTATAATAAGGGGAAGAAACCTTGACTCGCCAGTGTTCTAGTGTCCAGACACACCAGTGATGTCCAACGTGTCTACTCCCCCAACCGAAGTTTCCTGCCCTGACCAGACCACTTAGAATGTCCTGATAGAATTAGTGTAATTAACTACTGTCCATGAAGATATGACACTGGGAAGAGTTTTATAAAGAATGTCTTATGTTAATAAGGGAGACCTAGACTAGGTGATGAGCTTGAGGAGGGATCCACGAAAAGGAGAAACGACATCTTATCATCCCATTTAAATTATGGAGCAAATGTCCCTAAATAATTGACGGATTCCACCCACCTTTGGAAAAGTGGGAATGTGGTGAAATAGTTAGTGTGTCTTCGTCCTCCTCGAATAGAAGGATGAGCACACCCTGGAGAAAGCATCATAAAGAGAAATGGTGAACCTGACATGAATTTATTCCACTAAATGTGATGATTATTAGAATTCAAGACATCAATGGATTAGAGTGTCTCCGGATCTAGCTATCTGACGCTGGGTCCCGCTAAGAAAATAGCGGGCCTGGAGTGAAAATCACCATAAGTTGGGGGCAGTGAAAGAATTGGACATCCCGGTATGCGAATTTATCATCATGGATCCATCTTACCATCCATGGAAGAAATAATGACATTGGGGAACTGATCATCAATTCCTTTCCATTCAGTACTAATTGGATAATCTCCCTACTTTTTAGGAACCAAGATGATGCAGGAATTCGATCAACGCCCACCCACCGATGTAGGGGCTGGGGCAATGCAAACGTGGCAGTCACGCGTGGCTCTACCGCTTCATCAACAATCTCCACACCAACAAATTCTAGGTACCCATGCCCCATATCCCCATCTGAAGTCATTTAGTGGAGAGTGATCAGTGACCTTGTATGCAGGTATGAGGAGGTGTGGATAATCCCATCTTAGGATATGGACCACCAAGATCTAGAGGCGTCTACAGCACATCACCAATGCCACCCCAAGGGCTGCATAGGGGGATGCTGCTCCCCACTCCAACATAAAATCATTTCGGGATCCTATCCCCAAAACGCCTCGATGACTCTCTCTCCTACGCCGACGAGGTAGGGGATATTTATGCCAGCCCTGTCAGGATCCTGATTCAGGGGCCCCCAATGAGGGCTCCCACTAGGCCGTTCCAGCACCGACACCCGGCCCCACGAGTTGAGGAGCAGGTAAGCCATGCGCTAGCACCATTGGATCCAGTCCGGTTGACCCAATTCCAGTGTCTCACACAGGCCGAGGAGGATGCCGCCAAGGGGCGTCAACGTCAGCAACTACTATGGTTCGGGCCACCTCTGACGTATATCATAAATACCTTGTGTATGATGGGTAGGGGAACTTGTATACTCAGCCCTAATCGAGGCCCCAACCACCCCATGGGAAGGATGGGTTGACTCTCTCATCCATTGGTGTAGGTAGTGGCCGCCACCCGTACAGAGGCCCTCCCCATACCACCATCATGGAAAATGAAGGTATTTCCTGCTTCAAAGCTTGGCATGGAGGTCCGCCACAAACTACCCTCAGTCCGAATGAGTGACCCCCCACGACGGTGACACTCAGCATGGAAGCCTCTCCCGTGCTCAATACATCGGGTATGGAGTCATCCCCCCCACCATAGACCGCCGGTGAGGGGAAATTGAACATATGGTAAATATCTAGTATGGGGGACCTCCCCATGTTCTAACAGTAGCTGGAGAAGGTCCTCCTCACACCAATAACTAGAGGGGTGAAGGTCAGCCTCGTTTCACCAGCACCCAGCATGGAGGCCCGACCTGTGTTCAGCTCGACCATTACAAGAACCTTCCTCGCACTGATGTATCTAGGAGAAATAAGCATGGGGGTCCCACCCATGGTCCTATGGGCTCAAGAAGAGGTCCTAACCACTCTATCACTTCCCACAGAGGTCCTCCCTGTATCCCCTTTTATATTTCTCCCGGTGCTCCTCGCACCTCGGGTTGCTCAGGTGGAAGACCTCTCTTCCCTAGCACCAATATGGCCAAAGGTCCCCCTCATGCTAGAAATATACCCTATACTAAAATACCACCATGGGGTAGGAGGAAGAGTCATCACTGTTATTAAAGGAAAATTGAGAAGATTCAATCTAAGATAAAACTGGATTGCTTCTCAGATTCTGAAGCTGAATACGACTCAGCGATGAAACCCTCATCTAGATCCTCCATGTCAAGGGTCGAGGCAGGAACAAGGTGAATCATCCAGGTACTCCCAGAATTCAAGGTCCACCAGGTTCCCTCCTCCCTCCGCATGTATATCCCGGTGGACAAATAGTTGGCAGCTCCACAGGTTACAGTCGTGCAATCCCCACCATCATCGCCAGAAGCACTCTCTACCTAGACAAGAGATCACAGAGAGCTATTCTAGGGGCCAATAATGGACAAACAACAACATGATCCATCACCATCAGACATAGTTCCTACACTGGAAACTATGGTAGTCAGCCCGTCTTATCGTGATATCATGGCTAAGTCACTTCACTCTTTGGAGAATAGCTCGTGATGTGGCGGTTTATCAGCTCGCTCGCCGTATTCTCCATCAGCCAGCCAACCATCCTAGTTGTCTGCTTCGGTACTGCTACCCATTACCGAGCCTCCTCGGGTTGATGTGTGTGGAAATGAAGGGATAGATCCTAAATCTGTGCCCAATAGCTTATAGGATATCCTCGCAGTAGACCACTTCCCTATGATTTTTTGGTCGGTTGGAGTGCCAAATTCTTGTGCGCTAGAATCCCTTACCCAGGAGGAAGTTGAGTGTTTTTGTCAAACCCTTTGGGAAACTCATTTCCATCTTAGTTATTAGTGAGTGGATTATACTAAGAGACAATCATATTTCGAAGACACTGGCGAACAATGTCTTCTGGTTGATTTGGCTGCACTCCCTATGGCCCAGCACCCTGAGTCACCAGGTCACCATAGGGCTCTTCAGAAACGGTGCATTCAGAGTTTCAGGGTACTCCACAAGATTATCAAAGAGGGTTATCCCCACATACAGATCTATAGATAGGTGTAGTATGCTACCCTTCTCTTCTGTCCAATCCAGCAAAAACCTGATTTCCTTGGCGACATAGAGGATATTCCTCCAGGAAGATTTGTGGTTAACATGGCGGACCAGCCAGTGTTCGAGAACGAGCTAGAGCTTCTTAGAGAGGACCCCCCCCCCCCTCGAGGGAGTTTCACACTTATTGGACCTATTAGGGAGGATCATTCACCAGTAGAGGAATCTATTGGGTCTTCTCATGCCCATCAAGTCACTAGCCCTCAGCCAGAATCCCAAAAATGGAAAGGAACTCCATGGAGCTTTCAAACACTCCAACCCATCGGGCTCAGGGTTGAAGACACAGGATGAAACTGAAAAAGACATGTTGCGTCAGTAACTTGCTGAACAGAGGAAGGTGGTCCAAAACCTCTTTGCTGAACACACTACAGAGCGTCGGTCAAACTTCAATGATCCTAGGTCGACATAGCAGGGGCAATCACAAATTCCACTCGAATAATTGAATCAAGTTGACCCCAACCATTTTACCCACGCTGATAGGTTTGAGGCTAGAAACTAAAACTAGAGGGCATGGTATGTCTCAAAAAATCCTCTTGAATAGCGTGACAATCCTTGGGACCTAGCTAAGATTCCCCAAGTTTCCCCACGGGTCATTCCACCTACTACTCCATGAGCTTATAGGTCGCCTTATTATGTTGAAGAACACGCCAATGCACTAGTAGTATGAGATCTCCATAAAGACAAGAGACCTTGCCTAGATGATCCCATGGTGGCACTAATTGCCCATCTTGAAGCCTTAGAGACATGACAGGTGGTGCACCCACCTGATGGCCAGCTATATCCAGCATGGATGGATGATATGCCAGCACCTCCAGTTTTTGGGAATCCTACCTTTCCCACCTTCAATGGGACAAGGGACCCACCACAACTCTTTCCCACTTCACCTCAAGATGTAGACCCACGTTGGGAACTCCAGTGCAGCAGGAGGCTGCCAAGCTCTGTTGTTTTGTGCATACATTGGAAGGGCATGTATTTGTCTGGTATAACCAACTCCCCATCAGATTAGTAACCACCTGGGTGGAAATCCATAGGCAATTTCTCTACCATCTTAGTTCCACCATATGGAAGATAAGTATAACAGACCACTTTAAGTGCACACATATGCCTTATGAGAGCGTCGGCAGAACTGTCTCTCGTTGGAAAGGACTCACATATTCCCTTTAATTGCCACTGACTCATGAAAAATTGCTGAAGATTTGTGTAGGGAATGTCAATATGGATCTGGTCCCCTCTATGATCACCTAGAACTATCCTGGGGAATTTCGAGACTTCTCTGATGAGGCCTAGTTTCTAGAGGAAGCCTTACAACAAGCTAAGCATGCATGTCTGTTTCCTCCTAAAATCCCCGTGAGAAGGGCCTCTAGGGCCATGCCTATTGTAGTGGCCAAAATAGAGCCCCCCCAAGTGATTATAGTTATTTCTAGTGGTTCCACCTCCACAACCTCACAGAGGCCCTCCACCTCAAGCGCAACCACTGACCCAACAACACCCTCCTCGAAATCAGCAAGTTCACCCGTGCAATGCGCCACCACAGCCTAGGTGAGATAACTGAGTTCCACCACCTCTACAAGCTCCTCCAGCTCCCAATCAGGGTCATGCTCCAAGGGCCCCCTTTCTGAATAGGGGAAACCATACCTACTCATTCAACAAGGCATAGGTCCCTGGTTACGTCCGCAATGCCTTGGAGTAGGGGATTCTACGTTTTCCTGAGTGTAGAAGGATGGTAGAGGAAAAACTCACTGATCACCCTAAATACTTCCCCTACCACTTGATCATGGGGAACACTCTCAAGAAGTAGTATGTGTTCGAATAAAATATTCAATACCGGGTAGATAAAAACATAGTCCATTTAGGCCCTGCTTTGACATAGGTGGCATGCATCTTCGTGAGGCCAAACAGTAGCAGCAACGACGAGGGGAAGTGGCATCAGGTTTCTAGTTGTGGATCCCAGAAGTATTATGACTGTATGGATCGCAAAATAGTTGCCAATTCTCATGGTTTCATCTAGTAATGCATGAACTGGACAGATCCTTTAGAAGCTACAACCACCTCCTCTACATCTTCATCCCAATTAGCCTCTTCCCAGAAGAAAAAATACCGGTGGCGTAAGGGAGAACAAAGTCCCCCATCAATGACATTGTGATACCATACTCTCGGAGACTTCATTACACTAGATATGGAAATGTCTCCCGTAATTTTTCCCAATAGTGGATGAATCTTCTAGTGATGGTCAAGGGTACGCCTCGATTAACACCGTAGAGCTAGTAAATCCTTACATGATTCCTAATGATGAGGAGAGCCAGGTGGATCCTCCCAATGTCCCCATCCATCACCAGCGTCAATGGAGCCATGGCTATATGGTTCATCAGAGTTACTCGGTAAGCACTTCTAGCCAGGCTGTGCATGCTACCGAATCCAAGAACCAAGCTTATGTAGAGCTCAACATGCACAACCTTCTCATCCGGTGGCATCAGGCCCACCTTCGCCGCCATTCGTGTTGCTGGATCTGGTAGAGCCACCTCGACCATGATGTGACCAGACACACTCTGCTATAGGATGGTCTCAATCATCTTGTCCTCATCCAGTAACCACTATACAGGTTTTGACTAGTGAGCAATGAGATATTCCCAGCCCTAGTCAGCCGTTAGCCCTACCGGAATGGCCCACCATGCCTCCTGTCATAGAGTGGACTCCTACAAGAAGAAGTTCATTCTTGGAATAGAAGTAAAATGTTCTTAATAATCTTTCCAGTATTCCAGCAAGGCTCTCCATCCTTGAGGCCCTTTTCCTGTCATCAGATATGCATGAGGCCCTCACTGAATCGTTAAGAAGCCCCCTCTAGTTTGAGATGAAAGTAGCATCTGAGAATCCTTTCATACTGAAGAGGTTGAGAATGATGAATTCCAGGACATTATCTTGTTCTCTGGAGAATATGAAGGATCTCACATATAGGGGAACATTTGACCATTATACATCACCATCTAGTTCAATGGCGTGGAGGTTCGTCGCTATCTCGACGACAAGTGCTCTGGAATTAACCTAATCCCGACTCGAACACTTCCAAAGCTATAATTGTCTGAAGATGATATGAGTCCCTATGACCTTTGAATCCAGGGTTATGATAGGACAAAACATACACCAGTCGGTAAGATCCGATTTAAGACCCTATTTGGTGGCCTAGTTTCCAACACCAAATTTATGGTAGTCTCCCAGGACACCGCCTACAATGTGTTGATGGGAACACCATGGAACCACCTGCATGCGGTGGTTCCCTCATCATATAACCAGTGCCTCAAGTACTCCCTTAATGGTCAAGTGGGCGTGATTAAATGTGATGTGTCTCCATTTTCCTCTTGTTAATCCCTCTACTAGGATGCCAACTACTACAATAGCACGGACAAGCAGATTCAGACTAATGAGGTCAAGCATGTCGCATCTTTGACCAACCTGTGGAAAGATCTAGATAATGCCTACGTCCTTCCAAACCACTGATTGGAGGATACAACCCCAAAATCAGGAAAAAGATTTATTGTTTTTGGGAAGAGGTGGGACCACATTCACAGGCCTAAGAGATGCCATAATATCACCTCTTACACCTATAAAAATCACGCTTAGGTGATCCTGGAGTATCCTACCTCCATATAGTCTCGAGATGTTTGCCCCATAGAAATAAAAATACCTCATACATGCTTGTTCCACAGGGCCGGAATTACCTGGATTAAGCAGACACACCACTATTTATTCAATATCATCAAGCATGGCCCCACAGGATGAAGGCCAGATGGGATTGGATCAACAACCATCATTGCTATGGTTGTGGCAGCACTAGAATCCTGTGATGCAGTGACCAATACAGCTTAGGCTGGTACAATCCTCCCGTCGGGATCTATAGATTCAGAAGAAATTCCTCCCATCGAGGATGCCTCCTTTATAAGTTGAGAAGAATATTTTGAAGATTCTCCTCCCACCATTTAAGAGTGTATCTTTTCCATATTCAACGAGTTGGTACAGGTGATCCTCGGTAGCGAGGAAGACCTGGAACCCACATTGACAAGTACTTCCATACCCCTCAAGGTGAAATATTAGTACATAGACTTCCTTAAACAACACTGTGATGTATTTACCTAGAGTTATGATGAAAATCTTGGTCAAGATCCTCAAGTAGCTGTCCACCGCCTCGGTCTCTTGGAAAATCATCGTGCGTTAAAGAAACCTCCCAGAAATATTCACCCTTCTCATAGTCATGTGGTTGAGGCAGAATTCGACAAGCTCATCAGAGCCAATTTTGTTACGGAGGTCCATTACCCCAAATGGATGGACAATATTGTGCCAGTAAGGAAGATGAATGGATAGATTAGGGTCGACATTGACTTCTGGGATCTCAACCATCATTGTCAAAAGGATGATTTCCCCCTTCCTGTGACAGATTTGTTGATTGATGATACAACTTGATTCCAAGCCCTCTCCTTCATGGATGGGTACTCAGGGTATAACCAGATCTGAATGGACCTCGAGAATGAGGATTTTGTATCCTTCAAGGCACAATAAGTTACTTTCTGTTACCAAGTAATTCACTTCGGTTTAAAGAATGCAGGTGCCACCTACCAGCGGGCTATGCATCACACAATTAAGTCGATCCTTGGAACATTGGTCGTATACTTTGTGGATGATCTGGTGGTCAAATATCACCAACTTCATGACTATCTCAAAGACCATGAGAAAGTGTTCGGCTTCCTCTATTCCTATCAGCTGAATATGAATCCATTGAAGTGTGCCTTCTAGGTCACATTGGAATGTTTTTTGGTTTCGTTGTCAGATACAGGGGCATTGAGATTGACCCATAGAAGATCAAGGCCATTAGACAGATGTCTCCTCCGATTAATATTCAGGAACTTCAAGGCTTACAAGGCAACATAGCCTTCTTAAGTAGATTCATTGTGAATCTTGCCAGAAAGTGTAAGCCCTTTTATCAGATCATGAAGAAAGGTTCAATTTACGAGTGGGATGAACAGTGCCAGACTGCTTTTGAGGAAATCAAGCCGTATCTGCTCCAGTGTTCGGTCTTAATTCCACCCATCTCTGGAAAGCCATCGGTCCTTTATGTGACTGCCCAGAAATGATCTCTCAGTTCCCTTATCACCAATATGATCAATGAGGGGATGGAGAATAGCCTTTAATACCTCATTCTCATGCTCCTCGATATGGAGACTAGATACCCCCATTGAAAAGAGCTGGCTTTCCCTAGTCTTCACAGTACAAAAGTTGCGGCATTACAAACAGCACCAGAATGTACAACTGGTGTCCCGAGTAGACCCACTGATGTACATCCTAAATTAACCCATATTGACAGACCATCTAGATCGGTGGGCAGTGATTCTCTAGCAGTTCGATATCAGGTTTTTCCCTTAGAAAGATATTAAGGGGAAAGAATTGAAAAAATTCCTTGCTGCCCATTAGGCTCTTGCTGACCATCCCTTGGATCTCAATTTACCATATGAGGCAATCCTCTCAGTAGCCCAAGCCATACCATGCTGGCATATGCACTTCGATGGTGATACCCGATGCCCCACCAGCAGAAGGCTCAATGACCACAGGCTCAACAGAGTAGGATGGGGTATCATATTCATTACCCAGGCATAATCCATCTAGCCATACTCATCCCTATTATCAGAAGGCTGCAACAACAATGAGGCAGAGTATCATGCTCTCATCAATGGCCTCGAGCTGGCTCTCGATATTGATGTGACCCATTTGCATGTGAAATGGGACTCTGAACTAGTCATCAAACAGATCAATAGAGACTACATCATTAGAATTCCAGAGCTCATACTATTGTTGGAACACACTCTCCATCAAATGGCCCAGTTCCCATTTTGTCCAGAAGTTAGTCATGTTCCTCAATCTCAGAATGGTCGAGATGACTCCCTAGCTAGCATGGCTTCATCACTCATAGAGCCCTAAGTAGGATGATCTGATTATCCACAGGGCACATCAGATAGTAAGTTACCCTATCACCCCTGATGATGACGATGACCTACAGGTAATCTACCTTACCTCCAGAGCCTCCACGTCAGGACCCATGGGTCCCATGGATGCGTTGATCAAAGTGGATATCGACTGGAGAGCCCCCTTTGTTGAGTATCTTCAGAATGGTAATATCCCAGCATATCGAGCTGGGCATGAGCAAATCCAATGTGGCGCATTGCAGTTCACCCACCAAGATGGACCTGGCCATGAGGATATCCTATAAAAGTGTGGGTTTGATGTATTTCTCCTCTGTTGCATTCATGGAGTCAATATTTCTCAGTTCATGCAAGAGGTTCATGCCGGTTCATGCAGGGCTCATATGGCCGGGCTAAAACTATCCAACAGGACCCAAAGATTCAGGTACTTTTGGACCTCCATGATCCATGATTACATCATGTTCTCCCTGAGATTCCATGCATGCCAAATTCATGATAACTTTATGCATCAGTCGCCAGAGCCTCTCTACTGCACCAAGTACTCTTGGCCATTAGTGGTTTGGGGACTCGATGTCATTGGACCATATCCACCAGTGACAACTTTCCAGTACATTTTCATCCTGATGGCTACATATTTATTCTCCAAGTGGGAGGATGCAGTTCCAATCAAGTAGGTCAAGGCCCGTTCCATCAATGAATTTGTGAGTTCTAGCAGCATCTACTGATTTGGAGACCCTCATGCCATCTTCTCTGATAACGACATGAAATTTGGAGTAGATGAGCTGAAAATATTGTATGGTAAGTACAACATCCATTCTAACCATACCTCCTTCTATCATGCGCAAGAAAATGGATAGATCAAGGCCTTCAAAAAGACCCTCTCTAACATTCTACAGAAAAGGGTTGGTCAGAATAAGAAGAGATGGCCATACAAGATCTTTAATTCCCTCTGGGATTATCATATGATGACATGTAATTCCACCCAAGTGACCCCATATTCCCTGGTGTATGGAAAAGAGGTCATCCTACCCATCGAGATTCAATTTCCCTCACTTCGTACATTTTTCTATGATCAGCAAGAGCCGGATAAAGTAGCTGAAATTCGTCTGTACAAGTTGGAAGTGCTCAAAAATAATAGAATTTTTGCCGTACAAAATATGTAAAGGCATCAGAACAAGATATCCAGAGCCTTTAACAAGAATGTTCTTCTCCACTCTTTCTTGCAAGGAAACTTGGTATTCGCCCTGAGGGCACTAATGATACCAGGCAGGATACCACCCATGTTGGAACCCAAAAGGTAACGACCTTACATCATTCACAAGGTTTACTCCAATGATGCGTACTCAGAAGTTACAATGGTCTGTGAGTGTATAACTCCTCCCACCAATTCCATGTTTATCAAGCACTATTTTTCTTGAGCCATTGGGTCCCACATGACCCTAAACTGTATGGTCCTTCACAACCTTAAACTGTTCGGTCCCGCACGACCCTAAACTGCATGACAGTCCTACATGACCATAAACTATACGGTCCTATATGACCATAAAGTATGCATCATCATACATGTCACTAAAATAAATATTAAGAACTGCGTATGGCTTGATTCACATCCTCATGGGATATGTAGGAATGCTCAGACGCCTCATCTTGAGCCCATCCAAAGTTTCCTCTTTGACTATCCCCTCATGGGCATAGTTCTCTTGGGGGATCTCACATGGTATTGTGCATGCTTCTTTGGCCCCACCCATGTCTGGGTTATGATGATTTCACCATGTTTCCTCCTTCGTACTTATAATCATACAACGTCACTTCCACATGATGCTAAACTACATGACCTTTTCAGAACTATGTGTGGCTTTATTTCCATCCTCATGGGATATGTAGGGATGCCCAGAAATTTCATCTATAGGCCTAGCCCCAAAGTTCGGGACCTCCCTTTAGGATGAGACACATGGTGTGGTGCAGGATTTTTCCCTCATTAATTTCAAGCTCGTCATTCCCATACCATGTTTCCCTCTCTCATGAAGATCTCTATATATTCTGTTGTCTAACTTTATTTGTGATTGCACAGGCGCATTCATGCTCCACACACCCCATCATTTGGGTTCCCATTATCTTTCAGATCTGAAGGGACCCCTAAATGGCATGGATTCTAGGACTAAGGGCTCTCCTACCATTTTGGGCCAATGCCCTCAAGGGTCTTAAATAACAAATAGATATGAGTCCCACGTTACGAATATGGTCAGCGATCAATACTCATTTGTTGTTCCCATTTCGAGTCACATGATATAGATTTTCTGTTTTGAATCTGGTCAACAACTATCTTTTATCATTGACACCACCCCTATAAGTTGCAATCATGGAGTGTGGTGGTTCATTCAGCCCCACGTCTCTCCAAATCATGGTCTGCTTCAAGTGGGAGGGGGATTCTATCTATCAGACCCTTATGTGATGGGGAGGGCCAAATCATACTACTTGTTTCCCACAAAGAGCATTACTCACATCATCTTAGGAGTTATGAAGGAAATGCCTACATGAGAGGTCATCTAGCTACCATTGGCTGGGACGTTCTGCCTCAGGTCCATAGACCCATTTAGGGCCCTAGCCCAAGTCCTCATTTAAGAGTGTGTGGTGTGGTATGGACTCACATTATCATTCATATCAGGCTATTTAACCACAACACACATATCTCCTTTAGACATCGCTCCCTTCATTTATCGTCCGTCCCATGGGCACATGACCTGCTGTGCTTCGCGAGTCCCATCATTTATTCTTCTGTCACCTTATATATTCAAAATTTACCCTGAATGAAATGTATGCTCATCCCAAGGGCTCTCCTAACATTATGGTGTAATACCCTTGGGGATTGCGATCAATAAGTGGATACATGTCTCATGTTGTGAATATGGTCCACTGTCGACTCTCAATTGTTCACCACCCCTTTTGGTCACCCAAGGGTGGATACTGTGTTATGAACTTGGTCAACAATTATCCTCTATCATCATTGTGGCTTTGTGGTATTCAATAAGCACGATGATTCACCCTCTCCATCCCACACATATCACATTAAACTAGGCATATACGGTCCGAGATCTATGAACCAAAACTAGGACCACCTTCGTCCTCACTGTAAGATGTTAAACTACAAGATGTTCATGACATTCTATCCATAGCCCAGCCCCAAGCCCATTTTTCTTTTTGGTACCCTAGCCCATGTTCTCACTTAGGGTTGTATAGTGTGGTGCAGGATTATGTCCCCATTCACGTCGGGTTTCTTGTCGTGTCGTACACATCCCTGAATGAGATATTGTACCCCTACCTTCATCCTCACTGCAAGATGTTATACTGCAAGCTGGCGTGGACATTCTCTCCATGGCCTAGCCTCACGACCCTTGTCCTTTTCTAGCCCTTGGCCCAAGTTCTCACCTAGGGTTGTACGATGTGGGGCAGGATTGTTTCCTCATTCACATCAGGTTACTCGTCGTGCCATACACTCCCCTCATTGGGGTATCTTGACCTTATTCGCGTCATTATTTCCCCCAGAACTACATGTGTCTTGATTCCCATCCTCATGGGATACGTAGGACTGCCCGAATATCTGGTATTCGGGTCCAACCCCATCTCTTAGAAAACTCCCTATCATTTTTCCCATTGGCCCGCAAAGAGGGGTATACAATGTGTTATGGGATTATGTCCCCATTCATGTCGGGTTTATAAAAACCACACCGCATACCTCTCTCTCTTAAGAGGCCTTCATTCCCTTTCACTAATATAATCTCTTTGAGTCGTCTTCCCTTAAGTTGGGTCCCTATGAAATCTTTGATGATTATCCAATTGACCCATGAGGACTCAGGTCTAGAACCTGGAGTGCTAAATTCTACGTTGACAGGCTTTCACCTACATTTTAGGCTTCGTGTTCCCCTTCATTTTGGCTTCCATTATATTTCACACATGAAGGGACCCCCAAATGGCATGTATGCTGGGACTAAGGGATCTCCAACCCTTACGGGCCAACATCACCCAGTATTTCAGAAAACAAATTGATACAAGTCCCACGTTATGAATATGGTCAGTAGTAAATGATCATTTTTTGTTCACATTTTTTACCACACGATATGGATGCTGTGTTTCGAACAGGGTCAAAATTTGTCCTCCATCGTCACTCTAGCCCCTTCAATCCTTGAATTTTGGTTACATGATTCACATTATTTTCCACCCCATCAGGTCCAAATGGAATTTCGACACTCCTAGTACTATCCCTCAGCTCACATTTTCAAGTTAGGAGAATGGAAACCGCGGTAAGGGTGTCATTCGGGGCTCGACACCGACTTCCCTTTCCTGTGCATTCCATGTATTACAATAACCCCATCCTCCCTTAGTTCCCAAACTGAGTTTGAATCAGATAGGCTTATGGATTGGGTTGAAGTCCACACTTACTAGGAAGGATTCCGATCCTCCCTAGTCTGAGCTCTATGACCTTAAACTATGATCTCTTTTAGAACTACATGCGGCTTGATTCCCATTCCCATGGGATATATAGGAATGCCTTGACATCTCGTCTTTGGGTCCAGCTCGGGTTACACTAATTTATCTCTTCTGTTATGACTTCAAGGCTCTCACCCTTATAGGACCGTGTGGAATGGTTCATGTGGGCTTATTCCCCCATTCACATCGGGTTTTCAATATCCGCACCATGTACGCCCCTTTTTAAGAGTTCGTTCCTCCCTACATCCTCTCCCACATGACATTAAACTGTATGTTGTCCCACATGAAATTAAAAGAAAACTTCAATAACTACTTGTGGATTGATTCCCATATTCATGGGATACATAGGAACACCCAGACATCTCATCTTCGGGTCCATCTCAATTGAGATCCAGCCTCTCTTTCCCCATATCCTCTAACCTTTTTGGCCCCTTGGCCTGAGGTTTCCTCCTCAGATTCATGCATGGGATGATGTGGATCTCGTCCTCATTCATGTTGGGTATTCTTTATCACACCATGCACATTCCCTATGGAACTCATCTCTCTGGTTTATGTCTGATTCATATGACTTTAAACTATGATACCTAGTACAACATGACAATAAACTATTGTGTCTATAATGCATGATGTTAAAGTGTATGGTGGGTACCATCACACGATCCTAAACTGTGAAATTATCGTCCTAGTCGCACGACGAAGAATGACACTGCACTGTGATATAGTCACTTGGTGGGGCATCATGTTTGGTATTGGCCACACAACATACCATTTTTCAACTCCTTCACACAGATGGAATCTTATGGCGATGCCTAGACTTTCTACCCAAGGTCCATCACTTCAAAAAAAAACAACATTCATTCATCCTGAAAGAAAAACAAGATATATTAAATGACGCTTCTTTTTGGGTCAAGGGCCAGACCCGCACAAACTTGTTATCTCTGGAACTGGTATCTTTCCATGCCATCCCATTAACTACATATTGTTTGATTCTCATTCTCATTGAATACGTTGGAATTCTCATGAACTCTACATTTGTCCTAGACTGAATTTCATTTTCAGTCCCACTACCTAAATGCTTTCCAAGGAACACATAGTGATCTGGACTCCAGGTCCTCATTCACCATTTATCTCTTGAGGTCCCTTCCATCTCTGGTCCGGGTTCTATGACCATAAACTAATATCACTCCGCGTCCTTGCTGCAAGACGTTAAACTACACGGAATCTCCCAAAACTATGTATGGATTGATTCCCATCCTCATCAGATACATAGTAACTCCCAGACACGTTGTCTCTAAGTCCAACCCCATGAATAAAAAGTCGTGTCTTCTCTTTATCGGTCCCTCGGCCAGAACCTTGTAGGGAACATGTGGTGTGGTGAGTACCTCTGGGTTCTCATTCGTGTCAGGTTTTGCGATAGCCATACCATGTTCCCCATGTCATTTCCCATTTGGGTCCTACTTCTATGAACCTAAACTAAGATCTCTCAATTGGAACTGCACGCCATGTTTGGTCACTTCACCACCCTGCGCACAATCCATTAAATCAATCCCCCTTAATGGATTATCCTACAACCATTAAGTTGGAATCACGCAACCTCAAGACCCTTGTCCTTGGGAAGGGACTCAACTCACTTTATATGATTCGTCTAATAGTCGTATTCAGTTGTGTTTTGACAAAGAGACCAAAGTGTGAATTTTTCATATGGAAATTCCCCTCGTTCCATGTCCAAGTTTCGTGAGCCCGTTATTTGGATCCTCATCCTCTTACACATCCTAAGGGACCCCCTTTACGGCCTGGTCTCACACCACATTGGCTTACCTACCAACATAGGCCAATGTACCTAAGGACCCTATATGACATCTGTGACAGGTCCCGTGTTTTGAAAATGGTCCGTGGTCGACCTTCATTTGTCTATCACCATCCTAGGAAAATGTGAAGCAAATGTTGTGTTTCAAACATGGTCAACAGTTATCCCCTATCTCCACACCACCATCATCGTGTTATAGATCTCGAGCATCAAGATTCACATATTTCCACTTCCATATGTTCACGTGGAATTCCAACACACTCGCCTTTACTCCTTCGCACATCATGGTTCCTTATATAGGCGGGTCAACATCTTTTATAAATCATTCACCTAGCATACCATCTCCCCTAACATGTTCCATCCTGTGTTAGGAAAGTCCAATCACTACTTCTTGTTTCCCACACCAAGAAAGACTCACGTGGTATTAGTAGTTATGGTTGGATGAGTACTAGAGTATCCATGTCACTCATGCCTTCCTTCATCCAGCATGACCTTAAACTGTGCCCCCAAAACTATGTATGGCTTGATTCCCATCCTAATGGGGTACGTAGGACGGCCAACCTCATTTATTTGGGCCCAGAAAAATTCTCAAATTTGATCCCTTGACCTAAATAACTTCTTCCAGGGATATGTGTTGTTGTTTAGAATCCTTATGTCCTCATTCACACCGGGTTTATAGCTACCACACCACATACTCCCTTCCTGGAGTCTTCTCTTTCTTCTACTGTCTTTAGCATACGACCTTAAACTACATGTATATAGCCTTCAAAAGCAGGTATGATTTTTGATCATACCAATGCCTAATGTGTTTCCACTACAGTGACATGATTTCAAGAGTGTTGGACCCCATTCAAACAACCCATCACTCCACCTTCCACAATTTATGTGCCCTCTATTCAGACCCCCATCCTCTTTCACATCTGAAATAACCCCATAACAGTTTGGATGTTCATCCTATGGATAACCTATTACCCCAGTATAACATTCCGTAAGACTAATGGATGACATTTTGAGTCAGGGCCTGTGTTTCGAACATGGTCAGTGGTCAGCCCTCATTTGTTATTCCCATTCCAAGAAAACACAATAAGGATACTATGTTTTGAAAATGGATAACATTTATCACTCATTGTCACGCCATCCCTACAATGCTCCAAATCTAGGGTATCATGATTCACATTTTGCTCTCCCCTATGTTCGGATTAATTCCAACGCCCCTGGAGTTACTCCTCTCGTGCACTAGAGCACACTGGGAAGGTAGTAATTTGACCATTCTGAGAGCATCATTCCCCAATCACGTCTCCCTCTTTCTCCCTGGATATCCTGATTAGCTATTCAGAGATCCCCATTCTCCAGCTTCAATCATACTTTTTGGATTCTTTCAATGTTTATCGATGTCCTATTCGAATCCCATCAAACCTTCCGTTGTTTAGAACTATCATATAGGTGAAGCATATTCTATTATATATATCCAGCACCAAGCATGGCTCATTAATGATTAGAGATTAAGTCGCATATTTCCTCAATGTGATCAATATACAATGAACACCAAGGAAAGTGTTTTCCTCAGATGATTCCTCAGAATGTGGTCTGCCTCACAATCCTCATCCTCATTGGACCCCATAATTAGGGGGGACATATGTTGGGATTGATAAACACATACATTTAATTCACCAAATTCTTCCATATATGATCCCGAAGCATAGCTCGTTCTGAAATCTTTGATTTCACTAGTTGTGGAGCCCAAACGGAGTTAAGGATATGAAGTTATGACAGTTCGAAGTTGGGCTACTGGAAATGGACATCTAGGATGGTTTTGGGGAAAATTATATATTTGCAGGTAAAATGTGAATATTTCACATAAAAATGGAATCTTACACGTAAAATGATAAAATTTCACAAAAAAATGAATCATTCCATGTAAAATGGTTTTGCGTGGAAATTTGGAATAAAATTTTATGCACACCGACATTCAAGGCTTCGCTTATAAATACAAGTGCACCCCGTTCTTCTTGGGAGGCCTTAGAGGTAGGCCGCCACTCAAATGCGTGTAAGTTCGCATTTTCAGTGCCGAAGCGCAAAACCCCCCATATTGTGCGCAAAATGTCACTTTTTCACATAAAGGGGCCAACATGCCTAATTTTTCACGCATAGCATAATTGTTTTGTGCTACAACGCCATTGTGCCCAATTTTTCATGCACCAGTGCAGAACCTATCCAATTGCACACAGACAATCCGTATTGCGCCCAACCTCCCTTATTGCACACAAATCCTTACCCATTGCACGCACGACCACCTATTGTGCTCACATCTCCCATATTGCGTGAAAACCTCCCCTATTGTGCGCAATCCTTACCTCTTTCACACAAATCCTTCCCCATTGGACACCAACATTCCCTATTATGTGCAACAGTGCCACAATGCCCAATCTTTCACGCACCTATTCCGAACAGTGCAATATTGCGCATAGCCTATCCTGTATGTAGCACATTTTACGCACAACAGTATACAGGTCTACGCCCGCTGGTCAATACCGCGGGGGCTGTTCCCCCACACCCCCTCTCTAGGTCAGTCCCATCACTACCGACACTGACCCCCATGAAAAATGGAGAGTCGCAGCATGAACTTTTCTGGTCGGCATGTCAGAATTTTCTATTGTACCCTTATTTTCACCCACCATCCACCTATGGAATACCATTATTTGAGATTATCCTCCACACACCATGAGTCGACATATTCCTCTTGATTCGTTTCCCATGACATGAGTTGAGAGTCTCATAATCAATTTCCCGAGCACCTTGAGTTAAACCATTTCTCAAGAAACTCCTCAAAACCCTACCACATGGCTCATATGCTAGGTTGAACCGGAAAGGGATACCCTTTCATAAGTCCCAACACCAATAATTTCTAGGTGCCTTATTCCTAATAGTGCTCTTTAGATGGCTGTAAATTGTAGTACTCCCTATGTTCCAAACATAGGGTGCCTCTTTCTCTAAACAAGAGATGCCTTATGCTCTAAGAATAAGATGATTAATAGTCGTCTCTACCTGACTATAAACTATAGTACTCCCTATGTTTAAAACATATGATACCTCTTTCTCCTAAAAATAGACTCCTTATTCTCTATGAATAAGATGCCTAACAGTTCTCTCTATATGTCTGTAAACTGTAGTACACAAAATTATTCAATAATAGGATGCCTCGTTTTATAAATAAGAGATGCCTTATGCGCCAATCATAATATTAGAACAGTCCTCTCCACATGAATGCAAACTGTAGAATTCCCTATCATTAAATAATAGGATTCCTCTTGTTCCAAATAAGAGATTCCTTATGTTCCAAGAATAAGATGCATTATTCCATGATCACAGTGGGATAACTTCAAGAGCATTAGAATCTGTTCTAACATTCCATCGCACCACCCCACGCTTTCCATGTAATTTATTCAGATCTTTGTCCTCTTCTATGTCTGAAGGAAGCCCCTAATGGCCTGGTCCCATGCCGCCTTGGCTCACCTACAATTCTGGGCCAATGCCCCGAAAGACTTTGGACGAAACATAGAGTCAGGTCCTGTGTTTCGAACACGATCAATAGTCAACCCTCGTTTATTTGTTTCCATTTTAGGATAAAGCGATATGGATGCTATGTTTTGAACATGATCAATAGTTATCCTCCACCATCACACCACCCTCAAAACATTCCAATTTTCAGGCATGTGATTAACACTCTTCATCTCCCTTTGTTCGCACTGATTCAATGCCCCTGGAGTTTTCCCACTTTTTCACTAGCGCATAGGTGTGGACCCCAATTATATACCTCAACCCACAAGTGGGTTGGAATTCCCTTATGTCCAGACATGTGGGAGACATACAAGATGCTTCCACGCATAATCCTCATCCACCATTTCTAATCTTTCACAGCATTCTAGTAGCTTCAATGCGTAATCCCCATCCTTCGTTGCCGCTCCTTAACGCACCTAGGCACGCTAAAGGAAATTTATTCATCTCATAGCCATGGTAACTTGGACCCCCAATGAATCGCTTCATAACACCCCCTTCCGCATCATTTTCGATGCCTTCCTTCCCTCAATGATGGGCGGGTAATAGTATTGTATGTCATAGATGTGTGGAGTGAACCCACCTCATCTGAGTTGTTGGACGTTAAATAGCCCAATGCCATTTCCCTCAGCAAATGACATTAAACTCTAACCTCACCCCATTCCGTGCATGTGGGGTGCATTGTCTCAAACATTCTCTAAGCCCACTGCTATACATGAGAGTGAGATCATTCCTCACATGGAATGGCATCCTCTTTATCGGAGAAACCTCTGTTCACGGGGAATGGGCAACCACCCTTGTGTAATCCCGTAGCTTTTATTGTAGGAGGTAGCGTCCCTGCTCATTCTCTATTCATGGGTGCCAAATCCCTCTCCCGTTGGGCTTTGTCACCACCAGGGTCTCTATCCTAGGTTAATTCCCAATCTCCATCACCCTAGGCTACTAACCATGCATAAACCTCTATTTCCGTTTTGGGCCACTAACCACGTGTAAGACCCCATTCCACATCCCACAGATGCACCTTACACGTCATGATCGTCGTCTATTTTTGTCTCTTGTTTGTCACACCGAGAAAGACTAACATTGGTTTAGAAAATACACCTACCATGACATCCCCTTTGGACAACCTAGAGTCTAAGAACCACACTCATCCCAAACTACATGATCTTTGATCCTTGCCAAAGAAGGGTACGTAGGAAGCCTCCCTGAGGTTCAAGCACACTATCCACTTTTCCCGAACCCTTCACGTCGGTGCACTAAACGATCATGAACTAGGTTGAATTTGATCCTTGCCAAGGCAGTGTATGTAAGAAGCCTCCCTGAGGTTCAATCCCACCATCCACTGGTCCCATCCACTTCACGTCGATGCATCAAACCATATCGAACTACGTGGAATTTGACCCTTTCCAAGGCATGGTATGTAGGAAGCCTCCCTCAGGTTCAAGTCCAACACCCTGCTAGTTTCGACCCCCTTCATGTCAGACCACCTTCGTCCCACATGACGTTAAACCGCATGCCCCCTTTTGGTCCTGCACAATGTAAAACCACATTCACCATCCTAAACTACATGAGATTTGATCTTTGTCTCCTAGAAAGGGTACGTAGGAAGCCTCCATGGGGTTCAAACCCATCTAGCGGTAAGCTATTATGACCCCATACAGTGGTAAGCCACTGTGACCCCATCCAACTGTAAGCCGTTGGGACGCCATCTAGTGGTAAGCCACTGTCACCCCATCTTGCGATAATCCATCGTGACCCCATCCAGCGGTATTCCTTTGAGACCCCATCAAGCGGTATGCCATTGTGATGCCATAAAATGGTAATCCATTGTGACCCCATCCAGTGGTAAGCCATTATGACCCCATCCAATGGTAAGCCATTGTGACCCCATCCAGTAGTAAGTCATTGAGACCCCATCCATCGGTAAGTTGTTGTGACTCCATCTAGCGGTAAGCCCTTGTGACACCATCCAGCGATAGGCCGTTGAGACCCCATCTATTGGTAAGCCATTGTGACCCCATATACTGGTAAGTTGTTTTAGTCTCCTCAATTGGGACCCACATTTCTAGTCCACCCCTCTAGCGTCAAACCAACTCTTGGGCCCCTAATCGCATGTAACCCCCAACATGTCATCGGGTCACTGTCCTTTGCACGCACCCCAATTTCATTCCCCAACATGAAGGTTCCACTTCCTTTATGTCCCAACCACATGGAACACCTCCTTAGGTGTCCCATCACATCATAAACAACACAGAATTTGATTCCCTGCTATAGGGATACATAAGATATCTCTTCTAGGATCAAGCCCAACATAACTGTCATCCTCAATTTGACTCCATCTCATTATCCATCCACTTCAATTATATATCCATTATCCATCTTTATTCTTACCCGGGCCACCACATCCTGATGACGTCATGCCAATTCATCCCTTCACTACTCATAGCAGTAACCAGGTACGTAACCACGTCATATCCCTAGCATCTGTGTTTCCTCCAAGGGTCACACCCATCTGATGCACCCTAGTCAGTGTTCCAATTAGTCTGATCCATCTATACTAGATGTCAAACTCATGGAATACCCAGTGTTAAATAGAGTAAGCTAAGGAAAAACTTCGATATATTCCTATGGTATATAATTCCCTACATTCGACGTGGGACACCTCATGCTTACTCTCCCTCGAGAAGCCCTATAATAAGGGGAAGAAACCCAGACGCGCCAGGGATCCAATGTCCATACACACCGGTGATGTCCAACGTGACTACTCCGCTAACTGACAATTGTTTCCCTGACGGGACCCCTTGGAATGTCCGGACTGAAGTAGTGTAATTAATAGGTGTCTATGATGATATGGCACTAGGTAAAGTTTCAAGAACAACATTTTGAGTTTATAAGGGAGACCCGGACTAGGTGAAGAGCTCCAAGGAGGGATCCACATAAGGAATAACTGAAAACCCCTCATCCATTTTCAATCATGGAGAAAACATCCCTGAATTAGCGATGGATGCAGCCTACCTTTGGAATGTGGGAATGCAGGGCAACAGTTAGTTTGTCTTCATTGTCCTCAAACAGACAGATGTGTATGCCCCAGAGAAAGCATCAGAAACAAATATCACAAATGAGATGGTGTTTTTTAATGAATTCTTTTTTCCTTTGGCATGACCGAGGATCCTTGGAACATTAAACACATCCATTATTGTCATAGTGTAATAATATTTGGTTCATCAGGTTGTATTTGTTTCCAAATTGGAGTTGATTGGAATATTTTATATAAAATCCAAGATTATGGGCAATATCACTAGATAACCACTCTAAAAAACATAAAACGACATAGATTGTGACAAAGTAGTAATTTTCACACTAAAAATTCTATTAAGGTTAATATTTTTTAAAATCCCATCTTTTTAAGATTAAAGTGGGACTTCATATGTGTACTAGTCATGGAATAGAACATAAGGATTCACTATGAATTATTTTTCATAAGATTATTGTAACACCTCTATAAGATTCATTCATACCATGAAAACATGTTCCTTTTCATAAATCGATTTGAATAATTTTTTTTGTTTGATATATTTAGCGATTTTCTGTTCATATAATGACAAAATATTGTATTCCAAGAAGGATTTCCAAGAATATGTAGGTAATTTAGAATGAATACTCTCATAGTGTAGAGGATATTCAATAACATAAGCTAATTGAGGATAAATTTCAGTGGCTATATCTAGTTGAGGTTCATGCTATGAAGAAGAATGGTAGAGTATGTTTGGACCAAGAGTAGATTTTAGTTATTTAATCCAGGATTTATAAGAAATCTCATGTCCTGAAGTAATGCTCTCCTCCATGAAAATTTTTCTAACTAAGCATATTTGGAAGGATCATGACCTGATTTGAAGATAATTAAAAGGGAGACACTCATCTAGAAAAAGTGGATATATGTTTTATCCTTGAATTCACCAAGATAATGTAAATCACACTACAACATGTGAATTTTGATGAAGAACACATTGTGAGTGAGTAGGAATCACAATGATAGTCGTAAAAATATTAATTAATTTTAGATCAAATATAGTGCAGATTTAGTTGTTGTTTAAGGTAATTAGTTATTTTTTGAGGTGTTTAATTTTTGATTTTGAAGATATATTAAGTGGATATATGTTAAAGAATATAGGGCATGAATTTGAAGGAAACCTATTCCAAAATTTTGAAGGGTAATTGATAGGAAAATGTGTAAAAATAATTTACAATAAGGTTATAATATACATTATTGGTGATATTACTTAGAGATCAAGATTTGGTGAATGAAGTTAAAGAACAAATAAGAAACATTTTCTTGTTAGGTGTCATACATTTTTATGAAAAACTATAAGTTATCACCATATCATATTTATATTTTACTCCTTTTCTTAAATAAGAGTGAAAAGAGATGATATGTGGGTGTTCCACTGGATCTATAGTGCACCTTTCCAAATCATTTCTAACACTCATAGTGCATAGTTATAGCCCATTTTAAAATCAAAAAAGAAATAAAATAATCTATTTAGACTGTACCATATGGAAAAAATTTTAAATTACATGTGTCCTCACATTTTTTTCATCCTAATATCACTAGGGTGTATAAAGATTGTTCGGTTCACATTATTATTTCTAACACAATAACATGATCCATTGTGAATATTTATGTATTGAAAACCCTAATTAATACCACCTCTTAGTGTTTATTTGAATTATGGGTAAAAAAGGGTATCATATACAATGGGTTTTTATATAATGAATAAATTTCTATTATGTAGATTATAGTCAATGAAAATGGTGATAATTTATTAAATGACTATATATTTAAGATATGTAATAATCACATATGATATCCGTTATGATATCTCTAACATGATGTTTTCAATTATTATTTTAATGGAATACAGGTTAGTGATACAACTATAATGTCTATGAATAATGCAGATATGAAATTATTTGTTGCTAATGAGAAGTCTTGGAATCCTCTATATAGAGATTCAACCAATTTGATATAAACTAATGAAACTGATTGAAAATGAGAAAAATACCTTAGGGATAAGTTATAAAATTAATATTATAGGGATAGAAAAGTGAATGAGGCTATGTTCCAATTCGTAAAGAAAATATTTAATGACCCGAATATGATCCAAAATGAGAACATTAATGATTTATTCAATTGAATCATAGAAGTTATGGGTTCCATTAATGGTATTTATAATTATGTTAACGATACTAATATTATATAGAATATACATAGAATACTTCCACACTTTTTAAATTCCATAGAGTCTGGCCATAAAGAAAAATATATTTCAAATATGACCCTTAAAGCCCTTCAATGGTTTCTAGGAACTTATAAGATGCATGTAAAACTATAGAATATATTTTTACAAACATTAAAAATGATTTTATTCAATGTGATTAAGAATATCTATATTCAATAAGTTCGAAGAAATTATGAAGAAATTACTTCTCACACACAGATTCAAGTGATATAATGGTAGATATCAAGTTAAATTACAATTTTCTTATTTCAATTCATAGAATCATGAGTATATTGCAGTAATATTCTCATGAAAGGAAGATAGTGGAGTAGAATATTATGTTGTACAAAAACCAAAAAAGTGGGTTTCCTATGAGAAAAAAATAAAATATATAATCTTAAATGAAAATATATTTTAGAATAAAAACTTGATGATTAAAGTGGAAGAATAATATGAACAATAACAAGATGACGAAACATGCATTAAAGATGATGATGTTTATTTTTTCATAGATTTGGAAGATGTTATGATGTTGATAGTCAAAGGAAATAAGTATGAAGATGAAAATGAACATAAAACCAAATGATTAGTTAACGTGAAATTTAAATTCAAAGGGAATATTAATGAGTAAGATACAATAATATTAAATTTTTTAAAGAACCAACCATATATGTTGATCAACCGGAAGACAGAATTACTAAGCTAGAAATTTTTTTAAAAGGACATATAACTACTAAAAATTCAATTGAATAACTGATAAATTAAAAATAGGAAATTTAGGAATAAATAAAGTTTTATGATCTTAATATCCATCTCGAGAATAAAAGGAAGAGTGTTGAATATCTAAAATAATAATTTGTAACATTATGGAAGAAACTCAAATCTGAATCTGAAGTGGATGGTTATAGAAAAATTATTATTCATGAAATTATATAACAAGGATAATCTGAAAAGTAAAATAAGAGGATTATGTTCTATAGAATATTTTATGAATGAACATAATCTATGGTCCATGGGAATGGTTAGGCTCAAATGTGAAGCTGAGACATCCTGTGGTCATGATGTCTCTATACAAAATAAATAAAAATATAGAATTCTTGAATAATATGAAATACCATTTCCAAAAACTAGTAATTAAACTACTCCAAATATAAAAATATGGTTAGTGGATGTGATAGAAATATTTTTCACTTATGAAACTCCATTTTTGTGTCTTTTTTAGGACAAACAATGATTTAGTGTTGAAAAATATAGTGTTATCTTAGAGTTGAATCTATTAAAATACTGAAAAAAGGATGAGACTATATGATAAATATAAAATATATAATTATTTTTAATTATAATTCTTATAGATGATCTATTTTTGGTCACAAGGTATTGAATTCTAAGGAATATATGAGTTATACCCACTATAATGAGGACTAATAATGAAATGTAGTTGAATAAAATGTGATTCTCTTGGAAAATATATTCTATACCATTAAGTAATAGGAGTGTGATATTGCATGTTATAGTGAATAAAATAATGAGAAAACACCATGTGTCTCATATTAACAACGAGTCTCTTGGAGGGAGAAGAGGAACAATAAGAAGGTTATCTTGGTGAAAATTCCTCTCAATGAAGCAAAAAATATATCCCATGGATCTATGAATTTAGATTATCATCCTGTATGACTTATATTATAAATTTATTACATAATATTGTGATCTATATTTATGTTATTACCTGATTTTTAAATTATGGAGCGTTGAGAATCAAGGTAACTTGAATGACGAGGCTAAATAGAGATGAACCAAAAAACATAAATGTTTTTTATTTGAATAATCTTGACATGTTAATCTAAGTATGAATCAACTTTTTGAATCCACTATAATTTCATGGTTTATTGATATTGAAAATCTATTAATGGAAAATGTGGAGACACTTTTTTGAAATGATATAAAATGCATCAAAATATTTATCAAGTTGATAGTAAATTAAAAACCACATATTTTCTTATTTTAGAGTATGACAATAACCTTTTCCCTTAATGGATTGGGAACATAAAATAAATTTTTTTGGATAATATATCTAAATCAAAATTTATAAATGAAATAATAAATCTGAAATGATATCATAAGGAGACATGAAATGCTTGTGTAAGTGGGAAATTGGTGAGAAATCCCTATTGATAAAATAATAATATTGTGTAAAATGTTTTTTATTTGGTCCACCTTGATGTGTTTGGTCCCATGAATGATCCTAAAACATATAGTGATTAATAGTTCATGTTATTTATCGATTATTATCATAGAATGGATTGATCCTATTTATAATGGGAATGATATAGGTGATTAAAAGAATTAAAAAAATTTAGAGGAGAGCTGCAAATGAAACTGAAAGAACCACCTGGGTTTTATAATTGGGAAATTTTATTGAGTACACATCTCATGATGTGGAATTATATTTGTAAAATAACAGGATAAATAATTGTTGTTCAATGGTAATAACACTATAAATAATATTGTGGTGGAAAGGTAAAATTTAATAGTAAGAACCAACGAAAAAAATTCATATCATAAGTGGAATCGGTCACCGAAAACTGGAATAAAGGCTTGTAAACTTCTGTTCAGACATAGAATATAGATTTTCTAAGGCTAATAAAGAATATGAAACTATACCAGATTTATATATTATCCTTATTTTCCCATATATTATCATAATTTCTCTAGAAGGTAGACCACTTTATAAATTTATTGTGCATGGAAACAAAAATAACTAAAAATTCTAAAGGGTAGTTTATGAATATGAGTAACAAAATCGAACCCAAATAGAATAGGGAAGCCTAGAATCAAACCCCAACCAAATTTTAAGTCATAATGTTCTGGTAAGGATATTGAAAATAAGTTTACTAAAAAAAATAATTAATGTAAAGACTCAAAATAAAATAAAATAAATTTATATATATTTTTAGAAGAGAGGGGAACAAGATTCCTAGTTTTAGATTATGATATATATAAAATAACATCACTCATAAAATAATAATTTCCTATAGATATGAAATTTGTCAATTTTATTGATAAAAAAATGTAAATTAAATAAAACTAACCTATGATTTCAATTCATCACTGAAAAATGAGATGAAATTACTAAAATTTATTATGATATGATTATACATGGAGATGTATTATCTAACTTAGTGTTAATGAGCCCATTATCTATATCATACTACGTTTATTTCACTATTAAAAAATATTGGTCAATTACATGAGGAAAAAAATGGTAAACATATTTGAAAACATAATAACATATGAATAATAGGATACCAAAAGTGAAGAAAAAATGAAAATAATTCTCACAAGCCCGATTCATCTGGTTCTACTCCTTCCAAAGGTTTTAACCAATCATCATTGAGTGATTATCAATGATGAATATGCTATGTTCCATTTGAGAAATAATAAATAAAAACAAAATAAAACATGAATAAACTAGAAAAATTATATGAATGAATGTTCATCTACAATAAGTAAATCCAAAATTACATAATTTTATAACAAATAAAAGAATATTGAAAGCTAATCATTACTATAAGAAATGATGTTGGTTTTAAAACACAAGATGCATCTCTTATAGTGGTTGAACAACCCTATATATGGTTTAATACTTAATTAAAAGGGATTCAAGTTGTACATCATATATCCTAGTCAAAATAGTTCCGAATTCAATGAAGATAGGGAAGAAAAGATTCTTTTCCTATATCGGTACTCACAACCTCAATAGCTTGAAATGGTATTAATGGTGTGAATAGTTAAATGTTCTCTTGAAAAATCCACTATCTTGGATAATTTAAAACCTAAAAAGTGTTTTATAGAATAATTGTATATTATACATTTTTAATGATTTTAGATCTCCCTAGATTCAAGACATGAATCTTTCAAGGGAATCAAATCAGATAAACCAATTTAACCCTTTCTTGACTCATCCTTAGAATAAATTCATGGACATGAATTGAATGAAAATTAAAAAAAATAAATTTAACCATATGAAACTTCTAGGCTCATTACACATCTCTAGTCATGGTTTAGATTGAGATTCATCTTATTAATCATGTTTACATAGCTCCACCATATTCCCTGTTTTCTTTATTCATGGTTTGAATGATGTTTCGTTCTATGAATCACAATGGGCCTAAATTTTACATTCTTCCTTGATCCTTACACTACTATCTCACTATGACACTTAATTTCACGGTATTAAGGGCCTCTAATATTCATAAACCTATTAGTCTCTAATCCAATCATGTCATGAACCTGCATATCACTATAGAAATTGTAAGAAAATTTCGAAAATTCGATTATTTATATATTTATTTCTAGATTACTCTATATTCGACCACAATGATACCTCTTCTATAAAAACATATAAAAAATTAATAAAAATTGAATATACTATTTCAAAATCGAAATGTGAAAAAAATATAAAAATTTAATAAAAACATAATTATAAAAGTTAGATATAAAACTCTACCACACTCGATAATTTTACAGCACATGATAAAAATATCAATATATAATCCTAACACTTCTGTACCTTAATATGGAGAACATCCAAATTATCATTATCATAGATAGAAAGTCATAACTAAATATTCTGAAAGTATAAAACATACTCAATAAGGAATTATTAAATCACGATTCATTTATAATTCAAAACTTAAGACATTTCCCATTTTCCATCACATCCTTAAACCTCTTATCAATATCATTCCATTTATGATTTTCTCACAAAAAGTGAATTTCAACCCTCAATTAAGAATATAAAATATGAGTTTATGTTGAATCTTTAGTAATATAAAATCTATCAATATTATTTTAAGTAGACTAAAACTATTATTAGACATAAAACAATAGAAATCAATATTAATTATTACTAAGGTTCAAATGAATTCAAGGCTATTGGTTGGTGGGTTATGACCTAAAAATAAAAAACATTTGAAGAAAATTGAATTTTGATTTTTTTATATATGATCTATGATATTCATAAAATTAATAATGAAAATTAATCCTTCTTCACTCCTATTTACCATGAACTCATACCCACATTATTTTCCTCAATTCAAATGAGGGCAACAAGATAATAAGGAAAACTGTATTGAAATCCACTTTTTTTAATCAGATGTTTTCCACATTTAATATTTTCAATGGAATATGTGTACAAAAAAGTCATAAAACCTTATATGTAAAACCCAATAATACCAAAACCCCAACCATAAATATACCACTGACAGTAATTCTAATAGTTAGTATAAGAAGAGGTATGGTGTGTCTATTAAAGGTTAATATAAGGTATCTTATTCATTCAACTTTTCTTTATTTTTATTGTTTTTATTCATTTAATTTTTTTTAATTTTATCTTCTTTCTTTTTTCAATATTTTTTAAATATAGATTATAAAATTTATGTAAAATCACCAAAATCTATGAATCCTGTTGTCATATTACCAATAGATTTCCCCCACAGACAATTATGGAACCCTCAACAAATGGTATGATTAAATACCCAACCCCATATTTAAACCTAAAATAAAATATTATGAAATTAAAATCAATGAATAAAGGAATGAAAAATTTTATAAAATTTCAGACTAATATCAAGGTATTCAATGGTTTTTATCAAAAGGATTACATGTTAAGTAGGAATCAAGGTAAAATATATGAAAAAAAATAGATTGATGTCCTCAGTCATTTTAATGGTGTTTAATATCATTATGATTATATAATACTAAAATTTTTTATACAATAGTGATTCATACTTTGGGTTAACTAAAGAAATTGGTAAGATGAAATAAAAAGATAACAATTTGTCTCAGAACACTCTAAGGATTGGGAAACATGATATAGGTCAATCAGGTCAATGAATGAACTTTAATAATTAGTTTACAAAATAAAATATTTATATAGTCAACATGAAGAATCTAAATCAAATAAATAATCATTTTTAATTAACTCTAAATTTAAACATTGTTATGAATTATATATATTTATACCTATGTCTCTAACATTTATGAGTAAGATAATTCAAATTTTCCAAAAACTTAAAATAGTTTTCTTAAGCATTTATTTATCCCAGATATGAGAGTAGAATAAAAAAGATTCAATAAACTATGGGTTAATATAATTCAATTCACTTCAGTTCGTATAGAACTTCAGCAAATTTCTCAAATCAAAAATAGGAAACATTTGTAGAGACTATCAATATAATAAAATTATTATTGTAATCCCATATCCATGATTTCTATACATATTCTATCCATATATTTCCAACTTCTCATTTTTCTTATGAAACTTTAGAATCAAAACATCATTGTAATGAAAGACTAAATCCTATTTTGGCCCAAAATGATAAGGAAATCAGAAATAAGGAGAGTTTTTAAACTAATATAATTTTCAGAAAACAATATCTTAGAAAAACAATTATAGGTTTCCTCCTAGAAGTACGTCTTAATGGTCTTTGATCTTGAAAATTTCCTTCCTTCCATGTAATGGTAGTGTGGTAGAATGTAACCTAGTGTAGTGTTAAAATTTATTTGAAATTTTACTCATTAGGGGGTACATGTAGTTTTTTTCCATTATTGATTCTTGAATCATACTTTTTTTGGGAAACATATTGGGGATAAATTTAATGTACACATTATTAAGATGAAATCTATCTAGATTTTTAATCTTGAATCCTCCATTATAGATTCATACCTAATATTGTATTTAAATGTTGTGATGATACAATATATTCTAGTAGTTTAGTTATATTCTTCAAGTGTTGGAGTGTCTCCTTATATTAAGATTTCAAACAACTCCCATTATGGATCCTATCACACTTTTTCTTTATTTTCCACTTTGAATGTAGTGATGAATTCATGAATTTCCGAAACATCATCATATTATTTTGGATGTTCCTTTTTGTTATGTACTATGTTATATTCTCTGGAATCTTCATTATTATATTCCTCTAATATATATTCATTTATCTATAAAATATGGATGGAATAATAGAAATTATTCTCCCTCTTATTCAATTCTAGGAAGTGTAAGGTCTTGTAATATAATTTTTTTCATAAATAATAAAGTTCACCTCCTTCTACACTTCATTCCTAGGGGCCTTATCAACTATTCTGAAGTTTTTCACTGGAATACTATTATCTTTTTACTATCATCTTTTCAATTTTCTTAATCATATTATTCTTCTTTTTGTTAGCCTAAAAGGGAGAGTTTTTCTTTTTTCATTCTCCACTTATTAGTGTATAAGGGATTCTTTGATGTTAATCTTCCACTTCTTCATAAGATAGAGTTTTAACATTTCAAAATATTCTTTAATGATCAATGAAACATTATTTATTGTCGCCTTACTCTATAAAATCAATAGATTCGACTTATTCAACCTCCTTATATTTTAATTTCTTCATTTTAGTATAATGAAAAAAATATTCTCAAGGGAATTAATTTTTTTAATATTTTGAGTAATTTAATTGGCCATTTCTCTATAATATTTTATTTGTTCCAAAAGTTCATTGATCCTTATATCCAATACATTAGTGTACTTCGTGTGAAATTATGTTAATATATCCTACTTATCATGATATTATGGAACTCTAAAGTGAGGTTTTCCTTGATTTTACAACAAAACATAGGATCCATCTTGGTAATTTTGATAATTATAAGTTCCCTTATAGGTGTAGTAGTATATTTAAACAAATTTGAGTCATTTAATCTATTCACATCAATAAGAATATGAATTATTCCATCCCAATTTTTCTTCTATAAACCAGTAATAATTCTGAGCTTCCCATGAGTTCGAATCTCTATGATATATACTTCATCCTATAAAACTCCATTAAAATAAATCTAGTAAAGAAGAAAATATAAAAATAGATTCTAATAATAATAAAAATATATGAAATAGAGAAAAATATTTGATCAATTTAGTCAACCATTAATAAAAAACAGTCCACTATTCCTTGATAAAAAAGTCCAAAAATAGATACACCCATAGGGCATCGTTACTTTAACATGATAGAGAACAATTTTTAAATCATTAGTGCATGGAGAAAAAAAACACTATGGATACTAAATTGTAGTATATGATTGTGAGTACCATGGTAAAACCAAAATGGAATATGGAATCAAATAAAAAATAATCCAATAAATTTTAAGTCATCATAAATATTATCTGGATAGTGAAAGTTTTTTTTAAATATACTAAATAAACTTATCACCAAAATTAAAATAATATAAATGTTGAAATAAAGGTATTAGATAGGGGAACTAGGTTCCAAGTTATAGTTTACTAATTTTATTACCTGACCTCACTCAAAAATTAATCATGTCTAATAATTATGAAAACAATCATTTTTATTGATATGAATGTGTAAGATTCTAATCCAAATACTATATCATCTCAATTACTCATGGATTGAATAATTAAGATAACTATAATGTATTAAGATCTAATCTCAATTATAGGATAATTATCCAATTCAAAGATCATGAATTAATTACCTTTATCTTTGTAGGTTTCTTTTGTTATCAATCACACTTGTTCAGTGATTTGAAAACAAATATTGTATGTATAATTTAGAAAATAATAACAATTGAATTATACAATCCTTTAAAAAAAATAAAGAATGAAAATTATTGGTACTCACTAACTTCATTAGATTATAATCCCTCTTATGTTTTTAACCAATCATAGTCATGTCACTATCGATGTTGAACAGGATCTATTCCATTCAAGAGGGAATAAATATAACCAATGACACACGAGGTAAAAAATAGAAAACTTACATAATATAAAGATCTTATATAAGTAGAATTTGAAAAATTACATAATAGAGAAATAAATAAAATAAAAATAAATTAGATATAAACTATAAAAAATGATCCTTGGGTCAAAATTCAAGAATATTCTCTTGGTGGTCAAACTCACCTATACAGGGTTAAATAATTATTTAAACTTCCTTATAGTCAACCATCATATCTTATAGAAAAAACAAGTTTAAAATCCAAAATAATGGGGAAAATTAAATCTATTCATATCTAGGTACTCATAGTCTCCATAACATTAATGGGATTTCATGACATAAATAGTTTGATATCCTCTCAAAAAATATTCTATCCTTAATATTTTGAATCATAAAAAGGATTCATTGAACGAATTTATATTTCATCAATATGAATATTTAGGATCTCCTTAAATTTATGAGGTGAATTATCTTGGGATTCAAAAAGGATAATACTACATAACACTCTATTGACTCATTCATAATATGAATTCATGATCACAATAGTATGGATGGTCACCAAACAAAAATATTACCTTATATAGATTCAATGGACCTCATATTTATTCAATCATTGTGTGAATTGATATTCATGAATTGATTCATGTTTATATATCTCTAAATTAGGCTCCGTTATCTTGATTTGTAGTGTGAATGATGATTCATGTCATGAATCCAAATTTTCTAAGATTCCTCGTTACTTCTATCCTCTTACCATGGTGTCATGTCATGAAACATTGTTTCACGGTGTAAAGAGAATCTAGTTTACTGAAATCAGTTAATCTCTAACCCTTTGATTCTGTGAATAGACCTATCATGACCAAAACTATATAAAAATTTCTAAAATTATATTTCTCATTAGATTCCTCTAGATTAATCTATATTCCACATTAATGATAGTTATTGACTAAAACAATTAGAATAATATAATCGGGTAAGAATATAATATTTTATCTAAAAAAATTAATTAAATTATATATAAAAAACAATGAAAACATCATTATTAAAAGTAGATATCATAACCTGATACAACCATAGAGTGGATGGGTGAATAAATGTGTGTTTTTCTTCATTTTTAATAAAATGGATCTTGTTCCCACATTGGTGGGAACACATTTAACCTATCATAGTTAATCATTCATACACCAAAAAATAAAATGAAAATGTGAAAATTAAATAGAAAATTTATACATGGTTTTCCATAAAGGTATAGTCCAAAGTGAATACCCTGACTTTGTATTATTTTCACCAAAATGAAAAATAGTCCACTAGTTTTGGTGGATTATAATTTTAATCAATGGTTAATCTTGGAATGTTTTACTAAATTCACAATTTCTTTTTTAGAAACACAGACTATCTCCCTCAAATATCTTCCATAGAAACCTCCTCTGTGCAGTAATTCAAACATATTGTTTCTCAGATTATTGACTTGAATGATTCTTAACAAAATTTATGAAAAAATTCTTTGTATTTTATCCTAAAATCCTTAATATGAATCTATAATGATGTCATAAATATCTTGAATATACACCTAATGTTTTCACATAGAAATACCTTTCCTACCACTGATTTTCACATAAGTCATATATATATCATTGATCAATCTGTACTAACTTTATGGAATTCCCATCATTATTTTTGATATTATTAAAGATATATAGTATTGTGACTTGATAACTGTATCATGAAACAACACTCATTGACCACCCATGTGTACAACACATCATGGACATAATTAGGTGAACTTCATCCATTTTCCACACATCATGAATTCCCTCGATCATCTACAATTAATGAAATACCTATGTAGTTCTACTCCATAAGAACCCTTTACAGTCTCCTTATATTTGTGAGTGAGTTTTATTCATGTATTGAATTTGATGTTGAAATTAAGTAAATATTCCCTATTAAATTTTCATCAACCCATCATTAAAGTATTATTTGGTTTTTTATTTGTAATTAATTTCTATTTTTTTATTACTGTAATTATAATAATACCCCCATCAGTTTCATCTTTATGTTATATAATCTAGAAAAAATCATTTTAAGAGATCCTTCAACATGGACCACTTCTAAATACCACCTAAACATCTCAAATGATGTAAGTGTATTCTTTATCACATTTAAATCCATTGTAAAATCTTGACTGTGAATATCCTTCAATAATTTCTTACATGGTCTCTCTAATAAGTACATGTTATGTGATTACATACTTTTTATGTAAAACACATCCAATTGTACTAATTATTTTTGGTAAACTTCACATATTATTCCAAATAAATAAGAACAACAATTAAAAATTTACCTCTAAATACTTGTAAAAAAAAGTAAGAAAACACTATAAAATGATTCTGTTTTAAAAAATTCATCAATTCATCTTACAAGATTCTATTTATTAAACAATCTCCCTTAGTATCAAATATATTTTATCAACCCCAAGGGGTTTGATAAAAAACAAAATATCAATATCAAAATCATATTATCTTATACTAGGGATGGAAATGGGTACCCAAAAAAAATCTATCCGGTCCTACATGACTTAATAAAATCTCGATTAAGTAACCTTTTATAATATTAGTGTATGGTTCTAGTTACATATATATGATGAAATTATAAATTGGGTGGAGTTTAGGTATCCGTGATAGGAAACTCAAAGACCAAGAAAATATTTTATTTAATATTTTAAAATTTTAAATAAAAATAATATTATATAATTGAATGAAGTTCCATTAATATTGGAAGTGGGCTGGGGAAGCTCATTGCATCAAATAACATTGCCATACAATGGGAATGTGTGATGTTGTAAAGACTTACAGTATAGAATGAATTGCCTACGTGGGATTGAAATCTAAACTGGCTGTAGAATCCCACATCAGAAAACTAATATGTGACTTGGGGTCTTATAAGACATTGGATGATATGCATTTTTAGACAACACTGTACAAAAACCTCCTATTCTCCTAATATTTGTAGAAATATATGACTGGTTTAAATTTTATATAAAATAGATAAGTTAAAATAAAAAATTAATAGTTTTATTAGGGTCAAAGAGTGTTAGGGAAATAAAGGGGACACTTTTTAGGTTCGGGTTAGTATCAATCAGTGTTTAAATGGGTTTATATTACCAAAAATAGATTTATATTTGGGTGCCAGAAAATAACTAGGTAGCTGTGCCATTTCTATCCCTACCATAGATCAAACATTTTATTCACCTTAGTTCTAAAATTCTCCCCCTTTGGTTTTGTTGGAGATCCAATGTGAAATTCTAAAATTTATAAAGACACCAAAAAAATAGTCATATAAGAAAACTGACTATATCATCCCTCACTCTATGTCTATGTGAGAAAATATCAGTGTATAAAAAAGAGTTTGATAGATCATTTAATGACCCTACACCATTCTTTGTTTTGATACCACCTATCTTTATTCATATTGAATTTATAGAGCATGTAAAATATTCATTCCCCATGGAACTTATATCCCCCAGACATTCACAAAAAATACTCCCCCTTGAATTTGAGTGTGTGATAAAGATATAAATAGACAAATTCACATCATTATTCTACTTTAAAAATAAATCTATAAGAAAAAATAATTCCACAAAGAAAGAATAGTAGACATATAATTAGACATAATGGGGATAGAGGGACAATCTAGACATCCTCTGGTATTGGGAGGTGGCTGAATACGGTGGATCAATATATGTTTTCCAAAAACTAGAGTGGATGTTGGCTAGGGAGTGATATTCTCCACCTATTCATTAGTTTCAACATGTTCCACCATGATCATTCCATAATCCAACTATTCCTTATTAAAAGGATGCTTATTCTCAATATTCTTCGTATGAGAGTGTTAGACTCTATTTTTTAGAAGACTAGTCACATTATTATTACCAGTGAGGATCATCGTTGGTTGTTTGAATTAACAACTAATATCCTCAAATTCTTTCTCCATCCATAAAATATAAGTGAATTATTTGGTTACATAAAAGTATTTGGATTTTAATGTGATTAGTGAAGTTATTTCCTTTTTATTACTCATCCAGAATGAACATTTACTTTCAGTAAATAATTCTCTACAACATATATACTTTCATTCCACACTATCACTATCCTAGTCTGCATTGTAAAAAATCCAATAACATATTATTATTTCTAAAATGATGGGGAAAACCAAAACTGAGAGTACCCCTATATGTAACTCATGATTCATATAGTAACTATTATATTCTTTTACATCATATTACTCTTGAAAAAATATGATAAACATATTATGATGAAATTATCTAACTATTTCACAATCGAATATAATAATATCCAAATTCTATTCTTATAAAAAGTGGGATCCAAAGATTACAAATCCTCATGGAATCCAATTTTGGTCCAAATACTAATCAGTGTGGACATTGGTTTAGAATCATATATATAAAATTTATTTATAATCCCACACTAGTAGTTATCCTGAGAGATAGAAGTGGATTTCAAATTTTGAATGACTTATAGTCTCAAAAAATATTTGAGTTCCCCAATCTGGGAAATTTAATATTATAAAAAAATTATACTAGTGAATTTTTCAATATATTTCCACCATATTCTCCCAAATATGATTCTCTATATACATACCAACACTATTAAATACTTTTCAATGGATGTTTTCTAATAAATATTTTGATCAACACCACCACTTTTGAGTACATGTTTTATTATGTATAAGTACAAAAATTCATACTATATATGTGATGAATACATTAGAATAGACATGAAATTATTTAAATTTAACACTTTGGTTTAATTATTTCTAATCGAGAAGCTCAATACTATTTCAATATAAGCCTATAATTATACAATACCATTCAAGAATTTAATTTTAACATTCATATTATATATATTGAAACCTTTTCTAATATATATCACTATATAGAGTCAGATATGTAGGGACCCATGATTAATATAACATAAATAGAAAACCAGTATCTTTATTTAAATCACACATATCACACATATTCTCATAACACAAGGATTAAAAGGTATTGTGTCTTGTATACTAGCAATTTAAACATCATATTTTATAACACTTTCAAAACATTTTAAAAAAATTCTCTCCTCTAGAACCTTTAGTAGATACCTCACCTGGAAGAATCATCTTCATAACATGGGTAATCATAACATAAGAATGGAGTGAGATAAAATTATTAGTATAATCAAAAGAATATTATAAGGTTTTAAATCATAATCATAAATGATACCAAGAGGAAAAAATATATATCTGAATAATATATCATTAGACTGTGCATATTAATCATAAAACATTATAGAGAAACCTAATATCATAAAACAATTACTAAGGATGCATAAAATATATTACCTTGCTAAAAAAATAATCATAAAACATGTGAGAACTATATAAAAGTGTCTAGTACATTAAAAATAAGTTATACAGATGATAATGTATCATTTCATGGAAATGAAAGGCATCTTGTAAAATTGGAAAACCTAATATATAACAAATTATTGTGGTATAATATAATGAACAACGTGAATATTATTCATAAAATAAAAAACATGAATGTATAGAACATTCTTAATCATATGAAATCATACAAGAGAAAACCCACTATTCCCAATCCAATGAAAACAATCTCATTATGTGTATGCATAAAAATTTGAGCAAACCAATCATGCCTATGACTAAGTGAGAAAACCCATTATGTTAGTGACAAACTATCTCAATAGATATAATCTTATACCAATGCATTGGAGGGTGAAATTGTACTCCACCCATAATCATCTATATATATGTGTCCCACTTAATGTCTAACACATATCTTAAACAACACTTAGAAAAAGAATGAGGTTCTAAAAAATTCAGATTACATAAACATAAGAAATCAAAGGATATCAAAATCCCATTTCCCAAAAGGATTGACTACATAATAACATAGGGAGGGGAGAAAATCATGATTTCATTGGAGAAAAAACATAGAGGAAAAAACGATGTGAAAAGAAGAAGGCTTTCAAGAAATATAGTTAATCATTTTTTAAAGGAAAGACTGTAAATTACTTTTAAAACACACGTTTTTGAAATGGGAAAGAGAATAATTTTTTCAAAAAATTATTATATTGAGGACCAGAAAAATGAAACATGGAATGTCAGAATGTTTCATTATAGATAACTGAAAGAACATTGTAATGTTTTACTTTGGAAAATATTATTCAATAAAGAAAAATATGAATGTTACATAAATTTTATCAAAATAAAATGAGGAGTGGATGATAAAAACATTAAATATTGAAAGAATAGAAAAATGTTTCAAGTATTTATCAAAAACGTATATCATTAAACTAGACAATTAAATCATTGATAAAAAATGAAATAAGGGGAATATAAGAAAAATTATAGATATATCTATTTTTAGATTCCACATGGTAATGTGTAACATTGGTGGGAAGTGTAAATATGGGTATGGAAGAAACTTCTTTTAAATTTAATGTGAATTGTTCTTAATAGAAAATAATTTATAATAATACATTAAAATCATAGATGAAGAAAAAAAGTATTTGAAAAATGATTTAGGAAAATATTTATTACATCCTAAAATCATCATATGTTATAATATATTAATTGTGAAATATAATATACAAATATGAGTGATTATGACACAAGTTAGAGAATTGAGTTATAAAAAAACCCTGATTACTTTATTAATTCCTAAATCAATATTAAAAGAAAGATTAAAAATAGTATGGGTTTATAAATACTATATATTAAATCATATATTATTTCGAAAAAATATCATGGGTAGTATATACACTATAATAATAACATATTTGTGTGAAACATTAAAACATGTCTCAATGAAGAGATGATGAGATAAAAACTGTTATATAATTGGTATCTTTTGAATCAAAACCCAAATAGTGAATGAAAATTAAAAAAACAATGTAAATAATGAAAAATAATGAATTCATGATACAAAGTAAAAATGGGGATGTTTTACTTATCAAAAATGAATCATGATTTATAGAATAAACTTGTCTTAAGTGATTCAAATTTTAGAAAAAGCTAAACATTACATTGTTTCTCTATTAAGTTGAATTGAAATGAACTTCCTATAAAAACATAAATATATTAACAAAAAATTTAATAACCATATTAATAACTTAAATAATTTATAATATTAATTTATAATCATTATCCATAAGTATAATAGTTAGTTTTTTCTTAATTTCCTATATCAGGTTTTTATAGATTTGACCATTTGTAGTAGTTTTGTAGGAGTATTGTCAGCATTTCTTCTTATTAGAAAGTAAATAATTAAAATTTCTTTAATTTTACGTCAATATATTATGTATAATGATATTTGAAGTTTAAATTTCCTTTAATGACTACATTAAACTTTATTTTAAAATATGAAATCAACAACAAAAAATTGTTTGATTATTTTCAACATATCAATGTGGTTTTCTTAACAAATAACATAAAATAATTTTTGTATCCCTTAGAAAACCAAAAAAGAATCACTATTTACATATTTATTTAATTGTATACTAGAAATTATATTTTTTAAAATCATCCATGATATAATTTCATAGGGTTATTTAAGTAGCTGGTCAAACAAATCCAATCGCGAACATGCTTTTACTCGATTATTGAGTACGATTAAAGAGGTTTTTATTTTGGAATTATATCATTATAAAATAAGAAAACTTATTTTATTGTTATGTTTTTTTCATGATGAACCATATTTAAATATAATTGGATAATTAATGAAAATATAGAAGAAAATGAAAAAAAATCTATTTGTAGGAGGTAGTTCGTGCAACGCACGATTAGAATTTCTGTTATTCAATGACTGAGAGGTGAAGAGGTGGATAGTAAGTGATAATTTAATATTCATTATGTAAATAAAATTTATTCATTAATACCATATTTAATACCATCCATGATTGGGGGTGATGGAAAACTGAAAGCATCTCTTCATGGAGAAGATAATTCATGTACATGAAGTAACAATTATTATTGTTGTTCATAGTATATGGAATACAATAAAAAATGGTTCTAAGTCTATTATCATAATATATAAACATAATAATTATTCAGAGGCTATTATTATATTATTTATATGGTTGGTTTAGTAAGCATAAATAATGAAGAAACATTAAGAAAGCTTTGATACCTATGTTGACACCATGAATGTCCTCCCGAGGAAGGACATATATTTAAGGGATATAGACTAACCTGTGATAAACATGAAAATTAGGGAGTGTAGATGTATTAAAGTAGATTATATTTGGATTTTTCTCAAGGAAGTTTTGAAAAAGTGTGGAGTATTGAAAATTCGGAAGTGTTCCCCATTTCATAAGTGAGGAAGAGGGACGTTTTCTTAAAAAATAAAGGAATGTAGCAGTAAGAATGAAAAAGAATAAATATTATGAGAATTATATGAGGGAAGGTTTATGATATAAGTATGTAAGACTTTATAACCTAAAATAAAAATTTTCTAATTAATAATGTTAAGATTAACTTAAATAATATCAGTCCAATTTAGATTATTCATTTAGACACTTAATACTCTTAATTAAATAATAATAATTCAATTATATTATTACTAAAAAATAATTATGCACTTATTTCCAAATGTAATGTTTCTTAATATGAATTTAGGATAAATACAAAGAAGATCAAGAGCCAGGCACACCTGCTCCTAGAAAAAATAATTAATGAAAATACAATTACACAGTGAAATGTTAGAGAGGCGATTTACAAGGACGAGTGTAAGTCTCACCACAAAAATCAGCCTGCATAAGCCTATCACAAAAATATGGGGAGAGAAAAGACCAACTTGAGCTCACCTCAAAAATATCTCCCTTAGAGAGAGCATCCTTAACTTCATTAGCATCACTATAGAATTGTAATACTTCAAGTGAAAGTGAATCAACAATCTAGAGACATTCCACCCAAACTGATAACATCCACCATGGAACATTTCTTAACTGCTCACGAAGAATTTGGACTACAACAGTCGAGTCTGACTCAATCCATAGGTCATTCCAACCATATTGGATAGCATATCTGATAGCCTTTATCATGGCCCATATCTCAGCTTCTATGGAAAACGAATTGCCAATACAATGGAAAAAACATCCTTTGACAAAACCTCTATGAGTACGGAAGACACCACCGCATCCGGAGGGACTTGGTGCACTAGAGGATACCCCATCAACATTAACCTTCAGCAATCGAGAGATGGGTGGATTCCAGTGTACATGCTTCATCATAAAAGGTTTCCATGCTCTGCTATTCACACCAAGGAACCTCAATAAAACAACATCAGAGACATCATTCCTCATGCAGCCAGATTGGATGGAGGAGGCAGTACAGATTGCAAAATGAATTTCCAGAACAATAGAGTGGATGTTGGGAGCAATGTTATTAAATATTACAGCAATCCTCGCATTCCATAAGTGAGACAACAAGTTTTCCACAGCTGCAAGGAGGAGAGATTTAACATGCTCACTGCTATTAATCCTAAAAAAAATTAAAGCATCCCTTCAACCGATTGAGAGGGAATGTAGAAATGGATGATCTCTTGAACAAAGGTCCATAACCTGGAAGCATAGTTGAAGTAGAATATGAGATGATCAGAGTATTTTCTAACCTGAAGACAAACCATACAATCCGGAGGAAGATTGAATCCAATAAGCTGGAGCATAGCCTACAAGGGAAGTATCCTCCTCCATATTTTCCAGATAAACAAAGAGGAAGATGGAGGGATGAAAGGTCTATAGAACTATGTGACCCAGAATGGAGGATTCAGGGAAGCACCACACATCGACCTGTAGGAATCACGTGTATTGAATCTCTCATTAAATTTAGACATCCAAACCAGAGTGTCACAATATATATCGATACATGGTGATTTCCATTCCAACATGATTTGGAATCAAGGTGTTTATTTCTATTCAATTGCTCTGAAATTCAGCAATGGAGGTCCCCTTTAAGAGTGTGAGAATTGCAATATCATCAGAGATATGCCGAGACAACAAAGGTGTGGTCCAGAAATTAAGAGGGGATTGCTTACAAACAATCCATTTAGAGAAATCCATTTTATCAGCAAAGCCCTGTTTAATTGCAGTCAAAACAGATGAATATAGGTATGCAGAGTACACATTATACATCATTCTAAGAAACCTGGTTCGAAAAAAGTCCATATACTCATCAGGATTAGAAATTAAATTCCAAAAAACTTATTGATCAAGGTGTCATTGAATAATCTGATGTCTTTGACACTCATCCCACCAATGTGAAGAGGTTTAATGAAATCCTTCCATGCCACAGAGACCAACATCCTCTCATAAATTGAGCCAGTCCAAATAGAATTTCTGATCTTTCTAGTTAATTCTTTAATCAGAATTCTAGGCCAACGATACACGGAAAAGGAGTGATCAAAAAATTGAACAAAAATATTCTTCCTGCTTGGGACTTTTTTTCCCCTTCCAACATGCTAACTGATTTGTGATTCTCACAGAAATATTCTTCAAATAATACCTTTTAACCCTACCCCAGAATAATGGTACCCCAAGATAAATTAAGGGAAGAACACCCCACTGGACACCAAGCTGTCGTGCCCTTTAGGATAAATATTATTTAATTAAACTTCTAAATAGGAATAAATTAACATTTAAATTAAAAAATATAATGTTCCTGAAAAAAAAATGTTGTCACCAAAAAAGTTATTTTAAGTAATAAGTGTTTTAATATTATTTGACATACCAATTAAATGACTATTAATTCATTTGTATATATGATTAAACATTTGATTAGGGACTTTTTTTAAAATATATTCATTTAATTTTTAAAAAATATAGAATATTCATAAATTTATTATTCATTGAAAAAAATAATTGTTTCACTTTGGTAAGTAATATTTACCCAAGGTATGTTAATTATTATGAGTATAAATAAAGTGGGTTTTATTAGATAATTGTAACTCAAGTATTTTAAAATTAAAATAATTTATATTTGATTCTATTGGTAATAAGTAATATTAAAATACTAATTATTACGATATTGAAATTTTTTTAGGAAATAGTACTTATGTTCTAAAATATAAAATATAGGTTTTTAATTCAAACATGATATTTTAAATTGTATGATATTACCTAAAATAAATATATTTTTTCAATAAAAATATTTGGTAATTATATGTTAAGGACATATCTATTTAGTGTATTAAAGTTCATGAAATTTTCAAAAACAATATTATATATTGTTCACCTAAATATTAATTATTTTAGAAAAAAATAAAAAATTCATCTTTAGCTAATATTTCCATGATTAATCCAAATTTTGTTAATTTTTTAAAATTTACTACATAAAATCGATAAATTCAACTTTAATATAAAATCATAAAATATTAGGAATAAGATATTTTTAAATAGGGGATCATTAATTGGAATATTAACTATTTTTATGGTATATTTATATTCATAAATACATCAAAATTAGAAAAGATATCAATTTTATAAAATAAATTTCATGAATAAAATGATTTTTATAAGTTTCATATATGTAATAATTGAGTACATTGTTTAAGGTTAATTTGATTTTATTTTTTTCTTATATATATATATATATATATATTAATTTATATATATTTCATAATTTAGTACAATACTTTTAACCATATAATTATATGCATACATACGATGTTCTATATTGGTCTATTCTTCGGTGTTTCACATGGATAAAACAATATGAAAAAATATTTATATTAGGAGAATGACTTGAGTCATTAATTTCTCCCCCCATAAATAATTTTCATCATTATAATTTAATTATTATTAACTTATATGGATATCTAAATCTAGAAAAAATATTTACATATCTCAAAAAATGATCATCAATATCTATGGGAAGACTGGAGAAAAATTATTTTACCTAACCATTTAAAGGAAATGTATCTCATAACTAAGTATTAAGGACGTGGTCACGGATTTAATTTTCTTCATATATTATTTATTATTAGAATTTTACTAATAGATTTCCACAATTGATTTAGAATGTGTTTTTCTCTATTCTAGAAATTAATTCATTGTAAATGTGAGAATAACCACCCTATATCAATTTAAAAAAAGGAGAATATTATTTTTTTTACAATGATTATTTAAAAAGAAAATAATATACAACTAATTTTTTTCCTTAAATTAAACATCACCAAGGTTGGTGGATTTATTTTCATAAAAATCATCATAGATATAATAGGATTGATAAAAATTGAATACATACACCAATTTAGGGTGTAGGTTAAGAGAAAATCTAATTACCACTATCCTATTGATCTATAATCCCTATATTTATTTCTCCCTTCTTCCCTAGGTCATGGAGGTTGAGAATTCATACTATCACCAAAAATCATTCGATTAGTGCATTTTCTTGGATAATACATGAGTTATATATACATAAGACATTGAATTATTAATTTTTTTATATATGTGTTCTATATTATTTCATCTTGTTATCCGAACACATTATTTTTCCATGATAGTTCGATGATCTATTTCCTCATTTACCAAAATTAAATTATCTTATTGTTACCTTGAGTTAAATTCATTGATTATTTTCCCATATTTTTGACATAAAGGTTGTTAAATATCCATTCTTTCATCATATTTATTGCCTGAATTATCATGATCCCCAATACTTCACTTCTTTTGAACACTCATTATTTCAACATAGGTTACATTGTAAATATTATTTCTTGATAGTAGTTTTTGTATAGTCACTGAATGTTTCATTAAATATCCAATTAAAATGGGGTTATTATGGAGGTAATCGTTGCATTATCCATCACACTATATGTTAACACAATTAATTATTGTTCCAACCTTCACTAAATCCAAAAACGGTTTACATGAGTTATTAAATATTTACAATAATGTGGAATTATCAAAATCATAAAAAAATTATCTTCAAATGTATTCGAGTTTTACATTATCATGTTGGCCAATAGATAAATTAGTTTGACCTATATAAATATTTATTTGACCTGGTTATCTTTATGTTTTGTTATCTAACATTTCAAAACATAATCTCTCAAACTAACTAGAAAATAATCTCTTCATTATTGTTTATAATGAGAATGTTATCAACAAAATAAAATCACCATTGAGAATCAAATTAGGAGTAAAAAATTAGGTCATATCATCATGCATTATGGTGATGATCAATTCAGCATTGAACCAACCTTTTTCAAGGTAATTACCACTAGATTCTTCTATTCCATAATCACATCCACTTGTAGTTTCCAATCATGGATGTATTTATAGGTAAGGACTCAGATTAAATAATTTACCAATATTTAATATTTAATCCTATACATATAATCATCTAATGGTTTTTTTACGTTTCCATAAAATAATCCCCAAAATAACTAAATTAATATTGAAAATGACTAAAACCTACTCTAATAACTATTAAGAGACTAATTATAAACATAAAATAAATTGTTGAAAAAATCTGTTGATTTAAATAATAAATTTCACAAATGGTTTCATAATCTAAGGGAGAAAAGGTTAAGTGTATTGTAAACTAGATACATAAATATCATAATTTAGAACAATGGAAAACATTTTTCTAAAACTTCTCTCTTATATACCCTTTCCAATACATCTAACATGACATAATGATCTTCATATACCGTGTAATAAATTACCACACGACTATGTATTATAATCATAAAACATTATGGTGAAACATAAGATCATAAAAATGTAATTATGGGAGAATAAATGATATGACATGGATCCAAAAACATATGAGTAATCATAAAAAATGTGAGAATGATATAAAACTAATGAATGATTTAAAAATAAGGAATGAACATGGTAATGTGACATTTACTAGAAATGAATTTTATCTTGTAAAATTGGCTTAACATCATAAAAAACCTAGGTATGTTGTATAAATTAATTATAAAAATTTAAATCTATCATAATATTTTAAACATGAAAATGTTGAACATTCATTTGTATAGTAAAATCTATGTGAGAAAACCCTTTATTCCCTTGCCTATGTAAACAAACTCATTACGTTCATGCTTGAAAATGTGAAAACCCCCATAATTCTCATGCTCATGTAAACAAATCCAATCTGTATATTCCTAACTATCTCAAGAGATATAATATTATTCTAACACATTTTTGGGAGATATATGACCCCACTAATCATCAACCATACATATGTGTGCCACTTAAAATCAAACATCGTCATATCTTAAATAAGCTAAGGGAAAATTAAGGTTTTCATAATCTTTCAAAGAACTTGTACTTAAGAAATCATAAGATTTCAAAATATCATTCTAGAAAAGGATTAATAACATAATAACATATGGAGGGAGATCAAAACCTCAATTTTTGGGTGATAAAACATATAATAAAATGTGATGTAAAAATATGGAACTATTCATACAACCATTTTATTTTTTTATAAAATATGAAGATTGAATTGCTTTGAAAAACGAATTTTTTAGAATGGAAAGAGAAATTGTTTGAAAATCTTATTAAAACTATTTCTAAATAAAATATCTTTGATAATACTTAAGGTTTAAAAAAGGAGGAATGAAAATAAAATTAATAATTTTACTTTTGAAAATAATCATTAATAATAGAAGATTGAAAAATACATAATGATTCTCTGGATAAAATATTTAGTGAATGATAAAAAATTTCTTTGGAATATATAGAAAAACATTTTAAACATTTTCAAAAAAGCCCACATCATTAAAATGGATAAAGAAAATTTTCCATTAAAATGAAATAATGGAAGTAAATGGATCATTGGAGATCAAAGTAGTTTTATTTTCACTAGGTAAGGAAGAACATTGGAGGCTCGTAAAAATATGGGAATTGATTAAAAATCCATTAAAAGTAATGAGAGTTATTATTAGAAAAAAATGCATTTTAATGAAACATTGAAATGTTTTAAGAAGAAGAGTTTATTTGTGAAACATTATTTAAGTATAAAATAAGGTGGAATACATCTTAAAATAATAACCAGTTGGAATATATCAGTCGTGAAAGACAATAATAAAATATAGGTGATTCTGATCCGAGGAAGGGAATTGAGTCATGAAAAAACCGCTACAACATTAGTAATTATTGAGTCAAAAGTAATTGGAATCTTGAAAATAAAATGGTTATAAAAATTACATGGATTAAATAATTATTTATTTTAAAAAAATTATTTCGGTTGTATATACACCATAGTAAAATTGAATTTGTGAGAAACATTAAAACATGTCTCAATGAAGATAATTTTATATGAAAACCCTTACAAACATCATATCTTTTGAACCAAAACCCCTAGATAAAATGAAAATGAAAAAAACATTCAAAAATATAAAATATAATTAAAGAATGATAAAAAATTAAAATGGTGTTGTATTTATACCATTTATAATGAAATGTGGTGTCTATGCTGAACATGTCTCATTGGATTCAAATTTGTTACAATAATCCCTCACCTTATTCCACCTCTATTTTGAATGTAGTGTAAATTCCTATAAAAAACATTAAATTTTTGACCTATTATTCTAGAATCATATTCCATCTTAGAACTACTTATAATTTTCATTTATAATAATTATATATATATATATATATTATTAGTTTTTTTTTCATATTTTCCCGCATCATGTGTTTATAGTTTGGAATGTTTGTAACAACTTCATAGGAGTGGTGCTAGAGATCATTATTATTCCAAATTTGGTCATTAAATGTTAATTAATTATACTTAAATGGATGAATTATAATTATTTATTTTATTTATATTTCCTTTCATGAGTAAATGAATCTTTATCCTAGAAGATGAAATCAATAATGACCTTTTTTTTGTTTTTCATCAACCGAAGGGTATTTTCCTAACTAACAAGTTAAATGTTGTTGTATCCTTTATAAAAAAATGAATCATTATTTTACTATTTTTTTAATTATAATTGTAATTATGTTTTCTTAATCATCCATGATATAATTTCATAGTATTATTCTAGGAGGTGGTCAAACCAATCCAAACATGAACACACTTTAACAGGATAAGTGAGTATGGTTGAAGATTATTTTATTTTGAAATACTATATTTATAACATAATAAATATATTATTGTAGTATATTTTTATTATTTTGAAATAAATTTGAATATTTTTTGACAAATTAAGTAAAAATAAAATATAAAAGAAAAAATGATTCTTCTTAGAGGCAGTAATCCACAAAAAGTATTTTTAGCGTGTACATTACTCAATGAGTGAGAGGGAGGGGTGGATATTATGTGATCATTTTAAGGTTATAAAAACATGTATACATAATATTTTTTACAATACCATCATTAGTAGAATCCATGAATATTGGTGGTGAAAAATTGATAGTGTCTTTTTATGTAGGCTATAATCCACAAATACGCAATAACAACAATTCATGTTGCTCATAAAATATAGAAGAGAATACATAAGGGTTGTAACATTATTACAATAACATCTCAAAACAACAATGGAACATAGGATATTATTATAAAATAATTATTTTTGGTTTATATTTAAATGAATAATAATGAAACATTAAAACAAATTTGATACCAAAGTTGAGACAATAGAATTCCTCCTGATGAAGGCCTTAAATTTGAGGGACTTTGGATAATTTTGGTCACTAATGGAATTAGGGCTCATAAAAGAATTCAATTAGTGGATGTTTATTAAGTGTATCAAGTTAATTTCTAAATATTTTTAGATTATTTAAATGGTGGAAATGATACCCATTTTATATGCAAGGAAGATGGACCTTTTTCATCAGAAAGAATGGTAAGGGGTACAAATGAGAATACATGAATTTTTGGTAAGTTAGGTGAAGTAAGGTTGGTGATAAAATTATGTAAGACTATAATACCTAATAAATTGTATCTATAAGGTCTAAATTTCATGTTAATTTAGGAAAAATAAATCTACCTTAGATTAGCCAATTAAATAGTCATCACTGTTAATTAAATACTAATTATTTCATATTATTTAATAATAAAAATATAAGTTTACCCTTATGAGCAATAATCAACATTCTAAATCAAATTTATAATTCCATTTATCATAATTAAATTTAATTATATTATTAAACTAACTTTTAAATCGAACCATAAAATGTGTTGAAAAAAAATATTTTTGAAGAAAAATGTTAATTTAATAATTTAGTGTTTTAAATCATATTTATCATTAATTTCCAATTAAATTAGTGTTATATATATTTTATACACAACTAAAAGTTTTATTAGGTCCTTAAATTAAAATATAATCATTTTATTTTTAAACATACAAAATATTTAGAAAATTATCATTCTTTGTAAAAAAAATATTTTAATAGGGTAAAAAATATTTACCTTAGGTAAGTTAATATTTATGAATATAAATAAATAGATACTTATAATATAGTTTAGAACCACTATTTGTAAATTCAAAATCCATTTTATATGATTATATTGATAAAAAATAATTTTTAAAAAATAATTTGTAATGTATTTAAAACAATATTCTTAGAATATATTACTTATTTTCTAAAATAAAAAGTACAGGGTTGTAATTAACTGATGATATTTTAAAATATATAATACTACTTAAAATTTATATACGTTTCCAGGAAAAAGGTTCCATATGTTTTAGGTTATAGTTATATCTATTTGATGTATTAAAAACCCTTGTATTTTTATAAATGTAATTTTGTACTATTCACCTAAAAATAAATTATTCTAGAAAGAATTCCAAAAAATCATATTAAGGTAATATGAACATGTTAAATAAAAAATTAATGACTTTTTTACATTAAAAAATTGAAATTGTTAAATTTTACATAAAAATAAAAGCATAAAATAGAGTAAAAAGAAAATCTTTATAGGGAATCATTTTTTGGTATATTAATTGTTTCTAAAATATGATTGATAATCAAAATATATCAAACATAGTAAAATGTCTATTTTATAAAATAAATTTTAAACATAAATATATATTTTATTAGTTACTTATATATACTTATAGTCTCGATATATAAGGAGAATTTTATTTTATTTTCTTATCTTATTTATATTTTCATTTAAATATTTTTTATGATTATGTTCCCACTGTCTATATTCTATTTCTACAGATAACTTATGATGGCCTATTGGTTTTAAGTTTTGTCATTGTATAAAATCATTGAACACCACTTTTATTTATGGAGAAAAATATAGGTCCTCGGAGGATAGACTCATGTAGAGCTACTATCATAATTGTTTCTTCAATATTTTCCCTATTATGACCCCCTCCAAAGATACCATAGTGAAGGAAAATAGATAACAAACCTTGAGTCCAACCTCTAGTAGGCACCAGGTTAGTGATAACCACTGAGGGTATTAAAATATCATGTATAGGAGGCATTTCACACTATAAATAAACCAATATTTAGATATAGGATAAAAATCACTAAAAAACATAGTACAAAATGTAAAAGTAAACACAAACCATCCCATAATACATAAAAAAAATTACTGATAGATATAAACATTTATAAATTAAATACAAAACATATAGTCCCCACAACAACAACTAAACAAATTCTCTAAAATCCAAGCTATAAATGTCTAACTCAGTCCCCAAAGTCCTCATGGAAACCTTAAGTATAGATTGATATATGCAAATTGAGCATACAATTTTACTCGGTTGGATCATACCGATTTTCGCAAGTGCACATGTGAAAAGTACATGATAATCTGCCAATGAAAAAAGAATAGAATAGATAGGAACCTATATAGGTCAATGAACAAATCCCAACCTCACCATGGATCTCTAGGAAAACACACATCCAAGATAGTAATGTTACATCGAGCTCATAAAAAAGACAGGCACCTCATTCTTGCTGCACCAATGATTTTATTCTCTCATTCCCCAATGTTGAATGTCTTGTGCTCTCATCCCTTTTATGTAAACCACACAACATACCAGCCATATTTTATGTGGTTTGGGACACATCCTGACATACCGTACTATAACAAGGTCTATAATACTATTCCAACATCATTCATATTGACATCATGAAACACATGAATACCTTGGGTCAATCAAAAAACATATGACCCTAATACACTTGGGTGGTCACATTACATCATTCCACATAACAAGAGTAGTAGGGTATCATGAACATGAAGGATGTCAACCTCATTACTTCCTCATACAAAGCATGAATCCCACAAATTAATACATATCATCAAATTTATATCACATCACACCTCATCCAAATAAATCTGGGCTATAATTGCATAGCATTCACAAAGACGTTTAGGCTATCATTGATAAAGGAATAGCTAAGAAGAGGGGGTAACCACCCATCCATATCAACACCATCTTGGTTGTTGGGGAAAAGAACCAAAACCCATAAACAATGAGTTTTGGAAATGTTATACATCTTATGTGAGGTGAATATAAAAACAAAATAAACATACATGATATATAGATAGCAAACAAAACCCAATGTATAGTTTCACATTAACTGCACTAGCACACAACACATCACTACCACCGTACCACACATCAACTATCAAAATTGCTTCCACCACTATATAAAGCACAGGAAATAACCACCACATGTAGACACACATAACCACACACATTCCCACTTTCAATTATAGGTTTCACCACTTTCTTGAAATAATATATTTCCACAATATTTCATAAACTAATCCAAATAATTCAATTTTACACTACCCATATTTCATTTATTCCACCATTTAATTAATCTATTTAACACACATAAATTTCCATCACATTAAATTTAATTTCAAACCCATTCATTTAAAAATTTTATTTAGAATCATTACTTATTCCCTATCCAACGGGGAAACTAACACCAGCACATGTCTCCACAATGGGACCAGCTCGTACAACAATTTCCACCGTAACTCATATCCACCAACATCACTGCACCACATCGAACAAGCCATATCATCATAAGAACAAAACATCACATATTCTAACCACATCCCACCACATAAACACTATACACAACAACCACACATCACCATAACACACTATCTCCAATGTGACTCAAAATTACTATACCCCATAATCTCATATCACAACAACTCCACACTACATCACACAACTACCAACATCACATCCATGCCAACCGACCACCACATCATAGACCTACACATCATAGATCCCAACCGGTCACCTCCATCAATACATAATAGACCAAACTATGTTTGGAAACACAACAAGCGCAATAATACACAAAAAATACATATTGAATTCCAAAATTATACATGGAAATTCATTGAAATATTTATTTATTTAGAGTGGGTATTATCACACAGACTATATTTCATGAGAAAAAAATGAATATCCATACTTTTGTTCATTATCCATTTATTTAACATGTGATCAAAGAACAGCACAACAGTGATCACACCCCAAATTGTATATAAGGGAAAAAGGGATCCAGAGTCCATTATTTTTAGTATTGAAAACTAGAATGAATGATATCATAAAAAATATATATCACAGTAGTAAATCATGTGATATATCTTCCATACCCATCAGATTGTACTATTCCAATTAATTATCTTTATTATGAAAACCCTTACTATCAATTTAAAGGGAATTAAAACCATGAAATCCCTACACATAATGAAAATAAAATAATCAGAGATAATTTATCTCCTACCTCAAGGAAGATTTTTTATTTTATTGAACACTGTAGTTCAAATGAAAAACCACACAGAACTCACAAACCCCTAAGTAAACCATATAACAAGATACACTACATCATGGTATCCTAAAAACATAGCCTAAATCACCCCAATACAAAACTACAATACTTTAATTATTTCTGAGAGAAATATGATAGAAAAAAATTTAGAAAAGGTGTAAGGATTATAAATGACATCAAATTAAAAACCAAAAGAACCCAAGGATGATGGTGACAGAGGATGGGATAAGAGATCCCCCAAATCCCCTAGAGTTACTTCAAAATGATAGAGGATGTGAAAGATGAATTTTTGGAATTGAACGATCCCTAGTGTTATAAACATGTTGAAACTTTCCATGTTTAAAGAATAAATTACATCTTAACCCTATACCTTCTAGAAGCCTATATGTTATAAGATGTAAAACTGAATTTTAATTAAAAAAACATATTTTTTCTAGAGAAAGGGACCTTAGTCTTAAAATATTTACCACATGAACTTATATTTTATGGAATACACACATTTTAGGTGGTACTCCCCTATTTAACTAAATACGTAAACCAAAACCCAAGAAATAAAAAAATAGAGAATCATGTCGTAAACCACTTATTTAGTACTTGAATTATCATATTGGAAAATAAATGAGATCTAACTCAATAAAACCCTACAAGTCCTCCTACAAACACTTCACATTACCCATACTAGAAAAGTAATGGTTTGGGATGGCTCATACTGTTACATTATATACCTATCAAATGATTCTCTCCGACAATAATTAAAAACTAAAAATTTAGAAACAAATGGATTCTAACAACCACCCCATAATATAACACTCATGGATCTTGGAACACATCAAATTCTACTACCAACCAAATACACCCAACAAATATTCCCATAAAACATCCCAAACAACAACATCCACATAAAACCACTGCAAATTGAGCTCAACTTTACATCACCCAGTACTCACATTATGTAGCCACATTTCCATACAACTATCTCAACATCCACAGTACGCCTTCCAACCACTTCCACATCCAACGCATAACACTACAATGACCGAGCACACAAATTAATTAATACCATATTACATGTCAAGGAATTATAATATGGGAAGACACTAACTCACCCACATTGTTTTAATCATTTAAATGTATAATTCTTATTGATTAAGATTTAGGGTTTACCCATTTCATATATCAAAATATTCATAATACATCGCATTAATAAGGAAACAAACCATCTCATAAAACAAAAATATCCAAATAAAACATCATCCAAGGAAAGTATAATAGTGAAAAATGAAAAAAAGTTAGGCACTAGGAATAAATATATGGTTCTCTATACCATGTATTCTCCTCAGGGCCACCATGAGTTTGAAATACATTAATAAAGGGAATGGTTCATCCACACAATGTGTTCTCTTGAAAATCTTGGATCTCTACTAGTCGCTCCAAAAACATCGTGTCATCCGGAATATGAAACCCTCTTAAATCAACAATGTGGGAATCATCATTACGATACTGAGGATGTTGGGACACATGGATGACTTTCTGGATCAGAATTATCATTGGTGGAAATTTAAACCAATACACCAACTCTCCAACTCTCTCAAAACCTAAAAGGCTCTAAACAACTGGGGAAAAGCATTCATCTTTCAACCAAAATTATGTTGTCCCCATTAAGAGGAGACAATCAAGAATACACGATATATAATATTGAACTCCAATGGCCTCCCCCTATGATAATAATTTTCATTCTATCATTCATGTACCACCATCATCTTCACTCTGGAACCAACTTGATCATATCATTCATGCTCTACACTATATAAGGAAAAAGAACTGTTGATTCCTCAACCTTCATCTAGCACAATTGAGAATGACATGAAAATCATTAAAAAAACTCAAATGGGACAAAACTAATATGTGAGTGATATTTTTTTTTCATTGAAACTCAACCAGAGGGGGGCAACATACCCATGATGCAAAAAATGATGCGATGGAAGAACACAACATTTTCTCCACTGTCTAGATGGTCCTATCTTTTTCCAATATGTATGAGGGTATAAAGCAGTGATAAGGTAAAATTGAGGGTGAAATCAGGTTGTAATACCTTATAAACCATTGAGTTAAGATGATGATCATGACTAGAGAAGATATTCATTAGTACCCCATGAATCCTAACAAAAATCACAACATATCTCCTAGATAAGAGAACCATGAGACTTGACTCCTGGATCACAAGAAAATGGGATAAATTATTTAGTATGTCCACTATATCCCAAATTGAATTACAACCTCCCTGAGCCTGGGGTAACCCTATCACAAAGTACACTCATATGTATTCCCATTTTCACCCAGGAACATTCATGAACTATAATAACCTTCGGGAAGATGATTTTTTTCTTTTAACTATCCACAAACCAGACACATCTCCAAAATCTTTTCCAATAACTATTTCATCCCTTCCATCAAAGATGTATATTAATTATATGATTCCTCATTGTCACATTTTGTTGCGCCACTAATGGTGAACTATGAAAATCATGGAGAAACTCCCTCAACATTTGAAATATAATAAAAAATCTCCCCTAAAACAACATTTGATTCAAAAAATCCTATGACCATCCCTTCGTAGCATCACTTTGGAAAACCTGATAATGCATCACCTCCCCCTATAAGTCTCTATATTAAGACTCCTCTACCTATTGAATCAAGGATGAATATATGGTCATATAATAAAAAACCTTGGTCTATTTTTTCCCCAATGTTAAAATGCATTACTAAAAGCTCTTCCATACCTTTCCTAACATCCATAGAAGCCACATCCCATCCAGACATCCGACTCAACACATCGAATAAAATTTAACTTTATCATGGTGTAAGAGATCTAAAAATCATAATATTGTAGAAACTTTATCCACCATAACTAATGTAGATTCAGAACCCTCTAATAGAAAAAATAAATCTTATGGTACATGAAAATCACAAAACTCTCTAGATTATGTAATGTATCCAAATCATTAGTGAAAAGACAATCACTACATAATCTAATTCATTGGTGGAATATTTACTCTTTTTGGGATGTATCTACATTGACCCTTAAGATATAAACACACTCTATTAAATTACCAACCATCCCAATCCTTGATGGGAACCATCATAAAAAAACCTGAATAAATATACCCTCCTTAGGTAACTAAAGAATTATAAAACTAATCTAATTTTTCTTTAGGTAATCAAATTATTATGGAAATTAGTCAATCAACCGAAATTCCTAGTCTTTTGTGGTCAACATTATTAATGGATCTATAATTTTGGAGAAATCAGGTTCAAAACTCCCCTAAAAGCATGTGAGACAAAGAAAACTATGAACCTATTCCACATGATTTGATACTACCAATGAAAAAATGGCGTTGACCTTTAATGTAACCACTACCAAACCCTACAGGGACACCACATGTCTAAGGAAACACAACTCTTTTATCCAAAACATAAACATGAAAAAATTTACACTAAGATAGTAGTGATAAAGGACCTAAAAACATATTTGACATGTTTTACATGATCGTCCATTGAAATTGTGTAAATCAAGATATCATCTATGATCATGATGATGAAATAGTCCAAGAACACTCAAAACTGGGAGTTCATGAGCCCCCTGAAAACAACTAGTTAGTTTGTGACATAGAACGAAATGAATTACAACTAAAAGATCCCATATCTTCATTTTATGGAAGTATTATAAATATCATCATAATTAAACCTCAATTAGTTATATAAATATCATTAATCAACATTATATAACCAATTATCCCCTCTCCATAGGTCAAATAAATCACCGTTAATTGGAAGAGAGTAACAATTCCCGGCTTTTACTATATTAAACCTCAAATAGTCTACACACAACCACAAACAACTATTATCCTTCTTGGATAACTACAACAGAGATCCAATTGATGATAAATTGATATTAATAAAACCCCTTAGCATTAGATAATCTACATAAATAATAAAAAAATAAAACTCTATAGGTTCTATTTGGTATTAATCCCTTGAAATTGGAGACATGAGTGGTTTGAAATATATCCCAAACTCAATGTCACATCGAAGGGGATGTTCCATATCATCATCTAAAGAAACATAAATGAAATACAACACAATTATAATAATATATGATACATTAGATCTAATGACAGATCCACCAATTAAGAAAAATGTTGGTCCATTTTATTGCCTCCCATTTGAAAACCCTTCTCATCAATAAATGTTACTCACTGGCCCTCCTCATCAAAAAATGAGACCGTCCTCTTGATGTATTCTATGTATTCATACATGGAATACAATCAATCCATTACCAAGATAACATTTCATGGATATATATTCAGCAAAAGGAAATATCCCATGGACTGGTGTTTCTTTATCACTAGTCTACATCTTCAAAACACATCGAAAAATGAATCATGAAATTCAACATGAATAGGTAAAGAAAAAGGAGACTAGAAATATCCCAACAATCATTCCCAAATAATGAAAAATATTTAGAGAAAAATAGGAATATAAGGATACCTAATAAAACAAGTCACACCTAATGGTAGATGATTAAATGACCATACCTTAAACAACTCTGGTCTTTGATGGCACTACCGTCTCTAACACATGCATCTCACTATGCCCAACTCATTTTCCTCTATTATAATACTCTCCAAGAATCTTCTCTAGCCCATGTATCTACGGTTGGGGAACATCATGAGGATTCACTATAAATTCCACCTGGTCTCTATTGCTGAACAATAACTAGTGGTTTAGGATGCTTAAACATCATTAGAGGGAACTTCATCTACTTCCAAAAATAGGCTTGTACACCCACCAGATACTACACTCCTAGAGTGGTCAGACACTGAGCATATTGGTTACCATGTTCATTGTAAACACAAAACCAAATTGGGAATCTTATTTTAGGTGTTTGAAAGAAAAATTCCTCAAAATGATTGAAAGGAAACATCCGTGATGGGCTCCCCACCAATCAATACCTTAATTGCCTAAACACGGTCAGGCCACTAATAGATGATCTACTCTAGAAGATTCCCTTTTGGCCAAACTATGTAAGATCAACTCCCAGAGAAAGAATTATATACATGGCCTCCACCTTTTTTGACCTCCAAGTATGTAGGGAGTATATATAGAGTGACCACGCACCCAATCATTGGGTGAAAATCCTCCTCTAGATGCCACAATTTTCACTCCTTATCTGAATAAACAATATGATAAAACATTAGGAGGTCCTTAAATGTGATTAAAATCACCCACATAATGAGATTCCATTTTTTAAAAGATAAAATATCTTACCATTTATCTTCTATCATCAGCGATGACCAAAATTTTGAACAGAATATTTTCTGAATGTTTGGTCACAAAACATATTCCTTCTTGTAGTCACTATGGTACATCATCAAACACTAATAGGTAGATACCTACATTTGAGTATCTAGTAATGAATAAAAGAAATCATCTCATTATTAGATAAGGCCAAAATTTATTTTGATAACCTCCATTCAGTGCTCCATCTCAAGATATGAGATTCATCCCTTATGCATTCCTAAACGCTTCTGGTGAAAGGAATGCAAGGACCTCTCCAAAACCTGATCATAGTCTATCAGTTCTATCCTAAGATAATCGACAATATTGTATTATTGAACCTAAAATACATGAGATACTCACATATGATGACAATGATCCGTTCCTAAAAATATAGGAGAACATCATAATCCTATTAAAATGGAATTTCTCATTGGTTTATTTAATTAGTTCATTTTATCTTTTAATAACAACCAAATTACCACACCAACATAATCAATCATGATTCCTGAACCTCCCTTAGGTATCTAAACTATAAATTGGTCTACCAAACATGGTCATTGTATAATCAAATATTTTGTGCACTGGATTAGGGGGGGTCGTAAAATCCCATGTCCATGTTGGCCTTCTTGGACTATGTCACACACCAAGATACGTCGACATTGTTTCCCTACAATCCCAAGAAAACATAACTATTACTAAAATGAAAATCCATCTAATATATCAAAAAAACAATCAATACCACTTTGTCATGATCCCTACCCTTCAAATATACAACTGTCAAGGAAGAGAGATAGTGACCCCTGAGTCCCGCCTCCTGTTGGCCCTAGGTTTGTGAAAACCATTGAGAGTATAAAAATATCACATATTTGAGTAATTAAACTATATAAATAAAATAGGATATTAATATAGGATAAGAAAAACATTATAACTGTGCCACATAATATAAATTTAATCCCGAAACAATCCTAGAATTATTTAACTAAATAACCAATAAATTTCAAAGTATCCAAATTCAATAGAAAAAATTCAATACCTACAACAGAAACATAATATTTTATCCAAATACAAATCTATAAAAGTTTATATTAGTCCAAAGTGTCCTGAAAACATAAAAAATATTTATATATGTAGGTTGAGAATATGAGTATACTCAGTAGGATAATACTCAATTTGTCAAGTGCAAAAGTGAAAATAGAATAACAATGCACCAATGAATAAAAAATTGATCAAATAAACACCTATACAACTCAACTAAAAAATCCCAGTCTCTCCATGTCTTACTCTCTAAATAACACATCAAACATAGTGATCTAACATCAATATCATAACAATTAAAGGTACCTAACTTCCAATTCCCCACTGATTTTACACTCTTAACCCACAACATAGAACATCCTATCCTCTCATCCATCATATACTTACCTCACCCCATACCATACTTATATGATGATGGACAAGAAAAATCCCAACCTACCCCACCATCAAAAATTTTAACATTCATTTTTAGCCGCATCCATCACCACATCACATATCACCCAAATACACCTAGACCATGACACCACATCTTCTCACTTAAAAAGTGTAGTAGGGTATCATGAACATGAAGGTAATCAACATGGTTCCTTCCTCCTACAACACATGACCCCCAATACATGCCACATATCTTCAAAACCTCATTAAATGGCACCTCACTCGAAGACACATCAGACATAACAATACATCTCACTAGAAGAACCTTGGTACATCATTGCTAAAGGAATAGTAGGGAAGATGGGGTTTCCTGCCATCTATATCACCACTACCATAGATATTTGGGAAGGAAAATAGAACCCAAAACCTATGAGCCTTATTAAGGTTATCCAACATTGTTGGGGAATATATAGAAATGACATAAACATATATTGTATATAGAACACACAACACCCAACATATGGGTTCACATTGACTACACATGCATTCACCACATCACAACCACAATAAAACACATAAACCATCAAAACCATTTCCATTAATATATGAAACACACCACAAGACTACCATATAAGGCCAATAATACAGAAACACATTCAAACAACCAAGTAAAAGTATCACCAATTTCCTGTTACAACAAGTTTCCACTATATTTCATTTACAAAGGCACATCATTCAAATTTTCACATCCCATATTTCATTTATTCAACCATTTCATTATGAAATTTACAACAAATAATTTTCCAAACCAATATATTAAATTCCCAACTCATTAATTTATTCATTTCATTCATCATCATAATTTATTCCACTACTAACCAGGAAACTAACAGAACCACTCATTACCCCAACTGGAAGAACTCTTAGAGATATTTCCACAACACCTTACATCCACCATCATCACCGCACCACATTTACCAGACCATGTAATCACAACAACCATGCATCAAACATCATATAAACTTCTCACAACCAAAACACTTCAAAAAAACTACACAAATCACCACCACACATCTTATCTACTAAAAACCACAACCCCACATCACAACCACTGCGCACCATGTCACACAACTCCCAAATATCCTCCATGATATCCAACCACCAAATTATATATCCGCACTAGAAATGACCTAGGTAGATAGCTATGTCATTGAAAAATAACCTAAACCATGTATGGTGATGTAAAAAGACAAGCATAAAAAAATTGTGGATTTCCAAAACTATTTAAGGAATTTTATCACATGAATTCATTATTTATCATGTGTATTATAAAGAAAACTATATTCCACAGTCAAAAAATGTATTATCCATATATATGTAATTAATACATTTAATTATGGTGTGATCACATAGTAACTCTATAAGTGTATTTTCAGAAAGAATGTACACCACAGAAAACTACCAATGGATTTAAATTTATGTATTGGGAATAATCATGCACAATAAAATAAATAATATATGTTACAGTAGTAAAGAATGTGATATCACCCCATTTCCATCAATTTAAATTATTCCAGTTAATTAAATTTAGTAACCTATCCCTTTTAATACACATATATGGAATACAAAGCATGAAATACCCACATATCACATGTAAATAGGGAGAGAGTGTGGATCCCTAGCCTCAATGAAGCATTCTGATCTCACTACAAAACACAATGCAAAGAAGAAACAACCAGCAACTTAGAAACTCACAAGGAATCCACAGATCAACCTAAAACACATCAATGGATTATCAAAACATAACATAACACACCACAAATTGAAACTAAAAATATTGTAGTGGATCTCTATGAGAAGAATGAGAGAATAAATCCCAGAAATGGATAAGTGATTACCACTGATTTTCAATGAACAACCACTAGTACCCAAGGATCAAGGTAAAGGAAGATGGGTCACAAGATATAATGAATCCATTATAGTTACTTCAAAAAGTGGGATGAAGAAATTTCTAAATGGATGAAATCATCAAGACCTCACATCATATAAAGGGTGTAGATAACCGTATTTGTAGAAAAAATTATAAATTTATATAATAAAGTCTAAAATCACATATATTAAAATATATAAAACCAAATTTAATTCCCCAAATTCCTTGTTATATTAGCAAACATGGTGCCTCTAGCTTAAAATATTTACACCATAATTGTTTTTATAACATCAACCCATTTCATGGGGTACTCCCCAACCAAACTCAATCTATAAACAACATCCCATAAAAGATTTATACCGTAGATGTACACCATAAATCCCATACTTATGACATGAATTCTATTTATACAAAAAAAATAAACCTACAACACCATAAATGTACCAAGACCTCCTCAAAACACCTTTGGATTTCCCAACAAAAAATTTAACAGGATATGAATGAATTACGCATTAAAGAATCCTTTAATATGGGCATATCCATTTAAAATTAGTTGTCCCTAAATTTGGATCACATTTCATTATTGTTAATATTTCTTTTTAGAGATCCACTTTTTTATCACATATTGATATTAAAGAAACATTACTAGTTCCTATATATTGTTTTTTCAATTTAAATCAGTTCTTTAATCAGGGATATAACTCTTGATCCATCTTTAACCACGTCTTCAAATGATGTGTGTTCCTTAATTTACAATTTTCCAATATGATCTATATCCCTCACTATTCATTTATATAAAAAATTTATTTTATCTATGATAATGATGGATTGATTAACTTTTATTATCATGTTTCACCAATGAGGGAGTTACTCACCTTATTTAGAAATACTCTCCTATTATGATTTATCTTTATAATATTTATCATTTATGAATCCTCTATAATAACTATTTAAAATCCATCCTCTTCATCACATATTTTATTAACATTTGTACTGGTCAAATTATTTCCATCATTTTCCCAAATGACCTTGATATCATTATATTACAAAATATAATTCAACAATTTTGTAAAGAATTTGTGTGGTTTACTCTTTGATGTGTAACCTTAAGACACTTCTTCATCAAATGCAACTCTATACTTTCACGAATTTCATTCATTTCTACAAATTTTATATTTTCTTCTTATAACTTGACAATGTTTTACAACGGAATTTCATCTATTAAAAATTTACTATAGTTTTTTCACTACTATTAGGCTATAAACTAAAGAGTTTTCCTTCTACACTGAAACCTATACTACATCATTATAATAGTGGTCAGTGATCCCACTTTAAATGGGAAATGTTTTGGCCCAATTACTAACCAAACTGTTTATTTATTCAACTACTCTATTCTAGTATGGAGTTAAAACCAAGGACAATGCATGTTTAATGACATATTTTTCAATTTAATTTTCAATCATTATGGTCTTATAATTTGTTTCATAATCAAATTACCTTATTTTATTAGTTTGGGTGGTTTCATTATACACACTTCAACTGAAAATATTTATGAAATCCATCAATTTCATTATTCATCTACTCAATTATAGTATAGAGTTCAAGATAATGACAATTCATGTTTGATGAGAAATTTATCAATTTAATTTTCAATCATTATGGATTTATACTCTATTCCATAATCAAATTACCATATTTTTATAGTTTTGATGTTTTCATTATACACACTTCAACTGTAAATATCTATTAAATCCATCAATTATCTCTTTCTATACAGAAATATAATGTTATCCATTCTACTATAATCATCATCAAAATTTTGAAATTCCAATATTTATATTTTCATGATATATAAATTAGGCCACTAACATGGGAATACACAAAGTAGATGATATAGGGTTCCATTTTATTCTTTTGTTATTATATATTTTACACCAAATTTCCCCAAATAAAAGAATAAAAATCGCTCTCACGATGTTGTTAAAAAAATGGAATATCAATAAAATATTTTAGCATAAATAATTTAACCATGTTCTATTTGTGAATGTGGCCAATCCTTGATTGAAACAAGATGTTATCCTCTTTAAATATTTGGAAACAACAATTTTAATTGATATCCACCAAGAATAGATAACTATATTTCATTAAAACTTTACTTGTAAAGTTCATAACATTGCCTTCAATCATGCATCCATCCTAATTAAATGTTCCCCCAAGGATTTGGTCACATATCTGGATCATTCTCAATAGGTTGGATTATAATCCATTGAAATAAATAATTTATTTTTTCATCAACTAATCATCAATTAAACATGTGTTTTTATCTCCCGTGACTTTCAAATACATATCATCATTGAAACACACGGTTCCATCAAATTTTCCTTTAACAATTTTTAGCTTGATCATAATCCCAATCCAGATGGATGAGCACACAATATTAAGGATATATGTGTTGTTATTATTATTTTTAGAGATATTTCAGTGATATTAATATTCTATATGTGATTATTTTCCTTCCATGAGATACCTAGTTTATTTAATTTATTATATGGAATCTACTTCTTTTTCACTATAAGTATAATAATATTCATCTTTTTCTCCCAATAAGGTGTATCTAATTTCCCCATCAATACTTCTTGGTTTGTTTATATTCATTTACATTTGACTTCTATATGGTAAAATACCATTTCTCCTTTGAATGAAATAAATAACCTTATGAATAGAATTATAATAATGAAAAAATATCCATATAATGAATTTATTATGTATTATAAATTATATAGTCTCATTATCCATTGTTGTATTTTGGTTATTTTCAAATTGGAGTATATCATCCCCATATTATAGTAGTACATAGTGTGGCCAATAAAATAACATAACATACAATGCATAAAGGGTAATATATTTTCTCTTTTATTTCATCACATGTTCCCATACTTTGTAAATATCCATAGTTGATGATGAATCAATGAGGACTGAGGAATGTTTCCTACTCTATCATTTCCCTCGATTAGTTTGATCTTTGTCTGTGCAACTATTGTGGTAGTGTTAACACCAGAATCATTAACCTTATAATTCCCTTAATTCTGATTCCTTGAATTTTATTCTTTCAATATCTTGTAATAACAACTAATTCGACTATTACCCAGGAATATGATTTTTTATCCACTTAGAATATTCAAATTTTTTCAGAGCCTCATTTGACCCATTCTATAAATTCTTATTATGAGAACCACCCAAAATGATGTGTCTTCTTGGTATCATCATATTTCTTCTATGATTCAAGATTACTTATCAAATAAACCATTTGAATTCAAAATATTCTAACTTTTTATTATTCTAAATTACACAAGTCTAAATTCTATTAATTGACCTAGAATAATCGTAAATAATTAATTTAAAGATCAATATATCATATAAATTCACATGAATGACTAATTTATCTTCTTGTTATTTTCTAGTTAGAAAATCTTATGTTTAAACCAATCCTCATAATTTATGTAATCCTTCAAAAATTTATTAAACTATTAAGTTTTTTTTAATATTGATCTATTTGAAAGATACTATGAGTTATCAATCATGATTAAAAAACATTTAGATGATTATCTTCAAACTTTCAGTGTCTTCCTTTTAAATGGTAGAAATAATATAATATTCTGTTTCTAATTTAATTATAGCTACCAACACTTATAGATAGTATTTATTATCGTTATCATACCAAATCATAGAGATATTGTTATGAATCTTTCTTCCATATTAGTTTCTTTGGTTGAAAATCTATTTAAGGAGGGATTATTATTTATGTATTATAAGATATTTATTCACCAACTCAATTATCATAAAATTTATGCAAAACCCTTTCTTTAATGAGTCTAATATTTCTACATTGAAAACAATCCAAGGGTATATTTCCTTCAAATTTAAATTTTCTTCATTTTTCATTTTATAATCATAAGAAATATATGATCATCATCCACATATTCTTTACCATTACCTCCTTTTGAGATGTAAGGATTGTCAATAATGTTAAAATAATATCCTGATGTCATGATATTACTTTAATCTAAACTCTTATTTAAAATGCCACAAAATTTCATATAAGAACTTCAATAGGAAAACATGCTTATATCCCTTTCTATATGAACTAATAATTTCAAATTATACAATGGTGGAAATCACCACAATATCTTATTCAAATATCAATATTATTAATTTATTTCCCATATAATTGAATAGATCAAATAACATTAGTGATTAAATTAAATAGACTATTAATATTCTCACTGGGATACATTTTAAGATAATAAAACTTATTGGATATCACTTGGATCGTATCTCCTTTTATCATACTGTCAACCACATATATGTTAGAAATGGCAACCCTTGTTGACTTGGAAATATCAACGCTCATCACATTTATGATTATCTAAAAATTTTAAGATATCGATAAGGAATTATGATCATTTTGTTCAATCAAGTAATTTAATATCTAATTCAGTCATAGATTGTTTCTATACATCAAAATCCAATACCATATGTATTGTTGTAGATGACTTGTGTGATTAGATGATGTCGGCCTGATCTCATTATTTTCTTCCAAACATGATAACTACATCTATAAAATAAGGAATCCCATTTATAATTCATTGTGTTCTCCATGAAAAGATTTAAATGATATATTCAAAGCATATACACCATGTTTTGGTACCCCTTATTACAACCAGAGACACCTGGGGAGGGGAATGGTGAATTAGAATTTGAAATTTTCTTTTCTATCCCTATGTGTCTTCTTCCCATATTTGTGGAAACATGTTGAAGGTGTCACAGTTAAACGTTCGTATACCACAAAAAAAATACATTATGTAAAAATATGAATCATCGGTTTAACTTATTTCACCATAAATAACTATTCTAAGGAGAATACACAGATGATGTGTTGGTCATACAAGAATACCAATGCTACACAAGTTTTTTGAATGTAATTTCATAACCATGGTCAATCCATACCATTCCCAATATATTTATAAATCAGTTTTTGAAAAAAATGGACAACCTCCCTCATGCCATTTTTTCAGACTCTTCCTCTAGAAAATTATTCATGTAGATGTAGTATTAGTTTATCAATATAAAAGTCACTTATACATTGTTAGGAAAATATAAATTAATTTTCATCATGAAATCCATTATATGATGATCTTATATACTCTTTAGTATCTATAATAATTAATATAAATTATTGTATAAAAAGTATATGACTAACAATACTTTTATATCAAGGAATACATTGTTAACTATTCACTACATACTATCTTCATAGAGTTCCCTCCATCCAACCTAAACTACTTTTTGATATTTTATAGTAAATAAAAAACATCTTTATGACTCACCCTTCATAGTTCACCCACCTATATTTCACCACAAGAGCATACTTTATGGAATATCCAACATAGCTTATTCTTCACATAACTCATCAACAATTTTCCACCAATGAATCACCTATGCAGTTATAAATCAAAAAATCTCTTCTTAGTATCCTTTTCTCTATGAGGGTGTCTTCTTAATGTATAGATATAACTACTGCTTTTTAAATTGAATATTCCATTAATAGTTTCACCACTCCTTAATGAATGGTTCAAAAGTGTATTATAGTAAACTTAATTTGAAAATATTGCTAATAAATACAATTTTATTAATACCCTCTATGATGTGTTTTTGGATACTATTAACCATGAACCTTATTTGTGAGAAATCCTCCTCAGTGGAACACATACAAATAGAAAATAAAAAAATTATCTTGTTTTATTTATAGTCATGTGTATCTCCATTATGAAATCACTACAACAAACAAACTTCATGAATTTACAATGTTGTCTATCCAATGAAAAATTTCTTTGTGGTCACAACTTTCTATACGAAAAATATAAATTTTTACAAAATTATTCTCTAGAATTTTTTTAATTTCTATAAAAAATAATTACTAATTATTGAAAAATTCCCCGTAAATATATAAAATCATGAAATTTGAAAATGCTAGATGATAATTTCATTTTAACAAATTCTCCAATTCTTTATCCATATTTCTATTTATTAGAACATTTCATTTTGTATTTAATATTCTTGATCAACCTAGAAATTATTGAAAAAACAAATGAGAAATGTCAATCTACAACATGGATACCTTTAGATCCATTATTCAGGTCTCTTTAGTTCCCATAATGTGGCATAGAAGAAATCCAAGATTAGAACACATTAGTGTGTTCGGATGGTGATGTCACATTAAAAACAAGGAAGGGGTTTTTTAACATTGAAATACCCATGTCACTAGAGTGGTTGAGGAAATAATGACTAATTCAAAGTGAATATGATCCCAAACAGCCAAAAAATGAACTTAAGGTATTGTTTTCATGATGTGCACAACCTTTACGAATAGCCTATTGTCATGAAGATCTAGGTCATGCATAGGCATGATGGTAACCTCTACATAGATTATTAAATACATCATTTTATTATATAACTTTTTAATACATCGTACAAATATTGGATAATTACTGTTTAGTTTCATTGAAATAAGGAACATAATATATGAAAAAGTAAAACATTCAACTAAGTCCACTTGAAGAAACATTAATGGGTTAAATCTATGTTATGTTTACAGTATATCATTTCCTGGGGACATACATCAAAGGAAAGGGGTGATCGTGATTCAAATTGTGGTAGAAATAAAGAGAGACATATAACATGTGATCATGGGACATATTAAAAAGAACATGGGCCTAAAAATAAGGCTTGAAAGATAGGTGTATCAAAATAATAAGAATATGAATCATAAAATGGAAATTTGGGGAAAAAAATTAAATATTACATTCATAATCATATCACCAAGGATAATAACCCAAGTTTCATTAAAAAAAATTACATTGTTATTCACCAAGGTATCATAGAACATGCCATCTATAGAGTCTAAATTATTTACATATTGAATTGGAGTTCTATTTGAGGGAACAATTAATATTTATTAATTTAATTTAAGCCACATGAAACATAATAAATCATTTTATTAATAACTCGTTTAGAAATAAAGAAGATGTTTCTTATCAAAATCCTTGAATACCAAAGAGCTTAAATTTATAATCATTATGTTAATTTTTGTTGGGAAAAAATCACACAAGGTAACACTGCCATATTTTTGGGTTGATTGTGTTTGTTGACAAAGCAGGTTTCCATGATGAATTGTAAATTTCCATAGATATTGTTGACAATCAATGTAGACAAAGAACCATGACAAAAGAATGAACGATATTGAGGTAGTACAAAAGAGCAGTACAAGGTGGGGCCATTTCCCAGTGTTTGACAATTTTTTGGGGTCTAAAATTTGGAGGTTGGTGAGCATCTTGAAAAGTCGATATCCCGGAAGATCTTATTTCAATATTTCAAAGGAATAAATTTCATTAAGATTTTCTTCATGGATTGGATTTCGCGAAGAGAATAAAAATGTTGACAGTGATGCTTTGCGTTTACGACGAGCATCACGAATGAAAGTGTTGAAAGGAAACAATAGGGAGCTTCGCGGTGGCAGCGCAAAGTAATTGACGGAATGCTCCGTGATTAAGATGAGCTCCATGACCTGAGAATAGCTAAGTTGCTTCGTTAATTTGAGATAATTCCAGTGAAAATTTTAGAGCTTCTTGATTGGGTATGACGTGGCGCTGACTTCACGCAGGAGGGTCATGGGTCGGTTGAATTTCCTATAAATAGAGGTCGACCCCCTCGAGAGAAGTAGAGAGTTTTCGAAGAAAATACTTTTCTATTGGTTTGCGAAGGTGGTTCACGAAGGTAGTATTCTTCACGAAAGAGAGGTGCTTCAAAGAAGCGAATCTAGCTTCCCGAAAGGATGTGTGCTTCGTGAGGCCGCGTGCTCTAAGTATTGTGCTTTGTGAAGAGGCAGGAGCTCCACGACTACCTCAGCATTGCGAAGGCTTGAGCTTCGCGAGAGTGATTCACAAGATTGCTTCATGAGAGTGCTTCACAAACAGATAGGAACTTCGTGAAGGCTTGTTTGAGCTTCATGAAATTGGGAGCCTCACGATGTTGGGTGCTTTGCGAAGGTATTTTACAAAGGAGTTGATCAGTGTTCAGGGGAAAAGGGGTATTCATCAGTGGATGAACATTGAACTTTAATAGGGCATCTATTAACAGTTGAGGATTCATTCGTTCATGAAAATGAAGAGACCTATAGGTCTATAAAATGTGAGTGGATCTTCTGAAGAATCATTGATCTCACTTCAGTTGAGAGAGAAGTGAGGTCTTAAATTTTGAGTGGTTGTAAAACAAGAGGGACAGTGAGTCCTCTTCGAACTTGTAAACAGCAGTGCGCTTATAGTAGAATTGGTACATCAGCAAACTGCCGGTGTATGCTCCTTGTATATAGCCTAGTGAGGGTGAACCGAGTAAAAATCACGGTGTCCTGTGCATGCTTTATGTTTTATTCATACTCGGCACCGGGAAGGAGAGAAAAGAGAGTTTTTTCTAACAGTAAAACAAGATCAAAAGGGGCAGTTTTTTCAATCTGTCCTACCCTGATTCACCCCCCCTATCAGGGTATCTAGCCCAGTAGACCAAACAATTAGAATCAGAGTGAAAGGTTTATATCTGTGATTCTCTCCCAAATGGAGGTTACCAATCATAAAGTGATTCCAATCTGTGATGGGAACAATTTTCAGCAATGAAAGAATCAGATGCAACACTACTTCTGATCATTAAGAATGGATGTGTTCACAATAGCAATGCATGGCATAACAGCTGATATTAATAGTGGTGCATCATCAGAAGATGAGCGTAGAGAGTTGGATGCTGATGGAAAATCAATCAATTCCTTAGGGGGAGCCCTATCCAATCCTATATATACAAAGGTGATGTCTTGAAAAACATCATATGCCATGTGGGAAAAGTTATTGAATATATATGAAGGGGATACAAAGGTCAGAGAGGCAAAGATTCAAGTGTTGTGGAACAAGTATGAATATTTGAGAATGAACCCCAATGATTCTGTTGATGAATTCTTTGACAGGGTAAATGTTGTAGTGGAAGACATACGAGGTCTTGGAGAAATTATTGAAGACATAATGATTATGAAGCACATCCTCAGGAAACTTCCACCTTAGTTCAATCTGAAAGTTTTGGTTTTGGATGATAAATACCTGAAAGAGATGACATTGGATAACCTTCATAACACCCTTATTGCATATTAAATGAGAAATGATGATAATGATGATGTGGAAAAGGTGAAATCCAAAAAGGTGGAATTCAAGGCCATGAATAAGCTCACCATTAAAGACTCTCAGGAAGAAGAAGAGATAGATGAGGTATTTTCATTCATCTCATTAAACCTTCAAAGAGGAAAAGGAATGTTTAAAGGAAAATATCCACTTGATTGTTTTCGATGTGGAAAGGTTGGTGATCTTTCAGCAAGGTTCCCCAAAAAGTTTCAAGATAATGATAATGATGATGATGAAGCTGAAATTAATAGGAAGAAGTATTCAATGTTTATGAAAGGGAAGAAACAATTGAAGAGAAATTTCTTCAAAAATAAGAAACTTATTTCAAAATAATTTTAATGTTCAGATGAGTCTGAGGATTAAGGGGATAAGGAGATTGAAAACTGCAAAGATTGTGGGGAAAATGATATGGTGGCAGTTGTCGGTATTACTCAGAAGAAGGAAGAAACGAACATTTATGAAGATGAAGAAGTTGAAGGAAGAGTTTTTTTGCAAGCTAAGTTAGAAGCTGCTCTTGAGAAGATAGATGTTTGGAGAGCCAAAACAAAGAAAGTTAACAATGTTATTCGTGACACAAAACTCTATATGAAGCAGTAGCAAGAAGATAATTTTGAGTCGATGTATGAAAGTGATAAACTGAAGACATCAACACCAGAGAACTCATAATCAGTTAGTGAGTATAAAATAAAGATTGAAGAATAGAAAAGGGAGGTCAATGACATGAAAAAAAGAAGGAAAGATCATGTCATGCGTATCGAAGAGCTTGAAGAGGAAGTTGTCAGTCTACAGAGAGATGTTAAAGACCAGGAAAAACCATTGATTCCCAACACATTCATGGGAAAGTAGGTCATTCCAAATACTGAAAAGATGAAAGAGGAGCCTAGTATTTCAGCAGGAAAGAAGCAGAAATTGAGCTCAAATGTTAAGGCTATTTCAGGTCTAGACCAAAAACAAAGCTGTGAAAATTGAGGTCAGATCGCAAGCACCCACTCCAAGATTGAAAATTGATTTGGGAAAAAGGCAGAATGAGAATATTCCGAGATCCCAAGGGAAAACTAGTAGTGAAAAAGTCAAGAAAAGTAATGCACCATATATCAGGTGTTATTATTGTGGATATATGGTCATTCGTAGTATGTGTGTTCCATAGTCAAGAGACATCGAAGGGCACAAGAACAAAGGTGGCTACCAAAAAAGGAATGGTTCTCCAGAACATATTTCAAAGGACACTTTTTTTGGTTTGGAGGATTCAGGCACATGGATAGGTACTTCACTTCAACCATACAAAGTAATGTGCCAAAGCAGAACCGAAATGTTCACAAACAACAGATCAATAAACCAATAGGTGAGTTGAAAATGCAAAATATATTTGCATCTTTGTAGGATGAAGCTTGTCTATCATACTCTGACAAGGAACAGAAGTCTCAATCCATGCTGAGTGTGAAGGAAAAAATATGGACCATGAAGAAGAAGGATGAGAAGGGAGTGGTGGCAGAAATTTCCCTTAAAGCATCAGATCGCTATGGTCTATGGATCCTTGATAGTGGTTGCACATCTCACATGACAGGTAATAAGGATCTTGTTACAGGAGTGAAATATGACAACGAAGGATATGTCAAGTTTGGAAATGATGAAGTCCTGAATATTATTGGCCCAGGAAAGGCCAAGTTTAGGGGAAAAGAGGTGAGATGTGCTCATGTCTTAGTAGTAGAAGGCCTCAGTCACAATTTGCTCTGCATCAGTCAACTATGTGAATCAGGACATTCTATAAGGTTTACTAAGAAGATGTGTTCCATCAAAGGAAGATACGTGGTAATAGTTCTATAGGGAAAAAGAACAAAGGGATATCTATACATGGTAAGCAGAGAAGGAGATATGTGTTTTCTGTCCAGAGAGGAAGAAAAAAAGATGTCGTGTAAACGACTTGGTCATATTTTCCAATCATCCCTGGATGATCTAGTGAAGTGTGATGCATCAATATACCTCCATAATCTATCACATGATCACAATCATATGTTCTATGCTTTCCAACATGGTAATATCATCAGAAAGACGTATAAGGAAAAGGAAAAGAAGTCAACAAGAGTGCTCGAATTGATGAATGATGATGTTTGCGGGCTTATCACACCAAGAGTAATTGACGGAAAGAGGTACTATGTTCTTTTCATTGATGGCTATAGAAGAATGGCATGTGTATTTTTTATTTCCCATAAGTAAGATGTGTTCTGCTGCTTAAAGTGGTACCAAAGGGACTGTGAAAGGATGCTTAGACATAAAATTCTGAAGTTTCGTACTGAAAATGGTATGGAATTCACAAATAGTTAGGTGGAAGACTATATTGAGAACATGGGATAAGGCATCATGTTTGTTTAGTAAGAACCCACCAACATAATGGAGTGGTTAAAAGGAGAAATCGGATCATAAACAACATGGACAGAATGATGCTCATCGAAAAGGACATACGAGAGAAATTTAGTTTTGACATCGTTCTATATTTCTAACAGGGCTCTGTTGTGTCTGAAGGAATGAAATACTCTATACGAAATGTGGTATGGAAAGAATCCAATAGTGAAATACTTTCAAATATTTAAAAGTAAGTGTTTTATAATCAACAAGGAAAAACATAGTAAATATGAATCATGAGAAGATGAGGGAATATTCCTTGGATACTCAGGAAAAATCAGGACATACAAATGCTTTAACAAAATGCTAGGAAATGTAGTTGAGAGAAATGATGTCACTGTAGTGGATAATGAGGAGAACATTCAATAGTACATGGAACAATTTCTTAATGAGAGTGATGAGGAAGAGAACCACACAGGGGAAATAGAAGTGGATGATGTTGATTCAGAAGAAGATACTGATGATGGGCATGAAAATGTATAATATGTATCTACACTAAAGCCAAGGATTTGAGCTGAAATTGACAGAAAAAATATCATTGGTGATCAATCAGCTCCAGTTCAGACAAGAATAATGAAGTCACTATATCAAACATCTTTCCAATTTCAGGTTGACCTCAAATGCTTTGCTGATGCAGCTGAAAATGAAAAATAGATTCAAGAAACGAATGTAGAGCTAGATCAGATTGAGAAGAATCAGACATGGGAGATTGTATCGAGGAAAACAGATAAGAATCTCATCGAGACTAAATGGGTCTATCATAACAAGATGAATGAATATGACAAGTGATTCAGAACAAATCATTACTAGTGTGAAAGGGGTACTCTCAGATCGATGGAATAGATGTTGATGAGACATTTTCACCGGTTTCATGGCTGGAGACAATCAGATTATTCCTAGCCATCGCAGTGCAAAGGAAGCTCAAAGTGTTCCAAATGGATGTAAAATCAACATTTTTGAATGTGGTTCTAGAGGAAGAGGTGTACATTGAGTTGCCGGATGGTTTTATCATTCATGAGGATGAGAACAGGGTTTGCAGACTGAAGAAGGCATTGTATGGGATGAAACAAGCACCAAGAGCATGATACTCAAGGCTTGATCAGTACTAGAAAAAGCTTGGTTTCCAATGTGGGGGAGTTGATTACACTCTCCATTTCAACAACAACAGTAATCAAAGTATGATGGTCTTGGTTTTTGTTGACGACATAATATTTGGTGGATCAGATGAAGCTCAGTGTAGAAAGTTTTCCGAATTCCTGAAAACTGAGTTCGAAATGTAAATGATTGGAGAGATAAATTTTTTCCTGGGTCTACAGGTGACATAAGGAGGGAATGGAACATTAATTTAACAATCCAAATATGACAAGGAGGTTTTGAAAATATTTGGAATGGAAAATTACTAGGATATGAAGACTCTGGTAGCTACCTGGATGAAATTGTCCAAAGATGAGGATTTCAAGGCAGTTAATATCACAGAATAGAGGCAAATCATTGGATGTTGTCTATACTTGACTGGAACAAGGCCTGAAATTGTATTCGCCACATTCCAAGTAGAGAGATATCATAGTAATCACATGGAAAGCCACATGATTTCATTTAAAAGAATACTTCAGTATATCAATGGAACAGTGGACTTCGGATTGATGTATAATGTAAAATCTCAGTCAGAATTATTGGGATATACTAATGATGATTGGTCCGGTTCAGCAGATGACAGGAAGTCAACATCATGAGGTTCTTTCTATCTTGGTGAACTATGTGTTTCTTGGCTAAGCAAGAAGCAAGATTTCATTTCATTGAGCACCGCTGAAGCTGAGTACATTGCTGCCACTCAAGCTTGCACACAGTTATTGTGGATGAAACAACAGCTTGATGATATGGGCGTTGAAGTGAAGTCTCAGATCGGAATCCAGTGTGATAACCCAAGCGCTATCAATCTTAGAAAAAATCCAATCCATCACTCAAGGATAAAGTACATTGAGATAATGTATCATTTTATCAAGGAGAATGTTGAGCAGGGAATCGTGAAGTTGGAGTATGTGCCTATAGAACTACAAGTTTCGGAAATTTTGAAAAAGGACTTGCCCAAGTAATCATTTGGAAGGCATCGAAGGGATCTGGGAGTTCAGTCGAATCCCTGCACTTAAAAGAGTGTGGATGTGGAACCCCCCTCTCCTCGAGGTATGTTGTGTGTTTCTCCATAATGTGCTGATATGTGTTCTCAACTATGTTACAGACTGCAAAGGAGTGATCTTTGGGTTCATTGAGAAAGTAGGATAAAATAGTGATTGTTCAAGGGGGAGATAGTGTGGCTATTTGAGAAATCATTACAGATATGAGGATAAGTTTAATGGTGGATCGACGAGATAGGGGGAGTGCAATGAGATAGGGGGAGAGTATTAAATCCGATGATGCTAGAAGTGACCGATTAATGACTAGATATCACGACAGTTGAGGATCGTGATAAAAGCAGAAGAGTGATGTTGGAATGGTGAGAGAAAGTTTCCAGCTATCACCAATTGGTATCGATATGGTTTAACAATTAGCATCAATTTTTCAACTGGTATCAGTTTGGAATCGACAACTTGTGTTTGAAATGAAGTGATTCATTGATGAACTTTTTATACTACTCTTGTTTCTCACACCAAGAATTACTCATGTGGGCTTAGAGTACGTGTTAAGTGATTCCTTTAATGCTATTAGAATAAAAAACGGGGAATGGTGGCAGATATTGGAAGGAGACTCAGTGAGGTATCAAAGTGAATAAAATCATTCTGAGAAGAGTTGTGACGATTTTTCAACGAAACCAAAGAGGGAGATTGTTGGGAAAAATCACACAAGGTAACACTGCATTATTTTTGGGTTGATTGTGTTTATTGAAAAAACTGGTTTCCATGGTGAATTTTCAAGTTCCATAGATATTGTTGACAATCAATGTTGACAAATAACCACCTCAAAGGAATGCATGATATAGAGGCGGTAAAAAAGAGCAATACAAGGTGGCGCTATTTCCCAGTGTTTGAAAAATTTTGGGTGTCCAAAATTTGATGTTTGGTGAGCATCGTGAAAGGTGGATATCCTTGAAGATCTTATTTTAATATAGAAAAATCATGAGTTTTGTGAAGATAGGCTTCAGAGATTAGATTTTGTGAAGAGAAGAAAAATGTTGATTGTGATGGTTAGCGTTTACGATGAGCTTCACGAATGGAAGTGTTGAATGGAAATGTGAAAGATCATCGCGGTGGCAGCGTGAGGTAATTGACAGAACGCTCTATGATTACGACGATCTCCTCAATCCGAGAATTGCTGAGGTGCTTTGCGATTTTTAGATAATTCCGGTGGAAACTTCAGAGCTTCGCGATTGGCGATGACATGGTGCTGACTTCGCACGGAACTGTCATGGGTCAGTTGAATGGCCTATAAATAGAGGTCGACCCCCTCAAGAGATGTAGAGTGTTTTCGAAGAAAATATTTTGCTCTCAGTTTGTGAATGTGGTTTGTGAAGGTAGTATTCTTCACGAAAGATAGGTGCTTCATGACGACTAATCTAGCTCTGTGAAAGGAAGTGTGCTTCGCGAGGATACGTGATCTAAGGAGTGTGCTTCACAAAGATGCAGGAGCTCTGCGACGGCCTAATCATTACGAAGGCTTGAGCTTCGCGAGAGTGCTTCATGAGAGTGCTTCGTGATATTTCTTTGCAAAAAGGCAAGAGCATCTCAAAGGCTTTTTGAGCTTCGCAAAATTGGGAGCATCGCGAAGTAGGGTGCTTTTGAAGCAATTTTCCAAAGGAATTTCTCAGTGTTTAGGGGAAAAGGGGTATTCATTAGTGGATGAACTTTGAACATTAAAAGACCATCTATCAACAGTTGAGGATTCATTCTTTCATGAAAATGAAGAGACCTACAGGTCTATAAAATTTGATTGGATATTCTAAAGAAGCAGTGAGTTCACTTTAGTTGAGAGACCAGTCAAGTCGAAAATTGTGAGTGGTTGTAAACTAGGAGGGGCTATGAGTCTGCTTTGAACTTGTAAACATCAGTGCTATTATAATGGAATTGGTACATCGGCACACTGTCGGTTTATGCTCCTTGTACGTATCCCAGTGAGGCTGAACCAAGTAAAAATCACTATGTCTTGTGCATGCTTTAAGTTATATTCATACTACACATCAGGAAGGAGAGATAAGAGATTTTTTTCTAACAGCAAAACAAGATCAAAAGGGACAATTGTTTAATCTATCATTCCCTGATTCACCCCCCCCCCACCCTCTCAGGGTATCTAGCCTAGTGGACCTAGCAATTTTAACCCATAAAAAGAGTATGTGGATTTCTTATGTGTAATTCCACAAATCAAATAAATCATTTTTATATATTTTTTAATAACCAAGTAATATAAAATGGTTTGGTTATACACACAATGAAAATAAAAGATAATTTCATAAGAAGAGGATTGAAATTTTGAAAATTAAATTCCTTAGCTTGATCGGTATAGAACATGGTTTTAGAAATGGGTAAAATTTGGGGAGAAAAGGATATTCCATTGATAAAATTTAATTTGAAATTATGGGTATGATAAAAAGGTTAAAAAAATAGTATAACATTATCATTTATAAGTCATATATAAAAAGTGTTTCTTGAATTGAAGAGAAAGGAATTAAAATTATGTTACCTTGAAGAGTTCTATATAAAACATGAGAATGGAGCATTGGGGGATTTATGGAACCTTGTGGAAATCATTAGGAGGAAACATCATAAGAAATTCATATATAATTGACTAGGAGTGAAGGAAAATGGATAATTTTTTAGGAATTTATTGAAAAAGTGGGAAAATTATTTAATAATACCCAAATATAGGTTTTGGAAATCAAGTTTGTGAAAAATGAAAACCATTGTCATACCTATGGCATCTAGCCAGGGTTTTAGACATTTTAGACACATTTTATTTTAATTTAATCATCCAAAACCAATCACTATTTTTAATACTTCTTATGGAATATAATAGTAAATATTCTACAAAGTAATGTTTTTCATAATAAAATTTCCTTTTTAGACATTCTAAAGTCACATATAGTTTTAGAAATTGATTATATATATGTAACTACTTAATATTAAAAAAATAAAATTATATAAGTCTCTGAGTGTTTTATATTAATATTTACTTCATTAAAAAAATTATTCCATAAAATACACCAAAAACCAACCTATATTTATAGTATTCATGAAATAATATAGTATTTTAGAACATTCTCATAAATTCATAATAGACTAATTTTTACAATTTTATTTAAAATCTATTTTTTATTTTTATATAATCATAATCTAAATATGAAAATATTAACTTTTATTTATAAAAATACTTATTTAGTTAAAATAGATTTTTCCAAGGCGTAGTCAAATATCCAACAGTTATAAAAAATTTCCACCAATATAACATTATTTTTTCATTTATATATAGATAAGAGTGTTTTTAAAGAACATTTTATTAAAATAAATAATATTCAGAATAATTGAGTTTATTATAAAATTTCACATATATATTTTCTATAAAAATATCATTATGTTTTATATGCATAAAAAAATCAATTTATAAAATTTATCTCAATCAAATATGAATTTTATTCATAAAAAATATTCTTAAAATGGAATTGATGGAATAATAATTATATATATACAAATAAATTTACACTTTAAGTAACTATGGTCTGGACATGTGTCCTCTTATTACACCAGTATACAACCTAATGGTGATTTATGTGAAGATTGTAGTTTCATGGGGTCGCTCGACAAAAATTGACTGGGTTGTAATCTATACTAACATGAACTTCTCCCATAGGTGATTTTATCCCAGATTCACTTTTTGAAGCTATACGTGGACAAGGAAAAGGGAGAACCCCAGTGATGATAACTACCTCCAATGTTTTGCCAAAATGGATTCAAACAGCATGACTCTACTCATAGAGGTCATTAATTGTCCTCTCTGCCTCAATTATCCTTTTTATTTTCCACTTATAACTACTAATTATAATAGTAAAATTATAAAAAAAGGATAAAGATTCCATTTATCATACTGAACAAAGGTTATATTGACCAATGGTCATATTCGACCAACGGTCATGTAATGGTTTAATCCCAACGGTCACATTTCCATTTATACCCCATAAATACCACTTCATTATTTGAATCAAAATTCTCTAAATTTTACTCTAGGTTGTTTGTTCATTTTCATAAGACGTTGATTGGTTTAATAACTTTTTGTTTTATTTATATATTATATTTATTGGGGTGATGATTCTAGCATATTGGGGAAATCCACACTTTTCATTTTTATCTATTATATTTTAGATTTTTTTCTAGTTGTTATTTTTGATATTTTGATTGATTTCATAGGAGACAAATGTAATTATGTTTATTAATGATATTAAATGTTTTAATTTTCATTGTATATTTTTCATTTAAAACTATATAAAATAAAACTTTATTTATGAACCAAATAACAAATTAAAAAATTCTGGGCCGTTTCATTCTTCCTCCCTTAATAAATTTAATCTCTAAAATTTTATCTCATTATCTCAAATGAGAAAAGGTGAGGGTATTTATTTCTCATTGTCTCATTTGGTTCCGACATCATATCTTCATATTTATGGTTCTTCCACAACCCTTTAACTAGGTGGGTTTCTTTATTGCGTATAACCTTATCTCTAAAGTCCGGATCTCAACCAAATGCGCCTCAAAATAGAGAACATGTTCCAGTTCTACCACCTACAGATTCAGTACATGTGAGGGATCAGGTATGTGCTTACTCAAGACAGATATATAGAATATGTTATGTACTTGAGAAAAATGTTGTGAAAGTTCTAGCCGATAGGCCACTGCTCCTATGCGATCAAGGATTTCATGGGGGTCAATGTACATAGGTAATAACTTCTTTTATTCTAAAAACACATGATTCTCTTCCATGGTGATATCTGAAGGAAATTTTTTCCCCAATATCAAACTCCATGCCCATTGAACAATTTTCAACGAAACTCTTCTTCTAAATCTAAGAATGATTTGTATTTTGTTTGACAACATGATCCTTTTCTGTCATCTCTTCCACAAGATAGAGCCAAAAAACATTTCTCTCACCAAATTAATCTGAAAAATTTGATGTTTTACATCGCTTTCCATATAGAGTTTCATTTGGTTACATTTTAAAAATTAAGTGGAAGCTATTGTTGTATGAGAAGTAAATGAATGAGATGTGTTGATCCCATCCACCTTTAAATTCAACTGAGCATGTTCTCATCGTTTCCTTGAGTATGTAAATTGTCTTTTTAGACTGGACAATGGTTATAGGGTGATAAGACATAATAAAATTCAATTCAAAATTCAGAGAATATTTAAGACTTATATATAATTTAGACATGTAACTTGGATAACGATAAGAAATTATAGAAAGTGGCATCCATGTAACATCACCACTTCCTTGACGTCTATCTTGGAAAGTTGTCCAAGAGTGAAATCTTCCTGATTAGCTATTAAGTGGGTAGTATTGGTGAGATGATCCACTATAACACATATAACATTATTTCTTTTGGATGTTCATGGGAGACCAGTAAAAAATTTTATAGTTATATTATCCCACTTCCATGTTGTTATGGTTAGTGGTTGAAATACCGCTTTAAGAATTTGTCTCTCCACCTTCACATTCTTGCATACCAATCACCTTATAGTTCAGTTGGAAGTCTCCCTTTTCATTTTGTCCAACCAATAATGATCACAAATTTCCCAATAAATTTTATTTCTTTTAGGATGTATAGATAATATAGAGATTTGAGATTCATCCATCATCTCTTTTTTTATCTATGGTATTGATGGTACACAAATCCTTGTATAAAATTTTATTACACATTGTCTATCGATATTGAATTCATAAAATGTCCCATTCTTGATAGCCTCTATCTGATTTTGTAACATAGGATATATTCTTTGAGATTTCTTGACATTTTCTAGAAATAATGTTTGAGAAATCATTTTGTATAGGTTTGATGATATCCCAACCCTTATGTTTCCCATTCCCAATTTTACTAGGTCATTGATTAATGGACATCCTTGAACCCCCATTATTTCCAGTACAACATTGCCTTTCCTGCTTAATGCATCAACAGCATTGTTTTCTCTTTCTAAATGATAATTAGTTGAATAGTCTTAGTATTTAAAAAGTTACAACTATATCATTTTCCCCATGTTCAATTATATTTTCTTGAAAATATACATAAATATTTGGCGGTCTTTATATATATCACATTTTTTCCATAATGATAGTGCCTCCATATTTTCAATGAAAAAATAAATGTAGCTAACTCCATGTCATGCGTATGAAAATTATTCTCTTGAGGATTTAACTAACAAAGTGAATAAGTTATCACCTTTTCATTTTTCACATGGATGAACCCAATCCATTTTAATGATGAATCTTTATAAATAACAAATCCTTCTCCAATAGAGGGCAGTGTTAACATAGATATAGTAACCAATCTCTTCTTCAGTACTTGGAATCAATTTTCACAATCCTTTCTCCAGATGAACTAAGCCCCATTTCACGTTAACTTGGTTAGTGAATTATAAATTCATGAAAATATTTTCACAATCCTCATAATATATCCTAATTATCCATTGATTATAAAAATATCAATCAATGTTGTAGGATAAGGCCACCCCTCTATAGCCTTTTTCATTGCAGGATCAGCAATGATTCTTTCATTGGTTACAATGTTCTCTATGAATACAACCTATTATAACCAGAATTCACATTGTATGAATTTTACAAATAGATTATCCTTCCTTAGAGTTCCTAATATAACCTTTAGGTGATACTCATACTCCTCAAACATTTTGTAATATATCATAATATAAACAATAATTATTGTAATCAATTTATCAAGGTAGTCTTTAAAGACTATTTTCATCAAATCCATAAATATATAAAGATAATTAATCAATATGAGGGGCATAACATATGAACTCATAACGCCCATATCTTATCTGGAAGGCAGTATTTGGAATATCTTATTTCATCCCCCTCAATTGATGAATCCCAGATCAAAGGTCAATCATGGAGGAGAATTGATCCATGCAAATCTAATCAAACAAATAATCAATCCCTGGAAGAGGGTACTTTTTCTTCACTATGATCCTACGAAGGTGTATATATTTAATATATAGTTGCATTGATCCATAATTATTCATTATAAATACAATAGTTTCTCTGTAAGGATACACACATGGTCAGATGAATCCCTTATCAATAATATCCAAATTTTATTTATTTAATTCTACTAATTTCATATATTCTATTTCCTATGGGGTCTTTGATATCATCTTGGATTCAATTATGAGTTAAATGGATAACTCTACCTCTCATTATAGGGGTGTTAAACTTTCCTATTCAAGAAATATGAAAATATATTCCAAGAAGATAAGGAAATTCTCAATCATTATACATTCATTTATGTCTCCCCCTTCACTGATCATTACTATAATGAAGGATATGGGAGGTTCTTCTAGAAAAACATCAGGCAAGGATATATCACCATTAAAAATGAATATAAGGTGTTAATTCAAGGATACTGAAATTTCCTTGCTTCTATAGTTGATCTTAGAATTATACATTGATGACTAGTCATTCCCTTTTGTATTTTTTAATTCAACCATGTGAATGGATAGTATATTTTCAATGAGATTTTACTCATTGAATTTAATAATAGTTATTTTATACACTATTGATTATAGGATAATTCCTATAGGAGTCCTAAGTAATAAATATACTTCTATAAGTTTAGGGATTGATTCTATATTATTTAAAATGTGGATGAAATAATGGAATGTGTAGAACCAAAATCAATGTACTTGCTAGCTTTGATATAATAATGAGTGTAGCTTCCACCAAATAATTTGGAGCCTCTACATCATTTGTAATGATAAAAAATGCTTGAAATTTCTCTCTTGTCCTATGAAAAGGATGAGGGGTGTTTCCTTAAATTACAATATTTTTTTAAATAGATTGGATAAGTGACCAAGCTATCCACACATATTGCATTGAACTTCTAGTTTATCTTGCACCATCTTCCCTTTTTTGTTAGAGTTGAAAAGTCAAGGCTTCACCTCAACATGTATGTTTCAAGCTATATTCCCATCCATTCCACATATTTAGAACATTCCAACACTAATAAAGTAGTTCCATGAATGATTATTCCCACATATATTACATATGGGATGTTTTGATTTCTTATAATATGATTCTATGATCAATGATATACCCTGAGTATGGCTCCATTGATATTTTCTTCTCATTCTATCTATATAACCACTACATCTATTTGAACTCCAATATACCCTTCATATCATTCCATAATATATCCTCATAGATTTTATAATCTTTATTTTCTAGATTCCTCTACAAATGGGGTCTTAGTCCATTGAATAATCCATAAATCATTCCTTTAGGATCCATAATAAAGCTAGAGGTGTATCAAGAAAGTCTTATAAATTTCATATCGTTGCTTCCCAAAAATTCATTTTCCTTCTTCTTGAGATCTATGAAATATATTCTACATTTTTTAGCACAAATGGGGGAAATATTTATTGAAAAATATTCCCCAAAAATATTCCCACTACATATCGTTGATCTCCCTACTTGTATTTTTGTTTTCACATAGTTGCCACCACAAATCAGATTCTCCATCTAAATAGTATACTACCAGGGTGCCTTTCTCTTCTGCCTAATAATTAAGTAAAAAATAGATATTTTCTAATGAGATTATCCATTACATAGAATTCAATGGGTCAGTAGATCCACTAAAATAAGGTGGTCATTGACACATGAGAGACTCAAGGTAAGTTTTTCCCTTCGAGGTTAATATGGCCTCTCTATACAATTCAAGTTATTTTTAATAACTCGAATAGGTTGATTCATCATCATCTTGATGTTTTCCCTTCCACCGTACATATGAAGCCTATCAGTGCATCATCTATTTCACTCATCATTTATGTGGTTCAGTCTATTTCCCACCATTTTTCTAAAATAATAAAAACATAGTGAAAAATGTGTAACATTAACAATATTATAATTCCAAAGTGATTTTATGTCTTGAAACACCATTGTTAAATATGTTATTAATCTCAACTAATAACAATTATAAATTCTATATATTCTTCATAATGGTTTATAAAAAAGCTTTTGATTAACCAAACATATCCCCTGAGAGCGTAAAACCATGTATAAACCGAGGACCATTTTCCTGCACCACTTCTTATTTGAAACATATTCACAATTGTGTTTTTGGGTGTTACCCCTTGTTGAATTGGTGCTAGAGCCACATCCACTTGTAGTATCTGGATATGGATTTATTTTATTGGAAACCACATACTTAATATATACCAAAATATCCGGATGTTTTCCTATATCTATACATGTCCCTATATTTCTTACTATATTTTTAAAGGCCTAATTTTTCAAATAACTAATTATTTATTTGATACCAACTATGGAATTATTCATTTAATTACATAATATTTTAATACATGGTACAAAATATGGATCTTTTAATGTTTATTTTATTTTAAATATGGTACATAATGAATGAAAAGATAAAAAATTATTATAATTACACATAATAAACCTTAATGAATTCAACCTATGTTACTTTTACTATATATCATATCCTAGAGACATTAAACAAAGGAAAGGGTTTATCATGAACCCCATTAAAGGAAAAATGAAGTGAGACATATAACCTATGATCATGGGATAAATCCAAAATAAAATTCTCCATAATAATAATTATTGATAAAGAGGAATATCATTAAAATAAGAACATGAAACATGGAATGGAAATATGGATATAAAAATTAAATTAAACATTCATAATCTTATTACCAAGGTTAACCAGCAAGGTATTGTAAATGAATATTACCAAAGTTATTCACCAATGAATCATATAACATGTCATCTCTAGTGATTAAATTCTTTACCCAATGCATTAGAGCACTATCAGGGCACACCATTCATATTTCTTGATTTTCTATGATACAAAAAGATAATAGTTTATCATTTCATTAATAACCCATGGATAAATATGAATGGGTTTCTTATCAAAACCATGACATATATAAGAGCTTTAAGAGATGACTGTTATGTCAATTTTAAATCACAAAAAAATAATGTTGGTTTATTATGTATATATGCGTAAATTAAAGAATTAATTTTTACATCCTGGTGAATATGCATGGAAAATGAAAGGGTTTGGGTATCCACACAATTAAAATAACATAGAATTTCATAAGGAAAAGATATAGATTTTGAGAAGTAAATTTAGTTGCATGATGGGTATAAAATTATGGTTTTAAAAAATAGTAAAATGAGAGGGAAAAGGGGTATCAAATTGATAAAACATAATTTAATATTATGGATATCATAAAAATGTTGTTAAAATAGAGTAACCATAACATTTAGAATATATATACAAAAAGAGGCTCTTCAATTAAAGAGAAAGGAAAGATAATTCCCTTATCATGAAGTGTTGATCTTAAAGGATAATCATGAAACCTTGGGGTATTATGGAAAGACTAGGGAGATAATTTGGAGGAATATTTTCTAGAATATTGTAGAGGGTGGTTTGAGAGTGAATGGAAGTGGAGAAATGGTGTGTATTTATATAAAACATTGAGAAATTTCATAAAATATCCACATATAGGTCTCAGAAAACTGGGTTCTTGAAAATGAAAAACCATAGTCATACCCATAGTTTTTTTCCATGGTTTTAGACATTTTCAGACACATTTTATGTTATTGTTATCCACCAAAATCAAAAAACATTTTAATAATTCTTTTGGAAAATAAATCTAATGATTCCACAATGTAATGTTTTAAATAATCAAAATTTCATTTTTTGAGTTCAGAAAGTAAATTACAGTTTTAAAAATTGATAAAATATACTAAAATATATAATATTAATAAAATGTATATTATTAATGTCGTCGATTGTGTTTAAATAGTTATTATATCATTATGACTTTAATATGATGTTATAAAATATACTGAAACCCAAACTGTATTTTTACTATTCATGAAAAAAATAATGTATTTTAAAAAATTTATATAAATTCACCCTAACCTATTCTAGAAAAATTGGTTTTAATATATTGTTTATTTTTCATAATAATCCTCTAAATATTTTAATTTTAAAATTTAAATAAAAAAATACTTACTCAAAAACACCGTTTTTAAGGCATAGTGAAATTTCTCACAACTAAAAAACTATTGTAGGCCATTATAAAATTATTTTATCATTTATATGTAGATGATAGTTTTTTAAAATAACATTTTATTAAAATAATTATTATTCAAAATACATTAGTTTTTAATATAATTTTATATATTTTCTAAAAAAATATAATAATGTTTCATTTATGTCTATTAATTAATTTGTCAAATTTATCTCAATTAAAAATATTTTTTAGTGAGAGAAGCTATTCTTAAGATGGAATATATAGAATGAAATTTTTACTTAATAATAAATTTTTCTTAAGTAACTTAGGACTGGAAACATAACAAATTATTACACCCACATACGTCATAATGATGATTTGTGCGATGATTGTAGTTTCATTGGGTGGCTCAGCTAACATCGATCATGTGGTAATCTATACTAACATTAATTTACCATATTTTTGATTTAATTAAATTTTAAATTATTGACTCTCTACTTGGACTTGGTCAAGGGTGAACCGATGTGATGATACCTCCCTCCCATGTTCTAAAAAATGGTATTCAAATGTGATAACTCTTTTAGTATTGACTATCAATTATCCTCTCTGTATCAATTATCTGTTATCATTACTACTTAAAAAACACTAATTATAGTTGTAAAATTAGCAACCAATGGTATAGTTCCCAATAGTAATATTGACCAATAGTCATATTAATCAAAATTTATTTTGGGACAATGATATTATAATGGTTGAATCCCAACATACACATTTACCTTTAACCATATAAAAACAATATTATTCTTTCTCTAAAAACTAAATATAATTCCACTTAAGGATATATTTTAATTTTATTAATATATTGATTGGTTTACTAATTATTATTATTTTATTTCTTCATCATTTGAAGAGGGGGTGCTGATTCTAGTAGATTGTAGTGATCCATACTTTCCCATTCTAGTCATTTTACTTTATTTTATTTTTAGTTGTAATGTTTTCAATTTTAATTGGTTTAATATATGACTAATGGAATGATATTTATTAATGATATAATATTTTTTTAGTTTCTCTATATTTATTTACATTTAATTTTATAAATAAGACACATTTATTCAAGGAAACTAATATTATTTAAAAATGACGGGTCATCAAACAGTGTCAAACCTGAGTCAAAAAATCACCTTTTTCATGGGGAGGGTTAATGGTTTCCTCCATGAAATGTAAATTAGAATCACAGAGCCTAGTATATTCATGAATCTCATAAATATTTATTAATGTATACAACCTTCTTGAAAGCCTCACCCTATAAATTCAACTTAGGTATGACATGTTGTGAGATGCGTGACCTTTTCACTTCTGAAAGATGTTATGAGGTCACGATACTCCAGAGTTCTATGAGTGATAGAGAAAATGATCCCCAAGATATCCATACTTCATGAAACCACCTTCTATGTATTATTTAGAGTATCCACCCAAATTGGATATGCCTTTAGAGAATTAACATTACTATATTGGAAGAATAAACCCCCCCCCCAAGGAACATGAGGTTTCATAAGGCACTTAACCATTGTGAAGCCCACCCAATGAGAACCAATACCTTTCCATAGGAAGTGGTCATTATGTTTCACCAACCATAATCCTTCACAAAACCCCAAACCTATTTCAAGCCCATATAATTCTCTATATCCCCTCCATGAGGTCCCATGAATTATAAAAAACCTCTTCTATTCCTCTCAATGGTGCCTCCTTCCTGCTGACACACCTTTACGTGGGTCGAGAACCTAGAGTCACATCACAAATAAATCCCAGTTCAGCTGCACCTCATGTCCTTGTGTGACTAGTTCCAAATCTCATGTTTCCACCGACATTTTTCTGAGTTAGTCCTGATACTTTATCCTACCTGTTTCTTCTATGTTTAGGTTCCTTAATTCATATTACATCTAAGCATTGGAACATTAACATTGGCCCTCCTGATGTCCACTCCACCAAATATGTACCAACACCATGTCCCTATAAGAGGGACCTATGTGGTGGACACTTAAGCCCTAGGGGTTGAATCCTCTAGAGAAACAATTCACCTATCTTGGTTTAGGATCCCTAAATTGGATCTTCCTCTCACCTTGACATAGTCCCCCTTGGGGAGTTAACCCATCCACATTCGTGGTTCATGAAGTAACACTAATTATATATATTTCCAAGTTGTAGAATGTTAAACTGCATAAAAACACCATTATAACATGATGTAAAACCATATCCTTAGCATGTTTAATGAACATGAGATACCCCATGTATAATCCTCACAGGATATCACCCTCTCCCTCACCATGTGATATAAGATTCCCAAATATGGTGGCCTCCACATGTAATCCCCAAACCGTCCTACTTCAATGCTCTTTCCCTGATAAGAGAGTACTTACCACATGACATTAAACTAAATATATCATTCTTATCACATAGCCTTAAACTATGGAATCTAAAAATGTCTATTTTTATTCTGGTCTCTTAAATAGGTTAATTATGACACATAACAAAGATTCAATCCTAAAAACCATCAAATTTAGGTGTCACATATTAGCTCATGGGAACACAAATCCTTAATCCACCTCAATAATGAATTCTCATTAACCATACTGGTGAGAAATCATCCCTCCTAGAGACACACACCCATGATCCACCTTAATAGGGAATTCTGATTAGCCATACAGGTGTGAAATATTCCTTCAATGTGACACACCTCCTTTTTCTCCTCAATAATGCATTATGATCTACCATATAGGTGGGACATATTCCCTCCTTGGGATGCACCACCAATAATATATCTCAGTAGGGAATTATGATATTCCATCTCGGTGTGACATCATCCCTCCTAGAGACACAACTCCATTGATACTCCTCAATAGGGTGTTTTGATCTACTACCATGGCCTGGAATATTCCATCCCAGAGAAACACTGTAAAGACCAGGAATTGACATGTAATTTTTTAATTAAATGGGAATTTTACGGGTGCGTGAAATTTGACGGCGCACAATTTCGAGGCCAGAAGTGCCTGTAATAATCCGTCGAAGTTTTTATTAATCTTATGTTAATGCGCATAAGAATTTTTCCTGAAAATGTGGAATAAATCTTAAATGGTTACTCAGATTAGAAATCCTAGGGCACCATTGCACTTAGGATGGCAGGTTTACCCTTAGAGTGACTAAATATTAGTCGGCGTGGGGATCCTGTGAGAAAACCCAAAAATAACATAATTGTGAATCAAATAATTGAATAAAATATTTTATTTTTTAATTTCTTATAACTCACAAATCGTAACTCGGATTAAAAATATGAGACCACCGCTGAACTCGGGGGTGTATGCTTTCTTTAAGATGATACTAACTTTGGCCGGCACGGGCCACCAGAGAATGTTAGTTTATGGCGGAAAATAAAATAATTAAGTGACAATTATTTTATTGTAAAATTAATAAAATCTAAACAGTTACTTAGATTGAAAATACGAGAGTACCGTTGGGTTCACTGGGGTGTGTTTAACTTCGGAAGATCCTAACATCGACCGACGCGAGTCGAGGGTGACTGATGATAACTTTACAAACTTTTTTTCGAGTACGTTCAGTAAACGCACGAGCGGCGTTTTGTAACCTTTGAAGCAGTGCTCAGAAATGAAATCTTAGGGCACCGTTGAACATGCAGTGCCAATTTTCACTTAAGAAGACTTTCACCTCGATGCCAGTTGGATGAGAATAAAATATAGTTTTCAGCTAATTATTAAAAATTTATAAAATAAAGTGTAAAAAACTTTATTTTAATTTAAGCTTCAATGTGACTGTGGGTAGTTGGAACCTCCACTTGGGAGATGGTTGTGGGACCAACACACACCAACCTCCCATGAGAGGATATGGTTGTAGGGCCTACCCGTGTATAACCTCCCTATTAATAATAGGTATGGGGACCACCCAACCCCTATCGATGGTAGAGGATGAAACCTCTCCACTCCCACTCATTAATGAGGGAGGACCTCTTGACCTCCTCTGCACAATTAAATGTGCCAACGCACATGAAAATTAATTGTTCCAATGTACGTGCCAATTAAATGTTCTAACACACGTGCCAATTAAGTGTGCCAATGCGCATGCCAATTAACTTTTCCAACATGTGTAAATTTATAAAGGGGAGTTTTTTCTCAGTTTTAATTGTGTGCCAACAATAAAATAATAGGCAACCTATTATTATTTGGCTGGAATTCACTTTTGGTGGAACAGAGGAAAATGAGTGCTAGGGAGAGCTATTCTCCCAATAAAGAATGCGAAGAATGTGAAGAATGCCAGTGATGCTCTTTCTTCTTCGACTTCTTCCCCAGCCACCTACCGATCAACCCTCTGCAACATCATCAATGAACTGATGTAGCTTAGAATTGAAGATGTCTGGTGGACATAACGAATGACGGTCTCCTCTGTTATCCTTTCTTGATTCAGTCAACAAAAGACGAGCATCAATCGATGAATCAAAAGGCAGGGGTTTACTTTTTATAATGTATGATCTTTACCTATGTTCTTACTTCCTCTAAAAAATGAAGAATGAGGAATTGTTTTACATCATAATTATGAACGAATTGCTACCACCCTAAACGCGGAGGGTGCAGGCCAAACCAACATGGCCTAACCCCACCGTTGTTCTTTTTGTGATGACTCCACGATGGCATGGAAATGAAACTACAGCGAACAATGGCCGCGCTACCTACGGCCTCCACGCGTCGCTCCACCCTCGCGGCACACCGGTGCTTCCGGCTGAACACCGCTGTGCCGCGCGCCGCCGCGGCCTCCCCCGCCCTACCCACTTGCCCCGCGCCTCCTTCCTGCATGTCATCGCGCCCTGAACCGGCCTGCCCGCATGCCTCCCTGAGCCTCCCCGCCGGCCTGTGGGCCCCTACTGACCTACCCGCGCACCACCGCACAACCTTTCCGCACGATGTCGCGCCCTGCGTCGCCTGCCCGCGCGCCCCATGTCGGCATACCCAAGTGCCACCATGCCCCACGCCGCCCTTTCCGGCACCCCCGCGCCACCTGCCCAGCTCTACCGGCGCACAGCCCCGCACCCTCACGCCCCTGTTCGCACACCCCATGCACTGCCTGTCTCTACCGGCACCCTGCTCGGGGCCACCGCGCGCTGCCCGCACACCCCGCGAGCTCCCATCTTTACCAGCGCCCTACCCAAAACACTCACGGCCTTCCCAGTGCACCCGTGGCCTACCCAGTGTCCAGCCGGCCTACCCGCTGGCCTCCTTGGCGCCAACCTCCCGAGTCGCGCCCCTAACAGGGCTGGCCGAACCGGCCCTGCTCTTCCAACCGAGCCGCCTGTGAGGCAGAATCCGAGTCGTACCACCCTCGTAGTCTGCTGGGCCGGGTCCAGTGGACTGTGTCTAACATAGTGGGCTGACCCTCCCTACCGGCTAGGTCAGAACCATCGGGTCTGTCCTGGTTGACCCAGACCAGGTTGGACCGGACATGGGCCAACCATCAACCCCCTTTTCTTACTTTGGCCATATCTTTGGCACCAAACGTCTGTCTGACAAACCGTCAGTGGAGCTGGTTTTCTCGATGAGAGAAAGTCCCTTTTAGTATACACAACTAGATTTTGGGGTATAGTTGAGATACAGTTAGGTTGGTTTGTACACCAATATAACCGGGCCCTCGGGACTAAAAGGCTAATAACTAATAGACCGAGCATCCGGTTGACGCGTCCTTTGTTCCGTTGAGACCCCTTTGGCGAGGTTGAACTTTTAGATACTTCTACTTGGGAATTAAGGAAACTTGGGGTATTGAATTGTAGCTCATGGATCAGACCCTCTCGCTGACGAGCGAGCAGATTGCAGAGACCTAGTAGCTGGTAGAGACTTGACGACTGCTGACCGATCGACTCGGAGTGATTCGGATGGCCCAGTGGGGAGCACATCATTGTAGCAGCAGACCCACGATAGAGGAGAACGTGGTTGTAGCGGAATACCCATGGTACATGGAAGAAGGAGTACCTATGTAGGCTATGAGGGGGAGCGCTTGGTTGTAGTGGTAGACACATGGTGGGGAGCGCCTTTGTATGAGCACGACAGACCCATAGTACTCGACAGGTGGAGTACCTCAGCTGTCCTAGGTTAGTGGGTAGCACTTCGTTGTAGTGGTAGGCCCACTGTACTCGATATAGGAGAAGTTATCCTACAGTCATGGTTTCGACATCGTGAATAAAATTCCTGGTTGAGCTGTGTCAATGAATTCTGTGTTTTCCTCAATATTGAGATGGGTTTCTAGATAACTTAGGTATATGTATGGGCATATACCTAAGTAATGGTCATCCATTTATATCATAATTTGTGGTTTATCCTTGTTGGATTTTGTGAGACCTTGAGGGTCTCAGGGTCCTTACTGAGTATCATTATACCCACCCCTGCACGGGCTATGCCCACATCTCGTTGTGTTGGATGCAGATGGCAGAGAGCACTGACGGAGGCTAGGAGCGCCAGGACTGGACGATATCTGGAGGTAGACCTTACGACAAGTAGGTACACAGAGGAGTCTGACGGAAGTGGAGTGTTGAGGTGGCCATATATACCAACCCTTCATGTAGGAACCCCCAGAGGACGATCCATGAGATTCTCTTTACCTTTCAGCTGCTTGTCCCTTTTTCAGTTGTACTTGTACTTAACATTTGGGCTTGAATTTCTGACCCCTTTTTACTTTCTGGCACACTCTTTTGTAAAAGTTATTGCTTGGTTTTTTACAGCATGTTAAGTACTCTATTGTGTGTTTTCAGTTTATAAAGGCAATTCCATACATGTTTAGGGTTTTATGACTTTGGTGCTAGTTTCCATCCCCAAGCCTATAGAAGGCAGGCATTGGGTAGTCACGATACGGGCCCCGGGGCACGGGTCATGAAAAATTGGTATTAGAGGAGAAATTTATAATTCAAAACATAAGACTCTTATCTTTCTATTATATGAATCAATAGTGTTAATGGTATTGCATGTAGTTCTCAGTTCAGTGAGTCTAGTGTTGGTGCGTCAGCTGACGTATCCATACACCATGACCCTGACTGCTGATCTCTGACTTAGTGCATTAAAACACTGATTGCGTGTGTGTTTTAAAATGTTTTATTTAAGGAATATCAACCAGGTATAACTTTTAACCATGTCACATCTGTTCAGGATGCCTCCACGTAGACATCTAGTTAGAGTTCCGAGAGAGTACACGATGACGACCACCGAGGGACGAGGCTCCGGTGCCGGGCCCTCTTGCTATGCTGGCACCTTCGGGTGGTGTACCAGCAGCACCACCACCCATTGAGCAGTAGATGACACCAGTCGCAGTAGAGGGCGATGCACACCGACTGAGTGCATTGCACGGGTTCCAGTGGTAGAGGCATCCAAGGTTATGAGGCGAGATAGACTCCCAGGAAATTGAGGACTGGCTGGAGGCGATTGATAGAGTTTTCCACCTATTTCAGAAACCAGTAGAGCAGATAGTGATCTTAGCTACTAGTCAACTTCAATGAATGACCATGAAAATGGTTTTCTTAGTGATGAGGCCTCGATACATGGACCATTACCTGAGATAGTACCTTCGGGTAGTGTGTCAGCTGTATCACTGCTTGTTGGTCAGCAGTTGCAACCAGCAGTACCTGTAGAGGACACATGTAGGCTTAGTGCCTTTCACGTGTTTCAGCATCAGATACCCCTTAGGTTATGAGGTTAGCCTGCTCATAGGTAGTTGAGGTCTGGCATGAGGATGTGAATGAGTGTTCCTTATAACTTCTACAGCTTTGGCAGGATGACGTGTCAGAAGCTAAGTATTCATCAAGGCATATCGATCATCCCTTGTACTCGATGAATATGGTACGATCAATGCTTCATGACTCGATGTTCCGAGAAAGGTGCGTTTAAAGGAAATATGAGCCAACACTATTCTTCTAGAATAACTACTTATTCTAGGGTGATAGAGAGAACATTTTTGTTTGAATGTTCTTTGGCTGAATGGATACAGCTAGTGAATGATATTAGTGGGAAATAAAGAAACTGACACCCGTCTCAGAGACTTGAGCGTGTAAAAAAATGTTTTGGGAAGAGGAAGTGTTAAGAATAGATGAATCTGCCGTGCAGTAGTCGTGCAAGGATATCTAGGAGAGCATCATGAAGTGGTGTTAATTTCGGTATGTTACAACCACCCCTTTATGTGGAACCCACTAGGCTCAGAGACCTTCAGGATATGGGAAGAGAGTAGCTGCACGCAGTCATGGAGTGCGACACAAAGGCTCTTGGAATGATTCGAGTTATGGTCTGTGTCTACTACTAGCTACTGTAAAAATAGACAAAGGTACTAATCATTCCTTCCTTCTACTAATCTTCTCCAATACCTAGATTTTCTTGTTAAACCGTTGACTTGACCCTCACATCTATAGATACCTTTGGATGGAGACTTGATAATCACACTTTCACCGAAAGTGTGATCTAACACTTGAGGTGAGAGTTTTGGTTGGAAACTATTGGTGACTGCATCGAGGACTTATGACATTAGTTTGGTTTTGGACTTGACATCCACAGTTCACACTCAGATTTACTGTATTAGGAAAAGAGGTTGTGGTTTATCTGCAACGTTAGGTAGGGGTTTTCCTTGGTCGGTGAAATGGAAACCCAGGAAGCACAGGTTAAACTCGTGCATATGAGGGTGAAACCAATCAATATTGAGTCAGCCAACCATAACCTCGTGGTAGTAAGAGTTTTGAGTTTTTAGTTCCAAATAAGAGTGACAGAACATGGGGACATCTTTTCAAAATATGTTTCCAGGATTACCCCCTAAAGGGGGAGGGTTGTCTTCTTTGGCTAGATATTACCAGAGGTTCGTTCTAGACTTTTCCAGAGTTGTAGCACCACTATCAGCCTTGACAAAGGAGGGGAAACCCTTCGTGTAATCGAAGATATACCAGTAGAGCTTTCAGGAGCTGAGGCAGAGGCTGACTAGTGCCCCCATCTTGAGGCTTCCAGAGGAAGTCGTAGGGTACTTAGTTTACTGCGACGCTTCAGGGACCAGACTCGGGTGTGTCCTAATGTATAAGGGAGAAATGATCATGTATGTATCTTGGTAAATGAGACATCATGAGCAGAACTACACTACCCATGAACTAGAGTTATCAGCAGTGGTCTTTGCCTTGAATATGTGGTGACACTATCTTATGGGCGAGCATTTTACCATGAATTCTGATCACAAGTGTCTTAGGTATATCTTTTCTCAGAAAGACCTGAACCTAAGACAATGATTTTGGTTTGAGTTCCTCAAGGATTATGATTTCTAGATATTCTAAACTCCTAGAAAGGGGAACATTGTAGCAGATTCACTCAGTTGGAGATCTGGTATACAGATGCAAGGTGAGGCAACAGAGCAGATGGCTACTTTACATATATCCTTTGTGGATAGAGATGGAGCACATCATCCTCTTTAGAGGATGTACCATGGTACCAGTTGCACTTCAGGATGAATTGTTGAGGGAGTTCCACACTTCCTCTTTAGTGGTACATCCAAGAGCGGAGAAGATGTACCAGGACCTTTGACGACAACACTGGTGGCCAGGTATGAAGAAGGTAGTAGTGGAGTTTGTCTCTCGATGGCTCACATGTCAGCAAGTGACGATGGAGCACCAGGTTTCAGTAGGATTGCTTCAGACCTTAGAGGTCCCAGAGTGAAAATGGGACGGGATATCAATGGATTTTATGACGGGTCTTCCACGTACATCTAGAAGTCACGATTCGATTTGGGTAATCATCGACCGAATCACCAAGTCATCCCACTTCCTACTAAGAAGAGATGGTACGGGCTACCATAGAGAATGTACAAATCATCCAGGACTGGATGCAGAATAAATAGAGTAGGCAAAAGTCATACGCTAACATGAGATGGATACCTCTGGAATTCGAGGATAGCGACCACGTCTTTCTACGGGTCTCACCTCGACGAGGTCTATTGAGATTTGGCTGAGGAGGAAAGTTATCTCCAAGATTCATGGTCCATTTCATGTCCTAGAAAGAGTTGGTGAGGTGGCATATCACTTAGCTCTTCCACCTCAGTTGCATTGGGTGCACGATTTCTTCCATGTATCCCAGCTGAGGAGATACGTTCATGACTCTTCCCACATCATCAGCCATGGCGGGAAGGACTTTGAAGATAGGGCGACTTTTACGGATGTTCCAGTAGAGATTGAGGATAGAAAAGAGCGGGACCTTCATGGATGGTTGATACCTCTGGTGTGTGTTTTTTTTCCTTATGGGAAGCTCTAGGAGAAAACGTGGGGAGCGGGAGGCTGAGATGCATGCTCAGTACCCCCACTTGTTCCCTTAGTTGTGAGTTGTGGCTTACAGAGACATAGAGACCTAATATGGGGAGAATGTAAAGACCTGTAACTTCCATGTACATTCTTTTCATAATTAAATGGGAATTTTTTGGGTCTGCCAAATCTGACGGCGCATGATTCCGAGGGCCGGAGTGCCCACAATGATCCGTCGATGTTTTTGTTCAGCTCAAGTTAACGCACATAAGCTATTTTCCTAAAAAAGTGGAATAACTCTTAAACAGTAACTAGAATCAAAAATCAGAGGGCAACATTTCAATTATTAAGGTGGGTTTACCCTTGGGGAAATTTAATATTAGTCGGTGCACGCCTCCTCTGAGGAAACCCAAAAATGGCATAATTGTAAATAAAATAATTGAATAAATCATTTTATTTTTCAAATGCTTGTAACTCACAAACAGTAACTCGTATTAAAAATCTGAGACCACCGTTGAACTCGTGAGGGTATTCTTTCTTTAAGAAGATACTATCTTTGGATGGCATGGTCCACCAGAGAAAGTTAGTTTTTGGTTGCAAATAAAATGATTGAGTGACAATTTTTTTATTGTAAAATTTATAACTTTTAAATGGTAACTCAGACTGAAAATCCAAGAGTACATTTGGGTTTATTGTGGTGTGGTTCACATACACAGAGCCTAACCTCGACCGACGCGAGTCAAGGGTGACTGATAATAATTTTCCGAAATTTATTTCGAGTACGTTCAGTAAACGCGCGAGCAGAGTTTTGTAACTTTTGTAGTGGTGCTCAGAAATGAAATCTGAGGGCACCGTTGAACTTGGAGGAGCATTTTTTTCTTAAAAATAATTTCACCTCGACGAAAGTTGGTCGAAAATAAATGTTAGTTTTTGGATTTTTATAAAAAAAACCATAAATTAATGTGTACAACAATTTATTTTATTTTAAGCTTTCATGTGAGTGCGGGTAGTTGGAACCTCCATTTGGGAGTTGATGGTGGGACAACCACACCCCAACCTCCAATGAGAGGTTATGGTGGTGGGGCCCACCCGAGCATAACATCCCTATTAACGATAGGGGTGGGGACCACCCGAACCCTATTGATGGTGGAGGATGAAACCTCTCCACTCCCCCTCATTAATGAGGGAGGACCTCTTGACCTCCTCTGCACAATTAAATGTTCCAATGCACGAGCAAATTAATTGTGCCAATGCACATTCTGATTAAATGTTCCAACACACATTCCAATTAAGTGTGCCAACGCGCATGCCAATTAACTCTGCCAACGTGTGTAAATTTATAAAGGGGAGTTTCATTCTCTGTTTGAATTTCCTAAAGACAAAAAAATAGGCATCCTATAATTATTTGGTTGGCATTCAATTTAGGTGAAACGGAGGAATATGAGAACTAGGGAGAACCATTCCCCCAATAAGGAACGCGAAGAACATGAAGAACACCAACAACGATCTTTCTTCTTTGACTTATTCCCTAGAAACCTACCGATCAACCCTCCGCAACATTGTCAATTAACCGACGTAGCTTGGAATTGAGGACATCTGGAAGATGCGACGAATGACAGCCTCCTCTGTTATTCTTTCTTGACTCCATCAAAAAATTATGATTGTCGAGAGACGAATCAAAAAGTAGGGGTTTAATATTTACTAAGTATGATCTTTACCTATGTTCTTCGTTCTTCTCAAAAACGAAGAATGAGGAATTTTTGTGCTTCATACTAACCAAACAATTGCTACCACCCTAAACGTGGAGGGTGCGGGCCAAGACAACATGGCCTGACCCCTCCGTTGTTCTTTTTGTGATGACTCCTTGACGACATGGCAATGAAGCTACGATGATGAAGGCGGCGAAAAAAGGTCGCGCTACCTACGACCTCTGTGAATCGCTCCACCCTCGCGGCGCACCGGTGCTTCCGGCCAGACACCGCCGTGCCCCGTGCTGGCCTGCCCACGCGGCGCTGCACCTAGCACCGCCGACCCACGCGCCCTGTGCAGCCTGCCCGCGTGCCCCGTGGCGGCCTGCCCGCGCACCGCTGCGCCCCTCGCTGGCCTGCCCAGCTCCCCCGCACTGCCTGCCTGCCTCCGCTGAAGCACTTCCCGGCGCCCCCGTACCGCCTACCCGCGCGCCCTGCACACTGTCCAGCTCTGTCGGTGCCCTTACCGGGGCCCCCGCACGCTGCCCGTGCACCCCACGCGCTACCCAGCTCCACCGGCGCCCTACCCGATGCCCTCACGGCCTACCTGGTGCACTAGCAGCCTTCCCGGTGTCCCGCCGGCCTACCTGTGCCCCACGCGGCCTACCCGCCGGCCTCCCAGATGCTGACCTCCCGAGTCGCGCCACTCGCAGCGCTGGCCGAACCGGCCCCGTTCTTCGGGCTGAGCCGGCTACGTGGAAACATCATGGTCGTACTGCCGTCACAGTCTGCTGGGCTGGGCCGAGCGGACTGGGCCTAACTTAGTAGGCTGACCCACTCAACGGGCTGGGTCAGACCCATCGGGTCTGTCCGTGTTGACCCAGACTGGGCGGACCGGACCCGGGCCCACTATCGACCCCCTTTGTTTACTTTGGCCATATCTTTGGTAGCAGACGTCTGTTTGATGAACTATCAACGATGCTGGTAACCTCGATGAGAGATGGTCCCTTTGAGTATACCCCACTGGAGATTGGGGTATAGTTGAGATACGTTCAGGTTGGTTCGTACACGAATACAACCAGGCCCCCTGGACTAAAAGGTTAATAACTAACAGACCAGACATCCGATTGATGCACCGTCTATTGCTTTGAGACCCCAATGATGAGGTGGACCTTTTAGATTCTTCTATGTGGGACTTCACGGAACTTGGAGTATCAACTTGTAGCTCGTGGAGCAGACCCTACCGGTGATGAGTGAGTAGATTGCAAAGACCAAGTAGCTGACTCAGACTTGAAGACCTATATGCCAAAACGTTAAACTTGTGCCCACCCTTTCCCCATAATACCCTAAAGCTACACCCATCTTATCTTTGCATGATGTTAAACCTATTTAAATCATAACCCCACAAGACATTAAATATATTCCCATCACAGAATCTCAAAATATTAATATTATGCCAATAATGTTCCCACAAGACCTTAAACATATTCCCATCATATCCTCGTAATTCTATAAACATGTCCCCATCCAATCCTCAGAAGTCGTCAAACCTGTGGCCATCCTATACCTGTAAGATGTTAATTATGCTCCCATACTGTAACAAAAATATATCATACATACACCCACCCTATCATAAAAATAACATAATCCTGTTTTCATCTCCATAATAAATTAAATTCATTCCCTATACCAGAATACCTACACCATCATAAAATTATATTTCTTAATTTATAATGCCTCATAAAACTTACGCCCATAGAATCAACTACCCTATGATCAACATAAGATGAATTGGATTTCCGGACTAAGATTATTTATAAGATATTACATCCAAATATGAATAATTTATATGTTTACAGTATACCTAATTACCACACACGCCTAGATGTTCCGAGCACGAATACTTTCCCTAACTGATGGTTTCCTCTCAATAGAGACAGAAGCAACATAATTAACTGGTGTCGACGTTGAGATGTATCTAGGAATGTGTTCAACAAATAAATTTTTAGTCAATGAGGGATACACAAAATAGAAAATGATATATAAAGAAGAATCTATAGAAGGAGAAATTGAAACCCACTAAATCCATTTTAATCAAGGAGTAGACATCACTGATGAATATGATGATTGAAACCCAACTTTTGGAAGTTTGAATATGGGTAAATAGTATTCATCTACACTATGAACCATCTCCCCAATAAAACCATTGGAAACTGAAATGTTGTTCTTGTTGTGAAACTGTAATACTTCAACTGTGGGGATGGGTAATGTTGGACACCATTAGATTTTGGAACCACAAACCAAGATATTGCTGACATCTATATGCAACTACAAAAAATGGCGAGCCTAATGTAAAACTCATGGGGACTAGTAATGTTGGGGAATCATCATATTTGAATTTCCAAAAATTCATACATTTAGTGCCAAGTCCCACCATTAAAATGATAGGCCCATCACGAGACTCCCTTGAAAATTTGGGAAGTTAACATTGTGATTTCTAATTCTGTGACATCCTCAAAATTGTTCCCTCTATGTGTCCAAAAGATTGGAAAAAATTGGGGCATTGGGAATAACTTTTATTGTAAATGTACTTATAGATGAATTTATATGCTATATAAGACAGAAGCAATAGAAATCCAGTAACCCATAACTCCTAGAGACCTATGCAGGAGGAACATGGATTTGGAAATCCCACACAACTATTCTTCTACAATGACTTCACTTTCTACACCCTTTCTCAACATCTGTGATCAGTCCAAGGAGGGTGATCAACACCCTGGTGTGCTGATATGAGAAAAAGGGGATTATTTACACAAGGGATATAGACCTCTAGGACCTTGAGGCATTGAATCCTCATCAACAGTACTGCCACTAAAGACAATGTATGTGGAAACCACCCCCATATTCAAAGAATTACCAGTTCGGGAGTCCCTCACTGGAATGATTTGATGACTCACTACCCTAGGATGAGGAGCTACAATACATTTGAATAATGCTGATAGTGACTATTTCCAAGGATCCAACTACGATGGATCCCACAAATCTTCTTAAACAACAACACTGGACACTCCCGCTTTCCAAAGAATGGGTTGATTTCAACCCTAATCTGCTAGCCCCAATCCAAATAACATGATTCCAATGTCGGAGGAAATCCCCAGAAACTACATGATAAGAGACTTCATTATTATCACTTAGAGTCCATTCCAAAAACATAATATCCCACCAGATCCTTACAACTATTGAATAAGGATTCAGTTTTCCCAATTTGGATGAAGACCTCAGTCGCCTCACATATAGCCCAGATTGAATCTCTTAATCCCAGACACCATCGATAGCTACTACGGGTCATTTTTGATGATGAAAATCAGTGTGTAGGTCCTCCATACACCAACACAAATAATATAGGAGGTCCTATCAATCCATAAATTACCAATATATAGTTCTACCACATATTCCCACTAGTCTGCACATATATCCTCCTCGTGCATCTACAAACAAAAGAAGTGGTCTTCCCCAATCAATCACCAACAAACATAGAAATCCTCCCTATGATCATTCCAAACAAGGAGGAGGTACTCCAAGATCTACTTCCAATCAAGGAGGAGTTTCTTCTAACTTCAAAATCAACACATAAAAAGGTTCTCGCCAGGCCAAAGAAATAACCAGTAATGAAGAACTACCTCGGTGCAAGGGGACTAAAATTCTCCATTGGAGGTAATCCCATAAAAAACCCCACATCATAATTGAACTCATTTATATATCAGATTCTATGATAATAGAGAACATAATAATGGAGCCTTCACCCAAACTTCTAGATTATAGTGTAGGAGCTTGAAAATTTGATTCGTGATCCTGAATGTTGAGGTCCATAGGGTCCCCATATCCCACTCTAGGTACATGCAAGAGGAGGATGTTCTGGATCCCATTAAGAATCTGGAAGTGAATCCATCATCATTACATCTAGTCTCCATCCCATATACCTCCACCGAAAAATTTAATGAGATTTATGGGTCTTGTTTTTTTCCTCATATTTTGAGAACTCTTCCGATCTATGGATGGAGGATTCTGCCCACACATGAAGTAGGGGGAGAAACTATTCATATATGGATGTGATGATGTGGTTGGAACCAATCCTAAGATAATTCCTAGTATAAATATAATTTTTGAATCACATATTGACTCCTCTCCTCATAAACTAGCATTATAATTAATCTACATTGATGTTTCCACCCATATCTTGGCCTTCTTCAACTATGGATTGGGACAACCAAGAGAATGAACTTTACTCTATATTAGAGGTCCTGTGGGAAGACCTGTATGCCAAAATGTTTTTTGTGATGTTTTATCTGCCATAATATTCAGATTTTTACACCATGATGTCCCTCATAGGGGACCTGGTAGTGTGTTTTAGATAGACTATTTGGTTAATGCTTCACTGACTCCACATCTATCTATTGACATACCTAGGGATACATGAACATGTCAATGTCATCGACCAACAATGTAGAAAGGTTGAGATTTAAGAACTCTTGGTTGTACAGTACCCATATTCATAAAGCTACCACTATACCCTAGAAAAAAAAAATTCAAGATCCTCACAATGATCTACCTACTTATGGAAGAATCTTCTATGCACAAAAAGACCATAGGATGGGGAGATTATTCTTTTATACATTTTAACCCAATCATGTGACAATACATCATATCTACATATGATGAAATCTCCCCACAATCTACGTCGATGGATAATATGGTATTTAGTGATCTACATAAGGATCAGAGGAATAAGGGAAAGGATAAAAGGAATTAAAGGGAATAACTTTCGGATGGGTAAGGAAGTACTAGACATGCCCTCATAAGGTGGCCTCAAGCATCAGTAGAGGGGAGCGATGTGCCTTAGTATCGCAAAAAAAGATAATTTCCCCTCTCCATCGAAATATTGATATGGTAATGGGTCCTATATAGCACTATAATTCACTATAGGTGTCATCAAAAGTACAGATAGATCCCACAATAGCTACCCCTAAACTATGAAGGTTGAGGAAAACAAATGGCATACCACCGAACTCATCACTGAGAAGTGATCGGATTATTCAAATGACCTATGAGACCCCATCTATCACTAAGTGTGGCATTCAATTATCCTTTAATAAACACTCCCATTACATATTGGTTTACCATCTAATCTAGTTAGATCTAAAACTAGGGGATATGGTAAGAAACTATAGTATTTGTCCCTGAACCTTCCATAGGAGCATAATTATCATCCTTACTATCTAGGCCATTATGCACTTAAAATTGTTGAGACCAATAGAAAAATTAATAATCATGTAAAATAATTTTTGGGTAGATATCCTCACCAATATGACTTCATAGAAACTCTCACTGACATCCTTGAGGCCCTAAATACATGAAAGGTGGAAATTGTACCTGAAAGAAAGTTGTACCTGGTGTCGGTGGGTAGTATCCAGGAACCCCAAGTGTTTGGATATCCCAACATTATCCCATTAAATGTAATCAATAGGGGTATATATATTTTGGGGACCCTACAAAACAAGAATTCCACCAATCTATGATGCTTTTTTCAGACACTGGAAGGACCCACATACTTTTGGAACAACCAACTACCCATATGAAACATTGCTATTGGAAAGATCTACGCTGATAGTTCCTTTACTAGATCACTTCCACCCCAAAAAAGAAAAGTATTTCTGACCACTTCATGTTCCGATAGATGCTTGATAATTAAGTTATATACTTTTTCTCATCGTGGAAAGGCCTCACATATTCAATCTATATACTGATGTACAAGGAGAAACTACTTACAATGTGAGGGGGGACATTATGTTTGAGCTGGTGCCTACCCCCATTATATATAAATATCTTGTTGGATTATAATAGTTATATGAAAAGTCTTAGTGTCTGAAGGATATTCACTGTAGGCTAGACAATAGTAGCATTTGTTTCCCATTACAGATCCCACCATAATACCTAGAAAATCATAAGATACCAACACCATGCAAGTAGAGGTTCTTTAAATGATACTCATACTCACCCCATTTCTAGAAGAGACTCTCCATATGCATCCATATCTCTTTCAACCACGCCCTTCACAGTCCCTTCAAACAGAAACTCTCAAATCACATCCACAATGAAAAATGAATGTGGCTCTAACACCCTATTAAATTCAGGATCTTAGAGATATGTTCTAGTATATTATAAATATGGAACATTCATTTAGATAATCATAGGTCACTAGACACTTCATATATTCCTTGGAAAATAAAATTTAGAAGCTACAAGATTATTGGAGGTACCAAGACTAGCTGTGGTGGTTATTGTCTATAACACATGATCATTGGACACACCATTAAATAATTATTTGTATTAAAATATTTGTTTTATGAAAGATAAGATCATATCCAAGTCAGGTAGGTTGACATTTTTTCATAGGTAATGTATGTGTACACAATTCACGATAATGAAAGTGATGGATCTAGAGAAGGGTAGTATGATCCTATTCACAAGACAACAAAATATGATGACTTGTTGGATCACAAGGTAGTCTCTAACACCCATGTTTTCATACATGCTCTTTTAGGTAAGAAAAAAATCTCCTATTATTTTTTCACCTCCTCTAGCTGCTGCCTGTACATCTTCATCATATCCTTGCAAGTATCAGAAAACAGGAACTGATGGTGCATGGGAAATTAAAATCCCCACAATTCCAAAATGAATATCACACTCTTATTAAATTCATGAATCATTAGTTAGTATATGAACCCAAGGTCTTCTCAAACATGAACAATCCCATTGATGAATAGAAATATTATTTCCACTTTGAAGAACAATGAGCTAGTAGACCACTTGAATACACTAGATATCAAGTAACTCCATTCAAACCTAATGGGTGCCTCTAGCTAATGTCATTGAAAGAAATGTTTAGGAAATGAATGATTCCAAGAATTCTTATTCTAGATCCTCAAACTAGTCTATAAATGCTAATGAGATATGGATGTGGGTTCTTTATAAAGCCCAAAAGAACTATCCACCCAGTATTTTCTCTTAGGTATAACTTATCATCAAATGTGGTAGTTAACATGGTGGCTCAACAGAACCCATGCTTTGATCATCCACGTCCAGCCAGAGCATAACTTCAGTCAAGAATTAGTCTTCTAGTATCTATTAAGAGGAGGTTATCTAATAGACAATATAATATTCATATCACTAATCAGACTCCAGGGGTTTACCTAGTAGCATCTTTTGCACCCCCAACTAAGGATTCAACGTTTATGGAGAAAACCATATCATTTTCACATATGTATATCATGTTGAATCACCTCACCAGATACCCATGATTCATTTGATCATTTGATAAATCCTCTTATTGAAGTAAATCCATGAGACCCATTGTAGAAGAATTGAAAATTTCCCTTCTAGTATGAATTACAAGTAGATGATGCAGTGAGATACTATACAGAGGAGGCCAAGTAAGAGGAATTACAAGCCATAATCTATTTTTATTGTAATTTTTATGTAATTGAAATTTAGGGTAACATATTATCATTTTAAATCACAATTAAATTGAATGGGTTTTAATCCACTACTGCCTAGTGGATTCTAGTTTTGGGATCAACCTCATACTGAACCTGCTGCTCCACAAGCTGAGATTAATACATTGAGTTTTAGCTCCATCCTACTCGACAATTCATGGCTATGATATGATCAAGAAGAAATATAGTTGCATGGTTTGGTTGATGACCTAGTTTGATGTATTGAAAACGAGAACTGAATTCATTGCAGTCTCATAGGATACCTCTTACAATGCACTACTGGGTAGACCCTACCTTCATTTTCGCACTGTGGTCTCCTCATCATATCAGAACACCCTCAAGTAATTTTTTAATGGTCTAGTAGAGGTGATATAGGTTGATGCATCCCCCTTTGAATCATATGAATCCCAATATTTGGATTACAAATACTACAAGAGAGAGTGAAATAATTTTCATACTGATAAGGTTAAACACATAAATTCTCCAAATGAAATGACAACCATCATAGTCAATCTATGGGTTGAATTGAATGAAACATTCATTCTACGAATTCATCTGTTAGATGAAACAACAATATACCTGGGATTTGGTTTTTTTTGTCTCCAAAAAAGGGATTTGTAATACCTAATAAGAAGTAGCACCCCCATATTACCTCATACTCTTACAATGGATAGGGCTGAGTGATACCAGAAGCTCCTACTCCTCTAAAGTACATTGAGGTTCACCTTATCTCTACTAATTCATAGTATTCTAGCATGTTCCACAATGGAAGTTTGGATCACCAAAGAGAGACTCCTCTCCATTTCATTAACATCAAGGATGGGACTGACAGTGAAAGGCCTAATGGAATTGGCTCGACAATGTCAATTGGTAAAATATCAGTAAACTCGTAACACCTCAATAAGGATTCCTTGTCTACCCAAGTGTAACTAGTGATTTCACTTGATCTACTGGTTGGGTAGATCCACCTCTTCCCATTTATTCTCCATCCATAGACAAATAAGTGTACTTGGAGTATTCCCCTCCTGCATTTGAAGAGGGTGTATCCACCACAATTGATGAGTGGACTTTGATGATCCTTTGAATAATGGAAGATATGAGGGGCGACACTGATTAGTGTATCTATTCTTCGGAGGAGGAAAAATGGTATTCATCCTTTCATAAATATCATAAAAATGTATTTTCATGGAGCTATTATGACATGCTAGGAGCAGACCGTCATGTAACGGTTCACCATCTTTACCTCCCAGTGAGCCATTGTAGGTCCATGAAACCCCCCAAATGAAGCACTTATATCATGGTTCTGTGGTAAATGAAGAATTGGACGAGCCAATAAAATCCAATCTCATCATTGAATTTCATTACACTATATTTATAGCCTACATCATCATAATCATGGTGAAGAATGGGCCAATCTGAGTCAGTGTCAACTTCTGTGACCTCTTCCCCCATTGCAAGATGGATGATTTTTCCATTCTAGTGACAGATTTGTTGATTGATTATACATCCAAGATTCAATCCATCTCCTCCATGGATGGATACCCCAAGTATAATAAAATATATAGGGCCCAATAGGATCATGATTCCACTATCTTCAGGGAACTTCAATGGAATTTCTTCTCTCAGGTGATTCTCTTTGGCACAAAAAATGTCAGGGTAACCTATATGTGGGATATGAACCACGTTTTAGGCATATTATAATGATATTGGTTGAATTCATGGTGGAAAACATGGTGGTATAAGCACACTAGAGTTAGCACCATCTCAAATCCCTTGAGAAATTGTTAAACTTCCTATGCGCCCGAAAAATGAAGATGGTCCACTTGAAGTTTGAATTCAGGGTCACCTATAGGAAATTTTGTAGCCTTATCATAATATATAGAGGCATTTAAATTTACTCAAATAGGATTAATACCATCAATAAAATTCATCCCTTAAAAATCCTCCATGACTTTTAGGGCTGCCAAGACCACTTAACCTACATGTGATAATTTATCAAAAATATGGCTAGAAACTATAGTCCCTTCTCAGGGGTCATATAGATAGGTACCATATACTAGAGAGATGATGAGTTCCAACCCATGTGTGGTGATATCAACCTGTACATGATAAACCCTTTGGTTCAGATGTCACCTATTTTAGAACTGCTTATAGTCCTCTACATGACTTTCTTGATATGGACACTCAATTCCCTTATATATTGGAAATATAATGAGGGAAAATAAAACAATTTATACTATCATAGTGAGATGATCCTCGACACGGATACCATATAATACCCTGTCGAGTAAAGGCACATCACACTTTTATTTAGTGGATATGTTTTGGGTTTATCTACAACATCCAGAGATAAAATTGGTGTCCTAAGAAAACCTACCGAAGTATATCCTTAATCTCCCCATGCTGAAGGAATGGCTGAAATGATGGGAAGTGATCCTCTAGATGTTCAACATCAGGTTAGCTTTGTAAAATGTTGTTAAGTGGTAGGCATTAGATAATTTCTTAGATTCCAATCTAACCTGTAATGAATTATCCATGGATGTTGATTTCATAGATGATGTTATCCTCCCAATGTATTAGGTTGGGCTGTGTTGGTTGATTCATTTTTATTGTACCTCTCAGAGCCCAACAAATAGAAGGATCAGTAATCCCAATTTTAATAGAGGGGTCCTAATGATCATATTCATCACACCAGAACATGCCATCTTTCCATACTCCTTCCTATTGTCAGAAGGTTGCACCAAAAACGAGGTAGGATATTAGGATCTCATTACTGGTCTCGATCTGGCCCTCAAGTTTGACGTCCCAAGCTTCCATGTGAAGTGATACATTGAATTAGTCATTAAACAAATCAATGATGACTACATCATAATAATGATATAGCACATGCCTCTATTGGAACGTACCCATTAGTTTATGACCCATTTTCCTACTCAGTCAAAGGTGACTGAGTTTCCACAGTAATATAATGGTCGATCCGATGCCTTGGAAATCCTGGTCACATCATCCGGCACACTGAATGGTCATCACCCCAACCACTTCATATGATGGAAACCAAAAAGTAAAACAATTGGGTTTTGGTACATCTATTCCAATATCACCAAGTCAGCCTATAGTAGATGAAAAAACCAATTGGATGACTCCTTTCATTGAGTATCTCCATCGTGGTACCCTCTTACAAGAAAAAGCTGAACATGAGGGAATTTGCTGACAAAGAGCACATTTCACCCTCTAAATTGGGTGAAACTATAATCATAATATCTAAAAACATGTGTTTAATGGATTTTTCATCCATTTCATAAAAGAATATGAGAGCCCTCAGGTTATGTAAGAATTCCATTTTTGGGTCTATGGCCCCCATCAGGCAGGATTCAATATCTCTCACCATATTCCGATATTGGGTTATTGTAGCCCACCTTGGCTAATGAAGACATCATGTTTCTCAAGAGGTATCATGTATGTAAAATCCAATCTATAATTATCCATCAACTACTGGATGTTCTCTCCACAAAAAATTTATTCATGTACACATTTTGCATAGCGAATCATCTTTGTCGGACCATACCCACAAGCAACAACTAACCGTTGTAAGTTTATTTTTACTGTAATGGACTTCTCTTCCAAGTGGAAAGAATCAATCCCCACCAAGGAAGTAAATTCCTAATCCATGATTGAGTTCATAATCTACCTCATCATCCATCAATTTAGATTACATCATGCTATTCTCACCAACAACGACTTCAACATACGAGATCCCAAGCTAAATAAATGGTACGCCAAATACAACAATTGTTCCAACCATACATTTCACCACCATGCATAAGAGAATGGATAAATTGAGGAATTTTACATGACCCTATCTAACATCATACAAAAAATGGTAGGATAGAATAAGAAAGATAAGATAGAAAAACTCCATAACATCCTCTGGGCCTATCAGACGATGACTCAGAATTACACCTAGGTGAAATATTCCTAGGTGTGTAGAAATAGGTAGTCTTTCCCATTAAGTTTTAGTTTCCATGGATTCCAATATTTATTTATGAATAGATGGAAACAGATAAAATGGTATAAGTACATCTTATTGAGTTGAAATCCCATGAGATTAACAGGATCCAGACTGTGCATAATCTAGAAAGGCGCTAGAATAGGATAGTGAGAGTGCCAAGCTAGAGGGTTCACCTCTACTAATTCCTCTAGGGTGACATAGTAGGCTCTCAGAATTATGATGATACCAATCTAAAAGCCCCAAAAATCAGAGGCCAAATGGAAATGACCTTAAATATTCCATTAGTTCTATTCTATTAGAGAATGATATATTTTCACCATGGACAGAGAGCATATCACATGTCCCAACATGGCCATATTTCTCAATAAGTGCTTCATGTGAGGATCCCCATGGGTCTATGAAGCATGACCTTAAACATTTTTTAATTATTCTAATCAATTTGTCCTTAACCTTTTTGTATCCTCTAGAGTCAATGTTGTACAACTCTAAACAAACAATCATGATGTTTTCCTTTGGTGACATCAAACTACGATCTTACATTGTATAAAACAAGAAATCCTATGAATTATAGATGATCCTAATCCTTATAAAAATGAAATTATTATTAATTCTAGATTATATTACCGTATATAAATCTGGGATGCCTTATATGATATGTATCAAATGATCCAAAAAGACTGACACCATGTAAAACTAGGTTGTCTGATGCTATTAGTTTTGGATGGTCAAAAAAATTACCCTATCTAAAATTTTGATTCCTTATATGATATTTGAAGAAGAAAAAAATCATCCTCAGAATAAGAAGCTAAAATATTTCTTTAACACATTTCCTAGAATTGGGATGTACCATTACAATCATGGGATTCTTCAATTCCCTCACTCGAGATGATTTACCCTAGTTCGGTTTTTTCTCTCCTACTGTGTTGTGTTTATGAACTACGTATATCTTGAATCCAGTCCTTATTGGATAGATAGTGATACCTAGACTATATGTATTTAGGGATAGATCAAAAATTTTCAACCCTTCATCCCTTTGGAACCATTTACAGTCCTAACATTATGACATTAAACTGTGTTTAGTTTGTCTCAGGTTGTGCATGTGGGGTGTGAGCCTCTTCAGATACTTTTAAATTATGTCTTACCTCTTGTATTTGACACATCCACCCTAGAAACAAACACCTTCTTAGTCTATGTACCATGAATTTATACTAATTTCCACCCTTACCCCACTCCAAGCACTATAAATTTAAGCTTTTATCCCTTTATTTTGATATATTTTTGTAGAACACGAGGCCACCCTTTGTCCACCTTTCACATTGTGTTCCAGATATTGTTTTCACACAAATTCCTTTAAAGAAAATGTTTCCCAACTCCATAAATCATGACTTTATACTATTTTATGATAGTCGAAGAATCATGAATTTAAAATATTATTTATTGTCTAAGAAGCACAATAATTAACTATGTGAAACCATCGTTAGGATCACTTCATGTGGTGAAGGGCCTCCATGGATCCATTCACAATAGGTATTTACTATATTTTCACTACAGGAAACATACTTGGATCCCCCACCTTTGGTCCAAGGATTGTGACCCTAAGCAGTGTGAATTTATATTTCATTGACATTGTTTTCTTCATTTTGATGTTTCACCAATCCTATGCCTACAACTATTTCTAGAACTACATGTGTCTTGATTCCCATCCTTATGGGATATGTAGTGATGCATATACCTTTGTTATTTCATTACAACCATAGATTCACCACAAAAAAGATTCATTACTTGTGGTTTAATCACCCTGAAATTTCCCATGAGAATCCTTTTATGGAATAATCCCCATTAATTTAACTTTTCCCATTACTAGTTTAATATTCCCTCAAGATCTGACATGTGGATGAAAACAACAAGATACATGATATTAATCCCTACCAATGTTCTTATCACAAGATGTTAAACTATAGCACTTCCCTATAGAAAATCAAGATGTCTATAATGTGAGATGATTTAACCTATATTTTAGTTGGATGCCCAAGGTGGGAAATATGGGATGAAGAAACACTAACATACTCCCAACATAATGTTATTAAGTATCCATAACACCTATAAAACTAATATGACTCCTAATATAACATGGTTTCTTATCCTCACCAGAGTGGACTCCACTCCTTCAAAATTATTTTCCTACAATGTTATGTCCTAGAACTATGTGTTGCATGACTCATATTTTCATGGTATATTTAGTGATTCCTAGATATTTAATCTCAGGCCCAACATTTCCATTGACTCAACATGGCTCACCTCGGGGTATTTCCCCTCCGTGAAAGGTTTGATTATTCCCTAAAGCATGTTCATCTATGTGCTTCATGATTTATATAATTGGAATAATCTTTATTATCCATATCTAAATAGGATCCCTAATAGAATGGTCTCATGTGATAGTATCTCACCTACAATATTGTGCCCATGTATCAAAGGATATTTAGTATACAGTAACAGATCCTAGGTTTCAAACCCCATCAATGTTTGGTACTGCATTTATTTTCCTCATCTTTAACCAACATGGGTAAAAAACATGTGTTTTGAATGTGATAAATTGTTGTTCACTATCAATAAGTAAGTCCCCTTTATTATTATCCAGGAATTCATAGACAAAATCACCCTCATTGGATTTTCTAGTCACTTTTCCCCCTTATTTTGTTCCCCCATGTGATAAATGGGAACTCCATTCATCTTTATTCTTCTCACATCAATCATGGATCAGACATGAATAGGGGTTGGGAGGAATCTATCCTCTATAAAGGTTGAGACGTGTGAGTGCCCCCTAGTACGAACTATATGACCTTAAACAAGGAGTCAGAGTCTAATAATCATGACTCTAAACTGTGTGAAAATCTTTCTATGAATGTGTTCTATGATGTTGGGCCTCCTTAGACCTCACTTAACATTATTTATATTACTCTACCATAGTACACCTGTTCATTTGAGTTTCAGGTCCAAGAATCCTAGGCTCAATGTGTGACCATATTGTCTCTGAGATGTTTTGTGCGGCATCGGGTTGGCATCCTAGACAACTTATTTAATGTCATCTTAACATCCATTGATGTCACACATTTACCATATAGGAATTCCACCCTATGGTCTATGAAATATTCCTATAAACTATGAGTAATTATCCAAACATCAGGACCCTAAAATGTGAACAAGTTCTCTTAGATATTTTTTGTATGGAATTAATTGGAATCCTATGTAATGTCCCAAACCAAGAGCCACTAAATGGTTCCATGATCCAGCGGGTCACATGGTATCAAGAATAACATCCTTTACACCCGAGGCATCTATCAATAAATGAGGGTCTAAGGAGATATACTATGGACAGGATACCCTCATGATCAGAGTAACATAGTGGTATATCAAGTAAATAAATTAGGGGAAGAATAATATTAATCACTGATAGAAGATACATACATATTATAGTAACAAAAATTATTACCAAAACATTTTTCAAATGTAATATGATAATCATTTCATGTCACTATTGTTCCTTCTAGGAATGAGGATGACCTTGTTTGTTTTAAGGGTCAAACTTTCCAATCAGTTTCCAAAGGGTTTATTCGTAGAATCAGAAACATCCAAAGATTCTATATCCATTTGGACATATGTTTCAAATGTAGGTTCTGATTAGTTGTGGACTGATGAGGCTTAATAATTCGAATTGGACGAGAGGATGGTAGTTTAGACTCATCACACCTTTTTGTGGGGAATTATTGTCTACTCCGGGACTCTCTTATAGAGTTAAATTATGTTCCATAATCCTTATTAATTTACCGAGAATGAAAATGAGTATTTCCATTAGATCATGCAATCAATGATTGATATATAGGGAATTTAGAGAGTCTTTTATAATTATTTGAGGTTCTTCATCAATAGAGAATCATCCATATGAATTAGATATTCCTAGTCAATGGTATCCTTCTATACATTATATAGAAACCTCTTGGTCATTATGATGACCATACTGGTTTTAAAGCCACTCAGTGGGGCAATTGAAGTTTATTGTCATTCAGAAAGACAAGATTATTTTAGAGATGGGATTGTACCTGCAGATGGACTACCTACGTATCCTCATTAAAAAAAGGAATCAAAACCCACGTAGTTCGATAAGAAGGATATAGTTTAATGTCATATGGGATAGAAAAGAATTAATGAAATATGGGCTTGAACCTTAGAAAGGCTTCTTACGTACTCTACTTTTAAGGAAGATATCAAAGTCCACGTAGTTCGAGGTGATGAAGTATGATGTTTATGCATGATTAATGGCACAAACAGAGATTTCATAATTACTTTTACACTCTAAGCTAATGTGAGTCAAGCTTGGTGTGAGAAACAAGAGGTATCAGTAAAACTGAGGATTTTTCTATGAAATATGACATCATAACAAATGATGTGGGGATTATGTATGTATGACTGCCCTAGTGAAGGGTCCATAAAGGTATTTTTACTTTATGGAGATTTCGGATTTTAACCCGGGACTTAATCTTGAAAAAGAATCCCAGGTCAAAAGAAATTAATGCTGGGGATTACTCCTAAGAAGGAGGCCCAATTAAGGGAAAATATGATTGGGACTTACTCTTGAGAAGGAGCCATAATTAAGGGAAATTATGACTGGGACTTACTCCTGAGAAGGAGGCCCATATGAATTCCTCGTAGATAATGAATTCAATGAAGGAACCATTCCATAAATGGTTATGAAGAGGGTTTTGAAGGTTATATCTTGAAGAAGATAGGTGGATTTGTGGAAAGGAGGTGACGAGGAAGGAGGTGCACAAGTATTGTTCTGGCACACAAGTCCAGGTCACACAAGTATACTTGCACGACATGAGTCACCTTGGGCGATGAAGAACCCATAAGGTAATACTTGGGCGACTTTGAACTCAAGACCTTAGTATCATCCCTAGAAGCTTCCAGAATTATGGCGCACAAGTTCCCTTGAGAGGGATAGGCGGCGTACAAGTGTCTTCACTTCCCTTAAGGACTGGACACTTAGGCATGCAAGTATTTATGAGTTCTAATACCTATGACTTATTCTTCCTATTTAGAGCTTCCATTCTAGGTAAACAATAAATTTTGAACTGTTTGGAATATGTCAGAAAAGACTTTGGAGACCAGAGCATGAATCTGAGTTTTGGAAAATTCATCCCTAAAATGGAGGGCCCACAGGGGCTATTTATAGGCCACTGGGAAACTTGGGTAAAAAAAGGAATAGGACGCGCATGTGACTTGCACGATCCATATGTGGTGCGCAAGTGACTTGCACGACCAGAAGGAAACTTGCACAACCTCTTCTTAATGGGTTCCTTGTTCATGCCTTTTTAAATTATTGATGTTATTCAAAGTATGACTCTTCTTATGCTTATGGTATTCCACTTTTTCATTTGTTTAGACTCTATTATGGAAAGGAGAATAAAAAATTTCCCCCCTCAGAGTTGGATTTGAAAAAGGAAAGTGGATTTGACTCTGAGGAAAACAAGAAACAAGGGTTCTACGGTGTGTAGGTGGTAGGCGCACAAGTTCTGGTGCGCAGGTGGTAGGTGCGTAGGTTCTAGCGTGCAGGTTCTAGTGTTCAAGGTGGAGTGATTGCCTATATATATGGGTGTCACTTTATGAAAAACATCCTTCATTATGAGTTTTTGAACTCTAATCTTGCAAGTGTCTGCATCTCTTCGGTCTCTCGCTTTTTCCTGTGTCTCACTTCTCCAGTAAGATTTTCACTTCCGTGATAGTACTTGCACGACCACGCCTGAACAACCACACTTTCATGACCACACTTTCAGGACATAATGGCTTAGAAATTTTTTTTCTTCACAATTATTTCACAAAAAAATAGACTAATTTAAAAGTTAACTGTTAGATCTTTGTGTAGGTTCAATGGCTCCCAAAATAATTGGATCGGCTGATGAGTTGGCTAGCAAGAGAATTGCTGATATGATGAACATAATTGGATAGGAATATTATGATATCTAAAACAGTACTCTCCCAGATTTGGCCAAGTACTTGAAGAAATATCATGTCAATTTCCCACAGAGTATTTACTAGCCTTTATATGGCTATGGTCATCTGAAAGGAGTCAACGTTCCAGATGCAAAGAACTATATTCCTCATTATTGGATTCAGACTTACACCAATTTTGCTTAAGAAAATGTCTCAATTGCAGGATCATTAGTTAATGCTGGAATAGTAGAGAAGGCATACATAATGCATCATAGCCCATGTACTCTAGATCTAAAACCTCACAAGCCTAAGCTGCAGCCACATTCCAATCCCTCCATTTTCTGAAATTCTCAAACAGATCAATCCAAGGGATGGAAAAAGAGTTGGGATTTCTATCCCGGAGTAGTTGTGAAGCAGACATGGATATTGACATATTGGGTGCGACAAACGTATGCATATTTTTTCAAGGATCTAAAAGGAGCTGTAATATATGAAGCCGATTGGGCTGGGCAGACATATGTGTACAGGAATGATAATTTTGTGTCGGAGATAATCAGCGGATGGAGCCCAGAAACCAATTCTTTCCAAATGAATCATAAAGAAGAAGGAATATGTTTGTGGTATGTCTACAAGATATCAGGGGCTCCAATTTTGGGTGATATATATAATGAATTCATTCCCCCCAAGGTGACCTGGAATGAATCAGAGAAGCCTCCAGCTTTGGCTCGAGAGTTATTGAAAATTTTCCACAAGCTCAAGAATTCAAAGTCCACCAAAACTCATTATAGAAAGGATATATATATAGAGGAATGGTTGGATATGTTTCTTATCAAGAAGAAGGAGAAAAGGCCCACCTGTACTCATCCTACTAGATACCTTAGAACAGAGAAGAGGGGTGCTCTTAGCACATTCGGGTAAACTCTGGAAGTGGGAGAGTCTGAAAAGTGGGGGTATGAAGTGGAGAATAGAATACCAGAGAAGACCCGTCTTGAGGGATTTTTAGCTTTGTGGCTCAGTGTTTATATTCTCCCAATTAGGAATTCGAAGGGAGGCATCAGGCCAGGGAACTTCGTTGTTGCAGCCAAGTTGGCTGGGAGAAAAATGGTTGGGTTGGCCACCCCAATTTTGGTGAAGATTCACCGGAGCATACACCATATCAATATGGGTAAGTCTCCTTTGATAATATTGGGACCATTTCATGTTTTTTGGGGATGGATTTCCACTCACATTTGGACTTATGTAGTACAGAGCGGAGTACAGGTTGCGAGAAGTTCTTTTAGGCCATCGGTACAGGCCTTTTCTAGAATTTCTCCATTGTCCCTCAATCCTTATGATCTGAAGGTGAGGTTGAGCATGATCATGAAATTTTATTTCTTTCATTATGGGAACCCACCAACTGGGTAGTTTATTGATGATGGAACATCTATCCTGGAATTGAAGTCGCATATGCTGGCTTGCAGAGATGGTGTATTGGCCACCAGAATTGACGGAGAGATTATATTCAAGGCCTATACTCCATATATATTTTCATGCCAATTCAACTGTCTACAGAATATTGGTGTATCCCCTCCTGTGCATGTTAGGTTAGAGAAACATCCAATGTTTTCCAGACAACTATGGTTACTGACATCTTTGGAGAAGACCAGGGTAGTGCATGATCAACCAGTTACTAGAGCGGCGAGTCAATTGACTACCTAGTATGACGAGAACTGGGTAGCATCATACCCTTAAGGGGTACTAAATCATTTGGTTCATTGGGTGGGGACAAAAAAGAGAACTATTAGGAAAGAAACCCTTCGTCTGGAAGGTGACTCTTCCTCACCCAGAGGTGATTCACCGGGTTCCTCACCTAGGGATGATTCGTTGGATTCCCAGGATGGGGATGATGAGGCACGAAATGCTTCAAAGAAGCCTCGTGCCAGATATAACCCTCCTTCCAGAGTCAAGAGACCTACTCTATCGACTCCTAGTGAGTTACATCATTGAGGAAATTAAGTTGTCATTATTTTATAGAGGAAAAAGTTGCATTTTATTATACTTTATCTATGATTACAGGAGCTAAGAAGAAGTTGAAGTCCCAGATTGTAGGACCCTCCTCATAGACTTCTAGTGAAAATACTGAATATTTACGACCAGAGGCTATCCAGACATGGAAGAGTCTATATTGTGATGCCGAAACCTCCTGGATGGACTTATGTGAAGGTCTACATATCCCGAGAGTGGGGAATCTCTGGGATTCTACTAATATACTCTTCGAGGATAACACCGATGAAGTGCGGGATTGCATCTGAGAGCTAGAAATGCTCATATATTCTACTGATTATTCCATTCCTATTACCAAGAAGGTTATGGAAATGATGAATCATGGCACCACTGAGGGGATTGGTGATTCAGTAGATGAGGAGTGGAACGATTACGTGGCTCCTGATGATGTATGTTTCTTTCCTAATTTGCTTTGCAACTTGATTTTAGTCAAAGATTTGTTACTCAAGGAAATTACTTTCATTATCCTGCAGCTTGTTAAGAAAGGAACTACTGAGGTTCCATCACCACTGTACAACCCTGTTGGCACCACTCTTAGAGCTACTGAATCTCCTCGTGAGTGGTTCGAGGTATCTCCAGGCCGACAAGACATGTACGAGGAGTTATAAAGGGGTTTTCATTCTCCAATACTTGTATTTTTTAGGTGATGATGTCAACACACCCAAAACGTCAAAGAAGTAAAGGCATCGAAGGAAGAATTCCATAGCTAAATGCTTCATCAGTAGTGGTATGTCCTTTAGATAGTCATGAATCCTAAATCATGAAAAGATTTTTCATATTTCTTTGGATTGGAGGGGCTTATTCAGTTTCTCCTCTAAGGGAGTGGACCGACCCTCCTCTGTGGGAGATGGAGGGTGCTAGTGAATAGTCACAAATTCATTCTGACCTGGATGCTCTTGAAGAAACAGTGAGAGAAGATGATCCATCGTATGTTCCCTGTAGTGGTCTTGTTGATACTGCAAGGGGAGAAGAGCATGATTTTGAAAAATTAACAATATTTCCTAGAATGTTGAATGAAAACATCAACTTACTTCCATTGTGTGATGCTTTAGTTTCAACACTTGCACCACAACATTTGGCGGCCACTGAAACTGACTCTGTAATTTTCTCTGAGGAAGCTGTTCGGGGTCAGAGGTTGTAGGAGGAGGGTCACCAAGAAGACATATAAAATGATCCCATTGGTGAGACTAACTAGGAATCTTAGATACCACTAGATGAAATGATGAATCTTGGCGCATATTTTGAAGAAAATTTAGATAATGTTAAATTAACATGTAATTTACAATATTTTGGATGTGAGTGTTATCCTTATTCATGTTAAAAATTTATTATTTCATCTCCGAACATGATTGTTTGAAATGTGAAGTTTCATCTGAGAAAGTTGCTGATCTGTCGATGCTTGAAGGGGGTAGAGACAACCCTATCATTGTAGAGACGCTAGCTCAAGTGGAGCTTAAGCATGCCGAGCTTCCTGAAATTTGTCCTGAAAATCCTGTTGAAGCTAGGAATGATGAAGAGGATCTTTCTCATGCTACTGATCTACCGTTAGGTAAAAGATGATAATATTTTTGGATGTACTTAAATTGTAAAATAGGTAAACAAATTATTTAATCCTTTGTAACTAGCCAAAGCTTTCAATTGATAATGCAAGGCTGCTAATTTCAGTGACTAAATCCGGAGGTGGATCCTTAGCCTTTTCCTCAATGAGAGTAGAAATTGAAGTACCTAGGGTCAGGGGGGAAGGAGAAGAACATGGAACATCTTTAAGTGAATTAATCCCAGACTATATTCTCCCTTGTTATAGTGATGTTGAGTCAGACCTAAAGGTGTAGAAGGCGCTCCAATTATCACGTCGGGTGGCATGACAGAATATATGGAAGATCATATCTGAAGTGCCTCTTGAAGAGATGTCTTCAAAGATCCCACGACTGTCATACTTGTTAATCATGTTAAGACTTAGTGGTTTTGGATATCAAGAGATCCATGCCACGGTAAAACAAGTCATCTTAATGATGGAGCATGAGGAAAAGTACAGTCAAGATATGAACAAAGTGAGGTTGTTGACCAATATTGGAGAATTTGAGGCTGGTATGTCCCGATTTGAGGCTGATCATGCTACAAAGTTAAAGGAGATGAAGCATAATATGAAGGATAATGTTGTCCAGTAGATGCACCTTCAACAACAGTTAGATTCTATTACTGGGGAACATAAATAGGTTAATAATTCACTAGAAGGTGTCCAAATGAATGGTATGAAAGCCATCACAGATGCCAAGAAAGAACTCCATCAAGATGAAAAGAGTGAATCTAGTCATGTGAATGAACTTCAAGTGGAAGCTGATGAAGCTCGGGATTCCGTAAATCAAATGAAGAGTTATGTTGAAAGCCTCTTGTAATTCTTAAAAAAGATAAGATACTCAAATCTATGGATTTTCTTCTAATATTGTGCATCAATGAAAAAGACATTTCATCTTCAATCATTTGTATATTCATTCTCTTACTAATTAATTATATTATTACTATATATATCCTAATCCAATGGGCTTTAGTAATAATAGTTTTTTTCTAAGATTATTCAAACAACCCTTCAAAATTTTCATCCTTTGTTTCTCAATAATGCTTAAATCATACAATATGTACGTTTAGTGAGCTGGGAATCGACTTTTTTTTCTTATGAATTCCTTTTATAAGTTCCCAATTTAGTGAGTACCCTATCTTTTGTTGGAAATTCAAAGTCATGCATGTTGGACATAAATAGGCTACTATTTAAGGTCGAATAGCTTTGACCAAATGAATTAAAATTGACCCAGTTCTTTGATAATCAGTTTGAAAACATATTACCACATAAAAGTTTTGGGGAAAACATGTAAACTAAGACTTAAGAAATTTTGATTCTGAGGGATGATATGAAATAAAGGGATAAAAGGAATTAGAGAATGTATTTTATATGAGTGAAGTAACCACTATTTGACATACCCATTAGGGGGTTAAAGTATGTAGGTCCAGTTAAGGGCACTGGCTGCATAGTCAAACAATAGCATCCTTTGGCTGAAAGGTCCATTATATAGACTAATTATAAAAGGCCACCTAGGGGTATGTGATGCATAGTCAAACAAAATAACTCTCATAAATTTTACTTTTCTATTGCTAAAAGCCAGTGGAAGTTTATAGAGATTCAAATTTTCCAAATCATAGAGTCTACTATATGGAGAGAGGTACTTGAATATGGAGAGGATATTCCCAATCAAGATTTTCAAAGAATTGGATTAATGTCACTCCTGCTACGGTCTGACCCAAACTTTTGGAAGGGAAATATAAACCATAGACTTGAATACCTTCAGATCATGAAAAAGAGTATGGGATAAATATGTTAAGGATGGCTATTTTTGAGGATCCTAACATATCATTGTTAAGACTAATAAGGAAAAAAGAGGTTTCCCCCCCAAGAATGAAGTTACCACTATTTGACAAACCCGTTAGGGGGTTTGAATTGTGCAGGTCCACTTAAAGGAATAGGATGCATTGTAAAATAATAGTATCTTTTGGCTGACAGGTCTGTTTTGCTGGCTATTTATGCAAGACCATCTAAGGGCACGTGCTGCAAAGTCAGGCAAATGAATTACAGGGTATCAGACATTTTGTGACCAGATTTCAAGAAAATGGTTATGGAGATCAGGAAGTATTTATGGTTAGGAGTATGACACATGAAAATGGGTATTGTCTAATGCATGAAGGAGATACATAGACTAATGCTGACCAAAATCATGTTTTGGTTTGATCCTGAATTGAGATGATGGACTTTAATTCATATCTCATTAGGATGATAATCATGCCATACATAGTTCTTGAAATATAGTTTAACGTTATGTGGGATAAGAGCATAGGGGATCATAGTTTATGGCCATAGAGTTCGGACCATAATGATGGGGACACATTGTTTATTTGTTATAAACCTGATGTGAATAAATACCAGGGTTTTCATACCACATTTATATGCTCATAGGGGGAATTTTCAGCCACAGGACTGAATGTGGAATTTGGGCTTAGGCCCAAAGACATGGGGCTGGGTTCGAGGGATGCTCGGATGTTCCTAAATATCCCATAAAGATGGGAATCAAGCCATACACAGTTTTTGAAATACCCTCTGTATAGATTTGGTTCATACATGTGATGGGTGAAAGGGGAATTTAGTGCAATGATGGTTGGATCCAATATTAAAGGTTCTGGCATTGCCATGCATGCACATAGTCATTGGAATATAACATGATTGGAGATCAATGTCAATAATGATTCCCTATCCAGTGAGGGTGTCAAAGAATATTGTAGTTTATTGTCACATAGGACAAAAGTGCGAATAGTTTAAGGTCATATTCATGGACCGGTGCTGCACAGTTTAGCATCATGAAGATATGACGTTTGGATCTGCAGTTTAATGTCTTGCAGTGAGGACAATGGGGGACTTTATAGTTTAATGTAATATATCAAGGACGACAGTGAACCAATGTGAATATATTGGTTTTGGGCATGAACATCAGGAGGTTGCCTATGTACCCATCCTAGCAGGCAAGGATCAAAGTCCACATAGTTCGATTGAAGAATGAATTGGTGATCAAGTGTTACTTGAGGAGAATGACCTAAATATGGTGTTGGGACATACATGTGGTTAGCTTCCCAGAGAGGGTGTTATTATTTAAGCTTACTCTAAGCTCACGTGATTCATGCTCAGTGTGAGAAAAAAGAGGTAGCAACAACCATAATGATGCACAATGTAACATCGTGTAGGACATATAAGGGAATGGACATAGTTTAATGTCATATTGGAAAATAGAGGGAGCTATGTAGTTTAATGTCCTGTAGTAAGGACAAGTGGGACCATGCAGTTTAAATTCTTGCAGTAAGGACTAATGAGGTGTATTTGTGTTACAAAAAAATTAATTCTCCTGAAATCAGGCATTGGTTGGCATCGTGATGAGTTCTCCATCAATTGAAATTATAGAATAAGCTCCATTGGAGTAGAACTTATGTATTTATTAAGGTCCTTCCCACTTTGACTCAAGCATTGGAGGTTTGTTTCCTGGTATCATTGATGTTATGAGGACCAATACCAATTCTCCTTTAATGAATGGACGAAGATGAATTCTTTTGTTGAAAGCTCGTGCTATTCGATTCTGATAGACTTCCAAGTGGTGTAGGGTGCACAATCTTTTTTCATATAACTGTTCCAATTCATCTAATCGCTTTTGATATTGTTCATCTGTTTATGACTAATCACAAATGTCTACTCTGAGAAAATGTAATTGAACCTCAATGGGCAATACTTGTTCTGTTCTATATACCAATGAATATGAACTTGACCACGTAGCAGTGCAGGTTGGGGTCCAATAAGCCCATAAAGGATGAAAACGTTTACCAGGCCATGATTTCTTATCTTTATCAACCATCTTTTTTAGTATGATTGAAATAGTCTTATTCATGGATTCTATTTGGCTATTGGCTGATGCATGATACCTAGAATAATGGTTGGATTTGATGTTGTATTCTTGATACATCTTTCTCATCTCGGATGAACAAAAGTTGGTGCCATTGTCAGTCAATATGTTATGAGGGACACCAAATCTAGTAATGATGTTAGACTTGAAAAATCTAATAATGCCTTTAAAACTAACTTCTTTGAGAGGTATTGCCTCTCCCCATTTAGAAATGAAGTCAGTAGTAATAAGAATATACTTAAACTACTTGGATGTAGCCGGATGATAAGGTCCAACTACTTCCATTCCCCATGTGGAAAATGGCCATGAGTATTTAGTTGTATGAATAAGCTCTGGGGGTTTATGAATGAAATTGGAATATACTTGGTACGAATGACACTTCTTAGTGAAATCAACATAATCTTGATTCATTGAAGGCCAGAAGTATCCAAGCCTTTGAATTTGATCAGATAGTCTATGTCTAGACTGGTGGGCACCACAAAATCCTACATGTAATTCATTCATGACAGCCATTTTCTCTTTACCATCAATATATATGAAGATAATTTCATAAAAACCTATCTCGTAGATAATTTTTTGGTGATCTGGGCTATCATAAAGAGTACAATTGACCACATGTCTCCATACTTGTTCTTTCATGGCTCTATCAGGTGGGAGTGTTCTATTTTGAAGGTATTCTCTGATAGGTGTCATCCATCCTGTAGTATGACCATATGGTTCAGAAATGGGTCATATTTCATTGATTTCGTCCATTTTTATCTAAACATAAGTTGAAATTGTACGATGGTGGGAAATGATGATAATTGTTTCATCCCAGTTTGGATCTTCTAGGGTTGTGGCTACATTAGCCAGCACATCAGCTTAGGGATTTTTGTGATCGCGGGACATAAGAACATTTCAGTTCCAAAAAAATTCCACCATTAACTCTCTGACGTAATCATACAAAGGGATTAACTCTTCTATTCTGATGGCATAGTCCCCATTGATTTGTCTGATTACCAAATCTGAATCACCATTTACCTTTAAGTGATTCAGCTGTGCCTGAAGCGCTAACTCCAATCCTATGATGAGAGATTGATATTCACCTTCATTGTTTGTACCACCTTCCAACAATAAGAAGGAATAGGGTAGCACTACCTTTTATATGGAAATAAGCACAATTCCTAACCCAAGTTTGTTGAATTTAGGATCTTCCATTTTCTTTCCTGTTGGATTCTAGAAGCACCATCAAAGTACATTTCCAAAATTTAAGGATTATCTTGAATATAGAATACTTCCTCATCAGGAAGTTCAATATCTAAAGATATATCCACTACTGAAGGGTGTTCAACAAATAAATCATCAAGATCTTGGATATTTATTGACTTTTGAGACACATGTTGGATATCAAACTGCTGCAAAATAACTTCCCACCTTTCTAGACGTATTGTAAGCATTGGATGACTAAGGATAAATTTGAGCGGGTTATTATGAGATAACAATTTAACCTCATGATGTTTCAGGTAGTGTCTCAATTTATGAACTGAAAATATTAATTCTAGGAAACATTTTTCATTACTTGAATATCGAGTTTCTACCTCAAGCACAGTCCGACTAAGATAGTAAATGATTTTTTCATTCCCAGCATCATTCTTTTGGGTAAGGAAGGCACCCAATGATCGCTCTAAAGATTTTACATAGAGAATATGTTGTCTTCCTTCAATGGGTGACATTAATACCTATGGAATCGAGAGATATTTCTTGAGATTATTGAATGATTCTTGACATTCTTCAGTCCACTGGTAAGTGAATCCCTTCTTAATTAATTTGGTAAAAGGTAAACATTTTCCTGCTAGATTGGTGATGAAACTCAGAATATAGGCCAAGTGTCCTTGATGTCCTCTTAATTATTTCAAATTTCAAGGAGGTTACATACCAAGGATTGATTTTGTCTTCTCAGGATCCCCGTTGATACCACGATGGCGTAAAAAAAAGCCGAGAAATTTTCCTAAGGTTACTCCAAAATCACATTTCAAGGGTTTCATCTTCAAATTGTGTTGTCAAACTTTGTGGAATATGATTTCCAGATCATCCATGTAATCAGAACGTTTTCTAGATTTAACCACTAAATAATCCACATAACATTCTACAAATTTTCTTAAAAAGGGTTTGAATATATGGTGCATGGCAGGTTGATACGTTGTGCCTGCATTTTTCAGGCCATAGGGCATTACCCAATAGCAAAACAAACCTTGAGCGGCATGAAAATCTATAGACATCTCATCCTCTGGGGCCATTCATATTTTATTGTACCCAAAAATAACATCCACGAAGGAAAGAGCTTCGTAGCGAGCTGTTGTAACAATTAAGAGTTCTATGATCAAAACATGAAAATCATCCTTTGGACAATGCCGATGAAGATCTCCGAATTCAATTAAAACACTAATTTGTCCACTCTACTTTTTCACAGGGACAATATTAGATAGCTATTTGGGATATTTAAATTCTCTAATGATCTTAGCCTTGATAATCTTATCCACTTTAGCTTCAATTTTAGAGGCATAAGTGGGGTGTGTTCTTGTTACGGCTTGCATGAATCCTCGATGATCTTCTGGAAAACGCAAATGATGAGTAGCAACATCAGGATCAAGCCTTGGAATTTCTGTATAATTCCAAGAGAATACATCTCTATTTTTCTTTATAAATGAAATATACATTTCTTACTCTTCAAGATTCAAGGATGTACTAATTAAATCTAGGCGTGTATCTTCTTTTGTACATAGATTTATTTCTCTATGTTCATCCACAGTGGTAGAAATACCTTCTTTTGATGATGGAGGAGAATCCCTGAGATATTCCTCTTCTTCTTCAATATGTTTTTCTTCTTTTGTTTCTACTTGCCTAGTAGATGATGAAGCAGAATTTTCATAACCAGGGGAGAAGTTAAAATTTGAACATCTTAATGAAGAGATTACCATTTTTGACCCTATTAATGATGAAGGGTCTTCCATGGGAAATAAAGAGGAGATTATTGATTGAGTATCGACATCAGTTTTCACCTCTGACATTACTATAATTTATTCTGGCCTGGTTGATGAAGTATAGAATTACAATATTTCAGTGCATGAAATGAAGATGTCTCCATTTAAACTTTCATCATTTTTTGGTGAATCAACAATTTCTCCCATACTATCTGGCTCAATTTCCATAAATGAAATTAAGGAAGTTTCCATAAGAGTGTTTGGATTTGGGTCTATCCTGTCAATTTGACTGATAGGCAACACATAATCTGTACTCAAATGTATTAACAGGATTCAGGAATATTTTTCAACCCATTTAGAGAATTAATTTTGGTAACATACTTTGTTGAGGATTTATCCTTTCCCTACATGTGATAGAATTCTTCCTCAATGTATTGATATTCACATGTTTTGAATTGGGATTTATCAACATACAATGTCCCAATTTGACCATTGAAACAATATTTGAGACATTGATGGTATGATGAAGGTATAGCCGCATGTTGATGTAGCCAAGTTCTTCCAAGAAAAATGTTGAAGGCTATGTCATTAAGAACAACCATGATGTATGAATTAGACACAATTTCTCCAAACCAAGTTCTGAGTGTCATCTCACCTAGAGGCTCTTGTTCATTTTTATCACATCCTTGAAACATAAAATTAGAAGGAGATAAATCAAATTTGGGGATGCCCAATCGACGAAGTGTACAAATAGGGATGAGGTTGACTCCTGAACCATTCTCAATGAAATATCGTCATATGTCTACATCGTTGACCATTCCAGATAAATACAAAGGTATAATATGTCCATGTAAAACATCATCTTCATCTTCATCTATAAAAGATATCACTGTATGGAATTCTGCAGGATCATTCTCTATATGGTAGACCTCACCTACAACAATTTCAGTTTTAAATTCCTGAGGACTTGACAAATCCTCAATAAGCACCTCTCGAAGATCTTTTGATAGATTCAAGGCATCCAGAATTGATAACATGGCCGGTACATGGGCCAAATGATTCAAGATATCATACTTTTGATCTAAAGGTCTGCGTTTCCCAACAAAAAATTGTGGTTTTGTAGGTTCCTTAGAAGCGGATTCTTTGGAAGTAGATGCATCTTGTATCAGCATAGGAGTTGGAATGGATTTGGCAGATTACACCGACTAGGTCTATTTATATTCTGAGAGGAAGAAGGTGTAACCACTAACCGATCCTCTAAAATAACTGTGACAGGACTGAATCTACCATGTGTGGAAGAACATTCTTGTTCCTATTGAGCCTGTTGAAGGGAATTGCCACAAGTTTCTGCCCCATATATAGTTCTACCAAGGGTAGGATTGACATAGTGGCTTCTGGAGTATCCACATCTTCCCTTGTTCTCTAGACCTATGTATCTTCCTCTAATTCCTCTATTTTATACAGGGAACTCATGCTCATCAAGATTGAAACTATGGCTGGCATACATGATCCGTTAATTGAATCATGTTTACGGAACCAAAGATCAACACTTCATCTGATGCAGATTCTGCCTGATTTGCCAGTTCAGGGTGTGCCGTTTGGTAGGGCGGTGCCCGTGCTTTTTAAGCAGATGGCATAAAATCTACCAGATTCAAAGATAATTTAGGCTTCGACACGAACTCTTCTTCTTCTGACTGCCCTTATTTCTTCAAATTATGCCGCATTTTTGAGGATTTTCCTTCTGATGAAGGGCGTTTTGTTGTGGAATTCATAGAAAAAGACAGAATTGGTTGATTCAATTGTGTTTGTAAAATGGAATGAGTTAAGTTGATCATTTTCCTGACCATCCAATCATCATATTTCTGTAATTTTTTACTTTTTTACTTCATTCCATTTCCTTCTTCCTCTATATTAGTAGCAGTAACACATGCTACCTGGGATGAAGGACCATTCAGTTTTACTTTTCTAGAGTCCACCATCTTTTTCAAGAGGTCTTTGAAGACAAATCACTCTTAAATGGGAAGCCCCAACATCTGATGAAATGGGAAATAGTTGGGTAGGTCTTCATCTCCTTCTATGTTTGTCCTTTTGGGCCTTGGAAACTAAAGTAGATTGTTTTCCAGAGCCGAGATGAAGTAGACAAGAACTTGTTCATTCCGAAAATAATAAACATTGTTCTTTAAATCTTCAAGCCATTTCTACCTATTATCTATTTGATCATCTTGATGGGGCGGCCATTGTTGTTGACTCTTAGGAGGTGGAGACCTACGATATGATGAAGGTTTTGAAGTGGAAGCAGGTACAGGTGCTTGTTTAAGTGTAATTGTAGCAATCTCCACTTTCCCCAGTCTTCTTCCTGGAACTGATGGAATTACAAGAGTTTTAGCCTTAGTATTTATAAGAGATTATAAGATCTGCTGAGCGATTGAAGTAAGTTCTCGAAACCCCCTTGTGTATTTCACAGGTATTAACGGTGTGCATAATTCATCACGCTTATTTTCCACACATATTCTCAACAATTATTCTTGAGGGATATCTAAACATAAGAAATATATTAATCCCTTCCATCTAGCAATGAAATATGAAACTCCTTCATTTTCTCTTTGATTAAAATTGGTAAGATCAAAAACTATCCTCTTTGGGAATGTTGAGCTAAATTGAAGAAGAAATATTTGACGGAGATCTTCCCACCCAGTAATTGACCGAGATTGCAAAACTGTTTTCCAGACAAAAGCAGACCCTTGTAATGACTACACAAAACACCTGAGCTTAACAGCTTCTTTTTGTTGAAAATTTCCCATCAAAGGATCACAATGGAAAACATAATGTGTTAAGTTTTGTTCTGTATCACCAAAACCATTAAAAATTGGGAATGTGGTATTTGGAAAATTTGATGGGGGAGGAATTGCATCAACCCATTCAGGGTAAGATTTCTTTTCCACTTGAACTTGTGCACATTTTCCTTCCATAACTTCCAGCTGAGCTATTAATGACTCAATGGTAGTTATTAATTTTTGAGAAATATCTGGTTGTGCTTGGACCTGAGCAGGTGCAATAACTGGAGTTTGGACGGGTGTGGTGACTGGTACTGCAATTGATGGTAGTATTACCGGTTGTTGTCATGCATGACCCATAGGGTTGGACCTATGAGGGTGTACTTGTAATGGAGGATATTCTGGATCCATCCCAGTAGCTGCAATGAATTCCCATTATAGACTAACTCCATCATGATTAAGAGGAAGACTACCTTGATGTAGTTCTGCATTTAACCTCCTTAACTCCTTAATTTCTTCTTACTATTGTGTGAACCTTTCATCTAATGAGATTGATTGGTCTTCTCCATAGGAAGGGTGGCATGTAACCTGACATTTAACCTTTTCCTTGGTATGTGCATTTCTGGAGTATGTAAGGGAATTACCTGAAGGAATATCTTGCCTCTGGGTAGGCCTCTGGCTTCTAGTACACACACATTCTTCATTTATTTCTATATGTACAACCTCTTGAATATGAAATTTTTCTTCTTATTCCACTGAGTGAACCTCATGTTATGGGGGATCAATTACAATGATATTGATGAAATTTATCGATGCATAATGCATTGCATCCCTTCTGTCAGCATTTCTATGATATTGTATTCTTCTATGTCCTCGATGAGACATTGCCTTTTGTTTGGTTGATGCCTTAGTAACTTCTTGATGAACCGTAATTTGGAGTGAATCCTCTAATAATTCAGCTCTTCATTCCTCTTGTGGCTTCTTCCCTAATCGAGAGAAGACTAACTTTCACTGAGGAAGAGATTGAGAATTTCAAAAAGTCCCTAGTCCGACAGACTGGGGTTATTCCTGTTGTTCCTGCTCAACTCCTCGCATCCTATCTGTTGATCCTGAGTGTTGGATTAAAAGAGTCCCTATTCTGGCAAGCAGAGGTGGGTATTGAGCTGCTACATCTGAAAATTTATTAAAATCTCTCATGATTTTGTGGACTTTATTCCGGAAATTACCTGGATTCTTCAATAGACATCCACTCAAATCACCTGGCTCAGATGACCGTTGGATTATTTCTGACACTTCTATCACCTGATGATGTGCATGCTCCAAACAAGAAGCATGTTTGATATTTTGATTTTCATGATGCAAGAGTAATTCGACAACTTTTTCTTTATATTTCTGAGTTTGGAAATAAGTAGTTGAGGCCTGTTCTCGGGAAGGCCTTCGATTATGCATCAAACCAGCTAGATGTGGCCAGGAATGGGAAATAACATTTCATGAGACTACATTTGGAGGGATTTGTTGATTGGAGAGTACTGTGAAATGCATTGCTCCATGAACAACCCATCCCCAAATATGAATACCAGATGGGGCATTGGTAATTAACTGGCACAACCTTTTTAACACGTCAAGGCATGAACACTGAAGGGATCTCTGTTGCTTTTCAACATTTGGATATCGAGAAACTGAGAGAGATGCCGAATAAATTTGGCGTTGTAACCCTTCTATTATCTGGACATGATTTTTATATCAACATAAGATAATATTTTCTCTTTTAAGTGACAATGATTTTTCCACATGTTGATACAACTATTGTGAATACAATCTTCACTCAACATTTCTGGAATATCATACTGAGAGTTGGCCAAAGGGCAAAACATGACTGGTACTTCACTATTCGCCAGTTTTTTTCTTATATTAAGAAAATCCTTCTTATCATTTGATGAAGATTCTTCTACCTTATTGGAGAAAAGTCGTTGCTTCTTCATTGAGTCATCAGATTCAACAATATTGGTAGAGAATTCATTTGTCAAATTTGAAGATGAATGACCCATAGGTGGTTCGGAGAATGACCTACACCCTGGGCTATCATCTGATTGATAAAATATTTCACCCACTAGCGGTAAGGCATCAGAAATGATTGGATTTTCATTAGAAAGTGCCTCAAGATAAGAGGGATTTCTTGTTACTACATTTTTAATTAAAATTGTTTTCCAGGAAATGCGAATTACTACTATGGATAAGACTTTCGAAGCTAAATTCATCATCATGGGTTGGACCACCATGGTGGGTTATAGGAAAAGATGACACATCTTGCTCATTGGTCTTCTGTCCACACAGAGGGTTATTGTGGCTCTAATCTGAGGATGATACTTCAAGATCGACCAAATTTTAATGAATCAAGCCTTCATGAGGAAATTTCTGATGAAGACCTTTGGAATTACTATTGTTACTTCTGGAATTTGGAAATGAGGGAGTTGAATCTTTAGTTGCAAAAAACAATTGTCTGAGCGCATCAATAACTCCAACATCGAGCAAGGCCTTATTGCATATTGGCTCTTGATTTCTCGACTGAGCTGGACGGGTATTTTTCTTAGACGCCTTCTTACTCTCCTTGTAAACCAATTGTTTACAAAAGTGGTTATTATGGGAAAGTGTATGTGCCCGCTCAGGAGAAATTGTCAGGTAAGGCTGATTATCTCCATTAAAATCGAGTGTATGTGCCCGACTTTATTGTCTGTATGACATGGGGGAGTATTCCCTTCAACCCTCCTGGACTGGGAGAGAAGTGTGTATCTGCTCTGGAGTGATATGTCTATGAGTCACTCCACTGATAGGGATAGATTCATGATTCTTTCCCTATGATTCTACTGAAGTTTTTATAATATTTTGACAGGTATCCAGAATATTGGTAGAGATTTGTTTCTGCTCTTTCACCATTGTCAGAATGTGCTTGGTGACTTCAGCTGCCAATTTGGGAATATACGTCCATTCTGTTTCTGGAGTAGGTGTATGTGTCGGCTCTTGTCCTCCTTTTCTTATCAATGAATTCTGACAGTACTCATATGTGGGGGTAGAAAATTGTGTCTACCTATTTCTTGTCACTGGATCATTCCAATTGGAATCTCTGGGTGCTACAAAATGATATTGTTGGTTAGCCTAATGAATTGCAGGTGTATGTGCCTACTTAATGTTCTCCACCATATTTAATTGGTGAGTTTCTTTGGTTGCAGTCAGACGATCCTACTGACTAGATGATAATTTTTAAACAGGTTTATAGGCCTTCCTATAATACTCCACCAGAATTGCCTGGCATGATTGGTGTGTTACTGCCAAATGAGTCTGTTGGGCAGTAAAATTAGGATGGACGAGTGTATATGCCTGCTCATTGTTTTCCATCAATTTATCTTGATGGAATAATCCAGAGGGAGTAGAAGTAAGGACCTACTCTCTGTTGTCTGAATTTCACCTCTGGTGGTTCGTCTTGCATGCTCAGGTTTGCAGAACTTGAGCTGAACCCCTAAAGGTGATACCCTCATCATGTCGAGGGTGCACTACTGCATGAGTTTGGTATAAATTATTGATGGGATCCCTTGGAAAGGACTCCTGTCTTCTTGAATTAAGGATTTGGGTGACCTCTTCATTCACCTTCCTATTATATGTGAGAGACTGGTGATTGCGTTCCGGGGATAATGACCCGAAACAGTGGGAGACGTTGGTTGGCACCACCTGCTTCCTAACCACTAGTGATCACTGTCCAGACAACCAGGGTGAGTTATTAACTTGAAGGGAATGTCGAGAAACCTCCAAAGTTGGGATGGTACCATGTTGATGTTATTCCCTTACAAATGCATTTGAGACCCAGTGTTGAAGATGCTGAGTAGGTGATGTTGTCCTAAGAGTGGATGAGGATCCATCAGGAGTAACAGCTAAGACATTCACAAGTGTGAACTTTAAAGAATCCATTTTTTTATTGCAGAGAGATCTAGGAAATGAGTGAATGTTTGATATAACATACATAATCAAGATAAGATAGGGTAGACTACATCTTTTGGATGAACACATATGTGATTTATTGCTTTGTTGGACCTCACATTGAGTCAAATAGGGGCATAAAAAATGAGTAAAACATCATTTAACTTGGTTAAGGATTCACATCGGGTTCACCATTTTTTCTTCCTTTTGGAAATAAGGATGAAGTTATTTTTTTAAGGCTCAAACATTCCAATCGGTATCTAATAGGTTTATTCATAGAACCAGAAACATCCCATGATTCTATAACCATTTGGACCGACTTTCTAAAGGTAGGTTCTCATTAGTTGTGTACTTATGAGGATTAAGAATTTACATTGGACAAGAGGATGGAGTTCAAACACATCACACATTTTTGGGGGGAATTGTTGTCTACTCCGAGACTCTCTTATAGATTTAATTTATGTTCATGAATCCTTATTAATTTACCAAGCATGAAAATGTGTTTTTCTATTAGATATTGCAATTAATGATTGATATGTAGGGAATTTAGGGAATATTTTTATTTATTTGTGGTTCTTCATGAATATAGAATCATCCATATGAATTAGATATTCTTAGTCAATGGTATCCTTCCATAAAATATATAGGAATCTCTTGGTCATTATGATGACCATACTGGTTTTAAAGCCACTCAGTGGGGCACTTGATGTTTATTGTCATTCAGAAAGACATGATTATTTTATATTTGGGATCGTACCCAAAGATGGGCTACCTACGTATCCTTATTAAAAAAAAGGAATCAGAACACACATAATTCGATAAGAAGAATATAGTTTAATGTCATATGGGATGGAAAAGAATTAATGAAAGATGGGATTGAACCTTATAAAGGAATCCTACAAACTCTACTTTTATGGAAGAGATCAAAGTCCACATAGTTCAGGTGAATAAGTATGATGTTTATGCATGATTAATGGCCCAAATAGAGATGTCGTAATTACTTTTACACTCTAAGATCATGTGAGTCATGCTCGGTGTGAGAAACAAGAGGTATCTGTAAAACTGACGATTGTGTCAAAAAAGATGCAATCATAAGAAATTATGTGGGGCTTACATATGTATTCCTTCCAAAGAGAAGTGTCCATAAAGGTATTTTTACTTTATAGAGATTTGGGATTTTAACCCAGGACTTACTCTGGAAAAGGAAGCCCACATCAAAAGAAATTAAGGTTGGGGATTAATCTTAAGAAGGAGGCCCAATTAAGGGAAAATATGATTGGGACTTACTCCTGAGAAGGAGGCCCAATTAAGGGAAATTATTATTGGGACTTACTCCTGAGTAGGAGGCCCATATAAATTCCTCAGATAAGGAAGTCATCATAGGAACCATGCCATCAATGGTTTTGAAGAGGGTTTTGAAGGTCATATCTTGTAGAAGAGAGGTGGATTTGAGGAAAGGAGGTGACTGGGAAAGAGGTGCACAAGTGTTGTTCTGGAATGCATGTCCTGGTCATGCAAGAATACTTGCCTGACACGAGTCACCTTGGGTGACGAAGATTCGTTAAGGTAATACTTGGGTGACTTTGAACTCATGCCCATTGTATCATCACTAGAGGCTTCCAGAATAGTGGAACAAAAGTTTCCTTGAGAGGGAAAGGTGGCGTGAAAGTGTCTTCACTTCCCTTAGGGGCTGGACACTTAGGCGTGCAAGTATTGATGAGTTATAATACTTAGGCCTTATTCTTCTTATTTAGATCTTCCATACCAGGTAAAGAATTGCCTTAAACGTGTACTGAAGATGTTAGAAAAAGACTTGGGTGACCATAGCTTGAATATGAATTTTGGAAAATTCATCCTTTAAATGGGGGGCCCACAGGGGCTATTTATAGGCCATTGGTAACCTTGGGAGAAAAGAGGAATAGGGCACTCATGTGACTTGCACGATCCATATGTGGCACACAAGTGACTTACATGACCAGAAGGAAACTTGTGCAACATCTTCTTAAAGGGTTCCTTGTTCATGCATTTGTCAATTTATGATGTTCTTCAAAGGTTGAATCTTCTTGTGCTGACGGTATTCTCCATTTCAATTCATTTAGACTCTGTGACGAAAAGGAGTATCAAAAAATATATAAATTAGAAGGTAATACATGTAAATATATTTTCCATACAATATATGTATCAAAAGAAAAAAAACACAAAAGTGACTATCTCAAGTGAGAATCATGAGAATATCTTGGTCAAGTGATCCCCTTCTCCTGTGAACATCCAATCAAGCATCACAATGTGGGCACTTTCCCCGATCCCTACCTGCATCCATGATGTCTGTATGAGTTCCCAATGGCTTCACAAATACGGTGTGAAATAATAATAAAAAATACACCACAACAGTGTCTATAACACATCCAGTCTGTATAGAATAATTAAAGTAGTGTTCTTTATATCAGTGGTATAGTAAAAGTAAAGCTTAAAATGAAGATTTTATATGATCTAGATAAACATGGATCCATAAAAATAATAATCAAGCACCCATAAACAATGGTAAATTGTAATAATGTAATAATAAATCATGTTAAAGAATATTCAATTGACAATGACATGTAGTTAAGTGTCATTCCTAAATAGGATGAATCCAAGGTATAAATGACAAAGGAAAACTCATCAAGTACAGAGGACATCTCGATGAAAAATCCATAAATAATAGGTTGTATCTGAATGAGCATGTCTACAGAGTATGTCAAAGGTTGTTCCAAGGAATCCATATCCAAGATGTAACAATATCCATTAAATCTATTTTAAATTTTATCCATGGTAAAAAATGTCCATGTAATCTTATAGAATCCCTACACTATGATTATAAATGTCAATTGCATCCACAATAATAACCTAGATCTATAGAGTAGAAATGTCCTTAGAATCCAATGGAATCATTACACGAGGAGTAGAAATATCTAAGAAATCCACTATCAATATCAATTCATCAGCTAATTTCATAACCCATTTCATTATCAGTCACATACCTTGAGTCCATCAAACCCATTCTATAATTTCCCATTTAACAGTTTAACCATTTAATCAAAAGAGTTCACATGAAAATAATTCTTAACTGTAATCTTAACACCCATTCAATTGTAATAAATATAAGTATAGGCTTAGTACACCCATGGGTGGACTAATCACATAAAAAAGGTAAAAAAAACCCCATGGGTGGCTTAGACTGGGGTGAATGATGTCTGAGAAAATAATAATGCATAGTCTACAACCTAATAAAGAAATCAACAATTTAATCAAATAATTCAATTAATTATTGGGGAAACACTAGAAGGTGTTTCATGTGGCATAGTGGAAATAATGAATATCAAATTTCAAAACATAATGAATGGTATAGAACTCCAACCATATAACTAGACTCAATCACTCATCTAGTATCATATCCCAAATCTTCCTGGATCAGATGAAACAATAGAAATTGAAGATTACCCTAGAAATAGGTAAAATTATCTTACAAAAAATACTATATTGATAAAAAGAAAATTGATGAAATGAATAAAATGAAAGAACAAATCACCGACATGGACCTGACAAGATGAATGGGGCATGAATAAGACTCTGAATAGTGAATAAAGAGAAAAGAATATATTTATCTTGAAGAGTGAGCTTAATGTGAGAGGGGATGGTTAGCCACTAGAGGAAATAACGAAAGAATGTGGCGGGTTGACTCAATTGAGAATTCAGTAGAAAATTTTTAAGTTCCCATATTTTAACAAGGTCACATAGTTTGGCTACATATTTGGAGAACTTTTCAACAACCATTTCCCTCTCACTATGTCAACATGGGACCCACACCATTCATGCACACAATTTGTAAAACCTTAAATAAACTATGTTGTAAACCATAGCTAAAAACTGTATAGCTTCTTGTATGGTCATTTGTCCCTATCCATATGGTTATTCCAAACCATTATATCTTTTATTCTCTCTTTATAACCCTATATAGATAGTAGTAATTGTGGCGATTGTTTTACAATGTTTATGATAACTTTGCGGTGTGTCTATATATTTATAAATTTTGGGATTTAGTGTATGAACAAGGCTAACAGACCCCCATAAATCTCATAACCTCATTAAGAATTCCCATTAGTCCAATACCAAGAAATTATACTAGAATTCAAAATATTTGTACCTCAATAAAAAACCTGAGTAATTACAATATCCCCCTTTAAAGAAATTTTCCCCTGAATTTACCTTCAAAGGGTAGTCATGTATTGACTGAGAATAACTCCAGCCACTAAACATTAACATCATCCTCCTTCTCCCAAGTCTCATCATGTAAATGGACATTCGTCCATAGTAATCATAATAGAGTAACTTAGTGACCTTTGAGATCCTTTGTGCTTCTATCAATGATAAGAATAGGATGGTCCTTGAAGGACATATTTACCTATAACTCAAACTATTCAGTATTAAAAGTATGAGATGGTTATGAGTGATAAATACATATCTGAGACACATGGAAGATGTTGTGCATATATCAGTATCTATGAAGTATCTGAATGTTATGGGGTTTCATACCAACTCTCTCCAAAATATAAAATGGATCGACATATTATAGTGAAATGTTACCTTCTTTCCTAATCCTTCTGTGTCCTAGCCTTGAAGAGATTTCTAAAAAGACCCAATCCCTAGCCTTAAACACTAAAGGTCATAAATGGTGATTAGTTTAGTTTTTTTTAGAAGTTTTAGTATCCTTCCATTTTTGGATCATCTATAACCAACCCTAATTTTCCTCAATGATACGAGGTCCATGCAAAACATCTTATCCCTCCTCTAACTAGTACAGAGGTGATCGTCATGACCTTCCATACAAAGAATCATAAGGGGTTATCTTCATAGTCTATAGATATCTACTATTGTAATAGAAACCACCTTGGGGTATATGACTCTCCCAAGAACACCCAAAATCAAGGACACATGCTATAAGAATTTCTTCAAAACATGTACAGTGTTCTATGACTAGCCATTATCCCAGGGGTTGTATGCCATGCTTAGAAGCACCTATGTACCTGACGCCCCCTATAATCCTCTCCAGAATCATGATGATAACCATGGATCCCTATCAGATAAAATGGTATGAGGAATCCCATGATGGAACACAGTCACATTGATATAAAGTCTCTTAATATCATCTATGGATTTGATCACCTTGATCGACAGGAAATGAGCGATCTTGATGAGAATTTCCACAATGACCTATATGACAATAGGACCTCGAGGAGATATTGGAAACCTTTTAATGGAGTCCATCACAACATCATCCAATTTCCATATAGAAATGAGTAACTACTACAAAATCAATGCTTGTCACGAGTGATCTTCTTTCACCTACTTACATGTGGAACAAATCACAACAAAACTAGCTAACTCATTTATCAAACCCAACGACCAATAATGATGATGCAAGGAATGATACATCTTGGTAAATCTGGGATGTAATACCCATGATGAGGAATTAAACTCTCATACCATATCCCCACATATGTCTTCTAGAACATAGAAATGACCAAGGATGCATAAAATTTCATGTAAACCAATGGTCCAACTAGGAGGTGATTCCTCACCAGCCACAGTCTCCCATAGGAATAGGTCTTATGAATCTGAAAATTACCTCATCCAAACTCTATGCTAAGGAGTTTATGGCACTACAAAGGATGAGATAAATATTTGGCCTTGATCATCCTTCCCCAAAATTTCATATATGATAATAACACCGTAATCTTCATCTCACTGCTATCATCCTGAGCTGGATGTATCTGAGTCCTCATGATTAGTGCATTGAAAACTACATTTCCTTTAACAGGAATATAGGTAATATATAACTCAAAAGGATGTAGGTATTACACACACCTTAATTTACTCATATTTATGTCATGATGTTTAAATATTTACTTGGGGATTTTGTGGTTCGTGTACACAACAAAACACATTCTCAATAAATAACTCCATCAATATCATAAGGAAGGAACAAAAGTGGCTAGCTCAAGATGACAATTCAGGTAGTTTCTCTCACATGGTCTCAAATAAAGAGACTCATACTACCTGACTCAAGCCTCTTTCATTAGAGATACTTCTGGTCAAATACTTTATGCATCACAATACACTGTGTATCATTTTCATGACCCTGGATGAATCCATACATGCACAAGATTCAGTCTCCATTTCATCTCCTAAAATGACGTATCACATAGTAATGACCACATAAACTTCAAAACATTCTTAGTCAATACTATTATGGGATATTATAAATGTGAGAAGTCATGTATCAATCACTTGTAACATCGACAAATCCCTGTGAAAGTGCATATCTAAAATTATTTATTTGGATTCTACCATGAAACTACAACACTCAATTTATTTGAGTCAATTGTTACTCAAGTATATGAGAAAATACAACCAAGGAAGTGAATTTTATCAATCTAGAAGTGTTACTTTGGGAGTTCATTATCTAACTGATGGTTTCTCCAGTATCAAAAATGATCTCAAGATGTTTTTCTCGGTCATGTAGATTGTTATCAATACACCATATATAATCCATGAATACTACCACAAAAGAATATTTATATGGATTGAAACCCCATTTTAGTAGTTCCATAAAATATTATGGTGTGTCCAGAAGATCGAATGAGATAACCTGATTCTCATATAGACCAATCCTGATACAGAAATTTGTATGAGGTATTTATAAAGGTATAAAATTCAAATGATGATAACCTAACCTTAATTCAATCATTGAGAAAACTCGATAACATAATATATTGTAAATGTGATCATCTATCAATGGAAAGGGATAATGGTTCTTAATGATATACTGGTTCAATTTATGGTAATACACACATTTCCTAATGGTTATGTCTTCCTTTTTCTCTAAAGGTACTGGCAATGACCATAGAGAAGTACTGGGTCATATAAGACCCTTGGCCTCTAATTCCTCTAGCTGCAACATGAGATCCTTAAAATTAGTAATAGGAAAAGTATAAGGAGAAATGGATACTTATGCATCTCCTAGAACTAGCTCAATAGAGAATTAAAACTCTCTCTGATGAGGAAAACAATTCATTCGGGAATACATCCCTAATATGATCTACCATTGGAGGGAAATCTTCTCGACACATTCCCTAATCATCCAGATATAACTATAAATCCGAGTTTTCATCCCACTGAGTCCAGGATGCTTTGGTACCGCTCTACCTACTTGGAAATCCCATTTATCCTTTTGAAACCCCCATCTGGTAATGTAAAGGTCACCCTATAATGAAATCAATTGACATGGTAATGTTAATAAACTAGATAGTCCATCCATTGTATGATTTCAAACTCTGTCATCTTGATGAATAAGAGAACCCATATTATGTAACACCTTCCTATGTCAAGTTGGAACTCCGTACACTAGAGGATACCCTTTTTTTGATCCCCAATATTGTTTCAACTTCCATAACACCTTCAAAAAACAAGAAAACAATCCCAAGTATCTATAAATTTGGTACATATATTAATATATGATGAGAACCTATATCGATAAGAATAGATACTCGAGTGGAGGAAAATACAATTTTACCTCTAACCATTGATGGACCGACACTCTTCTCCTTAGGTGTTGGTTTTACAAATTATATTAGGCCTGAACTAAGACCTTTTGAAACAACCTCAGTACCCAAATAAGAACCAATCTACTGTTATAACACAACTAGTGCCTAGAAACGTTTTCCATAGTCACTACCACAACATAAATGACTAACAATACTCCAACTACCATCCTGATGCAGATCAATGAATACCGCTCCTAAACATGGAGTTGGAGTCTATCCCATTCCATAGTGTATTGAAGGGATGGTCCTATTGAATCGTTGTACATGGCCCATCATGCCGCATGTTTGGATTTCAAATGGGTCTCTCTATCCCAATAATTCCTCGAATATCACCATATCCCATAGTAATGATAGAGGATAGAACTGCCATCACCGAAACATTGGTTGGCACTCCCCTCATGATAAGCCTAAAAAATTGAACTTTCCATCTAATGAACCTGAACCACTCCATCGAGAGGCTAAACAACCCTACTCTATCCCCCAGCTTCAGTGAGGTTTTATTCATTAATATGTCACTAAATCCATATATTTGTAATATTAGTTAATAGAAATATTATGTCCTATAATAAAAAATCATGATTTAGAACTTCTGAAAATATTCTTGCCCTCGATGTCTCATCAACAAGATAGATCAATGTAAAAAAAATCTCTATAAAGCTTGTTGAATACATCATAATGGTAATCACACACTACTCTAAATACATAAACTAACTAGATCACTCTTCCCTAAAAGTCATGGGAAGGAAGTAATAATAAAACCTAGAATGGAAATCCATATAATCAATATCCTTAATCATATCATATAGTTTTAAAATATTGCACCCACACTTGGCTTCTCCCCAATGCATATATGTTTCAAGGTTCACTCTCCTCTTAGAAGGTTCCCCCATAAGCTCAAAAATATACAAAAAAGTCTCTAGCCATAGCTCAATAGCCTATGGACTACAATATCCCAAAAACATGGGTGGATACTACTACATGAATACATGCGTCATATTTTCCATAGATGGAGAAGCCTATATGCATCCCAAACAAGTCTTCATAATGAGTATGAAACCCTCCTAGAACTGGGCACCGTCACCCATATTTTATACAACGTTTGATGACACAATAGGCCTTACTTGAGGTTCTACTTGTAGTTAAGGCCCCACTAGATCCAGAGCATGGTCTTAACCAACCCTTGGGTACATGAATGGAAGTTTTATTTGTTTCATGTATCTACAATGTTAAACAAAAGCCTCATAAAAGATTCTTAAAGCGACCAAGTCATAGATAAAACTATAGGATAGGTCAAATAATTCCTATAAAAAAGACACACCCCCCTTCCTACTCCTAATTCCATCACTAGGTATTAGAAATATTACTAATGATCACTAGTGTAACACCCCAAGCATCCACGATACACTTCTCTTTCAATAATGCAATAGCTTGCATTGTACGCAAGTTCGAGATTCTAACACACCGCGACCAATCAAAATATGCGTTATGAATAGTAATACCAAAATTTTTAAATTATATAAATTTAATATTTCAAAATGGACTTCATTTTTATATTCAGAATATCTAAATTATCCTATGTTGAGATTGTTTTATTTTTCTGAGAACTTCCAATTTTTGATGAATAGTAAAAATATACTTAAAAATAACTTTTTTAATCAAAATAATTTATGGTGATAAATTATACTATATAGTGGTTTTAATGTATAATTATAATATATTTTTACAATTTTATCTAATGGTGGTTATTAAAATTAATTTCACTTTGAAATTGGACATAAACAATTCTCAATCTTTTGATGTATATTGCTTCTTAAAAACACGCTATTTGTTGTGACATGGGGATTTATTTATTAAATTAATTAATTAAAATTATATGTTTTGAATATTGTAAAATAGAAATCATTTTTGAATTAGTAATATCAAATATATCTTGGGGTGAATTTTTGGTATTTTTCTGAAAAACATTAATTTTTTATGAATAGCGAAACCACTAAGTTGTAGTTAAAATAATTTTTCGTTTAAATGAAATTTTACCACTTCTATGAATTGAATTTTAAAAAATAATACATACATGGTTTTCATTTGTAAGTAAAATGTGGTTCTATGGGATGAAAATAATTTTGGGTGAATAGTAACTATTAAGTTTTATTAATCGTGATTAAAGGTAATTAGTGTAATTTAAGATAAATATAATGTTATAATAATATGAAATTACATTTAAACTTGTCCTAACCTTATTGGATGAGTCATGACCGATCATGAAAATACATGGGTCAACTTTGGGACCCCATGGAGCCACTTGGGTAAGAAAATGACATTAATAAATTTTTTTTTAAAGTAAAAATAAAATTTTCACAAACATGTATTGTTTTACTAAAAAAATTATTACATGGGGATAAATAAGTTAAATTTTTGACTATAAATATTCATTGGAAATATAAAAATATTTCCTATATCATGGTAATTTCTTTATAATTTTCATTCATTAAATAAATAAATTTATTTATGACACAATGATGATGCAGTGATTACCTCATTAATGAACAATTTAAATAAAATGAAAAGATAAGGTAACATCTAAGACATACACCTATGTAAAACCTATTTTATGGGTATATTTAGAACCTGTATCACCTTATCCTCTAAATATATCATTTTATGAATTTTAAAATCCGAAATTCATTTCATAATTAAGTAACATTTCATGACTTTCCAAGAGTGCCCCCTCCTCTCCTCTTATAAAAAGACCCCACCTGTACCACCATATTCACACCATCAAAGCCATTTAGCTCAGCCAACCTCTTCCCAAATACTATCTCAACATACCTCTCTTACTCCTAGAAGCCTCACATTGGGTAAAAGTCTTCCAAAGGAAGTCTTTGGCTCAAATAAAAAAGAGATACCCATTTATAAGGTAATCCCTTCTCTTATGTTATTTTGTTTTATTTTTCTTCTCCAACCCATTAAACTCTTTTTATTCCTTTATTTTGTAAAAAAACCATTATATTCAGTATACTAGGATGTTTTTATGAGAAATATTTGATTTACACTTACACACACCTTCGTCTAATGGTTAAAGAACATACTGTTTCTGTGGGTGGTGAATTGCTGCCTCACGAAATGATGATTGTTCAATCTTCTTTTAACACCTTTCATGGTGGCCATTAAGATTTCACTACATTTATATATGATATATATTATTTTTATGTTTTCCTTATGATTCTGTATTTTTCATTTATGGCATGCCATTGTGATTTCCATTATGGTTAAACGCGATAAATTCATTTTAGGAAGTGTAGACTACCGCCCTCTGAAAGTGATTTGAATCAGTAATGCCATGTGTAGGATGTATAAAGGATGGAATAAATGATATTATATATGATATTATACTGTAAGTATAATATACCTTTATATCATTATGATTTCATTCCATTAAATACGAAATATAAATGAATGTAGGGTTCATGCGTACGTACGACTTACCATCTCCATGAATGGTGCATTTCATTTCTTACCTCTAAATGTTATGTAATATTATAAATGAATGTATATAGTGGATTAATATGATATATATGATATCTAAATCATGAATATAATTCTGGATATAATGGATATTTTACCACATGATCAACTTGTAATTATAAGAAGTTTATTTTTGACTCAAGTACCAAAGATCGACAAAACGACTGTTATTAAATTAAATAATTACATAATGTTCATAACATGGTAATAAGTAATATAAAAGGAATAATGAACTTTAAAAAGTTTCTTAAGCAAGTAGAAATATACTCTAGTTTATTATTCAGGAGGTTAAAGAATGATCGAGTCAAGTCAGACACGAGGTAAGGGACTTCGTCTCAATCTCCTTTCATTGTGGCATATTTTACTTTATACACAACTTTACATTATACGTTGTACGAACCCCTTTGAATTTTACTTTTATTCCAAAGTAATATTTTTATACGAATAATTTTTACTAAACGACAAAAGGAATGTTTTATCTTAAGTATGTGGCGACGACAACTTCTCCACCGCCGTGACCATTATTTGAGTTTTGGCTTTCTCTACAAGCCATAACTTTTTTTAAATGAAAAAATAAATACTATGTTTTTCTTTTATTTTATTTTGGTATTGAAAATGGTTTTATCCTATCAATGTGTTGTATTAATATCTTGTGATTAAAATGTGGAAATGTTATGTTTCCATTATGCATGTTTTATGTGATACGATTATGTTATGATTTATGATATGTTTAAACCTTTTCATACAAGGAATGAATTGGACATAGTATCTGACAGGTGGAGCCCGCTATAGCTCCTTGATGCATCAGTAGGTCTCATGAGACAAACTAGTGTATTGGCACAAAGACTTGACAAAATCTTATTTTTATTATTTGAAAGAGGCCTTGGCTACATGGTTATGATAGTCTGGAAATATGAAATACATTAATATGAATGTGGTAATTGATATTGCATGTGATTATTATACTAGTAGAATATCCATGTGAATACATAAATGACATTATTTCATTTTATTTTTTTTCCATATTATTCTAATGTTCAAGATTAAAAGGTTTTTGTTCTAGTTATACTTTGCCTTAAATGTATATGTTTCTTTGTGAAAGTTTCCTTTATATTGTTATCCTTACATAGAATCCAAGATCAACCCCTTTCTAGGTTTTATTTTTCCCAGGATGTGAAGAAATATTTTAGGACTGGCCAATAGGGATAGTCTGAAGGGGATATCAGTGTGGACTATGGTGACTATGTTTTTGTAGTTTTTCACTTTATGATGTAATGTGACGTTTATGAATGTATCTAGTGTTTCCAAGGCTACTAAACTAATCGGTATTTCGAGACATTATATTTTTTGATCATGCCAATTTTACATAATAATGCACCGACTCTGGGTAACTGGGGTGGGGGAATTATAGTCGGTATCAGAGGCAGTTTAGTAATAGCGTTGGAAGCTAGATTTAGAAAAACACTGATTATAGCACATACCCCTAAGATAGACTTTGAGGATTAGTATAGAAGAACCTCCTAGAATTTAGGTATTATAGAGATTTTGTGAGTTTTATGAGCAATACATCCCTGTCTTGATACGAGTAGGTAGAGGTAGCTCTGGCACAGATGTACCTAGGGGTAAAACCTAAAAAAACTGCTTTGAGCTAGACTCTAACGGGAAATGGTGCAGGACAACGGGCCTTGCTGCACTCTTGGTTATGACACTCCCGGGGGATATGGTTAGGATAATTCCCATTTTATTTACAAACCATTAGGAAGGGTTTATGAGTATATACATCCTCAAAGAAAACATTTTTATGATTATGGATTATATCCATAAACTGTTCAATTTATGTTAAGTGTTTTACAAGTATGGAATTATGTATTTTGATTCATAAACTGATCTAGTTTAGGCCATTGTTTAGAAATGGCGCCTAGTGGAAGGAAGGAAAACTGCAACAATGAACGCACTCTATGTAATGATTTCCCACCTCCTCAATATAATTATAGTGGATATGGTGATACAATTGGTGATGATCAACTTATCACCATACTGGGACAACTCACTCAAGTTATGAATAATAACCTTACTCGTATAGAGCACCCTGATCCACAACATGGAGGATCCATGATAGAATGCTTCATAAGGCAACAAACACCCACATTCAATGGTAGTACAAATCCCTTAGTAGCTGAGCAATGGATAAATTTCATAGAGAAAATATTCCATGCCATGGGGAGTAGTGAAAGGGAAAAGGTTATTATGGCATTTTACCACCTCACTGGAGATGCTGATCAATGGCGGTCATTGATTCAAAACACAAAGGAAGACAATGAAGTATCAATTATGTAATGGAGGGATTTCAAAGAGCTTTTCTTAGAAAAATAATATCCTCCTGACCATCAAGGAGATATGGAAAGGCAATTTTTGAGACTGAGACAAAAGGAGGATGAGAATGTCGCAAAGTATGAGGCCAACTTTACAAGGTTAGAGATACATGCTGTAGATTATATACGTAACCCAAGAAGTAAGATTGATCATTTCTTTGATGGGATAAATCCATTTCTCCATTGAGATTTAGTATCACAATCCTTCTCATCATATGAAGATATTGTCTCGTGTGCTATTAAGACAGAGAAGGAATTCAATAAGTCTTACGACTTTAATGCAAAGAAAGAGAAGAAGAGAACGGTGTAACAAGAGACAGATAAAGGGAAAAAGGGAAAGAAGTATTTTCTATTATTCGATAATTCTGGGAAGAATCACCTCGGTAATTGCCTAAAAGAAATGAGAGTTTTTTATAAATGTGGAGAAAAATGTCACCAGGCTCGTGATTGAAAGGAATAGAAGGAGGCTATTAATGTTGAATGCTACAACTGTAGGGAAATGGGGCATTATGAAAATGAATGTCCTAAGCGTCAGGGAAACTTACCTCAAGAAAGGACAAGGGTTCAAGGCCAATATTATGCTATTACTATAGTTAAAGTGGAATAATTAATGTATTTGGGCTTTTGGACTCAAGGACTATATTCTGGTTTTAAGAATAATGTGATATATATAAGGATTGTACTGAAGTACTTGTTGTTTTCATTAAGTTTTTAATATGAAGAAGGTAATCATATTTTTAGTATGTTACAATAAGAGAAACTTTACTTTGTTTGGGGAATCTGATGTTACAATTGATTTTGGAATTTAGAGACGTTTTTGAGAATGTCTGGACAGAGGTATTTTGGATAACAATAATGGTTGGAGTGGATTATGTTTAACATTGGATAGTATTGTTTAAGGTTAAATTTTTTTTTGAAGATTATTTTTGGAATATTATAATACTATAGTTTTAGCTAAAGGGAAACCTACAGGTCAGGGGATAACCCGTCGTGTCGGACAAAGCTATACGAATCGAACCTACACCCATAGTGCGACAAGCCTTTGTTACCTACCACTAGCCTACAAGATGTCCCTGGTTATTACAAAATAGTTTTCCTAATATAAATGGTATGTGTTAATATTTGGATCCTTGTACGATTAGGATAAATATAATATTTTTGAGTTCTATTTTATTTTTGAGTGAAAGATGGGTTTGTGGTAAAAATTTATTAAAGAATGTAAAGTCTACATGATAAGTATGTATATTTCCTTACGTTCTAATTAATTCTCCTAAGTAAATTCCTAAACTTGATGAAAGGTAACTTAAAACAAAAATGTTGTTGGTTAACATTTCTTACTGGGGAATCAATGACTGTTTAACCAATCACAAGTTTGTGATTTTCTTGTAGTTAACTTCCTCCTAATCCTATTTTCTACAACTCTCTATCAGACCTTGATTGTTTGTTTCTCCTCCATATCCATGTTTTCATAGAATCCTAGTATGGGCTATCTCACATGAGCTTTGTACTTCTATTACTTTCTTTTAAAGATATAATTTTATTAAGCCTATTCCCGATATGGGTTTTCCAAAAAGGTATTTTCTACATTGATCCTTTTATTTTAGAAGAACAATTTCAAATTGCAAGGATGAAATTTATTGAAGGAGGGGAGAATGTAACACCACAAGCTTCCACAATATGCTTCTCTTTCAATAATGAAATAGCTTGCATTGTACGCAAGTTCGATATTCTACCACACCACGACCAATCAGAATAGCTGTTATGAATAGTAATACCCACATTTTGAAATTATATATATTTTATATTTTAAAATGGATTATATTTTTGTATTTGGAATATCAAAATTAGCCTATGTTGAAATTTTGGTATTTTTCTGAGAACTTCCAATTTTCGATGAATAGTAAAAATATACTTAAAAACAACTTTTCAATAAAAATAATTTATAGTGATAAATTATACTATTGAGTGTTTTTAAAGTATAATTATAATATATTTTTACCATTTTATCCAATGGTGGTCATTATAATTAATTTCACTTTGAAATTGGACATAAACAATTGTCAATGTTTTGATATATATTGTTTCTTAAAAACACGTTATTTGTTGTGACAACGAGAATTAATTATTAAATTAATTAATTCCACATATATGTTTTGAATTTTTTAAAATAGACTTAATTTTTTATTTAGGACTATCAAATATATCTTAGGGTGAATTTTTGGTATTTTTCTGAAAAACTTTAATTTTTGATAAATAGTGAAACCACTAAGTGGTAGTTAAAAAACTAATTTTTCATTTAAATGAATCTTTAACACTTATGTGAATTGAATTTCAAAAATACTACATACATGGTTGTCATTAGTAAGTAAAATGCGGTTCAATGGGATGAAAATAATTTTTTGTGAATAGTAACTTTTATGTTTTATTATTCGCAATTAAAGGTAATTAGTGTAATTTAAGATAAATATAATGTTATAATAATATGAAATTACCTTTACACTTGTCCTACCCTTATTGTATGAGTCATGGCCGACCAAGAAAATCCATGGGTCAACTTGGGGACCCCATGGAGCCACTTGGGTAAGAAAAATGACATTAGTAACTTTTTATTTAAAGTAAAAATAAAATTGTCACAAACATGTGTTGTTTTACCAAAACAATTATTACATGGGGTTATATAAGATAAAATTTCGACAATAAAAATTAATTGGAAGTATAAAAATATTTCCTACATCATGTTAATTTCTTTATAATTTTTAGTCATTAAATAAATTAATTTATTTATGACACCATGATGATGCAGCAATTACCTCATTAATGAACAATTTAAAAAAATGAAAAGATAAGGTACAATCTAAGACATAAAATTTTCTAAATCCTATTTTATCGGTATATTTCGAACCTGTATCACCTTATACTCTAAATATATCATTGTGGGACCTTTAAAATCCGAAAATCATTTCATAATAAAGTAACATTTGGTGACTTTCCAAGAGTGCCCCTCCTCTCCTCTTATAAAAGGACCCCGCCTCAACCACCATATTCAGACCTTCAAAGCCATTTGGATGGGCCAAACTCTACCCCAATACTCTATCAACTTCCCTATCTTACTCATATAAGCCTCACTATGGGCTGAAGTCTTCTCAAGGTAGCCTTTGGCTCAAATAAAAAAGAGTTACCCGATTTTAAGGTAATGTCTTCTCTTATGTTATTTTGTTTTATTTTGCTTCTCCAACCCCTTAAACTCTTTTTAATCATTTATTTTGTTACAAAACCAGTATATTATATATAATATGATGTTTTTATGATAATTATTTGATTTACACTTACACACACCTTCATTTAATGGTTAATGAACATACTGTTTCTGTGGGTGGTGAATTACTGCCTCACGAAACAATGATTGTTTAATCTTCTTTTGAAACCTATCATGATAGCCATTAATATGTCACTATATTTATATATTATATATATTATGTTTATTTTTCCTTATGCTTCTGTATTTTTCATTTATGGAATACCTTTATGATTTCCATTATTGGTAAACGCGACAATTTCATTTAAGAAGTGCGGACTACCGCGCCATCAAAGTGATTTGAATAGTTAATGCCATATGTGGGATGTATAGAGGATGGAGTAAATAATATTATATATTATATTATACTAGAAGAATAATATACCTTTATATCATTATGATTTCATTCCATTAAATATGAAATAGAAATGAAAGTAGTGTTCATGCGTACGTACGGCTTACCGTCTCCATGAACGGTGCATTTCATTTATTCCATGTAAATGTTATGTAATATTATAAATGAATGTATATACAGGATATACATGATATCTACATCAAGAATATAATCCTGGATATAATTGATATTTTACCACATGAACAACTTGGAATTATAAGATGTTTATTTTTGACTCAAGTACCAAAGATCGAAAAAACGACTGTTATTAACTTAAATAATTACATAATGACATGGTAATAAGTGATATAAAAGGAATAATGAACTTTAAAAAGGTTCTTATGAAAGTATAAATTAACTCTAGTTTATTATTCAGTAGGTTAAAGAACGATCAAGTCAAGTCGGACATGAGGTAAGGGACTTCGTCTCAATCTCCATTCATTGAGGCATATTTTGTTTTATACACAAATTTACTTTATTTGGTGTATAAACCCCTTTGAATATTACTTTTATTCAAAATAATTATTTTTATATGAAGAGTTTTTACTAAACAAAAAATGAAATGTTTTATCTTACGTATGCGACGACAACGACTTCTACGCCGCTGTGACCATTATTTGAGTTTCAGCTTCCTCTACAAGCCATAACTTTTTTCTAAATGAAAAAATAAATACCAAGTTTTACTATTATTTTATTTTGGTATCGAAAATGGTTTCATCACATCGATGTTTTTTTATTGATATATTGTGATTGAAATGTGGAAATGTTAAGTTTCCATTATGTATATTTTATGTGATACGATTATGTTATGGTTTATGATATGTTTAAATCTTTTCATATAAGGATTGCATTGGACTTAGTATGTGATGGGTGGATCCCGCTATAGATCCTGGATGCATTGGAAGGTATCATGAGACAAACTAGTATCTGGGCACAAGGCCTTGACAAAATCGTATTTGTAGTGTTGGAACGAGGCCTTGGATACGTGGTTATGATAGTCTCGAATTATGCATTCCATCATTATGAATGTGGTTATAGATATTGCATGTGATTATTCGGCAAGTAGAATATCCATGTGAATAAGTAAATGGCATTATTTCATTTTATTTTTTTTCCATATTATGCTAAAGTTCATGTTTAAAAGTTTTTTGTTTTATTTATACTTTGCCTTAAATGTTTATGTTGTTTTACGAAATTGTCCACTATATTATTATCCTTATTGAGCATCCGAGCTCACCCCCTTTCTATGTTTTATTTTTCCTAGGATGTGAAAAAATATTTTATGACTGACCTGCAGGGATAGTATGAAGGGATATGTGTGTGGACTATGGAGACTATGTTATTGTAGTTTTTCACTTTATGATGTAATGTAACATTTATGAATGTATCTAGTGTTTCCAAGGATATTAAACTAATTGATATTTCGAGACTTGATATTCTGTGATCATGCCAATGTTACGTAATAATGCACCAACTCTAGGTAACTGGGGTCGGGGTGTTACAACTAGAGACACTACATTGTACCCACTCTAAAGTCATGTATAGGTCAGGATCTCTGTTTCATAGTACATGTCCCGATATATCTAACGGTGAACTTTAATTTTCATTATTTAAAATTCTTGTACGATCTTATTTATATTTCAGGTATCTTTATATGGATAAGCCAATTATATCTCCACTCCCAGTCTATAAGGTACCACACACCTTATAAATTGAAGTGTGTTTTTCATTCAATCCAAACCATAACACATTCTTATCAATGTGAATAATAGTAAGTGAATCAATGGGACATAATTGACATCGTAGGGTGTTTACTATAGCCTATGTAGGATAATAATGTTCAGGTTATGATAAACACTCTATGTACAAACTAAAGTTCTAGATTTCCTATCCTAAATTTAACTGATAACAATATTATAATAGGAGTCACACATAATATATGTCATACTGTCAAGAAATTAATCCTATATAGAATGGAATATACGTGGAATGTGAATCATGTAAGGTTCTTAAAATGATACATGCAATGGTATCCCATAATATCATTAAGAAACAGTTAAATCTAAAATCATAAGGAACATCGAACATCAAGTATGTAAACCATTAGTGGAGTCAAATCAAATATAATTTGAAGAATACATAACAACTCCTTAGTCTAGGAAATTTGGATTATTCTTTTACATGGGCTAGCTACTCGTAGAAAAATCTCATTAACAAACCACAATTCATTCCAAATATCCTTTATATTGTATCAATATAGTTAGGAAGAAAAAAAAATAAAAAGAACCCCTCTAATACCACATTGAAATTTCCAAACTCAGAATCCATTAAATGTTGCCTTGAGATGGTGGGTCACACGACCTCAAGAACACCTCCCCATATTCCATAGGATGTACACTAGTAGTGAGGGTGTATGGTGACACACTAGGGAAATTATACGATCTTTTTCATTGTGACACAACAATATCTTAAGTATATAATTCAGAAAAAGAATAATTAAAATATCTAACATAAGATACATCCAGATGACAATAATATACCAAAATAAGATTCATATATAATATTATTATCATGTCATGTCTCTACAAAAAATGGAAGGTAATACATGTATACATTAATCGAATACAATACATGTATTAAAATAAAAAATTACCCCAAATGAACTATCTCGAGGATGCATGACGAGCATAGCTCGGTCTTATGTCCCCCTTCTCCAATGAAAAACAAAAAAAATGTGTTAAAAAGTTAGAGATTTCCATGGTCCCTACCTAAATCCATGAAGTCTATCCTAGAACACAAATGTGGCATGAAAAAGTGGTGAGATAAAACTCAATTGGTCACCAGAAACAGTGAATATAAGTTGTCCAGTTTGTGTATAAATAATGATGTAGTGTGAACTATATCACATGTATATCAGTTATAAAATTAATGTGTAAAATGTAGATGTGATAATATCTATCCAAACATGTATACCTATGAAGAATAATAGTAAACCATTAAACATGGAGAAACTGTAATCGGTAAACCATAAATCATGATAAAGAATCAATAATGGCTAATGTTGTGTAATCTAGTGTTATATTTGAAAGTGCCAGATCAAAGTTATAAATGACCAAGGCATCATCCTTGATTCCATGTAGAATTTCCATGTAATGTCGGTAAATACTTGGGTGGAGTCTAGGTATCATGTCCATGGAGTACATCCAAGATTATTCCAAGAAATTTTGATCCATGGAGTTGCAATTTAGATGGCATCAAAAGTAAATTGAATCCATGAAGTAGAAATGTCCATGTAATCAAATGGAATTAGGATCATACTAGTAGAAATGTCTAATGCATCCACTACCATAATCGCAATCCATGTAGTAGAAATTTCATTATATTCCATGGGAATTAGGATTGAGGAGTAGGAATTTCAATGGAATCTACTAACATTATAAATTCATCATATTATTTGAAATCCAATTTCATTTTCATGCTCCTACCTCAAGTTATACCATTCCATTACTCATTTTCCCATTTAATAATTCAACCATTTAATCATATGCATTCACATGTAAAGGAGGAATAAAAGTTATCCTATAACCAATTAAATTTTAATAAATATAAGGGCATGCTCATCTCACCCCATGGGTGTCCTAATCACATGAAAAGGGTAGAAAACATCCATGGGTAGCTCATTCTGAGGTGAACATCATACAACCATATAATAGTGCTAAGTGAGAAACCTAAAGAGATTATACTTAATATAATCGAGTAATTAAATTAATTTTAGGTGTATCTCTAGGAGATCAAACATGTGGAATAATGGAAACATGGAATAGAAAACACTAAACATTAAAAGAAGTTACTGAACAATTTCCGTATAACCATGTTTGAACTAACATTCAGTATTGGTACCTAACTTATTTATGATAGGAAAAAATAGATAAATAAATGTTTACCCTTGAAATAGTGTAAAAAATCTTCCACTGAAATAAATCCATCAAAATGAGGTGAATAATGATTGGCGTGAGATGAAAAATGATCTCACTGGTGTGGATCCAATGAGATTAAAGACACTTGAATCCTTGTCTGGATAGAGAATCAAAAGCCATGTATAGATTTGGATTAAGAGGGAGAATAATGGGATATGGAAAGGGTATCCATTAGAGGAAATAATGAAAAAAATAGTTGGGTTAATTCATTTAATAATAAAGAAAAAAATGTAAATTTCCAACCTTTTAACTAGGTCGCATGACTTAGCTGTATAATTTTCCAAACTATTTGCTAACCATACACCCCTCACTTCCTCAATAGGGATCCTACATAGTTCTTATAGATGATTTGAAAAACCATGCATAAAACATGATGAACACATCTACTAAAAATAAAAGAGCATACCACATGGTAATGCAGCCCTGGGCATACAGTTAAGGAAAACCATTCCCCATTTCTAGTCTCTATCCAAACCTGCATGGTTTTTAGTAACCATGAACCTTAGGATTAATGGGTTCTACTAACCCTGGAGTCTAGATTATTTTCTCCAAATGTTTTCATTTGGGCTCCAAACAAATCCCTGGACATCCCATGAAACTCACATAACTTCATTTGGAATTCCTATTTGGTCAAAAAAAAGCAATTAAACAAAAATTAAAATGATATTCACCTCAAAAAAAAACTAGTATATTACACTTGAGACCCACCTTTCATATCAATAAATCATTTAAATGTTTCACACATTCCATCAATACAAAAAATCCCTCTTCTCCAAGAATTATGACCGTAATCTTTTTCTATTGGTCCAAACACTTTATTTTTTAAAATGGAACCTAGGGTCAACACCATGAACATACACTATTTTGAATCTTCCCCAGATATATTTCATGTCTTGAGCCCTCCCTTGTACATTTAATAACATAGAGTTCCTAAAATTCTGCACCATTCCAAACACTTTAGTGTCCCATTGGTCGAAACTCTATGACCATAAACTAAGATCCCAATGTCTGAACACGACCACTATAAACTAGGAACCAAAGTCTAAGCATCGTGTGCCAATAATATTGAGGATGTGTTATGATGTGTTGAAACCATTTGGCCCATATTTAACATTTGGTTAGTAATCCTCCATGAAACACATATCCTTATACGATGTTTAACAAAAACTTATAGCTCTACCACCTTAAATTTAGAGTCATGGTACATCACACTTTAAAAATGCATGCAAGATGTATCCAGGATATCTCTTATGGAAGGGCCTCTTAGGATCCCATTTTACACCAGTATACCTCACCCATATTCCACACATATCTAGTTGGATACATACAATCCCATGGACAAAGAATCACTACTTTAAACTATGTTTGACTCACCCAAGATACTATCGACACTACAGTTGGGTGGTTTTAATTAATGTTTGTTTTCCACATCATAGTCACATAATGTTAAACTATGAGAAACATCATCCTCCACATATGATGCTAAATTTTATTTCAAGCTTCCTCACTTTATGACAATAAATTTTGTTTCTATCATCCTTATTTCATGACATAAAACTATGAGGGATCTAATTAACTTTCCCATGAATCCCTTTACATTGTTGCCAGTCACTTATCGCATCATTCATGATATTCCACCATCACTCAAAATCTAAGACTATGATCCCCTAGAAGAAGAATTATACCTTAATTCAAACCAACATTCCTTCCTGATGTTCTCAAATCCTTGGTGGTATAATTCCATGAGGGTTTAACTCTATTCAAACATTCCATTACATGATTAACACACTTTATTTATCCTTTTATTAGAATAATCATCCTTATCCACTTCCAAATGAGTCCCCTTGACAGAATAGACCCCTGAAATTTTAGATCAAATACCATCATGGTAACTCACCCTAGAATACTTTAGATGAATCTTTTAGATAGGTATCGTGTTTTGAACATGGTATGTTTTGAAACCTCAATTTTCCCCCATCTCTCATAATGTGTAAATAGATTCTGTGCATCAAACATGGTGGGTAGTTATCTCCCATAATCACATCACTCACCCTTATCTTCCAGATTTTTGGCATTATAATTCACACACATCATTCACCTTTTTTGGGTTGAATTCAACACCCCAAGTGTTACTGTATTCATGCATTAGTGGACATTAGTAAAGAAACTCATATTTTTAGAGAGTCCCATTCTGTTTTAATAGCCCCTCTCATCCAGCACATCATTATCATAATCATGTAGATTTTTATTCATATGGAAACAAAATAGTACACGCACAGCCTATAAATACAGGTTCGAAAAAACACAACTATGTAGGTATAATATGATGAAGACCAAATAAGTCCTCTCTAATAATGTTAATCCTGATCAGCTTCAAACAATGAATGTTATGGAAAACTGAGCTCTTTGAGACAAGAGTGTCAACTGAGGCCAAGTTGCCTGATCTCTCAGTCCCCTCCCATTAGTTTTCAGACACTCTAGCGGTGTTTCCAAAGATACAACGACACTTGCAGATGATATATTTGATAGAACAAGGGATGACACCGAGACCTTGAAGTGAATTTTATTCCAGAATTGATCCATTTTCCACTTATTTGAGATCTAATCCCCTCTGTCTACAAATAGTGAGATCTATCAGCAAGGTCTTAGCATTAGCTATCAGCGACATAACCCAGCCCAGCCAAATGAAAAAATCTAGGATAACTAAGCCATATTTGTCATGTTCAATCCCCCTGCTTCATATAACACCATAGACTAAGAGCCATCAATTTTCATCTTAATGACCCGGGGAGGGTTCCATTTAAGCTATTTACCTGTAGAAGTAATAATTCTGAAAAAAGTATTGTGGGTATCATGAATGAGCTTCTTTAAAGTACGGGCCTCCCACCACGTGCGGAAAATCATGACCATATCAAGGAGAAGAGTTTTAGTTCTAATAATGATCGCTCACCAAGACGAGACAACCCCATCATGAAACCAATTGTTATTCTCCTTACATAAATACCAATTGTATGCATGCATGACTAAGTTATGTACCCTTTTTTTGGGACCCCCCTTCTTCAAAAAATGGAACCAGTGGGAAAGAAAGGGATGCTCGACCATATTAGGTATGGAAAATGTTGTTAACTCACCAAATAAATTCCAAACCTCCTCCTCCCAATCGTTCTCAATTAAAAGGTGATATGAACATTCCTATTTATTCCTCTTAAAGCATACACACCTAGATACCATACTCAAATCACACCGCATAACATTATAACATCTGGGTACTTGTTTTTTATGAATTCTCCAAGAGAGAATGTTATATTTTTTAGGTATATTCTTGCACCAAAGCATCTCATTCCACTCATCCCATATGCCCTTGATGGAAGAGAATGGATGGTAGTCCTTGGTTGTGAATGAGCATGAAGGAGACGTGGTGAACACACAATTATTAGGGGTCGGGGTCAACTGAATGAACTGGAACACTAAATGTTGGTCCATATTGAGCACATCAGTGACAGAAAAAAGAAAGCGGTTGGCCTCTCCTAATGATATGTCAGTGGCCGGGTATCATAGGAATCTAATAATATCCCCACAGTAGTTATCATCATTGAAGGATACCCCACCAGTAAATATGATCCAGTGAGAATGTGGTCTGATGGAGGTAACGAGGGGACCCATCTCACTCAATATGGGAGAGGCGTGGCCATCCCAGGCATCACAGTCCCCCATGTACCAGTTGTGAATTTTCATTCCCCATAAGGTCCACCACTCCAGTACCTCCCATGTGAGTTTGGAATGCATACAAATAAGGGTATCATTATGACTCTGAACACTAATACCACATTCGTTGATAGGCCTCGCCATTTTGTTCCAAGAAGCCCTGTGCTTTTTTCCTTTAGACATCCGATCCCATATAAAATCTATGAGAATTATATTTATATTGAGGATAACACCTTTATGAACCATTACAGAACATAAAAAATGAACCAGGGTGGCCCATAGTACACTTTTAACCAGCACAATCATCCCACAAAAAGACACATATCTATTATTCCAATTGATAACCCTCTCCATTATTCAACAAACAAGGAGTTTAAATCACGGATACACATCCTCTTCGATGAGAGAGGGGATCCCAGGTACACCATTAGAATATCAACTTTATGCATACCCAAATATTGATACCCATTAAAGAAACAACTAGTAGATAATATGAAAGACATGTAGAAACTAATATCTACCTTATTTACCACCTAACCACTCCAGCATCTATACTCCTCTAAAATTATATTCAAACCCTTGAAAGACCTACTTGATGCATTTTTTAAGATGATGGAATCATCCACGAACATGAGGTGTGAAACCGATGTAAATAACATCCTTCTAAAATACATGGAGATCTCACCACTCTTAATATTGTAAAACCCCAACCTTCCACGATATGTTTCCCTTTGGATAATCCAATGGCTTGCATTGTACGCAACTTCGAGATTCAAACACACCACAACCAATCAAACTAACCATTATTAATAGTAATACCTACTTTTTGAAATTTTATACATTTTATCTTTCAAAATGGACTTCATTTTTGTATTCATAATATCAAAATTATCTTAGGGTGAAATTTTGGTACTTTTCGGATAACTTTCATATTTTGATGAATAGTGAAAACTACTAAATTTTAATTATAAACAACATTTTTAATAGAACTAATTAATAGAGATAAATTATGAATTTGAGTGGTTTTAAAGTATATTTAGAATAAATTTTTACCATTTAATACAATTTTTGTCACTGGAAATAATTTCACATTTAAACCATAAATAAACAAGTGTCAATATTTTGATAGTTATTATTTTCTTAAAAACACGCTATTTGTTTTGACAACGAGAAATAATTTTTAAACTAATTAATGCAACTTATATTTTTTGAATTTGGTAAAATAGATATCATTTTTGAATTCATTATTTCAAATATATCTTAGGTCTAATTTTGTGTATTTTTCTAAAAACATTCTATTTTTGATGAATAGTGAAAAATACCGAGTTATAGTTTAAAACCAAATTTTTATTAAATAATTATTTATTTTATTTAAATTTAATTAAGGTCAAAATAGAAACATAATACCTATATAAGATAAATTTAATTCATTAATGCTAGTTTAGAATAATTTTAGATATATAAAAATTTTATTGAACTTTTCACCGTCTTTTACCCACCCCTTAGGAGAATTTGGAAATTTACATAAAACTTAATTTTACCGCTTCTGTGAGTGGAATTTCTAAAATATGAGAGACATGGTTAATATCAAGGAGTAAAATTTTGTTTAATAAGATAAACATATTTTTTTTTAATAGTTACTTTTTTACTTTTATTTACCACGGTTAAAAGTAAATTGGGTAATTAAGGGTAAAAATGATATTAATATTACCCTAACACATGTCCTAATTCTATTGGACAAGTGTACCTTGACCAGAAACAACCTTAGGAATAAAATACTATCATTTAGGTACCATTGGTTAGATTAGGACATTTATTATTATTTAATTCAAAGAAGAGTTAAAAGAGTTAAAATCAATGTTTATTTACTAAAACATTTTTAATCTAGAGTTATACATAAGATAAATTTGATTTTAAATATTCATTAGAAATCTAAAAATATTTCCTAAATAATGGTATTTTCTTTAAAAATTTTAGACATTAAATAATGTAATTTATTTAAGACACAATGGGGATGGAGTAATTACCTAATTAATGAAATATTAAAATAATTGATATTATAAATATCAAAATAAATGTAATTTTTGACTTTTTATGACTTCCACTAATTTTCTAGGTTAGTATGACATATTAGGATTGATTATATAAATTTTTTGCGAAGTAATAATGCTGTATGAATTTATCAAAAACATAATACCCAATAGTGTCAAAATTCACCTAAAAGTGTTTTTAAAACAAATATTATATTATTAATTTACATTTAATTACTAAAAATATATGGATCGGCCAAGATACTTATATCATGATAGGTGTATCATTAATGGACCACTCGGGGGTCTCTTGGGGTTATATAGTACGTTTATTAACTATATAATATAAAAATACAAAGTGACATGGTAAGTGTCAAACTAATTAACTAAGAGTTAAAACTAAATGATAAGGTTAATATAAGGACCCAAACCTGTCTAAATTCTATTGGTTGAGTGGTTTTGGACCCATACCTTCCTTAAACTTTATATATTTTACTTTGGAGTCATTATAAACTGAATATGAATTTATTATAAAATAATATTTTTAGCTTTTCCTAAGGGGACCCTCACCCCTCTTATAAAAGGGAGCTCCACCTTCTAACTAATTCACACATTCAAAGCCTTTTGGCTCAGCCCACCCCTGCCCAAATACTCTCTCAACTTCCCACACTTCAACCAAGAGGCCTTATTTTTATCAGAAAGCCAACCTAACGATCCCTTTTGATCAAATCAAAAGGAAGAACCCGAAGAAGAGGTAATGTTTTCACCACCCTATTTCAAGTACATTTCTCCTTCAACTTCTTATTTCTTTGTTATTCCCATTCTAAAATAATAACATCAGTATCTTATATAGACCGTGATGTTATTATAAATACGGAACAAACAAATTCATTATTCTATCCATCCCTTGAATGACATGTCACCATACCCGCGTACGTACGGCCTACCGTCTCCACGTTGTGGTGTAATTGTTATTCAATATATTTTTATTTAGATGGGTATAATAATGGTGTATAATTCTTGTAAGTAATAAATATAAAATGATAATGATTCTGTCTAAATGATATAACATCCAGTTATATGTTATTTTAATATCAAAATAATGATATTGTCGCTTGTGCGTACGTACGGACTATCGTCTTCATGAAAGCGATGAGATTCATTCCCCATCATATCCATTTGAGTCTAATTATAATTTAATTATTAAAAATAATGTTTAAGGAATTGATATCATTCGGTATATTAATAATATACAACCTATCCATAACAAACACGGCTTACATAACAAAGAATATAAAGGAAAATGAGTAAGTTAACCCTCAAAATGACGATAATAGTAATATATTATTAACAAATCAATATTAAAAGATCATATATAATATCATATTAATTTAAATTATTCTTGTATAATTCAATAACAATTATTTCACCATTATACAGGAGGTTAACCTATCGTCAATCAAGGAAAAAGTACAAAGTAAGGGATTTCTTATCTCACTCTTAATTTCATGAGAATTCTATTGTTCACCACTTATTTATTGCATGTGGTGTATGTGTATTTCCCATGATTGTATTCATTGTTTAATATAATTTAATTTATGGGTATTCCCATCATTATTTTATTATCATTCTTTCATGGGTGTATGTTTCATAAGTTACCTAATCGATAATGGAATTTGAAATTTCAATTTTCACTCATTCAGCTTTAGACATACTTCATTGATTATTTTTCTCCAAGATTATGTGTGGAATCACTATTCATTTGATTATGTCATAATTTCCACTCACCATTATGTGGATATAATTTTGATACACATAATTACTCCATTTTTAAATTTTCAAGTCGTCAGTATGAACTTGATAAGAGTAATTTTAACTCAATCTCCATTTGTTGAGTTAAATATCCAATTCGTTGGTGTTGTTTTTACAAGAATATGTGTGAATTTAATCTGATTGATTTACACTTAATATCCAATCATATTGAGTGTATTTATATTTTTCACTCATAATTATGACTTTGATTTATCATTAACCTAAGGATATGGTCTTTATAAGAGAATTCATCTCATTTTACATTCCATCGATACTTCTTTATTGTTATACACCAAATCACTTTTATATGGTGTATATAATGTACTTGGACATAGTATATCATGAATCCCTTTATTATCATGATATTATAATGATTTTATTACCTTAATTATTTGTATTCAAGTGTCTTTATTGTTGTTAGGAACTATAACTAAAATATCATTTTAAATGTTTTAATGATTTATTATTCTAAATTTTTCTCATTAATGTCCATATTTTAAAAATGTTTTTAAGGTTTTATATATATGGAATTTAATGTTTTAAAATTAAAATAACTTTTAAATGTTCCAATGTGGTATGGGACACTTTTATTAAAAAAAATATATTTTAAATGGATTCTTGACAAATAGTGTGAATTTTAAATGTTTTCAAGAAAAGGGGGATATTTGTCTCAAATAGTTTGATGATTATTTTATTCTATGTAAATATCCTTAATTAATCTCAATTTAGGTTAATATGACACAATAAAATCTTCCATATTGTATCTAATGAGTAATATTTGACTATGGATGTGCTATTTTTATACCATTCATGGTTTGTGGTTAAAAGTATTGACACTCTGTATGCTAGTTTTAATACGAATGTTTATGTTATGTTTCAAAATTTTCATATGAGGAATGAATTGGACTTAGTAAGTGATGGGTGGAGCCCGCTATAGCTCCTCAATGCATCGGTAGGTCTCATGAGACAAACTAGTGTCTTGGCACGAGGCCTTGACAAAATTTTATTTGTAGTCTTGGCACGAGGCCTTGGCTACGTGGTTATGATAGTATGGAATTATTCATTCCACCATTATGAAAGTGGTTATTGATATTTTCATGTGATTATTTTACGAGTAGAATATCCATGTGAATAAGTAAATGAAATTATTTCATTTTATCCTTGCCATATTATTATTAAGTGCAAGTTTAAAAGGCTTTTTTTAGTTATACATTGCCTTAAATTTATTATGTTTATTTGTGAAAGTTTTTGCTATATTGTTATCCTTACTGAGCAACTGAGCTCACCCCTTTCAATGTTTTATTTTTCCCTGGATGTGAAGAAGTATTTTATGAATGACCTGCAGGGATACTATGAGGGTATATGAAGATAATATGTTGTTGTAGTTTTTCACTTATTGATGTAATGTGAACATTATGAATATATCTAGTGTTTCCATGGATACTAAACTAATCGGTCTTTTGAGACGTGATCTTTTGTGATCATGCCAATGTTATGTAATAATGCCCCGACATTGGGTAACTGGGGTCGGGGAATTATAGTTGATATCAGAGGATGTTTATAAAAATCCTTGGCAGATAGATTTAGATAAACTATGATTAGAGAACATAGCCATAAGATAGATTTTAAGGATTAGTATAGAAGAGATTCCTAGAATTTTGATATTGTAGAGATTTTAAGAGTTTTCCGAGCAATACATCCCTGTCTGGGTACGAGCAGGTAGAGGCGGCTCTGGAACATATGTACCTAGGGGTAAAATACGAAAACACTACTTTGAGCTAGACTCAAATGAGAACTGGTGCATGAAAACGGGCCTTGCTTCACTCTTGGTTACAACACACCTAGAGGATATGCTTAGGATAATTTACATTTTCTTTACAAATCGATTTGAACTATTATATATAAGATGAGAGTAAATGACCTTGGTTAATCCTAATGTGTTTCAAATTGAGAATATGGTGACATGTTAATCTATAAATGATATTATGGCTACTGTTACTCACACAATGCATTCTGGTTTTAGTCAATGGTTGTATTCCAAGGAAGTCATAGTGACTTTCAGAATTATGTACCAGGTGGGAACGGTGGTGGCAATGAGAAAAAAATTTAATGTTGATAGGCGTAAAAGATATTGTCTTCATGCCAAATAAATTTTCCAAAAATATAATGAACAATATATATATATTAACCAATTCCCGGAATCAATAAAGAAGAGAAAGGTGGTGAATGATAAGAGATCTAGTAGTGGAGACCATGAAGAAAGAAATCATCAATTTCCATCATGCATGAAATGTGGAAGGAGACACCCATTAAATTTTCTCAATGGGACAAAAAATGATTTATGTACGGGAAGGATGGACATAAAGTGATGAATTTCCAAAGAAAAATGAAGAGTACTATGGAATAAGATAAAAATGGTCCCATGAATCCATTTATAGTCATTTTCCGTAAATTTAGGGGACCTGGTCATTACCCTAGTGAATTCCCTATTCTATAGGATATTTTATTGGTCAATGAAGAAGCTATGTGGAAATAAATGGTTAGAGAAATGTTTAAAAAGTATTAGTGCTCCTTGTTGATCGGTTTACTTTGGAATAATTTTCTCTTGTATTTGTAACCCTGAAATTTTCCATGTGAGAATGATATTTGGGGAATAATTATCTTTTCTCTTCTGGATATAGTTATAAATAACCATTTGGTTTTATATGATCATTGGGTTTGAGGAAATTACAAGTTATTATAATTTGGGATGAAAATGAAAGGTATGAGATAAAATTTGTGGTTAAATTATGTTATGGTTATTTTGAAGAATTTATCTCATTTTGGTAATGTTATAAAATATAGTTTTTGAAAAAGGACAACACACAGACTGTGTGACAACCCGTCGTGTCGGACAAAGTTGTGGGAATCGAACCCACAACCAAAGTGCGATTGGAATTTATCGCCTACCACTGGACTATGTGAAGTCCCTGGTTATTGTGAGTATTATTTTAGTTAAATGATTTTATTGATCAATATTAAGTTGATTTGGGATCTTATGTCTTATCAAATGAATACCCTTAGTATAGGAAAATGATTCGGTGATTAAGTGATAAATGTTATTTGGGAAGATGTTTGCTTTGTTGGGACCACTATATGCCCAAGGAAAATAGAATACTATGGGATTTCATTTGAGGAGTAATGGTGTATTATTATCTATGTTTTTATTGTGGATTTATTGTGATTTGGGTTATTTATGGAAATGATTAACCTATAATAATGAATATGTGATTACGTTAATACGTTTTATGTATGTGACTTTTAAGAGTAGTTGATGTCATTTAGAGATACAATTTAACGTGGAAGAATACATTCTTATATGTTTTGGGTTTCAATATTAGTTTGGATTATATTGAAGGATTTGAAGGACAATTGATGATTGAATGGTATTTATTTAACTTTGGGGTATTGTTGGTTTAATTTTAAAAATTAAGATTAGTGTTTTTTTCTCTAATATAATATCCATTTGGGGGATCATAAGATCTTATACTAACCATTTGGGTTTTGATTAATCTCTAATGACAATGTAAATATATAGTTTATCCTACATGGATCATGTTATTCTATAGAAGTTTATTCTAGCTCTTCCAGTGTGACCAAGTCTTCTTGAATACTAATTGTTCAAAAAAATGAGTTAGAGGTAGAAATTTATTAAAGAATGAAAATCTACTTAAAAAGTAAGTATATATATTTATGTTATTTGTAAATATCATAAATTAATTCCCCATCCTTATGTAATGTATCTTAAAACAAAAAATGTTTTCCGTTTACTTTTCCTACTGGGAGACTAATGACCATTTTTCCCAACACAAGTTTGTGGTTTTCTTGTTATTAACTTTTTCATGATCATGTTTTCTATCCCTATTAATCAGAACATGACACTTAGTTTATCATCCATATCCATGTTTTCTTACATGGAATCCTATTATGGGTTATCTTGGGCGACCTTTATACCCCTCTTTCTTTCTTTTAATGTGATAGTGTTATTGACTCTTTTTCCGATGTGGGACATTCCATTATATTCTCAAGCCCAATTTTAAAAAATTGTGAGGATGAAATTTATTTAAGGAGGGGAGAATGTAACACCCCATGCTTCCATGGTACGTTTCCCTTTGAATAATGCAATGGCTTGCATTGTACGCAACTTCGAGATTCTAACATACCATAACCAATCAAACTAGCCGTTATGAATAGTAATACCTACTTTTTGAAATTTTATAAATTTTATCTTTAAAAATGGACTTCATTTTTGGATTTGTAATATCTAAATTATCTTAGGGTGAAATTTTGATACTGTTCAGATAACTTTCATATTTTGATGAATAGTGAAAATTATTAAATTTTAATTAAAAACAACATTTTTAATAGAAATAATTAATAGTGATAAATTATGAATTTTAGTGGTTTTATAGTATATTTAGAATATATTTTTACCATTTAATACAATGTTAATTTCACTTTTAAAACAGACATAAACAAGTGTCAATCTTTTGATAGTTATTATTTCCTAAAAACACGCTATTCGTTTTGACAACAGGAATTAATTTCTAAAATAATTAATGAAACTTATAGGTTTTTAATTTGGTAAAATAGACATCATTTTTGAATTCATAATATCAAATATAACTTAGGCCTAATTTTGGGTATTTTTCTGAAAACTTTCAATTTTTGATGAATAGTGAAAAATACTGAGTTTTAGTTTAAAACCAAATATTTAATTAAATAATTATTTATTTTATCTAAATTTAATTAATGTCAAAATAGATACATAATGCCTATATAATTTAAATGTAATTCATTGAATTTAGATTAGAATAATATTAGATATATAAAAATTTTATTGAACTTTTCACCGTCTTTTACCCACCCCTTAGGAGAATTTGGAAATTTACATAAAACTTAATTTTACTGCTTCTGTGAGTGGAATTTTGAAACTCTGAGAGACATGGTAAATATCAAGAGTAAAATGTTGTTCAATAAGATAAAAATAATTTTTTGTGGATTGTAACTTTTAACTTTTATTTACCACGATTAAAAGTAAATAGTGTAATTAAGGGTAAAAATGATATTAATATTACACTAACACAAGTACTAATTATATTCTATAAGTGTATCTTGAACCAAAACAACCTTAGGAAGAAAATATTATCATTTAAGACCACTTGTATTAGATTAGTACATTTATTATTATTTAATTCAATGAAGAGTTAAATGAGATAAAATCATAGTTTATTTAATAAAATATTTTTAATATAAGGTTATATATAAGATAAATTCGATTTTAAATATTAATTAGAAATATAAAACGATTTCCGAAATAATGGTATTTTATTTATAATTTTTAGATATTAAATAGTTTAATTTATTTATGACACAATGGTGATGCAGTAATTACCTAATTTATGAAATATTAAAATAATTGACATTATAAATATAATAATAAATGTAATTTGAGACTTTTTATGAACTCCACTAATTTTATAGGTTAATATGACATATTAGGATTGATTATATAAATTGTTTTAGAAGTAATAATTCTGTTATGAATTTATCAAAAACAAAATACCCAATAGAGTCAAAATTGACATAAAAGAGTTTTTAAAACAAATATTATATTATTAATTTATATTCAATTCCTAAAAATATAAGGATCCACCAAGAGACTTATATTATGATATGTGTATCATTAATGGACCACTTAGGGGTCTCTTGGAGGTATATAGTATGTTTATTAACTGTATAATATAAAAATACAAAGTGACATGGTAAGTGCAAACTAATTAACTAAGAGTTAAATCTAAAAGATAAGGTTAATATAATGACCCAAACCTGTCTAAATTATACTGGTTGAGTGGTTTTCGACCCATCCCCACCTTAACATTTAAATAATCCACTTTTGTGCCATTAGAAACCGAATATGAATTTATTATAAAATAATATTTATATCTTTTCCAAAGGTCCCCCCCACCCCTCTTATAAAAGGGCACTCCCCCTTCCCACTAATTCACACATTCAAATCCTTCTGGCTCGGCCTAACCCTACCAAACTACTCTCTCAACTTCCCTCACTTCAACCTAGAGGCCTTAGTTTGATTATAAATCCAACCTAAGGAGCCCTTTTGGTCAAATCAAAAGGAAGAACCCGTAGAAGAGGTAATGTTTTCACCACCCTCTTTCAAGCTCCTTTATTCTTCAACATCTTCTTTCATTGTTATTACCATTCTAAAATAATAACTCCAATATCTTCTATATACTGTGATGTTATTATAAATATGGAACAAACAAATTCATTATTCTATCAATCCCTTGAATGACATGTCACCATACATGCGTACGTACGACCTACCATCTCTATGTTGTGGTGTAATTGTTATTCAATATATTATTATTTATATGGGTATAATAATGATGTATAATTCATGTAAATAATAAATATAACATGATAATTATTCTTTGTATATGATATAACATCCAATTATATATCATTTTAATATCAAAAGAATGATATTGTCGCTCGTGCGTACGTACGGACTACCGTCTCCATGAACGCGATGAGATTATTTCCCCATCATATCCATTTGAGTCTAATTCTCATTTAATGATTAAAAATAATGTTTAATGAATTGATTTCATTCTGTATATGAATAAGATAAAACCTATCCATAACAAACATGACTTACGTAACAATGAATATAAAGGAAAACCAGTAAGTTAACAACCGAATCGATGATAATACTATGATATTATTAACAAATCAATGTTAAAAGATCATATATGATATCATATTAATGTAAATTATTCTTGTATAATTAAATAAAAATTATTTCACCATTATACAAGAGGTTATCCTACCGTCGACCAAGGAGAAAGTACAATGTAAGGGGTTTCATGTCTCACTCTTAATTTCGTGAGAATTCCATTATTCACCACTTATTTAAGGCATGTGGTGTATGTTTATTGCCGATGATTGTATTCATTGTGTAATATACTTTAATTTATGGGTATTTGTATCATAATTTTATGATACTTCTTTCATGGGTGTATGTTTCGTAAGTTACCTAATCGATAAGGGAATTTGAAATTTCAATTTGCACTCATTCAGTTTTAGGCATACTTCATTGATTATTTTACTCCAAGATTATGTTTGGAATAACTATTGATTTGATCATGTCATAATTTACACTACCATTTCTGTGGATATAATTTTGATACACATAATCAATCCATTTATAAATTCTCAATTTATCGGTATGAACTTGATAAGAGTAATTTTAACTCAATCTCCATTTGTTGAGTTAAATATCCAATTCATTGGTGTTAGTTTTACTAGAATATGTGTGAATGTCATATGATTGATTTTCACTAACTATAAAATCATTTTGAGTGTATTTATATTTGTCACACATAATTATGTCGTTGATTTATCCTTAACCTAAGGATATTGTCTTTATAAGAGAACTCATCTCAATTTACATTCCATTGAGACTTCTTTTTTGTTATACACAAAATTACTTTTATATGTTGTATATAATGTACTTTGACATAGTATATCATGAATCCATTTATTCTCATGATATTATAATGTTTTTATTACCTCAGTTATTTGTATTCATGTGTCTTTATTTTGGTTAGACACTATAGCTAAAATATCATTTTAAATGTTTTAATGATTTATTATTCTAAATCTTTCTCATTAATGTCCATGTTTTAAAAATGTTTTTAAGGATTTATATATATGGACTTTAATTCTTTAAAAATAAAATTTCTTTTAAAAGTTTGAATGTGGTATGGGACAATTTGAATCAAAAAAATCTATTTTAAATGGCTTCTTGAAAAGTAGTGTGAATTTAAAATGTTTTAATCAAAAGGTGGATATTTCTCTCAATAGTCTGATGATTATTTTAATCTATGTCAATATCCTTCATTATTCTTAATTGTGGTTAATATGATACAATACAATCTTCCATATTGTATCGAATGAGTTATGTTTGACTGTGGATGTGCTATTTTTATACCATTCATTGTTTGTGGTTAAAAGTATTGACATTATGTATGCTAGTTTTAATATGAATGTTTATGTTATGCTTCAAAATTTTCATATAAGGAATGAATTAGACATAGTAAGTGACGGGTGGAGCCCGCTCTAGCTCCATGATGCATCAGTAGGTCTCAGAGACAAACTAGTGTCTTCGCATGAGGCCTTGACAAAATCTTATTTGTAGTCTGGCACGATGTATTGGCTACGTGGTTATGATAGTCTGGCATTATGCATTCCATCATTATGAAAGTGGTTATTGATATTTTAATGTGATTATTCGACTAGTATAATATCCATGTGAATAAGTAAATGTAATTATTTCATTTTATCCCTACCATATTATGCTGAAGTTAATGTTTAAAAATCTTTTTTTAGTTATACATTTCCTTAAAATTTTTATGTTAATTTATTAAAGTTTCTGCTATATTGTTATCCTTACTGAGCATCTGAGCTCACCCCTTTAAATGTTTTATTTTCCCTAGGATGTGAAGAAGTATTTTATGAATAACCTGCAGGGATAATATGAGGGTATATGAAGACAATATGTTGTTGTAGTTTTTCACTTATTGATGTAATGTAACCTTTATGAATATATATATTGTTTCCAAGGCTACTAAACTAATCAGTCTTTCGATACTTGATCTTTTGTGATCATTCCAATGTTATGTAATAATGCACTGAATCTGGGTAACTGGGATCAGGGAATTTCAAATATTGTGTAGGATGAGGTGGATAATCACATCCTGGGAAATTATGAAAATACTTGGAGAGATGAGGTCCCCTTGCGGAAAACCTCACATTTTTTTAAAGAAGCTGAATGATTTACCAATGAATAAGATCTCCATCCAAGAAGAGATAAAACAATGAATGATAATGTTTATACTCTAAGGAGAATGAACCATATTGGAAATGACATTGTTGATGAAGCTCCACTCAACTCGGTCATATGCCTTTCTCATATAGTGTATGGTCTTGATATTAGAACCTCGAGTTTTGAAGTCGATATCCCTGATCAATTCTGAGGCCAATGCAATCTCCCCCGGATGGAGCAACCCCTCCCAAACCCTTGATTTTCCATGGATATATATTTGGGAAGATAAATGGATAGTTGAGAATTAATAAAATAAGCAAGGATCTTATAAGGGAAGTTACACGTGCTTATAGGGAAAAAATATATCCCACTAGTGGTCAAAAATTGTCTAAAACTTTCATGTAAATGAGTAATGAAATGGTCATCTGATGATTGCCACACTGAGCCTAAATCATGTGAGCTTAACAATTGGTCATCAGTTATCTCATAATTATGGTTGAAGTGTGATAGTGTGATGAAATTAGAGAAACATGTTATTTTCTGCATGAATGTAAAGTATGTAAACCAATTGTTTGGTGGGATTTCCAAATATTGGAGCATCTTCATTACAATATTCCCTAAATATCAACCACAAAAATCAAATGTTCAAGCCTTTGAAGCCTCTGTTGATTTTCATCCAGAGTCTAATTCAACTCTTCCAGGTCAGCTACCTCTTTCTTTACTTATCACAGACTTCTTCATCCCTAATCCAAATTTATTTTAACTTGTCTATAAATTTGGCTACCAGAGACGTCGCCTCTACCACATTATCCATGACTACCACAAAATATGCATTCTAATGGTCTATAATATCAGCCTAAGAGGTATAGAAAACATATTCTTCTTATAAAACCCTTATTGGTAGGTAATATCTACTATATCTTCTTGAAAAACCCTTTATCCCTCATCTTTCTGCAAGTTCCAGGTGATGAAAAATACCTAACACTCGGCACACTGTAGGTCAATGCGGAAAGATCGACTCATTACATGAAGGATGTTGGAGTCCGCCCCACTAGTCCCTAGTCTAAGTAGATAGTTATGGAGAGATCCCACACTATTTTAATGGTCAACCATCGGGGTTAGGGTGATGAAGTTCCACACATAACATCCCATATTATGAAGAATAAACTGGTTATCCTTAGCGACATACAACCTGGAATCCTAAAAGTCATTGGGTGATTCATAATCACATTGAGGGAAGACCACTGAAACATCTATGGTTGGATATTTTGTTGGAATATCATGAAGAATGTGTTTAATGAAATCCATTTCCAGAGGAAAAATATTCTAACCACCCCCTCACCTATAGTATAAGCCACTTTCACCTCATGTGGAACATTTGATAGAGAGACAACCTTACCAACCTCCCAATATACACCTACTGGTGACACAAGCACAGTCTCAACACCCACAGTAGTTATTAATGGATATTTTATGGATGTTTCATCCATCAAAGCCTCCCTGTCACTCCAGTCACTAGTTCAATTTCCACTTCCTCCATTGAGGCTTTATCCCAGGTTGTCACCTCCAATGACGCCTCTAGGAAAGGCTCCCCCATTATAGTCTCCTCATCTATCCCTATTGAGGGAACAATCCTAACCCCCTCAATTAAGTAAAATGTCTTGACAGTACCATTTGCTGGAACATCTATATTTTTTGAACCCTTCACAACCACCTCAATAATTATAACTAGGAGAATTGTACCATCTGTCATTTTCTCTTCCTCTTGTGTTGTGACACAGACGTTGATGTGAAATTATGATCCCAAAACATAGTTTGAATTAGCATTTAAATACGAGTTATTAAAATATAGAAAGGAAAAGAAGAAGAGGAAAAGGTTGAATGGGAAGGGGCCTACATGAGTATTATATCCCGGAGAGGATCAAAAAAAGATTCTTGATAAATCCCTCTTGCATGGAAATTCCATCGATGGCCATCAATTCAGTCGCACGTGTTGTTTTGTATGATGGTTGGACACCTATGGTCACAAAATAAAGGAGGGCCCCTACGCTGACCATTTCATGGGTTGAGGTTCCCAATACCTCTATATGAGATTCACCACTAACCACTATATTTTCGGTACTGGATGATATCGACACTTGTACAAGATGAGTTTGACATTAATCTTAGGGGTTAGGAAATTTCTAAAGAACATGGGGTCAGAGTGTTTACCTAGATGATAGAAATCGCCCTTCCATGGGAAATTCCTAGTAGGATTTATTATATCAGGTCTCATAAAATGCTCCCTATATTGTTTCCAAATAAACTAACCTACTCATCGATAGATCCAAAGAATAGGTCTTCAACTATAGAACCTTCACTCAAGTGGTCAGAGGACATGTAGTTCCACCAGGATGGACCAAATCCTTCAGCTCTCTTATGTACCACACTTCTTCATTTGGGGTCACATGGAATTTAGACTTAGAATTAACCTACCCTATGAGTGTTATCCCCTATATGATGTGATTCTACCACATCCCTTGGAGTGTGTTGATTTGTCTGATGAACCCACAGCTCTCCAAGGCATCTGGGAAGAGACAATCAGTTGGTATGTCTGGATGAAAACTCCACTTCCATGGACCATGGAAAAAAGTTCTTGGGAATACTCTAGATAGTTTTCTATCATCACATCACAAATTTTCAAAGAGAGAAGATCCCATTACTACTCCTTTAAATGCGGTGGCCTCTATGTTGGGATAATGGTTTTGGGCTCTACATCCACTGCTCTACTAACTAGGATATCCATACCTCTAAAGAATGATCTGCCTATGGTTTTCCATTATCTTCATTGATTTGGGGAATATCCTTCATCCTATTAAGTTGTTGGGTGGCTCAAAATATCCGCAGGATAATTGCTCTCCCAACATAGCACATATTTAGGGATGAACCCTTAAGGGACAATAGTTGGAAGAAACAAGTTCTACCCTTTCCCATCCTTACACATGAAATTTTTACAAATAATCCATTGGACCAAAGTTTGGTGCTCATGATGAACCATTGTGTACACATTTGGAATTAACTATTTCACGCATTGGGTTTTCCTTTCAAACCAGTGCGGGTACCACAACTCAAAAATTGCATGACTGTCAAACCTCAACACTAGTACCCTTACTTTGAAGGCAATGCTATATGACTGTTGTTTGATTGTCCCCATGCCATCATCAGCCACCATCCCCTTTAGAAGGGGAAACATGTGACACATGAAGGGATCAACTAATCCATCCCTTGTCAACATGTCTACATAGCCTAATTTGAACAGGAGACTTCTTGAGATGTTAAGAATTACATGAATAATGGTCATATATGGAAGGGATTTGGGATTCGTGTATTCGTATCCTCCCAGGTGAGAGGTCTCCCAACATTACATTAAATGGAGGGGCCCACACACCCGAAGTGAAATATTCTCTTATCTGAAGTGGAAAAGCACCTTGTATTACTTCACAAATACCAAAATTGTCATGTTCATGTGCTTCCCCATCACTATCATTTATTCCCTGACGAAGGTTCTTAGTCACACCCCCATGTTTGAATCCCCCATCCGGAGAAAATAACTATATATATGTGAGATAATAATTATATCCATCTAGAACATGAGAACCTTAGGTTTCACTCTTTGACCCCACATCATCCTTTAGGCATCCTCTAAAAGTCTCTAGTGGGAGGTCTTTTTTTCCTTTATATAGTTCCCCAATTCATGTACACATCCTTCTAGGTAGAATTTTCACTTTCTTGTTCATGAAATATTCAAACCACATATTGAACAGGATATCCCTCATCCCTGAATTGTGTTCACTATTCCCTTGATCCAAATGCAGCAGTTCCCTTATAGGGGTTGTGAGATTATCCTAGACTTCCCACTTGTTCTGTTTGAGAGGAATTCATTATATATCACACCATTTATTGATATCTATATATATTGGTAAAGGTCCCACAAGTTTGTTCTGACCTCCCCTTGGTGATAATGGAATGTGTTACTCCCTATAATCCACTATCATAGACACTTCAGTTTGTGGTGTAGGTTGAGGTAGACACTGAATTGTGAGGCCCATGAAACCTCATAAATCTCTACTTTCATTATCTCAGTCTTAAATTCATGGAAAAATGCACATGCCCAACAAACTCAGGCCCATTATCCTGTGAATTTTAGACCCCAACACAAGTCATAGTATCCCATCCATCCCTTAATGATATCCCAAAAAAGGTTTTTGAGAATCATCTCATACATGGGGTGGGGGATGAAGTAACTTCCTCTTACATTCCCAAAGTAATTATTTTTTTATGGTTCCAAATAACATGCACCGTGAGTGATGAGATATCCTTCAAGATGTGGCCCCCCAACAACCCTACCCCACAAATACTATTTAGGAAAGCTTTTTTTATAGTAAGTGGGGTCATAACAATTCATGTTAGGGATAGTTACTTCAACCATCATCCAAAATTCATTAATTAACAACCTTTTCAATATCGATATCCTGTTGAGCCTCCTTTAGAAGAATAATGAGTGAGTTTTTTTCAATTATCATCAAATTCTCTCTTTATTCATTAGATCCCCAAATATCTATTCTCGATGAATGAGACTCGTTTTTCCCCTTCAGTAACCATTTTTTTGGGAACTATGAGATATCATGAGTCTTGCCCATGAAATTATATTTATGGAAGACATTGTGTATAGTCCTTCTCACACATGTCCAGTTCACAAAGAGAGTCTTGTGAAGGTTGTTTTCATAGAGCATGTGTCTCAGAAGAGAGTTCATGTTGGTTGTGAGATTCACGAGTGATGAGGATTGAGATCATAAAACACATTGTAATGGGTATAGATTCATGAATATAGATCTTAATATTTAATTTTTACAAAAGGATTGTGGTCCCCTATGTGAATTATACACTATTTATAGTAATACAACCACTTAGGGACTGTGAACTAGCTTCAGGAATGGGATTCATTAATATGTGTGAATTTCAATTTTCTGGTAGTTTTTCATCAGAATATGACACAAATATCCCCTATTGACTCCAATTACATGGGTGGTATTTGTTGACACCAAAATAATCAAGTCTCGTGATAGGTTGATGAAAGCATGACAAATCTAGATCAAATCCTATCCAAAATGGTCTAAAAAGGGTTGGTTCATGAATCCCACCATATTCATGAATGACCCAAACTCTAAAGGATCTAGGCTATGTGGATTCCTAATGATAACCTCTATACATCATCAAACCCAGGATATGGAGCCCCTTTTTGTAGAGAGGGTTGATGGTAACCTCTAATTAGTATCATTTAGACATGAAAAGCACTACTCATTCATGTAGAACATGTATATTCATGAAGGGACCGAGATTCATAATACCAACACCATATAAATACCCCATTATTTACAAAATTGTGGGGCATGCATGAACTTTCAACTTTCGATAGACCCTCGAAGTTCATGATACTCGAGAGCTACACAATTAAAAGAGAAAATGAACCCCAAGGTGTCCATCCTTCATGAAACCACCTCTATTGGGTTTTTGAGAATATCCACCTAACGTGGAGATGAATTTCACAATGTCCTATGCACTTCGTTGAAGAAGACCCCCTAGGAACGTGAGATTTCACAAGACTCATATAATTATTAAAACTCACCCCATGGTAATTGGGACTTTATGTAGAGGTATGGTCACTTTGATTCATGAATTATACTCCTTTTTGAAATCCCTAACCTCTTCATAGACCCTAGGATACATGATACAAACTCCCTAAGGTACCAATATTCATGGAGAATCTTATTTATCCCTCTACGTGATTCCTCCTTTTACCTGACAATCATTCAGGAAGGTCTATTTCCCAAATCCCCCCATCAACATTAGGGCTTGTTCAAGTACATCATATCTTTCTATGTGACAATTGACACCACCTCTTCTGTCCACCTAGTTCACTCAGAGTGTAGCCTAGTCTATAATCATGCCTATTGATTTTAAGAATAGGTACCCTAATGCATATTACTTCTATAAATATGAACCCTTATATTGGGCCTTCTTTTAGTCATTAATCCATCATAGTGAAAACACCATGTGCTACCCAGATGCACATAAGAGGCGGTCACATAATCCCTAGAGGTGGAATCATCAAGGGAAACTGTGAAGCTTTTTATGTTAAAGGCCCCTATTATTGATTTTACTCTTCTCAAGACACAAAACCCTTAAGGGTTTATACTATCAAACTCTGATATTCATGAAATACAACTACCTATCTATATGTCCTAATCAAAAAACGTTAAACTATACGAGAACATTCTTCACACATGATGAAAAACTGTAGCCTTACCCTGTGTAATGAAGATTATATTCCCCATGTAGTATCATTTTTTTGGATTCCAGCATCTCCCCCACCAAGTAATATGATACACCCAAAAGGTATGATTCCATGAATAAGACCCATACCATCACTCATTGAATATCCTTAAATAACATAGCATCCTTACCACACGGCGTTAAATGGCTTGGATCTATTTTTTCACTTGACCTTAAACTACAACATCTTACTATGTGTGTCTGGATCCAATTCACTTGAATTGAGTACATAAGATGTCTCCATGAGTTTCAATCCCAAAAACCATCAAATATAGTTGTGACCTCTTCCATCATAGGGACACACTTCCATGATCCACATCAACGACGTTCTGATTAACCATCTCATTGTGACTTCTTCCCTCCCAGGGATAGACCTCCTTGATTTACCTCAATAGAGAATTAATATAAAACATAACGGTGTGAAATATTCCCTCCTAGGGGTATACCTTCTTAATTTCCCTTAATATGAAATTTTGATCAACTATTAAGGTGTGAAATCTTCTCTCCTAGGGACACTCCTCCTCGATGCACCTCAATAGGGTGTTCTTGTCTATTTTCCCTGTGTGGGACCTTCCCTCATATATATGTAACTATATTTATCTTCCACTATAGAGAGTTATGATCTACCATCCATTGGTGAAATATTCCATCATCAGGACACACCTTCATTAATCCACCTCAAAAGGGCATTCTAATGTACCATATGTGTGAGAAATAATCATTCATAGGGACCCAACTCTATCGATCCACTCAAATTAGGACTCCTGATCCACAATACTAGTTTAAAGTTCAATTTCCTAGGGAAACCCCACCATGATCCATCTCAATAGGATTTTTAAACCTATCACAGAATGATGTTAAATATGTGCATATCCCATCATAATAATTTGTTAATACTGCGCATATTTATTCCCCGTAGGACCTTAATCCTACGAAAATACTATCCCCAAAAGATGTAAAGCTCGCACCTATCCTATCCCCACAAGAAATTAAACATTCACTTATCTCGTCCCATCAATACCTTAACATGTGTCTATATGGCCCCCTAAAGACATTATTCATGCAACCATCTTGTCCTCCAATGACCATAAATGTGAGCCCATGTTGCCCACGTAAGATGCTAAACTGACACCCATACAGTCCCCACAAGGCTGTAAACCTATCCCTATCATATCCCCAAAATTCATTCAACCTATTCCTAAAATTTACACATAATATCTTAAAAATATTCCCATCATGTCCCCCAAATACCGTAATCCTTCCCAAATCATCTCCCTACAATACACTAATCCTACGTTTATCCTATCATTATAATACATTAAACATGTTCCTAAAATATCCCCATAAGACATTAAACTAGTTCTCATCTCTAGAGGATATTAAACTCATTCCATGTCTCACAATAACAACCCCTTAAAAAACATGGGATTCTTGAGGTAAAAATACATAGAATAATTACTTCCCTAGAAATAATTACCTATTGATCTACATGGGATGACTTGGGTTCCACACCTAAAACCCCTCATATGAGGCTCCCTCTAAAGAGAAATAATGTATAGGTGTCTAATATACCCAATTTCAAGACATTCATAGTTGTTCCTAACATGACTACTCTCCCTAAATGAAGGTTGATTCCATGTTGAGGGAGATTAAGTGTAATTAACTGGCACTCGCATTGATATGACACTAGTAACGAGTTCCGTGAAGATGTTATTAATATATGAGGGAGGCCCAAACTTGGTTATGCAATCCAAGGATGAATCCATGAAAGGAGGAACCAACATCCCATCATCCCTTTTCTAACCATGGGAAGACATCGCTAACTAATGTGATAAAAGTTTCCTGCCTTTGGAAAGTGGAAATGAAGGGCAATAGTAGTCGTGCATGAAATGTTCTAGTTCCACGCAAAAAGTATCAGAAATAGTTTCTAATAGAAATATAGATGTAATATAGATGAAGGGATATTTCTATGTAATTACTTCAAGAGTAAATCATGTAAATGTACCAAAAATATTAAAACAATATTGTGTAATGACGTCTGTAATATTTGATAGAGATCATGAAATAGATATATAATTATATATTTGAGTGTGTTTAGTGATGAAGAAGATCCAAAGATAAACTGTAAAAACACAAAAAATCATATATGTGAGTAAAATTCATAAAATAAATTTTTAGATGTACATGTTATATAATGTAGTCAATAAATGACTTCATAGAGATGAAAATAATCTAATATCAATGTGTTTAATTTCATCAGGAATAAAACATAACATATACAACCATGGAGGATGAGTACTTTAGAGAACACTAATATTTTTTTTCTTGTGAATCTATCCTCATTTGATGAATCAATAAAGTATGTGTCATTAGTTATGGCCATGAATGTTTTTTTTGATAAAAATAAGAAAAATCATACATGGGGTCTCATGGATATGAATGAGAATCATAATATCATACGAATAAAAGGGGTATTGAAATATAAGTATGATGAGAAAATAAATGTGATAAAAAAAATAAATATTTTTGTGAAATGGGTCTGAACAAGTGAAAGGAGTTTTGGTGGACTAAAATTTCCCACAACTAGTAAGAGTTAATTATATAAGATCCCTCCCAACTATAAAAATCTATATGAATTTTTTGAAAATGGATGTTAGTATAACATTCTTTAATGGGATGACCATAGAATATGGTTACATTGGTCAAAAAATAAATTTTCCAATAAAAAAATGAATCAATGGTGTGATGCTTGAAAAATAAACTATATGGCTTGGAACAAGAAGCTCAACCTTGTTATACTCAATTGGATACCATCCTGATAAAACCTTAATTTCTATGAAGATGTGTATAACATAATACATTTGTGAATTCAACAAAAAATAATATTTTATTATACCATTCTATAATTAAGATATCATTTTTAGAGTAAACATGATGAATCTAAATGATTTTTTAAAGTGATGAGTTTAGAGTTTGAATTATCTTTGATTGAGGATCTCATATTATTCATTAGGCTAAATTTTATCCAAAAAAGAGGCCATAGTTTTGTTTCCTAAGATAAATATACAATTCAGTCACCAAAAAAGTTTTTTATGAAATATAACATGATGTTTTTAACACCAATAATAGTTTGAACTATAATGATAAAAATTGAGGAAGGAAAATATATTGATAAAAATATTTAAGGTATAATTATTTCAATCCTTCTATATCATATAAAATACTACTATATGTATTGCTTCCAACATGCCCTACTATGAACTATTTAGGTTCCCCCAAGGGGGATCATCTATTGGTTGTGAAGAATTTCATGTGGTACATTTGAGGTGTGCCATAATATGGTTTGATATATTTTTAAGAGAATGAAAAATAGTATATTCGCCTTCAGATTTGGATGGGGATATTGACATTTTAGAAATAAAATTAAAAAAAATTAGGATCCATTTTAATTAGAATAAAGTGAAATTGATGGATAGAAAAGGAAAACACCTTATATAAGGCCCCAAACTTAAACCTTACTTAATCTTGAGTTAATACAAGATTACACATTGAGGATCTGTTCAGGTTTAGAGTTTTAGAGAATTAGATCATATAACTTGCATTACATTCCAAAGTTACACAAAGTGGTTACATAAAATATAGTATTCATTTTTTTCCATCAACGGAAACATATGTAAAAATAAATCATGGATTCTTTCTTGACACTTCCTTGAAACTATCATCATAACATGTAACTTTCCCTTGAACTGTGAAAAACATTTCAATAAAACTTGGGATGATCATGAAAGGCTCAGTAAGGGTTATAAAAATATTGGAAGGAAACATGAGTTCATATATACATAAGAATGAAATCATACTTTACTCGTAAAACATAGGCACTTTAACATACCTCATCAAATATTGAATAAATCATAGAAATCATAAGACATAGAAGGTAACTTGAGGCATTCATTACATTATTACATAGGTAGTAACCCTCTTGGTTACGTTTGGAATACCCATCACAGTATATTCCCTAAATCTCTTCGGATAAACCTTAACATTCCACTCCTTCACGTTACCCACTCCATTGGAGAGCTATATCGGGCTCACCCGCCATTAGTTTATCACGGAACCACTCGTCTTCAAAACAATGACCAAGAACCATAACATAATCATAGCACATCACTTAAGAATAAAATAAAGATAACATCCCCACATTGAAAAAACAATATAACATTTTAGGATTTTGATATAATGAATCCATTAAAAAAACCATTTTCCACACCATTTAAAACATTTAATAAAGAGATTTTTGAATCAAAGTGTCCCATACCACCTTGAAGATTTTAAAATTTTAAACCATTAATATCCATATAAATAAATCATTAAAACCATTTTGAAAACTTGGATATTAATAACAAAAAATCATTAAAACATTTAAAGCGATATTGTGGTAAAAGGGTTTTTTACCAAAATTTGAGACACTTGAATACAATAATTGAGGAATAACATTTAATCAGAACTTTATAATATCATGAGAATAAATGGATTCATTATATAATATTCAAAATGACAGTATATACACCATATAAGAGTGAATTGTTGCATAACAACAATGAAGTCTCAATAGAAATGTAAAATGTGATGAAATCCCTTATAAAGAAGGTATCCTTGAATTAAGGATAAATCAATATCAAAATTATGTTTGAAAAATATAAATACACCCAATATAAGTGGATATTAAGTGTAAAACAATAAAAGGTCATTCAAACATATTCAAAGTATGACATATTCAATAACTACATGTTGAACCCAAAGAAATCGAAATTGGGTTAAAAAGTTCCCTTGGTAAAATTCGACAGCCTAACGACATCACTTCAAAATTCAGAAAATGAGTTGATGAGAGATAAAAAGGGTATCTCAAAACTTGGACATAAAATTTACATCATTAATGATATAGAAGAACATATCCCATCATAATAGTATGTGAATTAAAAGATAGAACAAAATAAGTCTTTTAAAAGAGGAGGGTGAAAGGTTCCTTTACCGACATGGGTATCTTTCGAAACATGCACCCCGTGAAAGAAGGACAATAAAAAATTGATGTAAATACTCATAAATGAAATTATATTACACAATGAGTAAAATAATGGTCAGTACATACACCACTCAATGGAAATTGTGGAAAATGTAGCATAAATCTCACGGGAATAAAAGTGAGATGAAAAATCCCTTACGAAAACACGGCAGCCTAACGACGCCACTTAAGACTTCCAGAATCGATTGATGATAGGAAATAGGCTCTCTCATCATATTAACATAATGTTTACAGAAATATTAATATGAAATAACATCCCCCAACATAATAAAAGGGAGCTTAAAAGAAGTGACATAAAGGAGAATACTTAAAAAGAAAGAGAGAGGTTGGATCTCTTACGAAAAATTTGGCAGCCTAACGGCGCCACTCAAAACTTCTAAAATGGATTGATGAGAGAGAATATGGTATCTAATCATATGAACATAAAAATTACAATAATATTAATTTAAAATAATATCCCAATAACAATAAAGATGATCTTTAAAAGGAATGACATAAAAGAGTGTACTTAAAAAGAAAGAGAGGAGTAGGATCCCTTACCTCGGGTCCGACTTGACTCGATCGTTCTTTAATCTCCTAAATAATAAACATGAGTTAATTTATACTTCCTTAAGAACCTTTTTCAATTTCATTATTCCTTTTATATCACTTATTACCATGTCATGAACAATATGTAATTATTTTAGTTAATAACGGTCGTTTAAACGATCATTGGTACTTGAGTCAAAAATTGAACTTGTTGGAAAATAATTTTCCATGTAGTTATAGGTACATCATATCCAGAATAGTATTTATGTTTTAAATATCATATATATACAGTATATATTCATTTTATACTATTCTATAGCATTTGTAGATAAAAATTAAAAGCATCGTTCATGGAGACGGTAGGCCGTACGTACGCATGAACGCTACTTTCATTTTTTTGTCATATTAATGGGATTAAATAAAAATGATAGATATATATATATATGTTATAATTAAAGAATGATATCCATAATTTAGATGTAATATATTACATATATATCCATTATATATATGTACTTATAATAGTACATAACATTTTGAGATAAGAAATGAAATGTACCGTTCTTGGAGACGGTAAGCCGTACGTACGCATGAACGCTACTTCCATTTCAAATTCATATTTAATGGAATTAAAACATAATTATACATAATAGTATTTTAATTACAGTATGGTATCATATATAATATAATTAAATATATCCTTTATACATACCACATATGGTATTAACGAATCAAATCACTTTGAGGGGGCGGTAGTCTGCACTTCCTTAAATGACGATATCGCGTATACCCGTAATGGAAGCCATAAAGGTATGCCATAAATGAAAAATACAGAAGCTTGAGGGAAAAATAAACATATTACATATCATATATAAATATAGTGACATATTAATGGCCACCATGAACGGTGTTAAGAGAAGATTGAACAATCATCGTTTCGTGAGGCAGTAATTCGCCATACACAGAAACAGTATGTTCTTTAACCATTAGATGTAGGTGTGTGTAAGTGTAGCTCGAATCCTTCTTATAAAAACATACTAGTATATTGAAGATACTAAATTTGTTACAAAATAAATGAATAAAAAGAGTTTAGGGGGTTGGAGAAGAAAAATAAAACAAAAGGACACAAGTGAAGACATTACCTTAAAATCGGGTAACTCCATTTGGTTTGAGCTCAAAGGCTTCCTTGGGAAGGCTTCTGCACAAAGAGAGGATTCATGGAGTTAGATAGGGATGTGCAGAGACAAAATGGGCAGGGGTTGGCCGAGACAAAGGCTTTGGAAGTGTGGGTAAGGAGGTAGAGGTGGGGGCCTTTTATCAGAGGAGAAGTGGGGCACTCTTGGAAAGTAAGGAAATGTTACTTTATTTTAGAATGATTTTAGGATTTTAATGGTCACACATTGATTTTTTTCGAGGATAAGGTGATACGGGTTCGAAATCCACCCAGAAAATAGGTTTTGGACATGTTTAGGTCTTAGATTTTACATTATCATTCCATTTTATTTAAATCGTTAAACAATGAGGTCATCGCTGCATCATTATGATGTCATAAATAATTTAATTTATTTAATGTGTAAAAATTATAAAAAAAATACTATGATGTAGAAAATACTTTTAGCTTTCCAATGACTATTTATAGTCTAAATAATAATTTGTGTAGACAAAATTAAAAATATTTTACTTAGGTGATACATTCTTTGTTACATTAAACATTCTTTAAAAATAAAAAGATAAAAAGTCGCTTTCTTACAAAAGTGATTCCATGGGGCCCCCAAGTTTGACACAAGGCATCCCATGGTCGGCCATGATAGAACCAGTAGCCTTAGGACACATGTTGTGGTCATTTCTTATTATTATGATATTATGATATTATCTTTAACTACCCGATTACTCATTAATCAAGATAATTAAAGATAATTACCGTCATTACTATTCATAATGTCCAAAAACTAAAGCATCTTAATTACATAATTTGGAACATCTGATTCCAAATATTTAATCCATTTTACCAAATTCCAAACACATAAATTTCAATAATTAATTTAAAAAAACTTCCCATTTTCAAAACAAATAGCGGGTTTTTTAGAAACAATATTTATGAAAAGTTTGGCACTTTTTTATTCCCAATTACAAAGTGAAATTATTTGAAATGACCATCATTGGATTAAATGGTAAAAATATATTCCAATTACACTTTAAAACAAATTAAAAAGATAATATAACCATATAATTAAATTATATGAAAAAGCATCTTTGATGTAAAATGCAGTATTTTTCACTATTCATTGAAAAACGAACATTGTCAGAAAAATACCAAAAATTAACCCAAGGTAAATTTCTATGTCCCAATCATATATAATATGTTTATTTTGAAAAATAGATCTTATATAATTGTCAAAAGTTCGATTTAAAAAATGGTTTTCCATCAAAAGTTAATAAAACAATCTTTTAAAAATTCTAGTGTATTCAATGCTTAAGATTGGATTCATTTGTATTTTAAGCCTCTAAAATTTATTAAATAAAAGTAAAAACATTTAACACACATATATAATCGTAATTTAGTTATTTATATTCATTCCCGCCAATACAACTGCTATGTGTTAACTACTATTTAAAATTATATTATTTTATTATTAGAGTGCAACGTAAGATTTTCAAGGAACTCATTATTGCGTATTGGATAAGCCATCGAGCATAGCGTTCCATTTAAAATGATATTGAAATTTTTTCCACAAATATGGATGAATATAGAAATGCCAGATTCTATATTTACCTGGGGTGTTACACCTTATTTATTATAGATGATGTATAATATATTTTTTTCTTAAAGGATATAATGAAATTAGAATTGATGAATTAATAATGGGATTATATTTGAGAGAAGGAGAATCTAACCATGGTAATGATAAATAAAAAACAATGTGAAATAGAGATAATAAATAATTTATTAAAACTTTCACAAAAACCATAATGATATTTTGTAACATTTTATTAAATGGAAGGTTCAGTAACATAATAAAAATGGGGATATATAGGTATAAATATTCAAGTATAATGAATATATACTATAATTTATGCCACATTGGTATTTGAAAAGAATAAAATTAATTGTGGATTTCATCCACCTCCAACAACTTAAGAATTTTTGGAATATCCCCTCTCCAAATTATATATAATACCATATATTGAAATTATTTGTTTTCTAGGATTGTATCATTCTTTAAATGTAGAATACATTGATAGATACTATATTTGTGTTTTTTATCTGAGAAACTAGATCTATAATTTGAGATTGAAATGTAGAAGTTGGCAATGTTATCTTGTTTCATATAATGATCATTGATTCACATATTATTAGGGAATTTACTAATGAATCATTTATCAATAAAAATGACTAAAACATTGATTAAAATACTCCCCCATTTGAATATTATTTTTAATGTGGAAGGTTGCGATTGTAGAAATTATGGAAGGAATATTAAAATATATCAGGGTATCTTGATTGTATTTTATTATAGAAAATTGAAAAAAAATCCAACGTGGGTTAATGTTTCAAAATTTGGGTTTTAATTTAGTTTTTTTTCAATTAATATTTCATTAGAAGATAATATATAGAAGCATAGAGTATGTGGAATATCACTAGAGAACCAATATAAATAATGAGAAATGATATAGTTCATGACCTAATTTCTAATGACGCACTAGGAATGATGTCTTGGTCAAGAAATTGGAAAGTCCATGTTGTTATTACTAACAAGAGAATGAGATCTAATATGTATATTTAGGAATTTAACACCCTAATTATACAACCTTAAGGGGCATACTTTTACTATAGGTGAAGCACATGGTAAATTTCAATTTCATATACAATGTTAGGAACCACACCATGTTCTTAAATGATATTATTAATCTATAAAAAATCCTTCATAGTAAATGAAAAATCAACATACACTACCTATATTTTTTATTCCCCCATGTCGGATGTTTAGTCCTCTTTGAATAGATAGATCCACCATTAAGAAAATACATGAGAATATATTATGATCTCATATCATCATTGTTTTATTAGAAACTAACATAAGTGTAACCCCTTATAATGATATCACCCTTTACTCTAAATAACATGAATATATATATGTACATATTCTTATGTATTTAATGATATTAAGGACTTCAATATAGTGATTCTCATCAATATTGTATTGGTATATACTTTTTATAATCAAATAATAAGAACCATTGGGTTTAGAATATAACATGAAATAAATGATATATCTTAGAGAATACACATAAAGCATCCTATCAGTCATTTCTAAATTTTAAAACAACTTTAAATTTTTATATTATTCATACTAAAAAACCCTAGTAAAGTCAAATTCATATAATTCCTAAGATAAATTTATTTAGAGTTTTCATAATATATGTCTTTTGACTTAGTCCCTAAAAACACATTGATCTTTCTCTATAGATATTCATACCTAGTATATAGGCTGCTCCACCACATCCATCATAGATACAGACATTCCAAATAACATCTTTTATGAATGTAAATTTAGGATATTATTTTTGTTAAGAAGTATATTATCCAAATACAATATTAGAAATACCATAATACTCCCAAAAGCCTTATTTTACACAAAATAATCATCTGAATTTCCATTGAAACAAAAATCATTATTTCCATCATCAAACTATATGTTCCAACCCCATGATTATTGATTCAATCCATTAATTGACCTTTTTAACTTGAAAAACATAACATGATCATTTGGTACTTAAAACCTTTAGGATGTATCAACAACAAATCCTTGAATAAATTATTATTAAGTAAACCTTTTTTGAAATCCATTTTATATAGCATAAATCAAAATGAGCTACCATATTAATAAAAATCTGAAATGCATTTATCATTAAACTAGGGAAAAGTTATATTTGGAGTAAATAAATGAATTTATTAACAGACATTATCTACTAGATGTGATTATTATGTAGTCTCTATACCACAAATTCCCTTTTTATTTGGGGAAGCCCACCAGAATCCTTTAGGTATCACTTTTTTATGTTTATCCAGTAAGTCTAAAAACATGTAAGTGTTCATGGATCCCATCTTAGATTACATGGAATTTATCCATTTCTCAAGATTATAAAACTTAATGGATTATTGGTAGGTTTTAAGTTAATTATTATTAAATATTACATCATTATCACTTTCGACAATAAATATACATCTCTTAGGATGGTGATGAATTCTACTAGACATTGAGGGTAATTTTATTTCTTGAGATAGTTGTTCATCCCAAAATTCTTATGGAAGTATATATACTTCTTATTTATGATCAATTCTAATTTTTTGGTGTTGAAATTATATATGAATAATTTTTCTCCCACCCAATCAATGATTTATATATTCCTTGTCAGTTAAAATAGAAAGCTGGGAGATTATTTTATAATCGAAATGTACATTGATGTAAGATCACTTATTTTCTTTGGGATATCCAATCAATAAGAATTTAGTTGAATTAAGGTAATGTTTATAAAAATATAAAAAAATATGCATACTAAAAGAGCCTAAATATTCATATTGACAAATTGGTATTCCTCTCATAAAATATCACAAATGGTGTCCTTATAATAAATTTAGATTCCATGAAGTTAAGTATGAAGGAAACATTCTCCATAAAATATAATTAGATTGGAATAATAATACCAAATTGACTCATAATCCATAAAAACTGTTTTAAAAGGAATTATTACCACTCATACAAAAAAAATTATATTGTAGTGTTCTATGATGAGTGATTTTTGAGATAATTCCATAATCTCACAGATTATTAGTGATTTCATGGATTAAGTATTCACCACCATGATTCAATTAAAAAATGTTAATACCTTTTCCTTTTTGATATTTTGCATCACTTCTGAATAATCAATACTATTCAATGGTTTCAAAATTGTAACACATAAAAAACACATAAACTTATTTACTAATGTCAATCAGTAAAGTTATGATGTACCTATATCAATCAATTTCATTATTACTCTTCTGTCAACATACATCATGATATATAATATCCAATACTCAACAAGACCTATATCTTCACATATTAAACGTTTCTTTGATAATTTTTCATTATTAAAAATATTTAATGTTACTAAAAAATTTATAATAAAATTAGTATAATAATCCATATATATGGTGTCATTGGATGTGTTTCTTTTTTATATGTCTAATGCGATCTTGAAAAAAGTTTGTGGGGTTAGAATCAACGTAAAAATTATTATTTTAAATTTTTAGTTTGAATTATCATTGTATATAATGAATAAACAATTAATAATACTCTTCATACCATAAAACATTTCACTCATATACATAGAATATATTTTATTATTAATAATGAATGAAAACCCATTATTATCTAAAAAGGATCCAAAAATAAAATTTCTATTTATTGTCGTAAAAAAATAAAATTTTATAATTAGAAAACCTATTCACTAGGTAGGATTTGGTTATAATTTTCAACCTCATATCGAAAAAATCTTTCAACATTGACAACATAATGATATAATTAATCATTTATCAATTCTGTTAAATTATTTAGTTTATATTTATCTGTATAAATATGTGATGAACATTTGACATTCAATACCCTTGAGGCATACTGAACAAAAACTGATATATATAACATCAATATCCAAATAAAAAATAATATCTTATTGGGGAATATAATATTTTATTTATAATTCCTAATATATATCATGTAAAAAAAATTATATATTATACCCATTTATATAAAAAATATTAAAATAATGATATTTTGTCTTATATCATATTTTATAAAACCTAGTGATATTATATATCATAATATTTTATTATATCATAGTATACAATAAAAACTGTCAAATGTATATTATATTTTTTAATGATATACATTATTTCGCATTTATGAAACCAATATATTCTTTATGAAAACCTATATTACTAATCACAACGTAGAATAACTATTTTCATAGTATATGAAATAATGTATAACTATGGGATACGATGAATAATACTATATGATTTATTCATATACAATATATGACTAAAAATATATAGAAACACACATTACAATATCCAATATCATAGAAATTGATAGATTGATTCTATAAGTGCCAAGCCTTAGTCATTACATATTCTATGTAATTTTGACTAGAATATTTTTTTTAAAATTAGGATAATCCAATCAGGTTATATTTTTAGAAAAATATGACAAACTATTATATAGTAAAAAATTACATTATATGTGGACACTAATACTCAATATCCGTTTTTCCACTACACAAATAATTTTTGATTAAAATATGGTTTATATTCATTATAAATCTCTTTATTTTTTTCATTACCTTATAATTTTTTCTACTCTCTATTAAACCCTAGGAATAATATTTTTAAATTATGGGTGAGCAAAAAAATCATAAGAAGGGAAATAAAATAAATAAAGCTATAAACTAAGTGAGAAAACATGAAATCACTGGAAATTTATTTCAAAAAAAAAAATACATTTTCATCAAAATATAGAATCAATTTTCCTCAAAACAAATCATTATATTAACTTTTTAAACCATAATATTTCAATGAAAACTCATTTACAATAATATAAAAGTCATGTAGTTTCACTTGGACGTCATCACAGGATCCTTATAGAAGCATTATAGAAACCTTACATGAAAACTTAAATGTTGGAATAACCAAATGACCAAAAAATAGTATTATTATCTATTGAAATTATAGAATGCATTGGAGAGATATAATGGGGATCAACCTTCATATATGTAATATCAGCTCACCCCTTTTTCATAAGCTATAATAGTGCTCAACCCTTTATATATACAGTATCAGGACCAGTAGTGAGCTATAATGGGGATTAACCCATTGTACATGATATATCAGGCTCAACAGAGAGATATAATTGGGATTTAAACTTTTAAAAATATTTACATGAAATATATATCATGAATAAAACCACTAAAACTCAATTAAACCCATGTGTAAAACACATTTAGATATCAAAATACTCCTTTTCATAAAAACAACATTAGAATTTACAAAATATTTATATGATAAAAATACCATTTAATTTTAAAAGAAATATGAAAAAAATTAAGGAATATCCAAATAATTAAATAATCATGACTGTGATAACTATCACCAATGCTGTATAAGTTAAAGAAATGTTCATTGCAATTTGTTTTCAGAATAGTCACAAAGTTCCTCATTTGGAAAATGGAAAATTGATTCCTTTCAAACCATTTTGCAAAGTACAATACATGGGTAAAAATTAAATTAAAAAATATTAATAAAATATCAGGATAATTTTATAAATGTTTTATGAAAATATGTATAAGGGAGAAAAATATTTATGAAATTAATATTTTTGAAATTTTAAAACAATGTTTTGAGAGTAATGTTAATCTTACCGTGAGTGTGACTCATCACATACATTATATATCTTCATGAATAATAAAAGTAGTTGAATTATTATAAATATTAACAACATTAATCATTTATATTAGTATTTTGATATCACTTATTTCCATGTTTCATACAATTACTTAATCACATAATTTTAAGTCGGATGTTTTGAGGATATCTAGTTCATAAGTCAAAAAAGAATTTGGTCAGGTCACTATAGTCAATGAGGTAATGATTCCATCATGGTAAAAATAATTATCATGACATAATTATAATTTTTTAAATCAATTGTATTTTAAATCCAACTATTAAATAAGGAACTAAAAATGAACTGACCTATAATCATTGAGATAGTAATATGTATATACGCATGTGAAATGATTACCTTTTTCAACTATAATTATAGAAATAAGGTAATTATTATTTATATTTAAATAATTTTTTAAAATTATTTATCATTTTAATTATACAAATATATTTATATATATCATCCATGTGATATGGTGTTGAAAAATGAATAGTGCATCGCTTCGTGGAGGTGGTAGTCCACATATACACACAAATGATATTATCATTTTATGTGTATATAAAATTAAGAAATTAAATGATATAGTATCCTTTAATACTGATAAATATTACAATAATATTATATACCAACATTAATTTCAATATTATAAATTTTCATCAGAGGTAGAGATGGAAAATAAATCACATCAATTTGTGAGGTGGTGGTCATTTGTAAAAACGAATGACAATTTTGATTCTAATTTTATTATAGATGAGATAGATATATGTAATTAAACTAAAATAATCCCAAATATTTATATTAATTAGACATTATTTTTAATTTAAACATGTTTGATAATTGTTTAGGGATGTGGAAGAAGAAAGAAAAAACATGTAGAGAAAAAAACAACACTTCTTTAAAAAACCTTCTTTACATACCTATTTAAGAACTATAATATTTGTATTATTCCCAAAACAAAATATATAAAATTTTTGGAGGTATTATATGAAGATATTTTGTAAGGTATTGGACAAAATATGGGTTTACTATGTGGATAATTGAGAATTAGATGTTACCATTCAAAACAGAGGGGAGGGGGACATATGAAATTTCTCAAAATGTTAAATTAATATAAATTATTTTTCTCACTAAAAATTGATCACAAGTTTTTTAATTCAATATTATTATGAGAATGTTTTGAAATCACATCATCCAAGATAGATTATTTATCTTTCCCCAATATCTATACCCTTATCTTTTGGTTCTAAACCCAAATTTAATCCTTTTAACTCTTAGCATGACAACATGAATTTTAAACCGTTGAATATTAATACAATTACTTTAAAATGAAAGTAGTGTCAGAATTGGAACATGATTGAAATGTGAAACATTATCAAAACCATTTGGTTGAATTTTATATTTTTATGAATTTTATTTCATTTAATTAAATATTGTTTACTTTAATATATCCATAACATTAATTGTAAGAACAATTCATTACATTGAATTTCATAATATTATGATACATATTTTAATTAAAAAAATAGTTTATTATTTCACTAAAATTTCATTAATATATATAAAATCCATACATTAAATTAATAATCTAAAAAAATATTTATTATCATATTTGTAATGCAATTAAACTGAATTTCTAAATTAATATAATAATTACTATATTATCATTGTGAAAGAATTTAGGGTAATTATTTTTTCCATAAAATATAAAAATAAATTATCATTATTAATTTAAATCAATTACATATAAAAATAATATTAATATTCCAACATATACTGTGTTTAACATATAATAAAAATATTACACATATTAAAAAAGAGTTTGACATGTATGACTTTTCGTAGTATAAAATACTAAAATGATCATAATCTCATCCAAGTATCCCCAAAAGTTCATAAATATGACCATTGAATTACTAAGGTTAATATATACTCACCAAAAAAGATTTAAGTAAGGTGTTGGTTCATTTAATTGTTCATATCATTTTATTTTTAACCAAAATTACTTGATTTAACCATTACTATGGTATCCAAAATTTTTGATGTTACAATTCATATAGATCAAAAATAAAAGGGGTAAATTTACTAAATTTTTAGCCCCTGATATTAAAAATGGAATAATTTTTTTAACATTAACAACACATATGTTTTAAAATTAATTTTGACAATAATCCCATAAAACACAAAGAGAAATTGGTTTTTTAGAAAAAATGAACATATATATATATATATTCAATGTTTTAATAACAAATTCAACTATAGATACATTTCAAATAACATATTAAATTTTTTTAATATCATAATTAAGTAATTAATATTTAAAAACAATCCAAAACATAATATTACCATGTAAATACCATAAAATAAATTATATTTTTTAAAAACAGTTAGAATTTTTAACTATTTATTGAAAATTCAATATTTATAGACGATTCGAAATAATTCATCTTAATATTATTTTGACAGGTTGAATTTAAAAATGAAATTAATTTTTTAAAATTAAAATTCAATAATTTTAAAATAAATTTTTAAATAAAATCTTTTTTTGAAATGAGTTTACTAAAAAAATTTCCATTTTTATTTTAAAAAATTACATAACAGATTTTTTATTTATATAAATATATAAATCAGGAATACTAATAAATTTTAAAATTATTTATTATATCATTACCTAGGTTGTTACACTCTCCCTTATATTTGAAATTTCACCCTCAAAATTTTGATCTTTTCCTCGGTAACATGGGATTTACTTTTAGAAATACCATTGTTAAAATCCCTCATCATAAAAAGGATTAATAAAATTTCTTCTTAAAAAGAGAGTTAGTGAAGCACGATGGTCTCCTTAGATAGAAAAAATAGGTTTGAATATATGAGAACATAGGTGGGAAGTGAGAGAATGGATGTTGAAGAGAAAGCTATCTCAATATGACTAATATAGAGTGATTGGGATCATGAACATGAGAATGTTAACCATCACAAAACTAAAAATCTGTTATCTATTATATAGCCTTTGATTTATCATTAAGATAAAAAAGAAATTTTTTTATTTCAATATCTTTTTCCTTTATTTAAGGAACTCGATTTCCATATATAATGAGAAAATATGGAAAAAAACTAACCTGAAAAGCATAGGTTTATCCATTTTTAAATTTAAAAAAAATTCTTATTTTTCACCAAATGACGCGTGTTAGGGATGAATTGTTTTCCTAGTAGAAGAAAAATAATCAAAATTTGAGGAAAAAATTTCACAAAAATATAATAATATTTTCCTCATGGATTTATTTATAATCCAAAAAAAATCGTAGTTCATGATAAAATGATTCCAAAATTTAATAAACCCTGAAATAATGATAAACTAATTTTAATCTTCAGAAACCAACCTAGATCATTCCCTAAAATTCATCAAAAATAATTGAGACTAATATTAAAACCGAAAAATAAGATGGTTTTAATCACATAGTCGTTTGGGATAAATTTAATATTTTTCTCCCAAACTAACATCAATCACTCTTAAAGTCTCATAAAAAAATGATATTGCATGAAAAACATAATATCCAAGATATTTTAACCATATCACTAAATAACATGAATCTAAATATTTACACATTATGATCATATAGTATTTTAAAATATAATTCAACATATACCTCTCAAAAAATACCCTTACATTATATTTACAATAATTGTATAACAATCCCCTGTATTTTAGAGATATTCATCTGAAATAACATTAATCACATAACCAAAAAATAAATTTCCAATAAATAGTTATCTATATGATAAAAAATATGTTCCAAAAATCCACTTATTCTACATCTATAAATATTAACAAAATGTAAAATTACTTAAAAATTGATAATTCTTGTAGGCTAACGATGGCCATGTTAGTCTTATTTTTCTTTGGTTTTGGGTTCAATACCCATGGACTTTCTAGATGCAATGGTTTTTCCCAAACATTTGTGTTTTACTTTTAATAAAAAAATATTAATATAATTACAAGAAATTACCCTATGTATGATGAACATCAAAAAAAATAACAATATTTTATTTAATATAAAAAAAATATTTTAACCTCAAAGGTTATCTCATACCTTTCAATTTTAATACATAAATGTATTAACCAATAAATACCTAAAAAATAAACGTCTCTAAAAATATCATTAGTGGACATTAAATTTCATAACATAAATCCTAAAATGGATTCTCTATGATGTTGATCATATGTCCAATCTTATAATTATAAAACCATGATGGTATCAATAACTTTTAAGAAAACAACCCATGAAAGGATCCTAATTTCCAATGTTTTCTGAACCCTCCTCTTATTACAACTATATGGACATGTACTTATTCATTATATATTCTGGTGACTTCAAACCAGAATTATATATCATAAAATATTGTGGATATTTTCAGGTATGTATGTTGGAGAGTTTGGAAAAATAGTTATATAACAAAACCAAATAGTACAAGTGGAAATCTATCTTAGAATCCATTTTTCCAACTAGATAATACATTTTAAATAAAAAATGGTTTCCTTTCAGGATAAAACATTAAGTTTTTCTTGAGGACCTAAAAATTTCCCACACTCCCTTAAAAAATTTAAAAATTTATAAAAACATGTGGTGTGAACCAAAATCTTAGTAAAGGACATAAAATAATGAAAACTATTACTCTAGTGAAAAACATGAAAACCTATGATAAATCAATACTTAATAACATAAAATTTCATCCAAAATGAGAATAACTTTTCCTTAAAAACTTTCATTCTCTTATCTTTTGAAAGAAACTAATTTCAATGAAGACCTAAGAGAAATCATGGAAAAGTCATGCAGGTGTATTGAGATATCATCATAGAAACCTTATATAACACTTATAGAACCCTCTCAAGAACCCTTAGAAATTGGAATAACCATATGTCTGAAAAAAATGTTATTCTCTTGAAAAATTTCCTAGTTAATCAAATATTTTTATAGGGTACAACCCTTCATAAATTCTATATTAGTTTCACCCATTATTCATGAGCTATGATGGGGCTCAACCCTTCATATAATCCATATCGGGCTCACCCCGTGAATAAAAATGGGGCTCAATTATTCATATAATATATATCTGTCTCACCCATGAGATATAATGGGGATCAAAACTTCATAAACAATGTTCAAGGACCATATCATGAATAAAAACCTAGAAAAAATATTTTAAATCCATGTGCAAAACACTTTTTGATATCAAAATAATCATTTCTTTAAAAATAACATTTAAAAACTAAAAATTGTACACTTAATAAAGAAATAATATTATTTAAAAATATTTATGGAAATTAAATTAATGAAAAATCCAAGAATTAATGCATCATAATGGTGGGAAATTCTATATTTCTCTATAAGTTTACAAAAAATTCCTTCAATATTTTTGATGGAAAAGTCAAAAGTATCTTATCTAAAAAAACAAATACTCCCTTTGAAACATTTGATAAAAAGATAAACATGGTTAAAAATTAAATCAAAAATAATAATAGAATAGTAAAATCATTTTCTACATCACTGTTATAAAATATGGACATGGAAGTAAAATATTTTGAAATTAAATCATTAGAACATTTTAACAAGTGTTTTTAAAGTTAAGTATCCCTTACCAAGAGTCTGAATTATCACGTATGTAATTTCTCTTGATGAATAATAAAAATGGGTTAATTATTTAATTTATTATGAATATTTTTATTATTTATTATAGATTTTTCCTCACTTATTTCCATGATATATACAACTACATAATAACTTATGTTTATGTTGGTTGTTTTGAACATAGTCAGTTCAAATGTCTAAAATGAATAAAGTCGTTTGAATATGTTCAAACTAGTTATTATTAAATAATCATAATAATAATAAAAAATTATACAATTATCAATTTTATAAATCATTTGTAATTTTTTATAAGTCAATTTAAACATTTTTATGAAAAGTGAACAAGAATACAATCACAGATTTGGTAGGTCCTACCTATGTATGTGTAAAGTATCCATTTTTATATGATCACTATAGAAAAAAGTATGTATTAATATATTTTCATAGAATAAAAATATAATATATATCATATTTATTTTTTAAATATACTTATATATTTTATCAATGAGATATGGTGATAAAAAATGAATCATATCACTTCATGGAGATAGTAGTCCACACGTATGTACGAATGATGCCTTCATTTTGTTCTCCATGGATAGGTAAGAAAATAAATTATAAAATGTAATTTAAGAATTATTTTTATTTCATTAATATCATATATAAAACTTAATTCCATCATTATAATTTGTCTTGAAATGTAGATATGGAAAAACATTACATCGGTTTGTGAGGTAGTAGTCTGATGTACATAAGAATGATTATTCTGTTTACAAAATAATGGATGCAGACATTAATATAGGTTCTTACACTTACATAATAACATATTAATATATTATTGATAAATTAGTAACTATTTTAGGATATTTTAAGAATGTTTTAATGATTTTTAATAAGAAAGAAAAAATAAAACAAGAAGATAAAAATTATATCTTTTCTTTGGAAAACCTCAATTTCATAACACCTTAAGACCACTAAGATTACTATTATTCTTAAAAAATACTTATAGAATGTGGTTATGGATTAAATTGTTGTAAAGTTTTAGGAAGTTTAGAAAAAAAATTGGATATAAAGCGTAAATGATTTAGAAGAAGTGGTTCACTTTTATAAGAGAGGGGAGATGCCCTCTTGGAATTTCTCAAAATATTATATATATATATATATTAATTTTTAAATTTAAATGGATAAGAATTAAATTATTTAAAATATAATATGACTATGGGTTGAAATAATTTCATCCAATAAAAAATATATATGTATTTACTATATTTATACACATATCTTATTGATTTAACCCCTATTCAACGTCATTATCTCTCAATGTGACCTCGTGAATTTTCACTCGTTAAGTGTTAATAATGTTACTATAAATTAAAAAATGTCCATAAATGGTAAATGTTTTATATTTTAAAATATATACCAATAAAATGTTGGTATTTTAGATTTTTAAAAATTTTATATCATTTAATTAAATATTATTTACAATAAAATACCCAAAATTTCGATTTTAGGAACTATTTATTATTTTAACATTAATAAAATTTAGATAAAAAAAATAAAAAGTCGAAAATATATTTATTTTATCACAGAAAGGTCATGTTAGTATATAAAACTCATGTATTACATCAATAGCCTTAAATTATAATTATTGTAATGATTTCAATATATTTTTTTGTATTAACCAAATAATTATGGCACAAGTGTTGTGAAAACATTTAAGGTAATATTTATTTAATAGAAATTAAAAATAATGTATCATAATGAATATAAATATATTTTATTTCAAAATAATATTTCTTGTTGAATATATACTCAAGATAAAATTTTATAAAGAAATAGTACACTTGTCGAAAGTTATAGTGAGGCATGATTGACTTTTATTTAAAGAAAGTTCTATGAAGATCATAATCATATTCAAGTGGACCCAAAAGGTCATATATGAGAATTATATAAAATTAGTGTCTAGATTCGACTCATAAAATGAGAGTTAAGTAATTATATGAGTCATTTTATAGTTTATATCATTTTATTTTTGACATAAATTATAATATTTAACCTTTATTGTGGTAAACAAAATTACTAACATCACTATTTGTATTGACCAAAAAAGGACTATATATGTTTTTGGGAAAATAATCCTCCAAATATAGAAACCATGTTTCATAATTCATAATTTTTTTTATGATTTAATTTAAAATTAATTCAACAAAATGAAATGAAAAAATTTTTATTTGAAAAAATTCTATTCTAATATATAAAATAATTTAATTATAAATTAAATTATAAAATCAATTTAACAAACCATAATTTGATTTTTTTTAAAACAAAAATAAACTAATAGAAATTTAAAACAAATCCTAAATATAATTCAACCTTTTAAATACATTAAAAAAATATTATTTTCAATAAAAATCATTATTTTTTTTATTCTTTGAAAAAAACATTTTCATAAAATTATAAAAAATCATCTTAAGATAATTTATAATTAATTAATTTAAAATGAAATTAATTTTCTAAATTTAAAATTCTATAATTGTAAAATTAATGTTTTCAATACAATATTTGATGAAATGTGTTTAAGAAAACCAATTTCTTTTTCGATTTAAAAAAACTAAGTAATATATTTATAATGAATATAACTACATAATTCTAGAATGATAATAAATATTAATATTACTTATTCTATCAATACCTTGGTTTTTATAGATCTAATGAATAAAAAATATCATTTTCATATCATTCCATATGATATTTCCTTTATCACGCTACTATATAAAATTTCTTGAGAAACCATGTTTAGAAACATACCAATTCAATGATGAAAGTGGCGTTAATACCTATGATGGGTTTTTTTAGTATAACTCACAAACCCTATTTTCCCAGATTCGGGGAATTATTTTAATACATTGGCATGATTACAAGTAACCATGTCCCAAATCACTGATCAATTTTGCAGTCTTGGAAGATAGAATACGTACATGAACATTACATTACAATTTCAAGCATAAAACTTAGAATAAATAATACTTTTATAACTCTATTATTCTGATAGCTTAATCATGTATGTAATTAATAATATAATTCTTGGCATCCAGGGAAAATAATAAATAAAAAATGGGTGAGCTTAGATGCTCAGTAAGGATAAACAATATAGCAGAAGCTATAGAATTTTAAGGAAAAAATTGTAATAAAAAAATTTCTTTTAAACATAAGCATGAACATAATATGGAAAAAATAAATCAAACATTTCCATATAAACATGAACATGTATATTCTATTAGTCTAATAATCATATGTAATAACTAATTTCATAATGAGGTAATGCATAATGCTGGACATCATAACAACATAGTCAAGGCCTTGTGCCAAGACTACAAATAAAATTTTTGTCAAGGCCCTGTGGCAAGACACTAATTTGTCTCATGAGACATACCGATGGATCACAGACCTATAGTGGGCTGCACGCATCACTTACTAAGTCCAATGCATTCCACATATGAAAATTTTGAAACATAACATAAACATTAATATTTAAACTAGCATCTGAAATTTCAATACATTATCCATAAACTATGAATGGTATAAAAATAGGACATCCACAGTCAAAAAGAGAGTAACTCATTCAATAAAATATGGAAGATTGTATTATAATAAATCAACATCAATCATGAATAACCTCTAGTAACGGATATTGATGTAGTTGAAATGATAAGTAAAATATTTGAGAGAAATATCTTTTTTGTGAAATAATTTGAAATTATCAAATTTATAATGGTCGAAATTTAAAATATATTTTTGAATCAAATTTTCCCATTCCACATTGAATTTTTTTAAAGGAATTATCATTTTAAAAAATTCATGTCCAAATAAATAAATCCTTAAAATCATTTTGAAAACAAGGAAATTAGTGGGAAAGGATTAGAAGAATAAATATTTAAAACATTTTAAATGATGTTTTAGTTAAACAACCCCAAAAATATTATGTTGAAAACTCTTTTATGAAACATGGACATGGATGAAAAATATTTCCCAGTAAATACTTACACAAAAACAATCTCAGATAACAATGAGATTGAGAAATTAAGTCATACCTTATACTTTCCTTTAGTCGAGGGTATGTTTATCCTCCTGTATAATGACCATAGTATGTTATTAAATTAAAATCTAAGAATTTTAATATTTATGATATCATATATGATTCATTTATTACATTATGCTACCCATTTAATAATATCAATCATGTTAAAATAACATTTCGAGTAATAATCGCATTCTTCGTCGTACATCTTTTAACATATTATTCATTATCGTATAACTTTGATAATGATTTCCATAATTCCATAATATGAATAATGATTTATATATGATATATATTCATAATATAAATATTCATAATGTACATATATAAGAAATGGAATCACCATTCGTGGAGACGGTAGTCTGTATATACTCATGAACGTTGTTTTCATATTCTTATCGTATTTTATGGAAGTATGTAAAAACATATATTTATATACATAAATATATATTATTACAGTAGAAATATTTTTTCATATACCTCATAATTAATAAAAATATTTATTTTTATAAAAAAATTTGAAGGCTGATCGTTGAAGATGAATCTAATCGCCTCGTGGAGACGGTAAACCATAAGTAAGCACGAGCGACAATATCATTCTATTAATGGTGAAATGGTATTTAATTAGATGTTATATTGCATATAAAAAATCCTTAACATGTTATATTTATTATTTAGATCTATTATGATCATTGTTATACCCATCCAAATAATTAATTGTTGAATAACAAACTACCCACTACGTGGAGACGGTAAGTCGTACGTACGCACGTATGGTGACTTTGTAATTAATAAGATAGGTAGAATAATGAAAATGGTTGTACCATATTTATAATAACATCATAGTATGTAGAATGTACTGGTGCTTTTATTTTGGAATTGAAACTACAGATAAAGGGTAAGTGGAAGAAGAAATGACCGTTGAAAGAGGTGATGAGATTATTACATCTTCTTTGGGTGATTGCTTTTGATTTGATCGAAAGGGATACATAGGTTGGATTTCTGATAATATTAAGTCTTATAGGATTAATTTAAGTTAGTTTTGAGGAGATTTGAGTAGGGGTTGGCTGATCCAATTTTCTTTTGAGGTGGAAAATTAAGATAAGGGAAAGTACCCTTTTATAAGAGAGCTGAGGGGCACTTTAGGGAAAGCTGGAAATATTATTTTATTATAAAATAATTTTCGGTTTCTAATGGCTCCAAATGAATTTATTTCGAGGATAGGGTGGGTATGGGTATAATTATTCTCAAAAAAAGGTCTTAGAAATGATTTGGTCAACATATTAACCTTTTCTTTTATATTTAACTCTTAGATAAATTCTTTAACTTTTAGTATGTCTTCTTATATTTTTATATTACTTTATAAATAAACATACTGTAAAATTCTAGGAGGACCTAAAGTGGTTCATTAGTGGCATATATATCATCATATATATCCTTTGACAGAACCATCTACTTTTAGGGATATTATATCTTTTAATAATATAGTATATGTTTTAAAAACTCATTTATGTGATTTTTGACAGTATTTAGTATTCGGTTTTTGTGAAAGTTAAAAAACATAATTATTTCGAAAAAAAATCATTAAATCAACCCTAACATGTCATATTATCCTATAAAATTAGTGGAATGCATCAAAAGACCCAATTTACATTTATTTGGGGGTTTTTAAATTCAATTATTTTAATCTTTCATTAATAATGTTATTACTGAATCATCATTGTGTCATACATAAAGTTTATTATTTAATGTCTAAAAATTATAAATAAAATACAATGAAGTAAAAAATATTTTTACAATTCTAATGAATATTTATAGTTGAATTTAATGTATAACCCTATATGAAACATATTTTAGTTGTTAAAATTAGAATTTCACACTTTTAACTCTTCTTTAAATAAAATAATAACAAATGTTCTAATCTTAGCCACGTTTATCAAAAAGGATTTTATTTGTTTCCAAAAGTTAATTTTGGTCGAAAAACATTTATCCAATAGAAGTGGGACATGTGTTAGGGTAATTATAATATCATTTTTACCTTTAATTACCATATATACTTTTATCCAAGGTAAATAAAAATAAAAAGCTACTATTCAAAAAAATTATTTTCATCCAATTGAAACAAATTTTACTTACTGATTTAAACAGTTTCCCTTGTATTTTTTAAATTAAATTCATAGAAGTGGTAAAATTACTTTTTATGAAAATTTGAAAATTTCCCTCGAAGTTGGGAAAAGGACGTTTAAAAGTTAAATAAAATTATATACATCTAATCTAATTATAAAATATCTCCAATGATGAAATTGATCTAAAATAGGCATTATATTTTTTTTAATTTAATAAAACATAAATAATAATAATAATTATTTAAATAAAATTTGGTTTTAAACAATAATACAATGTTTTCACTATTCATCAAAAATAGAATGTTTTCAGAAAAATACCAAAAATCCACCCTAAGATGATTTTAATATTTCATATTAAAAAATGATTTATATTTTACCAAATTCAAAAAATTTGAGTTGAATTAATTATTTTAAAATTAATTCCCATTTGCAAAACCAGAAACTGGGTTTTTGAGAAGTAAAAACAATCAAAAGATTGATATGTGTTTATGTCCAATTTAAATGTGAAATTATTTCCAATGACCAATATTAGACCAAATTATAAAAACATAATCTAATTATACTTAAAAATCATTCAAATGTATAATTTAACACTATAAAATATTTTGATTAAAAAAGTTGTTTTCAATTAAAATTTATTATCTTTCACTATTCTTCAAAATATAAAAGTTATCAGAAAAACACAATTTATTTGTCCAAAATAAATTTTTATGTCCTAACTATAAATAATAAGTTTATTTTGTCATATTATGTATCTAATTGTTTCATATAATGGATATAAAATTATTTCACCGTTAAAAGGTGGTAATTTTTTTTTGAAACATACTTATTTTATCTGGAAAACTAAATTTGTTCTTAAATTATGTCTAAGAAACACATTATATGGATGTTAAAAATATATTTAGTATATAAAATTCAAAATTAAGTTAGTACTATTAATAACTGATTTTTGAATGGCTAGTTTGGTAAGTCTTGGTGTGTTCGAACTCAGTGTTGCGTGTAACACAAGCTATTGAATTACTTTAAAGAGATAACACACTATAAAATCATGGGGTGTTACATTCTCACCTCCTTCAACAAATTTATTTCATGAAAATTAAAATTGTTCTTTAAATGTAAAAGTTTAAAAATTGAAAATACCTGTGTGGAAAACCCACGTCAGAAATAGGGTTAATAAAATTTATTATTATTAAGAGAGAAAGGGAAATGATAAAGTCACAAGAAAATTAGGATTTTGATTAGATGAATATTGGTGGATGTTTGAGGAACATACATGGAGGAAATACATACATATTTATAGGTAGTGATTGAGTTCATCAATCACAAACTAGTGAACAATAAATAAAAAATTTAGTTTTTAAGCCATAATTCTACGATGACATAAAATATTATTGTTTCATAAAAACATAAGATATTAGGATAACACATTTTTAGTTTTATGATCCTTTACCTATAGTTTATGAATTAATTTCTCCACATAATTAGAAAAAAAAACTTGACAAGTAGAGTTCCATCCTTTAACTAATTTCTACCCCAAATTCATATTTCACTATAAAAGATAATAGAACTCAAAAATATCTAATTTATCCTAATCGTATAGGGTTTCAAAAAATATGAATATATAATTCATCTAGAATATCATTAAAAAACTAAATTATATATACTGGGACATCACATAGTCTGGGGGTAGGTGATGCACCATTTTCTCCCTTCAGTTGCGGGTTTATGTCTCGCGACTTTTCCAGACGTGACACGTTATCACCCGACCTTCGAGTTGTCCTTTTTAAAAAAAAATCCAAAACTAATCTTATGAAATTTTTTAACATTAATCCATAGTATCCAATGTCCATATTAATCCATTATAACCTTTATACTTATCCAAAATCCATGTTTCCAAACTCATAGTCCAAAAATTTATAAGGAAGGTCAACATAACGAAATGAAGATATGTTTTTCCACATAATAACATGTGAGTAATTTCATCATGTATTTTATTAAAACATGGTAACACCCTGAATTACTATAAAAATTTATTGATTACATTCATTCTCCCTTATTCATTATATAAAACTAGATATATTCCTTATATCCAAAAAATTTGAATACTCCAATAATGATGAAATAACCCAACAATTAATCAGTTCCAAGGTATCCAAGAATATGGAATAAAATTCATTCAAATCAACCATATATTATTCCTAAATCACTACATCTGTATTAGGACTATATTGATATTTATCATTCATTCAACCATTTATTTTCCAAAATGTTTAACTTTTTGTTTAGTCACTTTTCATTGTACAATATAATCTCAAATCCTCAATGAAATAGTACTTCAGGACAATCATTATTTATTTCAATAATTAATATAACCAGCACATAGTTGATAAAACACTCAAATGACACAATCTATTAATAAAAATATAAGAACACAAATTATTCCTCTACATCTGTGTTAATATCATAACTTTATTATTATTCAATTGCATCATATGGGATATACTCTGATGAATGTGAAATTATTTCACGTAGTGTCCCAACACCTTGTAGATGAAGCATTGTACATTTGAAACCTTTTTCTTACCCTTGCAATCACGTACTTGGTGTCCTTTTTTTCCACACTTAAAAAAACTCCCATTCCCTTCAAGCATTTACTAAGGTGATTCTTTCCAAAGTTATCAAATATGGGAAAATCCTTCTTTCCCTTATTAATTTTCATTATCCTTATTTGTACCATCCTTTTATTCTCTAGTTTCCCTTTTAATACACATGACTCTGAGAATTATTCATTTACCTTATTAACAAATGATACTATTTATCCATATTATCAGAATATGTCGGAGAGTATTTCCCTTCTATATTTTGGAACAAGAACATGAAAGAAATTATCCTTCTAACTCTTTGGATTGTACATATTTCTATAGTTCTAGTTCCTTCTATTGGGAACCATTTCTATATAATGGCATACAATAAGTTAGTCTATGAATCAAAAAATCATAATTCCAAACTCGTAAAATTCATAAAATAAATTTAAATGTTTATGCATATAATTCATAAAAAAAATTCATTCCTTGAGGTAGTATTTACTCATAAATCTTTCATAATGGTTTGTAAAGAAAGTGTTAATTATCCTAAGCATGTCCCCCGAGATTGTTAATACCAAGAGTGCCACAAGTCCAATTTCCAGGTGCTAGGATACCCCGGGAAAGCCCGAAACTCCTTGCCAGAGTTTTCACTCCTTGATACATTTGTGCCAGATCCACCTCAAATTTCTTGTATCTAGACAAGGTTGTATTGTTTGGAAGACCCACATAATATCATTATTACCAATACTTTTGTATATTCTTCTATACCAATCTTCAAAGTCTATCTTAGTTTAGAGTTCCTTAATAATATTTTTTTTTCTAAATCTAGTTTCCAATGATTATACTAAACTTCCTCTGATACCAATTGTAATTCCTCGACACTAGTTACCCAATGTCGGTGTAATATTTTAACACATTATCCTGGTTACATGGAATCATATTCCAAAGGACCAATATGTTTAGCAATCTTGGAAAATACATTACATACATGATCATTACATTACAATTTATAATATAAAACACAACATAAATAATCCTTTGAGAGCTCTAGTATTCCCTTAGATTAAACTTTCATATAAAGCATAATATACTTCTTTGCATCCTTGGAAAATAAAACATAAGAAATGGGTGAGCTCAGATGCTCAGTAAGGATAAACAATATATCAGAACCTGTAAAATTTTAAAGAAATATGCGTAATAAAAAAATAGCCTTTTAAAAATAAACTTGAACCTAATATAGAAAAAATAAATCAAACATTACAATATAAATATGAACATTGATATTCTAATAGTATAATAATCAAATGTAATAACTAATTACATAATGAGGGAATTCATAATGCCGGAAATCATAACGACAAAGTCATTACCTCATGCCAAGACTACAATTTTTTTATATATTGGCCTTGTTCCAAGAAACTAATTTGTCTCGGGAGACTGACCGATGCATCAAGGAGCTATAATAGGCTCCAACCATCACATACTAAGTCCAATGCATTCCTCATATGAAAATGTTGAAACATAACATAAACATTAATATTAAAACTAGCATACAAAATGTCAATACTTTAACAATATTCCATGAATAGTAAAAAAATAACTCATCCAATCTCAAACATAGCATAACTCGTTCAACACAATATAGAATATTATATTATAAGAAATCAACCTTAATGAAGAATAATATCTAATAAAGGATATTGACATAGGTGAAAATGTTTAGTAAAACTCTCTTAGAGAAATAAATGTTTTTGTGAAATCATTTAAAAGTCACAAATTTATAAATTAAGATATTTAAAATTTATTTTTGAATCAAATTGTCCCATACCACTTTGAAACTTCCAAAAGCAATTTACATTGTAAAACATTAATGTCCATATAAATAAATCCTTAAAAAACAATTTTGAAAACATGGAAATTAATGAGAATTATTTAGAAGAATAAATATTTAAATCATTTAAAAAATTTGTTTTAGTTAAAGAGTCCCTAAAAAATTTCTTTTAAAACTCTTTTATGAAACATGGACATCGATAATAAATATGTCCCGATAAATACATACACATAAATAATCTCGGATAACAATGATATTGAGGAATTAACCCTTACCTTGTACTTTCTACTAGTAGAAGGTATGTTTAACCATCCGGTATAATGACCATAGTATGTTATTAAATTACACCAGAACCATATTAATATTTATAATATCATATATGATTCATTTATTAATTTATACTACCAATTAAATAATAATTTCTATGTTAAAGTAACCTTTATGGTAATAATCACTTTCTTTATTGTATGTATTTTAATTTGTTATTCTCGATCATGTCACATAGATCATGATGTGATACTTCTATAATATAAAAAATGATTTATATATTATATATATTTATAATATAAATATGTATAATAGATAAATATATGAAATGGAAACACCATTCATGGAGACGTTAGTTCGTACATACGCATGAATGTTGTTTCCGTTTTCTTATCGTATAATATGGAAGTAAGTATACAATATATATATATATATATTCATAAATATATATAATTATCATAGAAATATTATTTGATATATATCATAATTAATCAATATATTTATTTTTATAAAAATACTTGAAGGGTGATCTTTGAAGATGAATCTCATCGCGTCGTGGAGACGGTAAGCCGTACGTACGCACAAGCGACAATATCTGTCTATTGATGGTGAAATGGTGTTTAATTGGACGTTATATTAAATATAAAGAATCATTAACATGTTATTGGTATTATTTACATCAATTATGCTCATTATTATACCCATCCAAACAATAAAGTGTTGAATAACAAACTACCCATGGTGTGGAGACGGCAAGCCCGTACGTACGCACATATGGTGACTTTTCCAATAATACCATGGAAAAAATAATGAATATGGTTGTACCATATTTATAATAACATTACTGTATGTATAAGGTACTTTATTTATTATTTCTATATGTAAACAACAATGAAAAGTGAAGTGGACGAAGAAAAGAACTTTGAAAGAGGTGATGAGATTATTACATATTTTTTGAGTGCTTCCTTTTGATTTGATCAAATGGACTCTTTAGGTAGGCATTATGATCTAAGTAAGGCCTCTAGGTTGAATTTAGGGCCGTTTAGAGGAGATTTGAACCAGGTTTGGTAGAGAAAAATGGCTTTGGAGGTGTGAAATTAAGAGAAGGGAAAGTACCCTTTCATAAGAGAGGTGACAAGCAGTTTAGGAAATGCTTGAAATATTATTTTATTATAAACCCATAGTCGGTCTATAATGGTTCCAAATGGATTTATTTTGAGGTTAAGGTGGGTATGAGTTGATATATTATTAACCAATAGGTTTTATACGAGTTTGGGTCACCATATTAACCTTATATTTTAGATTTAACTCTTAGTTAAATAGTTTAACATTTACAATGTCTTCTTCTATTTTTATATTGCGTGGTAATTTATAATACAATAAATTGACAAGAGAACCTAAAGTGGTTAATTAATGACATATCTATCATTATATAAGTATTTTTGCTGATTGTTATATTTTTTGGAATATTATATCATTTAATAATATAATATTTGTTTTTTAAAACTCATTTATGTCAATTTTGACACTATTTAGTATTTGGTTTTTTTTAAAGTCAGAAAAAAATGATTACTTATAAAAAATACATTACATCAACCAAAACATGTCATGTTAACATATAAAATTATTGGAACACATCAAAATTATCAACGTATATTTATTTGGGTATTTATAATATCAAATATTTTAATCTTTCATTAATAAGTTAATTATTGCATCATCATTATGTTAGAAATAAATTTAATTATTTAATGTCTTAAAATTATAAATAAACTACCATTATGTAATAAATCTATTCAGATTTCTAATGAATATTTATAGTTTAATTTAACTTATGTATAACCCTATATTTAAAATGCTTTAGTTATTAAAAATTTAATTTAACACTTTTAACTCTTCTTTAAATAAAATAATAATAAACATCCTAATCTAATTAAAGTTGATAAATTAGGATCATATTTTATTTTTAAGGTTTATATTGGTTGAAAAAAACTAATCTAAATGAATTATTACATGTGTTGTGGTAATTATAATAACATTTGTACCATTAATTACCCTATTTACTTTTAACCGTGGTAAATAAAATTCAAAATTTACTATTTAGAAAAAATTATTTTCATCATATTTAACCATATATTAAAACATTATTTCAACCATGTCTCTCAAAGCTTTGAAATTCAACTCACAGAAGTAGTAAAATTACACTTTATTCAAATTTGCAAATGTCCCTATATGGTGGGTAAAATGCATTAAAAAGTTTAATAAAATTTTATACACTTAATCATATAATAAAATAATTCCAATTAATTAAATTTAACTAATATAGGTATTATGTATCTATTTTTACTTTAAAATAAATTTAAATAAAAATATTAATTATTTAAATAAAATTTGATTTTAAACAATAACACATTGTTTGTCAGTATTCATCAAAAATTGAAAGTTTCAGAAAAATTTGAAAACATCACCCTAAGAAAACTTTGATATTTCAAATTAAAAAATTATGTCTATTTTACGAAATTCAAAACATAAGATTTAAATTAATTAATTTATAATTAATTATCATTGTCAAATCCAGAAAGCGGGTTTTTGAGAAGTAAAAACTATTAAAAGATTGATAAGTGTTTTTCTAATTTAAATGTCAAACTACATCCAATGACCAATATTGGATTAAACGATAAAAATATAATCTAATTACACTTAAAAACCATACAAATGTATAATTTAATATAATAATTTATTTTGATTAAAAAAGTTGTTTTCAATTGACATTTAGTACCTTTCACAATTCATAAAAATTTGAAAGTTGTCATAAAAAGCACCCAATATTTATCCAAAAGAAATTTTTATTTATTGATTATATATAATGTGATTATTTTTTCAAATTAAACATATAAAAGTGTCTAATATTGGATTTAAAAATGGTTCTCTATTATAAGGTTTTAAAATTGCATTTTGTTTTGAATTTTTTTTATTTTATCTAAAAAATTGAATTTGTTCTTATATGATGTCTAAGAAACATATAATATGGATATTAGATTTATATGAAGTATATAAAATTCAAAATTTAGTTAATAATTTTCATAAAAGCTTTTTGAATAGATAGTTTGGAAAGTCATGGTGCATTCGAACTCGGTGTTATGTATAGCGCAAGCTATTGAATAAATTTAAAGAGATAACACACTATGAAATCATGGAGTGTTAGAGTAAGAACATTTCATACTCATAACAACGAATTAAACCAAATAAAATTTTGGATTTACTATTATAAAATTAACATACAAATGATGAACATAAAATAAACATATAAATGAAGAACAAAAATTAAACATGTCTACCTCATTTCTGATAAGCTCCATTAAGATAGAGTTTGTCTAATGAAGATCAGTTAGTGACAACCAAAATACTCCTTTATCCATATATTATACAAATAAACTATAATTCTTATAATATAACACCTTGAAATTTTACGGAATAATTTTTTTGAAGAAAATTAATTCTTTCAACAGCCTGCGTTACACGCAACACTGAGATTTAAGAAACCACAACATAAAATTAATATTATTATTTAAAATATGGATCTTGAAAACTAGCCATAAAAATTTAAGGTATCAATATGAATATTTCTTTTTTAAATTAATTATATTGGTTTTCAATTGATAAAATATATTGAAAAATACATACTTAATTCTTTGTAATGTATTTATATACATCGAAAATACATTTCTTTTAAAAATGATTTTCATTTCTTAAAAAAAATAATTTGAAGAAAAATAATTTTAAAAAAATTGAATTTATTTCGGAAATTTACATGAAAAATTATTATTTTAGTGTAATTCTGATAATTTTCTATAAATATTTAATTTGATGAATATTAATCATAATATGATTTTTTATTAAAAATTTCATTTTCATTTAAGAAACTTTAAAATATCCATTTTATTTTAATGTGGTTCTAAAATTAAAATAAGATAAATTATATTATAATTAATCAAATTTATATCATTTTAACAAATTCTATATTTAATTTTCATATAAAAACATTTTAAAATTGTGAACATTTTTCAATTGGAAACCTATTTTATCATCGTGTCTAAGGGATTTAATTTGAATTAAATTCTAATACTTATATGAATTGAATTTGAAAAAATGAATGAAATATTTTGAATAAAAATAATTTATATTATATAATAATTTTAAATTTATCATTTTCATAAAAATTATAAAGACAATAATAATTATTTACCGCGATTAAGTTTAGAATAATGTTTTTCGTGGTAGGTGCGCTTGTGTTAAAATTAATTATTTCACCGAAATGATTTTTGTTTAATTATTTATATTTAATATTTTTAATAAATGGGTCTTAATTATATTATTGTAATTATTATAGTTTTGGTTTTAATAAATAAATTACCTAAGTATATAAAAATATACATAAGTTATCATTTTGAAAACTAATATCATAAAATTAAGTAAACATAAATTAAAAAGAATATCATGCGTAAAATATGTGTTTTAAAATTTTTTATGGGTGTGATCAAAACTATATTACCTATAATTCATTATTTATATATTTTTTATGCACATGGGGTGATAGTGATATCAATTTATGGAATATTTTTTTCCATTTACAAAAATTCCAAACCTCCTCAATTATAAAAGGTCACCTTCTTCCCTTACTTCATAACACCTCGTAAGACCTTTGGATGAACGCCAAAATTCCAAAACATATCTCCAAAAAAGTCCTTAGATAAATTATAGAGGTTTTGGTATTCCCGAAATACCAACCATATGTTCTTTAACAAGAAATCTAATAGATTTTGTTCTAAGCGAAGGTAATTTTTTCAATAATCTATTTATTTTTTACTTCTTATTTTACCAAATTCATTAATATATTAATAATTTAAATATAATAAAAACATTATCTAAAATTAATTGGAATATTATTATGTTTATGGAAATAATCTATATCCACATCCTCTTCCTGAAAATGGGAAATCAAAATGTTGATCATATGTTTGAAGGACTATTGTCTTACAAACTGAAGTAACTTGTTTTCCATAATTGCCTCTCCCAAAAAATTAACGATGGATTTAAATTATATATATAATATTCAAATCATAATTGTGAATATATAAATAAAATATTTCATAAATCTTCTTGCTTTCTATTCTATGGTAATACAAAAATGCCACTCATGTGTATGACAGACTAACACCTCACGAAGTGATGTTATTTGTTTTTCACTTACTATTTACATGGAAATTAATATTGATATATTCAAAAAATATTTGAGATATATATTAATTAAAAATAATTATATAATAATTATATATTATTTACCATCATTTCATTACTTCCACTGTGAAAATGGAAACATCGTTAATGCATTCATACAACCTCTCATATTAGTGAATGATTTAATTCATTTTATATCTCGTAACGTTATGGATTTATCTAATTAAAAATATAATGAATATATATGATAATTATATAATTTAAAAAAATTTAGATGATTTATTCATGATTGAGGTAAAAGTATAAAAACTACCAGACTAAAACATACATGAAAAATGAAGAAATTATTACCTGAAACATGATTTTGACAAATTTGTTTTCATAAATGTGCAATAAAATGTCTTATATAAATAATATATTGTATAGAATATATATATATTATTATTTAATATATTTATAATAAACCTATATTTATTATACAGGAGGTTTCAATAAGTATGATATATTTTGTGAGTTAATTTAAGGTATTTTTTCTCAAATTATCTTCATTGAGATATATGTTATGTTATGCAACTATATTATTTTATGATGTCTATATATAACCCCTTTTAAATTTTATGCCATGAATTTATTATTTATAATAAAGTTTAATAAATCAGTATATTTTATTCTTTCACGGGGCTTACGATTATAAAGCTAACATATTATGTAAGGTATTTCATGTCTGTGTTTATTTTGTAGAGAAATATTACATAATCACCTATACTTTCTATTGTGGTGTGTATATACTAGACATTAATGTCATTCATTATCCTTATCATCATTATTATTTGATTCACATATCCATCTAATGTAATTTATTTCATTATAATTATTATCTAAAAGATACCAAAGTGGTAAAGGATTAATGTTACAATCTCATTATTTATCAAAATTAATTATGATTTTCTTTTAATGATTAGATCCTATGATATATCATTAAAGTAATTATTATATTTTATTCTAACATTTCCTATTTCATGAAAATAAAAGTTTCCCTTTTATTTCCCCTCTTTATGATATTATGGGTATAAAAGAATTTTTTAAGGAAAATACTGAATTTGTTTCTCTCTTTGTTTAAAAACCATTTTTTTTCAAAAAATATATATTTTTAATATATTAAAGTATATTTCTAGTATTATTCAATGATTTTTTAAATTTATTTTTTCCTTTGTTTTAATTTGTATAATATGTTTTAAAAATAATCTTTTATTCATCTCCCAAATGAAGTATTTTTAACTTTTTACTAAAAAAATGAAGGAATATTTGTTTTAATGTGTACTACAGGAATGCTATTTTCCACCATTATGTCCACAAAATGTTTTAAAATATCAGTTTTTTACTTTAGTATTAATTTTCAAATACAATGATTTTAAAAATTATTATTGATCTTTGACTTTTGAAAAGTTAATTATCAATCATAAAATATTATTTACCTCCATATTTTTTAGTTTTATTTTTATGGAATATCTATTCATAAAAAACAACATCCACAAGTGTTATTAGGTTTTATTTGGTATATTAACCAATTTTACCTTCCTTATTGTTTGTCCATATAGTTTAGGATTATAATGAATATTTTTTTATGAATCAAATTCTTTTACAATTGGATATGCTATAATGGACTGATGATATTTTTATAAAACCAATTTCATTTATATGGGAATGATATGATGAAATGTTAATTAAAACAATTTTATTTCATTGGTTATTATATGATTAATGATTTATGATGTTGTGGAAGACATATGTATGGTTTCTATTATTTGATAATGGTAACATTGTTACCAAGGAAGGTTGTTTTTTTAACAATGGTTGATAGTAATGTTATAACCCAAGATGGGTGGGACACATATCCCTCTCCTATTAATTGGGTAATGATTAATGTTAGATAATATCAAACAATACATATGAGTCTATACCATTCCCAAAAATAGGGTGAATAATAGGTTATCATTTGCTTGAAGTAGGTGCATGGATGGTTATCCCAATCCTTACATGTTATGAATTTATTTGTGGGTATCCCTGACGTTAGGTTTTCTATTTTTATATATATTCCCAAAATACATGTTTTATGATAATATTATTGTGTAATGAATAATTTTCTTTAATTCCTTTATGATTCATTTCTTTTTAATAATAATGATTTATCCCATGTCTCTTGTTTATGTTCTATAATATACAAGGTTAGTTTTTTCAAATGTTATTTTCATGTTTTAAAAACCTTATTCTCATTTAATTTTGATTTCTAATTTTTTTTACCCTTAATAGGAATATGATATATTCCAATATTATATTCCTTTATCTCGGTTATGAATGAATTTATTATGTATGATAAGTCTATAAATGATTGTAGTTATCAATAACTAAGTTGGAGATGAAATAGTACACTTATAAACCCATTTTCTATGTATCGATGTTTCCAAAGACACTAGACTATTATGATTCTAGAATGTATTGTTATATTATGTGATTAATGATCATATATTAATAGGTGATATCATCAAAAGTGATGTGCGATTATTTATAGATGGTATCAGGGAAAGGTTTAGTTATCCATTGGAACCTAAGATGAGAAAACTTTAGTGATAACCCTTAAGATAAGCCTATGTTGAAGATATCATCCTATATTTTCTGAAAGTAAGATATTATGTGGTTCACCTAGAAATAAATCCTAGTTTCGATACTAAAAATAGATATGGATCTAAAAAATTAACATAGGGGTAATAAATATGAAAAAGGAACAACATGATTAACTCGAGCATTACCTGGTACACGACAATAGGCCTTACAAATCACTTAGTTTAAAAATATTTTAGGATATTATTTAGTTAGTTTAAATTTTCATTATAAATAATCATGAAATTTTTGAATATTTTATGATCATGGATTAACAAGGCTAAACCTAATGTGTTAGATATTTACAAGAATGAATATTGGTTTAAAACTCTAATATATTATTTTTCACAACTATGTGTTCTCCAAATATGATTATCTTTGCACACACCATGGTTATTGATTTTAGTCAATGTATGGAACGAGAAGGACCATGGTAATAATTGATGAAATGTCCAATACAATTATTATCCTCATGAGAAAAAATATGTTATTGGATAAGGAATGAAAAATCGTTTTTCTATGATTAGAAAACATTCTTACAATATGAATCATTCATAACTTGAAAAAAAAATAAAAGGAGGGAACAACGTTCTATTGAGTCCTTCATGAGGTATCATCCATATTATTTTAGTGGTTATGATGATATACTTTTCTCTAATAAATTGATGAGTACCATTGAACCAATATATTACACTAAAGTGTGTTTAAATCTTGAAAAAGTTATTTTGGATGGCTATCATATGGATAAAGATATAGGTAAATGATGAAATTATATATTGAATATGAGGAAATGGGATGAAATTGTCTCAATGGATCATGATGAGTGTAAGAGATTATTTTTAAATAACTACTTTCCTTGTATGAAAATTAATAAGGAATTCATTTAGCTAAAATAGAAGGATGAGGATTATGTTGGTACCTATAATGAAAATTATATATAACATACAATGTATCATTATATTATTATTATATAATATGAAAGTAAGGTAGATTTATTTTCCAGTGGCATAAAATTTATCTCTTAAAATAATTTTTCATAAGGGACTTAAGTGGATAAGATGAAATTGTTTGATGTGATATCACCACAGAAATAGAGATCATAGTTACCCATCAATATCATGGTTTTGATAGGAAAAGAAATATTGAATTCAAATGAGACTTCCAAAACCATATAGAGGAGAAGATGTGATTTTATTCACGATTAGTGTGGGGATGGAATCTTAGATGAAATTATCTTAAGGTAATTACCAAATGTTTTATATTTTTAATGAAGGTACATCGAGTGTCTGAATGAAAAAGTTGGGCGAAGATGTTAGATAATTATTAAAATAGAGTGAAATATCTTAAGTATAGACCACCCACATTCTAATGCATCAAGTTAAATGATTTTGGGAATTATGTGAATCAATTACCTATACCAAGTGCTATTGAGGATAATAAGACACAAAAACATATTAATTCAAAGGAAATAGATATTGATTATGAAATCATAATAGTTAAATTGAATCAAGATAATTAAAGAACACTTATATTCTACTCTATAGTTGAGTATTTCATATTGTCATTTGTATGTATTAGCCCTATAAAATCCATTTTATTTATCCTTTAGTGAAATATTATGAGATTTTGAGTATTTCTTATCTCCCTATACATGGATTTGAGAATAATAAAAATATTTTTTGATATTATATCGGTTCAAGGACGAACCCAAGATCCCTACATAAATGTTTTTTCTACCATAAGAGATTAATTAAAGATTAAGGGGTGATATATCTTTGGTAATCATATATATCTCCAAGTTAATTTAGTTAAAACTTTGTGGATACCATCATGGGTTTTTAGTGTAAGGTTGGTCATAAATATAAATTCAAAGACACCCCTTCTATGGTTTAATGAGACGGGGGATTATAAATATTAACTCCAATCTCTGAGACATTTTTGGAAATAAAACCCTTTGGTTTTGTATATGTTATAGTGAAAAGTTATTTTTTTGGGTATGCCTTTATATTTTGTGGACATAATATTAAAGGTATTGGTAACCTTTAGGTTTAATGTTTTGTGTTTTCTTTTTTGTTGAGGTAATAATGGGTAACTGAAATTTGAGGATGTAATAAGAATTATCTTAATATTGTTTTTTAAAAAAATTACACAGATATCAAGAGACCACCAGTAATATTCAAAATGAACATCGGGCTTGAACCCACAACCAAAGGTTGACAAGGGTATATTTCTTACCACTAGCTATTGGAAAATATTATTTATGGTGGGATAATATGAAGATATATATTTCTGTGTAAATATAATAGAGAATTGTATTATAGTAATTGAAGGCCAAGACAAAACATTATCAGGGGATGGAATAACCATATCCATACATGAATGGGAATGAGAAAACATTACGATTGATTTTTTCCTTCAGACTGACCAAAATATCTAAAGGGAATAATTCTATATGGGTAATCGATCTCTTTATAATGTTTGAAAATTTAATATCAATATGATAATATTGTTATCTAGATAATATTTCCATGATATACACTAAAAAGGTGATATGTTTATATGGAGTACCATATTCCATTTTATCTGATCCAGATATGAGGTTTAATTCATTTTATGGATAATTATTTAGCCATATCTTGATATAGAGTTGAGTTTTAACGGTTTGTATCATCCTCGGATTAATGTTCAATTCATGTGAGCAACTCAAACCATAGAGGATATATTGAGATCTTTTAATATGGATTTCAAATTTGTATGGGTTCAACAACTTCCAATGGTTGAGTGTTCATACAATAATAAATTTCACTTGAGTATTTAGATGGTTACTTATGAATCCATCTATTTTAGGAATTGTAGAACTCTAATTTACTAGAATGATTTTAGAGAATTAATTTTATTGGAAACTAAGGTATATGATGAAAAAATATAAGGTTAGATCTATTACACAACACATCAGGGAGGCACGAAGTTAGTTAAAAATCTATGCTGTTAATAACTAGCATGATATATAATTTTATTTTGGTCATAAGTTATTTATAATAAATTTCCCAAATAATAAGTTAATGATATTTGGATATAAGGGAATACTAATCCCTAGGTATATTGTTCCCTTTGAAACTATTGATCATATGAGGACAATATCTTATCTACTGGCGCATCAACTGAACCAATGGAAGTTCCATGATGTGTTACATGTATCTCTCTTAATGAAGTAAATACCTTATCCATTTCATGTACTAAAGTAAAATTTCATATTTCTAGAACATGGACGTTCATATGTGAAACAATGGTTGAGATTTTGGATCTTATAGAGAAAGTACTAAGAAATATGAAACCTAACCTGGTTAATGTTTTGTGGTGAAACAACCAGATTGAGGATGCTATGTGGGACCACGAGAATGTAAGGAGGAACTATTTTAACATCTTGGACCTAGATCACTAAATAATAATCAATCCTAACTCTCCAAATGTCCTCTAGAGTACCTTCTTAAATGCAGTAAGCTACTGACTACAAGCGAGGGTCCATAGTGGGGTTGTATAGAAGTAAACACCGATCATGTAAATAACCAATCAACCACATCAATAAATTTCATATAAAAATATATAATCATGTAATGCGATAAAAAAATAAATATAGGAGAATCATGGAATTAATCATATAAAACATTCTATAAAAAAGAACAAAAGACATCGGGCTATATCAAGTAGCATCTAGACCCTAGGATCAATCCTATTAGCCTATAAACCATCCTATATATTGGATTAATAATCCATAAATTGTCACATTCCATTATCCCTACTAGTATCTATAAATTCTATATGGGTAGAAAATGGTGTCCAAAGTCGGGTTTGAGATAAGTTTCTAATGAAATGTAGTCCGTGAAAATATATATATATATATATATATATATATATATATATATATAGTGTGTTGATAATAACGAAAACTAGAAAATAAGTGTTGTAATAAATAACCATCATAGGCCTGGGATCCAATGGAACTCTTTTCCTAGACTGCATTATTTACCCTAAGCCAAAAGATATATAGGTAACGAGTCATGGAAGATTTAACTTACTAAATGTCTTGGAAAATTTATAAATTCCCAAAATCACCCATGAATTTTATCTAATTATATTTTTATAGTAATTAATTCAATAAAAGATAAGTATTCAACAAAATCCAAGATTTTGATTTGTCTTGGTAGACGTGTTGTGAAATTATTCAGTTATTATTGAAAAGAAAGCTCATCCCATCCATGGAATTTCTAATTTGGAACCACAGAATCATTCCATGAATAACCTGATCACATCACATTACAAGTTCATACTAGTTATTCCTTATAGTAACCCTAGTATCAATCTAGGAGTGATATAAAGTCACCACCCTCGGAGACCATCCTTGATGGTCCACAATAAGAGCCTGAGTGTCACTCATGATGTATTCAATGATATACTCTCCATGTCCATCTTTGGTAATCCACTTAGGGAGTACTAGTATCACTAATGGAATAATAACATTATTACCTCTGAGTATTTTTTTGGATGTCCACATTGGGAGTCCCAATATCAGTTAGGTTTCTATAACATATCTCCCATGTGAGTTTTCAATGGATTTTATAGGAAAAACCATGTGTAACCCATGTAATAGAAATATAAATTATAATGGGTCCATAGACTAACCATTCCATTTAAGATATCAATTTGTTAAACTTTCTATCACATTTTACATAAATGTTTTATCTCACCTCAAGGGGGAATCAATTCATAGCTTGGGATTAGAAGGACTGACATCACATGAAACATCACATTTTTTGTAATTGGGAATTTTAGTTTAAAAAACATATCAAGCCTAAGCGAGAGAGGAAAATGGACAATTGTGTAGAAACACAGTCTTTGTATCCCTATTACAATTAATGTAAATTAAGTTTCAACTTTTTCATTTAACAGCCCAAATGAAGGGTTAAATAATACACCTATAAGTTGAATCCATTTCATATTCCACCCATGATGGTCTTATCCATTTTATAAACGCACCTATTTGTGTGGTTTAATTCAATGTACTTAACATTAAATGATTTATAAATGGGTTTCATAGGTTATATAGGTTAGTTATACCCATTTATTACAAGAATAATTCCATTCTATAAGTGACACAATGACAATCTTTCCCCTGACAAAAAATTTTATATGTAAACACCATTATTTAGGGAGAAATAATGAGACCGCCTACCTTAATATTTTAATAGAATCCATATATTTTTTCATCTCTATTTTGGTATTAAATTAAAGCAATGGAGTTAATTGGAAAACAACCTAAAAATATGGTATCTGAAATCAAACCAAAATAACTCCACTGAAAATATGATAAGTAATAAAAGGTGTAACTGGAATATAGATCTTACCAGTGGATATTGAACGCGACTGATGGAATGTTATTCGGTTTCCAGAGGAGGATGGTGCTTAAATACCTTCTTTTTGTTAGCGAGTAAGCTTTATAGGGTGAGGTATACTATGTGTGGGATAGAAAATAAAGAGGGCATGAGTTATAAATAGAGATGAGAAAATAAAAAAAATTCCCAAACATTAAAGGTGGAATGGTTTGGATGTAAGGTTGGCTAAACTGACCACACCCCACAATCCAGAGACACACCCATTCTAGCCTACAATGAAAATCTACAGAAACCACTCCTAGCCCATGTTCACACTATGTGTAATCCTAGAATGAAAACCCCCCCATGAATGGATTAGACAGACATTAAAAAACCTATAAAGTCCAATATAGTTTTAGGGTAATAATTAACACTAACCAAGTGATAACCATGATCCTCTATTATTTCTATTGAAAATTAAAGTTTCGGACATTGAACACGCCTTGATTACTCCTAAACCCTCCTTATACCAAATAGAATAGTTATAGGGATAAAGTAAATATTTTAAACCAAGATTTACTAGATACATACCTCATTGAAAATATGGTTTCTTAAAATGTCTCCCCTTAAAGAAACACATCCATTAGTTTCCCTTCCAAGGGTAGTAAAGAATCATATGAGAAAAAATTCATCTACTGGGGACATATTTTAGCCTCCCATTCCTAGGTCCCATCTTGTACACTACTGTGAATCCATAACACCCATACACATGAACTTACCTACATCAGGTAACATTCATGATCTTATCAACAATATGGATAGATTGATCCCCAAAATATGCATCATCATTGAATTCAACCAACTCGTATAAAACATATGAGATGGATATTGATGATATTATTGAATTTTAGATGCTTAGAATATATCATGAATGTTCTGATACCTCCAAGATAACTACAACTTATAGGCTACCAGCATAATTCCCTCAAGAATATCGAATGTCCCGATGTAGGGAGATAATAAAATCTCTTTATTCCAAATATGTTTATTCTGCAATCTAGAAAAAACACATAGGAAAATAAAATTCCCCGCCACTAACTCTATTTTTAGAATACGACTATTAGTGTAATACTTCTTCCAAGACTGAGTTTTAGACATTATATTCATAATAATATGATCCTTCTCATATTAATCATGTATGATATGAAGACACGTTTGAACTACCTATCTTACCTCTAATAAAGATATGGGTGAAAACATGAACTATTGTATAGGGCCACATAAATAGCCACATGAATGGATGTCTGGAAGCTGTTATTCTATGAAAAATCTGTGAGAGGAAAGAGTTTCTCCATGAAAATCCAAAATCATGGATTCATGCATAGAGAATTTCCTCTAAAATATGTATTTTATACTCATACTAACCATTATTCTTTTAGAGATATAATGTACTTAACAATACCTTTATACCTATTCACTTATATATCCACTTCTATAACATTGATGTGAAACATGAATCTCTGCTTGATATGATAGAACATGTAACTCCATATAGGCTTATGAACTCATGAATGTAGAGACTTCCAAGATAATCCACTAAAAATGCATCCTGAATAGGAATGAAATGGGATATAATTTCCAATATATCCATGTCACCCAAACAAACTCACTATCCCAAGGTGATCTGGTAAATCTCTACACAAACTCTAGGGTGATTTCATCCCATTTCAACTTAGGAATATGCAATGACTATAAAAGACCTTCTAGTTGCAGATGTTTTTCCTTCTCCTTCAGACAAGTGGAACACTGAGTAATAAACCCAACAATATCCATTTTCATCCTCTGCCCGAAATAATGATAGAATACATTTTGATAAATCTTGGTATGACTAGGATGTAGTTCCCATAGAGGCTCATGATACTCTCATATAAAATCCTATCAGATTTCTTCAGAAACTCAAATGCACCGACGAATGCCGAAGATATATTTCTCATAAATGAACCAACAAAAAGGTGGGTCATCACCCATAATACTCTCTCATATGACTAAGCCCTCAGGATATGATATCTTCATCATCATCACTATATCTATATGTTAATATTTAACTCATAATGATGAAAGTATTGACTATCCCTATTTTTCCAGAACCTCCCAGTGAATCTTCAAAAAATGTCGCATAAGATTCCACTCAATACTAGCCTCTAGAACTGCTTGTGTCGGATTCCTTCAACTCAGTGCATCAACAACTGCATTTCACTTTCCAAGCGTTTATAAAATCTCTATGTTAAAATACTATTTGTGTTGAAACAACCTTCATTTAATAAAATTCAATTCATGCAACGTAAATATGAACATGAGGATTTTTTCATCTATATACACTACACAAATCTATCCCAGTATGTAATGCCTTAAATAATGTAAGGCATATAAAATGACATCCAAAACTAGATATTGTGTCTGATTGTTCCTGTTGTTCAACATCAAATCATGAGACCCATATTCTACAACTCTGTCCTCCGTCATCAGAACTTCTCCTATCACGGTCTCTAACACATAAAAAAACATATATATTCTTCTAGGATTTGGAAGAATTTCGATCATCAATGAATTGTGTCTCCCATCTAGGTCCTGAATAGATGTATCACAAGATCCTTTCATTACAAACATCACACCCTTCTTTTACATAAATAAAAGTCGTTCTTCTGGGCATGAAAATTTTAAAATGATGTTTTTGTAAAAATAACCTATCACCAAGATACTACATATATCAAATATGTTCTTTAGATTCTCCTAGGACACCATTACTCTGAACTTATATATGTCAAGTAATACTCATGTCTCCAAGATAATGTGACCTATGATGTGAAAAGAAGTCGAAATTTGTGATATTAAAATACAACATATTCTCTTTTAGTGTATCCCATTTGATCTCATGATTATTAGCATGGTAATATCGAGTGTGATAATACACCATTATTTCATCCCTAAAGACCACCAAAAATGAATTTACATATTGATAGATAATCCAATTCATCAGTTCCATGAAAACATCTAGCATGATTGTTGAGATAGAATGACATGAAAAAATACTTTTAAAAGACATTTCTACTATATAATACATTAAATTTAATATTTGATGGTCAAACATGCTTCAAATGATAACTCCACCTTACATAAATCCAAGGGAAATCAATTTTTAATTATATCTACTTGATGATATCATCTATACGAGGTAGGGGATACTGGTTCTTAAATGTAATAAGGCTTAACTGTTGATAATATATTAAAATCCTAAATGTACCACACTCTATCTTAGAGAAAACAAACATCGAACCCAATAATGATGGAATAGGTTGTACAAAACCCTTGATTTTAAATCCTATAACTAACTCATAGGATCTTGAAACTCTATAGTACTCTTACTATACTTAGGAATGGATACATGTTCAGCTCCTAGAACTATTTCAATAGAAAACACTTCCTATATCTTAAATGGTAGTCCTAAAAAGTCATTCCAGATAACATCAAAAAAATGATCTACCACTAAAGAGAAATTTGCGTGACATATTCCTTAAGAATCCAAATAATAGCTAAAACATGAGATATAATTATTCCCATCCAATTAAACTCTGGTCTAACTCAACATTCTTGGATATCCCATTCACCCATATGAAAAAAAATCCCCACCATATGGTGATGGTAATGTGAACCTTTGGATATTGAAATAAATGTTATCATGATATGAAACCAACCCATCCATACTGATAATTAATGCAAACCCTGTCATATCAATAGAAAAAAGGCCTCATACTAAGCAACACCCACCTATCCGAAGGTGAAATCTATACAGTAATGTACACTATCTATTGGAATCCCAATTAGTATATTGAGTGTCATTATACCAAATTAAAAATAAACGTTGATCCCAAGGCTATCCATAAAAGACAAAAATATGAAGGGATGAGAAGAAAATGTATCTAAAAGATTATATAATAAGGTAGAGTATACTAGAATAGTACCTCTTACTATATAAGGTCTGTCACTCTACTCCTTAGGTATTGATTACACTGCATACTTCTGGATTGGTCCATGGCCTTGGGATATAGCCTGGATACCCTGAGAAGGTTTTTTCTATTCGAACTGTAAATCTAGTGTATGTATACCACAACAACCACAACCAATATATCCTGATCATCGATTCTCACTCTATATCGCTACCAGATGAGAATCTATTAACCCATCTATTAAAAATGGAGTTAGTAAAGACCCTCTCTCATTATATACTATAGTAGAAACTCTACATAAGTGCTGAAGATGAACCATCTTTCCACAAGACCGTCACACAACTTGGCCCATGGTACACTATGAATTTTTAGTTCCCGAAATACTACACTGATGGAACCTCACATTGGTACTTTAGTTTTCACTCTAGATACTAATATCACCCCTCAAAAGCACTAGATGATAGTTTATATTATTCGTCGATGTAGATCCAGATCTATGTACTAAACTACCCTAGCTCACACCCCCAACCACTTTCACATCAACCATAGTGATAAGTGGATGATTAATTATCCAAGATATGACTTTAATATGATACAAATTCCCCTCTGATTGATTGTCATACCTTAGGTCATTTCAAATATCCTAGAATTAGATTATCCATCATATAATAGAATATGTAAGAAATACTAGAGCTCCTTGAAATAGTATGAATAATCCATGAATGATAAAGTACCCAACTATAAGTGCAAAAACTCCCTAGATCTATCATGTCTCAAGATCATAGAATAGAAATAATAATAGAAAGTCTTATAAAAAAATCTCCATTCCATATCATGATGATGATTTTCCTGAGTAACATTGTCCCAAAAATTCTTGGTAGAATCCCATATCATATATGTAGAATAGTTCACATTCATCATAGGAGGTGTCTGAAGATACTCTAAAATTATCCATAGCGCCTATAGCCATGACTCTCCATCATGTGGAAGGCCATTACCCAAAAATATGAGTAGATACTACTACTAAAATTAGGTGCCAACTCTTACAAGGTTAGAAAATGTTGTGGGGATCCCAAAACATTGCTGATTAAGTGTATTAAACTCTCTAGAAAATTAGATTCAGCTCCCATATTATATATAACTAGCAGTGCCGAAAGTGGAACCCATAAAGGTTCTACTGGAATCCCAACAGCCATCACCTTCAGTGCATGGTCATTACCACTCTCCAGGGGCATGACTCAAGACCATTGTGGTGGAATGTCACTAAAAATTTCAAACACACACCTCAATACAATATTTAATAACATATTGTAGTGTAGATATGTGAATAGGATTGGTAAAGCCTCTATATATAAAAGTCACACCAATATTTATGCTAGTAAATCTAGGTCCGAGAGATGTACACATCATAAGAAACATTTGATAAACTAGATTCATCCCACCACTAAGTTCGGGTTAGGTTCATGTGATCATTTATAAGTAAAAGATACTAGTATACAGAGTATCAATTTCATGGTATAGAGAACAAATCCCATTAAATTAAATTTAAATTCCCATTTAGAAGTGACCATTCTTTTCAAAATTAATTTTTTTAACATTATTACTCATTTATATAGAAACCCTCATAATATAATTGAATTATATATATCACCATTTTAAATTTTATAAAGGTACATACCATTTATCAATTGAAATGTGGCATCCATTAAATTAGAACCAATTATTTATCCAATCCTTGCATGAAATGTTAGAAAAATTCCATGGACATAGAAACAAAGGCCCCAAGGATACCGCATGCAACAACCATTATAATTTAAATAGGGCATGTAATAGGAATGTCATATAATTTTTTTTGTATCTATGATGATTCATGATGAAATGATTCCTTGGAATATTAATCAAGGGTAAAAATAAAATGTTATAAATAACATCATACATCAAGTGGATCACCCCATAGTGAAATCAAAGAAACTGTAATAAGAACTATCCAGAACAACATGTCCAAACCCATGTAATTTGTATTTTTTAATGTATTTGGGTTAGCTAATCCCTCGAATAGGCTGATGGAAAAATCTGACATACCCAATTTCTCCATATCGCTATCGTAATTAGTAATACATGTAAAATAAAATAATAAAAACAAATCTAATATTAATTTGTGATGTAATGGACTCAGTTCACTCAATAATAACTAAACCAGGTTAGCCACATGATTTCATGCATTCCTCCCCATGCACCTGAGTCTACTATCATGTTGTGGGGGTCAAATGTGGATCATTAAGGAGACTATACCCACAAGATCAGAGTGTATCACATCAGTATAATCATTTCAATCAACATTGGAGGCATGAAAGATAACTAAAAAATGGAATATTAAACATCCAACATTTATATATCCATGTTATTACATCCTTCAATGTCAAATTCAAAATGGGTGATCATGGAATGCTATTAAGAAAAATGAAAATATATGGGAATTTGAGGATCATGCATATAAAACATGCAATAAAAAAGAACAAAATCCCCGAGGCTATCTCCAGTAACATCCCAAGCATTTTCTTCTTCCACATCCCCCATAAAACATCCTAATATAGTTATCAAGCATCCATTATAGGTCACATTCCATTGTCCCTAACTACATGCATGAATTCTATTAGGGTACAAAATGGTTTTTTAGAAAGGTTATGATATAAACTCAATTGGCCATGACCAAAAGATTATAATGTGATCCTTTATGTATATATATATAGTGTGAAGATAAAAGTAAAAAATTTAAATGAAGTGTGCTAAAAAATAACCCATATTGGTTTGAGTTCATGTGGAACACCCTTCCACTACTACCTACTTCTTCCAAAGTTGGAATACCTCCGAGTAGTCATCTAGTCATGATTTAATTTATAATAAAGTCTCAGGACTTGGTTCATATCCCTTGAGTCCCATTTTAATTGTATCTAATAAAGATGTTTATAATAATACAATCAATAAATATTAAGGCTTCAACAGAATCCAATATTATTCTTTGGTTGGTAGATGCATCATTCAATTAATTCAATATTATTGTAAAAAAACATGAGCCTATCATTGGAACTCTGAATTTTGAACATAGGTATCACTCTAGGAATAACATAAAATCATAATATTAAAATTTCAACCTATACATTCTTAATTGGAAACCTAGTGTCACCCTAGGTTTGGTATAATGTCGCTGCTATATGAGTCTATCCTTATTGGTCCATAATAGGAGCCCCCGTGTCACTCATGGAATGTGTAATGATATTCTCTCTTATTATATACTTGGTAGTCTACATAGGGAGTTTATGTATCATTCAGGGAACAATAATAGTCTTCCCTCTGATTCCATTTTTGGTACTACACATAGGGGTCCAAGTATCACAATGGTGCATATAATCTTGCTACTAAGTGATTCAATCCATGGAATTAATATGAAAACCCATCGGTCACCCATGGCATGGAAATATTAATGGTAATTGGCTTAATGACTAACCATACCATTTATGTTCACATTAATTCAACTGTACATCACATTTTATATAACAAATTTAGGTCACCTCAACGGTTTCTCAAAAAAAATCCTATGATTACAAGGAATAATATTACATGAAATCGCCCATTTTCCTTAATTCAAAATTTTGGTTTTAATGAATATATCAAGCTAAAAATATTGTGGAAAACAAAGAAAGGTGTATAGGAATGGTCTTAAATACCATATTACAATTAATTTAATTTACATTTCAACTATTTTTCTAACAACCCAAATGAAATGGGAAAGAACATGCCTCTTAGGTGAATCAATTTCAAAGGCCACCCATAGAGGTTTTACACATTTTAGCAACTCTTCCAAAGTTCTTGTTCAATTCAAGGTTCATTACCTCCAATGATTTATAAATTAATCGCATGGTTCATATAAGTTATCCCAAACCATTTAATTTAAGAATCATTCCACTGAATAAATGATGCTCAGAAAAAATGGGACATGACACAACATTTTACATATAATCACCATGAATTGCGGGAGAATCATCAGACAACCTAACTTATCTTTTATTTTTACTCTTCCTCCATTTTTGACCTCATATCCAGGTTATAATGGAATAATTTGGTTCAACATAAAAACACCCTAAAAATAGGGCATATGAACTCACAAAAAAAATCCTTTTCCATGAGAAGATAAAAAATTAAATGAAAAAGGGGAATTTCTATATTAACATAGGCTATACAATGTTACTAATATCATGATATTTGGAGTCTAAAAGAAGAAGATACCACAATTTATAGATTTAGGCTTGGAGGGAATATAAATGGGAGAGGGATGTTGTGCGTTAGAGATAAATGAAAAAGGATGGGTGTGAGTTATAAAGAGAGAGAGAGGGTGGGGGAAACCTCATTTTTCCCAAACATGGAACGTTTCATGGTTTGGTCATGTGGTTGGGAAAATTGTGTGCACACCATGTAAAACATACTTTTCAGAGGACACACCTTGCACAGACTATATTGAATGGTTATCTAGACCATGGATATGTGCAACCATTATCTTAATGATTCTCATCCAAAACTAACCATTCATGCTTTAGACAAAACATGTGGAACCCTTATATGGAATCTTATATGAGGAAGATAATATGCACTAACTGTGTGCTAACCGTGCACCTATACTACTTCCATTGAGAACTAGAGATTTGGGCTCTGAACAAGCCATGAACACTCCCTAACCATTTATTAATCAATAAGGGTCATTTATAATAATAAAAGAAACAAATTAAATAAATATTTAAAGGATACATATCTTATAGAGAATTTACATTCTTAAAAGAAGTATTCATGGTTTTCTATTAAAATGTGATCAATTTATATGGTGAGATTAATCTTAATGGGTGTAGAATATAAGAAACTATCATTTTATATAATATGTTTTTCGAATAAATTTAATTCCTTTGATATCTTTCATTACACACAACATCGAGTTTTAACAGATCATGATACACTATTAATATTATTATTTAAAATATTACTTGTGTAGCCTAGACATAAAACATGGTGGTGTGAATTGGAATAACTAAAATTTTAAATTTACGTATAATGGTTTTAGATTAATAAGCATTCTCGGGAACCCTAGGAGTGTATTTCTATCTCGGGGATAATCATGGTGGCTGGGCTGATCCCTTCCCCCTGGTGGGGGAGGGATCTCTGAAGTTCTGACCCTTATCGAACACCAACCTGTGGCCTCCTTTCCTGAAGGCATTGATATGCCTGAAAGTTATGGATCTCATAGATGGTCTTCCGAACATCAAGATCTCAACAGCAAAGTTTTCCAAAACATTCAAGCTTCTGAAACAATCCTTGGTGGCACATTTTAACCAGTGAAGGCCTTCAGTCAACTCCTTCAATAGGGTTTTCATTGATTCATAGACCTTTAAGATAGGGCTATAGTGGGCTTGCTTGATAATCAACATATTATGATCCGATTTGAATCGTAGGAATACCTCATCTGCACCTAGTCGAGGGCCCCCAAATGCTACAATGGTCTTCGGTTTTTTCTATACTGTGTGTCTTTCAAGTTACACATGATGAATGTCTCACCTTCTGCAACAATGTGTGTTAGTTTCCTTAACCTTATTTTACCTTTCCAAAACCCCTCTATTATCAGAATGATTGGAAACCTTATATGTATGTATTTATATTTGGATAGATTCCTATAAGGGGTTTGTCATCTAGTGAATCCATGTGTCTGTGTCGAGGTGGATCTATCTAGAGTCCCCTTCTATTTTTTTGGATCACAATTAGTGAGGAATATAGGTGCATGTAGCGTGTTGCCTACGAGAATTGGAAGAACTTTTGTTCATCTGGTAAATGGATGGGGTATTATACAGAGTTCTGTCATTGGGGTCCTATATCAATCGTGGGAATGGGAATAACAAACTGGTCATTGGGTGGTCATCGGGGAGTCTTGGGTCTACCAGGGATGGTGGACAATGGTTGGGGAAAGGACACTGAGGCTGTTACAGAGGTTGGTCTAGGACAGATTGAAATCGTTGGAGAAGTCAGAGCCTATGAACCTATGTCATTGCAACCAGACATGGAGAAACATATCAGCAATGAGGCAGTGAACTACATTTCTGAGTATGATATGTGTTCTAGTGTGGGTAAAAAATACACGACACTTCATTCCAATCTGATGGTATCTACAGTGTTCAATCGACTGAGGCAGGATCTTGCGAGTCCATTCCACGTACAGAAGGATGAGGGAAGGCCTTAACAAGGGCATTCCCAAGGTGAAACTTAGTGGAGCGTGGTGACCTTGTTTGGCATATTTTATGAGGAGTCAGGACTTGGTAGTGTGGATGTGTGCAATGGGATGCATGGAGTTAATACAGAAGTGGCTGTTATAGATAGTGACATGGCCATTTAGGAAGGGTGTTCAGATTCATAGAATCATACCCCTATTCATCTGAGAAACATATTTGAAGGAATCCCAAAGGTAGAGTTGGGTTTATTTTCTGCTGTTCATGGGGAGATGGCTAAAAATGGGGTATGGGGGAAAGATTCCATTGAGAGTGAACTCGGGCATTCGGCAGAAGAATCCCCTTGTTCTAGGAGAAGTAGAAGAAGGAGGAGGAGGAAGGGGAGAAAATATTACTCCTTATTACTTACTCTACTGGTGACTCGATATTCAAAATATATAATCATCACATAATCCAACATTGAGACTTTGAGACACCTGAGCACAGGGAACCAGGATGAACATTCCTATATTTTTCTATTGAGCTTGGATGACGAAGTGTCTGAAAAAGTTTTGATGCTCAATGAAACTGAAAAGGAAGAAGCCAAGATGATGGGGAGGACCCTTAGAGTGTCTCTTAATGAGAATAAATATGCACGGATTGGTAAATAGGATCTCATTATATTAGTGGGATTCAATAGAGGGAAGATAACCATGGAGGAGTACACGCAATCATGAGACCATCTCACTTTTGAGGTTGAAAGGATGATTATGGAGGTACCAAATTCTCAGGTTCCAAACTTATCATGAAAGTTGTTTAGGAAAGAGGACTCTGGTGACATTAAGATTCTATTTTATGAACCTTTTTGAATCGGATGTTACCCGGTTGGTTAGACTGGTATGGTGTGTGGGTTTTGTCTAGGTTGATCTCAATTCTTTGTTTGTTTTCTTTGAGTTTTGTGTTGTTTCATCATCAACGCACTACTTGGATCTGCTCCAGATGGGGATCAGAGCATCAAGAATTCATCAGAGAATGCATTTTGGATCTGGATGATCAGAGGGTTCGGCTTTCCATTAGTTTTGTGCCTGGGCATCTCTGTACATAACATCTCACTGAATGCTTATGCTTGGATGAATCTAGTTGTCAGGGTGTAATTTCTGGGGAGAAGCTGACTCTGTAGTTTGTTTTGGGTTTTTGTTTTGGATTCTTGTGGGTGTGTTGGACATTTTGGTTTCTCAATTTTCCTCAACAGTGTTTTTGGAAATAATAAAAAGTTAATTTTCTATCTTATGGGTTTAGATAAAAAATATATATTGATAAAAAAGTATATAATTTTTGTTAAGGTCTTCATATAAATAAAAAATGATTTAAATTTAGTTTTGTGAACAAAAAATAAAAATTATTTTTTGAAATTTATTTCAAAACATTAACATTATTTTTTAAATCTCCATGAAAAATATTATTTTAGTAATTTTTTTATGAATTATCTACAATGATTACATTTTTTATGAATAGTAAAATAATTTTCTTTATTAAAAATTGAATTCTTTTTAAATATATTTAAAAATTCATTTAATTTTAATATGGGTTTAAAAGAAATAGTAGATAAATTAAATTATAACTAATCCAATTTATTTCATTATAATCCATTTCAAATTTAATTTTAAGATAAACACTTTCTAGAATTTTGAATGTTGTTATTAGGAAAATCAATTTTCATCACGTCTGCAAGCTTTATTTTAAATTATATTTTTTCACTTCTGTGATTTGGATTTGAAGAAATGAATTCCATATTTGGAATAATAATAAATTTACATTATATAATATGGACAAAATATTTTGTTTAAAAAACAATAATAGTGGAAATAAATATTAATTACCACAATCAAGGTTAAAATAGTGTTTTTCACGTTACAAGATCATGCATTGAAATTAATTATTCTACCCACCTAGAATTTTTATTAAATAAATTAGATTTAATATTTATAATAATAGTGTCTAATTTTTCTAATAACTACCATTTTAATATTAGGATTAATGAATAAATTACGTACTTAATTAATATGATACATATTACCATAGTGAAAACTAAAATGGTACAATTAAATAAACATTAAGGTTAAGAAATTTTTTAAATGTGTTTTTTTATGAGGTATTTTATAACCATAAATTAACAAAAATAAATTATTTTTTAATTTTTGAGTCACATGGGGTGGGAGTGACTTCCCATAATTGGGTAAAATTGGGTATTTAAAAAAATACCATGAATGCAAAATTATAAATTGCCACAACCTCCCTCAACTTATTCTCACATGTTAATAAATTAGGATCTACCAAACAATACCAAAATCTCTTCCAAAAATCCATATAAATATTCTAGATATTTTTTCTTCCCAGAAGACTAATCCCAGGTTCCTTAATAAAGGATCTAAAGAAAGATGTTCATTGTGAAATTAATTATATTCAGTATGCTCATTATTTTTTTAATTATTCTATTACCTCCATCATTCATGTATTAATAATTTAAATATAATAACATCAGAATCTAGTAAATAATTATATTTCATTTTTTATGTTATAACCTATATACATATCCTCTTCTATAAAATGAGAAAAGAAACCATCGGTCATGTATATAGTGGGTTACCGTTTACATGAAAAATAAAGATAAATTTAATAAATATAAAATTTTTATTTTTAATAAAAATTAATATATTATTATTTATCTTTTATTTGTTCCTTCAACCAAGAAAATGGAAACCACATTCATGAGTACATGCCACCAACCTTCTTCAGGATAAAAGTTATACTTTTTCTATCCATAATTTTTTGGGTATTAATAAATACATATATAATAAATATATATTATAATTATATCAGGAATAAAATTCTCTAAATTATAGAACCATGATCATATTAAAAGAACTGAAACTAACAAACTAAAATATACATAAAAAAGAAAGAAATTGTTACCTAAAACATGATTTTATCAGGGAGTTGTTAATAAGTCCGTACAAAAAGGTCACAAGTAAATAATATATGGAAATATATACATGTATGATTCTATAACATATGTATTAATAAACTATATTTATTATACAGAGGGTTTGGAAAAGTACGAAGGATTTTGAGACTTACATAAAGGGATTTGGTCTAAAATTGTCGTATTTGGGTCAACTGTTATGTTATGAACCTATCTTTTTTTAGAAGTTGTATATACCACCCATTTGAAATATATTATAATTAATTTATCCTGTTTCATGATATCTAATTTTTTATATAAATTTATTATTCTTTCAGGATTATGATTCAAAAGGCACTACAACATATAAATGTTTTCTAGTATCACTTTTAATTTTAGTAGGCATATTCGATGTTCACCGCACATTTATTTTGTGTGGTCGATATAAAACCAATGAATGTATTTTATGATAATTATCATGAATTTTATGGGATATAAATATCCATTTCATTTTATTTCTATCATGCAACCTATGATATAAAAATATACTAATGTGTTACAGGTTTAATGTTACAATGACTTTGTTTTTAGGATTGTTTATAATCTATTTTTAATGAAGAGATATTATGATCCGCCTTTCATGAAATTCATGAATTTTCTTATACTATGGTTATTTAAATAAATTAAAATTTTTCCATTTATTTCCCCCTCTTTATATGATCAAGGCTCGAAAAAAATGTTTTAATGTAAAAAGAACAATTTATTTCTCTCTTCAGTCAAAATCAATTTTTTTTACATATCCATGTTTTCCAAAAAAAATCATACTTAATGTTTTTAAATTTTAATAGTTATTTTAAATTGAATTTTTACCCCTTTTTTACTTTTTAAAAAATGATTTAAAAAGAATATTCATGTCTATTTTGACCGGGTCATAAGGTGGTCTGGAGACCCTCACAAAGGCGGGTTCTAATTTTCTTGATGGGTTTTTATGGGGTGTTTGATTTATTGCACAATCATTAACATAAATTCACTATTATTATTGATATAATATTTTATGGGTTCCCTAACCATGACTGGGTATAGGCCTTCTATCCAAATACAGGCGGCCAACTAGGGTTTCTGACCCAACAACCATTAGGTACTTGCATTGGTCAAGGGGATGGGTGGTTGGGAACATAATACCATTTTGAGAGGAATTGTTTCCCTCTATATGACTCTCTGATAGGTTTAATATATTTTCACTAATCTCTTCTAAATACTTATACGAGACTAGTTACCCAAACCAAACAATTATGGGTTAATTATCTTTATACCCATAATCCAAGGAATCTCGTAGTCGAACCAGAGAGAGATATGATCTAATTAGTGAATAGATCTATATATATCCTATGTTCATCATCAATTTCAACATCATGGTAGCTACATATGTATTGAAGCTATAAAACCAAGTACATTGTAATATTCTATAACTCATGGAGTCTGTTTATTATTCTAATGGGGATTTTGAGCCATTATAATGCATTCTAAAAATACTAGTTATTATAAAAATAAAAAACCACATAGTTTGTTAAAATTGTGTAGTTTAACATCTTATAGAGATAAAATATGTGTGGGTACTAAATAATTGGTTACTTGAGATCAATTGTCGAGGATATTTATAACATATTCTGGCTATAGAACGAATCATAGTTATCCTAGTTTAAAAAATCCATTTGGTTTGGCCCAAAGGTAGATTTCATTGTATGATGAGTATTCATATAATGCTACTCATAAAGGATAATATGCTAAGATTTACCTGGATGATATAGATTCATTATTCTAGTGAGGCATTCATTGTAGTTCCCTAATCTCATTTCTACTATGGTTGATTAGAGAAACAAAGTATATCAAGTGATTAACCTCACAATGTATGGATTTGAGACTCATGTATTGGGATAGTCCTTAAGATGTAGGATTTAAAGATCGAGCCTTGGAGGGGCATCCAATGTATCCAGATTTTAGATTGAATCAGAGACATCGTAATTTAGTTTGTTTTTCAATATTATGAGGGGTAACATAGAGTAATCATCCTATTGGAATTATTGGGCACCTATTATTGATATATTGGACTCACGGGATTACATCATTAGGGATAATTATTTGAGATTAGGCCTTAGGAAGGAGTCTGTCGTATCTTGGATATGGAAGGAATCAGAGTCCCTATAGTTCAATTTAATGGGGGTATACACACTGTGGTTTCCCTTATATTTGGGGCATATCATATTATATAATTGTTCGGAGATGACACACTGACATTACACATTCTTACATAGACACTTATAAAGAAAATGATATGATTATTATGATTCACTAATACCATGAAAGATGTGATTTCTGTGAGAAAAAAAGAATGTAAAATGATTAATGTAATTTCAAATGGGTGCATGAATTATTTATTAGGATGTCCCTATAGAGTTTTGATATGGATCTTAGCTCTTAGGGATATTTCCTATATACCTTGGTTGTTGTAGGAATTAGTGTATTTGTAGTTCTCTTTATCGGGGCATACAAATTGAGGTTACCCAAATATTAGGGGAATATCATACTATTATCCTTGTTGAGCTTATGCACTAATGTTTCCCTTATATTCTTATATGTTTAAATATGAAAAATATATGACTATTTCGATTCCATAAGCCCACGTGATCTGTGTTCTGTGTGAGAAATAATGGATGAAAAAATATCAATGAATTTTTTTATAGTTGTGGTACTTATGTATTAGGACAATCCTATATTTATTTGATACCAAGAACATACCTCTGGGATGTTTCCTCTATATCATGGACATTGAAGGAATCAATGTTTTCATATTTCATTATATTAGGGATTACACACTAAGGTTTCCCTTATATTAGGGGAAAATATTACTCTGTCACTGGTCGAGGCATACACACTGACATTGCCATTATATTGATGGTATATCATATGTAAACACTAGTCAGGGCATACACATTGACATTTACTTTTTGTGATCTAGGATTACACACTGAGGATGGACAAGGTAACCAATCCCTAGGATTCCATTTTGACATGCCCTACTTGTCTAAAGAATATCACATGACCTAGTTGGCTAGTCTGGTAGACATTTTCACGATCCATATGGTTTATTCCAGAGGCCATTGTATAACCTGGTGGGATTGTTTGGAGGCTTTTTCATGATCCGACTAACATTCCCAGAGTGTGTGGCATGATCAAGTAGGCTTGATCAGGTGTCATCGCAATATCTTGATGAAATATGTGGAGGGAACCATGAGAGTCAAGGAGATATTTCTCAAAGGAAATTTCATGTCCTATATGATAGGTCTGGTTGGCATCATGAGGTTTGGATGGTGTTCCATGAGGGTGTCATAAGATCTTGTTGGCAAACCCAAGTGTTATTGCATGACTCGGCAATCCTGAATTGGATCTTTTATATAATTCAAGTAGCATATCGTAAGAGAACCATATGACATAGATGACTATCCTGAAGGGCATTGAATAATCTATGAGACAAGATTGGGGGATTTCATATGACCTACTTGGACATGTCTAGAGGATTTCACATGATCCAAAATGTGTACCAATGGATTGATGCATGATCTGAGCGACAAGTCCTGGTGTCGTCACTTGATTTTGGTGGTTAATGTGTATCACATATGGATCATCCCATGCGCCTTACACTTATGTTTCCCCTTTATTGGACTTTATTTTAGACTTATATCATCAATTCCTTGTGTTCGTTCAGGTCTAGCTTATTTTATGCCTCTCATTATCTAGGAGGTTCACAGAATGTTCTAAACTTTTCTTGCTAGGGGTCCCTCACATGATCTATGGGTGATCACGCAAACTGATTTATACTTGGTGCATTGTAGCTCCCACTATTCGTTAGTGTATTACCATATGTAAGACATTCTGGTTTCATGATCTGACCCTACGAGAAAATATCTCTAGTTCTTGGGTGTGCTGATGCATCTAGATCCATAAAATCCAACCCTTTCAATTGAAATTCACACCCTTTATTTATGGTTGGGGTGTATAATTTATATTCCTAGAAACTCTGATTGTACTCTGGTTTTCACAACGTGTCTTGTGCATTTCCATGATAGAGACAGTGAAGGTGTCTAGAACCATGCATCTTCAAGAGTCTCTATTGTGGACTGCTTATAAGGGAATCACATTATATTCAGAAAATGTGAGTCCCTTTTGTTGAATTTTCATTTATTAGATTTTTACAATTAATGGGGAATTTCTAAAAGATGTGGATACATCTATGAAACTCCTTATTGGAATGTTACATGCACAAGGTACATTGTGAGACCACAATTCCTATTGAAAGGCCTTCTGGTGATCTCAAGTGACGTTTTTGGGAGTCACTCAATATCATATCATGGACAACCTTATCACGTAGCATGATTTTGACAATCACAATTTCTCTCTCCTCCCTCCCTATTATTTCCATTGTTTTATTTTCCATTGTCAAGTGTCATGTGAAATTCTACGAGTAATGTCAATGAATGTTACCAAATTTTTTGAGGATGAGTCGCATGAACAAAAGAAGTCATATTGATGCGCATGAGCATTTTGTGGAAAAAGCCATCCATCTTTCCTTATAGAGCCAAAGGGAAAGAACATGGTGTCGTGGAAATTCCGGAGGCCTTTCGAACTATTATTCATATAAGAGAATGGTATTCCAAGAGATGAGATAGACTTGTCTTTAGGGTCTTAGGATGTCTTGCAGATCGCTAGAGGTGCCTCACATGTGTTTTATAACCATGAATAGACACTGCATCCTCACTTTTATTTCCTTTTTTTATTCTACAAATGATCAAGGTTCTCATTGGTTTTATATGATTCTTATAGGGAAACATATCTCTCTCAAAAATGATATATCACATGTTATTTTATAACCATAAGAGGCCTCTACCATTTGACAAACCATGTCACCACAAATATTTTATTTTTCCAGAGTGTTTTTGTATGAGCATGAAAACTTTTTGAGAGGGGATCCATGGGATATTCTATAGGATATTCATTTCACATGGAGTTTTCTTATGACCTCAAAAGGATCATGAGATCACGAGTCACTTGGAGGCTCATGAGATCCATATGTCTCAGCAACCTTTATCTTCCTTTGCTCTTGCTGGGAAAATATTACCCATCATCTGGAATTTTTTTCGTTTTGATTTTTCAAATGTTAAATTTTTAGGCATTAATAAATGATCCTCCCCCAGAGCAATGTCTATAGGTATAAGGACTTGGTTCTATGGAATGAAAATTCACACCTGTATTTTTCATAGTGTCTCAAATCAGTGTCTTGGGTGACATTTGGTATTTTGGGTGATCCATAGTATTCAAAAATATTATCTCTATATAGGAGGTGTAGAGAGATTCATTCCACCAACTTATACATATCTAGATCTCTCTCACCTTTTCTTCTATTGTGTACATCCATCATAAGACTATTCTTAGAATCACCAATGATAACCATCTTTTTCATTACAAAAAATAAATATGAATTTATGGAATCAAATAATTCAATTATGACAGATATTCTTTCCGATATGATCATGAATTACCACCAACATGATATCCCTTATTGATAATATATTATAGATATCATGAGATGACTTGACTTGTAGAAGGGTCGTTGGGTATATTGCTTGTTCTAGAGGTAGTGATATTATTCATTTGCTAAATAAAAAAGGCTTGGATTGATCATGCTAATGCCTTGTAATGATACATATAATCTTTTACAGAATAAATTATTGGTGTACTTTTGTTTAGGGTCTTTTAGAATGTACCTGATTTTACTTAGTTAATGATAATTTTTCATAGACTTGATATCACTTTGGTTTATCATCTCTTTAGTTTATATAGTTTTAGCTCAAACATGGTATTGATTTATTTTAAGGTCTTTTAACTCGTACCGAATATCTCTTTAGTTCATTTATCTCGGACCTAATATCAATTTAGTTTTGGTTCTTTTAGCTCAGACCAGATATCATGTCACTTTTGGGTCTTTTAGCTCAGATAGGATATTTCTTTAGTTTAGGTTATTATAGCTCAGACATGATATTGCTTTAGTTTAGGGTTTTTTTCTCAGCCATTATATCACTTTAGTTTAGGTCATTTTGGCTCGGACCTGATATATATTTAGTTTAGGGACATTTATTAGGACCAGATATCAAGTTAGTTTAGGTTCCTTTATCTCAGACCTCATATTGATCATGGAATATGGTGATGGAATACAAGGAATGACCAAAATCACACTAAGATATTGTGTTCATATGCAATGTTTCTGAGGATCACAATGATTAGAAATACTTTTTTTTTGAATGATGCATTTGGTTGATGGACATTTTCACGACCCGTCCAAGTGGGGGCCGTTCCACAACACCCCATGCCCGCCTCCAATAGGCCAGGGGCCAGTGACTAGCACCGAGTAGGAATGTCACTAACATGGGAAGCATTGCCTAAAAACCTGTACACACACACACACACATCTCCAAGCCCCCAAAGATGAAAAGTTAAAACTACTAAAAAGGGAAATGCATTTATACAATAAAAATCCCAACCAACAGAGTACGATAGGAAAGTAAAGTAAATTAATGTAAATTACTCAACCAAAAGTACAAGACCACCAAAAGAAAGTGTGAAACAAAGTCCAACCTGTAATAAAATGTACTGAGACTACAATCCGTAGCTATCGGAACACACTCCGGCCTGCTTGATCTCACTAAGCACCGTCTGGTCTTGGTCTACCTAGAATCATGTCAAAGGCTCACTCATCTGCACAAGACACGACACGTGCGGGCAAAGCCCGTGCATTAGTGAGTATAACGATACCCAGTAGGACACCCTGAAACTAGAAAGTAATACAACAAGGGAAATACCATAAAGAAATGATACAGTCATCTCTACACAGTATATGTTTACAAAACATATAACAAGAATATCCAGATATACTCATACATGATCAAATATTGTGAAACCACCACTAAGATCCAGCTCGAAGATTCCACAAAGCACATAACTGGGAGAACATAATCTTAAGTCTGAAGAAAGATGCGATGCAATCATTCTAGGAGAACTCACTCCATGAGTACTAAAGAAAGTTACATTATGTGTCAGATGAGGATCACAACCAGTAGCTATGGGGTGATTCCGACAACTCAGTCTGAACTCACCTGCTAAGTAAAGGATTGACACCCAGGTAATGTAGGTCATGTCGACACCGAGAAACTATACCTAGGGTACCATGAAGGAATAGAGGATTTGGATCTATGTCTCACAGAGTGGATTCCAACAACCCTATTCAGGAAGTCCTGCTGAAGGGATCACAGTCCTGTACGTAGGAAATGAAACCAAAAACCTTTAGGCGAAAGACCAAGGGGGAAGAATCCTAATGAAACTAGTCCTAGTCACATAAGACAACTAGATCAATCCATGTATAAATAGGTTACACAGTGTGTAGTAGGGTCACACATCGTGTTCCTTTACTCTGGGTACTGCCTGTGTAAAATGGACCATGATTTATGGCTTGTTGTATAAAAGTAATTATACATCGTCTAGAAGGATTACACGCCTTTTTCGAGTGTCTGGGGTACACTCCATGTACGCTGGCCATGTGCTCGTACACAGCCTCAACTTGTGTCGCCATGGCCGTGTACCATTACACGGGGTATCCCATGTATCAGGTAACCTCATTGTCGTGATGCCGAATCCATGGGTTTCAGGCCTTCGATCAGCGTCAAAATCCGATTCCGGTCAGCATGTGGAAATTGTTTAAAGAATGATATATTCTGATCCACTTCGATCCATCAATAGCCACCATAGTCGCACCTATATGTCGTTGTACTGATGCCGGATCATCAATTTTGGATCGTTTCATCGCATAATAGATGCACAACGATCCATCATTTATATCTATAGGAAGAACGCATAGAACACACATGAAGAATGTAAGAAATTAGGGAAGAAAGTCATAACATATCGATAGGGATGAACCTTGATCGATGTTCATGTTGATCTTGGTTCATCACCATTATAAGGCTAAACGAAACCAAAATGACCTTCAAGTGTCAATCCCCAAATAAGATCTCACAGATAACCTATCCAGCATAATGATCAATCTGGATGCCAATCTGTTTGTTTATTGGTCTGCATTCTTCATGGAAATCATGAATGTGCAAGACTTAACAAAGAGATAAAATGGCCTACCTGGATCCTCGACATTCATTGGTGAAGATCTGGTCATCGCGTCATCATCGCCGGAGAAACTCGTCAAGAACATCGTCGCCACGTTGGGGGTTTCCTCTAAAGCATTCCAGAGCCTCCATGGGAAATTCAGGGTTATGAGATATGTAACACTGATCCCCTATGAAATATTTAATTTAAAATAATTAAGAGACTTCACTGCAGAAATATTTAATAATATATTTTTATTAAAAAAAAATTTACGGTTACGTCGAAAAACTAGATTTCACCACCGACTGACGCCAACTGATTTTAGATCTCACCTAAGTGAAACTCACTGCTCTGAACGCAACAGTGCTGTTATATTTTGGATCCGAGCACCGATTAAAGAGTTATTCCACTTTTTCAGGAAAACTATACACGCACATTATTTAATTAAATTCAAACATTTGTTTCGGGCTCACCAGGCCTCGGAAATGCACGCCATCCCAAATCCCGGTCTCGAAAGAATTCCCATATAATATTAAAATAATATACGGAAAAAAATCTGGGACATTACATCCTCCCTACCTTAGGGATTTACGTCCCCGAAAAGCCAAAATAATGGCTACTAAAAAAGATGTGGTACTGGACATGAATCTAAGCCTCCCGTTCCCACGTTCTCTCTTGAATATTTCCGTGCTGCCACCAAACACGCACCAAGGGAATAGCTTTCCCACGAGGGATCTTCTCTTTTCAATCCTTTATCTTCACTGGGTACTCAACAATGGTCGCTCCAACAACGATGTCCATATCACCCCAGTCAATAACGTGTGATGGATCATGCACGTATCTCTGTAGCTGCGAAACATGGAAGACATTGTGTACCCGGTCCATCTGAGGGGGTAGATCCAAGTGGTACGCCACCTCTCCAACTCTACCCAGAATCTGAAAAGGGCCGACGAACCTCAGATATAGCTTGATGCCTCATCCAAATATCCACAATCCCCATTGAGGTGAGACCCGAAGGAACAGATGGTCTCCCTCCTCGAACTCCAATGGCCTCCGTCTAATGTCGACATAAGACTTATCCTGACTCTATGTAGTCTTCATCTTCTTCTGGATGACCTACACCTTCTCCATAGTAGATCAAAACATCTATGGGCCCATGAGTGCTGACTCTCATAGGTCATTCCAGCAAAGTGGTGACCTGAAAGGTCGCCCGTACAAAGCCTCTAATGGTGCCATACCAATAGTGGAATGATAACAATTGTTATAAGAAAATTCACCCGTTGTTAGGTGATCCTCCCAGCCACGACTGATGTCATGTATACATGATCATAGAATATCCTCCAGAACATAGGTGGTTCGGTCTGTCTGACCATCAGTCTGGGGATGGAACGCTATGCTCATGCACAACTAAGTCCCAAAAGCTTTCTACAATCACTTCCACATACGGGATGTGAAACGAGAATCACGATCCGAGACGATCGTCGATGAAACTCCATGAAGTCAAACTATCTCATGCATGTAGAGGCATCCCAAGCTCTCTACTGAGCTCTACTCTTATATGGCTAGGAAGTGGGCCGAATTGGTGAGTCGGTCAACCAACACCCAGATGGAATCGTGTCCCCTAGATATACGTGGTAAACCCGTCATGAAGTCCATGTATATCCCATCCCACTTCCACTTTGGCACCACAAGGGGCTTAGTCAAACATGCTGGAACTTGGTGCTCATCCTTTACTTGCTGACAATTAAGGCACTGAGAAACAAACTCTACCACACTCTTCTTCAATTCTAGCCACCAGAACTGACGTCGAAGGTCCTAGTACATCTTTTCCACAACTGGATGCACATCCAAAGGAGATGTATGGAACTCCCTCAGAACCTCCCCCTGCAACATCACTGGTACTAATGTGCACCCTATGAAAAGAACAACATGCTTCCCACCTTTTGAATATCCATCGGCAACATCACCTGCAGATATCTATGCATGTATAGTCTCATAGCTAGCATCCTCGAGCTGTGCTTCCCTCACTCGTTGTCAGAGTGGAGGGGTAACAACCATCAACTAAAGTTAATCTCTCTCTTCTCTATCCACGAAGTATATCTGTAAAGAGCCCAACCGCCTCATCGCCTCATCCAGCAACTGCGAACTGGATTTCCTACTGAGAGCATCTACCACAACGTTCACCTTTCCAAGAGTATAAACGATCTCAAAATCGTAATCGTAGATGAACTCAAGACACTTCCACTGTGTCAAACTCAGATCCTTCTAAGAAAAGGTATATCTGAGATTCTTGTGATTAGATTAGATGATACAAAACTCTCCCATAAGGTAGTTCCACTGCCAAATCAAGATCATGGGTCGCACAATTCTGCTCATGTGGTCTCAACTGATGTGAACCATAGGCCACCACCACTTGCCTCTGCATTAGGAAACAACCAAGACCAGTTCCGAAAGCGTCGCAGAACACTACGTAATTGGCACCATCCTCTGGTATTCTCATAATTGGGGCGCTCATCAGACTCTCTCTCAACTACTGAAAAGCCTGCTGGCATCTCTCGGTCCATAGGAAAGGATACCCCTTTCAGGTCAAAGATTTCATGGGTGATGAAATCCTTGAGAAATTAGGAATGAATCTCTGATATTAGCCTTCCAACTCTAAGAAACTCCGCTCCTTCATCATGCTCTAGGACAGATCCCATGCTAACACTGCCTCTACCTTGACTGGGTCAACTGATAGACCATCTTCTGAGAAAACATGTCCTAAAAAGTGGACCTCTTGTATCCATAATTGATAATTCAAGAGTTTTCTATACAACTGGTGCTCTCGGAGTGTGTCCAGAACCATCCTTAGGCGCCTCACGTGCTCCTCCTCAGAAGGAGAGTACACAAGTATATCATCATCGAAGACCACCATGAACCAATCTAGATAGGACTAAATGATCTAGTTCATGAGTCCCATAAACACCACTGGTGCATTCATCATGCCGAAGGGAATCACCATGTACTCATAGTGACCGTAGGGACATCTGAAATCCATCTTTGATATATCCTCATTCCATACTCGCAACTGGTGATAGCTTGATCATATATAATCCTTCGAGAACCATTGTTCCACTCTTAACTGGTCGAAGAGGTCATCGATCCTTGGTAGTGGATACCGGTTCTTCACGGTCACCTGATTCAAGTGTTAGTAATCCACACATAGCCTCATGATCCCATCTACCTTCTTGGAAAACAACACTGGGGCTACCGAGGGTGAAACACTGGGTCTCACGAATCCCTTCTTCTGCAAGTCTTCCAGGTGCACTCTCAGTTCACGAAGCTCTGCAAGAGCTATTTGATATGCTGATGCTGATATTAGTGTCGTCCCAGGTTACAACTCGATGCATAAATCTATCTCCCGACATGAAGGTAGTCCGGGGACATCCACCAAAAAGACATTCTCATACTCAGCCACTACTGATGGAAACTAGAAAATCATAACATCTGCTACGCTAAGGGCTAGGCTAGCCAACTGATTTGAAATCAGTTGTACCTTCTTACGCATGAGTCCATCCTACACTGCCTGGGTCTCTTTTTCACCGACAAAGGAGAACCTCATTCTATTACTGCAGACACACCGCACCCTTAGCCTAAAATATTCAATCTGGACATGAAATGTGGATAGGCCATCCTTACAAAGAATGAAATCATAAGGCCTTGACGCTACCACCAAGAGGTTCTAACTGAAACTCTCGCCTCAAAGGGTCAAGTCATGCTATCTGCAAAGGTTTTTGGTCTCTGAATCTAATCCAGACGATGTTTCTAAGATTAAGGGTTGAGTTAACAGATCAACTTGAATCTCAATGTCTCTAACAAGATAAGCAGCATGAAAAGAATTACAAGAACCTATGTCTATCAATATGGAAACCAGATTATAAAAGACACAGATTGTACCTCCAATCATTCCGGGAGTACCTGGGTCATAAGCCTCTGATGCCTGCAGCTGTACCTGCCTCTATCCAGCAACTCCTTGAACTTGGGATGGACCTCTTGGGGGTGGTGTTGGAAAAGGGTCAAAATTACGAACACCTCCTGCTGCTCTCCCAGCTCCACTACCACGCCCACCACCCTGCGGATCGGTCTACTCCACACTTTGCCTCTATCTCGGTGGTCCATCTACTGCTCCCATGTCAGTAGTACGATGGGTAAGACAATCTCGAGGGAGATGTCCCCTACCATCACATGAGTAGTATCGCCTCTCTCGAGGCTGGCTGGATGTGCCCTTAAAACCCTCTACAGAAGATCCCCTATCCTGTGATCTCATCTGGAAACGTATCCCATGACTGGGTCCCTGAAGTCAACTCCCTGTTGTCGAGGCCTCTTCTCTAGCTCACTCACTACTAACAATTGCTGGATGTCTCTACTTTTCCAAGAAGCTCTCTACCACCAAATCCTGCTCGACCACCCCAATATAAGTAGGAATGATCATATGTATGATGCTAGCTCAGATGTCCCTATTCAAGCCCTGCTCAAACGTCCGAGTTATAAAGTAGTGATCCTTGACCATATCCATCAAGTACCGTGAGAGGTCGGTAAACCTCGATGAATAGTTAGCCACCATCATTGTTCCCTGCTAGCGATGAAGAGGCTCATGTATACGTACTGCTCTCAGGGTAACCGATGAAAACTCAACTCTGAATAGTTGCTAAAACTCTGACCATGCAAGAGTCACCTCATCATGAGTCTCGATAACCAAACTTCGCCACCTCCCTTCCAAGCTCTGTAAAAGGCTCACCGCCATGATCAATATCTGGTTTGCTACTGTTCAGACAAAATAGAAGACTTTGGCCACTACCTCAAGCTAGTCCTCTGCTACCTGAGGGTCATGCTTGCCTCGAATCTTGAGGGGTCTCTCTCTCTGAAACTCGTGGAGTGCGCTCAGCCTATGCTCCTACTCTACTGGTACAGAAGGCACTAAACACTGCTCCACAGTTGGTGGAATAGCTGGCACACCACCCGAAGGTAAAACTGGGGGATCGGGTCCCTGTATCGATGCTTCATCACTGAGGGGGTCATCCTCAAGATCGAGCTGCAGGTTCGTAGCAGGTATGTGTCATGGAGGCATCCTGTAAAGAAAGAATATGTATCACAGTGAGTGAGGATATATAGAGATATGACTCAAGAAGAACATGGAAACCACAACCCATTCATATATGATGCATGTATAATTATTTTCCCTTGAAATTAGTGTTCTCATGTTTTCAGTAGAAAAAAAAGTTATCAGAGCCCTGGTGTATGGATTCATCGGCCACCCGTACAAACACTGGGGTCCCCGTCCTGAAATCCAAACTCTAAAGACTTAACACTATTTCCCCAAACCAACTCACAGACTCTCGGTCCTATGGAAGAACTGACCACCTCTGATACCACTCTGTCATGACCCGTCCCTATGGGGCCTATGCCGCAACTCCCCATGCCCGCCTCCAATAGGCCAGGGGTAGGTGACTAGCACTAAGTAGGCATGTCACTAACATGGGAGGCATTGCCTATAAACCTGTACCAACACACACACACATCTCCAAGCCCCCAAAGTTGAAAAGTTAAAACCTCTAAAAAGGGAAATGCATTCATTACACTAAAAATACCAACCAATAGAGTACAATTGGAAAGTAGAGTAAAGTAATGTAAAACCCTGGGCTAAAAGTACAATCCCACCAAAAGAAAGTCTGAAACAATGTCCATCCTTTAATGAAAGGTACTTGGACTGCAATTTGTAGCCGTAGGAACACACCTCGGACTGCCTGATATCACTGAGCACTATCTACTTCTGGTCCACGTAGAATAATGTCAAAGGCTCACTCGTCTGCACAAGACATGACACATGCAGGAAAATCCCATGTAGTGGTGAGTTTAACAATACCCAGTAGGAAACCCCGAAACCACAAAGGAAAAAAACAAGGGAAATACCACAAAATAATGATACAAACTACTCTGCACAGTATATGTTTACAGAACATATAAAAAGAATATCCATGTATACTCATAAATGATCGACTATAACGAAACCAGCACTACAAACCAGCTCGGAGATTCCACTAAGCACATAACTGGGAGAACATACTACTATGTATGAATAAGTATTCGATGCACTCGTTCCTAGAGAACTCACACCATGAGTACTTATGAAAGATACTTGATGTGTTTGATGAGGATCACAACCAGTAGCTATGGGATGATTCCAACAACTCAGTCTGAACTAACCTACTAAGTAGAGGATTGGCTCCCAGGTATAGTAAGTCACATTGATACTATGAAACTCTACCTTGGGTACCACGATGCAATAGAGGATCCCGATCAAAGTCTAACATAGGGGATTCCAACAACTATATTCAAGAAGTCCTTCTAAAGGTATCATACCCTTGAATGTAGGAAATGATAACAGAAACTGTCAGGGGAAATACCAAGGGGACGAACCCTAAGGAAATATTCAAAGTCACAGAAGACAACTGGCTCAAGCCATGTATAAATAGGTTACATGGCGTGTAGTAGGGTAACAGGACATGTTCCTTTACTCTGGGTATTTCCCACATAATATGGCCCATGTATTAAGGTTTTTTATATAAAAAGTAACTACACAACGTGTTGATGGATTAAAATCCTTGTTCGAGTGTCTGGGGTTCACTCTGTGTATGCTAGCCATGTGCCTATACACGACCTCAACCCATGTCGCCTTGCCCCTGTACCAGTACACGGGGTATCCCATGTATCTGGATAGGTCTCACCGGGTAAGGGTATATACATCGTGTCCTTGGCCATGTACCCAAACCATGTCTGTGTACTCCTAGAGTATATGTCAGGTGGTCCACCGATGAACACACGCCGTGTATCCCATACTACACGCCATGGAGTCGGGATTTCTCCATAATCATCTCCTTCTTCCTCGTGCCTCAACCGAATTTCCAGATTCACAATCTGTCATCCGTTTGCTGTGAAACTCGAGATCTCAGGTCACCTCATCGTCGTGATGCAGAATCCATGGGTTTCAGGCCTTCGATCGGCTCCAAAATATTATTCCGGTCACCTGTTCGGATATTTTTCGAAGAACGATATCATCTTATTTGCTTTAATCCATCCATCGCCACCACAGTCGCACCTCTATGGGGTTGTCCTGATGCAAGATCTTCAGTTTGGGATCATTGTGTCACACAACAGATGCACAATGATCCATCGTTCATATCTCTGTGAAGAACACATAGAATGCACACGAAGAATGCGAGAAATTAGGGAAGAAAAGCACAAAAATAGGGAGGGATGAATCTCTATTGATGTTCATATCAATCATGGCTCGTCACAATTAGAAGGCCAAATGAAACCAAAATAATCTTCAAGAATCAATCCCTAAATAGGATCCCATAGATAACCCATCCAGCATAACGATCAATCCGCATGCCAATATTTTTATTGATTAGTCTGTGTCCAATGTGGAAATAAATAACGGGAAACAAATCACAAAGAGATCAAACGGCCTACCTGGATCCATGGCATTCGTTGGCGAAGATCCGGTCGTCACGTCATCATCGCCGATGAAACACGTCAAGAACATCATCGCCGCATTGGGGGTTTCCTCCAGATCTTTCCTGAGCCTCGAGGAGAATTTCAGGGTTATGAGATCTGTAACCCTGATCCCCTATGAAATATTTAATTTAAAATAATTAAGATAATTCTCTACCGAAAGATTTAATAAAATATTTTTATTAAATATTTTATTATGGTTACATCCAAAAACTAGATTTCACCACCAACCTACGCCAGCCGATGTTAGATCTTGCCTAAGGGAAACCCACTGTTTTGAATGCAACAGTGCCCTCAGATTTCTAATCAGAGCACCCGTTCAATATTTATTCCATTTTTTCAGGAAAACCATACATGCACACTATTTAATTATTTAATTAAATTCAAAAATTTGTTCTGGGATCACCGGGCCTCGGAACTGTATGTCGTCTTAGAGCCTGGTCTCGAAAGAATTTCCATATAATATTAAAATAATATACAGAAAAAAATATTCTGGATATTAAAGACATAGTTGCATATGCAGCAACCATATGAATGAGTTCATAGTCAAGAAAAGGGTCTTGGAAGATGGGTATCTTTTTCCGGGTCTATGGAAGATTTATGGATGTAATATAAGTTGACGGAGAAATACTATGGATTCTAGGTCCACCAAAATAGTTGGATCATGGATTATGTCAGTCATAACACAAAATTCATATTTCAAGAATATGAGATGGGGGAGACATAAAGAGTATGTCCCATGACATTCTTATATGCCATGGTTCATTGTGGTGTTTCCAGGGATCACAGTGATTTAAATAACAAGGAGGGGATGAATTTAGTTCATGGTTTAGGGACCTTGCGAGTCTGTAGAATTGAAATAAAATATGATCAAAACTTCTTTCCAAGGGCTATGAATGATTTATGAAGACTCAAACGTCTAGATTATAAAATTGTGTATCAAGGAAGGTTATCCAGGAATGGCGCTAGACCCCTAGGGGAATTTCACACTAAATTATGATGTTCTAGCTCTACTCCCCGTGCTTTCGAATCATGAGGATTGAGCTATTAAATGTTTTATAATGGTGTGAAACATTCTTTATTTGAAAAGGGGTATAAAATAAGGCGACCTAACATCAAGGATATCCAATATTCTTAGCTAGTTTGGTTCGAAGACTGTAAGTCAATGTCCAAAGTACATGGATCAGTAGGATGATATGGGATATTCATACCAATAGTTGTTCAGACACATTGAGGTGTTGAGTTCTTCCTTGATAATGTTAGTTCATACAAGGATTGGAATGAAATTTTTGAAAAGTGATTAATTTAGTTGAAATCCAAAGGCAAAAATTTAGGAGCTATAATCATACATGTATAGTCCAGAAAATGGTCATTTGAAGTCGAATATCTTTTCCAAGGTCCATGGATGTTTTACGGTGATCTGAGGTACACTAAAACATGAAGTTTTATTTGTGGAAAATTTAATATCCATGAACGGTTTGAGCACCCATAAATTTATAGTACTACCTAGCGAACATATCCATGTGGTAATGAAAATTGACAAACCATTAATCTATCTTTTTCCAGCATATGGGGGTCTAGCGAGCTCAATTTTTTACTAGGGTTATAAATTAGTCCCTATGTGTTTTATTACTCATTTATTAGCACCCATATTTTCTTCTAAAACTATGGAGATGAAAATTTTAACAAGTGAAGATTTGTATTTTTCTCTGGATTCCCTTTGTGGGTTTTCAACCTGATTTGTTTTTTGTCTCTTTTTCTAACAGTTTATGTTCCTGTGATTTGGACCATTATAGGATATTGTTTAATGTCATACAAATATGTCCAATGTATGGGTAGTTTAATATCATTAAACTTATGAACCTAATATTGGATACATTATAGAAGATCCTAATTAGGATACCCAAGGTTAAGAGCACACCATAATCCTTATGAGAAGTAGATGAAAACGTTATAAATCTTGGGTCAATATCCCCCGAACATGAGTAATGATATGGTAAAATCATAATGGGAGAAGTTCAGACACTCTAAGGTGATTACTGTTTTCGTGGTGATGTCAATTCTCACAAGGATCATACTGTACTCTTTTTGGGTGACCAATTTATTTATGTTCATAGACACATATACATGTGTCATAGGCCTACATACATAGTCATTAAAACATGAAGTCGGGTATCCTTTACAAGGGCCATGTAAGGTTTATGGTGATCTATGATTCCCAATACATCATGTGTGGTATTTGGATTGAGGCGATTTTAAAGAATAGTGGAAGCACCCCATACTCTAGTTGACCAGGGTATATCCCTTGTGGTCCTTTGATAAGGAATGATTGTGGGTTGTGAACTCCATGTTTCTTAATGTCATGTGGCCTAAATGGTTTCTGTGTGGTTTAATGTCCTTAAGTAAGGAAATTTTACATGAAATTTATCATCATGCAAAACATAAATATTTGTTGTACCATTTTAATGTCATGTTAGCATGACTTTTTCGTTGCATTTTTGCATCAATTAGCGAGGATGTGGGAACCAATGCGGAAGGATGGAAATGTTGCGGCTAGGACCAAGGGTAGAATTATTGGCATCACTAAATATCATATAGTGGTGGGAATCAAGAGACACATATTTCATGGGGAGGTTTCTTATATAGGTCTGACCCATACACAAAGAGTGGGGCATATTTAAAATTATTTATCCTCACTAGCCTAGGTGTTGGAAATCTGGGCATCACTACATATCCTGTGAGGCAAGAATCAAGTATCACATTGTTATTTAATAAAAAAAATATCTCTTAGAAAGTTTAGCCCATACATAGAGGTTGTAATTATTTCAATTTATTTTCGTAGTTGGGCCTATGATTAGAGATACATGTGTCACTACATATATATTTAAGGAAGGAATCAAGACACATGTATTTCTTAAGGGGTAAATCAATTTAACATCTCAAATAAAAGAATCATGGTTTTCCATTTAATGTATTGCATTCAGGACCAAGATGGTCTTGTCAAGTAATTCTATGCCTTACCAATGAGGGGAGTCCCTTAGTATAATTCCCATGATCACATGAGTCATGCTCTATGTTAGAAGGAAGAATAGCAAGGATTTATCTCACAATGAAAATGCATTTAATGGTATAATAGGGGAACATTTTACCATGTGTTGGATGGACCAAGATATGTGATTTAGGTGTCCCTACAATTCGCTATAATAAAATAAGAGTCAATTTGTACATAGTTATAGAGGGGTATGACAGTTTAAACATTTTATAGTTATGATGAACTCTATAGAGATTATTTTTGTGTTGTTAGAATAATGGCCATGTAGTTTAACATCTTATCATAAGGAGATTTATTTCCCAAATGTGATGGGGGGATAGGTTATGGATCTATAAAATTTTAAATCGAGTAGTGGGGAATTGGTGTGTCATGTATTTCAATATACTTATAATTGTTCAAGGCTGTATAGTTTAATATCGGGTATCCAGGATGAGATTCATACATTTTTACATAATGTACCTAAGATGAATGTATGGGCTTACTCTGATGTGTGTTCCCTATTTATGAATTTTATGTGAAGAATTTCATAATAAATATCACATTGGTTAGTGATGTAACATGCTCCCCATCCATGTTGTCCAATGCATAGGATCCATAATGATAAAACATGTGTATTAAATAATGGCCTTTCCACTTGGGATCCTGTTTATGGGGATTCTTTCCTGGTATCATTGGGGTTCAGAGAACCATCCACAATTCTCCTTGAAGGAATGCATAGAGGAAACCCATTTTGTTAAAGGCCAATGCTATCCGATTTTGTTGGACCTCCAGGTTGTGCAGTGTATGCAACATGTTCTCATCTAGCCATTTCATCTCCTCTAGTCATTTTTGTTATTTATCATCATTTGATAGCTATCAACATATATCTATTTTGGGTGAGGGATGCTAGAACTATATGGGTAACACTGCCTCGATCCTGTACACAAATGTGTTTTGTTTTACCTGTGTGGATGTATACATGGTGGTGTCAGAGGACTATAGGGCATGGATGACTGGGTTTAGCGAAGAATTCTTTACCATGTTAACCTTCATCTGGATTGCATTTAGAAGAGTCTTATTGACGGACATTATCAGTCCATTTTCTAATGCATGATAACGAGATTAATGATAGGACTCGATATTGTACTCCTAGTAGAGTTTCATCAAATCTGTGGTATAGAATTTGGTGTTGTTGTTTGTCAATATTCTGTGAGGTACACCTAAATTGGTGATGATATGGGACATTATGTAGTTGATGTTGTTATTCGATCCGAATTACATGAGTGTTATTACTGCAAAACATTTGGAAATGAAGTTAGTGGTAATAAGGATGTACTTGAACATCATAGTTGTGGTTAGGGGATATAGATCCACATCACCCATTTCCCCAGGTGAAAACAACCAGGAATATTTATATGTATTTATTAATTATGATGGTTGATGGATGATGTTTTCCTGGATCGGTAATGCATTACATTTATTGGTGAATTCCTGGTAGTCTTATGGGATGGTTTTCTAATAATATCCCAAACTCCAAATCATGGTTGAGAGACTAGATCCTTATTGATGGGTGTCATAAGAGCATACATGGACTTCTTATGTGATGAATGAAATGTCTCCCTATGATATTCATCTAAAGAGTATCATGTAAAATCCATACATATTGAAGGTTTTCTTCTTATTTGGTCCATCCTATAGGGTGAAATTTGCAGCATGAAACTGAATGTAATCCCTTACGATTCAATCTCTTAGGATAGTATTGTTTTAAAGATATCGAATTGTGGGATCCATCCATCCATGGATGGTCATTGGTTCATAAATCTCTTGGGTGGTTTTGACATGATTATCTTCTTCCATATCACAGATGATGACTCCTGAGATCATTCATTGATGTGTGATATGGAATATTGATTCCTCTTGATCAAGGGAACCTAGGATGGTGGCTACATTGGATAGTGTGTCAACACATGCATTCTGTTACTGGAGAACTTGATTCATTTTGGGATCAGAAGGGAACTATTCCATTAGTCCCATGATATTGCTAAGGATAGGGTATATTTCTTCCTTTTTGATATAATACACTCTATTGATCTACTTTATAACCAAAATCGAGTTCCATTTGATGTTTAGGTAGGATATGTATAGTGGTGGGCCTAGTTCCAACCAATTGAGGAGGGATTGATATTCAGGTTCACTGTTTTTGCAGCCTTCCGATAGTGAGAAAGAGTAGGATAAAAATAATTTTTATGGGGAGACAAATACAATATCTAAGACAACTCAATTGATCTTTGGGTTTTCTATCCTTATGTCAATAGGGATCTGGGAGGCTCCATCAAAAAACATATACCTTGTCCGAGGAGTGTCATGGGCATAGAAGACATTATCATCTAGAATCTCGATATCATCCGGTGTATATTTGTAGGTTGGATGTGCTGCATGGAAGTAATCTAGGGAATATCCTTTCACCGACTTCATTCATACAAAATTAATTTCCTATTGATGAAGAATGTATTCTCAGGGGGCCAAACTCCCAGTCAACATAGGATGAAAAATTACTTACATGAACAGATTGATATAAGAGACCAGATGAACTTTTTTTGCTATAATTAATGCCTCATCTTTTTCATTGTGAATATGAGTTCAAGGCATCTCTTCTTGACATCATAGTATTGATCATCATTACTTATTGTTGTCTAGATAATGTTTTAGAGAATATTCTCACTCCCCTCATTTTTCTTCTTTGTGAGGAGGGATCCAATAGAGCATTCCATGGTGGCCACATATAAGATGTGTGGACACCGTTCCATAGTGGAATCCAAACTAGTGGGTGCTGTATGAAATACATGATACTTTAAAAGGATCCCTGACAACCATCATCCCTTTGATATGAAATTACCTTCTTCATTAGCTTGGTGAAGTGGAGATCTTTTCTAGCTAGGTTGGTTATGAATCATCGAATTTTGGCAAGGTACCCGTGGATCCACCTCAGTCTTTTGAGAATTATAGGGGTGACATTTCTATGATTGATATAATCATATTTTGGTTTACCTCGATGATTTGTTGGCATATCACAATGCATATGAGATTTTATGATGTTAACCCGAATGAAAATTTTAGCAAGATTCATCTTCAGGTCATGCTTCAATAGTTTTTCAAAGATTTTTTTGTAGGTCTATGAAGTTATGACATACATGTAGATATTTGACAACCCAGTCATAGACTTAACATTCAATTGTCCTTCAAAATAATAGTTTAATGATGTGATTCATGTCGCATTGACATGTGTCACCATCATTATTCAAAACAAAGGGCATGAATAGATAACAAAAGATACCCCGAGGTTCTCTGAAGGCAATAACTTATTCATCTTCAGGGAACGCCTTGATATAATTGTACCCCAAACATCCATCTATAATGTAAATGTCCTGAAATCTAGAAATTTCATTAATCAAGAGTTTTGTGATCAGAAATGGGATATATTACTTTTTCAAAATCTAGTTAATATCTATGAAATCAATGCATACACTAATCTCCCCATTCACCTTCTTGATATCATAATGTTGGTAATCCATATTCGGTATTTGACTTCTCTAAAATAGTTGGCTTTAATCAAATTTTCCACTTCTACCTCTACATTGGTGGAATTAGAGGGGTGAATCCTCCATACTAACTTCAAAAATCCTCCATACCCATCAGGTAGTCAGAGATGGTTCAATGAAAATCCATATTTAGTACATGAATTTGTTTGTAGTTCCATGTGAGCGCTGCTTCCAAAATGTGGTTTACATCTCTTTCTTTTCATGGGGAATGGAGGCACTAATTATTGTAGTATGTGGGTCTTCCAATATTCCCATGTTTATCTGCATGAGTTCATCAATATTGGTGGAGACACCATTCATGAATGATGGACGTGAATTCCTGAGGGCTTCCTCATCTTCTTTAATATAATAGTATATGGACACATTTTCAGATGAAAATGGAAATATAATGGATTATCCTCATTATTAGGGTGAGAGATGACATGAGAAGTTACATTATCATGATATAATTTCTAATTCATTGCTTAAAGATGCATAAGATAAATTTCTTCAACATAGTCACTAGGGGGAAAGGGGTCCTGGACCTTTGGGATTAGATCTGTTACCACAAACATATTTACGGGGAGCACATAGTCCATGTTTAGAATACTCTAGGGACTCACTGGGGAAATCGCCAATCCATTTGGAGTAGAAACTTGTATATCATCATCTTCCACTGGTTTATAGTATCCCTCATTGTAGAAATATTCTTTAGAATATGTGGCTCCTCATGTCTCAATGGAGTTTTGGTCACTATTTAATATGTATAATTTTCAGTCAATGGGGTATTTTGGACACAGATGGAATGTTGAAGGTACCACCATGTGTATATTGAGTTAGGTCCATCCAGAAATACATTGTATGTGATGTCTTACAAGATCACCATAAAATCAACTTCTAAAGTAAGGTCCCTAAATAGTGCTTTGAGTTTGATCTTCCAATGGGGTCTTTTCTCATGCTTATCATTCTTCTAATGGTCAACATTGTGGGAGAAAAATTACCTTTATAATACCCCAAAAATTGTAGGGTTCAAACATGGATAAGATTGATCCGAAAGCCATTATCAATTAGGGAACATCAGTTATTGCATTATTGAGTCTTCTATAGATGTATGGGGGCCTGATGTTCCCTTCAGTGAAAATGAATTCTATGTAGAATTATTGTGGGATTCAGAGGACTTCAACAAGTTCCTCCCTAAGATATTTTGATTGATGGATCACATCTAGGACTGATATATTGGATGTGATTACTGCCAACTATTTGAGAATGTCCTAATTTTTTTCCAGAGGCTTGTGCTTTCAGATGTGGGGTTTCTCCTAGACATGCGACTCCAGAGACAAGGAATTTGAGGTGAATGGACCCAAAGCTGTGTAGTAGTTGAGGGAATATATTATTCTAGTGGTTATGGTCATTCCACCCTTCCCCATTGTCTTGGTTGATCAGAGACTGAACCCCCACTTGGAGGTCATGTAATACAATTAGGCTTGAGAGGATTCTAGAGGGTTTTCAGAAACCTATTTGTCCCATTAGGGAATGCTGGTGTGATTTACCATGATTCTAAGATGAATATATATTTTCCAATGTGATATGATTTGAATATTTTGTACCACTACGTCCATGTTGTCCCCTATATCATCGCCTCTAACATATGAGACCTCCAATTCCCTAATTATGTGTGGGACACACATACTATGATACATCATCATTATAAAAGAATGGGTCTACCATGTGTGTCACATGGAAAGATATGAAAATGATCTCTTATTCTATTAAGGATTCTGTTTTTTGTTTTTCTTCCCATTCCACATATGTTGCAGGGATGAAGTCTTCAAGAGTCAGAGATTCTGTTGGAGCAGAATATGACTCTTCAAACATTGTTTCTTCTAGATTCTTGTGGTCATGGAATATTTTTTGCCTTCTTCATAGGTGGTGGAGCTATTTTGGGTCTATTAAACTGTGCTTTCAAAGTGGAATGTGCATGATCAAAAATATTTCGATTCATTTAGATGTCTAAATTTCGCACACGTTTGGCCGAAATAATCTTTCTTACCCCTTCTTCTTCTAATCGGTCAAGGGTTATGCATGCCACCTTCTCTGAGGAGTTATCTTACACCAACTATCTGAAATCAATCATGCCTTGAAAGATGTATTTAGGGATGATACAGTTCTAGATATTATGACACAGCCATATATATAAAGGGAAGTAATCAGTGTAGTCATGTAGGCTAACCACATCATGCTTCCTCGGATATGGTAGCGTGAGAAGTATGGTGTCCATGACTAATAATAAATAACCATGGAGTTGTTCTTTCTTGAATTAGTATGAATTTTCATTTGTTATTCAAATCCATGGAAACTACAATTTCTATATAATTTTTACTGAGGGATATTTTTGGTTTTTTCCACTCGAATGGGAGTTTTGGAAGGTTCAGTACATACCTGGGGGCTTGGAATAGAGATGATATTATCTTGAGAGTGAAAATCAAAACATTTACTTTTTCCTATTTTTCACTATATAGTATAAATAAGATGAGTTCTATATCATTTTGACTAAAATAATTCTTCAATGAGTGGTTATTTTTCAAAGAACTCCTGAAATTCTCATCAGTATTTCATTGGAATCAGTAGCATCTGCAACTCATCCCAAATTTTTTGAGAAATGAGTTCCAAATGTTAATTATATGAGAGAGGGATACTGAGTGAATAAGTTAAATCCTTCCATATGGATATAAAGTTAGACACCCTCTCATTATCACATTGTTTTTAGTTTGTTAGTTCAATATTATCATTTTCATCGGTGTATAACTGAATTGATTAAGGAATTAAAGATGAAGTTCTTCCCATCCAACAACAGATCTTGCTGGAATCCTGCTGTTGTTAGGACCAATAGGGGACTATATACCCTGAGAGGGGGGGGGGGATGAATCAGGGTATGAATATTCTTTTTCAAAATTATTCCTCCCCCACTGGATCTTGACCACTTTATTACAAGGGTCACATTGTTTTCACTTGTGTGTTTATTATGATCACTTATTTTCTTCTTTTCCTGATGATGATGCTTGAAATGAAATGTAGGGAAGTAAGAAGGCATACACAAAGATTTTTACTTGGTTCACCCTCACTGGGCTACGTCCAAGGAGCATACGCCAACAAGATGTCGTGCGTACCAAATCCCACTATTCTTCATAAGATGTGGATACAAAATTCAGGATAGAGAACTTCTATTCCTAGGCTCACTGCCTTCACAAGGTTTAGGGTCAGCTCATTACTTTCCCAATGGTCACTCCCTATTTCTCTCTCTCTGGCTCACTGCCAGTGGAAAGGATCACCTACTTCCTCTTCCTAAGCTCACTGCACTTGGAAGGGATTCACTCACAGTTTGTAGACCTGTAGGTCTCTTCATTTTCATGAATGAATGCATCTTCAATTGTTGATAGATGCTCTTTTGAAGTCCAACTTTTATCCACTGATGAATACCACTTTTCCTCTGACCACCGGGAAACAACCTTTGCAAAGCACCCTACTTCGCGAGGCTCCCAATTTCGCAAATCTCAAACAAGACTTCATGAAGCTCCCGACTTTTCGCAAAGCACTTTCGTGAAGCACTTTTGCGATGCTCAAGTCGTCACAAAGCAACGTCCCTTGCGAATCTTATTAAGCCAATGCGGAGATCGCATGTTTCGCGGAGGTACAATAGCCGCCGCAAAGCTCTTCTTTCATGATGCACACTGGCTACGCGAACCACCTTCGCAAAATGAGAGCATATGATCTTCTTTGTAAATTCTCTCTACTTCTCTCGAGGTGGTCAGCCTCTATTTATAGCTGATTCCACCGACCCACGGCCCTTCCGCGCGAAGTCAACGCCACATCATCACCAATCACGAAGCTCTGAAGTTTCCGTCGGAATTATGTCCAAATCGCGAAGCACCACGGCAATTTTCCGTTCGCGGAGCTCGTCGTAATCACGGAGCATTACCGTCAACATTCCTTCACGCCTTCACCGCGAAGCTCCCTCGCAAAGCCCTTCAACGCCATGATGCGCTTCAACTCTGACGTTCGTGAAGCTTTGACGTAATCACGAAGCATCACCGCCTCCATTTTTCTAGTCTTCACGAAATCTAAACCATGCATCCTATCTTCGCGAAATTCATGCCTTTTCCATATAAAATTATACTCTTCATGGTAATCCTATTTTCACGATGCTCACCAAACTCCAAATTTTGGACCCCAAAAATTTGGCAAACACTGGGAAACGGCGCCACCTTGATCTGCTCTTTTGTACCGCCTCCAGATCGTCCTTTCCTATGTCATCGTTCATTGTCAAAAAGGATTTTCAACAACTTCTTGGGAACTCGACAATTCTCCATGGAAACCTTATTTGTCAACAAAAACAATCGACCCAAAATACTTCAATGTTACCTTGAGGGATTTTTTCCCAACAACTGTACTATACAAAGTTTGGCCCTGTCAGAGACTATATGAAACAACTCTGTTTTTCCATTTATTATTGATATTGAGGGCCCATTATCATCTCACATTGTGAAATTAAGTGTGATATGTTTTTTATGTTCTCATGCCCCATAAAAGGTAGATATGGTACGTTTTTTGAAATTGTGTTGAGGCAAAGTGTCATGCACCCAATAAGGATATGGATTTCTATCAGGCTGTACAAGCATTTTTCACCCTACCATGGCTTCTATTCGAGTAGCTAGAGACATGGGTATCTCATGAAACTTGAGGGGTACTACCATATAAGTAATCTACCATCTATAGGGAGTGGGTAGATGCTAATGAGGTTGTCCTGATTTCACCTCCCTCAAATTATCAATTCATCCCAAGATTGAATGATTTCCATAATGAGGGAGAGTTTGTCACCCTAAATGAGGTATGAAACAATTTTTTTAGACTTTTTCATCTATATATACCGGATTCATGGATCTAAATCCAATCAGATGATCAGAAACCACCCTCACTGTCAGGTCAAACATATGTTGGATAATATTCATCCATTCCTTAAGATGATACCTTGTGTGATTTTTCCCCCTGAGTAGCTCATCATTGCTATATCTAAGAGTTTATATTTTTATCTTATATTCTGAAAATTTTACTCTATGGAATCATCCTAAACACTATCAGATGTAAACTCGAATGTAGTGTCACCACTACCTTTTTATTTCGTATTGTTTCACTATAGAGGGGGAAACTCGGAATTCGGTGGTGCTACATTCTAGAGATTTCTATGGCTCCAGGTTTGTGCACCCTAATTTGGTGCATTCATATCTCCCTCCTCATAGGGTACATTTTATATTTTTTGATGCTCTAAATTTGTGTCTCTATCCTCAATGGCTTCCATATTGATAGTACCAACATTTTAAAAAGCATATCGGGAAATGGTGGTCATTCCATTACTATAAAAGCAATAGTATGATTCTGCACTTCCTTCTATAGGATCATTATACAAGACATTGGCCATATTAGGCCATTATGGATTGATAACCTAGTTATATGGGATCTCTTTAATCACACATTCCCCCTTTATTGATTTATGAACATTGAACTTGAGGGAGTTTCCATTCATGAATGTCGAACAAGCCCAGACCAATATGGATTTGTTTCACAGTGGGAGGAACTGGTGTAATGCTGATCACTGATTGTTTCCATGAGAAGTATAATACCATATATGTTGGTTATGATGTTGAAAATAGCCCCATATATATGGGATGTGGTCCATTCAAGGAATCAATAAGCATTTATTGGTAATGTCGTTAATGATCCAAGGATTCATATTAATGATTTGATGACTTACGGGACATATATGGAGAAATAAATGACCCATAAAATTGGAGTGGGGTTGATCTAGAATAACCAATGATGTCCCTAGGGTCTTCATAGGGGAGAATGTACATGGTGATTATGATTAAGATATAAATACCCATAACTAGTTTGGGTTGGGGTTTGTTCGCATCTAGTGTCGATGTGTCCCAAATAATCTTAGTAAATTCCAAAACAAGAGGAGGAGAGGTTGGTAGATATTACTTCAACCCAATGGGCTGGGTCCACTCATGGATGACTGATATAGACATTTCTACTATATCCTATTTGATGAGTTGGATCTATGCTGTCATATGAGCTGCGTGAGAAGGCATCCCATGGTGAGAAATGTTCAAGCATGGTAATTCCATTGTAGTGACCAACTAGCCTGAGCATAACCTGGCCCCCTAATTATTTTAGGGTATATAAAATTTAAGGATTCTATATTTGAGGGGTGTGGTAAGGTGTAATTCTTTGTACTATCCCCATCCTCGAATAAAAAGGCATGAAGTGGCATTAGAGATCATCTATCGAAGAGTTGGGATGCAATGAAAGAAATTGTGTTATAGACTGGTGCTATGATTTTCTGGTTTTGGATCCCCAACTAGGAAGAAAGCATCTAGGTCTAGCAGAAACCATTTTATATTGATTATCTGAAGGAGAACCTCTTATCCTGGATAATGGAGGTGTGTAAGCTTCATTCTTTATGAGTAGCCCACATATTTTGGTGTTGATAAGACATGTACTCCTTTTCTATCTCATATGGGATATGATATTCAAAAGTGGAGTGGGGATAGAACATGATGGGTAGGTTGTTTTCAGCTAACTCTATCCATATGTTGATGTCAGACTCCTCTTGATTAGACTTACACACCACCATTTGATCAGACTATAGAAGATGATTATGAAGGTCACATGTTAACTAGAGTTGAGATAAGATGGAAGATTATGGGAAACCATATACTCTTGACCATGATGTTTTGAGAAAATCTTTATATGAAGGCATCATAGTTTTCTACACCTCTTTATATGGAGGCATATAGGATACAGGAGGATTTCCTAGTCCATTGAGATATTTTTGTGGGGAGGATGAAGACGATGGATTTCAGGAGTAGGGTCCCTATGATCCATATCCACACTTCCATAAGAAGAACAATCATTATAATGAATGTTTTCTACATCTGTTTCTATATAATAGTTGAATGTCCCTTGTGGTGTTGATAATGTGTCTCCAAAAACCTCAAGGAAATTTTTTTTGAAAAAATTATGAAGATATTCCATGTTCTGCATCCTTGTTAGAATATGTCGACCCTCATTTTGGGATTGTGTAGGGATATGAACTTGGTGCTCGATGGTTTCTAGAATTTGTATATATCTATCTACTAGTGTGGGAATATGATCCAAAAGCTAAGAATAATTTGGAATATTCCAATAATTTGAATCATTATTGAAAAGAATATTACCGCATCCTGATGCATGTTCTATCCTCACAGGGTGAGACTTAGCCAATATGAGAGTATGATACTTATCTTGATCCTTCGGGATTTTCCACTGGTCTTTCTTGGAAGGAATACGATCTTTCCCTGAGGAATGTTTCACTATCACCTATTGAGACATTGTTTGAGTAGAAATAAAATAATGGACATGATAAGGATTCCCTGTCATAATATGTTAATGGAATACCAGAATGGGAGAATGGTTATGAGCCTCCTCCTATATTTCCTTGGAATGATGAAGTTTCAGTCATTTGTTTTCAAATGTAGGAATATTAGAAAAGGATATGTGAACTACTGGAATATGACAAGAAGGTCCACTGAATGGTACATGTGGATGTACCAAGGATTATGCCATTCTAATAGGGTTAGACCATCCATAATGATGATATATTCCTGATACTGGTCCTTTTCATTAGGTCTCTGGACTTCATTAATAGCAATATTAGATTATCTCGAGGATTATACACCTATCACATGGTGAGAGTTGGCTAAAATGTATATATGATCATGATTCAGGGCCTTTAGAACATTCCACCAAACATTTTGGAAAATATGTCCCCCTGTCACGGGGCATGTTCCACACTCACCTGGTGATCCCCAATTGAAACAAGAATATGATCCTAGTCTTATTCCTCACCCTTTATAGGAATATTCCAAGAATCTTCTTCTTTGGGAGCAAGAATGTGTGCTTTCTCTCATATAACCAATTGTTCTTGATGATCAAAGTGTTGATCTGTCCCGGTAGTTGGGATAGGAGTATGATCCTCACCCTTCATCTGTAATAGTTTTAGAATATGATGATGGAGTTCTTCACATGTTTCTAAAATATAATGGAATTTTATCCAAATGTGTGCAAGGTAATAAGAATATATATTTTTCACCTCCAAAATACATTAGAATATGAATTTAATTGAAGTGGGGATATGCTACCACATATTTCATCCATGTGCTGCTAGAATTTGATGATTGGATTTATGTCGGGGAGTATCAATATGATCCTTCCCCTTACCAACTGTGGGAAATGTGCACAAACATGTTCCAAGAGAGCATGCATATGAGTCTTCTTATGGGTTCCTGCCAAAATATACAGGCATGAATCTCATAAAGGAGTGGGAATATAATAAATCTCTTGGGTGTCCAACACATTCCTCCCCTATCCTTCCTTATTTAACATGCATAGGTTTTAGAGGTGGATGTGTGTCGGATGGTACCCAATGTAAAAGAATTATGGGTACCGATGGGATGATGTTGGCAATAGTGGTTTGTAGGAGCCCTCCCAATCCATCTTTAAACTACAAGGGAGCCTTATTAAGATTCTTGGTCCATTTTTATCAGATATTAATGGTTGTAGTTTTCATGATCGGAGGATACACTCTCGAATATATTGATATTAGCGACGAGGGCCATTGTCTTAGTAAATTATTTTTAGGGTGATGTAGACTCATTGATTCTGGTGCTTAGAGAACCTTTTATGAAACTTCCATGATCGAGATTGTACCATGGTGGTGGTACTCTCAGACGATCATATTCACCATAGCTTATTTGACTTCTCAGTCCTCTGAGGGGTGATGAAGAGTTATCATCCCAGGGGAATTATTTGGTCTTGATGGTTGATACAATGGAGTCATGGGGATTACATCCATATAGATGATTATTTGAGATCTGGCATAAGTAAGGCTAACTATGTATCTTGTAACATGACCGTTGGAATTATTATTTTACCTCAAAAAAATTATAATTATAAAAAAATATTTATCATAATTAATTTATTTAAATAAAATTTTTATAATTCAAAAAAATAAATATCTTTATTAAAATACTCAATGAAAATATGTTTACATGTTTAATAAACTTAATTTATTGTGTTCTGTAAAAATAAAATTGTTTATAAGAAAAACTAATATAAAAAATTGTAGAAATTTATTTTTATTAAAATAATATCATTTTTTTAATAATCACATTGAAATTATTGAAGGGTTTTTTTCTTAATTGATTGAAATAGATCAATGTTTGGGTGAATAGTAAAAATATTCTTTGTCACATAATCGGTTTAACTCAAATAACATTATTCATGATATAATAATTACATAATACTTTCTATAACATTTGTTTCGTCCATAGAATATTTAATATTATAAATTATTCATTGAAATATGATTAAAATAATTTTCAGTCATAAAAATAACTTTCCAAAACATAAATTCAAAAGTGATTCCTAAAAATAAACAATTTACTTTCTTTCCACTTTATTTTCTACTACATTAATGATTCTAAATTATAAATGGGATTTAAAGTTGTAAACCCATTATATTATATTTATATATGATTTATATTTTCTAAAATTCACTATTACATTTTACTTAACAATTGAAATATTATTTTATTCATTATTTCATTATAAAAATACCCCACTCCACAAGTATAAATAGACCCTCTACCTCCCCATGAAAAAACAGTCCTCCCACCCTTTCCAAATACAAATATCTTCTCAAAAATTCCATATTATGACTCTTCATATCTATAGGTACTTTCAGTAGTAAATTATCTCCAAATATTGATGGAGTTATAATGTTCTACAAGGGATTCTACAACAATGAAAGAGTATGTTTTTTCAACTCTTCACATGTTTTTTCTCCTTTCTCTTTTACCAAATCCATAAATATAAAATATTCAATGATTTAATTAAGAAAATTTTTGAAATTATATGAATGATGTTAATATTATGTAAAAATTATATTTTTAATGCATTTCTGTTATATACAACATTGTCTTCATTATTGGACAACGTTCCCAATAACTGTCCGTTAACCGCCAATTGGGATGTTTCCAATTACATTCATATCACCAAACCTATGAATGATTAAAATAAATTATTTATTATATATTAATGTATAAAAATATTAATTTTATAAAACTATTATTTTTTTCAATTATTTAATAATTACATTGAACAAAATACTAAAATTGAAAAAATAAATAATTTTAAGAAAACATGATATAAAAACATTTGAATTTCATCAATGGAAACTAATAAATAAAATAAAAGGATTATAATTGATAAATAGTTTTAAAAATGAATATAATTTACTTTTAGATAAATGTTTTTATAAATTTATGTTTTTTATTCATGTACAATAAAAGTGATGAAATAAAGAGGGAATAAAGGTAAGGGGTTTCTCAAAACCAACTCCCTTTATTTGAGTTTTTCCTTATTTCCTCAAAATTTCAACATATATATTCATTTAAATTTCACTGAATATGGTTCCATTATTCTTCCATTTTATTTTCATGGATATAAATGATTCCTACATGGTTATATGAAAAATATAATGATTTTCTGAAAGAGCTATTTTTTCCAAAACAAATCTTTGACTTTTCTTGGGATGTTTATTATTCCCTCAAGAATTATTATTCTTATACTAAGAATGTTTTTTCCTTTTTATGTTTGTATCCAAATTTATTATTCATGAATGTAAGATTTATGAAATTGTTGTAAAACCCATTCCTTTCAGTGGTTTATTTTATGAATTTGATTGTTATACGTTCTCTATGGAGGGCATGATTATGTAAATGTTATGATGTAATGGTGGGATAATAATTTTATAACCCTCCATTGCATTGGGTAATGTGATGTATATAAATTTATATTGTGAAATTTGTATTAACATGATTCTATATTTTTTTGCACTGATGATTTTATGATTATGCACATATTTTATCCATTATCACGGTGGTAGAATTGTTTACAACTATGTTAGGTATTTGATGACTAAGACACTATGTTTCATTTTTATATATTTCCACATTCCATGACATTATAAATTGTTTTCCTCATGGGGATGAAGATTATCCTATGATTATTTTTTGATTATTATGATTAGGCTCATTCATGTTATTTTGAATCATGTCACTTTTTCATCCTCTTAAAGGGATTTTAGATAACCCCATTAATTAATGTTTATCCTCAAGTGATTAAATGTACTACAGAGAAAACAATGTCCACTAAGAATACTGAGAATAATAAATTAAATAATATTTACGTTTGATATATTTAATTATATTTATGATCGTAATTATTCAAAGACTCTAAAACTTATTGTTTGGGATTTGTATATCTATAATGTTCTTTTTCATAAAATGATGTTATAGTCATGCATGAAATATTATGGTCTCTATAATTGATATTATCAAATAGATTATTTAATATGGAAATTTGGATAAGAACACAATAGCGGAAACCATATGTACCTGTCTATATATAGAAAAAATAACCTAAAAAATGTTTTTAGAAAAGGATAAACATATGGATCCATAAGTTATTTCTTGAAAGTTAATTTCACATAAGAATAAATTAATTATTCATGGTTTGATGAATTAGGTTTTTTTAATACTTTTTTATTTTAGAAAATAGTCAGAACCAATAGAAACCAGTCCATCAACCCATGTGAGGGACAATGTTATGATTGTCTAAATGACATCCCCAATTCCATGAGAGGTAGACCTCAAAACTACATGGAGATTCATAACCAGCTATCTCAGGCTATGAACAATAACATGAATAATATAAAATACAATCCTTCAACCCAAATGGGTAAACTAGACACTATATCCTTTATGTGGAAATGACCATTGAAATTTAGTGGGAGTTATGATACACATTTCAAGTAATAGTTTGTTAACTCATTAGATAAAAGATATTTTGTTAAGCATTGTTCGGAGAAGGAGAAGCTGACACTGGAAAATTATTTTTTATATGGAGAATCCTACCATTGGTTGGAGTTGATTATGATCACCAAGACGAAGGATGAAATAGAAGGGATGAAGTATGAAAACGTTGGGAAAATATTTTTCACATAGTATTTCCCATGAACTCTTCAAATAAATATAGAAAGATAATTCATAGAGCTAAAGAAAAAGGAATGTGAATATGTCATGACTTACAATGAGAAATTTACAAGTCATGTAGAATACACCTTGTGTTTCTTATCAAGAATGAAATATATATATATATATATATTAGTATTTTAAAACCACACCGTCAAAAGGATATAGAAATTCGATACTTTGGGAGTTATGAAGAATTATTTTGATTTGATCTCAAATTAGATATGTAGTTTAGAGAATGTTCCAATGGTTATGGAGATAATAAGAGAATAATAGAGTTTCATGATATTTGGTACAATGAAAAAGGGGAAAGAGGATCTAACTTCCCACATGTAAAATAATTGGGAATAATCATCATGTTAATTTTCTAAAAGGTATGGGGAAATGCTTCAAGTGATAAAGAGAAGGCCACCAAGATCATGAATGTTGATGATATAGGTTGAAACCAAATGACATGATGGAGAAAATGAGGGCACCTCTTAATGCACCACTTATGGTTCAATGATCCAACAATATAGAGAAAGGGAACTACAAAATCTAGTGAACTAATCCTTGAGTCCTTGAGTATAATTAGAGTTAGAAACCACCACATCAAAATATTGAGAAGGAAAGGTTATTCGATCACTATTGTTGATGTGGACCAAGGAAACGAATGTGTACAAGGTACATATTCTATTAACTTATAAATGGGAGAAGTATTATTTGATTTTAGTTCTATGCATTCCATTATATCCTACAGATTTTATAGAACTATTTTATCAAAGGCTCAATACCTTAAAGTATAGATATCCATAAAAAATCAAAGTGTTTCAATGATTACAACCCAAGTGTTGGACTATTCTCTTATTGGTTTTTGTGGGAAGAATCTATTATAGAATATCAAAATGATTCCCGTAGTAGAATTTGAAACTATATTGGATATGGATTTTCTCTAATTATATATATAACATATCAAATATCATGAAAAGAAAATTTATTTTCATATTCTGAACCAATAAATTATTCTCTATAAATACAAGGATTATCATGAACCACTTTTGGAAAATGCATCAACGATGTGGGTTTTGATACCCTATTGAGAAGCCTACCTTTCCCAAATGGTTGATTCATAAAAAGGTATAAACATATATGAAATTTACAAAGTTAGAAATTCATTCATGTATTTCCAAAAGAGTTTCCTAGAATACACATAGATCATGAGGTTGATTTCTCAATATAGCTCATACCCAGAGCCCCTCCTATCTCAAAATGACCCTATAGGATGGCTTGGATCAAACTATAAGTGTTAAAGAAGAAACTATGAGTGAATTTTGTAATGGAATTTATATGAACTAGTGCATCACCATGGGGTATTCTAGTGCTCTTTGTCAAGAAGAAGGATGGATCAATGTGACTATGTATCAATTAACAAGAGCCCCAAAATACCACTATAAATAACAAGTATCTCCTATAATGTATTTATGACTTGTTCAATAAACTATGATGTGCTCAATAATTCTCAAAGCTCGATCTTCTTCTGTATATCGTCAACTGAAGGTGAATAAGGGTGATATTTAGTAGAATTATTTATTTAAATTCTATGTTCCCTATGAGTTAATAGTGATTACCTTAAGCCATACTAATGCCCCCAAATTAAAAATGGATTTAATGAATTCTGTCTTTAGAGACTATCTCAATAACATTAGGGTAGTTTTTATCAATGATATTATCATTTACACAATGAAAATGTAGGAAAATGAATAAAATATATGGATTTATTTGGAGACATTGAAGAAGGATAGAATGTAAGATATGTTCAGATTATGTGACTTTTGTATACATAATGTCAAATTCTTGGGGAACGTTATCAAAAGTTAGGAAATTTTTGTGGATCCATTAAAAATAAAGGTGATAGTGGGATGGCCCAAAACCCACTAGTTTTAGAGAAATTTGTAGATTTCATGGATTAGATGGGTACATTCAGCATTTTGTGAGGAATTTATTATGATTTTATAGACCACTATGCAATTTAACACCGAAATGGGAAAATTATTTAGGGATAAAAGAATGTGAGGAATGCTTCATGGAGTTCAAGAAGAGGATAATCACTATACCCATACTCACACTTCTAGTAAGGGGAGATTGTCTTGTGAAATATAATGATGCTTTAACGAAAGGCTTGGGATGTGTACTCATGTAAAATGATAATGTGATAGCCTATGCATGATGATAGTTGAAGATATATGAGAAGAATTACTCGATGCATGATATGGAGTTAACAGTTGTGATATTGTACTTGAAGATTTTGTGGCATTACCTCTATGGTGAGAAGTGTGACATATCTTCCAGTCACAGATGTATAATGTATATATTCACAGAGAATGAACTCAACATATTTTGAGTAATACTATTAGGGATAATCAAGGACAATGATTGCTCAATTTATATCCATATAAGAAATGAGAATAAGGTGGCTCCTGCTATTAGTAGAAAATAACCTACCACTTTATCCATTATGCAGTTTGAGAAGGATTATATATTCATGGATATAAAAATTAGAGATCTAGAAATCATAAATAAATGAATTAAATCATACCTTAAACAAATGATTTCCAAACCATATGTCCAATCGAATATCAAGGAGGCACAAAGCGATGATCTGGAGCAATAAAAGGAGGTGAAATTAATAAAGGATGGGAATCTCCCTGTGTTCCATACCAATGATGATGGTGTGATTATGTATATAATGAGGCTTTTGTTCCTTAAAAAAATAGACAAAGAAGGATCTATATGATAATGCATGTTTCTCAACTTTCTTATTCCATATTCGAAGTACCAAGATGTATCGTTATCTTCAAGAAATCATCTTGTGGGATGACATGAAGAAGGATATAGCTAAGTACATATCAAGGTGTTAAGTATATTATTAAGTTAAATAATTGTGACATAATTCGAAATGGATGATATAAACATTGAATATACCCATGTGTAAATTTCTATAAACTCATATAGAGTCTTCCATAGGTCACCTAAAAAAACCACATAGAAACAATTCAATATGGGTTGTGGTGGATCGGGTCCCCAAGACATCCCATGTTACCGCTATTCAGGAAGATTTATCACTTGAAAAACATGAAAATATATATCTGAAGGAAGTCATTAGGATTAATTGGTTTCCCTTTCGACCATATTTTATTATGATCTAAAGATAACAAATAAATTATGGAGAAGACTTCATCGTGCTTTGAGTAATGAATTGAATTTCAGCATGACCTTTCACCCCCAAACTGATGGATAATCTAAATGGAATAATAAAACTATTTTGGATACTATAAGAGATTTATAAATGGAATTAAATGGATTATGGGTTCAATAACTCCCATTAGTTGAGTTCTCACCCAACAACATCTTCCACTCATGTATTCACATGGCTCTATATAAAGATCTATTGGGGAAGAGTTGGATAATCCAACATGATGGGATGAAGTTGGAGAATGAAAGATGCATGTATCTTAACTTTTTCAAGATATGATAGATAAGGTTCAAGAAATAAAAAAACATATAATGGAAACCCACAGTTGGCATAAGAGCTTTGATGATAACCATCAAAGGGACTTGGAGTTTGATGTTAGAGACAATGTTATCCTTCGAATATCACTATGGAAGAGAATCATATGGTTTGTAAAAAAAGGGGATCCTAAACTAGGATATATTGTATACTTTTATATCCTTGACCACATAAGATAAATGACTTATAAACATGTAACTCCACCAAATAGGGCCCATGTTCATGACAGGTTCCATGTATGTCTTCTGAGGAAGTACATACGTGACCCCTCAAATGTACTGAATCGGGAGACGATACAAATAGGGAATGACATCTCATATGAAGAACAATCGTTGATGATCCTATACCATAGATATAAAGTTATACATAAAAATAAAACCTATATTTTCAAAGTGTTATGTAGGAAACATAAGTATGAAGAGGTGCATTGGGAACCCTAGGAAGCAATGAAACTGAAGTACCCTCACCTATTCTCAACTGATAATATGAGTTGACATTTTGGGGATAAAATTTCTAGGGGGTATATAATGACCCAAATTTTATTATTAATCTTAATTTCATGATTAAATTGTGTTGTATTATATTTTTTAATGTTATACACATATAAAATATAGATAAACCAAAAAAAGACATTATTTCATTACTAAATAAAATAAAATAAATAAAAAATGAAACCAATTAAAATTACAAACATTTCCATTATACAAAAACTATAAAATTGAAAAAAAAAATTGAAAAAATATGGTTCTCCCCAATCTACTAAAATCATCACACCCACTGCGAAAAAGGTAGAGAAGAAGCAAAATATTAGTAATTCGAGAAACAATATTGAAAAAGGAAATATTGATCCTTAAGAGGAATTGATTTGAACATCTATTGAAATAATGATGATATATTTATATGAGGATGTCTGGCCATCGTAATAGTAATGTGATGGCAGGAATAGTAACCACACTGTTGGGAATAGTAACCTAACTATTGGGAATAGTAACACGACCATTGGAATTGTAAATTTCGAGAAAAATAATAAATTATGATAAAAACAATATTTTTATTGATTAATTTATATAAATATAAATATTATAATTAAAAAATTAAATATCTTGATTAAAATTATCCCAGAAAAGACAAGAACAATTTTAATAAACTGTACTTTATTGTATTTTTTAAAAATAATAATTTTCCATTAAAAATATTAATTACCTATTTTATAAAATTTTCGGGATAATATAAATATATGTTCTGAAATCAGCACATCAAAATTATCCATTAGTTATTTATTGGTAGTTTTATGAAATACTTAAATTTTTATATGAATAGTAAAAATACAGTTTTTTACATAACCAATGTAACTCAAATTATGTCATTTAGGATGTAATAATGACATAAAAATTTCTACAACATGAGTTTCAGAAATATTATATTTTTTCCTAAATAATTCATTAAAATACGATAAAATTCTCTTCAAAACTTAAAAGTTACTTTCCAAAACCTAAAGTCAAATCTGAATCCTTAGAATAATAATTTTAGTTTCATTCACATTTATTTTTTCATAACATAAGGAATTATGAATTATAAACTGTATTTTAAATATTATACCCATTTTATTAAATTTATATATGATTTGTATTTATAAAAAATTAGTATTACAGGTTTTACCTTTGATATATTATTTTTATTTAATATTTTATTCTAAAAATTCACTTTTCCTCATGTATAAATAACTCCTTCATCCCCTTATAAAACCACTCCTCCCACAATTGAAAAATACAAATATCAGCCCAAATATTCCTTCTTTTGCCTCTTAGAAACAATAGGGATGTTATGGACTAATCCAAAATAAGGATTTATCGTGTCTTACAAGAGAGGCTACACTAAATAATGTGTTTTTTAACTATTCACTCATTTTCATTTTCTCCACATTCTTTTCCAAAATTAATCAAAATGAAATATTTTGATATTTAGTTAGGTAAAATTTTCATATTACCAAAATTATTATAGCATGATGTAAAAAATAATATTTTTAATGTATTTATGTTTCATACCCATTTTTTGTAATATTTGGGAACTTTCCCGATAATGGTCTATTAACCTCCAAAATAGAGGTTTCTAATTACTTTCATATCACCAATCATATGAATGGTTGAAATAAATTATATTTTTATGTAAATGTATAAATATATTTATTTTATGGTTATTGTATTTATTATACTTATGTAATATTTACCTTGAAATTTGTAGAAAAATCGAAGCAAAAGAAGAAAAGGTTAAGAAAACATGATATCAAAATGATTAAATTTAATTGATGAAAACTAAGAAATATAATAAAATATTTATAATTGATAAATAGTTGTATAGATAACTATAATTTACTTCTAGATCATTATTTAATAAATATATAATTAATATTCAGGGTGTTAAAAAGTGACGAAATAAAGCCGGAATATTGGTCAGGGGATTCTCGAACCCGTCTCCCTTTCTTTGGGATTTCCCTAATTTACAAAAAAAAACATTATTGATATTAATATAATTTTCCTTGAATATGGTTTCATTATTCATCCCTTTTCTTTTATAGGATACACATGAATCCAACTTTTTATGAAAAATATAAGGATTTTTCCAAAGAACTCTTCTTTTGAAAACACATATTTGACTTTTCTTTAGATGATTCTTATTAACTCAAGATTGAAGATTCTTATACCAATTGTGTTTTCCCTATACCATTTTTTAACTACAATTTTTATTCATCAATATATGCTTTATGAAATTCTTATGAAACCCAATCAATTTTTTGGTTTATTTTATTACTACGATTTTTAGATATTCTATGTGGCATGGATGATTATGTAAATGTAATGATGTGATGGGTGGGCTGGAAATTATATATCCTTCAAATTCATTGGGTAATGAGAAATATCTAACGAGATAATGTGAAATATGTATGAATATGATGATATTGTTTTCACAATGATGATGTTATGATTATGAACATATGTTATGGATGAACAAGTTTACATCTTAGTTCAAAACAATATGTGGTATTTCAAAACTAAGACATGATGTTTCAATTTTATAATTTTCCAAATTACATTCCTTTATCCACTATTTCCATCATGATTTTGATGATGATCCAATGACTACGTAATGATTATGATGATTTTTCTCACTCCTTTTATATTGATTCATGTACCTTATTCTTCTTCTTACTTGGATTTTAGCTCACCCCAAACATTTAGGTATATCCTTAGGTGATTACTTGTACTAATAAGAACATTAGGTCCATTAAGATGATAAAGAGAAATGATCTAAATAATTTTTATTTTTCAGTTTCTAAAATTTATGAATTCACCTAATTTTTCCAAGACGCAAAACCTTTTGGTTCAGGATTTTTATATTTATTATGTTGTTTGTCTTAAAAATGTTGTAATATTCAGTTAAAAAAAGGAGGGTCTCTATACATACATTTTTATGAGTTTTCCAAAACACCATAAGATATTAAACCATTATAAAACTATTCTTTAGGATCTCACATGGGTGATGACATAAGATTCTCAAGGATTTGGAATGATATTTTGAATAATAATTGTTATCCAATTTTATCATCTTGATAAGGTCAATAATATACATGTGAATCTCCCCATTAAGAATCCATGATATAAATGAATTTAATTGAAATTTTATAAATTAAAAAATAACTTCCCAAATTATTTCCTTGAAAATTATGAATTATTTGATTAGAATATCTTTTTTATATAATGATAGAAAGTATGCTAACAACTTGTTAAAGAGAATGGGATGAAATCAACTTTTCAAATCTGTTGTATATATTTAGATAAGAACCAAACTATTATTCATTGATGAATTAAAAAAATCAATGGTGATAATTATGTTAAATTCCCTTGGGTTTACAATCATAATGAAATGATAAAATAAATACCTACAATGAGTCAATAGAGTAATCAATTCAGACACTTATTATTCAATTATCATGTTAAAAAACATACTTTGCACATGTATATATGATCAATTTTTTTGATTGATTTATATTCCCATGTAAATTTATTTTTTAAAAATTTACTATAATAGATTAATTATATGATGAGTTTTTATATATAGAGTTAGTGTAAGGAAATAATTAAATATTAATCCCCACGTATAGGGAAATTATATAATATATACAAAAATGTATACTACTCGCTCAATTTAGACTACAACATCCAAAATATATGTTAATTTATATATGATTTGAATATATTTATAGAGGTAAAATCATAAGAAACAACTCATAAACACCCTAATAGTTAGATCATTTCACCACCCTTGAATGGGGTAACCTACCCCTCATCTTGACGAAACAGAAACCCAAAATTTGGGCTGAAGGCCATAAAATATGGACCAAATACCTTACATATATGGCTCAGATTCCTCAAAACCAAAACCCCCAAAAACGTGATATTCATTTATTTTTTGGTATATTGTTATGATATATGTGCCTCCTATAGTGATGTTTTTGGAAAAAAATTGTTTATATATGTATATAACATATAATTAATTAATAAATAAATAATGATAAGATGTAATGAATTTTTTTATTTATAAACATATAATCACAATATATAAATAAAAAAATAAATAAATAAATGTTTATATAAATTGGTCTAAATATTTTGAAATATTATTACACACATGAATATATAAATATATGTATATAAATAAATTGTATACATATATAAATATATAAAAATTAAATACCACACACACACACACATATATATGTGTGTGTGTGTGTGTGTGTGTTTAGGAATGCATTGAGATGTTACACTGTAAATTTACACACAAGAAAATTAGAATGTTAAATTAAATTGAATAATTATATAATGTGAGTATGAAACTAAATAATATATATATATATATAATTTTTAAAATATCATATATGATGTATAGGAAATATATGCATGAAATTTCCTATATGATTTTCATAATATATTTATAATAATGATTTGAGTATGCATATATGGATGTATACATAAATGCATTCTTGAATTTGTATATATAAATATATTATATTTACACATAAACATATAATTATATATATATATATATATATTTAAATGGTATATATGGTGTTTAGGTAATATACATTGGAAATATACACTCAAAAATTTCAGAGTAAATTTTCCATGAAAATTTCCTCTACAAATTTACATGATCTATTTTTATTAAAAAATTATTATGTATCCATGTATTTTTGTTTACAAATTAATAAGGTCTGTAGACACAAACACACAATAATATTTATTTATTTTCAAACATTATATATGGTGTATAAGAAATTTTTCATGGAATTTTTCACTATAAATTTGCACTGTAAATTTATACTATATATATCCCAAAAAAATTTATACGATTAATTGATATATATATATATATATATATTATTTTGTATATTTAAATAATTTTTGTGAACACACACACACAAAAACCCATACGTATAAACATTTATTTTTAAAAGGAATTTTTTTTAAATATGCAGTTTAAATTTCATACATAAATTTCTAGTGTACATATATATTGTAAATTTCCAATGAAAATTTACACAATTATGTTATATTAATATGAAACATTACTTCACCCATGAATTATGGAATATATGTGTATTTATAATTACATTATGTAAATAAATGTTCACTTATATTTATCTATAATTCTTTTAGAATTGTATAGATTTTTTAAATAAAATATATATCTCAAATTTACACTTGAAATTTTTAGTGTAAATTTAAACTAAGACTTTCCAATTAAAACATAAACTAGTTGTTTTTATTAATACTTTAGTATGAATTCATGAATACTTGTATGTAAATATATTTATGTATATATGTATATAACTAAATTATGTATATTAAGATATATGTATTCAATAAATATATAAAAAATATATATGGTCTACATGACACATATATTAGTAATTTTCACTAAGGATTTATAGAGTAGATTTTATCTATTTATATAGATTAATATATTTTTATGAATAGATGCTTTAATGTATGTATATATGTGTTAATATAATTATAAACTACATCCAATCTAGGATGTGGTAATATAAATCACATCATGGTTTGAACTGGAATAACTCATTATGAACTAAAGGATACTACATCCTAGTTTTATGTTTAGATGAGGATGTGTTATTTGACGACACATGATTTAGAATCTATAATCCCCCATATAAATAATTTTTGTTTTCATAATCTTATGATTATAATTAAATTACATTTAACAACTACATTTATTATTTAAATTTTAAAAAAATTTATAATGATAATGATTTTTAATTATAATGTTATGAGACATTTATGAAACATATCTTTGATAGATGATTATTCAATAAACGTTTTTACTTAAAGGGTTCCTGATATGGAAATATAAATAGACACTTTAATTTTGTTATGTATCATTTGAATATGGTATTAATGATAAAAAAACTCATTAAACCGAATATATCCTTGCCTTTTATTCTTTATTAATCCTTTAATTCAATGTTCTAGCAATCTCTGGATTGAATGAAACTATTTCCTAGTGTTTTGAGATTCATAAATTTCCATGAACAAGAGTATGTTATCCTTTAACAGAGCACATGAATTAGATTGTGAAATATCTTAGTGACTTTTTTAGTCCTTATGTGTTTATCAAAATCACTAGGGAATCATATACAATCATTGGTAGTGATTTCATCATTAAATCAGTGGTAGACCACAAAAGATTTTATCCAAAAAAATATGGAATGTATGATACATAAAAAAATCTATAGTCCACAAAAAACAAGATTAAATTGAATAAATATATATAAGAAAAAACATGCAGATAGAAACTAATGTAGTAAATAATCCCCAATGTCACCCTCTGAACTCGTTCACCTAGAAGGCACCCTCCAGTCACTGCAAACTCCCTAATTATATATCATCATAAAATAATCATCCAATATCAATATGAACTCATGAAATACACTAATAACTATATTTGAAAGTAATAAATAACAAATTTAATAGGACCACTTTTTCAATTAAATAAACAACACACCGACCTCCCAATCCCAAATCCATAAATGCTAAAAGATTAACCATGAAACGAATAGAATCGTAAACTAAAATTAATATAGGAGTGATAAAACTGATTAATAAGAATTCAATGTAAACCATACAAAAATTATAGTCTTTAAATAAATGATATATTTTTTAGTTTTAAATATATAATTACAAATATGGTTTTTACAAAAAAATTAGAAAATCAAAACTAGTTTTCTAACTATTTTATAAAAATTTCATCATAATATCTTTAAATTAATATAATCACTTTGAAAAAAAAAATTAGGAATATTCATCCTTTTAAAAATAATTCCTTTTAAAAATGTTTTTAAAGTACATTAAAAAGAGAGTTTACCAGCCAATATTATTAAAAATATTGTCTGCACAAAAAATGAAACAGAAAAGGGTCAACTAAAATAGAAATGAATGAGTTAAAATTACCATAATAAAATAGTGTTAAATTAGTTCAAATAAAATATATTTTAAAATTCACCATATATAAAAACATTTTATAGTCACTACGGACTAGGGGGAACCCAGAGAACTCTTTTCAAGCATCTATAAGAAAGGACAGTAACGTTTCATTGGCCAGTGAAAAAATAAACAGACTTCACTGGAATTGACAGTGGAAAGGGTGACCATCCAATCTAGGTTCAGCAAACCAAGAACCCAAAGTTCCCATGATGTTTTAATAATTATTAAAATAATAGATAAAACATCCATAACATCACTAATAAACTCATCGTAACTTATAACAACATAAAATAAATGAAAAATAATGAAAATATTCAAATAGTGTATCTAAACCACCTTTAAGAGTGATAATTGCAAGAAAATGCTAATGGGATTACCATGGAAAATCAATCAAGTGAATAACCATATATTTAGATGGTACTAACATGTATTTATAATAAATTTTATAAATAAGATAAAACCCTTTTTAAAATCATGTTTGAGTATCATGTAAATAACTCTAAGAATTCACCCATCATTATTCCCATAAGTACATACACAAAAAAAAATAGATATAAATTTATACATATTCCTCATAGTTCATGAATGAAAATATTTATTTATGAATTTACACACACAAAAACATATATTTAAACTCATTTATATGGGAATATACACCCAACACATCCAAATACATTTGATGGGTTTTTATTTTTTATTGAAATACAATATTAAAATATATTCTTAATAATTAAAATTTCATGTATTATATAAAATTAATCCTAAAATACTAAGAACAATTATAAATTAATTTTCAATAATTGATACAACTTTTTGAAATGAAAAAATCTATGACTAAAATCCATCCAAGAAATTTATCTAACACATAATGTTCCAAAATTAATTAAAAACTATTTTAATATGTTTTGAAAATAGAAAAATCCACTATAATGAAATAAAAAGTAAATGAAACATTGATTTTAATTCAAATATGAGTTAATAATAGGTAATATTTATTTATAAAATCAAAACAAAAAGGTTTAGAAGACAATTAATCAAGATTCCGCAATTTGATGAACCAAAACAATAGCTAACTTACAAGAAATTAAAAAGAAGCAAGCTGAGATGAATTCCCATCAGTGGAGATAACCTCAAAAAGTGATCGGGGACTCATGAAATCTCTAGAGACAAATAAAATAGAAAATATAATAAAAATCACCACCCATATGGTTTATTAAAAAAAGAGGAGTTGGAGGGAAGATGAAATCATGAGAAAATTTAAAAGAGAATAAATAAGACTCCTTCACTTGGTGAGACTACCCTATACTATGAATAAATCCCAGAAAATTTAAAAAAGGATGGGTTCTAGTAATGGAAGGATTAAATAAGATGTGGGTTTCAAGCTAAGGTTTTCCTTTAAGAAATATGAATTGGGGGATTCATTCTCGATCATGAGGGAGGTGTATTTGACCTTGGTTGTGACATGGTGAAGTAGTGAGAAGGAATCCCAAAGGAAGGACAAAACATATATCTAGTGGAATTACTCAGGGTCGTGTGATTGGATATATGGGGGAGATAAGAGATAATGAAAGAAAAAATGTATAATAATGAAATGTAATTAACAAAATAAAATTAGAAATCCTATTCATTACTCAAGGTTGACTAACATATGCTTCAAAACTGTGGGAATCCGAACTACCCATGATGACTATGAAAAAAGGCCTTCAACATTTTCCTCTATAAACTTTCATAGTTTAACGAATTTTGTGTAAACATTTCCAAATGATACATCAAAATTAAAATTAAAATCATCATTATTTCTTCATTTTTTTACTTACCATGTAGGAAAACTATGCCCAAATTTTATGATTTCTTAAATTTTTTTTATAATTTCATGAAAAATGAACAAGGTACAAAATAATTTAAAATAATTTAAATAATATTTATATTTAATAATAAATAAAACGTTGATTTTAAAAATATCCCCACCATAAAAAAATTTTCCCAATGAAATTGACTAACAAAGGATGGAAGCAAAAAAATATCAAATCAAAAATATTTTTAATTAAATGTAAAAGGTTCAAGAAAAAGCTACAAAAAATAAATGGAATAGAATGATAACTATAATTATCCTTCAAGATTAATGGGGAAAATCCTCTAACAAATATAATATCTCTAGAAGGAATTCAACCACCAATGATGAACACATGGCCAAACAAACCATGAGTTCTATAATGGCCACCCAAACATATAGACTTTATCCAAAATGTTAGGTCAATAACACACCTAAACACACACTACAATAGTCATCACAGACAAAAGGAAGAATTTTCTGAAAACATGAAATAGATATCATAATTTACCCATTAATCATTCAAGCCACCCCAAATAATCAAAATTGAAATACAAAATTGATGAACAAGGAAGATGAACTCTCAACTTGTTTCATAAAAACATGACACTATCTCTATAAACTTTCCAACATTCTCCAAAAGGTAACCTATGATCATAAATTTGGCAAAAAATCTCATGAATACCTTATAAGTAGTAAATAGTCACCATCAAGTGATCAAATGGTCAATGACCAACCATGCTAATCACCCATGAACTAGTTCAAGGTCACCAAAGTTGTCACGAACCATCCTAGGTCGACCCTGAACTGGTCACCTGAGCTGGTCTGCGACACGGCCCGAGAGGCATTCCTGATCCTCCCAGGCTAGCGACTAGCGCCAGGGCATCAAGAGTAGCTGTGGGAACAATTTCACCCAATATAAATAAATAAAACCGTAGAAATAATACAGAGCAACACAGAATAGATAAAACAAATAAAGTGACTAAACAGGAAATGAAGTAAAAAAACTGACCAAACACGACGTCCAAACGAACTCCGTGCGACCTCGTGGGTTGCTCTCCGACTCAATGATCAAGCATCTCCCTAGGCAAGCGCACTCATTCTAATGCCTGCAAAAACACAAAAAATAGAAATGAAATATAGGCATGAGTATTAATACTCAGTATGTTAGCCCGATATCTATTACTAATGCACTACCTTGAAAATAAAATAAGCATCATTTCAAGTTTGAACTACAATTTATAAAAGTATGTTTTTTTAAATATTCTACCTAAAAACAACGTAAGAACCATTACCCTTAACGATTTTCAAATTTGGGTTCAATTCATTAGTGTCAATGACATTTTAGGAAAACAGAATGTGATGTTTATATTTTCATATTTGAACAGAGGATTAAACACTTTCATTTGAAAACCATTTTTAGAAACCTAATCAGAAGAAATTTACCCCATTCCAAGGGAGACAATACACTAGAAATTCACAATGTAAAACACACAGCAAGGGCAATGTAGGTATACATGTGAGCATCATAATCACTACTGCAAGCAACAAAAGCTGAAGAGACATGGATAATCCTAGGAGATCGAGAATAAACCAGAAGATAGAAATACATGAGTAATCATCCTTATCGATATGTCACGATGAAAAAAATCACAATATGCTCGACCATCCTCTCTCAGGAAGGTCGAGGGAAAATACCATAGTAATAAACACAATATATCAACATAATATGGGACACTGGTCAGTACCATAACCTACCAGCGCAGCAATCATTCATAGAATATTCTCTCAATTTTCCAGATTCCCATGTCTCAAGTGTTTGGAAAGGGGGTGAGCCAATAGATTCTAACCGAGCATCCAATCATATATATATATATATATATGTATATATAAACCACAATAGGCATCACCCTGAGCCACTTCATGGAACAACCTCTTACCTTTAAACTACTCAAGTACCCAGGAGCCTCTAAGCGCGGCCTCCCAAACAGTCAATTGCATCCAAGGCAAGAGAGTTACCCTGGGAAGGTTTTTATCAAAACATTTTTATCATTTTCCATAAAGAGAAAAATGGGCATTAAACACCTTTCACAATCACCACACAAAAAAAATACAACTTCTTTATAATACCAAAACCAGTTTAAAACCATTTAAGGAACCCCCAAAACACTACTTCACAGGCTGACAATATTTTTATAAACCAAACCAAACCAAACCATTTTATTTTTCCAAATAAACTTTATGAGCCAACCAAGAAACTTCTCAAAATAACCAAAGTACTTGTTCAATCTTCAAAAAAAATCATTTATCATTAAACCAGAACTCTATTTTACATTCCATGAATTATGTTTAATATCCAAATGGGAATACAATCATTATTTAGTGTCCGCTCGTCAAAAAAATATTTTAAGCATCTTGTATAAAATAAACAGCTCTTTTTACAATAAATAATCATTTAAAGATTAACTATCTTATATTAAAAATTAATTATCGTATATCAACTCAAATTATTTAGAATTCGTAAAATATTTATTTTGAACAATTAGTGTGCGCAAATAGTAGGAAATAATGTAACTTAAATTTTAAAAGTAGTGCAACGGGAACATACCTTAGATACAGGACGCGATGTAACGATGCAAGTATGAAAAAAATGTGGCAAAGTCTAGCACCCTACATAATAAATATCAAGGACTCAAAACACATACAAAAACTCACTAGATCATCCGAAACCAAGCATCGGGGATAAATACTCACCTCGAAACTGAAGCACGACTAGGACGCAAACTCGGAATCGCTCCGCGCGGGTTCTAAAACAATAGTCCTACCCAAAACAAACATATGTTGATAAAGCCCCCTAACAAAGCAAAGGCCAAAGCTAGAATAATAACAGTAAAAATAATATCAATAATAATAATAATAATAATAATAATAACAACAACAACAATAATAAGAAGAATAATAAGAATAATAAGAATAATAAAGTTAATAATAATAATGAAAATAATAATAATAATACTAATAATAATAATAACAACACTAATAATAATAATAATAATAATAATAATAATAACAAAAATAAGAATAAGAAGAAGAAGAAGAATAATAATAATAATAATAATAAAAGTAAAAATAAAAATGAAAGAAAAATTTCGGGTCACTGCGCACCTATCAGGAGAGGGGGTGAGGGATTTGGAAGGGTTGCTGTGCAAGGCCGAAGCAGAGCAGGAGGCCGAGTTGAGTTGGAAGGGAACCGGAGCACCGGGAGCGGAAGATCATAAGTGCATGAGGGGGGTCGTGGGTTCTACACTGGTGCAGGCTGAAGGAAACAGAGGGGGCGACGACAGAAGTTGCCTATGGGGTGTGCGAGCTGGTCTGGTGCTGAGCGGGCAGGGCAGGTCAGGTCGCTGGGAAAAACAGGAGCGGCCCAGGTTTTGGCCGATGTCGGGCATGCCAGAAGTGAGAGGAGAGTAGGAATCGGGGGGGGGGGGGGGTGGTGTTGTACTGGGTAGTAGGGCCGCGACAGCCTCCTCATGTGCAACAAGTGAGAGCACTAGATCTTCGGAATGAATGAACGATGAGGAGGGAAAATAGGCTGTGTAGAGAAGGAAGGGACGATGAGGAGGGAGAAAAACGGGAGGCGGCTAGGTTTAGTTGGCCAGAGGATGGAGGCTGGGGTTGCACAGCGCACAGGGGGAGCGCGTCGGGAGGTGCGTCACTGTGGAAATGAGAGGAGGAGGGAGTAGGGTGCGGGGCTTCTGCGGACAGAGGAAGAAGGATGGGAGGGTCGGGCCTGGACCAGATCACATGGGAGGGGGGGGGGTTGGTAGCGCGCTAGGAAGAAGAAGGATCAGGAATGGTGTTCCCGCAAACCCTAATAAAAGGGGATATATATATATATATATATAAGAAAAAAAATAAATAATTGAATAAATAAATGATAACAATAGTGATAATAAGGACAACAATAATAATAATAATCTTAGGGATCAAAACTTTAATAATAACATAAAATGATAAAAAGACAATTCTGATAACTAAAATTCTTTAATAAAAATATAATATTGTTATTCATTGCACAATAATAATATTATTACAGTAAGTTATTATTTAATTTAATTTTTGTAAACTCATTCAATTATTATTCATTTGGCCGATAAAAATATCATAATCGTGCGGTATCCGGGCTGACCGCACGGCTTCAGCTAGCATTGCGGTGTGCGTGCACTGGCCTAGAATAATAACATTTACCATTTTTTGATTTATAATAATTTTAAAATTATAAAAAAATAAGAAAATCATAAATAATAGAATAAATAACAATGTTAACTCATTTTCGTTTCCCAAAGGCAGGCAGACAGTTCTGTTTCATGGGCGAAGCTGAGCAGGGTCTCAAAAATGTGCTCCGCCCGGGCGCTCAATGATGTCAACTCAAAAACACGCAGTTCTTAACATTACTCAAATTTTTTTCATCCGGGACTCAACTTGAACCCCAAAAATGTTTTGAAATTCAAAAAAAATTATATAATAAAAAAAGAATCAGTCGAAGTGTGACAATTCTCCCCACCGTAATGCTTTCCGTCCCCGAAAATCCACACCACCAATCAGTCGATTGATCAACAACTAAGGAGTCCACATAAACATGATCCAACCTCTTCACCCAAGGACATTTCACTGTCCATCTACGAGACTCAACCTCATTTCCCGAAACAGACCAAAAGTAGAGGGGAGGCCTGAATGGACTCCCGACCATAAGGACTCCACTGGAACTCGATAAGGACTTAAGAGAAAACCCAATGTGACTCATGGGGGGTCAACCCACCATAAAGAACTAACCTACTAGTGCCCAACCAGAAAACCAACTTAGACCTGCATCAGGACTTACCCAAGCTTGAAATAGCACATCGAGGACATTTAAAGCATTCACTCTCATCCGAATGGAATAAAATTTTATCCGAAGAGTCCACGCTAACCAAAAAATCCTTACGCCATGGGCAGGGAGAGAGGGACCAGGGATTGGATCAATGAAACTTGGATGGAAAACTACTCATGACTCACCACTTAGGGATGGACACAAACCAGGGCCGAAACTGATTCACCTGGGTGGTCCATGCAAGGCCAATAATCAACACTTTTCATCCAAAAAGGCAGAATTATTGATATAGCGTGAGGGATAAATCCATCATGTTTTTTTTTGAAAAAAGAGAAAATCTATAACGACAGAGAAACCACAATATACATGTTAAAACTGCCTCACCCCAATGATAAAGGCACAACCTTAACCAGACTCCTTAAAATTCCATGGGGGTTCTTGACTACGTGCCAGCTTCACTCCGAGACCTTTTCGTTGGAGCTCTGATGGATGAAGCATCTCTTACCTTGCAGTCAGGTTTTGATAATCCCAACAAGAAACAAACATGTTTTTATCTGACAGATTAAAAGGACAAGATTTTAAAATTAAAAACATACAAACATTGAAAGCCATAGTTCGTCAAAAGACCCATGAAATTCTGATACATTTCAAACCCAAAACAACACCCATACAATGGCCACGATAAAATATCCCTTACCCTAGAAGTAAACATACATAAGAAAATTTATTGAAAAACCCAACATCACATCACACCTGAGAACTTCCTCTATGAGGCTTTCTAGCAACACCCTGATAGAATCGTCGCAAGTGACCCAAGCGTCGACATGCCTGGCAGGGCTTCAGAGTGCTTGGGCACGACAGCTTCTTGTGACCCCACTTACCACACTTATAATACACAATAATCTCTCGCTCTGAAGAGGTTGATGAAATATCCTAAGGCCTCTTGATTCCATGACCTTCTCCTTCCACTTTTATTTTCATAATCATCTCCTTTCCAGAATCTTCACCACTACTCATAGGGATCGAAGGAGGGAGGACGACTTTGAGCACTCCTACCATCACAACATTGACATGAAAATCTTGTCTCACTACATCGACAAGAGAAGTTTGGTTGGACTCTAAAACCTTCGACTGTAGATCAGGGCGGAGACCCACCTCGAAGCGTCGAGCCTTCATGGGGTCATTCTTGGCATACCCTGAATCATATGGTACTAGCTCCACAAAGCACTGGAAATATTCCAACATGGGTCTGTTGCCCTTCTGTAGACAACAAATTTCCATCCCCTTTCTCACCCTTTCTTCCTCGGAGAAATACTGATGAATGAACAAGGCCTTGAAAAACTCCCATGTAATCTCTCGACAGGGCTTGTTCTGAGACACTGACTACCACCACATCCATGGTGAACGTTCAAGCATGAAGGTTGAAAACTTGACCTTCAACAACTCGGGAAACTCTATGAGGTTAAAGTACTATTCAATCTTCTGCATCCACTCCTCTGCTATAGAAGAGTCTGCTTGACCATAAAAGATAGGTGGATCTAGCTTCTGAAACTCAAGAATAAAATCCTTAGGTTGATCAACTGCACTACGATCACCCATCAAAGCTTCAAAGGGATAACTGCTGGATAAGAAAAAGTCAAAAACCCAATCAAGGCCAACTCAATGAGTGAATAAAAACCTCAAAATCAAACACTTGTTAGGTGAAAATCTCAAAGCATGAGAAAATAAGTTAACATAATGTCAAAACTTTTCTCATTTAAAACAAATTTAATTTAAAACAATCTTGGTGGGTTAAACCCTCACCATTTATATTACTTATAGTCTAACTCACATGCATGTATCAGTGCCACCCCGGGCATCCATCCACCATACCAAAAATCCATCCACATTTCCAACATACCACTATGCACGTGAGAACCCATAAAAACACCATGGCCAAAACAAGGTAACTTTATTTGTCCAAAAAAAAAATCATTCATACCATTTCTTTTAAAACAATCCACAAATTAAAAATGTAATTTCAAACAACCATTTTTTTTCAAAAACCAAATATATTTTTCTGATTCAAACCACTTTCAGAAATTGAAGGAGACCCAAAATTACACAACAAGGAACTAGTGTCAGTGCGTGACTTGACCATATGGTTGGAGGCCATATTCCAAACACGTCACCAATATAGAGAGCCTTCTTGGACCATACATCTAGCTCTGCATGGCTTTCCAGGCCATGCGGCTTAAGAATATTGGTCCAACACGCTTTGTTGTATCCCAATCACACAACATTTTCCATAAGAACCCAAATAAACAAATAAAACCAGACTTCCAATGGAATCCCAAGGACCAAAATGAGAAAGAGTTCATGATGGTCTTCCCACTCCTACCCCTTGAGTCCCGACCATCCTACTCCATCTACCTTGAGATCCCAAATAATAAAGGGTGCTCTAAAAAGCGAGTTCACTAAGAGCTAACCTCCTATGATACCATTTTGTCACGAACCAACCCGGGTCGACCCAGAACCGGTCACCCGAGCTGGTCCGTGACATGGCTCGAGAGGCATTCCCGATCTTCCTGGGCTGGCGACAAGCGCCAGAGCATCAAAAGAGGCTGTGGGAACGATTTCTCCCAATATAAATAAATAAAACAACCGAAATAATACAGAGCATCACAGAATAGATAAACCAAATAATGTGAATAAACAGGAAAAGAAGAAAAATAAAACTGACAACACACGACGTCCGAACTAACTCCGTGCGACCTCACGGGTCGCTCTCCGACTCAACGATCAAGCATCGCCCTAGGCATGCACACTCAAGATAAAACCGACACAGACACAAAAAACATAAAATAACTATAGGCGTGAGTATTAAAACTAAGTAGGATAGCACGATATATATCCCTAATGTACTAACTTTAAAAACAATGTACGAATCATTTCCCTTAACCATTTCCAAATTTGGGTTCAATTCATTAGTGTCAATGATATTTTAGGAAAATGGAAAGTGATGTTTATATTTTCAAATTTGTACAATGAGGATTAAACACTTTCACTTGAAAACCATTTTTAAAAACCATATCAAAAGCAATTTACAAATTTCCAAGGATAATAATACACCATAAATGCACAAAGTAAAACACAGAACAAGGGAAATGTAGGTATACATGTGAGAATCATAGTCACTACTACAAGCAACAAAAGATGAATAGACATGGGTGAACCTAGGAGATCGAGAATAAATTCGAAGACACCAATACATGAGCAATCATCCTTTTCAAGAAGTCACAATGAAAACAAAACGCACAATATGCTCGACCATCCTCTCTCAGGAAGGTTGAGGGAAAATCATATAGTAATAAACCCAATATATCCACCTACTATGTGCCACTGGTCAGTACCATAACCTACCAGTGCAACAATCATTCTTAGAATATTCTCTCAATATGCCCGATTCCCTTGTCTCAAGTGTTTGGAATGGGGGTGAGCCAACTGATGCCAACTGAGAATCCAATCATATATATATATAAAGAACAATAGGCATCACCCCGAACCACTCCGTGGAACAAAATCTTGCCTTTAAACTACTCAAGTACCCAGGAGCCTCTAAGCATGGACTCCCAAATAGTCAATTGCAACCGAGGCAGGAGAGTTACCCTAAGAGGGTTTTTATCAAAACATTTTTATCATTTTCCATAAAGTGTCAAAATGGCATTAAACACCTTTCACAATCACCACAAAAAAAAATACAATGTCTTTATAAGACCAAAACCAGTTTAAAACAATTTATAGAACCCCCAAAACACTACTTCACAGGCTTAAAATATTTTTATAAACCAAACCAAACCAAAACATTTTATTTTCCCAAATAAACATTAAGAGACAACCAGGCAACTTCTCAAAAGAACCAAAGTACATGTTCACGATTCAAAAAATCATTTCTCTTTAAACCAGAACTCTATTTTACATTCCGTGAATTATGTTTAAAATCCAAACGGTCATTCTTTTATTATTGGGTGTCCGCTCATCAAAAAAATATTTCAATCGTCCTGTATAAAAGAAAGACTCTTTCTACACTAAATAATCATTTAAAGATTAACTATCTTATATTAAAAATTAATTATCATATATCATCTCAAATTATTTAGAATTAAAAAAATATTTATTTTGAACAATTAGTGTGCTCAAATAGTAGGAAATAATGTAACATAAAATTTTAAAGTAGTACAAAGGGAACCTACCTCAGATATACGATGAGATATAATGAAACAAACGTGGCAATGTCCAGAACCCTACATAATAAATATCAAGGACTCAAAACACATACAAAAACCCACTAGATCATGCGAAACCAAGTGTTAGGGAGAAATGCTTACCTCGAAACTGAATCACGATGACGACACACACTCGGAATCGCTCCGCGCGGTTTCTAAAACAATAGTCCTACCAAAAACAAACATAAGGAGATAAAACCCCCTAACAATGAAAAGGCCAAATCTATAATAATAATAATAACAGTAAAAATAATATCAATAATAATAATAATAATAATAATAGTAAAAATAATAATAATAATAATAAAGATAATAATAATAATGACAATAATAATAATAATAATAACACTAATAATAATAATAATAACAATAATAATAATAATAATAATTATAACAGTAATAATAATAAGAAGAAGAATAATAATAATAATAATAATAATAAGAGTAAAAATAAAAATGAAGGAAACATTTCGGGTCACTTCCCACCTAGTAGGAGAGTGGGCGAGGGCTTCAGAAGGATAGTTGGGCGAGGCTGAAAAAGATCAGGAGGCCGAGTTGAGTTGGGAGGGAATCGGGATGCCGAGTGCGGAAGATCCAAAGTTCATGAGGGGGTTGCGGGACCTGCGCTGGTGCAGGAAGAAGGTAGGAGAGGGGGCAACACCGTAAGTCGCCTATGGGGTGTATGATCCGGTCGGGTGTTGAGCGTGCATGTCAGGTTGGGTCGCTGGAAAAAACATGAGCGGCCCTGTTTTTGGCCGATGTTGGGCATGCCGGCAGTGACAGGAGAGCAGGAATCAGGGTGGTGGTTTTGCACTGGCTAACAGGGCTGTGACAACCTTCTCATGCACAGCAAGGGAGAGCACCTGGTTTCCAGATGGAATGAATGATGAGGAGGGAAAAAAAGGCTGCGTGGAGAAGGAAGGGCCGATAAGGAAGAAGAAAAACATGAGGCGGCTGTGTTCGAATGGCCATAGGCTGGAGGCTGGGGTTAGACTGTGCACAGGGGGATCGCACCGGGAGCTGCGTTGCTGTAGCAAGGAGGGGAGGAGGGAGCATGGTGTGGGGCTTCTGCAGGCAGAGGAAGAAGGTTGGGAGGGTCAGGCCTGTACCAGATCGCATAGGAGGGGGGGGGGGGTTGGTAGCACGCTAGGAAGAGGAAGTATCAGGAATGGGGTTTCCACAAACCCTACTAAAAGTGGACATATATATATATAAGAATAAAATAAATAATGACAATAATGATAATAAAGAATACGACAACAACAACAATGATAATAATGTTTGTGATCAAAACTTTAATAATAACATAAAAATGATAAAAAGAAATTTCCGATAACAACAATTCTTTAATAAAAATATAATATTGTTATTCATGACCCAATAATATTATTATTACAGTAATTTTTTTTCAATTTTTTTTAACTTATTCAATTCATATTCATTTGGCCGATACAAATATCGTAATCATGCGGTATCCGGGCTGACCGCATGACTTTAGTTTTCCATGCGGTGTGTGTTAACTGGCCTAGACTAATAACATTTATCATTTCACCATTTATAAATAGTGAAAAACATTCCTGGTACATACATACGAATTACCATCTCCAGACAATGGTCTAATCCATGTTTTGTAATCATTTTACACGGGTGATTATAAATGTTCCTGTCATGAATGTATATGATATTTATTACATATTTATAGTCCTATAAATACGTTAGGTAACTTACCTTTTTATTCATCCACTAATTTAAAAATGAAATCATCACTCATGCATAAATGTGGACTACCACCTTCACTCTGCGATGTGACCCATTATTCATGAACACAATTCATATATTATAATAAATATTTATATAATTAATATATGTAATATTTATATCTTTATTAATATTTTAGAGATGATGGAATCAAGTGCAAGATGCAAGGTGCAAAACCACCAAACCAAAATCTTCCATAAAAACAATTATCCCCCAAAAATGAACATTTTATAGGGAATTTATACTTAATGGGTATTATCATTTCATATGTGGATAATATAAAAAATTATAATGGTTTGTAATAGAATATTAATTAATATAAATTTCTAATATTATAGGTTGATTTCACTTACAGTGAAAGGCAATATTTAGGTAGGGGATGTCGTCTCAATTTACAATCCTTTGAGACATATATTTTATTAGGAAACTATTTACTTTTATATGCTATATATAAATCACATTTTATGTATTTAACATTAATATATATTGGTAAATTTTGATTATTTTTTAAATTAATGTTTATACTTTCAATGGGGTAGAATTTAAAATTTACGAATTACTTAAAAATTTATTTTATTATCATCAAGATATTTATGGAGTTGATATATTTTATATTAACATATCCTCCCTCTAGATCATTAATTATAAAAATAAAACTTTAATAGAAAATCAAACTGTATTTCACAATGTAATGGGTTATATATTTCATTTAAATCCATATATTAAAAAATTGTTTACAAAATTATTTTATATTTAATTAAATGATTTATTATGAATATTATATTTTATCATCCGATTTTTTATGGTTTTAATAGAATAATAATAATTTTCAATAAAAGGATCTTTTTTAATGTCATTTCAAACAATTAAATGAAATGGTTCTTTTTTAAATATATGAAGTTAATGAAATTACACGCTTCTCAAATAGATTTAAAATATTTTTATTTTTATATAGGTTTAAAATGGATTTATAGATAAATATAATTAATTAATGATTATTTAAAATGTTAATTTCCAATTTCATTTTTTTTCAATAAAATACAATTTCAAGAGAAAACCAATATTTTAGATGAATTAATGGTCATATATTATCTCTTATTAATTTTATTTCATTAATATTTCTTTAAATATTCTATTTCATGTTATATATGTCCATTTCAAATTACATTGCACATAATTATCAATATTATTTGTTACATGGATATGATTACTTCCAAATACACATACAATTTTGAAATGTGGGGTTTTAGAATGAATGTTATTTGATTGGCTGTAGAAGTATTGGTATTCTATATTTTTTACTCAATAATTATATTTTTGGATAAATCATATTATTTTTTAATTATGTTGTTAATTATATTGTTAATTAAATATATAAGAAATGAATAATTGATGCAGTGATTTGTGGTTCCCAGTTATATATAACACCTTGAGTCATCGATTTTTCTCATGAGAAAATTAGATTCCCAAACATATTAAATTTTGTTTTGGTTTACACCTACCCATATATTAAATTTTATGGATATAAAAAGGTTTAAGATCATGAAATTTAACATTATGAATAACTATTATTTTTAATTTAGATATTATTTTCAATGATATTTCTGCATTGATATTATCCATTAATGCATTTTTCTAATGTTATTAATTAAATGATTTCATTTTTAGTTATTTGGCTTTCCATATTGATTATACATTATTTACTCATGATATGTAAATTATATTTAACCCTTACTAATCATCTATGATCACATTTTATGTTCATTCAATTCCCCGAGTCCAGAAAAATGGTATTATGAATAATATCAATGAAGTTGTAATGTTTATTATGAAATTTTTTATATACAATTTCCAATGTTATATTGGAATCATATACATATATATTATTTGAATAATTTTGTACAGATCATTCCAAAATGGTGAGAACCATTTCATCTTAAACCAATGTTTTAATGTAAAGACCAGATTTAGGATATGATATTTGGAGTTTTTATAGTTGGTATGATAGAAAGTTAAATAAAAACCTCCATAACAATATTTTAATATATCATAGCCAACATGCGGATTAAAAAAAGCTCATATAAGATTTTAGTTTTAAAAAAATTAGAGGGATTTTCATTTTATGAACAAATATTCCAATTGATTGCGAGCTAAGTCAATATTTTTTCAGTCATTATTGGTGGAACCTAACCAATGAAAGGGGATTATTACCCCTATTCAATGATGGGATATCTATACTATGCATGAAAATATGAATTTTGATGGAAATGACTAGATGATGGCCATATTTGGATATGTGCCTTAGGTTTTGAAGAATAAAATTTTCGATAATGATGAAACAATAATTCCACAACATGATTTACCTATGTATAATTACATCATAAGATAAAACAATACATATTATAAATTAACTACTGATCCATTTTTTAACTATGACATTAATACTCTCAAAAAAATACTTTTGGATTTGTGATGTTACTTTTGATGTTCAAAATCATCCAATTATAATATACTGGTGTTATAATAAACATGAACCAATAATGGATATCACTTCCATAATATGGTTTTTACTACCAATTATTTGTGGATATTTATCTTAAATGGTTGGGAGAATCTCATTATTGTGGAAATACATTTTCTATAAAAAATTATCGATTTGTTTCATGAAGCGTTTCTTAGTCTTCGACCGAATCGTGATTTTGGATGTTTAATATAAATCATTCTCGAGGAAACATATATTTCAAATACTCTATATAAATTCCCTTGATTGAGATGCAAGATGTTAAGATGAAAATGTTTGGGAATCTATCTAAGGGACTCATTTGGCCTAGTGCCTCACAAAGAAGTTCTACTATTATTTTATCTAAAGAAGAATGATATGTTAATGAATCCGGTCATTGACTATCTGGAACATATCATGATAACAATTAATAACATGATTCCACTACCACATATTCATTTTATATTTTATTGATTATGAGGTTATCAATATTTTTACAAAGCTGGTCTTCATATTTATTAGTGTATGGTCAAGTAAAAGATAATACTCAAGATATCCTTCCATATAAGGTATCTGTAATATGAAATTATAGTAATTATATTTGGACAAACCGATTATCCATCAATCAATACAGATATAATTAATAGAGTCTTTAGAGATTAATATAATTATTTTGGGGTTTTATCCATTGATTATATTCATATATATTCTCTTGGAAAGGAAGATCACAAATAAAATATGATAATTGTGATTATGACATAAAAGAAGAAGAATTTATAAGTTTATTTATCTATATGTGAATTTTATGTGCATGAATTTTCATTTTTTGGGTTATATAACTTCATGTTGGGTTCAATCGCAAGACCCTACAAAGGTGGATGTTATTGAGAAATTTCCCAAAAAACATAGAAACTGAGATACATAGTTCTTATAGGCTAGTTAAATACTGTCATATATTTTATAAATTTTTTAGGAAAATATATTCCATTAAAAATGATGTATTGTATGGGTGTTACATTCTTATGGATATATTAATGTGATGATAATATCAAATAACTAATGATAATAATTTTTAATGTTCTTGTGTTTATGGTATCCTACGATGGAGAATGGTTTTTTATATACCGTGATGCATCTAAAAAGGTATTCAGATATTTCATCTAGTAGAATAAAATGGTGCTAAATTATTCATTGTTATAATTGAATATTCCCATGAATTATTTCTCAAATCCTGATTCTGAGGTGGAACATATATTTTTTGCATTAATGATATATTGTATATTTTATATTATATGAGGTGTGTCATAAATACTAGAAATAAAACATTATATTATATATTTCCCCATAATATGTCAATTTAAATCAAATAAGACGGTTGGATATGATCAATAATAATGTGTTTTCTGATGATATATGTAAGAAAGGGCGCACATTTTTATATATGATGAGGATAAAAATTATCAAATATTTTGAAATTTACAGATGGGGAATATTTAAATCATGATGAATGAGAAAAAATAATATCTTTATCAGATGAATTTCCAACCACTCATCATTGAAATGATTATGTTTATTTAGAATAAATATGTATAATTGGAAAGAAGGAGAAGAATGTTCTTGAGTTCAACCATGATCATGTGGGAATAATAATGTTTAGGAAACAATTATGTTCTACATAAATTATAAATTATAAAAAGGATATATTGGATGAATCTCATTATTATTCATTCTCTGTTCATCACAGTGGTGTGACAATATATCAAATTAAGAGATAATACTTATGGTTGGATAAAATAAAAATAGATATTAACGAGTATATATCTTGATGCTCGTTGTGTCATAAATTTATGTCTCAATGTCAAAAGTATAGGGGGATTTTATGACCATTTAAAAACCTATAAGGGAAATGGTAAATAATTACCATATATTTTTTCATAATACTCCACAAAGGATATAAATAGGATAATGTAATTTTTAGTTTGGTAGATTGACATATTAAATCTATGAATGATATTAATGTAAGAGAATACTTCTCCTTGAATCATATTAATCATTTTGATAGTATGTTATTTTTGATATTTCCTGGAGATCCACTCTCTATTATATATTATAGGGTGTCATGTTATTCTATGACATTATAGAGATGTACATGGTAAGATTCAGATATATTGTTTCTTTTCAATATGAATTATCATCCTCACATAGATTGTTAGAATGAGATATTGAAGACATGGTGATATATTTATTAATAAATTACAAAGGTCATTGGGATTATGAATTTATTTAATATAAAATTCATTCAATAATAGCTTTAACTGATGCATCAAGATACCCCATAAAAGAAGAAATATATTACAGGAAGTACATAACTCCAATATCAAAAGATGAAGTTGGAGAAAGAAATTTATAAGGACCTGATCAATCCAGGGAAATGGTAGAGAACTTTTGGTCTATTTAACATCACATAAGGGCCACACATTTCGAGAAAAAATCTATGCTGATAATCATTTTTGGGATATGGAGTTTGAGGATGTTGAAAATGTATTCCAATAAATATATCAATTTAATAATGTTATATCATTTTGAAAAAATAAAGATGTCACATATATATATATATATAAGTCCCTTTGACATTTGATATAGTATTGTCATGATATATTATATCTTGATAGTTCCTCAAAATCTATCTCATGTTTACAATGGGTTTCTTGTATCTCTCTTCATTATGTATACATTATATCATTCCAATGAAACAAACTCATAAGTGAAACCATTATAGAATCATATATCATATGAGGAACAACTAGAGAGTAATATAGATATTAGAGAAAATATTTTACAAAATAATACACCACACCAGGTCAATGTTTTCTAGTGAAATCATAAAATTGAGGAAGCGACATGGGAACATGATGGTGTCATGAGGAAGAAGTAACCATACTTTTATATATTAGAGTGATGTAATTTTTGGGGTTAAATTAATATAATGGGGTAGAGTATAACTCCTCCAATTTTTATGATATATTTCTCTTGAAATAAATATAATTTTTTTGATAGCTTGTCAAATATGAAATAATGAATGTAAACACACCATAATTTTGAACACTGTAAAAACATAACTATTAGAATTTTTGGTATAAATAGGATTAAAATAATCACATGAAAATATATATAAAGGATTTATATAATTTATATTAATTAAATAATTAATAATGAATAAGTACTCAATTTTCTATTTTGTTAATTTGTGCTTCCAAAATATATTTTCTTCCCAATGGTTTTAATTTTTTTAAATGACCTAATTAATTCAACATCATTAACACTTTTTATTTCTTAAAAAACATTTCATGATTTTAAATCATCAAATAAATATTTTATTATAGATTTTAACATGTTTTTTTAATTATAATTTACATTGAATCATGAAAACCCATTTATTTTTATTGATTTTTTTTTCATCCCGAACTTACGTAGTTATTTTTGGTCCAAAAAAGTGTTCAATATCATATTATTTCATTATTATTATGAATAATCCAATTAGTTCCATTATAATTCATATTATTCTTGATGAGGGTATGATCATTTTTTTATACATTAGAAGATACTTTTTATGGAAAACTACTTCTCATTGTGTTTTACTAGTTTATATTTAAATTAAATTCTAACACATTTTTTAATTGAATTTGATAAGGTATATTTAATATTTTTAATTAGAACATGTATTTTAATTTAATATGTAAAAATTATTTTTGTGTCATTATGTAATGTATCCATAATAATTTTTCTTTTCAACATGCTAAAAGAGGTAAAATTGCATTATGCATTGGGGTAATTCATTAAAATCACTGAACCATATTCTTTTATCCAATTTTATCATTGGAATTTGGATAAATATTTATATAAAGAGTTAAATTACATTTTTTGAAACATTATCATCCATTTGGGAACCAAAAAATATCTTGGGGGGGGAGTTATAATATATTCAAATGGAAAATTATGTTCTCAGTGTTTTAATTTAATGGACTTGTTGTAAGATCCCATTCTGTTTTGGATTTATCATAATATCTAATAATCATTAATTATAAATTATTTTAAAAAACCAGTCATATAATTCTTCTTATTACAATATTTCAATGTAAAATTGTTTTTATGCATAAATCATGTATTTCCTGAAAACTATTTTTAATACGACTTATGTTATTAATTTAAAAATAAAACTTTCCACCCATAAAAATTAATTCTGATAAAATAGAATAAAAATATTGAATAATGATTTCCAACTTCTTTTGGAAGGAATCTTTTATTTATGGTCATGTAATTAATTTTTCATGGTAAATACTATGTTATCTAGGGTAATGATAAAATTAGTTTAAAGTGGTTTGAATAGAATATAACACTTATAATAGATTAAAGACAAATAAAATGTGATTTTTGGAGTTTTCATTGACCTTATGGAATCTTATATATGAATTTGTGGTTCGTTGGTTCCTCTTGATAGGATGATTGTGTTTATATTATTTAATCTTATAGAAAATTCATTGTGTATCTTTTCCCACACATATAAAAATATACCCAAAATCCTCTATTTTAGACTAATCATTATCCTTGTTCCTCAATAAATACCAGCCCGAATATAGTTCAATATTTTTTAATTTTATTTAGATATTTGGTAATTTCCAAAAAAAACATCATTTAAATGGTTATGGTATATTATAATGGAGGATTCTTAGTGAAGTGTTATACCTATTAATCAAGTGCTCCCAATTATTTTATTCTTATACATTCTATAAATCTATTTTAGCCATCCTAAAATAATTAATCCATCCCTATAAATATGATTATATGTTATAATGATTATGAAAAAACCATTTTTATACATGTTTTACAGCCTAGATAAAGAGAAAATGTCACTCATGTGTATGTATGATATATCGTCTCCATATTGTGATGTACATGTTTTTTAATAACCACATTACATGGAAGGTTTTAAACATAAAAATAATTAATAAATATTATATTTATGAAATAATATTTTTTCCTATATATTTCTTATATCATTTAACGTATCATTCTTTTAAATGTAATAAATCAAAACTCCGCTCTTGTGAAAAAGTTTGCCACCACCACCAATGTAAAATCCTATTACCAATTTGATAGGTATGTATTTAAACTTTTCATAGTTTTCCCTTTTTATTTACTGGGTATGGTTGAGAATGATTTGGGACGATACCTATAATTGTGGAGTCAATGATCTGTCAGACACTCAGTTATAACCGGGTTTTTCTATAGGCTAATAGAGGGTTACACACTGCGTAACCAGGTTACACAACATGGAATAGTTGATGGGTTCATAACATGAATGTTTTACACCATGAAATATTAAACATTTTGACAAACCATTACACATCATGAGTTATTTAATGAATTATTTTTTTTAATAAAAGTGACATTTCATTTAGATATTATGAATCATAACTATTTATCAATATGTAAGGGGATTCATATGTCATGTAGTATCTCTAATTCTATTTTTAAATCAGAAAAATGACCTATCTCTCAATTTTTTCTCCTCTAAAATTTCATTTCACTTGGCCAAAAGTCTTAACAAGGTGATCCTGGTTCCCTCCAACCCTTTTAGGTCATTTATTTCAGTATTCGATCATTGTTACATTGGCTGTGTGATTCTTGGGAATGATTTCACCCTCTTTCTTAATATTAATCTCTTTCTCCTCTGTTGTAATATATACCATTCCAAGATTGATGAATATATGATCCATAATTTTGGATTTCATTTATTGGTTCATCTTCTAGATCTTTGGAAACTTCTTTCTCCTTGGCGTTTTTTTTCTATTGTATGTTTTGGAAAAAATGTTTGTTGTTCTATACCATTTGGACATATTGATTTCCCATTAATTGATTGATTTATTTTTGTGTTGATTTAAATTTAATGGTTTGGAATTTATATCAATTGGTTAGATTAAATACCAATTCTAGGGAATCAGTATATTAGAAATGTATTTGGTAAGAAATTTTGAAAACCTCCAATTTCGGTGAATTGGGGTGTGTTCTCAAATTTATTGAAATGGTTTCAATTGAATTATTGAATTTAAATTTTTTCAGTAGAATTGATGAAATTTGTGAAATTTAGGAAATTTATTTTGAAATTGTTGTAATTGCTTTGGAATTGATGTGAAACTTGTGTAAATGGTTTAATATTTTTGGTAGATACCCAGTGGTTTTATCTTGTAAAAAATGCATGTTTTAATTAAAACCTAATTTGGTTTTACTTGATAATATGGCATTTTATAAGGTGGAATGAAATTTAAATGTATTTTAAGATGTCATAAAATAAATTTACCAATATTTATTATGTAATATCACATGAAATCCTTAAGTAGTATGTGATATATTTTTACACACTCTATGATAATAAAACGTTCTAAAAAATTAATTAAACAGACCACGTGCACGATGGGATGGTGATGAGTCCCCTTGACTAGTGTTAAAGGGGCATGTGTATATACATATTGATGTGATCAATTTGGGGGTGTGTATTCCAATAGAATGGATCTTTCATTCCCATAAGGAATATGACCTCATTGATCAATTTTTTATATTTTACATATATATGTATACCAATGCTTTAAAACTAATTTACATGACATCAGAATTTATATAAAATGATTTATTTAATTCATTGTATAAGAAATATTACATCATTTAAAAGCCTTTTCTTGATGTATTTTTCAATTATTTGAATTGCATTTCATGCTTTTATTAAATATTCTGTAAAATACCAAACTAGATTATTTTAATAATTAATAAAATACCCTTGTTGTATCTATTATGAACATCTAATAGGTGTTTTCACTCACACTATAGTTGTGCCTTCAGAGGTTTTTATATTTTCTCCTTCAATGTTAGAATAAGGGTAAATGATATCTTTGAGGGGGATCTAGTTGTAGAACCATTGGTTTGGTGAGTTGTTTCCTTAGGGACATGGGGTGTTCTTACTTTTTTGGTACATTGATTGTAGTACTTTTGGCTTTAATTCATTATTTATTTTTGGTATATTACTCCCAGTGGAATTTATTTTGTTTGCATATTGAATTGTTTATATTACTTCTGCTATGTTTCATGGAAAATTCATTCCCACTTGCATGATGTATTATTCTAGGTGCTAGTCACCAACCTTTGGGGATCGAAAATTCCCTTCAGGCTGTGTCAGGATTAGCTTTGTTATCTGGTTACCTGGGTACCAGGGATACTTCATGAAAAATTGGTATCAAAGAGAGGTTGTTGTGTTTCTTTTCATAGAGTCATTATAAATTTTTGAAATCCTATCGTGACTTAGGAGATATTTGTGATTGAGTTCTTGGCCATCTCTCATCCCAATGGTACCTAAGTATCAAGATGTCATTAGGGAATGATGTGTTGTCAATTTGTTTTATTATATTCCCTACACTGTTTTGGATAGAGTGAAATAAAAATATTGTTTGTTCTTCCAGTCATGATTTTGTTTCCATCATTTTTATGTTTGACCCTTATTTTATTCCTTCCATATTGAATTTTTATGTTGTTGAGCATTATAAATCTATGAAAATGTGTGAATTAGTTCCATGATGAAGGTGATGTTGAACCAGAAGAAGTGAATCTACTAGTTGACCCATATATATTTAAGGTGATTCTACACATTTCCCAAGCTTTTGGAAATGAAAAACCTCCTACACCTATTCAAGATCCTGGTATTGAACCCCATTGGGTTGTTCATAGAAATAATTCTCAAAAGTTTCATCACTAGAAGCTAGAAGTTTTAAAAGGATATACTGATCCTCAACATGATGAGGAATGGTTGGGTATGATATAATTCCTATTTGAATTCATTGAGACACTAGATGAGATCAAGGTGAAGTGTTCCACCTCCATATTAGATGGACGAAGAATGAGATGGTGGGACATGATGGTGATTGTGATGAATCTCAAGGTATTAGTGTGTAAATACCTCATGGTTCTTCTATCCTACTAGTTCTGTCCAATGTGAATAGATTTTTCCAAGTTGGTGGATTTTTTCAATCATGGGATGGCTGACAGAACCGTGAATGGTTATTTGAATCTCTTTGCTAAACATGTGTTGTTTGTGCCTGATATTGTATCTAAAGTGAGAAATAATGCTTGATGGTTCGAGTTAGGAGTTGGATTAGATATCCATTATTAGGTTTTAAAATTATAACACCCCCTTTTTTTAATGTGATAGATAATGAAATGATGGTTGAGATAGAACTAGTTGGATTTTCAGGTTTGTCGGGAGTTCGTTATTCTCATAAGTATAGTGGGACTTCCTTTAAGGGAACTAAGAAGCTTGATGATTCACATGATTTTTCTCGATGGCAGTGACCTTTATGAACCCATAAAAATCATGTTGATGTCCTTTGATTTTATATCAATGTGGAAAACAAGGAAATTCTAAGAGTATTTTCACTGAGGCACCCATGAAATATAGCTCATGAAAACATTCAGCCCACATAAAGTGGGTTTTCACCACCGTTTCCCCCCGTAGTATAACAACATTACAAGATCCACCTAATACTAAGGGGAAATCAGATGTTTCATATACATATGGGTTTTGGCCAATGGAATTCGTAATGAAGCTACTTCATGAAGTGGATGAGTTTCTAGAGGAAGAAGATATGGGTGTTGTGACTATGAGAGTCACCATTACTATATATTTGACTATTGGGACATCACTATTTGATATTGGTTCATCTCATTCATTTTTCTCAACCTCTATAGAAAATATTCTAAATCATCATATGGATATTTTATCTTTTGTAGTGAATATTACTAAACCCCTTGGAATGATGAAATATAAGGGTCTATCAAGTCTTGTTCGTGTCTTCTATCTATTTGATGTCGAGCTAGATTGGCGATTTCAGGTCCTCGACATATAACCTCTTGATATCACTTTCAAAATGAATTGTCTCATTGATAATAAATACTAGATTGATTATTACCATTGATAGGTATAACTTGATACACCCTTGGGTGTGTCTCTTTTATTTCAAGGATAATGGGACCCATGTTCTTGTAGGGTTGAACCTTCTTATCTTAATTTGTGGAAGCAAATATCTGTGTTTTCTTTTGTTCTGGAGTGAGAATATTTGAGTGGTGATCTCCCTCCATTTTCATCAAGTTTCCAGATGTGTTTCCTTCTTATATATCTAGGATTCGACATATAAGGGAGTTATAGTCTTCCATTTAATTAATGCATCATATGCAACTAGTTTCTATTCCGTCTAAAAATATAGCTCTAGTTGAAATGAAGGAGCTGGAGTCCCAATTGAACGATCATCTTGAGGAAGGTTATATAAACCCGATTGTGTCACCAAGGGTGGTGATGATTATATTTTGTTTGAAATAAATTTGTTCTATTCACTTATGTGTTGGTAACCAAATACCAAAATGAGTTCTGATAAAGAATATATATTTGTTTCCATGGATTGATGATATGTTTGATTAGTTGAATGGGGAGACATGGTTCTCAAAGATCAACAATCGATCTGGTTATCATCTATTGAGGTTAAAATAATATGACATTCTGAAAATCTCCTTTCTGAGTAAGTACGATCATTATGAGTACCTTTTCAATCCATTTGGTTTAAAAATATCTAGTAAAATATTTATAGATATGGTGAACATTATTTTCCATGACTATCTCAATACCAATGGGGTAGTCGTTATTGATTAATTACAAATTTACTCCATGTACGAGGAGGTTCACCTGAATTATCTCTGAATAGTTTTGAGTCTACCTATAAATCACCAAACTTAGTCCATAATTTCAAAGTGTGATTTATGGATTCAAGAAGTGATATTCATGGGACCCATGGTGTCAAAGAAATGAATATTTTTATTGATCTTAAAAAGGTGAATGATGATATAACTTGGGATCAACCATAATAATGTCTTAGATATTCATAGATTTAGGGGCTCAGATTGATATTGTCAACAATTCGTGAAGAAATTATCAAAGTTGAATTTTCTGGTGACTGCTCTAACTCTTGTTGGTGTGAACTTTGTTGGAATGATAATTATCAGAGTTATTTTATTACATTGAAATGTCTTTTTAATACTACACTAGTGCTAACTCTTACCATGGATGGGTAGGGCTATGTGATCTTTAATGATGAATCATGTTTAGGCTTGGGTTGTGTTCTTATACAGGGTAAGAATTTCACTGCTTATAGATCTCATCAGTTTATGTGACATGAGAAGAATTATCCTACAAATGACCTATAACTATTATTTTTAATGAACACACTTTAGATTTAAGGACATTGACATTATGTAGAGAGGATTAATTTTTATTCTAACAACATGATCTTGCATTATATCTACTATCAAAAATGATTTCAATCACTACTAGAGGCCTTGGGTTGAATAAATATCATCTTTTGATTTCTTTAGCACCTATAACACGGGTAATGGGGTTTTCATTTGAGATGCATTGTGCAGGAAACATCCAACCCAGTTAGGGAAATAATCTTTGAAATAATAGAATTTTTTGGATCTCTTTTCTTAGCTTCATATTTGTGTCTCTGAATCAGGGGCTGAGTTATCTTTATCAAGAATTTAGTTAGCATCCCCTCTTACCAAGTTGATTCATCAGGATCAATATCATAATGATGAATTCTGTAGCATTATAGACTCTCTTTATGTAGGGGAGAAGTTTCAGAGTGGTCAATCTCTAGAAAGGGTTTCGTATGTTATCAAAATCTATTTTTTGTGCTGTTAGAGGAAAGGAATTCTGTAATGTGGGGACTATCACAATTACCAATGGTTTGTGCACCAAGGAACCAATTCGATGTTCTATGACATGCGATGGTAGTTCTAGTGGCCTGGATTGAGATTTGGAATTGCTGAGTTTATTTTCCATTATTATACATGCTAATAAGTCAAGGTTGAGAATATGAACCCTTTTGTTTTTCTTCAACCACTTCCATTCCCTACTTGGATGTGGGACCAAATATCTTTGGACTTTGTGGTTGGGTTTCCGTGTACCCGTATAATGAAGAATGGGATATGGGTTATGATCGAAAGGCTGGCCAAGAGGACACACTTCATACCCATTGAATATACAACCAAAGTTGAGGAATTAGTAATTATATACATGAAGGAGAGTTTCTATTTTAATGGAGTTTCATATTTTAATGTATCTGATTCGGATCCACGGATCACTCCTCTCTTTTGGAGAGGTCTTGAGGAGGAACTGGGATCTATAGTCTATTTGTGAACAACCTACCATTCAGAGATGGATGGCCAGAAAGAAATATCTATATAAATTCGTGAGGATTTTCATCATGAATGTGTTCTTGACTTAGTATGGGATTGGGTTGATTGTGTGGGTACGATTGATATTGATTATATAACTATTTACCAGTTAGAAATTATAATTAATCCTTTTGAGTCATTGTATGTATGATCTTGTAAATTTTCATTAAGTTAGTCAGAGATTGGTGAAAGTTCATTAGTTTGACCATGTTTTTTGAATGAGACAACAATAATGAATTAGATAATTCTCAATATAATGAAAATGGCCAAAATATGATATATGTCTTATGCTAGTTATCACCATATAAATTGGGAGTTCTTAGTTGGTGACCAATTATTCTTTAATGTTTCACTATTGTTGGGTCGTTGATGGATAAGGATCTTGATCCTTGTTTTGGGGGATAGTTCAATGTTGTTGAGAAGGTGGGTAAATATGCATACTATTTATCATGTACACCATAGCTGACATTGATATGTAACATGATTTATGTATCAAAGATAATAAAAAATATCTCAGATACATCTCATGTTTTGAACTGGAGTGATCAAGAGATTAAACCAGATTTATCTTTGACTATGCAGTCAGTCGGGTTAGTTAATTCTAAAACCAAGGTTCTATGTAGGTAAAAGAAACATTTGGTTCATGTTCTATGCAAGAACTTTTTGTTTAATCATGATAAGTGGGAAAATGAGGTACTAATGAGAGATTAGTGAACCTATATTTTTGACATATAAGCTTCTTTATAGGATTTCAGGGGATATAACGTTTTTAAGATGGGGTGGTTGTAACATCCTATTACCAAACTGACAAGGATGTTTTTAAACAGGTCATGGTTTACCCTTTTCATTCACTGGTTAGTGTTGAAAATGATTTGGGAGGATACATATAATGTTGAAATCAGATATTTTTTGGACTCTCACTTGTAACTAGACTTTTCAACAAGCTACAAGTGTTTTACACATTGTGTAACAATGTTACATGACATGTAATGGTTGCTGGACACATACATTGAAATATTTACACTGTGGAAGGTTACACATTTTGATGAGCCTTTACGCATCTTGAGTCATTTAATCAATGTGTTTTCAATAAAAGAGATTCATTTTTTAGCAATTATGAAAACTAACTATTTCATGACATATAATGGGATTACACATCATGTAATACCCTAGATGCTATTTTAATATTTGAAGTATGAATAATATATTCCCTTTTTATCCTCTCCAATCACATTTATCTCAGCATAAAGCCTTACCCTAGGGATCTTGGAGCCCTCTACCCCTTTCGGGTCCCCTCATTGGATGTTAAACCATCATTTCATTAGTGGTGTGTTTTTCAGGTAATATTTATCCCTCGTTCTTTATATTTCACCCTTTATCCTCCCTTGAGATTCCAATAAACCTTCCAGAAATTGATTGAACTATTCTATGTGATGTTGAATATATTTTTTATGTTGTGTATTTAGGACTTCTGTGCCTCCTTTATTATTGGAAAGATTCATTTTGAGTGCGAGTTCAATGAAAAGGTTTGGTTGTTCAATCCTATTTGGCCAAATTGATTAATCTTTAATTTAATAATTTATTTAAATGTGAATTTAATTCCCAATGATGGAAATTGATTTCAATTGATTTTATTAAAACCCCATTATAGTGAATTGGGTTATTTGAATGGTTTTGGAATGAAATTGGAAAAAACCCCCATTCTAATGAATTCGGGTGTGTTTGGAAAAGGTTGGAAATGGGTTCATATGAATTGATGAATTTTATATTTGAAACATAATTGATTAGATTTATTAAATTGTTCAATTGAATTGGGAAATTTATTGATTTTTTTAAATTAATTAAAACATTTAAAAATGGCATATGGGTTTTTGATAGTAACTTAGTGGTTTTATCTTATTAAAAACCATGTTTGGATTTAAAACCGATTTGGTTTTAATTATAAAACTTATATATGAAAAGTGTTAATGTGATTTGATTTTAATTTAATTATTCCAAAAGTTAATTCCCCATCCTTTATTGTGTAAGTGAATATTAACGACTTATGTAGTTTTTGAGTTATTTCGACACACTCTATAATTATACAACATTCTAAAATATAAATGCAGTTTCTCACACCCCTAATGAAATGGTGATGAGTCTCCTTTGGCCATTGTCATAGGTAGATGCGTATACACATATTTTTGTGACAAAAGATTGAGTATTTTGTCCTATAGCCTACAATTTTATACCTATTTTTTAGATGACCATGTTGCTCACTTGATTTATATTTCAGATAAAAATCTATTCCAATTTTGATAAACTAGTTTACATGTCTTAAAAATTTATAAAAAACATTATATAAATTTTCAATCCATTTTTTTTTCAATATTTCAGCACGGTATAGTCTTTTCATGAAGTATTTTTCATCATTTGGACTATATAGAAAGATTTATTTAAATATGGCTTAAAATTACAAATATATTAACTTTAAAAATTTTAAGAATTGAATTGGTTAATATATTATTCCAATTTATTATGGAATCATTGGTGATACCCTAGTGGTGTTTTTAGTTCACACCCTACTTGTGCTTCAGGTGATTGTATATGATCTCCTTCCAGGTTCAAGCAAGGGGAAAAGATCTCTTAGGGGTAGATCCACTAGTTTCCCCATGTAATTGGTGGGTTGTGCCCTTAGGGACTTGGTATATTCCTACCTATTTTGGTAGTAGGGTTGTAGTACTTCAGGATTTAATGCCTTGTTTACTTCTGGTACATTATTCGAAGTAGAGTTTATTTTGTATTCATATTGAATTTTTTTATTTCGTAAATTGTTTTTGTAGAAACTTCTTCCCACATTCATATTTTATGATGGAAGGTTCTTGATTCCAACATATAGGGATCATGAATAACCTTCAAGATACATTATCACTATCTCTGTTATGGGGTTACCAAGGTACCCTGGATTTTCCATGACATCCAAGAAGAGGTGTGATCAATTTTTCATGTCCACATTCTTATATTATTTAAATTATCTATATCATGATTAAATATGACATTTAGATAGTTATTATAGTTCCTTAATTTATGGAATCATGTGATGTAAGAAAAAACAAAATCGAGTAAACAAAAAATATATAAAAATACAATTTAGACACCAAGAAACAACAATTTTAAAAATGAATTATTAATAAATGGTTATTGGAATGTTATAAGTGAATAAAATATGTTAATTTAATAGGAATGGAAAATATTTATAATAAATACTATGTCATTATATAGTATTTTAATATAACTTATGATTCAAATTGATCTTGATGTAAGGGATTTTATTTCAATTTCCACTCTATTGATTCATATTTGGTATTATGCACAAATTTAATCTTATGTTTTGTATATACATCTGTATTTATCTATTAAAAAGGATTATCTATTTATTTATTATTATTAATTTTTTAATTATTGTTTACATATTTTAAGGGTAATAATTATGAAGTAACCAAATATGAAATAATTTATTGTTCTCATTTTAATAGTTTTTCTCACCGCCATAACCATTTTACACTATATATCTCTTTTTATTAGTTTTTATGGGTTTTTGAAATATTTTGTTAATGGATTATTAGTGTAGTGATTTTGTTTCATTTCATTTTTATCTCAGAAAAGATCATTTTGTTAAAAAATATAAAATTAATCTTTATTGGTATATATTATCTCTTATTAAATTTTTGGACAATAGATTTATTTGAAAACAATAATTATTTTGGGATAATTTTTTTTAAAAAAATTTCTTTTATCTTAAATATACATATTATATTCATCATAGATATGATTATTTCATAATATGTATACCATTTCCACATACATTGTTTTACAATAAAAGATAATGGATTTTTTGTGAAATATTTCTCTTCTATATTTTTTACCCATTACATATATTTGATTAAATGAAATATTGATAATGAATTAAATTGATAATTAAATATTTAAGAAATGATTTGGATGTGAAATAATTGGTATATACTTTTCATAGATAGCCCCTTGATGTAAAAAGTTGTCTCATGACACAAATCAGTTTGCCGAAAGTAATAAATATATTTTTTTCATATACCTACCCATAAATTAATATATATTTGTTCTTGGAATTTATGGTAAAGATATAATTTCTTTTGAGAACATGAAATTATACATTAAGAATTTTCATAATTGGGATTTTGTTTATTATTTTCTATGATATTAATTTCGTGATATTTTCACTTAATTTATTTTTGATCAAGTGAAAGATTAAATAAAACATGTTTATATTTTTACCATTACATTTTGATTATTCTTTATTTACTGATGATATATTAAATTATATGTAAAAAACACTGAGCATACAAGATCACCAATTTTTTTATTTCATTTCCCCATGATATGAAGAAGGAATTTATACCTAAAATTAAGTATTATATAATGTTTCTTATGCAATATAATATATATTTTATTTAATGTGGAATATAAGAATCATGTATGTATCTAGTCTTTCATGATTTTTAAAATGGTCAATCCTATGTCTGTATATATCTTGTATCATATACCATTGTGATAATGTAAACACCATCTTTGGGTGATTTAAGTGGGGGGTTTTTACATAAATGGGAACTTGGGGATTTAAAAATATAAAGATATTTTCATTTTTTTCATATCAAGGTGAAAATATATATTGGGGGAATTTTTTTAGGGGTGGTATAATGTAACAATTTTCTATTTAATATATATATTTCCCTTTGAAATAAATATGAAGTATTTGATAGATTGTATTAAACACAACCATATGTCCAATTGAACTATGATATAATTCACTATTATAACATATAATTTGTAATGGTGGGTATTAATAGGATTATCTGCATCATTAAAAGTTTTTCTAATGAATAATTTATAATAAAATGTACTCAATTTTTAATAAATTCATTTTATGATTAAAAGATATTTTTTTCAAAAACTGTTTTTTTTATTTCTGTATATGAAAATTATATTAATTTAGTACAATTTGAAAAAAAATCACTTGAGGAAATAAATTTGGTTTTTGAAATCATCATGTTTATGGACTCTTAATTTTAATTTTTTGGGATTTTATGGAAATATTTATTTTCCAGTGAATTAAAAAATATACCAATATTTATAAAACAATGTTTGTTTATTAAAATTTAATTTAAATGTGTCATTATATTCTAAATTTATAATTATGTAAAAAATTAATATTAAATTATAAATAAAAAAATTTAATATATATCTGTTAATATTACAATTTATTTTTATATGATATCATTTGTTGGGCTAAAAATTTGTTTTTCAAATAACAGTTTATTTTTGTTGTTCTTGTTATTTTTTTCTAATTTAAATCTACCACTTATTGGAATTTAATTTCAATAAATTTACACCATAATAAATTAATACATCTTTATAGTAAGAAAGATACAAATTTAATACTACGTTAAAGGTTAGAATGAATTAACGGTCATGGGGTGGTAGGGTGATCTATTAAACTAAAAGGATAAGGGATAAAAATACCTAATGATATTTCTAAATAATTGTTAATATAAAATAGTTTTTATATATCACTTCCTACCATTAAAATTACTCTAATTTGGTGCCACATTAAATTAGTAATAAAATAAATATATTTTAATCTTTTGAAAGAATCTATGTGTTTAATATCTCTCCCTTATAAAAGGAAACCATATATTCACATTTCCAACACATCACAAACCTTATAAATCAGTACATCCCTTCCAAAATCCATTCTTAAAATTCTATACCACGATCTATAGGTCTTGGTTTCACCATAATTGTAGAGACATGGTTTTTTCCTTGTAATACATTGAAATATTTATATATATATTTCAAGAGCTGGTAGATTTGACAACGTTCAATTCTGAGGCCCAGTGTGCTCGAAAGTAATTTTATTAAAATTTTAAATATATTTTATATCTTACAAAAACACATATTATTAATGAGAATAGTTTTATTCATATATAGTTGTTCAGATCAGATATCTGAGAATGTGGTTGAGTTCGGAACATGATGTGTACTATAGGTGTGACATAAAATGAGTCAGTGTGGGACTTTTGGAACGCGTTATCGTTATAGGTGTTTTAAATGAATGAATGAATGAATTATTTTTTTAAAAACAATGTATTCATATTTTAGAGTTATGATAGGACAATTTCCCTGGGGTTAGACTCGTAATCTGAAATCACCGATGAGATCTCTTTTCTCTTTTCTCTGATGGATCACCTCGAATGATGACATTCATAGTGGAACCATGAAGTTTGGTTATGCATGGTTCCATGCCATTTTGAGTGGAACCCTCTTCTAATTCAGGTCGTGGGTCCTTGAATAATTTCATAGTGGAAACCTCAAACTGGGATGGGCTTGGGTAATTGACCATTTCAGTGGAAAACTCCTACATGGCAGGGCTTGTGTGTTAGATGAATAAGAGTGGAACCCTCCAACTAGGTCATACATCAGTCCCTAACCTTGAAAGTGGAACCCACATGTTATAATAGAGAATGGGTCCTATACCAAGAATTGATGCCCCCTTTACTATGTGGTACAATGAGGAGGCTAGGTTTTACATTTCATTAGAATCATGAGGAATAGAAAAAAATTCTAGATTGAGACACATATTAGTTATGTGACCTAAACAATAGGGGAGAGTCAATTCCCCCCAAACTGCATTGTATCAAGGTGTGGTAAACAACTTCTTTACAGTTGTATGTTAATGTAAGATGTGTGAGATGTTGGGAATCATTGATGGAAATTTAGAACTATTGGATACTCTTCTTTTTTGGCTGACCTGTGAATGGAAGATCCCCTTACTCTTGTATTTTTTATTCTTTTTACAAATAATATTTGTACATATATAAATTTATATATCTTGATCTTTATCTACTACTTTTATTTTCTTACTTTCTTTCTTGGAGATGAAAATATGCATGGGGTATTCCACGTGCTTTCCATGTTTAGATTCGTATGGTTGGATGAGTATTATCTCCTACTATAGGAGGATAATACATGAAGATTAGTTCATATATTCACTTTGTTTAGTCCATTGTGGTTATTTGAGCATACTCCCACTTTTTTTGGTTCAGCTGTACACTTTAACTATAATTTGTTGTATCTACTATCTTCCTCTTCTATTGTATCCCTTACTGATCTCCCTCTAGATTTCGGGACATCCTACATGGTATATTTATACTCACCCCTTCATGTGATTTAAGAACACATATTGTGTCTTATGATGATTATAGAAATTTTTACAACAAATACAATAGAAAATAATGATACTGGTTTCTTCAATCAGGTACGATAGTCATAAATTGTGATTCAGGGCCTGGCCTCTAATTCATCAATTTTATTTTCCAGTTATTTTTTAGGTTGGGACACATGTTTCATTGGGAAATAATTTTACCCTTTTACTTTTTATTTTACACAACCATAAATTTGTACTATCTAGAGGTTCATATATTCTTGGTTTACTTTATAGTAGTTTTACATATTTTATACATTCCCTATATACTTTTTAATCAATATGGTTGTGTGTGTGTATGTAGGTACATAGAAAACAAATACATGAGTTTAGTAATTTCATCAAAACCATCTTTCACACCTGGACTATGGAGGCAATATTGGTGTAATTAATGCTCGAGCCTCAACAAGAACCAGGTCATGATAGATTGGTATCAGGGAAAGTTCATTTCTTGGGATGCTTTTTCGATGTATCCCTCTAAAAACATTTTTTTAGATTTAGGGAAATCATGTCAAATATTATTGAGTGAGGCTCTCAAGATACAGAGTTCATGGATATTGTGGCGGTGAAAATCTCCATTCACGAGTTCTATAACTACGTTCTGGTCAACTCAGCATGCCAAGTCAATTGTTTCTAAGATTAATGGTACATGAATCATATAGGATTAGTTAATTGGGAATCCTTCTTGAGTAATCTCCCCATTTTTTATGGATATATATATATATATATGTTTTCATTAAACCGTGGTACCCCTTGATAACATTTATGATGACTCTACAATGATAGAAAGCATGGATACCTGCACTGGTTCACAATGACAACATGACGAGCAATGAATCTTTATTTCAGGTTCCATCCTATAGTCCCCTTCATACATATGGGTATGTATAATCCCAAACCATATTGAGATATTAATTATTCTAATATAGAAGGTTGGGGAAATTAATATTCTTAGCACACTCCTTGAGTTCCTGTGTTAGACACCATTGTGGTTCCATGAAAAGATAGATCCTCACGGGGAAGAGGATTGGATAAAGTGTATGGCTCATATTTTAGCATTTTTTGACCCTAATTGATTATGTAGTTTCACTAGTACCTAACCTCTTCCATTTAGTCTTTGGGAATTATTGGAGCCTTATTACACAGATGCACGATGAGTTGACGCACTTATGGACCCACTTATAGTAGCTCTATTGTGAGGAATAAAACACCTTCATATTCCACTCAGACCAGATCTAGAATCTTTTGGAGCTGTAAATAGAAGGATGATAGTGGAAGTGTAGGGAACAAGGTTCAAAGACCATAAACATAACTCTCAAGATATAATTTGAGACAGCTACTTCCAAGAATGAATGTTTGAGCAGAGACTCATTAAAGAGATCCGAGCTTGCATTGTAACTTTTTGAACCCCCACCTATGTCGGGGTGTTTGATCCGAAATTAGTGATATAGATATTTATTTTAGAGGGACGCCAGGAAGCTGGAGCTCAAAGTGGATTCAACAAAGCTGATTCATCTGTTATATCTACCAAACATCAGGTGATAGGATCTCTACACAAGATATCCTTTCATGATAAAACTCTTGAACATGGTCTAAGGCAGTGTGAATGACAAGAGTTTCCAAGAGATAGGAATTGTTTTACATGTTATGTGTGAGGTCACATGGAAGGAATGTTCCTGACCAATCCTACCAGGTAGCATGGGAAGATAGTTGATGGACCATCGTTGTAGAGGTAGCACAATGATCAGTAATATCCTAGGCATATACATAGTGGTCCTGAGCGAGGTGATGCTTGAAGAGTTGTAGGAGAATATATGGATGGTTTAACTAATCATAATATCCTTATACCTAAAATACCAGGCTATCCACATCAGGCAAAAAGATTTTCCAGCTGGTTCAAAAGATAACTTCATGTTTTGTATGACTACGATCCCACAGAGCACAAGATGATAAGTGTTAGAATATTTTTTTATTATGCTATTAATTCAATAATAGTATACAAATTTTCTATCCAATCATTTTTCTCCATAATCCTACTGAGGGAGTAGAATATCAATGTTTAGGTGCTATTACAACTGCTTCATCTTGAGGTTCCTATAGGGAACACTAGTTTTGTATCTTTCATCCACCAATAATGTGTGCTATTATTCTAAAGATAGAGGTTCATGTGGGACCATGTGGTCATAATGATGGAACCAAATTATTTTATCTTCGATATTGATTGACTATCCATGGTCTGAGCTCAAATAGATGGTCCCTAAGTGCATGTTAGGGGCATATGTGCTGATGGAATGAAATTATATATTTTTGGAGAGAGTGATTTCATGGAAGGGAAAGTTCATTCTATGAACTGGAGGCCACATACCATTACACATCAATTATCATGGATTGATCTTCATTAAATAGGCTCATCCAGAATCAGGGATTCATCAGTTTTGGAGGATTATATGGTTGTATTCCTTGGGGATGTTTTGGGATTACCTATGAGGAGGATATGGATTTTTTGTATTGAATTTCATCAATAAACTTCTCTAATATAGTATGTGGAATATAATATGGGACATACCAAGCTTAGAGAGCTACATTTATAGTTAGATGACCTTTCTGAAAAATGTTTCATGTGTCCCAACATTTCCTCTAGGGAATCTCCAGTATTTTTCATGAAAACTTATTGACATAATTTTTCCGATTTTCAAGGATTATTCCCACCTGAACTAGGCCTCAATAAATAAAAATTACGCTTTATCGAGGATTGATGACCTCCTTTGAATAATTGTGAGGTTCTAAATGGTTCTCGAAGAACAATATTAGTTGTGTCTACCACCATTTGAGGGTTTGCGAGGAAGATATTATGAAGTCGTGTTTCTAATGTTTTTTCTAACGTAATGATTTTATAGTGATTCCCTTTGGTGTTCCAAATTCACCATACATGTTTTTGGATTTGATGTACTTGGTTTTATACCCACACTTTGACAAGTTAGCTGTTTTCATCATAGATGAAATAATCATCTAATCTTTCATAGAAGATGATAATTTTGACAAGTTGAGGATGATCCAAGACATGCTTTAAGATCTCCATATTTATGGTAAACTCTCAAAGTGTAATTTTCTTATACACGAGGTTCCAATTTTGGGGAATTTCATTACAGAAAATGGTATATTAATGGATCTAGAAATGATCTATTAAGTTAAATTATGGGCGGTGTAACACCTCGTGTTTTATAAACCATTTTTTTTGAAAAAATTATTATTTTATATTTTATATAAATGAACTATTTCAAACATTCGTTTCACAGTAAACCGAATTTTCATATGTTACACGCAACCCTGAGTTGTCGTACCATACACGTAACATTGGGTATTGATTTTTTTCAATGTATAATATGAATATGTTTGAAATATGTTATATATAACATTAAAGAAAGATTTCACTACATTCAACACTGACTATTCTTTCCTTACACACAAAATTGACCTTCGTAGATTCCAGTCATTGTACGAAATACCGAGTTTCACTATACAATGACATATTATTAAAATATTTTTATTTAATGGGACATAAAATAGTTTTTATGAATATAATTAACCAGATTTTGAATTTCATATGACATTAACATTCATATTTTATATTTTCAATATTTTATTTATGAACAAATTCAATTTTTTGGATAAAATAAATTTATTTTAAAAAAATGAATTTTGCTACTTTTTGATAGTGCACCAATTTTAAATCTAGTTGCTATCAATTTTATATATTCTATTGGAAAATATAAAATTATTCTTTTCAATAGGGACAACAAAATTTACTTTGGATTAATTTTTTGTATTTTTCTGATAAAATTCATATTTTAATGAATAAAGAAAAATACTACATTTTAATTCAAAACAACCTTTTCGAAAAATTCATTTATATAGTTAGATGATTTTATTAACAGGTTTTAAATTTTAATAGGATTATATTCTTATTATATACTCCAATATTTTTCATTAAAATTAATTTCATATTTAAATTGGATATAAACACATATAAACCTTTTGATAGTTTTTACTTCTTCAAACCCCGCTTTGTGTTTTTGACAATGGGAATTAATTTCAAAATAATTTCTGCCCATTTTTTGTTTTGAATTTATATAAATGGATTCTATATTTGGAATTTTAATTTCCTATCTGTGTAAATATGTACCGTTTATTTTAGGAAATTAGGAATAGTATGTTTAGTAATTATTTTTATTTACCATGGTTAATTGGTAAAAATAGTAAATAACGGTTAAATAATTTTATTATAATAAAATAAAACTACCCTAAAACTCATCCAAATCCTATTTGATGAGATATTTATCACCAGTAGCATACATGGGTACATTTGAACACCCCATTGAATAACTTCACTGTGATATTGACCCATTAGATTTTTTAATTATAAGTAATGTGAAATACAACATGAACATTTATCTTATACTAACACATTTTAATGAATAGTTATATAATTTATTTAATTGATTTTAAATATTCATTATGAATATAAAAAATATTTTATATGTCAATTTATTTTATTTATAATTTTTTTAAATTATATAAAAAAATTTATTGCTGACACAATGATGATGCAGTGATTAACTCATTAATGAATGATTCAAAAAAAAAAGATATTATAAATATTAAAATAAATATAATTTGAAGATTATTATTCCATCACCAAAATTTATGGATGAAAATGACATGTTATATTTTATTTTAGGTAGTTTTTTAAAATAATAATGGTTTTATGGCTTTATAAAATACCCATTACTTAATAGTGTCAAATTTGACATAAATAAGTTGTCAAAGACAATACATTTATATTAAATTATTTAATAGTCCTAAAAATATAATATTTGGACAAATAACATACATAATGTAAAAAATTTCATTAATTATCCACTTTTTTTTTATCTTGAAATTTCATAGTACCTATAGTAACCATATATTATATAAATACTAGAAGAAATGGTAAGAGTTAATGTATTTAACTAAGTGTAAAAACTAAATGATAAGTTTAATTTTTTGACCTAATCATATATCAAATCTATTAGTTGATAGTGCTAAGACCCACCCTAAATATATATTATAAATAAATTTGTTTTGAGTTTTTTAAAAAATGAAATAAATTTATAATAAGTTAATATTTAAATACTTTCTTAAAGATCCCCTCACCTCTCATATAGAAGGTTACTTCTGATTATCTTTTATACACACATCCAAATCCATTTTGTTCTGCCAAAACCTTCCAAAATTATCTTAAAAAATCCTTCCCTTCCTTCTATTGGCCACACTATTGGATTAAATATATTCAAGGGAGACCTTGTGTGCAAATCAAAAGGAGGTACTCGAAAAGAGGTAATTGTTTTATAATATTTTTTAAGTCTTTTCTTCATATACTTCATCTTCTTATGTTTTTTTGATAATAATGTAATAAATCCAATATATTGTACATCTTTTTAACCTTCCTAAATATAAAAATATCACCATGAATGCGTATATACGACTTACTATCTCCACATTGTGGTGTAATTTTTTATTCAAAAATACATAATTTGGATGTGTATAATGATGTGTATAATCAATTTAAATAATGAATATATCATTATAATTACTCATAATAATTAATATATCATAATAATCTATAACATTTAACCATTAAGTGGAAGATATAGTCGTCGTGTGTACGTACGGCCTACCGTCTCCACAACGTGATGAGATTCATTATCCACGTTAACCATTCAAGAATAATTATAACATATATAATAAAAATAATAATTAAATATATAAAATAATAATACTAATATATATATATATATATATATATATATTAATTCCTTCTATTCAATTAAATAAGGAAACCGAAAATGGCCTTCATGCATATGTATGGCCTGCCGTCTCCATGAATGGGGCATTCCATTTCATTTATCTATCTATTATATAAATTTACGTACAAAATATTTATTTTATCTAAATAATATTTTACATTTTGGAATTATGTAAATCATGATCTATGTAATAATATCACGAATAACAAACCAAAACATGTGCGATAAATATAATTATTATCACCCAAAATGTTGCTTTAACATGGAATTGATAACTAAATGGGTAATATAAAGTCATAAGTGAATAATATATAATAACATAAATATTATTACGGTTATTTTTTAAGATAATAATATTCTTAATACCACTATAAACTATTTTCAGACACATACTGATGAAATCATACATAACGTAAGAGATATTTTTTCAATCTCATTTTTATCAGAGATTGTTTATACGTAAATATTTATTGTGGGTATATATATATCATCCATATCCATGTTTTCTAAAAATGATTTCATAAAATGTTTACTATTCTACAATATATGTTTAATGTCATTTTTTACACATCTTTACCTTTAATACATAGTTTGGAAGGAATGTTTCGTTGGTCTACCAAACAAAGTACTATTTGACTTTTTTGGAAAGAGTACGGGGTGAATGGTTTTTAACTTATATGGCATGAATGGATTTTTATAGTTTCTGGAAAAAATAATTTTATGAAACTTAAATTAAAAAATTTTAATATTATTATCAATTTAATTATATTCTTATAAAATTGTGAGTCATTTTGGGAAAAGAAAACATTTTTGGCGAAGAAAGGATATTTTCTACTAGAAAAATGCTTAAGTGTTTTATCAAAATTATTTTCTATTAATGTTGATTATATTTAAATATGGTTATGTTTTAATCACTATTATCAATTTTATTTTATTCTTTTACTAAAGGAATGATATTTTATATGTATTATGTGATGATGAAATGATGTTTAAAAATACCATTTTATTTCCTAGAGATGATATGATAAATGATTTATGTTTTTGTGGAACATGTAAGAATGGATTCATTATGATATGGATGAGACCTATATCTACCTCAAATGAAATGGGTAATTATTTATATCTCATGAGATAGATATTCCTATAATTGAATGTAAATAAAATTTAGTAATACAAGGTAATAAAGACGAGTAAATCTTCTTTAGTAATACGTAGGTAGAAAAACAAGTAAACTCCGTTCAGTAAGGGAATTTTTCCACTATGATGGTTTTGAAAGAAACGCCTTGGATACTATAAAAATCATATTATGTGATTATATTTTTACGCATTTCTATGTTTTATGCTAATCATATATTATCAGGGTTAACGTTCCTTTATGTTTAATGCCTTACGTGATCCCATGATTTATTCTATGACTAAAGATTTTGAAATTTAAACTTTATGTTCATGTTTTTACATTATAATTGTTATGTTTTGCTCTCCATTTTAACCCTTACTAAGAATTTTAGCATGCCCTTTTTTATGTTTTATTTTCCCTAGGATATAATGAAATTTTATATGTAGGAAAAAAGGTCCATCTCTTCATGGGTGAGGTTGAAAATATTTCACCGAATTATAAGATTATGTTCCATGTTTTCATTGACAGTAAATTATTAAGGCCTTTGGGAATATATTTATGTAATGTATTAAGTATTATATAAAATTAATGCAATGTACATGTACGTCAATATTGGGTTGTTACAGTCAGTATTAGAGTGAAGGAGGTAGGAATTAATCCGATCAATGGGAAATCTCATGTTGGAACATTGGACAAAGCATGGATCTCTGTCCAAGGGCTTCATGAAGAAATTGATGCAATTTGGTATGGTGGTGTGTCCAATACAAGGGTTGTTTTTATCCATAGAGTACTCTGAGAAGTATCAATTCTATAACACTATAAATAATTCTACACCATTATAGTTGTTATGAATGGGAGGTTTAGTTAACCATTGGATACAAGGATTTAAAAACAATAGCGAGATCCCTTAGTTCAAGGGATTTTATTAGGATAAGTCAATGTATATGATACAATTATATGTTTTTTTATAATAATCACTATCCTAGGGTTAAATGGAATATGTCATAGATTGAAATATTTAACGTATCATACATTACTTATGTTTTTATAGTCTCTGATATTTATTTCTCACACTTTTCATTCTGGTCATAGTCAATATCCAAAACTACTTAGAACATAGTTAAAAACTGATTTTTTTGATGTGAAAACTATTGGAATTATAAAGATAATTTTCACATGTGAAAATATCATGAAGAGAATCATGATGATGGTATGATTTTTTATAATGCCCCTTCCCTAAACGTTACTTAATCATGAGTTATTACAATATTACACATTGAGGATCTTTTCAGGTTTAGAGTTTTAGTGAATTAGATCATAGAACTTGCATTACATTCCACATATAAACAAAGTTGTTACATAAAGTTAGTATTATTCTTTCCCATCAATGGAAACATATTTAAAATAAAACATGAATTCTTTCTTGATACTTCCTTGACACTATCATCATATCATATACCGTTCCCTTGACCTGTGAAAAACATTTCAAAAAATTTGGGATGAGCAAAAAAAAGCTCAGTAAGGTATATAAAAATATGGAAAGGAAACATGGGTACATATATACAAAAGAATTAAATCATACTTTACCCATAAAACATAAGCACTTTAACATACCTCATCAAATCATGAATAAATCGTTGAAATCATAAGACATAAAGGTAACTTGAGGCATTCATAACATTCTTACGTAGGGAGTAACCCTCTTGGTTACATTTGGAATACCCATCACAGTATATTACCTAAATCTCATTGGAGAAACCTTAACTATTCACTCATTTGCATTACCCAATGCATTGGAGAGCTATTTCAGGCTCACCTGCCCTTAGTTTATCACGGAACCACCCGTCTTCAAAATAATGCCCAAGAACCATAACATAATTGTATCACATAAAACATGCATAAAGGAACCATAACATTTCCACATTTCAATCAGAAGATATCAATAAAACACAATGATATAATAAAAATATTTTTAAAACCATTTTCAATACCAGAATAAAAGAAAATTAAAACATGGTATTTATTTTTCTTTTAAAAATAATGTATGGCTTGTAGAGGAAGCCAAAACTCAAATAATGGTCATGGCGGCAGAGAAGTCGTTGTCGCCGAATACGTACGACAAAAACATTCCCATTTGTCATTTAGTAAAACTCTTCATATAAAAAAGATTATTTTTGGATAAACGTAAAAGTCAAAGGGGTTTATGCACCATATAAAAGAAGGTTGTGTATAAAATAAAATATGCCTCAATTAAAGGAGATTGAGACGAATTCCCATACCTCGGGTCCGACTTGACTCGATCGTTCTTTAATGTCCTGAATAAAAAACTTAAGTTAATTTATACTTTCTTAAGAACCTTTTTCAAGTTCATTATTCCTTTTATATCACTTATTGCCATGTCATTAACACTATGTAATTATTTAAGTCAATAACGGTTGTTTTAACGATCATTGGTACTTGAGCCAAAATAAACCCTTTATAATTACAAGTTGTTCATGTATCCATTATATCCAGAATTATAATAATCATGTATATATCATATATATCAAATATATCCAGTATATACGTGCATTTATAATATTACATAATTATTTAGAGGTAATAAATGAAATGCACTGTTCACGGAGACGGTAAGCCGTACGTACGCATGAACGCTACTTTCATTTTTATTTCCTATTTTTTTTATGGAATGGAATAATAATTATATAAATATATATTATAATTCCAGTATAATATCATATATAATACCATTAATTAAATCCTTTATATGTCCCACATATGGCATTAACGAAATCAAATCACTTTTAGGGGGAGGTAGTCCACACTTCCTTAAATGAAGATATCACGTTTACCCATAATGGAAACCATAAAGCTATGCCCAAAATGAAAAATACAGAATCTTAAGGAAAAAATAAATATATTATATATCATATATAAATATAGTGACATCTTAATGGCTACCTTTGAAGGTGTTAAAGGAATGTTGAACAATCATCGTTTCGGGAGGCATAAATTCACCATCCACAGAAACATTATGTTCTTTAACCATTAGATGTAGGTGTGTGTAAGTGTATCTTGAATCATTATTATAAAAACATCCTAGTATATTTAGGATCCTTGAGATGTAACAAAATAAAATAATAAAAAGAGTTTAGGGGGTTGGAGAAGCAAAATAAAACAAAAGGACTCAAAAGAAGACATTACCTTAAAATCGGGTAACTCCCTTTGGTTTGAGCTCAAAGGCTTCCTTGGGAAGACTTCTGCCCAAAGTGAGGCTTCAAAGAGTAAGGGAGGGAAGTGGAGAGACAAAATGGGAAGGGGTTGGCCGAGCCAAAGGCTTTGGGAGTGTGGGTATGGAGGTAGAGGTGGGGGCCTTTTATAAGAGGAGAGGAGGGGCACTCATGGAAAGTAAAGAAATATTATTTTATTTGAAACTTAGTTTCGGATTTAAAAGGTCCCACATTGATATAATTAGAGGATAATGTGATAAGGGTTTGAAATATACACACCTAATAGGGTTTGGACATGTTTAGGTCATAGATCTTACATTATCTTCTCATTTTATTTAAATCCTTTATTAATGAGGTAATCGCTGCATCATCATGATGTCATAAATAATTTAATTTATTTAAAGTCTAAAAATTATAAAAAAACTACTATGATGTAGGAAATCTTTTTATATTTCCAATTATTATTTATAGGCAAACATCTGAATTGTATAACCCTATTTAAAAATTGTTTTCGTAAAATATATTATGTTTGTGTCATTTTTTCTTTTTCATTAAATAAAAGGTTATTTATGTCATTTACCAACCAAAGTGGCTCCATGGGGTCCCCAAGTTGACCCATGGATTTTCTTGGTCGGAATGAAACATACAATGATGGTAGGACATGTTTCAAGCTCATCTCATACTATTTAAACATTATTTTTACCTTATACTACACTAATTACCACCAATCGCGATTAAAAACGTAAAAGTTACTATTCAGCAAAAAATTATTTTAATCTCATTGAACCACATTTTACTTCTTAATGACAACCATGTATGTAAGATTTTTGAAAATCAAATCACATAGGTGGAAAAATTTCATTTAAATGGAAAATCAGTTTTCATAAGTACCACTTAGTGGTTTCACTATTCATCAAAAATTGAAGTTTTTCAGAAAAATACCAAAACATCACCCAAAGCTATATTTGATATTATGAATTCAAAAATGATGCCTATTTTAAAAAATTCAAATCATATAAGTTACATTAATTAATTTAATAATTAATTCCCACTGTCATGACAAATAGCAGGTTTTTATGAAACAATAAGTATCAAAAGATTGACACCAGTTTAAGTCCAATTTCAAAGTGAAATTGATTCCAATGACCACCATTGGATTAAATGATAAAAATATATTCTAATTTAACTTCAAAAACAAATCAAAATATAATCTAATCATATAAATAAATTAGATTAAAAAGCAGTTTTGATGTAAAATGCAGTATTTTTCACTATTCATTAAAAAATGAACATTGTCAGAAAAATACTAAAAATTCACACAAAGTAAATTTTGATGTCCCAATCATAAAGAATAAGTTTATTTTGACAAACATAGTTTATATAATCATCAAAAGATATATTTAAAAATGGTTTTCCATCAAATGGTAGTAAAACAATCTTTTAAAAAATATTAGTGTATTCCATGCTTAAGATTGGATTTATTTTTATTTTAAGCCTATAAAACACTATCTAATTCATTAATAGACATAGATAAAAATATGTATTATTCATTACTTTCTTGAGATGTTACATCCTTCCCCCTTTAGAAAATTGTGCCCCCGAAATTTATTTACTTATCGAATAAATGGTGGTACTTATCCCTCATTGCATTTTCAGATTCTCATGTTGCCTCTTCCATCATGTGGTTTTTCCAAAAAACCTTTACCCGATTAATCACCATATTTCGTAACAGTTGCTCCATGTGGTAATGAATCTGGGCGAGTTGTTTCTCATAATATAGGTTCTCTTCCAGCTGAACTACCTCTGGACTCCAAACATGAGATGGATCTGGTATATACTTTCTCAACAATGAAACATGAAAAACATTGTGTACCTGAGATAAACTCGGAGGTAAAGCCACTCGGTAAGCAACTGATCCAACTCTCTCCAGAGTTTCATATGGTCCAATGAACCTTGGAATCAGCTTTCCTTTCTTACCAAACCGCATCACACTTTTCCATGGTGATACTTTGAGAAAAACATGATCACCTACCTCAAAAGGGAGATCCTTCCTCCTATTGTCTGTATAACTCTTCTGCATACTCTGAGCTATTCTCATGTGTTTCTGAATCAGCTGAAGTTTTTCTGCCATCTCTTCTACCAATTCTGGTCCCATCAACTTCCTTTCACCCACTTCATCCCAGAAAGCTGGAGTTCGACACCGCTTCCCATATAACGCCTCAAATGGTGCCATCTGTACACTGGAATGAAAACAGTTATTATATGAAAATTCAACCAAAGATAGATGTTGGTCCCACATTCCCTGATAATCCATCGAACAAGCTCATAACATATCCTCCAAGGTCTGAATTGTTCGATCCGACTGCCCATCTGATTGAGGATGAAAAGCTGTAAAAAAATTTAATTCAGTACCCAACGACTTCTGAAGGCCTTTCCCAAAGTTAGAAGTGAACCTGGGATCACGGTCAGAAACAATGGAGAGAATAAATCTATGTAACCTGACTATCTCTTTAAGATACAAATGGTAAAGTTGATCTACAGAGATGGTATCTCGTATAGCAAGGAAATGAGCAGATTTATTCAGACAATCAACAATAACCCATATTGAATTATTACCTCGAGATGTCTTCGGTAATCCCACAACAATGACCATGGATATATTCTCCCATTTCCACTATGGAAATGGTAATGACTGAAGCATCCCTTTAGGTAACTACCGCTCTACTTTAACCTATTGACAAGTCAAACACATCATAGTAAAATCAGAAATATCTCTTTTCATTCCATCCCACCAGTAATACTCCCGCAGATCTCTATACATCTTAGTAATTCCTGGATGAACTGAAAACGGAGAACTATGAGCTTCACATAACAACTATCTCTTCAACTGTGAATCACAAGGTACAAACAATCTCTTCCCAAATCTCAAAATGCAATCATTATCAGTGTTGAATTCAGGCAACTTACCATTCTGAACCAACTCTACCTTTTCCTGCAACTCACTATCTTGCTTCTGTGCTTACTTGATTCTGTCTGATAGAGAAGATTTCCCTGATACCTGAAACAAAACAGAAGAACATCCTGCACCAAAATCTTCTATTCCAAAGTTCATAAAATCCTTAACCAAAGGATCACGTTCCAAACGCAACATTGGTAATGAAGCATTACTTTTTCGACTCAAAGCATCAGCCACTTTATTTGCTTTTCCCGGATGGAAATGAATTGTATAATCATAATCCTTGATTAATTCTAGCCATAAACTCTGTCTCATGATCAATTCATTCCGAGTGAATATATACTTTAATCTTTTGTGATCGGTATATATTTCACACTTTACTCCATACAAATGAAGCCTCCAAATTTTTAAAGCGAAAACAACAGCAGCTAATTCCAAATCATGTGTAGGGTAATTTACCTCATGAGTTTTCAACTGTCGTGAAGCAAAAGAAATTACCTGATCATTTTGTATTAGGACGCAACCAAGTCCATTCAATGAAGCATAAATTTATATAACAAACTCACCATTCCTGGAAGGTAGTGCCAAAACTGGAGCATTCACCAATCTTCTTTTCAATTCCAGAAAATAATCCTCACATTTTTTTGTCCAGATAAACTTAACACACTTCCGAGTTAGCTTAGTCATTAGACTAGATAACCGTGAAAAATTTCAATCAAACCTTCAGTAATAGCCTGCGAAACCATGGAATCTACGAATCTCTGTTATATTTGTGGGTCTTGGCTAGTCTTCCACAACTTTTGTTTTAGCAGGATCAGCAGTTATTCCATATTTAGAAACAATAGGACCATGGAAAGAAATTTGTTGCAACCAAAACTCACACTTGCTGAATTTTCCACACAGTTTCTTTTCATTTATGGTTTTCAAGATGACCCTTAAATTTCATTCATGCTTTTCTTTACATTTAGAAAACACCAAAATATCATCATTGAAAACCACCACAATCTTATCCAAGAACTCATGGAGAATTCTATTCATTAAGTCCATGAATACAGCATGTGCATTGGTTAGCCCAAAAGGCATTACTAAAAATTCATAATGGCCATATCTTGTACGAAACACAGTCTTCAGAACATCTACTTCCTTTACCTTCAGCTGATGGTATCCCGATCTCAGGTCAATCTTTGAAAAATACTGAGCTCCCTGGAGCTGATCAAACAAATCATCGATATGAGGAAAAGGATATTTGTTCTTAACAGTGATATTATTCAAGGATCTATAATCAATGCAATGTCTCATAGAACCATCTTTGTTTTTAACAAATAAAACAGGAGCACCCCATGGTGATGTGCTAGGTCAAATGAAACCATTCTCTAATAAATCTTTCAATTGCTCCTTCAACTCTAAAAGTTCAATTTGACCCATTCGATAAGGGGGTTTTGAAAATGTCTTAGCATCATGAACTAAGTCAACAATAAACTCAACTTCCCGATCTTGTATTATTCCAGGAAACTCATCCGGAAAAACATCAGGATACTCATTTACCACTAGCACATCATTAATCTAAACAGTTCCTTTATTTTCAACGATGTGTGAATGATAACATTCATTTCCATCTTTTACAAGTTTCTTGGCCTCTTGATAAGTTATCAACAGTAAGGGTTCATTCTTGTAGAAAAACTGAAAGTCTTTCTCAAAAGAAACTTCTTTAGCTCTACAGTCAATCATAGCATGGTAAATAGAGATCCAATCCATACCCAGGATAACAGCAAACTCTACTAGAGGTAAAACAATAGGGTTTGCAAGTAGGTTCTTTCCACATACAAGGATAGGAAGATTCTTATAAATTCTTTTTGCCTGAACATTTCCCCCATGTGTTTTTACCAAAATTTTTGGAGTCATTTCTTGAGATGGTATTCCCATTTTACTAGAAAAGTTTTCTGAGATGAATGAATGTGTAGAACCCGAATCAAACAACACACTGGCATAATCTGAAAAAACAAACAAAGTTCCTGATACAACTTCATTTGATGGCCCGACATCTACTGAAGTAGTTGCAAAGGATTTCACCACCCCTTTATGCTTGTAGTCTAACTGCTTCCCACTACTCAACCTCTTTGTCAGAAACTCGTTTACATAGTGACCCATCTCATTGCACTTAAAACATTTTACTAACTGTAAATCAAATTTGGTCTTACCTTCACCTTTATCTTTTTCAGTGCATTCATGAGCCTTATGTACCATCTTACCACATCGGTAGCACTTTCCAGAAATTAGAAGACATTCCCCCTCATGCCTTTTCCCAAATTTATCACAAACTGGAAAGTTAGTTTTCTTACCATCAAACTTTTTTGAAGAATTCTTACCTTTCTCCTGCCACCTTGGTCTCTGCTTCTGTTGGTTGTTATAGAACACTTGATCATCGGCAAACTCCATTTCCACCTTCTCAGCACATCGAACAAGCTTTTCATAACTTTTAAACTCACGAGAAGCTGATGCCCTTCGATATTTTGGCTTTAATCCTGAGTAAAAATGATTGATTTTACTATCAAGGTCTCGGATAAAATTTGGAACATACCTTTCCAATCGAGTGAACCTTTCTTCATAGGCAGCCAATGAGTCTTCCTCTTGCCTTAATTCCAAGAATTTCTTTTCCATCGTAAGTCGATCAGCCTTAGGAAAATACTTCTCAAGAAAAATACCATTTAATTCATCCCAGTCAAGAGCATCAATCTCATCAGCGGCCCTGATATTTTTAACCATCGACCACCGCTGATCTGCCTCACCCTCCAAACGGTAAATAACAAGACTAACCTTTTGATTGTCTGAACACCCCATGACATCGAAAATCTTCTCCAGTGATTTAATCCACCCTTCAGCTAGCACAGGGTCAGATGATCTTCTAAATGATGGGGGATTTTGCCTCATGAAATGTTCCACCACTGAAATGTTCTTCTGCGGTTGATCTGGCTGATCTCATGCATGGATACCACCACCATTTATCACATGAGTCAATTGCGCCATTACTGCAACAAACTGTTCAGTTCCAATTCCAACTATCTCAGGATGCTGATTCAAAAGTTTATTTCCTTCTATATGCCTTCCTAGCACTGCTTCCCTATTTCCTCTATGGAAAACCATTTTGAACAAACATGTCTTAGATGAAGCAACATGGTAATCTTCAAATGCTATATCATTTAAATTTGACAATAAAAAAAATATTTTTGGATAATCATTTAATATAATTCTAACTCCTAAAGTTATCTAAACCGACCTTTGATACCAACTATAAGGCCCCATCCTTAAACCTTACTTATTCTTGAGTAATTACAAGATTACACATTGGGGATCTTTTCCGTTTTAGAGTTTTAGTTAATTAGATCATAGAACTTTCATTACATTCCACATATAAACAAAGTGGTTACATAATGTTAGTATTATTCTTTCCCATCAATGGAAACATATTTAAAATAAAACATGGATTCTTTCTTGACACTTCCTTGACACTATCATCATATCATGTACCTTACCCTTGACCTGTGAAAAACATTTCAAAAAATGTGGGATGAGCATAAAAATCTCAGTAAGGGATATAAAAATATGGAAAGGAAACATGGGTACATATATACATAAGAATGAAATCATACATTACCCATAATACATAATCACTTTAACATACCTCATCAAATCATGAATAAATCATAGAAATCATAAGACATAAAGGTAACTTGAGGCATTCATAACATTCTTACGTAGGGAGTAACCCTCTTGGTTACATTTGGAATACCCATCACAGTATATTCCCTAAATCTCTTCGGAGAAACCTTAACGTTGCACTCCTTCGCGTTACCCAATGCATTGGAGAGCTATATCGGGCTCACCTGCCCTTAGTTTATCACGGAACCACCCGTCTTCATAATAATGCCCAAGAACCATAACATAATCGTATCACATAAAACATGCATAAAGGAAACAGAACATTTCCACATTTCAATCACAAGATATCAATACAACACATTGATATAATAAAAACATTATGAAAACCATTTTAAATACCAAAATAAAAGAAAAGTAAAACATGTTATTTATTTTTAATTTAAAAAGAAGGTATGGCTTGTTGAGGAAGCCGAAACACAAATAATGGTCACTGCGACGGAGTAGTTGTTATTGCCGCATACGTACGACAAAAACATTCCATTTTGTCATTTAGTAAAATTATTCGTATAAAAAATATTCCTTTTGGATAAACGTAAAAGTCAAAGGGGTTTATACACAGTATAAAAGAAGGTTGTGTATAAAATAAAATATGCCTCAATTAAAGGAGATTGAGACGAAGTCCCATACCTCGGGTCCGACTTGACTCGATCGTTCTTTAATGTCCTGAATAATAAACTTGAGTTAATTTATACTTTCTTAAGAACCTTTTTCATGTTCATTATTCCTTTTATATCACTTATTTCCATGTCATGAACACTATGTAATTATTTAAGTTAATAACTGTCTTTTTAACGATCATTGGTACTTGAGTCAAAATAAACCCTTTATAATTACAAGTTGTTCATGTATCCATTATATCCATAATTATAATCATGATGTATATATCATATATATCATATATATCTAGTATATACGTGCATTTATAATATTACATAATCATTTATAGGTAAGAAATGAAATGCACCGTTCATGGAGACGGTAAGCCGTACGTACGCATGAACGCTACTTTCATTTCTATTTCGTATTTTTTTATGGAATGGAATCATAATTATATATAGATATATATTAATTACAGTATAATATCATATATAATACCATTAATTAAATCCTTTATACGTCCCACATATGGCATCAACGAAATCAAATCACTTTGAGGGGGCGGTAGTCCGCACTTCATTAAATGAAGATATCACGTTTACCCATAATGGAAACCATAAAGGTATGCCCAAAATGAAAAATACAGAAGATTAAGGAAAACATAAACATATTATATATCATATATAAATATAGTGACATATTAATGTCCACCTTTGAAGGTGTTAAAGGAATGTTGAACAATCATCGTTTCGGGAGGCATAAATTCACCATCCACGGAAATAGTATGTTCTTTAACCATTAGATGTAGGTGTGTGTAAGTGTAGCTTGAATCCTTCTTATAACAACATCATAGTATATTTTGGATACTTGAGTTGTTACAAAAGAAAATAATAAAAAGAGTTTAGGGGGTTAGAGAAGCAACATAAAACAAAAGGACTCAAAAGAAGACATTACCTTAAAATCGGGTAACTCCCATTGGTTTGAGCTCAAAGGCTTCCTTGGTAATTCTTATGCCCAAAGTGAGGCTTCAAGGAGTAAGAGAGGGAAGTGGAGAGACAAAATGGGCAGTGGTTGGCCGAGCCAAAGGCTTTGGGAGTGTGGGTATGGAGGTAGAGGTGAGGGACCTTTATAAGAGGAGAGGAGGGGCACTCATGGAAAGTAAAGAAATATTACATTATTTAAAAATGATTTTAGGATTGAAAAGGTCCCACATTGATATAGGTCGAGGATAAGCTGATAATGGTTCGAAATATACCCACCCAATAGGTTTTGGACATGTTTAGGTCATAGATTTTACATTATCTTCTCATTTTATTTAAATTTTTTATTAATGAGGTAATCACTGCATCATCATGATGTCATAAATAATTTATTTTATTTAAAGTATAAAAATTATAAAAAAAAACTACTATGATGTAGGAAATCGTTTTTCCTTTCCAATGAATATTTATAGTCAAAAATCTGACTTGCATAACCCCATTTGAAAATTGTTTTTGTAAAACATATTATGTTTGTGTCATTTTTACTTTTTCATTAAATAAAAAGTTATTTATGTCATTTCCCAACCAAAGTGGCTCCATGGGGTCCCCAAGTTGACCCATGGATTGTTTTTGTCGGCCATGACACATACAAGGAGTGTAGGACATGTGTCAAGCTCATCTCATAATATTAAAACATTATTTTTTACATTAAACTACACTAATTACCACTAATCGCGATTCAAAACATAAAAGTTACTATTCACCAAAAAATTATTTTAATCTCATTGAACCAAATTTTAATTCTTAATGACAACCATGTATGTCAGATTTTTGAAAATCAAATCAAATAGGTGGCAAAATTTCATTTAAATGGAAAATCAGTTTTTATAAGTACCACTTAGTGGTTTCACTATTCATCAAAAATTGAAGTTTTTCAGAAAAATTCCAAAACTTCACCCAAATATATATATGATATTATGAATTCAAAAATGATTTCTATTTTACAAAATTCAAAATCATATAAGTTACATTAATTAATTTAATAATTAATTCCTGCTGTCATGACAAATAGCATGTTTTTATGAAACAATAAGTATCAAAAGATTGCCACCAGTTTACGTCCAATTTCAAAATAAAATTGATTCCAATGACCACCATTGGATTAAATGGTAAAAATATTTTCTAATTTCACTTCAAAACCAATTCAAAAGATAATCTAATCATATAAATATATTAGATTAAAATGCAGTTTTGATGTAAAATACAGTATTTTTCACTATTCATTAAAAAATGAACATTGTCAGAAAAATACTAAAAATTCACACAAAGTAAATTTTGATGTCCCAATCATAAATAATAAGTTTATTTTGACAAACATAGTTTATAGAATCATCAAAAGATAGATTCAAAAATGGTTTTCCATCAAATGGCAGAAAACAATCTTTTAAAAGATATTAGTTTATTTCATGCTTAAGATTGGATTTATTTTTATTTTAAGCCTCTAAAACACTATCTAATTCATTAATAGACATAGATAAAAATATCTATTATTCATTACTTACTTGGGATGTTACATTGTTGGTCATACTACTGAGGATAAAGAGATTGTAAATGACATGAAAATGGTATGTGATGTTCTTCTAGTATAGTTTACATTAAACCTACGAAGCATGAAGTTGAGAAACCATAAGACATGATTAATATTATAGAATGAAAAGGAAAATTGATCATGAGTAATGGTTTAAAAATAATGTTGTATTATTGATGTGTATATGGTACTGAATTCAAAGATTATGTTATATGAATTAGGAAATATGTATGTGTTATTAGTTTAAGTATTTTATTACTGATTTGAAAGGATATGTTGAATAGTTTGAAGGAGCCAAAAAGGTGATTTAAGAATATGGTGATATAATTAATGAAAACATGATTAAGGGAAAGATAACCATAAATATGTCCCATATGTTTTTAGAATGAATCTTGGATAATGATATGTTGGATTTGAATATGTAAATTGGATGACACTAGCATCATCATATCTAATTATGGAGTTATTGACAAGAGGGTTATACTATCATGGATAAATTTTAATTTTTTTGGAATTAAGGAATATATCTAATAAGTTTTGTAATAAGGAAACATGTATGTTTTCAATAAGGATATATGACATTTTAGGTTTTTACCATTAATCAAGAGAATGCATGATAATATCATTAAAATGATGGTAATGTGACCAATGAGATATATTTTACGATATATGGGGCATAAATGACTGTATACACATGCTTGTTATATGAACATTCTTGTAATTTATTTTACTTGTTGTTTGGATAGAAGTATTTTGTATATGACTAAATGTTTGAATGGATTAAATTTGACATTAGATAATATTGATTAAAATTAAAATATATTTTTATTATTATTTTTAGAATGTTACAATAGTCTAGTTTTAGTTAAAGGAAAACCCACAGGACAGATGAAAACTCATCGCGTCAGACAAGGTTGTGGGAATCAAACCCATAAAAGATGTGCGACATGCCTTTAGCACCTACAATAAGCCTACAAGAAATCCCTATTTAGTGTAAATTAGTTTATTTTATTTAAGCGGTATGTTAGATGAGGTATAAGTCCATTTTTTAAAACTATATATGATTAATATCACTATAGATAGAAATATGTATATTTGATCACTTGTGATATCCTTTTTCTGATAAAAACATATAGAATGACCTATCATTCTATTTATGGATCATATGATCTGCTAACACTCTAGGAAAGAAAAAATCAACTTCATTTCACTTAATAAGAGATTAATGAGAAAATTTTCAATGAAATAAAAAAGATGATATTTTACTAAAATCTTGTATGTATTTATTCACATGTAATTCAACATTAATAAAATGATCTTGAAGACCAAAATATCTTCCTAGTACTTTATGATCCCATGGATTAGATAGTCTGTTAAATCATTATTTATTTATGTATTATTGGTTGTAAGGTTTCTCTAAACCTTTTTTATATCACTATCTATTAGAACATGATGGTTAGAGTTTTCTTCCATATTCATGTTATAACTTCCCAACTATGTTCTATTATGTGAAAAAAGTGTTGATTAAATTGGAGAAACTGTGATGTTTCTAACACTCCTTTTTTAAGATGAATTTTTATAATTCATTTTTATGATGTGGGTTTCTATAAAAAAACATTTCTTATACTAAACCTTTTATCACCTCGATGAATTTTGATGGAAATGTTCATTTTAAGGGGGAATAATGTAACAACCTAAGTTTTTATGGGAAATATAATATTTATTAAATTAAAATTTTCATTTATATATATAAATGAACCAAGTCAAACAGTCCTTTCACACTAAACTGACTTATGGTATGTTACATGCAACACCGAGTTGGAATATGATAAACATAACCCTAGGTATAAATTTTGTTCGATGTATAAAAGAAATATGTTCAAAAGATTTTATACAAAACAATAAAGAAGTATTTTAGTATATGAATCACAGACATGGCTTGCATTACATGCTTGAGAGACCTTCCTCGATAGCTTGCGTTGTATACAATACAGATATTCACTAAACAAAGATTTATTATTTAAATATCATTATTAAATGGGATATAAATTATCCATTATGAATGGAATTAACACAATTTGGAATTTTATATATGATTAACATTCATATTATGTATTTTCATAACCTGATATAAGGAGAAATTCAATTTTTTGGATAAGAGATGTAATTTTTGGGAAAAATGATGTTTTACCGCATTCTGATAGACAATAATTTTAATTATAAATTTTAACACATTTATGTATTCTACATGAAAAATTACCTTATTATTAGAAATAATGAAACATAAAATTACTTTGGATTAATTTTTGGTATTTTTCCGATTTAATTCATATTGTAATGAATAGTGAAAACAACTGCATTTTAATTCAAAACAACTTTTTTGCCTAATTTATTTATATAGTTTTATTATATTTTTTATTTTTTCTAATATTTAATTGGATTATGTTTTTATCATTTAATCCAATATTTCTCATCTACTATTAATTTAAATTTAAATTGAATATAAAAACACATCAATTTTTTGATTGTTTTTACTTATAAAAAACCTACTATCTGGTTTTAAAAACTAGAATTAATTTTATAATAATTTCTGCAAATTATGTGTTTTTAATTTAGAAAAATGAAATCCATATTTGGAATCGAATTTTCAAATTTTGTAAATAGGAAAAATTTAGTTGTGAAAATTTTGAATAGTAACTTCTGTAATTTTTTTATTTACCATGGTTAAATGATAATTCTAGTTAATATGGGTATATATCGAATATTATAATAATATAAAACTAACCTAAAATGTGTCATAACACTATTTGATGATATTACACTGACCAAGTGAATCTTTGGGTTGAATTTAGTAACTCATGGATCCATTGTGGTGTGATAATGTTTTTTTGGAATTATTAATTTAACATGAAGAAACATATAACCTAAAATTGTGTCTTTTACTATTTTTTTTATTATATGGTTATACAACTGATTGAATTGACAATAAATAGTAATTTTAAATCCAAAAATATTTTCCACGTCATGTTCTTTTATTTAAATATTTTTATACATTATATAATCAAATTTATTTATGACACAATGATGATGTAGTGATTACCTTATTAAGGTATGATTCAGAAAAATAATTGTACAAATATTAAAATAAATATAATTTTAACATTATGATTCCATCCAAAAATATTCTTGAATAATATGAAATATTATATTTTATCTAATGTATTTTTTTCAAATGAATAATTTTTATGACTTAATGATATATAATGTAATAAATTGTGCCAAAATTGGCATATATATGTTTTTTAAACTATTCTTATTTTATTTAATAAAATATTATTCTTAAAATATATATTATTCTGATATATAACTTATAAAATGTTATAAATTTCATTAATTATCCATTTGGTGTTTTCTTGACATTTTATAGTAACTATAATAACCATATTTTATAAAATTACAAGAATACATGGTAAAAGATAATGTTTTTAACTATGGGATAAAACTAAATTATAAGGTTACTTTTGTGTCGTAAAAATTAATAAAAAAATATGTTGAGAGGATTGTGACATGAAATCATAATATGTTTTATATAAATGAGTTCAGAACCATTTGAAATCGAAAATAAATTTAAAATAAATTCAAAATTAAACCGTTCCTAAAGTCCCCATCACCACTAAAATAAAATGGAACTTCTCCATACCTTTTATACAAAACTCCAAATTCCATAAACATGGACAAAACCTAAAAAAATATCCTTCAATCATCCCTTCATTCCCCTTAGACTCCAAACTTTGGGATGAAAGCTATCATAGGGATACCTTGTGTGAAAATCAAAAGAAAATACTCAAAAAAGAGGTAATTGTTTTATCACCTCTTTCGAAATTCATTTCTTCTTCTACATTCTATTCTTATATTGTTTCAATACTAAATAAATAAATATATTATCTTATACATGTTCAGATGTTATTATAATTATGTAACAACCTTGAGCCACCTTTTATTTATCCTATGAATAACAAAATCACCATTTGTGCCTACCTATGAAATACTATCTATATGATGTGGTTTATTTATTAGTCAACAATACATAATTTGGACGGGTATAATGAAAAATATAATTGATTTTAATAATAAATACAACCTGAAAATTATTCAGTAAAATTAATTGATCATCCAATTTATTACCATTTAACCATTAAGTGAATGATATTATTGCTCATGCGAACATATGGCCTACTGTATCCACGACACATTGAGATTCATTCTCTATGTTAACCATTCAAGAATAATAATAATTTATATAAAAAAATTAACAATGAAATACATGAAATAAAAATACAATTGGATATATATATATATATATTTAATTAACATTATTCTATTCTATATTCTAAGGAAATAGTAAACGACATTCATGCATATGTACTACCAACAATATCCCTGAATGGTGTATTCCATTTAATTTATAGATATATTATATAAATTTATATACACAATATATTTTATATATAAATCATTTTTTACATTCTGGAATTATAAAAATCAAGATATATGTAATAATTTCATGACTAACAAGTAAAAACCCATACGATAAATAAATTGATTATTACTGAAAACATTTATTTAAAAAGGAATTAATAAATAAATGGAAAATATAAAGTCATAATGAAAAAATAAATGATATCATAAATATTATTATGTTATTTTTATAACTAAATTATATTTTTAAACGCACTACACATGAGTTTTAGACACATAATGGTGAAATCAACCTATGATATTGCATAATTTATCACTCTCATTTTTATCTGATATTGCTTATTCTTATATTTTTACTGGTGGTATATTTATCATCTATATCGATGTTGTCTTAAAATGTTTTCATAAAATTTTTATGCTTCTTATATAAATTTTTTTATAATAATTTTTACCCAATTTTAAATTTTACTACATGGTTTGGAATAAATTATTATTATTTTTACCAGACCAGGTACTTTTTGACTTTTTCAGGAAGAGTATGAGGATAATGTTTTTTTAACTTATATGACCTGAATGAATTTCTATGGTATCAAGATTCATTATTTCCATGAAGGTTCCATTATAATATTTCAAGTGTATCTTTAATTAAATTATTTTCTTCCATATAAAATAAGTGAACTATATATAGATTTTATAATATATATCTTTTCATTGAATTATACCACATTTTATTGGTATCACAATTGGCTGACAATGGGTGGATTATTACTTATCCCATCATCCGAGATAATTTTCGTTTTCCTATGATATTTTATAAAAATCATAGCCTTTATGGAACCAACAATCTTAAGACTATTTTCATTTGTAAAATGAATGACGCCATATTTTATTGGATTGAAATTCACAGTGAGGTATTTATTTCTAGCCATATGGGATGCACATTTCCTATCCAATATCCATGATATTGACTTTTCTATTTCACGTTATGAAATATAATAAAAATTAGACTACTGGAAACTCTCGTTCATCCCCCAAGTAATTGATAAATTTTCCTCCTCAATAGCTCACTCCATTAAGTATTTTTATTCATGAAAAATGAAAATCATTTTTGAGTTTCAATAATTTTTAAAAATGGTTGTTGATTTTATTTCATGAACATCCTTGAATCCATGATGAAATTTGATTCATACAGGATACAAAATTTATATAACTATTTTTAAAGAATTCATAACCAAAACTATATCAATTAAAATAAAAATAGTGATTAGAGATTCTAATTTCTTTTTTGGATTGGAAATTCCCTTAAAAGGACCTCAGGACAATTTAAAACACATACTATGTGTTTCCAAATTTTTTGTAGAAAAACAACTTACTATTAATGCATTAAAATTAACCCTAACCACATTATTTATTTCATTTATAGTGTGGTAAAGATCAAAATTATTTTGGGGATTTGATGCTCTTGGTTTTGAAACAAAAACCAGTATATTCTTCTCTTCAACATGCTTCACCATAGGTTTTTCATTTTTTTAAACCACTAAAAATAATGAATATGTGGTAATTTATCAAAAGAAATTAAATTTTCATGAATTGATGATGATTCCCTTGAATAAACTATCATAATATTTGGTTTCAATAGTAATACTTCATCTGTAAACATCTAATGAAAACTCATCAATTCTTCTTCTATCTTCTCAATTATATTAACTTTATCATTGATAGTTTTTTCCAAATAATCAATTATTTATGTTTGTTATTAAAATTTAGGTTTTAGTTCAAATTCTTTTCCCAAATGACCAAAAATTAATGATTTTAATTTTTTAATCAGAGATTTCAGTTATGAATTTTAATCTTCTTGTTGTTTCATGTAGAGCATAGAATCACACCCCATTGCATTGTCATTCTTAGTAATTTTCATACAAGCATAAATTTCATCCAGGGATTTCTCATGCTCTATATGTAGATCAAGCCATTATACAATTCCTTCATTATCATCATCACTATCATTATATCTTAGAATATTGTCTATATAAATCAACACACTCTCATCCTTATAATATTCAACTACTTCTACATTAAATTATCCAAAACAATCATCCTATTTAAGAAGAAAATATTTCATTTTGGAGGGAAAAAAATATAATGTATTTGTTATTTATTTTTTAATCTACTTATGATGTCTACCTCCTTCATCATATTCTTGATATTTTTGGTATAATTAGTCACATGATGTCACACATTTTCAAATATGTATCAAGCAAGAAGAAGCTTACCCTTAAACATTCCTCTTAATCTCTTAATATTAGATTACATGAATGAAATAACCTCCCCAAAATCACTATCCTTAGGATTATACTTGATTGATAGGGTTTTTATGCAATTAAAGGCCACATCTTATGTACTTCCCTTTGTTCATGACCCATTTTCATCATTTTCCAACTAATAAGCTACAATTATAATATGAAACTATTAAGTTAAATATATTTTGAATCACCAACTTCAATAATTGATAATTTATACAAAAAACAAGGAGGGACTCTTCTCTTCATGATAATATCATATATGATATCTTCACCAAGGCCTTGCATGTTTTCAACAATATCATTTAGACGTTCTAAAAAGGGATCAACCATCTTATTTTAATTCATTCTCATATCTTATCATTTGTTCTATAGAACCTGCATCTTTTCCTATCAAACATTTGATTCTCCTTTATAAAAATTTCAAAACATTCCCACATAACATGAAATAATTTGAAAGATATTAACATTAGGAAGATGGCATTGGAAAGGTCCCATAAAAATGAAATTATGGATTGGGTATCAATATCCAATTATTAATGATCAATATTCATAATGGATCCACTCTCTATATCAGTAATTATTCCATAAATAGAAAATATGTAAATTTATATACCCAATGATTTAAAATAGTGATGCATCCAAATTTTTCCATAACTAAAAATTAATTACATCAAATAAATTTATACCTTTATGATTCATAATCATTTTCAGTCTTCTTTGAGAGAAAAATAATAAACACCACTTTTATACAACATGTTTAATTATTATTTATGATTACACCATAAGAACCGAGTTGGGTGGGGGGGGGGGGTGAATCAATGTATACTAGTTTCAAAAAACTATCACTTGAATAAGGAGCTTGTTCTCTCACATTGACTAATAATTAAATCTATCTCTATCATTCCACTAAATGAGTGATAATATTAGTAAATAAAATAAATGATTTTACATGGTTCAACCACACCAAGCTAGTCTTGGGGGAATTCACAAAACTGTGTTTTTGAACTAAATTCATTATAAGTTAACTACTTTATAATTATAATTTTGTACAGTCTCACTGACCCTACTCGTATACTATAATGAACAATTGGAGAACCCATTTCTTTTTTTGTTGTTGTTTTCTCATCCATATAAAGATAATAAAAAATTACACCAATTAAAAGATTCCCTTTAACAAAATTCAATTCTAATATATAGTGATAATGTTACGCCACAATAGAAACTTATTCAACCTTCAATATTATAGATGAGATACAGAAAATACCATAATATTTTTCCCTTTAGAGTCTTCAAAACCTTGTATTAGATCGACCATATTTTCCCTATACCCTACATTTTTTATCAAAAAATATCTATGCTTTATATTTCCATCATACCATGAATAAATAGATTGAATTAAATTAATAACTAATGTGAGATATTCCACTATGTGGTGGTAATAAATTTTATAAAATATAAGAGTTCAGATGAATTTTTTTTGATCTAGAAATTAAAACATAAAAACTGCTCGCAATATTCCATAGTGTAAATAATCTAGATGATTTTCCTTAACACACCCAACACCATGTCTATAACCTCCCATTTAATATATTTTTCATAGTTATCCATAATATGAGACAAAACTGTTGAAATGGATGCAACATATCTCCATCTGTTCAAAAGATGACCCAATCACCACCAAGCCAAGTGCATTGGAGTGGGCTTTCCTATTTCCACCACCTTTAACTACAAACCTCAACAATGAATTTCTCTCTATGTCCCAACGTATATGTGTTTTCCATTTTTCACCGAATGTCTACTGAATGGCCACAGTCACCACCAAAATCAGTGTGGTGACCTATTTAGTCTATTTTGGAATTAAGAACCAAGATTTCAATACATATACTAGCATGAGTTTTTCCCTCTTTCATTTACCATTTTGGGTAACTTCCTTCATAACATGTCCAATGAAATGGCCGTTTCCCTCCTAGAAAATACCCCACCTTTATCTTGCCCACAAATTAGAAAATGGTCTTGGATGTGGAAAATCCATGCTTCACCAAACATGGTTACCACCATTATTTTAATTTAAGGTATGAACCCATCACAATATGTTTTAAGAAAAACATCACAAAAAATATTATGTGGGGTTTGTGACTAAAAAATCCTTCATCGAAACACTTTTATTCCATTATAATACATTTGAAGGAAATAATGAAATGATTGTAAGTATGGTTATCTTATAGATAGAATATTATTCATAGGATAATCAAAATAGAGAAAGGCCTATAAATTATAAAAAAATAGGATGAGTAAAATTCTGGAGGGAAGTGAAGTCAATGTCTTTGAGGAATTTTTTTAATGACATAGAGGACCAAACACTGAAGTTTTCATGTCAATAATAAGAGGGAAAAAATAAGGATCTATAAATATGAAATCTATATAGAGTTATGTGGATGATTTAGACATAGATACTAAGTCAATGAAATATTTCCTTTGTGATGTTTAGTAATAAGTACCTCAGAAAAGGATCAAGAAAACATGGGACAATCCATCAATTATAGCTGGATATTTATTCACATCAACACAAACAAAAAGGATGATAAATATTGATAATATGAATCTATTTACCATAGAATAACTATCCTAATTAGAATAATTAGTGAAATATTAATCATGGGTTAAAGACATGAATGAAGAATTAGATAATATTTAATAAAATTGACTTGGGATCTTGTTTAAAGTATATGAAATAATGATGTGATTAGAATCAAGTGAATCTTTTGAAAAAAATTTAATTATCATGGAATTTTTTTCAGAAACAAGGATTTCGTAGTTTGTAAAGGCTATTCATATATTTACGGAATTGAAATTGAATAAACATTTACTCTAGTAAAGCAATTGGATTCAATCAGGATCTATTTGGATATGTGAATTTAGATTGGATACAAATTTATCAAATGTTTTTAAAAATAAAATTTGTAAAAACAATTATCAAATAATAAGTCTACATTTGACATCTAGTGGGATTTCAAATTTGAAATTATGAATGAAATGATTCAAAATTGATGAAGGATCTCTATTGTCAAAAATTTTCACCATAAACTTGGTGTGATCACTTGGACTTATATTTGAAGAAGATAAAATTCTAAAGGGATGGTGTCAATATTAGTTTTTAAGTAAATTAATTTAAGTAAGGCTAGTTTATATTTCTTGGATGATATCATATTTAGTTGAAGCATGCATAAATACATGGATGATTTTGATAGTCACATTAATAATAGTTTGAAATTTCCATAATTGGTGAAATTGAATACTTTTTTGGGATATTGTTAACACAAAATAAGTAATATAATTTCATCCCTCAGGAATAATTACAAAGAGATATGTAGAATAAGTTCAACTTACATGAATTTAAATCCAATGTCTACTCTAATTACTGCTGGAAACAATATTTGGATGAATGGGGATATGAAATTAATAGATCCCACCATAAAAAAGATTATTTTTGGAAGATTAGTTTATTTGACTACAATACACCCAAACATCATATTTTTGACATGTTTAGTGGATAATTTCAAAAGTAACCTAAAATAAGATAATATCGATTAATTCAATGTATCAAGTGGTATATCCTAGATATAACCAAAATTATCTTATTATTTGATTTAAAAATGATCAGGAATTATCACAATTTTTTTGATACCAAGTGGGTAGAGACATGGTGGAACATAAATCTACAAATTATGGTGCATTATTCATCGGTAGTAAACGTGTTGGATGGATAGGCACGAAACAAGAAATAAATTTTCTGATTATGATATAAGAAGATTTTATCTAGGTGGAAAAGGCATGTACTCAAAGAAGTAGTTAAAAGTTATTGCTGAATATATTATACATCCTATGATGATATATTGTGTAAAAAAATTAAAATTTATCTCAGAAAAAATCTTTTTCAGTACTCGTATACCAAACATTTCAAAATACAGTATCGCTTAATTAATTAAGATAATGAATAAGGACTGATTAAACTAGTGTATGTTGGAAATAATAAATACATGGTAGATATCATGACAAATAAAATAATAGAAATACTTATGTTTAAAACACATCACATTAACCTCTATGATCATCCACACCCCCTATCCTAAATAGGTTCAAATGTGCCCTTATCCCCATGATTTTAATAGTTCCAAACTAGTTTCTAATTTTTACTGGATTAAGGGGTTAATATTACATATAGGGTGTGTTGTACTAAAATAAGATCATATAACCCTTTATTTTTGGGTTTATTAGTACAAGGGGGATTAAGGTAGTTAAGTTTAGTAGAATGATGTTTAAAGGGGAGATGTATATTTTATCCTGTAATGTGGTGTCACTGATGATACTCTCAAATTAGGGGGGGGGGGGGTTCATGGTATGAATATATGAGGTTGTTTTGATCATACTTGAGTCATGAGTACTCTTATTTTCCATAATGATATTTTATCACAGAAACATAGAGTGATGAATGAGTTTTTCTGTTACTATTTGATGTTTATGTGGCTTTTAATTTCAATTTGGATTGCCAACAGACCCACATGATGATAATATGGGAACCATGGTGTTACGGGATGATGATTTATGTTGGTGATGTGTTTTTGGACAATCCACTTCATGGTTAAGAAAAATATTTTTATGACCTAGGAATATGGATTATATAAAATGAAATCTAAATAGGGGATTAGAAAAAAAAATTAATAGAGTTGTTATGTAATGTTTTCCAAATGTTTGGGCTAAAAAACAGGAGGTTTTTGTGAATTTTTGTTTTGTTTTTATTGAAATGGAAGGCTATCTTCATTTTCTATAATATGGATGAGAAATTTAATAATGTATTCCACATATTCATGTACCCATAGCATCAATGGGAGTATTGAAAAGGAGCTCATTCTACCATGGATTTAATTACATGGATGATAGGTGGTGTTTTGGAATTAATATCATAGAAGTACGTGACTAGAGATTTTAATTCGTGTAAATATATTCTATGAAGGGTCTAAGTCAGTTGTGAGGTCATGTTTGTGGTCGAGTAGTAGAGTACACGGAAATTAGGTAGAAATATTTGGAGTAACATGAATGGAGTTTTATTGAAAGGGTTGAAAAATATTCCAAGTTGTAATGAGTTTCACAAGGTCTTTTACTATAAATAGATATATAACCCTTTCGTTAATCATTAAAAAAAAGTAAAAGTTAGATCAAGTTATTTGAAAGAAAATCAGGGATTTTAGGACATAGTGTAAGTATTCTAAAGCCGGTATGTGGAGGAGGTGTGTTTAAGGGAGACTCATGGGTGTAAATCCATGAAGGGGAGTATGTGGTGGAGATGAGAAGTGAGTGGTCTTTGAATGGGAGTAAAGGGACCAAAAGTTCAATATATAGGGAAAATATTGTGATTGAAAGGGATATCTATGATTTGAAGTGTATAGTCCATGAAGGGTAGTACATTGTCAGTGATATTGAGTATACAGTGAGACGGTTCATGCATGGTTACTTCCTATAAAGAAGCTTCTTGAAGGTATATTGACATAAAGATCATAATAGGGAATATTAAGAGACCATAGAGTTTATTGGAGAATCATATTCAAGATTTCATTATGTAAATCAATTAATAATTTATTAATAATATTGAAGTGACCTTCAATTTGATAAAATTAGGAATAATTCATCCAAATTAGAACATAAGGAGGATTTAATGGATGTGATCCAAGGGAGGGAGTGCAATATACTAGAAATAATTGTAAAGGAATTACAACTTGTATAGAGTGTCTATGACCCAAAAATTATAATCCATGAAATATAATTAAACAACGTATATCTTGATATGATGATCATGTAATTGTAATTCAATCCATGGAATATCTTAGAGTGTTGAATTAATCAAAATTTTTGTTTTCCGTTTCCATTTTTGTGAATAGTTAATTTTCATTGAATCATGAAGGTTCAATGAGTTACTAAAAATGTGGGGATAAGATATAATAATTTAAAAAAAAAATCTTGACACCCAGATTAACCCCTCCCATATGAAGGAATCTGGGGGTATAACATCAATGAATAAAGTTGGTAAAGTTATGATATATAGATTGGAGTTACAATCTTGTCACCTAATGATCATGCTACTATAGTTTTATTCATGTGTCAGACAAATAATATTATGAATATGTTAATGGAATTGATTTACTGCTAATGGTTTTACATCATAAATATTATTCATTTATTATTGATTGAAAATTATAAATAATGATATAACTACTGCATAGAGATTTATAGTATATAATTTCATAAAACAATCATAAAATATGATTATTATAGAGCTTAGTATTTACTAAATCATTGAATGGCAATGGTGGTTGATGAATGCAATATCTTATACATGTTCTTGATGATTATAAGAATTAATTGATGAATAATTCTACTAGTTAGGTGTAATGATATTCCATGTTGAGTTATGGAAAAGGTGAATATACATGAAGTTGATTTTATAATTGGATAAATAATGAAATTATGTTTTGAATTTATGATGTTTGTGATAAATGTATTTGAAAAAAAAGTAAATGATGTTATTTAACGTGTTTTGGGTATAAAATAAAAATGATTTAGTGAGGTAGTGGAAATATTTTTATGTAATCAAAGATAAGTTCATACATTCTCAAATTATTAGAAAATTATGTCAATTTTTTTTGAATAGATTTGATAATTATTGTAATTCATTTAATGTGTTTTCATATGATTTTATGTTGTTTGAGATATAAATTTTTTTTGGAGTTCTGTTTAGTGGGATTGAAGAAATTTTAGTTATAGGTTCTTGAATATTTTATAATGTAATAAGTATATAAAAATATACTAATTGATATGAAGAGTAATTCTAGCTTTATAAGGGATACATTACAATAAAATAGACTAAATAGAATATTTTTATCAATTTTACTGATGCTTCATATGACATGAATTGGTTCTGCACAGGTAAAACATGAGTTTTTTTTATATTAAGTAAATATAATCATATGCTATGTATTAGTAAGAACAAATGAATATAAGATAGGTAAGAGTAGACCCATAATATAAAAGAGATGACTGGAATGTTAGGAGGATACACATGGGTAACCCAAACCAATATAATAGTATTGAATAATTCTTAAAAAGTAATATAAGAGTAAAATAATCTGGCATAGGGATTTTTCAGGTGTTCTAAAGGTGATTTTATTTTAGTTAATAGGATATATTAGAGCTAATATTTAGTAAATTAAAATGAATATTTGAATGATGAATATCTGGAGATTCACACGTGGTGATTCTTTTTTCATGTTTATTGATTTAAATATCATGATGCATTTGGAGATTAATCAATGATTCAATATAGTTATATAGATAATGAGATTTGATTAATGAGGTTGTTTTTGAGATGAAGTTCATGCCACAATGTTTGGTGAAGTTATAATTATTGGATAGTGTTTTGATACAATGATTATCCCTGATAATAAGAAGAAATTCTAGAATTTGATGAATAATGAAAGCACCCCATAGTAGGAATGTTTTAATGAATCCATGGAATACCTAGATGAGAGTGGGGATTAGATCATTTTGTAACGAACTATATAAAACTATAATAATACCATATGTAAAACAATATGAAAATGTGGGAAAGAGAGGAGTTTATTTTTTATGAATGATAAATGATGAAAAAAAGTCAATGACTTATGGAAGATTACATGATGTTTTGAGGATATTTAGTTGACATTTCTAGATTTTCTAAATATTAATATTGGACTCCATTTTTGATGATGAATGGTTGTGATATTTTATTATTGATATTTAACCAATTTTAAATGTGATAATGATAATGTTGAAGATTATGGGTATTTATATATTCAGTATATATAACTATCCATGTGATTATTCAATATACATAATGAAAAGAAAAATAAGAAGAGGATAATATTTGTATATTGAGAGGACACTGATATGCTGAACATGAACATCCAGAGTATCAAGGAAAATGATGAAAAAATTTTTGAGGTAGATACTGTCATTATTCTGTTTCTAGAGAATAAAATATATATCGAGAATCTTGATGAATGAGGATTTGTTTTGGTTGAATATTGTTATAAATTTCATGAAGGTCCTAGGAGTAAGAAGATAATGTAGAGGATCTTATTATATAAAATTTTCAATCATTTTGATGATAATATAAGGCTGCAATTCATGTAGTGTTTCCAAACATCAACAAGTATATAAGGTTCATTTTTGAGGAAGAAGACCTTTTATTATTATGTTGTGACTTCCTTGAGTAAATTGAAGATAATATTTATAAAGTGAGGTTATGATAACCCTAGTAAATATGTGTGATCATATAGAATAAATAAATTAGTATATTAATATATTTTTATGAATATATTTTGGGTCAATGATGAATCTTCCCTATGAATATTCATTTTATGATATTAGTGAAGAACCCGTGTCTCCAAAACAACCTAAACACTTCAAGGGTTTAGTTACTGACATTATTGGAGAACCTTATAAAAAACCATGTTCTATAATATATTTAATTTATTATTTTCATATGGTGTGTGATTGTTGAATTATTCATAAGATATAATTCTTGTTAACAATTACACAGGATTGAATAATTATAGTGAAATGCAAATCATCAAAATTTCTTCTCACCAATTCACCCTCTCTTAGTGTGACTACGAGATCCAATTAGGATTTTAACATCTTATTTGTCAATCAAAAACCTTTTCTTCACTTGATACTCTTTATTATAAATGTGTCTGACATGGGTTATTAAAAAATTTATTTTTCTAGGCCAAGAAATCCTATAGTGGTAACACTAGGTTATCTATAGAAGGGAGTACTCTAAATCTATTATAACTTTTTGGTTAGATAATTGGGGTTTTTATGTCCTTCAATTTTTTAAACTAAATAACATAATGAAATATTAATTTTAAAATAACTATAATTAAAAGTTTTATTTTTCTAGGGTTTTCTATTAGAATGATATTCTATTTAATTAAAATTCTATCTTGGTCTTAAAATTATTCCTCTCTTCTACTTGATTAGTAAGTTAGAGGATACATGATCGCTTCCCCACCCACAAATGGTTGAATGGTGATGGTGAGAATATTTCAAATAGAAATATTATATGGGTATATCCTAATTAAAATATGTTTTTGTTTTAAATAAACTCTCCCAGTTGAGTTAGGTTTTTCCCAATCAGATCCTCTTCTTCTTAAACATTCAATATTCCCCACTACAACTTCATCAATTGATGACTATTTCTAATAACTCAACCACATAGATCTAGATTATTCATTATATATATAATATAACTAGGCTTAAAGAGATTATATTTAATTAAGAAATAAAGTTTCTATAATTATAATTAAAACCAAATAAAATCACACCAGATAATTTACTCTATAAATAAGTATCAAAACTAGTTAAAAAGAGAGAGAAATTATTCATTCAGATATGGGAACCAAGAGTTAAAAATGGGTCTATAATTCCATTATAAAATCACTCAGAATATATTGGTCCATGTGAAGGGTATAAAAAGGTTACGAAGAAAGAGAAATCATTTTAAAATTAAATTATAACAAATCATATATTAGAATACAGTAAGTAACTTCAATATAATTTCCTAAAATCTTGTTCTACCCCTCATTTTGATATCCACTTCTTTCATAAAGTCCCAACCTCATATTATTATTTTTAGTATAATACCTTTATATCTTCTCCAATTTGAGTTTTAAAAAATTTCCTTATTCTTTATTGTTTTAAATTTTTATCCTGATAAGATTTTCTTAAAAATCTAAGGCTCTATTATATAATTCTTTATTCAAAATATTTTTCATATTTAGATGAAAATGGAAACCCAATATTGGTATCATGAGTGTTGAAGTGGTATATCTATGATTTATAATTTATTGGATATTTTTTCTCAGGCCCATATTACGTTGAAATATCCCTAAAAATCATGATAGTAACCTTATGAAGAAAAATTTTGAAATCAGATAACCATTATTTATCTTGAGATTACCTTGATGTACCTTTCAAAATAGTAAAATATCCTTTACTAGAGAATGCATGGACTTTATATAGGTTTAAATCATATATAAAATCATTCATAGAACACTGATGTTGTCCAATTAACACATATATTTAGAATATCATGCATATATAGAGCCTAATGAAACCAACATAAAGAAAATCACACATATGTTGAGGAAAAAAACACTTATAAACATATTACTTCATTAATTTCTCTAAATTATAGCACTATAAAATAACATATACATCGATATGGGATGGAACATATGTTGAATTAAGTCATTCATATAAATATTTTATTAGTATTTTTGATAAAAAAACAACTCTCTTCAAATAAATTAAATGTTCTCAAGGATTTAATTTTTTAATCATTTATTGCCTCTAAAAATTGTGAAATATATGTTTTTTCAGGTTTTTTAATTTTTTTATGTCTAGATTGATTTTTAGAGACAATATTTAATGAGTATTAATGCTCTATGAGATTTAGTTTTCTTCCATGAAGTATGATGAACCTTTCATAAGTGTAAATTATTCTTCTCTCAGTTATCTTAAACTTATACGAGTGATCTTCTGTTAATACTTTTATTCTTATATGAGTATACCCTTTATTTCCTGAGTGAAAATTTGAAAAATTACTAATCTTATATGACAATTAAAACGAACCTTTAATGAGTATGATAGATATTATTTGAGGGGAAATTGATGTTCCATGAATGACGTGGACAACATATGTGTAATCATACATGCAAATAAATGAAACTTCCATAAGATTAATGAGATTCTATAAGAGGAAATGTATATTCTGTGAGAAGAGGATAATCATCAAAAAGAAGAAATGGTGTTTGAATGAGAATTAATAGAGGTTCCATGTGGATATTTATAGATAACACATAAAAGAGATTCAATGAGGAGAAGTCCAGATCTTCCATGAAAAAACATCTGTCAAGTCCATTTTCTAATATTTATTTTTTTATTAGAAAACATTCTCTGTATTATATACTCCATTACATTTGAAATATTTCTTTTTTATTTCACATGATTATAATGGTTTTATTATTCCTTAAATAATCATAAATTATTTTTAACCATTTTAAATTTATTTGTAATTAATTTATTCTATATTAAAATTTCATTAAATGTAATAATGAATAAACTTATTTCTTAAAACATAAGATATTTAAATATGAATTACATTAAATATGAAGATTATTATCTTTTACATTATATTGGAGTGTTTTCAAGTTAATTAATATTGATAGAGTGATGTATTTAATGTAATAACATGATATTTTATTGCATTTTATTTATATGGATTATTTTAGAAATCCCATATGAAAATGAACAATAAATAGAGTTTGAATTTATTTGAAAATAACAACAAACTACTATGAAATGGATAGTTGAAAACAAGTGGGTGTTCTACATTGGGAATGATGAATCATAATGGATTTTATGTTTTAATTTATGACAACTCAATATATTGAGTTTGATAGATCAAGATAAAAAAATAATATTGAAGATATTCTTAAACTGTACAATGTGATTCAGATTTGTGATCAAATATTTATATTTACTAAATATTAATCATTTGATCCTCTAGTTTTGAAAAAAATATCACTTCCTCAACAATTAAATTATTTATTTTTATCTGTTTTTGTAGTTCTTACAGATTTTAATTATTATTTTTGATTAATCATATTAGGTTATACTACCCCATATAAAAGGCATGGGTTCTTCCAGTATTGATAAATATAAAGTGTCCTGGTTGGGCATTAGTCCTATAAAAGGTATGGTTTTGTTCTACCTCCACTATAAAATGTATCTTTTTGGTCATTCTTATATGTCTGAAAACGGAAGGGTGATTGAGTTAAACCACTTGGTGAATATAAATATTGTCTTGGGATGTGCCTCTTGGTTTTAAATATAAAATTGGAAAGGGTTGTGTATCCCTTAAAAATTTTGAGGTACTGCTATAGTGGTCATCATCTATCTTAATGTTTGAGAGGCATAAAGAATATTGTTGTATCATTAAGATCTGAAATATTATAAAATTATTTTTTCATTTATTTATTTATTTTACAATACATTAAGTATTATAATTAATAATAATTAGTGGGATAATTTAAAAAGTTAAAGTAACCCCCTCTTTACAACTAGGACATTCTCACTTGGACATAAAAATTAGTATCTGAGCAGGTCCCGCATCTTTATATTTTTTATATTATTTGTTCTAAAAAATATTAACTTAATAATTAAAGAGAATATATATATATATATATATTGATAAAAAGAATGAATAAAAATGATGGTTGGACATTGAAATTTCATATACTCATTTATGTAACGAATTATGGCTAGTGGATGTTTTGAATTTAGGATTTTCTTAAACATCTAAGCATTGATAGTTGGATAATCATGGTGAAACTATACAAGAATTATAATGTTTCTAATGAAACTAAAGGTTGTAATGTTGTGTTAATTTATATTCCAAATTACAAGGAAATTAATATTTTATTCATTAAAATTAATAAAAATGTGTATAGGAATATTTTTCCATGAAATATTTCTCATGAAATTTGGAAAATATATCCTGTTTCTTATCTAGTACCAAATAAATTATTAATAACTAAATTAGGCATGTTAAGTGAAAATTATCTGATATTCAAAAAATAGATAAAAGTGACTTTTAATAAAATATTGCATATATTTACAAGTATTTTAATTGGAAAGATTTATTTTGCCGAAATATTAGATAATTTCATTATGGCAGAAAGGGTGATAAGAAACTTATCGAATAGATTTCATGCTAAAATGTTACAAACAACAATAAGAAATAATTTCAAAGATTATAATTTAGATGATGTATTTATATATTTACTAAAATATGAATTAAAATTTAAAAAGATTTCTGAATTAAAAAATTCACAAAGGAATGGTATTGAATTTAAATAAAAAGTGGTTGTTTCCACATTCTATCTAGATTCTAAATTGAAATGTAGTGAAAGAGACCAACTTGTTCAGATTTCCCAAGGATGGAAGATAAGCATTTAAGTGGAATAAAAATGAATTTCCCATGACATAAAGGAAGAAAGAAATGTAATGATGATGATGAAGTAATTTTTTATGAATTCAATGAAATAGAACATATCAATATTAACATTACAAAAAGTAAAAAATTAAAAGATAAAAATAAACTAATATAGAAATGATAGAATATTAATGGAATATGGTTGAATCTACCATCTAACTAAAATTATAGTAATCAATATATTGATGAAAAATGTTCAATAAAAATATTATTTGGATTTTAAAAATAAGTTTCATGAATATTATTACTCTTCCTCTTCTGAATCAAAGAGTTTAAAGTATTACCAAATTTTTAAAAAATATTAAGATAAAATATTAGGCTATTAATGATAAAAATGAAAAATTGAAAAATATACCATGATTCTCAAGTGATAATTTATTTTTATATTTGTAAATTATTTAAAATGAAAATATCATACATAATGATTATCATTCCAAATATAAATAATCACAAAGAATTAATTTTTATTATATTTTAGTAGAAATTGATAATCTTAGGAAATAAATTTTAAGGTTGAGGATATATGTATCTAATTTTATTCAAGGAATACAACATTACTATAAAATGATGATCTTGAATAAAATTAATAAAAATTAAAATAACCTTGGATATGATAATATTTTACTTTAAAAGTATAAAACCTCATTTTTTAATGTTTTAGGTCGAAATATTTCACGTGTTACATGTTGAAGTACTATGAATATAATTAATCCTTCATTTTTAAATAGTCTCATGGTCACACCAATTATTTTATCTTCAAGTCATTTTATTACTTATTGATTATGAAATCATTTTGGAAATGAGTATAGGATCCTAAGAAATATTTTGTTTAACCTAATGGACCTGATTTTTCATTAGAACAAAAAATATTTTCAAAATGACTTGGTTTAAAATTTTATTTAAAATTATCAATATGAATATTTGGTACATCTAATGTGGATGATTAAGGGACATTACTGGCGATGTTTCAAAATTTATTTCATTTAATTAATGTGATAGAAGTAATTTTACTTTTAGAAATAACTCAAGGAGAATGTTAAAATGATTTTTAGAGAAGATGGTATTTAAAATTATATTATTAGCTCAAAATAATTTTAATTAATGGTTCAAAATGTAATTTAATTTTCATTTAATTTTTTTTGATGGTATTTTTGATAAATTCTAAAATGATAAGTTGTTTATATTTAAATAAAATCTATCATGTTTTCTAAAAATAAAAAATAAATCATTTATACTTTTAATTTTATTAAAATTTGTAAAAAATGATAAAAAATTAAATTCTATATAATTTGATATTATTTTAAATAATAAGACATCGAGACATATAATTTAAAAATAATATTAAAATTTCAAAAAAACCAAATATTTCCACAATTTTGTGGATATAATTAGGACAACACTCATGTATGTCATTCATGATTGAAAGGAAATATCCATGGAAGTTGTTTCAAATCAATTAAAATAGAAATTTACCACATAAAAACGTAAAGATATTAATTTTGATTTATTAAATCTAATTTAAATTTCTAGTTTAGGTGGAAAAATATATTGTTTTTTAATGAATAATTTTTTTTCTAGATATACACAGGTTTATTCTCTTGGATTTAAATATGAAAATTTTTATAAATTTATCAATTATTATAACTTGGTTCTAAATGAGAAATATAATATAATAATGTAAATTATATGTGATAACACTGGTGAATTATGGAATAAAAAATTTGTCATGTTTTGTGACTAAAATTTGTATTTTCACAATTTTTAAAAACCTATAACAACTTAACGAAAAGGTGTTATGTAAGCGAAAAATGAAACTCATTACGAAATGTAATAAACTATAATAAATTAGTTTAATTTACATAAATATTTTTTATAGAGGATATAAATACATCTTAATATGTATCTAACATAATTATCCTAATACATATATTGGAAAAGAAAAATTATAAAATTTTGATGGGAAGGAAACAAAAAAATAAATATATTAGGAATTTTTGGTGATAGGTTTTAATTATTATTACTATATATTCCTTAGAAAAATTGGATGAAAAATCTAATGACGATTTATTATTAAGTTGTTTAAATAATACTAAATAATATAGTGTTTTTTTAAAAACATTATTAGGAAAGGAATTTACTCCAATTGATTTTGATTAACAAATATTCATAAAAAGAGAATATAATTTATATCAACTTGAGGATTAATTTATAGAATTATTTTTTAATGAAAAAATAACTCAAGAAAAATGTGTCCAAAATGATGGGGAGAATATTCCTTCCTAATCTAATCCTACATGTGGATTATATTTGAAAACTATTAAAGACCATCCTTTGGATAAATCTATATAAAATATTGAATCAAATGTGAAAGTAATGATATCATTTATAAGTATTTGTTATTATCATGATTTAATTTTAGTTTTTTACCTAATGATGTTGAAGATTCATTGAATGATTCATATAAGATCTTGGATATGAAAGATGTGTTAAATTATTTAACAATAAATAATGTATGGACTTTGTTCATTCAACATATTGATTAACATATCATCTAATTCAAATGGATATATTGAAATAATCTTGGTGAATCTATAAATATTCTTAAAAATAAATCAATATTGGTTGGTCAAGGATATTTTCAAGATGAAAACATTTAATTTTAATAGTATTTTATACCTATTTATATGTTATAATATATTATAATACTCTTATCCCATGTTTTATTCCATAGATTTAAATTGTTTCAAAAGAATGATAAAATTAACTTATTAATTGGTTATATTTCTAAAAAATTATATGTTATAAAACCTTCATGTATTATAAATTATAAGTATACTAATCTTGTTTTTTAAATATCAATGGCTTTTTATGTTATTTTAAAAAAATCTCCTTGATATTTCTATGAATGGATATGTTGTTTTTTCATGGAAAACATTTTCTTGAATGGAAAATTTGACCATAATTTATCTATTAAGTGAAGTTTTAAATATATTTTCATTGTGACAATTTATATTAATGAAATTATATTTATACCTTAAAGTGAATATATATTTAATTAATTATTAAAACAAATTGGAATAGAATTTACTTGAGTATGATGGGAGAGTTGAAATTCTTTCTTAGTCTTTACATTTATCGAACAAAATATGAAATTTAATTGGTTAATCATAGTATTCAAATGTATTTTTGAAAATATTCAGATTTTATCTAATAAAAATTATGGATACCCCCATGAGTACATTATGTAAAATGGTTTTTAATAATTTGGAAAATTTTATTAATGTTAAAATTTTTATATGTTTTCTTGGTAGATTATTATACAGAATGACATCAAGTCAAATTTTGATATATTTAGTTTGTATGTGTGATAGATTAAAAATTAACCCTAAATATAGTCATTTAATGGTTAATAAATGAATTATTAGCTATATTAATAGATTTTTAAATATGAGTTTTTTATCCATACAAAAAATCTGTTGATTTCATAAGATTTTTTTTCTTTGATTTTGGTTGATGAAACTGAGATATAAAAACAAATCATGTAGGTTTCAATTAACATAAATTTTTTTAATTTATTAACCTTAAAATAAATAGAATTAGTTTTATCTTTCAACTACTGAATCTATTTTGATTAATATTATTTCTTATTTATTACAAAAATATTGTATTCTTATGGTTTTATTTTTGGAAATATTCCAATTTCTATAACAATAGTTATGCTATTTCTATTTCTAAAATATGTAAACAAATTCTTGGACAAAGCATGTTGATGTCAGATTTCACTTTATTATATATCAAGTTTAATGTGGAAATATAAATGTGGAATTTTTTATTCCGTAAATCAGATAGCTGGTAACTTTACTATGCCGATAAACTTAGCTACATTTGATAAAATAAAAAATATTACATGTAATTATGGAAATTTAATCATAACAAAAACTATTTAGGGGAATTTTACTCATATTATATGTTAAAATTTTCAATTTATTTCATTTTTTCAAAACGATTATTGTATCTATTTTTGTTTCTTGGCACACTAACATGAACTTATTTGGTTTTTACTAATAAATTAATTTAGTATAATTTTTTAAAAATAATTGAATATTTTCACAGATCCTTGATGCTTTCTAAAATATTTCTCCAATACAATATAAAAAATTATATTCAGGTAGATTTTAAAATTTTCACACACTGTTCAAAAATAAATGAATTCAGTGAAGGCATCGTTATATGTTTGATCTATCTATTTCTTCGTAATAATTAACATGTGTCTTTTGTGTTTGATGTTAACATCAAAAGAGTTAGTTTCATTCCAAGTAATCATAAAAACATATATTTTCATGTTCAATGATAACATTATAAGGGATTTTTCATTCAACATAATATATATTATTCCATATATACATTTAATAAAGGAATAATTTTTTTAATCTTTTTGATCAATTACAAATAGGTGGAGAAACATCGATAATGTTTTTTAATTATTAAAAGGGAGAGAATATTAAACAAGATCTCTGATTTATTTTTATTATTATAACTTTTATATTAATTACATTATAAAAATATATTATTTCTAAAAAACATAATTTTTAATCCTTCATTTCTTCTAAAAACTTTTAAATATTTTGTTTGTCTATTTTTATCTTTTAATTTTAATTTTAGAATGACTTTGAACGGCATGATTATGTGAGTATTAGGGCTTCTATGAGGAAATGTTTTCTTCCATGAATTATGATGAACCTTACATGACTGGAAATTATTTTTAAATGAATTATCTTATGATTTTGGGTGTGATAATTCATTATTTGTTTTCATTTTTGAGTATAAACATTCTTTTTGAGAACATTTCATGAGGGAATACCTGATATATTTCTTAGAATTTTTGATAAGTAAAATAAATCATATATGAGTAATATGGATATTAAATGATATGAAATTAGTATTATTTAGGTAAAATACACCATCCATGAGTATTATTCCATATCAAAAAATGGAATTTCCATATTAATAATAAATGTGGCTATGTTAGAGGTTATTAAATGTTCTTGAAAAGATGTTATGATTGTATTTGAATAAATGGTTCTTCCTTGAGAAGAAATTGAGATTATATGAGGGGAAGTATGGAGATTACATAATGAATATTCCATATGGAGATGTATATATATTACTCAAATGACCTTTCATTAAGTACATAGTCTCATATTTATTTTTTATCTTTTAGTTAAATACATGCTCTGTTTTAAGTAATGTTTTATAATTTATATGACTGCATATTTATTTCACAAGATTATTTTCATTTTAATTATTCCTTAAACAATAATTAATTATTTATATACTATATAAATTTATTTGTAATTATTTTTTTTAAATATTTAAACTACATCAAATTTAGTCATGTATGAACTACTTTCTTAAAACATGATCTATTTAAATTTGAATTATATTAAATATTAAAAGACCTTTATTTCCCATTATATATGAGCACAAAGTAGTTATTTAATATTGATTAATTATTTTACTAAATGTTATAACATGTTATATTGTATAGAATATTAATTTTTATATATTATCATAGATATCCCATGTGAATATATACAATTTATGGAGTTTACATGTAATGGGAAACAACACCAAACAACTTTGAAGTTGTTCCTTATAAATACATGTCTGTTCTATATCGGGGAAGATGAATGATAACTAATTTAAATGTTTAAATATTTTTTAACTCTATATATTGAGTTTAACAAATCCTGATAAAAAATAAGTATGAGGATATTCTTTAATTACACTATATGATACAACTTGGTGATCAAATACTCCACTTCACTGAACATCAATCCTTTGATACTTTACTGTTGGAGAAATTATTACATCCTTAACATTAATATCATTTTTTATTTATCATGTTTTAGTATTTATAACTTTTTTCTATAATTATGTGTTCTTAATAATGATGGAATAATCTACCCTATATAGAAGTTATAGGTTCTACAATAACTGTTAAAAGAAAAAGGATTGGTTGTGGCTTGGATTAGTAAATGGAAGGGTTTTTTCTACCTGTACTACAAAAGGTATCTTCTAGTTTTTTTCTATAGGTGATAAAAATGCATGGTAATCACTTTAAGAGACTAGGTTAATAAAAATATTGCCCTTGGTTGTGTATTTAGGGTTTTAAAAGGTATCTCTAAAGGGTTATTAAACCCTTAAAAATTCAAAGAGTCAATTATAGTGGGTCATATCACTCTCTATGGCTGAGAGGTGTAAAATGTGGAGTATGATCAATTAGATATTATTTACTATTAAAAAATATGATCATTTATTTATTTATTTTACATTTCAAAAATTATGAAATTTAATTAATAAATAATTAGATAATTTTAAATTCTTAATTCACTACTCATGTTGAATATTCATCAATTCTCATTGGGACCTAAAATCATATGTTGGGAACCAATGATACATACACCTAACATTTTCTCTAATTTCTCCCTTTAAACATTTAGTAATTCAATTTTTTTTATAAAACATTGTTTATGATTCAATATTCATACCATACTACTAAAATAATTATCAAAACAGTAAGGATTAAATTTATTATTTATTCTAAAAATTCTGTAGGTAAAAAAATAGTTAAAAGAGAATAATTAAACCATTGTTATTATTAATCCCAAGAGGACATTATAATAAAAGATTACATCAATTACCATAAAATAATAAATTTTTGGGATTTAAATTCTTTAAATATCATGAAATATATATATATATAAATATTGAATATATACACTACCCCATGCATAACCAATACTATCCTGGAAAATTGTACTTCAAAAAATATTACCAATTTAAAAATTATTATCCAATCCAATGTCAGTCTTTCAATAACACAACATTCTTCAAGATTATAATTAATATAAAATTGACTTCATTACATTTTCCTCATTAAGTACATTATATTAATTTTAACTTCTTTTATTCCTTAATATACACTAATACCTACCTTCCTATAAATATTTCACTCAATTCTCAAATATGAATTATAGGTAATGACTTCCCTATTTCCATAAATATGGAAATTTAATGATTAGATTCATTTATGTATTTATCACTACCCAATGTTTAATGAATTGTTTCTTATCATGATGAATTTTTATGTTTGTTATACGGTTAAATGCAGGTGGTTTTTATTGAGAAAATTCTGAGGCAGGTTAAGGGTTTTGACTCTATTTTGAAATCTAATGCATGATTTTCAGTTTCCTTGAATAATAATGTCAACATATATTTATATTAAACATATAATTCTATAATAATTTTAGTTTATAATAGTACATATAAAACAATAGTATTTCACTACTAGTAAACATCTACATTTTTTGTTTCCATTAGAACATTTTTTTCTTTTAATTAATATTTATTTTTGTTTTCTTGCTTATTATATTGAAGGAAAATAGAAACATTTAAATTTCTTATTATCTGTGTAAGGTTTAACATTCCCCAGATTAAGAATCATTCCTTTTATTTAATTATCTTCAAGGTATTCATTACAACATCTTAAACACATCTTCTCAACCAGCTCCTAATGAAAAATAATTACCGAATGAAATTTTTAACATATTTATCCCAAATAGTACTAAAATTATCCCTATAACTCATATTTATCTTTTTTGGATAGTCAAAGAATATATAACATTAACATCACTGAAACATTTATTCCTTATTTCTTCTTATGTATATTTTATTAATAATAAATTTAGATATAGAATTTTTGTAAAATTTAAATATAAGAGGAAAAGAGATGTACCTTTTTATATGAAACATCATTAAACTTACATAAAAATCATTAAATTTTATGAATGAATTTTTTTTTTCATATTTCATAGAATGATTTTACACATAAAAAATAATCACAAAATTTGAAACACTTTATTTATTTAGCTTAAAAAGATTTTTTAGAATGGATTATCCTATATCACTTTCTCTCTTCTCTCAAACATGAATTCAACCAAGGTCGTGTGTTAAATTTTAAATAACGATAGATAGGGATTCATTTAGGGATAGTTTTACCTATTAGTATTTTATGTCATTGTAATTTTGAAAATGGAGTTCAATGAAAAAGTTTCTTTCAATAAGAATAATGTCTCAATCATTTATTTCATAGAGCCCTTAAATAATCCATTTATTTAGTAGTTTATTCAATAAGTTTTAGTTATTAAATATATCCTTAAATATATCCAAAACTAGTGAATTTAAATAATATATCAAAATTGGTTAAGAATCTTCTCAGTTAGGTGATTAATATTCTGAACAATATACCATGACATGATATTTTGAAATCAATGTTCTTTATATGAATTTAACATAATTAAATTTTGAGATAATGATCAATTTATCATTAATATAAGGTGTTTCTATATATTAAATAAATTTATCAATATTGGTATAGATTTAAAATATATATATTCATTCAATTTAATCTTGATGTGTTTCAAAAGCAAAACAAAACTGAAAAAGAAACACATAGATGTTTGAGGAAATCTCAAAAATTCAAAATATAAAAAATTAATGTTTTCTAAAAATACATAAATAAAGTTACTAAACTACAATATTACATCTTATACAACTAAATAATGATGTTTAATTAATAAATTCAAACATATGTTTAATGTAAATAAATTTTATATAGAATCTTATGTACATGTAAATGATAAGAAATTTACAACGTTATGGTATTCTATGATGAATAAGTTTGAGGAGCTTGATTTGATCCATGGGATCTATAAGAATGTATCTTAAAAATCACTACAATATATTACCCTTTACAGTGAATGTATTATACTCTCCTTCCTTTTAAATCATTCTGACCCTAAAAATAATGTCATGAGTGACTAGGAATGGACTTTTCCATCTCGAACGAAGTTAACACAACATCTTCTTAAATATAAAATTGTAAAGTAGTAATCTTCTCTAGTATAGAAGTATGTTTTCATAATTAGATTTTCATGATTATTATTATACTTTAATTATACATTATACATTTTTAACGGATTCCCTTATAATTTATTCCTATTATTACAGCTACAATAATCTCCCTTTTCTGGATCGATCTAGATCCGAATTTATCTCTCTTAGTTCTGATTACTTTTTTTGTTCCCTATATATAATTATATGAAATATATCTCAATAAATAAATATACTATATATAATTAAAACGTTTTATTAATATTTCATATAATCCCATAATGTGTATTATATCATTGGATCCAATATTGTTTATTTTTCTTAAAATTATGGTCCAATGTTAATTTTGTCTCACTTCTGGACATTTCAAATTACACATTTTTTGGATGTTTGGGTGCTGATTCCTTGTGGTTCACTCCATACACCCTAATAAATAACTCAATTCACATGTTAAAAATGGGTCCCTTGATCACTAATGATGTTTCTTGGAAAGCCCAACACAAATTTTAAATCTAATAAAAAAACACAAAACATTAGAATCATCAATTTTTATAGCACTGGATTCAAACCATTTAGAAACATAATCCATTATAATAAAAACTAAAAAATTTATAAAGTACATTAGGAAGGGTCCTATAAAATATATTCTATATAATTTATAAATTTCACAAAAACTAATTGTCCTTTGAGGCATTAATTGTATTATTGAAATATATCAATTGTATTAAACTTATTAAACATTCTTAAATAATTATGGTGGATCATTAATGAAGGTATGTCAAATAATCTAGATTATGAAACATTCATTGTTGTCCTTTGAGTTGTAATATATAATTCACTATATAATCTGTGAAAAAATATAAAAAGGAAGCAATCTCACATGATGGAAAAAAATTCTTATCATTTGGTGAATAAACATTTTACCAAGATATGGATCTCACCAAATATAAAATCTATATTCATATTTAATAAATTTAATTTTTTGGGGGATTTAAATGAGATGGTACAAGAGAGGTAACCAAATAGTTAATCATGACTCCATACCATAACACTTCTTCTTTAACTATGTGAATTTTGTCTCCTGTAATGTGTTTATTGAATAGTTTTTTATATGTAATTTCTTGTTTTATAGTGTGGGTAGCATAATCATGTGATTTACCACTTGATTATTAAATCTCTTGTTTTCGTTGATCATTATACTTAATTATTACATAAGTATAATTAATCTAACTGGAATATGGTCTGATTTTTCCTTCTTTAATTGCTACCAAAGTGTTCCATGGTTATAAAACATAGTGAATTTAGTCCAAAGTGGAACCATATAAATTTATTTAAAGACAAAACTACATAAAAATAATTATTAGTGGTGGTATATTTGAATTGTGTTTCATACAAGGTTCTTGGTTTATAGGCAATGACAGTAGGTATTACCTTAGCCTTTTTGGTAAATAATTCTCTATCTTCATAGTTAGAAGCATCAAAATTTATCTTCAATGGTCCTTTCCAATTTTGGGGCTACATTACTATTGGTGTTTTTAATATAAACTTTTACTCATAAGAAGTTATTACAAACTCATAAATAAAACTAAAGTCAATATCTTTTGACAATAATTTCTAAATATTGTGAGAAATATTACTAAATTATTTGATAAACTACATGTAAAATCCTATAAGTATTATAAAAGATTTAACTTGTTTCGCATCAGTTGGGTAATGAAATGAATTTATCAATTAATTTTTTTTAGATAACAACTGAATTTTGTTTTGTAAAATGATATTCCCAAATACTATTCGACTACTCACCATGAAATAAAAAATTTTATATATTAAAACCAACTGATTTTCAATGAATGTTTTCAATATTTTAATTTTTTTTGGAAATGATCAAATGATTCTCCAAAAAAAGTGAATTCCTCTACGAACAAATTTAAAATTCATTATTATGATTTTAAAATATAATTTATATAAACCTATGAAATGTACCTAGAGTATTATTTAATATAAATAAAATCCATGTATAAGCAATGTTTCTAAAGGGACTTGTAAAAATTGTCTTCTTTTAATACTCTAGAGCAACAGGGAGTAGAAAATATCTTGAAAATTCATCTAAGAAATAGTAGTTATTTATCCAGGATTATGTCACCCGAATTTGGATAAAAAAGGAAAAAGTAAGCGATCTTTCCTAGTGTCTTGGTTCAACATCCTATAGTCTACGATAAATATCCAAAACTTAAAAATTCCAACATGTATTAACTCATGTGAATTAATGTGAGATTAAAGTGCCTTATGGGATGAATAATAGGTTTGGAATATACCTTATTTATAATTTTATGTGAGATATTTTTTAGATTAATTCCTAGAATTTTTAATAAACTCTTTCTGATTTCATGGTTATTTTACCTCAAAATTTCAATCAGTGTTTGTTCTTGGGGTTTTAAAAAATTATTTAAAATTTTACCAGTAAATATTCTATTTCTATTAAATATTCATATTTAAAATCAATTAGAAGTGGATTTCATTATATATTTTTAGGCTGTTCATGAGATGAAATTAAATTTCGGTTCCTCACTTCTAAATATAAAACTTTATTCACAATGGGTGATATATATACTTCTTTATCCAAAAATAAATGTTTAGATTTTTCATAAAACTCATAAGATTCCTCTTCCTCTAATCTAGAAATAGAATTTATATAACTCTTGAAATATTTATCTTCCATAAAATATTAAATAAAAAAATGTTATACTAAACCATAAAATTCATAGAATATATATGGATTTTATATGGATTTTATCTATATAATATGGGAATGATTTAAGAGTGAATTTTCATCTAAAGGGTTCCACATATATTCCAATTGTTTATATTGACCATGATGTCTATAAATTACATAGCAAGGGTTCCCTCATATACATTGATGATTGTATCATATGTATTTACGAATGGTATCCCTATAATAGTGGGTGAATGTGATGATTTCCTATATTCCACCATATTCAACATATAAATATATACTAAAAAATTATGATCTTTGACTCTAGAAATCACATATTCCACGGATCCAACAAGAAATGATGTACATTTGTTTGCATATTATACCACCACTACCATGAAATTTAATCCCCATATATAATTATGTGAATACTAAGTGGGGAATTACATTTATATAAACACATTAATCAATTAAAAAAATTATAAAAGTACATTATGATAGTAGTTCATGAAATAAAAAATTTACCCAATTCATATCATTTTTTCTGATGTTATGGTGTAATAAAGGGAGATACACTTCTTCCAAAACCAATACTTTTATTCCATTTAATACTACTATAGTTGGTGTAAAATTAATTATAGAAAATAAAATATTTTGGGATCTATATGTGGTCTTCAAGAAGAGAGATAGTAAAATAACATTTCAGGAAACATTCAAAAATTTCATTGTGAAGTGATTCCTTATGAATCTTCTTTTATTGTATCACACTTGATGGAAATGAGTATATTAGGTCTTTATCCTCAATTTGGTTGTCTAAAACAATGCTTCTTGTTTGTTTCTATTTGTTTTAGCCTTATGATCATCCTCTTTTTCTCTTCTTATAGATGATACTGAAATTCTCTTTTGGGATAGAAACTATTTTTGTTTGCATATTTCCTTTTTAGAAGAAAATTCCATTAAAATAATGAACGATATTTTCAATTACTCTATTTAATTCCTTATATTTTCAACCATATGTTCTTATTATTATATTATTAGGGGTTGGGAAATTGTTTGAGTTTATTAATACGGAATATTTTACTAGAATAGATGTCGTTTTGGATAGTAAGATAGATTATTATTATGTTGTTTGTAAGGATGTTGTAAATGTTGGTATTATTGATTATTTCTACTAGAATTAGTGATTGGTGAACTCTAGAGTTTTTACAAATATATTCTAAACATTATTATATCTCCCCCATCCTTGATTGTGTTGATGAAATTTAATTTACTAGTAGGATTTTATGAAGTTATTAGCTCCATGCACCTCAAAGAATAGATAAATATTGTAATAAATGTATGGAAATTATATATATAACTTGTTTAGGTTTTATTGTTAAGTGGTTTATTTTAGGTACCTATATCTCACAAGGATGGTTAATTCTATATGTCATGATTATAATAATGAAGATGAATAAGAAGTTATTACCTTATAGATACCTATAGTGTTTCTACCCATTGATCCATTTTTTCTGATTTTTGTGTAATATTCTCAATATTTCCGATGGAATATGTTAGATATTTATCTATAAATGCTCCTAAAAATGATCCATCCAATAGTTGTAAATAATTTTATAAGAGGACATTATAGAATAATATTATAAAGTGGATTCCATCTATATCATGATATAGTAAACTGACATATAGCTTCTTAAATATCTCATAGTATTTATAAAGAGTCTCTCCAGCAATTTTTCAGCAGGTATACAACTCCTTCCATATGGTTATTCTCTATTTTGTGCGAAAAACTTATAATGAAACTTCTTTTCATATTATCCTAGTAATGGATCTCTCAGGGTTTCAATATATACAACCATTCTTCTACTACTCCTTAAAGTGAAAAGGATAATTCTCTCATCTATAGTTACTCCTTAACCACTCCATGGATTTTCTGTATAAGGAATACATTTGACAACTCTAGGATATGTATGATAGGGTATTCACCTATAAGAATATGTAACAATGGTATCAATTGTATCATAGCATTTTTATATTCATAATCATTCAACAATGTAGGAAATGAAATTTGGTTATTCTAGTGAATAAAATCAGGTGCCCATAGATCTATAAGGGTCTTGTTGGTGTTGTTTTCAACAATTTCAGTCTCACGTTGAATACATTTATTTTCCCATGATAATGTAATGGAATTTTTTAATATAATTAGAGAATTTATATTCCTAATAATAGTTAGTGTGGTTCTGGGTATTTCAATTTCTAGTTAGAAAATTTAATTATTATAGGACCTAGTCATTCCAATTTTGGGTTATATTTATAAAATAATAAATAGAAATAGTGATAATAATTGACATGTGTCTCTCATGGGGTGTAAAAAATATTATTTTCCTGAGATATATGTAGTAGTAGTTATAACCCTATGATAAATCAATAGATAAGTTCCCTAAATATATTATCAAATTTTAGTAAGAGAAAATGGGTTTTATTTTGGGGTATTGGGGTTTTAACTAATATAATAAGTTTAATAGTAATTTGAAAACAAATATAATAAAATTTGTGACCGATTTATTGTTTAAAATCCTATTTCAATGCTATGCTAGTCAAAAAATTCAAAGAACCCGATTGGACCTAAAATCCCAACAAGCTCAGCCATACCTAAGACTAGCCCTCTAGGTGATTGTTGACACCACCTAATGGCAGATACATGCCAAACATCATACTAGCTCCGATAACACATGGTAGGAACTATCCCCCCTAACATGATGGGATTTTAATTCAACTCCCCTGCAACTCGAACCCACGAACATAGGCTTAACAACCATCCAAGAATTCTTACGAGTTCTATAAGGTATATAGGATAAAAAGATGTGGGGGTATGTTTTCTACCTTCTGTTGGGGGTATTATATCTACTTGATAGTTGGGATCGGGTGTGGCTATGCTTGTTGGGATTTTAGGTCCAATCAGGATCCTTACTAAAAAGACATTCCTCTCTTCTTCTGGTTGATCAGTAAGTGAGGGGATTCCATAACAACTCCCCTATCATCCTTGGAGGAAGGGTGATGGTAAGAATGTTCCTAATTGAAATTATATCATGGTCTAGATTCATTTTTATTTTTAAAAGGGTTTTAGTGAACCCTTCCAGTTTACTTATGAAATTTCCAATCAGGTCTTGTTCTTAATAAACCCCTAATATTTCCTACTATCAGATCAACACATTATGACTATCAGCAAGAAATTCTCCACTATACCCAATCATATTCAAACATATATATACCAAAAATTACTAGAATAATTTTATATATCATTGACCAAATGAATAATCAATAAAATTAATTAAATCCAAATATAATCACAGTAGATAATAAAAACAACAACTAAGTATCCAAAACAATTATAAAATGAGAAAATTTTTATTTATTCAAGTTAAGGAAGAAAGAATTAAAAATTTTTATAACTTTACCTACCCAAATAAGATAGAATTTAGGCATTAAGAAAATTGGTTAAATATTGAACAGGTGACTATAAATCATTTAAAAAAATAAAATAAAATAGAAAAAAAGTGAAAAAACATTAAATTTCAATAATATACAATGAAAATACTCATAAAACCCTTATTATGATTTCATCTTCTTTTATAGAATCTATTACTTTTTCACTTTTATCCAGTCAAATCAAATTAGATCTTCTCCATTAAAAGTTTTATATAGTTTCCTTATTCATAATGACTTAAAATATTCATCATTATAGGATTTTCCAAGAAATATGTGGTTCCATTCGTTAATTAATTGATTGATATATTTTCCATATATAGATCCTTGTGGTATCCATCTATTGGATTAATGAGTGCTGCTTTGTTAGACTAAAGAGTCATATCAGAGTGTGTTTATTCTGTAGGTCTGTAATAACTTGATTTATCCCTAAAAATCAATGTGGCACCATTATATATTTATCTTTTGAGAAATAGTATCTATAATATAGCTTGAGATGACATTGATATATCATGAAAAATAATGTATTGTCTTTTATATGTACAATAGTAGTCCTTACGTAGGCACACACCACACCAAATATCATGGAAATCACACCTGTTGAGATAGAAACACAATTATTTGGTATATCACACATACGAAAAGAAAATTAACACCGATGTAGATCCAAAATACAGTTACTATCATCCCCATTTTATATTTATTTTTTCTTCTTGCACTAAAAATGACAAATAATCTATGATGGGATAAAACATATGTTGGAAACCAATGAAAACTATTCCTAGATCCATTTAAAATTTCATCCTACAACACTATATTAATTATATATTTCCTTATAAAACTATATTGATTCTTAAAAATTCCTTAAAACATCCATAAATAATCATAAAATCACAAAATATAAGATGTAGGTTTTATTCTACGAATTGAAAATATATATAAGAGAATTAAAATTAAATAATTAAACCATTTTTACCATTAATCAAAAAATAATATTATAATAAATAGATGCATCAATCACTGTCAAAATGATAAATCAGTGGGAATTAATCATTAAAATATCATGTAAAAATATAGAAATATTCACTCTTCCAGGTTCCTCATTCAACTGAAACATAAATAATAGACCTTCTCAAGGATTCTCAATAATTTAATTTTATTAATTCTTAGTCTCAATGTGGTAATCTTCCTCTCAATATCAACTCATCACATTAAAAATTCTGGCTCAATTTGATTCAAATAGTCACTGCTGCATCTTCTTCCTTAGAATATGTGATTCACTTGTTCTATCCCCAAAATTTCTAAATTATCAATTCACCACCCATGGTTTCACATAAAAATTACATTTTTAGTTTCAACAATCATTAATTGATATCATAAATCATTTTAAATCTTGGATTATATTGAAATTTGAAATTTAATAATTAATCTCCACCATATTGGATAAGATTATAAGTATCCTATAATGACCATATCTTTTCATACATTAACATTACATAAATTTTTCTGAATATGTAAAACATTATACAAATAAAAACCCAATGTCCATATTAGTTTAGTGACTTTGGAAATGAAAAAATGTAAACATTGGTATATGAGTGAGATATATTATCTCCCACAAGGTTATCTAAGAATAGGAACCCTGTTATTCAGAAAATAAAAGAAATATATCTTTATAACCTGGGGAATGAAACATCAAATGTGTTGATCTTAAAAGATCTGTAAGGGTAAACAATAGAGACATGTAAGTATAAACATGAGAATAGGGACATGAGAATAATATCATGAAAATATAAGATCATTCTTTATATATAAAATATCATATACCTGAATCTTGGAATTAGTCATGGTACTTTATAAGACATTAATCATATAGAAATAAAGAACATAAGCCATTAAATCATTACATATTAATAATAAATATAACTTTGGCAGGAACCTAAGAATATATAATGATGTCCATTGTATTCATGGAATTTATTATTAGTTCATCTTCATGGAAAATGAACATTACTGAACCAGGATAACTCTCTGCTTCATCCCTATACTATTGTATTGATTCCACTCCCCATTCTAGAACTGTAATACTGAACTGAGTTCATTTATTGTTCCATCTTTATCTATCATAATGTATAAAAATATTATCCAATTTATTGGAGGGAGATATAGGTCCCAGATATCTCATAATAAAACTATACATACATGTGCAACAAAATCATTAAAACTAGTATCATAATCCATGAAAGGAAATGGGAATTGTAAATATTTAATAATATCCTAAACTGTGGAAAAATATGTGTTTTATAATCATTTTTCAAAGCATACCCTGTAAAGGGAAGAATGTTTCAAAATAATATAACCCTCAGAAGAAAAATGGGTGGCATAAGAATCAATATATAAAACCATAAAAAATTCAAGAAAGAATACGAATGGAATATTTGGAAAATTTTATATATGTGAATGAGTAACATCAACATATGTCATATTTGATGGAAAATAACATATAAATACATTTTAAAAACCTTTATTGTTGAGAATATCACTTCTTATTAAAAAAGGATTTTTAACAAATAAAAAAAATTAAATCAATTTTCATGAAAATATACTTGATAGGTTACGAAGAGAGTTTTGAAAACCATTAGGCAACCCATTTCTTTGAAAACATATAAAGATACTTTGAATACTTTTTGGAAACAATTTATTTGAAAATAAATTAAAAAATTATAAATAAGTCTTGAAATCATTTTGAAATATGTTTTCCTTTAAAATTTATAAAATATTCTTGAAAACAAATTTTAGAAATTTTACATAAAAACATAAAAAAGAATCATGAAAACGTTTGGAAATTTTTTACCATTATATCTTATAAAAGAAACATTAAAAAAACATGAAAACAATTTTACTTTATAACATTTAAAGGATATTTAAAATTGTTTTTAAAAGTGTTTGTCATGAAAAATAATTTGAAAACATATAATAAAATCATGATAAAATTTTGAAAAAAATTATTTGATAATTATTTTTAGAAACCTTTTCTTAAAAATTATCCTTCTAAACATGAAAATAAAGCTTCACAAAAATGACGGTGGGTATATCTGTACATGTCATACGAGTTAAGAAGAATATTCCTTTTTTTCATGGTAAATGGTTAGAAACATGCATTGTTCGGAAGTGGAAAATAAGTTTCCATTGATAAAATTGGTAAACAAAAAAGAGGGGAACAAATTAAATTTAGTGATTATAGGAGAATAATATAATTTTCTTTTAAACCCTTTTTAGAAAGCATGGTTCTGAAGGAACATATATTTCTAACTAAAAAGAGGATAATGTTGGTGATTCTTAAAAACAATTTCCTAACCATATTATTTACCAAATAGTAGAAAAATGGTAATCATACATGAATAAATCACGAATAACTCGAGGATTAAAAAATTCCTGAATTTTCATGCAATTTTAATCATATGATTTCATCAAAGGAATCATAGACATAAATAATCTCAAAAAGTGATGATATTGTTTCAACAAACTCCTATCACTTTTTAACATTGAACCATACAAACCATGAAAGAGAAGAAAATTACATGAAACATAAAATGTAATGAAAATAAGGAGATTAAAGAAATATAATTTTAAATATATTATATACACCTCATGAAACAACATAGGGTCATAACATGGAATGTGTTTCAATGAAGGAAAATTGAGACAAATTTCATTACTGATTTAGTGACTTTTGAAAAATAAATTCCATTATTGAATGATTATAAAATGGATTTGTAAATTCCCATAACATTTATGTATAATAATCATAGAATACATGCTTGGTCATTATACCCAGAACTCAAAAGGAATGAGTGGTGGATAAAGAATGTATCTCAAAAAAATAAGAAGTGAGATGAAATTCCATTACTATTTTCAAAGAATCTCATAGTACCCATTCAAAAATCCAGTATAATAAATATAAATTTATTATAAATATATTACTGAACCATATTATTACATAAAATACCATTTATTATTTCATTATGGCTTTATATTTATCTCTTGTTAACAATTTAATGTTACAGTTACACTTCAGGTAATATTCTCTTTAATTTTTGCATGTGTCTTAATCTGTTATATTTTTTATCCATATACTTATATCATGATTTTTAGAATGATAAACATGATATATATCATTTATATTCGGTATATTTATATTATAATAACCTATTGAATATTGATGTATGAAATGGTATACAACTTTCATGGAGATGGTAGGTCGTACGTAGAATGAACGATGATTCCGTTTAATTGTCACATTGAAAGAAAGAACATAAATGACATATATTTATATATATGTGTATATATATATAATTATTCCATTATAATTATTATGTCATATATATTATATACTTTTATTAAATGCATCTATAATACATTTCATATAGTGTGTGAATGAATCACATCACATTGAGGGGGTGGCTGTCCACACTTCCTCAAACAAAAGCATTATATTTACACAAAATATAAACTATAAAGATATTTATTATAATAGTATTACATAATATTAACTACAAAATAAATATAATATATAAGACATATAAATATCTTTTCTATCATAATGTCGACCATGAGGGGCGGTAATAGAAAAATGAACATTCAATGTTTCGTGAGGCAGAACTTCACCATACATGTAACTAATATGTTCTTCATCCATTATATAGAAGTGTGAGTAAGTATTGTTATAAAACATATCATAATACATCTTATTATGTTGTGGATACTGGTTTTTATATAAAAACATGGAATAATATGTTTCTAGGGGCTGGATAATTCAAAAAATATAAAAAACTCAAGGATTAATGTTAACTATTATTTGGGTAACACTTTTTTGGATTTCACCAAAGGCATTCATCAGATGTCTTTTTACCCAAAGGGAGGAATCAAAGAGTAAGGTACAAATGTTGTAATGACCAAAAGTTTTTTTAATGAAAATTACTCATTATTTATTTAAATGTTTTATTATGAATAATGTTTATATTAAACAAATGAACGTCCTTTGATTTTTGTTTTTGGATTTTAAAATACCATTAAATTTTTTTACCATTTCTAATATTGTCGTTGAATAGTGATCACATGATTATTATAAATATAGTGATTGAATAAATAAAATTTACTCATAAAAATGATACAATGACCTCATATAGTAGAATTTTTCAGTATGAAACACATTCTTCGGAGCTCGAAAAGGAGGTGGCATCACTGGGCATCACTCTAGACCAATCCCAAAACAATATTCAACACGTTACGCTTGAATAGAACCGCCTATGGGATAAGGGGACGTTGGTAGAGATTACCACCGAGTGATGTTATCTGAGCCACCCCAATATTTTTTCACCATCGCAAACCATAACCATACATTTTATGCGGGTGTTATAAGGTGTTATGTAACAAGACCCTATCACTGTTATTATGTGCATTATTTTTTTATATAAATAATATATATTCATTTCATTATGGTTATTTTGTAAATGTTATTTAAAGAAAAAATTGTATTTTTTAGGTAACAATCAATTAATAAATATATATTTATGAATTAATGTATTCAATTAATTAAATAATATTTTAATAATATATTTTTATTACTAAAAAACTTTTTATTAAATAAAAATTAACATATAATTTTTATGAATATAAATGTTATTTTGATTAGTGTTTGATTTTTTTTGTCAAAACCCATGAATTTTCAATAATTTTAGTTTTTTTAAAGTATGAAATCACATAGAGAAAAAATTATTTTTATAAAATGAATACTATTTTATGATTTAGTTTTTCCAAATTTTTTTTATAGTAAATTTTTCATTATTTTTTGAGAAAGTCGATTTTTTGGGTAAAATTTAAATACTTTTTAAATATATAATGTGATTCATGACATCATGATGGCCCCATAATGATGTAATAAAATACTATTAAACATACTTTTGAAATATATATGTTTTAACTTTAAAATAATTTCATTTAAGAGTTGTTTGATTAATTTTATGGAGCCTTAATAGACCCTCGAAGAATCATAAAATATTTTATCTTTATTAAAATTATTTTCATTAGAGTGTGACTCACCTCCACATAAGAAAGCCTAATATTTTAAGAAGTTCTAAAATTGGACTTATAAAATAATTTCTTCAATTCACATTGTAAAAAATCATGGGCAAAAATCATGGGTTTTTATTTGGATTGGATTATTTTATTTTATGGTGTAAAAAACCTAAGTAATAAAGAATTCCCTCTCTTTTTATATATAAACCCACCCAATCATCCACTTATATTCACTAAAAACAATTTGATCATGTCCTAAACCATCCCTCCACTCCTTAAAATCCCCCAAGGTTCCCCAATCTCCCAATAAGTCTCTCTAAAGCACCTACTAGTCCTTTGGGATCAAACATCCCAGTAAAGGATTTCTTCCTTTCTAATTTTTGTCCAATTTCATTATATTGGTATATAATTTATTTCAATTAAAAATTTTGAGGTATGATTTACCACCACCCATATATTACCATACTTATGTTTGAATTATTATATACAACTTTCACTCTCATTAATTTCTCCATTGTACACCAGTTACCATACCGAAACTCCTTAAGGAATTTCCCTCTCCTCATTTACATTCATGCAATTATTTTATATTATGAATATAAATTCCATTACATATAATGTTACATGTATCTATATTACCCCTTAATATCCATTTCATGTACATATGGTGATATACCACATTCTCTCCCATAATCCATTTTATGAATTCCAATGTCACGTCATTACGTTGCCGAAATTGCACTCCGATTTTCCAAGACAACGTCTTTGTGTAGTGAATAACATGCCCATTTCTCTATAAAGGATATTCACCATTATATAAATTGACTTATATATTATAGAGTTTATGGTATGAATTCCATATTTCATTATTGTTTAATAAATTATTATGTTTAAAGAATGCATGTTATATGATCTATATGGCACACTTATGCCTGAAATGAGATTATTAAGAAGGGGGTTCCCTGGTAGCACACCAATGAATTTGGTAAATATTAGTGTAATGAAACATAATGGAAATGAGGGTTTATTAATTCTAGTTCATGTTAAATGAGGGTTTACTCATGCCCTATGTGTAATGATCCATGGATCATGCTAATATCATGTTAAATGTTGATGCCACATTTTCCATGTTATGATAATCATTCCACATCATGACTTTATTTTCATTTTTCTCTTATTCTCCATTGATATATCTATTTACAAAAATGTACTATATTCTCGATGTTATTACTTTTTTACTCTCTTAATGGGCTTTATATTTCACCCTTTTCTTATTCATGTCCTCAGGTTATCCCATGTAATGCTATGTATGAATGAATGTGTGTGGTAATGTAAAAGTTGTTTTCAATAAAGATGTGTATTTCATTTTTAAAGTTGTTATGTAATGTTTCTATTCCTTAAAGACACTATACCTCTCAATATTTGGTGTTTTATTAAGTGAATATTCTATGAAATATGTTTTGTTTAATGGTAAAATAAAGAGAAAGGTTGTTATATTTGGTATTAGATGATAGGTTTAGTTATCTTTTGCATTAGGATTAGAAAACCCTAGTGAAATCCCAAGGTATAAGACCATGTATAAAAAAACATCCATAAATTTATTTGAGTTTTTATGATCAGGTTTATCAAGAAAATGCATCAATATATAGATATGAGTAGGTAGAGGGGGATCTAGCATTGACGTATCTTGGAGTAAAACTTGAAAACACTGCTTTGTTCTAGACTCAAAATGGAACTGGTACACAACATTAGGACTTGCTGTACACTTGGTTATGAAACTTCCAAGGGATATTCTTTAGTGAATTCGTAATCATATTATGAACCATTATTAAGGGAATAAATAAATTCCACTAAGAATAAATGTTGGGAAGTATATCAATGATAACATTGAATTAAGCCTATAAATTCATAAGTTAAGGAAATGAAATTAATTTATAAGTTATCTATTTTTTTCTTTCGATTACTCTTTATGTGTTACCACTAACTATACATTTATTTCTGCCAATGGTCATCAATAAGTGGAATCAGTGTTGAAACTAATTCTAAGATCAATGTGATGACTATTTAATGATATTCTCAATCCGATGGGAGTGGGAATCATAAAATTTGTCATGATACTCTCTCTGTTAACTAATGATTTGAATCGAAACATGTGTTAATAGGAACATTCAACCCCCCCCCGCTAGAAAGAATAAGTCCCAATATAGAGCTTCTTGAGACAAAGTCCTCCTACTTTTAATGGATCATATGATCCCTCAATTACTAGTCATTGGATCGACTCTATTGACACGATCTTCTCTATTCTTCAATGTTGAAAAAAAGAAAATCTTTTTATAATTTCTTATCATATAGAGGGTAAAGATGAAAAATGGTGTAAACTGATCCAAAAAACAACGATCGATGAAGATATTGATGCATTGGAATGGATGGATTTCCGAAAAATGTTTATTGATAAATATTTTCGTCAAACCTTCATACATAATATGGAAAGAGAATTCATTACATCAAGAAACAAGATGAAGAATATATCAGAGAATATAAGGAAAACATCAAAAGGATTACATGATATGCCTCCACCTTTGTCATTACTCCCTAATGCAGGCTTGACCGCTTCTTTTGTGGGATAAATCATAGCCTATGGAATGCCCTATCAATCCAGGATATCAAGAGTTTGGAGGAAATTGTCCGATGTGTCCCCAAAGTCAAAATAGAGATCAGATAATCTCAAGAGTATCATGGAGATAAGAAGGTCAAGGTAGAATTTAATTTTGGTGGTATAATAGATAAATACAATAGTTCTACGAAAATTTAGCACCCCGCAGGCTAAATGTTTGGAAAGAAGCGCCCCATAAATTGCATTAAGGGGATGAGGAAATGCTTTAGGTGTGCAAGAGAATGGAATCAGTCCACTAACTACCGACATGAAAACCCCCAACTGCAGTAGCTGATAAGAATAATCCATTTGACCCTCAACGTATTAATCACTACTTCAAGTAAAAGGAACTAGGGAACTTTGCAAATAAGTTCCCTAATCTAAGGATTTTTTAGGCAACCAACATCCTCCAATATAGCATGGGAAATGTTTTTTCCATCACAACCGCTGAAGTTAATCCCGAAAATGAAGGGGTGAAAGGCACACTTGTTATTCATTCAATAATAGCAAACGTATTTGTTGATTCTGATTCTACACATTCTTTTATATCCATATCGTTTAGTAATACAATCCCAACACCACCACAAATCATTGATGTAAAGATGTCGATGAGAATGAAAAATTGGGAAATCATTGAAAGACATGAATATAACTCCCCCCTATCAAAATATATGGATTGAAATTCATGAAGAACCTCATCAAACTCACTCTAGTGGAATTTGATGCAATTATTGGCATGGATTGGATTTACTGATATAGAGACAACATAAATTGACGTGAGATGGAAATTACTCTCCATATGGAAAATCGACCCAACGATTCTGAACACGTGCAAGGAGGAGGATGAATCATCATTATGACAATCATGTAAAATGTGGATATTACTGCCCTATGATCTCAGGTATCTTTCTCAAATTATTTAGTGTATGGATGTTACCATCCTTGAATACATTCCTATTGTGAAGGAATTTTATGAAGTGTTTCTTGAGGAATTTTTTGGCCTTCCACCTAGAAGAGATGTTGAATTATCACTTGATCTTATACCTACAGAATTTATAATATACAAGAATATGTATAGAATGGTTTTTGTAGATCATGAGGGGATGAAGAAACCAATACAAGAAAATATGGATAAAGGGTTTATACTACCATGTGCTTCACTAAGGGGTGCACCAATCCTCTTCGTCAAGATGAAAAATGGGTCAATACACCTTTGTATAGATTATCGTGAGCTCAACAAAATCATGATAATGGACAAGTATCCACTTCCATGAATTGATGACTTGTTTGATCAGCTATGGGGAGCACAATACTTCTCCATGATGGATTTTCAGTTAGGATATTACCATGTAATGGTAAAGAAGGAGGATATACCTATGACTTCTTTTCGTACAAGTTATGTGCACTATGAATTAATATTAATTCCTTTCAGACTCAATAATGCTTCAAAAATCATCATGAAATTGATGAATAGATTCAATAGATATTACATCGATAAATTTGTGATAGAATTTATTATTGATATTCAAATAGACATAAAAACCAAGGAGGAGAATGGAGAGTATCGAAGCACATTACTAGAGACCTTGAGATAGAATAATCTCTATGAAATTTACAAAACGTGTGTGTTCGGTTTGAAGGAGCTCTCATTATTGGGTAATATATTCACAAGCAATGGGATATCATTGTATCCCTCCATGATGGATTAAATTTATGGATGGACGATGCCAAAATTGGTGACAGATATCAATAGCTTCCTAGGGTTAGCTGGATATTATAATCAATTTTTGAGGAATTTATAATGATTTTCAAACCATTTTACCAAGCTAACTCAGAAGTTAGTTATGTTTTCCTGGAGTGATGTGTGAGAAAAGAGCTTCAAGGAGTTGAAAAGGAGGCTTATCAATGCCCCTACCTCACATTACCCATCAGTGGAGAACTTTTTGTTGTATTTAGTGATGCATCAAAAAAGGGCGTGGATTGTGTGTTGATTCACAAGCACAACGTCATTGCGTATTCTCTAAGGCAATTAAATGTTCATGAGAAATACAATCCAACACATGATCTGGAGTTGTATGATGTAATATTCACTTGAAAAATTTGGAGACATTATCTCTTTGCAGAGAAGTTTGAAATATTTATGTATCACAAAAGCCTCAAGTATGTATTCAAACAGAAAGAGTTTAATATGAGTCAATGAATATAGTTAGAGATCATCACGCACTATGACTGCTCATTCCATTACCACAGTGGGAAATTGAACAAAGTGAACGATTTTCAAAGTAGAAAGTACCCATCAATTCTATCATTGATGATAATTGAAAAGGATACAATCTTTAAAGATTTGATTAACATGAACATTTGAATCATAAAGAAGTGAACATCATCAATCCTTTCACAAATTATTTCTCAATCGTCTCTTCTGGAAAGGTTAAAGGATGCTCAATAGGATGATGTGGGAATTCAGAAGAAAGTGGAAACTATTAGAAAAGGTAAATCCTCTGAGTTCAATGTTAATCAAGAAGGAATTGTGAGATTTGGAATAAAAATATGTCTTCCATCATATATGTAGTTAAATAATGAACTTTAGGATGATGGACATGGTTCAAATTTCTCCATTCACTCAGTAATCAAAATGATGTATAAATATCATCGAGAGCATTATTGGTGGGATAAAATGAAGAAGTAGATCACTGAGTATACAAAAAAGTGCATGGAATGTCAGCAAGTGAAGGATGAGATGCATAATTATAAGGGGATGATGTAACCATTACACATACTAGCAATTAATTTGGAGAACAACACCTTGGAATTTGTCATAGGATGTTCGAAGACATCCAAAGAAAACAATGTTGTCTGGGTTGTTGTGGATCATCTTATAAATACTTCAAACATCATTTCAATTAGAGAGTATTTATCATTTGATCTACTTCTATGGACATATATCAAAGAATTTTTAATGCTACATTGAGTATCACTATCGATTGTATCTGATCGAGATCAAAGATTCACCTCTATGTTATGTAGTATTCTCCAACATGCTCTGAATAATAAGATAAACATCAGTACAACTTATCATCCTCAAACTGATGGACCACCTAATCATACTATCCAAACACTCGAGGACATGTTGAGAGCATGGTCAATAGACTTAAAAAGAGGATGTGATCAACATTCTCCTCTACTTGAGTTCTCTTACAATAACAATTTCCACTCAAGCATCCAAATGGCTCCTTAAGAATACCTTTATGGGATGAGATGCAGAACAAATACATGTTGGGATGAAGTTGGAGAGAGAAAACTCATTGGTTTAGAGATGTTTGAAGAAATGGTGGAGAATGTTAATACCATCTGACAACACATTAAAGATACTCAGAGCTGAAAGAAGAGTTATGCTGATAATCATTGAAGAGATCTAGAATTTGATGTCAAAGACATGGTATTCCTCCGCATATCATGGTGGAAGAGAGTTATGTGATTTGGGTAAATGGGAAAGCATAGTCCAAGGTACACATACCATTTTAAGATCCATTATCACATTGAAGCAGTGGCCTATCCACTAGAACTCCCAAGAATCCTCTATCAAGTACATGATGTCTTCCATGTATCACTCTTGAGAAATTAGATAACTAACCCATCACAATTACTCAATCTAGAGGTGGCACCATTGGGGAATGGCCGATCCTATGAAGAGAAGCCAGAGAATATCATAGATCATAGGGAAAATGTTCTCTGAAATAAGACAATTCCCTTCATTAAGGAGTTGGGATGAGACCAAAATTTTGAAGGGGAAATGTGTGAATCATAGGAAGTGATGAATTATAGTTACCCACATCTATTTTAGAGTGGGAAAAGGAAATTTTGTGGGAGAAATTTTTACGGTGTGAGGATTGTAACAACACAATCATTTATTAAAGAAAATTCCTCATGATCTATTTAAATTGATTTTTATGTAAAAATATTATATTAAACATATTAACTTCCTTGGATTTATGTTTTTGGATTTTAAAACACCATTATGAATTTTTACCATTTCGAATATAGTCGTTGAATAGAGATGGCATGATTAGTATAAATATTTGGATTTAACAAATCAAATTTAATCAGACAAAGAAAGTGATTGCCTCATCTAGTGGAATTTTTCCATATGAAGAACATTTTTTGGAGCTCGAAAAGGAGTTGGAATCACTGGGATTCACTCTTCACCAAGCCTAATCCATGCTTCAACATGTTAATCTCAAGCTAAACCACCTACGGGAGAACTGGATGTTGATAGAGATTGCCACCCGAGTTATGTAATCTAAGGCACCCCAAGAGTCTGTCACCATCACATAGCTACCCCTTAGGTATTAAGCTGGTGTTATATGTTGTCATATAACCAGAACCAAGAACTACGATTATGTTATTTTTTTGTAGAATAAATATTCAATAATTTCATTATGGTTACGTTGTAAATGATGTTTAAAGAAAAAATAGTTTTTTAGTTAATATTCATTTAAGAAATATATTTTGATGAATTAATGGATTTTTGGAATTAAATAATAATTTAAAAAAATATTTTTATTTCTAAATTACTTTTTATTAAATATAAATAATCATATATTATTTATGAATACAATTGTTATTCTTATTAGGGTTTGAAAACCATTTTTGTCGAACCCCTTGAATTTTCAATAATTGTCAGATTTTGTTTTAAATATTGAAATTCACATAATTAGAACATTATTTAGATAAAATTAATATTATTTTTGGAATCAGTATGTTGAAATAGTCCAATGGTTAATTTTTCATAATTTTCTGAGAAATTCAAATTTTTTGTGTAAAAATTAAATACTGTTTAAATATATATTGTGTTTTTGGACATCGTGATGACCGAATTGTGAGATAATAAAATACTATAAATAATTTTTAGGACAATATTTGTTTTAAATTGAAAATATTGATATTTTATATTAGTTTAATTAATTTTATGGTGCCTTGATGGTCCCACGAAGACTTATAAAATATTTTATATTTTTATAAAATGATTTTCTTGAGAGTTTGACTCACCACATCATAAGAAAGCATAATATTTTTAGATGTTATTCCATTAAACTTATAAAATAATTTCTTCCAATCCCCTTTGTAAAAAACCATGGGAAAATTCCAAGGGTTGTTTTGAGGTTTTGATTAGTTTAATTTGTGGTGTTCAAAACCAAATTCATAATGAATTACCTCTCTTTTCTTATATAAACCCACCCAAGCCCCCACTTTGCTTCACTGAAAATTATTACAACACATCTGTTACCTGCCATACTCTCTCTAAAATCATCTCAAGGCTCCCCAAGCTACCATTAAACCACTCTCAAGCCCCTACCGATCTTTTGGGATCACACTTCCAAGTAAGGGATTTCTTCCTTTGTCATTTTTTTAATTTAATTATATATTTGTACCATTTTGTTTTCAATTTAAAATTTTGGGGTTTGATTTATCAACACCCCTATACTTTCCTCTGTATATTTTAATTTTTATATACCCCTTTATATCTCATTAATTCCTCCCATGTACACCCGCTACAATGGCGATATTCCATAAGGAATTTATCTCCCCTAATTTACATTCAAGTAATTATTTTATATTTGGTATCTAAATTCAATTATATATATTGTGAGATGTATCTACATCACCCCATTAATATAATTTTCATGTAAATATTATGAGGTACCCATTTCTCTATCATTAATCATTTTTATGAATTCTTGTGTCATACCATTGTTTTGCGTCTGAAATTGCCCCGCAATTTTTTAAGCCAATGTAATTGTGTAGTGAATACCATGACCATTTCTCTTTCAATGGTATTAACCTTTAAAAACATTTACATACTGATTTTATAGTTTCAAGTATTAATCCCATATTTCTTTATCCTATTATAAATGATGATGTTTAATGAATCAATGTTGAATGATCTATGTGGCACACTTAGGTAAGAAATGAAATGATTTAGAAGGGTGTGGCCTGATAACACTCTAATGAACTAGGTAATGATTAGTAACATGATACGTCAAGTATAAATAGGTTTTACTCATGATAATTCATGTGAAATGAGGGTTTACTCATGCTCCATGTTCAATTATCCCATTATCAAGATAATATTATGTTAAATGTGGATGCCACATTTCTATGTTATGATAATCAGGCTATATCATGCCTTTATGTTCATGTTTCTATTATGCCCAATTGATATTCCTATTGCCTAACATGCACTGTATTCTTCATGTTATGAAATTTTTACTAATTTACTGGGCTTTATATTTTAACCTTTTTCTTATTAATGTCCTCAAGTAATCAATTTCCATGCTAATTATGAAGAATATATGTGGTCATGTAAAAGAAGATTTAAATAAAGATGTCTATTTCATGTTTTATGTTGTTATGTAACGTTCCTAATACCCAAAGACACCATACCTCTTGGTTTCTTATGTTGAATCTTGTAGATATTTTATGTAATAAATCATGTTTACATGTGAAATAAAGAGAAGGATTGTTACCGACGTTTAGGATTGTATTAGCCAAAGCATGGTTGAACATATAAGATTTTAGAGGTTTTTGGATGTGGGAGGAGAGTAAATCTTTAATAGTGGAGGAGTAGTGACATTTTTGTAAATTTGGGAAGAGATAATTCCAACAAATGTTTTCATTTTTAAAGTGGATCCAATAATAGAACAAATTCAGGAAAAGTAAGGATAAGGACAAAATATGGCCATAAAATAGATCTTTGACAAGTTTCTAGGTCTTATGGTTCCATATATTTATGTATAGTCCCTTATTAAGCATATTATTACTAAAATGATTGTAATTAATTTTAATTACTTTTACTAATCTTTTTATTCAAAAACTATGTTGACCTTATTATAAATTATAAGTAATTTTGATTCCAAATATGAAATATATTTTCGAAAATTACAATCACATAAGTGTAATTAGTAAATTTAAATTTAATCTCATGGTCAAGTCAACAATGTATGTTTTTAATGAAAAAATGTACAAATGTTTACTATGTATTTTATATTTAATTTCAAAGTGAAAATGTTTACAATGGAAAAAATAGGGTTGATTGACAAAAATTTTATATATTTTAACTTTGTAATAAATTTGAAATATGATTTAGCCTTTTAAATAAATTATATGAAAAAGCCAGTTTGAATTAAATTTATGTATTTTTCACTATTCAACAAAATATGATGTTTCTCAAATAAATCCCATTAATTCAACATAAGATAATTTATACATTATAAATTCAAAAACAATGTTTATTTTATCAAATGAAATTTCAAAATATTATTGAATTTATTTTATTATTTTCATTAAAGGCCAGGAAAAACAGCTCATTTGAGAAAATAGTATTTTTAAACATATAAGCACTATAACAATAATTATATGATTCATTATAAATATGTTTTATTTATATAAAACCATTATATAGAATATTTGAAATGTAGTTCTTACATTTCATGTTAATAAGTTTAACATCTAATTTATAATTATCTCTTTTAAATAATTATAAATTTAATATGATGCTTCATTGAAACTCGGTGTTGTGTGTAATGTACACCAAATCGGTGTAGCATGTAATGTACACCAAGTTGGTTTTTATTGTAGAAAAATCCAAGCCGATGATGTTTGAATGGAATATGTGACTTAATGATTTAATATAAAAATATTATTTTTAGTTTTGTGTGAAAATAAAAAAATATCAATAAAATAAATTAATTCAAGAAATATATTTCACAAATCTAAAGGTGTTACTTTGTTTCACCTTAAAAAAAATTTCAACATAAAATTTCATCAAGGCTATCAAAGGATTAATATTTTAATATTTCATTCATTTGAACCCTTACCTTATGAATTATTAATTAAACATCCCTTAGAAAGGGAAATTTAGAACCATAACGGTTACCCAATGTAACATATATCTAGGTTTCCATATGGGATAACATAGTTTGGAACTAATGAATGGACATTGAATTTTTTTTAAATAATTATGGAGAATGATTTATGTCATAAATCATAAAAAAATTAATGATCAATGAAAATTTGAGGTCCTCAAATTCATAAATCTATGATAATTTATAGGTCCACCGATTAAAAAAGATTAAGGTATTATGAAAATATTTTTTTAAGTGTTATTATGTCACTAAGTAATTGTTTTATTGAATAGGAATATACAGAAATATACATACATGATAAATTTTTATATACAAAATTTCATTATTTTTTTTTACTTTTATGTAGTTCTAATATATCCATTACATTATGAAATGGATATTTTGAAATTAAATTTGATACTCTGTTCACTAAAATACGCTTTCACCAGATATTAATTCCCATGAAAGAATGAAACTATATATTTATAACTATTCATAAAAATAAATATTATTAATAATTTAATCTCTAAACATAAAAAGTTACACAATTGTTTTATTATAAATAATTTTTCATCAAAAATAATTATACATTAACTAGAAGATCACGTAGATGAGTTGTAGGTGTGGAACCCTTATCATTATTCTGTTATGTTTTCAAGACCCATGACCTTTTTTGAAAAGATTAGTGGTCACCTGAAATAGATTATTCCCTTTTCAAAAACCACATTAATATAATTTACCATATAAATATGATGGAATCCTTGAAATAAAGATAATCACTAAATAACCTTTTAACCATGGTTTTCAATACTATCACAATAACTAAATAATTTATTCAATGTATGAATTAAACTTTTAATGATGGGATAATCATATAACCATTCTGAAATATGAAAACTTAAATCTTTTGAATGAAATCAATTAAATCATCTTAACATTCATACCCTATATATGAAAAATTAGCTTCTGGTTGTTACATTCTAAACTTGTGAATACCCTCATGGAAAATTATCTTGGAACATATTAACAACTTGAATGACCATATATCCTTTTCGAAAACATGAACTCTTTCTTATTCATAGATTTCTCAGTATATTCCATAAATCCATGAAGTTTTAAAATTCATCCAGGATAGCTTGAACTACTTTTCCTCAAGACCATAATTAGTTCTATTCTTATTAGTTGCATCCAATTTAATTATTTATATCTTAGATGTCATTTTTATAAAAAACAATATCTTAACATAAGTAACATATAAGAGATTATCTTCCCTTAGTTAAAATATCACCTTTCTGTTAAATCACTTTTCTAGTCCATAAAAACCCATCAAAATAACATTTTGCATCCTTATTAAAAAACATAAAATAGTCAATCCTTGTTTATTTCAACATTCATATAACATAACTCCTAAATCTAAAATACATAAAAACGAACTTCCTCGAAAATCAATAAGAAGGATACCTCATACTATTACTTAATTCCTCTTTCCTCTAAAATTTCCTATGTAGTCTCATCATTGTTAGTAATAACCATTACCCACAACACATTGTTGATTCTCTTTAGGAATTTTTCTCTTGGTACATTGAGTTACATAATGACTATTTATTCCAGACATAAAACACATAGAATTTTATCATTCCTTAGGGTGGCCAGTATTATAAACAATTTGGTTAACCAAACTTTTAATTTTTCCCTTGCATTCACTTTCTTTGCGTCATTATATTCCACAGTCGAAACGTATTTGCATTCCTCTATGACATTCATTTGGAATATTATTTCCATATTTTAAACACAAAGGAAGCGAATTATTCTTTCCTCAAAGGCCTATATTATATGAACTCTCATAAAGCAATTTATATATCTTCCTTGTTGAGTTTGATAGTTGGTTAACGTACACATTGTTAATCAGGTTCTATGAAAACAGATTCGACATGATCAAAACATCTTTTACTCCAGTGTTCTTCCCATCAAACTACTTATCATCAAATCCACCATCATATTCAATGTTAATGTAGTTTCTTCCAGTTACCTCCATTAACTAAAACTAGAATCATAGTGTGATAATTACACATTATAGTAGAAAACACAAATTGATGAATAATATTACTCATATGTTGTTTAAATAATGACACCTTCTTTGATCCATGATATCCTAGGTTTATCCTTGGTTATTCATAGACAAATTATATTTAAATCCTTAATTATGGTTCATGAAGAGTTTATGAATTCCCAAACAATATGACCTAGGAGTGTTAAATCAGGTACATAGAAAGACCCTCTTTCGTGTACTAGATTTCCCCAAGTCAGGCCGGAAACATCTTTTTAGAGTTTTTACCCCTAGGTACATCTATTCCAGAGTCACATACACTTGTAGTATCTATAAATGCATGAATTTCTAGGAAACCAGTCACTCCACCATTTACAAAAATTATAGTACATCATTGTATACTTTTCCCAGTCCTTATACTTATCCATAGACATGAGCTTATGGTTGTCAGTAACGTTTTCACATCCTATCCTCCAAAGGATAACTGAAACATTACACTGATACTAACTATAGTGACCCTCTCTTTACATACATCAATATTAAATATATTTTTAAGAATACTTAAAACATTATACGAACATTTTACCAAAGACTTTATGAGTTTAATTCATTAATAATCATGGAAATGTAAACAATAGTACATGAGAAATCTACATTATCTCTCACTAGGATCTCCAAGATCAGCACCCCACTTAGACATATCATACAAAAAATATATTTTCATAACTTTGGGAATTAATGATAAAAATGGATGAGCTCATATTCTTATTATGGGTAAACAAGGGAGGAATTTATGTGTAAACATTATAATAGGGGTATAAAAATTTGATCGTGAAAATATATGATCATAACCTATATATAAAATGTCATATAAAAGAATCTTGGCATAAATATTATAAATTCATAAGACATGAATCATAATGTATTATGGATCATAATCCATGAAAGCATATCCTAGGAATAATACATGTAATCTGTGGTAGACAAATATGAATATATAATCCATGATATCAAAACCTATTTTGAGTACCTCATGCATGTCACTTCTAATCTATTCTTTAATATCACCAAAACATGGGCCATAAAAAATCATAAACTACTATACTAAATCCAATATGGTGTTCATTATCATTAGTATATACATACTGAATCTCCCATATTCCATATTTACCTAAGCATTGATACTCATGAACCCTACTCATATATCTCAAATAGTCCAAATCCACGATCCTTACTCTAGGGTACATGGTTTTTATTTTTACTTACAAAATTCCGATCCACATCTACTGATAATGTGTTACTTGCACACTTATTACAGAAATATATCTCTTAATATCATTTATATCAATCATTTCCAGACAAGTCAAATGTTAATCCCATCATGGATTATACATTGTTAATCTAGTATTTTTTACAATTTAGAGATTCAAAATCCCCTATAGTAACACACCACTATAATTCCATAACAATATTGTTGAGTCACATGGATTTTATGCTTTTTAAAGGACATAACTCATCACTCAACTAAGTTAATCATCTTAGTTCATTAATATTAAACATGATTTCTTTGATTCATTAACATACCACCAGAAAGTATTTATAATATATAGTTGTCATATCATGATTAACTGGTCGACACTGGTAAATCCAAATTTAACTATTCTTGGAGTAGCTCCGAATAACTATTATACTATATAAAAATAAAAGGATAAATCTTATATCATTTTTTGGATCAAATTGTATTCACCTTTAAAATTTCATATCATTATCTTTCATAACATAAGAATGGTTCCCCATTGAGTCACATCGGATTACCTCAATCCAACTCCATGAAGTTTTTGAAATAAAGATTCCAAAAACCCATCATGACACATAAAAACTATTATGTCCTACACCTCATTTGCTTATCAAGGGATGGAACACAGATATGATGTTATTATAAACTACACATTAAAATGTCACACATATAATCAATATAGATCAACAATCCTCATCAATCCCGATCTCCTAGATTCCAATGATTCTCAAAAAAAATTTCCCTGCCTCGGATATATCTAATAATCCACCAATCAATATGTAATAATCTATATTGAAGTATATACATCCATTAGTAATCACAGAATTTTCATTCTTAAAGTTGATTATAGTTCATATAATACTAAAAAATCTATATGCTATGATAATAGTCCATCAATTATTTTAATGTTAAGTGAGTATCCAAAGAACCGCACTCACAATAGTGCAAAACAACCAAAAATGTCGATTCAATCTCATAATCGAACAAGTATACACCTTGATTCCACCAATCCCAAAAAATTTAATCCAATTACTATATTTCATATTCCAATAATCATAGGCTCACTTTATTAACAAAATTATTGTCCTTATCCATAATCATATCATTATATATCTCAAAGCATCCCTTATGATTAAACAAAACATGATCAAATGGCACTCGGTTGTTGTTTATTTATTATGAAGAATAATTACCATCATTTACAATATTGAATAAATCCATATAAATATTTTCAAACCTGCATTTTATTCTACTCACATATTTCAATACCTATCTAGGGTATAAATAATGACAAATAATTTATGCACTTATTTTACATGACTCGCTACAACCTAGAGAAAAATTCACCATCAATAGTATCTCTATCTTAATCAATAAACAATATATTACACTAGTTACATCCAATGAATAATGTTACAATCTTTAATGTATAATATTTAAATGAAAATAATGTGTTATTTTAACCTTCCTAGGTATCTCTTACCCATCTCATTGAATACACAATTTCGTATGACCCCCTTAAAACAATTCCATACCCATATCCACTCAAAGAATTCACTATTACATTAGGCCTATCAATACACCATCATAACCCAGAGAATAAATGATAGTGAAAATGTCTCATTAAATGGAGATCACATTCAAATATTCATTAAGAGGATCATATCGGACATTCAACCCCCATTAAAAAACTTAATATAAATTCATGGTAGTACATATCTAAAATTATAAACACCTATATTATAAAAATTTCTGGGAAAAAATAAAAATCATAGATTAGGAAAAATATGAAAAGACATCATATCCCACTCATCCATTTGCTCTGCATTATCAAAAGTTCCTCATTCATCTTGGTTACTCTATATCTCAATGTATAAAATCTCATGTTGGATAAAATAATGAATATGAGATTCACATAATCAAACATCAAGTATGAATAGCAGAACAACTAGTAAGGATTTGTTTAATTTTTGTGTTTTTCATTAAAAACATATAAAAAATAAAACTATATAACTTTTTTTTACACTTTTAATAACTAATAACTATTTATAAATCATGTTCTAACCCCCCCCCCTCCAAGATGAACCAATTTGTTGTGAAACCTATCTATTGAACCTGATGAATAAATGCATTCCCTATTTCCACCCTAGTAAAATAGAAAAACTATAAACCATAAATCACACAAAAAATTCACTATAATTATAGAATCGAATCTTTTAAAAAAAGGAATGTAATCTAGTCCCAAATATTTTATTTGTCATCCAATACTATTTTTTGACATACATGAGTACATCTTCTATCCCAAATTACAGTCAGTCTTATATCTTCTTACCATATCTGATGTACTTAAAAATGAAAATAAGGATTGGATACAAATTTTTAATACCGCAACCTAATCCACTAAGAAAATAACTGAATAAAGATGCCATGATACCTATAGCACACTTCCTCATATAGTACAGTCTTCTGGCTATTGTTCTGAGCGTATAGATTTTATCGGATGACTATAACCTCTAAATCAATTAACTATAAAAAAAATTGTAAACAACACAAATAAATCAACTACCACAATTAACCTCATAACATGGACACCAAAACATGATCTAACCATAAAATTCAAATACCACATGCTACAGTAGTTGATACATATATAGGTGATGTATTCAAACATCCCATCAATTATCACCGAACAGGTTGATGAAAACAATACTAGATCAATACTGAAATAAAAGATAAGGATTTATACTACATTTTCCTCAACCTCACATAGTAAACATTTTAAAATACATACTAATCACCATATCTCGTCCACCTATATTTGGTCCATAATTTTAATTTTTAAATCTACTAAGTGTTCTATATTGACATCATGATTCTCACTTAGGGTGTGATTATAATTTAGTAGGTCAGCAACAATAGTGTTCTTACCAAATAAAAAAAAATAAGTTCAATAATGACATTCCATATGGATAAAATCATAAAAAATAACTACCCATTACCTCGTTGGTTTCATAAAATCCCAATCTCATTTATCCAATACCTTATTTATATATTTCTAATGTCTATTATTATAAAATCTCTAAATGGCATGAATGATTGGTGAATTTTAATCCCATATTTCACAACTAAATTTCAGAGATGTTAGTTATGAATAAAAAAATAAAAAAAATAAGGTAGGGTTTGGTATTAAATTGAGTCTAAATACCATTAGAGGAATTATTAGAATATTAAAAAACCAAAACTCACATGAAATATAGGTTAAAATTACACATAACATAAAAAAATGAGAGAAATGGTATAAACTATACCCAACAAAAATTTAAAATTAAATAATTGTTATAATGACATCATAAGTAAATATTAAGTAATATAACAATGTTTTTAATTACAAAAATCCAAGTATAACTAAAGATATTGTTTGTCATTGAACCTAATTTGGACACCAAAAGATAAATGGCTAGGCGAATATCCAATGAAATGATGGCTAAAATGACACCTAATATAATTATACCATGAAACAAATGATGGAATTACACCAAACATATATACCATAAATTCAAGTGTAATAATTATACCAAATATAGATACTGGATGATAAAAGGATGACACTTTATCAAAGCAAATAAACCAAATAATAATGGTTGGAATCATACCCCACCTAATCTTCCCTAGAATATATTATTAGAATTATTCCCAATCAAAATTTTAGAACTAAACCATGGTTGGAATTGCAAAAAACCTAAATATAAATATAAAAATGGTTTGCAGTAAATCTATCCTAAAAAACATATGAAACAATCACATAAATTACATGAAACCAAGATTTTAATGAAATAACTATTGGCATTAAACCAAACCTAAATATCAAATAAATAGAACTATGGTAGGTAAATTACCCTACTTAAACAGTGATGGAGGAATCGTTGGTACATCAGCCTACTATATACTAAAAAACACCATAATATCATAATCCAACCATTATTAGTCATATTATATTAGTTTACCTTCCATAATACTATAATCATACAAACGGAAAATCGATTTAGAAATAAAATTATGTCAAATTAAATATATATTAAAATAAGTCAATATTTTTCATTATTTAGAATCCAAATTGAAGAACAAAACACAAACACATCCAAGGAATAATTTGTTTTCCTTTTAAAATAATAAAAAAACATCAATCCTCAAATAAGAAGGATCACAAATATATTTTTATGACAAGTAGAAAATATCAAGATTTGGATTATCTTATAAGTTCTCTTTAAAGAAAAATTATAAAAATTATTTAACTGAAATTTATTGATTTTAATAAAAAGTGTAAAAATATAATTCCAAAAAGTATATAACCATATCTAAAATATTACCATCACCCATAATATTCAAAGAACACCTATGATAATCTCTCATACATGTTTTATTACGATAGTTAGGTTACAAGATAATAATACTATTATAATCCAAGATTTAATCATCATTTATAGTTTTTACAACATTATAATAGATTTTATATATATTTTTTGGGATGTGAAAAGGGTAATATAATGTGTTAGGTCATGTCCTTCAGGGATCATAAACTCATTCTCCGGACGTGGGAGTTCCTTATTGGCATCTTTAATAAACTATATAGAAATCAAACTCATCATTTATGTATTAGCATGTAATCTAATTCACATTTGTAATTCAATGATTCATTTGGATTTAATCTTATATCTCTTTTTCTCTCTTATATAACTAAGAAATAAACTTTCTATAATTATTTTACTTATGTAATATTATTCATACCCCTTATATAAATTAAATCATAAACTATCAAGCCAAAATACCACTACTAAAGCTCCCTATAGTGCTTCTTTTGGTTTATCCTCATATATAAAAAATATTCCCCCATAATGAGGTTATCTAAAGGAACCAATTAAGTTCTAAATAATTTCTAGTAAGTCACAATGTTCCAATATAACATCACACTTTTATTCAATATAGATTTTTCTCAACACTTTATAGTAGGCCCATTTTCCTCATCAATCATGGAATCATCTTATAACTTGTGAAGGATCTATAATATCCTACACAAAAATTATTCATGTAACTAAATATAATGAAACCTTGTTCAGTTCTATATCATGTAAATTTCATATTTTCACCATGATATGAACTTGAAAACTTGCATGAAACTCGTATAAATCCACTGAAAATCATAGGGACCACTAAACTCAAAATAGAGATATAAACATATAAATTTATAAATCATCATCTAAGAAGCCTACATCGATCACAACCAACTCCATAGACCCTTAAATATTATAATTAAGACAAAAATAAATTATATAAACATATAATTAATAACTCATTTTTTATAAATATCCAATATAAAACTCATTAGGTGTCCAACTAAGTACAAGATTTTAAGTAACTGGTAAAAATTATTCTCTTATGTGAATACTGATTTATTCTATAAAATATACCCAAATCCTCATTTGAAATCATGACTCAATATAATTTAAATTATCTAAAATAAAACCTAAAATAAAAAATTGTACTATCTCTCACCAAGTTATGTGAAACTACGAGAAATCATCCTCAATTTACCCATTATTACATTTTATAAGAATAATTTTAATTTAGGGATGTTTTACCATGCTTTATTGAAATCGTTTCTAAAATCCATATTCCCTTCCACCCGAATCAAAAAAATAATCCAGAAGACAAGAGAAATTACCAATAGGATGAAGAGTGACCTTTAATAATACAATACACTCATATAAGGCCACGTGGATATTTGAATAAAAATGAGAGGGAGGGGTGGGAGGAAAAGAGACTGGATCTTCCTATTTTCCTTCTAATACTCCCCAATCACATACTAATTTTATAGACCAACTCCTCATACATTTAAAATATTTCCTCACATAATATCAGGTTGTTGTCCCTACTATAACTCTATTGGATCCACCATACTGTCAATGGAACAATATTTTATCACTTATTATCAACCATCCATATAGTGGTGTGTCCATAGGCTGTTATCCTTGCCTATAAAATTTCATTTTCCCCCATCGTGTTTCCAATAGATTATTACAACAACCACTATAATATATTTTATATATGTGTAACTCTGAATCTCATATTGAGCCATTTCATCCCAAACACCAATCTCAAAAATATCCCTTTAAATATAAAAAAGATTCATAAAAATTCCAATTATTCATCCAAATTATAAAATTAAAAATGGATATAGTTTTTCATCCATTGAAACCTATTATTCTATGAATCCACTATCACACACAGGTGCATGATTTTTTTTTATTAATCTAGTGTAGGGATTTTATTAAGGTGATATAAATGTGGCTAATGTATCTATATGCATTATTTTTTGTCAAAGTGAGCCCAAAGAGTTTCATATATTAGTATGGAAGGTAATATTTAATGTTTTATATAAAGTGTTTTTAGGGAGGTAGAGTATATGATTAATCCTACAATATTATATCTCATTCATATGATAGTGAATTTTAGTATATTTCATTCTGTATGTTTTTTGGGTGGTCTAGTAGAATGAGTTGTAGGGATTCTATTGGATATGTTCAAAAGAGAGATGATGTGTCAGGGAGTTGAGAGGCCTAAGATATTGGTCAAGGAACATGACTTGGATAGTTTTTTTTGTTGATATCAAAATTTTGATATTGTTGAGGGTTTATCCTTTTTAGTTCATGTTTTTTAACTCAAACTTAGTAATAATTTAACTTGACTTAAGATACCCTCATTCTTCTATATCTTTTTATATGGAATTTGAAATATGTATAATTTTTTATTTTTTGTAGTGTGTTATCATTGAATAATCCATTGGGATGATGGGATATTTTTATCATAAAATACCTATATTGTTTTTTTGATATATATGTTTTTTTAGAAATTTAGGAATTCTTCCTAATGTAGATTAAGGATTTTTATTTGATTAGTTTAATTGAAAACTTTTAATACTTTTAGTGCATATTGATTATTTCTGTAGTCAAGTGACATTACTTATGTCTTATGATGAATTATATTTTTTTTTGATGAGAATAAAATAATCATTCCAACAGATTATGATTTGTAGTAGGTGAGTATGATAATATTTTAGTTATAAGGGACGGATCTTTGTTTGATAGATGGTGTTTTTAGTGATATTTTTCTACTTTTGGTTGATAGTTATAGGGATGTGCTTCTTAAAGATGTAGAAAGGTTTATTCTAGATTGATAGAGAGAGAAAGAGTTGACGTTCATGGTTGGCTTAGAAGCATGTTTTGTGAATAATTATATACCTTATTATCTCATGGAGCTGATCCATGTTATTTAAACACTTATATTAAGGATAAAAAATTAAAGGATTCACTAGGAAGAGTATATCACCCGAGTTTTCTATAGTCATCTTTATTAATAATCCATTTTGGAGTTTGTGATTGTGTATTGATAATAATAGGTTGAATAATGTTGGCTTCTATTATTTTTTTCATTTCCATGGAAAAATTATTTATTTAATAATCATAGGGGGTCAATTCATTTCAAAGGATGATATTTTATTAGGGTACAATCAATTGACAGTGGAATCTAAATAATTTATAAAGATATTCTTCTGGAAATGTTATAGACATTTAAAATATTAGTGATGGTGGTTATGGATATTGAAACATAAAATATGTTTATAGATTTTATCACTTGATAAATTCATTATTGTGTTTCTTGATTATATATTTATTTACTCATTACTATATAAATATCATGCGGAATATTTATCTATTTTCTTATAAAAATTCATAACTCGCTGATTATATCCAAAGATAGGAAATTTTCATTTTTGTATTCCATATGTAAAATTTATTTTTCCTTTTGTCTCTATTATTGGGATTTCAATGGACCTTGTGAATATATAAGATATGTAGACTTGAGTAATATCTGTGAATAATTTTTTGGTTTGGTTTTTCTTTGTTCGTTTAGGTATTTTTTATTAGCTTAATTAGGATTTTAATAACATATTTTTAATAATGATAAAATTTTCTAAGTGAGGGGTGATTATTTATTGGCATGATAGATATGAGTTTTCATTTCTATAATTGAAGGCGATGCTAATATAATAACCTAGTATCATTATACTTCATCCGATGAATAAATAAGAGGTATATTATGATTCAATTAGTGTGGGTTTATCATTTTTATATATTAAATAGGATCAGGTGGTCGTGTAAGGTGATCAGAAGCCTCGTTTAAATCAGAAGAATTAAACTACACATGATCTTGAGTATCTCAGGCTTTTTCATGCAATCAACAATATATGTAATTGTCTATATAGTGAGATTTTTTTTATTTTTTTCCAATTATAAAAAATTTATGTACATTTTATATTAGAGTTATTTAAAATTAATTATAGATGAGTTGGGTTGAATATTATTAGCAATTTTATTTTAATATATCATATACTCTTAATAAGGGAAGTAATTTTGCAAATGATTTAAGTGTGAAGTCTCAATAACATGTTGTTCATGAGTTGGATGATGATTGGTAGCTTATAAAAAATTTATTGGAGTTTTATAATAATGAATATGAGGATGAATGTTTTTTATTTGGAAACACTAACTTTTAATTTATCCTTTTTGGAGGTATTAATTGCTGGTAAGAGTTTATATTCCGAGTTTTGGGCTATCCATTTTGGATTACATGGTTGGGATATAATTTTTGTCCAAGACATAGTTAATATTTTATCTTTTATTTCAATAGTTTTATTTTTATTTTGATTGATAAATGAAGGGATGTATTGAGAAGTTATCATATTTACTAGTGGAATTTAATTTTGGGTTTTTGAAAATTGATCATAGTGTTCAAAAATAATTTTGATTACGAGGAACAAAACGGGAAAAGGAAGGATTTTCAACGAGATAATATACATGTAAAAGAGTAAAACATAAACATCAAATAGATAATGTTATGTTTTATTCATTACCAATTATGTTGTAAAAAATGGAATACAATTAATAATGATTTCATGACGATGATTCTGAGAAAAAATGTGAAAAGATACAGTCTAGGTTATGATTGATTGAAAAATTAATGTTTCATATTTTATTATAGTCCAAGAAAATAAAATAATTTATGACCATGTGTGGATTAATTTTCAATAAATTTATAGAAATTATGGGATAACCAATAGGATTTTGTTTTATCAATATAAAAATCTTATATCCTATTTTTATAAATATTGAAAATATTTATGTTAACTAATGTGAACTTGAGCACAACTTATCAAATTGAAACTAAATATAAGAATTTGTGTAAAATTCATATTCAAGATGGAATGATTAATATATGTACTCTTCATATTGGTAATCTGTATTTGTTAGAAATTTTTATAAAAAATTTCCTAAAATACCATTCATCTAGAAACACTTATAGTGTTAAAGGGATTATAATTCATTCCAAATTTTTTTTAAGGGAGGATAGTGAGGTATCTTACATGGGGCCTACAATGGATCGTTATACATTAGATTAGGTGATGTTTATTTATAAGATGTGGTATACACCTTAATGCATCCCAAATTTGTATTCCAATCAAATATAGTTTCCTCTTGACTTTCATTATATAGGGAATACATTTTGTTTTATATCATATTGTTTGGTGTACAAAATTCTAGGAAGGCAATGGATAATAGATAAATGGTTTATTAAATTACTTGCAATCCATGGGAGGATTGGTGAGGTTTTTTATAATTTTCTATTACCTCGAATGTATAGATCAATGCATCATGTATTTCTTGTGATTCCATTTAATAAATACAAACCATATCTATATCATGTTATTTAGATAGATGATGTGGACTTAAAAACATATGCTTATTTTGTTGACAAACCACTCTTTATTGTTGATCATAGTGAAAAAATATTATTCGGGAGAACTATTTAACTTTTACACGTTCTATGGACATATAGAGATGTGGAATAATTTAACATAGATTGAGAATCATTGGTGATGTCCCAAGCTATATTTGTTCATTGGATAAGCTCAATAACACTTCTCAGGGATAAGGATCACTATGGTGGAGTTCTTATACAAATATATTCTATAAGTATATATATATATATATATGTATTGTATTTTTTCTACTATATTTCATTTTATATTTATTTTATTTTGTTATAAATAAGCCTCTTACCACATGCCAGATTAAAATTTTAACCCATAAAAATTATATTGTATTGAAATTTTATTGTCCTGATATTTGGATGGAATAGATTATTTTCATTTTATAGGGGATATATACAAAATCATATCTCTAACTAATCAAACTTTTTAATGATTCATAATTTATTTGGGTAAGATCCTGGAAATCCTTATATATTTTTGAAAAGATCTAAATGTTTTCTCACTTCCACATTTTAATTATTCTATAGTGATTCTCATATAGAGATTTTATAAATTATTATTATTTAAAGAAGGACATGGGGTATATTCTTCATACATATATTTCATCTCTCATGATGTTTATTACCTCTGGCACTCTTTTTTTATTGGGTTATATTAAATGAAATGTGAAATAGTTTTATGATTTAAATGTTTCTCTGAGCATCATGATGCAAGAAGTGGTTTTAATGGATTTGAAATGATTTAAAATGAATATTTACATCACAATCATTTTTTATAAATGTGTGTTATAGATAGAAATTTTAAATTATAATAAATAAATTAATATTAAAATATTTAAAATGGGAATTGATTTATATCATTATAAGAGAAATTAATAAGGAATATATATTATAATAAAGTAATGTTTTGTTCTATTAATGTGTATTTTGATCCCATATAAATTCATTCTAATGATTTAATAATTTACGTTAATTATAATGAATTAATTTAATTATAACATGTTTTTTGAATTGGGGTTTTATAATCTAGAAAATGTACTTTTTATGAAAATTCATGTGAAATGGGGTAAATAAATATTAATGAACTAAATTAGTTTTTAATATTTTATTAGTGATTAATGATGAATATTTTGATTTATAAAATGAATTTATTATGATGTAATTTTATATATAGTTTAATATAAGGGGTGAATAAAAAGGAGAATTATGGGTTATTGGTTATTTGTTTGAAAAGTTAATTTAATTATTTTAAACATAAATTTATTTATATATAATTCACTAGAATTAAATTAATAAAATATTTTGAATTTAGGGTTGTTAATTTTATTATTTTAATGTGTAATTGAAAAATGATAAGGTTATTTTGGTAGAATAAATATGGAATAATTTACATATTTTTTATAATAAAAATACTTTTTTGTTTTCGATTTTCAAAGTCACTATTTATTTTTTAAATGATACATGTTTCTGAATACTTTTAGGGAGCCCACGGGGGAATGGGTGAGTTGTTGAGAAGTGGTAGAGTCATGACCCATAGGCTTTGGGTTTGAGTCCTCGCATTGCAACTCACACTATATGAAATTATCACCGGTCATGGGCCATTCTACCCCATTTTAAATTCTCCTGAATGCCTGGGTTCCATTACACATAAGCCTATGGATAGCGGAGTAAATGATGGTGCTCAGTGGTGGGTAACGGCCCACCTATTCCATGATACCCCTTGGGCATGAAAAACCTAGAGTACTTTCTTCCCACAAGGATTGGGTGAGTTTGTGAGCTGTGGTGGTGTCCTAACCCCAAGGTTCTAGATTCGATTCCTCACAAGGCAATGTGCACTATATGCTAGTATCACCTCTCGTGGGCCCATCTACCCCATTTGGAACATGCCTGAATGCCAGGGTTCTGTTACACCAGGGCCTTTGGCTGGGGGAGTACATAAAGGCTATCAGTGCGGGTGACGAATCACCTATACCGTGTTACCGATTTGTGTTAAAAAACCCAGTGTACATTTTCCGATGGGGCATAGGTTAGTTGGTGAGCGATGGCGGCGTCCTGACCCCATGGTTCCGAGTTGGTGTCCCCACAAGGAAACATTCACTATATACCATTATCACATCTAGTGGTCCCCTCTACCCAGTGTGTAATTTTCCTGAATGCCTGGGTGATATTACTACTTGGCCTACTGCTGGGGGATTACATTAATGCGTTCGATGGTGGGTGACGACCCACCTATACTATGTAACCCCTTGGTCCTGAAAAACCTATCATACTTTCACCACTTCGGTGGTGGCGTGGGGGTGAAGGTGGGTGGTACAACATCTCAGTTCTTTGGGTGTTTTAGGGTTTGAATACTGGGAGACTGCTTTTAGGATGAGCCTCTCCCCTGGTATCCACCTGTCTTTCCATGTTGCCTAGTCTCGATAGGGTAGGAAAAATGAGGCACGACCCACTGTACTGATGGATTGATTTGACAAACCATCACTAAACGAGTTGTAACTATAAAGGACACTCTTCGGTCTCGGATAACAATAACTCTTTACCCCATTGGGATCTACCTCAGGGTAGTTACCACTTCATGGGGGAGGTGTGTTACCATGTGTGGAGGGTTTTGAAAAGGCCACACAAGGGAATTCCCATTAGAGAAATGAAAACAATACTACTAGTATGGATTTGTGGATTTGGTATATCATGTGGTAGTGATATTTGATGCTTATGATTGTCTTGGAATTGTGTTTGGATTGAGGATTTATATAATTTAATGTGATTAAAAATGGAAAAAATTGAGGTATATGTCTGGATATATTGTTTTAAATATGATAATTGTGATGCATTGGCATTGGCCTCAATTGGTAAAGGATTTTCAGGGTGTCTCAGTTAGAACATAAATATATTGTTTTTATTTAATAAATGATATTTATAAATAATTTAAAATATTTACACAATTTAAATATGTACATGATAAACAGTAATGGATGATTTTATTTATAGTGAATTTTAATAATGATTTATTCTTAATCCACATATCTATACATATTATGTGAATAACAATTATTAGAATGATGTTTTTGGTAAATGTAATAAATCATACTATCATGGATAATTTTTTTAGATTAATCCTTGATATTTTTTATGATCTTGGACTCTCATAGAGTAGTTATCCACACCTTAAATTATTTTAGACACTATATATATTGTTCATTTTACAGTAATTATGTATTATTTCAATGTTTTATTATAATATATAACTCATCTATGATTTTTGAGAATGTTGTATTATTTATTTTTACTAAAGATATGTTTTTAATGTATATAATTTTATTGTATTTATATTTTAGTATTTTTGCTATCATTAAACATTTAATTCTAAATCACAAACCATAAAATATATTTATTTCCTTTGTGTTATTCACAAACCATTAGTGATATTGGAGTTTTCTTATGGTAATGGTATGTTTGAACATGGTAACATAATATTTTTATGGTAGGATGTTACACATAAATTGATATAAATCTGATTACCCTATAAAAAATCTTTTTTTACTTTCCTGTTATACCTTATTGTATGCCCAATTGGATAATAAAAGTGTTTCTGAATTTCACCTATCATATATGAAACCATATTACTCTTAGTCCTTCATGTAATACTTATACATCCTAATAGGCCTCCATCGATATCATAACTATAAATAATATTAAATAACCAAACAACATCCATAATTGAATACAATAGAACATATAATAAAAAATACATAAATTCTATCACAAATATAAAAGTTGTTAATGCAATGATACATCCTAATAGACCACCAACTAGGATGATCACATATAAAAACTAAATATTGAATAAAAAGACAAGGAGGATCCACTACCACGCTGATCTTCTCTAACATCCCATATATAATTCCTTATAAATATACCTTTGACTGATCGATTATGAAACCTATGATGTTAAATTTAAACAGAGGGGTTGAATGTGCAATAGTTTTCTCATACTCATTGTGATAAATACACCTCAATAGAATCACACCAAGTTCCATTAATATTCATAATCAAATCCATGTGTATGCCTGAAAAATATATAGAATGGAAAAACATTCTCAAAATTGTGATATTAGGTTTGTCATGTGATAAAAGGATTCCAAGAAATCTAATGTTATCTGGAACATAAAAAACATGAAAAAAACCTCCCTGTTCCATAAAACCTAACACATATACCATTACCTAGGTTGGGATGTCATACCATGTCCTAAACAATACCACATTACTTAAGGTACAGACCATAATGAATTTATACCAAATTAAACCATGTCATAAGATCTACCTTGTCACTAACTCTAGGGTCTCATAGTCACATCCTAGACTCACACCCACTCACTATTGGTAATATATGATAGAACCTTCTCACTAATGGTGTAGAAAAGTATCTCGTGCTGCTATAAAATATTGTCCACTCTTATATCGTAGTGTGGGTTTGAGTAGTACAACAAGGGCCAATACACTCTCATTTAATGTGGTAACATCTAGAATCTTATCACTCATAGTAAGGTCCTACATCCATTCAAATACACCATAAAATTATAGAACAATACCCCATCACTCATGGTTGTCCCAAATAACACCATCCCATTATTGTTGTGGTCGCATATCCAAATTGTAGACCATACCATATGACTCAAGGAAATCCCTTCAATTACATTCTCACTAATGGTGTGTCCATGAATCCAAATCATGGACCATTAACTCTCACACTGGGAGATCCTTGGAAATACCTTCCCACTAAAGCTAATTCCAAGAATCCATATCCCTAACCATTTATTTTCACGCAATGTGGTCCCTTCAAACCCATTATTACTCAAGGGGAAAAAGTAAATCCAAATCACAGACTGTAATCTATGAAACATTTAAGTAATTTCTCTTAACTAATTAATCATAAATAGGACAAAAATTTAATCATTTTATCATTCTTACAAAACAATTGGGGGTAAACAATCATCAATAGAAAATGAATCACAACCCCTCTCACATGCTCTCTATGGATCCTATGATCCGGAACATTCCCTTATTCAACCTATCATACCATAAACATGTCACCTACCAATCAATCCTAATGGGATAGTTTCCTCAATCCTAGACCAATTTCATAATAATGATATACAAACATATTGACATTCCCAACTCTCCTAAATGGGAATCTAATGGGTTCCCACAACCTAAATTGGTATATATCCACCAATACCAACCAAAAATCATCGCCACACTATGAATCCACGACTCGGAAGCCTTATCGATCCATATAATATTTATTCTATGTATAAATTCATTCTAATTACCATGTCAACATCCCTTAGGAATTAATCTTCTCAGCATATGAACTAAGGATATGCTTCACCCTTATAAGGGTGTTGTCGAAAAAATGTGAGATGTCTGATTACCATACCCAAAATTTCCATGACAATTAATCTCACTCCATTTCAAATGGACCTAGGAAACCATCCTAGTATATTAGGAACTCATTATAAATCCCATGACCTACACTAGGTTTCTTATAAATACAACTGACATGATCACCCCCATAGAAACGTCTCCGCTTAGAACATCATAAAAATCAAACATGAAAAGGAACACATTTCCAAAATCAAGGTGTCTGAGTTCCACCTTTTATCTTTACATAGATACCCCTCAACATCTGTTCCATTATTACAAACACACATTCTCATTTTTTGCTAAAACATATTACATCAATAGGAATATGATTTTGAATTATAGGCACCATCCACCTATGTATACAGTTATCATCTTCAAGACATGATTAGAACAACCATATCATCTCAGTAAAATATCTTTAATTATTTTGAGCTCATATATCACAACTTATATCCCAAATAATTATCTTTAAATAATATATAATTTCTTCAGAAAAATCAATATAGTGATTCATAATTTTATAAAAACATAGTTGGAAATTACAAATCAACAAAAACAAATAAAACCTAGTCGATTCATCCTCCAATAATACCTTTTATCCATGTCAACAAAAATATACATAGATTATAATGAATTCCACCATGATTTATTTTAATCATCATTTAACCCTTAACAACATTATTAAAACTCAAATGGATGCATAATGGGTAATAAATGAATGTCTATGATTAAATTGATAACAAAATATCTCTAAAAAACCCTTATAAAATATTCATTAATAAAATTCATTTAATGGAGAAATTAATGGGGAAGGGTCCATCTTAATGGAACTACCACATGCTCATTTTCAAATAAATTTTAAGAGGGGACCATATTAGAAATGTGATGTCTTAAATTAAAAAAACTAGAAAAGTGGTATGTCATAGTGGGGCATTATGTATCATAGAATGATTTCCCAACATGAGTATAGGTCACCAGGTGACCTAAGGGTTCACAGTGAAATGATACTCCTACATCATTCCATCAGAGTGTGATATATATATTCACTTTATGGAAAACCCATCCCCGTAAAAACATCTCATATAAGGCCAAGGACTTCATGGAATGGTTTTGACGTGCCAGAACATGAAGCCTCCGATATGGAATGCCTTTAAAACACATCACCTTGGTAAAAAATTGACCATATATTCTTTTATAAAATTTTAAAATACATACATTTGTTTTTTGTAATTTATACATAAGTATTTCAAACTTCAAGAAATGAATCACTCTTCCACAGTATAACATGTATATATATGGGTTTTATCTTTGAGAAATTACATATATATTGAATTTACATCAAAAACAATTTCCTATTGTGACAAACACATTTCATGGTGGTACTTTGTTCCAACATTCCATGGTTCCCCCTTAGATAAAATTTCATTCCCTGATCAGCTCATGACTATGGAGCAAAGAGCCACATATAAAAAAATTCAAGAAGGCCACCATAACACTGATCAAACCCTCATCTGAGAATCCATAACACCGTATGAGCTTTTGAACACATATAAAAACATCACTTTGAAAAATTTAAACCCAAAAAATTTCAATCCAATTCATAATTATAAAAACCATCTATTCATGGGGACCAAATATTAATATTTCCCCTCAAAAAATGACCCATAAATTTCCATTTCATTATATACTCCTTGCAATAAGGATTATCATTCATGTGAATAATTTGATAATGTACCCTAACTTAAAATCCATCAATTTTAATTTAAACCACTCCTCACTTTCAATTATGAAATTAATCAAACATGTTTCCATCATCATTGAATTAATCTGAAATACTCTGAAAGTTTACTATAAATCCAAGGATGATTCTCAAAACATATCCAATATACCTGATATGATATACCTAATGTAGTTTATATGTTACCATATAATAATATTAATAACAACACTAGTTATTACTCCTTTTAAAATCATTTCCTAAAAATTTTAAACCACACACACTGATTCATCGTCACATCTCTTGATCTTGATGCCTTATTTTTTAGAGCATTATGAACTAATCCAAAATCCAAAATCAATATGTAAAACCAAAAATCATTTTTTACATGGTTATATTATTTGATAATAAAATATATAACTTTATACTCTACCAATCAACACTTATGCACCCATGATCCATGTCATCCCCAGACTATATAGAATTCCATTGTGATCCTAATGCAAAGACCAAGACTCCACTTACACCACATCTGAATAGAAATTTTGGTATTCATTAAAGAATTACATAAAATAAAATAAATATGAAAACATTCATTTTTATTCCATTTAAACCAACCTTTATTATGATTCATTTCAGCCATGACCCTTTCCACTTGAGTTTTATACGTCCATGACCAATTTAATGCTCAACACGATAAGTGTATCATCATCATCACCCAATTAAACCTAAAAACACAATCATTATAGCCCATGTCCTACCCATTATCGAATATAATGACCAAACATGACCCATCCACTCAAATAGTATTGAAAACAATAATCACCAGACACGACCAATTCCCATCTCAACTGGAATTTCATCCAAGAAATTATTCAAAATCAACCCACTATGATTATTACACACTCCAACAGCCTATAGTGAACTTGCAACTACATGGATTACCATGTAATTTTCCTTGGTCACCATCCTATATAGTTTATATCATCACATAAATTCCAAACCTCCCAATCCCCAATCCTATCATCCTAGAAAACCCTTATCAAGGTCCATGGTCAGATCGACCATGACCTGGTATATCAATAAATTTTCTACATTACAGATTTCTGTAGAGGAAGAGTATTTAATTAATATAAAATCCTCTACCAACTATTCTCATAGGAATTTCAGTAATGAAAAAACCAAAAATCTAATTTTGCGTAACTAATTCACACTTTCCCTCATACATCAGGTATTTTCATTAAAAATATATACCAACCATAACTATCCATCTCCCCAGGTATAGTAAACCTATAAGAACATTATCATTAGTTCTTACAGACTATCCAATATTATTTTTACCCTCCTGTAACACCTAAATGTAAAACCATACTCATGTTATATTAAGTCATGTACCATTATACCTAGCATCATGAGCTTAAATGAAAAATACTGATTCAATTTCATGTAAATATAAAATAATTAGATGTGGACTTAGTGATATCTTCCAAAAAATTGAGGAATGTCACTAATTTTAAGGATAGTAACAAGAACACCCACCACTTTTATTTTAGTACACAGTAACAACGAATCTATAGAAATTATAACCTTCTTATACTCAACAATCTTGGATCTCTATTAACTATTCAATAAGAAATTACACTCAATATAAAAAATGATAAAAACTATTAGATCCTGCATTCCAAGAATAACCATAATAATAAAAGTACTAATAGGTTTTTGGATGAAAAATGAATAGGTATTTGAACACTTCCTTTCTATCTAACCTCACAAGGGTATATGACTCGTCAATTCAACCCATGTACAATCTGAAACATTTATAATGCATAACTTTCATGCACCGAACCATCAACAAGGCATCCATATTATTTATCCAAAACACCGAGAGTTTCCATACATCCATTTCACCAAGGAATAATAAATTAATCATCAGATAACATCCCATAATAGGATCCACATATCATATCATTAGAATAAAATTATCATGAGTTAGAATTATATTCAATTTAATTATAATTCTACAGAAATAAATTATAGGAAAACACATTGTATTTTGTTTTTGACACTTTAATCAACATTAACATATATAATCAATAATATCAACCACACACAATTGCATGAATTTCATGTAAATAATATATATGAAAATAATTATTTATCAAATATTTCTTACCACTAGAGGACAATATATAAAAATATAAAATAATGATTTTAAAAAACATGGCATATTTGAACAAAAATATGAGTGGAAATTGTGAAAACCAAGCACATAATCATATAATTGTATTAACCTAGGGATACCGTTGAAAAGGTTTTCTTTCATCACCCACATGAGGTTAATAAAAATATTTATCACATTCCTATCATTTTTAGTGGTAAATAAATATTATGAAAAATAAAAAACAATATTTGACACCACATTATATCGTCCTAGATAAAATCAAATGACTATATTCCTACTAGAAAATCACTTGGCCATAGGCACACCTCCCCATATTTAATTTTTTACCAACTAATGATGAATGAATAAATCATATATTGCAGAGTCTATGCCCTTGATTTCATATAAATAAAAAAAATAAAGAAAAAAATTAAATCCATAATACGATATTAGAGTATGAAAAATTAATGACAGATATATGATATAAAAAATGTAAATTAAGATAATAAATTCATACATACTAATTAATTTCCCACTATCCCAAAAACATATACAAATATACACCAAGGATGAAAATATAAGGTGGCTCTACTTCCACTATATGCCTCACTACCACCCCATATCAAATTATCTATTGAGATATTCTAATGACACAAGCATGATGTACATGGTAATTTCATTTCTTTTTCAGAAAACATAATATATTACACAGAAAGACTACCAAAGACCGTATTAGTTTAGTGTCTTTGGAAAAATGATTCATTAACATCTAACATGGATAAAGATCTTCGACATCTCCCATAAATATCATCCCCTTTTTTCCTACCTAAAACGATACATTATATCCTAGAGAAATGAGAAAATAAAAAGGGTGAGATCAAATTCTTACTAAGGGTAAACATGGAGAACATAAAATAAACCATAAACATAAGAATATAAAAACATGATCATAATGTTTAAATATCAAAATATCGTGTCATGAAAAAAATCTTTGAAGTACGTAATCCATAGATCATAAAAATCCAGTAACCATGATAAAGTAGCATTGGAATAAAACATGGAATTGTAGAAAACAACTATGCTCATAATATTATTTCCATAATATCCAAGGAATTTCTTCCAAGACCATCATTTTGGATAAATTTCATTATTTAACTGGGTTTAGATACCATTCCAGCCATGTGTTACAGAATGAGATTTACATGTCATTCTATCCCACTATTACTGAACCACATTTACCTTCTAATATAGTAATGTCTATATCATGAGATCTTAATCATTACCCAATGAATTGGAGCGGTGATATAGATTCAAACATTATCATAATGAAATAAGCTTAAATACTCCATGGAAACATAAATCATTCATTATAGAAAAACATATGAAATAAAAAGAGTTTCCTAACCATCATTGCATAATAACATAATCGATATAAAATTTAATTCCATAATTAACACAATAAAATAATTTTAATAATTGGCATAGAAACATAACCATATTTAAGTATCATCATCCTAGATGGAAAATAATTTTTATGAAACACATGAAATTAATTCTTGAGGAGAATATCCTTTATTCATAAAAAACGTTTTCATTTATCAAAATGTAATGAAATATTAAATGATAATAATTTATTTAAAAATAAATTGTAAATTGTGTATAGAAAGATTCATAAAAATATGTAATTATATAGAAATAAATATATTTTAATGACATATATGTTTAAAAAAATTCAGCTCGTAATCTTGTTTGAATAGTTAAAAATTTCCTTATATGGAAAACGAAAGAATGATTACTTCCATACCATTTAATAAAAATTCACAAAAGGGTAATATTGAATCTCAAAATTAGTAGATGAAAATAAATAATATTATATATTCAGGGTACATGTATGTGAATGAAAAATATACCCATGTAAATACTTTTGAATAATCAATCTATGAAAATAATAATATTGCAAAATTATCCATTACCTTTTGTAGGATTTCATTTGTATGTGTCTAAAACTCATCTATAGTGGGTTTAAATATATTATTAACCTGTAACAGAACCATAATAACATTTATGACATCATATATGATTCACTTATGACTTTATTTTACCCGTTCCTTTATCAATTCCTTGTTAAAGTAACGTTTTTATGAAAAAAACATTTTATTTATCGTACATGTTTTGACTAGTTATTATTGATATTATTGAATCGATCATGATTTATTTATATAAATAATGTAAAAAATGATTTATATAACTTATATATTCAGTATATAAATAGATATAATAAATAGATAAATAAAATTGAATCCACCATTCAGGGAGATGTAATGTTGTACGTACACATGAACTCCATTCTATAACCTTATTGACTTGAATAGAAGATATTAAAGGATATATATATATATATAATTAAATCTGGCTTCATTATTATGTCATATATTTCATGATTTTTTATTATATATACCTTATTACCAGTCCTGAATGGTTAATGTGGGGAATGAAAATCATCACGTCATAAAGATGGTAAGCCGTACGCAGTCACGAGCGACGATATAAATACCTTGATAGTTAAATAGTATTTAATTGGATGGTATATAACTTTTAAAGAAATAATATACTCTTTTATTAATTATTTACATCCATTATATTCCTCAATATACCCATCCTAATTATTTATTATAGAAAAAAATTACACCACTGTCTGGAGAGGATAAGTTGTACGTACACACCCCTGGTGATATTTTTATTTGTAGGATGGAAAATAGGAAGTATAAGGTTGTACCATAATTATAAAAACATATCAAAAGGAATTATATACTCAAATTATTTCTTTTTTATGGAAACAACATAGTAATAAGAAATGGATGAATGTTTTTTGAAGGAGGTGGTAAAACAATTTCCTCCTTTTGGGGGTATCTCTTTTTAGTTTTCACAAAAGGAAACTTTTAGATGGATTTATTACCAATTTGTGTGATCTAGGATGAACATAGGGATTTTGGGAGGAGATTTTGGAAGGTGGTTCCAATGATAAATGGTTTTGGAGATGTGATTAAAAGAGAATGATATGTTCCCTTTTATAAGAGAGGCGCTGGGCCCCATTAGAAAGTCTTTAAATAATAATTTATTATAAATTCATTTTTCATTTATAATTCTACCAAACACATTTATTATGAATAGATGATAGTTAAGGATCACAATAATCTAAACCAATAAAATTTCAACATGTTTTCAGATTATTTGAAAACATATCATTTTGATTTATCCTTATTTAATCTATTTATTATTTTCCAGGTAATAATATTCAAAATATTAAAATATTAAAAATATTTAATTATGTGTTGTATATTTTACTTAATTGGATAATTTATGAAATATTAGACAATATAATTTAAAATATGTAATTTTAAAAAAAATTGGAATTTGAAATAATTAAATAATAGGTTATTTTTATAAAATATCAATAGTTTAAAATTATGACACTATTCAAATACTTTATATTATGTGAAATTAACATCAAAGAAAAATTTGAATCAAAAAATTTAATACACTCCTAACATACAATTTGAACTTATTCAAATATTGGAGAAAATTAATTAGATTATAAGATATTTTTCTAATATTTTTAAAACCATTTTTTGAACATTATAATAATAAAAAAATTCTACATCACATTTTTGTCATCACTAATAGAAATTATTTTATTTATAAAAATTATAAATAAATTCATATGTTTTAGATAAATTAAAAATTACTCTCGAGTCGAATTATGTTCTATTTTTTTATCTTTATCACTATATAAATATTAGTATGCTTATAACATATAAGATAGTGACATGTGGTCCCATTCTTTTGTTTTAATTATAAATACATCACATTCCTGGAAAAATTCTTTTAAATAAATCCATTATGACTCCAAGGAGATATTTTTCAACATTAATTCAACCAATAGAATATTGGTATGAGTTATTGTAATTTTATTATCTTTATAATATTGAAGGTACTCCAATTTACCTTATTTACCTTTAACTGTGGTAAATTAAAATTACTATAGAAACTAATAATAATTTCCAAACAAATTAGGGTAACCTATTAAAATAACTTGGACACACTGATTCAAAATTTGGAATCCATTTTTTTTATTTCAACGTACATAATTTAAATAAATTAATTTAAAATTAAATCCCGTTGTCAAAACCAAAAAGTGGGTTTTTAAGAAGTAAAAACCTATCAAAAGATTGTCAGGTGTTTATATCCAATGTAAATTTGAAATTTTTTATAATGAACAAAATATGATTAAATTATAAAAACATAATCCAATTAAATATTAAAAAAAATTAAAATGATAATCTAACTATGTAAATAATTGTGACGAAAAATCAGTTTTGAATTAAAATGTATTATTTTTCACTATTCATCAAAATATGAATTTCATCAAAAAATACCAAAATTTCAACCAGGTAAAATTTTTCTATACCTCAAACAAATAAGATTCTTATTTTTTCAAATATAATATATAAAAGTGCTAAAAAACTAATATTAAAATTGATGTTCCATCAAAACGCAGCAAAACTGCATATTTTAAAATAATTCTTTTATCTGAATAATTGATTTTGTTCATATATAAGGTTCTAGAAAAAAATAATATTAATGTTAATGTTATATAAAATAAGAAATATGGTTAATATTATTCATAATGGCTAATTAATATCTCATTAAATAGTAATCTATTATCTATACTAAAAGAGGCTTCTTCCAGGTTACGTGTCACCTTACTACGCAGCCACGTCACCAGCCAAAACAAATTCCTCCATCCAAAATTTGGAATCTGTTTATAGTGATCATGTTTCCCTCATGCATCTATCCTCGACTCCACCCTCTATCTTAGGGTTTTATTTCATCCATCACGATTCATTTTCCTCTTCCCCCAACTTCATCAGTGAATCCCACACCTGTTTCACCTCCGCCACAATTCCTATGAAGCATGCTCCCATTTCCCGTTCGAAGCCCCTCTTATGGTTCACGCTGCCGTTACCTCTTAGAAGATACAACTATGGTTGTCACTTTCATTTCCCCTCCCATCACAAGTACCCAAAAAACACTGAAGTTATATTCCTCGCTAATGTTTTCTGCATGTAATATAGTTCATCATCCCAAATCCGTTCATCTCCTCATATGTTTCCCGCAGCTCCTACTCAATCGAAGAATTTCAATCATAAACCCTCTAGATTCACTCAATATCTTTTCGTAATTCCCTAAAGATTGTTATTTATATCATCATCTACAGTTGTCCACTATTTCGACTCAATCGACATTTGAACAATGCGTTGCTCGCCCCGTAATATTTATGTTCTCTTAATATCGCTGAAATATGCTCCTCGTCAATTTTCAGTATTTCCCTTTGCAAAATAATTTTACATATATTACTACAGAAAAAAAAATTTCCCTCATATCTAGCTATCTTCCTATGTAAATGTTTTGTTTTTTTCTACGGTTCATCCACCCCTTCGAACCCCCTCCTCCTCCTACTTGCGATATCAATCAGGTGTTCTAGGGTTCTTATCATTTTATTTCATTATGTTTTTATGATTAATACTAAATTTTTTATTTCCAGATATAAATCCCATGATTTACTGTGATGATATTAGTTTTATGTTAAAATTTATGTTTATAAACATGTGATTTTTGTTTATTTTAGGTGGCCACCTCATTTTCATGCGTTCATGTTCATGAAGTTTCTTATTCAACCATTTGAACTATGATGAATCATTTTGGAGGGCCTCCCTTTGAATTAAGTAATCTGGTATGGTTTCATTGGTTGATATCCTTCAAGACAAATTTTAATTACTATTGTCTACGTTTTGTTTTTATCCATTTCTTATCTCAGTAATTTTATAATTTTCCTTTATTTTGATTTCTCATTTGGATATGGATTATTAGATTTTTCATTAACTTCTAACCCATTTTAATTATCTAATTATTCTAACATTTCATGAACCCCTAGCAGCAGTCCCCTTATATTATGGGTAAAATAGATTCCATGTGATCTTATACTAACCAACATTGCTTCTCATTCGTTGAATGTTTGTTGTTCTTCATAATTTAGTAAGTAATTTTGTTAAATTTTTATATTTTATTTTATTTTTTATGAAATATTCATTCTATTTTTAAATATATATGCTCTGTTTTCAAATATATGTACCATGGAATTTTAAATCAGTTTGGAAATTTATGTTTCATGTCTATAAATAAATACCATATTCATTGTATTTGAATGCCTGAAAAATAGATATGTTTTTCAATTTTTGATATCACACTCTTATGTTTTCAATTCATTGTTCATCATTTCATTGGATTTGAATATATTAGTGATTTTTTGTTTGTAATTAGATAAAAAATTCATTATTATTACCAATTTATGCATATATATAATTAATAATTTTTATTGTTTATTGTGAAATGAATTATTTTTGATGTGTGAAATTTATTTCATATAATTTTAGATTGACTGTTGTTTTTTATTAAATACGATGTTTAATGTTTATATCAATCATCAACTTTTAGTAGCATGATTATTCAATATATAGGGTTGGATAAATTTTTTAGCCTGTTACCAAAATTGATATGTTTATAATTTTTTTATATCACAATATTATGTTTTATATTCTATGATCATTTTATTAAAATCATAGATGTATGTTTTTTTGGAATTAAATAATAAAATTCTTTATTATTATAAATTGATAAAATAGTTAATTAATCATGATATGAGCATCAAGATGTTAGGTTTTCTCCACAGACATTAAAAATTGACACTTGATTTGATACATCAACCTCAAATATGTTAACTATTCAGGTATTTAATGGTTATCTTTATTGACTACTTATTTATTTCTATTAACATAATAATAGATTCATTAATTCAATGTAGAAACTGTGTTATACGTATTTCAAAAAACTGTTCTTTCCATCATCATCTTTTTACAGTTAGATAACTGTGTACAATTAAATATTTGGCCAGTGTCTCAACGATTACAATTACTTCCTGTACTTGATCCAAATCCTTCTAAAAATATTATTTTTGGAGAAAAAACTATCACATGATTTTCGTAATGATAATGTAGTGAAAAATACTATCCCAATATGTATTGTTTTTAATTAGATAAAAAATTTCAAACAAACTATTCTTTCCATATTTATCTTTTTATAGTTAGATTACTGTGTACAATTAAATATATGGTCTGCATATCAATGATTACAATTGTCTCATATAATAGATCCAAATCCTTTTAAAAATATTATTTTTGGAGAAAAAACTATCACGTGATTTTCATAATGATAATGGAGTGAAAAATATTGTCCAAATATATCCATAAAGTGTAGCTACAACAAGTCAATGTCCTGATATACACACCAACATGAGAAAAAATATAAATAGGAAAAACTAAAAAAACAGAATGATCAATTACATTGAAATCAAAATGTAAGAATACATGTTGACAGTTTAATTTGAGTGCATATCTATTTTATGAATTCTAATTGGCAGTAATATATTTTATACATTCTATAGAAAACAAAAACCCTACTTAAAATTATATTTTTCTCATTCTTTTGATTTCTGATATCCTTTATTTACTTGTTTTATTGTGAAGACAATGTACCCTGTCATATCTATAATCCTCTATCTTTTTTTCATGTCTTTTTTTAAAAGTAAAATATTTAGGTGTTGTACATACATGTGCCTGGAATGTGCATGATATTTGATTGAAATAACAATTATTTTATAATTTTTAATTTTATCCATATATTTGTACATTCCCTATTTTTTAATACTGTACAATCCCATAAAATTACATTTCATTGCAATGCCATGTTTTAATGTTAACCTTCTGTTATATTTTCCAATGATGAAATATATCACAATTTCATGCAATGATATGTCTAGAATACTGTACACTACCAAAATTTTATCCTTTTGGTTGATAAATCAATTTTCAGTTTTCACATTATAAGATTATTATTTCATGATTTATATTGAACTTCTGTAGGCGACCACAATGTAGTCAATCTATATGGACAACTACAGGATCATTGAAGAAATGATGCAGGACACTTCTGTCAAGTTATTAATAGTAGGGCACTTCTATTATTTTAACGTTCCAAGTCTTCTATTGGAATTTTAGAATTTATGTTCTTATAGTTTTCACACATGTTTTTAAAAAAAAACCCTTCTCTGTAGACATGTTCTTATGTGTCATTAGTTTCAATAATAATGTGTAAAATGAACCTCGAAAAAATTGAACAAAAACGACTCAGCACTTTTAAATAGGGAATCACAGGTTGTACTATGAACGTAGGTATTTTTATTGGAACATAAATTCTTCAATTGTAGTGCATGAGAGTTCCTATACAATAAATCGTGAAACCAGTTCCTAGATTAATTAGTTCAAGTGATATTGGGTGAGATTAATTTTAATCTTTAATTATGTTATTTTTCAATAACAAAAAATTTCGCTGTTATTTTTACTGAAGCAGAAATTTTGTAGGGATATCCATGAAATTTATACAAACCATGACATGATCATGAAACTAGAATAGTTATTGATGTTATTTATGGGTTATCCTCAAAGATAGGTTCCCATACATGTAAGTATCCATTGAGTTGATAAATTGTTGGGTGTTAAGCCTTCACTGAACGATATTGAAAAATTATACCACTCAATGAAAGACTAGTCTGAAACAATATTATAGATAAAATAGATTTTGGGTGAAATAATCTTGGTAAACATTATGGTAAATTCATGTTCATATAATGGGATATCTTGTTTAAATGTTTATAGCTGTGAGTCTCAGTGAAATTTTTAGTGATATGAAGAGATCTGTTCAAGAAGAGGATGTTGCATAGAGCTAGAAAAAAATCCTTTAATGATTATATTCCTCCTTCTTCAAGAATATGTATGCTTTTAGGTATAGATGAGTTTCTATACTATTTTATTCGACAATACAAATTCTAAATGATTCCATAAAAAATACATGCTTTTAGGTTTTTAAGATATAACAATTTCCAGAATGTTAACATGTATGTCACTCCTTGTTACTCATACATAGAATTTCTTGGTTTTTTATTGAATTGTTTAACAATTTTTCATACACTGTGTTCTTTTAGATTTTATTTCATTCCCAAATCTGTGTGCGATAGCTTCATCGCCAATATATCTTAGTTTTTTGATGCATTATACTGTCACAGTCCTTGATTTTCCCTCAGGTAACCCATTAATTCCTTTTCATTCGATATGATAAATTTAAAAACACCTATATTTAGTTTCTCTACTGTTTTTTTATTTCTATTTGTCTAATGAAGTTTCTTATGTCATTAGAATACTTCTATTTTTCCAATTCACCAATAAAACATCTATTTCATTTTATTAGACAATATTTATTCACCGATATTTTTACAGATCTAGATCTATGGAATAGGTATGTTATCCTAAAATCTTGGAAATAATATCTCGATCAATTTTTAGTATTTCCCTTCATTAAGATTCCGAGAACGATTGAAGAAGTGGATGTTGTATAGAAATAGAAAAAAATCATACATTTATTGCTGAGTTTATCCCCCACATCTATATAAATCTCAATGAATTCAGGTATAACATGTTTCTATAGTATTATATTCCACAATACATATTCTTACTGATCCCATAGAACAAACTTGATTACATGTTATTCAAACATAACTATTTCTAGATTGTTTAGATGTAAGTCACTCACTTATACTCATACATAGATATTTCTGGATTGTTTATTGAATTGTTTCACAATTGTTCACACACAATGTTATTACATATGAAATTTCGTTCCTGGATCTGTGTTCGACAGCTTCATCACCGATATAGCTTAATATGTGGATGCATTATATAGTCGCATTCCTTGATTTTCTCTATTGAAACCCATTAATTCATCAGAATTTGATACGATCTATTGAAAAACATCTAAATTTATTTTCTCAATACTATTTTTAATATTTATCTTTTTTTAATAAAATTTCAAATACCATTAGAATATATCTATTTTTTCAATTAACCAATTACAACATCTATTTCATTTTTCAATCAATATTTATTCACCTATCTTTCTAAAGATCTAGATCTATGAAACATGTATTTTATCCTAATATCATGGAAATAATATCCTCTACAATTTTTATTATTTACCTTCATTAACTACATTTACTCATAATCTATATTCATCCAAGTATAATGAGTTTCTGTACTATTTTATTCAACGATACATATTCATACTGATTCCATAAAACATAAAATCTTATAGGTTGTTCAAACATAACTGTTTCTATATTGTTTACATGTAAGTCACTCCCTGTTACCAGCTTATAGGTGGGTTTGATTTATTCATTTTAAAAGAAAAAATCCAAAAATTAAATGTTTTATGGCCTCTAATGTATTCTTGACATAAACTTTCATCATTCCAACCACCCCATCATCAAGTACATTGTCTTGAATAATAAAACCATCCACAAAAAACATAACTATTCATTAGAAATATGTCATCCAATATGTGTCATGAAATCATAATTGAGAGATCATCTACACAGCTCTCGATACAATTGATCCATTAGAAAGATTCCATCATCATGTCCTTTGTCTTGAAAAATAAACACCATCATCAAAGAAACATAACTATCCATTTGAAATATGTCATCCAATTAGTGTCAAGAAATCATAATTTAGAGATCCTCAACACAGATCTAGCTACAATTGATCCACACTAACATTTGAAACATCCACCTCAGCTACCCTTTCTTCCCTAAACAAATAGTCTTCAAAGTAATCTCCATAGTGATAATTTTAATTCATTAAACAATATCATCATCTTAAGACCATGGGATATAAGTCAAGGTGTGTAAAAGAAAGCATCTGCAGTCAGTTAGATAACATCTGATATGGAAATCAGATTTCAAATTAGCCATAATCGTTAACAGTCAAGATTGTTTTAGCTGAAGAAGTAGGAAATAATGTTAGCATCAAAAACTATAAAAAATAAGGCATCAGTCTGACGGGCACCTCTATATAGCCCTTTTATTAGGCCTCCATCTACCCAAAACCTTTATGATAGATTTATTATACCTGTATGAAGATTCCACGTTTCTAGGTACCTTAATACATGAAATAACGATCCTTTTTGTAGAATCCTCACTCAACATAACCAGAACCATTGAGCAGCCTCATTGAAAAACTCAAAAACATCATTTAAAAATACCATCACAGCTAAATCATGAAAAATCCTGAACTGTTTTAACTTCCAAGAACATTTAAAAAACAACTCTAAGGGATAAAACTTCATTTAGGGGAATAAATAATAAGGAAAACCTCTATATGGGTGGGTTTGATTTGTTCATTTTAAAAATCAAATAAAATTTGAATTTTGAATACCATTATTTTACTGACTTTGATTTGTATAGTGATTTTGAGCTAAATCTCAAACGTGAGTACTACAATTTATCACTCTACTCAACACAAAAACACTTAATTTTGTCAAATTTATGTAATTGGGTAGCTTTGTTCAGATGAAAAGTCAATATACATTGTTTTCATATCTACCTTCAACAACATATTTCAAATATATATAGTTTACTGAATAATTATTTATAGGTAATCATCCAATGGGTAACCTTATCAATTATGAAAAATTTATTTTTAATAAATCACTTTTCATTTATTAAGATGAATATTGATTATTTTTATTTATATATTTTAGGTTACGCAACCTGCACATGACAAGATCAAGGGAATTGATACAATTGAGTTGTATTTCCTGAAATACAAAAAATAGGATGAAGAACGATTTGGGGAAATCATCAGACATTGGGAAAGGGACTTCCCTAGCCCTAGACCAACCCGTTCATATGGGAGCATCCTAGTCCAGTATGCAATGTATAGAGGTGTCTTCAAGAAGCACAATAGTGGGTTTTATAGGACATTGGCATATGGTCTCCCTATCCGGTAACTGATTTTATCCTCTATGGGGTCGGGAGTGGCCGTGTTTCATTCATGGTGTAGTGAATTTTCATAATTCCTTCTAATCATCATAGTCGATGGATTGAGTGAGTCTAAATATGTGGGTTTTACTGCTAGTAACCAGATGTCCATTAATTTATAATATATTTTTTTAGTGTTCAATGTGGGGTTTGTATTCTATACCGCACTCAGTATTTATGATTCATACCATGCATATAGAGTGCTCAAAGAGAGTACATATTAAATACGTCCCTGAATCAAGGAAATGAGGTCCCCTAATATGGTATCTGCATGGATCTTTAATCAGAAGTTGTTAGTGCGATCACTATGTCACTAATGAGGGTGATGGGGGTGTACTATGAAACTAAGCATACTATTCAAATAAATTTTGATTCATTAAAGGATTATTTGATGAAGAAATTTATGGTTTTGATGGAGGAAGAGGAGGCTGTAAATGGTCCCAGCCAGCCAGTCTTTCTATAAACTTGATAAAAAATCAGGTTATGGGCTACATTATATTCTTTGGAAGCTTAGTTTTTTTCCTTTTTTTGTCTCATGTTGTCTGATACATTATGATTTCAATCTCAATTAAAGTCTTCATACTTGAAAAATTCTTATAACTTCTATTACATTATATGTACCACTCATTTTTTGTTTTAAAAATTATCAATACTAATATGAATTATTATGTTTCAAAACAGTTATTCTATTATTGATAATATGAATTTTTTTAGTGACGTGCGAATGCATAGGTAGAATACTATTATTTATTAATATATAGTGGTTTCCTAAAACACGATGTTGCGTACCACACATGTGATATAAGAAGTTCGCTCTTGCATGTAATGCAAGACACGTCAGTTTTGAATTTAATAAAATACTCCTTTGGTGTTTCATATAATTTAATCCAAATATATTTCTTTTATATATTGAAAACAATCTATACTAAGTGTTACGTGAAATGAATTCTATCAAAAGTTCTTGAAATTGAGTGGAACACATTCCATGTATAGTGTTGCGTATACTCAAGATAATATAGTGTTGCGTATAACAAAAACTAATCTTGGTGAAGCATACAAAACAAGACATCATGAAATTAAAAATAATATATCTCATAAAATCTCAAGGGTCTACATTATACCCCTGTTAAAATTATTTTTTCCATCCAAATTCGTCAGGTTCATAAAAGTTTTACTACATGAAATTTATATTCCGTGAAATCCACATAATAAAAAAAATATTAAAACCTAATTTTAAGAAGAAAAGTTAGAAACATAATGGTTAACCAATGTAACTCATCATTGGGTTTATATAAAGGAAAACATAGGAGGGAAGTGAAAACATGGAAATAGAAGAAAAATATTACTATGATGTTCTGATGGATAGTGATAGAGAACAAGGTTTGGGAAAAGTTAACAGCAAAAAATCCATAAATATGTGATGATTTAAGGAATCATCTCTTTCATCAAAAAAGAAGGAATTAGGGAAAAAAATGTTTTTCAAGATTTTTTTCGTAATGTTGAATAATTATTTTATGAAGATATAAATATTTGATTTATGTAAAATCTCACCATTGGTCGTACATCTAAAAATTTGCACTTAATATATAATTTAATGAAATATAGTTGAATTTTTCATTATTGAATTGTTAGTAGATCATGTGACCCATAAATAGAATGATTGGTCATTTGATGTACCTTAAAAAAATATTTTAACACAGGTTATCAAATACACATAAGTCCATCTATAGTGATTGAATTCATTAACCAAAAAAATATTAATTGTTGTATAATTTATACTATCCTCAAATGTATAATATTTAAATCCAACCAAAAACAGAAAATATAAATGTTTAGAAAGAGGTGAACTAAATCACCTTAACATTTATCTCCTATATATCATAAGGTAGTTCTCAGTTGTCACATTCCAAATTTTTGAGTACCTTAATCATGTATTCTCATTACCATACATCCTTTTGGAAAACATGTATGTTTTCTTATTACAAAACATAGTGGATTAGTACATAAGTATAAAAAATTTTAATACATCATCTATGAAAGCATAAATCTCTTTCCAATACTTGAAATTAATTATTGAGAAAAATATCCATTCTTTTTCAAAAAAATCTTTTTCACAAAATGGCTCACAGTTTTAAAAGAAAATAAATTAGTTGAAAATAAATCATAAATCATGCAAAGGATTATTCATGGAAATAATGTGTTATGTAGATGTAAAAAATCCATTCATTAAATATAATATAAAAAACATTCTTCTCATTCTCTTGCTAGAAAATTGAAAAAGTACTTCGTATGAAAAACTATAGAAATATTCCTTCCACATCGGTAAATAAATATTCCCCAATGGGTATTAACAAACTAAAATTATAGTACACTAATATAAATAATATTTTATATTTAGGAAATATGGAAGTGAATGATAAATATACCTCAATAAATAATTAATAATAATAAATATCAGATAATAATAAGACTGCAAAATTATCCCTTTGCTTCTGTATGATTTCATCCATATATGTCAGAAACACATGTATAGTGGGTTTAATTGTATTATTAATTTGTCAAAAAACCAAAATAATATTTATAACTTTATATATGACTCCTTTTTGACTTTATACTACCTGTTCTATTATCAATTACATTTTAAATCAATGTTTCGGGTAATAATCGCTTTATTTGTCATACATGTTTTAACTTGTTATTATTTATATTATTACTTATATCCTGATTAAAATACTTAAATAATGTAAAAAATGATTTATATATCATATATATTCAGTATATAAATAAGTATGATAGATAGATAAATTAAATGGAATATATAGTTCTTGTAAACAGTAATCCGTACGTACACATGAACAATGATTCTGTTTCCTTATTAAATTGAATGGAAGAAAGTAAATGACACACACAGACACACACACACCCACACATATCCAATATAATTATTATTCCATCTATTTCATTATTAGTTTTTATATATACTTTATAATGATTCATTAATGGTTAATGTGTGGAATGAATCTCATCGCATCGTGGAGACAGTTAGTAGTACGTAGCACGAGCGATGACATCATTCCCATAATGGTTAAATAGTATTGAAATGAATTATATATGCATTTTATAGAAATAATATCTTGTTATATTTATTATTTAAATCCATTATACTCATCAATATAAACATAATAATTATGTATTTTTGAATAAACAATTACACCGCATCGTGGAAACTGTAAGCCATACGTATGCATGCATGGCTATATTTTCATTCATAGGATAGTTAAAATTAGGTATAAGGTTGTGCCATAATTATAATAAAATTGAATAATTTTTAAGATAAAGTATTTATAACTCTTTTATGGAAACAAAATAATATGAGGAAGTGAAAAAAAGAATTTTGAAAAAGGTGATAAAATAATTACCTCCCTTTCGGGTATCTCCTTTTGGTAAAAAAAAATAGACTCATTTAGACAGATTTCTTCCCATTGGGTGGCCTCTCTGATGAATTTATGGATGTTTGGAAAACAATTTGGGCATGGTTTAGCTGAGACAATGGGATTATGAGGTGTCTTTAAAAGAGAAGGTGGGGTTTCATTTTAAATGAGATGTGAGGGGCACCTTTGGACTGTATAGAAATATTGAATTATTATATATTCATTTTCGGTTTATAATTCTCCCAAACTCATTTTTTAGAAGATATGATATTTATGTGTAGAAATATGACCAAACAATAAAATTTAGACACGTTTTTATTAAATTTTAAACCTTATCATTTTTATTTATCCTCATTTAATTTATTTAATTTTATTTGTGGAAATAATATTCTAAATATTAAATGGTTATAAAAATTTACTTGTATGTTTTCAATTTTCCATAATTAGATACATTATGAAATTTTAGAAACTATATTTCCCATATTGTAATCTTTATATATTTTTGTGATTTTTTATATTTTAATGATATATAATTTTTATAAAATATCTATAGTTACAATTTAACAATATTTATTTACATAATATTAAATAAAATCCATACACTAGATAAATTGAATCCAAATTATATTTTGACTCTTAAAATTTATTTTCCACCTAGAAAATTCATGGAACACATTAATTAGCTCATATAGAATTTATTTTAATATTTTTAAAACCATTTATTTAATATTTATACCAATAAATAATTTCTACATCATAATCGTGTCATCCATAATGGTAATATTTTAATATATAAAAATTAAGAATAAATTAACATAATGTTGAAAATTTCATTATATTTCTAGATACTAATTATCTTAATTGTTTTATCATGTTTATCACAATATTTAAATTATAATATTAGTAAGATATATGAGTGTGATATGTTGTCACCATCTTTTATTTTAATTATAATTACATTAATTTCTTGAACAAAGTCCATTACATGAATAAATTACGACCCCTAGGTGATATTGGGACAATTTAATTCATCCAATAGGATTTTGGAAGGTTTTATGGTGACTTTGTTATCATTATCATATTGTTAGTTACCCTAATTTATTTGATTTACCTTTAACTCTGGTAAAGAAAAATCAGTATAGTTAATATTAATAATATCCAATTAAATAAAAGTAAAATATTAACATAATATGGACCCACTAATTTCAAATATTGAATCCATTTTTCTAAATTCCAAACATAGAAATGGAAGAATATAATTTAAAATAAAGTCCCACTATTAAAACCAAAAATGGGGTTTTAATAAGTAAAAACATTTTAAAATATTGTCATATTTTTATATCCAATTTAAATGTGAAATTAATTCAATGAAAAACATTATATTAAATGAGAAAAATTACAATTACACATTAAAACCAACTAAACATATAATATATATATATATAATTAATTAAATGGAAAAGTAGTTTTGAATTTAAATGCAATATTTTTTAATACTGATCAAAATGTCAATTTCGTAAAAAAAATGCAAAAATTTAGACCAAGAAAAATTTGGATTCCCCAATTCTAAAGAATATGTTTATTTGGTCAAATAGAACTTATAAAAGTTTTATAAACTACAGTAAAAATTAGTGTTCCATCAAAAGGAAGAAAAACTATATTATTTTCAAAATACTTCTTCTATCCAAAAATTTTAAATTTTTCTTATCTCATGTTCTAGAAAATATACAAGATGAATGTTAATGTTAGAAAAAATTCCAAATGTGGTTAATACAATGCATAAAAAATAGTTTATATCCCATTAAATAAAAATATTTAAATAATATATCATTGTTTTGTAAAACATGGTATTGCGTACAATGTAAGTTATCGAGGAAGGTCACTCTTTTGTGTAATGCAAGCCAAGTAAATGTTTCATTTAGGGCACAGTTCCTTTAGTGATATGTATAAAATAATCCAAACATAGTTCTTTTATACACTAAACAAAATCTATACTCATTGTTTCATGAAACTTATTCTATAAAAAGAACTAGAAATTGTGTGAAACATAAGCAAAGTATAGTGGTGCATATAATCCAAGCCAATACGGTTTTGCATATAACACAAGATAATCTTGGTGTATTGTATAACACAATACATAAAACAAATTAAAAATAATATATCTCATAAAATCTTTGGGTGTTACATTATACACCCCATAAAATAAATTTATCCCTCAAATCCATTAGGGTTATAAAAGGTTTACTACTTGAATGTTTCATTCATAGAACCCCTCATAGTAAAAGGAATACAAAAAATCCTTTTAAAAATGAAATTTTCAAACATAACGGTTACCCAAATTAACTGATCACTGGGTTTCCACATAAGAGATCATAGGTGGTAAGGGAAAATAAGGATATTGATGAAAATTAAAACCCTCATGTTATCAAGGATATTTATAGAGAATATGGTTTGGATAATGTTAACAACTATAATGACATAAATATATGATGATTTAAGGCACCCTATAATTCATAGAATAAAATATACTAGGATATCATTTTTGGTTTTCTGGATACTTTCCCAATAGATGAATAGTTTTATATGAGAAGAAATACATACAAGAATTCAAAACAATCTCACCGTTGGTCATGAATTGACAAATTTCCAATTCATCTATAATTCCAAGAGATATAGTTGAATTTTTCATTCTTAAAGTGTCGGTAGATCTTGTGATCTATAAATATAATGACAGTCCATTCGATGCTTCTCATCAAAAAGGTTAACATAGGTTATCAAATATGCATAAGTCCATCAATAAATAGAGAATACATTTATCATAAAAAATCAATCGCAATATAAATTATACTATCCATAAATGGATAACCTTCCAATCCATCCAAAAACTAAAAATCTAAAACTATATAAAGTGGTGAACTAAATCAACATAACATTTATCTCACATTTCCCATAAGGCAGTTCTTAGTTATCACTTTCCAAACATGTGGGTAACATAAAAATGCATTCTCTTTACCATAAATATATATTAAAAACATCCATATTTCCTTATTAAAAAATATAGTGGATTATTCTTTAGGTCCTTAAACACTGTATACTTCATCCATGATATAATAACTATCATGCCATAAAATCCATAATTAGTTCCCGAGAAATTAGAATCATCCAATTAACTAACTTAAATACACAATATCTTTATCCAAACATAATTAATCTTAACATAAGGGACATATTAAAGGTTGTCTTACATTTAATTATATGTTACCCATGTATATCACCTAACCATTAAATCACTCTTTTGATCCTTATCAATATTCAATATATCCATTCCTATCATTAATGAATAACATAATCTGAAAAAACATATATATTTCAATATTCATATAACATAATACTAGAATTCCAAAACATATACACCTCAATTATCCAACGTTATTATTAATCCATTACTCAGGATCCATCATCATCTTATTTATAAAAATATGAATCATGTATTATGTTTTCTCAACCTCAATATTCATAGGTATAATGTAATTAATACTGGAATAACATCACATACCTTTCACATTTCATTTACAATATCTTTATCCATAATAATATGAACAATACATATATTATTTTTGGGATTCTCTTCTTGATGTTTTAATATTGGAAATTGTTTATCCTAATTCCCATAATTTTCAAGTAAGAAACATTAAATGCGTAACTATTTTCTATGTAGTTATTTTTGTTGACTATGAATATAATGGAAAGTGTGAGAAATACATATCAGATATTAGAAACACATAACTAAGTTAAATTAATTTTAATAATTCAATCTATGATCCATTTAATTTAACCCTAGGTTATTCATGATTATTACAAAAACCCTAGGATTGTAACCAATAGTTTAATTATCCTTAAGAAATCCATAGACATATCCTTTGAAATATCTCTTGGGATATCACGAAAAACATAACAACATAATTTCTAAATGATGAAAAATAATTCACTCTAATACCATCTGTAATAACCCATGATTAAAGTACATTGAAATAAAAATTCTATTTCAGAATATATAATTTATTTCACAAATATATTACAAAATATAGTATTAGTTTAGGGTCTTTGGAAACTATGAACATAATATTCTAACATTGTGAAAGATCATCAATATCTCCCATAATGTTGTTCCCCTTTTTTCCTACCAAAAACATTTCTTTATATCATGGGGAAAAGAAAATATGAAAAGTTAGAGATAAAATTCCCATTAAGGGTAAACAAGGAGAACATAAAACAAACCATAGACATAACAATGCAAAAACATGAGCATGATGTAAAAATATCAAAATCATGTGTAATTAAATAAATCATGGAAGTTCATATGGCATAGATAATAAAATAACATTAACCATGATAAAATATAATAAGAATAAAACATGGAAATGTGGAAAAAATAACACATAAAATGATATATATAGTAAACAAGGAATTCATGCCAATATCCTCATAGTGGACAATTTCCATTACTGAACTAGGTTTAGTTTTTGTTCCAACCATGTATTACAGAATCAGATTTACTTGTCATTCTAACCCTGTATTACTTAAATAGATTTTCATTTTGTTCCATGTTGGTCTATCTCATGAGGTATAAATCACTACCCAATGAATTGGAGAGATATATAGGTCTCTACTATCTCATACTGAAATCATTCTTAAATGTTATACAAAAACATAAATATTTCATCATATAATAACCAATGAAATAAAATGGGTTTCTTAAACTTCATTCTATCGAATCATAATCCAAATAAAATATCATTCGATCATTATCACACCAAAATATTAGTTTTAATAGGGATATAAATATAAATCTATTTATGTAGAATCATCTTATATTGAAAATATGTTTGATAAAACAGTAATTATTTATTGAGGAAAATATCCATTTTTCTTGAAAGACGTTTTCTTTTCTTCAAATGCTGCACAATTTTAAAATAAAAGAATACATTATAAAATAAACATGAAATTTTCTATATTAAGATTAATTAAAATAATGAATTATGTAGACATAAATATACTTTCATGTATTATAAGATAAAAACACTCCTCTCATACTTTTAAAGGAAAAGTCAAAAAGTACAACTTATGGAGAATCAAAAAGAATATTCCTTCCAAAGTGTTTAATAAAAATTCACCAAGAGGTAATATTGAATATAAAAAATGTATAAAAATAGAAATAATATTATATATTTTGAAAACCTTGACATGATTGATAAATATACCCAAGTAAATACTTACGAAATAAACAATCTTGGATAATAATGAGATTGCAAAATTATCCCATATGATATGTCTGATTTCTTCTATACGTGTCTAAAAATCCTATAAACTAGGATAAAATATATTATTAACTTTAAATGGAACAATAAGAATATTTATGAAATCATATATGGTTCACTTATGACTTTATATTACCCATTCATTTATCAATTCAATGTTAAAGCAATGTTTTATGTAATAATCGTTTTATTTATCGTATGTATATTGACTTGTTATTCACGATATCATAACTTATATTGTAATTTACATACCCAAATATAGTAAAACATTATTTATATATCTTATATATTCAGAATAAAAATAAGTTTAATAGATAGAAAAATTAAATGAAATACACCATTCATGGAGACGATAATTCATGTGTTCACATGAACACTGTTTGCGTTTCCTTATTGAATGGAAAAAATTAAATGATACACACACACACACAGAAAAATCGAGAATAATTATTATGCAATATATATCATGATTATTTATTATGTATAGTTTTTATTCATTCGTGAATGGTTAATGTGGGGAATGAATCTCAACGCGTCGTGGAGATGATAAGCTGTACGTACGCACAAGCGACGATATCATTCCATTCAAGGTTAAATAGTACAAAATTGGATGATATATGAATTTTAGAGTAATAATATTTCTTTATATTCATTAATTATATCAATTATACTCATCAATTTATCTACCAAAATTATGTATTATTTAATAATAAATTGCACCACGGCATGGAGACGGTAAGCTGTACGTATGCACACATAGTGATGTTGTTATTCATAGGATGGATAATAGGAGTTATAAGGTTATACCATAATTATAATAACATATCATAATGTAAAATATACTGTATTTTTTAATTTTCTATAAAAAATAATAATAATAGCATTGGAAGAAGAAAAGAATTTTGAAAGTGGTGATACAAAAATTACATATTTTCGGGTATCTCATTTTGGTATGCATAAAAGGAATCTGAAAGTTGTCTTTTTGGCCAAAGGGTAGTATCAAGGATGAAGTGAGAGAAGTTGGGATGAGATTTGGGTAGGTTTTGTCTCAGTCAAAGGTCTTTGTAGGTGTCATTAAAATTGAAGGATAGGTTCCCTTTTGTAATATGGGGGAGGGGAACCTTTTGAAAGTATTGAAATATTAATTTATTAAAAAATAATTTCGGTTTATAATGCTCCCAAAACCATTTATTTCAATGATAATATGAGAATGGGTATAAATCATATAAACCAATAAATGTTTGAAATATATTTATTTTATTTCAAACCTTATCATTTTTTATCCGTATTTAATTTATTTAATTTTATTTAAGGTAATAATATTCTAAAAATTTATTCTTTATATATATTAACTTATGTGTTGTAAATTGTACATATACTTTATGAAATTTAAGACCATATAATTTTGACATATTAATTTTTAAATATCTTTGTTAAAATTAAATAATTAAATATAATTTTATTTTTATAATATATATATAGTGTAAATTTGAACACTATTTATTTACACGAATTTAAATAAATTCCACAGAGATGATAAATTCAATAAAAAATATTTAATACACTTATAACAAGTTATTATCACCTATAAAATTCGTGGATCACAGTATTAGTTCATATTATATTTTTATATGTCTAAAACTATTTATTTTATATTCCTAACAATAAACTAGTTTTTACTTCACTATTGTGCCATCTTTAATGATATTTATTTAATCTCTAAAAATTCAACATTAATTTTAATTATGTAGATAATTTCATTAGATTTCTAGGGAAATATTATTTCTTATGTTTAATTATCTATATCATTATATTAAAATTATTATTCTTATATAATATATGACAATGTTATATTGTTAGCCTCTTTAGTTTTAATTATAATTAATCCAATTTCATTGAAAAAAGACATTAAATGAACCAATTACAATTTATAGGTGATATTGGTCGACATTAATTCATACAATAGAATATTGGAAGGTGTTAGGGTAATTTTATTATTTTTATGATACTATTAGTTATCCCAATTTACCCGATTTACCTTTAACTTTGGTAAATAAAAATTATCATAGTTACTATAAATAATATAACAAAATGTTACATATTAACATAATTTGGACCCACTAATTTCAAAAATTGGTATCAATGTTTCATAATTTAAAACAAAAAATTGGTAGAGATAAATTTAAAATAAATTCCCATTGTCAAAACCAAACAAGTAGGGTTTTAAGATGTAAAAACCTATAAAAATAATCTCACATGTTTATTTCAAATTTCAATTTGAAATTACTTCCAATTAAAAAAATTGGATTAAATTATAAAATTATATTAAAATTTTTACTTTAAAATTAATTAAAATGACAATCTTACTATATAAATAATTTATATGAAAAATGTAGTATTGAATTTAAATGCATCATATTTATTTATTCAACAAATTATGAATTTCATAAAAAATATACCAAAATTTCAACCAATTAATATTTTGATGTCCCGATTCAAAATAAGAACTTTATTTTTTTTAGATAGCTTATATAAAAGTGTTAAAAACTAGATTTAAAATTGGTGCACATCAAAAAAAGGAGTAGCATGATTTTCTGAAATATATTTTTTTATCTAAAAAATTAAATTTGTTCTTATATCACATTCTATAAAATACATAATATGAATTTTATTTTTATATAAAATTTAAATTTTGGTTAATAATATTTATAAAGACTAGTTTATATCCTATTATATAATAACATTTTACTAAAATATCATTTTTTGTGAATCTCTATGTTTCGTACAACGCAAGCTATCACATACGGTCACTCTTGCGTGTAATGCATGCCTAGTCAGTGTTTCATTTTTTGAAATCATCCTTTAGTGTTTCTTATATAATAATCCAAACATAGTGTTATTATACATTGAAAAACATCAATACTTATTGATTAATAATATTAAATCTATCATAATAATAGAAATTGTGAGTAACACAAGCTAGGTATAGTATTGCATATACTACAAGTTAATAACATGTTGTGTATACTGCAATATAATCTTATTACAGTGTAAGTCAATAGAAATCAAAGAAATTAAAATAAAATATCTCATGAAATCTCATGGTGTAACATTATACCCCCCTTAAAATGAATTTTTCCATCAAATGTTTCAGTGTTATAAAAGGTTTACTATTTAGAAGTTTCTTTCATATAAACCCACATCATAAAAATGAATACTAAAACTTCCTCTTAAGAAGGAATGTTAGGCACATAAAGGTTTCTAAAATTAACTCATAACTGAGTTTCCACATATGAAAACATAGGTGGGATGTGAAAAAAATTATATTGAAGAATAATCTATCCATCAAGTATTGATGGGTAGTGATAGGGAACAAGGTTTTGGAGAAAGGTAACAACCATAAAATCATATATCTGCGATGATTTGAGGGATCATTTGATTCATTGAATAAGAAGATACTTGGATATAATTTTTGGTTTTCAATATTCTTTTCCTAAATTTTTATAATTTTATATAAGAAGAAATACAAACCTGATTTCGTTATAATCTCACTATTGGTTGTGTCTTGAACAATTTCCACTTCATCCCTAATTCAATTAAATGAAGTTGAATGTTTCATTCTGGAAGATTAAGTAGATCATGAGATCCATAAATCAAATGATATATCATTAAATCTATATTAACCAAATGTTTAACATAGGTTATCAAATATTCATAAGTCCATATATAGTAATAGTATATTTTAATCTATCAGAATTCAAACACAATATAACTTATACCATAAATAAATGGATATCCTTACAATCCATCCAAAAAATGAAATCTAATGCTTTATAAATAGGTGATTCAAATCATATTATCATTTATGACACATAGCTCAAAAGTTTTTTCATAGTTATCACATCCCAAACATGTGAGTACCTTAATCATGTATTCTCCACACCATATATCCTTATTGATAAAATGCATGTTTCCTTGTTCCAAAACATAGTGGATTATTTATCAAGTACCAAAAAGATTTATACTTCATCAATGAAAGTATAAAATTCTTGTCGATAAATACATAATTAGTTCCCAAGAAACAATCCTCACCCAACTAACATATTCAAATCCCAAATATCATTATCCAAATATCATTATCATAATATATGGTACATATTAATGGTTGTCTTTCCCTTAGTCAGGTGTTATATAATTATATCACCATACCCTAAAATATGTTTTTTGCTCCTTTGAACTAATCAACATATCCTTTCCAATACATAATAAAAAATATATAATGAAAATCCTTATATATTTCATGATTCATATAAAATATTAATTGAATTTTGAAACATATACTCTTAAATGATACAACTTTATTCTTAAACCATTACTCGGGATCCATCATCTTCGTCCTTCCTAAAATATGAATAATGAATTCTTGTTTATCAACCTTCACCTTCTTATGTTTAATTTAATAAATACTAGAAGAACATCACATACCTTTCACACATCATTTACATTATCTTTATCCTTATAAGTATGTCCAATACTTGCACCATTGTTAGGATTCTATTCATGATGATTCTATATAGGAAATCAATCTTCATAATTCCAATATTTTTTTATCTGAAATATTCAATGGATAACGAAGTTATATGATGTTTTGGATATTAACTATGTCAAGAAATAAAAGTGTGAGAAATACATATTAGAGATTAGAAACACATAAGTAAGTTAAATTACTTATAATATTCCAATCTATTATATATTCAGTTTAACCTTTGGTTAGTCATGATTATCAAAAAAACACCTAAATTTAATCCTATACATAAAAAATCCCTAGACATATCCTTATAAATAACTCTTGGGATATCCCTAATGTTTTTGAAAACAAGTTTCCTATGATTGACTAAACTATCACTCTGATACCAAATCTAACATCCCAAGCTTGACATACATGGATAATAATCTTATTTTGCGGAATACATAATTTATTGAACAAATAGACTCATAATGACCATATTAGTTTAGAGTATTTGGAAACATGGACCATAATATTCTAACATGGTGAAAGATCTTTAACATCTATCTTATGGATGTTACCCATTTTTTTTACCTTAAACAATTCTTTATATGGTGGTGAAAAGAAAACATAAAAATGGTGATCTCAATTTCTCAAAAAGGGAAATCATGGAGAATGTAAAACAAACTATAAAAATAAGAATGTAAAATAATGTGCATAAAGTTTAAATATCAAAATTTAGAGTCATGAAATAAGTCATGGCAGTATGTATGGTATAGATCATAAAAAAATAACCATGAAAAATATCATTGGAATAAAACATTGAATATTTTAAATCAAATAAGCTCATAAAATGATTTCTGTAGTTTCTAAGGCATTACAAATAGGACCATCAGTGTGGATAATGTCGATTACTAAAACTAGTTTACATTCCATTCCAGCCATTTATTACTAAATCTAATATACTTTCTCTTCTAGCCATGTATTATTGAACCAATATTTAGAGGTTATTCCAGTAATGTCTATACCATGAGATATACATTTTTACCCAATTAATTTTATGGAGATATGTTTACCCCTCATATCATAATGAAATCATAATTAGATATTCTACAAAAACATAAATCATTCATTATATCATAACCTAAGAAATAATATGGGTTTGTAAAAAATAATTCCATTATTAACACAATCAAATCATAGTAATAATAGGGATATAAAGATAACCATATTAAAATAACATTATTATATATGGAAAATAATATTGATAAACCAATTGAAATAATGTTTAAAAAAAATATAATTTCTTCTTCAAAATCAATATCTTTTCTAAAAATTCCACACAATTTTAAATGAAAATAATCTTGTTAAAAATAAAATATAAGTATTTTAGAGGGATATTTAGGGAAATAAGGCATTACATTGACATAAAAATCTATTCATGTCATATAAGTTTTAAAAAACATTCTTCTCATACTCATTATGGTAATGTCCAAATGTACCTCTTATAGAAAATAAAAGAAATATTCCATCCAATCCATTTAATAAAAATTAACCAATGGTTAACATTAAAATAAAAAAAATAGTAGAATAATATAAATAATATTATATATTTTTGAAACATGGACATGAATGATAAATATACCCCAGTAAATACTTATGAATAAACAATCTCAGAAAATAATGAGATTTAAAAATTATCTCATACCTTAGGTCTGATTTCTTACGTAAGTATCCAAAACACATGTATTTTTCGTTAAAAACTATTATTAACTTGTAAATACCCATAATAATATTTATCTAATCATATATGATTCACTTATGACATTATATTAATTGTTCATTAATCAATTGCATGTTAAATCAATGTTTTGGGTACCAGTCGTTTTATTTATCGTAAGTGTTTTGACTTGTTATTATTGATATTATAACATAGATCAGGATTTAAATACTTACATGATGTAAAATATGATTTTTATATCATATATATTTAGTATATAAATATTTATAATATAGAGATAAACTAAATTTAATACACATTTCATGAAGATGGTAAGCCATACATACACATGAATGCCATTTTTTATTCCTTATTTATTTGAATGGAAACATGTAAATGAATCACACACATCTATATGTACATAAATATATAGAAATATTATATTTTATATTATATTATTATATATTATATATTATTTATTATCATTCATTAATGGAGAATATGGGGAATGAATATCATCTGGTCGTGGTGACAGTAAGCCATACGTATGCACGAGTGACAATACATTTCTCTTGATGGTTAAGTAGTATAGAATTGGATGGTATATGAAATTTAAATAAATAATATTATTTATTAATTATTTAAATCCATTATAATTATAAATATACCCATCCAAATTATTAATTGTTGAAGAAAAAATTACCCCATGATGTGGAGACAGTAAGTTGTACGTACCCACACATGGGGAATGTTTTGTTTGTTTATTAGATAGTTAGAGATATAAGGTTATAAGATAATTATAATAATATATAATCATGTATAAGATACTGTATTTTTTACTTATTTATGGAAAAATTAATTATACGATGTGTAAAAAGAAAACAATTTTGAAAGAGGTGATTGAACAATTCCTACTTTTTTAGGTATCTTGTTTTGGTATGTATACAAGGACACCTTAAGATATCATTATTTCAAAAGGTTGGACTATTGGATTAAGTGAGGGAATTTTGGAGGTTATTTGGGCAGGGGTTTTCCAAGACATAGTGCATTATATGGGTGATTAAAAGAGAAGAAGAGGTTCCCTTTTACAAGATAGGGGAGGGGAATCTTTGGAATGTCTTGAAATATTAATTAATTATAAATTCATTTTTAGGTTATAATGCTCCCAAAATCCTTTATTTATAAGATAAGATGAATATGGGTCAAATTTATCTAAACCAATAATATTTATACATTTTTTAATTTTTTTAATCTTTATGATTTTATTTTATACTTATTTAATCTATTAAATATTTTATGTAGTAATAATATTGTAAATATTAAATAGTTATAAATATTTACTTATGGGTTTCCAATTTTTCATAATTTGATACTTTATGAAATTTAAAAAAATATTATTTTCCCTTTGTACTTTTTATAAATGTTTGTGATTTTTAAATAATTTAATAACAATTCATTTTTTTAAAATATCAATATTTTCAAATTTGACACTATTCATTTATTTAACATTAAATAAAATCAACAAATAAGATATATTTGAACCAAAATATTTAATAAACACATAAAATTTCATTTTCTCCTATAAAATTCATGGATAATATTAATTAGATCATAAGATATTTATTTTTATATTTTCAAAATCATTATTTGTTATTTCTAACAATATAATAATTTCAAAATCACTATTGTTTCATCATTAATGGAAATTATATAATCATTAAATATAATAATTAAATACCATTGATGTTTATAATTTACTTAAATTTCTGAAGACTTTTTATTTCTATGTTTTTTCATGTTTATCACTAATTTAATTGATTATACTTATAAGATTTATAAGAGTGATATCTTGTCTCCCTCTTCTATTTTAATTATAATTACAACACATTCATGGACAAAAGTCCATTAAATGCATTAATTATGACCCTTAGGTGATATTTTTTGAATTTAATTAAGAAAATAGGATTTTGTGAGGTGTTATTGTAATTTTATTATATTTATCATATTGTTAGTTACCCTAATTTACCTGAATTACCCGTAACTATGGTAAATAAAAATATCCTCAATTACTATTTATAATATCCATAAAAATAAGAGTAACCTAATAACATAATTTGGAACAACTGAATCCAAATATTGAATCTATTTTTTTCATTATTCAAAACACATAATTGAAATAAATTAATTTAATATTATTTCCTGTTGTCAAAACCAAAAAGCGGGATTTTATGAAGTGAAATCTTATCAAAAGATTGTCATGTGTTCATATCCAATTTAAATATAAAATTACATCCAAGGACAAATATTTTATTAAATAATAAAAACATAATCCAATTAATCTTTAAAACCAATTAAAAGATAATATAACTACATAAATAATTTACAATAAAATATAGTTTTGAAATAAAATTCCGTATTTTTCACGATTCATCAAAATATGAGTTTCATGAGAAAAATAAAAAAATTTAAACCAAGTTAAATTTTGATGCCATAAATTTCAAGAATAATTTTATTTATTCATATAAAATATATAAAATTTTTAAAACCATTTTAAAAATTAATGCACCATAAAAAGCCGACAAAACTGAATTTGTGAAAAAATACTTCTTTTATCCAAAAAAATGATTTTTTTGTTATATAATATTATATAAAATACATAATATAAATGTTAATGTAATATAAAATTCAAAATTTTGTTAAATCTATAAATAACTTCTAGTCTATGTCCTATTATATAATAATATTTTAATAATATATAATTGTTTCATAAATCTTGTTGTTGCGTACAACGCAAGCTATCGAGAACGTTCTCTCTTTATTTTAATTAAAGAAAAGACAGTTTTTTGTTTTGTGAAATCATCCTTTTGTGTTGATTATAACATAATCAAAACATAGTTTTTTTATACTTTGAAAAAATTATATACTCATTGTTGTGTGAAATTAATTCTTTGAAAAAAACTTGGAATTGTGTGTAACACCAGCCATGTATAGTGTGGAGTATACTAAAACCTAATACTATGTTGCTTATAACACAAGATAATTTTAGAGGGGAGTAAAACACAATACGTCAAATAAATTTAAAATAATATATCTCATAAAATCTTATGGTGGTACAGATATTCTATCATAATCCAATATGAATCCTGTGAATATAATTAAAAAACATTTTTTTAACATGCAATCGGTTTCCATTATAGTATATGAGAAATAAATCTCAGGGCGTGGTCAAAAAGTTCCTCTAATTATTCCATTATAATCATTTTTTCTAAGGAATGTAAATAATAAAAATAATTACACACAATATTTTTGGTTAGGTAATCTTGTATTAACCACCACACCCTGATATCTAGATATAGATGAATTGGATAATGCCATAAAATATATATACTATTTCCATAAACCAAGACCCATAACCTATATCTCAGGGCAGGGTCTCATTCCACATCTTTACTATTCCCCTATAACTTAGGGTTATGCCTATACTAATTTTCAATGACCATGAACAATGTCTTAACCTCTACCCTTTCATTAATTCTTGGTTTATAAATCCATACCATGAAACAGTAGTCTCTCACTCATGGAGGTCCATGTCAATTACCTCTCACTCATGTTGAGGTAAAGAATCCAATATTTATACATCATGTAATCCAATACCCCCTCTTATTTTGGGACACAATAATATGACCTACACTAATACTATCTAACTCTAGAGTGTCGTTACTAGACACTTTCCACTCAAGGTGAGTCCATACATCTAGTATTGTTACACATAACATCTTATACTAATACCGTCTTAATCAAGTTGGTCCCTTCCATCCCCTTATAAATTAAGGAATTTCCAATAATCCAGATTCTGGAAAACACATTATCCATCAATTAATGTCTTTAATAGCACATTCTCTTTCCACATGAGTCCAATCATCCTTATCCTGGACTATAAGATGTCTTCTTGGGAAATCAATCATAACACATTCTCTATAACAATCCAAATATATTTTACACACTTAAACAATATTTATTACATAAAAATGAACATAAGATAACTCTAAGGATATATTGGTCTAGTTTCTTTGGAAATGAGTGACATTACATAACAAATTAAAACATGAAATACAACAACTTTATTTCAAACCTCTTCGACATAATCAACTCATTCCTACGTACTTAACACTTAATGTGATAACCTTAGAAAATATATATACGAAAGGAGGGAGAAATAAATCCATAAAGGGGAATAAACATGGAAAAAATGAAGAATATAACAGATGTTAGAGAATAGTAATATCTATAGGGAATAAGAGAAACATTCACATAAAAACATCATATACCGTGATTATCATAACCTGAAAATGTGGCCACAACATACAACATTATATTTTCATGAGGAAAGACTCATTGCACTTGTATTAGAATGAGTAAACCCACATTGCACATGAATTATAATGAGTACATAATCATTTCACATGGTGTATCATGATATTAAAAATTACCCAATGCTTTGCGGGGCTATCTCTTTTCACCGTTCATAATCATTTCAATCCCATGCTTAAGTGTGCCACATAGATCATATGGCATGGATTTATTAAAAATCATTATTTATTCTATGATAATGTAATCAAGAATACATATAATATATTCTATAATCAATAAATATATGTTTATAATGGGGAATACCCTTGGTAGAGAAATGAGCATGGTAGTCACTACACGATGATTCTGGCATGTAGGATCCCTGTAAAATTTTGATAGCTTAATATCATGACATAAAAATTCATAAAATGGTGGATGAGAGTGAATGGGGACTCTCATAATATATAAATGAAATGGAATGTAAGGGGGCCATATATATAAATTAAAGAATACATGTAATTTGGGAATATAAGGCATAACCTAATAGTGAATCTTGAAGAAAGAGGAGAAAAGGAATAACTATTACGATCTTTCAGCATGGAAAGAGGCGTACATGGGGGGATTAATGAGAGATAAAGAGTGATCCCATAATAGAAATATAAAAATGGTAGTATTGGGGTGTTTATAAAACATACCCCATAATTTTTAATTGAAAATAAAAGTGTGTAATAATATAAGGAAACATGAATAAAAAAGAGGAAGGAAGGAATGTGAGGATCCTTTGCTTGAGTGTGTGACTTTAAAAGCTTGAAGATGGGATTCTAAAGAATTTGGGGCTCCATGGGTTAATTCTATATAGGGTATGAAAAAATAAAGACATGATCCAAGTATGTTTTGTAATGAGAAGTGGGAGATTGGGTGGGTTTATATAGGAAGTGAGAGGTGAATTCTTTAACATTTCACAGACATTGGTTTTGGAATCAATATAATTGAATATTCAAAACTAAAAACCTTACAATGGTTTTTCCCATGGTTTTTACCAAATAGTAGTGGAAAAAATTATTTTATAAGGACAACATCCAAACATATGAAAATATTAACCGTGCTTATGTGGAGGTGACTTATATTATTAAGGAAATGTATTTAAAATCCAATAATATATTATACAGTTTTGTGGATTCACTAAGGGCATATAGAAAAAGTTACAAAAAATCTAAAATTAAATTATTTCAATGGGAAGTCTTAAATTTGGAGAATAATACCCATTATAGTATTTATTACATCATAATGGTGTCATTATGTTTTGATAAAACACATATTTTATTTATACGTTATTTAATTTTTACCCAAATATTCTATTGTCTCAGAAAATTATGAAAAAATAATCATTGGAAATATTTTTGGTCTTGATTCCAACAAATAATATTCATTTTATCTAAATAATTTCATAAATATTTTAATTTTCACTATTATAATAAAAACTGACATTTACGGAAAAATCACAGATTATGACCAAAATAATTTTCCAACCTTAATAAAAATTACTATAGAATTATTACAAATTTTATACTCATTTATTATTCATAAAAGTAATTTGATAATAATAATTTATTAAAATATTAATTATTTAGAAAATTCATAAATTCCATAAAATAAAATCATTAAAAATATACTTTCTGGTTTATCATTTAAAAAATATAACTCATAAAAAACTAATTACCTTATCATTTATAGATATATATCTGAAATAATCATCTTGTACAATAATTTCATTTATAATATTAGTATGAAAAACAATAGTTTAATTTAATTGTGTATATATTTTTCAAAAGTACCATTTTTACCTCAAAAATGAATTTATCCAATTAATCATTTTTAAGAATGACAATTCTTATAAAGGAATTGGTGGAATAATAATTTTATTAAAAAAGTTTTATTATCCAATAAGTAACTAATACATTATTACATAACCCTATATAAAACCCACCTAATACCTAAGGGTACGGTATGCGACGGTGACATACTCTTGGGGTTGCTCACATAACATCACCCAAGAGGTAATCTATATTAACATTAACTTCTCTCGAAGGAAATTTCATTCATGCTTAATGTAATGAATCTCAGCTTCAGACTGGTCAAGAGTAATGCCCAATGAATCTACCTCCCTTATGAGTACCGAAACATAAGCTTCATATGACAGAAGTCTACTGGATGAGACCTTCCTCTCTCTTTTTTTGTGTCAATCGGATTTTTACAAACACATTATATTTATATCAGTCATGTGATCAATTTTCAAAATATATATTGTAGTGACACATAATAGTTAATTAAACCTAATAATAATAAATAGTGCATGTGTTTTCTATATCTATAGAACATTAAAAGAAAAAGAAATTTATTCATAAATTACTGGGCCATTACAACACCCCTCCAAAAAAATTTCACCCTCAAACTATCATTTCCACTCACTACAACAAATAAGGGTATCTCTGCCTCATCATTTCATATGGTTCCCATGTTTCTTCTTTCAAACTTGTGGTTTCTACACAACACATTGACTAGGGGAATCATCTTATTTTGAATAAATTTGTCTCTATGATCTATGATCTTCAACAACTTATCTTCATAAGAGAGGAAATTCTCTGATGGTACCACCTATGGATTGTGTACAAGATAAGGTTCATGTATGTACTTCCTCAAGAGTGATACATGGAATACATCATATAATTGGGACATGTTCAGTGGGAGTAGTAGTATATATGCCTCTTATCCAATGCGATTAAGTATCTAAAGGGGGATGTTGTACCTTTGACTAAGATTTATCTTATTCAAAAATCTCATAAATTTATTCCATGGAAATATGTTGCGGAAAACCATATCTATGACATCAAATTCTAGGTCACGTTGATGATCGTCAATATAGCTCTTTTGGTGACTCTGACCCGCTTTAATGTGCTGCTAGATGGTCTTAACCTTCTCAAATATTTCATCAACCATATCTTCAACCATTTCTAGACCTTGATGTTTCATATCACCAACATCACCCAATATACTAGTGTTCTGCACCTCTTCCTATAGGGGCATTATAAGGATCAATTTGGATGCTTGAGTGGAAATTTTAGTTTTAAGAGAGCACAACCAGATGATGATGTTGATCCCATAATCATTTGAAGTCCATTTAGAATTATCTCAACATGTCCTCAAGTAATTGGAATGTCTGATAGGATTATCCATTCGTTTGATAATGATAAGCTGTACTGAAGTTCAGATCAATATTCCGAGCATGTTAGAGACACTTCTAGAACATAGAGGTGAATCTTAGATCTCAATCAGATGAAATCAATATTGGTACTCCATGAATCCTTACAACTACTCTGAAAGATATCCATTCTCGTTATTCTAAAGAAAAATTATCTCAAATTAATATAAATTGTGTATTCTTTTTAAGACTATCCAAAACAACACATAAAACATTATTTCCTTTAGATGTCTTCGGATGTTTGGTGACAAAGCTCTTGGTGTTGTTCTACCATTTCCATGTTGTTATGGTTAATGGTTGCATCATTCCCTTAGACTTCTACCTCTCAGCCATCAATTTTTGACATACCAAGAACATTGATATATACTCAGTGATATCCCTTTTCATGATATCCCACCAATAATTATCTCGGAGATCTCAATACATATTTGTGTTTTTTGGGTGAAAGGATAAATTCAAGATTTGTGCATCATCCAGAAATTCTTTCTTTAACATAGGATGTAATGGAACATATAGCCTTGGCCCAAATCTTACAATTCATTTTTAATTAACATTGAGCTCTGAGTATTTCCATTTTCTTATAGTTTCTACTTTCGTCTAAATTCCCACATCAACTTTTTAGGCTTCCATAAACATTTCCAAAAGTGATTTTTGAGCAATAATTTTTGAAATGATTAATGATGTTCCATTTTATATGACTCCCATGTACATATTCATCAAATCTAAGAATATTGGATCCTTTTCAATTCTCATAAATGATAGAATCAATTGGTCCTTTCTACTTAGAGCATATAACACCTTGTTTTCATTCCTATGTTGTAATGGATTTATAATTCATAGGCTTTTATCAGCTCAAACCATCTTCGTTGGTCAATATTCAACTCTTTTTATGTGAATATATACATTAGGATTTTGAGATTTATATATATTTCATACTTCACCCCAATGAGGTAATGTCACTAAACATTCAAAGAGAATATTATTGTATCCAATTCCAGATTATGTGTTAGATTTTTCATCTAATGAGCATTCAACTGACTTGAAGCATAGACAATGGATTTATCATTCTTCATCAACAAACATATGGATCCCTTCATCGAAGTATCACTGAATACCACGAAAAGTTCTATAGTTGTTGGTAGTGTGAACATATGCATAGTTATAAGCCTCATTTTCAACTCCTTCAATCTCTCTTCAAATTCATCATTCCATGAAAACATGATCCCTTTCGAGTTTTCTTTGTATGAGGGTATGAAAAGAATGATAAATTTTTAAAAAATGGGCCATAATATCCATCTATCCCAAGGAATTTATAGATATTTGACATAGATATTGGCCTCGACCATTGCTCAATTTCAATTGTATTGTATACATCCACATATATCCCATTAATTGTGATGATATTCCCAAAGAATGAGACTTCCTTCAACTACAACTCCAACTTGTTGTACTTTTCATAGAGCTTCTCCATTCGGAAAGACTCTAATATTGTTCATAGTTTTTTCTCATGCCCCTCCTTAGTTTTGGAATATATTTGAATATATTCTATAAATTCTATGAAACATTTGTCACGTTAATCTCTAAAGTCTCCATTCAACAAGTCCATGAGGATTTCAGGATAATTAGTCAGTCCTAAAGGAATTACTAAGAATTCATGGTGCCCATACCTTATATGAAATGCAGTCTTGGGGATATCCTCCATCTTGAGCCTTAATAAGTAATATCTCAACAATAGATCCACCATAGATATGTCTTGTTATGCACGTAGCCTATCAAAAAAGTTTTAAATTTGTGGGAGAGGATAAATGACCATTATTATGATTTTTTGGAGCTCATAATAATCAAAGAAAAGGTGCATTGACACATCATTCTTCTTCAAGAATAAGATGGGTTCACACCATGGTGAAACACATGGGTGTTTAAATCCTTTATCTAGTCTTTCATGTAGTTATTTATTTAAATGATAAATTTCCGCAATAACCATTATATTTGAAATCATGGACATTAGAAAGATCCTAAGAATACTATCAATCAATAATTAAACAAATCTTCTAGGAGGAAGACTAGGAAATTCCTCAGGAAACACTGTAGAGAATTACCATAGAACATGCAAGTCTTTGAGGATGGTTCCTTCTTATACTAAATCTTCTGGGAAAGATACATAAGATCCAATGGATATAATATCCATTATTTAGATGTTGGTGAAATAGAAGCATCATTTTCACCCATTCCCATGTATAGAATTGGGGATCGATTCACTATATGGAGAGTGACTTCCCTCTCACAGAAATTTATGTTGTCTCTATTTTGAGAAATCCAATCCATTCCAAGAATTGCTTCAAACTCCACAAGAGAGAGCATGATGAGGTTCGTTGGGATGTTAAATCTAGAAAGTGTGATATGGGGAGTTATATTCCTGGGATGAAATAAATTCCCCATTTGTCATTCTCTCTAACATATCTACTTCCATGATTTATGGTGGTGTTTGGATAATTCTACTAAAATTTTAAGACATAAAAGAATACATAGAAAAAAATCAAAAAATATGTTCACTATTATTGAATGAATAAATAGTGTACATATCACCAATTTATTGTCCTGATTCACTTTAGCAATAGTGATTGTAAAATCTCACCCTTACAACCTGGGAGGTTGTTGGTTGCATCAAATTACTCTTGGTTTAGGGCATTGGTTCACAAAGATCCCTGGTTCCTTGCAGTTGTAGCAATGAAAAATGAAATTTGGTTCAACCGAATCATTCATTTCCTCTACCCCATTTTATGGTTTCTCCCGCCATCAGTCATTATCCAAGTGCCCTTATCTTCCAAACCGAAAACATTTTGCCATCCCTTTCCGACAATTTCCATGGTGCTTCTTCCTACACTTTTGGAAAGATGGAAGTTGAAATTTCATAGAACCATTAGATCTCTCTATCAGACTATCTTAATTTTACTCCACCTTCCGCTTCTTCTTGGCGTGAATCCCATGATATTCACCGATCTCCATCTTGTCTTTGATTGAACATAATAAAATTTATTCATAGGTATCAAAGACACATATTTCCAAGTCTTTTCATAGACAATTCTTTAGACCCCCAAAGAAGATTCCAACTTTGCATTGACAACAAAACCGGACGTGTACCATGCAAGTCTTATGAAGTTTACATTGTATGATTCAATATATTCATAATCATCTATTTAGGGATAGGAAATCTCTTTTTTTCTCAAATTTGAGGGTTCTAGTATAATATTTATCAAAAAACGTTTTCCTGATATCCTTCCATCCCATTGCCTAAATCTCTTCTTTAGGGTTCATATTTTTAATCAACGTCCACCATTGATCAGCTTCACCCTCTAATCGATAAAAATCCAAAATAATATTCTAATGTTCCGAACATTCAATTACGGAGAATATATTCTCAATGGAGTTCAACCCTTTTTAAGTGATTGACAGATTAAATGATCCATTGAAAGTATAATATCCTTTATATCATGAAGCTATGAATTATGACTTGTTCATTATTAGGGGGTTAGTAAGTTCCTCTTAAATGATTTTTATATTCAAAATGTATGTTAGTTGGGAGTGTATCTTGATATAATTTTCAAATCCCTTATCCCATATGATTAGGAATCCGATTAGAAGAGTCGTAAAATGGATATTCACATCATCTCTTAGCCCAAATACTCATATTAAAGCCAATTAGATAGAATAAAAGGAAAATAAGTGGTAAGTATTTTAAACTATTAAACACATTTAAGTGAATCCAATAATAATAAGGTATAACTTTTAAATTACATTTACTTCCATAAATTATTAATTTCTAGGATTAAATCTATGTAATCAATGATCTATTTCTTATGTGTATTCTTATGGTCTTTTTTGTTCCCTTTAATAATAGTTCGTACTATGTTTATTAATTTACCAAGGAATTTCCCTAGGGAGTGTCAATCCCAGAGTATAAAAAGGCCCATTTAATTCACCAGTTCCACTGCGAGTGTAGCTCAATAAGGTTTTTTTAGGTTGTAAATCAAGATACATCTATTCTTGATGAAACTACACTTGTTCGTATCCAGACAAGGATTTATTTTCTTGATAAAACACTTTATGTATAATCGACAAATTTTAGGGATGTTTTTCTAATACATATTCGTATCCCTAAGGCTGTCACTTGGGTTTTCTAATCATAATCCAAAAAATAACTAAACCTATCCTTGGATACCAACTATAACAACATTTATATTTATTACACAGTAAAACTTGACTTATTAAATTTAATTGCATTTAAGAGAACTATGAGGGTCAAGAGGTATACTGTATTGTGAAATAATAAAAATTGCATAAAAACAAAAAACATGAAATGAAAATTCATTATTTCAAACTTCTTTGACATGACCATCCCATTCGTTCATATATAAAATTGAATGGGATAACCACAGTACACACCTATGAATGGGGGGTGCAATAAAGCCTAATAAATGAGTAAACAAGACAAAAAAAATACATTTTAGGAAATAATTATATAAATGGAGCACATGTGAAACATGAACATAATGTTATGATATAACAAGATTATCATAACATGGAATTGTGGAAACAACATATAACAATATATTAACATGATCCATGGACCAGTTCACATGGATTAGAATGAGTAAACTATCATTGAACATTAATTATAATTTTTAATCCCTCATATCACAGAGAGTATCATGATTCTAAAAATAACCAAACTCATTAGAGCGCTATTATGGGGATCCCATCATAATCATTTCAATCTCATGCTTAACTGTGCCACATAAATCATATAACATGGATTCATTGAACATCATAATTTATTAAAATATAAAGAAATTTTTAATAAATACATTAACGAATATAATAAATAATTATATGTGAATAATGGGGAATACCATTGATATAAAAATGGGCATTGTATTCACTACACTATGATTTTTGCATGGACAATCGTGGTGTTGTTTCGGCAGCCTAACGACATGACCTAAAAGTTCATAAAAATGGTTTCTAAGAGAGAAAGGGGTATATCATCATATATAAATTAAATTTATATTAAGGGGATGATAATGATAGATGTCCAAAAACATGGAATTTTGAAATAAAAGGTGAATGATAATACAGAAACATGAAAAAATTTGAGAAATAGAATAACTCTAACGATGTTTTGGCATGGTAATGGGTGTACATGAGAGAGAATAACGAGAGGTAAAGAGGTATCTCATCATAAAAATAATAATAATGGAATTATAGGGCAGGTTTGAAAACATAAAACATTATTTTTAATAAAAAATAAGTGGGTGTCACAATATAAGAAGCCAGGATAAAAAAAGAGAAAAGAACTAAACTGAGGATCCCTTACTTGAGTGTGTGACATAAAAATCTTGATGAGGGGAATAAAGATAGCTTGAGGTGATTTGGGAGGATTATATATAATGTAGGGAATATTAGGTATGTGCTGCCAGGACCTTTAGTGAAGATATGTGGGGGTATGGCTGGGTTTATATAATGAATGAGAGGGGAATTGTTTAATATTTGACAAACTTTAGTTTTGGATTATATATAATTAATTATTAAAAAACACATACATTCCCATTGTCTTTTCCAATGATTGTTTCCAAATAGGATTATAAAACATTATTTTATAAATAAAATGGCCAAAAAAATTAAAATATTATACTTGATTTTGTGGAGGTGAGTCATTTTATTAAAGAAATGAATTTAAAAACATAAAATATATTATATATTTTTGGAGGAATCTCTAAGGACTTATAAAATAAGTAAAAAAATCTAAAAAAAATTATTTTAATGGAAAAACATATATTTGGTCCAGAATAACAATTATAGTTTTTTTAAATGATTTTAGGGTCATTATGATGTCATAAGACACATATTTTATTAATAAAGTATATAATTTTTACCAATAAAACGATTTTCGTAGAAAATTATTTAAAAATTAATGGTTGGATGATTTTGATATCCTGATTGAAAAAATAATATATATTTGATCTAAATAATTTCCTAAATTTGTGAATTTTCACATTTAAAGTGAAAAATGAATTTATTGAAAATTCACGAGTTTTGACAAAAATAGTTTTCAAAAAGTAATAAAAATTACATTAAAAATCATAATAATAATATAATATTTTATTATTCATAAAATTAATATGATATTAATATTTTTTAAAAATATATATTATTTAAAAAATTCATTATTTTCTTAAAGTAAATTCTTAAATAACACTATTTATGTATTATAGTATAAAAAATGTTAGTCTTATCAAACTGATTACCTAATAATTTGCATATGAGGAACTCATATAATCATAATTTATATGATATTTTCATATAATATAATTATTAAAAAAACGTAGTTTAATATAATAAGGTATATATTTCTCTAAAGTTACATTTTAAATTGCAAAATCCTGTTATCAAATTCATCATTTTTTATGAAATACTTTTATTATAAAGGAATTTATAGAATTAAACTTTTATTTATCAAAATGGATTAAAAATTGTAACATTTACCTTATTAAATAACCACTTATAATACATACATAAGACCTATGGTTATGGTGTGCAATGATGACATACTCTTGGGGTGTTTTGGATAACATATCCCATGTGGAAATCCTTATTAACTTCAATTTCTCTAATATGCGATTCTATTCAAGTTTAATTTATTGAAGCTTTGTATGGGATTGGCAAAGAGAGGAGCCCAATGACACTACCTCCTTTTTTAGAACTGATAAATGTGATTCTTATGGCCTGCGTCTACTAGGTGAGTCCATCCTCTCCTTTTTCTTAGTCAGAAGAATTTTTTTAGAACTTATATTTTTATCAATCTTGGGATCACCGTTTAATGCCTATATTATCAATGACAATGATACATAACAGTAATTTAAACCCAATAATAAAAAAATTAGTTCATACGTTTTCTACATCCATAAGACATTAAAATAACGGTAATTTCATTCATAAATGATTGGGTCATTATTGTTTCACTCAGGATGAAGCTAAGAATCCACATCTTGGTCAATTTTATATCACTCAACATGGTCCCTTCTAACCCCATCTCACTCAATGTGAGGATATGAATAAATATATTGGACTGTAATCAATCATGTGAGAAAGACTTTACCAACACATTGACACTAAATTCAAGGCCATACATCTTATCAAATTATCAAGAACACACATTGTTAGGAACACACACCAAAAAATATGCATGGAATCACAACCTATACGGATTTATCACCATGACTCCTTTGATCATTACATAGCTATTTGTTGGCATCAAATACCACTATCATGTCATCTACCTAGATATCCCTAGAATGATAATCTATATAAGCCTAACCGAATCACATATGTTTGATATAATTACCCCATATGCATTCCTATCTCACCATGAGGGAATTTATTAGTATCCCAAAAACTAACCCAAACTCTACTCTCTAGTACCTTCCCATAATCATCATCCTATGGATATTCCATGAATCAAAATCCCTACTAACCCTATATTTTATATTATTTGTTTAAATATTCCTCAAATTCAAACATCAATACCATATAGTACTTATTTTACTCATCTTATTAACCAATAAACTCCCCTACCCTTAAGAAGGTGTCATTAACCAAGTTTGAGATGTATGACCTTATCAACCATAACAAATTCTAAAAAATATTATCATGACTCTCTAATTTCCTAAGAAAGGTTACCTAATATATATGAAAACACATTCTTAATACTTATACCTATTGAATTCAATTTACATCATTATACTCTTGTAAATGATTCTCACAATAACTTCCCAAATAACTATTATGAAAAGGATAAACTTTCATTACATTAGGATGCTCCATACTAGCTTGTCACTTTACCTAGGGCACTATAAGTCCAATTTTATTTTTCTCAAAAACTCTTACTCATGTATGAATTCATAGTCATGCATCTATAAGCATATTTTTTAGTATAAGAAGGTGCGTCTCCCTAAATATAGAAGTTAATTTTCTTCTAGATTTTATCACCACCATATTTTGAGTTAATAACAAGATCCAAAATTCTCCCATAATCTAATATAAAACCTTATAAAACAAAAAGTTAATTATAAAAAATTTATAATTAATTAAAAAATTTAAATCAATGTAGAATAATCACACAAAAATTATCTGGAGACACAATATCATTGAAACTACATAATACCTAATCAATTTAATATCCTATGATCCCCACTATCCTTGTTGATCAAAATACCCATCAATGTAAATGATATCCTCCTGGATCTAGTAGAGTATTATTTTATCCAAAGCCCAAATAATAAAAAATAATATGGATATGATATGGGTGAAAAAACAAATTACGAAGAGGGATATCATACCTTTAATTTACTTAATAATCTATTCTAAAACACCTCTCAAAAAGGGGAATATAACTATGAAATAATGGGGGAAGATTCTAGTCGAATGGGCCTTTACTGTGGTCCTTTTCAAATAAATCATGATATGGGGATGTATAAGAAATTATTAGTCTACCATGGTCAAAAACATTATGAACATAAAAACATGTACCTATGAATAACATCACAATACCATAACCTAGATAATGGTCAGGACATGAGCAATGATGTATCGATGAAATTCTACACCCATGAAAGACCTCACAATATGACCACTCTGGTCATAGTGTGCCACAACTATCTTATGAATAATATATATCCAAGGGACATGTCTTCAATATGTGGCATTCTCCCTTATTAATTTGGTCCTCACCCCTCCTAGAAGGGACTTCATTATCTAAATAATGATGTCTAACACTCTTTAGGACATCACAAAAGAACACCCAGATCACGACATTATCACACTTTCACATGTGAATTTTCTAAATAAAATATGCGAGGTTTTTAAATTAATGTATAATAATTTCCACTTTCAAGGAGTGATGATCACTACCACAGGTTGACTATCATAAATATGGGTTTATTCTTTGTGAAATAACACATTACGTAAATTTTATATATATATTACCCCATACCAGAAACCATATTTTCCATGACATGACATGGTGATAACATGTCATGCTGACTGCTTGGATAAACAATGATTATTTTATCTTCCATTTATCACATATAGAAACTCACTTTTCATAGTGTGATTTTCCACATGCATCAGAATCACTATGTAATGACACCTATAAAATTATCCATTCCTCACAAGAATACTTAAAACGCCTTTCAGAACCATTAACACATCAAAAAACATTTCCTTCAGTTTTTTAGTCACCCTAATTCATTATTCGTGTCCATATTCTCAATATGTGACATTTTTAATGGATAAAATTTCAATTATTAGTATAAATCATTAACCCAAAAAAATTTCCATCTGTACATTTCCACAAGATGTATTCATATGTGAATTTATATTTCTATTTTTATATCAGAAATATAAATTTTTTATCAATAACAAAGATATAAAATAGTATAAAATAATAAATATAATAGAAAAAAATATTTCCCTCCAAATTAAACATTATCCTAATTTTATATATAGATGAATACTCATGTAGAAAACCATCAAACAAATGGTAGGTTCTTCCTATAAATACACAAAATAATTTCTTGATTTTTTTTTAATATTCATATAATTGTGTATGTGAAACAAAATAATATTTTCTGTTTCTTATATCCAATACCAGGTAACAAAAACAAGAATTTAATAATAAACTACTAATTTTTTAAAATTGTCTAATTGATATCCAATTTTAATAATTAGTCCCATTAATAAAAATTAAATGTTATATTATTAATATAATCCAAAATGTGATGTGTTACAATCATTCAAACTCAGTATATATGGATTCATTGGATATAACCCTCAAAATAACAATTCCCATTAAAACGAATCAACACAAACAACTTTCATACCTATTTAAATAATTCACATTCAATGCCAACGAGCATGTACCGTAGTGGTACATGCTCCAACAAGGAATCCAAAAGACCCAGGATGAAATCCGGGGAGGGACTAATTTCAGGGTTGCTGTAGCAGAACTGTAACCTGAACTATAGCAGTATTGTAGTAGCAGTGGAACTGTAGCGGTGATGGCACTATTGCGGTTGAGGCACTGTCGCAGGAACTATAGAGGCGGCAGTACTGTAGATGGTATTTGAGAAGCCTGAGTTCTATAGGAGTTCTATTCACTGAGGGGATCATGGAGCCATAGATTGGGCATTCAATCCTTGTATTCAGGACACTTGGCCCTGGGCCTTCAGGCTATGTAATGGGTCTCCCTCTACACAATATAAATAGGTCTTTGCTTAAATAATAAAATGAGTTTTCTAACCCAACCTTTTAAAAAATTGTCATTCAATTTTTTAAAAAACAATTATACATCCTCTCATAACTTGTTACAAATTATTCAAGAATCTTTTATAAATATTCAATAAAAAATATCTTGCGACTAAAAAATTTACCAAATGATCTAAACCTATCATCCACATACAATATATATTCCAAAGAGAGAAAATCCCAAAGTCACCATCTAACCCATATTTAAATCATCCTAAATTTTTAAAAATAATCAATCAAAACATTCTAAAATCTTGTACCTTCCTTCATTTATATATCCCGCCAGTTTTTTAAGAAATAATATATATCCATATAAATGAAAAAAATTCAAATTTCATCTTAACAAAAACATGGTGTAACTAACAAATCATACCTTAAATGAGGAGAAAGTCTTACTCTACATTTAAAAATGAATCGATATTACCCAAAATTAAATTAATCTAAAATATTTCCTAGAGAATATCACCTCAAACATGAAACATACCCTCCCAAACCATTGGATTTTTCTAGGTTGGAGGTGACAAAAGCATTGGTGATATTACTAAGACACCAAAGGATTGAAAAACAGTTAAGGGATTACCAATGAATTTGGGGATAATTTTACATTTTAAAACAAAAAACCCTATCAAGAAAAACTATTATATTCTAAAATAACTATATAATTCATGAATATTAATAATATAACTGAAAATAGAAAACTAATCAAACAAAAATATAGGAGTAGTGGGTAAAATGTATAAATATTTAATCAATAATACCAAAGAATTTATCGATGAAACAACAAAAATGTGGTATCAATTTGACAATTCCATGTGAGAAATTCCATGTCAAAAAATTTTCGATAGGATGTAGCATCATGATTATCTAATTTAGAAGAAGACGAAGTTTTATTTACCCGTTTCATGAAAAATAATGTATACATGGGCACCAATGTTCATATACATGGTGTGAGTCATTATATCCAAAATGATTTCCACCAGGTACTACCCAAAACACACCACAAGGACCAAAACAATTATCACAAAGTTTATAAAAACCATTTGATGAAAATAATAAAATATTTTACCAGATGAAATAAATTTATGATTTGTTTAACCGAAACGACTTTATTTTTTATTTATTTCTACATATCATATCCATACCATCTCTCGCTCAATCACTAATTCATGCCAAAGAAAAATATAAATACTAATTATTGTTGTCATGAACTTCAACAATACATCACATAATTATATAAAAAAATTCCTATTGTATTTAATCAATCACCGAATCTATTCAAAAAAGGCCTTATATAATTCTATATAAACCCATACCACTATGTATACCAATACCATATTCCATAATTATTTTAATCAAAATGAAAACATTTATTTAATATCTTAAAACATTTCTAAAAATATATTCATTCTATACTCTTTAAAAATAATTCTTAAACTAGGTTAAATAAGTTTTATTTATGTCAAAACCCATTTTAAAAATAAGATGTACGAGGTAATTAAAGACATGGAATTTGAAATAATGTAAAACATTGTTGTTTTATTAAAAAACAATGTATGATATTTTAGAAATCTAAGAGTTTTAATTACATTTATAATGGATTGATGGATAATCCACTAACTCTAGTAAATTACACTAAATACAATATAGAATCTTTATTATAGAACCAGAAATTGGCCTCTGAAAAGATCTCCAATAGTGACAAGTAGATATCCATACAAAGTATCTCTCTGAATTTCTATATTCTAAATTCCTAGACAATGTAAAAATCCATAGTTTATAAGAGGCGGGTTCCACTAAAAACCCATATAAAACATTCCAATGAATATTATATATGTAAACATCACACTTCCCTTAAGAATATATATGTGAAAAGACATATTCAAAATGGGTTTGACCGTTACCACAGCATGGTGGATCCACCATGATTGTGGATCTATCAGTTGGGTGATGAACATGAAATGAGAAACAACTAGACATTATGTCATATTGTAATAGACTCAACCATTTTATTCTCATCACACCCTAGATCAAGACATAGTAAGTCCTCTTCAGTAATGCTTTTCAACGAGAACCCTAAAGGTCCACTACCCCGTCCATTCCCAACAACTACCCATTTTCCCCTCCACATGTTAGACATGGACATGACCAGAAAACTACACCCACATCTATAGTGTATTGCTTCCCTCGGTGAATGCATAAAATAAAAAAGCTCTAAAATACTATAAAGAATGTAACCAAACTCCGTGATCCCAAATAAAACCATTAAATAAGGTTAACGAAACTTTGATCATAAGGGATTTCTGAAAATGGGGTGGGGGTATTACATTATACCGTCCATTAAAATTTATGTTCCAGAAAAACAAGATATTTCTTTTTATTTAAAGAGAATAGATCCATTATTATAACATTATATTTTTACATTCTCATGATTCTTCATAAATTAGAGTATGTATTATTAAAAATAATAGAAAATAGATACACTTTCCCCATAACAGTTTATCATGACTATCTGAAATCCATATCAGTCCATATAGAAAAATATCATCACTCACAAAATCAATGTGGACTCAATGAATAAATTAGTAAGGATAAGGATTTTATATTTTCAATTTATTTACATAGAATACATTTTTTATAGATCTAAATCATAATGGAATATCCTAAAACTAAGACACATCACAAATTTTCTACAAAATTTTCCATGGGTCAACGTATTTTAGAAACATTTAACATTCATAACAAACAATTAATTCCCTATCATTGGAGACACTTTAATGAACACATGATATCAAACATAAAAAAATAAGGGATTGTGAAGAAAATTTGAACAATATTTTAGACAACATCAAGCCATCATCTGCATTTTCCTCAGTCATCTAAATTTTATCATTCCTCTCTTAAAAATACAAGGTCCCAACATTGATATTTCTCTTGTCTATTGCAAAAACATGTATACCATGATGAAATAAATATAATTATTCAAAAAGTTCCATATGTTTCAAGGACTAACATATGGTAATAATTGATAACTCCACTAATAATGTATAATTTTTCCATGAGGATATGAAATCCACAACATAAACTATAGTATATAATCAAATGTATTAATTGTTCTTTCTATTAATCCATCCATTTGATGATGACAGATAATGATCATTGTTAATGGGGTACCCAAAACATAATCAAAATATCTGAAAATGTTAGAATAAATTGATGATATTGATCAAGTATGATCAAAACTGGTACTCCATGTAACATTATAAACTACCATATATCAATGTTTTTTAGGACTTCCACTATATTGGATTCACGAACACAGATAAATTGAAATTTCCTTATTATATAATCCCCAATAATCTATATGGATCCATATTTATATCCCTTCGTGTTCTCCCTACCATAATGTTTTGATATAATGGTATGGAAACCAGAGTCCGGTCAATGCGATTTCTTGACTTGTTCAACAAATTCATGAATAAAATTTACCAAATAGAAAATTATAACATCATTTTACACTGTGAAATCCATGTGAATATATGAAATCATACATTTCAACTACCAATAATAGTGAGAATACTTGGCTAATTGATTCTATGATTACTTATTTAAATCATTTTTCATGGAATTACCTTTTCGATGGTGTGTAAACTAAGTGAATTTATAATACATGGAGATATTTTATTCATTGTGTTTTATAAGGATTAAATCCCTATGTGAAAAGATGAATTTATATATTTTTTGGTCTATGGACATTGTGAATTTCTATCTAAATAGAGAATTATTCCTTGTTTTTAATGCTTGAAAGACCAAGGATAATTCCAAATCATGGGTTTGATAAATATTTTCATGAAATATCTACTATCGTGATCCATAAGTTTCCACATCCTTTCATTTCATGAGAACACAACTGATTCCAGATTAGATGCATCAAAATTAACCACATTGTAATTCAAAAGATCTAGAAAATCAATTATTTGTATAGAAGTGAGTCATTCTTTAAGATAAGAAAATGATTTCTGAAAACAATATCTATATGGAACAATGTTCCCTTTATTCCAAGCATATTCATAGTATATATGAGTCATGATAATTTCCATAAATAGATATGACAAAAACATCTTATGAAAAAATGATTCATATCTAAAAGGAATTATTTGTGGGTTTCCAAGAGACAATATATTCTATCTTTTTCAAGGTATATTGACACTCATTTCTTTGAAATAAAATTGACATTTAAGAGAACCTATTGTCTCTAAAAATCACTATTTGGGAACTTTTTATATAAAAAATAATCTCATAAAATACTCAAAAGAGTATCTAAATATAATCATTGAGCATTGTGAGTTTGAGAATACACCAAAATATCATCCATAAGTACCATAATGAAATTGAAAAGGCACCACATAATTAAATACTTCATAAATTCCATGAAAAAAACGAGTGTATTTTTAAAGATAATGTGTGTGAAAACATATTAATAATGAGCATAACTTCTCATGATGGTAATTTTAGAAATACAAAATTACCACAACCAGATTTGAAAAAAAAACCGAAGTATAACTAATTTTTTTAGAACCACTGAAATCCATTCAATTGATCAAATATGTCATCAATTTGAGGTAACTGATACATATTCTTCATAATATCCAAATTCACCTTATGATAATCAATATAGATATGTAAAAAATCATATTACTTTTCGAAAAAACTAATTGGACAAGCCCAAGGAGATTAACTCGATCATATGAATCTTTTAACCTATTATTCCAATGAATATTCAATCCTAAACTCTATTAGTGACAATCATTATGATGGATGTAAAATAAAATTTATTCTTGAAAATATATCAACAAAAAATGTACTTTCATTTATGGTGTAAACACAATGAAATCATCATAGAACGTGATTATATATAGATACACTATGGTATAAATTCTCTAATATCAACTATTTTATTATTCCCCAATTTGAATGTTCTTAATTGATAAGAAATTTCATTGATCATTTGGGCTAAGTGGACTACATTTCAATCCTTTACATTATAATCTCCTATAAAATTATTCAATATTCCATCAAGATATGTAAAATTACTCATCATGTATGATGATCGATATGGCCTTTTAAAGAAACTAACAAATCCATTAACATTAACAAGTCAAAGACGTTATTTTACATGACAGAATAGAACCAATCAACAAATACTAAAACAATTATTATAGAAAAATATTCACATTTATATCTTATACACTCATGATTCTTTAGAGGAATCATGATACACATCCATGTAGAATCATATCGATATGAAACTATATTTTATCAGAAAATAAAAAAGTAATAAAATAGTGGGACACAAAAGTAAAATAACTTACATAAGTGTTGAGTTAATAAAAATAGTTCATCATATAGTTGAAGGACATGTGAGGTATTTTTTGATTATCTTTTTTGTACCAGAAACCTAATTATATGATCAAATTTTTTACTTTCTTATTTTGAGTTCGAATTTCTTTTATATTCATGGTGTTCCTAGAATACCTTTTTATCAATTTGTATTGAGTTTGCTAAGTTATTTTTCATGATCTTCTGGATGAAAAATGAGATATTTGAGACATATGAGTCGTATTACCAATAATTGAATTTTTAGTGTTACAATAATAACACTAGATATATCACATATTATAATAGTTGAGGCATGCAGTATGTGATTTCATAGAATATCACTTTATATGGATTAATGAACGAAATTTGAAACATCTCATCTTAATACTAGGTTTATGAGGATTTTTAACAAATTATAACATCTGATTATGAGATGCTCCACCACCATGAAAATATAATTCCCTTTTCATCTTATTCATAGTTTTAGTGTTACCATCTATTCCCATGGAGATAAAATTTCTCCATATATCCCTATTTAAAGTGATATCTCTTTCTTCCACTGTCACCATACTAACTATATCTTTATAGTCAATAATATAGATCACAAGTATCTTGGAATGATTCTGTAACTATAGTACTGAATAAAATAAGTGTTCCTTCAAGGATGTATTATTAGCCACTACTTGAGAAAATTGAACTATTTTTATAAACATTGTTTTATATTTCATTGGATATTTTTTTATTATTTAGGATAAATAAATTTGTCAATGTAGCAATATTAATGAAATAGATGAAGAAATTTTAGATAAACAATTATTCAATGTCCCACTATGTAAGTCCTTGGTCCACTCTTTATTGGAAAATCAAATCCCACAATTTTTGTTCAAGATCCACAATAACATAGAATGCTAAATAGAAATTTAGATTAACCAGTGATTCAAGGAAATCCAAAAAATTCTTCATTATATTAATCCAAACGTCCAAAATTTTAGGTTTTTAATCACCCTAAAATATTAGAGGATTATATTTCTAAAAATGTAGAGAATGATCCAATTTTCATGGTTTATCATTTTTATTTCGCTTATTAATTGATTCAAAATATTATATAGTGGTCTAAAAAAGTTTTTTTTTCACCTCTAGCTATGGTGAAACCACATTTTATAATGCATCCTCATTTGGGTTTATAACTCACCTAAATTGTTCAATTTAAACTATAGATATTATAAACACCACATAGTCATCACTCAATAGTAATTAATGTCTGAAAATATTTAATATCATAAAAATAATAAATTTGTATTATTTCCTAGAATCCTAAAAAACATGATAAATGTAGTCTTTGTGGTATGTCTATCTAATATTTCATGGTATACTAAACACATTGGTTATATGCAGGATGATGAGTAGAAAACACACATAGAAGTTTTTGAGAACACTTTTTATACATGTACCACCATCGTAACACAAATTTAAACATAAAGTGGTTACCAATATAATTTTATACAATACATTTAATGTTTTATAATTCCTATCTCTTTTTCACCATCCCAATATTATGGACTAACCATGATAGATGATATTTGTAATATCATTGCCCAAACAATTTGCTTAGGCTAGGTCAATGTTTCCACTCACCTTAAGTGATGTACTCACAAAACCAAAGGTTACCAATTAATTCCAAGGGCATACATTGATATTGGGGGATTATTTAACATTTTTATAATAATACAACATGATATGTAAAACTATAACCAACAAAACATAATATCATATTAATGTGAAAAAACACAAAAATATCATATTAAAATCAATAAAACAACAATATCAGAGTATAAATGACAATTTATAATAAAAGAAAAATAAAACTAGAGTAAGTCTCATCAGAACATCATCAATGCTGAAACACTTCAACCACACCATGTGAGAAACTAATTGCTATAAACATTAACAAGAGGTAGTAGCATAATGATCGTCCACTAGAGAAGAAAGAGAAATTTAATTTACCGATATAATGAAGAATGAACTCTTCCTATATACCAATGTACATATATAGGGTTGAGTAATCAAAACAAATTTTATTTTCACAAGAGGCATACCAAGACATGCAACTAGGACATTAAACATGTTAGCTTGGAGTTTATACAAAATAGTGGCAGAGAATAAAAAATAGTTTACCATAAAAAAATTCCAATCAACTTGTACCGAACTAATATATTGTGTGGTTATTAGTGGTGAACCAATAAGAATACAGAAACTCCCAAATCCTAAAAAAACACCAAATCAACTTGTACCGAACTAAGACCATGAATAATTCTTTAAACCACTATGATAACAAGGACATACCTCAAACAGAGGGTGTTAATGGAAAATACATTAAATAAATAAATGATTCTATTATAAATAATATAACATTAAAATAATTAAATAAGAACAATATCCAAATCAATGTGTATTTAAAAAATAAAAATCATTTTAAATACTAAAAATGTTTATGACTAAATTTATAGAAGGTATACATTTTTAAATTCTATTATTTTTAAATCAATACATCACTTTATATAAAAACATTATAAAAAAAATTCTATAATTAAATCATGTAATTATTAAAATAAACTATATTCAAAACTAAATGAACACAAATTAGTTAGAAGAATACATTTTCTAAACAATTAAATTTAAATAAATTTCAACCAATTGAATATGATATATTACCGAAAATATATTTTGGAATACAAATATATAAAAAATTAAAAAATGATAACATTTTGAAATAATAAATCAACTAAGATCAAATTTTATAAATATTGAATGATTTTCCAAATCAACCAAATGTGTCACACATTAATAATATTTTATTGATAGTAACAATTATGTTTTTAACTTCCTAAAAGATTGATTCTATATTTTTAGTTTAAACACACACACACACACACACATATATATACAATCATCTTATAAAAATGAAAATTAAATGGGTCGAAACATAATTTAATAATTATAAAAAATTTCTGATGTTTTTAGAAAAAAGAAAATGTGCCCATTTTTTGTTTAAAAAATAGTTCAGTTTTATAGAAAATTCCAAAATAGTGTTATTTATTAATCACTAAAAATAACAATAAATTTTTTATAAGTGAAAAATGTTTTTAAACATCTGTTCATCCCACAAAAATATTGTATCTCCCTATTACAAAAATTGAAACTCTACACCTTTTAAAACATAAAAAATTAATACAAGTTATAGGATCTTTTAATGATAAATAAAAAAGATGCTTTTTGAAAAGGTTCTAACTTTATAAAATAGAAGAATTTTGGTTTAACACCCTTATTTTTTATCAATAAAATAACAGATACCTTTTTTCTATCGAAAAGACGTTTTAAAACCTTGGTTCATCCAAAAAAAAGTTTATCTACTTAATCCAAAAGTAGAAACTATATTCTTCTGAACAAACTAGACATTAAATTTATAAATTTAAACAACATAATCCAAAAAAAGAAACACCATTTTTCTAAACTAAATATATATTATATTTCACCAATTTAAACATCACATCACATGTCATGTTAAACAAACATTAATAAAATGATATATATATGTAAAATCCATAATCAATTTTTATAAAAATATAATAATTCATCAATAAAAAACTAAATAATATATTATAATAATTTTCAAATATTTTAAACATCTTTAAAAAATTATTAAATCAATAAACCAACACAACTCATATAATAAAGGGTAATCCTAAGAAAATAAAATTTTCTTTTTCTAAAAATCCAAATATTTTTTTCTTAAATTATAACTTATCCATAATAGAACGAATTATTTTTAAACTAAAACAATTATATAAATAATTTATTAACTGATATGTAGATTATTAAAATAAATGTTAAGAAACACATTTCGTAAGACATTAAATATTAAAATTTATTGATTAATTATGAAAAATCCTTAAAATTTAAATCCATCACAACACATAATTTAAAAACTGATACATAAAATAAAACTAAACATTAATTAATTTAACATTAAAAATTAAAATCATGTGAAAATTAAATAACTCAAATCAGTTAGGTAATATATCCTTTATAAAATAAACAATAAATGATTTAAATTTTATAATATATTTTCACACTCAAATAAATAAAATCTGTCAAGGAAATAACATAATAGGAAGTATAATATTTAAAAATATAAATTAAAATTCTCATTAATGTGGTAACAATGGTCTAGAATTGGGAATCGTAAGTTAAGTAGTTGTTAGGGGACTTTAAATTGTATGGTTTAACTTCCAATATTATAGAGTTATAATAAAAATCCAAAAAAATAAATCTTTTATTTATACATTTTTCTTTTGATATGATGTTATATTATTGTCCAATCATGGTTCAATAAATATCATAATGGATTAAAATAATAGTAAATAAGAAGAATGACCTTTGAACCATTTCTTCAAAATCATTGACATATACATTCTCTTATAAATTGAGTTTGATTACTAAATATGTTGGAATTTCAATATTAGTATACTTATTTCGACACATGTATCTAATAATTAATTTTATAATTTAATATTAATTTTGTGTAATATATATCTTTTATGGATTAAGATTGAAATTTGGTGTTTTTTCTATAATCTTTTACTCAATATACGGTTTAACATACATCTTTATGGTGAATCAATGAAAGGTGTCCTATATATATGGTTATTTATTTTAATATATTAATTGTATGGATGGTTTGCACATTAAGTTCATGGTGTAACTGAAAATATGAGAAATAGACTATATACTTTTCAGGCCACTTTTTGATTGGAGTGTTGGTTAATATCATGCACATGTTTAGTATTAATCTTATAGTGAGTGTGTAACAAGGAAAATAATATTTACAATGTGATTTAGAAAATTTTGGAAACAATTTATCAAACCATTATGCTTTACTATATAAATTGTATGGTAAATTTAATGTGTTGGGAAATCACTGGGTTGGTGAATGACTTCTTGATATTGTGTGTCAAAACCATGTAAGGAGTGAGGGTTCCATCTAATGGTTCTAACATTGTTGATGGACTGTTTTCCTAAACATTTTTTCCAACCATGTCAGTGGCATAGTTTTTAGGTGAAATGTAAATTTACCTTTTTATCCCACACTTTAATTTAAGGAATTTTACCACCTTTCCCCTCTTTTCTATTTTAAGATTCCTTGCTAGCACGCTAATGTTATTCCCTACAAACTCCCTTTATTTTAAACATTCTCCTTGGTAATTTAAAAATGTTTTTTTCATGTTATTTTCTAATAACCTCTTATTTATTTTCTTTTATCTAATTTTTCTTACTTTCCACACCACTTGTGAACTCTTGAGGAATCCATGGATGGATTTATGGTTCAGGTATTTGTACCTTGGAGAAATGTTTCTTAAATGCTAAAAAATGGGCCACTTTTCTGGTTTTAGTGTTCTTTATCAAATATGAAATCTTTTAGTTGATCTCTAGTTGATTGTTGAATTTTATTTTATGTTTTATCATTATTTTTCATGTCATGAAATTGTTATTCATTTTAATTCAATTTATATATAGATATTCCTTTATAAATTACTCATTTTTGGTTTTAAAGGGTGTTAATAATTTATACACTTATAATTAATTTTCATCGTGTTCTTATTTGTGTATTATGAAAACTTAATTTATGCATGATCATTTTTTGTATAAATTACCATGAGGATCCATGTAAATGGATTTTAATGTTAATGGTGTGGTTTCTAAACATTTTTATTTTGAGGAGGAAAATCCTGATATTAGAGAGTGGTTTCTAGAGAGAGGGATGATTTTTTTATAAAAAATGGATTAAATGTGAAAGGAATTTTATTTTAAATGGGTTAAAATATTATTCCAAATTATTAATTTTAAATAATTAATTAAAGTGATATTTAAAAATTATATGAAGTGGTTTGGAATCGTGATATTTTTTATTATAGGTCTGTTTTGAACTTTAATGAGTTTATCTGGAATATTATATAGGACCCTTGGTTAAGCCCATGAATTTGGGGTCACCATTGTGGTTTTTGACCCCATGGGGTAATTACCTTATTATTATATCTTTATTGATATGTAAATATGTTTTTATGGGGATATTTATTTTGATATCATATGAGGGGTGACATTCATTTTTTTTAGAATTATTTTGGATTATATTTATGTAATGTTTGTATACTCTTTCTAAATTTTCACATCATTTTTGTTTCTTAATGGGAATCCTAATAATAGATTTATGGTCTATATAAGTACAAAATGTAGTTTAGATTGGGTTTTAACAAAATAATGTACTTTGGTAGTTAAGTGATCCTGGATGATTTTCCCACAATTTATTCATCCTCGTGATATGATAATAGGGATCGACAAGTTTGGAAAAATGTTAACGATGAATATGTTATTATAATCAAGACTAGCGGTTCTGCCTTTAGTTTTGGTATATATTACTTTAGTACAATTTAATTTTACTTTATAAATAGTTATTTTTTAGGATTTTATTTTGGGTATTTCATTTCATACATTGGTTGTATCATCCCATTTTTTTTAATATTTCATGACATAGTTCTTTTGATCATTTTTCTAATTCATTGATAGAATGGTTCATATGTGCGTTATTTTTCCTTTCAGGTTATTCTAGGTTTATTCCAAATTTTATTTATAAATTTTTTGGAATGTTATGGAAATGGGGGAAATGGTTTTTATTTTTAAAAAGTGTGATTAAGAATTTTTTGGCAACAAAACAGAGATTCGGGTTAGTTTAAGAAATTCAGTTATATAAACACATCATAGGATTTGAAATTGTTTTATAAAATGGGTTGGTTTCTCCATTATTTAATTTTAGAGGGGGAACATTTATAAAAGAGATTATGGTCATGTTACATTGTTTTTCAGAACCCACTAGTGGAAATCCAATTTTCATTTTTTAATTCAAACTATTTTTTACAAAATGTATTTGAAAAAAAAAATTCAACAAAATCCTTAGTGAGGTCCTGCTAGGAATGTTTATCCCACACCCTATAGACTCCACATAGTGTATGTTTCTCGAATGTTTTCTTTTAGGTTCCATAGATTATTTATATTCTGGTTTTCATTCGAGTTGTCTGATGATGGATTTTATGGGATGTAGTGAATTATCATTGATCATGAGGTGATGGTTGGTAGTGTCACAAGCTTAGTTTCTTTTTATTTTTGGAAATTTGGGTATTATACACATTATAAATTTTTTTACCTTATTTTATTTTTCAAATATACCAATATTTATTGAGAAGAATTTTTGTTATTTGAAAATTTTCATTATTTGGTATTATTATTACAATCTAGTACTCTAGATGTTCATTTATTTTAATTTGGAACTAGTAGTTTTGTTCAGGATAATCGAACACATGGATAGGTTATATTTGATTCCAAGGTGGTATCTGTGTTTTGGTTAGATTGATTTAGAGGGTGCATCCACTTCAAAAATAATATTTCATTGATACATAGGCGCTAGTGTCTGGCCTTTTGGGATTAAGAACTCCCTTCAATCATATTGTTGGACCAATTACGACCACATAGGGATATACTCAACATTTTCAAAGCAGTTGAATCATCTTTCGTTCCATTTTGTTCTAATTTATCATTTTATCCCCTTGACCATTTTAACAATTTATCATATCTAGTATCTCATTCTATTCCATCACATTCAATATTAAATATAAAATAGTAATGGGGAAATGATATTTAAATGTTTTATCGTTCAATAATAAAGGATATTCAGTGGTGTAACCATGAAATAATACTAAATCATAGAAAACACTATAATGAGATAACTATTCAAAGGTGTCATCAATAAAATAGTCCCAAACCCAAGGTTTGGTACCCAACAATAAATAGGGGGAATACAATATTTTTGAATCCCTATTTTATATCAATTTTCAAATAGTATTAAACATATGGTTTACTTCTTGTATAGACAATTTTAAAATTCTTCATGTACTTTCAATCATCAAGATACCCCACAACTAGATATGACTGCTTCTATGTGTTACAGAGCCTATTTATATTCTACTCAGGATTATTCAGTTATCACTTACCAGAAAACATGAAACAAACTTCTCTACATCTTCCCCTATATGAACAAAAACACAGAAAATCTTCTCTCTATTCATATCAGTAAACTAGTTTGATTCTTTTCTTGTATAGGTTTAAGACTTCTTTTCCTCTCATTCTTATTATTATTCATTGTTTATAATTAGTCGCTTCAATATATGAATCCTAGAAAGCCCAAAACATTATTATTCATATTAAACCCATGACTAACTCATCCAATTAATCATTTTATTTTTATAATACAATATAACTACATTACCCTATTCAATTTATCTATGTTATTCTCTCTTATCTTATCTTTTTCATCTATAGTTAATATAATATTCACTAGTACTCCTATTTTTGGATTTTATGCATATCATGTTTATGAGTATGATTATTATAGATTTGGGTCTCCTCCTTCTTAACAACTATAATATTCTATCTTGAATAATAGTTCTAAACTACCCTTCTTCTCATCTTCGCCAATCAGAAAGTATATTTATATGATAAAATATTTTCATCAGTTACATCATCATTTGTTATTAAATTCTATATTATATTCTCATAGATTAAAAATATTCAGCTATATATTATTCTCATTTAAAATTCATGAAGACTCGCTATTGAATTTTCCATAAATAATAAACATTATCGCATAACTTGAATATCAATAACTACACAAAATAACTATATGTTAATATAAAGTAACTGATATAACCTCACAATATTTAAAAGCATATCCAGGATATTCTACATGCATTTGAAAACCTATAAATAAAGACCATTATAGAGTAAATTTATTTTTTTATATTAAATTATTTTTAGATTAGAATATTCATACAATCCTTCTTCTATTTCATACCTGCTTGGAATATGATAAATAGAGTATCAAATAATAATTTAATTAAAAATCCACTAAAAATAATAAAAAGTTATTATATTCAATTTCTATATATATAAATTACTGATATGATTATATTACTCATTTAATGTTATTAAAATTCCTTTATAACATTAAATTATTTATTCATATACATTTTCATCAAAAATACCCACAACATTCGTTTGTAGTATTTAATATACTATCGATATATCGTACCCATTTTATATATGAGTTTTATGTACTGGCTAATGTTTTTATTGAATATAATGAATTTGATTCATGAATCACTTTTTCCTATGAAAAATTTAGTGTACATATTCAAGGGCATGAATTTTGATTGAGATAAACATTGATAACATGTGGATACCATTTCCTTCCATTTTATTCAATTTTCATACCGTCGTGTAACACTACATTTTGGAATTATCAATTAGATATCACTCATAAATTTATTTTTATGGATGTTTTGTGTTGACAAAACATCATATGAATATATTCTTATATTCATGAAATTTAATTTGCATGGAAGATTTTTGATACATACCACGGATGTATTGAAACTAATAAAACAACCTTGATGTTCTCACAAAAGTAATAAAACTCACAAAAGCACGTATTGTGAAATCATATTCCAAGTAATCTTAACTATTATTAATGTATTATTTCCTTCATCCCCTATAAGTTCATTTCATGATTCATCTCTCAATGAATGGTCTATTCTCATGTTCACATTTGATTTATTGAGACCTCACAGAGTGATGATCAATGAATGTTTATTCTTCATCATAAGAAAGTTATATACTGATGGTCATCTATAGAGAATTTTCTTGTCAGATCATTATATAAGATTCGTATAAAGACTTAGTCTAATCATGCATGAATATTATTTCATTTTAGATTAATAATTAGCACATTAAAAATGTACATTCCCAAGGACCATAATAGTTTAATGTCTTTTGAATCTTGGAACACAATGTTTTAACTTAGTGAAAGTTCTTAAATGATTCCACCAAAGATCTTCACATTTAATACTCAGTAATAAATCCTTCCTCCAAGCTCTGGGAAAGGAAACCTAAGAAATGGTGATCCTAGGTTCTCAGTAAGGGTGATTAAAGGAGACACTCAATCATAACATGAACATAAGGGTATGAGAACATGAGCATAAAATTTGAAGATCATACCTCAGTATCAAATATCATACACCTGAGTCCTAAAATAAATATTTTATGATCACAAGACAATAATCATAAGGGTTTCAAGAGAATAATCCATGAGATAATAAAATAGGAATAATATATGGAATTGTGGAAAAGACATAAATATATGTAATGATTTATGTAGGAGTCAAGGATAACATTAATGGATATATTAGTGGAATCAGTTCACTCCTAAAAAAACATAGCAGTTAATGTTCAAACTGATGTCCATATAATTAGTCAAGGATAACTCTGAATACCATATTAGTGGTCAAGGATTAACCCCATGGCCATCTCAACGAACAATGTTCCTTACTAAATTGGGTTAACTTCCCATTCCAGCCATGTCTATCTAATGGGATATAAATATTTACATAATTTATTTGAGAGAGATATATGTCCCACCAATCACATAATTAATTCATACATATATGTAAAACAATATCATAAAAATTCATCATATTATAACCCCTTAAATTAAATGTGTATCATAAAAATTTTATAATATCATAACCTATGAAATATAGATAGGTTTTATAAGAATTCCATCATAGTAGAAGTCATTAAAATAAGCGGGTTTTACAAGAATTGTTTTATGGTAAATCCCATTGATGAGAAACATGTTTCCTAAAAAAATTTCTACTTAAACATAACCAATTAAAAGAAGGAATAAGAATGTATAACATGGATCCAATCCCTAGAAAATAATAATCTATTTCAATGTATTCTATCATATATGAAGAAGGATTTTGAATGATTACATGGAACATTTCTTAATGAATGTATATTTTATTTAAAAATATATTTCATAAAAATTTTCAAAATCATTTTCTATGAAAATAACATTGGAATCATCGAAATGAATAACTTAAAATTCATTTAAAACATTTTTTCAGGAAATCATACTTCTTTTATTGAGAAAATATTCTGGAAATTAAAAATTAATTTAATACTATTTTATTTGAAAATAACCTTGAATAAAAATAAAGGATTATTCTAAAACAATTGAAATTTAATTTTCAACATAAATAAAATTTTAAATCCATTTCTTTTAATATTAAAACATTAATTTATATAAGGTTCATTGAAAATCATTTAAAACACTTTTTAGAAAATAAAACATTTGTGAAATTACAATACTTGAAAATTAATTTAAAATTCTAATATTTACCAAATATATTAGAAACCCTTTTACATTGAAAATATTATTCAAAATTTATAAATTAATATTTAAATAATGTATTTGTCATGATGGTGGATAATCCCATACATGAGACTAATATATAAAAAGACCCCTTTTATATTGTGAGTTGAAGTCATAAGAGCCTTAATTTGAAAATGACAAGGATATTAATTATAAAAATATTTTAAAAGAACATAAAACAAGTGAATAAATTAATTTTTTGAATAATCGGTTAATATTATCACATTTTTGAAAACATTTTGGGAAAACATGGTTCTCAAAGAAAACAAATTATTGACTGATGAGGGAAATAAAATTGGATTTTCGTAAACATATTTTATTATTTATATTAAGTAACAATGAGTGAAAAAGTGATACCATTACATGAACATATCATGCATAACTATAGGAGAAGAACATTGCAGATAATTATTGAGATATGGATCAGAAGATTTCATCAATGGATGCCCAATCATAAGAAATCCTAATAATCAATAATATTATGGCAACAAACTCTTACCACTTTGGAAAATTCATATGAAAATCCCAATGAAATAATAGCACTAAAAGAAGATAAAAAATAATTAATATAAGGATATTCATTATATTACATGATAAATTGTTAGTATATACACCTCATAAAAGAATATATGTTCATAACATAAATATGTCTCTAAGAAAGAAAATTGAGACAAAATTCCATTACCGATTTTGTAACTTTGAAACCCTAAACCCCATGAATGAGAAATAATAAAATGGACATGTATATTCAATTAAATTTTTTTATAATCATAATAAAATAAATTCATGGTTAGTATATACATCTCCTAGGAGAAAGAGGTGGTGAATATAGCTTGTGTCTCATAAATGTAAATTATGAGCTAAAAATCCATTACATTAAGTCCTTATTATCATCAAACTTATTCAAAACATAATTATAATAAATATAATTTTATAATAAATCTATTACCGAACCATATACATATATACAATACCATATATGATTGGTATATGAATTTATTTCACCCATTTATTAATAATTCCATGTTAAATTTATATTTGGAGTAATAATGACTTTGTTTTTTGTACAAGTTCTGACTATTAATTTTTTATCCTCTTATATAGATCAATATTTAATTATCTAAAAATTTATAATAATTATACAAATATCTTATATATTCAATATATATGTATTCATATTCACACTTATAATTTATTGATAGGAAGTGAAATACACCGTTCATGGAGATGCTAAGTTGTACGTACACATGAATGTTGTTTTCAATTTATTATCATATTAAAACAATTAAGAGTAATATATATATATAATCATAATAATATAATTTTTCTATTATATATATTACATTCCTCTATTAAACCCAATATTTATATATTCTATGTACAGTGTGAATGAATCACATTTCTTCGCGAGGAGGCAGTATGCCGTTCACGCGAACAACGTTATCATATTCCCAAAAAATGAAAAGAAGTATGGTGTGTATTATATAAACATTATACACTCATAATAAAGACATAAACATCATAAATTTGACAAATAAATAGAATCTCTATCATTATGTACCACCTTTAAATTTGGTAATGAAAAAATGAACAACGTCAATTTACGAGGCGGGAGTCCACCGTGGACATGAATGATGATTTTTAACTCTTTAAATTGATGTTTGAGGGGATTTTGGTTTTATGTGACTCCCTGACCCAGGTTCGACTCAGAGGATCCCTGAACTAGTTGCTACATGGGCTGAAGAACACCTCCATGTATGCCATAGTCCACCGACTAGCAGCAAGAGAATGGGGTGTGTCCCTGAGGATACTATTCCCTATAGTCAGAGTGCATAATCTCTTCATGGACACTACCTAGTATCTCACTTCTAGTTAGTTTCCTCCGGAGTATGGGGAGGTTTACTTGAGTCCATGTTGCAACCGGTTCGGGGAACTTATGAATGGATCCCAAGTTGATACGTCACGATGTGGTATTCCAGGTTTCATTTCTAACCTTACTATTTTGAAAAATTTTGTAAGTGATTAGGATGGTTTTAGAGTTTGGTAATGAGTTTTTCTCAGGATTAACTATCCCATATATATAGAAAACCCAAATTTTCTTGGATGAAAATAAATTTTTTCTATGTTATGCTAGTTGCAGTTAATTTTATTCCACTGTTTGGTAATGCACATGAATTATGAGGTTACATTCTTGGTTATTATTAAGTATTTCATTTTATTATTCGATTGATGAGATGAGGGAAATTAAGAATTCAGAATTCATCATTTTAGGAACCTATAAGAATATAAATGTCATGCATATTCCATACAATATAAGATTCATCTCTTGATTTCATGACATTGTTATATAAACCTATATGATATTAATGCCAAATTAATTCACACTTAATGTAGTGGACTGTGAAACATATTTGGTACATAAAGGTCCTTATATAACCTAAATAGTTTTTTATAGTGTAGGCTATTGCATTGGTACTATCATGGAAAATATGGAACGATGATTCATAGAAGATTCATCGCATGGGCTAGTACATGTTATGATATGGATTATACGGATTCCAAACTTCGGTTTGTGAGGTGTATGGGTCCTTATGGATCTGATGTGGTGACCCATTTGGATAAACCATTCAATGTTAAATGTAATACCAATATGATATTTAAATGAAATTGAAATATAAAAAAACAAATATTAACCTATACCTGACCTTAGTTGTGGGATGTTGATAATAGTTATTGTGTTCTATATAAATGTATAATCACCATGACCAAACTATTTGAGCAAGAATAGGGGTGACCCTATTACATTGGATGGGTGGTACCTATCATATTCAAGTATCTACAATTTCATCAATATTTATTATTATATTATACGTGCTTTTGGAATTTATAGAGAAATTACACCATGTCATCCTTTGGACGTACATCGGGAGGGTGGTGATAACGATGCTCCATAGGTGGGGTCCCCTAAGCCACTTGTTACACCTCTAGTAGTGACTCATATGGATCCTATAACTATTACCAAAAATAGAGACTATTCCAGGTTCCATGGAGTTTTTATGTCTCTTATATAGACATTACAAAGAGACTATTATATGGTGCTTCTATGTGAGAGTTGTCTCAGGAGTTCCAGTAACAGCATCAAACCACATTTTAAGTGGATGGTGGATAAAAATTTGTTGAGTTATGGTGAATTATGGTTATTTATATGATAAATAAATTGGATTCACCTCCTCATTGGGGAGTTAATGTCACTACATATATGCTTCTTGGATCAACCAAATGTTGGTGGTATATTCTAAACCGGGTGGGTCGGTATTGAGAAGTGATTTGAGAGATTTTCAGTTGATATTATTTGAATATTTCTTCCCCTAGACCCTAAGGGGTGATAAATCCATGGAGTTCATGAACATGCATCATGGTTTTGTGAAATTTATGCACAAATCAAGTCATTTTTAAGCATTAGAGCTTTATAGATAACTATAATGCGGATGAGAAAGAAAATATGGGATGATTTGATGATGGGATGAGGCATCATATTCATTCGTAGGAAATGTTCTTTCCAGTTTACCACTATATTTGGTATATTTAACCATTCCTTTATAAATTAATAGATGTGGAGGGAAGAAGATAAATTGAGTTAGGGTACTTTAGAACTAAGATAGGGTAGTGGTTCAACTAGAAGTCAGAAGTGATACTTTGAGTCTAGGTATGAGAGAAGTGACAAACAAGTGATGTACTATGAAATTTATGTAGATTTTCACCATGTGGGAAGCCTGAGAATATGATGACCATTTCCCTAGATACCCTATTAAGTGTGAAGGCTATGAATGATTTGGGAATCAATAATATTTCTACAAGATCATCCAATCAGTTCTGATTGGTAGAGGATTTTATCTAGATCCACAATCAAGAGAAGATTAAATAATACTTCACCAAATATGTATATGGAGTATGACTAACAATAAAGAAAGATGAGGAATTTGTGGATGTGGTAGCCAGTCTTTAGATATACCACTCTAGTAGAGAGGACCCACTCCATGAAACCAGGTTATAGAATAGGGCTGAAGATCATGCTAGATATGTTGTTATATAATGTACTAGAAGATAATGGTTTGAGGTCTTCTACAGTTCTAGGTACTTTACAATATTAGATATATAATTTTATCATTTTTAGATATAGTTGTATCAACTTCATTTATATTTTTTCCTATTGGGGAGATCATTGTGCTTTGTATTCTATTCCCTATTGGTGTTATTTTTCTTGTTTTGCCTTTGAGTATATGTTTAGAGAGTATACATTAGTGAAAATACTGTCTTATAAAAGTACGAGGACATCATTTATTATGATACATATTCATCCTTGAGATGAACAACTTTGATTTCATTCACGAGATGGAAAATTTGGTACCCTATCATGCCTATGTGGATTTTTATCATTGATTGTTGTCATTTACATCACCAAGGAGTGGGAATTTTATTCACAATGGTGAGTTGAATTTCTAGGATGATAGAGCTAGACCAAAACCACTTGGGATAGGTGGATTGACCAACTAGATTCTCATTCTTTATATGAATGAATAGGGATTACATCATGCCGAGTTCCATCTAGTATTTTATCGATCCAGATATTTTTTCCCCAATAAATTTTCCAAATGACCTCCTTAGAGATAGTTATTCTTTACTATTGAACAAATTCACTATGATTCACAAGTATCTATTCTCCCTACAGGATATCTAATACTGAGTTGTAGGAGATCAAGAGATAGATGAAATATTTAGAAGAAAAAGTTTTTATATGTACCATTACTTCTACTTGATGTTCACTAGTCCTTTTCACTAAGAATATTGATGAAACCCTCATGGATTGAGTGGATTAATGGAAGTTAAATTATATAATGAAACAATAGTGTCCCTTACCTCGTATTGATGATTTTTTTTATCAGCTGGAAGGATCAATGATATTCTCAAAGATTTATCTATGATCAGGTTTTCATGAGGTTTGAGTTAGACCTGTAGATATTCCACATAAATATTTCTATAGTTAGTATGACATATATGACAATATCATGGTTTTATTTAGTTTTACAAATATTCCTTCCCTCTTTATAGATTTAATGAATAGGGTTTCTCATTCCTATCTGGATTCGTTTTTTGGCCTTCGTAAATGAAATCATGGTGTATTATCATTCTTGACGATATCATACCACTCAAGTTGCGATTATTTTGAATACAATTGATGAAACCATATGTTTTCTTATAATATTAAATGTCACTTCTAGATTGATACTGTACACTTCCTGGGTCATATTATCCAAGAGGAAGAAGATTTAGTTGAGCCAGAGTTAGTGACGGTTGTGGTTACCTGGGAGAATACCACAAACATATTAGAAATACAATGTTCCATGGAGATATTCAGTTACTATTGAAATTCTAAAGAGGATTTATAATTATTAGAAACACATCTTATAGGATTTAACAATAAGGGTGTGAATTGTTTATGGTATAAATCCTAGGAGACAACCTATGAGGAACTAAAATTGATATTTATTTCAGTGTTGATCCTAATTCAACCAATATTGAGAAAAATATACACAATATATTATAATGAATTAGGTATTAAGATAAGATACTTTATGGAGCAGGAAAAGAGAGGAATTTTATATGTTTCAAAATAGTTGGGGCCTCATAAGTTGAATTACCTAACACACAATCTCAGGCATGATGTTTTTTTCAACCATTGGGATTTTTGAAGCATTGCCTTCTATGAGAGAATTATTTCTTTCTTACAGACCAGGAAATCCTCAATTATATTTTCATAGATCTTGAAATGAATCATATGTAGAAAATATTGTTTGTGTACGTATATTACATTGACATCAAACTAGTTTGTACACCTGGGAAAGTAAATTATTTTGCTGATGCGCTGAGTAGGAAGACTCATATGTAGATGTTTTTGGAGGCTTGTAGTGAATGTCAACTTATGTCTCTTTTTTTCTTAGATGAAAATAGTGGTTGAGAACTATCATGAAAAATAGTTACTTGTATCACTATCAGTGGCCTCTTCACTTCTGATGATAGTAAATATTGGGTAGCTTTCATATCCTGAAGGTCTGGTCCAATGATAGAGTATTATTGGTGAGGACCAGCATCCAGATTGGACTATTGATGATGAAGGAATCCTATGAATACAAGGTCATATCTTGGATCCAAATGATATGAGAGTGTTTTTTATGCATAATTAACATTCTTCACAATGGATAGTTCACAATGGTTTCTCAAATATGTGTCATGATATTCACCGACAGTATTGGTACCCTGGGGTGAAATGTCACAAAATAGGTTTATCACAAGGTGCTAAATCTGTCAGCTGGTGAAGTAGTAGAACTAGCTATCTAATCAATTGTTAACGTGATTATTGGACCTACAATGGAAAATAGAATATTTTTAGATAGATTTTATCACTTAATTATCATGGTTTCCCAAAGCATGCGACACTTCTTGGGTAGTCATGGATCTACTAGCGAATGTAGCCTACTGACATCCTATATGGGGGGCTTTCTTAGTTGATTATATAGGAATATTATATGTCTATGATATCATACAGTTGCACGAGGTCCCTCGTACTATCATTTTAGATGGGCACACTTTCATTACATCTAGGATCTTGAAGGGTTTATAGAGGGCTATGGGTACACATGTGCTTTTGAGCAAAACCTTCCACTCTCAGACAGGTGGACTATCATTGCTTACTACAGGTGTGGGAGGACATGATCAAATCACGAGTCCTTGATTTCAGTTTTTATTGGGAGAAGCATATTACTCTAAAAGATATATCCTATAATAATAATAACAAGAAAACAATAAAAATTTATCAGTATGATTTCCTATACAGTAGGTCATTCAATTAACCCATGTGCTAGTTAGAGGACGGAGAGGAAGAACTACTGGGTCCTCATCTCAATCAAGAGATTCAGAGTGGGGTTATCAAATCAATAAGTTGATGTATATTTCATATCCTAGACATAAATCCTATGTTTATCTCCATTAAAGACATTAGAGTATGAGTCAGGGGGCCACTATTTCTTACAGGCATCACCAAAACTTGGGAATAAACAGGTATAGAGTCTAATGAATCTATCAACTTTCCTCTTTGTCCATTTGAGATTTTGGATAGAGTCAGTCTATCATTAAATATGCTACTTTTACCATAGATATACTGTTCTTTACATGATTTCTTCCACATTTCATAGATTCATTGATACCATGTTGAATTGTATAATAATTTTGATCATTGAGATGTTGTTCTAGATACAAATACATCTTTTGTGTAGTATGCTATATGCTTTGTTGATTAAAGTAATAATGAACTATGAGGTTTATCTGTCCCTTTAGAAGAGGTTATATGGTAGAAAGGATAGATATAGGATTATACATGGGAGTAGCAGGTCGACATACATGCTCCACAACTTATGTATTTATTAGATATCATTTCACCCCCTTATATGGTGAACTTTTGGATGAGTTCCATTAATGGGGTTTCAAATTATAACCGTAGTTTTCATTAAGGGAATGAATCATTATAAATTTTATTTTATTTATTTATTTTGGAAATTATGTGTATTTATAATGAGGCAACACTTGTTTCAATATTTCCATGGCATTCTCAGGGCATAAAGAAGAATTTTTTTTGAAATGAATTTTTTCCCCATGGTTAGGAGAAACTGTGTAAGGTAGGCCACATGATTATTACAAACCATGCTAGTCTTGACTGTGCGGTGTAGGGTGTCACTGGGTTTGGGGAAACCATGAATCCTCATGTGTATGCCCATGAAAACTGCAAACGTTTTGGTAAATTATTCATTTTAAATGTTTTTCACACGGTTCGTCAAACAAGCACATGAAACCATGTGAGGTTCCCCTTAAAGAAGTGAATGCAGAATAGTTGGTGCATAGATTGGCCAACCTTGAATCCAGACTGTGAGACCCAAATATTATATAAAATATTAATTAAATACTTATAATTTTAACACTACCTATTCTTTTCATTTGAGTAGATGGAATATTCTTTACTTCTCCCATTGAGATCCAACAATGGTTCTAAACTAGCTTCTTTGATAAAAATTCAATCCATAGAGTGATTGAGATTCCATTATTATATTTTTATTCCTCATTGTAATACCTTCTTTCCATTATATGATTTCACCATTTTTCTTTCCCTTGATGACTCTATATTGATTTAGGCTCATATTCCCCACATTTAGGAAATTGATTTATTCTTCTATTTTCTCTCAATCCAGGGAAAACAAAGGACTAAAACTAAAAGATGAGAGTATTTTGAGCTTGAGGTAGGTGGCCTAGTTCATATCCATTAAGGTTGAGATATTTTATACTATTTATAATTATACCACATTCTAGATTCTATGAGATTTTCCTTAAATTAAACCGAAGTCATGATTAATTTAATGAAATTGGTTGATGTTTTGTAGTGATCCCGTATTTAGGTTGGGTTTGGTCTCATCATCCAACGCCACAACATAGGTGTTATGATCAAAGTTACATTGTGATTCTGATTGATAAATATTCCAAACCATTGTTTGAATGTTTTTTCAATTAACACAAATTATTATATAATAAATGAAATGGGTAATAGTTATGGATTAGCTCATTTAACACCCTTACAAATTAATGATGAAATTAAAAAAGGTGAGTGGTGAAAGAATTCAATGTTTAATCAGGTATAGAACCAATAAATTTAGATCTAAATTAATACTTTGGACCTAATATGGATTTACAATCAGTTAGAAATGGCCCATGGGGTGTCAGGGTAATGTTTAATGCCTCAAAACCTTTTTTTGGGAAATTGTCCAGGTTGCACAGTGAGCACATTGTTGGCAGATGGTTTGGATAACCGTGTAGATGTAAATATTCAATCATAACCATATAATATGTTTTTTACATGGATTTTTATCCTAACCATTCAAGATCCCATTTTTACAAGATAATCGTGCTTTGTTTGTGCACAGTTTGGAAAATCGTGTAGAAAACCCATGCAACTGCAATTTTTCTATGTAAATTTATAAATTTTACCTTATTGATCATTTCACCTTTCATCTTCTTCCTAAAATGAGTTAATATAGTATTAAAATAGGTATCTCTAAAATTGGAACTTTTTGAAGGGAAAATAATGGGATAAAAAGATCTACAATTACTGGGATCTGATCAATCTTTCATTCATCACATTTGATGAACAATAGTAAATACATAATTCCATTTGAACCTTTATCATTGACCCATTATCTCTACCTACTTATCAAGATAAGATAATTATTCCTCTTTTGTTATATAAGCTCCAATCTGATCCATATTAAGTGACAATATCATAGGAGGAGAGTCGTGCATGCCTAAAGTGGTTGGTCAATAACTCATCCCTCAAGTTTGTTGATTTTTTAATTTTCATGTGGGGACCACCCATTTCATTTGGTGATTTTATAGGATTTATATTCCATGCTTATAATCATTATAACTATTTGGATATACTCTATCAATATATGTGATTAATTGTTTGTGGGTATAAAAAATACAAAAATCCCTTGTTGGATGTTATGCCACAATTTGGTTTTTAGTATTTGACATGTTTGAGCCACTGTTTAGGTGTGAATTTTTTTAACCCTTCTAAGGGTAAGGTTTTCAATATTAACTGTATGGACTAAGATTTTGAATTTTATAATTGAATTTACCATGTATACTCACCACTTGGCCCACTTATGGTAAGTTCTTTAATTGATAATTTAATGTGAAATGGAAATTGGAAGGTATACTAATTATATGAATTGACCTGATTAATTGGTAAGGTTTAATAGGTTTCATGACCATATCACCCAATACCATATTAATAGAAGGTATAAAAATGAACAATAATTATTGAATATGATTAAAATGGAATTGATAAAGGCTCTATGCTTCATGTACTTTTCACACTAATGAAAGGAAAGGAACAGACCAAATGGAATTATTGATTAATTATGAATTGATTAAAAGGATGCATGCTACATGAACATATCACAATAACCAAAGGTTAGGAGTGACCTAAATAAAATATTACATCACTTAATTATTAAATAACAGTGGTATAACTTGAGCTGACCTTGGATTCTTATCAGGGAATGCCTTATGCACTTGAGAACCCCATTCCGATTCAAGGATATGGATTTCTTATGTTGAGACCCACCTAGATCCAGATCCTTGTCTATTATTTGGATGAAAATTATGATACAATAGGGTCCCATTAATATCATTACTGTGTGCCTTTTATATACTCCTTGGATCCAACATTGAAATTTAGGAGCAACTGATAAAGCCCGCCCGACCCAATCATTACATAGCCACATTTTACGATATATGAACTTCATGGAATTAGTAGGCATCTCATTATGGAATGACTTGGACTATGATCATTGTATTAAACTCTTTCACAGGTAGGGCTACAGTTATTAATGAGTTAGAGAACCCTGAGGTTAATGTTGTTTAGGTTAATACAACAAGATTTCATTATTAAATAACATTATAGGATTGCTTGTTACATATTCGACCCATCACATTTTTTAACATGTGACATATTTATAAACAAATAATAGTCAATTAATTGACTGGTTGTGTTTAAACGTCGACTGAGGGTCGAAGTAGGCACTTAGAGAATTACTTACATTATACTAATTTACTTAATATATTCATTCTTTCACACCATTACATTTCTATTACACGTGCTAGTTGTTATAGACACCTTTGGGGGTGGCCCGGTGATATTTATCTCACACCCTCTATGGGCACCATTTGGTACCCAGTATAGATTAAATGGTTTTATGTGTTGAAAAAAGAATGTATACAGCTTAAAACACTTTATTTATTGCTATTCAATATGGACCATGATAGAAAATAACTGATTTAGAGCTCCAGATGCTTGGGATAGTTTTTTATTTCATTTATATTTGAGTGTAACATGTTATTCCTGCTATCTTGTATGCTTGATATCCAATTCTGTAGTGACATGGAATATCATCTGTTTTTTAATGTTGTATTAGTTGTTTCATTTATTATTAATTTGGTATATATTTTCTATTATTCCATCATTTTACTTATATATCTTCTGTTATTTACCCATGTTCATAATCATATACTACGTTACACTGTGATAGTGAGGGAATAGTATCCCCACAAACAGACCTTTGGACATCCTTGGTTTTGGAAGCTTATGGAATTTGGGGAGATGCACTTGAGGCCATGTTGGCCACTAGGCTCAGGGCACCCATTAAGTGGAATCTGGGCCTGGGATGTCTCAAATTGGTATTAGAGGCATTTTATTTTCTTGTTTTACTATTTGGAGACAACAGATTAGAGATATGGAACACTAGGAATTTGGTAATAATCTATGCTTGGGAACTGTAAAGCCATATTTGTTATAAAATCCAACATACCCAAAATTATAATCATTGTTATATTTTTCATATTATAGTTGACATTATTTCACCATTGGGTGACACAAAAACTCTATGGTGTTGTTTATTTTTACTACGTTAGTGGATTTCAATTCATCCTTATCCTGATGATATGAGGTCAAGGAGAATTGTTTCATGCATCAATATTGGCACCTAAAATTATCATGCCCTGAATATTTCTATTCCATATAGATGCATTTTATTTTTTTCATTGCGCGATATGCCTATGATTTATGTTTGACATCGTGATAGTTAGCTAATTATTTTATTACTATAGGTGGTGATTTAGTGATTTGCTATCTGAATTCATGAGGTGTATGCGCCCTGATGGGTTTGGATGAGTAATTTATCGAGTAAATCTATTCTTCAATAAAAAAATGGGTGTCATTTCTAGTGATAAGGTATATGGGCACTGATTCACTAGAAATGGATATCCATTATAATGAGAATCATGACATCTAAAATAAAACGGTTGCACATCCTTATCCCGCATTGTCACATTAATTAAAGTTATGTGAGTGAACCTTGAAAATTTAATTTAAAATGAAATGATACACATACTTCAGTACATACTGATACCTAGCTGTCTAAGTGGGTAGTTGGGGCAGTATTCATTGGGTAGTGTGTTTTCTAATGTTCATCATTTGATAGTGATGATATCTTTCTGTTTAATCTTGTTATGAGGCATGTGAATAGCATTTGTAGACCCATACTACCACAATGTACTCATTTTTAATGCTAGATGTGCGGGGACAACCATGATCCAATCCTGGTGGGCCCTAAAATGATACTTTTACCTCCATGAGTTCTACTTGAGGCATCACCCGCAATATATGATCTGAGAACTAATGCCCAGGTTACTGATAGTTTCCTACATCTGATGCAGTCCATGAATGGTTCTCTACAACATGCACCTATGACAGATGATCTAACTCATGAGTTCGAGTTGAAGCATCCTCCTACCTTTTGGGGGGATGATAGTCTATAGACTGTTGAGTCTTGGATGGAATCCACCCTATCTATTTTTCAGTAATTGGAGGTGAATCAAGAGTAGAGACTAAAAAATTCCACCTATACGCTTTGAGATTCATACAAGCACTAGTTGGATGTGATTACCCTGGTCGGTCACTATCAGGGAATGTTTTGGGTTCATTTCTAGACTGCCTTCTATGATCAATTCTTTCCTCAAATTCTGAGATCTAATTGAGATAGATATTTCATGTAACTCGAGTAGGGTTCTATGAATGTTATGGATTATTCAGTGTGTATCACTAAGTTTATGTACTTTTCACAAATTCTAGCTGGAAATGACCATTCGAATGATAGAAACATTGAGAATATGCTTTAGTACGCCATCCATATGCGTGTGAATGTCTTTATCCTTCCTAATTTTTATGATATAGTCGATCAAGATCTTATCACTATATGTAACTTGAGGGAAAAAATTGTACAAGGTATAGATTATCAGTGATGCGATTGGCCTGCAGTACTTCTTGTGGTAGGAAACATTCCCTTGAGGTTTATTTTCATGGAAGTTACAACAATATTACCTATTTCGATAAGTCTAAAGTGTTTCATTGTTTTGAATGATGGGGGAATTAAAATCCTTTCTGATATAGAGACCCACTGGAGTGATAATATTGTGGTAGAATGGGACACCTCTAGTGTTTCTATATGACTTTTCTACCAGAATCGAGTGGAAAAGTATCAGTGCCTGCTCCACCGGCATGAGCAAGTTATTGTACACCTCATTAGGTGGGGATATGGAATAACACTGGTAGGTCTATCCTAGGAGGAGGTTATGGTCATGGTAGTTGGAACCCTGATCTCCGACAACACCAATTGTGCAGTTACGATAATGGTAGTCCATCTGTTGTATAGGGCTATAGATCAGGTTAGTTTCATGCACTATAGCTAGTACCTGAGGATCGGGCAATGAGACTACATAAAATAAATGGTATTGTTCTTATGGAATCTACTATATTAACTTATTAATTTAATACAAGTTCTTTGAACTCATTTGTCTCTTTATATATCATGGAAATTCTTAGACTAGGGATACAATATTACTATGGTGTAATCAACCAAGATACACTATTAAGAATATAAATAGAAGGAATACACCTATGTTATAATTATCCCATTGAGGAACGTTTTTACCATTTCATATTGAAACTATTTTTTCTCATGATGACATGATTCAATGTCATCTTTTGGACAGTTTAGATGGTTTAGTATAATGATTTTGTAGACTACTATCACAACAATGTATCTTTTATATCACTAGAGGGTAGTAGTTATCTGCAAAAGGGTGAGTGGGATGTCTATGATGGTAGAGCTGGACCAGAGCCTCATGGGCTAGGTGGAGTGACCACCCAAATTTTAAATATCTAAATAGAGTATTATGTATTATGTCAAGTTGATTTCCCTCCAGTAGTGGATCATTTCAGGGATGACTTTCCCAACGGTATTTCTCGTTTTCCTCCAGAGATAGAGGTAGAGTTTACAATCAAGATTCTTTCGGGAGAATCTCCAGTGTCCACTACTCCACATAGGGTGTATCAAATATAGATTTAGATACTCAATAGGTAGATAGAGAATTTTAAGGCCAATGAATTTATATGGCCCATTACATCCTCTTGGGGTTCTATTGTAAATATTTCCAATAAGGAAGATGGAACTATACATATATGAATGGATTAATGATTGTTGAACCTTGTTACATATAATATTTGATATCCACTACTTCAAAAAGATGATTTATTTTACCAATTTCTAGGGGAAATGGTCTTTTTTAAGATCTACTCAGGATAGGGTTATCATCAGGTGCTAGTTATGCCATCTGACACTTGACACACAAATTTCCTTATAAGGTCTGTTTTGTATGTGTACATTTTTATGTAGTTAAGTCTTAGAAACGAAACTTCCATTTTCAAGGATCTGATGAATTGGGTTTTCCAACCCTATTTTAAATCTTTTGTCAAAGTATTTTTGGATGGCATATCGGTGTATTCTCAAACTTTTAGCAACCATTCCGAACATATTGAGATCATTTTTATTACAGTAAAATATCTTTAAAATTATATCAATATTGTAAAGTGACACTTTTGGATAAAAAAAGATAAATTCTTTGGTCATTTTATTTCGAAATTCGGTATATCTATTGTCCCCAAAAAAGTTAAGGTTGTAGTTTCCTAAGAGCATACCAAGAATGTGTTTGATATAAAGAGATTCTTAGGGATGGTTGGATATTATAGTCATTTAATAAGAATATTTCTCAAGCCTATATTCTACTCTTACTATCCTTAAAAATAATGGTGTCATGTTCATGTGGTCAGAAGAATGTGAGAAAGACTTTAATATGCTAAAAGGGAGGCTTTCATCAGCACCTATTCTGACTCTTCTAGAACCAGGTGTATATTACACCATCATCTTGGATGCATTCGGAATCATCCTTGGAGAGGTGACAATGAAAGATGATATAGTCACTGCTTATGAATCTTGGTGTTGAGGCCTCATGAGATAGATGACATGGTGCACAACCTTGATCTAGTAGCAGTTTCCCATGCATTACATGGATGGATTCATAATCTATAGTTTGAGTGATTTATGGTGTACAAATACCACAAGAACCTAAAATATATCTTTACTCAGTGTGACATGAACCTCTAGCAGTGAATATGTATTGAATATCTTGAATCCATTGATTTTGAGCATTCCTATAAAACTTGTAAGATAAATATGGTTGGATATACACTAATTCAGAAAACTCAGGCACATGCATGGGAAGCTAGTGGTGAATGGATGTTAATGAGCCTATTTTTTTGTGTTTCACCTAGAGTATCATGATATCCATGAGCAATATTATCTCTCATATATAGAAGTTACCTCTTACCTCCTTGAGATGGAAAATAATATACTATTTTCTTATCCTAAATTCATGGTTCACCATGATTGTATATCTGGAGATATCCCATATTTGGATTGGTCTATGGGAAGAGATGATTCCCTTCATCTACATGGACATATCTGGGATCGTAAAGATATGAGAGTGGATTTCCTGAAAGTGTCCCACACTTCTCAGTGGGAAGTTCATCAATGAATATCCATGATGTGTCGATATATGTGATTCCAGTATTGGCGGACTTGGATGAAACATCCTATAATAGAATTTATCACTAAGTGTTCCGCCTGTCAGCATGTGAAGTCATAACACCAATAACCTGTGAGCTTGTAATAGCATCTTTTATTCCCGTAATAGAAATGGTAAGACCTTGATGTGGTCTTTGTAGTTAGTTTACCTAGGCCGCCAAGAGGTAGTGACATTGTATGGGTTCTCATTAACAGTGTGATGAATGTAGCCCACATCATTCTTATTCGAGATACTTTCTCAGTCGATTATTTGGGAAAGATATATGTCTTTGAGATAAAATGGCTCTATTGTGTCCCTCGTACTATCATTTCAGAATGGGAATCTCATTTCATTTCACACTTCTGAATGAGATATAAAAATTCTATATGAACACAGGTGATTCAATAAAGTTCTATTTACCATTAGACTGATGAAACATCATAAAGGAAAACAAAGGTTCTAGAGGATATGCTCTTAACATGTTTCCTTGATTTTTTTTGGTACTTGGGAAAAGTATATCCTTCTCAATTATTTCACCAATAATAATAGCTTCCAGCTAAATATTTAGATTTCAATGTTTGAGGAGTTATATGGTAGACCATTTTTTTCACTCATTTGGTTGCTAGGGGTAGGTGAGGTAGACTTACTTGTTCCTCATCTCATTTAAGAGACTTCATATAATGTTCATCTGATCAAAGAGAATATGACCACTTGTTAGTATATGCAAAAATTGTATGCCAATTTACATCCACAACATATTGAGTTTGAGGTTTGGGATCATTTTTTATTTAGGTATCGCCTAGGATAGGGTATTGAGGGTAATTAAAGTCGGTAAAGCTATATTCTCATTACGTAAGGCAATTTCAGATTCTTGATAGTGTTTGGACAGAAGAATTTTAGTTGCTACTACCTCAGGGGTACTATTCCAAGCATTACATCTTCTACATATCAAAGCTTCCCCAATATTAGCGGATTTATCACATTCTTTTGATCAGATGGAAGTTGAGTTATATGTTGATTCTATAATTGACAAGTATCTAATACAAATTGTTATCCAAATCATGAAAACTCCCCAAGGGTAGTCTTCCCCTCTAGTATGGGTGATAGGGAAACATGTATGCTTGCTGGATGAGACATGGGAGGGGATGGCCGATGTACGTTCCCAATGGCCACAGTTGTTCCCAGAATGTGTTTCTCCACCATTGGAATGTGAACTTGAAGAGAGTTATTATAAGGGGGGTTCTTGTAAAAACCCAATTTTTCACTTAGGTATGGACACATTAATTATTGTTCTATATCTTTAATATAGGCCTAATATGGATGCCTGATGAGTTAGAATAGTTATTAGGGGTGTTAGAGGCTTGTTTAGATCCATGAACCTAAATTTGTTTGGGGAAACATTCCATCCTGCTTGGTTAGTGCCTGGTTGGTATAGGGTATGGATAACCATATATAATGGAAATTTATTAAAAAAACAAATAACATGGTTTTTTCATGACCATTACACCTAATCATTCATGTTAACATTCTTACATGGTAAATAATTATGGTTAGAATAGTTTTTGGAAAATCGTACCGAAAAACTTTGCAGAAGCTATTTTTCTGTGTAATTTTTCAAATTTTTCCATAATGATGTTTTAACCCAAACTCATCCTCCTAATAATATTTTTTATGGGATTAACCTATTTCAATCTCAAATTGAATCTTTTTTAAGTTCAAGTCCATGGATTGATTGATATCCCTCACCTGGGATATGATCAAGCTTCTGTTTGTCATATTGGATGTGCTACAATAAGTACTCGTGTTTTTTTATATATTCTCCATCTCTCTTTCTCTCAAAATAGCTATCATGGGGTGAGAGTTATTCCTATATTATTATATCTACACTGATCCTAGATAAATTTGGAGCCAATAATGGGGGATGATAGTCGTACCAGACTAATTTGGGTATTCAATAACTCATCCCTCATGTTTGTTGATTTCGGAATTTTCGATTGGGCCCCACTGATTTAATTGGGTGCTGTTATATAATTTATATCCCATGAATATAAAAATTGGAATTATATGAATATTATCTTTCCATATATGTGATTAACGGTTAATGGTTTTGACCAAAAATCCATCTATCCATTGTAGGATGTTGTGCCGTAATTGTGTTTTAAGTATTAGACATATTTGAGCCAGTGAATATTCTTGAACCTTCTAAGGGTAATATTTTCAATATTAAATGGCTTTATTTATATTGATAATTTCATAATGTAAGGATCCCTGTTTGATAACCACTTTACCCGCCCAAGGTAAGTGCTTTAATTGATAATTAAATGAGAAATGGAAATTGGAAAGTATAAAATGTATATGACTTGACTAGATTAATTATGAAGCATTAATAGGTTGCATGTCAGTATTAGCCCATACCACATTAATGGATGGTTCATAAATGAAACTTAATTACTGAATATTATTAGAATAGAATTAAAAATGGTTTTATGCTAAAAGTATTTATCACAATATTGAATGTAAAGGATAGAAACAAATGGACTTATTGAATAATTATGACTTGATTAAAAGGTTTCATTCTACATGACCTTATTACAATAATGAATGGAAAGGATTAAACTGAAAAAAACTATTTCACAAAACCATAGTAAAATATGAGTGGCCTGACTGGAGCTCACTTTTGATTCTTATCAGGGATTTCGTTGAGCACTTTGGACCCCCATTCTGATTCAAGGGTACAGATTGATTAGGTTGAGACCCACCTACACCATGATTCATTCCTATTCATTTAATTCCTTTTATGACACAAAAGTATCCCTTTAATATCATCATAGGATTCTTTGTATATAGTCCTTGGATCTAGCATTGATAATTAGGTTCAACGTTTAAAGCATATCACACCAAGTATTGATTTTCCCCTTTTACCATTGATGAACCCTTGAGGTCTACTTTTCCTTGGTTACTACCTTCCGACATCATTATTAAATAACAGTATAGGTTTCCTTGTTACATCTTAGAACCTCACATTTGTTATCATGTAACTTATATATAAACTAGTATTAATCAATTAATGGGATGGTTATCTTCAAACACTAGGAGAGGGATGATTAAGGTACAAGGGTATTTCGTTACATTGTACGGATCTAATATATATATGCATGCGTGCACACTATTACATTTATATTAAACATTCATAATGTCATAGAAACCATTGGTGGTGGTGTAGTATGATTTACCGCAAACCCTCTCCAGGTTCCTTTTGGTACTTGAAGTTGATTACATGGTTGTAGGTGTTGACAAAGGAAAGCATACAAATTAAAAAACATGATTGATTACTATTTAGTATAGAGCTTGATAATAGTTAAACGAGTTAGAGCTCATGATTATTTGGATAGAAATTGATTTCATTTATACTAATATTGAACATGTTATGCATTCAATCTTGTATCCTTGTTTTTAGTTATCTAGTGACATGAAATATCACTAGTTTTTGAATAATATTCCAATTATTTCAGATTTATTTATTGTTGTCTCTATTTTCTGATGTGCCTTCTTTTTACTTGTATTTCATTATCCATTTACTCATCTTTATAATAATCCACTACGATAAAATTTTGTAATTATAGTATAGTCTCCCCACTGACACAACATAGGCCCTCACTACTAGTCAACAGTTTCAATCATTCAGGGAGATGTGCATGAGGCCATGTCGCCCATTGGGCTTAGGACACCCATTAAGTAGAATCATGGTCTGGGATGTCACAAGTGGTATCTGTAGGATTTGGGAATTGATGTAGTTTAGGAAGGTCATGATTTTTTTTCATTTTTTCATGATCGATGATCAATATGAGATTTAGAAAATGATAACCAGCAAGACCAAAATAATTGAATCAATGATAAATATACAAGGGATATAACACTAGCACCAAGTGAAGGATCATCACATATTATTTATAATTAATTTAATTAATTATGAATTGCCTTATGAGAATTATTTCTTCATTGACGTATTTTATAATAGATCTACACTACATCATTTTTTGTTAAATGAATCAATAGTAGATTCACTATATTAGTGATACACATGTGCTCCAACAAACTCCAAATATTATCATTGAAATTTCCAAGTGCTATCATGACATATCATATCACTTTAATCATTCTCCATTGATCACCATGAGAATTGATTCCAAAGAATTCTCCTTAACCTCTCAATACTCGATAGTTGTAGGTAGAGGATGATTACTCCCCATTCATTGGATCATCCATGGAGAAGGGGCCTTTCAAATGTTTCGATAGGATTTTCAAGACACATTGTGCACAATAATAAAAATGAATTTAATCACTTTGAAAATAATCTGACTGGGTTTATGTATCACTAGAGCTAGAACTAAATAACATCACATGTTCAATTAATTTTTTATTTAATCCCTTATGGAGAACCATGGATATATTAACAATAATAATAATATTATTATTTACACATTCATAACATGAAAATTAAAATTAAATATTATTAATTAAAATAATATTCAATATATATTATTTATCACCAGACCATTAAACTCGGTCCTCCATTCCTCTAATATATTTATGATGACAATAATAATTACTATTTATTTATTAAATAAATATCACTACATTATTATCTAATAAATTGATAAATAATATTTTCACTAAATAGAATATAAATAATTATTGCATATTTGGCTCACATAATATTCACTGGAATAACTGGTGACCATTTATACGTGATCAAGAAAACATGAATAAATATTGAACCATGGGATGGAATAATATTTATTTAACTTGTTAAATAATAAATAATAATATATTATATAAAATAGATTATAGATACAATTAGTGTGTAATAATCTCGGCCTTATTCTAAATGTAATTAGATGAAGGACCCTAAACATAATGTTTATCATATAGAAAAAACCAAGGAACTCATATATCAAGAAGTTAAAGATGAATTGAAAAAGAATTTAATGCTGCATTGAAACAATTCCTCACACAGAAACTCACCGTGTAATCAAATCCCTTTATCATGGTAACTCTAATAAAAAAGGTAGCTTGATTGTGCCACCAATATATGTCCATAATGTCTTTTTTTTGAATTTATGATAATATAAATCTCTTATAAACACCATGGCCTTTTATTTTTTAAGGAATATCATTTCCATAAAATGGGATTGGATCTCAACTCACAATATAAAATATAAGGGACAAATACATTATCACATTATTCATTAATTTAATGTTACATAAAATGTAGTCAATGTATCCTACCTCACCCTGAACATATGTCATCATAGTATACATTAAAACAAAAAAGTACATGACTCATAATACTCATTAATAATAATCTTAAATTTTAACTATGAATAAACATTTCTGCTTATAGTAACGTCCCATCAAACATATAAATGTAGATTTCCTACCGGCGGGTCTTGTTCTCATGATATTTAACACTGGATACTACCAAGTGAACACACCATGAGAATGTGCCTAAAATTATTATGAGTCTCCCCCTATAATAGCATGTATCATTTTTTCCCTAAAATGATATAATCGAGCAATATAACATATTCTTATGAATAATTTTGTGGCACTTCTGGGTTCCCTTGATAGTGAGTATCTGTGATGTCCTTTTAGTGTGACAACTAATCTTATGAAATTATCATATACTACGTTATAGAAAAATAAAATGATGATGTGATAACGTTTTTATAAAAAGTCACAATTTATTGAAAAGAGAAAATAAATGAGGATTACATGAGTCTGAAAGATGGGATCTTATTACAATATTTTTCAAAAATAAGGGAGCAATTCCATAAGAAAATCATACCTCCAAGTAACGCTCTGGTTGATTTCCTTATTGGAAAGACTATAAGCTACCATATTTGCTTCATGAAAAGCATACATGATAATGTAGTTGGTTTTAGAAAGCATAACAAGGAAACTCATCTAGTGAGAGGTAAGTCCCCTGGAAGGAGCACCACACCCTTCCATATATCATGGATAATAGTGGTTGAGTCCCTTTTAATCCAAATATTTTTCCAACTTTTTTCTTTAGCAAAACCAACAGCATAGATAACCCCCACCATTTCCTCTTCTGGGGATGAAGTCATACCACATCCTCTAGAGAAACATCCATGACAATGCCCAAGATGATATCTTAAGATAGAACCACATCCTACAGGTCACGAGTTGCCTTTGGAGGCACCGTCAACCTTCACTTTGATCCATCCCTGAAATGGGGATTTCCAAAAAATATCAACGGTGCGTCGAGGTGGCTTATAAAGACCAATAATCTGGAGTCGATGTAGAATTTCAAATTCTTTGACGTGGTTGTCATAGTGGTCTTTTATAATCGAGGCGGCATCGTGGATGGAAATGAGAATCATCACCTTACCATCAGTATGCTTAAATGAGTAATTATTATGGAGAAAGTTATTTATATCATACCATATCACATGTAGTAGCACAACAAAAGTTGTTAAAAAGTGGTTTTTAATTTGCTGATAAGATTAAAAAACAACACAATGTTGTAGCTTGGAGTTGATGGAATTTAGAAGTAACCCTCTAAATCCAAAGATATCAAAGATAAAATTCCAGAGAGATGAAGCTGTATCATGGGACAAAAAAATGGTTAATATATTCTCTATGTTGTTTGCACATGTGACATTTAGATCCAGTTGGATCAAAAATCTTTCATGAAAAAATCATCGGGGACTTTGTTATATGAAGTGCGACAAACAGGAGTAAGCCACAAGGGATTAATCCAAGGTTTGTTAAAGGATTTCAACCAATATTAGATATAATCTGAATCTATGAAAATTTGATTATAAAAAACATTGGAGTTAGGAATACCATTAAAGGAAGGTTCCAAGATGAAGAAATCATCAGAGTTGGAATATGGATTGTTATCAACAACACATCTGTTGGTGTCAAGAAGAGGTATGGTATTTTCATTTTGAAAATCCCATATAGTGGAATTATTATTTTCAAGAAAAGAATTGGGAGGATGCCTGGAAACTAATGAAGGGACCATCTAGTTGTCAAGACAAAAATTCTGGGATGAATCAGAGCTTTCCATCCATCTTGAATTGATAATAATGTCGGTGTAGGATTTCCTAATGGATGGACAAATTATAGAATTAATGTAATTAAAATTTCCAAACTTTAGTTTAGCAATGACTATTTTTTTGAGGAAATCGATACAATCGTAATATTTGTTAAGGATCGTCCAAGTGAGTCTCCCTTGAATAGAATCATTGACGAGTTTTAGATTTTTGATGCCAATACCACCTATTTCAAAAGGTTTACAACAGGCAGCCCAAGGTATAGTCACAAGATTCATTACAAGCATGCTATCTGTGTAGAAAAAACATTTAATGGAAATATTTATTTTCATAAAATACTAGAAGTCAATTTTAAAACCATCATCATGTAGACCATTTTGGTGACAATAGTAGATTTGAAAAGGAAAATTCTTCTAGCCATAGATGGGGATTTACCCTTCCACAATGTGAGTAGATTTATAATTTGTTCTACAATGGTAGGGAAGTAGCTAGACATCATTATTCCCCAAATGACTGGAAGTCCTAGATAGGTGAAAGGGAGATAGCCTACCTTGATGGTTAAATAGCTGATTATATTACCTTTTCTAGTTGAAGAAACATAATTCCCAAAGAACACAATGGTTTTTTCCCAGCTTATAGTTTGACAAAAAATTTCATTATAGTGATATATATAATTCATGAGACATTGAATGTTTAATTTATCCCCTTATAAGAAAAGGATGATGTCATCATCATATAAAAGATGTGTGGGAACATTTTTGTTTCTGGCAGCCTGAATAGGTTTGATCTTGTTTTGATCTACAAGGCAAGTGAGGAGTCTTCTAAAATAATCATCTACAATCGTAAATAGAATGAGAGAAAGTGTGTCCCATTGTCTTACTCTGTGGTGAATTTAAAGAAACCCTTCAGTGCACCAATGACTAGGATAGAGATGTAGGTCGATCTGAATAATCATTTTATCAAACTAATGAAAGAGTCATTAAATCCAAATATTTTGAGGACATTGAAGAAAAAACATCAATCCATGGTATCAAAAGCTTTCCTAATATCTAGTTTAATAGAAACATTACTACCTATTGTAGTTTTTTAAGTATATTGGTACTTTCAGAAGTGAGACAGATACAATCTTGAATAGACATACCGTTGATAAACACAAATTGATTCCAAGATACAATTATATTGCATATTTCATTATGCCTATTAACAAGAAGTTTTGAAATAATTTTATAAAGAGTGTTAATCAAAGCAATAGGATAGAAAATTTTTAACTCCGAGGAATTTTCCACTTTATGAATGAAAGTGAGAAATTGAGAATTTAAGACATAAGGGAGAACACCATTAGAAAATAAATCATTCAAAAGATTGAAAACATATTTATGAATAATATCTCAATAGAGCTGAAAAAATCCATTATTGAATCCATTGAGACCTTGGGCATTATCATATTTTAATCTAAAACTGTATCTTTAATTTCATGAACAAGTGGGTTGCTTAATATAAAATTATTATCCACCCCAGTCACTAAATTCAGAATGATATCTGTAGTGATATCTTTGTTGACAATAGGTACATTAAATTTTTATAAAGTAATCCACCACATGATTTTCAATATATTCCTCAGTATCCAAGAGATTGATTTCATCGCTTAGAAGAGAAAGTGGTCTACATGATTTTCTAACTCTTTGAAGAAAATTATAGAACATTGTATTTATATCACCATCAGCAAGCCATTTAGCTTTGAAGATTTGGTTTCTCATGTTATCCTTAAGGACAAGCAGTGTGTTGAGCTTAATGGAGGTATCGATTTCATGTTGCGGGTCAAAAATGAAATCAGAGTTGGTGTTAGAGCTTTGGATTTGATTAAGCTCCCTCACAAGAGATGAGATATCTGTGTCATGTTTCATATAATCGGATCGACACCAAATTTTAAGACCTTGTTTTAGGTGATTTAAGTTATGAAAACAAAAAATGAATCATTGTGATGCTTCATGATTTCCCAAGAGTATTTTATATAGCTAGTATAATCAGGATCCACAGATTAAGGATTATTAAATTTGAAGGGATGAGCGGATTTGGTACCCTTTATTAATAGATTAACAAGAATATGATTATGATCCGAGTTATGTCGGGTTAAGTTGATGCAGGAAATGATGATCCACTTTTCTAGAGCAAGGATATTACTTAAATCTCTATTTAGTTTTCTAGTAACTTCAATGTTGTAGTTCCTTCTATACGAGGAGTACATAGCACCGGTTAGATTAATTTCAATAAGATTACATTCCACCATAGAAGATCTAAATTCCCTCAAGGAGATAGAAGAGTGTGACTTCCCAATTGTTTCAATGGATGTTATAATCTCATTAAATTACTAAATCACAACCCAAGGCTTATGAATATTATTAGATAAAGCATAATGGTATTGCTTAAGGGTTCTTTGTTCTTGGTATCAATACATAGAATAAATAAATGTGAAAAAATGTGTAAACCATCAAGGGTAAAATCACATGTAATAATCTGTTTAGTAATTTTGAAAGCATTGACAGACTACAAAAAGAAGTGATAGATAATCCAAAGAAACTAAACAGCATTACCAGTTTTGCACGCACCTAAAAAAATATAACCATTAGAACAAAGATGGATATTTTTTGAGGAAATTTTGATTTTAGGCTCATAAATAGCAAAAGAATTGGTTTATGAGTCATAAGAAATCTTTTCAAAATACGATTTGTTTTAGGGTTAGCAATACCCTAACAATTAATAAATAATAAATTCATTTGAACCTACGCTTGGAGGTAGAACCCCCTTTCATTAGGCCACCCATGTATTTCCCCCAATTTGATATTCTAATATCTTTAGGAGAGGTCGGACTAGTTTTCCTTCCTGGTTTTCAAAAATTGGAGACAACAGTTTCATTAGTTTTACCATTTTCCTTAGTACCTTGATCTTTTTCAGAAACATTGGAAATCAAGGCTATCTCCACTAAGCAATCCTTTAAGGGGTTTTGTTGTTTTTCATGTGAGCTTGTCAATCAATTAGAGTAATTGACTAGTGTATTGTTCTGAGTATCCACTGCCTCTGATTGGTCAGAAATAGCAGTTTTAGTTATTTTAGAAGAATCAAAATTTAAAGGAGTGACCATTGGGTCCTGCAGCAACGTACTATGGAAAATGGTACTATAGGTATGATCAATAATTAGAGTAAATGTGATTCATATTAGAACAAAGATGCATTTTTTAGGAAATATTGATTTTACGCTCAACAATAGAAACAAATTTGTGCTTATGAGTTATATGAAATCTTTTCAAAACAGTATAGGTTTGAGGGTTAGTAATACCTTAATAATTACAAAATAAAAAATTCATTTGCACCTGCGCTTGGAAGAAGAACCCCTTTATTTGGGAAACCCATGTATTTCCACATATTTGATATTCTAATATCTTGAGGAGAGGTTTGACTGGTTTTCTTTCATAGTTTGCAGCATGAGGGACAAAAATTTCATTAGCAATACCATTTTATTTAGTACCTTGATCTTTTTCAGAAACATTGGAAATCAAGGATGTCTCCACTGAGCTGTCCTTTAAGGTGTTTTGTTGTTTGTCCTATGAGCTAGGCAATTAGTTAGATGAATTGACCAGGGTAGTGTTCTGAGTATCCAATGCCTCTTATTTGACAGAAATAGCAGTTTGAGTTATTTCAGAAGCTTCAAAATTTAATGGAGTGACTATTTGGCCAATATCAGCATCCATACAGTTGCTGACGCCTTGACCAAAATATGAATCACATCACGCCTTCTGGGAACCTACAGTTGCTGAGGCCTCGGCCATCCTTGCAGGTATGATGCTCACTGTGGAACATGGATGGGTGGATATCATGAGTGAGTCTGACTACCTCATTGTGGTCGATTCTATTAACAACAATGAAGCAGGACTTCAGTCATTTAGCCTCATCATCAAGAGAATTCGCTCGCTTCACCAAGGCATTTCTTGTTGCACATTCTCCTTTAACAAAAGGGAAGGGAACAAAACATCTCATAAGCTAGTGACCTCAGGCCCCTTTGATGATAATAAGATCTGGCTGAACAATTTCTCTCCATGTCTTTGATTTTGTATGGATGTTGATCTTTGTCATTAATGCTATCTGTCTTTCCTATAAATAAAATGTAAGAAATTAGACACAGTAAAAGGTATAGTGATCCCGATGTCCATTACGTCCGGTTTATCAGCAGTCAATGTATCCGTGGGAGAAACTACTATCATACCTGCTGTGTCCAATTGTGTGTTTGTATCCTTCTCTGCCTTTACATATGTTATTTAAGTTTTTTTCAGATGCAGCATGGGATGATAGTGCATTCTCTTTTCTATCATCTATAGGATCTATCCTGTCTGGATCCAAACCAGGTTGAAATTTTTCATATGCATCCAGAACAGGCTTACCAATCTCATCTAAAATGACTTGTTCCATATTTGCATTTTCTTCTTCTTCAACCATCTCTAGCCAACTCTTACTCGAGGTCTCACCAAGTAGATGGTATTTCTTTATCCAGACTTCATTTTTCATTTTCGGTGCTTCAGGTTTCTCGTTGTTTGTCATCATGTCTTGTTTATTCTTTTGAGCCATTGTCCATTCATCAACCATCAGTTGTTCAATGTGATTTTTCATCACCCTTCAAATGAATTGGTAATCTCATATGATCTTACAGAGCTCGCAAAATTGATATTTTTTCTTGTATTCAATATGATCATTTGCTTTATACTCATTCTCATTGAATGAAACAGTATCTGGTAGCATTGATTCAATGTTGACTCTATCATAACCCGTGCATAAATCCCAACTTCTGCATCTAATGTCCAATGTTCAATCATTAGAGGTATACCGAGGCAGGAAGCTATGTCGTTGATGATCATAGGGTTCCAAAAAACCCAGTAGATCCTGTGTAACCACACCTAGACTTGTGGCATAGAATTCATAACGATATGGGGATCGAAAGCAAATTCCAACTCAGATAATCTAAGAAAACTAGGTTTGAGTTGAATTTTTCCTAGTTTCCAAACCCAATCATGCTCTTCCTCTGATTTAAGTAATAAGTGGAAATATCTTCTACCAATATGGATCATCTTCCAATCTGTGAATCCCCAGAAGTGAGTGATCCACAATTTGAGATCCAGGGTCGACCATGGCCTGCCACCATTGTGATACGAAATATGACCCATAATCTTGTACTTACCCATTTGTGCTTGTTGATGTTGTTCTTCAGGATCAGCCTTAACTAGAAATTGTCCATCCTCCAATTTATTCTAGTGTGAATGCATTGTTGAGTTTGAATTTTGCAGGTCTGGGCCCCTGTGAACTTCGATAAAAGAAGTATCTTTTGTTTTTCTAGCCATTAATGATTGATATTTTTGCTTTGTAACTCCACATACTTTACATTATTTTCCCATTCGGGGTCAAATGACGCCATGACACAACTAGTTTATAGCATTTCAGGCCGTTCATCACAGGTGTTGAGGGAAATACCTAACCATCGCATGGGAGAAAAAGAGAGCTCCCCAGTTACCATCGTAGTGAACCAAGATGGTTAGTGAGACTCATGAAGTGATATTTTGTTTATTAATATTTAAAAATATGAATATAGATAATCATAAAGTACAAATAATTTGTTCATATGGAACAAACTCTAGAAAACACAAACGTGCACTAGAGAGAACTACTAATAACCTTCAGTCCACTAGCACTCACATAATACTCTTGCTTCTACTGAGATATGGATTTAGTCAAGGGGTCCACCATATTATCTTCCATAAAAACTCTACTTACATCATGTCCAAAACTCTTATAAAAATACCTTAATTATTGATTGTTTCAGTGTATATTCTTTGTCCATTGGTGTGACCTTGGATCTTTTTGATGTTCCATAGTTGAAATATTATCAAATATAATGTGATATAATCATTATATCTCAGTACCACATCATGATAATAGAATAATATTCATATCAAAATAAAATACGTAGTTTTATCAGAAGCCACTATATACTCAGAATCATTTGTAAAATATGTGAAAATTGGATTCTTTGAACTCTTCCACCCAAAAACATCATTGGTGTGACAGAAATATTATCCTGACTATGACTTCAAATCATTATTTTCTACCCAAAAACTAGCATTAATTATACGATAATGAGAAGATCTTCATATCTTATATACACTTGGTAATAATATTCAATTATTCTCAGATAATTGAGTACATCCTAAAAAACTGACCAATGTTGTTCTCTAATATTTTCTATATATCATCTTATAATTCTAAATGTATATGAATTAAAAAGTTTACTAAATAACAGGGCATACATGATTATTACTATTAATGAAGAATACGGGATCTTACACATTCTCTTTTTCTTATGTTGTGTCTGAGTACACATTTCATTAGAAAGATGTATACCATGTGATATTAGAAAAAATCTCCTAATGGATTATTCAATACTAAATAACATTAGTATACTCTCAAATTATGCACTTTGAATTATTCAACGCATCCTCTTGGATCTATCACGAATGATCATGTTCCATAGAATATAGGTGGTTTCACCTATGTCTATCCTGGAGAAACATTTACATAACCAATCCCTAAAGTACTGTAAGACTGGTTTTCCATTTAAAATATTTAATATTACATCAATATATAAAACTAATATAGCCACTAAACTTTAACTAAATATTTTTTAAACACATGGAACTAATCGATTTTTAATGAAATCAAATTATTATATAGCTTCATAAAATTGAATGTTAAATGTCCTGAATGCTTACTTGAAGACATATTTATATATCTAAAGCTGCCAAATATTTTTGGAATCATTCGGAGTTATAAACCCTTTTAGTTGTCTCATAAAAACAACTTCATTATAGTTCCCATTAAGGAATTTTGTTTTTACATGCATATACTGAATTTATTAGTCATTGTAAGATTCTATATGAAGTATAATTTTTATGGACATAAACCTAGAATCTAGTGAAATGTTTAGATTTTATTCAATTACATATTGTTATTTAAACCCTTTATCTATTACAAAAACTTTATTGGTATTAAATTTAACATCCATGTAATTTATTCTCTTGAATACCTATTTTCACCCTATAGTCTTTACATAAAATTGTGCATCGACCAAATGACATACACGGTTATGATATAAGGAATCCATTTCAAATTCATCGCTTCTTTCGATCTTGTATCTTCTGATCTCTCTAGTTCCTCTTTGTGTGAGAGATCTTCATCATTTTCAACCAATAATTATTCCCCATATTTGGTGACCATAAAATAATATCTATCTGGTTCTCTTACCTTATTTTTTCCCCTATGAAGTACTACTATTTCAAGAAATACTTATTACACATGGACATATGAAATAAATTCTAATAACAATTCTTATGTGTATTGAGAATCAAATTTAATGAAGTTAATAATTCTCCTAATATCAATGATGAGAATGTTATCTCTTTCAAGAATTATGACTTGTCTAGTGACAATCACAATCTCATGCTAGGGATTTTATAGGTAGTATTCTTATGTTTAATTGGGATACACTATTACGATACACATTTTTTTGACACTATAAAACACATCCCCAAAATTTTATTGATGCTTCCATACATGATCCATGATCATAGCCCATTTGGCAAGCTTCGATTTTGTAGGTCGTAGGTCCTGAACGAAGTTACAGATTAGGTGTTATGGAAAATTGAAGTTGGGATGGAAAATTGGTTCATGAAGCCCGTTCGCGAAGCCCCCCTCTGTGATCGTGGAGAACATCCGCGATTCAAGGAGGTGGTATGTTCCGCGAAACCCATCTACGTTTACGAACCCACCACAAAAAAGGTGGTGTGATGCTCCGTGAACACCTTTGATGTTCGTGAACCCACTGCGATGCATGGAGGCAGGATGACTCCACGAAGCCCTTTGACATTCGCCACCCGCCGTGGAGCAAGGAGGTGGGACGGCTTGGCGAATTCTATTGACATTAGTGACCCTATGGGGATCAAGCTCTGTCTTCTTGCCGAGTGAGATCTAGATTGTGTCACCACTCCCTTATAAATACCAAGCACTCCCCCCTTCACCGGATGGTCACTCCAACCCTTGGGCAGCCAATCTCCCAGTTCGCAGTGCTCTGCTTTCCTTCATGAAGCAGCTCTGCGAGCCCAGGCTCCACGACCAACTACCCTCTAGAATCTCCTCTATGAGTTCATGAATCGTGAGTAGCTTACTTTGCGATGATGCATTGTGTTTCCATGTTCCGCGAGTCCATGCTCTCTAAGACCCTATTTTCCAGGATCCCCTTTACTCCGTGAAGCTACTTCGTGAAGAACTATCCATTGCCAGGCTTCTACATTCACGCCCACCTGTCCATACCACTGGGGATGTGCACCCACACCCCCTCTTGGGGTCACATCTAGGTTTTGGTCCCATCCCTCCAGGTCAGTCCCTTCGGTACAGTCATTGACCCATAGGAAAAATAGAGAGTCGCACCGCACACGTTTTTGGCTAAGATGTTGGCAATTACCATTAAGCCCTTATGTGAAGCCGCCTTCCACCCATGGGAGTCCATGATTTGAGATACTCCTCCGCACACCATGAAACCCATCATTATATTCCACAAAGTCTGCTTCCTATGTAATGAGTGGAGATCCTTGTCATCAATTCCCCCGATTTCCTTGAGTTCAACCCTTCCTCAAGTTACTCATTCAAACCACATCTCCTGACTCCCATGCCAGGTTAAACTAGAAAGGGCCACCCCTACCTAATTCCCAACACCATCCATTCCTAGTTTCCTTATACCTAATAGTCCAATCTACATGACTATAAACTATATTACTCCCAATTTGATTAATAATAGTATGTATCATGCTCCAAACAAGATATTCCTTATGCACCAATCATAGGATACCAACAGTCCTCTCTATGTGACTATAAACTGTAGTGCACCCTATTTTCCAAACATAGGATGTATCTTGATCCAAGAATGAGATTCCTTATGCTCCAAGAATAAGATGCCAATAATCATATCTACATGACTATAAATTTTAGTGCACCCTATCATCCGAAAATAATATGCCTCTTGTTCCAAACAAGAGATGCCTTATACTCCAAGAAAAAGATTAATAATTCCATTATTATAGTTTAATAATTTCCAGAGCGTTAGAATCCATTAAAAAATTCCATCACTCAACCTCACCCTTTGGGTGTCCTTTATTCAGATCTTCATTCACTTCTATGTCTAAAGGGACCCCCTACTGACCTGGTTTCATGCCGCATCGGTTCACCTACCGTCCTGGGCCAATGTCCCTTAGGACTTTGGACAAAGCTTCTAGTCAGGTCCTGTGTTTCGAAAAAGGTCAGCAATCAAACCTCATTTTTTCTCCCCATTTCAGGATAACTCTATATGGATGTTTTTTTGAACATGGTCAATAGTTATCCTCCATTTCCATACCACCCCACTACATTCCGAATGTTAGGAATGTGATTCAAACTTTTCAACTCCCATTGTTCTGACTGATTCCAAATCCCTTGGAATTATCCCTCTTCAGCACTAGAGGAAAGTCGAAGGGCTCAACCCATCAGTTGGTTGAGATTCCATACTGTCCTGACATGAGGAAGACACCCAGGCAGCTTCCATGCATAATCCCCATCAACCATTGCCACTCCATAGCGGCACCCAGGCAGCATCCTTGTGTAAGCCATATCCACCATTTCCCCCCATAGCGGCACCCATGATGCTTTATTGAGTTACCCCATCTACCATTGCCACTCCATAGCAGCACCTGAGAAGCTTCCTTGCATCCACCCAATCCACCATTGGTGCTCTATAGAGTCACCCGACCAGCTTCCTTGGGTAAGCCCCATTCAACATTGATTATCCATAGCGGAACCGAGATAGCTTCCACGCATAAGACACATCCACCATTTCCTCACCATAGTGCCAGACAGGTAGCTTCCATGCATAAGACCCATTCACCATTGTCGCTCTATAGCGGCACCCGGGAAGCTTCTATGCGTAAGCCCCATTAACTAGTGCCACTCTATAGCGACACCCATGAAACTTCCATGTGTAAAACCAATCAACTATTTCAATTCCATAGTGGAACAGGGGAATCTTCTTGGAGTAAACCCATCCACTATTTCCCTTCCATAGTGGCACCCAGGAAACATCCTAGTGTATGCCCCATTCACCATTGCCACTCTACAACAGCACCTGGGAAACATCCTTGCGTAAACCCATCCCTTATTTCCGCTCCATAGCGGCACTTGGGCATCATCCTAGCGTAAGCCACCTTCACCATTATCACACCACACTGGAACCTGGGCAGGTTCTATGAATATGCCCCATTCACAATTGTCTCTCCTTAGCGGGACACTGGAATCTTCCATGTGTATTCCCCATTCACCATTTCCACTCTATAGTGGCACTCGTGCATCATCCATGTGTAATCCCAATCAGCCATTGCCACTCAATAAAGGCACCAGAGCATCCACCATGCATATGTCCCATACACTATTGTCACTCCAATACGGTACCCGAGAAGCTTCCTTGCGTAATACTCATCCACCATTGCCACTCCATAGCGGCACCCGAGCAACATCCTAGTGTAAGCCTCATTCACCATTACCGTTCCATAGAGGCACTCAGACAGCTTCCATGCATAAGCCCCATCCACCATTGTTTCTCCATAGAATCTCATGGGAAGCATCCATGCATAAGACCCTTTAAAAGTTTTCACTTCATAACGGTACCCGGGCAGCTTCTTTGCGTAAGCCCCATTCACTATTGCTGCTCAATAGCGGCACCCAGGCCGCATCCTCGCATAAGCCCCATTCACCATTGTCTCTCCAAAGCAGAATCTGGGAAAATTACTTGACTAATCCCCATTCACCAATGTTGATCCATAGTGGCACATAGAAAACATCTTTTTGTAATCCCCATTCACCATTTTCACTCCATAGCGGCACCTGAACAACTTCCTTGAATATTCCCTATTTTCCATTTCTGCACCCTAGAGAGACTAAAGATACTTCCTTACGGAAGCCCCATTCATGATTTCCGCTCTATAGCATCTCCCGTGAAACTTCTTTGTGTAATCCCCATGCACCATTGCTGCTCCATAGCGGCACACGGGAAGCTTCCTCACGTATGTCGCATCCACTATTGCCGCTCCATAGCGGTACCCTAGCAGCTTTCTTGGGTAGGCCCCATTCACCATTGCCGCCCCATAGCAGTACTAGGTCTGCTAAACATGCATAATCCCTTGTTTTATATTTGGCCTACGAACATGTGTAAGCCTCAATTCACCTCTCACGGACGCACCATTTACGACATGATCGTCAGGTCTCTACTGCCTCTTGTTTCTCACAGAGTTCATGACTCACGCGGGAATAAAGCAAGCACCAACCATGACATCATCCCTAGGAAGCCTAGATTTTAATACCCATCCAAACACCAGAAATGTGATGTCATTTATCTTTTCTAAGGAATGGTACGTAGGAAGAATCCACAAGGTTCAATCCCACCACCCATTGGTTGCTCCGACCCCCTTCACGTCGGTCCACCAACACCTTGGCCTAAAGTGTATGTCCCATCGCACACAACATGAACCACATGGTTTTTTATCCTTTCCAAGGAATGGTACATAGGAAGCCTCCCTGAGGATCAAGCCCTCCACCAATTGGTTGCTCCGAACCCCTTCACATCAATTCCCCAATAACATGGGCATCCAAAAGTGTAATCCCCACACTACCTGAACTACGTGGTCTTTGATCCTTGTCATGTAATGGTATGTAAGAAGCCTCACAGAGCTTCAATCCCACCATTCCCCGGTTGCTCCAACCACCATCATGTCGGATCACCATCACCTTATGCAGCCTAGAGCATAATATCCACACACCATCATGAACTATGTGATCTTTGATCCTTGCCAAGGCATTGTACGTAGGAAGCCTCCCTATGGTTCATGCCCAACACCCCATTGGTTATGACCAACTTTACGTCAGTTCTCACCCCATTTTGAACTATGTGGTCATTGATCCTATCCATGGAAAGGTATGTAGTAAGAGTCCATGAGGATTATTCCCTCCATCTATCTAGATCCTAGGACCACTTTCACATTTGTTCACCCCCGTCATGCATGAAGTTAAACAGTGGACCTCAATTAGCGGTAAGTCATTTTTCCCCAATTAAGTGGTAATCCATTGTCATAATCATTTTGTGGTAAGCCGTTGAAGTCCCCAATAGACGGTAAGTCAGCATCAGATGAACTACAAGTACATTGATTCCCTACCACATGGATACGTAGGAAGCCTCCATGAGGTTCATGACCATCACCCATGTCTCATCATGATCTATCCCTCAATATCGTGTGTTCAAGGAAGATCATTCACAAAACAGATGATTTTAATTCCTTCGGAACCCATCCATACATCCATTCTCACAGGCCACCTCCTCTGGTGTCCCATTGTCCCACAGAACTACACTGACTTTGATCCCCTACCACGAGGATACATATGATGTCACTTCGAGGATCAAGTCCGACACTACTGTCACCTGAACGATGGTACCATCTCATTCCCCCTACAATCCTTTAAACTCTCCATCATCCATCTTCAGTCTCACATGGGCCTCCACATCTCGGCAGGATCATGTCATCCACCTCCTCGATGCTCCTAGCATTACATGGGCCTCAATTCATGCGTAAGCCCCATCTTGTCTATGGGTCATTGTCCTTTGTGTACACCCTGATTCATCACCCCTTAGAACTACGTGGGTTGTGACCCCTGTAGTCTACAAATGGTATTTTGGAAACCTCCAAGAGGTTCAATCACAGCCAATGGTAAACCTTGGTGTCCCCTATTTTGGGGTGTCCTCTCCAAGATCTACCCTCAGTGGTGTTCAGATCAGCCATTACAGTGTGACATCTCCCCTCTATGGGGCGCACCATCTCAAATCCTTCCTAATTGGGTGTTCTGATCCATCCATCTTCTAGGTGTCCCCTCCTTGGGATGTACCAATCCGATCCATCTCTATGGGACGTTCTGATCACTCTCTTCCTGTCTCTGTAAGACATAAAACTTGTTCCCTACCTCTTGATAAACATGAGATGCATGAGGAAATCCTCGGAAGACATAGATTTGGTGTAACCATCATCAGTAGATGTTAAGCATGCGGCATACACTGTGTTAAACATGGGAAGCTGAGGAAAACCTCAGAGACATGCCATCGACATTAGATACCCCCTGACTGATGGCAGATTCCTCGGGTAGTACATCATTAAAATTCCCTCTTATGAAAAAGAATATAGGTTCTATAATCTCCACGCATCCAGAGACACCCCGAAATGCCTGATGTTACTGTTTACTCTGACCGAAGGTTACCGCCCGGACCGGACCCCTTGAAATGTCCTAATAGAAGTAGTGTAGTTAACTAGAATCCCCCAAGATATGGCACCAGGAACAAGATTCACTTACCATGATATAATCTTTATGGGAGACTCATACTAGGTGACGAGTTCAGAGGAGGAATCCACGGAATGAATAACCGACATCCCATCATCCTATTTTGATCAATGATCAAATGACCCAGAATAAGGAATGGATGTCACTAGCCTTAGGAATATGTGAACGCGAGGCAATGGACAGAGCCTCCATCCCGCCAAATTAGATGGATGTGCGCTCCCGGACAAAATAGTTGGAAAAACATTTTCACTATTTCTTTAGTTAGTTTTTTGAGATAGATTTAAAAAATTCCTTCCAACCACATACACATATATGCAAAAAAAAATATATCTTTCCACTCCATAACTCAAATGGAATTATATTTTCTACATTATTTGATAGTCGGTTAAATATGTATATCATAGTTTGTAATTAATATCTCCAAAATGATAATGGAATATCCCCATGGCTCATCATCGAAAATACAATGTCTAACAACGTACATTTCATTTTTTACTAACAACATTGCTCTATGCTTTGTATGGTGGAGTAATTTGAGATAGAATAACAAAATACCATAAATATTTGAAAGAATATTAGTTAAGATATTCACCACTGCATTCCAATCAAAGATTCATTATATTCATTCAAATTAGATTCACTAATTAATTCATGAATTCCTTGACTTTTAAAAAGGACTCAAACATATACCACATCAAGTAGACATAACCATATCTACTTAAGTCATTAGTAAATATTATGAATGAATAATACCCACATATAGATTTTACTAGATATGGTCGACACACATCAGTGATTAAAAATATTATAAGATCTATGTCCCTTTCACCCATTACAATTAATGTTGACATATCATTTCTCGATATAAGAATGCACGACATCTTTCCAGTGGTTTTATCAAAGAAGAGTCTAAATAACAACCTTGATAGAGTTTTATTGAACACATATTCTTTACATGAACACGAAGGTGATTCCATTAATGTGTTTTATATAAGACGTTTAAACATGATTCATTATTAATTTACATTATCTTTTTATCAAATTTTAATATATAAATTTCATTATTTAAATTTTTAATACCATGACATATGTTGTATTTATAAAAAAACAACTTTTATTTCCAAACATGATAGTAATCCCATCGGCATTAATAAATGATAAAGAATATATGTTCTCTGTAACTGTTGTACATAATAACAATATTTTAAAACCAAAATCATTATCATTGTTAATGAATGGTGGTAGTCGCCTATGGCTAGATCAGCCAACCTAACACCATTTCCACCTCTCAAATCCACTTCTCCTCTAAGAATATTTCAGAATATAATTATTTCCAATATTTGGATACATATGGGAGAACCAAAAGTAGTATATATTAACCTTTGTGTTGATACTTAAATTCTACATTCTATAATGAATGTACCTTTATACACACTTACTTTGGGGAACAGTTCTTCTTATAGTGGGCTTGCTTTCCATATGAGAAACACACTGCCTCCTTTTCCATTCCCTACCTCTGGATCATACTATTTTGGAAGGATGGTTCCCAGGATCTTTAGATGTGTAATGTATCTTGGGACCCTTCTCTTAATTTTTTATTTTTCTTATTCACCATAAGTATTGATGGTTTATCATGACTCGTGTATTTATCCTCTAGGAGAGTCAAAGTAAGTTGTTTCAAAATAATCTTCTCATTAATGCATATATCAAAATTAATAATAATACAAGAGAAGGTCTTTTACAGTGATGAAAGTATTAGATCTAATTGAAACTCATCTTAGATTTTAATCCCTAAAATTTCTGAGAATTCAATGTATCTCAAAATATTGAAAACATGAGGACCAGCAGGCACATATTCTCCATGAATAGTTTCTAACAAATAATTGGAGATCTCATATCTCTCTTTTATAACCATCTCTTGTTAGATATCTAGAAGGTGAGATGTCTTTCTATATGAATCCATGTCATTATGTTGCATCAAAATTTCATTGTTCATGGATGATATCATGAAAAACTGAACATATATGGAATAGATCAAATTTTCCTCAGAGAAAGTTAACTCTTCACAACTATCCTCATTTCCAAGTGCCTTATGAATATGTTCTTCCTCTATATATAATTTCCTTTCATGACACATGATAATTCATAAGATATTTTTCCACTCTGGTAAAATTTTACTAGGGGGAAGGTTTTCCTTATTAATTATATATCACAATGTTATTCTTGAATTCATTTTTATTTTTGGTTTCAAAATATTATATGAGAATAATTTTAGTTCATTATCTGATGAAATTTAGAAAAACAGATAAAAATTATATTTATTAACATCCCATTATTTTATCGAAACATAATAGCTCTCACTATTGGCATAAGAATATCTTGTTTCTAAGAAATTATAGTGGAAAGGACACATATTCCCTTTCATATTACACTAATTTTGTTTGGTCAAGAAACATGAATGTTTTTATATATGCATTCCAAATTCTAATAGCATTAACTCCCAATTCCATGATTAGTTGAGTGGAGTCCCCAATCATTAAATCCTTAAATTGAATTTCCTCAACACTTGTCTCTAAATTTCACCAAGCCTTTATTTTGAAGTATATAGATGATGTGAATTATGTTTTTTCAACCCAAAACATCCAGTTAGTATTTCATTATAATTGAAAGCTCCCCAACTTTCTCTGGTCAAGCACTTTGAACTATGGTTTGATTTTAACTAAAGTAGTGGAATTATATAAAAACATAATATATTTTATTGATGGATCATATCCTTTTATGTAGAAATTTCCAATGATTATCTCTATTATATGCTGTTTAATATTAAATGGATTTAATTAAGTGACTAACCAAGTGTTAAAAAATATTAATGTGTAATCCAATTGATTGTAGTTCTCTCTTTCATGATAGTTGATTAATTAATTCATGTGAAATAGAAAATACATTTATAATGAAATAACCATGTAACTGGGCATAAATATAATAATAATAATGAGGTATGATAATGATCTTTTAATAATGGTTAGTTTATTTAGTAGCTGGAAAACTAACCATCGACCTATAGGAATAAACCTGGACCAATTAAGGTTTGTGCTGAATCCTTCCACCTATCCACTAATGTATCTTTCTTAGATCGTTTTTCATTCAAATCCAAAGAGTTCTAAAAAATAGTACATTAATAGTGCTGATCATTATTAATACTTGAAAAAGTGCTGATAAAGGGTACCTTTTACAAGTGTTTTTAGCGCTAATAAAAATGTAGGCTTTATTGGTACTTTTTTATAATTGATAAAGGGTACCCTCTATCAACGCATTAATTTTTCCACTGATAAAGGGTTCCCTTTATCGATGATTTATTTTTAGCAGTCAAAAAGGAAACCTTTATCAGTTCTATTTTTAGCATTGATAAAGGTCCAAATTAATAAAAAATTAAAATAAAAAATAAAAAAAATGTGTTTATAAACAAATATTAAAAAATTTATTAATTAAATAATTATTCATAACAATTAATAATTTGATTATACTATACATAAATTGTAAATACATATAAATTATATAAATTATATATATAGAATTATGTTAAATGAAAATTAAACAAATAAATATTTAAATATGTAAATTAAGAAAAAAATTAAATAACTTTTTAATTAAATAATTTATGATAATTTTAATAAATAATAAATAATATATATATATATGAATTTATAAAAATATGATTTATATAATACAAAATAGTTATGCATTAAAATAAATAGTAATATATTTAATTAATAGTGGTTTATAATTATAATTATTACCAATTAAAAATATTGACTAATTGCATAGAGTAATGGACATAAATGAAAGTTGATTGATTTTTCAATATAATATTTATCAGTAATGTTTTATATTGATTTCACATATAAGTAATAAATTCATTTTTATATAAAATGCAAATTCACACATAATTATGTAATTAATGAAATCTTATATTGAAACATATTCATCTAGTATTTATGAAATTTATTAAAATTTTAGTATTCATTTTAGAATTCCATTAAAACATGAAATATTTAATATTTCATGACTTTAATCATTATAAATTTGAATTAATTATTAATTAATTTATTACAGTTATGTATAAATTCCTCTTTAGTATGTCTTACCGTTTATTATTTTTTTTAGAATTTAATCAATTTCAATAAATATTATATATATATATTTATTATTCGTTAATATTATCAATAAGTATTCATCTTTATTTAAATATATATACATATTTTTTAGATAATATATCTTTAAATTATAAAACATATCTATTTTTTTGAAATTTTTAAAGTGTACACTCTTTTAAAAATTTAATTTCACTCAATTTTAACATACATCCACTATATATTTATTATTCATTAATAATTATAATTTTTTTAATAATAAAGTATTTATAATTAAATATATTGATAAATGTATATTTATTATATTTATGCTTTTATATATTTATCATTATACATAAATAAATATCAATTTTAAAAAACAATTATATGATGAAAAAGTAAATATTATATATTTAAATAATAAATATATTTTCTAATTTTAAATTTATATATATGTATTAAATATATTTATATAATGATATAATAATTATATTATAATATTATTTATGTAATTATTAATGAATTATTATATTTTTAAATAATTTTAAAATAATAAAAAGTATAATAAATTAATAAAATATTTACTATATTTATATTTATGTTTTTATTATATATATATATAATTATATAAAATAATATAAAAAATAAATTATTGAAAATTATAATTATAAATGCTTTGTCAGTGCTTATGTAATACGTGAGGTTAAAAAGAATCGTTATGGGATTTTTTCGAAAAACTAATTAAATTATCTTGATCTATTTAAATAATTATAACCAGTCACATGTTCTTTGTGATATTTGAAACATTCCACAAAATCCACCCTCTTCCAGCTATTCTGAGTGAATCGAAACTCGAATCAAGGCTGGAATAATTTGAATTCCAAAACCCTAGGATCGAATGATTCAAGGGTCAAATGAATCCAAAAATGAAGGTTTTTGATATTCATATATTCTCTTGGATGATTCAATGATTCAATCCAAGGTCTCTTATTTTCTAGTCTCCCTCCCCACTCGTTTATTTCTTGTATGGTGATATCTATTTTCTGTTTTTATAACCATTATTTCTTTAACTTCAACATATTCTTGTAGTCAAATATTTTTATTGGGGATCGTTTGTTGAAATGAAATAGAGTTATTAGAGATTGAGTAATAGGTGTTAATGAGTGCCAATTAAATACTCTTAGACTCCTCTCAAGAGTTTCAAACTGAGGTTGGGGACAATATTTTAATTACTGGTTATTTTATTAGTCCAATTGAGCTGAGCCATGGCCTTTGTACATTCACTATATTTTAATATGTGACATGATTTTTTATATCTATATTATTTGGATTTAATTGATCATTTTTCTGAGATATGTTTGATGATCAAGAGATTATTCATCATATGCCTCTTTATTTTCAAGGGAATCTGATCCTAATGAGATAGAGGATTGGGTGAAGAATACTAAGTGGATTTTTGACACCCTCAAGATTACGCATCACATTAAGCTGAATTGTTATAATTTTATTCTTATATGTCATAGAAAATGATTTTGGGAGATGATGGTCCAATATAAATGAAATTAAATTCTAGAATAGAAAGGCCACATTATAGAAGTCTCATATTCCTTATAACCACACAATATCTCATCCAGATATTCCAATTAACACATGTGAGTTATAGGAGATAGAACTCAAATTTTAAGATAACTAGTTGCATCAAATTTCATTAGACACCAAATAGAGCATTTCTAGGAGCGAGTATCACCAAGGTCAAACTAAGGGTTATTTCAATTAAATCTATGATTTATTGTGTTAATTATCAACAATTTGACCATTATAAATAGAAAATAATATCTATAAATTTTTGTCTTTTAATCATAAAAACATCTCAAAAAACCCTTTTAAAGTAAGTATTTAAATCAATAATTATATTATATGACAAATTTTGAACTACCCCAAATAAATTTGAAATTTTAAACACAAATACCAAAAAAAACATTACCATCCCAAAATTAGAATATGATTTGTCTAGTTCCTTATAACATTGGAAAAATACATTCATTTATGAAATGACAACCGACTCATTAATACTTCATAATAATAACATCGTTTCCTTAATCACTCATATAGTAAACAATATATATGTTTTACGTTAATACATAAAAGCCTATAATTCTTTGAACTTGAATTATATTTCCATCATATTTTAAATGAAAACAATATATCTTAAGAGACCCACCATTTATGAAATAATAAGTACCGTTTTAAATTACCAAAAAAATCATTATTTACATCAATTTACCCATCACCTCCGATGGAAATCAAGTATATAACATGAAAGGATATTTATTTTGTAAATTTTTTAGTTTGACATCAATTATAAATTCTTTATACATTACAATATTTTCAATATAGTACATTTTTAATTCTTTCTTCCAATTCAACTATGTTTTTAGAAAATTTCCACAATATTTCACACAACTATTTTGGTATTCAAATGTTCAATAGAGTTCATTCAATGTTTTATATTCATCATCAAATTTTACTTATGAAGATTCATCTCACTTCCAAACAATTCTTTTAATAGTGAGTCATCTACCATTTTACTTATAATCTTTATATATTTCATCCATGAAATTGAGATTTTATTATAAATCTTACTCTTCATATTCAAAAATAATAATGCTTGTTTTCAACATATCTAGACATAATTATTGAATCAAATTTTTACATAACAATTTTTAGATGTATAAAACTTTTTTATTTATGGTGTATATTATTTTCCTATAGTGTTTTCCCAATACATATCTATTTTTAATAAAAATTATAATTTTGAGATGTTTCAAAATATTTGATATACCATTACTATTAAATACAATAATTCATTATGTAGTTACATTACTTGTTCCAAAAAATAGAATGAAGGTTATCAAATTTTATATATGTTGGAATAATTATTTGAAATTTTTTTAGGTATTCATCATTCTAGGGCCACATGTATTCATTAAACCCCTTGGAATCACTGACTACCATCGCCATATATGAAATATCTCTTTATTTTTTTAACCTTGTTTTCAATACATTTTAATATCTTATATTTGATTGAATTTTAATTTATTATTATTTTTTATCATATTTTGTATTTTTATTACTCTTTAATTTCCTATATTATATTTTCATTTGTTTTAGAAATTTAAGAAAGTCATAATCGATCAATTTAATTGAGGAATGAGTATTTATAGTTAGAAGATATAAATTTTTAAAAGTAGGATTTATCCTATAAAAATATAATTCATATAAGCCCCAAAGATTCAAATATCATTACATATCCCCTTGGAGACACATTGAATCATATAGAATAATGTTTATACCCTAAAGTTTCACCTTAAATATGGAATGAGTTAATAACTAGTTCAAATGGTGTAATTATAAGAAATGGAAGGCATTAATCATTTTATAGAAAACAATATAGTAGAACTATAATCCTCATTAGCTTCATCTCTTAAATAGTTATGATTGAATTTTTTTTGAGACTCAAACCTTATCATGTTTATGTTTCTTGTACTTATTTGAGAGTGATTCATCCCAAGATTGACTACTACTTAGAGTATTTCATGAAACATAGTTTCATGTTCTCAAGTGATGGAGGATTTGTGACAAACAAAAGAATACAAAGATAAATGTTTTGTATATGACTTGATGAGGATAATATATTCTATAAAAATCAATTTTAAATTAATTCAGAGGATAACACCTACCACAGTGCAGTAATTATTTTCTTACATTAAATTGCACATTTTATTCAAAGCATACTCATATTCATTAATAAAAATTAAGTGTGGGGTTTCCCTTATTTAAATCTTATAAAACATTCACTTTTAATAACGAATATCTTATTTGTTTTTATTTATTTATTATAATAAATCAATATTTTACGAACTCAATAGGTTATATATGAATAAAAAATGGATGTACTGTAATCATCAGAAAAAAGATTTCAAATATGGAGTTAAATACTTCATAATGTTTGAAATAGAGCATACATATGGCCATTATCAAATACTTTGTCCATGTTTATATGGTTTTTATTAAAGTATAAATATTCTAAAAGTGTTGGAAGAAGATTTTGTTTGTCATATAATTGATCAAATATATAAATTATATACTAAATATAGGGGAAAAACTAAATGTTCACAACAATTAAGATGATACTGTAATTTATGGATCTTTTTTTAGGAATAATTGTGTAAATGATTATGGAGATCACATGGAATAAATTACATTGAAAATTTAAGACAACCTTTTTAATTTTACAATGTTATTTTATAAGTTAAATAGATATTCTAAGAGACAATTTTTTACTAGTTATATTAAATAAAAAACATTGTAAACTTCATTGATGTTATATAATTTGAATGATAGTTAGCGAAATGAGTGACAAAAGATTTACAAAACTACTTGGTATCCTAAAAGGAAATCTTGAGGACCTAATGAAAATACTATATTGTAAATGGTTTTTGTTTTCAATTGTTATAAATTATATAAAAAATAATATGATGTCTGTAGTATGATGAAAAACAGGGGTGTTGCAATTTTGGCAGAAGCGATGCACATATCTAGTTATAAGGATAGAAATACAATTTATGAATATATGTCATTTTGATGGAATTACGTAGGTATATAAGAGTTAGATTATACAAAATTTAAATTTCTTATTTTCTATTGAAAATTGGTTGATAATACGAGTGTAGTGAACGTTAATGAAATGGGATTCATGGAGGTGAATTTAATGGTGGAAGGGGAAAAAGGCTCATTCATAATGGTGTTATAGGCAATGCATATATATTATGTCTCAAACAGAATAAACAATAATTGGCTATTTTTCCTACTGGTGAATAAAACAAATCTTAATTAAGATGAAAATTTAATTGAGTATGGTCCTTTTATAGGGAGATCATAATCAGATCATGTTTGTCCCAATGTATATAATTTCATTATATTAGAGGGTAACTAAAATAGTGTATTTGGATTATCTATAGAGGAAAAAATACAAAACACCATTAAAAAATAAAGATAATTAAATGATAAGGTAAATGTGTTTTATAATATACTATGTTTTCCCTCATTATAATATGTATTGCATAATTTATTAATATAATCTAAATTAAATGTCTGACTACTCATATAGACAATGTTTTCATAACATGATGATGTTTCCAATACCTCATAAGAACAAACTATAATGAAAGAAACCCATTGGGAAAATGTAAAGGTAATTTTACAATATACATTACCTTTTTTACTGAAACGTTATTTAATGAATCTTTGATTTAATTTTTATTATTCCATGCATATTTCATTTATTTTATGTTTTTTTTCTCCATATATCATGCTTTTATACACAAAAACATCAACATGAATCTTCTCTCTTGAAATGAATTCACACCTGTAGTGTTCCATGTATCACATTACTTGATTTTCCTTAAACTAACTTTACAGGAAGAGCAATGTTATTGCCTATGCTCAATAATAGAGGTAATCGTGATGTTTCCATTGTAAAATCATTTTATATATAATTAATTTAGAATTTCATATTTATGATTGATATAATTTTTTAGTATTACTCACATAATATGATTTTTATTTAAAGGTGTAATTTTTGTTTCTATTTGGAGTGTTCTATCCTTATTTCATACCTTTCTACACCAAAACATCCACACATAGCTTGTTTTTCAATACCTTTTCACCCCTGTAGTGTAAGAATATTTCACTTTCCGTCATGTTCCCTCCAAAAATCAATCACATAGGTAATATTTATGTTTTCATAGTAAAATAATTGTCTATATAATCAATTTATTGTTTCATATTTATGATTTATTTATTTATTTTTAGAATTACTCATATAATATTTATTTTCTTATATAGGTGGATTCATTTGTTTCTGTTTTAGTGGCTTGTTCGAACATACTCTTTCTCATGAGATATTAGACATAGAGATAATAACTATGATAATATAAACAAGGAAAATCATTAATAATTAATACAAATATCATGAAAATGGGAATTCCTTAAACTTATTTATTTAATTTTGTAATTATTTTATCAATAATTTGATAGATAATTTCATTATTATTTTTTAAAATACATATTTATATTTTTAATATATCTTTTATAGAAGTTATATATTCTTTAAATATATCTACAAAAATCCACAAAAAGAGATATGTTTTTTATTTATTCTATATTTTTCATGACTTCCATTACCTTTATTTTCTGAACAAAAACACTATATAGTGATTTGATGTTCTTATCTGAAAAAAGGATTTCAGAGAAAAACATTAGGTTAGTATAAAGTGTTGGTAGTTTGATAAATAAATCTCTTGGAAATCCCGGAACATTTGTTTTTGAAAATATTTTGTGCCTTTGGGACATGTAGGAATTTGTCTCAACTAAATCAGATGTAGGATGTGACCAGAATGATTCCAAGTGCTTATTTTTATTATAGTTGACATTAATTTTAGTAAAAATAAAACTGACATAATAAAAAATGAGAACAAGAAGTCCTATTATTTTTATACTTTAATAAAATGTTCCATAAGTCATTTGTGATGTGTTTGAATCATCCATAACTCAATTTGATACAATATTTTCATAGTACAACTCAAAGTGTTTGTTATCATTTTAAAATCGAAGTTTTTGTTTAAAAATTTTCACTTCATTAGTTCCAATGAAACATAATCACATTCTCCTAATAATTTAGGACAATACTCTATAAATCAATATATACATGTACTAATCTTTCCCATAGAAAACAAAGACACGATATGATTAGTATGAGTCAAAGTGTTTGTTTTGAGTTTAAAATTACATTTTAGAAAACAAATACTAGGGGAATACACAAATCAAAGAAAACAAATTAGGATTATTTTCATATATTATGAACACAATCTATAATTGAGTTAATATGTTTAAAAATCCGAAAAACCAAAATACAATTCACGGTGTGACCGATATGACTCAAAGTCCATTTTTTTATTTAAAATTGACAACAATTCTAGTAAAAAATTAAATTGATCTACTCAAATACGAGAAAATGTTATCATATTATTTTTATTCTTTAAATAAATTATTTATAAATAATTTGTGACATGTAGAAATGAGTCAAACCTAAATCTGTTAAAAAAATGTTCATAGTATGACTAAATGTGTTTGTTATAAGTTTAAAATAAATATTTTAGAACAAAAAGTGTCAATAAATTAAAGCTGAGAAAAAAAAATTTCTTATCTTGATAATTTAGGAAATTTATTTAAAAATAACTTTAGATGTGTATTAATTTGTCTCACATCGAACTGATACACGATGTGACTAGTACGAGTCCAAGTCAGTGTTCCCATGATAAAATGTCATTTTACTAAAAAACATTTATGTACCCAAATATTAAAAAAACATATTTATTTCTTAGATTAATTTTTAAAACTATCCATATGTCTTTTTTTTATGTGTATGAAAAAACCAAACCTCAAGAGAACACATTGTGTGATCAGTATGATTGAAAGTGTATGTTTTTATTTAAAATTGTCACTAATTTTACTAAAATTAAAAATGGTGCACAGAAAATGGAGTAGAAATTTTCAGATTATTTTTATAGTTCATTAAAAATATTAATAAGTCATTTAACACATTTAGTAATTATCCTCACCTTAATATGATGCATGACGTGATTTTTATGACTGTAAGTGGATCTTTTTATTTAAAATTGACAACAATTTTAGTAAAAAAGTCAACTGACCTACTCATAATGAAGAAACATCATTCATATTATATTAATTAATTAGGAAAACAATTTATAAGTATTTTTATATGTTTTGGAATCATCTACACCATAATATGATACATAATATTCCTAATATGTCTCAAAGTGAGTGTTTCTAGATTAAAATAAAATTTTAGTAATAAAGACAAGGGACATACTCAAAACTATGAAAATGAATTCAATAGTGTTTATATATCAGTAAAATGATCCAATCCTCATTTGGAATGTGTATGAATAAGTCTCACCTCAATCTGATGCGTTGTGTGGCCAATATGACACAATGTGATCCTTTTTATTTAAAATTGATTTCAATTTTAGTAAAAATGAAAAGTGACATACTCGAAATAGAGATAACACATTCATATTGTTTTTATACATTAGGAAAATGACACATAAGTAATTTGAGATTTGTAGGAATCATACTAACCTTAATATTATGTACGGTGTGGTCACTATTACTCCAAGTACATCTTTTTATTTAATATTTACATTAATTATAGTAAAATAGATACCAAACCAACTCCAAACTGATAAAAAACATTCATGTTTTTCTATAATACTATATTATAAGTATCCATAAGACATTCTTTATGTTTACAAGTTAGTCTCTCCTTAATTCGATAGACGATGTTCTTGGTATGACTTAAAGAATCCATTATCAGTTTAATATCAACTTTTCTGTTCAAATATTATCACTGACTAGAAACTAAGAAAACACACTAAAACTATCTTGATGATTTAGAAAAATGATTAATAAATCATTTTTTATGTGTAGGAATCAGTCTCATGTCAATCTAATACTTGATGAGATCGGTATGAATCAATGTTCATTTTTCCAGTTTAAAATAACTTATTAGTAAAAAAGTCAAGTGACATACTCAAAATTGACAAAACAAAGTTGGATTGTATTGATACATTATAAAAACCATCACTATGATGTTTGGGATGTTTAACAATTTGTATAACCTCAATTTTCTAGACAGTGTGACCTATATAACATGAAGTTAATCTTTTTATTTAAAATTAATTTCTATTTTGGTAAAAAAATAAAAGTAATGTACTCAAAATAGAGAAAACAATTTGGTTTTTTTTATTTTTGAAAATGATACATAATTCATTTGAGATATTTGTGAATAATCCACACTTCAATTCGATCCATGGTGTGAGTGGTATGATTCAAAGTGAGTCTTTTTATTCAAAACTGAAATCAAATATAGTAAAAAAGGCAATTAACATTTATAGAACAAAGAAAAAAATTTGGATTGTTTGTATACTTTAGTAAAATTATCCATAAGGCATTTTTTATGTTTAGGAATCATCAATACCTTAATAAGATACACAATATGCTCAATATGAATCAAAGTGCATGTTATCATTTTTAAATCTTTAATTTAGTTCAATTTTTTTTGTCACTAATAACTATGAAAATGCTCTAAAATTTCCTTTATAAATTAGGAAAATGAAACAAAAATTATTTTTTATTTATACAAATTGTATTCATGTAAAACTAATATGTGATGTGACCAGTATAAGTCAATTTGTTTGATTCCTATTTAAAATTACATTTTAGTAAAAAAAGAAATGTGACACACTAAAAACTTATAAAATGAATTTGTATTGATTTGATAATTTAGTTAAATTATATGTATGTCATTCAAGACTTGTAGGAATCAACCTCCACTCAATATGACTAACAGTGTGACCGGTATAACTATATGTCCATTTTTTATTTAAAAAAGTCTTCAATTTAATAAAAAAATACAAATGACCCACTAAAAACTGATAATACACATTCTTATTGACAAGATACATTAGAAAAATGATGAATATTTTATTTTAGATGCCTAAGAACTAGCCTCACCTCAATCTGATACATGATGTTCCTTTTATGACACAATGTGTCTGTTATGATTTTAAAATTGATATTTTTGTTCAAAAGTTATCATGCGTTCAAAACGGAGTAAGAATGCTTGCATTGAATATAAAATTTAGTAAAACTATTCATAAATTACATTAAATGTGTTGGAATTGGTCTGACATCAAACTGACACACGATGTGACTTATATGATTCAATTTGCCTATTTCCATTTTAAAATGTCATTTTATTAAAAAAAGAAGTGGTGTACTAAAAAAAGGACAAATGCATTCAGAGTTTTTTGATACTTTATTAAAATGATCCACAATTCATTTGGGACTTCTAAGAATCATTTGTACCTCAATATTGAATATGGTGTGACTAGTATGACTCTGAATGCATCATTTCAATATATAATTAACATTTTAGATTTAAATGTGCACCAAACCGCCATAACAAAGAAAACGAGCCTAGAGTTTTTTCTCAAAATTCTATGCACTATTAATTAGTTTATCTAATTCTCATTCTTATATTATAATTATTTAATTAATTTTTATAGATATAATATCTGAAGATGAAAAATAACCTGTTTGAGAGGCAAGAATCAACCACAACTCAATCAAAATTCTATGCACTATCAATGTCACTTTATATAGAGTTTTGATCTCCAACATGTCATGTGGGTCTCAGATGTATTTAAGAGGATTTTTTGTGTACATGACCTGAGTAGGTCATTCTTGATGTGTACATCATCTCTATCTGATTTTTCTGCAAGTTCTCTATAGATTTTTTTTCTCGGGGCATTGGCTGGCTATATGAAATGTCTGGTCTAGTCATGACGTGTGGAATCCTTTTTCGTTTAGGCTTTATGGAATGGTCTAGACATTTCTTAAGGAAATGAGTTAGGCTGTGATCTTCTAGTACACTACATGTACAAGAGGATCACGATGTGTACTTGTCCAATTTTGTTCATTTTCTGTATTTTATTCCATTGAAACCTATGAAGATATTTTTCTTGAGAAATTTGACACATACCAAGGATTAATTGAGTTATTATAATGAAAACTATATAATATTGGCCCCAAAATTTATATATAAATTAGGTTTATCAAATCCTTCAGCACTTGAAAAATTTCTTTCCCTCACACAAGAACGTATCAACAAAGATTTTGGAATGATAAGAAATTTTTAAAACCTGAAATATTTGTAATGTCCATGCAATTAAAATTTGTTGTAAGAAGATAAAATTCAATTTGAAGAATTAAAACTATATAGAATGTTCGTCTGGCCTCACAATAAAAGATTCAAAACAAATTATAGTTTTCTAATCATAATTTATTAACATTTCCTTACGTTATATTCCTAATTGTAATCTACCTAGCTTTATTTTCTTTCAACCCATAGGGTAGAAAATATACGTTGAGGTATTCTTGAACCATGACTACATGTTACTAACCATATATATTCACTGTTTCTATCATCTCCATTCTGTGAAGAGAAGAACAAAATTAATCTTGAGGGATTTACGAAATTGCTTTCTCATGACTCTGTGACTGTTGGTAGGTTGATACAAAGTGAACAATCAGGATTGAAAAAGAGGGTAAGCTCTATATTACAGTGTAGAAAGTGAATGAAAAGTGTGATAAAGTTCCTTATTTGTTCCGGTCAAATCTATACCCCATCAACTCAGGTTGGATCCATATTTGTATCAAGTATGTATACAAAAATTATTATGTTCACTTCCAGTTTATTTTTAGTTTTCATATTTCTCAAAATTCATTCCTAGGATAGATCCCACATCCATCACCTAACAACATATTTTCCTTTGAGGGTTTCTTTATACTAGAAAATGGTGAATTTTACCCTCCTAGAACTACAAAATAAATAGTTTTTTCCAACAGGGGTATATCTATTGGTAAAAGTGAATATATGTTGGTAAAACATTTTACAAACAAAAATTGACCTGTCACCAAATTTTTGGTAAAACCTCTGTCGCTAAATGTTATTGTGACAGATAAAATCGTTTTGTTGTATTTATAACAATACCCACAGATAATATATATGTTGGTCAAAATTCATAGCTACAGATTAATATAAAAAATTTATCTGTTGGTAATATTAACTTTCACCATTCCGCTTATTATAATCAATACCAACTATTAATATTTGTTTGTAAATTATATTCTGAAAAAAATATTATGTGTATATTAAAATATTTTTCACCATAATTCGATATTAAATTTATTAATCTAATTAAATATAACGTATTTATTATATAATAACTATAAAATTAGCTTATATGATCATTTAAAAATCAATATGAAACACCAATTAACATGTTGAAAATATATTTAATTGTATTCATACTACAATATATTTTAAATGAAACTCCAAACTCACACATTATTTTTCATTACAAGCAATAATCATCTGTCTCTATTCCATGACTAGCTCCTCATGCCAGTTCCATGTCGCGAAAACACCACCCCTAAGTCATCGCTATGACATATTCTTCTCGTGATTGACAAATTTTCAAAATACCAATGATTCTTACAAACCATCACCTCAATGATGACTCTAACAACAAAAAAATAACATAAAATCTTACCAAAAAAGAATATATAACAAAATGAAAACATGAAATAAGCATATGTAATTTATGTTTTTTTCCCAAATGGTTGTCCAAAATTAAAATATGTAAGTGAAATAAATGTGTAACCATTCACTCACCCAAATGTCCATAAATTGTTCTTTTCAAGATAGATAATTTAGTTCTTTAAGTTCTCTAATGAATCGGTTTTCATTGTCATGGAGGCGGAAAATATTACAACATACCATCGAAGATTAGTACATACCTTCATTCGTTTGTTTCTCTCACGCATTGGTTGTCGATGGCATGGAAGGGTGATGCACATATAGTTCACCCACTCATCCATGACATAAACACAATTACTGGTAATCTTAGATGGGTATGAAACAACCCAACACAAACAAATGAAAAGTCACAAAATTAGAATAAAGGAAAATGAAACATGGATCCTCTATAAAATTATAATGAAGGGTTCACCTGAGTATTAAGATCGTTAATAATGGAAACGACATATGGCTTTAGGAGAACATTGAATGTGCTTCCATGACCCAGAGGTTCACATCCACATCACATAGAAAATTAAAATATTGTAACTTTAATTTGATGACATTCCAAATAAAACATTTTCTTACACAAGAAAATTATTCAAATCAATACACCATTATTTTTCAAACTCCCACATTTCTTAGCCACGACGCATTTTGTAAATGTTTAAATGATTATGCACTGCAAAAAAGTGAACTTGCAAAGGTAGTTATAATACAATACTACAAGAGTCCAAATATCCACATCAACACCATGCTCCCCAATCTCAACTATACAATGAACTCTATAAATCCAGATCATAGTGGTCATATATGGCCAATATTACCAAATTCCCATTTTATATTCCCACAATAAATTTTTCAATATATATCTTAGATAATATAATGTTTTATGAGGACTAAAAAATCTAATAAATTATAGGGAAATATCACAAAAAGAAAAACCCAGTTGACAACAATCAGTTGCTGCATTAGCAAGGGTTTGAACACTGCTTCACTAATCACAAACACATCAGTACCTGTCCTCATGGAATCTTCCACACATGATCAGGGAATAAGGTGTTCCGTGATTATATCCAACCATAAAATTTCATATCTAACATATTTTTCACTAATAGTGGTATACGGTCATTTTTAAATCGTACAACAAAATCTTTTAAGGATGAAATTGTAGTGATTGATAATGTTACGATGCGTATCTATGTGAATGATCTAATTGTAATTCAATGTGAATAGTTTCATTGGTACATAATTTACTATCCAATTTAGGGATTTATTATAAGATTTAGCACTTGAAGATGCTACGAAAACTGTTGGCAGGGAGGGACCTTGGTCAAGGAATACAAGAGATTGGAATTAAGTATATAATGGTTGAGAAAGTCTTTGGTATCCAATTAGAGGATTCCAACTTTCGTAAAGGTGTAATGTTTGACAAAGACATGGTAACCCCTAAAAAAATAAGAAAAGGGTTGTAAACCCCAACATCATTATTCCTGATTTTTCTCTACAGTACAGGAATTGGGAATCCAAAAAATATGAGATTTGGTGCGAGAAAATGATTGGGGAGCATTAAAAATAAAAAGAACATTGAGAATAAATACATATAGATCCAAAAGATCAATCCTGGTTTGGCTATAACTGAGTGAGGGATGAGTGAAATGGCATTACATTACTTAAGAAAATCTAGAGTCAGTGCCGTCAGATGATTGAGAAAAGAGTAGAAGGTAGTAAAGGCATAAAAAACTGTTTTTGTAAATAGACCCAAAGAACTTCAAGAATCCTATTTGGGATCAAAATATTGGATTTTTTAGGTCAATAGGTTCAATAAATTGTTTTTACATTTTATCATCTTTTATTGTGGAGTGTTTGGAGCCAATACCTAGCACCATTCTTCCAAGGGGTTCAATAAAGGATCTTTTATATAAAGTGTAAAGTAATTTGCATGTTTTTATGCCCTATGAAGAAACATTCTCATGAATCCAAATCTAATACCTGGCTGTAGTGCTACTGGGATTACAATTTCTTCCACTTTGAATTAGAAGATCTCGTCTATTGAAGGCATTGAGAAGTGGTCATACGAAGCTGCAACTATTTTTTTGAGGCATTACCTACAACCCTAGCACCAAAAAGTGGTGTTAATGTGATTAGGACTATGAAAACTCTACAAGTAAAACATGAAATATTTTAAAATGAATGGATATGAAAGTACGGGAGTACAGGTGTCATTGCTGACATGAAACAAAACAAGATATGGGATTCCTTCAACCTAAAGGAGAAAAATTTATGGTATGATTGCATTGAAAAGATATTAAAAACATATGGAAAAAAGCAATTAATGGAAAAACATGAATAATACCACATTTATCAAGAGTGTTTAGTGAACAAGATCCTTAAAGTTTACAATTCTTAGAATCCTTAACACTATGATAGAATCATCAAAAAAACATTATGAAAAACATTAGATAAAACATCCTGTATCATCCTTATATTCCTATCATCAAAAGGCCATCAAAATAAATCTCCTCTAGCATCGACATTGCTTCAATGAACACCTCTACCGAACTGTTCATACAAACCCTATTTCCAAGAAAAAGCAAAAACAAAAATGATATAAAAACTCAAATAAAAAATAACTAAAACAAATAAAATAGAAATAGAGAAAAATTGTGTGCCCATCCTCATCTCCTCATAAAAAATCTACAGAGAACAATCGGTCATCAGCCCCAGTGCCCCACCACAAAGTACCATTATTAATAAGAATGATAAATTGTAATAGAACCAAAAAAAGGAATGAACAAGAATAAAACCTCGACAACCCAATACAAAAAATTGAATGAAACAAAATGTACGAATCTTAAAAATCTAAATCACTATTAATATTATCATTTTCTATGACAAATAGAAGAGATCCACCTTTTTTACATCAACAACATGATGAAATCATGTTCCTCACCATGCACTGACCTACAAAAGCCCCAATCATAGAAACCATAACTAAATAGGTAGACGCAACAACCCTATTGAAAAATAAATAGGAAGACAAAAAAAACAAGGAAAACAATACTAAATAAGGTTCATATATTATGACCATGTAAACATTATGATTCGAACCGTGAGGATAGACACCCATATAAAAAAAAGTAATACCAACTCATTCCACTTTTTTTATTATATAAAAAATTGTCTTGTGGGCCTTATTTTTTACATTATAGATAGGGGACCAGTACATAGGGGCCACAAAGCCTTCACAAGCACTGGAAATTAGATAGGAAGTCCGCTACCATGTGAAATTTTTATCTGAGAGTTCTTGTTTTATTTTTTTGTACATTCATGAAGGGTTTCCACACATGATGTGCACCACCTAATGATTTGTAAAAAGCAACATGAATACACATTTATGCCTACCTAGAGGGATTCCTTTATTTAATGTGCCTTGTACTTCTGAGAGTTCACCAACCATGGCTGATGCTCATGGCTCCTACCCATTTGTGTGTTTGTCCATAATGTCCAAGCAATTCATTGGTCCTTCCTCTTGTTGCATGGGAAGATGCCCACCAGAAGTGATTTATTCATTCAAGGATGCCTCTCGTATCTCACATCCACTACACATCATTCCCAAAATGTTAAAAAACTAGCACCCACTCATAGAACCAGTTGGGAAAATCTGGTGAAAATAGACCCAAAATTTGCTGGGGTAGTGGATTGAAGCCCCATTGGATGCAGATTAGCAGCTAGTTATGCCAGCTGCCCTATTACTGATATTTCTCCACATTATTGACATGAAGAAACCACATTGAAAGCATGTCAAACCGTGTAAAAATTAACTTCATCAACTCTACGAAATATTGAACAAGTTTTTTGTAGGACCCCGGACACCCTGAGAGGGGAGGAGTGAATCAGTTTGTCAAAATTTTTCTTTTAAAGTGATGGATCTTGTTCCCACGTTGGTAGGAACTTGTAAAACCTGTATGATGTATATGAATAGAAATAAATCATTCACATGTAGAGAGACGATACAACAATTTTTACAGGGTCCACCACTAAGGGCTACATCCAAGAAGTATATGCCAACATGTTTTCGATACTACCAAATTCCACTAAACATAAGTAGTTGTGGATTACAAAGGTTCAGGCACAGTCACTATGTCCCAAACTCACTACATTTATAATGATTCAGGGATATCTCACTACTTCTCTCAGGTCATTCCCGATGATTCCCCAGGCTCATTACCCTTGGTGAAGTCACACTCAGTTTATAGACGTAAAGGTCTCTTCTTAATTGCTATAGAATACTTCCTCGGTTGCGTGTAGATGCTCTGTTGAAGATCATCTCTTGCCTGTATTCAAATCTCACGTCCCTTCAATGATACCGGGAAACCTCCCAACTTTCAAGCAGCTCAAAAACATTGGCACACTTCTTTACTGCTTGGCGCACAAGTCTCCTACACTGCACAAATTCAGTGTGCAAGTTCAAACTGGAGCTCTGATATCAACCCACCACCTGTGTGACACCGTCTAATTCATCTTCAAACCTGCACGACTCAATTCCATTCTAACCCAAACCACCTTGGGTGCGCAACCAACAACCGGCGTGCAACCTCTAGCTATACGGCCCAACAACAACTTGTGAGACACATCTACTTGCGTGATGCGGGCTCAAAAAATCTCTATGTCTTGAACTACATTACAAATGAGGAGGGTTGGTCCTCTATTTATAGGCAAACTGGACCACATGAGTGGTGGCACACAAGTGTCCTCATGGCGCGCAAGTCCCGATGCACATCTCCAACCACCCTAGCCTCTGTCACACTACTCACATGCATGACCACACCAATACTTTCTCGACCCTCCTTCCTTTTCCATATTTTGAATTTCTGATCATGAAGAACAATAGGCGAGCACGTTTCTAATAATTCTAGGCACCGGCGCAGAAGTTCCTTCTCATTGCGTAGGTCACTTGCACGAACCAACCAATACTTGTGCGACCCTTATCCCTTTTCAATTTTCCCATGTTCTAATCTTGAAAAACACTAGGCACGCAAGTTATTTATTCGTTTAAGTACCCGGTGTGCTGGTCTCTTTGCCAAAATCACTTTTCTCCATTTGTGAATTTTCAAGCCCAAAAATTTGGAAAATACTGGAAAAGGTGCCACCTTCAATACTTTAATCTTCTTGACCTGTATGAGCAATTTGCTGGCACTCATTCTGAACGTCCTATGAGGATTTAAAAAAATCACAAACCATACTCTAATTCATGCATAGATGACACTGATTCCAACAATCATCCCATTTTGGTTTATTGGAAATCAGGAAATAAATTCAATAGATCCCCATCCATATGTAAACCAAAAAACACAAAAATCAACTCATCCAACCCTCAATGTCTATGTGAGCAATGCTCAATGTAGAAAATAAGATAGGAAGCCTGAATTGGGTTCTAGTGTTTTGGAATACTCAATGACACACAAGAATCATTACATGACCAATGTATTCCTTCTCATATTTCTCATACTATCACTCAAACTAAATTCTTATCATGTCACAGGAGAATTACATGCCTGAACATTCCTATGCCTGAACATGCCTGAATTTATTCCTTTCTCCCCCATTGACAAAAAACCGAAGTCCAGTATTTTGATCAATGATTAGCTCAAACCATGCTTCCCCTGTATAGTATCTCCCCCACAAACATACATCACCACCATAACTAGATAAAAATAGTTATCATAATCATGGAGAGGGGTATTGTGAAACCTCCTTATGCATTGGGAGGTGGCTGATCACTGTGGTTCAACCGATGCTTCTCAAACACAGCCGCTGACAGTTGTTTGGTCAGGATATCAGCCAATTGCTCATCAGTTCCCACATGATCCATTCTAATCACCCCTTTCTCAACTTTTTCTTTGATAAAGTGATACATGATTTCAATATGTTTTGTACGAGAATGCTGAACATGATTCTTTGTGAGATCAATTGTGCTCTTGTTATCACTGTAAATTATCATTGGATGATTCACCTCATCACCAATATCTGTTAGTTGTTTATCTATCCATAGTAGTTGAGTGCATGATTTTGTGGAAGATATATACTCAGCTTCAGTAGTACTAACAGATGTACTTTCTTGTTTCTTGCTCAACCAGCCAACACATTTCTGACCTATATAGAAGGCTCCACCACCGGTGGAATTTCTATCTACTACATCAACAGCCCAGTCCGCATCAGAAACTGATTATAATTCACTCTTCCTGCCTACAACAAAATATTACCCAAAGTTATCTATACCTTGAATGTTCCTCATGACTCTTTTTGCTGCCACCATATGTTCCTCTTTTGGATTACTCTGAAAGAGGGCCGTAAGACATGCGGCAAAGACAATATCTGGTCGTGTCATTGTCAGGTACGGTAGGCTCCCAATGATCCTCCTATACATGGTGGGATCAAAAAAGGTCTCATCCTCATGATTTCCAAGATTAGTTCCATTTGCAATCAGGGTTGAAATTGGTTTAGATTCTTGCATATTAAACTTCTTCAACAGCTCTCTTGCATACTTTTCCTATGAAATGAAAGTGTAATCCTTCTTTTGAATCAAATGTATCACCATGAAATATGTGATCTCCCTAATCATAGACATTTCAAATTTTGATTTCATTTGATTGGAAAATTCATCCACTGAATTCTGCATGCTTCCACCAAATATGATATCATCAACATAGACTAGAATCATGAATGGATCTTTTGGAGAATTATTCAAATATAGATTATGAACCACTCATCCTATTTTGAACTCCAGATTCTTGAGATACGAGTCCAGGCAGGAAGACAATGCTCGTGGTTCCTTCCTCAAACCATATAGGGCATTCTTCAGTTTGTAGACCTTTGTCTCATCAGTACCAAGAACCAAACCCACAGGTTGTTCAATGTAGACTTATTCTTCGAGTAAACTATTCATGAATGTAGTCTTGACATCCATTTGATATACTTCATATCCTTTTTGGAGTTCCATGGCAAGGAAAATTCTGATTCACTCCAGTCTAGCCACTAGAGAAAAGGTAACATTAACATCAACACCTTCAATCTGGGAATACCCCTTACATACTAGATGATCCTTATTTCCTATAACACTTCCATGCTCATCAAACTTGTTCTTGATGATCCATTTTTTACCAGTCACATTGTGACCTTCAAGTCTTTGGACAAGATCCCATGTTTCATTCTTGTCAATCTGATCTAGCTCTTCATTCATGAACATCACCAAATATTCATCCTTTGTAGCTTCTTTGAATGAGGATGGCTCCACAACTGATAAAAATTCATATTGCGTGTTATTATTCATCTTCCTTGTTTGTGTGGGTGCACTCATGTCCCCAATTATGTTAGAAGGATCAATATCAACTCTAATATTTCTCTTGTGCAGTTCAGTTGCATGCTCTCCATCCACAGTTTCTTCTTCAGATTCTTTTTCTAAGTCAACATAATGATGTGACTACTGAGATTTTTGAACAGTTTTCTCTATTTCTGTATTTGTATTTTCTCCATGTTCACATTCTTCCGCACTTTTGATCAAATCAGCATATGATGTCCTTGAAGCATTTGTGGTTTTCTCCTCAATTATCTTAATATCACTGCCTACAACAATCCTTCGTAATCACTTGTTGAAACACTTGTAGGATTTTTTGTTCATTGGATATCCCAGAAAAATTCCTTCATCAAAATTGTCACCAAACATCCCTTGATTTACTTCTTTATTCCGAATGAAACATTTACTTCCGAAAACACGAAAGTATTTCAATGAAGGCTTCCTTCCATGACACAATTCATATGGTGTCTTTGTTTCTCCCATATAAATCCCTGTTCGATTCTTAATGTGTACTGTATCGTAAACAGATTCCTTCCAGTAATGGCGAGAGATTCCACTCTCAATCAGCGTAGTCCTATCCATGTTGTTGACCTATCGATTCTGGCGCTCAACAACTCCATTTTGTTGTGGATTTCACACAACAACTACTTCATGTTGTATCCCATTCTCCCCAAGGATGTTTTTAAACTCAATGGATGTGTATTCCCCTCCATTGTCTGATTGCAAAACTTTGCTTATTCATCCAGTATCATTCACAGAGATTCGACGATACATTTTCATGCAGTAATGAACTCGTCGTTTCCTATGTATAACCATCACACATGCCATTCTGCTATAATAATCTATTAAAAGATGAAGTACCTTTCTCCATGAGTTACATCAACATTTACCAGGCCACATACTTCTGTATGAATGAGATCAAGAAGATTTGATTCCCTTTTCCCCTTTGGCCGATATGAACTACAGACCAGCTTCCCTAAAATGCAAGCTTCACAAGATTTTTCTCATTCATATTTCAGAATTAGGATATCCATGACTATCTTCAGCTTAGATATCTTATCCATGTCTTGTTTGTTAATGTGCCCCAGCCTTCGATGCCACAAATTGTTATCTTCTTCAAGAAAAAAATAGCAGGAGTTCACTTTGCTGTCGAACTGATATAAGTTTCCATCTGTTCTACAACCTTTGATAATAGAATTCCCTTTTTTCCATTTACAGTGCATCATTTTTGATTGAAAGTTACTATGATCCCTGAGACATAGAGTTGACTCACTCTAAGGAGATTGTAACACAGACCGTCCAGATAATGAACATCAGTCTTATTTAGCTCTCCATTGGAGAGAAAATTATTCCCACTACCTTTAATCTTCAAAGCACCATCATTCCCAAACCTCACACTTCCATCAACCTTCTTTTTTATCTTCTTCAAAAGGTTATAATTTCTGGTCATATGGGAAGAGCATCCAATTCCATAATCTAGGTGTTGCTTCTCTTTGTAGCTTTGAGGGATAATTCTTCCTGATTGGATTTCTCGATATTTTTATTTTATTTCTATGAAATTATGGATCGAGTAAGGATTACTGATGGACTTCTAACACTTTCTCCAAAAAATATGATTCTTCATACCCATAATCTTCTTCCAGAGGACAGAAATTGTTTGTGATAACAACACCATCAGAAGGGTGGATATTGACATGTCTCTGAGAGTTGTATGGGTCACTCCTATCGAATATCTGCCTGTAATACAAAGCTTTGTGGCCAAAGTTAGAACATTGAAAACAGTATCCATAGAAACTATTTCTTCTATAATATAGAGGATATCTAGTCGGTCTCCATTGTTGATGTCCCTGATCTTCCCCATTCATGTAGCTCCTTTCCTCTTCTCAATATGTCATGGTATGGCCCAGATAGCCACAAAACTGACACTTCAGGAGAGGAAATGTCTTCTCACATGAATTTATCCTCTTTCCTTCTACCTTGGGAGAATAGTTGGACTTCCTGTCATTTCTAAATGTTTGAGAATAATTTTTTGTTCTTATTTTATTCTAGATTGAGGGTTTCATTTTCAGCACATTAGGCAACGTTTCAACATGTCTGACTTTTACCTTGTCATTCTTTTGGCTCTCTACACTTCTAGTAGTTGAAGTATCGGCTTCACATACAATTCCACTCTTTTCCATGACAGAAGGTCTTTGATCACCCATGATTTTTCAAACCCCATATGATCCACTCTCGGATCTTGCTAGTAACTCTGCATCTGAGAATCATCCAAAATAAATTTTCTTCTTACCCTAATATGTGGTTGATCGACACTCCAATTTTCTTCTAATAATAACAACTTCATCCACATGACCCTCAATAGTCGTGTACTTCTTTTCCAGTCTGGATGTAAAGTCATTTATGAAATTATCTTTTTCTTCTATTCTAAGCATCAATTCTACAATTTCGTCTGCACTGTCAAGGATTGAATATTTAACTCTCACTAGTTTTTATAGTCGTTCAATATCAGCCTCACGGTCATCCACATATTCTGATGATTATTTAAACATTTCTTTCCACTTACTACATATCATTCATTTTTTATCAAGATTTTAAAAGGGATATTTAATTTTGAACATGGGATCACAATTATGAGTTGTATTATTGTCTCTATCATTGTCGATAGAGGGTTCTAACATTTCAACGGTTTCCATCATGGAAGCATGGTTTTAATTTTTAAATATAGGTTCTTAATCTTCAAATAATTCAATATCATCCTCTTCCTCTTCATAGATAAAACTCTTCTTCTATACCGTCTTTCCATAATTGATGTCAACCTTGTTTAATAACCATTTTCGAGGCTCCTCAATGTCTTCTGCTTCACTTTCTTCGTCATCAAACGTTTTTGTAACTGAGAGACAATGTGCCCAACTCTTCCACAAAGAAAGCATTCCAGAGGTATCATACCATTAAATTTACATTTTCCCTTCTTCAGCATCTTGGAAATAAGAGAATGAATTTTTTTCTTCATCATCTTCATCACCACTATCTTCTGAAATTTTCAGTTTGTTCATGACTTTGAATGCCATTTCCTTGCTAATACGATTCATTGCTTCTTCAGGTTTGACTCTCATATAATATGCCACTAGACTACTTAGTAGATCATCCATAGATAGTTTAGATAGATCCCTTTCTTCAAGGGATGATACCTTTGTGTTGTATATAGGAGAAAGGCTTCACAGGATTTTCTTTACAATATCAATGTCTCTGATTTCCTCTCCATGCCCTTGAATTGATCCCACTTCTTCATTGATTCGCTTAAAGAATGAATCAGCATTCTCACCAGGATACATCTTTAGATCATCAAACCTGTTGTGCAGAACTTGATGTTTTTCCACTTTCAATTTGTTTTCACCTTCAAAGATATTTTCAAGTTCCTCGCACAAAGACTTTGCTGAGGTAGAAATTACCACCCTAAGATAAATTTGATCAGAAAAAGGTATAGTGATAGCATTCTATTCTTTATCATCTATATCATGAACATTCTTATATTTGTCATTCATAGCTAGAACTTTTGGATCAGTAACATGTATTACATGCGCAGTAGAAATGAGGACTTAGATTCCTAGATATCCAAAATGAGATCTCATTCTGTTACTCAAAATCTGGAAATTAATTCCATCTAAGAGAGGGACTCCCCATCATTTACTGCATTCTCCATGAAGTCAATGGATAGATTCAACACCAACAATTTACCTCTGACACCACTTGTAGGACCCCGGGACACCCTAAGAGGGGATGGGTGAATCAGGGTGTCATCTTTTTCAATTAATGTGATGGATCGTGTTCCCACATTGGTAGGATCTTGTCAAACCTGTATGATGGATATGAATAGAAAGAAAACATTCACATGTAGAGAGACGACACATCACTATTTACCTGGTTCACCGCTATGGGTTACATCCAAGGAGCATACGCTGACATGATTTCAGTCATAAAAAATACCACTAAACATCACTAGCAGTGGATTAAAATGCTACGTGCACAATCACTCTATTCCAGGCTCACTACCTTTACAAAGACTTAGTGACAGCTCACTACTTCCCTGGAGTAACTCCAGTTGACTCCCCCCAACTCACTACACTTGGTGAAGTCACACTCAGTTTATAGACATGAAGGTCTCTTCTTAACTACTAATGAATACATCTTCTGCTGCGTGTAGATGCTCTGTTGAAGTCCATCTATTTCCTGTAGTCAAATATAACTTCCCTTTAAAGGTATCGGGTAGTCTCCCAACTTTCACACAGCTCAAAAACATTGGCACTCTTCTTTACTTCCTGGCATGCAGGTCTCCTGCATGGCATAAATTTGGGGCACAAGTTCAAACTTGAGCACAGATATCAACCAACCACCTACGCGACACCGTCTACTTCAACTTCAAACATGCGCGGCTCAATTCCGTTCTCACCCAAATCGCCTAGGGTGCACATCCAACAACCGGCGCAGAGCCTCCACCTGCGCGGCCCAACAACCACTTGCGTGACTCAACTACATGCATGACGGGAGCTCAAAAAATATATTAGTCTTGAACATTGTTACAAATGAGGAGGGGTGGTCCTCTATTTATAGGCAAACTGGAACCCATGCGTGGTGGCGCACACGTGTTCTCACAGCGCGCAAGTCCTGATGCACAGCTCCAACCACCCTTGCCTCTGTCGTGCTACTCACTTGCGAGACCACACCAATACTTCCGCGACCATCTTTCCTTTTCCATATCATAATGTTCTGGTCATGAAGAACAATAGAAGCACAAGTTTCCAATAATTCTAGGCATCGGAGCACATGTCCCTTCTCGGCACACATGTCACTTGCACGGCCCTTATCCCTTTGCCATTTTTCTATATTCTAATCTTGAAAAACACTAGGCAAACATTTTCTTTCTATGTTCAAGTACACGACGCCCATGTCTCTTTGCCAAAATAATTTTTCTCCATTTGTCGATTTTCATGCCAAAAAATTTGGGAAACATTGTAAAAATGTGCCACCTTAAATACTATAATCTTCTTGACCAGTATGAGCACTTTTCTTGCACACAATATGAACATACTCTAAGGATTGACAACAAACACAAACAACACTCCAATTCATGCATAGATGACCATGGTTCCAACATGTTTTTAACGATACATTAATATATGCATTATTCATTAATTTTAAAGGTTAAATGTGGGTATAGAACCTGTTGGAATATCATGGGGAAGTCATTGAAAGGGTATATCTTAAATTTTTATCAAAAATATTGTCTAGTGTTGTGAGAGTTATCTCAAGAATGTCCATCATAGCCTAAAAATGTAATGAAACATACAAATTGTTTTCCCTCCATTAATGATGTAATATTAGTGTTGACCTTGAGTCATTTATCTCGAGGAAGGTAATTTATTTACTCTTCTAGGTTATTTATAATTAGGGATGATTATGAAAATGAAAGGCATATAAAAATGAGACATAAAAAAACAAAAAATGAAATAAATATACACTAGAAAGAAAAAACCTTGATTCATCGACAAAGAATTAAAAATATGACAAAAAACGATCTCGAGTGATATATCAATCAATAAAAATCAAATTCATCACAACTAAAGACCAAAATACTCATTTGTTACACCTATAATCCAAAGTTATACAAGTTTAACACTATATTTCCAACTTAATTTAATAACATCTCTTTAATTCAAGATTATAATTTTTAATCAATTTCAATAATATATGAAATAAATTAAATCATCCATGATTAATATCAAAATACATGTAATTAATTCATATCAGATGATTAATAATAATTCATGGATGAACTTCAGCATTAAAGTTATACTAAAAAGGATTGAATTTATTGTTAAAACAGAAACATATATTAGTTAAAATAATAGAACATATTATACTTATTACAGTGGATGGAGGATTTGAATACAACAAGAGAATAAATTATACTTACAGAGGACATGATGGAATTCTTTTTCTACTGGAATAAAGAATGTGAACCTAGAAAACTATACTGAATCTATAGATTATGTTGTTGAGAGAAAGTGAGAGAAAAATTGAATTAATGAGCACACTGCACCTCATACTTTGGTAAGGACAGAGAAGTAAATGAGAATAAGAAAATCTCTACAGGGTACTACTATATCTTACTTAAACTTCACTACCGAGACCGCCACTACTACAAGTTGACTGCTACATGATACCTACCCTAAAAGAGAAAAATATGAGATAAAAAGGACCTGATAGTAATTTCTCTTGAATCCAGACTATGAATCACTGCCATGATAAAACTATAGTGACCAAGACCGAACCATGGGAATAATGAAAAACTCGTGTTAATTTACATCGACGATAGTGATTTCTCCAGAATATTCCTCACCATTAAATCAATTGAACTAATTTTTCCGAGTCTCCTTCAACGATCTTTGTAACCAAACAAATAACTCTAAAAAATTATATGCTTTTTTAATAGGAACTATTAATTGAATCTAGACATGGAGCCTCCTTTACATAATTTCATTCTTCAAGAACCTTCGATCACACGATACTGAATCAAACTCATCAGAATTTGTTAGGAATTATTCAAACGACATCCATCGTCACTAGTTGATATCAAGCATCACGTCTTAGATTCCCTTAAAGAACATGTTGATCGAAGAAGTTGAACCTCAAAAAATTGAAATTGAGCCCCTTGGATGAATTTGGTGTGGGGGATGATGGTGGAAGCAGTGACGAACTGATCATGTGTCGGTATGAAGATGATCACCAGTGAAGGGGTGGGTGGAGAGGAGAAATGATGAGGGTGAGTGACGAGCACACAAAATGTAGAAAATGATGAATGGAATGTGAACAAGGGGAGATTAACAGAATGGGAAGGCTATGAGTCAATGATATCAAACATGGGTGGTGGTGAACTGGTGGGGGAAGAACCAATGAAAATGAGTAGGGGTGTGGTTTTTGGGTTTTTGGTGTACTGCCTGATTTGAAAAACTGAATTGCGTCGGGTTATTATCATGATGAAATAGATTTGGGAATTGTGGTTTGTTATGTTTTTTGTTTTAAATTAATTATTAATCGTAGAAATAATATTTTAGGGATAATTATAATTTAAATAAAATATCATAACAAATATATATATATATATATATAAAGAGTTTAGAATTTATATGTTTTCTGTAAAAATTAAATGTTACATCCATATATAACTAATTTATATGTTATTAGAGGAATCAAAAATTTAGATCATTTTTCAATAATTTTACATATCATATATATATATATATACACATACGATTTTTTTTATAATATGTGATATTATTGAATAATTTATTGGAAAAAATATAATTATAAAAAGTTTTGTTTCTTAGTAAAAATTAATAATAACATATATATTTGTTAATAAAACAATTGTGGGTAACATTTTAATAAACCAATAGATTAAAATGTTAGTAAGGGACTTGTTGGTATTAAGGTACTAATATAAACAGATATATTTGTGGGTAAAAACAATTGATGTTACCTATAATTAATACCAATAGAATTTAATATCTATTGTAATTAATAATTTTTATAAATAGATGTGTTATATATTAGTAATTTTCTGATGGTATAAGTCACTTTTTTTGTAGTGTAGTGCAAACCCATATAAATTTTTACTTTCTTTTTAAATTTTTCAAAGTATAAGAATATGAATGAGTTAAAAAATTGTATATGGATCAAAATATTGTATTCAGGTGAGTGTAATTTGTATAATTGATGGTGGAAGCATACCACTCTTTCTGTATGTCTCCCCAAAACATGTTCAAAAACCTTCTTAAGAATTTTATAAGGAGCAGGGTAAGAAGGGAAGTGGGTTTTAAATATCATCATTCAAACAAGTTATTCATGGAATCAATGTACTTAATGAAGGATAAATGTCAAGTGGGTCACATGGAAAGAGGATATCAAAGAATTCCTCAATCATTTTAAATCCATACATTTTTAGTTATCATTTTGATAAGATCTCAATTCATGTTCCAATTGGTTTACATGCCCAATGTGTCTCTATAGAAATATGCTCAGATAAGAGTATGGAATTGATGTGTTAGTTAACACTAAGGTAGTGAGAATAAAAAAGAAACTGGAAATAAAAAAGGGAACAAATCCTAAGTAATAGGCCAATTAATCATAATTTTAATGATTTTAAATTTGAATTTATTCCCTAAACATAGGAATGATTCTAAAAAAATCTATGTAGTACTGAAACACAGTCCTTAACACATTTCTACTGGAAATGTTCTTGAATTAAAAGTGAATAATGATTCTTATGTTTGAATCATGCTTATCATTTAGAAAAATATCCCAGAGACATGTGAGAACAATAAAAATACATGTGTATCATCTGTGAAATTGTTAAAATACCCCCCAAAATTATTAAGTGAAAATTTCACCACTGTTTTGTTTTTTAATAATAAAATTATTCTATTTATCCCTTTTGAATATCGCTTTTTAATTTTTTTAATAAAAAAGGCATATAAAAATGATTTTTTGATACGATTAATCACAAAATGTATTTTTGGGAAATATATTTTTTAAATCAAGACACATTTTTTAAAATTATTAATTTTCATTGTAATAAATTTTATTTTAGTAAAATATTATTATTAAATAAAATTTATTAACTATAAATGAAAATATGATTTTATGATGTGAAATTTAATTTTTATTATGGTCAAATGATGTCATGGTCAGAAAATAAGTATTTATAAATAAATAGGTATTTCTAATTTAAACATTAAAATTATAATATTCAGAAAATTGTATTGGTATAAAATAATATTTTTAAATTTAGTATGTTGAAATTATAGGACACTAAATTTTTCATAATTTTCTATGATAGACTAATTTGTGGGAAAAATTTAAATATGGTATAATTATACATTATATATTATGAGAACATAAAAACTAAAAAATGATGTAATAAATACTATAAATACTATATATGATCCAAATTATGTTCCTTAATTTAATATAAAATGTTTTTGAGTTATTTTATTAATTTCATATACCCTTAATGAATCCTCCAAAACCCATATCATATTTTGTGGTTCTAAAATCAATTATTTATAAACCTGACTCACTTACATGTCATCAAGAGTACTATTTTAATGATTTAATTTTATAGGCATATAAAATAATGAAAAAAACTCATTATTGGTTTAAAAAATTGTAAATAATGCGGTAATGTATATACTATTGATTACAATATCACATGGAGTCTAAAACATATGGTTTGAGATAAATAAAGTATTCCCCTCTCTTTTTTATACATAAAATCACCCAACCTTTTCTTACACTCAACTAAAAACCATTCAAGTATAAATTTAGTCTTCTATTTCCTTTATATAGCCCTACCAATGTTAAAAAAAATATTTTAATAATCTCCTCCCATGATTTGATCAGTTCCCTTTATAGGTATGTGGTCTTCTTCTTATACATTTTATTCCTGAAATTGTTTTCTTTTGATTCACAATTTTTCATGTCGGAATATTTTCTCACATATAACTATTAAATTACTTATTATTTCCATGTGATTATAGACCCCTTTTAGTCTCATTAAACCCTTCCATTAATTTTTATGAACCCTCATAATGATGTAGAAAGTATCCTATGATTTTACATTCCAAACATTTATGTAATGAATACTCATCCACATTTTCACTAAAGGGATTTAAACTAGATGTTCCTACCCTTAGATGATTTTTTAATTCTGTTAATGTCACCCACAATCCTTATCCATTGGATTAATAATTATGAAAGGAAATATTTTTTATATGATCTACATTTCAACCGTACTCATGTACATGATATGAAAGTGATGGGTGGGACTGGAATCATATTTCCCTCCAAGACATTGGATATTTTTTTATCTTTGGAGATAACATATAATCTATATAATAGGTTATAATAATAACATCTTGTTATGTTTTAAATGTGGTTATCCTTGACTAATGTTTATTATTCCATGTTTTATTGTATTTCAACATCCCAAGGTTTCTTTGAAGTTATCATGTTATATCATTCATCATTATTCAATATTATATTTATTACCCCTTTTATGTCATCTTGATATTCATCGTAACTCATATGAATTAATTTCATCAAGTTAAAATTTTCATATTCCATTAATGTGATTTATAGATAACTCTTTCCTTATGTATGTCCCAAAATTATCTCATGTATTATTAGAATATCGATTAATATTAATACGATGTTTTGGAGATTTTGAATAATGATGATGTACAAATGATTCAAGTTAATGTTATGTGTACCAAATTACCAAAAGACACTATGACCCATGATCTTCTAGGATTGTATTATGTTTGTTGTTCTTTAAAAAATAATTAATTAATTTGTATTAAAATATGCATTGTCATAGTTGATTTCAATGAAATGATTAGTTATTTTTGCAATTATGATTACAAAACCAGAATAAAATCTTTAATTTTAAGAATAATCATAGGAAAATATCCATAAAATTTGGTAAATGAAAAAGTGGTTTCCCAAAAAATAAATCCCTTTCTCAATACTAAAAGTTGATACTACGTTTTTATAGTTTTATGTAGTAGTAAATACCCTACAAAAGGTGAATTGGGATAGAATATATCATCAAATGGTGCATGAAAATGGGTGTTGATGAACCCCTAGTTTGATACTCACGAGTGATATGATTTGGTAAATTCAAAATCTCTTTACAGACCATTAATAAGGGAAAACAATTCACATAATACTTTAAATTAGGAAATATATCACAAATAACATTGATCCAATCCTAAATGTTCATAGCTAATAGAATATATTCCATTTAAAATTTATCTCTTAAGTATTCATTTTATCCCATATATGTGATTTATTGTTTAAAAATAATCATCCACATTTCCCCATTATTTTGTAGTAAATGGATGAAAATAGGATAAATCTAGTCAATAAACAATGTTAGGTGTAATGTGATGACCACCCAAATGAGATTCCCAACCCAATGAGATAATGATTCTAAATATTAATGAAAATAATTCATATTTGACTCATGTTTTGAATAGAAACATCAATAAGGAAGAATTCCCAAATTCTAATGATATAGAGAATCATTCAAAATAGATCATTATGCAGAAAAGGCCTCTGAATGTTACTAGATCTAATAATCCATTAATCGAAGAGAAATTCATCAAACCCATTAAAAAAATTCTTCATTCCTTCGTGGTCTGAAAAAGAGAAGTCATGTTGGTTATTTATTGAATGGAAGGTGAAGCTGATAAATGGTGGAAATTGGTCAAAAATAAAAATCAAAAAGTGGAGATAAAAGAGATAGAGAGGAAGGAATTATGTAAAATATTTTTCATTAAATATATTCTTCAAAATCTATGTACTAAAATGGTTAGGGATTTCCTTTAACTAAAGAAAAAGGATGACCAATTCATTAGCAAGTAAGGGGAAAAATCAGATGACTTGAATGATATGCTCCAACATTTTTAATACCTATAAAATTGAATTTTTAAATTTTTTTGGTAGGATATTGTTGAATATTTGAAAAAAATTAGCTTTTCGAGACATTGATATTTTTTAGGAAATTTTTTGATGTTCCCTCAAATTCAAATTTTATATTTGTGAATCTCAAGGGAATCTGGGTACTGGAGAAAAGAAGTAGAGAATGAATATTAATTCTGGGGGTGTAATGAAAAAATATCATGGGTCAAAGAGATTATATTATCCCACTTTTCAAATGTATGGGAAGAAGAAACCTTGAAATTTCATTAACAGGAAAATGAAATGAATTAAGTTTGAGATGGAAGGGCCCCTAGATAGCGATTACAGACTAGAGAACCCCCCTAATGTGATGGAATAAATGAATACCCCAGTAAAGCCTTAGCATATTGTTGATGGATTAATGTACAAGGAACATATACACTATGTGAATCACGTACCTCTGATAAGATTTTTTTTATGATAAAATATAAAAAACATCCAAGGACAAGAGAGAAAAGTTGAGCATATTCCATCGAAACTGATGATGTGGATCTTAGAAATGAATTGATGAATGATATGCTAATTATTTATTCATGTATAGTGAGTATACAATTTGATTTCGGTTTTATGAATTCTTTCATATCATGGATGTTTTGTAGGACTATACAAACAAAACCAAAAATCCAAGCAGTTAAGTTATTTGTTAAGATTGAAAATATGTTATTTATTTCATCGTAAACATATAACTCATACCATATCCATATTTGTTTGTATACCTTATAGGAAATACTTATAATTATCCCTTTAGTGTAATTCAATTCTACTGTGGGAAAGGATAAAATTTCATTGTATAAATACATTATATATTATCTATAGATGGAAGTCACCCATTATATCACAAATTTACCTCCATATATATACATGTGTTTGGAAGATGATGAATATTATTTGGTAAAAACATCCAAATATAGGATATTATTTCCTTATTATAAATTATAGCTTTCTCAAAAGATTGATACTAATGAATGTATCATTATTTATGAAAATTAAATTATAGGGGAATTCAAAAGTATTTTTCCCAAAGAGTTTCTTGGTATTTCTTGTAATAATAAGGTTGAGTTCTCAAATGAGATCATATCCATAATAATTACAATACCCAAGACTCTATATAGAATATAAAAATTCAATCATGAGGATCTGAATAAACAACTACAAGAAAATATAGATAATGAACTTATATCCCCATAAAGAAGAATGATGTTTCAATACACCTATACATTGATTATCTAGAGATCAAACAGATCAGAAAAATGAAAATTTATCCTCTTCTATAGATCAATGAGTTCTTATGTTACCCATATAGAGCCCAATAATTCTCAATGAGTAATATAAGCTTAGGATATTTAAAGTGATGTTGAATAATATGGATATCCCCTAAATGTATTTTTGTACATGGTATGAGCACTATGAGTTCGTAGTAGTTCCATTTAGAATCACTAATGCTCCATAAATATTCATAGACTTTATGAATAGAATATTTATTTATTAACATGAAATAATTTGTGGTAGTCTTTATGGATGATATTAATATCTAATTCGAAAGAAATGAGGAACAAGATAAATTTTTTAATAAAGTATTAAAGGCCTTATGGAAGGAAACGTTGTATGAAAAGTATATTAAATATGACTTTTTGTGGGAAGAAGTAACATTATTGGGGAATATTATCAATCAAAAATTGATATTCATGTATTAGTCAAAAATAAATTAAATTAAAGGATTGATCAATCATATATCTATGATAAAAATGTGTCATTTCCTAGGATAATCTAGTAAATTTTTTGTTGTTGTGATTAAATTATGATAATGTTTTATCCAACTAAACAAGAATAATTGGAAACGAATCATGTTTATGGACTGATGAATGTGAAGAATAATTTAAGAAAAATGAGTATGAGGATAATAACTAAACTTATGCTTACATTAACCACTAGTGGGGAAGGATTTTTGATCCACAATGATGCATCCTATATGTGAATGAGTTTTTTACTAATAAAATATTAAAAATTGATAGCCAAAGCCTCCATCCAACTAATTAACAATGAACATAACTACCCAACCCATGATATAGAATTTGATAGAGTGATCATTGTGTTGTATAATTGATGCAATTATCTTTTTAGAAGAAATTATGAAAAAATATGCATTATAAAAACCCCATATATATATCCCCACAAAAGGATATTAATAGTCTCTTAAAAAGATGGTTATTTATGGTCAAGGATTATTATTGTTCAACAATTTTCCATCATAGGGAAGGAAAAATATGTAACAGATGCATTGAGTAGAAAAGATACCACAATAACAGTAAAGTTGAGAATTGAAAAGGATCTAATATTCTTAGAAATAAAAAGGATAAATATAGGATTAATAAAAGGATCTTCATATTTACTTTCTCAAATAACATCATAACTATAAATGTTTAAGATGATGGATGATTCCTCGTAAGATGATGAGTTTCTAAAGCAGAAGGTAGTGAATATTCTAGAGTTTGAAATTTTTGAAGATGTATTTCAATGTTTTGGAAACTAGATATATAACCCAAAAAACTATGACAAAAGAGTTAACTACTAGTTGATTAATATTTTTAATCATTCTCAATTCATCCAGAAAGAACAATGATGTATTGCAATTTGATGAAACACTTTGTGTGAGGGAGGGATAACATGAAGAGGGTGATTACAAAGATTATATCTTGAAGCTCAATAAAGAAGAATGATGTTTCAATGCACCTATACATTGATTCCCTCGAGATCAAACAGATTAGAAAAATGAAAATTTATCCTCTTCCACAGATCAATGAGTTCTTATATTACCTATATAGAGCCCAATACTTCTCAATGTATAATATAAGGTTAGTATATCTAATTTGATGTTGAATAATATGGATATCCCCTAAATGTATTTTTGTACATGGTACGAGCACTATGAGTTTGTAGTAGTTTCATTTTGACTCATGAATCCTCCATAAATATTCATAGACTTTATGAATAGAATATTTATTTATTATCTTGAAAACATTTGTGGTAGTCGTTATGGATGATATTCACATCTAATTCAAAAGAAATGAGGAACAAGATAATAATTTTCATAAAGTATTAAAGGCCTTAATGAAGGAAACGTTGTATGAAAAGTATATTAAATATGATTTTTTTGAGCAAGTAACATTATTGGGGAATATTATCACTCAAAAATTAATATTCATGTATTAGTTAAAAAATAAATTAAATTAAAGGATTTATCAATCATATATCTATGATATAAATGTGTCATTTCCTAGTATTTTCTAGGAAATTTAATATTGTTGTGGTGAAATTATGATAATGTTTTATCCAACTAACCAAGAAAAATTGGAAAGGAATCATGTTTTATGGGCTGATGAATGTGAAGAATAATTTAAAAAAATTGAGTATGAGGATAATAACTAAACTTATGCTTACATTAACCAACATTAAGGAAGGTTTTTTGATTTACATTGATGTATCCTATATGTGAATGAGTTTTTTGCTAATAAAATATTAAAAATTGATAGCGAAAGCCTCCATCCATCTAATTAAAAATGAACATAACTACCCAACCCAGGATATAGAATTTTATGGAGTGATCATTGTGTTGAATAATTGATGCAATTATCTTTTTAGAAGAAGTTGTGAAAAACATATGCATTATAAAAACCCCATATATATATCCCCACAAAAGGATATTAATATTCTCTTAAAAAGATGATTATTTATGGTCAAGGATTATTATTGATAAAAAAATTTCCATCATAGGGATGGAAGAACATGTAACAGATGCTTTGAGTAGATAAGATACCACAACAACATTAATTTTGAGAATTGAAAAGGGTCTAATATTCTTAGAAATAAAAAGGATAAATATAGGATTAATAAAAGGATCTTCATATTTCCTTTCTCAAATAACATCCTAACTATATATGTTTAAGATGATGGAAGATTCCCTGTAAGATGATGAGTTTCTAAAGAAGAAGGTAGTGAATATTCTAGAGTTTGAAATTTTTTAAGATGGATTTATATGTTTTGGAAACAAGATATATAACCCCAAAAACTATGACAAAAGAGTTAACTACTAGTTGATTCACATATTTAATCATTATCAATTCATCCAAAAAGCACAATGATGTATTTCAATTTGATGAAACACTTTGGGGGGGGGAGAATATGAAGAGGGTGATTACAAAGATTATATCTTGAAGCTCAATATAACAACAAGTCAAGGATGAATGACACAAGTCCATGGTTTGATGAATCCATTTCTCTAGTAATATGGAAATTTGAAAACATAGCCATGAACTTCATTGAAGGAATCCATTGGAAACCTAAAGGAAATAATTAAATCAAGGTGGAAATCGTGCCACTTACAATGAAAACACCTATAATTGCTATCAATGAAGGTTTCTCTCTTGAACAACTCATTATGATATACATAAGAGAAGTGGTATGACTACATGGAGTGCCACTCTCAATTGTATCTGATTGAGATCTGAGGTGTATCTAAAGGTTATAGTGAAGTATTGAATAAGAATTTAATAATAATCAATGATTATTTTATTCTCATCACCCTAAGATTGACGAACAGTATTAATGGAACATTAAAATGTTAGAGGATATTTGTATATCACGTTCAGTGTATTTATAAGGATATTGGGACAAATACATTCCCTAGTAAAGTTATCACATAAAAATAGTTTTCATTATATATATCAAATGGAAACATTTGAGGATCTATATGGGAAGAGGTGTCAAACTCAAACCTGTTCGGATGAATTTAGAGAGAATAAAATGATGGGACTTGATATTATACAAGAAATGACATATAAAGATCAAACCATTCTACTTCCTATGAAATCCACAGAATGATGATATATAAGTGATGTAGACAATTTTCAAGAAACATGGAGATTGAGTTCAGAAATAAATTATTCCATTATATATAACTGAGGGATAAATAATGAGGTGTGGGAAGAAGATAAATCATAATCCTAGCATAATTGTACCTATTGAGATGCATGATAGATTTAAAGGGATGGTCTATTGAATAGAACTCCTACCAAAACTATATCAGGTACATATTGTGTTCCATGTATAACTCTTGAGGAAATATATAGTAGAACCCACAAAATTATTAAGTTAATATGTGGTATACATTAATGATTATAATTCATATGAGTTGAATTTTGTGCATATATTATGTCATAGAGACAAATTTCAATGAAATAAGATAAGTCACATGTTTAATGTGTTCTGATAGGTCCACAATTTTGAGGATGCGACATGGAAATCTATATATTAATAAAACAGAAGTACCCAAATCTATTTTAGTGTATCAAATGAACATTTCAAAGGTCTAATTTTTGATGGGGTAAATAATGTAATAAATGTAACAATTATAAATTAAATTTCTTTTTATAAAGAGTAAATTAATCATTAAGAGAAGAATTAATAGGAAAATCATGAAAAACATTGGTTATTTCAGACCATTATATCGTTTTAAAATATAAAATACTATTAACAATGATATCTTTTTATAATATAGTTTATAAAAATGAATATTTTTATTTTTAAATTAAGTGTTATGGGAAATTATATTTTTCAGATACAAAGGGAGAAGTGGCCTCGGAGAGTAGGCTTTTACCCAGTGAAACACATTTATCAGTGATTTCAAGGTAGACAACATCACGAAGATTTTCCATTTATCAATACCATGTTGAGATTCAATAACTAAAGACCAATGAAAAACATTTATGAGATATGTTCAAGCTCATTAATATGATGACCCAAGCCATATTCACTGAATAACCCCATAAAAATATGACCATCAGACTCCATACCATTAGGGAATTCACTAGTGTAATAAATAAATTTTTATATAGAACATAACAATATAAGTTCATATATTAGAATTTATAATAAAAAATTTATTATATATACACTTTTTAATATTAATTTTAAATGAATAAATAATTTTTTTGAATAAAATCAGATTTTGATATGATGAAACAAAAAAATTACTTTTGAGATATACAAAATTTCAATTAAGAAAATATTTTTGAATAATTTAAGAATTATTGAAATAAATGTTATTTTAATAAAGTATTATTTTAAAATAATATTTATTAAATATAAATATTAATGTAATTTTATTATGTATAATAAAATCATTATATGGATCGTAAACCTTTTTTTGTAGAATAACCGTGTATGTGCTAATAAACGTTGATATTTGATTTAAAAGAGTAATTTATCTTACTTATAAGATAATTTTTATAATATTAATATTATTTTTTTAATTTATGTTGTTAGATTTATCAAACAATAAATATATTTTATTTTATAATATGGTCTTCATCTTCGCTAAAAAAACAATATAGCATAATTATAAGTTGTGTTTTATGACTTCATAAAATCCCCAAAGTGATGTAATAAATACTACATATAATATAAATGAAAAAATTACGTTTAAAATTTATAATATTTCTTTGAATTAATTTCATTATGTTTTTAAAACAAATCACAATCCTCAGAAACCTAAATTACATTTTATGGATTCAAAATTAATTAATCAAAAACAAGACCCACATGCACATCATCAAGGGGATTATTTTAATGAGATCATTTCGTAGACTTATATATTAATAAAAATAACTCCTCTTAAAAAAATATGTGAAGTAACCATGGGATTTTTTTTATTTTGATTACATTACCAAATAGTGTCCAATAACTATGTTAATGATTTAATAAAAAATTCTTCTTATTTGGCTATATAATCCCACCCAATCTCATATTCTTATATTCTAGAAAGTCTTGGATCATGAAGTAACTCTACCCTTAATTTTTTATATTCCATATAAGATATCCCTAATCTTTAAAGAAACTCCCCCAATGATTTTTGAAGAAATATCTATTGAAAAGCGATCTATTATTCGTCATTATATAAGAACCTTCTTTAAATTTTTACTTTTTTAGTTCCAATTTATCTTATTGAACAATGTTTTTAGAAATCCATATTATTCTTATTATGATGTCTATGTAGGGAGGGACCCCCATAAATATCCTCAATCCTTTCAATTAATCATTATATATGCTCACTATGCTGTCGAGATTATCTTTTGATTTACCATTCCAAACATTGGTGTTGTGAATACCCATTCCCATTTGAACTCAAGATTATTAACTTATATATACCTATCCTAAATCTATTGGGGACATCCATGTATGTAAACCACACTCTATAATCATTTGATTAAATTTTTTAGAAGTAATATTTATGGTGTATGATATATATGAAACACTTATCCACTTTCATGATATGACTATTTCGGGTAGGCCCAAAATTATATAGCTCACTAATGCATTGGGTAATATTTTTGTCTTATAAGACACCAAGAATAGTGAACATGTGGCTATTATAAAATTATTATTTTATGAGGTCACGATTGTTATACTTGGAGTATGATTAGGATGTAATGTATTATGATGTAGTTGAAGGTTCTGAGATTTATGGAAGCTTCCATTGGTGGAAGATGTATGACAATTTCCATGGTTATTAGGTTCCCAAAACCATGAGCCAGAATCCTTCATGTTACATTTGTAATTAATTTATTTTTATCTCATCAAAATAAATAACCTATCTTATAATCCTTTATCAATTGATTATGTTCAATTTATGAATGAACCCTTTCGGATTTACATCATTGTGATGTGTGGAACTAAGGGTAGAATCCTTCTTGTGGTGATCTACACATTCTCCTCTCACATTTGAGAAATTTTAATATATTTATTGATTTTATCATAGAAAATATTTTTTCCTTCAGAGTTCATATTAATCACTCATCATCTGTTCATAAAGAATTATATCTAGTGCTTCTTGTTATTGAGAGGGAGATAGGATGAGTCAAGATATAAATTTCTTATATGCAACGATTCTCTACATTCATGTTATTCATAAAATAAACATAACTGTTTAATCATAGATCTAGAGTTTAGGTTAACATAATTTGTATTACATGATGACCCTTAAAAAACATTATTGTAAATCCTGATATTTTATGAAATATATTATTTCAAATTAATTTAAATTAATTTATGGATTATCTTGAATTGCATGAATGTTTATCATGCGTTGCATGAAATATAATATTCTTCTGATGGCTTATGTAACAATAAAGCTCAAGTCTTACCACACAACAATATACTGATAATATTATGATATTTATCACTTATATGTTTTACTAGATAGAAAAAGAGATTAACTAAATTATTAAATTTTAGTTTACACATGTTTATAAGATGAATTAATTGATTACCAATTAAGTATAAAATAACAATATAAACCAATTAAATATAAAGAATATAACATCCTAGGTAGTGATAGAATATGTATTTTTCAGATTTGTTAATATTTATTAATTAGATATTGATTTTACCTTAATAGGAATTTTATGTCCAATATAGTACATAGAACGTAAGAATGATTTTCATTGAAAACATTCATTTCATGCAAGACTAGGTTACAATGAACAATATTATATTTTTAATATTATAATTACATATGGTTGTTTTTCCACCTTTTATTAGTGAACCCATTTTAAATATAATTTTTACACTTTTATGGTTTTTATATAAAAAACATCATTTCATAGCGGAAGGGAACAATTTTATTTTGTTTAAATTTTTTATTTTTCTACGAACATTCATATTTGGACTAATAGTGAATAATACAGAGTATTAGTTCAAAAATACATTTTATTCTTATTTATTTATAGAGTTAAATTATGTTTTTAATTATTTTTAAAGCGTAATTAAATCTGCTAATATCATTTAAAGATATTTAAGGAATATGAAGTTATTTTACTTTTAATTTAGGCATAAACAAAATTTTATAAAAAATTTTACATTAAAAACCCGCTATCACATCTCATTTATGAGAATAAATTTAAATTAATATATTCCTATTATTTGATTGGAATTTAGAAAAATGAATTACATATTTTTAAACACATAAATTTATAACTTCTAATAAGGTAAAATTATTTTTTGACTAAAAATATTAGAAAAATTGATTAATATTTATTACAACTGTTAATGTAAAATTAAACATAACAAGGGACGAAACAATAAAATTATGAAAAAATGACCTATAAACTTGTACAAAACATATTTCATGGATTTATTTCGTCTATTACACATATAAAGTTTCATAATGGTCTTCTTTTACACTTGTTTCACAAGTTATACCTTGGTAAAAACCCATTCTTTTCAAAAATACCGAGCATATCCTTTACCTCTACTATAAAAATGCTCTCATCCACCCAATTTTTTTTCCTATAAATACAAATTGGATTGACCAAAATCTAACCAAATATCTCCCAAAAATCTCTCCATTAACCCTTCATCCATCACCACGAGAATAAATCCAACCAATAATTCCTTTGGTGCAACCCGAAAGGAGTTACCTCAAAAAGAGGTAACATTCCCCAACATTCATTTTTTACATTGTTTTATTCTCCCATAAATTAATTTATAATTTTTAAAATATATTATTGCAAATAAAATATAATAAATATGAAAATATTTTTTTATATTAATGGTTATACTTGCACCTACAAACACTTCCATCAAATGGGTAAATAAATTTCTGTTTTTGTTGGGTGAAATACCACCTCATGTAATGATGTCGTTAATTTTTTCTTTTACCACCTAAAATGGTAGATAATTGTGAAGGTAAACAAATTTATATGATATATATATAAGATTTTTATGATCACAATAATGGAAGTTTTTTATTCCTATACCTTCATTCTTTCAATTTTGTGTAATTATGAGAACCACATCTATGGACGTGCGGACTACTGCCTCCTCAAAGAAATGTGATTTATTCACCCAGTAAATGTAATGTATAAATAATTGGTTTGACTAAATATTTTTTAAATAAATAATATATTTCTTATATTAATGGAATATTTACTTTTATGGAAATAGAGTATTTTATTTTCTTTGATAGACTTTCACATACTGGAAAAGTGATAATGTCGTTCATAGACGCGTCAGCTACCACCTCCTCCACACAATTGGATTCCCTTTACATCACAAAAATTATATATATAAGTAAATATGTTTAAATATTATGGTATTTATGATATATTGGTCATTTTATAATTTTATTTTTTTACATTCCTTCTTTCCATAATGATAATTAAAATATTGGAGCATTACTCATGTGTGTGTATGACTTTTCATCTCCATGATTGTAAAATTGTTTTTTTCTTCACAACCATATTTAATGATAGGTTTTGAAAGTATTATTTATGTATAATTTTTTAAATTAATTAATTATTATTATTATGGATATATTTATATAATTACCCCTTTTACCATAGTTGACATACCAAATTTGATTTTGTAAAATAAACCAAATATGGTAAAACACCAAATGTAAACATAGTTGATTAAGTAGTTTCAGAAAAAATTGTAATAAGGTAAATAAATTAATAATAAAATTAAAAATGGTTATCAATAAATTATATAATAAACATAATATTATATTTAAGATTATAAATATACATAAGAATGGTTGGACCCAAGGTAATGGATTTCCCTCAGTCTTCTTTCATTGATATTGTTTTTTGATAATATGCACCAGGATTATTTTGTAAGGTGATTTTGTAGACCATTTGAAATTATATATCCATATTTTATCTATATAAGTTTATTTAATGTTTTTATAATATTAATATTTCCTGGTACATGTTATATAAATGTTCGATATGGTTTCATATGCTTTGAATGTTTAATTATTTAATTTAAAAATAGTTTTCTCCATGCCAATATTCATTATATTCTTTCAAATATTTATTTATATAGATATAAATGTTTATTAAAGGCATTATATATATATTTTTAATTTTATTCCATGGTTTTTAAAATGATTCTTCATATTTTTCCTAAAGGGAAATATTTTACAAATAAAAAATAGGATATCTTATTTTTAAAGTATGATAATAATGACATTTCATGTCATCATAATCATTACATGATTTATAGATTATTTTGAGTGATTGTATATTTTATTAAGTGAAAACCATATTCCATTTTATTTTTTCCTTTTGGTATTGGAAATGAATTTTTCAATTAAAATAGTCTTTGGGTGTTGAAAAGGGGTTCTCAAAAGAAAATGGTATTATTTTTCAGAATGTGTTTTCATAAATATTTTAAAATAATTTTTAATGGATTTTATGATGAGGTTATTTCACTATTGATATGGTAATAGATAATTATATGAAATTGGTGGTCCTAATAATGATTATATGATGGCTTGTTCCCCATTATATCTTACAAATGACCCAGATATAGCTTATAGGAAGGGTTGACCCTATTATAGATCACATAAAATTGTTAGTCCTGATATAGAATATATTCATGGTGATCCCAATTATAGATCTAAAATTCATTGGTTAAAGATAATTTTGGAATGTGGGAATTTTATTTTTCCAACTAAAATGATTTTAAAGGTTTTATTTATATGATTTTACATGTAACCTAAAGTGGTTAAATTTCATTCTATGAGTTTAAATGATTATATTTGAGAAAATATGTGTTTTTTATTCATATGAAAATATTTTAATTTATATCCTAAAGTAAAATTGAAGATAAATGTATATGTCATTTGTGTTTTCATGTTTTTTTCAATCTAAATGTTTCCTTTATTTTTATATTACTTAAATATATTTTGTGCTCATATCAAAATTTTAAAATGATTTCACAATGTTTAGGGATGGATAACGGAAATGTTAAGTCATGTTGATAGTTTTACAGTTTTCCATAATTCAGTCCATATTTTATCGGTTTTATATTATGAAAAAATGTATACTGGTTGTAAGTGTCCACTTTATATTTTATGGCTTCTTATGTATAATTTAGGACCTAATTATATAAAACTATAAATATAAAATGATCCTCAATAAGAGAGAACATAAAATTCTTGACATAACGCAAGAATGTGTAAAATTTAATGTGCGTTCCTTATAGTTTTATCCATAGAATCATTTAGATAAATTTATAGGTAATGATAGTTTTAGAATAATTCCCATAGAATATTTTACATTATGGTTATGTTAAAATGATATATCATTTCATATATCTATGTTGCATCTTTTAAATTGTGTCTATTCAAAATGGTTTTCCACATAGGAAATATGAGATCTATAATGGGAAGGCATCATGGGGAAAATATACATCCAAAACAACATCCATATTTTGTTCAAAATATAATAGAATAGTTTTTTTCAATAATGGATCAATTAATACTAGATATAAATAGTTGTGGTATTCATGATAAGAGGAACACAACGTACTATTATGGAAGACAATGATAATGGTGGATTTAATGAGGAATCATTCAAAATAATTTAATGGATTATTTTACCAAGTGGTAGCCAAATGATGGATCAATACCATAGAGAATATATCGAAATTCATGGGGTTATTGGAAAAACAAAATACAAACCATTCCATTTATTTTTTTGTAGGAGAAGTTTATAGATGTTGGTATTTGGTTAAGAATACTAGAGAGAAATATGATACTGATTTCATATAATGGGAATAATATACCAATATCATACTTGATAAATATTTCCCTGTGATTTTATGGATTAGGATGGGAAGAAATTTTTTGAATTAATGAAAAAGGATGATGATTTAGTTATTGTTTATGTAGAAAACAATAAAAGATTATCTAGACATTTTTGAGATTTTATTCAAGACCATGATAGAAAAATTAATATATTTTACTATGGATTTATACAAATTTGATGATGATATTTTTCCTCATTAGAATTAAAATGTTCATAAGAATTCGTTTGTGGTGATAATAAAGATGAAATGGAATTTTCCGACACATACATTCCACGAGATGAAAAGTCTATGATATGGTCAAGGTATAAAAAAATAAGGAATAGACCGTCTAATAATTATTGACATAATCCCAATACATGATCTATGTGTCGTAAAATACATTTTCGGTAATGTATTTATGGATCTGGAATCTATTACTAGTGTGGTATGTTTGGTCACATGGTCCATGACTATAAGAAAATGATTCAGAAAAAATTAAAAATTGAGATAATACAAATTCATTTAATAGTGAGATGCATTAGTCATATTGAGTTGGGATATTATTCTAACATTTTTATGAAGAAACATAATCAGGGAGGAAATATTCCTGATCCAATGTTAAAAAGGTTGGTAAAATCATTTACTATATCTCTATATGATTTTAGGTCACCTGGTGAATTGATGTAATATTCAGGGAGATATATATTTTTCAAAGGTTGGTCATAATTCTAATTTCACATGAAAACATATTTTAATGTTTTAAATTATGTAAATAAATTTGGATACATTTATTGAGTTTCTATCAATGTATGAGGTATATTATTAAAATTACAATAATTAAGGATGACTATACTTTTTAGAATGTATGTTTAATAATATTGGTGACTGTTAGGGTTATATATATATATGGAATGATTTATTTTTAACATTAGATATTACTATTTATCATTAGATATTTTTTCCTTATGGAATCTTAATAAATTTTGAAGTATCTTACTTTGTTTTTCCCATTTCAGAACAGGTTAATATCTAACGACTGAAAAATAAATTTCTATTGATTTTCAAAAGGGGGTTTTTGGTTGAGCTGTAACTAACATACAACGCGGGAACCGAATGATGGGTACCAAAATTCAAAATTCAAACTCCCAAAACGAAAGTAGTACAGGACACGAGAAGATCATGTTCCAGGATCTCGTCAGCCAAGAAACTGTCTCTAGGCATCAAACACATCATCAAAGAAGGAATATCATTTTATAATTTTGAGTATTATGTGATCTATATGACGAAGATTCAAGTGATTCAGAAATGAGAAGTCATCTTGCATTATTATTTTTTAGACCAAGAGATGTGTTTGTGGTGGAAAATTATTAAAGGATGAATCTATAATCATCATGTATGTTTATTTCCTTTTGATATTAGTACACATAGTTAATAAATCCTTCTAATTTAGGAAATGTATCTTGAATAAAAAAATTCATCATATTACCATCATTTCTTATGATATGAATGACCTTTTAAAAACCACTTTGTATTGTGTTTTTGTTGTCATTGAATTCCAATTGACCATGTTCTCTATCAATATCCATTATCCCATGGGAATTATTTCTGCCTTCCAAAAAATCAATTAATTTCCCAAAAATATTCTCCCTATGTGGATGTGGACAGTTAGTTATACATAACATTCATTGACTTTTGTGTTTCCCAGATTCCATTTTTAGAGGATATATATTTCACCCTTAGTATTATGTGGGTTTTAATAAGTAAATTCTATTAATGTTAATCATTTGAGAAAACATTAAATTTTCATAGGGGGAATTAATTTTTAGAGTTTATGATGTAACATACCAATATTGTATGAATTATTTTTATTCAAAAAAAATTGAATCATTTTATTGATGATATATCATCACACAGAATACCATTTTTACCTTGCATTGAACACAACGTCAACATCCTTTGATAACATATGTTACACACAAACCCGAACCTTATTGGATAACAATTTAATATTAATATTATTGTACTTATCACATATAAATTGGAATTTACGTTATGAAAGATATTAACTAAATTATGAAATAATAATTTACATGTGTTTATAAGATGGATTTGTTGGCTTCCAATAGATTATAAATTAAAATAAAGGCCAATTGAATATTAAGGATGTAACATGCCACTTAATGATAGAATATGTCTTTTTCATATTAATTAAAATTTATGAATTAGAGAACAATATTACCATAATATGGATTCAATGTCTAATATCATACATGGAACCGAACAATTAGTTTTTTGAAACCCTATGTTGTACACAAGACTGAGTTAAAAAAATATACATTTAATATTATTATTTAATAATGTCATTTTGCAGCCATTTAATGGAGAACCAATTATAAAGATAATTTTTTTCCACAATCATAATTATTATATGACAAAATGATCATAATTTTTTAAATAAAAATGAAAAATTTTATGTTGACTGAATTGTTTATTTTTTTTGAGAACATTCAAATTTTCATGATTAGTGAATAATACTGAGTATTATGTCAAAAAATATTTATTCATCCAAATTAACTATATAGTTAAATTATCTTGTTAATTGGTTTTAAATTATATATATATGAATTTTATTTCATAAAAACAAATTTATTTAATTTGAACCAATCTAACATCAGATATAAATTTAAAAATTTAGCAAACCTTTAAAAAAATTTACTTTTAAAGCTCACTATTAGATCCCATTTGTACAAGTAAATATGAATAAATTTTCATCTACATAGGTGATTGGAATTTAAAAAAATGGATTAAATATTTTTAATCATAATAATTTATAATTTATAAGAAGTTTTATATAGTATTTGGAAAAAAATATTAGTGAAATTGATTCAAATTATTTTGAACGATTAAGGTAAAATTAAACATAACAGTGGTCGAAAATTTAATGTTAATTGAAAACATATACTATAGACCTATAAAAAATATATTAGTTGGAGATATTTATAAATTTTTTTTGGTCGGAGTGGATACTCAAGAGGGGGGTTAATTGACTTCCAATTAAAATTTTCTGTTAAAAACAATGTTTATTAAAATCCCCCTATTTCAAAAACAGATTAAACTGTAGTGAATTTATACAGATTATAAAGGTTCAATTAGTTTCTCAAAGATTGATTAGTTCTCAGTTAACATAATATGATGATTAAATTAACATTTGAAACTAACTTACTGGTTTATAATAAAAATAAACACTTGCAAGTTTAACTATCAAAGTAGCTTTGAAAATAAATTATATTTCAAAGTAATAACAGCGGAATATGAAAAAAATACGTATAGTATGGATATAGTATGTAGCTACAAACACAGAGAATTAACCAAGAGGTTCAGTCTCAAGCCGAGACTTAGTCCTCTCAAAAGTTTATATAAAATTGATCCACACCCTGGATCGGGGTTAACAACAGTGAACACACTGTCCAGGTCACAAGACCTCTACCACAGTTCTGCGTGGGAAAACAAACAACAGCTTAGAGCTGTCCAGGTCTCACACGACCTCTACCACTATCCACAGTAAGAAATGAAGTGTAAAAAGGTTTGCTGAGGATTTACAGATCCTCCAATGAAAGTACAGGAGTCAGTGTGTTTGTTTAATACAGTAGATAACACACACTGCTCAGAATGTAAAACAAATGTATCACAGAGCAGAGATGTAGAGTTTAGAAATGGCTCTGATGATTTCAGTTTATCTCTGGACTCTTTTGTATTTGGTCAGAATTTATTCTGAGTCCTCTTCTCGTTTTTGTTTGAGAAGAAGAGTGTCGTATGCTTCAGGTTCAAAGGCAGTGAGATGTAGTCGATGAAGTTCTTCAATGTTCTTTTGTATGCACAGAACTCTTCTTGAGTAGGCTTGATTGTGTATATGGTTTTGTTCTGCTTGGTTCTTCCTCCTCTTTCATTCCTCTATATTCTTCTTGTGTTCTTCTATCAACTCTTTTCTTCAGCAGACTCTTCTTGTATTTACGTCACGTGCTTCGGAAGACAGAAAAAGTTTCCTTTCCGTATGTACGAGGTACGGTTTCCTGACATCCAACAACCTTTATTAATTAATTGACAGAGAATTAAAATATACCTAATATGACCGTTGGTTAGATTAAATAAAGATAATGATAAAGAAATTCAAAAAGTTGTTTATGAATATCGATTAGTTCAAGTGATCGGTAGGTCATCAGCATTATTGAGTAATGATCGGTGACTCAGATAGATCAGCATCGGTGAATCAGACTGATCAGCATCGGTCTGTCATCTGATCAGTGAGTCAGTTTGATCAGCATCAGTGAGTCATTTGATCGGTGGCTCATTTTGATCAGCATCGGTGAGTCATTTGCATTGGTGAGTCATTTGCATCGGTGAGTCATTTGCATCGGTGAGTCATTTGCATCGATGAGTCATTCGCATCGGTGAGTCATTTGCATCGGTGAGTCAGTTTGATCAGCATCAGTGAGTCATTTGATCGGTGGCTCATTTTGATCAGCATCGGTGAGTCATTTGCATTGGTGAGTCATTTTCACCGGTGAGTCATTTGCATCGGTGAGTCATTTGCATCGGTGAGTCATTTGCATCGGTGAGTCATTTTCATCGGTGAGTCATTTGCATCGGTGAGTCATTTGCATCAGTGAGTCATTTGCATCGGTGAGTCATTTGCATCGGTGAGTCCGATGTCTGTTGATATTGAATCGGTGCTTCCAATGTCTGTTGATATTGAATCGGTGCTTCCGATGTCTGTTGATATTGAATTGGTGCTTCCGATGTCTGTTGAATATTGAATCGGTGCTTCCGATGTATGTTGATATTGAATCGATGCCTCCGATGTCTGTTGATATTGGATCGGTGCAACCGTTGTCATTTGATATTGAATCGGTGCTTCCGATGTCTGTTGAATCTAGAAGACTTCCAAAATACTTTGTAAGTCAATAAGCATAGACAAAAACATGATAACCGATTCATTAACAGATTGTAATTAAGTTTATGAGAAATCAAACCAGATTAAGCATTAATGGTAAGTGATGATTTGTGATTATTAAAACATCAATCATAGACATGACATCAACAATCTTCCAGAGGGCTCAACAATCTCCCCCTTTTTGATAATCACAAATATTTATCATAAAATATAAATAATATGATATGTCATTAATAAAGACATAATAAGAATTAAACCATAAAGAGAATAAATATAAAGAGATATATAAATCTCCCCCTTAATGTAAATTTCCCATATATATTATTTGTACAGATTTCTCCCCCTGAGATATATACATCTCTCATATATATATATAGATCTTTCTCCTCACCTTAGATATACACATCTTTTCTCCCCCATATATCTCTACCATACATCTTTCGTCTTCTTCTCCCCCTTTGGGATAATCAAAAAGGAGGGAAAACATATAAGTTAAAGTAAAAGCAGTCAGCATAGAGGAGAGAGAGAAAAAGATGATAAAGTACAGAATATTACAAGCATCACATTGTTCACCCTATCAAAAACAATAGACAACTATTCGTTGGGATACAAAGGGGCTTTGCCTTTGTCTTTGGGGTCAATAGTGGGTAAGGTTGAAGGCTTGGAGGAAGGTTGTACTTGGCGAATCTGAAGTGGTGGTAGGACAACTCGGGCAGCTGTAGGAGCAGGTGCTAAAGAGAGTTGTTTTGGAGAAACAGGAGCTGGTTGAGAAGCTTGCTGAGGGACTGGTCTTAACTGAGAGAGAGCTTGAGCAATAGATAGCTGATTTGGAGCTAAATCAGAGTCACTGAGAGGTTCTGATGTAGGAAGTACTATTGCAGTGGCATGCGCATTCAAGTAGGGCATCAAAAGATGAATGAAGTCCTGAATGACTTCTGCCCCATACTTCATAGCTTTTTCAAAATCATCTTTATTCTCCATGAACTATGCCAAGGAAGGGGTAAAATCTTGCAACTGATGAACTTGAGTTTTGAAGGCCTGAGTGACTGGAGGTAATTTCAGATTCTCTGCCAACACCATGAAGTTTTCAGTCATCTCATGTTTTGTATAAATCTTGGAAAAGTAATTATCAACTTTCTCTTTGATCTCTTGCAGAGCTTTCTTAGCATCTGCTGAATACACCAATGCCATCTTATGACTGTTATCACAGAGCTCTTTCATCTTACTCAATGATTCTAAATCAAGAATTTGTCTAACAGAAGCTAACTCATCATGCACAAATTCTCTTAGAGCTTCTAGGTCACGGGTAGTGATCTTGGTTACCTTGCCTGTACTGGCTTGGACAACTATGTGAGTTAACTTAGCTTTCAACTTCCTCAGGTCAGACTTGTTGAGATGGTCAATCAAATTTCTCAAAACTTCCATCATACCCGAGATGGTTGATCGGAATTCGCTTGATAGAGATACCAAGCCGGTGTGAAGATCCTTCATAGTCTGATTCAAAAAGGCTATGTGCCTGCCAATAAGTTCACCAGTATTGGCCAGGTCTGGCTTCACAGCATTAGATACTCTTTGTGAGAAGGCTTCCAATGAATTTTCAGAATCTTGTAAAGACACTTGAGTAAGAGAATTAGAAATTTCTTCTCCAACTGTGTCTCTCATTGCGGTCAGCAATTCAATCTTAAACTTATCAAGATCAGCTTGAGAGATTCCAGAACCAGGTAGATTAACATTTGTAGGATCAACAGCAGGAACAGACCTTGCTTCTCTTAGGAGGTTCCTCTTCACAACTGTAGCAGATTCTGGCATTTCTTCTTCTACTTCAGAATATTCTAAGCCCAACACAGTATAACCAGGGTAGTCATCCCAAACAGCATCACACAGGGTGTATTTTGGTTTCTCATAGCTTGCTATTCCACTGATTTTTGGTGAATCATCCTTGCCACTGATATGTATTTATTTTACTGACTAAGGTGGTTCTATTTGATCTTCAGAAAGACCATCCACTGGTCTGTTATCACCATAAACAGCAGCCTCAGCATCATCAGCATGTCCATCATCACTCTTCTCAGAAGCTTCACCGTGATATTCTTCTGTATCAGAATCTTCTTCATCACCAAGAATAGGTTCTGATTCTGGTAGGGCTAAGGGTGGACTATCAGGTCCAAATTCTATTCTTCTCTTGGTACTAGCAGTGTTAGGATCACTCATATCATCAGGAGATGACACACTTCCTTCCTCAGTCGCAACTTCTTCTTGCTCTTTGGCTTTGGTGGCCTCATCCTTTCCTTCTTCTTGCTCATCATCATCAGAATAAACTGGTTCTTCATCTGGTTTCAAGCCAGGGTCTCTCAAATCCTTTGGCCTCTTGCCATGATCTATGGGATTGTAGGCTTCATACAATTTATCTTCATCTGAAACCCAGCACTTCTTCCATGGATTCCAATCGATTTTCATCCTCTTGCAGATCTCTTTGTTGAGACATAAGGTATGATCTGTTTTATCAACTTCATCATCTTTATCAATACATTCTAGATTCTTGAGCATGGTAGATATCATCTTTGAATAAAACAAGGCAGTGGCTTTCTTGGACGGTTTTACCATTCCAGATATGTGCCCCATCACATATCTACACAAATTGATCTTCTCATGTGTTTTCAGAAGAAACAACAGGAAAACATCTTGGTACTTTACAACAGCAAAATCTCCTCTCCTAGGGAAAAGTTGGTGCTGAATAAACTTGAAAAGAAGTCTGCATTCACCATCTAATTCTGAAGCTATGATTCTCCGTGACTCTCTGTTTCCAGTCAGAATCTCCAGTGCTAATTCATAAGAGAAGTAATCAGATGTTGGAGGAATATTCCAAGCATAATCTTCATACCGACCTTCATGAGGTATATTCAAGCATTCTTCCCACTGCTTAGACGAGAAGGATATTTTCTTTCCTTTTACCCCAGACGACATCCTGGCAGCCTCCACACCATCTAGAGTGATTTTCAGATTCATGTAGAACTCATGTACCAGCTTTGGGTAGTCTATTCGAGAGTTGTTTGAAAACCAGTCTATCCATCCTTGCGATTCAAGAACTTGCAGCAACAGTGACTTACTTGACAAAAGCCACGCAGAGCTGACTTCTCTTTCTACAGCAACAATCCAAGTTTCTAGGTTCGGATTTACTGATCGTTGAGAGGTACTACTCGACTCGCAATGAGCACGTTTTAAAGGTACCAGGCTATCTGGTCCTTTACTCGGTCTCTTTTGCTTCGCCATTCGAAGATTTTGGGAAGGCAGGAGTTCAAAGGTTCGAAGTAGAGGGAAGAGAGGTTGAAAGGTTCTGTGGGAAATGAAAGGTTAGAGGTTTTGGGAAGATAAATAGCTGCGTATCATTTATTTTGTCATTTAGGGTTCCCATAAAAAGTATAAAAGAAATTTACTAATTAATTACAATATAATAAAAAGTAATATAGAGGATCGGTTTGACAGACCGGTGTGACAGATCAGTTTCACAGATCAGTTTCACAGATCAGTTTCACAGATCAGTTTCAGAGATCAGTTTCACAGATCGGTTTCACAGATCAGTTTCACAGATCAGTTTCACAGATCAGTTTCACAAATCAGTTTCATAGATCGGTTTCACAGATCAGTTTCACAGATCGTTTTCACAGTTCAATCATACACAACTCTTGTTTAATAAATTTCATTATTTTAGAGCATAAAGGATTTGTGAAGATATCAGCTAATTGATGTTCAGAACTAATAAATTTTAAATAAATAGCACCTTTTTTATAATGATCTCTTAGATAGTGATGTCTGACATCAATGTGCTTAGTTCTAGAGTGAGACACAGGGTTCTTAGATATATTGATTGCACTAGTATTGTCACAGTTAATTGAAACATGTTTAAGATCAAATCCATAATCCAATAAAGTGTGTTTCATCCACAGAATTTGTGCACAGCAACTACCAGCAGCTATGTATTCTGCCTCTGCAGTAGACAATGCAACTGAGTTCTGTTTCTTACTACACCATGATACTATAGATTTTCCAAGAAAATTACATGTTCCAGATGTGCTCTTCCTATCTAACTTACATCCAGCAAAGTCAGCATATGAATAGCTAGTTAGGTTAAATGATTGTCCTTTTGGATAAAATAAACCTAAATTTACAGTATACTTAAGATACTTAAAAATCCTTTTAACAGCCAGTAAGTGTGATTCTTTCGGATTAGCATGAAATCTAGCACACATACATACACTGAACATAATGTCTGGTTGACTTGCAGTAAGATAAAGTAAGCTCCCAATCATACCTCTGTAATTGGTTTGATCCACTGGTTTCCCAGCTTCATCTATATCCAATTTACAGGTAGCACTCATAGGTTTATCACATTCCTTAATACTATCCAATCCAAAACGTTTTAAAAGATCCTTTGTATATTTACTTTGATTTAAAAAAATTCCATCTTTAGTTTGAAGAATTTGAAAACCAAGAAAATACTTAATCTCTCCCATTAAGCTCATTTCAAATTCATTTTGCATAACCTTTGAAAAATCAGTTCATAAAGAATTTTTAAAAAATCCAAAAATAATATCATCAACATAGATTTGTACTATAAATACATCTTTTGAAATCCTTTTTATAAAAAGTGTGGGATCAGCTACTCCTTTTGTAAATCCTTTTGATATAAGAAAGTTTGAAAGCCTTTCATACCAAGCTCTTGGAGCTTGTTTTAAACCATATAAAGCTTTAGAAAGTTTAAAAACATGATTTGGAAAATGAGGATTTAGAAAACCAGGTGGTTTTTCTACAAAAACATCTTCAACAATAAAACCATTTAGAAAATCACTTTTGAAATCCATTTGATATAGCTTGAAATTCAGATGTGATGCATAGGCAAGTAAGATCCTAATAGCCTCTAATCTAGCTACAGGTGAAAAGGTTTCCTCATAGTCAATTCCTTATTCTTGATTGTAACCTTGTGCAACTAGCCTAGCTTTATTTCTAATGATGTTTCCAGATTCATCAACATTGTTTCTAAACACCCATTTTGTGCCTATGGTCAAATTTTCCTTAGATCTTTCTACTAATTTCCAGACTTTGTTTCTTTCAAATTGATTTAGTTCTTCTTGCATAGCCATTACCCAAAATTCATCATTGATAGCATCATTGATATTTTTAGGTTCTAACTATGAAATAAAAGCTTGATGTTCAACCTGATTTCTTAGAGAAGCTCTAGTCTGTGTTCCTCTATCTAGATTTCCTTCAACAGCATCTAAAGGATGGTTATTTAGAGTCCAAGATGGTCTTGAAAAGATAGGGCTAGAGATTTTCAGATTCATCTACAGATTGAGGTTCAACAGAAGCAGGTTCTAGAGAATTTCCTGAGCTGGATTTTTTAACTATAGGTCCATTGTCTTTATCATTGAGATTCAAACCAGAGAGAAAATCTTCAAGAGAGATTTTAGGTTCATGTGTATTAGTTTCATCAAATTTTATCTGAACAGATTCTTCCACACATTTGGTTCTTTTATTGAAAACTCTATAGGCTTTACTAGAGATAGAGTAACCAATGAAAATTCCTTCATCACTCTTGGATGAAAATTTGTCAAGATTGTCTTTAGTATTGAGAATGAAGACTTTGCATCCAAAAACATTGAAGTAGTTAACCTTAGGTTTCCTATGGTTCCACAACTCATAAGGGGTCCTCTTAAGAACTGGTCTGATCAAGACTCTATTAATGACATAACAAGCTGTATTTACAGCTTCAGCCCAAAAGTAAATAGGCAGTTCATATTCATTGAGCATGGTTCTAGCTATTTCTTGCAGGGTTCTATTTCTTCTCTCTACTACACCATTTTGTTGGGGTGTCCTAGGGGCAGAGAAATTGTGACTATAGCCATTGTGTGAGCAGTAAGAATCAAACTCATGATTTTCAAACTCATGACCATGATCACTTCTCAGGGTCTTAATCTTGAGTCCACTAAGATTTTCTACAGACTTGGAGTATTTAACAAAGTAAGAACAAGCTTCACTTTTGTGAGCTAGAAAATATACCCAAGTATATCTAGAAAAGTCATCTACAAGAACATAGACATAGTGCTTCCCATTTAAACTAGAAACTCTAGAAGGTCCAAATAAATCCATGTGAACCAACTATAGAGGTTGAGAATTTGACACTTCTTTCTTTGATTTAAAAGAAACTTTATGTTGCTTTCCTTTTTGACAGGGATTACAAGCTTTGTCTGCTGGAAATTCAAGTTTGTGTAGGTCTCTAACTAAGTTCTTCCTATAATGTTTTCTAAGTAAGTGTACATTGCAGTGTCCTAATATTCTGTGCCAAATCCAAGACTCTTTATGAAAAGCATTTAAACAAGGAATATTCTGCTTAGCTAAGGAATCTAAATCAACAGCATAAACATTTTCAATTCTTAAAGAAGAAAATACTAAAACATTTTTAGAGTTAAAAAAATTGCAAGAATCATTTTTAAATTTCACATAAAAACCATCATCGCACAACTCAGAAATGCTTAACAAGTAATATTTAAGTCCATCGACAAATAAAACTTCATAAATCAAGATTGAATCAGTGTTACCAATCTGACCTTAGTCGATGATTTTTCCTTTTGAATTATCACCAAAAGTGACAAAGCCTCCAACAACTTTTACTAAGCTCTTGAAACATGAAAAGTCCCTGGACATATGTCTTGAACATCCACTGTCTAACTACCATATCTTCTTGTTACATCTCTTCAAGCAGGTCTCCTATAAAACAGATTTAGATGGATGATGATTTTGGTACCCAGATCTTCTTGGGTCCAGACATGTTATCCAATGTTACTTTAGGTACCCATATTTGTCTAATGGGTCTCATATAATTTGTAGAATTAACATTCATTGAAAGATAAACCTTATTAGATCCATAACTATGAATATAACTGGTTGAGGCATAAGAAGTTCCAGAATTAACTATCTTCTGTCCAGATTTAGGAATGAATCTAGTTTTGGCAACTTTTCTTTGTCCAGGCTGGTATCCTATACCAGTAGTATATATAGGTGCAAATTTCTTTTCTAGCATTTGTGTTAGAGTATTCTTGCCATTTTTGAACTTCTCTAAGTCTTTTCTGAGTTGTTCATTAGTCAATTTTAGTTCAGTATTCTCTTTAAGGAACTGAGCATTTTTTCTACTTCTATATCAAGATCAGATTTATGCTTAACACTTAAAGCATACTGTTTCTTTAAACCTTTATATTTATCTTTAAGCTCATTACAGGTTTCTTCAACCATATCACAATATTCATATAGTTCAGATTTAGACATGTTATCACATTCAATATCATCTCCAGAATAAAATGAATTTGAAGCAGGAGTTTCTGATGTTTCCTCAGAAGTGTTTGTCATGAAACACATGTTGGCTCGATTCCTTTCAGAGTCTGAAGATTAAGCTTCACTTGTGCTGTCTTCTGAAGCACTCCAAGTAGCCTTCATGGCTTTCTTGTACTTGTTATCCTTGTATTTATACTTCTTTCTGTATTTCATCTTTGGACAGTCTGCTTTTATGTGTCCATTTCTTTTACATTCATAACAGACAACTTCATTTGATTTATCAGACTTCTTCCAATCCTTTTTCCAGTTTCCTTTGTTATCATACTTGCCATTGTAGTTGGACTTTCTGAAAAACTTCTACTTCCTATAGAATTTCTTAAATCTTCTATCAATGTGAGCAATCTCAGCATCACTGTCAGAATCATTCTTACTTTCCTCACTGCTTGAAATTTCATTGATAGCTTGAGGATTTTCCTAATCCTTATTCTTTGAGATTGTAGTCTTGAAGGCAATAGACTTCCTTTTAGGTTCATCATCTTCTTCTTTGTTTACCTTGAGTTCTTCTTCATATATCATCAACTTACCAAATAGTTCCTTGACTGGCAGTTCTCCAATGTCACACGATTCTCTAATGGAGACAGAGGTTCCTCTCCATCTTTCAAGTAGACATCTCAAAATTCTCATGATTTGTTCCTTTGCTGGAACATCCTTTCCTAGAGAAGTCATTGTGTGGACAATTTCATTGAACCTGAGATATATATCAGAAATGGGTTCATCAGGCTTCATCTTAAAATTATCATACTTAATAGTATAGGTATTCAATCTCATCTCCTTAACATTAGTTGTTCCTTCATGAGAAACAGCTAAGGTATCCCAAATTTCATATGCAGTTTTAGATGCTGAAATTCTATTAAATTCCTCATCTCCTAGAGCACAGTACAAGGCATTCATAGCTTTACAATTATTATTGTAAGCAGTCATTGTAGGTTCATCCCAAGTTGATCTATCAGTACTGGGAATTTTGTATTCAACTTCAATGACAGTCCAAATATCAAAGCTCATACTTTCTAAGTGAACTTTCATTTTTAGCTTCCACTGAGCATAGTTGTTTCCATTAAAGAAAGGTGGCCGGTTAGTAGAAGAACCCTCAAGTCTATTATCCATGATATCACAAAAATAATTTTAAAGAGATAAAAATTTAGAAATAACAGAAATTTTATGAACTTTAAAATACAACTAAAATCACAGTTGAAAAACAGAGTACTTTAGAAAATATTAACCAACCTCTGATACCAAATGATGGTCGGAGTGGATACTCAAGAGGGGGGTGAATTGAGTTCCAATTAAAATTTTCTGTTAAAAACAATGTTTATTAAAATCTCCCTATTTCAAAAACAGATTAAACTGTAGTAAATTTATACAGATTATAATGGTTCAATTAGTTTCTCAAAGATTGATTATTTCTCAGTTAACTTAATCATATGATTAAATTAACTTTTGAAACTAACTTACTGGTTTATAATAAATATAAAAACTTGCAAGTTTAGCTATCAAAGTAGCTTTGAAAATAAATTATATTTCAAAGTAATAGTAGTCGAATATGAAAAAAAATATGTATAGTATGGATATAGTACGTAGCTACAAACACAGAGAATTAACCAAGAGGTTCAGTCTCAAGCCGAGACTTAGTCCTCTCAAAAGTTTATATAAAAATGATCCACACCTTGGATCGGGGTTAAAAACAGTGAACACACTGTCTAGGTCACAAGACCTCTACCACAGTTCTGTGTGGGAAAAAAAACAACAGCTTAGAGCTTTCCATGTCTCACACGACCTCTACCACTATTCACAGTGGGAAATGAAGTGTAAAAAGGTTTGCTGAGGATTTAAAGATCCTCTAGTGAAAGTACAGGAGTCAGTGTGTGTGTTTAATACAGTAGATAACACACACTGCTCAAAATGTAAAAAAAATGTATCACAGAGTAGAGATGTAGAGATTAGAAATGGCTCTGATGATTACAGTGTAGCTCTGGACTCTTTCGTATTTGGTCAGAATTTATTCTGAGTCCTCTTCTTGTTTTTGTTTGAGAAGAAGAGTGTCGTATGCTTCAGGTTCAAAGGCAGTGAGATGTAGTTGATGAAGTTCTTCAATGTTCTTTTGTATGCACAGAACTCTTCATGAGTAGGCTTGATTGTGTATATGGTTCTGTTCTGCTTGGTTCTTCCTCCTCTTTCTTTCCTCTATATTATTCTTTTGTTCTTCTGTCAACTCTTTTCTTCAGCAGAGTCTTCTTGTATTTACGTCACGTGCTTCGGAAGACAGAAAAAGTTTCCTTTCCGCAGGTACGAGGTACGGTTTCCTGACATCCGATAACCATTATTAATTAATTGACAGAGCATTAAAATATACCTAATATGACCATTGGTTAGATTAAATAAAGATAAAGATAAAGAAATTCAAACAGTTGTTTATGACAATCGATTAGTTCAAGTGATCGGTAGGTCATCAGCATTAGTGAGTAATGATCGGTGACTCAGATAGATCAGCATCGGTGAATCAGACTGATCAGCATCGGTCTGTCATCTGATCAGTGAGTCAGTTTGATCAGCATCAGTGAGTCATTTGATCGGTGGCTCATTTTGATCAGCATCGGTGAGTCATTTGCATTGGTGAGTCATTTGCATAGGTGAGTCATTTGCATCGGTGAGTCATTTGCATCGATGAGTCATTTGCATCGGTGAGTCATTTGCATCGGTGAGTCATTTGCATCGGTGAGTCCGATGTCTGTTGATATTGAATCGGTTCTTCCGATGTCTGTTGATATTGAATCGGTGATTCCGATGTCTGTTGATATTGAATCGGTGCTTCCGATGTCTGTTGAATATTGAATCGGTGCTTCCGATGTATGTTGATATTGAATCGGTGCTTCCGATGTCTGTTGATATTGGATCGGTGCGACCGTTGTCCTTTGATATTGAATCGGTGCTTTCGATGTCTATTGAATCCAGAAGACTTCCAAAATACTTTGTAAGTCAATAAGAATAGACAAAAACATGATAACAGATTCATTAACAGATTGTAATTATGTTTATGAGAAATCAAACCAGATTAAGCATTAATGGTATGTGATGATTTGTGATTATTAAAACATCAATCATAGACATGTAATCAACAATCTTCCAGAGGGCTCAACAAATTTAAACTATAAGGTTATATAATAGTCAATTGGACAAAAGGGGTACATTTAATACTTTGGGAACACACAATTATTTTCAAAATTATGTATCATGTTATTTCCATCAACAATAAAAAGTCACTCACACATTAAATTCTTCACAAATATGAAGAAATTTTAGATAAACCAAGATATTCTGAAATACAACATTAAAACACATTCCATCACCCTACATGGCTATGCTTTTGAATAAATACAAATAATAATTAATTTTGTGTAAACAAAAATGAGTTACTCGAAGAAGAGGTAACTTTACTGAAGATGCATTTTTACATTATTTCATTATCCACTAAATTAATTTATTATTATTACATTTTTATGTAATAAAATAATAATAATTAATAGACAAATATGTTTTTATGTTATGTTTTCTATGTACACCTACACAAACTAACAAAAATGGGTATGAATGTTTTTTTCGTGTACAATGAATTACCACCTCATGTAACTATGTGTTTCCTTGTTTCATTAAATCATATCATGGTTTAGAATTATGATGTAAAAAACATTTATATGATATATATATATATATATTATTTTTTCATACTTATGTAACCTTTATATACATATTCCTTCATTAGTTCAATTATGTGTAAATATGATAACATCTTTTGTGGACATGCGAACTACTGCCTCCTCAAAGCGATTTGATATGACGATACACTAAATGGAATGAATTAATTATGGTTTAGTTAAAATATATATGAAATACATATTTTATATTTTATACAAATAAAATAATTACTTTTTTGGAAATATAATATATTAATTTTTATTACCCTTTCACACAATGGAAATGTGATAACGTCATTCGTGGATGTGTGGATTACACCCTCCTCAACATGACCCAATTAGTTTTACATAAAAAGAATTATATATCAATGTATATATGAATATATAACATGTTATTTATTATATAAATATCATTATTGAAAGAAAAATTTTACATACATTATTTCCATTAGGACCATTAAAAAATGGGAATGGTACTCAAGCGTACATTTGACATACCATTTCAAAGATTCTAACATTAGTTCATTCTTCATAAAAATATTTCAGGAATGATTTTAAAAGATTAATTTTTAAATAAACTTTATAAATATTTCTTTATTATTATTCTATTGATATTTATATAATATCCCCTCTGATCATAGCTGACCTACCAAAGTTGTTTTGGACACATAAACCAAATAAGGTCAAAACACCCTATATAGATTTTATTGATTAATTTTTTTACAAAATATTATAAAAAGTCAAATAAAATTAATAATAAAATTAAAAAATGTTCTCAATAATAAAAATAATGCACATAATATAATTATTCCCAAAGATAACGAAACACATCACAAGTTGGACCACAGGTTTCAGATTTGGTCTCAATTTCTTTTCAGTGAGGCAATTCTATATGATATGCACCTTTATTAATTTATAATTTGTATATAAATCATAATTGAAATTATATATCCATATTTTATCGATTCTAATTTATTAAATATATTTTTAAATTTAATTCTTTCATTTAATTATTATTTAAATGTTCAAAGTGTTATGGGACACTTTAAATGTTTAATAATTTAATTCCAAAATCATTTTCTCAATGTCAACATTATTTATATTATTTTATAAATTTATTTATAGGGTTATAAATGGAATTATAAATAATTATTTATTTAAATATTTAAATTAATTTAAATTTTTACAGAAGGAATATTTTTACATGTATTTAAGGGAATGTTTTGAAAAATGTTAGATAAAATGTCATATTTTTAAAGAACAATGATAGTGACCCTTCGTGACATCTTCAAATTTATTTTATTTCTAGATAATTTTTCATGAATAATTGATTTCTAAATGAAAAATAATATTTCCTTTTATTTTGGTATTTTGGTATTTATAATGGGGTTTTAATTGAAAATGGTTTTTGGGTGTTAAAAATGGGTTCTCAAAAGAAAATGAAATTGTTATATGAATGTGTTTTAATATGGATATAAATTGAGTTTTAATGGGTTTTATTATGATAGTGTTTTAATATTAATATGGTACCTGAAAATTTTATGAAATATGTGAGCCTAGTATTACTTATAGAATGGTTTGAGCTCCAATATATCTCATAGGTGAAATTGACATAGCTTATACAAATGGTTGGGTCCCATTATATCTCATAGAAAATGGTTGATCCCGATATATTCTATAACAAGGGTTTTACCCATTATATATCTACAATGCAATGGGTAATGTTAATATTGGATGTAGGCCTTATGGTTATTATAATGAAAATGGTTTTGAAATGATGTTATGTATATGATGCTCTATGTAACCAAAATAGGTTATAATGACTTCTATGGGTTTTAAATATTTTGTTTACGAAAATGTATTTCTGTTATTCTTTTGAAAATGATTTTTTTATATTAGCAAAGAACATTGATGATAAAGGTAAATGTTATATGTGTTTTTATGAGTTTTATTTAACTAATGGTTTCATTAATTATATATACAATTCTAAATATTTTTCATATCCCAGGTTTTTAAAATATGTTTGTTGGGTTTATGGATAAGTAAGGGAAATGAATAAGTCAAGTTGATAGTTGTGGATTTTTTCCACGAAATTAATTTTGTATTTAATATAAAAGTTTAATATAATGGATGAAATGGATACTGATTGGAATTTTCCAACTAACATTGTATTATTTTTTATGTAACAGTTATGGTTTAATTATCTAAATCTCTAAACATGAAAACATCCTCAATTTAAGAGAATGCAAGATTCTTACCATAACTCAATATTTTATAATGTTAATGTCCATTTCCATTTTATTAGAAGCATTAAAAAACCTTATTTAACAGAATAATAATTAGAATAAAAAATAATTACAATATTATTATTTTTATAATTTTTTGGTGTGTTATAATATAAACAATAAAAATTATTATTTTACCCACTAGATAATTATTATTTATCAATAGATATAGTCTTTGTTTTATATAAATCCTATATACTTTATTAAACACATGAATAAATATTAAGTAATTAACTCTTTAATATATGTTTATATGGATAAAACATGAATAATATTATTCATCAGTCTAGATAACAATATTTATTATATTAATTTAAATAAAATAAAAATTAATGTATATTAATAAAAAAATAAAACATAGTGTGTGACCCTCTAGGATTTTTTCACATTGGAATTTGGAAGACTTTCCTAATGTCTAATATTTTAATTTAGAAATGGGTCAAGGAACACAAGATTTATAACTTAATATAATAAATATGTGAACTATATACATACACAGACTATGTAATATAATCCATTTTTCATAACATACCATCAAGAAAGTTTCACATATGTGTCATCAACCCATTTACTTGAAACTTATTTATTCATCTATAGAAAATAATGATTTCAATACACCATTGACATGGAATTTAATACCATTGTTTTATTCCAATAAAAGGGATGATATTTCAATTTCAATAAATATTTAAGGGAAAATTCCTTACCTGAGTTATCTACTAAGAACATCTCAATCACGGTGATCCCAATATAACCTACCTCTCTATGAACATATGTAAACAATGTTTTCATCATAAAATATATACGAACAAATCATGAAATGAATTAATAATTACCACAAATTATATAGACTATTACAGATTATCATAGATAGGAATATCTAGTGAGAGAAACTATAGTATTATTATCATAATATAGTGTGGTAGGATCATTATAGGTATCACATATATATCTATAATAAAGTTTAATATTATAACCTATTCTTTAACCACCTCAAAAATAGCAATATACTAAGGCCCTACTGTTGAATTAGTGACCACATACTAATTTGAGTTCTTCTCCCTCCAAACACATCCATTCAACTAGAATATGAATTCCATTTTCAAAATCACATCATATAGATTTTTTTTGAAACCAATATATGCATATCCTTTGATGACTACTGCATGATCATCACTATAAATAAGGAACCCATTATTAGTATGCATTAGATACCTTTGTATAAACTCGAATACTATATAATGGTGGTAAACTATGTCAGCTTGATATATTCTTACCACACATAATTCATAGGAAAAATCAATCCCAGTATATAACATAACATAAATGACTGGCCTAATTGTAGAGGAATGTGGAATAATTAACATTATGTTTATTTCCTAATATGTTTGAAGAAATTGTTTCATAGAAACATGAATTCTATATGATACTAGAAAATATACCATATTCGATTGTCCCATACTAAACCTATTCAATATATTTTCAATAAATATACCTAGAAATAGGCTGATAAGACTCTTTTATCTATCATGATAGATCCTGCTCATAATAATATATGACACATCACATAAGTCCTCCATGGAAAATAATGCATTCAACTAGTCCTTGATAGAATATAATAAATCTATTTCATTTACAATGAGTAATATGTCATCAAAAAACACTATTTATAGAAGGACTACACTTCCAATAATCCATTTTATGAATGAAGACTCACATTCCTTCATTATAAAACAAAATTCCATTGTAGAAACATCAAAATTAATGATTCCTGACCTATATAGTTTCTTTAATTCATAAATTTATTTCATTAAATAACTAGGAGGACTCTCCAAGAATGAAAATAGGAGAGTATTTTACTTTAGTAAATTTTAAATAAAAAAAATTTCTCATCATTTTACTCAGTAATACATGAACGGCACTGCTTCAATAATAGTTGTTGCATAAAAAAGCGTCCCACATAGGGACATCCCTGGGTCACTTCCGAAATTATTTATTCATATGTTTACAATCAATAGATGTGAAAAATTCCTCATGTAAAATAGTGATTAAGTCTACCCATATAGTTTGATGGGTAGTTAAATTTATATCTAAGAGGGTTGGATCTAACCTCTATATCCACATTGATTTAATTCACACCAAAAACATTGATGTGAAAAACTCCATATGCATCTTCAATGTATTCAAGATCTTATCGAGTTCATATTTAAACATGATTATAATGTTATTCTATGAACCTTTCATGGAATATGTGGATATCACTCCACTTTATGGGGGAGTTTTAATGAATATCTTCTTTAGTAAAAACACTATATCCAAAAAGGTTCTAACTGGAGGTTCCATTGAAATATCATTCATGGACACAAGTCATATAGATATTAAATTTTATATCTACTATCCATTAGAATGATTCTAATCCAATGATACTCCGTCATACACCACTAAAATAAATAGGAAGATATTATGTATCACTTGTCTCTAACATGGAGATCTATTAATGAATTCTATTTGGATATATTCTTGCTCATCTATCCCCATAAAATACATATAGGGTGAATCTTCACCAAAAATACTCATATAACAATGCTTTATTTTCCCTGTATTGGATATTATTACAGATCATACAACCATAGATCTCTTACTATTCCTTTTGATTCCCCAAATATATAAGGTAGTGTAAATAATTCTATTTTAAAATGTTATAAGGGAATTGTTTTTATGCACTAAATAACTTGATGCATACTAAGACATGATCAAACTACCCAATGGATAGTCTCACATCGTTATATAAAATTACATCTAAAAAATGACTCAAAATCCATTATTAGTAGAGTAGTCCCTTCATGAGTTCAAGATGATCATCTCCAACTAATGGATTGTGATATCATATGGGATGAATGAAAACCAAATCATTATCTATTAAGTAAAATCCTATTTCAATTGGAATCCTGATTCTCAGACTCCAACTAAAATTCAATCATCCGATGTTCAGGGTCCACTAAAAAATACTCGGGGACTCTATATTCATAATTGAAACATCAATCAATATATATCTGATGTCTCATTAAAATTTGCTGGAATAAAAATTCACACAATATCAAAGGTATTTTCTAAGCAAGAAGGGAGGAGATACTTTCTATGATCACGTAAAATTAAATATCATAATCAAATAATTTAATCAGTTACTTCTATTTTGTATAAAATCTGAATGGATATCCCATGAATTATCATATAACAAAAAACATATGGATGTGGTAAAAATAATCATGTGTATAACATTATAGCTGATAGAGAACCACTGATAAACCTAATGGTATATACCACATAAGAGTAGTATACGACAATCATGTGTATCACTTGGAATATTAAAGAAAATCCACAGTTGATCATATGGAATTAAATTTATGAGTGTGGAAAACAACAAAAGGATGTACCTTATAATAGAAAATAAAATCACATAATAAATGGGGGAGTGATATTATATCCCTAAATGAAAGCATTATCATTTAGCTATTTAGTTATAAAAATCATAATCATAGGTATGGGAACATCTTGATTGATCCATAAAATATTTTCTATCTATCTATTCTATAACATCAATAAGTTAACAAGTCAAACCAAAATCATCAATGAATTTGTAGGGAGATAAATTAGAAAAGATATTGTAATCAAAAACAGATTTATATATGATGCATGTAGTATTATCTTTTCCCACATTTTATTCCTCTATGTAAGAGGTTAATATGTAGCTTTTCAGATTCCTGATGAATGGAAATGTAACATTCACACCATTAGTAGTTTCTATATTCTGAAAGACGAAATCATAATTCCTTAAATTCATTTCCATAAATTCCATCATATCCATACCTAGCTCTTATCTCTCTCATATAGATAAACAAAATATGATACACTTTAACATAATCCAACATACTGATGTAGTACCCATGAATGTAGTAATCTAATTATTCTACCATAGTCCGATAATAGGTTAGGGGCCATTGAAATAAACTAAGTAAGACTATCAAACTATATAAGATACCTTAGGCAAAATTAATCTATAATATATATATCTCCCAGATATATTGTAAAACATGAAATATTTGAATGTTTTATATAAATAACATAAATTTATACAAAACATACATATCATAACAGATAAGATCCACCCTGATAGCCAATATATACACCATAATGAATAATAGTATATATAAAATCACAATAGACAAATATGATAACCCGCATATGAAACTAAGATAAATACCTTGTAACAAATTCAACTCTAATCATCATCAGAAAAAATTATTTTCACTAACTTGTATAAATATTCCTCACCAACACAATTTGAATAGAAATCACCATTATGAGATTGATCCAAACTATCCATACTACCTACACATCCATAATGAAAAACATTAACCTGTTTATAATTTTCACACAAAAAAACAAGTGTGCATAAATTATGTGTATGGGTGAGTAGAAACATACTATGTAAGGTGTCTCAGAACTATAATGGTAATATGAAATCATAAGTCAAATTAAAGGTCTTGATACTAGGGATTTACTATTGATAAATAAGAAAAATAAATCCAAATATGCTCTATTATAATATATATGGACTCAGAGAGACACTGATCATCTCAAATCTAACCCATGATGGGTTTTCCAATAATCTCAAATGTAATAAGGAATGATTAGAGTATTAAAAATCCCATATAGATATAAGTTGTTATCATAGTCATATAGAACATCTCAAAGTTAGCCTTGTTGTTCCAAAAGAGATTCCTTTATTAATGTAAATGATATTCCCATCATTCAATTCAAAAATCCACTAAAACACACAATATATAAACTACTCTTTGATGACACATAAGTGTCAGTCTACGGGTTATGTCTACCTCCTGTATAAATCCAAAATTGTCTTTACTATTATTGATACTCTTATGAGAGCCTGCAAAAAGGATACATGTCATGTAAGGGAGAATTGTACCCTACTACCATATCAAACCAAGATATGCGTAAACACATGTCACCTCACAAAGAATCCTAGTGGGAGTGATTATCCTTCGAAAAGGTTAAGATTATTATGCATGGGGATAACATAACCTAGTGAATTCCTTGAATCCTGAGAAACACACAAATAACACACAATGGATAAGGTTATCATACTACAGGAATGAGGGAGAGTAAATTAATTTATTTCTAATTAAATATTATCAAACACCGCTAAAAAACATAAAATATATGGGTGTGAGGTTCCTAAAATCATAAATTCTCTTATATCAACACACAATTTTTATCATCAACTTCAAGAGAAGAAATTATAAATATCGAAATCTTATTTAAAAAATTACATTGAATGGTTGAATGGTTCACCCCATTTTTATCTATGAAAAAAAAATATCAGTTTAGGATATTATTTTATAAGAAATATGAATCATATGATAATTATCTATTTATTCATATAAAATACAAGGGGATTTACATGATGATACTTTCATCCCATGACTATAACACCCTGAGATTTTGTGAATTAATTTTTTCAAATTAAATTAATCTTTTTGATATTTTTATATTCCTATGACACTGAATATAGATTTTTATTATTTTATAAATATTATTAGTTTATATTATGTTATATGAAACACCAATTTATGTATTCCCTACATGCAACACTAACTTGGCATGCATTACACACAACACTGAGTTACTGTGAAGCAACACATTACTATTGTAATTATTTAAATCATCTATTTATAACATAACCATTAAAAATATTAATATTAATATTAATAACTAATTTTTAAATTATTCACAAAATTAATACAATTTTATAATGAAATGTATTTTTTTTGTAAAATGTTGATATGGTTAGAAATAATATGTGCTTCATGAACAAATTTTTATGTGCTTTTATAAACACTAATAAAATTAATTTTATACATGGATAGAAATAGAAATTTAAAAAATATACATCATTTATTAATTTATAATATCAAAATCTAATTATGGAAATTTTTTAGAATTTATCTGTGAAGTTTTATTTTTTTATAAATAGTTAAAAATACTACATCGTATTGTAAAACTATGTTATTCATTTCAACAAATATTATCAATTCAATTTATTATAATTTCACAAAAGATAATATATATATATATATATTCCATTGAATGTTATATTAATTGTTTTTATATTAATGTTATATATATAAACATATTGATATTTTGAATGTTCATTTTTCATATCTTCATACCATATCTGCAGGGTAAGCATTAAACTTAATTTTGCTGCTTCTATGGATTGAATTTAGAAAAAAGAAATAAATTGTTGAATTAATTTTGATATTTATAGTCTAATGGGATTAAATTAAATTTTTATTGTATTTTAACATAAGTTATATTTATTGTGGTTAAGGGTTAATCTCATAATTAGTGGAAAAAATAATATTATAATATTATAAAGTTTCCATAACACTTTTTAAAATTTAATTAGATGAGTGAGTTTCAACTAAAATAAAACATAGGTCTAAATTTTTATATTTTTAAGCCACTTGTATAGGAATAATATATTTATTATATCGTATTTAAAGATAAGATAAAAATCCCACACTCTTATTTTTAATAAGTAAATAATAATTAATATATGTTTATGAATAAGATTAATTTGACTATAAATATTCATCTTAAATATATTAAATATATATTCATCATGATATTTTATTTCTAATTTTTATATAATAAATAAGTTTACTAAATACTTGTATATTTATTATGAAGTTATTGTTGAATTAATTGAAATATCATGTTAAGGATATTAAATATATTAAAATTAATTTAATTTGACATAATTAATTACTAAAAATCATTTTATAAATATTGTATACAAGTTATTAATTTATTAAATGTGTTATTTAGATGTTATCTTGTAGTTAATAAGTTTTTTAAAATAAAAATAATAAATAGTAATAAAATTGACATAAAAGATACTTTAAAATAAATAATATATTATTTAATAATATTAAATTCATAAAAATCATTAATATGGCCATATATCTATAATGGGGTTATATATGTAAAAAATGATCCACTAGGGTTTCCTTTGGAAATTTATAGTTATTATATTAACCCAAAAGTGTAAAAATATATGTTTTCATAGTAAGAGTTAAAAAGCTTATGTAATGGTTTAAACCCAAAGATAATGTTAATAGTGTTAGATAAATCTATCTCAAAATCATTTGTTCAGAGGATTTAGATCCATATGCATATTATATTTTAAATAATACTGTTATTAACAAATTGAAATCGATTATGAATTTTTATTAATTATATATTTTAAGACTTTCCTAGAGTGCCCCAATCCTCTCTTACAAAAGGGAACCTCCTCCCTCACATCCTCACACCACTTGGAGATTTATTGGTCGACAAAAAGAAACCCAATTATATTATAAAAATTATTACTTATGTTATATAGTTTATGGTATTCCCAAAATACATTCCCTAGTATCCTGAAAAGGATATCTAGATAAAGTCCACTGAAGAAGTGGTAATTTTTTGACCAATCCAATTCAATTTATATTCTTATTTTAATTTATCTATTTATATTTTTTCCATAATAAAACAAATTATAAAATATATTATGAGATTTAATTATAATTATTATTTAACCATATTACATCTTTTATTCCACCTATGATAAATGAATGTACCACTCATATGTAGGTATGTCATACCATCTCCATGTTGTGGTGTAATAATTTTTTCATCACTACATTATTTGGGTGGTTATAATGAAATATATAATGGATATAAATAATATTTATGAAATTATATTTATAATATATAATTAATATAACATTTAATTTCTTACACTTCTACCATTAAGGGAATGATATCGTTGCTTGTGTGTACATACGACCTACCGTCTTCAGAACAAAATGATATTCATATTCCATTATAACCATTTAAATAGTTTATGTAAAAATGAAAATAATGAAATATTAAATCTAATATAATAATATATATTGATATACTTTATTTACCTTCTTCAATTCATTTTGATAAGAAAAAAGAAACAATAATCATTTATACGTATGACTTATCATCATTATGAACAAGGTATTCTATTTGATATATATAAATATATTTATATATATTATATATATTTATATAAAAAATATATATGATATATAAATCATGGTCAACATTATTTAATGAAGAAAATCAAAATCTACCTAATAGGATAAAGAATAAAAGTCAAAATAAGCATGATAAAAAGGTAGCAATTAACCGAAACATTGCACCAACTTGGAATTGTTAAAAAACATGAAATATAAAGTTATAAATGAATAATATATAATATAATAAAAATTATTATGATTCTAATATAAGTAAAATTTATTTTTAAGACAATAATAATGATGCATTGGACATGAATGGATGAAATCAGACAAAAGTTAAGTGATTTTTGTCTCACCATTACTTCTATGAGACACATGTCGCATACATTCCATTTTTCTTATAAATGGTGTATATAATTCTAATGAATTTATTTTATTAATATTATAAATAATATTACGGTATTTTAAAATCCATATAATTTTATTTCTTTCATGGGGAAAATAATTTTATAGATTATAATGTTTTAAGGGTTGAGTTTTCGATTTATATTTTATTCGGGATTGTTTATGTTAAGTATCTATCAAGAAATATTAATCTTCCACGCCCATGTTTCATAAAAATGTATTCCAAAATATTTTTAATATTAATATATAGTAGTTTAATGTAATTGTTACCTATGTATGTCTTTTTATTAAATGATTTGAAGGGAATATTTTTTAATTTTACTAATGATGTACTTTTTAAAATTTCTTTCAAATGTATAACAAGAATGATTTTTAACTTATACAACCTGAATAGAATTTTACATGTTCATGACACCTTATTGTTCTGAATAATCCCTTACATTTTTATAATGTAATTTTTGAAATATTGATTTTTTTAAAAAATTCACAAAAAATTTAAAAAATAAAATAAATTCAATGAAGAAATGATATCTTCGTGAAGAAAATTTTTTTAATTTTTTTATGTGTAATTTATATGTTTTCATTTAGGTTAAATAAAAAGGGTTTTGAAATTTTTTAAGTTCTAAGAGGTCATTTTTAAGGAAAATACATTATCTAAGTGATCACTCAAAATCCTTCCCCACCTATGATGACATACGTTTTTGTAGTTAAATAATACACTTAAAATTCATTATCTAAATTGTTTGTGTTTTTATGAAATGATGTTTAAGAAACCCTCTTCTTTTCAAGGGCTATGTTTTTGATAAAATTATTATGAACCTTGTATCTTTTCAACAAGTTATGATATTATTAAATGTTTACAAAACACGTTCTAATACATTGGTGATGATAGGACTAATTATGAAATGGAACATGTATTCATGTTTTAATTTGAAAATGGGTGAGAGCTATATATCCCTATTAAATATTTTGTAAAGATTCATATATCATGATATATACTTGAAGGACATTGTCACATAATATGGTATTTGGAGTAGACATCTATTACAAAATATGTTTATGAATGTGAATCGTCACTTCTAGGATGGTAATGGGCGTGAACCATTACATCCAAAATGATATTGGAAGTGAACCCATACTACCGATATGAAATTCGAAATGATTCCTTTAATATTATAGAAATAATTATTATATGCCTATATGTCTTCCAAAATAAAATGATCCATTAATATGTTATTCTTCCATGTATCATGTTCTTTATTTAATTATGATTCATTTTTTATGAACTGTCAATATTTATGACGTCATTCATATTTATGATATTTGATATGTAGGGTATGATCATCTTTTTTCATGATAATGTTTGCTTACTTTTATACTCATGATTATGTTTAAATACCTCCTTTTTTTACCCTTATTGTGAATCTTATCTCACAGTATTTCTTAGGTTTTAGTTTCCAAATGTTATAATGAAATGTTTTGGTTAGGGGTAATAAAGGGAAATATCATTATGTAGGATGTTGAAGATCTACCACCAAATTAGAAAATTGTGTTTCATGTTTCCAAAGGAACTAAAAAATATTGTATTTGGGTGTTTATTTTAGTAATATATTTTGTATTCCACAAAAGGGATAATATTTATTGGTATTAAATGTAAGAGTCAAAACATTTACTTGATTAACAATTACTTAAATCTTATATCTCTTGAAATATTTGTCACAATTTCATTTTTTAGACTGATCATAAATTTAAAATCATATTAATAACTCTCCACCAATACATGAAAAAAGAATATTAGTAATAATATAAATTATATATTAAAATCATGGATATGTGGTAGGTTTCAGTCAACCCATTCTATGAATCATTGGTAGCCTAATGTGACCATTCTTATACAACATTTTTATTAATAAAAAATATCTATAATTTATATCATTAATAAAATTAATATATTAAATATTCTTTTAGTAATGTTAGGGTGTGGGGTTTCATGCCTCCCCAACCATTACATGATGACCACCTCTTGTGTGTTGTTATGTCTAACTTTGATAGATATAGTTCTGTACTCGTTATGTGTACCACCATTATTTTTGTCATCAAATTAATTTTTCCCATACAATTAGCTCTATCATTACTACCTAAGATGTATTCCCTCACATTATGTCATGATTTTCATAATAAACCACGAGAATAGTAACCATGCGTTGGATTCCATGCACTGACCACCATGCATTGATCAATTTACATTGTCTTAATCCACCACCATCATCTAATATAATGGATTTGACCAAATCCTACCACGCTTCCACCAAAAAATTAACCATGGTGTACTATCCACTATCATATTTGAATGAATAAATAAAGTGTAGAGAATGATATAAAATAGTGGATAGTGAGAGAGGGAATAAAAAATATATATAACAATGTTGCATTCAACATAGATCCCCCAAATAATGTATAGCCACAAATTCTAACTATATGGAAAGGGATTACACAGAAATAATTCCATAGAACAGTGAAATAAATACCAATATGGGAATCCGATAATCATTATAATTTTAGTTAAAATATTATAATAGTGACAAATAATAATCATCATGGAAGAATTTTAAATAATTCATCAACATAGAAATGATTTTCTAATATTTAAATTCACAAATTGTATTCATGAAGTGTAGGGTAATAAAAAATAATTAATCCATCCAGTAATAGAAAATAAAATTTTTTTTAACCCTTGAATGAATCCAAATTTAATATCTTCTTCATAAATGATTGAAATATCGATATTAACATTTTTTATTACTTTATTCCTCAATCAACCATCTATCTGAGCAGTAATCAAATTCATTTCATGTTCCTCTCATTACAGTTATTCAAAAAAGAAATTTGGTTATCGCTGGGGAGGTAAAATAATAGGATTTATATAGGATTAACCTATGGTTCTACCACCTTTTTATATTTTAATTAATTGATTAATTAAATTAACTATAACAATTAATTTATCTATTCATGATGGAAAATGATTGAGGGTCTAGATGATAACTAATGTTAAACCATTCTTGGGGTCAAAACCATGTTCAAAAATCAATCAAGATCAAGAATATTATATAAGTGTATTTTGTTAGATGGAAAATAAAAAATAATAAAAATGAACATCCTATATCTAATAATAATATATTTTTTATAATTTATATATTTATATTGAGGCCGATATGCACAAAACATTCAACACCATCTCATCCAGAGGATAATACAAACACACCAAGAATCAAAAAAACCATATGATAAATTTTAAATGAATTTATACTATTGAAAATTTTCCATTTTACTTATATATAGGTATAGAGACATCAATTATAAAAATAGAGCTAAATTTTTCCTAGATAAATCAGATGGCATAATATTTTACCTAAGAATATACATTGATTATTAGATATCCTTTTCCCTTATAATATGAAATAATTACATCGAAAAATAATAAAGGCCACTCAATAACATATGAAACAAAGAATATATATATGGTATAATATAAATAATATAGATATGATGAGTTTACAATTTCTAGATTTGGGGGAATGAAAATAATGTAGGGGTATATAATTTTATTTAAAATATTTGATAATGAATTTATTTCTGGAAGACATAATGGATCAGTTTTCTTAATATTTAATTATTATATTCTAGTTTATAATTAATTTAAATGACAATGATATAGAAAACATGATAAGTTGAAATAATTTTTTTTATAAGGAGTCAGTCATATCTATCATATTTTGAAAAAGCTTGTTTGTAGATGTCAAAAATAATGAAATTTTTATCAGAGTTATCAGATTCATCATGTTGAATGTAATGAATTGTTTTGAGCTAATTAAATAAATATATGACATTTTATAGTGAATGGATTATCATTTTCCATAAATTAACACTGAATAGACCCTCATATAAATACATAGAGTCAATATCCTCTTTAAATTAGTTAATTGGGAGAGTATAAAGAGTTTTTTTCCTTGGGATAGTCATTTGATGAATCAATTTTCTTGGGAATGAGGCATGTATTATAGTAAAGATTTCAATTTTTTTTTCAAATAGTTACTAATTATTATTTGTTCACCATTAAACTTCTGTTTTAATTCTTTATAGATATTTCCCATTTGGATTAACCATGAAATATCTCTAATTCATTGTTCTTACTATTTTAACATTTATTATATTGGTTTATCAATTATAGTAAAAAAATATTAAATTATAATTTTATGTAACAATGAAAAAACGTAATATTTGATATTGTTTTAAATTGAAATATTGTTAACTATAGATAATCCTAATTCACCTACCCAATCATACTATTAATTAAAAACTAGAATGAATAAGTGGCACTAAGACTAAAGGTTCATTATTAAATTTTAATTTTTTTATATTTTTTCTTATTATATTGGTGGACACGTTGAATATAATGATTTTATTATTTTATGAAAATATGTAAAGTATATTAGTACTTGTTTATGAGATTAATGATGTAGAATATTAATGAGTTGATTTTGTGGAAGAAGATGTGTGATGGAATATATAACTACTATTTGTGATGATTATAGAGTTGGATAGGGTGTAAATAAATTGAATGTTCAGTTTGGGGAAGGAAAAACTAAAAACTATATAATTTTAAGCGTTTTCATAGTAATTAATAACAATATAAATGTGTTTCCGAGTAAAATAAGAAACGTTTGAATTAAATTATAGTGATACCCATCCCTGTGTTTTTATTTTCTAGAAGTATGTATTGAATGTAAGGGACATATGGATAATGACATCTGGAGATGTTTATTTGGGTATGTTACTAGGTGTTTGTTGAATGCTAATTGAATTATTATTGGGAATATTTTGTGAAGGTAGTTTATATTTTTATATTAGATGAATAGATTTATTGGAGTAATCAAAGGACGTATCATATGATCAAAATGAATTAATAATTATATTTTAAGTGTCTTAATAATGTTTTAAAATAATTTGAATAAATATGTTGAGTTTATAGAGAATTTGGGGAGGATATAGATGACTAGAGATGTTTCTGATTTTATTAAGAAGGCTAGAAGAATCAATGATTTTTAGTTTGGTTAAAAATATTGAGAAATCATGATCTGTGAATGATTAATACATATTTACCAATGACTACATATGGTGATATAGATTGAGATGAAACCTCCCAATGAAGATTCACCACATCATGGTTACCATTTTTGGATTCATTAGAAAGGTATATATTTCAGTGATATTGTAAATAATTTAATTTGTTTTATGAAACTTTCTTATCCTTAGACAAGATTAGAATCCCCTATTTCGGTCTTAGAATCATTCATTTGTGTTATTCCTCTTTTATTAAAATAATAAATTTATATTCCTTTCACAGATGAATAGATTCATACATTGGACCCATGATTTATCATTACACTCATTGAATCATTTTTTAACCATTAACCTAACAATGATGTTATCATGAAAATGATGTATACAATTGTATTTGATAATGTAAATATCATCATTATAGAGTAATTTTTTATTGAACATCAAAAATAGTGATGAAGTTTATCTATTTTGGAATAATGAATGATGTTTGATTTATGGTAGTAAAATGAGGGTTTCAGAGTAGTCTCCATTCATCTCTATTACTAAAAATCTCAAATTTTACCTATCATAAGTGGGATTTTCTAGTCATCCATTCCTCCTTTTCAAATTAGATGCACTATTTTCTATTATAACCACTCTCAATAACCTATTATAAACTATATATTCATATCTTAGCTTCTCATAGACATTTGATTCACATTTATGTATCAAAGTAGATATATTGGAGTTCTCTCTTGAGTATCTTGATCTAGAATGATGTCAGGAATTTGATCTCGATGTTTTTTATTCACACATTCCACTTTTTTTTATCTTCTATAGCAGAAATAGCCATATAATTTCTATGATTATAGTTTGTGTGAAAAATCAATGACTCTACATTTTAAAAGAATATGGTTTGAAATAACCTTCTCATGGTGATGGATACTCAAATAATGTGATTATATTGAAACTAGGGAAATATATAATTGAACATTACAGTTTTTATAGAAGGATAAAGATAATATAGAACCGAATAAAGATATTTTAGTATCTACTATATCATATGGAATTGGCGACATTACATTTTTGACCAATGACTGTAATTTTATCAAGAATTCTTCTCGAGATCATTGGGTCTAGGTTATTATAATGTATTTGATTTATATTAGATATCTTATTTCAAAATTATTTCCACCCCATATAGAATAGATAGATATTAAAATGGTTTCATATTTAGTGTGCTTAATAGGTATTTTGGATGATCTTCAAGAGCTATCTATTTATTGCATACGAATATTTTATTTTTTGGGAACCTATCATTTCTTTACAGGTGATGATTTTGTTGTAGTATCACCTCAATTCAGTGTTGATCGTATAGATATAATGATGATTGAGGAGTAACCATAATTTGATTGTTCCGGATATGGGTATATTTTTATAGGGCCTAAATATTCATTTTACATGGTAACAATGGAAATGGACAATAAAAAATTTTAAACAAAATATGTAAAAAACAGGTTGAGTTCTTCCTCAAAAAACAAGGGAAAAAATTTATTGTCAAATTCAAATATTTATTATGTGATTATGACACCTATCTCCATCAATTTTTTCTCAAATGTGTTCTATATAATATATAATTACAAGGGGAATAATCTATTTATTGACTCCATTGTATTCACTATTTTCAGTCTAATAAATAAGAGGACCACAATAATTACAAGGGTATTCCATGATCTATGTTTAGAATAAAATTCTATAATGAACATGGTAAAATTGGATTGTACTTGAGATAATCTTTGATGTCCATAGTTGAAACACCATCTAAACTAGACTCTACTGTCCAGTTATAGTTTTAATGATATATTAACATTCTGGTTGATTTTTATAGAAACCAAAAGGATAGGAAATTATGTTTTGTTAATAAAAAGTTTTTTGGGAAAAAAACTAACAAGATATTATCAAATTATTATATAAAAATAACACTTTTCCTATGACCCATCCTATCTTGGGACAAGAACCTGGTCACTTGATCCCATGGGTACACTGTAATACAAATGTTTCCATCCAAGAACACCACAAAATGTTATCCAATACAATCACTTATCTCAATAATTAATATCCCCATAGACCAACACATGTTCTTTCAGTTTGATATGTCCACACTCACACACAATGAAGGAATATCCTTATGAGTTCACCCATAATAAAAAAATCCTGCCCAAGCACACTAAACTATGTTGTTCTAATCAAGTAGGCTACCAAATATAATGGTGCACATTATTGACATGGTTAGTAACATTACTCATTCTAATGCCTCAGTTTTCTAGGTTTTTTTACAATATCCACCACATTAAAGAACAACTTCCATTCTGTTAACCCTAAACCTTAATCCTTAATAGTGACCTTATACATCTGAATGACTATTTGATTTAATATCTTTTTTCATGACCTATCCTTCCTCGGGCCATGAAACTAGTCACCTGACCTGATAGGTGTCCATTAATACCTTTTTTTCCTTCCCAACACACCATAGGTAATTAACCATTTGGGTCTCTTATCTGACTAATTGTTTTACAAATAAACAATCATGTTCATTAAATGTACTATATTCTAACTCACACTCACCATGAGAAACATTATGGGAGATCAACCATCTAACCCACTAATATATGTCAAGCATGCATAATTATTGAGTCCTAATTAGTCATTATAAAAAAAAGGATTCACCTTATTTACATCGATTGTTGAATATTACACATTAATATTCACACTGTCAAGTAATGTTTTGGTAACTATCCAAATTTTAAATTTGTTCAAAAATGCAGTTATGTTTAGTGTGAACCTACTCACAAAACACATAAATTAAATTCCATGAACTAGATATATAGAAAATACTCCATAATGTGATATAACAAACAATCCCAAATTAGAAATAAATTATTAAAATTATATTATACCATGAGATCGATGTAAATATGGAATTTATCCCATTCATGGTCTTCACAAATGAGATCCTCAAAGAGGGAAACCAACTTGTCCCATATTTTAATATTTTCTTTTATATTGATTTTACATTTACTAAATAATAATATTAGAGTAAAATTATGGGTATTGATCCAAGATGAATGTTGATAATTTATTTCAACCTATAGATATCTACCATAAATATAATTGACCTCGTCATATGAGGATTTAAAAATAAATTCATTTTGAACTCTTACCATAGAATAAAGAATCGTATGTGTATTGATATCTTAGACTTTTATTTCTATTCATTCCTTATCAAGATCACACACATTAAATCGATATAAATGATTTCTAGTGATGAGAAAATATTCTTCCTGATCATGGAGGGTCACATACTAACATATTGTGTATTTACCAAGATGGGTGATGTGGAATATGTCATTCTCCATGATTAACTATTAAATAACAAGGGCTGCGTATTTTCTCTATATAGGCATAACACACTTATTGGAGGCCTTTGCCTAATTTTTCGTTATATACATACATGTCCCCATAAACACTAGAGTAATGAATAAATTATTCAACTTGAATAAATAAATTTATAAACAACTTATAATATCTCATAAGTGAGTATGAGAATACAATTTTAATGTAAATAATAATAAATATAGTCCCAAAAATCAATAATTAGGTCCATGATGCCAACAAGAGGGAGAAATATCCAAACACACAACCTAATTTCTATCAAAAATCACACAACTATTTCCACAAAGGACCACTATGAACAATTCAAACCATCCCCTCTATATCTCAATCAAATATTGTATATTCTATATAAGAAATAACATGAGTGGGAAGATCTCATGCATGTGTGTGTACACACATACCAAATAGTGAAACCCTAACTCACTAAGAGGTGAATAATAAAAATAAATATTTATATTCAAAACATAATAAATAGGTAAAAGGATTGAAAAAACCATGATTTTATTAGAGGAGGATACACTTCATAGAGTGTAGTCTAACACACACCATGATCCAAAAAAAACTCTTCATTCTAAACTTATTATCTAATATTCTCAATAAACTAATGTCGTCATTCCCTCATATGATGTTGAAGGATACCATCCCCTTGACTACATGAGAAATACGAAATCTATAATAGTATAAAATTTTTATTAGAGCTCTATGGTTTGGTGAAATAACAAATTAATAGATAGAGGATCCCCAACATATAAATTTCAGTGAAATATTAACAAAATCTAAATCCATAAGTAGAGGATCCCATTCCCATTCTCACATGGGTGAAATTCCAAATCCCTTGGAGAATCCTAGTCCCAATGAGTGAGATACCAAATTCACATGGTAATTGTTAGGGGAAACCCACATCTAACTAAGCTCTATTAGGTAAAGGATATTTACATTCTATTTTTTTCATGTCAGCCACCAAGATGTGTTTTATAATTTCACCAAGAATGTCAATAAACATATACATTACATGTATAGAGGATAAATGATGTTCCATTTGTTTGGGGGTACTATGTATATACCCTATCTACCCAATCCATAAAATACCAATGGAATATAGGGTGTGGCCTAGAACATTAAAAATAAGGGACCACATGGTTCCCTAGGAATGTAATTTTGGTACTCAAGATCTTGGTCAGATGAGAGTCCCCTGACATGTGAATATGTTACATGGATGTGCCATATTTAACCACCTCCGAAACTGAAGGGCCAAATCAGGAGACATAAAACATTTTTTCTTCCATGAAAACATGCCATATAGTCATATATTTTTTTGGAAATCATACATATAATGAAACTTCCAATCATTAATCCACATACACTAATTTCATATTGAATAACAGTCAATACAAACTCCATATATGTTTATAATCATTAATTTCATACCTAATATCATATTCCAATCTCATGTTGTTGAATAATTTAATTGGAATTGCCTTTTTTGGATGTCCCATCATCCAGATGCCTTGAATCATTACAAATACATAACAATCCATTGCTATTTTCACTTACAATCCACCACCATGAAGATATTTAAGGATCTAAATACAACTAAAATAATTAGTGGAACCAAATAATGACTACACACAAAATTATTTAAATGTAACTCGGTCAAAAAACATTCCCAAATAGACACCGGTGATGATTTCTCATTGAATTGATGGATAATTGCACAAAATACCAAAAAATATAATATACGAGGCTCCTTTTGAACCAGCCATTGATTATAGGATATTAATTTAAGGTGAATCATGGTTACATAAGTTTTTAAAAGAATGATAACCAGGAAGGTATCAAATATTGTTCTAAATAAAAAATTTAGGGGAATTGGGAAAAATTGATTTAGGATTGGATTGTTAGGAAATGATTCATTGTCACATTTTCATAAAAATGGATAAATAAACTAAAATACCTACCTCAATAATGGATCATTAATTATGGATGTACATGTTATCTAGTGATGTTATCAAATAAGCGTATATTTTAATTAGCTCTACAATGATCTATGATTTATTGGTGAAGAAGATAAATTTGTATTGTTGTCATCATGGATTTCAGATCCAAAATAATCCCCTGATGAAAACAACCAAAAAAACCTCTCTATCCCCTCCCACATTTTATAGTGTTATAAAAAACATTATAGATTCTTCATAGAGTGGTATGAACAGAAAAATACTGGGTTAATGAAAATAAATAATATACTATATTAATTATTAAATTTCTCACAACCACACATCATAACTGAACACAGTTCAAATGAAAATCATATAATTTCTAGGGAAATCCCAAATGTTTTACTCATTCATGGTTCATTTTTCATTATATGGTACTTTGATTAAAAGTTATAACATATAAAATTTCTATTATAATAAGTCATTGAGTAAATTTAAATATTCCACATTAGGGGTCAAATAACCCATAAAACTCCTTAAACCAGCCAAATACAATTCAATGTAAATCATAATAATTTATATATAATCCAAAATTAATAAAAATTGTTTTTAAAATTTCAGCACCATTCGAGATCTTGTCCCTTAAAACAAAAATCACTAAAAAATGTGAGGGTACAAAGGTTTCATCTAGTTATAATTCTCCCATTGGATCATTTGATATTTCCATTCTACCACAAGACACACACTATGTGAATTTATTGCCTCATAGTATAATGTCTTACCAATCCAAAATAATCATTGTGTACTCCAAAACAGTTATACCATCTTCAATGTTCAGCTGACCCCAGTTAATAATGTAAATTTTATCCTGCATGTATCTCCTTAGCTATAAAACATTAGGGATGGTGTGGAATCAGTCTAGCTGTGGGGGTAAAACCATATGGTATGAAACCTTCTTTTCCCTAGGTAATATCTTAAATTGTATAATGAACCATAGATATAGCTTGTCTCATTGACCAAATAATTGTAAACTGCTCCCAGGTTAGACCTTTAGGAATACATGGTTATCCTTTTCAAACTCAAAGGGTATCCATAGAACGAATGCATTTGACTTATAATTGATCTATTTTATCCTAATATAATACTTAATAATATAATACTTCTTAATTTTCACGTTCAACAACACAAGTTCCTTGAGTTCTAGCTATCCCAACTCAGACTAATAAAAAGGTGACATATACAGTGTCTCATAAATGGCCTCAAGTGGAACCTTTACAATCATGGGGTGATAGAAATTTTAATATGATGACACCACCAGTGAAATGTGGTCCTCCTATCTATGAAAAAAAATACAGAAATACATTCCCTCAACATATACTCTAGGAATGAGTGATCCACTACATTTGGTCATCATCCTATTAGAGAAAAAACATTCCCATTTGTAATTGTGTCATAAAATACACCTACAGTACTCTCCAAAATGTGGATGTAATCATGGTGATATGTTCATATATTAAAATTTAGGGTACTCTATGGAGTCAAAATATCACTTGTATGTTCAATACCCCTTGGTTTCTACAAAACATCACCATTTAATTGATGAAATGATTTCTTACATAGTTAGTCGGTAGAATATATCCATGATAGAATCATGAAACCTATTTAATCAAAAAAATTGGTTCATTAAATCAATGGATCTGTTATCCTATTATAGACTCAGAACCACATGGTTTTCAATCAAACAAGTTTAAACCTGAAGGTCATCCTTTACCTTATTACTAGAAAATCATCAAGAGGAGAACTCTTCCATATAATTGGTCATCATTCGTCACCAAAACTATCATCAAAGATCATAGTACATATTTTATAAACTGGGATGTTACAATAATAGTGATGATTATAACTTACTTTGAACAACCTCTCAAAGTGCAATATACACCATAATTAACCCTTCCAAAAAGAGGATATGCACCCCATCCGTAGAAAATAAATCAAAATCATATCACCAAAGGCCTAAAAATTACCATAAAAAAGATATGATTTCCTCAACTTATGGAGATGTGGAAGGTTTATAACTATCCATCAGAGGTATGTTACTCATTATATATATTCCAAAGACAACTCAAATGAGAACATATTCTCTCACACCCCAACATGAATCTTTGAATGATACATGCTACTAGGAGCACCATCTTCAACCCTCCCCTTTTTATTTCTATAGTCTATCAAAATGTTGTAATCCTATAAGAACTCCAAAAATTTAATATAACTCATGTTGATATATCTTTTTTTAAATATGTAAATAAGAATCAAATGGCCTAAATATATAATATACTACTCACCACGATTGTAGTGGCATTATGTAATCATTAATAACATGAAAATACCAGCTCTAAGACATTGTTTATGCATTTTTTTCATTGGGTTCTTTTTCCCTAGACCTATTGTATATCACTTCATACATTTACAAAAGCACATATGTTTTTCACAACTCTAATGGAATCATATAATCTACAAAATCACCAGCCTCTTCAAAAAAATCGTAAAATGGGAACTTTTCAACCTTTAGTGTAATTCCTCAAAGGCCTTTGGGAACATCTCTGATTACCTAAACTGATTCACCTTATGAGTCCATATAGTTAAAAGAGTATAAATCATAGGGAAATATGGCATCAATATATGGGAATTTCTATACATATCGAAGAATAGATGTAAAATTATCACAATCATGGATAGATCCCAATAATTCACCAACTAAATATTCAATGATTCCATAACTACACCCTACATCAAGATAATGTTTTGTATAACATGATACATTATAATAATGAACTGAAATATTATGATATTTCCATATAAATGTTTTTCCTGATATACATCTAGGAAAATCATTAATTGATCACCATTGTCAAACTCTTGTACTGAGTAAATGAGAATGAAATCAATAAACTCTCCCATGTATAATTTAAAAAAATGGAAAAAGATCAAGTTCATGAACCCAATTAATATATATGGGGAATTAATATTCTAAAAGGGTATCACAATGTACTCATAATTCCAATGAAAACATTATAGTTTCAAATTCTGTGTATCCTATTAATTTAAACCACCCTAATGATATCATGATCTGAGATCCATCTTTGAGAACCATCAAGACTCTCCTATCTAATTGTGTAGATACTCAATCCTTAGCATGGTATATTTATTATTAATTTTCACTTTATTCAACTTATGTTAATCCACATACAATTTCATTCTCCAATAAACCTTTTGAGAGGATAATATTGAAGTAGTTGAGGAGATCACAATATTTAAGATAAAGCATTTATAATATTTGTATTATAACATCGCACCGAGCTCTCAAAGACTAGTGGGATTCATATGACATGCTATCAAAGATATCAACGCTATACCTATATTCATGTTAATATATAATTCAATCATCCAATGATGAGTTAAACTATGTATATACATTTTGAGTTATTCTAGACAGTCCTCTTATACCATGGGAAACCAAATATTCAATAAGTATGTTTCAACAAGATTTATGCTAGAAAATTAATTCGATAAGAACACTAATCTCATGTAAAAAATACTTATCCACTCTTCTCATAACTTCTTATGACCAGTGAAGAAAAATACAACTCATGAACTTCTTCCACCACATACTTTGATAGAAATAATCAATATAGGCGTTGATAGTTGATAACCTATCCATGATGAGAATGACAATGTATAGTATGATTTATATAATATATTAGTACCAAGATTAAATATCTGTAACAAGAAAGAAAATCAAAATTCGTATGAAATATTGATATAAATGAATCCATTAACATTGGATTATCTAGCAGTAATTGTTTCTATAGAGTCTTTGATGAAATATACCATTACATAAAAAAAGGATAATGCTAATATTATAATGAATCACTGCAGCATCTATAAAATTTAATGTAAGTTAGGGAAGTTATAGATCATACGTCTTATCATGATGAAATACACTATGTAAAAATATAATTCTAGTTGTAATGAACATCATCCCTACTCGCCAAATCCCTAAGACTAATGGGACTACAAGGGGCGGTGGCAGTGAAAATATATGAGAATATCATTGACCTCCTCTATTAACTCTTTTGTTTCACTACCAAGACAATATCCCAAATATTTATCCTATATACACTGCTACATACAAGTAAAAGGACCATCTAATATTTTCTTGTTTTCCCTGAAAAATCATTTAAGACAATCTTGAGAGAAGTGACCTCACCCCTCATAAGTAAATTTCTCTCTCTCTATTGGCTGACTATTAACTCACTGAGTACCATGGGATAAAAAACCTCAGGGTTCATGCATGACTTATAGATGCTTCAGGTTGTATGATATCAAAGCCTGATATCATCTTATAATTGAAGAAGTATCTTATCATGGGTGAAAATTTCCATCAGTATCATGATTTTTTTTCTCCAACAATAATATCTAAAAAAATAAAGACACATTCCATCACTCCAACATAATTGGGGATTTAAAAGGAAAATATTTGACTTTGAATATATCTATATATCACCTTTTAAAACATCCATTCGCAGAAATGTAAATCAATAAATGTATCTTGAGAGAATTAGGTGATATAGGTAAGCCATGATGCGTACAATTCCATTGACATACTACCATAATAGTGAAAGGGTATACACCACATTCAAAATGACCATATAATGGGAAAAATAGAATCTTCTAGAAAAACGTTCTAGAACTCAATACATTGAAATTTCACTTCAACATTGTTTATTGTCATCAAGATCCTTCATCATATAACCAATTCATGAAAAAGAGTCACAGTGAGAACCACCATCTGATCTGAAGGGGTCTAGATGCGAGGAAATATGGGGATTGTGGTATCTAACTTGTCCTATTACACCCACAGGTCTGGATGACCTTGAAAAATTGATAATATATAAAAATGAATCTATTAATTCATGATCAACCTAAAGTATTTATCATCATGAAAAATTATAATGATATGATGTCAAACTCAAGGTAAGACATCAAATTTCAATATTGAAGGTATGAAATATCACTACTTGATGGGTGGAATTACATTTCTCTATCGACTATGACGGAAAAACTCATGAACAAGCCTGTTTACCATTGCTTCATCATTGAGATGATTCTCATCGCAATCCTATTATAGGATATTGGCAGACTATATGTGTGGAGACATCCAAAAGTAGTTAATATGTTCAATAGTCAATTTAGAATATTTAGGGAGATGACCCTAGAAGGATATGGAAACCAAAACCTATTCATATATAATGAAAGTCCAATTTTTCCATGAAACAAAAATCATGGTGTATATAGTAAAAAAATGGGTTATTATAATCTTGGTGGGTAGATATATTTGTTTCCGTACAACCAACGGGGCCTTGTATAGTCTGACCTCTTGCTTAATGTGACACCAAAAACCGATATCTAATTGTTACTGGTATATGACTAGATTCATGTAGGCACAACACACATACCGGTGGACATAGCCTATCATTGTAGTACACATTCACACATATCCACATAAAAACAAAATTAGTGTTGAAAGTATTAAACTAGATTAAATAAATTAATGAAATACCTATAATATACAATAAAGAGTAAAAACCCAAAAATCGTAGTATTTAGAGAAACACATAGGACTAATAAATTGTAAGTAGGTCTAACTCAAAATCAAGAGGGTGAAGTAGTCTCAACATGAAATTATCTGTCTATCAATAACCAAATAATTGTTGCCGCCAAACACATCTAAGCCCCACCAACACCAGTTCACCATATATATTTATATAATATCCCATAATCTATGTAATACATGATAAATGTGATTAAAATCTATAAAAGGGTGAGAATAGAAAAAACCATAAGGATATCTTTAGATCACCAAGAATTAAATCATAAAAATAATACCCATCATGAGATAATAATCAAGACTCTAAAGGGAAGAGGATGTCTATAAAACCTCAGAGAAGGGAACACATCCCAATCTGTATTCTCACACTCAAATCCATCCAAATAACTTATATTTCTTTCCATATGATCATAACGAATCATGTAACTACCATGTCTATTTCCAGATATGATGATTGTGGATCCCTATCACATTAATAAAGGGAAATTATTAACTCTAGTGTGTGCCCATTTCCTATATGATAACTATGGATGGGAAAAGTACCATCTTTGTAGATAGAGGATCCATACCTCATAAATGTGGGTGAAATATTGAATATATATGAGTACATATGTATAGTATCTTAGACCATTCCTAATGTGGGAGAAATACCAACTCCCCAGGTGGACCCCTGTCCCAAAAATATTGATACCAAGTATATCTAGGAATAGAGGGTAATCCACTACTTCTCAATGCATATCTCGAAAATAGGGTATAAATGGTGTATCCTAAGGGTATCAGACATGTATTACCATGTTACCAACAAGTCCAGGTTCTATCATTTCATATGGTGTGCTTAAAACCAACTACAGAACATGTATAGTGGACAAATGACATTCGATTTTTGTGAGGGCACTTATTGTTACATTTCCTACCCATGACAAGTACCTAAAAATGTATATGGTTATGGAGTCAAATAAATGATGTGCAGTTCAACATGGGTCCCTGGGTGTTTAAATATTGTACATGCTATCTAGGTCATGAATGAGTCACTTGAACTGTGAGAATGCCAAGTGAGCATAAGATATTTACTATATCAAAAACCCTCACTCAACAACATGAGCCACACAATATGTGTTCACAAAAAATAGATGTTTCATAGTTTTATATTTTCTATAATTTCACAAAAATTGACATTATGTACAATATTAATGAACCCTTCAATTTTTTTGAAATGGATCACAATAGAAACACCCACCATACCAACCAAATGACTTTAATTTCTTTCTAAATGTCGAATTCCATGCACCGGTTGTCAGAAAATCAAAATGATGTCTCCAATTAAAGCAGTCTCATCATCCCAATGCCTCAACTCATGAAAAGGTCATAATGGATTCTTCTATAGATTCTAAATTTCATCAATCATCCTCCACCATGATGAAATCCATGGAATAAAATCATAGAAATATTATCCACTGATCAAAATAATATATTAACAATGAATCAGGTCTCTGGATATTGGTTGAACAACCAGTACAATGAACACTGATAATGCACACTCGTAGAATAGAGGTATAAAGACTAAAAAAAAGTGAATAATCCATTTTAAACATGTGTGCACTGACCATTTATTTTGGGATATTATGAAGAGGTGAAATAATGTTAGATAATTTTTCCAAGTTTGATAATGAAAAATTTATAAAATATATATTTAAGTATAAAATTTTCCAGGTTTAGTGATCATCAATTATAGATTGTATTAGTTGGAACCAATCCATTAATGAATCAAAATCAAATTAGATAATTCTATAAAACCAAATTCCCTACCAAAAAATAGATCTATCATTGTGGAAGAAAATATTTACATGAAATGTCATAGAATAATTCTTTATGTTCTTTATTCTCTCCAGAATGATTCATGGTTGACTAGTGGTGAAGTGATACTTGGGTCATTGTTGTAAGAGATTTGTAATACTAACTCTTCTACCAAAAACAACATCCGTTGAAATCTCTCCCCCCTCTCTCAGTGTATATAGGGTTAGGTTTATGTCCTTAGGGATTCTCACAAAGATACATATAAATAGGCTAAATATTGGTTCACATAAATATATAATAAACTATAATATTAATTCAATTTATTATTTTTATCATATCCAAGAATTGCAAATAATCGTAGAACCTGATGATAATAAATACTATATTGTGACTAGGGAGAATCACACATTATAGACACAACCACAATCACCATTTCTCTATGTAAGGATCTGATTACAATTTTTGTCATATCACATGCGTAATTTTTTTTTATAATTTACATATTCTATGAAAAAATAAAAATGACCCCTAACACTCACACCATAAAAAATATAAATATAAAGAATTAATAATATTTGTAAAAGTTCCTAACCTACTAACTATGATATTTATATAGATATTATCTATATCATTTTGAAGATTTAAATGAGAATTGTTTTATAAGAATCAATATTCTCACCTACTTCTTTACAGAAAGAGTGCTCATGATTCTTTTTTACAATTGCCTTAAATTTTGATCCAGTAATCACCATATTTGGTAGTTTATAATAGTCTCTTCATAACATAAATTTTAATCATTTATAAAATATATATTCCCATAAATCAAAATCAACTTTCCCTTATTCATAGTAGAACAAAAGTAAATTCAAACCACTGTATGGTAGCTAGTAATGAATCAGGTAGTTCTATAAATTATTTATCATAAATCATAAGACATATAAATATTCTATTATTCATAGGGTTATCCACATTGTACATTTTATGGGCTATCATTGTCTTCTACATAGGCATAGTAATGACCACCTCTAATTTTCAACGATAAAAAATTCATCACTTAATTTTTTTCAAAACAGTTCGCCAATTGGAATCAAATAGTATTCTTATATGGTGGCATATTAGAATATTCCTCCACCAATCTAGAAGTGGAGTTACACCCAATTTATATTTATTAAGAAGTATCTCTCACTATAGATACACTATTAATTATATCTACTAAGGAAAAATAATTCACATCATTTTAATATAAGTTGTGATCTATAATAATAAAATGTGGAGAGCAGATAAATATTTTTGTATACAAACTCTAACTATATACTTATAAATTATAAGGATAAATAATTACCTACACATCTAATATTGAATTCCTTATGTCTCTACTTGTCCTAGAATATTTTAATCAATGCGTAGATCCAATAGTTGAATACTTATCACATTCCAAATTTACAAGAATCTGTGTTCCATATATTCTAAGCTTATTGTAGAAGTGTTAGGAAATTAACTGAGTAGGTAAATGCCTAAAAAATAATGATTTTTCAATTATATATTTAAAATAAATATCTTCATGAACATCTTTTGTAGAACCCCATATATAGTAGATATCACTAGAAGTTGATTCCAAACTATCAAAATGAATATTAGATAAATCATTACAAAATCAATTATAATAAAATTAAAAATATTTTCATGATTTCAAAATCATGTGTTCAATACAATGATACTATTCTAAATCCCCAATTGAAATGAAATCCACATGCACAATTGAAACTTATATATGAAAATAAATCAAAGGAGTGATGTTATGGATTAAATATTTAGTCTTACTGTGAACACATTATAAATAACCCAACATATATCGATAATTATATATATAGAAACATTCGATAAAGGAAGATGTAATTTGACTTGGTAGACCCAAATTTATGAGGATTGTGTATCCTATTTTAAAAGGATGTCAAAAAAATTGTAACAATGAGAATTGGAAAACCTTACTAAAAAGGGATGTTTTAAACCACACAGATATCACCTCATCTTATTTCATAAAATAAACCAGGATTTGGTGCCAATAAATTTTTTAATGATTTATCAATCCTTCATGATATAAGAATAAAACACATACATATTGACAGAGTCAATTATGAGTTTTAAAATTAAAAAATGATCCATGATGAATATGATTAAATGAACTGAAGAATTGGTAATTTATAATGGATTTAAAAGGATATTAGGGGACATATTTTCATATAACCGGAATTAGGGACATAAATCAATTTTTGGAAAGATAGGGAGAAGATTTAGTATGATAATTCGAATTAACAATATCCATCATGGTACTGATATGCTCCCCCTTAATAGGGGAAGTGAATGGTGGAGAGGATTTGATTCATAATTTGGAACCATCAATTAAACCATATTTTAAAATCACTGAATATTACACTTAGGGCCTAAAACTATTCATGTTTTATTTGAAGGTATTATGAAATCATAAGTGAGGACTAATTGTAATTTTTTTTTTTTTTTGAAAAAAGATACATAGTGGGGAATCTACCTAGGTTTTATTAGTCATGAAAATTTTCATTTACATATGATTGGTAAGGACTAATATATGATTTAAAAAGTTATTACAAGTGGAATGTTATTTAGATATGAATTATAAGAGACGTATCTTTGTTAAACATTAACATTGTTGGGTTAACAATAAACCTAAAAAATTTACATCAGATTAAATGGAAGCCACATCAGTTTGTATTCGAGTTAGCAATGGATGTATCAAGTGAGGTAGAAGATAAGTAGTGCGTACATAGAAAACTCTATTTCCATATCAGATTAATTCAGAATCTACATATGATTAACTCAAAAATATAAATTAACTATTTATATATCTAAATACTAATGTTATATATACTTATGTTGAATATTTAAATACAAATATTATATAATAATGGTATTCAATTCCTTATAAATTTTTCTGGGTTAAACATCATGAAGAGAGTATCATGAAATAAGATTTGTTTTTCATCATTTTAAATAATCTTTCACCATAATGAAATTTAATATTTAATAAAATTGTAAAATACATTTTTTTATATTTCAAAAAATAACATTGTAATTGGATTACCGTGTTATATTATGTAATGATGAATGATTTTTAGGATGGTTTCTTGTAAAAATCCCAAATAATGTGAATGTTGAATTTTATGCAATTTAGATATGGGTTGATTCATTATAATAAATAGTGGGTGGCACAAAAAAATCCTAAAAACATGTAGAATATATATAATTCACTAGCACCATGAAATCATGTTTTCACCGTAATGAAATATGAATGTTTTAATATCGATTGGAATGTTGTAATATAGTTTTTTTGAATGATATTACGAAATATAGGCGATGATATTGGATAAATAAATGAATAAACATATATATATATTTTATTAAAAATGATATTGAGTCTTAGGGGTGTTATTAATACTAATATACCATAAATATGGAAACTATTATTTGATGAAAGTAAATTTAGAAAGATATTTATGAATTTATTAGTGTTTTAGAAACATGGGAAAAATACACATTGTCTATCGAGAATTTTTAAATAGGTTCTATATGTGTTTACTCTGATATTTCAGGTATGATTATTTGAATATCATTAAAAACATTAAAAGATGTGGGAATACGATTGATATTTTTATAATGTATATAATGAAGAATATATTATTATATTTTTACCAAAACATATATATTTTTTAATGTGGAATATTCATGATATGATTCTGAGTTTAAAAAATTGGATATGATGAGTTATTAGATAATAAATTTATTATCTTAGAATCTATCTATTTGTTCAATGTGGAATTAGATGAAGAGAACAAGAGCTAACCAAAAACAAATATTGGTCAATATTAATATCCACAGAAGGGAAAAAATGTAATAGATAATACCAATCTAAAATTACCTATAACCTCGAAGGATAAAAAATAATAAGAAGATGATATGTGGGGAAAGTTGATTCCTCTTCTCAATAATTTTTTTGGATAGTCATAATGAATGTAAAATAATATTGAGGATGATCAATGTAATTTTACATCATGAATATATTTTGGTTATTGATGTTCTTACTATTGATGTGGAAGAAAACAACATGATGGTTTTTTTCATACCCAGGTTTTGATCATTATAAATATTAAGTGAAAAAATCTTTTTTTTTCAATATTTGATTATCATATCCATTAACATCCATGGAGTTTAGTTAAATTATTAAGATAAATTATTTTGATTTGTTTAAATCCTAATAAAATGGTATCATATCTCGTTAAAGAAGAGAGTAATTGGGTGTCATTTATAAATAGGAATGTTCTAGTGTTATAAACTAATCAAATGATTAGAAAAGTTTTTGGGAGATTTCCATGATGTTAAGGATGATAACTTTCTAACCCGTATTCAATTTCTATTATTAGTTTATTTTTCTATCTCAAACTCACTATTTACATTTCAAGGATATAGTCCCCCATATGATCGGAGAACTGTATAAATATATTGTTTTTTATTAATAAATTCTATTTACCTCTTTTATTATGGGGTCTAGTAGTAAAAATTATTTTGTAGATTCATCAACTCTAATATGTTTACAGGTTCAAATATAAAACGGGAATGTAAAATTGAAAAACAATTCTAAAAAATTTGTTCGCACTAACAACCCCAACACAGTTTCACTACATCGGTCATTGGGAACATTATATTTTACATGTACTAAAGGATCTATCTCCAATTGGATCTATTTTATTTCCCAATTGGTTTATTTTTTATATATTAAGGGAAATATTGATCAAATTTTTGAGTTCTATATCATAACAAATATGAAAGTGATATCTATTGATTCATTGAAGAATATGGTAAAAAGAGAAGAAAAAAATATGATAAATATATAACATGAGAAAATAGAGAAATTTGGAATACGACTAATTTAATGCAATAAATGAGGTAATTTATCTATTAACTTCATTGGGAATCATCGGCTTAATGATAAACGAATGGGCTATAATAAATATGATTTACTAATAAATTTTTTTATATTTTAATTTCAAATAAATGTTTATTTGAAATTTTACCAATTAGTTCTGTATTATATATATATGTCGGTACTAGAGTTTTTCAAGGGTGTATAGGATAAAGAAACACAACTAGTATTGTATTTTGATGAATACAAAATGATTTAGTATAGATATTTCAAAATTGAAATACAAAAAAAAGATATAAAATACTTGAACAAACTATTATGGTTTTTAAATATGAAATATTCCATGGATGAAGAATACTTACAAAATTAATTTTATGAGAATTATAGATTTAAGAATGTATTATAGGAAAATATAAATGGATTGCATGGAATTATGAGTGTCAAAAATGATCAAGTATAAATAAAATATAAAATAATAACGAAGCTTGAAAATTCATTGAATGGAGTAATTAAGATGCATAAATATAGGATAAAAAATATAATAATGGATTATAAATATATATTTAAATCTGCTAATGATTAAAATACCACTCTAAATATAAAATTTATTACATTTTAGGTAAATTTGAGACATCCATAAATCAATAAAACTCTATATTAACATGGGGATAATAGAAACAATGGTGAAATGAATGCATATAATAATATTATTTTTTTACAAAAAGGATCCTTCAATATTATTTGTAATAAATCAAATATCATGCATAGTACATTTTCTAATATAGATTCTTGATAAATGTGTGTGGTAAAAATAATGATAAACACAAAAACCAAATAGAGGGTATGAAATATGATTTTAAATTAGAGAATCTCATTATTAATATATCAAAAAAAACTTACGATTACCAAAAATGAACAAGCTATAAAAGCTAAAGATACTTTGGTTCATGGAAAAAGAACATTGTTAAATTTTCAGTATTTGTTTTGTGAATGTATTTTACACAAGTTAACTCATTATTTGTATAATAAATCAATTTATTATAATTTTATAATGCCTATATAATGATTAATAGATTCATGGTACAACCTAGAATGAAAATATATTTACTTCAAACATATTTTAATGAGTTATGAATTGTATAGAAAAATAAAAAAGATTAGTTCTTTTAGGTATGTATGTTGGTATAAAATTTTCAATTAGTATTCTAATAATGAATGAGGATCAATAAAAAATCAGAAAAATAATGATAGAATATGTGATGATTATATCATAACGTGTAAATAAGAAACAATTATTGAAAAAAATACACCATAGAAGAATAATGAAAAGGATTTTATTCCAAAGTGATGATCCTTCAATAATGGATGATAATGTTTCATAATATTAATTTTAAATAATTATATGAATATCAACTTTATATAAATAATATTTGAACAAATAAGGGAATAAATTAAATATAATATAATAAGGATTGATTTTTAAGAAGGTATAAATAAGAAGAATTTAAATTTTTTAAGGAGTTACTTTAATACTGGTGAGATTTTATGTGGAATATATAATAAATATATGAAATTTTAAATTGAATATATAATTATTTATTGATAATTGGTGGATTTAAAATTGAAAAAGATTAAATCCGAATAAAAATAATTCTCCTTCCTAGATAATGTGAAAATTGTTCCCATATGAATGAATAAAATTTAATAATGCAGGAATACAAATTTTCCCATGAAGGTTAAAATATATAAAATCATAGGATGAAAAGTCAAAAATATTCCACAAAGGATTTGATAATGAATGGAATAATATTTTTCTTTATGAAATAAATCTTATTCCTTTAGATATGAATAATGAGTGATAGTGGATTGAAATTACTCCCAAATATTATTGTTTTCTTATATATATAATGTGTTTAAGGTGAAACATATTTGAAGAATAATTTTTGACTATTGAAATGATTATATAATATAAAGTGAAATCCATAATGGATAAATTTCATTCATATCATGATGGATTATTAGGAAACATAAAATTATATCAGAAAGTTATATTTTCTGTTTATGAAAAAGAAGTCTGACTATGATAGAGACTAATATAGTGTATCTAATGAGGTTATATTTAGATTAGTGTCATGACAGATGATATTATTTCATATAAATATAGAAATCAAGATGGTTATTAATGATTTATGAATTGTACGTTTTATTATTAATCATTACCATCCATATTTTGAATGAATTAATTATGATTTTTTAGGTGGATAGTTTATTTTAGTGATTCTAAGTAATAAATTGAAAACAATATTGAATAACACATTGAATAAATATGATTTTTCGGTATCAACTGTTTAGATGTTTATGGATAAATTTTCTGTTTTGATTAATATACTTTGTTATCATCACTAATAATGTCCACCTAGACAAAGAGTTGATTAATTTATTACTCAATACTTTTCGTTATAACAAATCCATTAAACACTCATGTTCTATATGTTTATTTGATGGGATTTATGGTGTTATCTATTGACCAATGATAGTTTAATAAAACCCAAACACAAATAATATATCATTGGGAGTTTTAATATGTATTAAAACCTAAGAACAAAATGTTTCTATATAAGATTTTTTTTATCTTCCATCTTAATGAAGAAAAGTTTATGACGACCATAACAACTAAAATTATATACTTCCCGATTCTGTAAAAAATCCGTTGAAAAAAATAGAAATGATCATATCATGAGGATATTGGAACATATAAGGAGTGATAATACATTAACCTCACATAAAAATGTAATACATGAATAAGATATCCCCTATAAGGTCATCACAAAAGTAAAGATCACTGAAAACCCACATTAATAAAGAGAACACTTACTATTTTATAGGTTGTGGATGAAACTCATATTTAATGAAAAACATTAGTTTTAATAACTTATTATACATCATGTATGAGTGTTAGAAATATAATATTTAAATGATGGTGTGTATGAATTATCTAATATGTCTCATATATTATAAAAAAAGAAAAATTCATTGGAGTTCTTGCGGAATGCACTTGATAATCCATTAAATAATATTAGATAAATCTAGTCTTAGGTTATAAAACATGAAAAGTTATTGGGTTAGATATGAAATAATATATGGTTCATATTCAGGGATATATTTGTTCCAATATACCCTTTATCCATATGTATTATATCTATATATGTCTTATACACATCTAAAAAATCCCAATCCTATTTAAACTTAAAGGAAATTTATTGAACATTTTATATCAATTTTTGAATCAATACAAAAAACATTCGGATATAGTTTCATCATGATATATTTAGATTTTAACAAAAATTTTCTAGAAAATGTAAACCTTATAAAAATAACTAGATATGTAGGCCTATGGGCTCTAGTGTTATTGATAAAAAATATGAAATATATATTTCATAGAAGTATGAAAATATTTTCCTCTATGAAAAAGTTATTAATATTCAAGCCAATGTGGGGCCTGATATTATCATCATAAAACATTCTCATATCCATATAAAAGTACATCCATAAAAAGATATATCATAAAAATATTATGTAAAACTATATAATCCATTTTACTATTACATCTGTTGAATACTAGACATAAAAATTGTTAAAATAGTATAGGCCATCTCATTTTGCCTTAATTTTATAAAAAATAGTAACCAGATTTATGAATAAATCGCATATTGTCCATCTACCAAATGAGTATATCACAAGTTCCTCATTTAATTAGTTTATTAAATCATATTCCATTCAAAAAAGTATGTCAATTGGTTTTCCCAGTCTAATTATCTCAGGGTCCAGATGTTTTACACATTATACAACTGGAAATATCGTATGATAGATACAATAAAACAGACAACACATTCCACAACACAACCAATATACCCCCTTTATTAACAATGTTTTTATTTCCATTATTAATAAAGGTTTCAATTTATATAGTTTATAATGTTAGGTATCGTTTTAATTATCATTTTTGGGAATTTATGATAATAATAAACTACTATGTACATCAATGACTATAATAGTTTCCATAATATATATATATTGGATGTTAAATACACGTAATATATATATCTACTTATCACCTTATAAATAAATTACATTATGGAATGATTACAGTTCGTTCAATATTCAATTCATTCTAATCCATACATGTAACCATGACACATAATACTCATTGATGATAATCGATTTAGGACAACTCAATATCATATTTTGATGTGATATTTTCATTTCACATCTCTTGTAATGTAATTTTCAATACCTATTAATGGATATTAAATAGATATTGTGTTTTTTATCATAATGTGATGCCTTATGAAACCATTACTTCAATTTATTTGTTATCATGTTCAAATAGACACTACATGATCATCATAATACAACTATGATGATTGTTTCATCAAGTGAACTACTACATTAACATCTACAACCACCCAGTTGAATATTATATCAATAATCTCAATGATATTTTGTATGTGATGGTATTTTTAATGAGTTTTTCCATCACATGGTATAGATTGGTGTTCTTATGAATTATAGAAAGCTTTATTTTCTCCTAGAAAGGTTTTATTAGTTACTAGATGTTAGGAACTATATCTAGTTTTTTGATGATCATATTAATCATAACAAATTATTCAAAACATTTTAGAAAATGATGTACTCCATGAATATTATCATTATATTATGGTGGATTTTTGGAAATAGAAAAACCAACAGTTCCACTATTCTATAAAATCAAAAAAACTATATAGATATTTTATGTCATCCCTATCATATAGGAAACATGAATTTATGTAATCCTTTATAGCTCATCGTCTCATTTTGAAACTAATAACGTATCTCTAATTCCCATGAATCTAGTATCCTAATGATGGTGTGTAATTACCTACATTGGAACAAGATTCATGCTATAAAATCCTGATATAAAAAATGTTTATATATATTGTAATACCATATACATACTTTAATCTCACATTACATTTTAAACATAAAACACATAAAGTTTTTTCATTGTGAATGCCATTGTTTCCATTAAAATATTCATCCATATCAATCAGAATACACATCATAGTATTCTGGGGATAAAAAACATAAGAATTGGGTTATCTTATATTCTTAGTATGTGTATGAATACCAAAAAAGATATCATGAATATATAAGAATAATCAATATGAAATATTAAATAAATGAAACACATTCCATTTAATAAATAAATTGTGGAGAATATGGATGAAAATTATGATGACCAAATAAATCCATATATATAATCACATAATATTTAAAATTATACATGGATATTATAAATAATTAAATATTAATATGTAAATCAGTAAATGATCTCATAATCTTGAAATTCCTAATTCTATAAATATGAAACTGCAAAGAGATTTTACAAGGAATTTTAAATCATTGTGTATAAACCCCTCTATTTTGGCCCATTGATTGGTCTCATGAGACATGTCAATTCATCACGGGGATATCTATAACCATGAACCTCCCATCACTAACTATTTTAAATACTTCCTCACATTAAAGGGGTGAAACATAAAAATCATAAACATTCATATTGAAAACAAAAGATATTAATTGTTATTATATACTATAATCAAATAAACATAATCAGAAACCATCAAATATAATATAATGAATGATAATAAAATTGTACATTCTTAGTGAAACTAATGATAAACAATCTGAAAAATGAATAAGGATGATATTAATACAACATTTCACTATTGGATCATATTTATAATATTGGTTTGATGTTATCGATGACTATTACTACTATAAAAATGTCAATAAAAATATTTTTGGGTAGAATATCCATTTCAATTTGAAATTCAAATTTTAAAACTAAAATTTATAAATATTTTTTGAAATAAAATTCTTTGAAAATAATCTTTAAAACACATAAAATATATCATAAAATAATGAGTGGTTATGCCAACTAAAAAATCCATATGTGTAGAGTACATTGAAATAAATAGTCCATTCAAATTTTTAGTAAAATCTAAACGAGCCTTGTTTCGAGACAGAATAAATATTACATTGAATTTTTTTAATAAAAATAAAAATTGTAAATTTTTTATTTAATAATGATTTTAAAAGTGTCACGACCCGCCCTTGGGGTCCGTGCCGTGACTACCCCAAGCCCGCCTTCCATAGGCCAGGGGCTGGCGACTAGCACCAAGGCGTAAATCCTGGTAAAAAGGGAAGACATTGCCTTTGAAAAGTAAACAAACACCATAGAGTAAGCAAGCGGAAAGTAAACACTAAACAAAAGCAGAGTACAACTGAAAGTGCGGAAAAGTAAATGGGCCAAAATACAAACCCAAACTGAAAGTAAAGTACAACTCGAAAGGGAAAACAACAACTAAAAAGTAAAAGCCGCTACTCTGAGCTGTCCACTGGGAAATCCCACCTGAAGGGTGGGTACAGATAGCTCCTCTGCTCCATGGGTCCCGCCGTCCGCTCCGTGCACGTCCCGCCCAGTGGTCCACCTCCGGGTACCGTCCCGCTCTGCAAGCCTCAGCTAAGGTCAACGCTGTCCGTCGTCTGCAACCAACACAACGTAGTGCGGGCAAAGCCCGTGCAGGGGTGAGTATAAGCTACTCAGTAGGGACCCCGAGACCCCTGAAGGTCTCTCAAATCCACAAAGGATAAACCACGAAGAAAGGAACAATCACGAAGTAACAACCGACACTGCTTAGGTATATGCCCATACATATACCTAAGTCATCAATTCAAATACGCTCCAACCTCCGAGCCCAAGTACAACTCATTCCACACAGGAAAGTAAACGTATTCCACACAGGAAAGCAAAACCTAATCCACACAGGATTGCACTACACAATCCACACAGGAAAGCAACAGGATTCAGCTCACACATGATATACTTCTTCAAGGACGATAAAGATGATCTCTGATCCATATAAGTCGTCGGACCCACGAAGGATCGATAGGTAACTAACCCCCGCAAAGACCCACACAGGATCGGGCCCACACATGACCTGTAGGCGCTGGTTCACACAGGACCGCTGAGCGCAAGGACCCACACAGGATCGAACCCACACAGGATCAGGCCCACACAGGACCTGTAGCACTGACCCATGCAGGATCGCTGAGTGCTGTAGTCGTCGTCGTCGAATCCACACAGGATCTCTGTACTGTCGTCGTCGCAGTCACAGTAGCAGTAGTAGGAGTAGTAGCAGTAGTAGCAGTCGCAGCCAGCACTAGGGTTCCCGCACACAGCAAGCTCGTTCGGAGGGTCCGCTCCACGAGTCGAGAGGCTGATACATCAACTGTCACAAAGTCCTGAGTTGATGTATCCAAAAGTTCTGTATCGTCAAAAGAAACTCAACGCAACAGACGGCGCGTCGATCGGACGCCCGGTCTGAGAGTTATTGGCATTTTCGTCTCTGGGGCCCGGTTGGTTTTTAAGGCAAAACCAACCTGACCGTACTCCACCTGCGTCCAAACCTCGGGCGGAGTATGCCAAAAGATCCGTCTCACTTAGAGGAACACAACGCGACTGACGGCACGTCAATCGGACGTCCGTAGCTCAAGATATGAGCGTTTCCGCTCCGAAGGCCCGGTTGGTTTCGTGAACGAACCAACCCGGCCGAACTCAAAGTAATCCGAAACCTTGAGTGCGATATACCGAAACGACCGTCTCGATCCAAGGATCGTGTTGCCGTAGACGGTTCGTCGATCGGAGGTCTGAGGCTCAAGTTATGTCCAAAATACCGTAACTGGTTCGAAACGGGGGGGTTCGGGTCCGGGCCGACCCGGCCCGACCCCCCCCCCCCCCCCTGGGGCGGCCCGGCCGGCCGCCAGGACGGCGGCGCGGCGGCGCGGGGGCCGCGGCGGCCCGGCGCCGCATGGTGGCCGAACGCGGGGGGGCAAAGCCCCCGCTGATTGGGAAGGCGGCGCGGCCTTTGTGCCGCGCCCTTTGCAAGAAAACGGCCCCCACGTGGGGGCCGGTTTGGAGGAAAACCGGGGGGCTGCTGCCCCCCCCCCTTTACATGGAAACCTCCCCCCTCTTAAAGAGGGGGGTTTTTATGCGCTGGCCGGGGGATTAATTCCCCCGGTTTATCGTCATCCGGCCGGCCAGCTGCTCGGCCGGTTTTCTCCAACGGGACCGGAAATTCTGGTCCCCTCTTCGGCTGCCGACGCCGGCGGCCCGGCCGCCGGTCTCCTCGTTCCGCCGCGGCCCGGAACCGGCCGCGGTGTTCGTCGTCCGGCGCGGTGCGACGGCACCGCGCCCCTCCGCCGTGCCTTGATTCCTTTCAACGCGGCGCGACGGTGTCACGTTCTTGAAGATTCTTCCTCGGCGTGGCGCGACGGCGCCGCGCAAAATAATTGCACGATTATCCGCGTGGTGCGACGGCACCACGCCACTTTGCTTCCATTTGCAAGAATAAACTACAAGAATGATGGAGGGGGGGTTCGGCCGTGTTCGTGCGGTCCGGCCCCCCTCACGTTAAACAATAACACTTATATAATATATTCAAAAGCCTCACGTAGACATGCGAGATCCACGATCAAGAATAAAATAATTTAACAATAAATAACAACCCCTACCTTGGGTATAAGTTCGAAGATTTGACAACGTCCGTGGAAGTCAACTTCATGGAGATCGGGCATCGCGGTCGTCGTTCGTCAATTCCGTTGACGAAGAGATGCATCCGATGTGATACGTCGTTGGCGAAACCCCTTATGTTGACGAAGGGAATCCGAGGAGAAAGCGGCGTTCCCTCTCGTTGACATGGAAGACGAAGAAGAGCGGAGCGGCGTTCTTCGTCGGAGCTTGAGCGTTCTTCGTCAAGATGAGCGTTCTTCATCAAGATGAGCGTTCTTCGTCAAGATGAAGAAGATGGAGGAGGATCTCTCAAAATGAAATCCACACAAGTTGGCTAACAAAATAAAATAAGGTCCCTCCTTATTTTATTTACCAAGCCTAGGAATTCAAAACATCAAATTCAAAAACATAACACTTAATTAATTAACATGTCATGTGTAATTAGTTAGATGTTAAGTTTACAAACATTAAGAGGGAGAGAGGGGGGTTTAAGGGGGAAGTTGAGAGGTTTAGGTTCGTGTGGGTCCCACCACACTTAATCCTCTCAAGGAAGGTTACGTGGGTGTGGGTCCCACTCCTAACTCCTTTTGAGAGGAGTTAACCTACAAAAGTGAAATAAAAAGAATCCACATTTTTTTATTCAACTTTTTATAAATCTCCCAAAAATTAACTTTCGTTCCGCAACAAACGCAACTTCCGAAAGGGTCTCTTTAAGCGAATATCGGTGCTGCGAGTTCATCGGTGCCCTCGGATTTCAATTCCGAGCACCGGATCAAAAGTTAGGAATTCCCGCTCGTTCGTTCACTGAACGTACCCGAGCCAAACTTCGGAAATTAATTCCGGGCACTCCGGGCCTCGGAATCAGGTGCCGTCTGAAACCGCGCTCTTGTAAAATTCTAAAGAAAATTAAGAAAAAATATTCCTTGAATTTTACGGGTCTTTACATTACTCCCACCTCAGTGCTTTACCTCCCCGTAAAGATACATCAAAAACTAGGGAAACAAATGAGGGTACTGAGCACGCATCTGAGCCTCCCGCTCCTATGTGCTTTCCTGGAGATTCCCGTGCTGCCATCTGATGCGCACAAGAGGAATCGATCTCCCACACAGGACCCGCTCCTGTCGATCCTCTATTTCCACCGAGACCTCCGTAAAAGTCGCCCCATCATCAACGTCAAGCTCCCCATGGTCAATGATGTGTGTCGGGTCGTGCACGTATCTCCTCAGCTGAGACACGTGGAAGACGTCGTGCACCCGGTGCAACTGAGGTGGTAGAGCCAGGCGATAAGCCACCTCACCAATCCTGCTGAGAATCTGGAAGGGTCCGATGAAGCGCGGAGATAACTTGCCGCCTCGGCCAAATCTCCAAATACCACGTCGAGGTGAGACCCGCAAGAAGACGTGGTCGCCATCCTCGAACTCCAGTGGCCTCCGCCTCCTGTCAGCATATGACTTCTGCCAGCTCTGAGCTGTCCTCATCCGCTCCTGGATGACCTGGACCTTCTCTGTCATGGCCTGGACCATCTCCGGTCCCACCAGTGCTGACTCTCTGGGGTCTGTCCAGCACAAAGGAGATCTACAAGGTCGGCCGTACAATGCCTCGTACGGTGCCATCCCGATGGTGGAGTGGTAGCTGTTGTTGTACGCAAACTCCACCAAGGGTAGGTGGTCCTCCCAGCTACGACCAAAGTCGAGGACACATGCGCGGAGCATGTCCTCGAGAGTCTGAATGGTCCTCTCCGTCTGACCATCCGTCTGAGGATGAAAGGCTGTGCTCAGACGTAGCTGCGTCCCGAACGCCTCCTGTAACCCCTTCCAAAGCCGGGAAGTAAAGCGAGCATCTCGATCGGAGACGATAGATGATGGCACACCGTGGAGCCGCACAATCTCCTGAACATAGAGACGTCCCAAGCTCTCTACTGAGCCCTGCTCTCTGATGGGTAAGAAGTGTGCCGACTTGGTGAGTCGGTCAACAATCACCCAGATGGAGTCGTGACCTCTGGAAGTTCGTGGAAGTCCTGTCACGAAATCCATAGATATGCCGTCCCACTTCCACTCCGGAACCTCCAAGGGTTGTACCAAGCATGTTGGTACCTGATGCTCTGCCTTCACCTACTGGCAGGTAAGGCATCGAGAAACGAACTCTGCTACTGCCTTCTTCATGCCCGGCCACCAGTGCTGTCGTCTGAGGTCCTGGTACATCTTCGCCACTCCAGGATGTACCGCCAAAGGAGAAGTGTGAAACTCCCTCAGCACTTCCTCTCGCAAAGCGACTGGTACCATGGTACATCCTTTGAAAAGGATGTCGTGCTCTGCTCCAAGGGAGAAACCATCAGGTGCCTGTCCCGAGGATATCTGTGCACGCCGTGTCTCACAGTCAGCGTCCCCACGCTGTGCCTCCCTGACTCGCTGCAGTAGTGGAGGGGTGACTGTGAGAGACTGGAGGAAGGCTGCTCCATCTCTATCCACGAAGGATATCTGCAAAGAGGCTAGCTGCTCCGTCGCTTCCTCATGTTGCTGAATTCCCATCCTCCTGCTGAGGGCATCGGCTACTACGTTCCCCTTCCCAGGAGTATAGACTATCTCAAAGTCATAGTCCTGGAAGAACTCGAGCCATCGTCGATGTCTCAGGTTCAGGTCCTTCTGAGAGAAGATATTCCTGAGACTCTGATGATCGGAAAAGACTGTAAAGCGCTCGCCCATCAGATAGTGTCGCTATGTCTTCAGAGCGAAGACCACTGCTGCTAACTCCAGGTCATGAGTAGCGTAGTTCTGCTCATGCGGCCTCAACTGACGTGATCCATAGGCGATCACTGCCCGCTCCTGCATCAGAACACATCCAAGTCCGGTCCCTGATGCATCGCAGTAAACTACGTACCCTACTCCCTCCTCAGGCAACCTCAAGATAGGTGCGCTAGTCAATCTCTGTCTCAGCTTCTGGAAGCTCTGCTGACATCTGTCAGACCACACGAAGGGTTTCCCCTTCTTCGTCAAAGCTGTGAGTGATGCCGCAACTCTAGAGTAGTCTGGCACGAATCTCCGATAGTATTCAGCTAGTCCCAAGAAACTCCGAACCTCAGTCACGCTCCTGGGTGGCTCCCATGCTAACACAGCCTCAATCTTTGCAGGATCCACTGCAACTCCCGCCTCAGAGATAACGTGTCCCAAGAAGTGGACCTCACGTATCCAGAACTGTCACTTCGAGAGCTTACCATAAAGTTGGTTCTCTCGGAGTGTGTCTAGTACAACTCGCAAGTGATAGGCGTGCTCCTCCTCTGTCGTAGAGTAAATCAAAATGTCGTCGATGAAGACCACGACAAACCGATCGAGGTATGGCTGAAAGATCCTGTTCATGAGAGCCATGAACACTGCTGGAGCATTGGTTACACCGAATGGCATAACCAAGAACTCATAGTGGCCATACCGACATCTGAAAGCCGTCTTCTACACATCCTCGTCTCTGACTCTGAGCTGATGATAGCCTGACCTGAGGTCTATCTTCGAGAACCACCGTGCTCCCTTGAGCTGATCAAAAAGGCCATCAATCCTCGGTAGCGGATACTTGTTCCTCACTGTCACCTGGTTCAGGCGACGATAGTCAACACAAAGTCGCAAGCTCCCGTCCGCCTTCTTGGCGAACAATATCGGGGAAGCCCAGGGTGAAACACTGGGTCGGATGAACCCCTTGCCCTGCAAGTCCTCCAACTGTACACGTAGCTCTCGAAGCTCGGCGGGGGCCATCCGATATGCTGGAGTGGATATCGGGGCTGTTCCGTGGTACAAGTCAATATAAAAGTCTACCTATCTGCGAGGAGGTAGCCCTGGAACGTCGTCGGGAAAAACGTCCGCAAACTGATCCACCACTGCAGGAAAACCAGGACTCCGCACGTCAACTGGTCCAAGGATAAGGCTAGCCAACTGATGAGTGATGGGCTGTCCTCTCCTCCGCGGAAGTCCATCATGTGCTGCTAAGGCTCCCTTCTCGCCGGTGAAGGTGATCCTGCTCCCGTCGGTGCGTACACATCGCACCTTGCGCCTAAAACAGTCAATCTGTGCATGGACCGTAGATAGCCAATCCATGCCCAAGATGACGTCGTAAGGCCTCGACGCTGCTACAAGAAGATCCCAACCGAATCTCTCGCCTCATAGAGTAAGCTCACACTGCCGGCACCAGTGCGTAATCGTCGAGTCTGCTCCCGTAGGAGTCTCTAGCCGTAAGGATCGAGCCAACGGCTCTGTCGGAATCTCCGAGCTCCGAACAAGGGCAGTGGCTATGAAAGAGTGACTCGCTCCTGTGTCTATAAGAACTGCAGCAAGGGTGGAGTAGACACATATAGTACCTCGAATCATCTCGGGTGCGCCGTGGTCGTAGGCCTCTTCTGCCTGGAGCTGTGCCTGTCGCTTCCCGCCAGCTCCCTGTGGTCGGGGTGGACCTCCTGGTGGTGGTGGTGGCAGATCCTCAAAGCGTCGCCCACCACCGGCTGCTCGTCCAGCTCCTCTGCCTCGTCTGCCTCCTCCCTGCGGACCGCCACGGTTGACCCTCTGCCTCTGCCTCGGTGGTCCATCAACTGACTGCTGCTCTTCGGCACGGCGGGTCGGGCAGTCGCGAGCCATGTGGCCCTGCCCGCCGCATGAGTAGCACTGTCTGCCTCTCGAATGACTGGCTCCTCGCTGTGTGCCCCGCACTGCTGAGCTAGTGCCCTGAGATCGTCTGCCCGAAGGTCTGGTCTGTCTGGACCCCTGAGTCATCCGTCGACTGCCTGCTGCAGATGACTCTGCCACGTGCCGCCCTGCGGTGGGTCGCTGTGCTGGTGTAGACTCAGCAAGGAAGCTATCGATCAGAAGGGCCCACTCCAGTACTCCTGTCTGAGTCGGTATGCTGAGGGAGATAAGCGATGCACTGATCTCGTGTCTCAAACCCTGCTCGAAGGTTCGGGCCCGGAAGAATGGGTCTCGTACCATGTCGGTCGAGTAGCGCGAGAGATCGGTAAATCTCGCCGAGTACTGAGCGACCGTCATGCTGCCCTGCCGCAGCTGTAGAAGCTCCTGGATACGCACCGCACGAAGGGTGGCTGGGACGAACTCCGAGCGGAAGAGGCTCTCAAAGTCCGTCCAAAGTAGAGATGCCTCAACGTGCACCTGGAGCATCAGGCTCCACCATCGTCCTGCTGCTGCGTGTAGTAGGCTCGCAGCGAGGATCACCATGAGTTCTGATGGTGTCCTCACTAGCCTAAACACTCGAACCACTGCCTCCAGCCAGTCCTCTGCCGCCTGGGGATCCGTCTCCCCGCGAAACCTGGGTGGTCGCTGGTGCTGAAACTCATGCAGTGCGCTGAGGCGACGTGCATCGTCAGCGGCTGCGGCTGGAAGCATCGGGGGATCGGCGGGTAAAGCTACAGCCGGTGCCACTACTGGCAAAGGGCCCTGCACCGAGGCCTCGTCGCTCGGTGGGCTGTCGTCTCGCTCGACTCTCGGAACCCTAGCTGGCTGCCGTCGTGGGGCCATCCTGAAAAGGAAACAGGTGCGCCACGGTCAGAACAGTATACCTGGTGAGCTGAAATAAGTAATCACAAAGAAAACTTTGAAACACACACGCAATCAATGTTTTCGTGCATTAAGTCGGAAATCAGAAGTCAGGGTCCTGCTGTACGGATACGTCGGCCGCCGCACCAACACTGGACTCCCTGGACTGATAACCACACTCAATACGCTAAACATTCTTGCTTCACATAGAAAGATCAGAGTTCGCGGTAGAACCGAACTCCTTTGATACCAATTTGTCACGACCCGCCCTCGGGGTCCGTGCCGTGACTACCCCAAGCCCGCCTTCCATAGGCCAGGGGCTGGCGACTAGCACCAAGGCGTAAATCCCGGTAAAAAGGGAAGGCATTGCCTTTGAAAAGTAACCAAACACCACAGAGTAATCAAGCGGAAAGTAAACACTAAACAAAAGCAGAGTACAACTGAAAGTGCGGAAAAGTAAATGGGCCAAAATACAAACCCAAACTGAAAGTAAAGTACAACTCGAAAGGGAAAACAACAACTAAAAAGTAAAAGTCGCTACTCAGAGCTTTCCACTGGGAAATCCCACCTGAAGGGTGGGTACTGATAGCTCCTCTGCTCCACGGGTCCCGCCGTCCGCTCCGTGCACGTCCCGCCCAGTGGTCCACCTCCGGGTACCGTCCCGCTCTGCAAGCCTCAGCTAAGGTCAACGCTGTCCGTCATCTGCAACCAACACAACGTAGTGTGGGCAAAGCCCGTGCAGGGGTGAGTATAAGCTACTCAGTAGGGACCCCGAGACCCCTGAAGGTCTCTCAAATCCACAAAGGATAAACCACGAAGAAAGGAACAATCACGAAGTAACAACCGACACTGCTTAGGTATATGCCCATACATATACCTAAGTCATCAATTCAAATACGCTCCAACCTCCGAGCCCAAGTACAACTCAGTCCACACAGGAAAGTAAACGTATTCCACATAGGAAAGCAAAACGTAATCCACACAGGATTGCACTACACAATCCACACAGGAAAGCAACAGGATTCAGCTCACACAGGATATACTTCTTCAAGGACGATAAAGATTATCTATGATCCATCTAAGTCGTCAGACCCACGAAGGATCGATAGGTAACTAACCCCCGCAAAGACCCACACGGGATCGGGCCCACACAGGACCTGTACGCGCTGGTTCACACAGGACCGCTGAGCGCAAGGACCCACACAGGATCAGACCCACACAGGATCGGGCCCACACAGGACCTGTAGCACTGACCCACGCAGGATCGCTGAGTGCTGTAGTCGTCGTCGTCGAATCCACACAGGATCTCTGTACTGTCGTCGTCGCAGTCACAGTAGCAGTAGTAGAAGTAGTAGCAGTAGTAGCAGTCGCAGCCAGCACTAGGGTTCCCGCACACAGCAAGCTCGTTCGGAGGGTCCCCTCCACGAGCCGAGAGGCTGATACATCAACTGTCACAAATTCCTGAGTTGATGTATCCAAATGTTCCGTATCGTCAAAAGGAACTCAACGCAACAGACAGCGCGTCGATCGGACGCCCGGTCTGAGAGTTATTGGCATTTTCGTCTCTAGGGCCCGGTTGGTTTTTAAGGCAAAACCAACCCGACCATACTCCACCTGCGTCCAAACCTCGGGCGGAGTATGCCAAAAGATTTGTCTCACTATGAGGAACACAACGCGACTGACGGCACGTCAATCGGACGTCTGTAGCTCAAGATATTAGTGTTTCCGCTCCGAATGCCCGGTTGGTTTCGTGAACGAACCAACCCGGCCGAACTCAATGTAATCTGAAACCTTGAGTGCGATATACCGAAACGACCGTCTCGATCCAAGGATCGTGTTTCCGCAGACGGTTCGTCGATCGGAGGTCCGAGGCTCAAGTTATGGCCAAAAGACCGGAACTGGTTCGAAACGGGGGGGGGGGGGGTCCGGGTCCGGGCCGACCCGGCCCGACCCCCCCTGGGGCGGCGCGGTGGCGCGGGGGCCGCGGCGGCCCGGCGCCGCACGGTGGCCGAACGCGGGGGGCAAAGCCCCCGCTGATTGGGAAGGCAGCGCGGCCTTTGTGCCGCACCCTTTGCAAGAAAACGGCCCCCACGTGGGGGCCGGTTTGGAGGAAAACCGGGGGCTGCTGCCCCCCCCCCCCTTTACATGGAAACTGCCCCCCTCTTAAAGAGGGGGGTTTTTATGCGCTGGCCGGGGGATTAATTCCCCCGGTTTAACGTCATCCGGCCGGCCAGCTGGCCAGCCGGGTTTCTCCAATGGGACCGGAAATTCCGGTCCCCTCTTCGGCTTCCGACGCCGGCGGCCCGACCGCCGGTCTCCTCGTTCCGCCGCGGCCCGGAACCGGCCGCGGTGTTCGTCGTCCGGCGCGGTGCGACGGCACCGCGCCCCTCCGCCATGCCTTGATTCCCTTCAACGCGGCGCGACGGCGTCGCGTTCTTGAAGATTCTTCCTCGGCGTGGCGCGACGGCAACGCGCAAAATAATTGCACGATTATCCGCGTGGTGCGACGGCACCACGCCACTTTGCTTCCACCCGCAAGAATAAACAACAAGAACGATGGAGGGGGGGTTCGGCCGTGTTCGTGCGGTCCGGCCCCCCTCACGTTAAACAATAACACTTATATAATATATTCAAAAGCCTCACGTAGACATGCGAGATCCACGATCAAGAATAAAATAATTTAACAATAAATAACAACCCCTACCTTGGGTATAAGTTCGAAGATTTGACAACGTCCGCGGAAGTCAACGTCGCGGAGATCGGGCGTCGCGGTCGTCGTTCGTCAATTCCGTTGACGAAGAGATGCGTCCGATGTGATACGTCGTTGGCGAAACCTCTTATGTCGACGAAGGGAATCTGAGGAGAAAGCGGCGTTCCCTCTCGTTGACACGGATGACGAAGAAGAGCGGAGCGGCGTTCTTCGTCGGAGCTTGAGCATTCTTCGTCAAGATGAGCGTTCTTCGTCAAGATGAGCGTTCTTCGTCAAGATGAAGAAGATGGAGGAGGAGCTCTCAAAATGAAATCCACACAAGTTGGCTAACAAAATAAAATAAGGTCCCTCCTTATTTTATTTACCAAGCCTAGGAATTCAAAACATCAAATTCAAAAACATAACACTTAATTAATTAACATGTCATGTGTAATTAATTAGATGTTAAGTTTACAAACATTAAGAGGGAGAGAGGGGAGTTTAAGGGGGAAGTTGAGAGGTTTAGGTTTGTGTGGGTCCCACAACACTTAATCCTCTCAAGGGAGGTTAAGTGGGTGTGGGTCCCACCCCTAACTCCTTTTGAGAGGAGTTAACCTACAAAAGTGAAATAAAAAGAATCCACATTTTTTTATTCAACTTTTTATAAATCTCCCAAAAACTAACTTTCGTTCCGCAACAAACGCAACTTCCGAAAGGGTCTCTTTAAGCGAATATCGGTGCTGCGAGTACATCGGTGCCCTCAGATTTCAATTCCGAGCACCGGATCAAAAGTTAGGAATTCCCGCTCGTTCGTTCACTGAACGTACCCAAGCCAAACTTCGGAAATTAATTCCGGGCACTCCGGGCCTCGGAATCAGGTGCCGTCTGAAACCACGCTCTTGTAAAATTATAAAGAAAACTAAGAAAAAATTTTCCTTGAATTTTACGGGTCTTTACAAAAAGGTTACGAAAAATTGAAGAAAAATTTATAAAAACATTATTTTATGAAAAAAGGTTTTTGACAAGAGTGAGAAATAATATCTCTTTTTATAAACATCATTTTATTAGTAATTTTATACCCCAAATAGTGAGAAAAAGGTACTAATACTTGAAAATGTTCTTAAATAACTATATTAAAATAAAATATATTGAGTTTAAGAAATTAAAATCAAATAATTCCCCCAATGTATACTTAAATAAAAATAGTCGCAAATAGTGTTGTGATTGTAAAATAAATCCTTACCACATTGGTAACTTGTGAATTATACACCCCATGATGTAAATAAATTAAAATGAAACATTAAATTACATGATGATAAATAGATTAATTATATAATATATCAAAATAGGTAGAATGTACCCCACACAAATTAATAAATATTGAATATTGCGTATGACCCATTGAAGTAAAAGTGATATGAGAAACCATGACCCTGGGATTGAAATAATTTGTATGTGTTATATCTACATGTATAAAAAATATTGGTTTGTTATAAATTTATTAATGAACCATAATCATATATCTTATACCATATATGATTTACCATTACGGTTTTATAGCCAGTTTGTTAACAATTCACTGTTTAAATAATTTTTAGGTGATAATAATTTCATTTCTCATGATGTTTTAGTTCGAAAATTCTAGTCCTTTTATTTATATCATGCATAAAACAGATAAATAAATATTACAATGAAATAAATATCATATATATACAATATATTTTAATTCATTGTAATCTGTTAATGTTATTGAGCGAAAATCTGTTCATGGAGATAACTTTCCATATGTAGACATTAATATTGTTTCTATTTTTCTAGAATATTTTAATTAAAGGAAAAATAAATATTAATTAAAATTTATTGAATATTTATTATTTCATATATAACAATTATATTAAGTAAATACATCTTTATTACTAAACATTAAAAAAAATAAAAAACATTTCACATCGCTACATTGAGGAAATTGTCCACACGTACGCATGAGAAATGTAAATTTTTTCCAATGTATTGAATTTTATGAAGGAATATGTGATATTATATAGATTCATGTGCATAGACTCTGTGTTTATTATAATTGTTTTTGGAAATTTGGAAATTACAGGGTGGGTCATTTTAAAACTGAGCATCAGATTTCTATTACATGGGATGGAACACATTAATGTGTCCTTTAAAAGAAATTGAAGATAAATATATTCTTATCAAGAAAGAAATAGTTATAAAATATTTTAATAACTCCAAAATGGTGAAATGTAGGAAAAAACTAGAGAACACTGATATGTAAGAAATTTGACGTTTACCCTATGAGGGGTATAACATTCGATGGATCCAGACATTTAGATGTCTCACTCATGTAATAATGTTATTACACAATATTTAGTATATTATTTTTATTAAACATAATTATATATCTCTAAAACAGTGTGTAATATTTAAAATCTAAGATAATTTATGGTTCCAGAATTATGGGTTTATCCTAGAAGAGATATAACATTTGTATAAATCTAGTGTTTAGATGCCTCATTGGAAAAAATAACTCCTTTTATTTTAATTAAGAACTTATTCTAGTTATTGAAGAATAAATCATGGTTTTAACACAAACTGTGGATCATATGGGATATATGGGACCACCAATGAGTCTGAAATGGGGGTTTTACCCTAGAAATAGTATAATTCTTATATACAATAGACTTATTAGTAAGTATTCAATTTAATATTTTTTATTAAATTATGTCATTAAATTATATAATTTATAAAACAATGGCTATTGGTCATCTTCCTCCACTTATGGTGTTATTCCATGTTGACTAGTAGATGCTTATGGAACCTTTATTTAAGACCATTTTCACTGAAATAAATATTGAAACCTCTTCTATGTTTGAAATAAATAACTCCATCAATAAGAACTTGATGAAATAAACATCTAATGAAGTGTTTAAATTTAGGGTTTTATTTTAAAGTCAAATAGTTCAATACCTCTTCAAAAACAAACCATTCATTGTTGATTGGGTAAGGTCCTTTTTGTTCGGAACCACCTTTAGTTTTTCGGTTGTTAGGTCAAGATTTATATTCTTCCTCCTGAAGACCCAATGTGCGACCCCCCTATGTGTGATTTTCATATTCTCCCTCAACATGGTGCCCACAATCAGGTTCTCCATCTTTTTTTAAATCTATTTTACTATCACAATTTATTCTCCATTAAAATATTTATTTTAAAAAAGTATATAGAATAAAGAATAAAATAGGATGATTGTTTTAAAAATGATAATACTATTTTTTAAAATGGTATTTTTATAGATTTTTAAAATAAATTATCAATTACTGATTTGATAAAAATAATATTTTAATAATTTTAAAATTTTCATCATTGTAAATTAATATCAAAAATAAATAGAGAGAAATAATTTGGAATTGTTAAATGATAATTATCTATTATATTATCATAAGATTGTTATCAGTGGATAACAAGGATTTTAATATTATTCTTTGGTTCTTCATTTCCAATCGAACATGACTTCAATAATCAATATCAAATTCAATATTTATCAAATTGAAATATCATCATTTGAATTGGATTCACCTATATAAGAGGATGGTACATATCTATTTTTTTGTTAGAAGATGATGTATTTTAAAAATATTTTTATTAAAATTGATATTATTCTTGGTTTAATTTGTTCTTTGATAGTATTTTGAAGAATGCTCCACCAGGGATGTTGGATTTGTATCATGTGTTCATAATATTTGAGGTATGTGGTTTTAATCCAATCCCATGGTCTCATTTGTTCTGTATATAAAATAATAAAAATATCATGGAGTAATTAGTAATTTAGTTTTTCCTTTATATTCAACTAATAAAAAACTACATTAATTATTTTTTGTTGTTGTAAAATTGGTAATAGAATTGGTTGGTTTAAATAATTATTTGATAAAATAATTGTTGGTATTTTTTGATGATGGATTTAGTTAATTAATTTTGGAATTATTTAATGGTCGTGATGTGATTAATTAATTTTGTTTTTTTAATAGTTATTTTTTGAATCAATAAACATACTTCATTAACTAGTTTATGAATTAATTAATAGATGAGATTTTAGTTTACCAAAAAGGAATTATACACTAATGAGATCTGGTATCAAAAATGTAAATCTACAGAAATAGTATAAATATATTTATGAGATTTTATTTGTTAGACATGACATTCTTCACATATGATATTGTGTGTTTGACATGGTGTTCTACACCAATAATACTAAAATATGAATGTGATTTTGGTGTTAGACTTAAATTTCATCAATAATTAAATTAGGTGTTAGAAAATGCATTCAACACCAGTATTTTATATATATGAATGGTATTTTTGGTTCTATAAATGGGATTCTTCAACTATGAGATTAGGTTCTAGATATTGAAGTCTACACAAATAATATAAATATGAATAATTTATTAATCAAGTAAGATACATGGATTACACCTGAGTCTATATAGTTGAATAAAGCATAATAAATTATGTGATAAATGTTTTATTTTTGTATTATATATATATATATAATGTTCATATTTAGAATATTATTCCTGCAACGAGCTAAAACAGGTATCACTAACTGGTGTCCTTTAGGAACCTATACAGGTTGTAGTCTATTTATTCCATTATATTTTTTCTTTGATGTACTAGTACAATATTTAAATTAAATTTCATTGTCCAGATTGAGCTAGAAATTAATGTTACTAGCCGACTGATATTTATGTCTCACATGATATTCGAGCCACTATTTCTCTCTGGTAGCCAAGTAGACTTTACATGTTTGTAGGACCTTGGACCCTACTTGTTGCTCATCACATGTACTTAAGAGTAAGGAGAAAAGGATCGAGTGGAACCTTGGGATTCTCATGGAGATCACCCATAGGGAACTGAATCATTTATTTATTTCTACAATGAGATGTTGAGCATGTTTTATGTATTCTACTTTCAAATATGTATCAATATGACATACGTGCATTTTATAAACTCTAGATGGCCATTTTCATTATTCAGTTGATCATTTATTTATATTTTCTTCTTATATTCTCTAAGTATACTATTTTAACTTCTATGCACTTTTAATATGACAGTATAGTCTCCCAACTTACTATCTTTAGACCCACTCAAAAAGTTGGCAGCCTCATTCATATGGAGAGGCACACTTATAGTCATGGGGTGACTGGTACTTCTATCAGTTGGATGGTAACCCAGGTCGGGATGTTAAGTAAGTGGTATCAAAGGGATTTAGATGCTAAATTTCTTATTTACATGAAATGAAACCATGTATTTGATGTTTAATGATTATGTTTTTAATTGCATTCCTATTTTTCCCCTTGTTGCTGATTGAAAAACAATTTCCTTGTTGTAAAAAAGTAATTTTGGATCTCTTAAAATTCCATCAAATGTTTATGATTTAACATTAAATAATGTAATGACTTTAAAATTGAAACATAAAGAGGTTCCCTTATCTTGGACCCTCGTGTAATGGTCATCTAAATATTTTGATAAAACACCTCATACTAGAGAAAAGATCATTAATTTGTAGCATATTTCTTTTTAGTATTGGATTAAATTGGAAGGGATCTCATTCCTAGAAAAAATATGTGTTCCATGACCAAGGAGATGGGGTCGATGCTTATGTTTTATAAGGGGCTAGCCGACGGTTTGTTGATCCTTTAGAGAATGATGCATTTCCTTTCTCTACAAGCCTTCAAGCATTTTGTTCTATTCGGGTGATGTTGTCCCTTATAAGACTTTCAGTTTTCAATGAAATCTTTTTCAGATGCGTGGTTAGGATTTTTCTTACCATTTTTGGGAATTTTATATAATGTAATCCTCAGTTTCAATAGTCTGGGCTTGCCTCAGGCATGGTCGGTGCCATCGTTAGTTGTTTGGACCTCCTTACTATTACTTAATAGTGGATAAATTATAATACCATTGTCCTAATTATTGGTCATATGTGGAAATATAACTCAGAAATAAATAACATATGGTGTTGAGTATGGCCTTGAATCATCTCCTAGTAGAGTGAATTGAGTGACAGTGAATTAGTTTCATTCCAATTCTCAGGAAGGATATTGGAAGACATAGGTTTTATGACACACTAGTATCATTGTTTTGGTATTATTCATATGTTTTTTTAATGTGGTCATGCCTTGGAGGATCGTTACTGGTTAGATTTCGGTGTTTTGGTACTAGTGCGCCTGTGAGTGGCAAGTTTTTATTATTTTAATTATGACCAAGACACTCCTATGTTATGCAGAGTCATGTAAAATCTAGTAAATGTGGCCTTCCTAGTTGAAGGGACACTTCAAAAAACAATTTCTTCCTGGAATGGTTGACCATGATGGAATTTTTTTGACAGATGGTAGTTTTAAATACATGTCAGTGCTTTCTAGACAACAGAACGTTCTTATGCTTGTCAGTGTATACAACCCCTGATAAACACTATTTTAATTAGAGGACTTAAATGGTGAGTTTGAGGAAATAGATAACGAATTGGGGGGGGGGTAAAAGAATGTGTTTGGTTAATGGTTAATTGAACTTCGTCGACAGGTGAAACTATGTGCCTTCTAAGTAGTCGACTAGTTTTGGCTCTATATATCTTTTTTTTAGTGTCTGGGTATGATAGAATAAGAAATATGCTTTTCATTCCTCTTAGTTTTGTATTTTTTATGAAATCCATGTACCATATATTGTGTTCATCATAGACACACTATGATTGTGTCGGTCTTATGTCATATTAAATGCTTTCAATGTTGCTGATCTGGATAGGTAGTTCTATTTCAATGTTACATGAATGATTTAGGAATTTCCATCGTGTTTATATTAGGAAAAATCACCGAAAGTCAAGTATGTATGTTGGTGGATGTATTTGTGATAAATCTGAGATGCATTGGGAGAATACATATCTTTTAAATTGAAAAAACAAAACACATCTATGCCAGGAATCTTCGTAACTAAAGTACTAAAATACCATGACTCTGTTACAATTGTATAATGGTTATAATTGGTTAAAACCCATCTTCTAGAATTTATTCTAGTGGAGAAGAGTTTGGTTTTTATCATTCAGTTTTTATGAACAATTAGGTCAACATGGTCATTGTGGTCAATGGTGATCTACCGTTTAAATTATTTCATGATCACACCTGGATCATTTTCTAAGATTATTAATGGCATTCTTTTAAGGAAATTACAATAGTGGATTTAACCATAGTTTAGAATTGTTTGGTTAATGTTAAATATTATAGTGCGATGTAACTTGGGCCAAATGATTAATGAGATGGAAATGAGGTCGTTTCCTTAGTTTTATGGGTATAGTTATGCACCTCTTCGATATATTGAGTTGAAAATTTATATTTTTCTCAAATTATTAATGATTAAGCACCTTCTGTATGTAAAATGGTTAAGGGTTCATTTGGAGTTTGGAAACAAAAAAAAATCATTCAAACAAAAGTTTTTGACCTTTGGAGTATTGGTGATATTTTGGTAGTTCCCAAAGGTTTCTCGTGGGTGAGATGTTTTATGGTGGAAATATTGTAGAATCATGTGTTTGGAATGGATGGTTTGTCTGATTTTTTTGAATTTTTGGCAATTACTGGGTGGGCCATTACTAAAACAGAGCTTCAGATCTTTATTGGAAGAGACGGAACACTGCGATGTGTCCTTTTAATGAATTTAAAATTAATTATTTTATTAATAAGTATAAATAATTTATTTAAATAATTGAATAACTCCCAAATGGTGTGACATATGAAAACTATGGAACCTCTATTATGCCTGAAATATGATTTTTACCATAGGAGGGGAATAACCTTTTCTGGAACCAAACACTTGGATGTCTCACTCGTGTGATAAAGTTATTAAATAATATTTAATATATTAGTATTATAAGAAAACAATTATATATCTCTGAAATAAAGTATTTTTTGAGAAATTAGTGATAGGTGATGGGTTCATATTGATGGGTTTACTCTAGATGGGGTATAACATTTTTATATATCGGGTGTTTAGATAACTCACTCACAAAAATAACACATTTTTATTTTTATTAATTATTGATTCTACTTTTAATCAATAAATCATTATTTTCTCACAAAACATTGGTTGTATGAGAAATCTGAGACCTCCAATGGGATTAGAATGGGGAGTTTCCTCTAGATAGAGTATAATTATAATACATAATGGACTTATTAGTAAGTTCACCAATTAATATTGATTTATTAAATTTTATAATTATGTTAAATAATGGATAAAACCATGTGTACTATTCATCATCCTTCTAATATGGTGTTATTCCATTTTTTGACTAACCGAAGCTTGTGGAACCTTTATTTATTGACATGTTTTCCAACAATAAATCTTCAAACGTCTTCTAAAGGTGAAATAATTCACTATCCCAATAAGAACCAGATGAAAAAAACATCAAATGAAGATTTTAAATTTAGTGTTTTATTTTGAAGTAAAATAGTTGAATACCTCTTTATAAATGAACCATTCATTTTTTATTGGGATATATTTGATAATTTGCAACCAAATTTGCTTGTTCTTTTGATATGATGAGCATCATCTTCTTCTTCATGGAGACCCGGTGTGCGACCACCCTGTGCATAGTTTTCATTGTGCCCCTCAACATGGTTTGTACAACCAGGCTCTCCTTCTTTATTTTTTTAATTTTTTTTATTATCCATATATCATATCCTTTACAATAATTCAGTTAAAATAGTAGATTTTAAAAAAAATGTGAAAATAGGGTTTTCTTTGTAATTGATAATCCTATTTTTTTAAATTTATTTTTTGTGCGTTATTAAATGAAATTATGAAATAATGATTTGATAAAATAGTATTTTAATAATTAACAATTTTAGTATTTTCAAAATAATATAAAATAGAATTATAAATAAATGATATTGAATTATTGCATGATATTTATATTCATTATTATGATTATATAATTATCAGTAGAGAACAAGCATTTTTTAGGATATTTATCTATTCTGTCTTTCCACTCGACCGAGTCATCAATAATCATTATATTTTTTGATTTTTATCATATTCATATTGATTATGTCGAATTGAATTATTCTTGATAAGAGGACATTGCGTATCAATTTTTTTCAAGGGAAATGGCGTATTTCAGGATGATTTTTATTAAATAGGATATTCCTTTTTATTTAATTTAATCTTTGATAATTGTCATAATAACTCGATGTCAGTGATGTTGGATTCTTATCATGTATTCATAATATTTGAAGCATGTGGTCTGAAATCAAAAACAATATTGTCATTTTTTTATGAACATTAAATTTTGAAAATATCATGTCCTAATTAGTTATTTAGTTTTTATTTAATTTACAATTAATTAATTTTGAAATTTAAATAATTTTTATGATAGTAAAATTTGTAATAGAAATGGTTGGTTTAAATAATTATTTTATGAATTAATTAATATTATTTTGTGATTATGGATTCTGTTAATATAATTGAGAATTAATTAACAATTTTTATGTGCTAATTAATTTAAATTTTTTGAGTTCTTAGCTTTTTAATAAATTAATGAAATTGTTTAATTAATTTATGAAATAATTAATGGATGATATTTCGAGTGTTAGACATGGAATTCATCACTAATGATATGGGGTGTTTCACATGGAGTTCTACACCAATAGTATAAACACATGAACGATGTTTTAGTTATTAGACATGGAAATCTTCAATAGTGAGATTAGGTGTTATACATGGAATTATACACAATAGTATAAATACATGATCAAGATTTTAGGTGTTAGATATGAAGTTATTCACCAATGAGACTTGGTGTTTGACATGAAATTCTGCAGCAATACTATAAATATATGAATGAGATTTTGGGTTCCCGAGATAAAGTTCCTCACCAATGATATTATGTTCTAGACATGGAATTCAACACCAATAACATAAATATGAATTATTTTTGAATTGAATAAGAGATAGGGATTAAACATAAACAATATATAGTTGAATAAAGAATAATAAATAATGTTATGAATATTTTATTTATGAATTATATGTATATAAGTAATGCTCATATTTAGACTCGTATATTGGAAATGATCCGAATTAGGTTTCGCTGAAAGGTGTCCCATAATAAACTAGATGGGTTTTTGATTATTTATTAAATTTTGTTTTTTCCTGGATATTCATTCACACTATTTAAATTATATTTCATTATCTTTATTGAACAATCCACCAGTCATACCGACCTATGGATATTTATGTCTCACACCATATTTGGGATTCCATTTCACTGGGGTACCTAAGTAGACTGTACTTGTAGGTAGGACACTACTCATTGCTTGTTGTTGATTAATAGTACATGGGATTTAGTAGTGATGGACAGAGTAGAAGCTAGAGATGCTTCTAGAGATAACCTATGGGGATTTGAGTACTTATTTTCTTTATTTATGTATTGAGATGTTGAGCATGTTGTTTTTATACTACTTTTAGAAATGTATCAACATGACATGAATGAATTTTATAAAAAAAATTCAATTTTCATTATTCAGATGATTATTGATTTATATTTACTTCCATTTTTATGTGATTTTACTATCTATTACCGATGTTAACTTTTAAAATGATAGTATAGTCTCCCCGCTAACAATCATTAGACCCTCGTTGCTAGTCCAAAACCTCTGGAGTACTGGGAAGCACGCTTGAGGCCTTGTGGTGACCAGTCTTCCTAACAGTTCAATGGTAAGATAGGTCTAGACATTTCACAACATTAACATTATCTTTACTATCGTCCATGTTATGAAAAAGAAGCAAATGAATCAAATCAGTTCAGGAGGTGGTTGTAAGATTTACATCCAAGTGATGTTATTGTATCCCCCACAAGAATATAAAGTAAGAAGATTTATGTGATATCATAATTTTTGAAATATAATAATTTTATAATATCTTATAACTATGTTAGTTCTATAATTATATCCACATTGAAATTTTTTTATGGAAAATTAATTACATCGGTTGGTGAGGTTGTAGTCCACGGTACTGTTGAGTCAATAAGGTTTTCCTTATTACTTCTCCATTCCTTCTTGTTTTGAAAATCACAAACACCTTATCGTTATGAAAATTGCTTTTATAAGGAAAATTTATTTTTTAAGGAAAATCGATTTTATAAGGAAAATCTCTTTTATAAGGAAAATCACTTTTGTAAGAAAAATTATCTTTATCATATTTTCATCCATATTTTTCTTAAGTATAAGATTCAGATTCATTTCTATATTCTCTGAATTGTTTGAAACTTTGATATGAGGTATTCTGTTTTTAGGATCCGAATTCTGGACAAGAATTGTAATATAGTATCACTCCAAAATCCAGATGAGAACTGTAATAAATTTTCATTCCGAACGCCGGATACGAACTCTAATTAAGTTCTACATCAGATTCAGGATGCGAATCCTTATGAAGTTCGACAACGAATTCTCATTACAAATTCTTGTGATAAGTTCTCATTACGAATTCTGATAATGAATTCTCATTACGAATTCTGATAATGAATTCTCATTACGAATTCTGTTGACGAATTCTCATTACGAATTCCGATGACGAATTCTCATTATTAATTCTCATTACGAATTCTGGGGATTAATTCTCATTACGAAACCTGATGATGAATTTTCTTTACAAATTCTGACGACGAATTCTCATTCCGAATTCTCATTCCGAATTCATCTATTAAACAGAATCTGATCATCTTTGTTTTATACACTCTGAATTTATTCAGGCTCCAAATCTTCACTCCGAACATTCATTTCACTTATGTCTTTATATATTTTGTCTACTCATTATTATTTTCCTTACACTCCGAACCTTCACTCCGAATTTTTCATTCCAAACTTTTGAGTAAGATTTTAAAACGATGTCATACATTCTGTTACACTTGTTTTGTTATAAAACGATGTCGTCTATTTTTTTTATAAACTAACCGTTGTCTAAGTGACACGTGTACAGGTCCCTCCGATCTTTAAGGAAAATATGACCATTGGAGATGGAGCTTACCTTACCTATAAATAGGATCTCATTTGAAAGAGCTCAATACAGATGAATAACTGAAACAATGTGGTTTTTGTGCATACATGCTGTTGAACTGATTTCTAGAGAGAGAGGCTCTTATTAACTCTCAAAGCATCATGCGACTATGATTGTTGGTGATTACATTCGAGGACTTCCGGGGATAGGAAGACAGAGGTTTCTGACTACCTTGAAGTTCGAGGGATTCCTTGCTGAGGAAGACAGAGATTTCCAACTATCATAAAGTTGAGGGCTTGCGGGGATAGCAAGACTGAGACTCCAATCTTCGTATCGAGGGATTACCCTGGTGTGGGTAAGACAGACTTTCTTGAAAGTATAAATCAAGGGATATTTATCCAAGGTTTTTGGATACCCTTCTCTTTGGGTTAAAAGAATTATATTTTGATACTTGTAGTTCTAATACTTGTTTATTTTCCGCTGCATATTGTATTGTAAGGAAAGTATAACATTCATATACTTACTTACCTGTACTCTGTTTCATTTAGATTCTATACGCTTTAAGGTAGATTCTCATATTGTAATATTTTGTTAAGTTTAAATTTCCAGAACCATATTTCCGGAACCTACTTTCGGAATCATTTTTCAGTTTTAAGAATGTTCATAGGATTTGAAGTTTATCACGTCATTCCTTATTCCAAGTTTTATTTGGTGTTAGAGGTGTTGTGAATTTTCTTAGTTTAACTATGTTAAACTTAGGCCTTTCCTTTGCTTAAGAAAAAAACAGTTATTCGTAACTAACATTAAAGGTTCCAAAGGAATTTTTAAAGTATACAATTCACCCCCTCTTGTATATTGTGCATCTACATCACTATTTCAATCCTACAATTGTTATCAAAGGTTGGAAACCTCATACTCGATACCAATCTTGCATTTGGTATCAGAGGAGGTCTCTGAAATACTTATACTCACGAATACGTTTTTCTTTCTCATTTTCCCATTCCAAACTTTCTCATTCTGAACTTCGTTATTACGAACTTTTTCTACTAACAAATTTGTGTGCCAAAGGTTGTTCTAGTATGGGAGTGATTAATGTTGGTACAATTGATAATCTAAATCCTACAAGACCACCAATCATTAATGGTAATGACTATGAATACTGGAGTGATCGAATGAAGACTTTCGTTATCAATACTGTAGTGGACAACTTCGTTATGCTTACTGGTTATTATAAAATTCCCGACAAGGAAGTTTGAACTTTCACTAACCAAGAAAAGAAAGAATATCAACTCAATTATAAGGTACGCAATACTTTACTGTGTTCAATGACTAGAAATATATATAGCCAAATCTCTTCTTGTGAAGTAGCAAATTGTATCTGGAAGAAGTTAGTGGTTACACACTTTGGTACATCTAAAGTGATTGAGACTAGGAGAGCTATGCTTAGTGCTGAATATCATGGCTTCAACTTTCCATATGGTGAATCAATCTGTAAAGTTCAACAGAGATTTATGACCATTGTTAACAACTTACAGTATATGGGAGAGAAAGGTTTAGATGATGAATCTCTTGTGGACAAAATAATTGATATTATGCCTAATGAGTGGGAATCCAAAAGAATAGCTACAGATGAGAATAGGAAGATCACTCAAATTACTCTTGATGAATCATTTGGAACTCTTCTACAACATGAGACCAGAATGAAGAGAGATGATGACAACATCAATAAGAAGAATGGAAATGGTACTATTTCTTTTACAACCACATCAAATAAGATGAAAGCTAAGACTCCTGAGAGAGTATCCAAATCCATGTCTAAGAATGTTATTTTCCAATACGATTATAGTGAGAGTGAAATCTCTGAAAATGAATTAGCAAATCTTGCTCGAAGGATGAACAAGATAGCTGGTCAGAGAAATTTCCAATCTAAGTATAAGAAAAAGGAAAGGAAAGATATGAAAGATAGAGAATTTACTTGTTATGAATGCAAGAGAGCTGGACACATTAGACCAGATTTCCCTTTGCTTAAGAAGAAAGAAAGGAAAGAAAGGCATTCAGATAGGAATAGAAAGAAATATTATAAAGCCAAAGCTAAGAAAGTTTTGATAGTTAATGACACCTGGAGTGCCAGTGGTGGTGACTCTTCAGATGAATCTTCTGATTATGAATCTTCCGGACAGAAGAATCTAGGTCTTATAGCCAGATTACTTATTGATAATCCTTGTTTTATGGATAAGGAACGAAATGTTACATCTTTGACCAATGTTTCATTAAATTCCAATGATAGTAAGTATTATAACTCTTCTAATGAAGAATCCTCTTCTGATGAAGAAAATACTTTACCTACTTATGAAGAAGTCTCTAGGTTTGCTGAACTTATTGAGATTGAGAATTCCAAACTCAATAAGAAACTATATAAAGAAAACTCTAGGAATTTTATTCTTACGAAAGAAATATCAGATCTTTCTAAAGATATTGATAAGAAAAATGCTGATTTTGAATGTATTTCAAAAAATCTTGAGGAAGTAAGGTCTGAGAAGAACAAACTTTCTAAAGAATTACAAAAAGTTATTTCTAAGAAATTTTTTTTTCGAGCCTAGCTCTAGTTCTAAAACTAATGATTTTGAGGATAAAAACTTGGTTATAAAACTCATGTCCGAAATTTTTTCCTTAAAGAAGTTTTTATCAAGATTTACCCATGGCAAAGAAAATTTTGATAAAATGTATTCCCAAATACAAACTTTAAGAAATAAATCCAGATTTGGTTATACCCATGCAAAACCAGTTTTTAGTAATAATTATTTTGTTCCTCAAAGTGCCCCATTTTGTACCAAGTTTCAATGTGGTGGTCACTGGGCAAATAATTGTTCATTAAACAAAACCCAATCTTTAGGATTTCATAAAGCTTACTTTTCTAAGAAGATGTGGGTTCCTAAAATTTTATTATCTGGAAATCTCGGATCCAAACAAGTTTGGATTCCGAAAGTCTAATTATCTTCTTGATTTCAGGAAAATAAAGAGAGTACCAACAACAATACATGGTACATGGATAGTGGATGTTCCCGGGACATGACTGGTAACAAAAGCTATTTTTAAAAGATTATCAAAACAAAAGGAGGAAAGGTAACATTCGGATATAATGCTAAGGGTGAGATTGTTGGTATTGGTAATATTGTTCTTTTAGGTAAAATATTGATTTCAAATTTTCTTTCTATTAAGGGTCTTAAGCACAACCTCATTAGCATAAGTCAGTTATGTGATGAAGGTTACCTTGTAAATTTTAGGAATGATAAGTGCTTAGTTCACAATTCCAAGGAATAATTTATTCTCTCAGCCAATAGGCAAGAGAATGTTTACACTTTGAACCTAGAAGACCTCAGGAGTCAAGATTTACCTTCCCTATGTTCAATGGAAGATTATTCCTGGTTATGGAATAGAAGACTAGGTCATTGTAACCTTAGAAACTTATGTAAACTCTCTAAGAAGAATCTAGTTAAGGATCTACCGGAGCTTAGATTTGATTCTTTGAAAGTTTGTGATCCTTGTCAATATGGAAAGAAACATAAATCTAGTTTTAAATCAATCGGTGAAGTCTCAACAACTGATGCATTACAGTTAGTGCACATGGATCTTTTTGGTCCAACACAAACTGGAAGTATTGGAGGCAAGTACTATGTGTTTGTTCTAGTTGATGATTAGACTAGATTTACTTGGGTCTATTTTCTAACAAAGAAGTATGAAGCTTTTTTGTATTTCAAAAGTTTTAGAGCTCAAGTTAAAAATGTGAAAAAACTTCCATTGAAATCTATTCATAGTGATCATGTAGGAGAATTTCAAAATTCTGAATTTGAAACTTTTTGTAGTAGAAAAGGTATTACTCACAATTTTTCAGCACCTAGAACTCCTCAACAGAATGGTGTAGTTGAAAGAAGAAATAGAATTCTTCAAAAAATAACTAGAACCATGTTGAGTGAATATTTTATTACTAGACATTTCTGGGATGAAGCTGTAAGTACTGCTTGTTATACTATAAATTGAGTTTTGATTAGACCTTTTCTTAATAAAACTTTTTATAAATTATGGATGACCGAAAACCAAGACTATCCTACTTCAAGGTTTTTGGTCCCAAAGTATTCATTTTGAATACTAAAGATAACATACATAAATTCGCACCAAAATCTGATGAAGGAATTTTTTTAGGCTATTCCACAACTTCTAAGGCTTTAAATAGATTTTAATAAAAATACTTGTACTGTTGAAGAAACAGTACATGTAAAATTTGATGAGTCAGATCCTTTTATTTTTAAACCACCTCAACCTACATCCTCAGATGTGTTTTCAAAAACTGATTATCAACCTTTATTAGAATAACCTTCTAATAAGGAAATTGTTCAAGAAGATACTTCTGAAACATTTAACCCCGAAGACTTTCTACACTATGTTGATGAACAACTTTTACAAAATCCATATCAGGTGTTTCTTAAGAATCATCCCAGTGATAGTATCATTGGTAATGTGAATCAACCTGTAAGGACTAGAAGTTCCTTACGAAATGAAGTATAACATCTAGCATTTCTTTCCCAATTATAACCTAAAAGCACTGATGAAGCTTTAGATGATAATGATTGGATTAAAGCAATGCAAGATGAACTAAATGAATTCGAAAGGAATAAAGTCTGGACCTTGTTGAATGACCTAAGGGAACTTCTGTTATTGGAGTAAAATGGGTTTTTAGAAATAAATTTGATGAAAATGGAGTCATAGTAAGAAATAAAGCTAGACTTGTTGCTAAAGGATATAATCAGCAAGAGGGAATAGACTATGAAGAAACCTATGCTCCAGTAGCCATAATTGAATCTATCCGTATTCTACTTTCCTTTGCAGCATTATTTAATTTTAAACTTTTTCAAATGGATGTGAAATGTTCTTTTCTTAACGGTTATGTTCAAGAGGAAGTTTTGGTTGAACAACCTCCTGGCTTTGAAGATACAAAACATCCTGATCATGTTTTTAGACTCACCAAAGCTTTGTATGGCCTTAAACAAGCCCCACGAGCATGGTATGATAGACTCACTGGATTTTTTCATCAAAATAACTATTTTAAGGAAAATGCAGTTCCAACTCTTTTTATAAAGAAAAATAAGAAAAATGTTTTGATTGTTCAAATTTATGTTGATGACATCATATTTGGATCAACTCAGCAATCTTTGACCGACTCTTTTGAAAGTATAATGAAATCTGAGTTTGAAATGAGTATGATGGGTGAGTTAACATTTTTCCTTGGTTTTCAAATTTCTCAAAAACCAGAAGGAACATACATATCTCAACATAAGTATATTAAAGATCTTCTTAAAAAGTATGGTTATGACAACACTAAGAGTATAAGTACTCCGATTGGTACCTAAAACTCTTTAGATCTTGATGAAGCTAAGAAACCAGTAGATCAAACATCTTTTAGAGGTATGATAGGATGTTTACTTTAATTAACAGCTAGTCGACCAGACATAATGTTCTCAGTATGCTTATGTGTAAGATATCAATCCAATCGTAAGGAATCTCACTTAATGGCGGTAAAAAGTATTTTTCGCTACCTTAAAGGAACCATGGATCTAGGATTATTTTATACTTCTGTAAATGATTTTATCCTAAAAAGATTTTTTGATGCTCACTTTGGTGGATGTAGAATGGATAGAAAAAGTACATCCGGAACTTGTCATTTCTTAGGAGATTCATTAGTTTCTTGGTCCTGCAAGAAGCAACATTCTGTAGCACTCTCCACTGCTGAAGCTGAATATGTAGCAGCTGGAAGTTGTTGTGCTCAAGTGTTGTGGATGCAACACACACTCATAGACTATGGCTTGAGTTTTACTAAAACTCATATTTTGTGTGATAACACAAGTGACATTTCCCTCAGTAAGAACCCTCCACATCACTCCCATGCAAAACACATAGATATTAGACATCACTTTCTTAGGGATCACACATTTAAAGGAGATATTATAATTCAGTTTATCAGAACACAAGATCAACTTGCTGATATTTTCACAAAATATCCGCCTTCTGATAGATTTGAATACATTAAATAGAAGTTAGGGATGATAACCGTAAGGTAATCCTCCATAATTAACATTCTGTTGAAAAAAAGTCTCCTTACAGTAATAAAATCCTCTTCATAGGGGGAGTACATCTGATTGTTAGAATAAAAAATTTTTCCAAAATTTGTTTTCAAACTTGTCGGAACTAAAATTCTGGAATGGAATTTCCGGAACTAAAACATTCCAAAATGGATATTTTCGTATAGAAAACTTCTGGAATGGAAATTTTCATTTTAATGACTTTCGAAATGGAAAATTTCGTATTGGTATTTTTGCAACGGGATTTTCATACTGAATCTTTCTTAATAAGTTTTTTGTTTTCAAAACTTTGTTATGAAATTTTTGTACTGAGTTTTTCTTACTGAGTTTGTTTTTTGTAGTGAGTTTTTCGAATTTTGATTTTTCATAATAAAGATTTTTTGTAGTTTTCGTAAGTAAGTTACCAATTACGAATAATCCTCCTAAGCCAATCCGAAAGTATGATTTCCTTACTCATGTTTTCGTATTCATACTTTACTTGCTGGAATTTTCTTATATTCTGTTTTCAGATTATAATTTTCATAATTCTTTGTTTTAATAAAAACATCAAAAGATCGAATTCAAGTTTTCTTGGGAATTGGTTTTCGACCGTTAGATCTGATCTCAGCTTGTCTCAACGATTCGATCAACCGTGGAAGTTGAACCGTTTTTTCATTGCCTATATAAAGGGGACCCAAATAGTTGTCCCACATCGGTTTTTAAGCCCTTGCGTCCCGAAGCACTGCCACTCTATTTTAAGACCGTTCCGAACTTCGGCTTTCTCTGTTCCGAACTTCTCAGAGGTCTTCAAATCCGAATGTCTGTGGAATTAGCTTCTCAAGAAATGTCATCCTCCAAACCGATTTCACAATGGTTAGTTTACAGAGAAAGGCTGGTTCATCCGAATTTCTTCAACAAGTACGACTCTCTTATTTCCAAGAATATCAAGCTTAATGGTTGGGAAGATGTTGCGGTGTCAAAACCTGGGAATCAAGATGAAGTGTATTCGGATTTTCTTATCGAATTCTATAAGACAGTTTCCTTTCTTAAGGAAGATCGAAGGGAGAAGTTGTCTTTTAAGTCTTATGGAAAGACTTATAAGATTTCACATGCCGAGGCGGCCAGCTTGGTAGGGCTGAATAATGAAGGTGAAGCTGAGTTTATTTCTCATGTGTTGCCGGATTCTAAGGGTAGCTTCGACAAGGAAAAAGCTTTAGAAACTCTCGGACTGGCTGATGACAAGGCTCCGAAGATTGCTAGTTTATCTACAAATTTCCGGATTCTAGAGTTATGGGTACAGGGTCTTATCGTACCGAGGAAAGGTGAAAAAGATATCTTTAAGAAGAGTGAGATCAACATCCTAGAGTTTCTGATAAATCTGAGGAAAATCAACCTGATGAAGCACATTCTTATCACTCTTGAGAATTTTAAGAAAGGTAATCTGAGAGCTTAGATTTTAATGTATCCAGCAAACCTCTCCAAGTTAATAGTTCAGTGCATTGAGTCTTTCAAGGAGTCTTGCAAATCTATGCCAATAGTTTGCAAGATTATACTGGTGAGTGATGGTACACTCAAAATAATGGATGTAGCCTTTGACAAGGAGTCTGGACAGTTTATTGATCTACCTGCTCAAGAAGAAACAGTTCCGAAAGTTGCTGATCCGAAATCCTCTAAGCCAGTAAGGAAGAGAAAGTTGAAAGAAGTGGAAGTAGAATCAGAGAATCCCATGTCTATGGAAGTTCATTCCGCACCTCCAAAACCAAAGAAGAAGAAAGCTTACCCATATGAGGTAGTTGCTAAATGGAGGGAAATGAAAGAGAAGAGAGTGAAAGGGGAGCCTCAGTTTGGCTTGGACCCTGCAGAGGCCAAGGCCTTGAAGGAGAAAACTGCGGATGAGCTAGAAAAACAAGCGAAAGAAAATAATCTTAAGAAAAAGATGTCTGAGGCTGAGGTAGCTCAGGCTTTGTTGAAGTTCAATGAAATGGTTTCTGCGAACATTCCTGTTCCGAGATCCTTTTCATTGGAATCTCTACCTGAGACTCCAGGAAGAGAGTTTGTTGCTCCGGAAGAGGTAGTAGCTAAGCCTGATGAGCAAGGTGAGCAAGTTGAGCAAGTGGAAGAAGAAGAAGATGTTGCTGAAGGAAGTGGTGATACCGGAGATGTGTTGAAACAAGTAAATGATTATAAGGGGACACCTTTGGAACAATTATCGTTCCGAACATCAGATGTTGAATCTTCGAATCTAGTCACTCCAGCATTGGAAGAAGAGAGAGGAGAATAAGAAGTAGCTTATCATGCAGAGGAAGAACAACTTCTGCATGATATTACTCAAACAAAGAATATAGAGGTTGGTGCTCAGGAAGTTGCTGATGAGGAAGACATTTTTGTCCAAGTTTCTGGTAGTGAGAAGAAAACTCTGGAACAGGACTCTATTCTGAAAAGAGACAAGGGAAAGGAAATTCTTGCTGATACTCCGAGTTCAGTAGTGGTGAAGAGAAATGAAGTTGGTAGTTCTTCAAAGAGAAAGCTTGACCAAGTCGGTGAAGAAAATTCTCCAAGCAGAGTCTCGGATTCTGAGTCATCCTCGTTGGGGCATGATTTTGTTGTTCGTTCTTTAAAGAAGCTGGTAGGTTCTATTCCGACCTTCTCAAGCATTGACTCAAGATGTCAAGTTCTCCAACATGATTTAAATCATAAATCAGATTCCGCATCATTGGTTATGTATAATAACGTTGATATTGAGGATCAGTTGAAAACATTCTTTGTCAGCTAAGAAGCCCATAGAAGATCTTACAAGAGGATGAAAAACTGGTCGAGGAAGACTGTAGAAGAGATGAGACTCTTTGATGATTTCCAAGACAATGTCATGAATTATTTTGAGATAGAGGATAGGAATATAAATGAGATGACTACTTCCTTTGAAGAGAATCTGACAGATGAAAAGAAAATCCGGATTCAAGAAGTCAGAGATCTGAATTGGAAGCTGAATTATGTTTCTCAAAACTGGAAGTTTGAAAGGGATCATTGTATTGAGTTTCAAGAGAAATTAAAGGCTTGGGAATAAAAGATCAAAGCTCATGAAGAAAAGCTTCAAGCCCTGGAAGAAAATATTGAAGCTCAAAGTGCAAGACTAGTGGTATTAGAGAAGCAAGCTGAAGAAGGCCATAAAGACTTGAAGAAAATAAAGACCATTTTTAAGAGTCTCATGGCGAAGGAAAAAGATACAAAATAGACTGATCCGATCTTTTGTTGTACCTTAAATATTTTTTTGTTGAAATTTTCAAACATAATGAAAAATTTGTGCTTGCTCGTTTCTTTTTGTTGTTACTACTAATGTTTCAGGTACTTTGTTATTTTTTTCCATTCCCTCGAATTATTTTTGAAAATCACAAAGGGGGAGAAGGAAAATATACTTAAGAAAAAGAACTTTAATAATAGTTTATCTAAGGGGGATTTTTTCATAAAAGAAGACATTCTTTTTCGTAATGAAATGTCACTCCGAAAATCTACAATACGATCCTTAGAGTTTCAAAGCCTAAGGGGGAGTTAGTCGTATTCATCAATATCTTTAAAGCAAAGGGAGATAAGCCTTAAAGTTTTTCTTTCTTCTTAGAATTTATTTTTCGTAAGGATGTTTGTGCTTTCCAAAAATGGGGAGATTGTTGAGTCAATAAGGTTTTCCTTATGAATTTTCCATTCCTTCTTGTTTTGAAAATCACAAACACCTTATCTTTAAGAAAATTGATTTTATAAGGAAAATTTATTTTATAAGGAAAATCGCTTTTATAAGGAAAATCGCTTTTATAAGGATAACCACTTTTGTATGAAAAATTATCCTTATCATATTTTCATCCATATTTTTCATAAGTATAAGATTCGGATTCATTTTTATATTCTTGGAATTGTTTGAAACTTTGATATGAGGTATTCTGTTTTTAGGATCCGAATTTAGGACAAGAACTGTAATAAAGTTTCACTCCGAAATCCAGATCAGAACTGTAATAAAGTTTCATTCCGAACGCCGGATATAAACTCTAATTAAGTTCTACATCAGATTTAGGATGCGAATCCTTATGAAGTTCGACAACGAATTCTCATTACGAATTCTTGTGATAAGTTCTCATTACGAATTCTGATAATGAATTCTCATTACGAATTCTGATAATAAATTCTCATTACGAATTCTGATGAATAATCCTCATTAGGAATTCCGATGACGAATTCTCATTATGAATTCTCATTACGAATTTTTGTGAAGAATTCTCATTATGAAACCTGATGATGAATTCTCATTACGAATTCTGATGACAAATTCTCATTCCGATTTCTCATTCCGAATTAATCTATTAAACAGAATCCGATCATCTTTGTTTTATACACTCTAAATTTATTCAGACTCTGAATATTCACTCCGAACATTCATTTCACTTATGTCTTTATATTTTTTGTCTACTCTTTATTATTTTCCTTACACTCCGAACCTTCACTCTGAATTTTTCATTCCGAACTGTTGAGTTATATTTTAAAACGATGTCGTACATTCTGTTACACTTGTTTTGTTATAAAACGATGTCGTCTATTTTGTTATAAACTAACCGTTGTCTAAGTGACACGTGTACAGGTCCCTCCGATCTTTAAGGAAAATATGACCGTTGGAGAAGGAGTCGACCTTACCTATAAATAGGAGCTCATTTGAAAGAGCTCAATACAGATGAATAGCTGAAACAACGTGGTTTTTGTGCATACATGTTATTGAAGCGATTACTAGAGAGAGAGGATATTATTAACTCTCAATGCTTCGTGCGACTCCGAATGTTGGTGATTATATTCGAGGACTTCCGGGGATAGGAAGACAGAGGTTTCCGACTACCTTGAAGTTCGAGGGCTTCCTTATTGAGGAAGACAGAGGTCGCCAACTACCTTGAAGTTGAGGGCTTGCGGGGATAGCAAACCAGAGACTCCAATCTTCGTATCGAGGGATTACCCTGGTGTGGGTAAGACAAAATTTCTTGAATGTATAAATCAAGGGACCTTTATCCAAGGTTGTTGGATACCCTTCTCTTTGGGTTAAAAGACTTATATTTTGATACTTGTAGTTCTAATACTTGTTTATTTTCTGATGCATATTGTATTGTAAGGAAAGTATAACTGTATTATACTTACTTACTTGTACTCTGTTTCATTTAGATTCTTTACGCTTTAAGGTAGAATATCATATTGTAATCTTTTGTTAAGTTTCAATTTCTGGAACCATATTTCCGGAACCTACTTTCGGAATCTCTTTTCAGTTTTATAAAGGTTCGTAGGATTTGATGTTTATCACTTCATTCCTTATTCCATGTTTTATTTGGTGTTAGATGTGTTGTAAATTTTCTTAGTTTAACTTTGATAAACTTATCCCTTTCCTTTGCTTAAGGAAAACACTGTTATTCGTAACTAACTTTAAAGGTTCCAAAGGAATTTTTAAAGTATACAATTCACCCCCCCTCTTGTATATTGAGCATCTACATCACTATTTCGATCCTACAATTGGTATCAAAGGTTGGAAGCCTCATACTCTATACCAATCTTACAGGTAAACATGGCAGAAAATTTCATTTTCCATTTAATGGATGTTTGGTGGATCAGGGATATTAAATTAACATGATAAAACATAAGTATATATGAGATACATGTGTTATTTTATAATCATATTTGAATAATAATTATAGGTGGTATAATACTGAATAAATGAAATAATATTGTTGGATAATTTTACCTCTTTTTTAGAGAGCCTCTTCAGGTTTATACCTAATACTTTTTTTTTCATAGTTACCAATCCAAATAAGTCATATATAAAGTGAAGAGAGATGTAAATAATGTAATTGAAAAAGATATTACAAAAAAAATGTTTTATAAGGGTTATTAGTGGAAGATATGTGGTATCCATTTATATGTGGGGGGAGAGGACACATATAGAATTTTTTAATTGATAATATGATACTGATGTTTTAATAATCAAAGATAATCCAAAATAGGTCATTATAGATAATTATAGGTTATAAGGTGAAAATATTTTGATAAAATGTGTGTTTGACATGTTTTATGTCATTTTAACCTATTTCATTTTAGTTTTACCCTCGGAGAACAGAATTTATCAGAGAAAAAGATATTCTATTTTTACTATCTTAACTTTAAATTATTGTCAAAATTTGTTGAAATTATTAGATAATATAAATTATTCTAATTTCTAATATTAATCCTTGTTTACATAATTCAATTTATAATATGGGAAAATTCAATTTAAAATTGAAACACAAACATGATTAAAGAGTGGGTGTCGAATAGAAAAATTCTCATAAGTATTGATAAATTTAATATCATAAATCAATAAGAATTTGATTATAATTACAAAAAATAGTTATATTTCATAATAATTGAACAAAATTTACATTAAAAACCACTTAAAATTTATTTTAAATATTTAAAACAAAAAGACAATTTTCATTAAAATTATAAATTTTTCACTATTCAATAGAAAATAAAATTTTCAGGAAAATCACATCAATTCACCAAAATATAATTTTGACCTGAATATTTGAAAAATTATATTATTTTTCTAGTAAATTTTATAAAACGAAAAAAAATTAAACTATTTGTGGAACGAATTACTAGGCCACCTTCTAGAAAAAACATTGTTCTCAGGAAACATTTATTTTTCATCTAATGGAACTTATGTTATTTTTAATCAATAAATAACCATTGAATTCCCCTTTTTTCATTTTTAAACCCAATAATTTTCATATTTTATTTATTATTATTCCTACATGCCAACTTAATAGTTATTTTATAATCATCATAAAAATATTTTCATAATTTATCACATTTCATTTAAACATAGTGTAGAGATAATTGAAGCTATGGAGAGGATTAATTTTATATAAGAAGAAATATCTGAAAAAGTATCATTGTCGTACATTATCATATAATATTATTGTTTCATGTCATATACACTATTGAATGTGATATAACTCTTTTAAAATCTAACGGTGTTACATTATACCCCCTTAAATAAATTATAACCTCACAATTCAATATTCATCTCAATAATCAAGGGTTTGAAATTTGAAAATAACTTTTTTCAAAATAAAATTCATAAATCGTATTGATAAAAAATCTGCTTGATAATAAAGTAAGAGAATATTAAATATCACCGTGAAAAACACTTACACAGATTCCAAATATGAGAACATTAGTGGTATGAAAAGTGACAGACATCGAAGTAAATACCAGATAATTATGCATACTGGTACAGATCATTGATAAAAATAATGAGAATGATCCGAAAAATTTAATGGCCACGATGCCAAAAACACGTGATGGATGAAATGACCAGTGGTTCAATAGAAATGAATATATTATGATAAGATTTTTTGTTTTAATAAAATTTTAATAGAGTACTGTAATTCCATTACAATCTAGAATGGGATTGTATGAAAATATAATTACCTGATATATTTGAATTTCATAGTCAAAATTTTATGCTTTGGCTATCCTAAGATTAGATATCACTTCATTTCTTACATAAATAAATAATTATAATAAATAAATGTTTTTATGTAAGAATAAAATTTATAGATCATAACATTAATGTAATATCCTAGAATATATTTATATTTTCCAAAAATAAAATATTTATGAAATTTTATCCAATAAACTGAAATGTTAAACTTAATCTATTCCACATAAATTTAGACATAATTCACACCCAATATATTGATATACAAATTCAATGTAAATTTTTTTGATAGATGGTAACTAAATCAACAATATATCACGTGGACAACATAATGTGGCACTTAATGTGACATTCCAAAAATATTAATACCTTAATTGCTAATAAATGATTAATAAAACAAGAATGCTTCCAAAAAGTTATATCTTTGATTGTTGAATATATTCTATAAATACAAAATTGTAGAAAACTCTGGAAAAAATATCATAAACCATCAAATCAATAAAAAAATTAAATATTACCAACACTATTCCTTAAATTATTATTTATCATTATTATTTCAGTATCAAGAAATATTAACTGTTATGTTACCTCAAAAATATGTTTTCCAAAATGATCAACAATCCATTGAATCACGCTTTTTGGTTATCAATAATATTTTTCATATTATTTTGGATATTTAAGAGAAATATATTGCAGTACATTCCTTATACATTTTTGAATTTTTATAAAGTTAATGAAATTCGTAGAACAAATCTAAAATATATTTATTGAATCCAAATAAAATAACTATAATCATTCAAATTTAGCTGTGTTAATATATTAATCTTAACATTGATCCATTTACTTCTTCTACAGTATATTCCATTTAATCATGTTATATTCATTTTTAGTGACCCTTATCTATATAGTTATATCATTAAATATTTTAAAATTATTTATTAGCCTTTCAATCAGGAAATCGATTGATTTTCTCTCCACACTCGTAGAAAAAACCAATTCTTTTCAAGAAAGTTGTAACACCCCAGGTAAATAAAGAATATGACATTTTTATATTCATCCCTATTTGTGGAAAAAATGTCAATATCAATTTAAATGGAACGCTATGCTCGATGGCTTACCCAATACGCAATAACAAGTTCCTTTGAAATCTTACGTTGCACTCTAATAATAAAATAATATTATTTTAAATAGTAGTTAACACATAGTCGTTGTTTTGGAGGGAATGAATATAAATAACTAAATTATGATTATATATGTTTGTTAAATGTTTTTACTTTTATCCAATAAATTTTAGAGGCTTAAAATACAAATGAATCCAATCTTAAGTATTGAATACACTAGTATTTTTAAAAGATTGTTTTACTACCTTTTGGTGGAAAACCATTTTTTAAATAAAACTTTTGACAATTTTATAAGCTCTATTTTTCAAAATAAACATATTATTTATCATTGGGACATTGAAATTTACCTTGGTATAAATTTTGGTATTTTTCTGAAAATGTTCATTTTTCAATGAATAGTGAAAAATACTGCATTTTACATCAAAACTGATTTTACATATAATTTAATGATATTGTTATATTATCATTCTAATTTTTTTAATGTGTAATTGAAATATATATTTTTACCATTTAATCCAATTATGGTCATTGTGATTAATTTCACTTTGTAATTGGGCATAAACAAGTGCCAAACTTTTCATAAATATCGTTTCTAAAAAACACGCTATTTCTTTTGACAAAGGGAAGTTTTTTTAAATTAATTATTGCAATTTATGTGTTTGTAATTTGGTAAAATGGATTACATATTTTTAATCAGAAGTTACAAATTGTGTAATTAAGACTCTTTTGTTTTGGGACATTATGAATAGTAACGACAATAATTATCTTTAATTATCTTGATTAATGAGTAATCGGGTAGTTAAATATAATAAGATAATATCATAATAATACAAAATTACCACAACATGTATCCTAATGCTATAGGTTGTCTCATGTACGACCATGGGATGCCTTGTGCCATACTTTGGTGCCCCATGGAATCACTTTTGTAAGAAAGTGACTTTTTATCTTTTTATTTTTAAAGAATGTTAAATGTAACAAAGAATGTATCACCTAAGTAAAATATTTTTAATTTTGTCTAAATAAATGATATTTTGGACTATAAATAGTCATTGGAAATATAAGAATATTTTCTACATCATAGTTGTTTTTTTATAATTTTTGGACATTAAATAAATTAAATTATTTATGACATCATAATGATGCAGCGATGACCTCATTATTTAACGATTTAAATAAAATGGAATGAGAATTTAAACTCTAAGAACTAAACATGTACAAAACCTATTGTATGGGTGTATATCGAACCCTTATCACCTTATCCTCGATACACATCAATGTGGGACCATTAAAATCTGAAACTCATTCTAAAAAAAGTAACATTTCCTTACATTCCAAGAGTGCCCATCCTCTCCTCTTATAAAAGGCCCCCACCTCTACCTCCTTACCCACACTTACGAAGCCTTTGGCTTGACCAAACCCTACCCATTTTGTCTCTCCACATCCCTCTTTAACTCTTTGTAGCCTCACTTTGGGAAGAAGCCTTCCCAAGGAAGACTTTGAGCTCAATCCAAAGGGAGTTACCCGATTTTAAGGTAATGTCTTCACTTGTGTCCTTTTGTTTTATTTTCTTCTCCAACCCCCTAAATTTTTTTTATTAAATTATTTTGTAACAAATACAGTATCTTCAATATACTAGGATGTTTTTATAAGAATTATTATAGCTACACATGCACACACCTACATCTAATGTTTAAAGAAAATACTGTTTCTGTGGATGGCGAATTACTGTCTCACGAAACGATGATTGTTCAATCTTCTCTTAACACCTTTCATGGTGGCCATTAAGATGTCAATATATTTATATATAATATATAATATGTTTATGTTTCCCTCAATCTTCTGTATTTTTCATTTATGGGATACCTTTATGGCTTCCATTATGGGTATACGCAATATCTTCATTTAAGGAAGTGAGGACTACCGCCCCCTCAAAGTTATTTGATTTTTTAATACCATATTTGGTACGTATAAAGGATATATTTAATGATATTATATATGATACCATACTGGAATTAAAATAATATTGTGTATCATTATGTTTTAATTCAATTAAATATGAAATAGAAATGGAAGTAGCGTTCATGCGTACGTACGGCTTACCGTCTCCATAAATGGTACATTTCATTTCTTATCTCAAAATGTTATGTACTATTATAAGTACATATATATAATGGATATATATGTAATATATTAAATCTAAATGATGAATATAATTCCGGAATTATAACATATATATATATATATATATATATCATTTTTATTTAATCCCATTAATATGAAAAAAAATGAAAGTAGCGTTCATGTGTACGTACGACCTACCGTCTCGATGAACGGTGCTTTTAATTTTTATCTACAAATGCTATGGAATAGTATAAAATGAATGTATACTGGATATATATGATATTTAAAACATCAATACTATTCTGGATATGATGTACCTATAAATACATGGAAAATTATTTTCCAACAAGTTCAATTTTTGGCTCAAGTACCAATGATCGTTTAAATGACCGTTATTAACTAAAATAATTACATAGTGTTCATGACATGGTAATAAGTGATATAAAAGGAATAATGAACTTGAAAAAGGTACTTATGTAAGTATAAATTAACTCAAGTTTATTATTCATGAGATTAAAGAACGATCGAGTCAAGTCGGACCCAAGGTAAGGGATCCTACTCCTCTCTTTCTTTTGAAGTACACTCTTTTATGACATTCCCTTTAAAACTAATCTTTCATGTTATTGGTATATTATTTTAAGGTACTCTTACTGTAATTTTTATGTTCATATGATTAGAGACCCTATTCTCTCTCATCAATCCTTTTTGGATGTTTTGAGTGGCACCGTTAGGCTGCCGAATTTTTCATAAGAGATCCAACCTCTCTCTTTCTTTTTAAGTATTCTCCTTTATTCACTTCTTTTAAGCTCCGTTTTTTATATTAGGGGAGGTTCTTTTATATTCCACTTTATGTAAAAATTATGTTAATATAATGAGAGACCCTATTTCCTCTCATCAATCCATTTTGGAAGTCTTAAGTGGCGCCGTTAGGCTGTCGTGTGTTCGTAAGGGATTTCTCATCTCACTTTTATTCCCGTGAGATTTATGATAAATTTGCCAAAATTTCCTTTGAGTGGTGTATGTACTGCCTATTATTTTACTCATTGGGTAATATATTTTCATTTATGAGTATTTACATCAATATTGTATTGTCCTTCTTTCATGGGGTGCATGTTTTGAAAGATTCCCATGTCGGTAAGGGAAACTTTCACCCTCCTCTTTTAAAAGACTTCTTTTGTTATGTTTTTTAGTTCACATACTATTATGTTGGGATATGTTATTCTATATCCTTATTGATGTAAATTTTATTTCCAAGTGATGAGATACCCTTTTTATCTCTCATCAAATCATTTTCAGAATTTTGAAGTGACGCCGTTAGGCTGTCGAATTTTACCAAGGGAACTTTTTAACCCAATTTCAATTTCTTTGGGTTCAACATGTAGTTATTGAATATGTCATCCTTTGAATATGTGTGAATGACATTTTATTGTTTTAAACTTAATATCCACTTATATTGGGTGTATTTATATTTGTCACACATAATTTTGTGATTGATTTATCCTTAATTCAAAGATACCTTCTTTATAAGGGATTTCATCACATTTTACATTTATATTTAGACTTCATTGTTGTTATTCACCAATTCACGCTTATATGGTGTATATACTGTCCTTTGGAATATTATATCATGAATCAATTTATTCTCATGATATTATGAAGTTCTGATTAAATGTTAATAATCAATTATTGTATTCAAGTGTCTCAAATTTGGGTAAAAACCCCTTTTACCAAAATATCGCTTTTAATGTTTTAATGATTTTTTGTTATTAATATCCATGTTTTCAAAATGGATTTAAGGATTTATTTATATGGATATTAATGGTTTAAAATTTTAAAAGCTTCAATGTGGTATGAGACACTTTTATTCAAAAATCTCTTTATTAAATGTTTTAAATGGTTTGGAAAATGGTTTTTTTTAATGGATTCATTATATCAAAATCCTAAAATGTTATATTGTTTTTCAATGTTGGAATGTTATCTTTCATTTTTGCTTAAGTTATGTGCTATGATTATGTTATGGTTTTTTGGGCATTGTTATGAAGACGGGTGGTTCCGTGATAAACTAAGGGCGGGTGAGCCCGATATAGCTCTCCAATGCATTGGGTAACACGAAGGAGTGAAACGTTAAGGTTTCTCCGAAGAGATTTAGGGAATATACTGTGATGGGTATTCCAAACGTAACCAAGAGGGTTACTCCCTACGTAAGAATGTTATGAATGCCTCAAATTTCCTTCTATGTCTTATGATTTCTATGATTTATTCATGATTTGATGAGGTATGTTAAAGTGCCTTTGTTTTACGAGTAAAGTATGATTTCATTATTATGTATAAACGAACACATGTTTCCTTTCCATATTTTTATAACCCTTACTGAGCCTTTTATGCTCATCCCTTGTTTTTTTGAAATTTTTTTCACAGGTCAAGGGAAAGGTACATGTTATGATGATAGTGTCAAGGAAGTGTCAAGAAAGAATCCATTCTTTATTTTCAAATATGTTTCGGTTGATGGAAAAAAATGAATACAATCTTTTATGTAACCACTATGTGTAAATGTTGAATGTAATGCATGTTATATGATCTAAATCTCTAAAACTCTAAACCTGAAAAGATCCTTAATGTGTAATCTTGTATTAACTAAAGATTAAGTAAGGTTTAAGGCTGGGGCCTTATAGTTGGTATCAGAGGTCGGTTTAGATAACTTTAGAGGTTAGGGTATTCTTTAAGCATCATTGACATTACCATAATGGTTAGGATTTCAGAAAGAGTCCTAGCTTTTGATAAAGTGAATGAGTAAGTATATCTAAGTGTTTATCTTCCTCATTAGTACATGATGGTTTTTTTGATATACTCACACTGACATTTTTGGTTTTAGTAAAGGGATGGATCTAGTAGGCACCCAAGAAAAGTGGATGTGAAGGAAATTGCGACAGTTTTTTGAGAAAGCAACTGAATGATATGGGAGCTGCAATGAGAACAATTGTGATTATCTTCAAACAACTATCTGGAGTCATGATTGACCACCTAAACCTTGGTGATTTCTCTAAGGCATCATATATGAGAGAAACCAATACGTATGGAAGTACAGGTAATAATCATAAAGGTAAGTGTGTTCAAAAACCTATGTGTCAAAGATGTGGAATGAATCACCTAGGAAAATGTTTCAAAGGGACAGAAATATGCTATAGATGTGGAAATGAAGGTCATAAAGCAAGAACCTGCCATGGAAAAACGAAGCATCCAGTTGACTCGAGGAAAGGGAAAAAAGTTCTTTCTGAGGGATCAATTGAATGTTTTAAACGTGGTGTGCATGGTCATTATGAAAACACATGTCCTATGAAGATGTTTCGTGAATGGGATCACCATGATTGTACAAATGTTCATTTACCAATACCTAATTCCATTCCGATTGAGGATGAAGAAACTGACAATGACCAATCAATGGTATGGATTATTTCATAACTATTGTTTTCCTATTTTGGAATCATAGGATATGATTCATGATTTTGTTTGTCGGAAAGTAGTATTTCAGAATAAGTTGGAAAGGAATGGTTAATGGATCATGAAGAATGTTGAATGATTAAGAAGTCAACATATAAGGGATTCAAGAGTTATGGTGAAATTCATAAGAGTATTTAGTCTCTTTTGATGATGGGGTTACATTAGAAGTCATTTTATAGTATGTGTAACCCTGATGTTTAATATATGAAAATTTTATTCAAGGATTAGTTATCTGTTCTTTTGTGGACATAGTTATAAAGAACCATTTGGGTTTATATGATCCTTACTTTTGAGGTAATTATGGGTTACTATATGTTATGATAGAATTGAAAGGCATGAGATAAAATTGAGGTTAAATTATGTTATGGTTATTTTTTATGATTTTATCTCTTTTTGGTGAATGATTTGAGAATTATATAGTTTTAGAAAAAGTACAACACGCAAACTGTGTGACAAATCGTCGTGTCGGACAAAGATGCAGGAATCGAACCCAGAACCAACGTGCAACGGATATTAATCGCCTAACACCGGACTACGTGAAGTCCCTGGTAGTTTGACTGATTATATTTAGTTATATGATTTTATGAATTAAGGGTAATTTGATTTTGGGTTATCTATGGAAATATATTAAATATCATGGAGGATATGTGATTAGGTTAATTACTTTTCAATACGAGACATTAGGAGAAACTGATGTTGTTTGGAGATAAATGTTACGATTTAACTTGGAAGATTGTGTTACTAAATCCTTAAACTATTTGGGTTTCAATTTTAGTTTGGTTTACTTTGAAGAATTTTATGGAAAAATTGTTTATCGAATGGTCCTCCTTGAACTTTAGGTTTTGTTGGACAAATTTTGGAGATTAAGAATAGATTTTCTTTTTATAAAGGGTTATCCTTTTTTGGATTATCTAATCATTTACTAACCTTTTTGGTTTTGGTTAAAGTCTAAAGGCATGGTATGTATATAGTTCTCTTTTGTGGATTAGGTGATTCTCTATAAGTTGATTATAGTACTCTTAATGTGAACAAGTCTTCCTAAATACTCGTCTTCTGGGGAAAGTATGAGTTTGTGTAATAAATCAAATAAAAGTTGAAAGTCAACATGATAAGTAATTATGTTTCCTTATGAATAAATTCCTCAATAAAAAGTAACTTAAAACAAAAATGTTGTCTATTAACTTTTTCTACTAGGGAATTGAATACCGTTTAACCCATCACAAGTTTGTGATTTTCTTGTGGTTAACTTTCTCCTAAACATGTTTTCTATTACTCTCCATCAGAACATGACCCTATGTTTTCTCCTCCATGTCCATGTTTTCCTACATGGAATCCTAGTATGGGTTAACTCAGGTGACCTCTATACTTCTCTTTCTTTAGTTTAAAGTGATTTTTTTACCGACTCTTATTCCGATGTGGGATTTTCAATGACGTTTCCAAGCCCAGTTTTATAACTGCGAGGACGCAATTTCCAAAAGGGGGGAAGGATGTAACCCCCCTGGTAAATAAAGAATATGAAATTTTTATATTCATCCCTATTTGTGGAAAAAATGTCAATATCAATTTAAATGGAACGCTGTGCTCGATGGCTTACCCAATACGCAATAACGAGTTCCTTTGAAATATTACGTTGCACTCTAATAATAAAATAATATTATTTTAAATAGTAGATAACACATAGCCGTTGGATTGGCAGGAATGAATATAAATAACTAAATTATGATTATATATGTGTGTTAAATGTTTTTTCTTTTATCCAATAAATTTTAGAGGCCTAAAATACAAATGAATCCAATCTTAAGCATTGAATACACTAGTATTTTTAAAAGATTGTTTGACTACCTTTTGATGGAAAACCATTTTTAAAATCAAAATTTTGACAATTTTTTAAGCTCTATTTTTCGAAATAAAAATATTATTTATGACTGGGACATAGAAATTTACCTTGGGATAATTTTTGGTATTTTTCTGACAATGTTCATTTTATAATTAATAGTGAAAAATACTACATTATACTTCAAAAATACATTTTCATATAATTTAATTATATGGTTATATTATCTTTTTAATTTGTTTTAAAGAGTAATTGGAATGTAATTTTACTATTTAATCCAATTATGGTCATTGGGATTAATTTCACTTTGTAATTGGGCATAAACAAGTGCCAATCTTTTCAGAAATATTGTTTCTAAAAAACCCGCTATTTTTTTTGACAACGGGAAGTTTTTTTTAAATTAATTATTGCAATTTATGTGTTTGGAATTTGGTAAAATGGATTAAATATTTTGAATCAGAAGTTCCAAATTATGTAATTAATACTATTTTGTTTTTGGACATTATGAAAAGTAACGACGGTAATTATCTTTAATTATCTTGATTAATGAGTAATCTGGTAGTTAAAGATAATAAGATAATATCATAATAATAAACAATGACCGCAAAATCTGTCCTAAGGCTTCTTGTTGTCTCATGGCCGACCATGGGATTCCTTGTGCCAAACTTGGGGGCCCCATGGAATCACTTTTGTAAGAATGTGACTTTTTATCTTTTTATTTTTAAAGAATGTTAAATGTAACAAAGAATGTATCACCTAAGTAAAATATTTTTAATTTGACTACATAAATTATATTTTGGACTATAAATAGTCATCGGAAAGCTATAATGATTTTCTACATCATAGTATTTGTTTTATAATTTTTAGACATTAAATAAATTAAATTATCTATGACATCATAATGATGCAGTGATGACCTCATTATTTAACGATTTAAATAAAATGGAATGATAATGTAACATATAAGACCTACACATGTCCAAAACCTATTGTATGGGTGGATTTCAAACCCTTATCACCTTATCCTCAAAACACATCAATGTGGGACCATTAAAATCCGAAACTCATTCTAAAATAAAGTAACATTTCTTTACTTTCCCAGAGTACCCCTCCTCTCCTCTTATAAAACGCCCCCACCTCTACCTCCATACCCACACTTCCAAAGCCTTTGGCCCTACCAAACCCTGCCCATTGTGTCTCTACATATCCCTCTCTAACTCCTTGAAGCCTCACTTTGGGCAGAAGCCTTCCCAAGGAATCCATTGAGCTCAAATCAAAGGGAGTTACCCGATTTTAAGGTAATGTCTTCACTTGTGTCCTTTTGATTTATTTTGCTTCTCCAACACCCTAAAATCCTTTTATTCATTTATTTTGTGAAAAATACAGTATATTAAATATACTAGGATGTTGTTATAAGAAGGATTCTAGCTACACTTACACACACCTACATGTAATGGTTAAAGAACATACTGTTTCTGTGGATGGCGAATTACTGCCTCACGAAACGATGATTGTACAATCTTCTCTTAACACCTTTCATGGTGGCCATTAAGATGTCACTATATTTATAGATGATATATAATAGGTTTATTTTTCCCTCAAGCTTCTTTATTTTTCATTTATGGCATACCTTTATGGCTTCCATTATGGGTATACGCGATATCTTCATTTAAGGAAGTGCGGACTACCACCCCCTCAAAGTGATTTGATTCGTTAATACCATATGTGGTACGTATAAAGGATATATTTAATGATATTATATATGATACCATACTAGAATTAAAATAATATTAACTATCATTAGGTTTTAATTCCATTAAATATTAAATAGAAATGGAAGTAGCGTTCATGTGTACGTACGTCTTACCGTCTCCATGAACGGTACAATTCATTTCTTATCTCAAAATGATATGTACTATTATAAGTACATATATATAATGGATATATATGTAATATATTACATCTAAATTATGGATATAATTATGTAATTATAACATATATATATCTATCATTTTTATTTAATCCCATTAATATGACAAATAATGAAAGTAGCATTCATGAGTACGTACGGCCTACCGTCTCCATGAACGGTGCTTTTAATTTTTATCTACAAATGCTATGGAATAGTATAAAATGAATATATACTGGATATATATGATATTTAAAACATCAATACTATTCTGGATATGATTTTCCTATAACTACATGGAAAATTATTTTCCAACAACTTCAATTTTTGACTCAAGTACCAATGATCGTTTAAACGACCGTTATTAAGTAAAATAATTACATTGTGTTCATGACATAGTAATAAGTGATATAAAAGGTATAATGAACTTGAAAAAGGTTATTAAGGAATTATAAATTTACTCAAGTTTATTATTCAGGAGATTAAAGAATGATCGAGTCAAGTCAGACCCGAGGTAAGGGATCCTACTCCTCTCTTTCTTTTTAAGTACACTCTTTTATGTCATTCCTTTTAATGCACTTCTTTCTTGTTATTGGGATATTATTTTAAATTACCCTTACTGTAATTTTTATGTTCATATGATGAGAGACCCTATTCCCTCTCATCAATCCATTTTGGATTTTTTGAGTGGCGCTGTTAGGCTGCTGAAGTTTTCGTAAGAGATCCAACCTCTCTCTTTCTTTTTAAGTATTCTCCTTTATGTCACTTCTTTTAAGCTCTATTTTGTTATGTTGGGGGATGTTCTTTTATATTACTCTTTCTGTAAACATTATGTTAATATGATCAGCCACCCTATTTCCTCTCATCAATCCATTTAGGAAGTCTTAAGTGGCGCCGCTAGGCTGCCGTGTTTTCGTAAGGGATTTTTCATCTCACTTTTATTCCCGTGAGATTTATGCTACATTTGCCACAATTTCCATTGATTAGTGTATTTACTGCCCATTATTTTACTCATTGTGTTATATACGTTCATTTATGATTATTTACATCAATTTTTTATTGTCCTTCTTTCACGGGGTGCATGTTTCAAAAGATACCCATGTCTGTAAGGGAGCCTTTCACCCTCCTCTTTTAAAAGACTTATTTTGTTATGTATTTTAATTCACATACTAGTATTTTGGGATATGTTCTTATATATCCTTATTGATTTAAATTTTATGTCCAAGTGATGAGATACCCTTTTTATTTCTCATCAACTCATTTTCTGAATTTTGAAGTGACGCTGTTAGGCTGTCGAATTTTACCAAGGGAACTTTTTTCCCAATTTCTATTTATTTGGGTTCAACATGTAGTTATTGAATATGTCATCCTTTGAATATGTGTGAATAAACATTTATTGTTTTACACTCAATATCCACCTATATTGGGTGTATTTATATTTTTCACACATAATTTTGAGATTGATTTATCCTTAATTCAAGGATACCTTCTTTAGAAGGGATTTCATCACATTTTACATTTCTATTGAGACTTCATTCTTGTTATGCACCAATTCACTCTTATATGCTGTATATACTGTCCTTTGGAATATTATATCATGAATCCATTTATTCTCATGATATTATAAAGTTCTGATTAAATGTTAATCCTCAATTATTGTATTCAACTGTCTCAAATTTTTGTAAAAAACCCTTTTACCAAAATATCGCTTTAAATGATTTAATGATTTTTTTGTTATTAATATTCATGTTTCCAAAATGGTTTTAAGGATTTATTTATATGGATATTAATGGTTTAAAATTTTAAAATCTTCAAGGTGGTATAGGACACTTTGATTCAAAAATCTCTTTATTAAATGTTTTAAATGGTTTGGAAAATGGTTTTTTTAATGGATTCATTATATCAAAATCCTAAAATGTTATATTGTTTTTTCAATGTAGGAATGTTATCATTCCTTTATTCTTAAGTTATGTGCTATGATTATGTTATGGTTCATGGTAATTGTTATGAAGATGGGTGGTTCCGTGATAAACTAAGGGCAGGCAAGCCCGATATAGCTCTCCAATGCATTGGTTAACGCGAAGGAGTGAAACGTTAAGGTTTCTCCAAAGAGATTTAGGGAATATACTTTGATGGGTATTCCAAACGTAAACAAAAGGTTTAATCCCTACGTAAGAATGTTATGAATTCCTCAAGTTACCTTCTATGTCATATGATTTCTATGATTTATTCATGATTTGATGAGGTATGTTAAAGTGCCTATGTTTTACGGGTAAAGTATGATTTCATTCTTATGTATATATGAACTCATGTTTCCTTTACATATTTTTATAACCCTTATATAGCCTTTTATTCTCATCCCAAGTTTTTTTGAAATGTTTTTCACAGGTCAAGGGAAAGGTACATGTTATGATGATAGTGTCAAGGATGTGTCAAGAAAGAATCTATGGTTTATTTTTAAATATGTTTCCGTTGATGGAAAAAAATGAATACTATCTTTTATGTAACCACTTTGTGTAAACATGGAATGTAATGAAAGTTATATGATCTAATTCTCTAAAACTCTAAACCTGAAAAGATCCTCAATGTGTAATCTTGTATTAACTCAAGATTAAGTAAGTTTTAAGGCTGGGGCCTTATAAAAGTACCCAAGTGTTTCCTTCTAGAATTATAAAATATTGGAAAAATCATTCTTTTTATTTTTCCATTTGGTAATTTTTTCTCAGCATCCATACTAATTACTTTCTTCTAATAAATTTATATTCAATGGATAAATCTTTCCCTATCATGATACTACATAATATTATGTCATTATATGATGAGAATGTTTGCGAGACTACTGACCCTCTAATAATTCCATCTTTTCCATCAATATAGCAGTGCATATATCACTTTGGATTATTTATGTATTTGATATCATTAATTTATAAACCACTTAAGGTTCTATTTATAAATAGAAATAACTTTATATATCTATTTTCATCAACTCAATAATTTTTGATTCATATCTTCTCATTGATCATATAGAAATTGTTTCAAGAATGGGACCTTCAAATACTACCATTGAAGGCGTTATATATCCTACTCACCCTTCTAATTTTGAATAAATTATTACCATTGATAAATATCTACTAAATATTGATAAACTACAATGAATTCATTCTCACTTTTAATAATACCATGAGTGAGAAATATCATCTCTAAATAATTTATCCATTTCTCTGCAATATATGGAAATGTTGTCCAATTAAATGGTAGAGGCTATAGAAACATGATGCAGTATAATATAGTTGCACCATAATTTCTTATGTCGATCCATATAGTAAAGTTATTTTTCATAACAAGAGTCATCTATCCCAATATCGTCATAATTTGGTTTGTTTTAGATGTATCTCTTATACTTGTTTCATTATCTTTCCTTAGAGGGAAATAACTACAAAGGGTACAAGAATTAATACAGTTATTATTATTTCAACTAGGTTCTATTTATAAAAAATGGATTATAATTTGGTAGAAAAATTGTTACAAATAATGTATAATCTCAATAACAGTAAAAGACAGTACATAAATTGGAAAATATAAACATAGCAAATCTAATAATAAAAAATATGGTTTTTTCGATATTGTTTCACATCATAATAATATTTTAAAACACTTATTAATTGTTTTTAATGAAAAATAATAATTATACTATGCATATATCATGGGGTTGTTAAACTATGTGTATAATAAGGCACATTTTTATGTACTAGGCAATGCTCGAGTGAAGCTTGATGATATATTTTATAGTTATTTCCCCTAATTACATCTAGGATTGAAAAACATCCATATTACGTATCCAGGAAGGGATTTATTGTTAGGAAAAACAACATAATATATATTGCTTCACAAAACATTAGGATGTTATTTTATTCTTATCTTAAATGTCTATCATGGTTTGATATTTCGAAATATATGTTTCCTTAAATCTAGTTCCCATTGTTTCAAATAAACTTCATCTAAAAGTAACAGTAATGAACCTATCTCTAGTAATGTAGAAATTGTGTCTCAATTATTAATATGGATCTAGATATAAGGTAGAGAATCCTGATGGACCAAATATTTTACTAGTATTGGTAAATGAGTCACACACTAGAAAATGAAATTTGATTTCTAATATAAAATATACAAAGTAATTTATTTATGAGTATCATTATTCCCCTTATCATATCCCTATATATAAATGACAAATTACTTCCTTGTATCCCCATGAAAATAAAACATAAGAAAGGGATGGGATTACATGATCAAGGGTTTTATTACGATGTTCAAAATCACAAATGAATAATCATAATCAATATGGAATGCAAAATAACCAAAACACGTTCCATATAATCAATAAACAGAGAACAATATTTTATAAATAAATGATGATCAAATAAAACATGTTAATAATAAAATGACATTTGAAATTATCCATGGATATTTTAAATAATAAAATATTCAAATATACCCAAATAAATAATTTCATAATGAGGTAATGCATAAATAAAAACTTGTAAAACTATGAATACCTTTCACATGATAGTTTAACTTTGTGGGTAAAAACCCATCTTATTTGGAAAATTGATTTGTCTTATTATACCTATCAACACAAAGAGGGGTTACCTATAAACAATACCCACCCATCATATACTAAGTAATATTCATTGTTCAATTGAAATTAGTGAAACATAGTCAAAATATACATTCATATTAAAAATATAACATATGAAATGTTAATACATAACCCAATTAAATTAAGATAACAATAAAGCATCCAAAATAATATGGGGAATTATAAAAAAAATTAAATCCTCAATTGAATTGATAATATACCATCCAATTAAAGAAAAAGGATGATATTAACATAATATATCCCAAGTGTTTCTAATGTATAATAAATTTTTCATGTGGTTAATTAATTGAAATACCATTAACATGTCATAAATAACATTTTTTGTTGAAAATATCTTCTTATAATTAAAAATAGTCTTTTAAAACAAGATTTTCAAAAAATAAAATGAAATTAAATATCATTTAAAATAAATTTAAAAATTTAATATTTTTTTAAATCCTTATGCTTCTATGATGGCTGGAAATTACTTAAAATCTGAGTGCCTAAAATAATTAATCCTTTCACATTTCTGGTAAAATTAAAATAGGACTTATTTTTAAAAGGGTATGAAGATTAATTTAATTAATTAAAAGTAAAAATATTTAAAAATATATTTTATAGATCATCTTTAAAATTAGAAAAATATTTTGGAAAACATTTTAGATATTTGTGGTTTTTATTGAAATGAATTTTCAAAAATAGAAGGAAATATTGTCAGAATTTCATAAAATAATTATATATTATTTTAAAAATGTAAGTGTAGAAAAATAGTAAAATTAAGTTAAAAATATAATGAAAAACCTAATGAGAATAAAATAGATTATGATTATGACTAAAATATCCAATAATTTCCCTAAGGGATAGTAAAACAAAAAAAATCTTGAATAAGGAAGAGATTGTGAAAAATAAACCCTTACCACTTTGGTCACATTTGAATTGTAATCCCCATAAAAAATTAATTTCAAATGAATATTTAAATAACATAAAGAAAAACATGTTATCAATATAAAATTTTATAAAGTGAATTATATACACCACATAATGTAATAAGTTGTGAATATGGCGTATGTCTCACAGAAATAAAAGCTAGATGAGAAACCGTTACCTTAGGTTCAACTTCATTTGTATGTGTCCAATACCCCTATATAATAAATATAAATTTATTATAAATATATTAATGATAACAAATTATATATATAATATCATATATTATTTAACTATATTCATTTATTAGTTGTTTATTAATAATTAATTATTAAAATCTATATTTCATGAGATAATTGCTTCGGTTTCCATGTATGCTTTTTTATGTTATTTTGATCAATTTAATTTTAACATGGTAAAATAATTTACATAATTTTACCCATGATATATATTTTACATATATTCATCTAATATGAATTTATTGAAATCATGAATTTTATAGATACAAAATAGTTTACACTGTTCATGTAGATAATTTTCTACATAAACCCGTGAACGTGGTTTCAAGTTTTCTAAAAGGCTGGATCTAAAAGAAAAAAACGTTAATTAAAATTTAAAGGATAATAGTAATTTCATTTATTTCATTTATATTAATAAAAAACATCCTTATTACCATCCTTGTAAAAATAAAAAGAAAACATTTCATAACAGTATATGTAGGTTGTAGTCCACATGTACTTATAAGAGACATTATTATTTTCCAAAATATTGGATGTTAATAAGTATTATTTGATATTATATTTAAATAAGTATAATTTTATCATAAATTTCACATATATTAATTATCTTTATCATTACTACCTTTCTTGTGATGTGTTAGTGAAAAAAATCACATCACTTCACAATATGTTATTTCTCCGTACACATGAGTGATCTTTTCGTATCTTCCATAAGAATGGAAATCATGAAAGAATATGTGATATAAAAATTAAAGAAGTATAAATTTTTAATAAATATCATATAAATATTTTACATAAATCATTATATCCATCCAATAATTCTAGCTATTGAAAAACAATTACATCAACACATGAGGTGGTATTCATTGTACCCATGATTGATGGTTTCATACCCCATTTGAAGGAAGTAGAGATGGATCTCAGTAATTAAATTAAAAATAATATATTTATAGTGTATTTTATATATTTTTGTTGTTATATTATCATATAATAATATGGTTTTATGCATGTTAATTATGAAATAAAACAAATACACATGTTTGTGAATTTTTTACCTTTTCATAGTTCCTCTTTAGATTTATTACTAAATCCTCTTTAGGAGTGATTCATAAGAAATAATTATTATAGGATGGGGGTACATAATTAAATATGTTATTTGGGTATGTAGGTTATTATCTACATATTTTTATAAGTGTGAATTGATGAGGATATGGGGTGGAATTTTATAAGTGGGGAAGAGGACATACATGGATAAAGTGTTAACCATGATTTTATCTTGGAAATCACCACCCAAATCGGTCATTATTGGTAATTAGAGGTGATAAGGTTGAAATGTTTCTATAAAATGTTTTAAATAAAAGTATTAGGTCATACTAACCCATATATTCTTAGTTTAACCCCTATAAAAACATTTTTTCCTTATCCCTAGTAATAATTCTTTTTACTATTTTCATTATTTATTTTATAAAAAAATTAATTTTAAATTATTACATAATACAAATCATTGCTATCGCCAATATATAATTTTTTTTAAATTATACTCAAAGAGGGAGAAGCATTATATTTAATATTAAACCATAGAAGTTATGAAAGGGTGTGTTTTCAAAAAAAATCCTCATAATTATATAATATTTTAATATAGAAATTCCAAATCAAAATTATTCTAATGAAACAAATTAATAATATTTTAATATTATTTATATAATTTTTTAAAAAATCCAATTTATAATATATTTTATCTTTGTAACTAATTTAAATGGTAATGTAATTTTCAATAAAAATTTTTATTTTTCATTATTCATAAAAAAATAATATTTCCCAAAAAATATAAATAAAATTACCCAAAGATAATATTCAAATATAGAATTATAAAATGATGTTTATTTTCTCAAATAAATTTATAAAATTGGAAAAAATTAATTTTAAACCATGTTTAAAATGCGTGAATAAACACCCATTTAGAAAAATTACAATTTTGTAGAAATATTTATTTTATCATTATAATAGTAATTATTTCATTTATAATAAATAGATAATAATTTAATTTATTATAAACATGTGTAAACCACATAAATATCTTAATTTACATATTATTATTCATACCCTCCAATATGATGGTTAGATTATAAATTGTATTATTATATTATAATTGATTGTTGTATTTCATTTAAAATTTGTGTAGCATTTATTGAAAGCAATAAAATATCTCCAATTTATTTAAAATTAAATATATCATAAATTATCAAGGTGTAAAATTTTCATTTAGGATCATTTTTTCTGTTCATATAGACTATGAAATATGATGTTCATCCTTTATCATGTCTTGTTGTTACAATATATTTAGTCATTTTTATGTTTATAAGATTGTTTATATTGGTAATCTAATTACTCTAATTGACATTGGATTGGTAATTTATCAAAAAAAATTGATTATAAAAATCAAAATTCTGATTAAATAACATTGAATACATTATATATCCAATGGTGGATGCATTTTTATTTCCATGAATTTTTTCCAAATCGTTAGAAGTATCACGTATCTTATTTAGATTAAATCTATATGACATTGGTAATAACCTCTTCATGAAGTTCTCAAAGTTTAAAAACTTTATAATTTTAATGATGCATGTGTCATATCTAAGTTTAAGAAACCCCTTATATATATATGTAATGATCTTCATATCAATTATATAGGAAAAATCAGCAATGTATTTCATCAAAAATAATTTACTAAACCATATATTCATAGTGTGAAGTTCCAAGATATCATTTTTTATAATTATTATTACAGCCACATAAAATATTGAAAACAACAAAACACTATAGCTAATATAGTTATATATACATGAATCATCCATCTACTTGATGAAACCTAACTCTTTGATTTCCACATTTTAAAAAATAGTATATCTTTGAAAATGTTTCTTTAATCCGCAAATATATTATTTCATATTTCGAACCATAGATGTCTAATATGATACTTTTAATCCTTCTAGTTTTATCACAAACACATTATTGACTAAATTCTCATTCTGGAATGTAATTTTGATTCCATTTTATATATGTTATAACCAATTTAAGATACCACTAATTGAAATATCTAAATGTAAATTATAACTAAAAAAGGTGAAAAAGATTATTCATATTTAATTACATTTTTTCAAGAAGTAATGAATTTTATGGGGACACAGTGCAATCTAGGATAATTTTATTGTAGAAAAAAAACCTAAAACCTATATATACAACCCCTTCAAGAAGATACACCATTTTATAATTGTCGTTAATATATTTAATGACAATTTATATTTTATAATTTTTTAAATGATTTATCAAAATAAAACATTCAATGTACTCAATGTTGGTAGCAGCTTCGTCCTCAATAAACATTACCTTATGATCATATGAATTTATAAAACTATATACCATCAGCTTTAGATTAATCTAACTATACCATTTAGGATTATATGTTACATTAATTAGTTTTTCTTCCACAAATAATTGAGGGACCATCTCATCTACTATCATATGAATAGTTCAAAATTTTTAAGTCTTGAACATATCAATGTTCAACTTTTCACTCACAAAATTCTATATTTATGTGTTTATTTTCAATAAAATTATTTTATCGTGCAATAAAAACATTATGTTCAGTATGTATATAGAAATAAAATCCCATTATTTCATTGGGATAAAAAACAAATTTATATTTTATTTATTTGGGGATTAATTTTTAATTTTTTATTATTTTATGCAAGCCTCACATCACCAAATACATAAGAAATAAAATTGGGATTTTTTATTATCTATATACCATATGTAATATTTAAGGCTTCATTAGATTGAATAAATTTCAGAAATAATATACTAGTATCTGGAGCATACCTAGAGTGTAATAGTAAGTACACATAGACTCATTATTGGAAAAAACATGTCAAAAAGGTCATGATTCCTCATATTAGACAAACTATTAAATTATGTTGTTTCAAGTGGAGTGTTTTTTGAGACAATTCTAGGATCCCTTAAATAATAAATTATTTACAACCTAAATAATTCTCTAATTGCATTTGATAAATGTATATTTTCACCATTTCTATATTGACTGTGTTCTTTGATTTGAATCTCTTTGAATATTTTTAAATTTTCATACTTGTGTGTCATCATTAAAATATATCCATTTTGACTAAAATAATCATTAATGTGAATTATGTACCTAAAAACACAACATACATATATACACATTCATCTATATAAATGACATTGTATGAGATCCATCAATCCATTAACTCTTTCACCTTATCCCTTAAATGGTTCTTTATTTATCTCACTTAATAAATATTAATCAAGATATTCCTATTATTAAAAATTGATTTTCTCTAAAAAATACTTCATTATAGAGTGTTTATATTCTTTTACCATTTATATAAACAAGGAAATAATTTCAAATATAGGCTAGATTATAATTTACCATGACTTTTTTATTTATAACATTATTATAATGATTATACATATCAAATATATATATACCATATATAATATAATTAATATCATAAAACATTGATTTCTATAGGTATATAAACTATTTTTTATAATAGTGAATGAATTCAGATTTGTCTAAATAAGAAATAATGAACATGTTTTTTTATTTTAGTATCAAAATAAAAATTCTCCAACATTATGACTAGTCAACTAGGTAGAATTATACCCTATATTCCAAACTCTATTGTAATTACTCTTCCTCTAATATATATATATATATATATATTGTGATCTATTTATACCAGCATAAATTTCAATGTATCTTAATTCATTGTTTATCAAGAAATTTTTTTGATACACCATTATTTTCTAATACCCATGCAACATAGTTGATGGGATGGATTTCATTAACAATAACTCTCAGAGGATCTAAATGCATTTCTTTGAGAATCCTTTTCAATCCTAGATATTTATATATAAATATTTTATATTATACAAACCTTATCATATATAAAACACATTTACCTCTCCCTATTGTATAATTATATCATTTATGGTAATGGGAGAATAGAAATATTCTAAATAGAATAATCATTATCGATTATATCATCTTCCCATATTCCTGTTATTATTATTTTAAAGGAAACATATCCTCAACCTTAAAATCATATGTTCCACAAAAATTATTAGTCACAAGTATAGAATTAAATTTATTTAGTAATTTAGTTATCTAGATCGTTATAAAATTAAAAGATATAGGGGTAAAATATTTAATCTTATAAAGTAATAGACTATTTGTTTATTGATGATGTGATCTGTATAACCAATTTTTTATTCTATAACATCATTACCATATATTCTAAATAATTAGTGTAAATTATATGAATTTGATGACTTTTTTAGGATGATTGGTGGATTTTATTAATATCTAATGTTCCATATTTAATAATCCAAGATGCAATTGTGTATGGGTTTAATGAAACATTAGTATTAAAATAAAACATCATCACATTCCAAGTGTTTAATGTTGAAAAATGAGATATCATTGAATTAAATGATAGTATGGACAACATCAATTTAGTCATTAAATTGACCATCAACTTATAAGATTTATCCAATAAATAATTTACCAAATGAGATTTGAAATTAAACAAATATATCTATATTTGGTATAAAACTCATCCATTTTATAATTTTTTAACTATATTAGATGAGTATCATATGGATTCAATAAAGTGTAATGTTAATCAGTATCCTAATAAATTGTAACAAATAATTCAATGATATGGGAATCAATATCTGTATTTTTGTAGGTGTCAATGGAGTGATGAAAAAAGTTAAAAAATCTATATTTTAATTCTAAACAAATAACTATACCTATTATCAAATTTAAACTAATATTTTGATCCAAAAAAATGTATACTTTAGTTGTGGATGAGAGACATATATGTAAACAAAAACATTAATTATTCACCATGATATTCTGGATTTATTATTATAATGTAATCTACCAATGTATATTCTAAATATAAATAGGATCAATTAGTTTAAGAACTACAATTAAGGCCCCATTTAAACCCTCCAGATCATGTTAAAAGAAAATCCTTATTTTCATGTTAATTTGGAAAAATCATTCTTGATGAATTCAACATGTGTTGATTGATTTATCATTTTATATCAAACACATGTAAATTTATTTATGCATAATGAATTTATTAATACATCAGAAGGATTATAAAACAAAATATTTTTTCTATTTTTTATGAACAATTTGAAATAACATTCATTTATAGATGTATTGAATAAGATCTAATAAAGACCAACATTTTTTATTCAATGTAAATTTATTAACCTAAAATGGGTTTTCACGTACGAAAAAAAATATCATGATTGGAATGACAATAAAATATTAAAGTAACTTATATAAAAACATGGATTACTAGGATTAATGGTATAAATAATTATATAAATCACAGGATAAATAAATTATCATTAATTTCCCAAAGATATGATATCAAAGGCATTTTTCCATGTTTGTGGATCTCCATTGATAAAAGAGTATGATTTACAATCAACAACACTATCAGTTAGTGTTCCTATATCCCATTTCATATAAACTATGGCATGGAAAGAGATTATCCTTTATTTAACACATATATTGGTCATTGTAAATGTGAATGTGGATATATTATACATGGTGATATTTGAAAACATATATCTTTATTCACATAGTTTAATGAAATATATGTATATTATATTGAAAGCTATGTAATACTTCTTCTAAGGTATAATGAAATAAATTATTCCAGTATACAAACTATATATTAATATATTTATAAAATAATCATTAAATTCCTGATTAAATAAGATTAGTGAAATCAATGTACATGTTGTATTATTCTATACAAATCAAAAAATATTACAAAGGTGAATGAATAAATCAACACCAACCAAATTTCACACATTAATACCTATATTACTATTGAAAAATTATGGGGTTTCCTAAACATTTAGAAATATCATGAAACATTTAACAGGTTATGGGAATGGTTTTTTTCATTTAATGATTGTGGGGGAGTATAGAAATTGGTAATATAGTATTATGATAATCGAATTCAAAGAAGGATGTAACTTTTTTGGAATTTATCAACGGAGGTAATGGTAAATAATAATGAAATGGAAGGTGATTTTACTATAGTAATATATATTAATTAATCTAATGAACATTGATCAATTCAAATTGATTAAAATATTATGATACAAATAGAAGAAAATATATGAGAACATGTGATAAATGGAATAATGTGTTTAAGTGATCATGGTGCATTTCTATGTGATGGAAATGGGTGAACATAGTTTAAATTTGTATAGTTAACATGGATGAAAAGAATTTCATCTATATATGTGTTAGTTATGTTTTTTTCCTAAAAAATATTTTTTTAAGACTTATTGTGATCCAACCAAATTTAACAATGTTAAATTTTTGAATATGATGTGTTTAAAGAATATATTGGAAATTTTTTTGTCTTTAATAGAGTGAAATTGATGCTTAGTTCCTTTTATATATATAATAATATAAGAGTGGGAAAATTGTAACAAATGAGTATTTGGAAGAAAATGAAAATGTAAGGTTTAGATAGTTTCATATTAGAGGATCCTATAAATTGACATTCTAAAAACTAGAATAAATAAGATATAAAAATTATGAATATTTTAGGGAATCGATATGAGAAGATATACCAAGGAAATATCTTATCAATTTAGCGTAATTGTTATAATATATGTTTATTATATATAATATTACAAGGTACACATGTATAAGAAGTGAGACTACCATTTGTTTTTGATAAAGTGACATATATAAAGGGACTGTCCCTAGGGAAGGAACTATGGATAAACCAAAAAATCAAGTGGCAGTAAGTTGTAGATGGTTATAAAAAAAATTTATAGTATAATTTATTATCAATATTAATCATGCTTCTAGTTCATATCTATGAAATTTCCCTTATAATTATATATTTTTTATTTTATTTGTGAATTTATTGCCAATTTTTATTTTTACTTTAATGAAATATTTTTTGAAATTTTTGTACAAATATAATAATCATATTATATAAATACTTAATGATATGTTTTTAGAACTTAAATGGGGACATGTATCCATGTCTTGGTTGGATGAGAAGTAAATATAGTTTATTATGTTGAGTTATTCCGTTAACCATTATGTTATGCATATTTAAATACATGAATGATCGTGTAAAATATCTATTCTTCCATTAATTCCTACAAAAAAAATGAACTAGTGGATTTGTGATTGGGAGTAATAAATGACTTTTCATATATAATTAATTTCATATACATATTCTATAGGCCCCTCTGGACCCCACAATTGACCGATAATGTCTCTTTAAGATATCATAATAAGATCATAAATAAGAAAAATTATTTAATAGACTAGTCAATTGTTTAAATAACATGTGTAAAATATTATGAAACATTGATATGGGTGAATTATATCATAGTTAGTGACAACGATTTTTTCTACCAATGAACGTATTTTCATGAATGGTAGGACGATCATATCTAGTAACATGTAATTTTCACTACACATGACATCTTCATTAATGTTTAATCAGTATATTTCAAATATGTTGGATTTAACAATAAAAAGTATCATATGATTTTGAATATGATACATAAAATAATCAATCAATAGTGTTGGTAATAAAAGTAAAATTTTATATCACCGATGGGGAAAAAATAATTTTTAAATAAAAGGTTGAAAAATTGACAGAGGAAATGTATCATATATGAATTTTAATATTACAAATGTATATGTAAGTATTGATGGTATAAATTTCATTTGTATAATTAATATTACCATTTTTGATGCTATATAAAAATATATTTGTCAGAAAAGATTTTGAGATGATGTGTAAGTGTAATCATTGTTTTCAAAATCATTCCCTGTAATAACACGATCTATGTAATTGTGGACTAATTATTTATATGTTTTTTCCTTTAAAAATCATGGGAATATTTGAATGGGTTTTTGGAAATATATTTTTATGTATTAATTGTTTTTATGAAGACTTTAAATAATTTTGTTATATATTTAAATTAATATATTCAATTGAGTATTTTTTAAATCAGATCTAGTTGGGTGTTTTAAATTTTGTTCATATCTTGTTTTAAAATAAATTTAGTTTAAAAGTATTTATAAATTTTTAATACAATACTATAGAATTCATGAAGAAAATATTTACATAAATCCACAATATTATATGGGAAGAAGTGAAAAATTAAATTCTTGAAAAAAAACCTAACTGGGATGGGATAATAGAGCTATAGAAACACTAATAAAACATTTAAAATATTCTATCCTCATATCATCATGGAGTTTAATAGGAGTTTAATTTCAACATATCATTATTTATTATTTTATATTCATGTTGTTCAGATATATTGTAAATAGATTAATATTGGATAATTGTTTAAATTTATCTACTTATTTAAGGAGTTATGTAATATTGATTATTCATTTTTTGTATGCCTAATTTTTAAACTGAGGATTATTTATTGATGAAATTGATATTTGAATTCTTATTACACCTATATCACTGGTATCTCAAATGAATTTATGGGTTTCTCCCCTACCACATTGTATCCAAATCTAAAATCAATGTCTATTTTTTATTCAATATGACTCCCCAATAAATGATATTTATTATTCGTTAGGTAATTACATTAAATATACTAATAAATCAAACATTATTTACTAGTTTGAGAAATTGTTCAATTAATTCAAATGGTCTGTGAATTTTTAAATTTTCTAGGTAGCAGGAAATTAGTCTTTTTATATCAATTTTATTTATAAAATGATTCACATATAGTGTTCAATCATTTCCATTTAAATATCTATATAGATGAGATAATTTTATAATTTAACACATATTCATTTGATAAAATAGATATGTTTTCCGAAATTGTCTTAAATAGTTTAACACACATAGTTGATATTTTTTTTTCATTCCTCCATTTTATTATTATTTTTAATTTTTATTTATATAAATTTTATCGGTAATTTTAACCATCAATTCCCCCCTTGAGACTATTTTCTATTGACCATGTAAAAATGGGATGAGTAGAATGTACTCATCCCTTCCATTTTTAATTCTAATTCATCTATAATTATAAAATTAAATGACACATATCTGTTAGAGAAATTACTAACCGTCACTGAATCAAATTCCCATGAATTTTTTTATCTTAATAAATTAATGAACTTTTTTCCATTTTTTCAGACACACATTTCCAAAAACACAATTACAAATGTGAAAACCTAAATTTTTGAAAATGGATTAACCATGTTATTCAAATATAAAAACATCTTCCACATTATGTTATTAATTTAGAAGTACATTTCTAAAATATATTACTCGATCTCTAAATTTATCAACATAAATTTTATTATTTTATTCTAAATAATTATTATCTATATAATAAGTAATTTAACTTCTAATCAATTAGAAATTAGTAGTATTTATTATCAAATTGTAAAATAATGTGATTTATGAGTGATCATAGACTCATAAGTTATAATATAAAGTAATGATTTTACAACAATCCTAACACCAACTCCCATAATTTTTTTTAATTTTCCCTATTATTATAAAATCATATATGTTCATAGTATACATAAATTTTATTTAGAAAATAATTTTAAGAGATTATTGTAAATGTGGATCGTAGAATAATTACCTTTGTATTGATTCAGTATTTATTAATTTTTATTTATGAGTACAATTTCGTACTGTACACTATATTATTAGTCACAGAAATGGTGGAAATATGAATCAATGGTTACAGAATTTAAATAAAATGAACTAAATTATAGAATAAATATAAATCATACTATGAACTATGATATTTCCTCCCATATAGTTCATAGTTTAGTGCCTTAATATTTAATTTATTTTCATAATTCGTTTGCTTAAGATGAGGGAAGAAAATCCCTTTAGATATTGTTATAAATAATTCCTGATGTTATTAACATTATTCAAAAGTTATAAATCTTTTTCCCCATACATATATAGTACAAAAACTCTCAAATATCTAAAAACCATAAATGTTTTTTAATTGAAAAATTAAAATTATTGAAAATGAAATCATCTAAGATTTAAATAACATCACATTTTATCAATTATTATAATCTATCCATTGAATCTTACTATCATCAAAATCCTTAGTTTCTTTCTTTATATATATGGTATTTTCTTCAGAATATTACCTCACTTAATCTATATTATTCATTTAAGGGGTCCTTTTTTTATCACTCAAATCATATTTTTATGTCATTAGTCAGAAATATTATTTTTAATTTATATTTAAAGGATGATGAAATTATTTTTCATAATGTATCTTATTTTAAGGTAATCCTATTTGTATTTTAAAATAATTCTTATAGTCAAAATATTGTTCATCAAAATTATTTAATCAATATCGCATAAAGTTCATAACATTTCAATAGCAATTTTTTTTCTACTTATTTCAATGGTTAACATTATGTATCCATCAATTCCATTTCTTATAATGTTCTACATTTTGGAAGGAGTGGGAAACTATAAAAAACATAAAATTGATGTTAGGGAGGGAAAAATAATATAAACAATGTAATGGATGAATTTCATAAGAAATATGATTAGATGATGAAATGAATGAGCCACTAAGTGGAAGATAGACACATCATATTTATTTTGAATATTGTTATTTATAGAATTATATCAAGTCTTAACATACACATCAACTAATTATTTCATAAATGAGAAGCCTCATCACATGGAATGGCCACGAGGTGTGGAAATATCTATTAAGGTCTCCCCTATGTGTGTATTTTTAATGAAACTTTATCCTCACAAGTGAATTGTTTTAAACGAGTATTCATGAATGGAAAATAAAATAAAATAATATTATTTGAATTACAAGGAATAAAATAAAATTGATTTATGGAATTAATATGTGAGAAAAGTAATTTTTTTTAGTCTTGGATTCTTTATTGTGAAGCTATCCTTGTCTTTTAAGGAAGATTATTCCTTCTTATATAATTGTATTAAATAAATGACTAATAATCATTTCTCACTTTATTACATTGATTAATTTTGACTCTATATGAAAATAATCCAAAAACGTTCATTGGTTGGACTATTCTCCTTCCACTGTGTGAAATTAAAAATTGGTCTTCGTTTAATAACCTATGAAATACAAAATTTGGTATGGATTATCACAGGTGTCCAATTTAGTCCACTATTTCATCCTCCCATGTATAGTAATAAGAAAAAATTAATCCAATTGACCTTAGATCACCCAATCAGTGAGATCCATAACTCAGAAGAGTAAGAAAAAATTTCATAATCAATGCACTTATAAATTTTTAGATTTGAAATAAAAAATAATCGTACCCAATTAAAATTATGGTTTCAAGAATGTAAAACCATTTTATAAATAAAAATAATTAAATAATTTTATGAAAAAAAGGAAAAAAATAATCACATATGGTTACCTATTCTTCACCAAAAAACATAAGGTTCCTACACCTACATAGAAAAAGAAACAATGGAGGTATAAAGGAAAAATTGAATAATGAAAGTAATAGAAAATAAAAGCATGTGAAAACAATGGAACCTGTAGTAGTGGTTGTTGTCCCAATCTCCCCAATTCATTGATACCACTTCAGAAACAAAATTATCTTTATAGATGGAGTATACCTATCTATATCAGTCATTTGTATATTTAAATATCTTCATAAAAGTTAAAAATTTTATTTGTTTTATAATATTATACATTTCTATCTGTAAAATGATGGAGTGTTTCCAAATTTTATCATTTAGATGAAATTACATCGTGATAGTAACAACATCTACCATTATTCATCTACCATTTTTATAATGGTATATCATATCTACCATCTCATATCATCCACTAGCCATTCATAAAATTCATTGTTTTAATAATCCATGGTATGTTCCAAAACAATCCAATTCCTTATCCTTCACCATGGTGGTTCCTTAAATGGTGGGTTTGTGTGGAGTGTACCCTAAAGTGATTCCATTTCCATAATGTTATATATCATCTACAACTATCTCAATATTAGATCACATCTACAATTGGTTGTATAATGTGGAATAATCTCCTTAGTGAATGTATCATTTCCTATAAATTCAATAATTCCTGACTCTAGTATTTATATATACTCACCTAACCTCCTCAAGTTATTAGGCCTTAATAGAGGCTAGAAGAAATTACATTTCTATCTTTTATTTAACATGAGTCGCATGGGTGTGTGGAAATATGTAAAAAAACTAAATTAATGCATCCACATCATCAGCCTTCTCCTTATTAGAAAAAGACACCATTGAACTCCTTCATTTGATTTTAGTGCCAATGGTAGATCACATCTACCATTGAAACAATAGAAGATCACATCTACCATTTTACCCTAGTTTGATCACATTAAACTTTTCAGGGTGTTCAAGGTAGCATGGAAGTGCTGCATCATCTCATCAAGCACAATCGAAGGGAGATCATGCATGGTCATATATATCAACCACTCCATCGATGGTAGATCACATCTACAATCATCTTAGGGGTAGATCACGTCTACCATTGGATGCACTCCCTTCATACCATATGTAGCTGAACTCCTTATCAGTTCAGGCATCTAACCATGGTGTCCTTAATGTATTCATCCCTCATGTTCACAGATCATGCATGGTCATTTCATGGTGGTAGGAAGAATTAGGAGCAGTGATCTCATCCCTCATAAAGCCCTATTTCATTATCAATAGAAAAAAGGAGCTATTATTGATGAAAATGGATAATTATTCTTCTTAGAAGGCACAATATTGGTTTTAATTGATAATTAAAGTGATCCATGTTGGTGGAATGCCTCATAAGTGGAAGTATGTCTAAATATTGATATTCTAGGTTGTCCTCCTTAGTGGTTACTGATGTGTTGCAATGATAATGTGGGTGATGAGTGGAAGCATCATTAGTTGGGGTTGAAGAGGAATATTTCATACAATTGGGGTCACACAAGGTTAGGGGGAATGATACTATTTTTTTCAAATGAATAGTCGAACATAGATCATATCACCACATTATAAGTGAGAACACACATATCTTTTTATAAAATAAAATTCATGATCAACTCGACTAATAATCCAACATCGAGATGGGATTCTAGATTGACATGCCCACACATGTGCTATCACGTCCCATGAAGTCCTCATCCTAATAATTGCATATGGACCTCATTATAGGCCTCCTGTCCTAGGGTCTTAGTCCCCATGTGTGGCTCACATCCCCGCCATCTTAACCAGGCCTTCCTAATGCAATAATGGATTGTCGGACCACATTGTAGGATGAATTTGTGGTGGGATTTTATGATTGATGTCTAGCATGAGCCTGGACCTATTTCCCATATGAAATTTATTTGAAAATAAAAAGAAAAAATAATCATAATTTTAAAAAAATACAAAATAAAAACATATGAAAAAATTTATTCAATTGAAATTATTTGTTTATATATTCAAAATTACATGCATTTAAATAAAAAAAATTCATTCTTGGGTATTATTCAATAAAAAACTTCAAAAATAAATTGAAAATGTTTAACATATTAATGATTAAATGAGTGTATTTAATACCCCCAAACATAAATGATGCTTGTACTCAAGTATTAAACCTAGATATTTAATTCAAATGGAAAGGATTTGAACGATATTTAAATATCAATGCAAACAAGTAAAACAATTATCATGGTTTAATATAATATTAAAATTTCATATAAAATATCAATTTAAATTTAATATTTTCAAAGAAAAAATTCAGTCATAGTATATTAATATATCTACTTCTAAAATGGTGGAACTTCATTATTCATATATACATGATCATTAATCAATTATTATTAAGCATCCCAAATAATGATTTATGTTACTTGGAATCTTTTCAACCATCACTCATGATATAATTTATGATGATTTATTAAAATATTATTATAACATGTTCCATATCCATAGGATTGTAAAATAAAATCCTTATCTACTTCTTTAAGAGATATTACAAATAAAATAATAAGGGATTTTAAGTTATGCTTCATAAGTCTTTGGGGCTTATGGTTGGTAGGAATTTTTTGAAAAGGTAAATCTAAAAAAGGTGGTTAATCACTAAATTACTAATCATGATATCAAAAGTAAGAGATCAATTCAATTATCCCCTTAAAAATAAAGCTCTCGCATACCAAGTACAATTTAAGCATACGATCAATAGAATAATAATGAATTAACTGAACATTCTCGATTTTCCATACTTCTCTATATTTTTTCAATGGTTTTATCTAAATTTTTTTTTGAAAGTTATGCTATTAATGAATCCCACACTTACCATATAACCACAAATGAAAAAAATCATCAGTTTGGTAATGATTATTGTTTATTCTTATAAGTCCAAACCCATTCATATTTTTTCCATTTTGTCATTTTTTTCAATACGGGAAAACAATATATCTCTACATTATGAATAAAAATAATTTCTCAATACCCAAAATTAATATACCCATAGGTTTCATTATAATGTAGTGAATCCATTATACCATGTATCCCTCCACTACAACACTTCAACATTAAAATATCATGAAAATTTTGAATATGAGGGAAGAAATAGAAAAAAATGGATAGAAACATGGATCATTCCTAAAAGATCATGTATGGTTTAAATGAAATTAACATATATTTATAATTTAGAATCAGGGATTGGGTAATCATAATAAAAATTAGTCAATCAATTTAAATATGATTTTTTCATTTAAATAGCTTTAAAAATTCCAACGAATGTTCTATATTTTTTCAGGTCCAATGATAACACCAGAAATATAATCAAGACAAAATAGAAAATAATTGGTCATTGAATACTATTTGTAATGGAAAATATAATTGGGCACAAAAACTAGGGGCATGAATAATATTAACAAATCCATTCACATAAATATTATAAATTCAGAGCATGAAAACTAATAAGAAAAGGTCATTTACATGAATCAACTAACAATCTCAAATCATGATTCCTGATTTTAATATCCATGTTTGACTCTAATAATTAAATTCTCAATCCAAATAATTACATATAATTCTCATATAAATCAAAAACATTTCATAAAAATATTCATAAAACAATCATGAATACATGATATGTCATGTAAGGTATAAATTCAATGTGTGGGAATGCATTTTTTTAATTATATATTGTTTCTGGTTATTTTATTTAAAAATAATTACTTTAAATAAGTAAGTATTTTTAAACATAGTGAATGAATCAATGGACTCCCTATTTCCATGGAGATTTTTTTATATCCATATCACTTTTTTGGGGCCTCTTATTGACTTCTATTATGGATTTACAATAAAAATACACATACAAGTGTAAATAAATATTCCATAATGATCAAGGGATTAAAGGAAGGGTTGAATTTATCCTAAAATCCTTAATCATAAAATCCATAAATCTCAAGTTACCTCCTAGAATGATCATTGGTTACTAACGTTGGCTCAACATAACCTAATTGTAATAAATCAGCAGATAGGTTATGGATGTTTTTGATCTTCCAATAATTCTAAATTTCATCTTAATGAATACAATTTTCATCCTATTCCCATTAAAATTGAATTGGTTTATGTATAATTCTAATTTAATATGATTGGAACTCAAGGGATATACATTATTAACTAAAAAAGGTCATTAAAACCTATAAAACATCTTACCTAACATTAATATTAATCTAGAATTTTACAGTAAAACATGATCTCTTAGTTGAATGTTCTTTTGATGAATAATTTTATCAGGTGCCACACTAGTTCCCAAATTTTCAATTCTATTGTTTTATAAATCCACTCTTATAATTTCCTCTCGTTATTGTAATAATAATTTTCCCTTCTTCCAAGTAGTCACTAAAATTGACATCATATTTTTAACAACCCAATAATCATGGTTCAATAACTCCATTATAATATTACAGCTCTTTCCAAAAATCAACTAATTGGGGCTCAATGCTATAGGGTCCATGTAAGTTATCATGTCTTCCAATAAATAGTCTTCATACCTTTTTTGCTAATCCTTCCATCTATTTTATTGAAAATAAATTTAATCTCTTAGTTTGACACTTTATATTGGAAATTAATTTTGGGATAGTATGTGGTAGATTTTTTATGGTGTACCTCATTATCCTATTTCAAATTTGGGTCCCTTGGTCTGCAAGGATGGATCTTGGAATCTAATCCTAGAAAACATGTTATCCCTGAAAAATCAGACACAAATATGGAATCTTTAAACTCATTGTCTTTGGATTCAATCCATTTAGAAACACAATCAATGACATGTAAAATATAAGATTTACTAAAAGAAATGGGTAAAGTTCACATAATATCAATTCCCAATACTTAAAATGTTCTAAAAACAATGATCCTTTTTGATGCCTATCGTACATTTGTTTTGATATTACCATAAAATTGACTCTTTTTACATTTTTTAAAACACTAATGAGAATATTTTAACAATTTTTCTATGAAATTCATGATTCAATGACATTTCTTGAAATTTTTGGAAGTCCAAAGCGAAATCAACAATAAACTGTATAAAAAATTCAAATATAGAGTCTATTCCACTTTCATGTAAATGTAAACTCATGAATTTATCATTACATATCGTCCCTATAAATATATCCTCCATAAAATAAATTATAGGTTTATCGTTAATATTGTGTTTCTATGAGAGTTATATTGAGAAGGTACCTGATATGTGGCCAAATAATTTACTGTATCCCCATATCATGGTACATCAAATTCTAATATATTAGTTCCCCTTTTTTTGGTCATTAACATGATTAGTTATGTAATTACTATTTCTCCATTGATGGGGAGACTATCAAGGTGATCATATACTAGATTTTTAACTCTAAAGTTTCTTTGTTCTATTAATTGGACTATTTTAAGTGTAGTATCAACCATAAAATCCTTGGCTTGGAATCTACCTTCTTTTTTAATTACCATAAATCATCATGATCAGAAAATATAACTATTATCATTATCAAAAAATATGATATACCTTTATCCAATAAAAATATAACAATATGAAATTATTGTTCAGTAGTTCTAGGATTGCAATGACTTGTAACAAAATTTCTTGAGGAATATGTTATTACCTGGGTTGTTACTTCAATTCTTTGGGACATGAATGCTCATACAACTTAGTCTAACACAACACAAAGCATCTCAAATGGTTAATCCTAATCTAGGGGTTCTATAATTGTTGGCGTAATCAACTTGTATTTCATCTCATCATATAACTCCCTAATATTTTCATTTAAAATAATGAAATCCTTGTTTAAAATAAATATAGAAATATGAAGGGATATCTCAATTAAATCCTTGATAATTTTTTTTAAAATACTACGTGAACCAAAAATGATATAATATGTGTCACACTGAGTGGATATAGAAATGAATTCATTACCTCACCATTAGAGTTATCCACCTCAATGACATTTCTTGAAATGATATGATCCAACAATATCTATTTTTCATGCATAAAGGACCATTTTTCCCTGTTCACACCATGATTTTTTAATTTTGTTTCCAATTTTTTTTATTTCATAAGTATTGATCAATGGGGTTTATAAAAACAATTTTTTTTAGAAATGCCCCTATGAATTCATCTACACAGTCTGATAAAATTAATACATGGAACAACTAAAAAGTATCTCGATCATTGCATTATATTAACGGCCATATCATGAATGAAATTTTCCCAAAAGGTCCAGTGAATGTGGTATTCTATTAGTCTTATGATGTAATTTTTACATGAAAATATCCATAAAACCATACAAAAATCATTAATGTTCCATACCTTGTATCCCTTATAATATCTGATCAATGATTTGAATAGGGAAATAACAATTTTCTATGTCTTGGTTCAGTTCTCTATGGTCAATACACACCATCAAAATATTTTGAAAAATCATTTAAATTAATCCATATTGGATGGTTATGTATTCTCTAGGGTTTTCTAATAGGTTTTGAGTCCCCCTCAAACAGAATTCTATTGAAAAAAACCGTAAGGTTTATTCCTTGGGTGTATCCAAGATCCACCACATGGCTTGGGTCATTCTTTTTAGAAGGCCAATTAAACATTACTATTATATTTGTAACAGTGGTTAACTATGTCAACTATAACATTTTCTCATTCCATAATATAGAAATATTAAAAATCACAAGGGATAAGATTAAATTATGGATTTTGGGGCCGTTTTAGAGATGATATTGAATTGAAATTTCCCACTTAAAATTCAATAATTTTTTTTCAAAAATAGAAACATATTTGTTTTGTCTAGAAAATTATCAAAGAATCCAGATGTTATTTCATCTATAACATCAAATGAGTAATTTCTATATTTTTAAGTATTAACCTATTCATTGGTGTTATAAATAGAAAGGTGATATCATAAGGATAATAATTCCCTAAAAGTACATGAATAATCGATGTTATTACTATGTTAAAATATATTAGATGAATGATTTATATTTTTTTTAATAATTTTCAATTCATAATAGTGGGGTATTGCTATTTCTTCCTTTTAAAATATCATTGGGATGTATTTTTGTTTTATATCTTCTCCAATCTTTGTAGAGTCTATAAAATTGAAAAGGAATATAAGGGTAATATTTTTCCTCTCCCATTTAATTACCAATAATTAATTATCTTAGTTTTACTTATTAAATATTTTCCTAGGTTCTTCCCCTATCCTTTTCTCTTCCATGTCTGGTGGAGTGGTTTTCCCTTCCAGAATCTATCCAAAATTTCCTGACTTTCCAGATTCACCTTATTATTCATCAACCGGAACATTGTTAGGCTCTTGTGGGTAAATCACATTTTCATTCCTTATGATGATCATGCTCACAATTTACTCTAGTTTTGAGATTGTTTTATATGGATGTTTACCTATGTTTATAGATATCATGTCCATGAGATTCTAAAATTTATTTTATAAATCCTTTATAAATTTTTTTAGCTCCACAATCATTGTTACCTAACTTCATTTGACTGGTGGTAAACTAGATGAGGGTTCTCTTTATGATTAATGACGAAGATGAGGTTGTTAATATTTTTTTTTGGTATTTTTTATTGTATTATTTTTTTACAGGTTGTGGACTGTAGAATTATTATTAGAAAGGGACTATTGGTTTATTTTTTTGACCTCCAAATCCCATTTTGTCTTATGATTCACTCCATGATTGGTTTTTTTGAAATATTATTGGATGGAATGTTGCTATGAAACTATTTTTATCATTTACCACATCACATTGATCAATGAAGTGATGGGGTTATGAAAAAAAACCACATACCAGAGGTGAGTAGGTTATTCATTCACTCTTTTATATCCATATATATTACAAGTCTTGTTAATTATTCATGTATTGTTTAAATTAATGTTGATGAGTTAGATTTTTTACCCCATATGTAACTCTTATTCAAATACAGATTATTTGAAACAATATATTATCTCTGTGAAATCTTATAAATTAGGATCTTTGATTCCATAAGTGACTTATCAAACTATGATTCTCCAGACAAATCACCCAAAAAGTATCTTTTATTCCTGAAGAAATCATATTAAAAAAATACAATCAAATTCTGAGGCTCCACATATTTATGAGGTATGATTGCAATTTTTTTTGAATTATTCCCAATTTTCAGTGAGTGTTTCTCCGATTTCATTTTAGACAGAGTAGATCTAATTCATTATTGTGGTTCTCTAAGTGGTTAAGAATAATATTTTCATTAAACTTCATTGTAGATCATATTAATCATGAATCATTCTAGGATATAGTTTCTCTAACCACTAAATGGAAGATTCCTTAGGAGAAAAAGGGAATTCCATCCATTTGAACTAGTCCTTAGATACACTACTCAATAAGAATCGTAAACAAACATTATTGAACTCATGAATGTGTCAGTTCAGGTCTGATCATATATAGACATTAAATTTGGGCAATACATATATAATATTAATATGCAGTTCAAAATACTTTTTTTATAGTTTCATTGTTAGTTGATTATTTTGGTTAGAAAATAATAGGTCAGAAACACCATTTAGGGCTTATTGTGGGTTATATTCCAATTTTTTTTGATTGGAGTGAGAACGTGATGATTCACTTGAGTATTATAATTTTGTTTTGTCTACTGTGGTTTTCAAGATTAAGAGTCCTCATAGTTGTTTGAAAATTCATTTCAATTTTAGGGTCATGAACATGTATTTCTTCATTGGAGGTCCTAGTCATGCATGTTATGGGAATGATTATTACATACTCCCCAAAAGTAGGGCTAGGTTTTGACACACACTAGTTTCTAGGTGTGGAAAATGTAAATTTTTATACACCTAAGCATTTAGTAGTTTCTGTGACCAAATTATCTAGTAAATATATCTGTTTTATACATGATATAATGATCTCTAAATAAAATAAAATAATTTTATTATATTGACTAGTTAGTGAAGAAACAGGTTTTGAAATTCAAAAGAGAGAAACATTATTTTTTTAGGACTGGCTTCTATTTCATAATTCTATCATGGTCTATTAAGATGGAAATTTTTTTATTTATTAATTGGTTTAATGAATGTATTAATAATTTTTTTGCCTATTTAACATTGATTAATTTTAAAATAAAGCTTAAATTATATACATAATTTCTTTTGTTGGACTATTCAACTTCTAATGTGTCAATGTCACAATTAGTGTCCATTTAATCGCATAGGAAATACCATATCTGGTATTGTATATGCCAATTTTTTTATATAGTTCTACAATTTCTTCTTTTTCTATATATAAACCACAAATAACATTTCCACTTTACCCTATGTGACCCAGTCACTATAACCAAACACAATTACATTGGATAAAATTTCATAATCATGGAAAGTTTTTATATTCATTTATAAAATAAAACACAATAGAATCGAAATAAAATTCAAAAATCATTAAATAAAAACCATTAAAAAACGAGATTCAAAAAAATTATTAAAATGAGGAATCAAGAATAAAATATGGTCATTCCCCCTTCACCAACTTATTAAGGTTCATACCCCTCTATAACATAAGAAATAATAGAGGTATAATATAGAGGCCCTAATTTTGAGACCATATAATTATATCATTTTAAAGATAAAAAATAAAGAGTTACACAACAAGGATAAAATAGTTTAGTTCCCTAGTAAAATATGAACAATAGAAAACGTTTTCCTAATTAAACAAAAAAAATATTTAAATCATTATTCTCTGGCTTCATAGTGTCCATCATGTTCTATTTATTAAATGTATTCACCTAAGGACATAAATCTATGAAGTTGTAACGATTAATGACCACTAAGAGGATGATTAAGATACAAGAAAAATGGGTGGCCACTATCATATTTATCATAACATAATCAATGGATCATCATCCTAATCATGACAGTAAGCATTAGATAATTCAATAGAAGGTAGAAATGCATTAAAATGAAACATCATTCCTTAGTTTCCAAATACAACAAAAAGTTGTTAAAAAAAACTAGAATAATGTTCACATATATTTTAATATTTTTCTTGAGATATATCACATTAACCAATGCATTATATATCTATATAATTCCAGGCAAACTCGTCACATCATTTCATTTTCACAATCATGCATTCAACATAGAAAATATATCATTCATGGACCTAAAATAACCCTTCGAAAGAAAATAGATTTCATGATAAATGAATAATGAATTCATTAATGATTAAATATTCGTGACACCAAAATAAAAATGGATTAAGATAATAGGTATAATAACTATTTATCTTGAGAGTTGAAGAAATAATCTAAAGAGAAGTATAATATGCTTTTTTTACAAATAATAGTTCTTTTGGAAAAATTATGGTTATTTTTTAGGAAAACATATTAAAAAAATTTATATCCTAGAAAAGAAATTTATAGAAAAATAAATTATATTATTGTAATATTAAGGGAAATTATTGACTAAAAATGCAGTGAAAGAGGGAAAACACGAAGAAAGAGAGTTGGATATGGGAATCCTCATTGATTATGATTGAATTATTTATTTACATTAATATCATGGATAATAAAATAAGAATCATTAGTTAACAAATATATAACCCATTCAACATTCATTTAACTCATTATTATTTTATTATGTTCATTTGTTTTAGTTTTTGTGAGTTATATTGTACCATTTCATCATTCGGGTGTGTTCATTTTCATGATTTTCATGATTCATTCACTTGAATATATGAATGTATGTTCATATAAATTAAGGATTGTTTTTCACAAGAAACCATATATGTTTTTAACAAAAATATATATGATTAAACTATATTATATTAAATTTTATTCTATGGTACTATGACAATATATTAGAATAAATGTTAATAAAAATGATTTAATTCATTTTGGCGGTTTTATGACCATTAGGATCTTATATCAATTTATTTTACATTATCTTTAAATATTTGTTTTAATAAAATTTATAACTTTTAATATTTATAATTAAATATTATTTTGTTATAGTGATGGCTTCATGTCTATCCATGAAGGTGGTAGTGGAACCTGAAAACACATCATCCACAGTGGTGGTAAAAGGATACAACACAGACAATATATTCCAAATAAATAAAAGGGAGGAGAGTTGAAGATTAATTATTCCATTAATATAATTATATAACAGTATATAAATTATGATTTTTTATTATTTCTCTTGGATAGGTGGATTTTAAGAGAGGATAAGAAAATAATTAAATTGAAATGAAAATAATTGAAAATGTTGGAGGATGTTATATCTTGAATTTCCCCATTTTGACAACCACATTTCGGAAAAGTGATTAGTATTGTTATAGGATAAATAAATCTTTGATGAGGGGTGTGTATTGAGAATAGAATTTTGTATAATTTTGGGGAGGTATCTAATATTATAATGTTTTATGAGAAGAGGTCGTGTGGGGTGGTATTTATAGGGCAGGAGAGGAGTTTTTTCTCATTATTTTATTCCATAGTTTATTATTTCATCTCAAGACTATGAATATTTTGTTAATTACAACAAAATATATTAAAATAATTATTTTGATTATTTGATTAGGTTTCTTAAATTATTAATGACTAAGGGAATAGTGTTTTCATCTTATAATGTACACATATCATAAAATACTGTATTTCACTATTCACAAAAGGAAAATATTTTAGAAAAATCAAAAAAAAATTATGCTAACAATTTTCCAATATTTATAATTATAAAATGAACTCTATTTTATGGAAATAGATTTATAAATACTAGAAATTATAATTTTATTTTAAATCATCATTTTATTTGAAAATAATGATTATATAATTATTCTGATTTTATAACACCAAAAAATTAATTACGATTTCATATAATTATTTTATATTCAGAAGTAAAAAAAATTTATTTTATGAATATATTATATGAAAAATAATTTTATTTTAAATCATAACAATAATCATAATATTGTAAATAATAATTTATGTTTTATAAGAAGACGAAGAGTTATTTACTATTTTTAAAAATATTTATTTACATATACTATAATATAATTATATCATATTATCATTTACAAGATGCTTAAATTTTATTTATAATTTTATATATGAGGTTACTATTCTATTGGTCTGTTTACTATTCCTAATGGTCACATTACTCTTCCAAAGACCATGTTATTATTCCATTAGAAAAGGATCATTAACTTATATAAATACATATTATTTCATATTATTCATTAATAAATATTCTATGGTGTTTTGATATTTATTTTATGTGGCTTATAAAATATTAAATAATTATAAGAAGGTAATTTCCCCTTATAAAATATTTGTTTTTTATATTCTTCACCCTTATGAAAATTCTCCCCCAAAATTAAATTTTACATTTTATATTGAATACAATTGAGGGTACCTCTTTTTTATCACTTACTCTGGTTCCCATGTTGCCTTTTTGTACATATGGTTCCACAATAGTACTTTGACTAGGTGAGTAGTCTTCTTGAAAAGAATATTACCTCTACCATCCAAGATCATTATTGGATGGTCCTCATAAGAGCAATAATTTTTCAAATATACTTCCTCTGGATTCAATACATGTGAGGCATATGGTAAATACTTCATCTATAGGGATACATGTAATAGATTGTATACATGTTCCTTGATCAGTGGATCTGTCAGTCGATAGGCCTAAATTTAGACATGACCAATAATATTTAAGGGTATGATGTACCTGGGACTCAACATCAATTTCATCCAAATATCACGATCCCCTTCTATAGGGATATGTTTACGAATAAAATATCTCCATCCTCAATATCTAGGACTCATCGATGATATTATTCATAAATATTTCAACGACATTGGGATTCCATGAAGTGTATTTGAATCGTTTTAAACATTTCCACTATTTCATCAACCATTTCAGGTTGTAGAAGTTTATATTCATCAACCTCATCCCAACATTCCAGTGTTCTGCATCATTTTCCATAAATAGATTCATATGGAGCCATATAGATGATCAGGTAGAAATCGTTGTAGTACGAAAACTCAACATGTGGTACATGTTGGTCCCATCCTCCATTTATGTATATATAACATGTCCTCAACATGTATTTCAATTCCATGATTGTTCATTCTGATTGGGCATTGTTATGATGATGATAGTCTCTAATGATGTTTATCTTATTATTTAAAGAATGTTGGAATCTTTTTCATAACATATAGGTGAATCTTAGAACATGATCAAATATAATCGATAATGGAACTCTATGATTCCAAACCACCTATTTTATGTACATCCATGAATTTTTATCTAGTTATAATTCCTCTTAAATTCTTATAATGTGAGCTATCTTAATAATATGATCTAAAATAAACCATATTTTATTATTTTCTCTCTATTTTTTATGATGCCTATAGACAATGTCTATGGTGGTGATTTACCATTTTCATGATGGTATTGTTAATAGTTTCAAAATCCCCTTAGAATGTTTTCATTCATCCTTGACATAGTTACATACTTGACAGTTTGTTGTATATTTAGTGATCTCCTTTTTCATATTTTCCCTACAATTTTTCTCTCAGAGATATCGATACATCTTTGTGCTCTATATTGAATAGTTATAGTTGAGATATGTGTGTAATTCAGAATATCCATATATATATCTAGATCAGATTGTACACATAGTCATTACCCAAATCATACAACTCAATTTTCAACAATTTTCAACTCTGATGATTTTCCCATTCTCATTGATTAAATATTCATCTGAAATTCCACATCATTTCATTGATCATACATTATTTTCATCATGAGGGATGGTTAAACACTCATTTGATAATTTTTTGATGATATTACTTCCTTAATGATTCAACTGTATATAGATTTCAAATATAAGAATATTTGATCGTTTTCAATTATCATCATTGATAATGTGGCACGATCATTCCCATTGGGAAAGAAGGTGCAAATTTATTTACCATACCAAGATAGTAGTGCATTGAGATTTCATAATCATTGATGATATATATCCATATTCACTAGAATATATTAATCTCATTCAATGTTAATATATTTTTAAGTCTATTATGATCAATATATACTAAACACATTTTCTCATAGAGATAATGCTGTGACTATCATATCTGCCAACTCCAGATCATGAAAGGGGGAGTTTTTTTTATGAATTTTAATCACAATTATGTTTGAGGTTATAATTTTTCAATTTCCCATTTGTACACAAACTAAAACATTAATTGAAGAATCAATGTATACCATAAATAGTTATACACTTGTTGGGAGTGTGAGTAATGGTGCAGTGGATTGACTTCATTTTAACACTTTGAAGCAGTAATCACATTCACTAGACTAAAAAAATATATCTCCATTATATTTATGCTTTTTCAGTGGGTTTGACAATCATGATAAGATTATCAAAACACACAAATAATTCCATACTAGAACAAGTAAAGTATGGATATCTTTTATAGATGTTGGCTTGTGCCACTCCTCAACTAATAATGTATCAGAATGGTCTACATATATTCAATTTATGATTATAACATGTCCCTAGAATGATACTTCCATCGCCTAGAAACCAAATTTATTGTACTTTTCATAAATTTTCCCCCATTTCAATGTCGTTAGCATGGTATTCCATTGATCCTCATATCCCCTTTATCTATAATTATGTTAGTATATCATAAATAATGGCTACAAAAAACATGTCATAGTAATCTCTAATGGATTTATTAATTCATTCCATAAATATTAATGGATAATTAGTAAGTCTGAAATCCATCACAATGAGCTCATATTGTCTCTTTCTTATATGAAATGAAGTCTGTGTATATCTTCCATCCTCAACATTAGTGGGTGATATCCCGACCAAAGGTCCACCTTAGATAAATACACAGACACATGAATTTGATTGAAGAATTCATATATTTATATAAGGCGATACTTGTTATTTATCAAGATTTTATTTTGAGTTCATGATAATCAATGCATAAGTTAATTGATCAATACTTATTGATGAATAGTATTGGTTCTCCCATTAGTGAAGCACACAAGTGTATAAAACTATTTTCCATATTCCCATGTAAATGCTTCTTTAGTTCTTCCAAATCAACAATATAAATTATATAAGAAGACTTTTATTTAGTAAGACATCAAGGAATAAGTTAAATTGACAACAGAACCTCTCATTTAGGATAAATTCTAGATAATTCTTTAGGGAACAGATAAGGGTATTCCCTCACAATGGGAATGTCTTCAAGAATGATTCTATCCTTTTTCTAAATTATTTGAGATAGATATTATTTCTCATAACTCAATAATATCCACAGCTAAGACAATTATTCTTAATAAGATTAATTCTCTTCCTCACACTTGTATATAATTGGAGGATTCCAAAGTATATGAATAGTGATATCCCTTTCCTGAAATTTGATGTTATCTTTGTATAAATGTAACTAAATCATACCCAAAATTGCATCGATCCCCAATAAATAATGTAAGACAAGAATTTTTGTGAGGATTAGTGCACAAAAGTAAATTCGGGAGGATTTATATTCTTTGGATGTAATTATTTCTCCATTCAATGTTCTCATAGAAAACTCATCCTCGATATTAGTAGGTTGTGTTCGAATTGTTATACTAAATAATAGAGATAAAAAATAAGGCATATAACCATAATAAAATTGTAGTTTATCCATTTTAAAACGAATAACTAGCATACCCATCACCAAATAATGTTTTGGATCCACCTCAGTAGTAGTGATGACATAATTTCTCCCTCACTCCTCTTTCTTTAATGGTTATTGATGCTAACTACTCTCAAGGTCTAAAGTTTTAGTACCCTGGCTTATATAATTCCCTTGCTCCATATAGTCGATGCATTGAACAAGGGGTGGTTCTCTCCTTTCCTACCGCATATTTTCTTTACCCCTCATGTACCTTTAACATTTGTGAGTTTGGTGGCATTTTCTCTCATACTTATAACATTTCATCATCACATTTAATTACTTCCTTTGATTCTTCTTCCCACATATTTGACATGTGGGTGGTTGAGGTTTCTTTACACATTTATTATTATACCCCCCATCATGAAACTTATTCATTTGTTTCTTATCACCATATCCATGGGAACATTCTCCAAACACCATCTCTACTTAGAGAGAATATCCAACTACAACATCATAACTCACAATGACTATAATATCTATAGGCTTTTTATGTTTTGGTTATAAACCACTGAATATTATATCAATTTTGATACAATTATTTATAACAAAAACCAATGTGTACATTTCAAAACATGTTAAATATTCTTCTTAATTTAGGATATATTCACTAATCCTTTTACTCATTATTATAAATTATATATCTCTCATTGTATAAAGAGTTTGAGGAAAAAAAATTTCAATAAAAATTATCACAAACTCATCCCACTCTATATCTTCAATTTTCTACTCCGGCCTAGTGTTTTTAATAAATGAACACTATTGACCAATATATCAATAAAGATGATAAATTTCATGAGTCGTCTTCTCATTCTGAGAATATTGGAGAACAAAAAATATATCTTCAATTACGTGGACCCAATAATCCATGAAATTTATATAAATTTTTTTACTAAATATCAATGGGTCTTGACTTAAAAAAGACTCAATAGCTAAATTCTCCTTCTTATGTGAAAGAGGAAATTCCACAATATTCAGAATATTATGCATAGACTGGTAAATCTATGTAACAATTTCCTGGAGATTTTGAACTCTACCTCTCATGAAAATGAGGATGTCATTCTGGAAATCACTACATTTCCCCTTGCATGGTTTATTAGAACAGTTTCTTCAACTTCATTAAATATTCTAAAATAGAAAATGTATGATCAAAACACTTGAGAAATATTAATAAATTTATAAATTATTTGTTTGTGCAATCAAATGTAAATTAATAAGATATACATAATATTAATAATGTTTTTCATATACATTTGAAGGATTTTAACTACACCAATGTTTCATTTTATGTGAAATTGCATTGTTTTTTGAATTTATGGATGTATTGAGATTCAAATGGAAAATTTAACAATAATGAAATATTAACAATTTTTAGTTCATTATTTATATAAAGTTGAATATTAAAGGAACATCATACTGAGAGTGAATCTTAGAGGCACAACCCCAAATTATGGAGAATGAATTGGAGCTAAAAAGTGGAGTGACACAACTGCATGCTATATAATAAGGTTACATGTCATGAAAACATCATAAGATGTAGTATTTCAGGAAACATCATGAAATAATTACTCGCTATGAAGCATTATTATAAATCATGAAACTAAGTTTCAAGTTGCAAATCTTTTTTATATGGGTTTTTGGAGAAGATTACACTGAGATTCATGATGCCTAAAAATCAAAGGATTTCAAAATTTATAACATATTTACATGTCCTAAAAAAGTGGGATGAAAAATAATCAATGTGATAAAGCTGGGGTTTTGGACATATTTTCATATATAGACACCCCATTCAACTTCTTTAAATGATTTTTTGACCAAATGGAGGAGTGATACACCAATATACAACCATCATTATTCATTGGAGGGAGTAATGCATAGAAACTAGCATGTGAAATCAAGGTAAATGTGCATATTGAGATAATGATGATGATTCCATTCATTGATGATAGTGTAGAGAATATAAATGATGCTAATGTGATGTTATGCTAAACCCCAAGTCATTGTGGTTGATGAAAACCAGTAGATACACTATTCTGGGTTGCGTTCTTATAGTGTAACCTCATTAAGAATTTCTATTGAACAAATTTTTTAAAATGTATTCTGTTGTTTTATTTCTTGAATTTATATTTCAGAAAATTTATTTTTATATTTATTCAATATATAATGTAAATTAATTTATTTAACTATTTAATTTTCTTTGGTAGGGTCTACCCACTGAGCATAGTGATTCCCATGAGGTTTAATTGACTAGAGGTATTCAAGTAGTTAAATCAATTAAATATGACAGAAAACAATCATTTTAAAGTATTAATATGATATATATTTATTAATTTTACTTTTCACCTAGGGTCATTGAAGGGAATTTAGAAACTAAACAGGGAAATATTTTATAATAAGTAATATCAGCGTGTTTGAGAGGTTGAATCTTTTCCACAACTACTATTTTGATTTTGATTTCAAACCCATTGTATCTGATGTAATGTTTTCCTTATTTCCCTTAAAATTTATTTCAAATTAGTTTATATTTATATTATATATTAAATATTTTAATGAAATCCACATATTTACATTTTGACCAAAATAATGAAAAATATTGTGACGGTCTTACAATAGAAATTGCATCCTCCTTGAGAGATAATTGAGGGACTGGTATATTTCACCTCACAGGGGGATACATTTATTGATTGATGTTTCAATAAAAAATACCATCAAATAATCATATCATTTGGGATACCTATGATTAAATTTTTTAATTATAAAATATTACTTGCTGCTTATATATTATTTGTCTCATACTATGTGTCTCCACAAATGTTCTATAATCATAATTCCAAAATTAAATAAACCATTCTCTAATTCAAACTGTAGTGACCATACATTTCTTACATGCTTATTAAATAAATTTATCAATAAAACCCATAAAATTTGACCCAAATTGGATTCAATGTATTAGTATCATGAGAAAATTATAACCCTATATATCATTTACAAAATAATACATAAACATTTACGTAATAAATTCTTCTCTAACTTCATAGGGGCCCTCATATTCTACATAGTATAAGTATTCACCTAAGGATATAAATCAAATAAGGGGTGAGATAAAATCATATTACAATGATGAATAATATAAATAAAACAAGGGTGATACTGAAAATCATTAAAATAACATAAGAAAGTAATCATTATCATAATCATGAGAGGAAACATTAGATAATTACATGGAAGGTAATTCATAAAAAAATAAAAACTATTGTCTGAGTATTCATATAAAAAACATAGTTTTGACAATATTTAGCATCATTTTCATGAATATTTCACCTTTTCTCATGAGTTAAATCAAATTATCCAATTCATTATAGCTGTATATAATTCTGGGCACACATGTCCCATCATAACATTTTCATAATCATTCTTTTAATATAAAAAGCTATACCAATCATGGAAAAAAAATAACCCATAGAAAATAAACATGTTTAATGATAATTAGAAAAATAATATATTAAAGGAAAAAAAATTTGTGACAAAAATAATAAACGGAATATCATATGTGGTTCGAGAATCATCAACCATGATTGAAGAATAAAAAATTTTAAGAGAAGTAAACGTTATGTTTTTTAGAAAGAATATATATTTTAGAAAAAAAATTTAAATTATCCTAAAACTACATTTGAAGCATGTATATCCATGAAAACAGATATTATTGAAAAATATATTATATTAAAGGAACATTAATGTAACATACATACTGAAAATATAGTGATAGAGGGAAAACTCAAAGGAAGAGAGTTGTGTTCCAGAATACCATTACTGTTTTTTGAATTAGTTTTTCACTTAAATATCATATATAATCAAATAATATTAATTAATGAATAAATATTTAAACAATTATACACATATTTAATTCATTATAACTTTATTATGTTTTTCTATATCCATTTTGGTGAGTTATAGTGTCCACTTTCATCATTCATCAGTGTTTCGTTTCTTGGTTTCCATGATTGGATCAGTTGTTTACATGAATATAAGTTTTTTTAAAATGATTAGAATTATCCATTAATGATATTATGATTAATTAGTGAATTTTAATATTATTAAATGATAGTATATATCATTTGGTTATATGGTATGAGGAAGATTCACTAGATAAAACATTAATGAACATGATTTAATTAGTATTGGCCGTTTTACGATCATTATGAGATTATTTCATTTTATATAACATCATGTATATATACTTCCTCCATAATATTAAATAAATTATTATATGTACAATAAAATTTTATGTAACCATAGTTATGATTTTAGGACTAGCCTTGAAGGTGGTAGTGAAAAATAAAAACGCATCATCCATAGTTGTGGTAACTCAACATAATATCGAGAATATTTTCAAAAAAAAATGGGAAGAGACTTGATTATTATTCATTCCATTTACATAATAAAATTAAATAATACACAATATAATGGATTTATCATTCTTCTTTTATATATGTTGGTTAAGAGAAGATAAGAAACTAATGAAATTGACACGCAAAAAAAGAAAAAGTAAGAGGATTTTACCTCTTGATTTTCACAAAAATGGGAACCTCTTTAAGGAAAAGGATTGGTATTATGATGATACTTAGTTATCTGGTATTTGGGGGATAGTATTTGAAAAATGATTTGGTCAAATTTTGATAAGGCTTAAATGTTGGAACGTTTAAGGAAATGTGATGATATTTATAAGGGATGAGAGGAGTGTTTTCTCAATATAGTTTTCATTATTTTGATATTTTGGCTCAATATTATGAATAGTTTTATAATTATCACAAAATATATTCAAATAATTAAGGTTATTTTGATATTATGGTTCTTGCATCAATGATGACTCATGTTATATTATTTTTAACTTATAATAAAAATTATCCATAAAATACTGTATTTTAATACTCACAAAAAAATCAAGTATTTTAGAAAAACCAAAAAACAAATCACCATATCCATTTTTATTTTTGGGGAATTAAATAAAGAAGTAGATTTTAGGGAAATAATTTTCTATATGTTATATTTTAAATTCCACTTTATTCTCCAAATTTTACTTGGAAAATATGGATTTTAGATTCATGACTGATTTTTAACACATTGACAAATAAATTATTTTCACAAATATTTTGTTTTATTTCTATGAAAAAAAATTAACTTCTAAATTTATTTTATGAAAGTAATTGTCTTAAATCATTATATTATTTATATCATTGTTAATAAACATTTATGTATTTTAAAAATACAAACTCTTAAATAATAATTTTTAATAAATATTTACATATTCTATGCTATAATTTTATCAAATTATAATTTATGAGATGTATAAATTTTATCTATACATTTATAGATGAGGTTAAAATTCTTTTAGAAGATTAACTATTCCTAATGTCCACATTACTATTCCAATGGTCAGAGATACTATTCTATTGGAAAAGGTTCCCTAAATTCTAGAAATAGCTCTTATTTCATTAATTATTCATTTTAGTGGTATATATTTTATTCTAAATGTGATTTTATGTAGTTTATACTGTATGAAATAATTAAAAAAAGGGTATTTCTATTGATAAAATGGTTTTTCGTTACGTAGAAGGGGAATAATATGTAATAAAAGTAATACAAAAAATGTAGAAATAGATTATTGAGTAGTTGTGGTTTAACTCTTGATATCCCTGGATTCATAGATACCTCCTCGGTGGTGCATAATTCTTGTATTTATAAACATATGAATCCTCTTTATGTAACTCATTTTTTTTCTTTCAATATTTTCATAAATAGAGAATTTATATTTACGATTTTTAGTTTTTTTTATATTCTAAATTATCATGTGTTCCAAAATTCAACAATTGATATGAAATTACTTAGAGAAAGTAGTACCATATACATTTTAGAATATACTATAGTTACAATAAAATATTATATATATATATACTATTGTACCTTCATATTATCTTCTATTTCAAACATACATTGTGAATTCCCATAGAATCTAATTCCTCAACATTTTTCATGGTGTTATGTTAGATGGCGGTTTATGCAGGGGGTTTCCAGCTAATCAACAATTACCACAGTGTTAGATCAAATATACCACTGGTACAATGGTATATTCCATATACCACTGGATGTCGAATGTGAAATAATATCCATAGGGATGGTAGCATGTCTTATATGGGCCACGATTATTCACTTGGATGCTCATATGCACTCAAACTACTGCCTCAAGCTATGTAACCATAGTAGCAGCTAGATCATAGTCCACATTAATAATGGATTCAATATGTCTCCCATGGGTGTGGAGAAATATGACCAGTATCTCAATAACTATATTCATGTACAAGATTTCCTCCTAGGCAGAATAACTATCATCTAGCGCGTTCACTTGATTTGGTACCAACATTGGATCAATTATACCATTTCACTAATGACAGATCACTTATATTGTTTAATAAATAATGAATCACATATAAAATTGCATGGTGCACAATGTAGTGTGGAAGCACTATATAACATCAACAGGCACAATATAACAACTCATTTTTACCTTTCCCTCAAATGTAGATCAATTCTACAATTATTATAATGGTAGAACATATCTACATTTGGAGGAACTCCCTTCGTCTCGTGTTTATCTAATATCTACCTCGGTGGAAAATTCCTCCGATGCTGCCTTTTGTGCAGCCCTCACTAGTAAACATGGATCATTCAAGGGAATTTCATGGAATAAGGAAGATATTCCATTGGTGATCATGTCCCTCACAAAGGCCTCTCACCTTCTTAGTGGAATGAGGGAGTACCATTTTTAGAACATGGATTATTATTATTAATATTTTAAATGGTTGTCATTAGAGACAATGTAAGTGATCCATTGTGGTAGATGGACTTAGAAGTAGTTGAATAACATGATCATGAGATTTCTAGTAGTCAAATATAGTATTTATCGTTTTGTTGAAATGATGATATTTACCATGAGAGGCTATAGTTAGCATCACGATGGTGGAGGGATGTGTCTCAGAATGATTGTTTTGTGGATTTAGGTTGGAAGACACCATTTTGAATAAAATATATAGTACCAATTACATCTTTTTCCCACTACACATGATTTATCATGATTCTCGTTTAAATATAAAGTAAAACAAGTAATGAAATCATATCAAAATCCTACACCGGGGTGGGATCCAATATTAAAATGCACACACATAGGTTTTCATGGATCATGTGATACTTGGATGAATCATTGTATGTGATCGTATCCAAGGACCTTATGCTGCATTGGTCAAGTCTACCCATGTGGCTTGCATCCTTACAAGCTTGAGTAGGCCATAATGGTACTGTATTGGACAGCTGGACCACCTTGTTTGTTTGATAGGTGGAAGGATGTTTGGTAGAGGGAAATATCAATAAAGAACCAATGTTTGAAACATAAAACTGATTTGAAGATGACAATATAAAAATCATATTCATTTTATGGTAAATTTCAGTCATTAATTTCATATAATTTTTTTCTATTTAGTTTTTTTTCTACATTTTAAATCCATAAAATATTTTATTATAACATTTAAATACATGGTTATTATTAATTAAATTATTTCAAAAATTTGAATAAATTTTTTATAATTTTCATGATAAGATATTTTTGTTGCATGGATTGATTTTATAATTAAAAAGCTCATTTTTTTAATATTTCATCATAGGATACCTCAAATAATGGGCTGGATCCCCATGTTTATCCTCAATTTATTCATCACTACGGAGGTAAAACTTGTTCACAGGGTACACCAAAGAAAAAAATACATGTTTCCTTTCAACCATATACTCAATACATTATCCTGTAGATTATTCAGGATATCTTTTTATCACCATCAAGGGACCTAGATATTTATAAATTAATCTTAGGGAGGAACCATTAACACTAATGATTTATTGATGAAACATATATAACATATCATATGGGAGATAGTTTTACATAAACTATATCTAGAAAATCATCCACTACTACCGGATATTTTTTGTTACATTTTGATGATTCTTGGAGAATTTTTGAGGAAGAACAAACTCTAGATAAGGGAATCTAACCAATATATTTTATATACAAAAAGTCCCTATGTGTAGTTAAATAATTATTTGGACAGAGAATACTAGGAGTATAGAAAACTAGGGGAGCTCAAAAATCATTAGAAGAATCCACACTGGGAGACTGAGGGTTGATAGCCTGAGTAGCATAATATTTTTGGGATCATCGCATACAGTGGCAGTAAAAAGAAGTATGGTGGGAATAGAGACAATAATAAGAATATAATACAACTACATTATAAAGAAAATTCCCTAAAATAATATCCCTTAAATATCAACCATAATACAAAGACATCTATCGAGTGGTCGAGAGAGATTAAGATCTCTATAGATGTGACGAAAATCCCACTATCTAATAAAATATACCATCATGATTTTGAAAGATGAATCTTATAAATAAAATTCTATAATGGTATAGGGAATATTGGTTGGATGATCCAAACTACATAGAATTTGGAATATTATCCCTTGTTAAAATCATCTTTCCACCAAATGAAGAATAACCTTCAACCCACATCTGTCTGAACATATGTTTATCTAGATATTTAAAAATGAAAGTATAAAATTATTCCAATACATAGATAATGGTAGTCTATGAAACCATAATCTATCAATTGATTTAATGATCCATATTCATTGATGAAACTAGTGAAACAGTGTGACATAAGTCAATTCACAATGAACAATGTGATAAGAGTTCCATGAAAAACCCATACATATCCATAAAATAAAGTATTTTTTATTAATTCACACTTTATTTTGTATAATGATATATATTTTTATAAAATAACATGTATAATGTTTTTCATAAAAACCCACACAACACCATAAGACAATTTTTTTATGTTTAATATTCTTATAAAACAAAATTACATAATATACCAATAGTAAAATATATTCATTCCCATATGATGATGAGAAAATTCACATAATGTATAATTATGATGCATTATAGATTTTATATCAAATAATAAAAGTTTTAACCATCTTTTGTTTCCATTCAAAATTTCTAATTCATTGAAATGTTCTATAATATATCAAGAAAATCATTTAATCCACCAAAAGCATCGATCATAGAATCCATATTACAAAACATATTATATTTTTTGTTATCCTAAATGGTTTCCTTGTAATGCTGAAGAGTGGTTAATGGTTATATATTTGATCCACTTCTATATATATTTTTATAATATTATCATTGAATTTTTCTAAAATATTATGATCATCCCATTAAAAATGTTTGAAAATAGAAACCTAAATTTTTATTTAGTTATTATTTAAATTATAAGGTATTCAAATTGATTCAATTTTGTTGAGAAATCTATGAACTGTTGTATTTATGAATTGGATAAACCCTTCATTATTTCATCTAGAAAATCCTTATTTATGACATGATATAAACTGATTTTATTCTAATGTATAATTATGTGATAACATATACTAATATTTGTAGAGACATTTTTCATATTGATTATATTTTGGAATTAATTTAGTAAAAAAATATCGCACATTGATCATGGATTATATTAGGTAAAAGGAATAACATACCTTATAGAAATATCATCCTATTAAATAATTATCACCGACACAAGAATATACTTACTAAAATTCTCTAATGAAAATATATTATTTTAATAAAATATTATTATGTTTTTTTAATTACTTAATGTCTTTCAAACTAGTTTACTATCACATTAAATAACAAGAATAATTTTGTGCTCCTTTTTCTCCTAAACCATCTCATCTATAGTGTGACATGCATATTATATTATTTAATATGTTATGTGTAAGAACCCAAATCTTTTTTTTGGTATTCCCTTTGTTTTTCTAGAGTTTTTGAGAAAAATAAAGTTTCTGGAAATTTTTTGAAGTACACGCTGTGTATTTTTTCAGCACACATTGTGTACTCTTTTCCTGCTCAAAGCCTTTGGATGGCCATGTCTGGGCCGCACACATGGTGTGCATGGATGATGTGGAGGCCGATTTTTTCAGAGTACAGAAAAACCAAGTACAAGCCGTGTACATTAAATGTACACAACATGTACTTGCTTTTTTCATTAAACGGACATGGGTCGCACCTGATGCATAGAAAGGTCTTATTCTAGGTTATGATCCCCCGAGAGCACTGAGGATCCAATAATCTTCAACGAGTCCCCGCCTCTCCATATTTTCTCCGATTTTAGCACTGTTGATTGCGTTGGAAATGCTGGGGTGAGTTCTCCCTCCTCCTTGAGCCTTGATTTCCAATTCCTCATCTTTCTCATGTTATCATGGTTTATGTATTTCAGATGTTTTCTCAGTTCTAAAATGTTCTAATGAGAATCATTCATCATTGTTCACGTATATTGATCTCCTAGGATCGAGGTAGGTGGTTTGTGCCTTTCCGTAGGAAATATGTGAATATTGTCTGCAAATACCACAAATTCCCTTGGGCGGGGAACTGTGGGTTTCCTGTTTTTCCCCTATTGTTTGTCTTCTTTGCATGATTTCTTGAGAATAGATCATTTATTTTAAAATTGGATAATTTATGTTGTATTCTTGTGCTTCTCCTTGCATGTTTTTCTTATTAGGCGTTTGCCAGTTTCCATGCCTAGTTATAGGATAGTGGGGCTGTTATACTATTATACTATTTTGGCATAGAATGATAACCAAGTAGTTCTTGAGGTTTACATTGGATGATACGTGTGCGCTGAGAATGTTTATTTTCACAGAGGATTGTGATGACCTAGTGTAGTAGACCATAGTGATAATGGACATAAGGGCTTCTCCATAGTGTCTTTTAATATGACATGAGACCACTGGGTGAATTGACGATGAGTTATTTTTCAGAGAGTTTGTAGTTCCTCGACGCAGGCCACATGGGGAATGAGACGTTGAGTGCTTCCCTAGAGAGCCTTTAATATGACACGAGACTATTGGGGGAATTGACGGTGAGGGCATCCTCAGAATGTCTACTCGTAGCTCTACCAGAGGGGTGAGACTGAGTGTGGCCTCTAGAGGGTTGCTAGTACTTGTAGGTTGAACCATAGGGGATAGGCAGTGAGAGTTACCAAGAGGGTTACCTGTTTTCTACTTTATGTTCATAATTCACTGGTGTACTTTATATGCTATAACTATGGATTGTAGCTGCTGTGTGCTTTTCTGTTTACTGCTTCCTGCACTTTTACTTGCCTTGTAGTCATTGACAATTAGGTACCGATCTTTGGGTGATTACCCACTAGTATTGTATCACACACTATTTTTTGTCCATACTTTTGGGAACAAAAATATTATATTGTTGTAGGTATAGATAATTTCAAGCACCCTTATACTTTAGGTTCATGATTGCTATGGAGCTAGAGAGAATGGGACCAAGCCGAGGCTTGCGATGCTGAGGAGTCACTCATCTGTTTTTCTTTTGTACTTTGGCTTAGTAATGTATTCATCATTGTGACTTGTTTGGTTGTTTTCCAAGACATATATGTATAGTGAATCATTTACATATATTCCTGCTCTAGTTGTTTATTTTTCAGTCTTCTACTGTTTATCGTCTACTCATGTATGTATGTCTATTGCTTCTGCTATTGTTGTTATTCGTTTTATTTTCTGCTGTGTACTCTGCAAATGAGGGTGTAGTTTCCCCACTATCACACCCATGGCCCTCGCTACTAGTCGGCAGCCTCTGGCATTTGGGGAAATTCACTTGAGGCCATGTAACCAACTGGGTACGGGGGACCTCTGGGTGGATTCCGCAATAGGGACATTACAAAGTGGTATTAGAGAAGTTCTATTCTCTTGAATTACTGTTTGGAGCATTTATCCAGGGATAGGATGGATTCGATACTTGGTGTTAAGCTGTGTCTGGGAGTAGCTGACCCGTGTATATGGAAAAACCATAGTACGTCATTTATTGCAGTTTTTTGGTTTTGAGATATATGGTTATATGATTTCACCTAGAGTGATTCAGATGTCCTGTGTTGTTGTTGTTTTTCTAGTGCAGTTCTATTTCTATCACAACCTGATGAGATGAGGGTATTCCATCTCGTGCATCATATAGACACTTGTTAGAGATTACATGTCATGCATTTCGGCCATGCCATCTAGGGTGCATTAGTGATTTCATTTTGTTGTGATAGACTTGTCTAGATTTTGCATGCTATTGTGATAGATGATTTGATATAATCTCTGATACATGATAGAGGACTATATGTATCGTACCTTACTTATATGAAATCCAAATTCGGGTTCTTATGGTGTTATGGGCCCTCTTGAATCAGAAATTGTAGGATCATTGACCTGTTATTCTTTGTATATGACTGTATTGGATGGCAAACATTGATTCGTGGGGAGTATTGGCCCCCACTAATCGGAATTTGGCACCATCGTGCCTTATTTTCAGTGTTTTCTAGTCTTCGGTGCAGTTTTAGAGAAACTGCCCAGAAAAACCCAGAATACACGGCGTGTAGTTTATATATACAGGCCGTGTAGTTTTAATCCATGTCCTTGACTTCATGAGCAGAAAAACAGGTTTTGAAAATCTCCAGAAACATGCCATGTACGGTAGGTACATGTTTTTTAGTAGTGAACGTGTACCCGACTGTGTAACAAGAAACACGGGTCAGGGAAGCTCGAGTAGAACACACCGTGTTGGATAGAAACACGTCGTGTAGTCTTGTTCTAGGTACCCAGATGTGTCACGATCAACATGGGTTGGTTTAATCTTCATCCATACATGCTGTTTTTTTCGGAACAATTCGTGTAAGGGTCAACCGTGTACTTAGATGTGTCACCAATAACACGGGTCGGGAAAAATCTTCAAGTACATGCCGTGTTTTTTTCGGAACACACCGTGTAGTCTCAGCCGTGTAGCCAGCCATGTAGCTAGAAACACGGGTCGCTGAAAACATGTCTACTACATTCCATATCCTCCATGAACTCACTATTTAGGCTTAGATTAAGTAGACCATGTGGTATAGCGATGTAAGGAGATAGGATCAGGGAAATAGAGTTAAGTACACACCATGTAGTCTTGTTTTGTAAATCTTGTGTGTTTCATTCTCCTGTTCTCTTTTTATACTCCTTTTTTCTCTGTCATTGTTTTTCTAATATAAGGTATGATTTTGACCTTTCAGATCTATGCCTTTGAGACGTCCTCCAGATATACATTCGTTGTCAAGCAGAGATCAGACGCCAGATATGGCTGATCAGGGACTTCCTGTCGATTCTCCAATAGGGGCAGCCTTGGCACCAGCTTTCATACCAGTTGCAGGAACTGATGCGCAGTTCAAGGATGGTTTTATGAGGATGATTCAAAAATTTCATGGAGCACCACCTCCTTCCACATCTATGGAAGACATGACGTGGATTTTCCAACAGCATCATCCTCCCATATTCTCGTGGGAAGGAGGACCACATGCTACAAGGTCATGGCTGGAAGCCAATATTACTATATTTGAGAATCTGGAGACGCCTCCTGAGAGGCGGGCCAATATCTCTACATATATGTTACGGGGACTCTGAAAAGTAGTGGTGGGACATGATCTCACAGGCGGTTCATCAACAGGTTATGGCTTAGGAGGAGTTTCAGTGCATCTTTTAAGACTACTTCTACCCAGAGACCCTGAGGGACGACCGAGCCAGAGAGTTCATGAGCTTAGAGCAGGGTACTCTTTATGTTATGGAGTACTCCTGTCGCTTCACTGAGATGTAGTGTTTCACACCCCACCACGGTGGGGATGGTATGTTCTTAGCAAGGAAGTTTGAGGATGGTCTCAGGCAGGAGATCCACTTGCAGGTGAACCTCTTCCAGTTGACTTCTATCACTTCTATCATCAAGCAGGAACTAATTATAGAGCACAATCTGAGAGACTTTGGAGCTGTGAGCTAGGGTGGTTCTTCTTCCAAAGCTAGTATTCCCCCAGATGACAGCAAGAAGCGCAGTAGGGAGTCTATGTGTGGTGATCCGAGGAAGCGAGATGAATCATCAGGAAGCCAGGTGATATGATACCAGTGTGGCCTCTCAGGGCACACGGGGCCGCATTGCCAGAGAGACCCCGTGGAGTGACAATCTTGCGGCAAGATGGGTCACGCTCAACATTTTTGCGAGTTTTTCTCACCAGTAGGTGGTGATCGGAGTTCTTGTATGACTCCTCGTTCAGGAGAAACTCCACCAGTTTCTCACCAGTTGGGGAACTGGAGTTATTCTAGCCGTTCGGGTAGAGGTGGAGGCCGAGGTGGTGGCGGTCAACCACTAGCCATTCAGTGTTAGTAGTGTGGATCAGCTCATAGTGGTCAGGCAGGTTCGTCGGGCTATAGTTTAGGTTAGTCCTTCGTCGTGGAACAAACCCATTAGGATCAGGATCCCATACCTTATATAGTTCGAGGTACGATTTTAGTAGCCTCAGTTTTATCTTCATCTCTTCTCGATACTGGTGCTAAACATATCTTTATCTCTTTTACCATCGTGGAGATCCATGGGCTCTGTATCTTTCCTTCTGCTGACTCGTTGACAATAGAAACACCTTTGGGGATAACGACATCTAGTGTACGTCCGTGTAGAGAGTTCCCTCTCGAGGTTGCAGTGTATTTTTTTTATTGGATCTCTATTTCCTAGAGATAACAGTCTATGATTTCATTCTTGGGATGGACAGGTTGGTTCCCTTCCAAGTAGTCGTAGACTGTTAACACTACGAGGTGAGTTTCATATCACCAGAGGGTTAATATTTTCTTCATAGAGGCGAATGGGATGTCTTGGCGAGTCGGACAGGACTCGAGCATCATGGTCTAGGAGGGGTGATGTCCCAGATTTCTAGCCTTAATCTATATAATTAGGGGACTTCACATTTGGAATTTTCGCCAGTGGTGGATCATATCAGATATATATTTCTAGATGAATTTTTAGTTTTTCCTTTGGAGGGTTAGGTACACTTCTCAAATGAGCTCGTTCCAGGAACAACACCGGTTTCTATTCCTCCCTATAGGATGGCTAAACCTGAGTTAGAGGAGCTGAAGAAGCAGTTGGAGGAGTTGAAGTCAAAGGGTTTTATCCGACCTAGTACTTCTCCTTGGGGTTCGCCTATTCTGATTGCAAAGAAGGCAAGCGATACCCTTAGGCTCTATATGGATTATCTGAAGAAGAACCCGTTTACTATCAAGAACAGGTATCCCTTTCCTTGGATTGATGACCTTTTTGATCATCTTTGAGGATCCATTGTGTTCTTGAAGATCTATTTGAGGTCTGTCTATCATCATTTTGACGTTAGACCATCAGATATACCTCTTACAGCCTTTAGGAGCAGGTATAGTCTCGACGAGTATACAGTCATGCTGTTCAGTCTCACGAATGCGCCAACAGTTTTCATGGAACGGATGAACTAAGTGTTCTATACTTACATGGAATCCTGTGTTGTGGTCTTTGTGGATGATATCTTTTTGTACTCTCACACTCGACACGACCATGCAACCCACCTTTAGATCGTTCTGGGTACACTAATAGATCATCAGCTTTTTTCTAAACTCTCGAAGTGCCACTTTTTGATGGATCTGATTCACTTCATGGGTCACATATTCTCAGAGGCAGAAGTATCTGTGGACGCAAAGAAAGTGAGAGTTGTAGTTTCATGGGAGCAGTAGATGATCTTTCATGCGGTACAGAGTTTCCTAGGGTTGTCTGGATACTACCGAAGATTTATTCAAGACTTTTCACACCTAGCAGCACATTTGGAAGGTTTGACCAAGAAATGGGTGATGTTCTCATGGTTAGAGTTTTGCGAATCATCCTTTGAGGAGCTGAAGAAGAAGTTGACATCGGCATCGATACTAGTCTTTCCAGAGCCAGGAAAGAGCTACACTATTTATTGTGATGCTTTAGGTATCGGTCTGGGTGTTGTGCTTATGCAGGGAGATGGAGTCGTTGCGTACGGGTCTCGGCAGATGATGCCACATGAGAAGAACTACCCAATGCATGATCTGGATTGGGATGCTGTTGTTCAAGCCTTATGATGTTGGAGACATTACCTTCTGGGAGAGCAGGATGTGGTTTTCACCGACCACAATTTTCTTATGTACATATTTACTCAGTGTGATCTGAATCTGAGACAACACAGGTGGTTCGAATATCTTCAGTATTTTGATTTCGATATTTCCTATATGCCGAAAAGGGACAATGCAGTGGAGGATGTGTTAAGCAAGAGAACTTAGTTTCAGGCAGTTCAAGAGGCCAGTAGTGAATGAAAGCTTATGGATTTGTTCTCTAAGATGTATCTGGAGGTGCACGATAGACAGGGACAAACTTTTCTATCTTTTGTATCTATTACCACTACATTACTTGATCAGTTACAGATGAGGCAGATATCAGACTGAGAAGGCTTAGTCCTGCGGGAGAGTGTGTCAGGAGAGGACCCTCTTCCTGGATGGACAGTGGGCGAGGATGAGATCTTGCGGTTCCAGGGAAACATATGGGTGCTATCATACATAAGCGATGAGCTGATGCGGGATTTTCTTTCCTCAGTTTTGGCAGTTCATGATGGTGTCTCCAAGATGTATCGGGATCTACACCGCTAGTAATAGTGGCCATGTATGAAGAAATATGTTGCTGGTTTTGTCATGATATGTTCTACTTGCCCACAGGTGAAGGCAGAGCATCAGCGACCAGCAGGGCTTTTACAACAGTTACCCATTCCCGAGTGGAAGTGGAACGATGTCGCGATGGAATTTTTGACTAGGTTTCCGAGGTCTCCTCGGGGGTATAATGTTGTTTTGGTTGTCGTCGACAGACTCACAAAAGTTGCACACTTCATGCCAATTAAAGAGACCTTCATTTTTGATGATATGGGATGGTTGTACATCTATGAAATTGTACTTCTACATTGAGTTCAACACTACATTGTTTCAGATAGGGATGCACGCTTTAATTCTCGATTCTATTGGGTATTACAGAAGCAATTGGGTACATAGGTACTTTTGAGTATAACATACCATCCCCAGACTGATGGCCAGTCTGTGGGCACGATCTAGGTTCTTGAGGATATGCTTTGAGGTTGCATTATAGACATTAGAGGTTCTTGGGAGAAGCATATACCTCTTGAGGAGTCCTCCTACAACAATAGATTTCAGGTGACTATTCAGATGGCACCATACGAGGCTCTATACGATAGGCCATGCCAATCACCTTTATGTTGGCTAGAGACAGGAGAGGCAGCTTTGCTGGGACCTCCTATTGTTAAGGACACCACTGAGCAGATAGAGTTGATTTGGAATAGGATGGCTACATTATAGTCTTGACAGAAGTCTTATGCTGCTCTGCGGAGACAACCATTGGAGTTCTAGGTCAGGGATCGGGTTTTCCTGTGTGTCGCACCGAGGTTGGGACACAAGAGGATTCAAAGACAGGGTATACATTCACCGATGTATGTTGTAATGTTTTAGGTTTTGGAGAGAGTTGGGCCGATTGCCTATAGGCTGCAGTTACCTCAGAGGTACCGGGACATGCACGACGTCTTCCACGTTTCACAGCTCCGACATTACTTTTCGGTCTCGTCTCATGTCTTTCAACCCGAGGAAGTTGAGCTCAAAGCGGATGCATCATCAGTGGGGCATCCTATCCGTATTTTCAATCAAAGTACGAAGGTTCTCTGACGCTAGTATGTTCTTCTGATACATGTGTTATTGAAGCACGAGTGAGTACATTACGAGACATGTGAGAGGGTGACCATGGTTCAATCGTAGTGGACATAGCTATTTAGGGTTTCTTCTTCTAGTCCTATCTAGGGAAATTTGTGGATGAATTTCATTAAGGGGGAAGTTTGTAAAAACTTGGATCTTCTATTCAGGTATGCCCTTCCTTTTTCTGAAGTTTTTGAGAAAAATAATGTTTCTAGAATTTTTTTGAAGTACATGTCGTGAACTCTTTTCCCGCTCGAATCCGTGTGCTGGCCATGTCTGGGCCACACACACAGTGTGTAGGGATGATGTGGAGGCCGATTTTATCAGATTACAAAAAAACCTAGTACATTCCGTGTACTCTAAAAGTACACACTCTATAAATTCTATTTTTTCATTAAACGGACCGGGGTCGCGCCTGATGGACAAAATGTTCTTCTTCTAGGTTCTGTTCATCCGAGAGTGCCGAGGATCCACGAATCGTCAACGATCCCCGACCTCTCCGTCCATTATCGGATTCTAGAACCATTGATTGCATTGGAATCATAGCTGTGAGTTCTCCCTCATGTTGGAGACTTGTTTTCCAATTCCTCCTTTTTCTCATGTTATCGTGGTTTATGTGTTTCAGATGTTTTCTATGACCCACGACGTTCTAAGGAGAATATTTCGTCATTGTTCATGTATATTGATCTCCTAGAATCGAGGTAGGTGGTTTTTTCCTTTTCGTAGGAATTATATGAATATTTTGTGCAAATTACACCAATTCCATTGGGAGGGGAATTGTGGGTGTCCTGTTTTTCCCCTATTTTTTGTCTGCATTGCTTGATTGCAAGAGTATAGATCATTACTTTTAAAATTGTATAATTTATACTGTATTCTTGTGCTTCTCATTTCATATTTTTCTTATTAGGCGTTTTATAGTTTCCATGGGTAGTTGTAGGATAGTGGGGCTATTATACTATTATGCTGTTGTGCCTTAGAATGATAGCCAAGTAGTTCTTGAGGTTTACTTGGGATGATATGCTCACGCTGAGCATGTTTATTTTTACACATGAATATGAGAACATAGTGTAGTAGACCATAAGGATAATGGATGTAAGGGATTCTCCATAGTGTCTTTTAAAACAATGAGAGACCACATGGGGAATTGATGATGATTGCTTCCTCAGAGAGTCTGTAGTTCCTTGACGCCGGACACATGGGGAATGAGAAGTTGAGTGCTTACCTAGAGATCCTTTGGCATGATATGTGACTATAGGGGGAATTGATGGTGAGTTCTTCCTCAGAAAGTCTACAATTAGATGAACCAGAGGGTTGAGAATGATTTTTCCTCCAAGAGGGTTTCTAGTACTTTTAGGTTGAACCATAGGTGTTAGGATGTGAAAGCTACCCATAGGGTTACCTATTTTCTACATGTTGTTAGTTGTTCACAGGTGTACTTTATATGCTAGAACTATGGATTGTAGATGTTGTGTGCTTTTCTGTTTACTACTTCCTACACTTTTACTTTCCTTGTATTCATTGACTATTTGACACAGATCATTGGTTGAATTCCTACTGGGATTGTATCTCACACCCTATTTGGGCCATGCTTTTGGGCCCAAAGAGATTATATTGTTGCAGGTATAGATAAGGGAAAGCGCCCTTCTACTTTAGGTTCTTGATTACTGTGGAGCTGGAGAGCACAAGACCAAGCTGAGTCTTACGATACTGAGGAGTTGCTCATCTGTTTTTCTTTTGTACATTACCTTAGTACTGTATTAATCATTTAGACTTGTTTGGCTGTTTTCTTAGAAATATATGTATCACGCATCATGTAAATATATTCCTGCTCCAGTTTTTTATTTGTTAGTTTTTCTTTGTTTTTCGTCTACTCATATATGTATGTCTACTACTTCAACTATTTTTGTTATTTGTTTTATTTTCCATTGTGTACTCTGCCAATGAGGAAATAGTTTCCCCACTATCACACCCAAGGCCCACGTTGCTAGTCGGTAGCCTCTGGCATTTGGGGAAATGAGCCTGATGCCATGTAACCAATCAGGTACGAGGTGACTCTGGGTGGATTCTGAACAGGGACGTTACGTTATGTTCTAGTTAGATCTTCTAATAATTGATATATAAATGATGTTTTCTTCGAAATGATTAAATTGTTTTTATAAGTACTCAAAAAAATTTGCTTTGTTATTTCATAATATATAACATAATTGATTTATATATGTATATTTTAAATTTAATGAACCTATAGAAATCCAACATTTCCTAATGAAATTATAATATTATTATAAAAAATTAGTGGTGGTAGGTTTATTATTACAACTAAAGTAACTCTACAAAATTTCATTCATTTTTTTGAAATATTATATACTAAAACTATTACCCTACGGACCATAAATTATCATTTATATAGTTGAAAATTAATTTAATCTCATGGTATCTCTATAATAATTTAAAACAATTATCAATTATGTCTTCAAATATAGTTTCAATAATAGATAAGTCATCCATGAAAATGTTGATCTTTATTTCCATCACATTTGGGTAGGTGGACATTATGATTCATTGTAAGGTTTTAGGTGGTCCATTGTTTCCAAAAGTAATTCACTTATATGTTTATTAATTTTTGGGTCATATGAATTCATTTATCTATTTATACTTAAAATCAATATTATTCATCATATATCATGAATAATTGTTTTATAAATAATTGAATTAATTTATATATAACCACTTCTATATCTGATATAAGAATAGTATGACGATTTATATTTTATAGTAGTGATGTTTAAATTTATATAATCATTATAAGTTATCTATTTAGTTGTTATGTTGATTAAAATTAATTAATTATTCTGTTTGGTTATCAAAATTACTCCACACTGTATAGGAACTATAAGAATAAATATCACACTATGGATATTACAAATCAGGTAAATGATGTCTATACAGAACAATTTAATTTTCACACCAAAAATACCGCATTTATGTTTCAATTAATGATATTAGAACATTATACACATCCAATTAGAAATTGTTCGATTAATTATAAATTAATGCATTAATATGGGATAGTTTACTTGAGATCGGCAATTGATATTATTATCTGTATCAGTACACAACCTCATGAATTACACCAATTTACCTTCCTAGTATTATTTAATTTATGATGAAATAATAAATATATGTATTTCTTAATTTTAAAAAATGTATATATTGGGTTTTTGGGTAGTTATTTGGATTCGAATACTGATTATTTCAATGAAATAAGATGAAATTATTTCACCAATGATCTGAATGCTAAAAATGTACTTGGATATTATTGAGTTATCCTACTTTATCAATTATTTTCATTTCTTTTTTCATTATCTCATTCTATATTATATTATTTTATAGATTTATTTGGGTATATCTTATCTCATATAATTTTTTTCATTATCATTGAAGTTATAAAGATCGATTGTCAATTAAAATACCATTGATTCTTTGTGGACTGAATATTTACAAATTTTAAACCATTTATTTCTAATGAAATGGTGTTAATTCTACTCTTAGAGTAATTACCCTTAAATTATCAACTCAGATTAGCTATAACATTATCCCAAAAATACATTGGTCTCTCTCATTAAATATATATGGTACTTTTCTCAATTAGTTATCATTTTTTTATAGTTTTCATAATAAGATTTCATTCATATATCACACTAAAACCCCTTTTAATGATTTATGACATAAATTTAACTTAAAAATTACTTCGTAGGTTTGATTAAATATATACTTTCTAATATTGTGGTTGATTTTGGTATTGATAACATCTTTGGGCATTAGTCTTAAATTTTGGATACCAATAATATAATGTAGTATTGTTTCATCATCTTTGATTATTGTTTAGAGATATTTGACCTATATCTATTTTCCTTTAATATATTTTATATTTAGAATAATCTATAACATATGATAAATTTTTTAAATAGGATAGATGGAATAAATGTGACGAAATAATTTTTAATGGAAGCACTACTCCATAATTAATTCTTATCAGGTTTCAACTTGATATTTCATAACATTTTTATAAATAAGTATACTTTTTTTGTTTCAAGTTATAAATTTACTGTTTTTTACATTCTAAATTACTTTTGTTCATCCATGAGTCCATTATTTTTAATTATTTACATTTTGATTTTACATTTTTCAAATTTATTCGTAGTTATTTTTAGTATTTTTTCCACATGTAGATTGATCCAACATATTGAGATGTAAATGATCAAAAAATTTTAAAATGTATACATCAATAGATGTAAGGGTAAATTGTTATATGGGCATTATAATTGTAAATGTTTAGATCTTACAATAGATTCATGGTAAATATCTCTTTTCTCTTGTTAAAATGCATTTATGTGGTTCATATGTTCTATAGTAAATATGTATTGATAGAATTTTGCAGAGAATATATTATATAATAATTATATTATTTAAAATATGTTTTTATTGTCCTTAAAATCAATTTTAATAACATTTCCTATGAAACAATGTAAAAAATAACATTCTTAATACATTATCATTTTAATACTGAATAAATAATTACATCACAATTCTGTAGAACCCCCTATCCATTGTAGATCATATTCAAATAGTATTTGATTTAATGTGGGAAAAAATTACTGCCTTAATATATTATGGTATTAATAATATTAAATGAACATAAAATTTTCATATTTTAGATCATTCATGATATTCACTCCTCCTGTTCTAAACCACAAGTAATATAAATAAGTATTTTAATTATAATTTACACTCTATTTATAATTTACTAAAAATTAAATCCTTAATCAACTACATAATTAATATAATATCATTAAAATTTACGAATTTACAAAACCCATTCATTTTTATGATCTTCGAATATGAATTCACAAATTCAATAATTTATGAAAATTTTGACACTAATGTACGATAGAAAATCATCATGATATTATAAATACCACTACCTTTCCATAAAATGGATTGAAATCCTTATCGTTTTTACATAATTCGGTTATGAATGCATTAAAAATATAATATAACACTTATTATCCATAGAATATTTCTTATTTTTTTAATGAAACACGTATAAATGTCATCAGGAAAATAATCTAATTGTTATTTAAATAAATTAGTTAAACATATATATATATATATATATTATTGAGGAACAAAATAAAAAATGGGAGAATAATTAATACAACTAAGAGTGAATATTAGATATAACATAAATATAATTTTTATTAACTAATTTAACCTATTAACTAAGAATGCATAGTAATAAAGAATTATCAGATTCTCTCAAAAGAGGTATCTATTGTTAAGACCAAAAATCCTAGATAATAATTTAGTAATTAAGAAGATGTGTTTTAATTTTAGTTCATGGGTTGTATTTCCACTATTTTGACACCACATATACTATTCTATCTTATTCATTATGATATACACATTATTCATTATTGTGGTAGTTTTTGGAATCATCCACTCCTAATTTACATTTATATAATGATTAAGTTTTTTATCAAGAATATTGTTATGAATAAGATTAAGAATAAAAACACACCACTAGTTAATGAAGAGGATCAATAAATTAAAATATATAATCCCATAATAATACATATAATAAAATTTCCAAAATTAATTAAATCTATAATATGATAATATATTCCAAGGAAAAAATCCCTTAGTAATCCATGTATAGATCCATTTAATTAATAATCTCTTGATAATTATATACGACATATTTCTTCATTTCACTATATCAGTATTCATTAGACAAAAATTCCATTTTATAGTTCTACACATATTATTTCTTTGATATAACATCTTATTCTCTATAAAAAACTAATCATATTTTTAATGGATTAATCTACATAGAAGATAATTTATGTTCAAATTTTTATTTAGTTATTTAATTAATAAAATATATTTCAATATAAGTGTAAACTTTGGAATAAAATATGAAAAACTAGACAAAATATTTAATAAATAATATCACTAAATAACACATCAAACTGTTGTCTAGAATTCCATAGAGTGAATCATTGATATGGAATATGTATGAATGCAATCAATAAATTTAACATAAAAATTCATAAGGCAAAAAAATTAGTAATAGATAATACCCTCAGTCAAGATATGTTGAGCTTAAATCCCTACACTAGGTTGTCATTACTCCATAAAGTAAAAATTTTCTAATCACAGTTTTTTATTTATATTCATATTATATTGACTTAAATAATAACCAATAATTATATTCCATAAGATTAATTAAATAGGATATTCATCATAATGTAACATTTTGGTTTCAACCATTACTAATTCACATTTACTAAAAAATATCATATTTATAGTTTATCAATAATAAATATAATTATATAAATAACTATTAAAATAGCGTAAAAATTACTAAATAATAATATAATTTAGCTAAAATCATAAGACCATATTTAACATGACCAAATGACTAGATAATCCAATAAGTATGAAATGTTAGGGCAATAAAAAGTTTCAATTATCAACATCCCATCCATTGAAATAATTTTATTTTGTTCTTATGAACGATGACTAAATATCACATGTTAAATATAATTGTTTTGGTGATATTACATAATATTATAATTATACTTAGTTATAATTCAAATGGATTATACTGTATTTTAAATAGAATATTTTTTCTATATTTAATATGGGTGATTTGTTTTTTATATATTATAAGTGAATTAGTTAAATAATGTTCTTTATCTAAATTCTTTCATATATATTTAGTTTATATCAATATTATCTAATGAATATAATCATAAAATTGATCATGTGAAACATTATATTTAATTAATTCATTCCTCATTATGTTCAATTGGATTAGATTACCCATACGTTAATAATAGAAGCTATGTTTTAAATTGGGAATCAATATTAATTAAATGTTATTAATATATGGATACAAAATAAATGAACCATTAAATAATTATGTTTTGAATAATCTATGGAATCCATATATATAACTATATATAAAAATAAACCATAAGATTCATACATAAAAATAAGAATTGTTAATTAAAATAACATTTGTGGAGAATAGATCCTGATCATTTTACATCAATCAATTACGTCTAACCCAAATGAGGGGATAACTCAATATCCAATACAATGAATAATTTTCATAGATTTTTTAGGATTGTATTATATAAAACAACAAAAATTATGTTTCTAAGATAAGAAATACGCATTCCAAAACCACAAAGTATAGTGTTACAAAAATAACACAAACATGGAATAAAATAAAAAGGTTTATAGGGAAAGTTAATATAAATAATTTTTTTAAATGAAAGTTAAAATAATATTTATTAAAAAAATACAATGAAAAGAGAAATATAATATGCCTGGGGAAATACATGAATTTTTTCCCACATGTCATGTAATTATCAAAAATCATTCTCAAATTTATTGGAAGAATCATAATTATTATACCAATCTAATTCAGAATCTTTGGTTCCAGTGATCTGGTAACCATAGTAGGTTTTAGTAATTAGTATTATTTACGATATTTTTATTTCCAATGAGGTAAAGCATAGAGAAATTTTTAACCACCAAATGTATTTTCTATTATAAAATTCATCAATAAATAAAATATTTTTAATAGAATCATCCACTATATCATCCCATTTTCTGTTGATGCCCTGCATTTATTTTAATTTATTGATTTCTTCCTAGATCATTGAGATATTCTCAAAATCAAATTAATTTGAATTAACCTCATTCTCAGGAGTGGTATCCTATGAACAATACCATCCTAGCTTTAGGCTACATTCGTCTTCTTAGATATTCTCATGATAATGGACATTATAATGGGTCTACAAATTCACCTATGCCATCTATGAAGAGAAAACCACATCCATTTGTGAATCTCCAACACTAACAAGCCTCTTTTGCACATTAAAATTTGAATTTAATTCTCAAATAGAATTAGTTTTATATATTATATTTATTCACAAATAAATTTATTTCTATAATAATGTTATTTTTGTCGATAACGTCAAATTTGTTGTTTAATTTTACTAGAATATCTACAGTTTTGGCAGTAACCCTTAGTCATCTCTCGATAGAGCCTTAATATTTTATTTTAAAATAATGTTTTGATTATGAAAATAAAATATGAATTATGTTTTACAATACATGGGTTTTGATTACTAAAAAAAGTGAAATAGTGTTACTAAGAGCGATAAACTAGTTGGAGAAATCATGATCATCCCGAGTAAGTATCCATTGATGCTCAGTTCATCATCACTCTCATTGGAATGGGAAGGATCATTGAATCCTTGATTTTATACTCACTAAAAATAGAATAGTTTGTCAGTTCATACTATGTTACCACTTACACTTTTATTGATTAATAATATCGATCATCGATGACTGCTCAAAATAAAAAAACTAGAATCGAGTTAAAAAATAGAACTCAATCATGGAATCACATAAAAAACATGATGATATGACCATATTTTAATTAATGATAAAATATTCAACCATAAAAAATATTCTTATTCATGGGTTCATGCTCCTGGAATTTATTGATAGACACAGTCCATTTACACACTCATTAAATAGAAGGGGTGAGAAAAGAGGCAACCACAGTCAATTCATCACAAGATCTGGGTTATTATTGGAATCATGAGAACTCTTGTTTAATTTATTTTTATATGAAAATATTATTAAAAATATAAGAATATTAAAATGAATAATTATTGATAAATAAATGTGGAAATTAAATTACATTACATTGATTACAATCAAAGAGCCTTGGATTACAACATGGAACACCCCCCAAGATGTTCACTATGAAATTTAAAATCATATGGTAATGAAGAGGAGTATAATGGATGAATATATCTATAAAATTCGATCCACCTTCCCCTTAGTCATGGAACATAAAATAATTAGTGGAATGAGTTATTTTATGAAAAATTATGTCAAATGTTCCACAAACAATGGTCATGAATATAAGGGGTTATGTAACTATTCATCGAAGACATTTTACACCATTTATCTAAAAGGTTAACTAAACAAAACAATTAAATAGTCATAAAATTCTGTGCAGATGAGGTACGTTGAGTTAGATGTCCAATCGAGGTGGAATCATCCCAAATTTTGGTCTTAGTATAGATTTAAGACACACATACCAAATAGTGGTAAAATCTGGACAACCCTGAATGAATTCACTTATTGGAAACGATTGGGTCCCTTATGATTTCATTTAGTCTTTGGCCCAATTAGATTCATTGAATCCCTATGTGAATAAAATATTAAAATAAATAAATTTTAACATTTTGATTTGTGTAGAAAATGATATTATAGAAACAATGAAATGTTGTCAAAATTATGGCATTGTGAAAATTCTTATTTTGAGACTATTTTTTAAATATTAATTCAAAACAAATATTTAATTAAACTAGATTTAATAATGGGATGATAAAATCCCTAAACAATTAAAAATTCAGGTATATTTGTTATAAAATATGTTATATCACAATGTGATCACACCACCACACCTAATCCTTTTTACTCCTTGGAAATTTCTATAATCATAATCATGTAAAATTATTAAATAAAAAGTGTTAATAATTCCAAGATACATTTGAAATGGAATTCATCATTTATCTTTTATATAATAAATTTTCTTATCATTTTTCTTCTATGACAGTCAGAATTTTCTAAAATCATTTTTCACCCATACAACATGTTTCAACATAAAACACTTATAAATTTTCCCTCTTCACTTGAACAACATATTAATGTTGTGTTATGATCTTTCCCCAGTTTTCATGTCATAAAATATTTTTTTCCACAATTTAATGTTCGTTATAGTCAGAAACTAGTGTGATACACTAGTGTAATTCTAATAGGTTGTTATTAGATTCTAGGTTTTGTAGGATTTTATGATTAAAAATTATAATGTAGAAAGTTAGTGCATATTATCATTAGTAAAATTTGTGTAAAAATTCAACATGTGTTTACAATGAGTTTATTCACCGAACCCCCCGTAGAGTGTATCACATACAACTCAGTCCATATATATTTTTCTTTTTGTGTGGGTCAAAACCATTTAGTGAAAAATAATGAGTTAACATCCTCTTTTCTATGTATTTTATTCCTTTTTTGAGGAACAAAATTATAATTTTTATTATATAATATTTTGGGAGGTAAATATAGAAACAAGTATAATAGAATGATATAATATGGTTTGTGGAACCATTTCCCAAAACAATTTAGGGACCCTTTATATCAATACATAACAGTGATTATTTTCAAATAATTCAAATAGAAACACCCTATCCCCTATTCGTGCTAAAAATAAAAGAAGAATGTACACACGAGATGGGTTGCTTGGGATAAATTGGCTATAATGTGGTTTCCAAACATGACATTTCATGGTCTTTAAGGACTAGTATGTTTAAAATGTCATGGTGGCCAAAAATAGAATATAATTTAACTATGTAATTTTCAAAGAACGATGGCCTCTATCACTAGTACAACACACATTGAATAGTAGGGCTTTAAATAGAATCAATCCATTTTCTATTATATCTACATAACCCGACACTATCAAGAATTTGATTAAATGGAAGGATATGCAATAATGGTCGTAGAATATATCTTGGGTAAGGGAAAAAATATTCTTCATTAGAAATGAGGGATGGGTTTCAAAAATCCATTAAACACCTATGAATGATTTGAAAATAAAAATTATAGAAAAATATTCCTTATCAATATTCATTTTAAAATTAATTATCCAAAAATAGTGGAATTTTCAACACAATAGGATCAAGAGTGGAAAAGTATTTTGTATATTTTTCTAAAGATGGAATTTTATTTAAAAACAAAATACAGTGAAAATAAAATACGAAATTAAAACACAATTATGTTTGTTTGTTTTCTTTTTTTAATCCTAACTATGACATGTAACCTTCCCCCACACCTAAAAATTACATTGTCCTAAATGAATGTATTTTAAATAAATAAGCAAATAAATAATTCTAGGATAATGGGACAACTTGTTATGTTCTATTCTATGTGGAAATAATAAGTTGTATTTCGTCTATGAGATTCATTGGAAAAAACTCATAAAAGTGTTTGATCCTCTTCTAATTGACATTAAAACTCTATCCAGTATTCTCATGAAAGACATGTATTAAACTAAATGGGTAAATAATAGTAACCATATATGAACCAAGCCATCGAGAAAGAATCATAACTTGGTGGAGATTCATCCTAGAATTATACATGAGGACCTTCTCGGCAATATGGAACTTCTTATAATGATCATGATATCATGGATATCCTTTTTCTTTTCATTATAGATCTAGGAGTTCTCATATAGAACACATCAAGTTTCCTTCAGCTCATGAATATGCAGCTTCCAATGCTCACCTATAACAAAAGGATTCATATTTAATTTTTAACAGCCTAATATGTATGGTGTTCGACCTCAAAATGTGGGTGAAAAGACATTTCAAACACAATCATGTATAGTGACAATTCAATTGGGGTTTTACAAGCTATACAGTATTCCTGATGTCCATCATCCATGCACAAAATCCAATCATTCCTATTAGATTTTATGATTTTTTTCCTATATTCTATTGAAATCCTGATATGATATTTTTGACCGTCATTAGTTTGGGGGTGAATTTTAGTAGAGACAAAATGAACAAACCCATACTTAAGAAGAATATATTTCAATTTGAAATTGAAAAAATGTAAACCTTGATCACTAATGATGAATCCCAGCCAACCAAACCTCATAAAAATATTAGACATAATAAATTAAACAACAACTCGAGAATAAATGGACCTTGTATCCTTTTTATACACCCATATTGAGACAAAATCCATATCGAATAATGTGTACACAAATAAAAATACATATAGAAAAGGCCCAATGAATTCAATGCCTCATTTATTAGTGATTTCAAATAATAACATGGGCATTTTGGGAATTTCATTCCTCAGGGAGATACTACCTATGAATTGAATATTATTACATGAAAAGAAAAATAAATGGTCATACCTATAAAATATTGTCCATTAATTACAGGATTCTAGAACTTTTGAGCTTAATGTTGAGTGAAAAAGTGTCCCCCACAAGGTAACATGTGACGGAAGGACAAAAGAAAGGTGAACTAGTGGTCAGTGACACACTGACGAAGAACATGATCACAAAATATTCTACAAAAATATTGGCCATCCCAAATTTTCCATCTAGAATCATTTCTATGACATTGGTATTTTGAATTACAAAATTTAGTAGGGACACTAGATGTTTCTAGAAGATTCACAATGTCCAAAAACTAGTGGGAAAGGTCCAAAACATCACAAAGGTTTTTATGAGGGAAGAATTCTCTTATGTGGAGGGATTAGACGACATGGTGGTCCAGTGGTGGGGAAATACTACTAATGTGGTCAGCTAAAACATTTTATACTCCTCTCTTATATTTAATATCATGTTCAACCTCCTAAAGGAGGAGAATCCACCATATGAGGAAAGTCTTAGATTTTGTTTTTTTAGTAGAATGTAAAGGGCTAAATTATTAGAAAACACGATGACTTTATACCCAAGAAGATAAGAATGAAATTTTTCTAAGGAAAATACAATGAAAGGAATTATTTATCAGTGGATGTGTAGTTTACCTTGGATGGTTCAAGGGTACATGAGGTATACACAATGAAAATTGGATCTCATTCAACCATTTATAATATATCCACCCCAAGAATGAATTTAGAGGCATCACACATAAGTTTTATGGAGAGATCCCCCCATGGTGGTTGGATGATTGGTGGTGATTTGAGAATATTTTTTATGTAATTGAAAGCATCGTCAGATTTTTTTTTCAATAAAAAAATAAGAATCATTTTTTCAATAATCGATTCAAGGGAAGAGGCATATTACTAATTTATTTAATGAATCAAAAACAAAAACCAGCATGAACCAAAAAATATTTCACATCATGAACAAATTTTGGATATAGAAGGGTTAATAATAATTCAATTCTGTATTTATCATCTTCAATTCATTCGTTTGAAATAATATGAACATGTACTGTATCGTGATCAACCATGAGAAAAAATTTATCCTAATTTAATATAATTTTATTTTCAATTTAGAGAGTGTAAGATAGAACCCATTTGTTCCATATATTCATCAAAAGAAGATACATATTCCAAGAAATCATTCATTGAAACTTTCATGAAATTCACATGGTACTCAAAAACAATATTCAATATAAATCACCTAAAAGTAACATGTTCATTACATAGACTAAAACGTATCCAACTATATGAAAATGTGTCTAATTTTTAAGTAAATGTTGTCTTTTTTGGATAATTCGGGGATAATTGGATTTGCAAAAAAACTAAATAGACCTCATGGAAATAATAATTGAATTTTCCCACAAATCATTCAATAATATTTATTATGAATGTTATCTAAAGGTGTTCCTTCAACATTGATTGATTCAGTCGATGATAGTCAATATAGACTCACCAACTGTTTTCCACATTTTTGGGACAAATTCATCCCATTCATTTGACAATACCATTATTATAGTTTTTTTGTTACCATTTTTACTAGGTAAAATGATTTACTATCAGATATGAAAAAATTGACCCCTACAAAAATTAATTTATTAACATCTAATATTACCACTTTAAGGATAGTGGGATTTAACCATCTTTTTGATTGTATTATGGACCTCACATATTCATCCCAAATTATATTATGTATTCAAATAGATGGATTAATCTTGAGAATTTCATATAATGTCCACCATATAACCTTTTTACACTATCTCAAAAGGATGAGTAATTTAGATTTACAATATGGAGAGAGGTTATTGGAAATAATGATGGTAAATTTGTCAATACCCTAAAGATATGATTATGTTAAATTATAGCAATGTGGTTTTAATTCCAAAAATGATGGTTTTTTTATTGAGGGTGGGTATTTAGGGGGACTGCGGTCCATGAAACATTCAATGTACTTATATTTATTCTTGAAGGATTGAGAATATATTGAAATAAAATTTGAAGAATCATTTAAGGTCATTGGTACCTCAAACTGAACACAAAATCAATTAAATCTCAATTTTACATTTTTTAGAACCCATGTAATACTCAAAACATGAATCAAAACTCAAATATTCCATGAGTGATGAATAAGAATATGAGTAAAAGTATGGTTTAGTGAGTTAATTTTTTTGTATGTGTGTTGTTAGAGAGAAAAACCATTTATGAAATGATATAAAACATCCAAATCACTAATGATTCTAAAAGCAACGCAGAATGGTTTAATTGTGAACTATTTCAAGTTGACCTTATCTGAGAGTAGGAAGAATGGATCATCAAGAAAAATCTCATCATGAATAGATGCTTCAATTCCAAGAAAATAATAGTGGAAGAGTTTGTTCATCTGTTGGTAATACTGGCCTATCAATTTAAAGAATCCATCAGGGTATACCCAAATAAAAAGTCTACCAAAGTCTCCTAGAAATTGTATAGGGGGGACAAAACTAATATGTTGAAGTTAGACCTTTATGATTTTACAACATGCAATATGGTGTGATGTTCTTAGTTTTACTAGATGGTTTCACAGTTCCTATAATAAAGTGTAATATATAAAAAAGATAATTGGTAGATGGTGAGGTGATTCATTTCATGATGGTTGTTAAAACATAATTGTTCTCCCCTGAAATCCATGGATGGTGTACCATTGTAAACATTAATGGTCATCTTTTTTATTTTAAGTAATGAACTCCCATGTATGAGAGGATTTTGTCCTTGGGTTCAGGTTTCATCCATATAATTATTGTATAAATTAGTGGGCATGATGTGATTATTCACACTTACAAGGACATCCTCAATCACTCATGTAGGGTGCACAGATCTCTGATTTGAATGTTGCACAAAAATGCATGTTCGTTGAAGCTCTCTAACCTGTATAGAAGTATAAAAAGAATGTGGCATCCCAAATAACATAGTATATGAAATGAAATCCCCCCTATGGTATAATTTATTAGTAATGTTCCCATATAATTCAATTTGGTATGAATTTATGGTTGAATCAAGGACAAAACATTCCTTCCCAGGTTAAATCTCTCATTATCCTTCAACCTCGATCTATGGGTTAAACGTTCATTATGAAATTTAGTGTAATGGGGAATATTTGTAACTACATCAAATAAAATAATATAAAAATTATCCTTTTTAAATTTATCTAGTATACATTAATCTATCTAATTATCAAAACCTTATTTATATTTATAGAGTATTTTGGAGAAAGGAAGTGGAATAGATTGTTCATTTAAATCCTTAATGATAATTGTATTACCCAGTTTTTCAAATTTTTCATTACATGAAACATTTGAGGGTTGGGAAAGAGATTATTCAAGAGGCGGGCATATAAGTTGGGATGAATCATTCTAAGAAGAACCTTCTTTACCACTACAACGTGTGATATTAGATACATTTCATTTTTATTTTATTTTAGTAAGAGAATGCGATGGTATTTGTATAGAACCAGGCATCTTAATTTTATGGATGATGGATTCCAATTGTCCCACTTGAGTTAATTGGTATGGAATGGACGATTTTGTGGTCTTTTGGAATTTATGATTCTTGGTTTCTATTTCCTTCATCATATCCTTGTGGTTTGGTTTAGAATTGGGAGGAAGAAAGGGATGATGATTGTTTTAGGAAGGTGAAGGATAAGAAGTTTTCATACCTTGGCCATGTTGATTCTAATTATACATTGGGTAGTTTTAGTTTCCTTTTTTCGGTACTGTGGTTGTTCCTGCTACCCATGGTTTGGATTTGTCTTGAACGGTTCTTGATTGAAGGCAGGTTTTTGTTGGAATGGACATCTTGTGAAAACTATTGCACAAGACTCCGATGAATTTAGAAATTGTGGGAACTAGTTAGAAAAATGATTATTGTCAGAACAAATACAGCAATGTAATGAAACTGAATATTTGGGTGGGCTGCATTATAGATTTCTATTTTATGTATAACTATATTCATTTATCATTTTTATTATCTACGTTTTGTTATTGGTATAAATGGCTTACCTCATGAACTCCTCGTGTTGGTGTTATAGCTCCGCTACCAAATTGTCATACGTTTTGAACCATATTGGGTATTAAGTCACATGAGGTGGAATAAGTTTTATCAATTAGGGAACCACCAAATTCAACATCAATCATTGCATAATCTAGGGGTATAAGTCCCTCATATAAGTGTTGTATTAATTGTTTTTTCACAAATTCGGTGGTGGGGAAAACATGATAAATGTCTTTTGAATCTCTTCTAGTATTCATGAAGGGCCTCTCCTTGTGACTTCTTAATTACACACATTTTTTTCCAAATTGATTCCATTTTGGAGGTAGGGAGTTAATTATATAGAAAGACTCTTTTAATGTAATTTCACCAATTGTGGTAGCAAGAAAGTATTCAGAGTCTTTGGATACACTAAAAAAGGGAGAAAGGGAATGGCCTAAATATAATTAGGTCATCAGAAAACGTTAGGGGTTTAATGGTGGAGAAACAAATATGGAACTATTTGAGATGATATTTGGCTCATCTATATGAATACCATGGTATTTGGGAAGGTGGTGGAAGAGTCATGATATCATCTCAATGGTGGCTGGTTCCTTAGGATATAGGGTGTACATAGGTTGGTACTTCTCATCTGTGGTTTTTAGAACTTTTAAGGTCAAGTAATTTGCATCCATATTTTCATGGGACTATTTTTATCAATTATTTATTGCTTACACACCAATTGAGGCTTCAAAAGGTGTTACTCAATGTTAATTTATTGTCCTACTCTAGATGACCAAAATTTTGAGTGACGTGTCTTTTCAATTTCTAGGTCAAATTTAAGATATTTTTTATTTTTTGATCCGAACATGAAAGTAAGATTTAAATCATGTTATTATAATGATGGAGGATGGATAAAATAAAATAAACTAATTGAGAAAGGAGAAAATAAAAGATATTTTTACACTAATAATTAGAGATATATTATAAAAATAGAGAGAGGGAGATGAGAAGAGAGAGAAAGGGATGTAGATGAAGAACACAAACAAAAACAAAAACCAAAACAATAAAATTTGAAGGATAATATTTATAGAATAAATAATACATATATTATGATGACTGAAAACAAAAAATTTTAAACTATATCACTAAGTACGAGAAACTGGTTGGTGAAATCGTGATAAACCCAGGTAAGTGTTCCTTGATGATCCATCCATCATCTATATCAAGTGAATGACAATGATCATTAATTAATTGATTTTATAAACATTGAAATCAGTAATGGTATGTGAGTTATTACTATATTAACACATGTTATTTGATCAACGAATGATATTGATTATCTGTGACTACTCAAAATCAACAAACATTAATTATTATAAAAATGAAACTCAATCAATGAATTACAACAATAGTGAATGAGATGAATAGATTTGTTTTAATGATTTTATATCCTACTAGTCCATAACATGAATATCTATGTCTTTAATCTCTAGGAATTTATAAACTGTCATAATTCATTTACACTCCCATTAATGGAATTGGGTGAGAGAAGAAACAACATTTAAATCGTTACAAGTTCCAGGTTATCCATAAAAGCATGAGGATTCCTATTCCATTTATTTTTATTTGATAATATTGAATAAAATAAATTAATAATGAATAAATTAAGAAAAATTTACAAAAAACCAAGAAATTTAATTACTTTACAAATATTACGAGCATGGATCATGTCATTACAACAAAGAACATCTCCCAAATTGATCACTATAAAATTTAGATTCACATGATGGGGAAGTGGAAAAAATGGATGAAGAGAGACATAAAATTAGAGACACCGCTAACCCTAGTAGTTCTACATGATATACTAAGGGGGATGAGTAATTTTATGGACAATTAAATTATAAATTCGATAAAATGTTGTCATGTGTGTCAAGGGATTGTCACTATTCATGGTAGACATTATACTCCATTTTTATCTGGCTGGTTGACTGATAAAAAACATTCAAATGTCATAGAATTTTGTGTTTATTTGGGCCTTCGAGTTAGATATCTAAGAGTTGTAGTAGTATCAAATATTATTTCCAAATCCCCGAGTTATAGCTAAATACAAAAGGATGATCTAATATTGCCCGCCCAAAATGTCTCCACTTATTAGACAAATTTGGGCCTCTTCTGATTGTATTCATCCTTTGCCATATCTACATTAATTTAATCCCAATGTATTTAAAATCCTAAAAAAGGAATTTTAAAATTTATATCAATGTAGATAATGATATGATAAAAAGTGTGAATTGCTGCCAATAGGGCCATTGTGAAATTACATCTTTTAAGTATGTTTCAACTAATGAATTCCATACAATTATTGAGTGAAAAATTATTTAGTAATGCGATGATAAAATACATAAGAAATTTTATAAAAAAGTAAAAATATGATAAAATATGTTATATCACTATTTTATTAGAGAAACCTCATTATTCAATTTTATTGACCAAAAAGAGAAAAATAAATTCTAACACCTACTATTCTTGATATGAACAAATATATGATAATATATAAATAAATAGAGATGTAGTTCTTATTAATATTTTAATGATATATTTTCATCCAATGTGGATAATAATATAATATAAAAAAATAATGTGTAAAATCTATCTCTACTAGGGCACCGAAATAATGAAAAAGTTTGGAAACCTTGGTATTCTCATCCATTTTGATTTGAATTCCAACAATAAACAAAATATCAAATAAAATCATATGATTTCACAGGATAAATTGTATCCAATAATCTTGATTAAGAAAAGATCACTAGTATATTTTAAGGGAAAATAGATTAAACAGAAAATAAAATTATGGAAAGCAGACCATACATAGATTTAATGTGATTTAGCTTATCCCACATGCCCCTCACATCAGATCCTTTAATGGGAATATTATGTTAATGAATCCCTGATCAATGGTAATAAATCTATAATAATTAAAAACCCATAGAAAGCTCATATTCTGAACTAAATTATATATTTTTCATATATTCCACCCAATAGAGATAATGATTCATGCAATGATAGAGTGTTCAAAAATTTAAAATATGTCAAAAAATAGAGTTCTAATCATCCAGAAAATGGGAAATGTCACCCTTCAAAACAATCATAAAAGAAACATCATTGTTTTGAAATGAAAAATTTATCTTTTAAGCCCCATGCATGTTTTGTAACAATATAATGTGAGTAGGTCATCCTTCAAGAATGATTGGCTATATACAAATCACAAATTAAAGTGATTAAGTTCGAGAAATTTATAATGGGTATAGGGATATGCTTTTATATCCCTTCAGTCTTTACTATTTTCTGTCAAAATATTTCATCCATGATTCCATAAACATTTGAACCTCAAGAAAATATTATAAAGAAAAGAATTATTCTGAAAATATATTTACATTTATCTTCATTATAAATAAAAAATGATCACATACACTAAACATTTATATTAAAATAAATGGTTGTTTTAGTAAACACAATTATTTTTATCCTAAATTATTTGGTATTTTAAATTTTTAAATGGGATGTAATTTTAATAAATAGAAAAGTGATAACATATTTCCCCATGATTTCTAATTTTCTTATATCAAAAATTGAATATTTAATAATAAATTTATCGATGCATTTGATGAAAAAATATATATAAAAGTGAAGAATACTTGGTTGTTAACAAATTATTTGTAGAATTGTGAGTCTTTATATCATTTATTGTTGTGGCCTATTAATATTGTTGTTATAACAATAAATATTGATACATGTTGACCTGTAATGTTATTGATAATATATTAGATTATCATTGAATTCCAATGTTATTATAAATCTATGAAAACAAATCATTGAAATTTGTTAGGAATTATTTTTCAAACCAATTTGTTCTTTATTTTATACAAATGTCTCTTCTAATGAATAAAATGTTCCCAGATCTAGTTGAATTATTTATATTTATTTTATTCAAAAAACATAAAAACCTATGGATTATGTAAAATATATTAGTATCTCGATATTTATTATTTAAATATTGAAACTATATTTGCAAATTTAATAAAGAAAGTGATGTTCTAAAATTTTATTTAATTTACAAATATGAAAATAATTCATAAATGTGAAATATTTATAGAGGAATCAGGTTGGGATGTTATTTTACAATAACTATTAAATACTGAGCATCTAACAACCAACTCATCTCAATGTTTATGTCCCTATAAACAATAAAATAAGATATATAAAAAAATTTACATTATAAAAAAATGTATATTGTCTCCAATTAGATGTGTTTTGTACTAATTAACTCATCTAAAATGTATTTCAACAATCATTTTGACCTCAATTACAGGTACAATATATATTTTCATAGTCTAAATTAATATTTTAGAATTTTATACCTCAATATTCCAACATCTCACAATGATGAAAATTTATATTTATTTTCAATAATTCACCCAAAATAATTGATTATCAATTTGTTTTTAAGATACATAGCTTATATTTTTATTCATAAGTATATATAAATTAATATTGACATTTAAAAGGGATTAATATTGAAATAAGATGGGAAAATGGATTCAAAAAGAGATCATAGTGGTAAAACATAAAAAAAGATGAAAAAAGCATACCTAATAGAGTAAGATATAAATGGTCATAAAAAATTATTTATTAGATGAGAAATAAATTATGAATTTCATAATAATGATAATTTAATGTGGATATGATATAAATTATTAAAATTCATATGGACTAATCGTTTAAAAACATTCTCAACTGACCAATTAGAATTTAAGTGGTATATTTTATTTCATCCTTTTATTTAATTTTTTTTGTTTATAGTATTTCTAATATTTTTACAATTATTTATTGATTTCATTAATTCATGGAATAATTTTCAATCATATTTATAGAAAAATTCTTGGATAGAGTTTATTCCAAAACCTCAATAAATGATAACTCTGCAAACAATAAAAATAATTCATATGCATAAGAATATAAAGTATAATTTTATATCAAAGAACATAATCCATAAAATGAATCTATTCACCCAAAATTAGTTTTCATTAAATTATTAACTGAAAATCCATGTAAATTGTTAGTGGGAATAAATTTTGGGCTTCTAATCAGGTTATTAAATATGGTTATTGATAGGATGAAAGTGGATTTAAAAAAATAAGTTTGATATAAGGGAATAAGGAGGGAATTTAGATATTTTTTATTTTAATATAGTAATAAAAATAGTTCCATCATATTAATGCACACCATTATAGGAAAATCAACATGAAAATATACTAACTCAAAAATTATGTTTTTTTAAACCACAAAATATAAAAAGACGATCATATATTACCTTTAAATAAAATCATAAGTAGGTCCTCATAAGTTAGATTAAATTCGTTTTCTAATTTATATTTTAGCATTGAAAACATATTAGCATAGAAATAAAATCACATACCAAAATTAAATCATAAAACAAATGAAAAAAATTAATGATTAAAGGATTGTCTCATGACCCACATAAATAGGCCAAAGAAAATTTAAATTTTTTGGGCTGATTGATTAATTAATTTTATTTTGAAGAATACACTATCCTAAAAAATAAAGAGTAGAAAATTTTACAAATATATGAATAAATTTTAGAAAATATAATAAAATACAAGGAGGAAATATATAATGTTAAAAGGTGATGAAAGGAGTAAAATGAAAGAACATGAAGATAGAAAAATTCTGTATAAAAAATGAATATAAATTTTGAATAAGTGTTTCTCATTATCCATATATCATGTATTAATTCCAATTATAAGTGAGACTAATGGAATTCATGGTTGGTGTGGATATTGAGTCATTTTTATTTAATAATGAATGTCTTTTAGTTATAGAAAATTTGGTATATACTTAAACAACAAGGTAAACATTACAATAAATAAAAATATCTCCCATAAAATAATTATTCATCTCAATATAAAGTTAATTGAAATATTTAATTCAAATTACCATCTAACATTTTTATAATACCATTTTTAAGAGTTTAATATCATGGAATTACTAAACATTTTCATTAAATAGTTATGAATTTTTATATTATTTACTGCAATGCTCCTTCAACTCATTCAATTATAGTAATCAATCCTAATATGAATTTTCTAAATATATATTAATTTTTTTCTAAATAAAAATAATAATTTATATTGAAGTTGAACTAAAAAATGGTTTGTATTTTGAATAAATATTTCTTAATAGGCTCATCTATATCGGCATCTTATGTGCCATTCAATATTTCCAATGTGTTTCTCAAAAGTTTAAAGACCAAGAATTCTTTTTTTTAGATTAATTATTTAAATCTATCTTTTATATTCAATATTTGAAATTTACGCCACAAAATTTATTTTTGGGTTATAATAAGATTATTGTTTATGAATAAACCCATATATCTTCAACAGAGTCTCTATTTATTAATTATATAAATGAACTCATATGTTAGAAACAATAGAATGTAGCATTCTGAACCAATAGGAAATTTTAGTTTTATAGAACTCAATAATTGTTTTGGAATAATATTTCATAGTTGGGTTTTCCAATGAAAACTAAAATAAATAATAAATTACAATATGGATGTATGTAAAACCTTTGGTTTGGATAATTATAATCGTTAAAGCTCACCAGAACACCCTAGGCACACCTCTTGGTCATTGAAGTATAGAGTAAACACCGGGGGTTCATTATTACCATGATACAAAAATAATTTACTTCAACTTTTATTATAATAAATTTGTTATAATTCATTAAAAAATTCACAAGGATTTTCCTATATTGTAGTGATTAAAAAATATAAATGGATAAAAACAGTAAACAAATGATATAGCATCTCTGAATTATAAAACTATTTGATAAAATAATAAAATATATCCTGTCATAAAATCATCCATAAGTTCTAAAAAAGAAGTTAAACTAAAAATAATCTAATATATAAACAATTCAAAATATTCCATAAACTACCAAAATGGAGAGTCCTATGTGTTGGAATTTCTATGGATATATCCTAGGACACCGCAGATGTCAAGTCAAGGGACATACATCATAAGAACTATTAAATGAACACCTAACCACTTCACTCTATTTTTGAGTAGATTCTATGTTTTAATGTATTTACATAACATAGTTAATGATTGAAAGGAATTATATGTGTCCCATTGGGAACATGTATAGGGTTTTGTAATAAGATTCTAAATAGGCAGTCATGACCCCACTACTATATAAAATTGGTAATATAAGAAGTATGAGATAACAATAAAAAGATATTTGAATAATAAAAAAGACAAAAATCTAGAATAAAATAGCTAATATTAATGAATCTAGGATAATAAGTATCTCCCAACAAATAGGATTCCTTACAAGAGTTAACAACTTTTATCTTATGTACAAAATTTGTGTGAATCAAATGATTATAAGACATGGTGAACATATAGTCCCTTCCAAAATATGGTTTTTTACTCATATTAATTCTAAAAAATCATGTTGATTTACCATTCATGAATTGTTGAATAAAGAATATTCCTTTTGGGGAATTACAAAACTAAACCATTCAATTAATTGTGTGTAATCATGGTGAAAAAATTAATAAAATAAGTTTTTTCAAGATAGAATATCTCATAAAAAATAATATATAGTTGAAAACCAATTAATTAGAGATTTTTATAGGACCCATATTTTAGGAAGAGGTGATTAATGATTATTCCATGATGAAATGGAAAATAATAGAATAATAAATAGTAAAAAATTACATATTTCAATGAAATCATATAAGGACCAAACCATAAACATTTCAGAAAAATGTAAACATCCATATAGTTAACTTTTAATTATTCACAATTATCATTTTAGTTATTAGTTTTAGATAATTACGTCATAATTATACTTTACATCCCACAAGAATACAAATTTGTACTACTAAAAATGTATATATTTTTTCCATAATATAAATCATTTTAGTAAAACTTGAATTATTCCATGAAAAAACATCACAACATTATATTGGATATTTATTTTCTATTAATTATCCTTAAAACCTCATGAATTATTTTTTAAACATGGGAGGGGAAAAATTAGAAAAGGATAAAAATATAATTAGAGAACTATATGTCCATGAATACTTAAAAATATATGAATTAATTATAATAAATACATACTTCTTACCCATCATGTATCATATAGTTACTTAGTGAATGCATGGGATTTATAGAAAACACAGAAAACAAAAATAATAAATTTAGGTATCTTAAGAAATTACTTACCTAATGATGCAACCCTCATGGATACCATATGTTTTTTAACCCAAACAAATACATTAAAATGTAACCATTATAGGCCATATGATGTAACCCACACAACTACCTTATGATGTAACCATAACAGTTACACATGGAATAACCATTATAGTAAACATCCAACATAAAAATACACAATTTATTATAGTGACATCACGGAACCACCCATTTTTAGTGTGTAACATAACCATCTTCCATCATTAACAATTCCTAAAAATCCAAACACAATCATAAATCTACAACACTAGCATCATAGATATATTTCTTTAGGTAAATAATTTATTTTAAAAGAATAAATCACAAATAAAAAATAATAATTCAATTTTAAAATAAAAAAGTAATCTTGTAGAATATTATTTAAAATATTATTTCTTCTTCAATTTGGGGAAATTATCTCATGTTATGTAAGTTAAAGAGCATTCTTTTTTAATTTCTCAAAAATCATTGATGTGGATTTTTAATTAATAATACATTACGTCAAGTTTATTTTACCTAGAAATTGTTCAAAATACTTCTATAATGGTATGAAGAGTGTAATTAAGATATTATTGAAATATATTCATATCTATAATCCTTATATTATCATGTTAAAAAACATTCCACTGATTTATTAAATATATTTTATTTCATTTTTAAATTTTTTTCTTATGTGATCTCTTCATCGATTCCACGGTTGGTATATTAGGGAATTTTCTTTCAATAAGAAATAATACACTATAAGTTAGAAAATATATATATTTATGTTATTTTTAGTAGTTATAAGTTAATTTATTCATTATATGATTTTGGCAAAGGGAATTGAAAACTCATTATCCATGAACGTGGTGGATCGATATACCATGGACGACGTTATCATTATTATGAATAAAAGAATTAAATAAGATATTCGATGATGAATATACAATTTAACATAATAAAATTATAGTATTTCTATATATATATATATTATGTAAGAGTTTTCAGGAAACATTGGATAGGTGGTGAGGGAAATTTAGAAGAGAATATGAATTTAAAAGAGAAGAACATAGAATTTACCTTTTTAATATTTTCTCCTCCAGAACCTCCTTTAGGATTTGGGAATTGGAATTTTTATGAGACCGGATGGAATTGAACGTGGAATGAGATGAGGAGAAAGAGAATTTTTAATCATATATTTTAGAAATACGGCTCGATGTGACGAAATTAAGAGAAGGAATGAGTCCTCTTTCATAATTGTATTGAGGGGCAATTTAAGAATTACATAGAATAATAAAACATCATAATTATAATATAGCGTGTAAGAATTCCAAAAGGATGAAACTATAATGTGTATTAAATGTTATAAAAAACAATATTTTATATTCCTTAATCAATAATTTTTTAACTAATTTAATCAAATTATATAATCAGGAAAAATAATTTTTATCAAATTAGACACTATTCATTACTATGACTTTAAAAATACCAATAAAAAGGTCAAATTAAATTTTTTATTACATTTTATAAATATCACATTCATCAAGATAATTAATGAATTACATTAAAAATATTGAATTATATTTATTTTATTATTTTTAATAACTTTAATTTATTATTAATTAATTAAATAATTACTGCATCATCATTAAGCATGCCATTGATGAAATTATTTATTCCCCAAAAATGAAAAATAAAATTCCATGATGAAGATAAATTTATTATATTTTGAATTGGAATTTATTTTCAAAAATCACATCTGAAAAAACATATATTAAAATATTATAATTAATGAAAACTATAGTGTGAACAACTCGACGTCCTTTTAAATAAAATATTATGAATGTTTAAAATTGAATTAGGTGAATCAAAAAAGGTACCCAATTTTTATAAAATTATGATGTTATCTAAAAAAGAAACATTAAAATATGTTTATTCATATTTTTGGTTCATTTTAGGGTTCATTAAAGTTTTATTAACATGATTTTATCTATTTTCCTCTTTCTTATACAAACACTGCATCAGCATTACAGAAGAATTAATGGTAATTGTTTCAAATTGAAAAAAATTATTTACTATAATTAAAATATATTAATTAGGTTCAATATAATTTTTTAAATTCGTTTATTATGTAAATTGTATCATATCCATATCAAGAAAATATCTTTAATTTGTTAATATTACTTTTATTGCCTCGTGAAAGTATTGGACATGAATTTGTATAAGATTCATGTTATATATCTCCAAAATATGAAACTATCATCCAAAAGTATAAATTTCACTTATTATGTTGTAAATAAATAATGAAAATATTTATTTTCACAAAATTATTATCAATAAGGTTTAAAATATTTATTTGTCAACACTATGCATGCAGTGCCTTTTCACTGACACTTATTTTTAAAAATATCATCAAATAAATCATAATATATTTTTTAAAAAATATATTTTTTTTATATAATATTTAATAAATTCTATAAGTTGAAATTATGTTAATTCAAAGTTAACACATTATTATTAAAAAAAACATTTTTTAAAAAACATTTTTTACAATTCACCAAATACAATTTGATTAGAAAATTCTAAAAAATTAACACTAAGATAATTCTGACATGATAAAAGAAAAAATGAAATTATTTTTGACAAATTTATATTTTATAATTATAATATTATTATTCTAAATATAACATTGTAAAATATTTGTTTTTTTTTTGAAAATATATTTAATATAAGAATTACATATCAAAATTAACTAAAATAATTTAGATTAATAATAATAAAAAATATAAAAAATTTATTATAGCAGTATCTGGGTTGTTACTTTCTCCAGCCTTTTAGAAATTTCATCCTCAGAATTTTTATTACCTTATTAAAAAAAATGGGGATACATTTCCTGGATCTCATTTTTAGATTCCCATGTTTCTTATTAAACCATGTGGGTTGTCCACCACCAAACCATAACATAGAACATTACTTTATTCCAATAAATTTCTCTCTAGAATCTATAATCTGAATAATATTTTCCTCATTTTAAATTTTCTCTTCTAGCTGAACTACTTCTAGGATAAAAAAATAGCTAAATATGGTACATACTTTGTTATCATCGAAACTTGAAAAACATTATGTACATGGGATAAAATCAGAGTAAAAGTACTCAGTAAGAAACTAGTTTAAATTAATCTACTTTTTTATAAGTTCTAATGAATTGGGTACATATCTTCCCTTTCTTAACCAAAAGTGTAACACATTCCAAGGATATATTTTCTGTAAAACATTATAACCTACCTCAAATGTAAATAATTGTTTCCCATTATCTGCATAACATTTCTTCTGACATGAGATGTATTAATAAGATACTGGATTATCATAACTTTTTCATCCACTTCATCAACTAATTATCCTCCCGTAAACTTCTTTTCCACAAAATCATATAAAATTAACAGATTTTGAAACCCCTTTCAATATAATTCCTCAAACAGTTCTATCTTTATACTGGAATGATAGTTATTATTATATGATTACTCAACTAATGAAATGTGATGAACCAAACTTCAATAGAAACCCATTGAACATGCTTGATGCATTTTTTAAAATGTATGATTTTTTTCACTCTTTATGTATATCATATTGAGGATGAAATGATGTGCTAAAATTTAATTTAGTTCCCAACATCTTCTAGAGGCCTTCTAAAAATTAGAAGTTAACCTAGGATAACATTTATTTATAATAGAGAGAGGAACTCTATATAAGATGAAAATATCTATAAGTTAGTATTTAGAAATATTATCTATTGATAATTTATCTTGAATAGGGAGTAAATGTTCACATTTAGTTTGTCGATCAATAATAACCCAAATTGAAATTATTACCTTAAGATTACAATGTTAATACCACATCAAAATCCATGGATATATCATACCATGCCCACTATTGCACTGAAAATGGATGAATAACACCATTTGGTAGTTTTATCACTTAGTTATCATATTGAAAATTAAATCATTTCATGGTAAAATAAGGAATATTTTATTTCATTCAATCCCATTAGTAATCCATCCAAAGATTTATTTACATCATAGTGCTGTCAATATGAATAGAAAATCATGAACAATGAGCTTCAATTAACTACTATTTCATTAGCTAGGAATCATAAATCACACAAAAAATCTTTAAAAATATCAAGACACATTATTTTTCAAATTTATATTTAAGATACTTACTTTAAAAACCTAGGTATTTATAGAATAATTTATTATTATTATTTTTTATTTAGAGTTTATTTCCAATGAAAAATAATTTATTATATTGTTATTTATTTTAAAAAATTAATTTGTAAATTATATATTTTATATTAAAAATTATTTTCATTTTTCAATTAATCATGTTGAAATTATCGTAGAAATATATTTTAATAATTTTATGAAAATGTATAATTTTAGCTGAATAGTAAAAAATACAGGTTTTTATAAATATTTTTTTGTGATGTCTTTAAGATTATTTTTTTGATATAATTTTTTAAACATTTTGATATTTTAATTGTTATATTATAATAGTAATTTTGTACATTAATACATTAGAACATTAATATTATATTATAGTCATGATAATATTAAAATTATTAATAGTGCAGATACAATGCCAGCGCAGCATTGACAATGTCATGTTTTATTGTTTATAAATAATAATTGGGTGACGAATATTATCATCAATACTATTTTATTAATTATTATTTATTAGTTATGTTTTTTATGTTAATTTATAATTTTATAGTTATATAATATTATACTTTTCCTAATTCACATGCAATGCTTGTGCATGACAAGAAAAGACTAAATAAAGAATTTAAGAAGTTGTATTGGCATGTTTATGAGTGAATATAAATAATGAATGAATATAGAATGTAATATTAATCCAAATTAAATTATTTTTAACATATAATTTTTTTAATTTTTATATATAAAATAATGAACTATAATAATTATGCAATTATGATGCAATTCTTGTTCAAGCGTAAGAAAAATAAATAAAATGTTATTGTTATAATTTTATGAATAATTATATTATAGAATATTTTGGAAAATAATTTTAAATAAATAATATCAATAAATATCAAGTTTTTATTTGAATTTTGGATATTTTGTACACATTTGGATCACATTAGTTCCTTTATATTATTTCATTAGAATTAAAGACTACTTGGTCCATTATATCATTCAACTAGTATAATATTTTAATATGAGGGATTATAGTATTTTTTTTCGAACAAGAATTGTATTAGTAAATATAATAAAATTATATTTTTGATGAAATTTTATTTCTTGTTATTTGGACCTATTTAATCTCATTAATGGATTGAAAAATTATCATTTAGTAGGTATTGAATTAGGGAATAAATCAAATTAATTATATTAAATATACTAAAATAAATCTATATTTATATTATTAAGTCAATTCATGATTTCAATACTAAATATAATATTTATATAATATAATAAAAATTTCATTTGAATTTAACACATTGTTTGAGGTGTTTTAAGTCATGATTGATAATAGTGTTTAATTTGAAAAAATTGTTTGTCAAGGAATAACCTATTTTATTGATTTTTATAAAATAAACAAAAATTGTTAATAAAGACCAAAAATAATGAGATTAATTTTTATGGTTAATCAATTTTATTTTTAGTTTTTTTTGGATGTATTAATCATGATAAAAAATATTTATATTGAATAATTTGAGTAATAAGTTACCCCTCACCTCGATTATAAATGGAGGATCCCTCCTTCAAAAATGTTCATCCCATAAAACCATCATGTTCGGATAACCAATGCCCAATTCCCACATAATTATATTATTCCAAAATCATGATCACATGGAATAAAAAAACAAAACATCTAAGATATCATAAGGGGTTCTCAAGAAGAATGTATCAAGAAATAATGTTCCTTTTTCTTTTTTTTTATTTCTTTTTCACTTATACCTTATCCCCACTTCATGTCTAATGTTTAAAGAAAACACTAGTATCACATATATTTTTGGTTATTTTTTTATATAGATCATAAAATATATCATCCCCTCCTTCATTTCATAAATAATTAAATCACTTTCCCTACTTCGTTAATTCACCACCTTCATAGATGATGATTTTTTATTTCTCTTCTCTTGAAATCATTGACAATTTAATTTCACATTTAATTTATTAAAATGAAATATAAATATATATATATTATCACTTATTATTTATTATTTCATTTTAACCAGGAAGACTATAAATAAACTGACCTTAGAAACCATGAATAGAATGCACTCTAAATAACAAAAGTAACAAAATACTATTAATAAATGGGTGGAAAATGTTATAAGAATATAATGTAGAGTATTAACAACATGAGTATAGTTATATAATATATTAATAGAAATGTTGAAACCATTATATATGAGGCTTCCACAATTTTGGTTGAAGTCGAACCTGAGGTAAGGGTCTTTCCTTTTTAAACATTTTTTAAATTCATTTTTTTTGAAATTAAAAGAGATATTTATATGGAATGAGGGATTTCTACAAATTTAATTATGATTTAGTTATATAAGGTTTAAATTATATATTTTTATTGTTAAATTTGGTTAATAACACATAATTATTATTTTCATTAATTTTATAATTTTAAAATTGATTGTTTTACGAAAAAAGTGTATTTTGAAAATCTATAAGTGTTTTTATCAAGGGATTAAATGAGTTACAAAGTTATTTATTCATAATATATTACATGGACATAGTTTTTGTTGGGTTTATCCATTTATAGATCATGATATGGATGGTTGATCCCCATTATAGCTCATAATACTTTAGGTTAAGAACATTGTAGATCAAGATATGATGTGTGAGCCCCAATATAGCTATCTAATGCATTGGGTAATCATGAGATTCAACATGAGTAAATGATTATTAAATGTGTAAGGGTGAATTTAATAGTGATATGGTAAATATTTCCCTATGTAATTTCATTATTCTTTAATTCATGCAAATACGTTTTTAGGAAATGTGTTTATTTGTTTTTATTTCATCACTTGACTAACGCTTTAATTCGTTATATGCCTTTTGGAGAATTTTGATCTCATACCATGATTACAAATGTGTTTCATGGGATACAATGATTTGTGAGAGAAAATATTATGTCAAGAATAATTTTATGAATTTTTTTATCACAAAATTAAAATCATGTTGTATTTAAAATTTTTTATATTTTGGAAAAAGATGTTACTATTATAGTAGTATCCTCTAGTATGATAATTGGATGTTATGTATTAATTATGTCTTGATTATATAAAAATATGAAGATGAAATGATCCTCAATGTAAAACAATTTATGTTATTGACTAAAACTCATGATTTTGTAATGTTTTAAGGTTGAGTTCTTATAGTTGGTATAAAAGGATGGTTTAGATAACTATAGGGGTTAATAATATGTATATAGAATACAATAAATGATTTTTATATTATGTTTAATTTAAATGGATATATTATTTGATGATTACTATGTTTATTATAGAATGATTTTATTGTTTATTATGGTTTTCCTTATAATAAATAGTTAATCTTATGTTTTAAGGCATTAAGAGGATGATATTTTTCCAAATCTATAGCCTTGAATGGTGGAAATCATAACTGAGCAGTTTGTGATAGTAATTTATTACGTGAATAAGTTGATAAATTCTTAGGGTATCAATTCTAGAGATTAAACTGATATACAATGAAGAAACATATCATCTAATGATCGTCTTATGAAGAAACAGCCTCTAGCAAGCAATGGTACCACCCATATAGTGATAACCAAAAGATGGATCAATGCCCTATTTAAGATGTTTGATGTCCTGCGATGTTTGGAACATGAAATGATTGTAGTAGCCATTAATAATTTTGAATATAATTTTTTCAATAGTGGAACTAGGATTAAAATACAAGAGGAAGACATCATCTTGATAATTTGTAATGGGATTACATCAATAGTGTTTTTTCAGGAATATATTTTCCTAAAACTGTGAATATTAGAAAATAGAAGCAATTCCTCAAACTGAAGCAGAAATATATTGATTCTATGGTAGAAAATGAATCCAATTTTACACAAATTTCTAGGTTCATTCAATATTTTACTTGGGAAATTGATATTAAAAATAAAATATTTTAATCTAGTTTGATGTAATTTGTATGAAGATCGTTGCCATCAATAGATTTTAAAAGATATGAGATACATGGTCATTATGATGAAAAAGTAAGGATGATGTTTATTAAAACATATGTGACTAGTGATGAAAAGAACAAGTAGAAGATTGTCTTTCAAGCTTTGGGGAATAATTCAACATATAAATATATAGTTATGTAAATCAATTACTCTTCCTCTTAAAGTGTGGTAAAAAGAATCCTAGAAAATGCTTTTAAATTCTTTAAAATTCAACCAATGTTGAATGATCAGGAACAAGTCTAGTGAGTGCAAGGGAAATGATTTGAAAATTAATGATAAGATAATGGTGACATGCATTAACACTATGTAAAGGGGGAATTGTTTTCATTTGTGTATAATGGTAGCCTTCATGTAGGAAATTATCATGATTGAAAGAAAAATTGTGTGAAAAAAACATTTTCAATAAAATTAGTAGAAGATGAGTTGTCAAAATAAGTGGTATATGTTACATTTCTTTTTTTATAGATTTATCAAATGTTATCCTTGATTTAGGGACTATAAATTCTTTCATTTTGTAAAGTTTTCTGCTAAATTTGAAATTCCACCTAATTAAAATAAGCCATAACTGATGGTAAAAATAACTAGAGGAAATGTTGTGGAAAAATATATATTATAATAGTCTAATAATATATTCCTTTGGAATTAATTTACCTGAAATCCATGTTGTATTAACTCTATTAGTGTTTAATGTTATTCTGGGTACGAACTGACATTCTATTTATAATAATATGATAGATTGTAGTGTAAAAGAAGTTTTTTTTCAGAATGAGTATTTATTTTTGTACAATAATGATACCATAACATTAAAAACATATTGGGAAGATAAGAAATGTTTAAAATACTTAAATGTACATTATTTTTCACACATTGTTAAAAACAAGTGAACTATTCAGAATGATGATGTTCTTGTGGTAAATGGGTGTCATGAAGTGTATCCTGATAAGTTGAATGGTATTATTCCTGATCGAGTAGTTGTTTTTACTATTGAATTAGTTCCCAATGATAATACAACTTATAAATAACCTTTTCTAATTGCTCATATGGATCTTTTATATTTGAAATAGAAGTAGTTGGAATTATTAGATAAAGTCTTTATACGACCCAACACATCACCATGTGTTGATTAGGTCTTCTTTGTAAGAAATAAATATGGTTCAATGAGATTTTGTATTAATATAAATCTTTAATAACATAACCATTAAGAAAAAATATACTTTACCAAGTATATAGTATTAAATTGATCATAGTTATAGATTATAGTTCTTTTCAAATGTTGACCTGATTTTGGGGTACTATCTATTGAATGTAATGGAAGGTGGCATCAAGAAGATGAAATTCTATACTAGATATGGGAATTATGATTATCTATTCATTTTGAGTTAACCAATTCACCTATTTTATTAATGGAATTTATTTATATAAAATTTCATGAGTTTTTTGATATATTTGTGCATTTTGATTATTGAAAAATATATTTTTATAATTGAAGATTAAAGGGAAGCATGAAAGTCATCTAAGGGTTATTTTTCAATCTTTAAAAGAAATGAAAAAGTATTGTAAATTAATAAAATCTAAATTTAGGTTGTAACATACTTCAATCATTGGTAAAATTGTTTCTAAATATAGAATAACTATTGATCCTTCTAAAATTAGAGTCATTAAAGAAAGTAAAATACTCACAAATATAGTTGCGAACTATACTTTTCTTTAGTTGGAAGGATTTTAATAGAGTTTTATTTAAAACATTTCATAATTATTTAGCCCACTAACTATTTTAACTAGAAAAGATGTTATATTCATCTAGGAAAAATAATTTTATTGTTGTTTTAAGGAATTGAATAGAAGATTACTGAATTATCCAATTTTAAATAAACATTCCATAAGTGGATATTTTTTCATCTACGATGATTCTTCTTTGAATGGACATGGTTGTGTTCTGAACTATAGTTATTTGGTAAATGTTTCTGATTTACGCAAATTGAACCCTCATGAGTTAAATTACACTATACATGATTTTTAATTAACTTATATTTTATCATTAATTATTTTGACGCCTCATTTGTATCGATTAAAATCTAAAAATATTTATTGAACAAAAAAATCTACTGTATATATTTACATAGAAATAATTTTACTTGTCATAGAGAATATGGACAAAACTGATCAAGGATTAAGATAGTACAATCTATTAACAATTTGGAAAAGAATATATAGTGGCTGATTCTTTGAGTCGGAAACATAATTCTATATTAACAATGATACATTTGAAAAATTACCCCTTGGTGAATGATTTGATAAATTTTGGCATAGAAATTATTGATTTAGGAAATACCTTTGTTTTTTTAGGTTCTAGTGCAATAATCTCTATCAAATAGAATTAGGAAAGCACCTAAGGAATATAGTGACATGATGAAAAAGGTATAATTTGTTAAGAATGTAATGTTGCTTCAATTTAATATTGATAATGATTGTGTATTGGGGTTTGAAAATAGATAATGTGTTCCATGTCATTCAGAGTTTAAGAAATAGTTATTATGTGAATTTCATAGTACTTTGTTTTCAGTTCATCCTAGAAGCACTATGATGAACACAATTCTTAGAGAGAAATATACATGGGATGGAATAAGAAAAAATATTTTTGTTTTTTCTTTTACTTTTTTTATATTTCCACTAGTTAAAAAAATTATAGTTACCAAACTAGATGGTCGATCATTTTATAGAGATAGAGTGGAAATGGGAAAATATATCTATGGATTTAATGATTGGATTACCAAAGACATCCCTAAGTCACAATGAAATATATGTTGTTGTTGATCATTTGAATAAATTTGATTATTTTCATCATATTCAGGAAACACTTTCATTTGATGAACATTATTGATTATACCACTAAGAAGTTATCATGTTACATGGAGTGATAATTTCTCTTATATATGGATGAGATCTCAGATTCGGTTTTAACATTGGGAAATGCCTACTGAATTTACTGGGTATAAAATTATATTTTAACACAACCAATAATCCTCAATCTGATAGAAAATTAAAGATGAACTTTTTTTTCTGTGGATGAAATGCATTAATATTTTTCAATGGATTGTCATAGATATTGGGAACAAAATCATTTTTAGTTGAGCTTTAGTATAATAAAAGTTTTATTCCATTATATAAATATAAACATTTGAGGAATTATATTTAAAGTGGTGTCGAACTCTAGAATTTTGGGATGAAGCCATGGGAAGATGTTAATGGGACCATTATTAGTAGAGTAAATGGAATTAAAATATCAGATGATTCAACGTCACATGTGGAAAGCTCATAACAGGAAGAAACTTTATATAGATAATAAGAGGAATAACACATCATTTTAGATAGGTGATCATGTTTTCCTTAAAAGGTCTCATTGGGAATGTGTTATACATTTTGGTATGAAAATAATGTTAAGTATATTGTTCATTAGACCTTTCGAAATATTCAAGAATATTGGACCTGTTTCCAATCGAGTAGCTTTTCCATTGAGTTTATCGCATGTACATAATTTTTTCATGTTGTGTGTTAAGAAGTTATATGTCTGATCCATCTCATGTTTTGATCCTATAATATTTTTAACTAGAATAGAAACATTATTATGAAGAGAATCCTATTTAGATTCTTAAAAACATAGATTATGTTTTTCCTAATAATTTAATTTTCTATTTTATTATTTAGTAGAGAAATCACATAGTAGATGAAGAAACATAGTAATCTGATAATGATAAGATAGAAAAGTAATATATCATTTTTATAAATAAATAAAATTTTCAATGATAAAATTTCAAATGTGGGGGGGGGGGGCATTAATAACATCAATATTCATAGAATAATCTTTTTATTAATATTTTTTATTTAATTAGTTATTAATTTAAAAAATAGTTTATTATATAATTATTTACTATGAAACATTAATTTTTCAATTATAGATTTTTATTTTTTAAAAAATATTTACATTTTTAAAATCATCATGTTTCAATTATCATAGAATTAATTTTTGAGATTTTTTGGAAAAATCATTTTTTTATTTGTAAAAAATATATTATCTTATAAATACGGTATTTGTTTGTGATGTCATGAAGACGCCTTGTGATATAAAATTTATTAAAATTTTTGAATAAATGAATACTAATATTATAATTGTAATATTATCGAGAAATATCATATAAAATGAAAATACTATTATAATCATTATAAGTATGAAAATTATTGCCAGTGTCGATGCAGTTCATTTGCAGCATTGACAACATCAAATGTGTTTCTATATAAATAATAATGGGGTTATAATAATTATCTTGAAAACTATTTCCTTTATTGTTTTGTAATAATTATTTTTTTGTTCTTTGTTTTCAATTTCAAGGTTATATATTATTAATCATGTCCCAAGGCATGTGTAATGATTGCACATAACAAGAAAATAAAAAATAACAAATTTAAGATGTTTTATTGATGTATATATGAATGAATATAAATAATTAATTAATATTGAATTTAACTTTGATCATTATTAACTTATTATAAGTATAATAATTTAATTATATTTGTATATTTAAAATAATTAACATTAAAGCTGACTAAATGATTGTTCATGGATTAAAAAAATAAATAAAATGTTTTTATTAAAATTTTAATATCCATAGATGCCAAAACATTTAGCTAAAACATTTAAAATAAGAAAATAACAACCATTATCATCTTTTTATTTGAATTTTTGAAATTAGGGATCCATGTGGATCATATTAGACCCTTTATTTTATTTTATTAAAAAGAAAAACAATTTGTTCACACTATTACATTGAATTTTTATAATTTTTTAATTTCAGGTTTTCTAAAATTGTTTTCTGAAAAAGAATAGAATTTTTAAAGATAAAAATGTGATATTTTTCATGGAATATTATTTTTAATTTATGGGCAATAAAAAAATTCATTAAATTATTGAAAAATTTTGATGTAGTAAATTTGTAAGTAATAAGTTAATTAAAATTATGATTTTAAAAAGTAGATAAATAAATATAATTTTATATTATTAATGAAATTAACAAATTTTATTGGAACATATAACATGCCGAAGATATAATAAATAGTTTAATTTTCATTAAAGCCTTTTTAGATGAGTTTAATGTTATGATTGTCTATAGTATTTAATTTGACAAAATTGTGTTTATATGAATAATTTTTTTTTATTAATTTATTTAGAAATCAATAAATTAATTAAAAGGTAAAAAATAATATGACATTTTTTCTAACTTATAATAACCTTTTTTGTTCCTTTTTGGTAATCATATAATTTTTTTTAACATTTTAATAATATAAGTAATTATAATGTTACACCTCACATAAATTATAAATGGAGGCTCCATGATTCAAAAAGATTCATCACCTCAAGCCATATTGTTTGGGTAAAATTTTCCAAATTTTATCCTCCTCATCCCTTTCCACATTATTGAGCTCCTGGTCTCACAATAATGCCACTTCCGAGGATATTTAAGGGGTTCTCAAGGAGAGTTTTTCAAGAAGTAATTTTCATATTTCATCTATTTTAATTTAATTTTCGCTAATGCCTTTTCACTACCCCTATTACAATGATTCATGGAAACTCTAGTATAAAATATATAATGTATTGTTGTTGTTTTTATGTTGTTTTTATCATAAAATATCTCTTCTACACCTTTATTTTATAAATAACAAAATCATTTTTCGTGGGATGATAATTCACTGCCTTTGTGGACAATGATTTTTCATCTCCCTTTTACCGAAATCATGGAAACAATAATTAGAAATGTAATTGTTTAAAATTTGATAAATATATACTTTTTATAAATTTTTTTTTATTATTTCATTTTTACAAGGAATACAATAAATGAACTAACTGTGGAAACCATGAAAAGAACACACCATAAACAATAAAAACAACAAAAACGTTTTAATAAAAGGGTGGAAAATTTTATAAAAAGATAATTTAAAGTATTGTGAACATTGTTTTAGTTCTCTAATATGTTAATAACACTATTAAAACCATTATAAATGAGTTTTTCATACTTTTTATGGAACTCAAACATGAGGTAAAGGACTTTCTTTCTAAATCCCATTTTAAATGGCTTTTTATAAAATCAGAAAAGATTGATTTTTATATTAAATTGGTGGTCTCTACTGATTTAATGATGGTTTAGTTATATATATTTTCCCTTATATGTTTTCATATTTATTTTTGAAGAATATAATTTCATTATTTTGTAAATTATTTTTATATTTTAATTATCAAATATTTTATAGAAAAATGTTATTTTGTATATTAGAAATTGTTTTTCTCAATTGTTTAGAAATGTTATCAAATAGTTTATTGATGATATGCTCCTTCAAGTTTTATTTTTTAGGATTATCCTATTATATCTCAACATATTAGGGGTTATTCCACATTATATCTCAATATATATTGGGACGATCCCATTATTTCTCAAGATATGATGGTTGATCCCCATTATAACTCTCCAATGATTTAGTTTCACTAGATATATAAGTTGACCAAATAGTTATTCCACATGTAATGGAGATTTTAAGTGCGATATAGTAAATATGTCCCGTAGAAGGATGATTATGATTCAATGCTTGCTAATGAGTATATAAGAAATGGGTTTTAATGGTTTTATTTTATCACATGACAAATGATTTATTTGTTTATATAACATATTGAGGATTTTATTCTCAGCCCTTGATATCAAATGTTATTAACAAGGTATAAGGATGGGTATGTGTAATTTGAAATTATTGATGAATCTTATGAATATTTTTATCAATAAAAATAAATTGTTTTTTATTTTAAAAGTTTAATATTTTGGAAAAAGTGTAAACAATTTTAGTAGTATTCTATTGTGTGATAATGGGGTGTTCTGTATGTATTATGTCAAGATTCTCTAAAAATATAATCCTAAAAATATCCTTAATGGGTAATAATTCATATTATTGACTAAAAATCAAGATTATGTATAGTTTTATGGCCAAGTATTTATACTTAACATTCTTAATCAATCCATAAAATCATTAACTGAGAGGTAATGTTCTAAATGTAACATGTTTAATGATTCATGATTTCTTTGACTCAAGGATTCTGTTAATTTGTTTGATTTTACAAAATATAAATTGATCATTAAATCATAATGATTTATTAGTTCTAGAAATATTCTCTTCCTCAAGTTCAATTCCTTCTGAGTGAATATATACATTAAACTATTATGATAATTTTATATTTTATTTCTTTCTCTATATGAATGATTCCTAAAATATTTAAACCAAAAACCAAAACTGGTAATTCCAAATCATGTGTGGGAGAATTTAACACATTTGTTTTGATTTATCTTAATGAATTATGAATTACCTAATCAATCTGCATCAAAACACAACCAATTTCATTCAATGAAACATCAATGTAGACAAAATTCACCATTTCTAGAAGGCATTGCCAAAACATGAGCATTCATATATCTACTATTTAGTTACTAAAGTAAACATCACATCGTTTAAAAAAAATAAAATTAACTACAATTAATGTTAACTTAGTTAGCAGTCCAGATTACTGGTAAAATTCTAATACATATGTATGTAATAAAATGATTATCCATGAAAAATAAGAATCTTAGTATCATTTTTTAGTCATGTCCATTCATCAACCAACTTGGTTTTGGTGATATCGACTATTAAATCTTCCCTATTGAAAATGTGACCAAGGAAATAAATCTTTTGTAACCCAAAAACTGAATTTTCAAATTTTTACATATAACATATTTTCCTTGAGAGTTTAAAGTAAAATCATTAAAAAAATTAAGATCATCATAACAATTTAAAAAATACAAAACATCATCAATGAAAAAACAAAAAAATTATCCAAATATTCACATAATATTATATTCATAAGATACATAATTACAATATAGACATTTTTTAAAAATGGGCATAACAACAAACTTACAATTATCATATCTAGTATGGAATGATATTTTTGGAATGTATTACTCCGTGAAAATTAGCTGATGGTACCCATATCTAAAGCCAATCTTACAAAAATATTGTTCTCCTTGGAGTTGATCAAAACAGTCATCAATATAAGGTAGTTTATATTTATTATTAATAGTAATGTTATTCAAATATCTATAATCAATTAAATTCCTCATGGAACCATCTTTTTTTAATAATCAAAATTGGATTACAGTATGGTTATGTTCTAGGATGAATGAAATTTTTTTCTGGAAACCCATGAAACTACCTTTTCAATTCAATATATTCCACTTGAGAAATTCGATAAGGGAGTTTTGAAATTGCCTTCTCATTATGAACTATGTTAATTGTAAATTCAACATTCCAATTAGGTATGACACTGTGTAGAACATCACAAAAAATGTGCAGGTATTCATTTTCCACTAGAACATAATTAATATTTATAGGTTCATTAATTTCAAGAATATGTAAAAAATAACCTTCACTTGAATCTTTTAAAAGTTTCTTGTATTCATGATATATTAGCAATTGTATGGGTTAATTATTGTGAAAAATCTAAAAATATTTATAATGAAAAACATCTTTATCTCTACATTTTATATTATTATGGTTTAAAAAGGCAATCCATACCAAGAAAAACATCGAACTATAATAGGGAAAAAACTAGGTGTGTGGTTAATTTATTTCCATAGAAAAATACTTGAATATTATTATAATTATTTTTTCATTAATATTTACTCCTATTATTAAAACAGTAAATTATTATTCTATTTCCTATATTGATATTTTTAATTTCCTAGAAAATTCATTAGAAATAAAAGAATGTGTAAAACCATCATCAAACAAAACATTAGTAAAATATGATCAAACAGGCAATGTACCTATTAACACTTAATTGAATATGTTAAAAACTATTTATGTATTAGAAAAATATTTCATTGTACCTTTATTCTTATAATCTAGCTATATTACATCATTCAGATCTTTCTTTGGGTAGGTATTTTTATAATGCCCCATCTCACCATAGTTGAATCGTATTACAGTTTTCCTATCAGAATTAAAATACCCACAAAAATATCATTTTTCTTGAAATATTGACCCAAATGTCCAAACATACCACATTCGAAACACATCATGTTTTTTTATGAATTCACAATGGTTATTTTTACCATACATCCCATAATCATGAAACCGAGTTTTATAACCCTTATCTTTCATTGATTGATTATAACCCATTTCATACCATATAGAAATTTTCTTATTCTTTTTGTAAAATTACACCTGATCATCAATAAAATCCATTTCTACCCTCTAATCACAATGAAAACATTTATCATAACTTTTGAATTCATTGGATTCCAATGCTCTTCAATAACATGGTTTCAATCCTAAGAAAAAATTATTGATTTTATTATCAATATTCTAAATAATATTCGAACCATACCTTTCCAATAATGTGAAATTTTATTCATACATGGGTACTAAATGTTAATCCATTTGTTTTAATTAATGGAAATTATTTTCTTTTTTAATTTGATATTCCTTAGAAAAATATTTTTTGAGGGAAACATTCTTAAATTTAACACTTATATGTCATTCATCTCCTCACTATCCCTGATATTCAAGTAATTTTTCACCCCTTATCTAATTCACCTTCTAATGATAAATAAAAAGACAAAAAATTTATTATCTAAACATCACATTAAGTATAATAATTTTTCATGTGATTTAATCCACCATTCTTCAAAAACAAGTATAGAATATCCAATAAAATCATAAAGGTATTGCCTCCTTAAATGATCCCATGTCATCATGTTCATTTATTGTAGATCTGGTTATTCCCTTTCATGTATGTAACCTCCATTTATAGCTTATTTCATATGATCCATTATAGTCACAAATCTTTTTGTCTTATTTCACACAATTCCATGATTCATATTAAGAAGGAATTCTTTCTATCATTTCATTCATACTTCAGTTTCCCTATTTCTTCTACAGAAAACCATTCTGAATAGACATATCCAAAATGAAAAAATATATTAATATTTAAATAATATATCATTTTAAATAAAATACATGTTAATATTAGTTTGTTTCATTTAATTAACATCATACTCAACCCTAAATATATATAAAAATTTTTGTAATACCTACCATAAGGACCATCAGTAAAAATTTCAGAAAATAGTAAATTCAAATTCAATTAACATTTATACATTTACAGATATAATTTTGGATTATATTTATATAGAATTAATGATAAATTAATACGTGAAAATTAATAAGTTTATAACGTGTTACTACTAAAACATTATATGTTTTCCCACAATAGACAATATTTTAATAAAACGTGAATTATTCCCTAGAAAACTTCAACATCATTAAATTTGGAATCTTCTTTTCTCTTACCAATCCTTGAAACCATTTGAATAACATTTTAAAATTTTGGATATTAAAAAAATATAATTAAGGGATATAAAAAACAACTGTAAGACTATGAATCCCTATAAACATTTGAAATGATTTTAATTGAGACATCCTTCTCACCGATTAAGTATTATATAGTTACCTTAAAAAAATATTTTTCTACAATACATTGAAAATATAAACAAAATATTTAGGTAACTTAGGGATTTAAAAAATAAATATTTATACACTAATTAGTACCATATATTTTGTAACCCTTATGGATGACTAACAATGTATCCCTCACAATTAACATATGATGAAACCCGCTTGGATACTTTGTAGTGTAACCAGAGAACTTGAACTTGTAATAACCATTACGGTCAAATTCTAACAAAAAAATATAATATTAATAGGTGTGATTTCAATAAAAACCCATATATGGTTTCTAATAGAACTAAAAACAATCAAAAAATGCTTAATAACCAGCACATAATCATAAAACAAGAACACCTGCATCATGAAAACGTTTTTTAAGGAAAATAACCAATTTTAAAAGAATTATACACAAATAAAAAGGATATCATTCTATTTTAAAATAAAAATGTAATATTAAAAAAGGATTCTTTGAATCATTAAGGCATCATGATATTGGGAATGTCTACTCAGACCATATAAGTTAAAAAACATTCTTTTTTAATTTTGAAAAAAAAACAATAAAGAGTATATTAAAAGAAATAACACATACTTCATTCTCATATAACATAAAACGTGTTCAATCATGCTATATAAAGGATAAATAGTGTTACTAATATATTTATGAACTATATTCCTAACTATAATACCTTATATGATCTTTTTATAACAACTGTCCAACAATTTATTAACAATTGATTTTCAGTTATTTTGGATGCCTTATTTCCATGGATTCTATGGTCAGTTTATTATGGAATATTCAATAATAAATAATACACTCTTAGTGAGATAATATATATATTTTGGTAATTTTATGAAATTATTAGAGAATTTAATATATCAATGATTTCATTATAGGGAAACGAAAACTCATCATCCATGAACACAGTGAATCGACAAACCATAGACGATGATTTCATTTTTAAAAATAAAAGGATAAAATAAGATATTAGGTGAGGAATATAAAATTTAAAATAATAAAATTAATATATATATATATATATGTTTATGGATTTTTCATGAATCTTTTGATAGGAGTTGATAATAAGGAAGAAGTCGGAATGAATTTAAAAGGGTAGGAAGAATTTACTTCTTCAATCATTTATCCTTGAGCACCTCTTTAAGCCTTTTTAATTGGACTTATTGTCAGAACAAATGCACTAGAATTTGGAAACAGTTGGAATAAGGTATTTTTAAAATAATAGTTTAGAAATAAGGATCCATGGGATGAAATTAAGTAAAGTAATGAGTCTTTTTTTAGAAATGTGTTGAGGGGAAATTTCAGCATTTTTTCAAATATTAATATATAATAACCCTAATATAGGTTTTAATACATACATAAGGCCTAAAAATTACTTTTATTACAATTTATAATCAATATTATCTATATTTTCATTATTCATGATTTATGTGAATTTAAAATAAATTTAATAAAGTATTATATTCATGGAAAATAGTTTTTGACAAGTTAAACCCTATTCATAACTATGAATTTAAAAACAAAAATAAGAAGTATCAAATTAGAATATTCTAATTATATACATTATATATCAAATTAATACATATAATTCTTGAATTACATTAATAATTACAAGTCATATTTATTTTATTATTTTTAATATCATTAATGTTATTTATCCATTAATTCTAAAATTATAGTATCATCATTATGCAAGGTAATTATTTATTACCCAAAAATTAAAAATAAAATTCTATTAAGAAGTTAATTTTTTTTTTCATCGAATGTAATATTAATGTTAAAAAATCCTCTATAAAAACATATATTAAAATATTGTACTATTTAAGAACTATAGTGTGAACAACATGACTTTTTTTGAATATAATGTATTAAAGTGAATCAGGTGGGTTCAAAATGGTACAAAATTTGAATCCAAATATTCTATTGTAAGAAATTTAAAGAAGAAAAATATATTTTTTCAGATTTTCTGTCATTTATTATTTATTATAATTTTAATCAAAATCGTTTTATTTATTTTTCTTTTACATGCACAAGCACTGTATCAACATTTCACAACAATTAGAGTAAAATATTTAAATTAAAAATTTATAATTAAATTAATATCCTAATAATAACGTAATTTTCTTCACGATAATCATTTATATTTATTCATTTTTTATATTTACTCATTTAAATATCTAGAAAAATTACATTAAATTGTTAATTTTACCTTTCTTTCCATGAAAAAGCATTATAATTGAATTTGGATAATATTTTTGTTGTATTACGATGTAATTATAATTTATCTGCCAATGAAATCAATTATACATAATATGTAATTAATAAATTATGAAAATAATTTTTCTCAATCAATTATTATCTATAAGTCACTAAAAATGACTTTGTCAATGCTGTATAGGCATTACGTCGACAATGACATTGTTTTTTACCCATATCATGAAATAAATTATCAATTACATGTTATGAATTTTTTTTGTAAAATAATTATTTTATAATTTAATTATCTAGTCATTCAAAATGTTTTATAAAATTTAAATCATAATTAACACTTGACGATGTCATAAAAATGTAGTTTTTGTAAACAATAGTTTTTAGTATTCACCAAAAAACAACTTTTTTAAAAAATCCTCAAATATTGACACTAAGATAATAATTACATGATGAAATAAATAATGAAATTATTTTTGTAAAAATTAAATTCGATAGTTTTAAAACTATTATTTTAAATATAACTATATATGAAGATAGTTTTTATTAATAAAATATTTATATTAAAAATAACATAACATAATAAATTTTAATAATATAAATCAAGAATACTAATAAATATATAAACAAATTATTCAGTTGGTACCTCAATTGTTATAATAAATAATTTTATTACTCATAAGAACTCAAATATATGATGTATGGGTGATGCACATATATGGAAAAGTGGGGAAAATTGATTAAGTGGAATAAAAATAAGGATTACATAAGAAAAACCATCTTTATCATGGGGTATGAGAATTTTTTTTTGATGGAATGATGAAAAATTCAAAACATTAACTAAAAAACAACATCTAAATTGACTACTCATTCCAGCTTCACCATGTATCTATGATTGTTGATGAAGATTTAATAGTCCTCTAGGTATCAATAGGAACCAGATACATTCCCATTGTATACATAGTGATGTTCCAACGAATTGGTACCTTCTCTGCATCCCTCCACCCTCATCATATATCATTTGTAATTAAATGTGAAACTCAAAATGTAACTAAAAACTTGATATTATGATATAATAATGACATAAATATATATTTATTTTTATAAATAGGGTGTTATTAAATTAATACCCAATAAATAATTAATTAAAAAATTATTAATTTTTTCTATTATTTGCATTTTTTTGAAATTATTTCAAAATAGTCACACATATTACATGATTAAAATAACTCAAATTAGTTTTCAATGAGTGATAGGAAAAATAATCATGATTAAAATAAATTTTTGGAGGTTATTTGGGATACAAAGGGTCCACATTCTTGTGTTAAATTATCAATTTAAAAATGATGATTTTTCAACATAATCCAAACATATCTTTAATAGCATTCCACTATTATTTTTTTATATTAATATATATTTTTTTTTAAAAAAAATTATTAATATTTTAATTCCACTATTTACTCCATTTAAAAGTTTTCAATTTCATTCCATGAAACTGTAGAGACCTGAATCTTGACGTACATGGAAATTACATTACTTTGGCGGAATACTTATCACATTTCAAAAAACTGACACACAAGGACCGTAATAGTTTAGTGTATTTGGAAACTTGGAACGTAATCTTCTAATCATGGTGAAAATCTTCAACATCTCCCATAAAGATCTTCCCTTTTTTCGTACCTAAAACTTTTCTTTATATCCTGGGGAAACGAAAACAGAAAAAGGGTGAGCTCAAATGCTCAGTATGGTACGCATGGATAAAATAAAGCATACCATATACATTAGAAGTTAAAAACATGAACATAATGTTTAAACATCAAAATCATGAGCAATGACATAAAACATGGAAGTACATAAGGAATAGATCAAAATGGCGTGGGAATAAAACTTGTAATTGTGTCAACCATTAATCACATGATATTATTTCCATATTAGCCAAGGCATTGCTACCAAGACCATCTTAGTGGACAAAGTCCCTTTCTGAATCGAGTTCACTCCTCGTTCCAGTCCTGTATTACTGAACAGGTTTAACTTGTCGTTCCAGCCATGTCTATCTCATTAGATATAAATCATTAACCAATTCATTGGAGGGATATATAGGTCCAACCCATCTTAAAATGAAATCATTCTTACTTGTGCCAGAAAATAAACATACATCATTTATAATAACCCAATAAATAAAATGGGTTTCATAAAAATCATTACATAATCCATATAAAAGAAATGGACATCATTTCATAATAAGAAAAGTGAAACCATGTAAATCATAGAGACATTACACTTGAAACATACACATATGAAATAATTTTATCTTAGATGAAAATGGTTTTGATAAAACACTTGAAATGAATTCTTGAGGAAAATATAATTTTTTCTTCAAAATCATTTTCTTTTCACAAAATGTCATGCAATTTTAGAAGAAAACGTTTTTGTTGAAAATAGTCATGAAATCTTTTGAAGGAATCTTCATGAAAATAAGGCTTTATAAAAACATAAAAATACTTTAATGCCGTATACGTTAAAAAACATTCTTATCGTACTTTTGTCGGAAAAGTCAAAAACGTACCTCGTAACGTAAACAAAAGAAAGATTCATTACATAACATGTATTAAAAGTCAAAAGTAGGTAAAAAGTACTTTAAAATTACATGAAACAATTTTTAGGAAACATGGACATGGATGATAACAATAACCCTAGTAAATACTTACGAATAAGCAATCTCGGATTAAAATGAGATTTTTCAAAATTATCCCTTACCTTAGGTCCGATATGCATTGTACATATCCAAACACCCTGTATAATGATTTGAATAATGTTATTTACTTTTTACAGAATCATATTAATTGTTATTATATCATATAAGGTTCACTTATGACTTTATATTACCCGTTCCTTTGTAAATTCATGTTAAAGTTGCGTTTTGGGTAAAATTGTCTCATTTGTCGTTCATGTTTTAACTTGTAATTATTCACATGATTAATTAGATCATGATTAATTATATCCAGAAATTAAAACACGATTTATATATAATATATATTAATAATATACATATATATAATAGATCGATAAATGGAAAGAAATACACTGTTCATGGAGACGGTTGGCCGTAAGTACGCATGAACGCTGTTTTCATTTCCTTATTTAATTGAATGGAATTAAGTAGATGAAATACATATATATATATATATATATACAGTATCATTATTATGTCATATATTTCATTGTTACTTATTATATATATACTTTATAATCATTCATGAATGGTTAACATGGTGAATGAATCTTATCGTGTCGTGGAGACGGTAGTCCGTACGTACGCACGAGCGATGATATCATTCTCATGATCGTGGAATTGTATTAGAGTGTATTTATACTATTTCAGAACCAATATAACTTTACAATAATCATATATAGTTATTATTTACACCATTATACCCATCCAAGTAAGGTGGTGGTGGAAAATAGATTACACCACAGCGTGGAGACGGTATTCCGGACGTACGCACGCACGGTGATTTCATTTTCCGTAGGATGGATAGATGGTGAAATAGGGTTGTTTAATACTTATAAAAACATATCCGTATATGATTGATACTGATGTTATTACTTCATAATGAAAAAACCTAAGAAGAAGAAGTGGAAGACGAAATAAAGTTGAAATAATCGGTAACGGACATTACCTCTTCTTTGAAGCGCCTCTTTGAGTCCTCCTCTTAGGGCACTAAAATTGGTCTTTGAAGAAGACTGGGACCTCTAATATGTTTCTAGGGATGTTTAGAAGAGAATTTTGAAGGGTTTGGCGGATCTTGAAGGGTCAATGTGGTGTTAGGAAGAGAGGGAGGAGGTGCCCTTTTATAAGGGAAGAGAGGGGCTCTTTTGGAGAAACTAAAAATATTTTTTTATTATAAAGCCAAATTCGGTTTTAAAGAGCTCCAAATTTATTTATTTAAAATCTAATGTGGGGATGGGTCGAAATACTCTCATCCAATATGATTTAGTCAAGTTTATGTTCCTATTTTAACCTTATCATTTATATTTAACTTTAAGTTTGATAATTTTACTTTTACCGTGTCTTTTTGTGTTCTTACACTATAAGGTTAATAAACATACTATAACAAGCCAAACTAACCCCATGTTGTTTATTATTAATATATATAGCGTTATCTAAGTCATTTGTCCGATCCTTATATTTTTAGGAATAAAATAACAATTAATAATATAATACTTGTTTTAAAAACTATTTTATGTCAATTTTGACACTATTTTGTAATTGAATTTTTTGAAAATCATAAAAGCATTATTAGTTAGAAAAAAGTTAATTAAATCAATAATAACATGTCATATTAACCTATAAAATTATTTTAATTCATAAAAAGTCTTAAATTACATTTATTTGGATATTTATAACATCAATTATGTCAATATTTCATTAATAAGATAATTACTGCATCATCTTTGTGTCTAAAATAAATTAACATTTTTAATGTATAAAAATTAAAAATAAACTATCATTATGTAAGAAATCGTTTTAGCTTTCTAATGAATATTTATAGTCAAATTTATCTTATTTATCACCCCTTATTAAAAATGATTTAGTTATTAAATGTTGATTTTGACTATTTTAACCCTTCTTTAAATAAATTAATAATAAATGTCCTAATCTAATCCAAGTGATCCTAAATAGTCATATTTTATTCCTAAGGGTGTTTTTGGTCTAATTAAACTTATCCAATAGAATTAGAACATGTGTTATGGTAATAATAATATCATTTTTATCCATAATTACCCTATTTACTTTTAACCGGGTAAAAAAAGTAAAAAGTTACTATTCACCAAAAATTATTTTCATCTCATTGAACTACATTTTACTTACTGACATCAACCATGTCTCACGGAGTTTTGATATTCCACTCACAGAAGCTATAAAATTATGTTTTACGATAAATTCAGTTTTTTAACTACCACTTAGTGGTTTCACTATTCATCAAAAAATGAAAGTTTCCAGAAAAATACCAAAAATTTAGCCTAAGATATATTTGATATTATGAACTAAAAAATGATGTCTATTTTACAAAATTCTAAACATATCAGTTTCATTAATTAATTTAAATATTAATTCCCTTCGTCAAAACAAATAGAGCGTGTTCTTAAAAGATTTTAACTATCAAAAGATTGAAACTTGTTTATGTCTAGTTTAAATGTGAAATTACATCCAATGACCAAAATTGTATTAAATTGTCAAAATAAATTCTATATATACTTTAATACCACTCAAATTAATAATTTATCACTATTAATTGTTTCGATTAAAAAGGTTTTTTTTTAATTTATAATTTAGTAATTTTCTCTATTCATCAGAAAATGAAAGTTAGCCGAAAAGTATCAAAATTTCACCCTAAGCTAATTTCGATATTCCAAATCCAAAAATGAAGTCCATTTTGGAAAGTAAAATTTACAAAATTTAAAAAAGTGGTTATTACTATTCATAACGGCTAGTTTTAATAATATTTTAATAGCATATCATTGTTTAGTGAAACTCGGTATTGCGTACTACACACGTTATCAAGGAAGGTCATGATTGAATGTAATGAAAGGAAAGTCAAGTATTCATGTTGTGCAAGCTTCTTTTTGGTGTAGTGTACAACACAAGAAATTAATGAAATTAAGAAGAATATTTTTCATAAAATGACAGGGTGTTACATTCTACCCCCCTTAAAATGAATTTCGACCTCAAAATTCGTCGGGGTTATATATGGTTTACTACTCGAAATTTTGTTTAATAGAAAACCACATAGTAAAAAGGAATACCAAAACATGTCTTTAAAAACTAAAGTATGAAATGTAACGGTTACCCAAATTAACTCATCCCTGGGTTTCCACGTAGGAGAACATAGGTGAAAATATGGATATGGAAGAAAAATCTAACCATCATGTTCTGATGGAGAGTGGTAGAAAACATGGCTATGAAAAAGCCAAAAATCACAAAGCCATAAATTTGTGATTATCTAATGTACCATCTGATTCATCGGATATAAGGTCACTAGGACAACATTTTTGGTTTTCAAGATCATTTCCCTAAAGTTGATGAATTAAAAGAAATACTTACCTGATTTTGGTACAATCTAACTGTTGTTCATGAATTGAACAATTTCCACATCATCCCTTAAAGAAATGAAGTTGAATTTTTTATTCGTGATGTGTTAACAGATCATGTGATAGAATGATAGGTCATTCCATCTCTTTCAAACAAAAGGTTTGCAAAAGTTATAAGTCCATCATATGGTTAGATTAATCGTATATGGTTCCAAAAATGAACTTATACTTCATATATCATACCGGTCAATAAAATATAACTATTTTCTACTAAACATGGACTTCCTATAGGCCAGTGGTAGGCGATAAAGACTAGTCGCACTTCGGTTGTATGTTCGATTCCCACAGCCTTGTCCGACGCGATGGGCTGTCGCCCGTCCTGCAGGTTGTCCTTTCTCAAAAACTACATTACTATAACATCCCATCAATAATATAAAAAAAAGTTCAATCCATAAACAATACTAACTTACTTCCAACATAATCCATTCCAATATTTAGGCTTATCTAAAATACTTCGGTCCAATCTCATAGTATAAAGAAAACGATTACATGAAATGTCATCAACCAAGCATGTGAATACCATCATTTATCCCCAATATATCTTCTTGGTCACATTCCAATAATGTGAATACCTTAATCATGTATTCTCTTGAAAAATGAATACCCATTAAACCTTAGTGAAAACATGAATGCTGTCAAAAGTTAACTCTTTCCACATACCAAAATCCAAAAATTCTATATACTCAAATCATTATATAAAATTCTCCTTATATCAGTCATGAGCTCATGAATACTATCAAACATTTAATTTTCTCCTTATCCCTTCATTATGTGCATATCAACTATTTTCCAAAAATATCTGAATAACCTTTCATGGTTACTAATACCATTAATCATACACTTTAAAAACTCAAGGAAAGACAACAGTGTAACAATCCTTAGATGTATCTTTATTCCATAGTACCATGAGATTACTTATACAACATTACACTTGATAAACATGTAATCATTCCACTACCTTCTTAAACCATTGATCGAGCTTCAACAATTATTTCAACTCACATATCATTTGTAGTCTCTTTATCGTCATCAACATAAATACTACCCATAAGACCATACTAATTCTCTTCATGATACTTTACCTTAGGGAATTGGTTTTCATAATGCCCGTACATTCCACATTTAAAACATTTAACCATTTTTGATGTCATAGCAATACTGTTATCCTCGTCCATGGTGTTAACTGAACCTTTTCCTTTGCACTTACTGGCTTTGTGTCCTTCTTTTCCACACCCAAAGCATCTTCTAGTTCCTTTGAAACAATCTCTCCGATGCCTCTTCCCACATGATTTACATGAGGGAAATTGAACATTCTTTCCTCTATGATCATCATGAAACTCCATCTTTCTCTTATTATCTGAGTCGGGAAATATACCAAAGTTGAGATTATTGATCATATTAAGAGATTTCTGATTAGGCATAATAATGATATTTGTACTTCCAAATACCTTTTCATTTGGTTTCTCCTGAAGAATATCATTCCATTGTCCATCATATCCACCATTATCAGGAATCTTCCTGTTTACAGCCATTTTCTAAAACCCAAAAAGAACAGTGTGAGAGGCAAAAATCATGTTAGGGAAAAAACATAGTAAAGGGGAAGTACCCTCAATATCTAATATCTTAGGTTAAATTCTATGATCGTTAGAGTAATTCTAGGACTATAACCTATACTTATACATAACCTTAGAGACATCCCTAAACATACCTTAGAAATATCGCTAGGGATCTCACTAACGTTTTAACATCCTAGTTTCCAAAGGATGACTAAACCTTTCCTCTGATACCAACTGTAGAGTCCCAAATATTGACGTACATGGACATTACATTACTTTGGCAGAATACTTAATACATAACAAAAACAGACACACAAGGACCATAATAGTTTAGTGTCTTTGGAAACATGGAACGTAATCTTCTAATCGTGGTGAAAGATCTTCAACATCTCCCATAATGATCTTCCCTTTTTCTCATACCTAAAACCTTTCTTTATATCCCGGGGAAAATAAAACATTAAAATGTTGAGCTCAAATGGTCAGTAAGGGTAAGCATGGATAAAATAAAACATATCATATACATTTGAACGTAAAAACATGAACATAATGTTTAATCATCAAAAGCTTGAGCAATGACATAAAACATTGAAGTACGTAAGGAATAGAACATAAAGAAACATTAAGAATGATAAAATATCATTGGAATAAAACATGTAATTGTGGAAAGAATTTAGCAAATGATATGATTTCCATATTAGCCAAGGCATTACTGCCAAGACCATCTTACTGGACAAAGTCCTTTTCTGAATCGAGTTCACTCCTCATTCCTGTCCTATATAACTGAACCAGTTTAACTTGCCGTTCCAGCCATGTCTATCTCATGAGATATAAATCTTTACCCAAAGAATTGGAGGTAGATATAGTTCCCACCCATCTCATATTGAAATCATTCTTACTTGTGCCACAAAATAAACAAACATCATTCATAATAACCCAATAAATAAAATGGGTTTCATAAACATCATCACATAAGACATATAAAATAAATGGATATCATTTCATAATAAGAAAAGTGAAACCATGTAAATCATTGAGACATTACACTTGAAACATACACATATGAAATAATGTCATCTTAGATGAAAATGGTTTTGATAAAACACTTGGAATGAATTCTTGAGCAAAATAACATTTTTTCTTCAAAATTATTTTCTTTTCACAAAATGTCATGCAATTTTAGAAGAAAAGGATTTTATTGAAAATAGTCATTAAATATTTTTAAGGGAGCTTCATGAAAATAAGGCTTTATAAAACCATAAAAATACTTTCATGTCGTATACCTTAAAAAACATTCTTATCGTACTTTTGCCGGAAAAGTCAAAAAAGTAACTCGTAATGTAAACAAAAGAAACATTCCATACATACCATGTAGTAAAAGTCAAAAGTAGGTAAAAAGGAATTTAAAAATACATGAAAACATTTTAATGAAACATGGACATGGATGATTACAATAACCCCAGTAAATACTTACGAATAAGCAATCTCGGAAAAAAAATGAGATTTTGCAAAATTATCCTTTACCTTAGGTCTGATATGCTTCGTACATATCCGAACCCACTATATAATGATTTAAATAATGATATTGACTTATTACAGAATCATATTCATTGTTATTATATCATATAATGTTCACTTATGACTTTATATTACCTGTTCTTTTGTAAATTCATGTTAAAGTAGCATTTTGTGTAAAATTGTCTCATTTGTCATTCGTGTTTTAACTTGTAATTATTCATATGATTACGTAGATCATGATTACTTATATCCAGAAATTAAAAAATTATTTATATATAATATATATTCATAATATAAATATATATAATAGATCGATAAATGGAAAGAAATACAGCGTTCATGGAGACGGTAGGTCGTATGTATGCATGAACATTGTTTTCATTTCCCTATTGAATTGAATGGAATTAAGTAGATGACATACATATATATATATATACATAAATCCAGTATCATTATTATGTCATATATTTCATGATTACTTATTATATATACTTTATAATCATTCATGAATGGTTAACGTGGAGAATTAATCTCATCGCGTCGTGGAGACGGTAGTCCGTACGTATGCACGAGCGATGATATCGTTATCATGATCGTGGAATTGTATTGGAGTGTATGTATACTATTTCAGTACCAATATCACTTTAAAATAATCATATATAGTTATTATTTACACCATTATACCCATCCAAGTAAGTTGGTGGTGGAAAATAGATTACACCACGGCGTGGAGACGGTATTCCGTACGTACGCACGCGCGGTGATTTTGTTTTCCGTAGGATGGATACATGGTGAAATAGGGTTGTTTCAAACTTATAATAACATATCTGTATATGATTGATACTGACGTTAATACTTCATAATGAAAAAACCTAAGAAGAAGAAGTGGAAGAAGAAATAAAGTTGAAATAATCCGTAACGGACATTACCTCTTCTTTGAAGCGACTCTTTGAGTCCTCCTCTTATGGCACTAAAATTTGTCTTTGAAGAAGACCAGGACCTCTAGAAAGTTTCTAGGGATGTGGAGAAGAGAAATTGGTAGGGTTTGGAGGATCTTGAAGGCTCATAGCGGTGTGAGGAAGAGAGGGAGGAGGTTCCCTTTTATAAGGGAGGAGAGGGGCTCTTTTGGAAAAACTAAAACTATTTTTTTATTATAAAGCCAAATTCGGTATTAAATAGATCCAAATTGATTTATTTAGAATCTAAGGTGGGTATGGGACGAAATTCTCTCATCTAATATAATTTAGACAAGTTTAGGTTCCTATTTTAACCTTATCATTTATATTTAACTTTAAGCTAGATAATTTTACTTTTACCGTGTCTTTTTGTGTTCTAACAGTATAAGGTTAATAAACAAACTATAAAAAGCCAAAATAACCCCAAGTTGTTTACTATTAATATATATAGCCTTAGCTAAGTTATTTTTCCGAACCTTAGATCATTATGAATAAAATAACAATTAATAATATAATATTTGTTTTAAAAACTATTTTATGTCAATTTTGACACTATTTTGTAATTGATTTTTGTGAAAATCATAACAGAATGATTAGTTCGAAAAAGGTTAATTAAATCAATAATAACATGTCATATTAACCTATAAAATTATTTGAATTCATAAAAAGTCTTAAATTACATTTATTTGGGTATTTATAACATTAATTGTGTCAATATTTCATTAATAAGATAATTACTGCATCATCTTTGTCTCATAAATAAATTACCTTTTTAATGTCTAAAAATTAAAAATAACATATAATTATTTAGGAAATTTTTTTATATTTCTAATGAATATTTATATTCCAATTTATCTTATGTATAACCCTATATTAAAAATGATTTAGTTATTAAACATTGATTTTAACAATTTTAGCCCTTCTTTAAATAAATTAATAATAAATGTCCAAATCTAATCCAAGTGGGCCTAAATGGTCATATTTTATTCCTAAGGGTTTTTTTGGTCGATTTAAACTTATCCAATAGAATTAGGACATGTGTTAGTGTAATAATAATATCATTTTTATCTTTAATTACCCTATTTACTTTTAACCGTGGTATAAAAAGTAAAAAGTTACTATTCACCAAAAATTATTTTCATCTCATTGAACCACATTTTACTTTTTGACATCAACCATGTCTCTCAGATATTTGAGATTCCACTCACAGAAGTGGCAATATTATGTTTTATGAAAAATTCAGTTTTTTAACTACCACTTAGTGGTTTCACTATTCATCAAAAAATGAAAGTTTCCAGAAAAATACCAAAAATTTTGCCTAAGCTATATTTGATATTATGAACTCAAAAATGATTTCTATTTTAGAAAATTAAAAACACATAAGTTGCATTAATTAATTTAAAAATTAATTCCCGTCGCCAAAACAAATAGCGTGTTCTTAAAAGATAATAACTATCAAAAGATTGACAGTTGTTTATGTCTGGTTTAAATGTGAAATTACATCCAATGACCAATATTTTATAAAATTGTAAAAATATATTCTAAATATACTTTAAAACCACCCAAATTAATAATTTATCACTATTAATTATTTCGATTATATTTTTTTTTAATTTAAAATTTAGTAATTTTCACAATTCATCAGAAAATGAAAGTTAGCCGAAAAGTACCAAAATTTCACCCTAAGCTAATTTCGATATTCCGAATCCAAAAATGAAGTCAACTTTGAAAAATAAAATTTACAAAATTTTGAAAAGTTTTTATTACTATTCATAATAGCTAGTTTTAATAATATTTTAATAGCATATCGTTGTTTAGTGAAACTTGGTATTGTGTACTACAAACGCTATCGAGGAAGGTCACGATTGCGTGTAATGAAAGGCAAGTCAATGATGCATGTTGTGCAAGATTCATTTTGGTGTAGTGTACAACACAAGACATTAATGAAATTAAAAAGAATATTTTTCATAAAATCTCGGGGTGTTACAGAAACCATATAATTTAGAATTGGGGAACACCATTAGTATTTTGGATAGTTGGATGATATTTATTTATTATAGAATTAAATATATAAAATAATTAAAATAGGAAAAATTAAAAATTTTACTATAAGGGCCATTATATTATTTTCCCAATTGTATCGAAAATATAAATTTCAAATTCATTTATCGTTATACTTTATTTTCTTATCAATCATATAAATTAATTTTTTTGAATACGAACAATAAAGATGAGTGGTAAATGAAGATGATATGTTTATCTCCTATGAGAAAGGGTAAAAATATATTTATAATAATTACCATATAAAAAATTAATTTTCATTAATAGATTAATGATACAGTGCATTCAATTTTAGGAGACATAAAACACAAAACATTGAATCATTTCATTTTATTAAAAAATTTAAAAATCAATGACTCTATTAGAAGAATCATAAAATAATTTAAATTGAAATGACTAGTCTAGGGATAATACGATTCGGGTAAATGAAAATATATATTTGATTTCAATGATACTTTATTACATGAACCATATACACATAAGGAGAATTTTTTTTTAATAAATGAGTTAGTGGATATTTAATTCTACTATCATTATTGATGAATAATTACTTGAAAAAATCCAAAACAAATGATAAAATATCTCAAAGTAATATTTCCGTTGGAAGTGATTTAATCACCTAAAAATTATAAAGATAAACTAGAATACAATCATGAATGATTGATTGTCCTAGAAAAAAAACACTATTATATATGAAGACATATTTTTTACTGATTAATACATGGTAACATTAATGATATTTCATCATAAATAGCGATATTTTCTTCAAGTATAATTTAAATGAATTAGTATAAATGGTAAAATTATACTTGAAAAAATAATTAAAAATATCATTTAATTCCTATAAATAATCCTCATAAATCATTATAATTTCATATGTTTCTTATGAATCCCAAAAATCATTATAGATAATTAATATTTTACAAAGTGGAATTTTAAAGTAGTATTCTCTCAGTCATTAAGTGTGATTATGATTTTGTAGTTTATAATTTTGACTTTAAGAAAGAAGTAATATGAATTCTGGGATACTGATTATATACTTTAGTATATTTATGGATTATAAGTAGTATTTTATTTCTATATATTTTTAATTTTGATAATAAATGAAAACATTCCAATTATGGTTAAATGATTAAAAACCATTTCTTCTTATTTTATAGTGGAAATAATTTACAATATTTTTAGGATCAACATGAATGGGATTGATTGAATATATTTTATAAATAGGGTAATTAGTAACATATTTAATAATGTTGGAAGTTTATTCATTTATAACTTCACATATTATTTTATTCGCTATTCATTGTGGATGTATAATAATTATTGACTATTCGTATACATTTATATGATATTTATAGTACCATGGTAATATTTCAATTTTTATCTAGCGTCTAGCCTATTTATTTTTACTGTTTCGTGACACATGAATGATTTTGGGTTCCACCATTTAATTTATCATTGAAATGTTGAAACCAAGGTATCATTAATCATAGGATACGATTTAGTACTTAATAATGATGGAAAAGGTTTTAGATCATTATTTTTATTAATTTATTTGATATGAATTTTTTGATTAGATGACTATCACTCATTAATTTATAGAGCATTTCCTTCATTACCATCTACCATGGAGTATTATAAATCATAGTTTACATTGGAATAGAAAGGGTTTTTATAATAAATTTTCTCTATGATGTTTTGAAATAGAAGGGTAATTTTTACTTCACCAAAAATAATATTTTTTATTGAGGCCACAAATTTTCTAAACAACACTCTATAAGTAATAAGAATTTCAATAAGGATAAAGGATAACATTAATCATATATGATATTAAAGAAACATAGATGTATTAGAAATATGGATTCTCTAACTGACTAAAAATTATGTTTTTTATTATACAAACAATTTTATGGAAAAAGTGAGAATCCAACGGACATTACACCTAAAAATTATCCTCATACATTCCTTCGAAAATATCCTTCTCCCACTAAGTGTGGAGATCTGAATCCTCATTCACGAGAATTGACTAGCACCTAATGGGGAAAGTGAGTGTCCTACCCAATAAGCCTTCCACCTCTTACCTATTAAGGACTTTCGAGGAAATACCATGATTGGACCACATTAACTCTTGTCCCTGCATTTATGGATATCATATTGGATGAGGGTGACCACCCAGGGCACCAAGATGACTTTGGGAAATATATCATCATACCATCATAGTATAATAACAATGTGTCATCAAAACCACTTGTGATTGGTTGTGTTCTTGTTGATCACATCTACATTTTTCTGAAATGAGGAAGAACTCTTTGTTCCCTCTGGAATACTTTGAATTGGATGATGAGATAAATCATTGTAGATCCCTAAATCTCTCTATATGATTTTAGAGATTCTCTCCCTATTATTTTTTCACACAAAATCTTTTTTATGAAAATAGTTATAATTAGATATATATCATTTGAGGATTATGATTGGAATATTTCACACACGAATCTTACCATTATATTAATATTTTTTCAATGTCGATTATTAATATTATTATTAATAACATTGTGACATGTGGAAGACATTAAAAATAGAAATTAATATTATTTTACTAGTTCAAATGGGGATATTATTTTCTATCAATACTTCTTCATTAAAATTAACTAAAACAAAAATAATAGGTATTAAATAAATAAATGTCATGGGATTATATTGGTAAAAAATATTATATTAACGAAACAATAAAATAAATATTAACTATTGTTATTTAACTCACTTACTATTTATAGTAATTTGTATTTAACATATAGTGATCAACCAAGTTATATTAATACAATTTATTCTAAATTATTAAAATGTATACTAGAATTTACCTGAGATTTTAGATAAAAATACAGTGTGAGCCTTCATGCCTCTTTCTCAGTGGCATTATGAATAACAACATAAATTACAAGTGTATCATAATAATACACACAGTGTTTCTATAGAGAAGGGATATAATTTCACAATGACATTCATTCTCCCACAAATTCACACAATTTAATATGGCCACTTATTATGATATTTAAAATGCCATTGACCGCATGTCGGTTCAATCAACCTAAAGGTTTAAGACCTATTTTTTTCTTTTTGGGAATGAAATCACCCACTAAAAACTATGGAATTGTATTTATCTAGCTACTTCAATCTATATAAATGGAATTAATTATAAAATTCCATCAAGTGAATGAAGGGATTAATCCTTCATCAAATTATCTATTATTGAAATATCACATGTGACATACCCAATGCATTCTACAACCCCTCAAGTATATGTCACCATGTTTTTAATCAACAAATAATATTACAGAAGTTATGATATCTAATAATTATAATATTAATGAATGAGGAAAAATAAACTTGTCTGCAAATAGAAAGATATTATGACACATAGAAATATAGATTCACTATTTCCAAAACTTTTCTCATAACCTTCTATCATAGAGATTAAAAACGTCGAACACTATGAGAGGTTGCTCTAAATTATTATGAGCCTCTTAGCCATAATAGACTACATAATTTATGTCTTATCATATAATATCATCCTATGATAGAACATGATTCACTAATAATGTCATGGAACATAAATGTTGTCATTATAGAGAGGAAGATCTATGATATTTCAATATTCCATTTATTCTTTGGATATAACCAGATACAAATGTCATTTAGAGGAACAATAATATTGTGATTATATATCATAATTAATAATGAAAACATGTAATGATGTACTATATAAGATGGTTCTAGGGAACTAACTCCACTAGAATCCAACATTCATTATATCTAACTCACAAAAAATATTTTCCCACTAGATCACAATACATACTCAATCATCTACCATGATTTACTATATAGATATTCTTCTCACCACAACATCAACTCTTTGAGAAAAATATCTCAAGACTCATAACGTCCGAATTTTATGTATTTTTTTTATTTTTTACCTCTACACTTCATAGAAATCCCCACTGTATTATTGTCACTATAAACTATGGTATCTTTGTTACTGCTAGGTACCACATAAAGCTCTCAGTAGTTGTTGTGAAAGAATATACATACAGGGATACATATAAATCCATAATATAGTTAAAATCATATATAGAATAGGAAACAACTAGATGATTTGAGATCATTCTTTTTCAAACTCCTTTATTGAGAAAAAATACAATTCCAAACTATGAATTAAAATCATTTTTATCAATATAAAATCTATATTCTATATAACCAGTAATTACTATATCTTCAAGTACTCCATAAACGAAGAACATATCATTAGTAATCCTTGGATACATAGGAAAAAACATAATAAAAGTCGAATTATATTCCACAATATCTTTAGATATTTACATATCATAAAAAAATAATATGAAACATAAAGCTATTTACATAACTAAAATTACATGATGGATCAAATAATAGTACTGTATGGTAACTTAGTCATTATTGATCATTTCTTCTATGTCTTAGGACACATTTCTATGAAATATGTATACCATGTGACAATATATGCAATCCAATCATTGTTTGTACTATAATGATACTATTCAGTATCTGGGTAATTTATATACCTTTACATAGTATAAGTATCCTCTAGATGTATCATGCAAGATCTTGTTCCCAAGAATATCAGCTACTTCATCTATGTCCTTCATGGAGAAATAATTTATAATCTATTCCATAAACTATTATATGGATGGTATATAATTTCAATTTATTTATGTGTAATAATTATAAAATAATATTTTAAAAATATACTCTACCACTAATATTATTGTATAAAATGGATCACTTTTATTCATAATATAACTAAATTACATTACAGATTTATTTAATTGAACATTCAATGTAGTCGAGGATTTCTCTAATCCATTGATGGATCTATGTAACATTCTTACCCTTTTGGTATTCCTTGGAGTCACAAGTCCTTCTGGAAGGGTAATATACACATCATCATTAATGTTACTATTTTGGGAATATAGTTTTGAAATATATTTTCCATGTCTCATTGTTATATTATGGTTCTATAAAAATCAAAATTTTGTGGCATTTAAATTTAGATATTGGAGACACTATTTTATCACAGTCAAATCCATGATTTTTACTAAATATTTTCAACACTATCTATGGATGATATGTAATTATCATTCCTTAAGTTTTTATATTTTAGTTGAATTTCCATTTACACATAAAGGACCTCACATATACTAACATATCCTTCTGAATCAAAACATACTTTTGATATATGTAATCCATATCATAAATCTTTGTTTTATTTCCAGCTTGAATATTTTAAGATCCTTTTTGAATCGTTTTTGAAATGGTGGTCAAAAATGTCAACCGATAATGAGTCGCAATCATTAGTGACTAGAAAACTATATCTCAATAGTTATTTAAATAATTTGTAATCATACAATAAATTTTCATTTGATGAATAAATTCATCCATGGGGATATGAAGAATCAATTTTGATACCAACACTTGAATATCTTGGGTATCAAATTCATCGAAGTCAATTTTCTCCTAATTTCCTCCTTAAGGATGAAGTACCTCACAAGATATATAAAATTTATTATTGAAATAACTTTCTTATCTAATATTTTTATTGTAGTTTTCTCCTATTATTATGAGGATACCCAATAAATATACACATTGTGTATCAGGGTGATAGTTAGTTTATGGAGATATCCTTAACAAAAACCCTATAACCCCTTATATGAAGATGTGATAAAAATAATAATTTACACTCAATAAGTCTAAATGAAAAATATTTTCAAAAATATTTTTTAATAATTTCCTTTATTAGATATCATCATTCTACTATGACATATATAATGGAATGGTTTGAGATAAAATCGCAAACTATTATTGAAATCTGAAAATGTGATTTTTAAGATATTCAATGCAATAATTCAGTCAAAGTTTCATTTTCTTATTAAAAATATAATTCTCAACGTCATGAATGACCCCATAGAACTTCTAAATGTATTCAGACTTATAACTTTTCATGGTGATATAATAATACCTTCTCAATTATTCATAAACATTAATGATGTATATGTAACCTCCTTTAGCCACCACATGAAAAGGTCCACACACATCAATGTGAACCAAAATAAGAGGATTGTTTATCCTTTTTTCCTTGTCTGCCAAACTAATTTTTGGTCAAATTACCTTGTATACAATCATGACATATTTCATGTGGATTAATATTCAAAGAGTCAAAGGAAACATATTGATATGGATTTTTAAAAAACATCTTGTTTATCAAAACAAGTCAGTGTTTCCACAACGATGAGTCTTACGTGTCACACATCTTTGTTTCACTATCATTTACAAATATTTTGTTTTTATAATGTAACACATAAACAATATTTTTTAAATATTACATAGAATTTCATATTCTATCCTTGTTAAAGTAGTATCTTTTATTTTTATTTATATAAATAAATCAATCCATATAAAAAATGGAAATAATGTTCTTGTAATCAAAAGCTATAAAATACTGAGTCTATAAAACTAAAATCTTTCTTATAGGTAATGTTATATTGTAGTCTCAAATGGTTATAGTAGCCATAATGATTCTATTGGATGCCTCTAGATCAATATCACCTCTATTAATGGTATGAAATCTACAAGGTTTTTATTATGTTAAACTTTTTTCACTATAGGGAATATATAATCCAATCTTATAAATATGTAAAGGTCACACTAATTAATTTTTTCACTTGAATGGTACCAATAATTATATAGCTAATTTTAACTCCTCATCTAATGTCCCAACTTGCGATGTGGGAAAAACCCACATCAAATTACTTTATGTGCTTCCATTAATTCTTCCTCTTGGAAATATTGTTCTATTTTTCCATAATCATGGGATTAGAATTCATCCCATTTTCCTTGTTTCTATTCTACTATTTAGTATAAGAATAATTGGTTTGTTTGGGTCCATTTCATTATCAATATGGTTAAAAAGATTAATATGATTTGAAAGTGTATTTTGAACATAGTTCATATTATAATCCACAATGAAACTAATAATGTTATGGGGTAGTGAGGAAAGTATGAGGTGAGTGTGGAACTCATCAATGATCTCTAAAACCATGATGTCTAGGTTATCAATGTAGAGAATCATCTTGTACACATGTTCCTAAGGAGGGCATAATCTATTGGATGGAAGGTGAATATTACATTGGATATCTCATATAACTTTGATCTCACAATCTCCTGATATATATACATAAAGGGAAAAATGATTCTATATACATCCATATCATCAGATAGATTTAGAATCTCCTAGGATATATATGATAGAATGAAACATTGTACATCAATAACATATTCCTCATGCTTCTAATAGAGATATAATTCTTCCATATTATCCTATTTGGAATGAACTCATAATGTGTGGTTTATAGATGACATAATTCTTTTCATGGAATAGTATAACATGCCTGCAACTATACTATTACAAAAAATTAGAGCTGGTAAAAAGGATATCATAATTTATTATGGAACAAATTGTTATTGTTGAAATCATTTTATTTTCTTTTTCTATATATTTTAAAGATATTATTAGTACTTGTTTAGATATAAAACATGAATAAAATATTTAAATATATTTAAATTACACTAATCTCTTAAATTTTTTCAAAACCAAATAGACCACAACATCAATATTTAGAATATTTTTCCTCAAAGTTATTATGGTGAAACAGATCCATATTCCAGTTATCATAACCTATATATGTGACTAATTATCTATTTAAAGGGTTTTAGGAAGGAACATATATCTAACTATATTAACTTTTCGTTCCTTGATCTGATGAGTGGAATATATTCTCCTAAAATAATGGTTATGGATTTTGACAACATTATCTTGTTGGATAATTGATGTCATTCATAGATATTAACCCTTTATATAAACAATTTTATGTCATTCAATGCCAATAATTAAAATTATTCATGATCATTTAAAGAAACATAACATAGTTTTTCAAATCACCTTAACATATGTTGTTATATGTATCCTACGTAATGGAAGGCTATGTTGAAATAATATCATAGTTATAAAATTTTTAATCCTTATTAAAAATCTCATTTTATTATTTCACATATCATTATAATATTAAGTGGATTTTAGTTTAGTGAATAACTGTGTATGATGAAAAAATTAAATAATATCTATTTTTGTTTTATTATTTCATGCATGCATATTAATTGATTTATTAGATTACAATGAAATGTCCCCAATGATATATAATTAACATTGTGACTGATAGAAATATTTTTTTTGGAATTATAATTATATTCTAGAATGGTTAGTTTATCTAGTAGACGATAAAATAAACAAAAATCCCTAGGGGAAACACACCTTGAACCGTAACTAGGTTCATGTTTCATCATTCCACCTTTTATCCAATATATTATAATTATTGTTTTCCCCATAGAACCTTGATCCAGACCACTTCCACCTCTCCTGGTAGCTCCATCCATGCAATCTCTTTCCACTTAATCATAGTTGATGGGATCTAGTGGAATGTATAAAAGTTTTTTTAAAAAATAAAAAATGTTGTCCCAAATTCACATACTCAATAGGTGGATGTGATGGCTCATAATCCATAATATTAATTTGACCATAAAATAATTAAAATAAACCAATTACAGATAAAGGGTCATTCAATTATCATTATCATCCTCACATCAAGAAACAATCATTCATTTTAAACCTTTTCATTAATTCTTTGGATTTTTTATTTAATTAAGATAATGAACAATGAAGTAATTCTATTAATTCAACTTATCATGATTGAATCCAAGAATTCACAACCAATAATAAATTATAATTTTAATGAAATATAAATTTATTTTATAATTATGAACCTAAAAAGGCGTACATGGATGTAAATTCGTATTCTTATCCAAATTGTCATTATGGAATAGATTTAATATATAATTATAAATCCCCAAAAATGGTGTGAAAATAATCAAATAAATGAAAAAAAAAAAGAAGACATGTGTGTATGTATTATATTATGTTTAACTTTACTATATGAACAAATTGACACATTTCAATTACAGACTACAATGTTTGTACAAATATACCTGATGTGTACTGACGTCTGGCATTGTCTACATCACACAACTTGGGACTGGCCATTTTCCAGTCCATGGATGTGTTTGAGTTAGATGAAATGTTACATCGTAGTTCCAAGGATCATTAATTCCATTGTCATGGGACCAATACATAGATCACTAGGGAACCCTATTTTTTGGTAGTGAGATAACAATAAAAACATGTACTGTATAGTGGAAACACAAAATTTAGATATTGAAGAAATGTACTAGTTTGTTCAGATATAAAGATATATTCATTTTAATTATATATTAAATCTAATTTCATTATTTCAATAAAACATATCATGTTTTAGGAATGTTGAATAAAATTTCTCTGATGTTTATGATAGAATTAAATGTAGTTATTATAATTGTTTTTCTTGGTAAAGAATTTGGAAAATATAGTTTGTATGAATCAAACTATTATTCTTTTTTATTAATTTATTGATTATTGGTTATTATAGGGAGAACAATGAAAGGATAATATGAATGTCATCAGATATTTAAATGAATAGTTTCATTTAAAATAATAAAAAAACATGCAACTAGTCAAAAAATAATATATTCTTATAAATTGAATTAGTGAATTATTTGATACCACTTTAATGTTCTGAGCATACCAGATGAATCCTATTAGCGTATAACCAAATAAATTATAGTTTTAATATAAATATTATAATTTCATGATATTATTACAATATTATTTCATGTGAGAACAATAAATTACATTACTCTATTAAAATTTATAACCAGAGTATGAATACATTCACATGTATTTCATAATGAATATATAATTAGATATAGAATTACCACAACATGTAATTGATATTTCATTAATTATTCTCATAAATAGGTCTATTTTTACCATCATTTCACTTCACAATATAAGTATAGAATACCTCTACGAATGAACAACAAATGAATAATATTATTTGAATTTTTTATAGAGTAATTGGGATCTAAGACGATATTTTCTGATTACATTCACTATAAATGGTTGATCGAAATAGTATTTCTCATAGAGGAATAAATTGTGGTTCTCTCTTAATGAATTGAGAGAGTAGTAAGAGAGGGCATGTTCAAGATGCTTATATCTATCTTCGAGTAATTTTATATTTTATCTCTCCATTACAAACACAAAAAATATCTTAGAAATGTGTTATTATTAGATATTTATAATTGTAGGTTTAGGTTTATAAAATATCACACTATCATATTAAAATATTCAATATTGTATGTTATCCCCCTATCCATTAATAATAATAAAAATTCAATTAATATATTGACATGATAAACATATTAGTGACACAAATATATCTATTTTATATCATTTCTAATTGAACTCATAATCTCAATCAACTTTCTCTCATTAACATTTACCAATCCTTGAATAATGACTATTGGATAAATCAATTAGACATATTTATTAGTGTCATTCATAATATATATTCCATTCAGGAGAAAAAATATTTAGTTTTATTATTTAACTCAATTATTCTTTTAAATAACTTCTGATAATGTTACAGTGATCATTAAAACAAAATAAATTGTATTTTTTCGAGAATGCTACATTAGATTCATAAATTTAAACATGATTGAAGATACATTTTATGTGTGACCCTCAAGGATTATTTATAAGTGAAATTTAACCTAACAACCTAAATTATAGGATTTAAATATAGAAATACTCCCAGAATTCCATAAATAAAGAATATAATGTATCAATCACATTCATCCTCCCATTAATTCATACCATTTAAAATAACCCATTTTTATTATATAAAAAAATCAAACAGGTTTCATATATGTTCCATTAACCTATACACTTGATGTATCTCCCTTCAAATTATTAAAATGAATTGGACTAATGAAAACTATGAAAATGGTTTTTTCAAGGATTTTTCAATGCCATTAAAGGACATAATATGTCAACATAAATAAAGGGATATAACTGATAATCAAATTATCACATTATCAATAAATTTAATATCTCTTCTAATGGATCCAATGATCCTACCTCACTATGAGAATATGAAATCATATATTTAATCAATACATCAGGGTACATGAGTCATTAATTCCATTATTTAACATCATAAAATCTAAGTATCAATAAATATGTCCTAAAATAGGAACATCAAATGAAACATAGAAATGTGGATTTACTATTAAAAGGTATGTTATCATATCCCCCATCCTTGAATATTAGAAATTGTAAACACCATGAAATAGTGTCTCAATTTCATATAAAAGTTATATCTATGATAAACAGTATTTTTTATTTCCCATATACATATATCATCTCTATATAGAACAAGGTTAAATAATATTGTCACGAAACCCCTAAGTTCTCATAATATCAGGGAGTATCTATGACATTTCAGCATGACATATCATCTAAGGATTGTATCAAAAAAAAATTTCACGTAGTGGAATGACATTAATGTGATAATAAAACAAAATTAATAATAAAAACAATATTTTTTTAAAAAAAACCTGGTTAAAGGGAACTAAATCCAACATGATATATATATAAGGTAATAGGAATTTTTCAACATATTTATTTGGTCACAGAACACTATGGAAAAAATAATAGTTTAGATATTGATTTTGGTTCTATCAATTATATAGAATATTATTTATAGAGTCATGGATGATTGTCTAAAAGATGACTTAAATTACATTCCATGTACATAAAAATCAATAAGGGAGATACACATATAAAATAAAAGGATAACATGTTCCATTATTCTTTTAGGTATAACATTTATTTAGTTAGAAATTCATATAACTACACATGTAGGTAACAAAAGGACTTAATAAAAAGATAAATATTATACACATGGGTATGAAAAAATATTAGTTACATGGGTTTTGAATTTCAATAATTATTCCTTCTAATATTATTTGGAATGAAATTATGATGGTCAGGGGATGTTTTTAAATCAGGATAATGACTTTTTCAGAGGAATTATTTTAATTTGTTTGGAGTTATATTTATTTATATATATATTCATAAGAATGAATTTAAATTTATATATTTTTAAGGGAATCCTATATTGAAATATTGAATTAATCCTTTTGGAATTTTTTATCCTTTCATAATAATGTTCAATGAATTTTTAAGGATCTTTTAAGGGGTTTTAATCAGAATATTTTTAACATAAAAATACAATAAGATGGTGATTTTTTTTAGGTTTCATTAATGTGTTTTTTATATTTATTGTTCAATGGAAGGAGTTGGTGAATATGGTTTAGAATGAGGATTGAAAATATTCATTTATAATATAATTTTAATTAAACATACATTTCCAATGTTGTTATTATATGTGAATAAAGTATTACAATTTAATTTTTAATGTTATTTAAGCATGAGAGCTTAAAAGAGTGATGGACTGCAACTATACATTCCAATGGTTTCTTAGATGATAATTTATGACCATTTTTTGGATATAAATTTTTATTATTATATATAAATTTAATATTTTTTATTGGGAATTGATAAGTCAATAAATAAGAAAATTTAAACTATATGAGAAAATAAATAAGGAGGGTTACTCTACTGAGAAGACATTGAGATTAAAAAATTTCATGGGAAATAGTTTCCCCCTTAACAGTAATATAATTATTTTGGATTTCTTGTTAGGGGTGGAGTGGGGGATTGGATATTTATACTACAATAATTGATGTTACTTGTATATAAATTATTATAGTTCAAGGATATTTTATCATCGTGGGGAACGCTATAAATTGAAACAAAAAACTAGTGGGGAAATGTTGGCATTCCATAGAAACAATTCAACTAATATCTTCAATGGAATAAAAGTACCTAATAGATCATTTGATAGTGTCAAAAAATAATATTCTATTTGATAAATTTATCTCCAAATTCTATATTTAATGTTAACATAAGTGAATATATATTTATTAGAATGTTAATTAAGGGCATTGGGAGGCAACATAATTTCTTTCCATTCCATGTGAACTCTCCCTTAATCTAATTTTATTATATTTTTCTATGATCTAACTATCTTAGAATTTTTTCCCTGGATATGTTGATAAAGTATAGATTTTATTTTTATTTACATCTATTTTTGAATGATAAATAATATGTCGATAGTGGACTATTTAATGAGAGATGCACTAGTTACAATTTAAATTATATTTATAGTTGTCACTAATAAACCATTATAAAAGTATTATATTAACATATTTTTTGGGATTTTGTTCTGTGAACCAGAAACTATAATTATTTTTAATCCCTCCGATCATTCATGTAGTGATTCATTTAGTATTGGTTAAATTTAACTTAACTTCTTTTAGAGAGATACATTTCATGAATATTGGAAGAATATTTCAAGGTACAATAGCTAGATGAAATATATTGAATTTATTGTCAAATAAGAAAGGTATTGAATAAAATAAATTCAATAGTCAGAATTTATATTAATTATTTTTCCTAAAATTGGGATCATCCATATCGTGGATCCACAAATAGAGAGAAAAAAATCTCACAATATTTTTCATCAAAGCTTGGTAGAATTTTCTAGATGGGCTCCGAGAACCAACACCATCATCCATGTAAATTTACAAATCTAATGGACAATATGTTCCTAAATATAAGACTTTTCTTCTCCTTATAGCATGAACCGTAAATTATACATGTGTGTTAGAGATCTCACGAATTATTTTTTTTATGAACAGAATTCACCACATCAAATATTGTCTCAAGACAATGTTAATATATATATATATATATGACTGTATTTATAGTGAAATAATGGTAACCAACTAAAACTATTCAACTTAATCTTCCTATGAATGACCATCCACATGTGATTTTTTATAGATTTTAGCTAGTGCTGGAGCGGGATGAGATTCCCATGGTTCAAAATAATGGAATCAAAAATAGCCTTCAAACAAATTTTATATAATTAAAAACCACATTGAAAATATTATACAGTGTAAACATCCCATGTTAATTATTATTCTTTGATGGAATGTCTATAAATTATCTTATTAGACCCGTGGTCATTTTTAACTTTTTTCAACCACCGAATCAATGTATTTATGAAACCCAAGGAATAAAAATAACTATCCTTTATAATGTAAAATCATTAAGACCTAATGTATATCATATATACAAACAATATCTATATCCCAATCAGTTTTCATAATCACTTAAGTTTTACCATAGCCATCTAAGATCTATCCCTACTTGAAAATAATACTTTACACTATCATATAAATCGCCTCAATCTATATATGCTACCACAAAAAAAACATCTCTAATCCACCTCACGGACTCTGCCTTTATGAAAACAACCCTAAAAAATTTATCCCCACATTGGAAAATAATATTCAATAACAAATAGAAATTATATATTCAACTAATATCCATTACATAAAAAATGATAGTGCTAATCATAAACTATTTAATAGTATAAAATATACATCTCCCCATGAACACAAAAATAACACATACTAGGTCCCAGAGGAACCAAATTATGCAAATCACCATTGGATTAAATACATTATAACACATAAATATTTTCAGAAAAATAGTCAATGAAACACATGTCTAGCACAAAACAATAACATGTCAAATGATGGTGATTTCTAATTCATACAGCATTCCATAAACTACAAATAATAACTTATCCTCACGCATCCACTCAATGAACACATTATAGACCAAGACCAAAATAGGACACCCCCAACTATTATAGAGACCATGAATGGTTATAGACTTAGCAACCTGATTGGACCTACTAATGATTACATTTCTCATAATGTATAAACAGTTGTATAAACAATTAATCTAATTTTCGAAATCAACGTCTTTTAGGATGTTAATAAACCCATAGATAAAGAAGTATACATAGTAACTAAAAAATCCTCCCTAATGATTATATAGTGTAATATAATTCCATTTTTATAGATATATCATCAAGAATAATGTATACATGTTTCACCAAACTATGTGTTCATTAAAATATTCTTTTACTCATAGAAATTTACAACGAAAGAAACTATAATAGAAATTGAATTTTCTGAACATTTAATTTTTTGTAAAACAGTGGCTGTAAAATATTATTTTGATATATTAAGGATAAATACTTTCTTAAAATATTTAATTACATATATATCACTTATATCTCACATAATGAATGTTTCATTATTGTGAGAAAAAAGTATCATGTGTTTTATCCATATAGGGTACAAGACACGTTCATGGTACTTGAATGTGTCCTCTAAATTCAAGGACCATTTCCCATATGTCATTTATAGGATACAGGGATCAATAGGACACATCATTTATTTGGCCATGGGAAAATAGGGATAACAAGTCATTTATAGTGGAAGCACAACATCTAGTTCTTCATGTTATGTGCCAGTTTTTCAAGATCTACATACCAATTTTTGTGATTTTATATCAAATTTCATTTTATCTATTTAAATTTTTCATATGATAAAAATTATAATTCAAATTTACATGAGGTTTATATGAGATGTAAATGCTAGATGTTATGGTTTTTTCTAGGTAGGTCCTATGGCACCAGCATATTGGATAAATAAAATCAGTCTTCATTTTTAATCATTAACATATTTCTATATATATTTGAGTGAATATAGAGAAGAAGATAGTGTGATATTAAAATATTAAAAAAAATTCTATGTAAATTAAAACCAAATAACATGATTAGAGTGTCTCTTTTATTTTTGATATAATTATTTTTATATTATTATTAGATAAATGATTAGAGTGTCTCTTTTATTTTTGATTCATATGGACATATTTTTATAAGAATAGAATATATTGAGGGTAGTGTGCATTTCAAAATGATACATCTCTAAAATTATTTCTAACTATCCCTAATTTATAATATTTTATATTTTAATCGTGATCCTAGAATCTAAAAACCCATAAATACAAATACTCTAAAAAATTAAAATGTGTTAGAAGATATGTTAAGGTTTTGAAAAACTAAATGAATTATCAACTACTAGATAATTTTATGGTCCATATAGGAAATATATTTCTCAGTCATATATATCATTTAATACAATAATATATTAGGTATAGTTTCAAAATCATGTTTTTACAGCACTATGATATTGAGATTTTATATAATAATAAAAATTATACATTAATTGTTTTCCCATGTAGGATCAAGTTTATAACTATCTAGGAGAATTATTATCCAAATCAATGGGAAATAGAATATCAATATGAATAATAATTTATGGAATTTTTTATTAGAGGGGTGGGGGGTCTAGCTTGGTTTAGTACAATTATTATAAAAAAACATTATATTCAATAATTTAATGACATATAAATTAGTAATATTTAAATGGATTTTTGATGTGATATGTGTTTCTTAGGATATGATTGTAATGTATTACAGGAATATGGTAGGTTTGAAATTAAATTTTTATTACTTTAGAAACTCTATTCATGCCTATATTGGATGTTCTGATGGTGATTTATTTTATTCTGCTACTTTTATTAAATATGAATGATGATGTTATATACAGATATTTTTAACTAAATATGGATTACTAAAAAAATATAATTTATTTTTAAATGAATAAAAATGATAATGAAAAACTAAACAATTATGGGAATATATATCTAATTCAATTATTATTTTAAAATCTAAAAATTAATGGTAAATATTATAGTATAGATAAATTTATGATAGGTGATAATAAATTAAAATAAATTATATAACAACAATATAAATTTATATTAGATAATTTTACAAAAAAACATTATACCTTAATAAATTATATAGAAGGTATGTAGTATTGTCCATAGAATATAGTTTTTAAATAACTAAACTGAACATGAGAATGAGAATTGGAGTAATAATTAAGATAATATATAAGAAACTATATTTTTCTTTGTTATTTACATGAATATTGAATAATTATTTGATAGTCATTATAAAAATAATTAATTCAATGGAAAAATTTTATAGATGATTCAATAAACATTCAATACACACAAATAAATTTCATTGTATTTTTATTTAGTAATATAATTTATCAGAAATATTCTTCAAAATTATTTAAATGGATGGTCAAAATGAAAACATCATGTTAAAATTATATAATTATAAAATATTGAGAATTTATTGAAACCGTCTTAATTTGGGATGAATAATAAAATAAAATATAAGTTTATTTTATATGTTTTATTAGATTATTATAATAAAAAATGTAAAAATTCTATATTATATAAATATATATATATATATATAAATTTAAATATAAAATATTTATTTTTTACTTTTTTAAAATGTTTGTAATGTCCCTACTAAAATTAATTTTTAAGAAAATATAATATATTTTATTTTCGTAAAACTGAATCTAATTACTAATATAATATATTTTTTTGTTTATGAATAATAATGACTTATAATTATTTATATGTGAGAGTTTATAATTTTTACAAAATAATAATTTTTTATTTAATAGAATCCACTATTTATACTTAATATTATTAATTCATTAAAAATTATTATTATATAAAAACACATTATTTCAATGTATCATATCATAATTGTACTCTCATTTACTCTCATAATTTCATCTTAATTTTTTTACCAATGATTCAATGATTTCTCTATCATGTTCTCAAAATTCATTATGTAAACTAAGAGTTCCACTCCATCTCATTCTCTCTATTAGGAATTCATTTTTGTAACAAAATATTTAATTTTAAATTTCTTACATACATATGATATTATATATATATATCTTATGCCCATATTTTAAATCAATATTCATGGTATTTTGTCTAAAAAATATTGTTGATCTGTTATCATTAGAGTGTATCAAAAACACATGAATTGTCACTAATTCTAGTATCAAAATTTTGTAAAGATACTAACATATAATGTAATTTTAGATGAATATATTTAAAATTTCCAATATGGTATGTTTATTTATAAAATGATATTATACATGTAGCTATGAATTTATATAGATCCAACTGCTGAAAAAATATATATGAACACATGATACTTCTATATTTATGTTTCCCATAGTTGGATTAGTTTCATAAAGAGTTTTATATACATTGTGAATTTAAAATATATTCCTATAATACATAAGTTTATAGATTCTTATGAATTTCTAATATTTCCTGTTAATTTATTCATATGATAATTCTCATTAATTTTTTGTGGAATATATTTATACCATTTTATTTTTTATCACAAAATTGTAAATAGAATCCCAGATAATCATTTCCCATGAATCATTTTATCCTCATGATTAATTTGATTCATATGCTTTGACATGATAAATACCTATTTATTTTTCTTAAATATTTAATATCTTATATCATTTTTATTGGGTATTTGTATAAATGAACACCAATATTCCCCAATAATGTGTAACTATTTATAATTATTCTGAAGTGTTTAATTGTATTTAGATTCTATCACATATGTCAAATATTTCAAAAAATATAGAATTTATTTTGGAATATGTGTGATGGGTCACCGTATAATTATACTCCATCACAATTATTTGGGTATTTATTCATATTTAATGGTATCATCAGTGGGGTATGATTAGTATACCATGAAATTTTGAAAAAATTTCATTGGAGGGGTTCTCTATCGTAAATGGTCTTATAACTATAAGCTTCTTGTATAATTAAATTAGTAGGTAAAATATTCATATGATGTATTAAATATTTTTGTTATAAACTATAGTAAAATAGTGACCCACTAATCATATATATATATTTTTTAAAATAAAATAAATTTAGTTACAAACACTGAACTATGATTGAAATGTGTCTTGGGATGATATAATAATTTTAAAAATAATAATACATTATAGGCAATAAATTAAAATTTTAATCCTCAACAAAACTCCACTAATATTATTATAATAATATAATTAAATCATATTATTGAACAAATATAGACATTCAAAATTACTATGTCAAATGGTAAATAATATGAATAAATGGATACATGAATCAACATGAGTACATGTATGGTCACAATAGTCAATATAAGAACATAATAATTCCAAAATAAAATAATAATATATATATAATTTTACTGTTCAATATTAATAATAGGAAAACATTACATGAATATATATGTATAACTATAAAATAATCATTTAATTATTGAAAGGGGATTATTTTTCATTCAATATGCATAGTATCATTAGTGGTATAATAACATACAAATATAAAAAGGTGGTATATAATTATATTTCCACAATTAAAAAAATATCATGATCTTAATCATGTGATGTACATAGATTTTAAATGATAAGATAATCCTAAAAAAATTGCAATCATAAAATGGATATCCTTTTTGAAAGGGATCCAGTTTTGAAAACAATATCATATCAAATTTCATTATATAAGCTATTCAAGAAGACGAACAATATTGTTAAGACCCGGATATTCTGTTGAATTTTTTTCATAAATACATGGGATTTTTATGAGTCCCCAATTTCTGACGGCGCTTGATTCTGAAGCCCGGTGTGCCCAGAATCCAATTCTGATGTTTTGTTCAGGTATGTTCAGTAAACGTACGAGCGGGTTTTAGTAACTTTTGAACCAGTGCTCGGAATTGAAATCTAAGAGCACCGTTGAACTCAAAGCGTCAGTGATTTCTTAGTGAGACTTTTTCCACAGTTACGTTCTAACGAGAGTGGATGTTATATTTTGGGGGGTTTTTTAATTGTGTTAAATAAAAATAAGAGTTGGCTTATTTTTATTTCAATGTAGATAAAACCTCCAAGGGGCGGTTAGTGGTGGGGCCCACCCACACATAACTTCCATTTAGATTATATTAATAAGTGGGTCCCACACAAGCTTCAATCCCCCTAAACCCCCACTTATGTGGGACGAAACCCTTAACCTTCCATTTAGTTAATGAAGAAAACCTTTTTTCATTTAATTGTAACTTTCCACCATCCCTCTTAAGTGTGCCAAACCACAAATTAATTAATGAAATTAATTAATTAATTTTAAATCATTTGAATTATTTTTTTCAACAATTAAATAATGGGATTCTTAACTCATTATTCTGGTTGGAAACTCATTTGGTTGAAATTTTGGGCAGAGGAGGAAGAACATGGAAGAACGCTTCCTCCGTCAACGAAGAAACATTGGTCGGGGAATGAAGCTATCACCCATGAAGAACTCCGACGACGTCATCATTGACTCATCTTCTTCGAACTCTTCCTCTTCCGATGTTGAAGAAACGATGCCGCCTTCCCGCATCTTCATCAACGATTATCATCAATTGAGGTAGGGGGATTTGAGTTGTTTTATGTATGAGTTTTATTTTCATTCTAAATCGTTCAAATGATATTTGAGATATTCTGATAGATATCAACGTAATGTGGGGGGATCGGACTGCATGCACATGGACCAACCCTCCCCATTTTTTGTTATCATTCGATATGATGGTTATAGAGAAGCATGACTGGTGTCAGACCGACTACCAAGGAACCGACGACACAAAGCTTCTGGGTCTCCAAGAGGGTGTGACACCGTCGTGCCTCGTAGAAGAAGAGTCGCAGACACGATAGGCCATAGAGGAGGCGCGAGGAATCGTCGCACCATGCAGAATCTAGCAGAGGGCCGCGTCTAGGATGGGTAGTGGTGTTGGGGAGCGGCTCCATCACACCACGCCATGGCGGCGAGCGCTTGGCCGATCGGGTCAGCCGAGAGGTGCGGGAACCCATCGGGCCCCGCGTGTGCTGGATCGGCCCCACCTGGCGCCTGTTCGGTTCCACCAGAATAGTTCAACTGCTTCGGTTCCAGGGGGCACATGCCTCCCCCCAAGGTTCCACTAGGGTTGGCCGTAGGGAAGCCTTTGGCTGTGCCTCCCTCGGCTGTGCCACCCCCTCGGGTTTGTTTGAACCTAAAAACCAACCGGGCCCCTGGAATAGAAATGCAAATAACTCACAGACTGGGTGTCTGAATGACACGCTGTCAATCGCGTTGGGTTCCTTATAATGAGAAAAAACTACGAGATATATCAACTAGATACTTCATAGCAGTTGATGTATCGACACATGACTTGAGGAACGAACCCTCCAGGAATCGAGCATGTTGTGTGCGGGAACCCTATGTCTTGCTGCGATTGAGATGGTAGAATCATACATGGAACTACTATAGTACCAGGATGCTTCATGGGTTTGACAGTGAAGATACTGTACCAAGATCCTCCGTGGGTTTGACGGTGATGGTACTAGACCAGGATCCTTTGTGGGTTTGAAAGTTAGGACTACTGTATCAGGATCCTCCGTGGGCTTGACATCACTGATACTATTCCAAGATCCTATGTGGGTTTAACCGAGGAGATGATTCAGTGGCTACATCTAATTATATCTACCCCTTTACATGAGTTGTATACATGTGTGATCTGAGTCTTGACATTCATTTTTCATCATGGAGATGATTGATTCGACTTCCTTTGTGGAATGGGTTGTTCTTGGGCTCGAGTGTTGGAGCTGGACTGGTTGGTATCTTAGGTATATGTATGGGAATATACCTATGTAAGGATGGTTGATACTTCATGATTTTATCTTACTACTGTGGTTTATCCTTAGTGGATTCTAGGATTCCTTTGGGGGTTTTGGGGTCCCATACTGAGTATTGTTATACTCACCCCTGCATGGGCTTCACCTGCACCATGGTGTGTTCTGTGCAGGTGATGATCACCAGTGATCGAGGCTGAGGGTGACAGACTAGGGGATTCTCGGAGCAGTACTAGATGGGACATAACTTGTGGACGAGTTGTCCAAGTTATGTACCTACCCTTTAGGTACGATTCCACGGTGCACGATCCAGGTGTTGTTTTCCCTTTTTTACTTGTAATAATTCTTTTTGTTCAGTTGTGTTTGAATACTGGCCCACTTACGTTGAGCACACCTTTCACTTCTATACTAGTACTTGTTGCTTCTATTTATTTTGATCAGACTATGAGGGTTACTGTTTTAAAGGTAATGCCTTCCCATTTTTCAGGGATTCGCCTTTGGTGAAAGTCTCTAGCCCATGGCATGTGGAAGGTGGGATTAGGGTAGCCACGACATGGGCCCCGAGGACGGATCGTAACAAAACAGTTTCAGAGGAGTCGGTTCATCCACAGAACATGGACTCTAATTCATTTAATGGTAATAGTGTTAAGAGCTTTGGGTGTGGTTACCAATTTTGGGAAACCGATATTGGTGCGGCAGCTGACATATCCAAACACAAGGACTCTGACTTTTGACTTCCGACTTAGGGACCAAAATCATTGATTGTGTGTGTGTTACCATTGAACGGTTTTCTTTATGATTACATTGTGTCAGATCACCAGGTATATTGATTTGACCATGGAGAACCTATTTAATTTTAGTATGGCCCCACATAGGTAGCTAGTAAAGGTTCTGAGTTTTGTATGAGATGGTAGCCCAACGAGTGACGAGGCCTCGATTCAGGGCCCATTACAGCAGAGGTACTAGCGGTACCACTACCCACTGGACCATCGATACCACCAGCTGTAGTAGTAGAGAGTGCACGCTGTTTGAGTGCATTGCACGAGTTCTTGTGATAGAGGTAGCCCATGTTCAGGGGAGAGATGGACCCACATGTAGCTAAGGATTGGCTAGAGGCTGTTGTGAGAGTGTTTAGATTGTTAGGGACACCAACTAACCTCATGGTGGTCCTTGTCGTGAGTCTCTCACAGGCAGCAGTAGGCAGATGGTGGAGCCGGATGCTCCAGGTGCATAACGAGGAATCACTACTCTAGGAAGACTTCAAGATTCTCTTTTGGTTAGAGTTTGTTCCAGCCATCCTTCGTGTGGTGTGGATTCAAGAGCTACTTCATCATTAATACGCCAACATGATGGTGGCACAATACTCAGTGAGGTTCACCGATATGTCATGCTACTCCACAGGTATGGTATGATGCCCATTCTTCAGGGCCCATACCTTTGAACATGCACTCATGCATCAGATCAGGGTTTCAATGATCTTCCTCAGCATTCCAACACAGGCATGGGTGCTGGAGCGAGCCGTTCTTATGGAGAGATTTCTTGCTTAGAAGTCACCAGCAATAAGAGCCACCACATGGTGACTTGTTGCAGAGACTTCAGCTACCTAAAGTAGATAGATTTCACATGGCTCCAAGAGGACCATGCCATCAGGTGGGTGTCCCTAGGATACAGGTTCAGTTGTGTGTGGAATACGAGACAAAGATATCCATACAAGGAGCATGCAATTCTATGCATGCGAAGGGTAGGGAAACATGGCTCGTGACTTCCTAACCTGCCATGCAGATGATCAGTGGACAGTAGAGGGACCTCCTGGGAAGAGGGAGTGGTTCGACCGTGGTGTTCTGCCCAGAGCAGACAGATGAGGAAGAGGAGATGGCCGAGCAATATGTGGTGGACAACGTTTCGAGGTTCGACCACCACCACCAACAAAACGTCCACCCTAACCACAGAGAGCTAGCAGATAGGGGTGGGCTCAGCTCCAGGCAGTCGAGGCCTATGACCATGGTGCACCTGAGATGATTCGAGGTACTATCACTGTCTACTCCACCCTTTCTATAGTACATATAGAAATAGATACAAGTCATTCTTTTATTGTCACTTCCCTCATTCAAAACACAAATATTCTAACGAATTCGTTGGCTCGATCCTTACGACTAGATACTCCAACAGGAGCATAATCGATGATTACACATTTGTGTCGGCAGTGTGAGCTTACTCTTGGAGGCGAGAGATTTGGATGGGATCTCCTCATAGCGGTGTCGAGGCCATACGACATCATCTTTGGTATGGATTGGTTATCTATTCTCCATGCTCAGATTGACTGTATTAGGCCGAAAGTGAGGTGTGTCTGTGTGGATGGGACAAGGCTTACCTTTACTGGAAAGAAGGGAGCCATTGAAGCACATGATGGACTTACCCAGAGTAGGTACATCAGTTGGAAAGCCTCACCCTCATAGTGGTTGATGTGTGGGGTCCGAGTTTTCCAATTATGGTGGATTAGTATGCGGATATCTTCCCTGATGACGTTCCAGGACTACCTCCTCACAGAGAGGTACACTATTACATTGACCTGTAGCCCGAGATGACACTGATATCCACTCCAGCATGTCGGATGGCTCTCTCGGAGCTTCGTGAGCTACGGGTACAGCTGGAGGACTTGCAGGGGAAAGGATTTATCAGAACTAGTTTTTCACCCTGGGCATCCCTGATTTTGTTCGCCAAGAAGGCAGATGGGAGTTTGCATTTCTATATTGATTATCAGCGCCTGAACCAGGCGGCCATGAAGAAAAAGTAACCACTCCCAAGGATTGACGAACTCTTTGATCATCTCAAGGGAGATCGATGGTTCTCATAGATAGACCTCAGATCCGGCTATCACTAGCTCAGAGTTCGATATGAGGATGTGAAAGATATGGACTTCAGGTGTTTGTATGACCATAATGTGTTCCTGGTTATACCCTTCAGTATAACCAATGATCCAGCAGTGTTCATGTTTCTCATTAATAGGATCTTCCATTATTACCTTGATCGCTTTGTCATGGTCTTCTTCGACAACATTCTGATCTACTCTACCACTGAGGAGGATCATGACTACCATTTGCATGTAGTACTGGACACACTCCGAGAGAACAAGATATATTGTAATCTCTCGAAGTACCAGATCTGGATCCAAGAGGTACACATTCTGGGACATGTCATCTCAGAGACTGGAGTTGCAGTGGATCCAGTGAAGATCGATGCAGTACTTTCTTGGGATCTACATAGGACTGTGACAGAGGTATGATGTTTTCTGGGACTGGTTGGGTACTATAGGAGATTCCTTATAGACTTCTCTAGAGTTGCAGCACCACTTTCATTCTTGAAGAAGAATGGGAAACCATTTTCATGGTTAGAGAGATGCCAGAAGATCTTTTAGGAGCTGAGGCAGAGGTTGAATAGTTCCCCCATCAAGAGGCTTCCAGAGGAGGGCATAGGATACGTAGTTTACTGCGACACATATGTGAATGGGCTTGGATGCATCCGGATACAGGAGCATGTAGTGATAGCTTATGGTTCTTATCAGTTGAGACAGCATGAGCAGAACCATGCTACCCATGACATAGAGTTAGCAGAAGTGGTATTCGTCTTGAAGATGTGGTGACACTATCTGATGGGTGATCATTTCACAGTCTACTCTGATCACTAGAGTCTTAGGTATATCTTCTCTAAGAAGGTTATAAACCTGAGACTGTGGCGATGGCTTGACTTACCCCAGGACTATGACTTTGAGATAGTCTATACTCATGGGAAAGGGAATGTTGTAGCAGATTCTCTCAGTAAGAGATCAAACATTCAACTACTAGGAGAGGCAACAGAGCAGCTGGCTACCATACATATATCTTACTTGGATAGGGATGGAGCATCCTATCTACAGTCTCTCACAGTCACTTCTCCACATCATCAGCGAGTCAGGGAGGCACATCGTAAAGACAATGACTCTGAGACATGACATGCTTAGATATCAATAAGGCATGAACCTGATGGATTTTCTAAAAGTGGGGAGCACATCATTCTATCTAGGGGACATTCCATGGTACCAGTATCACTTTAGAGGGACGTGTTTAGGGATTTCTACCCTTCCCCTATAGTAGTACATCCTGGTGTGGCAAAGATGTATCAGGACCTCCGATGACATAAATGGTGGCTGGGTACGAAGAAGGTAGTAGTAGAGTTTTTTTCACGATGCCTCACATATCACCAACTGATGAAAGAGCACCAGGTACCAGCAGGCATGGTTCAGCCCTTAGAGTTCCCAGAGTGGATTTGGGGCAGGATATCAATGGATATCGTGATGGTACTTCCACATACAGCCAGAGGTCACGACTCTATCTGGGTGATTGTTGACAGACTTAACAAGTCGACCATGGAGTGTTGGATATTGATGATGGGGCGGATTTCAAAGAGGATACAGTGGAGATTGAGGATCGACATGAGTGGGTCCTGTGTGGACTGTCGATACCTCTGGTGCATGTTCTCTTGCAGCACAGGAACCACTAGGAGAGAACATGGGAGAAGGAGGCTCAGATACATGCTCAGTACCCCCCATTTGTTCCCTTACTGTGAGTTGTAGCTTACGGGGACGTAAGGCCCTGAGGTGGGAAGTATGTAAAGACCCATAAATTACGTGCAAATTATTTTTCTTAAATACATGTGAATTTTATGAGTCTTATGTTTTAACGACGAGTGATTCTGAGGCCCGATGTGCCAAGAATCAATTTGTGATGTTTTTTTCGAGTACGTTCAATAAACATACGAGCCGGTTTTTGTAACATTTGAACCGGTGATCGTAATTGATATCAGAGGGCACCGTTGAAATCACAACATCAGTGGTTTTTTAGTGAGACCTTTACGACAGTTGCGTTCTAACGAGAGTGGATGTTAGTTTTGGGGGGGTTTTAATTAAGTTAAATAAAAATAAGAGTTAGATTATTTTTATTTCATGGTAGTTAAAACCTCCAAGGGGAGGTTAGTGGTGGGGCCCACCCGCACATAACCTCCCTTGGGGGGATATTATTAGGTGGGGCCACCACAAACATCAAACCCCCTAAACCCCCTTTATGTGGGATGAAACATTTAAACATCCCTTGAGTTAATTAAGTCAACCATATTTTCATTTAATTGTAACTTTCCACCTTCCCTCATAAGTGTACCAAACCACAAATTAATTAATGGCATTAATTTTTTAATTTGAAATAATTTGAATTATTTTTCCATCAATTAAATAATGGGTTGCTTAAGCCATTATTTTGGTTGGAGACACTTTTGGTAGAAAATTTGGGAATAGGAGGAAGAAGATGGAAGAACGCATCCACCATCAATGAATAACCTTCAGTCGAGGGACGAAGTCGTTTCACACGACGAATGCCGACGACGTCATCTTCGACACGTTTTCTCCGAACTATTCCTCTTCCGACGTTGACGAAACAACACCGCCATCCCACAACTTCGTCAACAATTATTGTCAATAGAGGAAGGTGGATTTGAGTTGTTTTATGTATGAGTTTTATTTACCTTCTTTTTCGTTCAAATGATGGTTGAGATATGCCGATAGATATCATTGTAACGTGGAGGGCTCAGACATCACGATCACGGCCCGACCCTCCCTCCTGTTTGTTCTCATCTGATGTGACGGAGGCAGAGCAATGCGACAAGCATCAGACCTACCACGAATGAACCAGCAGCGCAATGCCACCGGGTCGCCATGAGGGCACGACATCGCAGTGCAGCACAAAAGGAGACTCGCGGCCACGACAGGCCTCGGCGTAGGTGCGCGGTGTCGTCACGCCGTGCATAGGCTAGCTGGGAGGTGTGGGACAGCATCAGGACCCATGTGTGTTGTAACGAGTCAACCTGGTTCCGGTTCGGTCCCACAAAAATGATTCAATATTTCAGGTGCCAGGGGGTGTGTGCCTCTCCCTGGGCGTGGCTTGGGCAGGGCGCTAGTACACTTTTGGTTGGGTCGCCATTGGGCGGGCTGCCCTCGGCCGGGATGCCCCCTTCGGGCCAGGCCACCCCCTCAGGCCAGGCCACATCCTTGGACTGGGTCGGACCAGCAGACTAGGTCTTATGCTAGTACAGACCTTGTCGGGCCGGTTCGGTCCAACTTGGTCAGACCAGACCGGGACCCAATTGGCCAGTTTACATCTTTTTGACCCAATCTTGGGCTACGTGTGTCCGATCGATGAACTGTCTATATCGACAGGATCCTTAGAGTGAGATGGTTTTTTTGGAATATTCTACTTGAGGTTTGGACATAGTTGGGGTATGGTTGGGTTTGTTTGAACATAAAAACCAACCGGGCCCCTAGAACGGAAATGCCAATAACTCACAGATAGGGCATCCGAATGACGCACCATATATCATGTTGGGTTCCTTATGATGAGGCTGAATTACAAGATTCATCAACTAGATACTTCATGGTAGTTTATGTATCGACACTTGACTGGAGGAGAAGACCCACCCAGAATCGATTGTGTTGTCTGCAGGAACCCTGTTGCTTGTTGCGACGAAGATTATAGGATCCTATGTGGACTTACTACTATACTAGGATCCTTCATCAGTTTGACCACAACGATATTGTACCAAGATCCTACTTGGGATTGATAGTGAAAGTACTGGGCCGGAATCCTCTGTGGGTTTGACAGTGTTGGCATCTATACCGAGATCCTCCATGGTTTCGACAACGCTGATACTGTTCCAGGATCTTACATGGGTTTGACAGAGATAATGATTTAGTGGCTACTTCTAATCATCTCAACCACTCTACATGAATTGTATTCCTGTGTTAGCTGAGTCTTGACTTTATGTTGTCATCATGGAGATGATTAACTTTACTTCCTTTGTGGAATTGGTTGTGCTTGGGCTCGAGTTTTGGAGTTGGACTCATTGGTAACTTATGTATATGTATGGGCATATACCTAAGTAGGTATGGTTGAAACTTCATGATTATATCTTACTATTGTTGTTTATCCTTAGTGTATTTTGGGAGACCCTCAGGGGTCTCGGGGTCCCCTACTGAGTATTGTTATACTCACCCCTACACAGGCTTCGCTCGAACCCTGTTTTGTTCTTTGCAGGAAACAGTCAGCAGTGATGGAGGATGATGGTGACGGACGAGAGACTTCTCGGAGCTGGACTAGATGGGACGTACCTCAGGGATGAGTTTTTCATGTTTTGTACCTAAACATCATGTAGGATTCCCCGGTGGATGATCCAGGAGCTGTTTTCACTTTTACTGGTAATCGTACTGGTTGTTCAATTGAGTTTGTATACTTGCCCACTTACATTCAGCGGACCTTTCATTTCTCTACCAGTACTTGTTTCTTCTACTTATCGTTTTCATATTGTGAGTGTTACTAGTTTAAAGGAAATTTCTTCCCTTTTAATCAGGGATTCGCCTTTGGTGCTAGTCTCCAGCCCCTGGCCTATGGAAGGAAAGCATGGGGTAGTCACAGCCTGGGCCCCGAGCACGGGTCGTGACAAATGTGAAAATATTTTCTTGAAAATTTATTTATTATATTTAAAAAATTATCATGGACAATATATCTATCTTTTTAATAGACTTATATATTTGGGAAACTATAAAGATTAATTTTAATTATAATGGTTGTTGGGAGTCATTTTTTTTGAGTTCTAACTAGAATTTCACAAAATTATGTGTTTGCATAATTGACATGTGACATAAATAGATTGTATATCCCAAGAAAAGGAATAATAGATATTTTATGTTTTTTTAAAATATTTGTATAAAATATTTTTTATGAATGAATATATAAATATAGTGAAAAATTAATTCTATATAAATAATAGGTATGTTTATGAATCACTTTTACAATAAGAAAGTTTAAATTTAATATTTATAATTTAAATAAATAATACATATATAAATATTATAAATTTTTTGGATTTAATGATTTTCATCATATCTGTTGATGGGAAGAGAGTATGTAAAAAACTGAAATAATGGGGGGGGGTGAAAAACTTACCTTCAATCCAGTTTATTAACAATGTTATTATTTAATATTTTCAGGATAAAAAATATTATATTTTTTCAAACTATGCATTATTTTATAAAGACATGTTAATTTTTATCTGGATAATGTGTTTAAAAAATATATCAAAATTATTTTTCAATCTTTGTTAACTGTCTTGTTTTTATTGTATATTTTCATATAATAGTAATTTTTACATTCAATTTTATGAATTAATTGTTAAATAATTTGCATACATTTACCATTGAAAAAGTTCTATATGAATACTACTATTGAGGGAAAATCATTCAATGATGTTAATGATTTAATAGTGTTGATAGAATGAAACTCCCCTCAATATGAGATCCCTAAAATTTCCATATATTCTTGGAATGGTCTAAAATTATAGAATTAATATAATAATACATATATAGAAATCTATTTAACATATGTATTGATACATAAATTTTTATACTAGAAAAAAATGAATTTTAAAAAGTGTAATGTTTTGAGAATGAATTTAACATTAAATATTTTTAAAATGTGAACCATAACCATCATCCAATCTATTTATTTGAGTTTTTCACAGTCAATGATATTTATTCATTGATTTAGGAATTCTTTTTCAGTGATAGTGGTTAATTTCAAAAAATATAACCTTTTTTAAATACATGTCTTTTGGAAAGTATCTCTTCCAAGAAATCATTCATTGTTTTCTTTATCCTATTATTTCATTTATTTTTTCATTCAATAATTCATTAATTCGTTCAAAATTTCATTTTGGTTCTTAAAGTATGATTTTAATTTCATTAATTTATATGGAAACTAAAAGTGCATATGATATATAATTTTAATATTTTCTTCTTTTCCTTATACAATTTACTTTCACGATATTCATAGATCCCATAGAATATTCTTTCTCATTTGTATATGATATAATTATTACTCCTATTAATTTTTTTAATCTGGAATTCATTTTATTTCAATTTTTTTAACAATGAATGGAGTTTTAATTTATATGGAACTCAATATATAATCACATATATAGTAATCCCAACGTTGTTTGAATCCAGAGAAAAGAAAATTATTTGAAATGTATTATCATCATGGGATAGAATTATAGTATTCAATTCTAATACACAAACAAAAACAATATAAATTATAAGTTAGGAATACGAACATAATTGGTAGTTTGGTATATTTTTTAATATAGAAAATAATATAAAATGAGTTCCCTGATTACATGTTTATAAGTTGTATTCTATTTTATTTCTTCCCATAGGATTTTACATAAATTAAATAGGGTTATGGGATCACAACTATTAGTGGATCGACATTTATTATAATATAACTAAAGGTATTATCATGTATGTGTATGAAGATAATTTATTTGACTGGTGATGAATTTTCATATATGTTATTACAATGAATCTGCTTTCTTATTTTCTACCCTTTATTATGAAATTATTTGATCCCACCATCTTATATCCCGCTACTCAATTTATTTTCATTGTGTTTTCAAACACACTATGGGTTATTTAGTAGACAACATTTTTATGAAAATGAACTATGATCACAGATGTTATGTATATAGAATAACTAGAAAATAATTTTAACATGATGATGACAACAATAAATAATTAGAATATTTTTTTATGGGAATTAATTCTCATGAAACACTTTTTCGGCGATCAATTTGGATCTACCAAATTCACAAACACTCATTTGGAATAAATTAAAAATATTTATGCTCAAATTTATAAAAAAGAATAACATATCCTAAAATAAAAACTTTTCAATGGAGGGTAAGGCGATTACCTAAAAAATTAATAAGAATCACCTAATTACATGAATAATCGATTCTATATAAAAATGAGAAATCCCCCCCTCCCCCATCTAAATAATTACATCAATTACTCCAACCAAGAATTGATATAAAATAATAAGAGACATCGAGAGAACTAATAGATTAATTAATTAACCTTAAAAGTAATATTATGGAAGTAAAGATTCAAATTGTTGACATGAATAATTTATTTGAAGTGTACAAAATCTAATTAAAAATTTTTAGGAATAAGTTATATTTAATGTTGTTACAATGAAATTTTTGTATTTTAAGGAATCATTGGTTGTATATAACTTCTTCACTACCCTTTTAAAAAAACTGAATAAGGTTTTATTGAAAAAAAAGTTCACAAAAAAATAATATGATGTATGTTTCACATCTATTGAAAAAAAAATTATTGTTCATTATAATTTTAAATGGAAAAAACAGTTCCTAGACACATTGGTGATTGATAGGTGGTAAAGGGATTAGGATCATATCAACTATGTATCTTATAGGTACGAGGTTCGAATCCTAGGAGATCACTCTTGGGTGAATTTTTTTCATCCTGTGATATGCACACCATACCATATCACCTAGTGCTATATTATGTGGAAAAAGGGTGAAACCCACCAAGAAGACGTATTTATTTTTCCATACCATAACTAATTTATCTATCACCTCATGGGACACACTTCCATCTCAAAAATAAATGACAACTTCCTATCTGGGTATCCATTTGGAGGGATCTCTTTATGGGGAGGGAGGTTCATAGGGTGGAGGGTTTGAAAAGGACAATCATGTTGATTCAATTTCTTATATAGATAAAGGAAAAAGTAACTCATTAGTTTAAATTTTAATGTTTTATAAAATTATATTATTATTCATATAAAAAAGAGGATCCCCCACATGGTGTTGTTCAAAAAATTTAAGCAATAGAATTGGAATTTTATGATGAATATTATTTTGAATAAAAACTGATAAACAATCTGAATCATCTACTTCCTAGTCAACACACATGAGAAAATACAATTCTTCAATAATAAAGCAAGATAATGGAAACTTATAATATATTTTTATCATAAAAAATTCATGTACATAAATATGGATGTGGACAAAACATTCATTGTATAGTGGGACGTAAGGTAGAGAAATTCATTTTGGTGAGTCATTAGTGATACAATGATGTGGTGATTTAAAATAAATAATACTTAGCCCCTTAAAATTTAATATGACTTTCGATATACATATATATATATATAAAGGATAATTATATAGCGCAATTCAATTTTACATTTCGGAAAACAATTTCATTTATGAAATTTTAGATAATTTATATTCAATCTATATTTTTTTTATTAGAATATGGGGATCATGATAGATTGTATCATTCTTCTCGAAGGTCTCCATAAGAATAAACATCATACGTTATCCCTTACCTTATCACACTAATTTTAGTTATAATAATTTATATTATATATTTTAATTTTATATATCATTTTATTAATAATAAATGTGTTTAAATGAAACATTTTATATTTGTGGGGGGTTTAAAATTTCGATACCATCTTCTAGATTTTTCATTTTATGATTTTTCAAGAGTATTTTTTAAAATATATAAAGAAATATGAAATAAAATATATGGATAAAACCTAATTAAAAATCGTGCAACATTTTTATTACTCCCATTAAAATTACTGAAAATATATGTTTTATTTTTCTAATAAATTTTATTGTCTATTAATAATGGTTATTATTTAATATTTGGTGGCTAATTTATGTGAACATGGAATGTGGTCAACAATATTACTAATTGTTTAGTTATTAAGCCAATGGGATTTTGAATTTTTTTTTGGAATTTTATGGGAAAGCTTTGTTATTTAATTTCTATATATGAAATTATATAAAATATTTACATTTTATTTTTTCATACCTAATTGAATGTATAATGTAGATAAATATTTTTTTCATCTTATATGAATTTTATTAAACATTTTTATTTATATTTTGATCATGTTATTTACTATAGTTTAATGACCTTGGATTGTAACTTTTATTTGATGTCTGAATTCCAAAAAAACATATATATATATATATATGGAATTTAAGTGAACTATATATATATGGATTTTTAATTTGAGATATTATGGACTTGTTTTCAAATTTCCTGTGTGAGTTGTTTAGAAATATGATTATAATTAATATATAATAGATTAAATATGATAGAAATAGGTAATGAAAATTGTTTTAATTGAATGGAATATATCATGTATTGGGTGGGGAGACATGTTTTAAATTGATGGAACACAAAAACATACACATGTAAAGAATTATTAGAATAAAATAATTCATTCGTATTTCTACAAGAGTAGTTTTTTAAACATATTGAATATTGTTTTCTAATAATTTATGTGAAATGGAATTAAAATTTATTGATACTGAATGAATCATTGGATTTATCAATAAATCAAATATTTTAGTATGTATTGTTAAATTTAAACATGAATTATATTCTAATATATTTATAATATTTATTATCCATGTGGTGGAAAAGGGTAAATGTGTTTTTGATGGGGGTGATGAAAGAAATAGTTGTTATTGATTATTTTTTGGATAATAATTTATAAATCATACTCACATTGATATTTATATAGAAAATTAATTGAAATGTGAATTTGGTGCATGAATTTAGAATTTCTATTACTTTTTTACAATTTAATGTTTTCTTCAGTTTTCTTATTTTAATTTTATCTAGGTGATCAATTTTAATATTCACATAATTTAATGAATTATTCCCTAATTTGGATACATTTAGGATGATTACAAATCTAGGATGATCCCATGATTTATGAAAAAATATAGCCATGGTGGAAAGACTGATCGAAATATACTAAATAGACCACAACTCAATATTATTACTATAATTATCGATTCCACCATTGGAATAGTGTATGATTTTGAAATTTATTAAATAGAATAATTACGATTTTTTATTTTAACTGTATGATCTATTGGCCCCAAAGTTTTGATTTTATACATTGTGTATCTATGAGAGATAACTTATTAAGATATAATTATGTATATACCGTTATTATAATTCTTAATCATTTAAATTTAGAATAATATTATAAATATTTTATCACAATCATTGTAAGTATGTCATGGATTAAAAAGTGGTTTTTGAAAAAAAAAATATTTTCCTTATCACGTAAATAACTATTTTTATAATTAAGGACATTAAATAAATAAAGAAATTATAGTTCATAAATTATGATCAGTTAATTAATTTGTTTTCTATATCATTGGAACAATATAAATTATACCATAAGATAGATATTTTGTGCATTGTGATAGTGAAACATTTATAGAATAATCTAATATGGTGGGATATAAATGTATGTTTTAAATAAAATCCATAAATATTGAATAATATAATATTATTTTTAACATGTATTCCACTTAAATTATATTAACCATAAGTTGTATTTTGTAGAAAAATTAATATAGCGTTTTATAAATAGATGTCTTGAAGATAACATAGGATTCATTTATTGCTTTATTTTCGGTCTTGTTAATTATTTTAGGGTTAAAGGGTCAAAAAATATGTAAGTAATATAAAACTATAGTGTTATAGACAATCGGTATTTATTAATGTATAATGGTGGGGTATATTAGTTCAATTATAACAAATCATTCATGTATTTTCAAAAAGTTTTTCTCATATTAAAAACATTTTATTCTGAAATCATTCCACAAACTACCCCTTATCCTACCTATTCAATTTCCATTAATTATTTCATTGAACATATTACATGTGGTTTAATTAACTTTAAATATATGTAATTGAAGCAGTTTATTCAATGTAATGAAAATTATAAAAATGATAACTCAATAGAAAGGAACACGAAGATAATCATTATACATATATATATATGCTAGACAAGGGTTATCCTCTGTTATATAAAATTCAAATTTACTAACAGATTATTAAAAATAATAATATAAAAAATTATTAAATTTGTGTTATTGTATATCTACTTGTAATAATGAATTTATTTTAATTTATAGATATATGTCCTGATGTTATTATTTCTTGAATAATTAATCATTTTTATGTTACTGAACACAATTAAAATTAAAAAAAATATATTAGAAAATGGTTATGTATTAATTGATGACAGTTTCATGATAGTTACATATTTTATTCATTTCATTGAATTATCATTAACATTGTAATATTTTTATTGATAAATTATTATATTAAAATTTATTTTTTCTAATTAAACTAAAGATAAATGAAATTACAACATAAATTATATGAAAAATATTTTCACAATTTGAAAAATATATAAATAATTCCTAGTATTTATATATTAGATATAATAATATTATATTCATTAATTGTTTTCAAATATAATGGCATTATATTTTCATTCTTTCTTGTAAAAAAATAAAATGTTGGTTTCAAAGAGGGGAATTATAAAATGCATTTTATTAATTAAATATTTTATAAATTTTCAATTAATATACTATAATTAATTTTTGATTGACATTAATAATAAATATTTTGTAAATACTTGATTTTAATTTTGCAAAAATAAAAAAAAAAGAATAAACAAGTTAAATAAATTGTGAGGGGATTTATTTACGAAAACACATTTTAAATATTCGTGATCACTATAATAATATTGCTCTTGTTAGAAAATTAAACAAAAATGATGATAAAATATTTTATCATGGTTTAAATGGTAATTATTATTTGATTAATGTTTTATTATATGTCATTTAAAACTTAGGGATTTATGGTGGTGTATTATCGAAGCACAATACCTTTACACACATCATTATTTGATTTTATGCCTAATTATTTACAAAATAAAAACCAAATGTTTGTGAGTAAAGTGTATTCAGAATAATTGATACATAATTATAATACTTGAAACAAAAATAAAAAATCATTCTATTAATCCCCATAATTATATCATTGCTTACTTTGAGCTCCAACATCAATGTATGATAACTTGTGGAATACAAAAAAAAGGATGAGGTAAAAAGCATAGTAATGGTATGAACATAAGTGTAATTTAAAATACAATATTTGGAAAGAATAAAATGATAAAATAATATAAATTTTTAATTAATAAACATATATCATCATAACATATAAAATATTAAATATTATGCTAATGTAAATATTGTAATGCGACATGAACAATTACAAAATACAAACATGATTTCAAGATAACTACCATGATTGTATAACATGATGGATAAACTCTAATAATGGATTAGGCTTACTCCTTCATCACATATCTAATGTCGCAAGAGACTAAAAAATACACAATTCATTGGATCTCAATGTGGGTGCACCCATCATATCATGTTCATATAGATATGTGTGCCACGTAAAGATTCAAACATAAGGGTTACCCTTGGAAGGAAATGAGTTTTCTTGTCTTGAAAAAAGGCATAACCCTGAGTTGTATCACAATATTATCCAAAAATTAAGGTACCTAAATCCTACTTGGTCATTTATAATTGAAAACCCGTTATGTATAATAATAAATAATGTCTAATTAATGAGGAAACATTTAAAAAAATTATCTTATAAACTATGGGAATGTACCACTTAAGAGGGGTTTTAAGAAAAGAGAGAAAGAGTATTGAAAAGGGGTACGAGAATAATAATTTTCATACAACCTAAAATGAAATAAATAATATATTAAAAAATTGAGTTTCGTAATAAATAATATATTTTTTAAACCATTTCATTGAGTGGTACATAAAAAAGGTAAATAAAATCGAGAATTTCCATTTGATCTGCACTTAAGAATTAATTATTAAAAAACCTACAATACATGTATATCCCCATTAAAGAAAAATTCATGAATCATCTTATATTTATTTGAGAAATATATAATTAATATATGATTAATATATAAGATTAATTGAGTCATATATAAAGGAATATAGAGAAAGAACATAATTTAATGTAAATATTTATGTTCAGAATAATCCCATACCTTAAGTCCGAATGAATTCTAAACATGCACTAATGTAAATGGTAATAATTTTTTTTTAATTAATTACATAATTTAGATCCTATTAAAAATTTATTCTATTTATAATAATTTTTATCAACCTTTTTTATGGTTATTTATATGAGCTATAATGTTCAATTTCATCATTCCAGAAATGTTCATTTTCATGGTTTCATTGTCAGTTTAAAAGTTTATAATTGTGGAAGATATTTTCCATTGGGAATAATTCATTAGAAGTAAAATTAAACTGTATTAATGAAATTAAAATAGTTTTAATGGTTTTATATATCACATGTTTTTATTATATTCCCATTATTCATTTGAAAAAAAATTAATGACAATTATTTACATTATTTTTTAATTTGTTGATCATTAAGAAATTGTTTCATTTTATTTAATATTATGAATATAAATTAGATACATAACATGAAAATGTTATAATAATATAACTATTAAAAACCTTTTCAACCTTAATAATTGTTCTATGGATTCCATGAAGTCAACAATGGAATGTTAAACTATTTTATCGATAAAGTCGGCAAATTGACATATCTTGAATGATGTTTTCATATGTATAAAAAAAGGAAAAGATAAGTGATTTGATAAATTATATTACATTTAAAATATAAAATTCAATTATATATATATGATACAAGAGATACCATGGCTATTTTGATACAGTATGATAGGATATGATAAGAAATTAAATGAATTTAAAAGAGATGGATTGATGATTTTGCCTCAAGAATGCTGTCACCCTGAGAACTTCCATATGAAACATGGGTCTAGTATTTTTTTGAGGCTATAATCTCATAGAAATGGGAGTGATTGTTGTTATGGTAATTAGGTGGAATATTGACAAGAAAAATGAATTATATGGTGTGATGTGAAAGGGGGTTAGTGGTTCTATTTATAGGGGAGGAGACATGTGTTTTTTTTAAAATTATAGTAATGAGATTATTATTTTGGGTCATTTTTTTGACTAGTGATTCTTCCTATTAATAAATAAGATAAATATTTTAAACTTATTCAAACTATTGAGTACTTAAATAATGATTACATCATCCATGTCTAAAAATATATTGAAATTTTAAATATCGAAGACTATTATATTTTACATTCATAAAAAATCAGTTAAATTAGACAAACCTCACAAATTCACCAAAACCATTATTCTACATTTAGATTTTTAATATGTAATCCATTTTATGGAAATATGTTTCTATGTATAATAAATTAAATTTTTATATAAACTCATCATTTATTGAAATGAAATTTGATATTAATATTAAAATCGATTTTAAGACCGTTTAAAAAATTAGTTAAGGTCTTAGAAAATAATATTAAAATTATAATAAAATATATTTATTACATAGAAATCTATTTATGGAAAATGAATATTCCTTTAATTACTTATATTAATCATAAAATTCTATATAATCATTTATATTTTAAAAAAATAAAAATAATTAATTTAATATTGGTAAAACATTAATTTACTTATACAATGATATAAATATTTCATATTTTCATTTATAATAAAAAAAAATTATTTAGATTCTCGAAGTTGTGGTTACTATTCAACTTCTAGATTATTATTTCTATCTATCGAATTATTATTCTAAATTCCATCATAAAATTCTAACAGTATTTGTTCTTTAATTTCTATAATTACCACATAATTCATTCTTCATTCAATTATACACAATCAAAAAGTTATATATTGGAATATGAAAATTAAATATTAATTTATTGGCATTACGTTTTATATCTGTATCTTTGTTCAAGATTTCCATCATTATAATTGATCGATTAGATCCAAATTTTCACATTATCAATATCTTATTTTCTATTTATTAATTATCATTGATATTTCAGATTCCTATTGGATTTTTTTTAAATGTAGCATTATTCAATTAATTCTTTTCATAATAGTGATCATTTTCCAACTGTATAACATTTAAATTCATTATATCAAAGCGATTTGGAATTTACTTCCTCAAGAAAGAATTGTGGAATGCGTAAGATATATTAGACTTGGTTGTTAGAATTACTAGTTAATTGGACAACGACCCCACAAGATCAGGAATATATAAGAGGATGATGTACTAGGGACATATCTTTCTTTTCTTCCCAAATCTCATGAATCTCTACCATTGAGAATTATGGATGGATACCTTATCCCCATCCTCGAATTCTATGTATTACAAACTATTTTTTTTCATTTCTCTTCTGTCTACTTTGGGAAGAAAAGATATATTTCAAGATGGTCATCACTATTTCTACCATTTCTTTATCATTTTCAGGTCCCAAAATCTTATGTTCTCGTACTTCATCTCACCATACTTGTTAACAACATATTTTTCCATAATGATCATCATATGGGGAATTTGTGTTCATGAGCTGAAACTGTTATTATTTGAGAGAAAGAACAATGGAATATGATGATCAGATCATACATTCTTGTCCAATGAAAATGATCTCAATATTTATTCCACTATTTGATTATCCCACTATGATTTTACATCAGATTGGGGGTGATATGTTGTACTGAAGTTCAACATAGTAATTATAGGATGCTAGAGACTTTTTGAAAACATCGCTGTTAATCTTAGATCACGATCCTATATAATTTATAATGATACTATATGAAATATCACAACTTTTATTAAATATATGTGAACTTTTTCTAAGTGAGAATTCATATCAAATAACAATAAAGTTATCTTCTAATGTAATATGATATGCAATGACCCATATAGCATTATCTCCTATTGATGTATTCTGATGTCAAGTTGAAAAATATATGGGGATGCTTTCATATATTTATGTAGGTATAGATAATGGTTTAATCATACACTTATAATTTTCCTTTCATTTTTATGAGGTTGATATAATAGAAACATTGATATACATTCAAAACTGTACTTCATATTATCTCATAAATAGTGATCTCGAATATCTCAATACATCTACATGCTCCCTCATTTAATAAAAAATGTTGAGGTATGTGAATCATTCACAAAATACACAATTCTCTTAGTATCAGAAGATAGACATTTTAATGTACAAAATATTTTTAATCCTTCCTCATCAATTTTAATCTATGATTATTTCTAATTTCGAATAGATTCCACCATAGTTATTTCCATATAATTTTATTGAGTTTCATCATTCTTCCCCATAATGGATGATTGAGAAATAATTTTATGAAGGAATAATGATCATCCTTCCGTAATTATTATCATGTATATCATTTTTTGTCTATGAAGAATGTATTCTTATCCATTCACATCATCGATAAATATAGTTGTTCTTTTGTATATAAAGAATCTACCACATTATTTTCATTAACATTATAACAATGGATTGAGTATTCATAATCCTTGATGAGATGTAACAATATTATTTATTTCATATTAATTCCCTTAAATTTGAATATATTGTTTTCACTTATGACTATTATATACCTCAAACTTCTCTCCATAGAGATAATTCTGCTAAATTGGCATTGTGAAGATCACAGATTCGAACTCATGTTCAAGCATGGGACAGTTTTTACTCATGAAAAATCAGCTTTGTTGAAGAATAGGGTATTAAATTATCATATTTGGTATGTAAAAAACCTTATCCATTCTTTGATACTTATTTTAATACTAAAAAGGGGTCCCCATATTTCGGTCGTGTATGTAATGTTTCATAGAGAATAATATTTTTCATGTTTTTGATCAATTCATTACATTCACTGGTGTAGAAAAAAATTATTCCTATCTGATTCATCCTTGATAGTGAAATTTTCAATCATCATAAGATCCTTAAATATCATCAATAATAAATACATAAACCATGGAAACAAAAAATCTGAATTTTAGATGTTTCTCAAGGTCACTCCTCAATTTACATTGTTTTAGAATGGTCAACATATGATACTTTTCAAGTGATACCATCACCCAAAAATGATACATCCAATATCTAGAACTCACATATATAGTATAATACATATAGACTATCCCATAAAATGTACATATCATAGTATTCAAATGCTCCTCTCTGTCCTCCTTAATCTTGTAGAGAATCTGAATAAAATATATGAATACTATAATGTATTTTTCTTTGTAGTCTTCAACATCTCTATTCATTCTATCCATCAGAAGTTATAATGAATTAGTGAGACTGTAGGGTATCACTATGAACTAATAGTTTCCATAACTAACTATAAAGGATGTATTAAAAATATATTCTTTCCTATCCATTAATTGTTGATATTTGGACCTAAGGACCTTCTTATAGAAATACTCGGTACTGTATAGATGATTGAACAATTAATTTATCTGTGTCAGGGGGGATTTTTATTTGTCTTGATTTTATAGAGCTCATGATAATCAATTCATAGTTTCATTGAACCATAATATTCCACGATGAGGATGATTTATGAACTCCAAAGTGAAGAACCTGGGCATATAAAAAACTTTTGCAGATTCTATTTTCATTGCTTATTCACTTCCTCAAACTCATTAGTGGCCATCTTATAAGAATTATTTGATATTGATAGACATCCAGTTATATATTGAATTGATAAATGAAACTATTTTTCCATATGAAGACTAGAAAATTAATCATGGACCACCCAACTCTATTCCCTCACAATTGGAATTTAATTGAGTATAATAATCTTCTTTGTATCTACCATTTGAGTTATAGATATTACTACATCTATGGAAACAATATCCACAATTAAGAAGATTATATAGAAGGAGATTCATCATACTCATTAATCTAGTAAAGCATTGGGTAATACATTGATATATTAGTATTTAAGTGCCATTTTAATTAGTTGATGTTGAATTTATATAAAGATATACTATTCATGCCTATAATTGCATTAAACTACACAAAAAGTAGTTACAAATGATTTGATGGGACGTTCAATAAACAAACCTTTTATAAGGAATTTTTATACATATCAGATGAAATAATATCTCAATTATCTACCCTCATGGATAACCCAAACGATATATATAGTGGGGGAATTTGAATTGTTCTTGTAAAAATTCAATATATAAAAGAATGAGTAGAACAAGAAACAAATAGTAAATTCACTATTCATTAATAAATAACTATCATACCAGTCACCCCATTATTATTGGGATCAAAATCTTTAGTAATAATAACATATTCCCTTCCATGTCAACAAGGTGTATGTTGTTGTTGATTGTCTTTGAAAAATATTCGTCAATTTCATTAACATAATTCCCATGTTCCATGCATTTGAAGCACTCCATTATATACTATGTGTTGTTATGAACCATCTATTATTATTCTTCATTAGTTGTCATCCAAAAATATCTTCTATAAAAATTATGTTGATTCCCATATGTTCCACATTTAAAGTATCACCTTATTCCCATTATATAGTTCTCAATATTGTTCTTCAAAGACATTATACATTTCGTATTTTTCATTTAAATCCTTTAAGGAATTTATCTAGTGATCCTCTAATGTAAAAATCCAGTTTACTATTTTTATCTCTAAGTCCATGAGACTATTGAGAGACTCAAATATCCATATCATCCTTTTCAAATCATTATTCAATATTCCCTGATATTCCAAAGAATATTTAACATTATTTTCTTTTATTAAATGGAACTGTCTCTCCACCACATGATAAAGAGTTTGGGGAAAATATGTGTCGAATTTATTTCCTGAATCCTTTAAAATCCATAATATAAATTTACAATATAGACAAGATGTTTCTTGATTAGTGTTCAGAACTGATCAAATTCCACATAAATGATATGATTAGACTTTTCGAAGGTAGTGGAAAATTTAAAACATAATTTCCTAAAAGGAGGTGAACTAATATATCTCGGACAATGTTTTCAATTTTTGATCAAAAGGATAAGGTAAGATATTTTGTGGTTGATATTCCATTAAAAAAATAAAATTCTTGTATGTATATGATAATTTTGGAATCATTACCCATTTTTTGAGGATTTTAGGAGAGGATAAGATATAAAGATAAACTAAAAGTGATATAATGTGGATTTTTCCTGTTTTATGTTGCCTGTTTTAGAACATCCATAAGGCTCACAGGATTGGAATCATGTTGATGCTAGAAGCTATTCTATCTTGGTAGAGTCTTATAAAGATATTTCTGAATAATATTGACTCTTCAAAAGGATTAGAATGTGTGAGGAGAAGGGGTGGTGGGGGTAGTATTTATAAGTAGAGTAGGGAGTTATTTTTTTTATTATATTCATTTGTATGTTATTTCGACTCATGAAATTAAATACTAATGATTCAAATGATTAAATAGAATAAATATATCTAGGGTATCAAAACATTAGTTTCGTTCATAATGATTATTATATATATGACTCAAAAAATTTTATAATGTTAAATATAGAAAATTATGATATTTCAATATTCATGAAAAGTTAAAATAGATTATTAAAATCCTATAAAAAATTACAATAACCATATTCTGGTATGTAAATTTCAAAATGGAAAACGATTATTGAAAATTATTTTCTACATTTTCTAAATTTAATTTTTAAATAAAATCATTATTTCTCCCAATAATAATAATTTTGATATTATATACACTTTTAAGAAAATTTTAAAAAAAATTGAGTGTGTAATAAAATTATATTATAAATATAATAAAAAATATATTATTTTATGAATGTACTATATAAAAATATTTTTCCATTTGAATCAATGTATGAATTATAAAGTTTTAATTAACCATTTATATTTCACAACAATACAAACTCATAATTTATAATTTAAATAAATATACTAATAATATGATAAAATTATATAATATTTTATTTTATAGGATTCCTAAATTTTATTTATACATTATTAATAATTGTTTGTATTATAAGGACAAGATTAGTATTCCTGACATTCAAATTAATATTCCAATATTTAGGATACAGTTCTAACGGTATAGGTTCTTTAATTTCAAAAATTACCACTTATTTCATTAATTATTTCTTTACATATACTTTATATCAAGGAAATATATTAATATTATTAAATTTTATATTATATAATTCACATTTCATTTTATTTCTGCAGCACATTGCTGATACAGAATTCCTATTTCTTACTTTTCTATACTTTTAATTTTTTAAATCCCAAACACATTCTTATGTACATGTTTACTAACATTGTTTGTACCATTTGTTTCTGATTGTTTTTAGAAGAACTATTCATTCACCATACATGGAATTTTTTTTAATTTATTATGAACATATATTAAAAATTATTCATTTTTTAGTCAAAATGAGTGTCTAACTGATTAAACAGACTCACCATTATCATACTAGAAATATGACTATAATCTTATTTAGATTGTTGACAAAAACCCTGACAATCAGAAAGAAACTAGTATCGATATAATCAGTTTAACAATTATAAAGATATTCATATTAATAGTTTCAAATATATCCATTGGATTTATTAATGATTATTTTCAGAATACATAATCTTATATCTATAATATGGAACACTTTTACACTGTAATGGTTTAAAACACTTTGATGTCAAAAATTCAGTTATGCCAGAACATTATGAGCTTTTATTTCCAAGTGTTTGCATCTATTGCAACACTATTTTTAAATATGACTTCTTGGATATCAATTTTACTTTGTAAGGATACCTCTTAATAGATGGTAGTTTGAATTGTGTGAATGCTCCTCATTTTATCCCACATATATTTACAAGAATACTTAGATTAAATTCCAATTCTTAGTTTTTCAATTTTTCAATTGATATTTTTCTTCTTAAATATTTTTTTAGGGAGGCATCTTTAAGAAAAATTGCAATTTTATTAAAATACTATCATCATATATATATATATATGCATTCATGGGATAGGTATACGGAGAACCCAATTTTTGTATTAAGGGATTATGTAGATACTGAGACAGATCTGATTATCAAATTTTAGGCTTTTGAGGATAAGAATACATATCCATGATTATATTTGTATAAAGGGATATATTGTTAATGAAAGAAATAATTTACTATAAAAATAAAATAAAATAACCCTTTAGTCATGGTTATTGACTACTAACATCATAATGATTAAATATTAATATTTTTAAAAATATATTCTAATATATTCTTCCATTTATAGATCTATTATATTTAATTTTTTACATGTTTTAATTTTTATACGTGTGACAAAAAATTTGATCATCATATTCAACATTATATATTTTTTATCATCCCTATTATGAATACGTTAATTAACATACTCTGATAAATATCGTCCTATCTGATTATGATTTTTACACTAATAAAATAAGGCTTACTATTATTCCAATTCTATCAATTTGATAATCGGACTGAGAGATAATTTGAGACCTACACAAAGTGGTTTTTTGTTTATTAGTGTATATATTTTAAATTATTTTCTTAAAACAACAATTCACCCCTATTGTAATTATATCTTTAAAAAACACACAAAGGATCCTATATTTTTTTATACATACATATTGAGGATATCATTTATGGTGATTTCCATAAATTGGTATAAATTATGTTTTTACTACATATCCTAGTTTTTTTGACTTCATCGAATTTTATTCATTTGTTAAAATGTTTTTTTATAATTTTGTTGTTTTTAAACCATTTAAAAGTAAAAATTTTCTAGAAATAATTTTTTAATTATTATAAATACGGAAGGTCAAAATGTAAGATCAATTGAAAACATAAATCCAAGAATAAAACCTATTTTTTATGTAGTTGATTAAGAATATAGGTGAGATATGATTAAAATGATTGTTATCAGTATTAGAGTTGATAATTTCATTACGTTGAATAGAGATTATAATATTCCTAATATGGATGTTTTTTCATTCACTAAATAAAAGAAAATAAGAAAATAAGCTAAACTAAATTAAATTGAATAATTTTTTTTTTATTTTCCATGAAAAAAATCATTTACAATTATATTTCTTCTTGTTAAAATTATATCCTTGTTTGAAAAATGTTATAGGTTTCAAATGTTGGTACTTTTAAGGTTGTTGGAACTTTGAGAGTTATGATTCAAAAATATTATCATGATTTTAAATTTCTTTCTAGGTTATCAGTTTCTAATATTCTTCTATGATTCATGATGATTATAAATTGTATAAAGGTTTTGGCGAGAAAGGTAATGATGGTTAGATTCTTATGGAAAATATTTCTTATATTGTGCTCAATTATTGAGAATTTAAGAAAACATTAATTGATGAGATAAGGAATTCGAACGATCTTACACTCGATGTTTTCATCTGAACCCTTATAAATATGAGGTTATATAAAAGTTAAATTATGAAAATTGAAAACATGAAATAATGGAGATATCATTTTACAATTCTTTGGAACTTATGAAATATTTGATGATATTTTTATAAAACAACTTATTTTGGAATGATTAGAATACATTAAAAAAATCTATAAATTATAGATTTAAATTAATAATTGTGTGAGTAAATATGTTCTTTTTCATCAAGAAATTTTTGTTATCTAAATAATTTAATTTTTCTAATTTTTTAGTGTTTCTAATATCTTTCATCATAATGAGTACTCTTGAAAAGGAAAGAATTATTAAAATTTTCTAGTTATAATTCAAAAATTGATATTTAGAATAAATATGTTATGAAATTTCCGGTATAAAAATTTCATAACATACTTTTGTGTTTAAAATTATCTTTTAATCTGTTTTTAAATCAACATTTTCATAAACATGTTTTATATCATGATTAGTGAAACCAATTTTTTATATATAAATTTTAATATTTATTATTTGTATCAAAATTCTCATAAGTAATTTTTATATTAATTTTTTTTATGTTTATATTTTTTTAATCATATTTTAAATCAAAATTTTCATTATGAGTTTTTATATGAAAATTTTGATGACCAGGTTTTATATAAAAAATTTTTAAATCAGTTTTATTTCTGAAACTATTATAATTAATTTTCTATTAAAAACTATAATTAATAGTTTTCGTATTTAAATTTCCATATTCCTTCATTTTAAAATAATTTCAACACATTAGTATACAAAAAACAAGATGAATTGGATATTACAACTAATGAATCTTTCTACTAAAAATGTACTCTTCCACTTTGTTAGTTTTTTTATTCCATTATGTCAGTTCATTAATTATTTTTCATATTAACTAATTTTTATAACATTTTTAATGGTTTATAATTTCTTTATTAATATTATTCATTCCAAATATGATAAAATATTTAAAGTATAGAGATGTCAATATTTTTATTCATTAATTGGATCTATTGTAACCATCAGATCGGTTTTATTTTCATCTCAACTATTAATCATATTATGTATATTGAACTTCCATCTATAATGTTAATATAATGTTATGCCCCCAATTATCCCACATCATTTCACCTATCCTTCTACAACTAAATTATTGCATTCTTCATATTTCTATGTCTGATTAGATTTGTTTTCTTCTAATCACCTATATTTTTTTAGTCTTATGGACATAAAAGAAGATATATCTAAGTCATATGTGCTGCAAGAGATATTTATTGAATGAAATTGGTAAAAAATGTATGATTCTATAGTGAATAATAAATACGATTTGATGGTTGGGAATATATTTTTTAGAAAACAATTACACGTATTTTGATTTGTTTTATAATTCTGTTGTTCATGAATTTTACATAGATGTTCGGTTTTATAAAGAGAAGATAAATAATCATTTTTTTATCAATGTATTTGACAAAGTAATAAATTTATTTTATGAATTAGATGTATGTGGTATGAGTTACTATTTAAGGTGATGAATATTTCCCCTCCAATAAATTGTACAGTACTCTCAGTACATTTGACAAAAATAATGACCATGATTCATTATTTTAGGAGTATTAAAATACAATAAAATTGAGAAAAATTTCACTTCATAAAAGTGTAGTTCCATTATGGATGCATAGTTTTATAAAATAATGAAAATGTGTCCAAGATTCAATAATATTTTCAGATTTTTTTGTGTTTTAATTTTTTGTTCACATGATAAATATTGTGCTTATTATGTTTATATTTTTTAACTATCGAGAACATAAAAACAAAATCAATAAAATCCATGATCATCATTTTTACCTATTTTATAAGTATGTTTCATATTGAATTCATGAGTTATATCACGGATTCCAATAAATCTAATCTAATGATAAACAATATTTCATTAAAGTGTTATGATATAATGAATAGGATGATACATTTTTTCAATTCAATGTCAATTAAATAAGATGATAATTTGATGGTTTGACATTATATGATTTTTAAAAGATAAATGATTATAAATGTTGATAGAATAAGAAAACTAAAATGGTAGATAACTCTACTATAAATAAAAATAAGAAAGAAATCACTAAATGAGTTGATTGATAAGTACATCAAGAATAAAGGTGAGATGTAGTCTATAGATCCAAAAATCAGGTTTGACCATAAAGAAGATGATGAATTGAAAATTATCGCTGTCTAGAATTTGTAGGAAGAATAAAAGTTAAAAAAATTGATGAAAATGTTATAAGAAGCTAAACATTGTGATAGAATACTGAAAGGAGTTGAACCGACCTCTAGAATGGTTTCCATACCAAATTTTCAAACCGATGAAGTGAACATGGATTTAGTGTAATTCATTCAAGAAATCATAGTTTTTCATTTTGATGATACTTTTTTCATAGATGAGGGAAAATAAATAGGTGTTCAGGATGAATCATTCCATGTAATCCTAGATAAACAATCAGCATAAGAACAGGTTGATAAGGGAGATTTGAGAACACCTACACACACCAAATAACATATTGATAAAGTATTTGATGAAGATTTTCAAGGGAAGGATACAAACCAAAATAATTGGTGAATAATAATGAAAGAAAGAATATGAATATGATGAAAATTAAAAAGAAGTAGATGAAGTGGATTATGAAGAAAAATAATTGAATGAGAATGAAGAGGCAGATTATAATGAAGAAAATATATACTATAATAAAACATAAGATTCATCATCATCATGATCATCATATCTTCTTTCCAAGAATAATAACAATTATTAATATTGTACTTATAATAATTATAATACTTATAATAATAGGAAGCATAATCATCATCAAATAAATAACAACAAGTTTATAACAAAAAAAACAAGGATTAATGATATGGAAAACACCGATGATGTGGACATCATAGAATTTTCTACAGAAAATATATTTGCCAAGAACGATGAGAAGGAATAACCAAAAAATATAATAAATAGAATGAAATAGAATCTTAATTAAGCTTTAAAAAATCCCTAATATGACCTAGAATTACCAGATTCAGTTGGAAAAATTGCTCAAAATGGTTTTGACTATATAGTTAATCTTTTGAGTAAGACTGAAAAAAAATTTCCGCTATTCCTAAATATTATTCTTAGATCCATCTATTTAAATATAATATTATAATAAATCAAACTCAATTAATTTTCTATAGGAATATGGGGTTTCAATTGTGGGTAAGATGAGTACTTCACATTAATTTTTCAACACTCACAAAGGCCATGCAATTAAATTTTCAAATGGTCAAATCATGTAAATACTTATATCTAGATTCTTGATGAAACAATTTATGAGATAATGAACTTCATGGTAGCTTCATAATGTTCTTTTAATGAGAAATCAAATGATATGACATGCAAAGTGATTATTGTGAAAGTGTTTCATGGTAAAATTGAAGATCCTATATATGATGTCAATTTGTAGAAAGGAATAGTCAAGACAAAGAGAGGGATATAATACGGATGTAGTCTTGTGGGGATGAATTTATCATACATATATCCTAGAAAAATAAATTCCCCCGTGAAATTTAGAGTCAAGAAGGTAGGAAACTCAATTTTGATACTGATAAAAAAATAGATCAAGAAGATTAAAACATTTTATTAAATACATGATGAACAATGAAGGAACCTTTTTTGGGAGCTCATGTTGAACTTTTTTTTGTGAAATATTTGATTCATTTTTCCATGAGTGAATCAACCTTTTCATCCAAATATAATTTTTCTAAATGATTTATAATTTCAATTAGTTGAATGTTCTCTTACACATTCAGTGTATGACTAGTTAGTTCAAAATTGTTACGTGTTTTGTTTTTATAACATTTCATGAAATTTCAGATTCATTCCCCATTCTGTTTTGATGATCAAAAATGTGCAGAATTTTATTGAATTGGGAAGCATGTTTTTTAGGAATTTTTTTAATAAACATAGATAAGTAATAGAAATTGGAAAATATTATATTAAGGGGTGAATATGATCTTTACAAGGAGATGTAATCCTAATTCGGTGTTCAATGTATTCAACATTTTACATTAAATATTATTCTTATGTGTTAAAAAATAGGATGATTCCAGCATTAAAGAATAATTCTTAATGAAATATATTTCAACGAACTGATTTTGGTTCTTTTATAGATATTGTTTCATTTTTTTAAGATTATGCTTAACAAAGGGGGGGGATTAGCAAGTTTGAAGTCCATCTTATTACATTTCCATTACATTAGGTTTGGAAATCACAAACTCATTCATACATAAAAGCTTACTAACATTATATATCCCAAGTGATATAGAATGTTTTGTTGGAATAGATATTTTTATAATATATATATAACTTGTTCTAAAGTATTATAAACATTTAATAACTATTCTTCATTTCAATAATTGTAATTATTAGGTGTCTAGTTAATCATACTCACCTTTTGATACATGAAATATGGAATTATTATTGTCTATTGTAATAACATAATCCTTGAAAAAATACAAATACTAGAACCAATACAATCAGACTAACACTTGTAAAGGTAATCATATTTAAAATCATAAATATGTAAATAATATTGAAATTAATTTATATCCCTAATAATATGTATATTTTTATAATAAGTAACATTATTTACACCCTAATTCTGTTAAACAATACATTGTCAGATATTTAGTTAAGGAAATTCATTATGATTTTTCATGTTCCATGTGTATGATACAGTTGTAACAGACTCATAAAATATAACAATTGTTAGATCATGATGACCATTGGAGGCAATCCTTTAAAATATAAGTCATTTAGTTAGTGTTAAGACAACAAATTTCCACTCTGAAGTCATCATAAGAATACTTATTATCATTTTCCTGTTATTAGTCTTTCAAATTTATTTTGGGAGTTTCATTCTTGGGAATCCTTTTCAGGGATTTTTATTTATGATATTTGGAAATTTGATTCACGTGTGATCATGATAATAATTTAGTTATTCTAGTGAATGAAATTTACGGAATCCACTAATTTTATTGAGGGATTATAGGTATATTAATACAGTGCCAATAATCTTATTCAGTGGTTTGAGGATTCGATGATATAGCCAATATAATCTTCTTATCATGGACCTTAATGGTAAGGAAAGATAGACATTAAAAAATTTAGAATAATTGATACCTTTTTAAAAGGTTATTTAATAAATCTCACATAAGGTTAAACGATTTAACTTTTCAGTAATATATTTTAAGTCATTCAAACCATTATATATCTATCATATTGCTTCTTTTTACAACTTTAAATTTTTCAAAATATAATAGAAAAAGTATTCATCTGATTCCTCTTTCTATAATTTTTTATCCATTATATTCTTATTATGATAACTAACATACACTGATTAATCGGATCCCAAGTGACTACAATATTTTATTTTATATAATCTGATATAATGTGATTCCGATTATCTAACATCGATAAGAAGACTGTATTCTATGTATGATGACATCCTTAAATAGAATTTGAGTTATTTTAGATTTATTATTTTAAACTATGATTTTCAAATTTAAATTAACCCCCACCCCTTGTAATTATAAATATCACATGCTACACATACAATCATACATTTTGTTCATGAGTGATATCATTCTAGTGGAATGTAAATCTACAAATTTTCCCATTATTATTATCTTATATTATATTTACTATCTAGTAATATTATTTAAAATTTTAATTGGGCTATTTGATGAAAAATGTATTACTCTTCAATTTTGAGAATAATTTTTATTGGGTTCTCTTTGTGATATATATGTTTTATGAAATAAAAAGGGAAATTCTATTTATAAAATAATAGGTCATTATAGGGATTTATTGGTGGTACATATAGTTTTTCTATTATTTAATAATAAAAATTATATATTTTTACAACACATAATAAAAATACTATCCTCTTTTATTGAAAAAATAATATAAACTATTTAAAAAATAAATAACTTTTTATATGCTACAAGTTGTATTTAAATAACAACAAATAAATTCAACATCATATTTTACATATTGTTTCCAAATAAAAGTAATATAAATCACAATTAATAATATATTATATTTAATTAAATATATTAAATTTATATTATAATGCTAATTTTTTCTAGAAATAAATTTTTAATAAATATATTAATATGTTGAATCCATGTACAAATTTTGAAAAACATGTCAAGGCATGTAAGATATAAAAAGTCTGAAATAATAAATTATATGATTGGTTTTATTAAATAAACATAAAATATTGAAAAAAATTAGTCAACTAATTATGTACATTATGATGATAAAAAACCTTATATATATAATTATACATATATTATATCTCTCTATATAGTATTCACCAAAACATTAACCTATAGAAGAGGATTCACAAAAAAATAACTAAGTTTTAATGAATTAATTATAATTTTTATTTATTAATTAATTTTTTAAAAAACATTAATTAACTAAATAAATATAAATTTAATATTAATGTTCCAGGCCTTTTTAGTAAAAAACACATATGAAATAATTATAACATTGTATTTAGTTTTAGTTTTAACAAGTAAATTCATCAATTTAAATATTAGTTTATATAATTTCAATATTATATGATCAATTTTAATTTAATTATTTTTATTTGAAAAGTAATGTATAATAATAAATTTTATATTTAAATTCCAAGGTTACTATACTGGAAAGAATGTTTCCAATTGGCAATAGTATACATTACAATTGGCACATTTTATTTTAATAACAAATATAATCACCTACAAGCCTTTTCCATTTATCTATCATTATTTCAATAAATATCATTTATTTTTCATTTAAAATATGTCCAACAAATTCTTAATATTCTTTCTTTCCTATTATATTGATTTTTGTGGCTATATAATTTCTGTATGACCATAATAATTCGTATTTCTAAATTTTATCTATATAGTTTACTTGTAGCCTATTATCCCATAGTACATATAATAATATTATAAATATATTTGTCTTTTATTCATAATATTTTGTAATGAATAATTAAAATAATTTTATGTTTTTATGAAGTAGATTTGATCCATTTAAATTATACCATATTCATATGTTCATTGACCCATGATGAACGAAATGTATTTATGTGTGAATCCAATTTTTTTGTATTGTAAAAAACTATATTATGTAAAAAATATAGGTTATCAGAATTATCAAACAATTGTAAATTTAATACTCTATGTTTGATTTTATATCCTCTATTACATTATATTGGGGTTATTTTATTTAATTACATTTTCAATCAACTATGATGATTTAATTTTATGTATAATTTCATTAAATTAAATTGAGATGGTTATTCTTGTTGTTTTATGTAATTTCATATCTAAATCCAAATAATTTTATCCTTTTCTCATTTTACGAAAAAAAAATTATAAATTATACATACTCATGATTAATTAAATATAAGTCATATGATTTGAACATCCCCAATAGAATTATATGGACCACATTTGTTACACATGACTAGTTTGGTGGAACTATATAAGGACATGAATCAAATCTTATGTGATCGTGATTCTAGAATGGATCAATGTATATTAATCTTGCAACTTTGTTATTTATTAATCTTATAAATATATTATTAGTAATTATATTTTATGGAATAATTTATCCCCAATAATACCCATGTTATTTTATTAGTTACATTCTAACAGACCATTTTTTTCATTATTATTCATTAATAAATTTTTCGAGGCCTTGGGGAATTCATTAATATCATTTATATTTTTTGGACAAAAAATTTTCCATTTAGTAACATCAACCATAATATAGAGGGAATCAAATTTGATTAAAAAATAAAATCTCAGATTCCTAATGATAATTATTAATTTAGTTATCATATAAACATAACATATGGATTACAATTTAATTTTCTCATCAAAACTATCAAACACACATTTTTGTCTAGTATGAATTGTTCTGAATTATGTTATTGACATTAAATTCAATGGTATAGAGTCCCATATATTGGATAACAACGTTTATTATGAATTCTTAATGCTCGTGAGGGTGGTAGGTCAGGCTCATGTCTCAATATTATATAAATTATTAACAACTCCTTTAATTTATCATAGATTGATTTCATATATTTTAATTATTACCATTTTCAAATGTGGGATTGGTTACCCCCAAGAACATTATTGATCACATAAATTTATTTATAAGAAAATTTTTATATATTTCAGGTTCTCTTATATTATAAAAATATACATGTATTATAGGTTCTCTATTGATATCATTATCTGTACGTATTATACACCTTCCATATTTTATTAACAAAATGGAGATAGTATGTTGTTTTACTCCATATGAAGTGTATCTAAAACTTTTATTACTATCCTAGGTTTAAATAGACACTAATAGTGATGGGATAAGGTTATTTCAAAAGGACTCCTATATATACATGGAAATTGATTTATAACCTATTTTGTTCAATTCTTGTTAATGGTAAATATTTCACCTTTTATGGACTTGTTAAAATGACCATCAAGGTTTCTTTTATGGTTTTATGTACGTGATAGTTTACAAGTAGTTTAAAATAATTTAGACTTTCCTTTTAATACGAATTTACCTTTTGAATGTTAATGTTGAAATTATGCATTAAAAATTCATTCAATATTATTTTAAGGGCAATATTCACAAATTAAGATATATTTATTTCATAAGGAATATATAACATAAATATTTTTGATTGGTCACATAGAGGAAGAAACCATAATTATTATATGACTTCATCAAAAATATGGCCTCATGGGAATGGTCTATAAAAGAATATGGATTTAGAAAAAGGATGTAGAAGCATATGGGGAATTTACCCCTACATTATTTGATTTAAATATATTCATGAGGAATATGAACCCACATTTTTTTATATAATAGAATGATTATGTTGTCTTAGAACCCTGAGGTGGATTCATATATATCATGAATAATATTAATAATCCTATAAGGATGTATATGTTATATTGATGTGGATATGAATGTATGATCGTAGGATTTATTTAATACACTTGAGATTTTTTTTCAATTAGATTCATGTTCACAAATTTCTAATGGACTAAGTTGGTGAAATTATGAATGATGTTATTGATGAGAAATATAATAATAATTGGTGTCTCATAATCACATGGATCATTTATTGGAATCAAAATTAATAATGATCTTAATGAATAGGAAGAGACCTCCTTAATGTCTACATAATTTGAGACTATATTTTTCAAGGGAATGAATTTTAAATAATAACAGTATGGTTATACAAATAAAAGTGGTCAGTTTCTGATCCCCCTTTTCACATGGTTACTCATGATGAATGTGTCTAACAATGGTATGAATACTCTAATCATTTTTGATTTGTGGTTTTTTAGGAGGTCTGGATCTTCAATTTTAAGATATTTTCCCACGGAAAGGATTCTTATAAGTTGAATAGAAATGATAATGTCCACATAGATTACATCAGTAGTGTATATAATTTTTTTTTCATATCCTCATATCATTTGTTTACTAAATTATTTATATTAGCAGGTCCTAGAGTTATGTGAGGGAAATCCATTGACAACAATGATGATGGGATGTTTGAATGTTGTATGGATCATATTTGAGTATTGATATGTGAAATGAATTGACTTTCACATATAGAGATGTTTTATGGAATCTCATAGAAGTATTTTATTTAATGTTGCTATCCCAAAAATTTGATTATCAAATCCTTTTATGAATGATCAAACATGAATTAAATGATAAATCGAAGTCTTCATAAATAATATCCATCAATAAGATCCAATATTATCATCTTTTTTAAAAAAAAAATTTGAATTAAATTAGGGAATTTCAATAAATCTCAAACTATAAGGTTTGATCCTGATTAATATCCTATATATTGTGATGGATAATTTCCCTTTATTTAGGGTATTATGTTATTTATTTATAATAAATATGGCAGAACATATTTTAAAAAATATGGTCCCATAGAAGATATATGTGATTGTATATATAGCATTATCAGGGGTCAAAACTGATAGAATATCATGAATTATCACCTTAGAGAACCCATGTAATTTCCTATGAATAACATAACATTACCTAAATGTGTCCAAATAGATGATATTTCTATATTATAGTATGTGTTTCGTGCCTTCATAGTTGATCAATGTATTATTACCGTTTAGTTGCTATGAGACCGATGTGGGTTCCATGACGACTGCATAGATTATATATAAACCCGACCAATTGGTATATTTACTTTATAATAATGATTAATTTTTCTATTCTGATTGAGTATTCAATAATCCCTTACCATTTTGATCCCCATAAGGATTATATTTTTTATTTTACATGAATCAATAATCCCCTCTATCAATGGGGTATGATCAATATGAATAAGATCCAATTTTATAGAAGAAAATGGTAACATGGGGAACCTATTTGTTACTTGAGTAGAACAGACACTATATATAAATATGTGGGACACAATACTTTGGTCATATTGTGTTAATGATATTTATTAAATGGTTTTGAGACCTCATGGTCATTCTGTGAATTCACATTGAATTAAAAAATCACAAATGAACATTCACCTAGAAAATAAGGTCGATAATGTACAAGGGGACTCCTTAAAAACAATTACCTAATTACCTCCTTTATTATAGATATACTATGCACATGTTAACTAATTATATTAATTACATATTAATTGTTTGAAATTAATAGTTTTTTTGGATTTCATAGTGAATATAAAGAATAATAATACCTGATATCTTACCTGTGGGTAATGACTGATGTCATGGAGGCCCTAGTTACATGAGTACCAACATTCAAAGATGATATTAATTCCATTTTTGAAAAGGGGATGACATTAGACATATAGGTTTATATAGATAATAGATGATAAAATCATTAATCAATCTATATTCACTGATTTCATCCCTATACTTTCAATGCTTTTCGCTGACCTCGTAGATGTCCTAGATTTTACTGATTACTCATTCATTGATTTGGACATGATTCCAGTATTCAATCAAGGTGGTTAGTGACCAAAAGATATATCGATTCACTATATTACTATTATAAATGATCTTAATTCAGTTATCATACCTCGATTGTGGTAATTTTTAGTGTTTTATAACAGGTTTTCCTTATAGGTCTATTTCTCTATCAATGGATATGGTTTTAAAAATGATTTATTTTACATCCTAGGAAATTCCTGAAAATATTAAATGAGAAGGAAAACACGATGTTCCACCTGCTTGAGAAATTATATTCATAGGGATTAATTTTCCAACAAATAAAAATAATTCCCTATATATATTTACATATTATTTCCTTTTATATCTTCAAATATCATACTTAGGAGTCTATATCACCAAATATAGCACATATATATAATTTATATATATTTATACATCAAAATCATAGCTAATGGAGATTACAAATGAACCAGTTGGAATAGATAAAGATAATTTTATTGGTGTCCAAACCTTATCCTATTTATGTGATATATTACTGAATATATCCTATCATTCAAGAGATATTTTTAATCCCAATAAGAAACCCTTAAGGACTAATATATATTTTAAATTATTATATAGAGAATCATATGAAGTAAAATACCCTATAATCCCCTTTATTCCATACTAATGAAGTAGTTTTCACTCTTTTATATGTTACTAGAACTTGGACATAGTGAATTTTTTTATTACATGCTTCATATGGTAAAAAATAATAATCTCCCAATGTAGTAGTTGATGAAAGAGTTTCACCAAGTCATTTTTTGGGAAATTTTAATTGAACATTTTTCTTTCCTCTGAATACTTGTGTCCCATGTAGAGTCTCTTTAAGAAGATATATAAATTGAATAATGAAATATAAATTGTATAGAGATTCCTCAAGTGGAATGACTTTACTAAGAACTATATATTAATAAATGGGTGTTAGTTGAGAAAACAATGCAACATGAAGAGTCAATAAAAAAGAATTATTATGTTTTTCCAAATGATTGGATGATATTTCTATTAAATAATTTGATGTTGTAGAGCTCGCGGAACATAAACATAAAATTGGTAAATCCTAGAAACCAATAAATGAAATAAAATTATTTTTTAGGGAATATTATGAAATTTTAATCTTATAAATAGAGACTGACTTTGGGGACACTCAACATCGTTTTTTATGTTCGTGAATGAACACAAGTTATTTCATTACTAATATTAATCAATTAAGTTTTAATATTTCAATTATTTATATTTAATAATGTATAGAACTAATAAACTAATTCTAATGAATATGAATACCAATTAAATATAAATTTTTAGTTGGAAATGATGAACATTGTTTTAAAACACTTTATTGTGAATTATTTCAACCATTGTGTGGTCCAAAGATGGGTATAAAAGTAGACACCATCACCCAAATTGTAGTGATGGTCCATTCAAATGATGATGATTTGTTTTCACGTGTGTCCCATAGATGGGTAAATTCAAACATAACATCACTAAAAATATAGTTTTTTAATATAGATTATGAATATTTCCTCTAACTTTGTGGCTCATAAACTATAATAACCATAGAAAACCTAAACATACACATGAATTGATACACTGGGATATGGAATGAGCTAATTCTACATAATAATGATCATGAAAGGTGATTTTTGAAACTACATTCCAATGATCATAGGGGGGTCATCACTTAAATGATATATCATTTCACATTATTATAAGATCATCAAAACTGAAATTCTTGGAATTTGGAATTTTTTTTTAGTTGGTGTATGGTGGGTATTAGTCGTATCTTGTATATTTCTAAGTATATCTCGTGGGGACCAATTTTTTCATTTTTTCTTTTTAATGTCTTAGACCATTGACAAATATTAATTGGATTGAGTCATTTTGGGAGATAAGATGACATATTCATTGGCCAAAAAATTTTATATATCAATTTTACATGTTTTACTAATTTTAAAATTTCATGAAACATGATTTTTTAATGATAATATGAAGTACAAATCCATATAGAGGTGCCAAATATTGTTTATTTTACCATCCTTCTATTGTTTCTACTTATTGCGTTCAATGTATCTTTCTATAGTTTGTTCATTATTATAATATTAGAACAATGATTATTATGTTTAAATTCAAATATAATTGAAAAATACTAAGATATTTTCATCATATCATGATTAAAGAAAACCTGAAGTCATTAAAGAGCATCATTTAATAATTGTACATAACAATGACAAATAAAATAGAATTATTATTTTTATATTTATTTTACAATTATTTTCAGAAGTTTATTTATAGAAAGTTCTGATTAGATATCATTGTACTATAATTCCGTATAACATTGACAACATTTAAAGAAGATAGTCTACATTAAAATGGAAATTAAATCTCAATATGATATGGTATGCATACTATATTAGAATAAAATATGAAGAGGGTATTAAAATTTATTGTCACAATTATTTTACTATCATGTCAATTTTTGTAGGGGAAGATGACAAGGACCATTAAAAAGTTCAATGTTGATATGTTTTATCAATGTAATTAATTTAATATGATACACTAATGATTTACATTAATTGTTTAAAATTAATAAATATAATAACATTATGGATTATTTAAATCTTTAATAAATGTTTTCAAAAATTGAATGAGGATAAGAGACACTTATTCATAGAACGAACCTTGATGAATTTTAATGATAGGTTCCACTACAATAACACCAAGGGGTATGAAGAATAGAGGACATACTATGTTGAACTAAAATATTGCTCTTGGTTGAAGTCCTTATTAGGGTAATTTATAGGTAACCATATTAGGGAATCTAAAAAAAATATGTATTGGTGTCCCTTAAATTTTATTTTAATCATTACTAATACCCATATAATGTTTTTGGGAATTGAAACATTGGGGAAATAAGGTGTGTTTATTGAAGATAAGGTATTCAAAGAGGGGTTTTGTACGATAAAATCATTGCTATAATTTATTAGACATATTATTTGGGTTAAGGGATTTGATATTCTATCAAAATAACAATTCCCAATACCATTGGTCTTAATGAGCAGTGTTTTTATTTTTCTAGTGTCATATATTGAGGCCCATGGCCTTTTGAATTTTACACATTACTATAAAATTTCATCCAAAAAAAGGAAACTGGAAGTCTTATAAATTACGGACCTGAATTTTCTTGAGGCCTCTGTTTATAGGTTTTAATAATGACAAGTTATATTTTTATTTTATAATAAGGTTAGCTTCCTATGATTTGGCCCGTTCAATGACAGATTTTACGGTTGTATAGTTTTGACCTATGGGTTCTACGTATATGGTCATACTTTTTTTACTTGAATTATGAGACATTCTATTTTACTTATGATATAAAAAATATAATGTGAAAAAATTCCAAACATCATTATAGATTATATGAGGGGAGGTATTAACATATTTTAATGTCTTGAAGCTTGGAATCAATTTTTTAGTGTAATTATGGAACGACATCCAATTTGGTGTACAAGGGGAGAAAATTACAATGAATCATTCTTAAAATGAATTTGGATTATTTGAATTGTTAATCATGTTTCTTGCATTCCGACTGATGATTTTCGATAAGTACCCAATGTATGAGTTCTAAATAAATTCATGAAATTTTCTCCACTATGTTTCTATCATCCGACAAGGAATTAAATAACATTTTTGGAGTTATTTTATAGGGAATTAAAATTCATGTAATTTGACATCATTTTATAATGAGGTAAGTGTTTGGATGTTTAAAAAATTCACTGTGAACTTCCATATCATATAGATCATTCAATAATGACTTTAACCATAATATTTAAAAACATTTATCATGGAACTATATATACAGAAAATCAATATGCTCTACATTACTAATTTAACAAAATAGATTATATTAATGTGGGAGTTAAAGGGTTATGGAACCAATATGAGACATAATATTTTTGGCAACATTTATTCTTGGTAATGGATTTGGGTATATTGCCATAAATTTTAATCCACTTGTTTGTAAGGCATAAAAACAATAATATATCCCAAATGTTAAATGAGTAGTTCAAACATATATGTACCGATCAATTAAATTTTGTTATTTATACGATATTGCTACTAGATCGATGATATGAGATCCATGTGACACTAAAAAAAGTGTGACAATAAGAATCAAGACACAATTAATCAAGATAATATATTAAAGAGGATAATTTTTAAAATAGAAGTCATTTTTGGGATGTGGATCTCAGATGTGAGCATCGCTATATATCTTTTAATAAATGGAATCACTTGATATAATTTTTTGGAAGGTGGTATGTTGTAATAGAATTTATTTTAATGAAAATAGATAGACATGAATAAAAGCTCTACATGGTGGTAGGTGGAATTGGCAAGAATATAAAATTTGTTGTCGGGAACATTTTTTATCATATAGATTTCACTAAAAATATTTTAATGAAAGAAATCATTCTAAAAATTGTTCATTTTGGTGTTAATTTTATCTGCATTTTCCTCAATGCACAGAGAAGCTATTATAGTGTTCTATATCTTATGTAATTGAAACATTTTCATAAAAAATAATATATATTAGTCTGAGGAGTCATCTATGATGAACATTCTTCCATTTAATTAGACATCATGGTTCCATGATAGCATTCACTAATTTTGAATATGTTACAAATAATTCATGTTTATTAAAGTTAATCAAGAGGACCCCAATTCCATTATGATTCATACTCAGTGTGAGAAATAAATGATAACTAAAGAACCATCAAAATTTTAAAGATCATAAAGAGATAATTTTAATATACATTAAAAAAAACTCTCAATATATTTATCTCACATTCATATAGATTAGTTCGAGTGTTAATGAAAATAATGGATGCGTTTATAAGAGGGGATCCCATAATCACAAAATATAATAAAATATATGAAATCAATCGAAAAATTATTCTTATACACTGGGAAATATTTACATTATGGTTGGATAATATTTCTTGGAAGTCATACACAAGGGATTGATATGAAGATATGAATCTCTAGTATGGTATTCAATATGAAAAATGTAGGCCATTATAATGCGCAAATGTTTTTATAAGAAAGGAATCCAGGGCATGTTGATTAACGTTAGAGGACAAAGAGTAAAGGGGAACAATTGTCTTGATTATGTCTAGAAAATTGGGGACAAATGTTCTTCAAGTCTCACACATGGGTCTATGTCTCATTTGAGGATAAATACATTGGCAACAATATATATTTTTGGTTAGGAGAAAGATGAAATATATGGGGATCACTATATATCCTCAATGACTAGGAAGAAATCTAATGAATTTTCCTGTCATATGAGAACCTTATATATATATAAATCTCATGTAAAGATAGTGTTGATTTAATTATTCATTGGAATATGGAATGTATAAATTATATGAGAAAAAATTTCAACATATATTAATAAATTGTTTGTCAGCATAATTTTATTATAATGGGAAATTATATTTTATTTAATGACATATAGGGTGAACTCAAGGCATTGTAATTTATCATCATTTGATATGGTATTATTTCACGATGTTTAATGTTATATGGAATAGAATTATGTGGGGTGTAGTTTATGTGTATGATGATTCAGATTATGTGTCTTTTCTATGGGTTCTTATGGGTAGGATTGGGACTATGATGATTAATATTATATAGTGAGGGGAATTTTGTGTAGTTTTTATTTGTGAAATATTGATGTTTTCATGTATTGTATCATAATTTGAATTGTATTTTGGGGTAATAAAATTTAAACACCTACATATCATAAATAATATTTTATATAAAATGGTTTTGATCCTATCTATATAGTATAATTTCATATATATTTTTGATGTAAAATTATATAAACGTTACTCAATATATTTATATTCGGGTGTTTTTTTCTCATTATCTATTGTGATCAATGATTAAACATCATTTCAGTTTTACATTAGTATTTAGGATGATCCCTCCCATTTTGGTTAACATTTTATTGGATTCATTAATGGGATAAGTGGAAATATGAGAGTTAGAAAATTCTACCAATTTTGTAGTAAATAGAGAAATACTCTCTTATTTATGGATTTTCCAACTCAATTTTGATGGTCAAAAAGAATTTGTAGTGTACCAAACCATTTCTAAACTACTCACTCTATTTTATTAATTAAAGTTTTGGAAAAATAAAAATATAAAAAAGATAATATTTTTTGAATATAACATTATGTAAATGATGATAAACAATAAAAATTACCCATGTCCCATATATAAGGGAATATGGGGTTTCATTAAATGTTGAATATATTATTGTGTAGTAATACAATAAGGATATTTGAATACTATATCACCATAAATTCATATCATTCTATACTATATTAAACTTTATATTCTGTAATATATAACTAAAACCCTAAATTTATTCATTTTATAAGACATTTTATTGAGGTGATTCAATGGGAAATATTTTTTATTCATTATATAGCCTTTATAATAGAAATTAATAGACATTGGTATCAATTTCCATCTATATTATATGCTGGAATCCAAATATGGTGATGATATTCAACCACAGAAAACATTTAGATGATTTTGTTCCAATATCATCGAGGAGTATTATCCTCAATCCATTTAGAGATAAAGTCTATGGAAATAGGTATATACCTAAACTGTCTTGATCAATCATGGTTTTATGGGCCCATGATATTGTATCCAAAAATAAAACTATGATATATGGTGGTACACAATAGTTATATATTATCATGAATAAATTTGGCATGAATATAGAAGGCATCATTCTTTTTTCTAATATCTATATAGTCATCCCAAAATTGGTAAAAAATAGTACCCAATCTTTTTTATTTAATGGTTGTATTTAGTCCTCGACCGATGGGTGCTACCGGAACATGCGTAGACATATTTTATTAGGGTGAGGGTGTCTCCTCCTTCAACTCATCGAACAAGATTCTTATCCAACCATCCATTATAGTAATCTTTCTAATAATGTGGGTCATCACTGTGGATAATTTTAAATTCTTTATCTTTTATCTTCCCACTCTTATCATTATCAGGTTGAAGGATTTGATTTTTTATATTTGAAATATATGGGGAATATCCAACCTATTATGGAATCTTTTAATGGGGGATATGATATTGAAAAGTTATATGGGATCATTGACTTCCCTATTTTTCCTCATATTAAAGTCTCTAAATGGATATATATTTCAAAAAATGTCATGTGTCTTCAAAAAAAATTTATTATTCAGATTAAACATAGTACAGTGGAAACCTAGGTAGTCTCCCCAAAAAAAGTGAACAAAAAACTCATGAAATGTTATGTTGATTAATGAAAATGTTTGTTATTTTTTATGTGATTTTATGATTTATAAATAAGTTACATTTTTTTTATTTAAAATAATGGATTATGTGGTTATTAATATGGGTTTGGATAGACTGATTTCAATGCAATCCTTCTTTCTAATTTCAAAAATATTTTGTATTTGGTTATTAGGTTATATATTCCATGATCACTTCTTCTCTTTAAGATATATGGAAAATTATTTATAGAATACCCCTATACGAGTTATCAGACAGGTCTAACCACCTTCCATTGTGTGTAATACAACATAGGGCCCACTTAATTTATATTATAAATAAAAATTTAGGTTTTAGTATTCTTAAAATTTGAAAGTTTCATCTAACATTTGAAACCATGTGTCGACGATTACCAAGAACTTCACCACTTAACCCTAGCCCATTCCACTATATAATGATCATATCATTATGGGTGGATAATATAGATTAGTTACCAAGGAAATTATCATTTTTATAATCAAAGATAAAATAAAATCACACTTGATAATGAAAATATCAGGTCTTTAATAGATATAATCTTAGATGAATTATTAAATGGTTTTATTAAACTATGAAATAAAATTAAAGAACTAAAGTTAATTTAAAGACCACTTCCACATTCAATATAAAACATTTTCACCACTATTCAATGGTAACTAAATTTATTAAATAATTGTAATACGCCTCAATAATAAAATAAGGAAAAATATACAAAAAACTACAACAGTTGGTTAATATCCACCTGTTCTCCTTTCAAAAAAATTCCTTTTGAATCCCATAATGCAAATGTATATATAAGCATTAATAATTTTTGAGTTTGATATAAAAACTAATAAATAAATCAATTAAATAGTCATATATCAATCCGCTGGGATAATTAACCAGTTTAAAATTCATGGGATATGTTCATAAATTTCATCTTTTGGAATTTCAGAATTTATCATTACCCAAATTCCCTATGGGACACATAATACAACACTAGGAAAACTTATGATACTAATTGTCATGTGGTTTTTCATGTATGTTATAAACATAATTAATTCTTATAAATATTTATATTATAAAAATACCATTCACATAATGTATGATTAACCTATATTGATTTTTTCTTTGTTTCATCATCCCTCCTCCATTCAGTGCATTATAAATATGCCATGGAAATCACACATATTAGAATGTAATATTATGATATAAATATTGATCTCATTTTATAATTTTTCTAGTATTAAATAACCCATTTAGTATATAAGAAAATGAATAAAATAATCCAACATATTTTTTCTTAATCTATTAAATTAAGAAAATAATACATATTTATCAACATTAGGGTTCTTGAAATTGTTTTTTCAATTCCGAAACACTTATAACATGTCTGTACTAAATTATATAATTATAAAAAAATAATTATATAATTTATTATACAAATATTTAAACTTACAGAGTAATGAAAATATATCAATTTCAACAAAAAAATAGTCATTCATGTGTTACACAACATAATTCATCCCACTCAATAACATTCTAATAACAAATTATAATCATGCATTTTACTTTTACTCCTTTGAAATACAAATTAACTAACATCATTTAAATTATATCTTAAGTTAAAATTAATTTTATTTCCAATCGTAATCAACCACACATGTAATTATTTTTAATCATAACTCATGTTTATAAATTTTATTGATTTGTGAACATACGTCATGTAAATAATAGTAAACATTGCCTTTCATGAGAAATATAATCTCTACTCTATAATGGTAGAGATTAAAATTAATAATCAGGTAATTTCATAAATGTTTAAGTATATATGATATATATTATGGGAGGGAATTCATGAAAAAGGGATCAAAAATAGTTTTTAAACATAAAAACAATGCATTATATCAAAAGGTACAATTAATTAAATAATAATACTTGGATGACTATGTCATCAGCCCCATCCCCAAATCTCAAATTGGGATCATGATATGATTAATAATGATGGATGAATTTCCATATATTTATTCTTCTATATTATTTTTTAGATGTTTTACTTTAGAAAAATCTCATGTCCACCAACTAACATCATAAAATCTAAATATAGTTTATATTGAAATGTTCTTGTTTGATCAATTAAAGAAATTAATCAATATTTTAGTCCATTTTTTTAATTTTTTTAGTAATATTGGTGAATAGTAAAGTACATTCGATGATGACATGGACACTCCCTATATTATAAACATCCACATATAAAATACTCCATGCTAAATTATATCATCATCCACCATGTAAAATATATCCCATATAATTAGTAATTTAAATAATTTGGATCAAAATGATAGTTGGATAAGAATGTATATAATAGGATTTTTATGTGTATATTTTCCAACCATGGAAATTTTGGGTATGATGGGAATAAAATTGATTAAATGTCAACTCTGGTATATGGATAAATGAAAAAACTATTAAATTCCTTGATCATATTAAATGTGATTTTGTTTCATTATTAATTTCATTAGATTAAAAAAAATTACTAGAAGAATACAATTCTAATTTTTATATATATAAAATAGTATATAAAGAGTGTGAAATAATGGTATTTAATTTTTTTATTGAATTATAAACCTCTATTTAATTAATTTTCCATTAATGTGAGAAAAAAATAATAAAAAATCATTATAAAATACAAGGATTCCCAACATACCAAATATAATATCACTTTAATATACAATAATGAAATCATTTCTAAGAATAAATATTTTAAAAATTCAGCCCATTATTCATATGTTTTTTTATTGATTTTCCATTTTAAACATGTATACAGGTTAATAATTATGTTTTAATTATGGTGTAATGGTAATCCAATGAATTTTTATATTGTCTAGATCGATAATAGAATAAAAGAGTTTAATATTGTCCATGTATGATTTTTAAATCAATTTTTTTTTAAATTATGATGGGGAGGGGTAAAAAAAATATGTAACTGAAACAAATAATTCCATTTCAATAATTTTTAAATTTGGATTACTCAGGTTCTGTTTTTTCATGTTCACGATGTCCATGTGAATATTATGATGTGATTTTCCTACAAACATCCTCCCCAATTATTATCCTTCTACTCTGTTCTATATTGATAGGATTGGTAATTAGAATAAAAACAAGATATTTTTTTAGGAATGTTCAATTATTTTATAATGACATAAGTGTAAGAGTGATATAAATTAGTTCTTTTACAATTCTCTTGTCACGACCCATCCTCGGGGCCCGTGTCGTGACTACCCCATGCCCTCCTTCCAAACGCCAGGGGTTAGTGACTAGCACCAATGGCATAAATCCTGATAATTAGGAAGGCATTGCCTTTATAAAAGTAAACAAAACACCCCAGAGTATAAGCGGAAGTAATACACTAAGTAAAAAAGATGTGCTGAAAAGTAAATGGGTCAGAATAAAATCCCAACCGAAAGTACAGCTACAACTAAAAGAATGTACAATAGAAAAGACAAGCAGCTGGAAGAAAAGAAGTAGCTCCTGGGTCATCCACCTCGGATCCTGCTTGAATGGTAGGTACATATAGCATAGCTCCTCAGCCGTCCACCTCGGATCCTACCTAAAGTGTAGGTACATATAGCCTCTATAATGCGCTCTCCTGTCTACCTCCTCCGAGTATCATCTCGTCGTGAAGTCCACCTCCGGATACTGACTCATCGTGAGGTCCACCTCCGGGTACCGTCCAGTCCTCAAACACTCGGCCTCTGTTGGTGTTGCCCATCACCTACAACCAACCCAATGAGGTGTCGGCATAGCCTGTGTAGGGGTGAGTATACGATACTCAGTACGGACCCCGAGACCCTAAAGGTCTCACTAAATTCAATAAGGATTACCACAAAGAAGGATCTCAACAGATAACCCTTACTTAGGTATAAGCCCATAGTTATACCTAAGTTATCAAGTAAACCATCTCAATCATGAGAAATCACAATGGTTATGAAATCAAAAGATAACCATTACCTAGGTATATGCCCATACATACACCTAAGTTATCAAGTGACCCATCTCAAACATGAGGTAAACTCAAAGGTCATAGACTCAGATCAAACCGGGATTTTCATTATCGAAACGGTAACTGATGATGAGCCCCGTCTCTGGAGAGTACAGTGATCCTATAATGACTCTGAGGTACTCCTTACTAACTTAAGACTTCTTAGGTACTCATCCTGTCGAGTACCGCGGGCCAGCCACCCAAACACAGTAGTGCTTCCCGCTGGGGTCTGCCACACAAACATAGTAGTGCACCCCCACAAATAGCCTACAGAGGTACTTCTTCTATTGAGTACTGTGGGTGTACACCCAAACACAGTAGTGCTCCATACACCATGGTTCTGCACCCAATCATAGTAGTGCTCTATCCACTGGGCTAGTCGACTCACTCCAAGTCGAGTCGGTCAAGCAGTCGTCAGGTCTCATCCAGCTACACGGTCTCCGTACTCCGTACACTCGTCTCTAGGAGGATGTTATCCACATGCTACAGGTTGATACTCCAAGTATCAAAACATTCCATGAAGATGTATCTCAAAGGACCACCTCGTCATAGGGGTCTCAACGCAACAGACGGCGCGTCAATCAGACACCCGGACTATGAGTTATTAGCATTTTCGTCCCAGGGGACTGGTTGGTTTCGTGTGTGAACCAACCTGGCCATATCTCAACTATACCCGGAACTCTCATAGGGTATACTCATAGTGACAATTTCTCAACGTGATCACCAATGCTGCTGACGGTTCGTCAAACGGACGTCTGGTCTGAAAGTTATCAGCTTTTCTGTTCTAGGGGCCCGATTGGATTTCGGTTACAATCCAACACGACCATACTCCAACTTCATCCAAACCATAGGAGAAGTATGATAAATTTTCCAACTCATCAATAGGTATCGAACAATGTCGACAGCATGTCAATCAGACATCCGGAGCTCAAGTAATATGTTTTTCCGCTCAGAGGGCCCGTTTGGTTTCAGGTTCGAACCAACCCGGTTGTACCCAAAGTTCTCCAAAACCTTGAGTGTAACATACCAAAACTACTGGCTCGATCCAAGGATCACATCGAAACTGATGGTATGTCGATCGGAGGTCAGTAGCCCGAGTTATGAGAAAAAGAAAGAAAGAGGTCCGAAAATGGGGGCTTTGGGCCCATACCGACCCAGCCTGAGACCCCCTGGGTTGGCCCGAATCGGGCCAACATGACCTAGGTCTGGGTCCGGCCCATTAGGGCACGACCCGGCCCGGCTTGGAATGCTCGCATAGACTCCGTAGCTAGGAGACTCGGCCGAAATGACCGAGCGGAAATTGGGGGGGGGGGGGGGGCACTACCCCCCTGATTGAAGTCGCGGCCCCCCACGTGGGGGCCCCTCCCTTTGACCGCCGGGGGTTACGACCCCCTGTCTCCCCTTGGTATCAAGTGGCCGCGGGAATTCTGCCTCTGCTGCAGCTTCTGCCATAGTGGACCCTCCTGGCGGTACACCGGGCAGCGCCTCCTCCGACCGCCAGCGCCGCCATGCCGGCATGGCGCGACGGCAAGCCCTTCCGCGGAGCACCAGACGCGCTCTGGTGGTCCGTTTTGCCTGCAGTCTTCACTAGCTATCCTCCCAGGTCCGACTCTTTACTGCAAAGTCTTGAAAACTCCCTTGCGGCCCGCTCCGACATCACTCGTCGATATGCACATCAAATAAACAAACCACTGCCTCTTCTTGGTTTTTCGGAACAGCGCGATGGCACCATGGCTTTTTACGGCCTCCACAGCACGGCGCATCGGCGCTGCACTTCTTTGCCGCATTCTTCTTGTTTCCGCGCAGTGTTGTTTCGCCGAATGGCTTTTTTCATGCCACGAAAAACACAACATCGAAGGGAGAGGACAGTTGGCCATGTTCGTGCGGTTCGACATCCTCCGTTTAATCCGATACCAAGCTGCTAAAGGAACTGACGTTGGACGGCAAGGAATAATCATGAACACAAATCCAAACCCCTACCTTGAAATTGATGTCTCACGTCATCGAGTCACGGAAGAATGGCATCGATTCCATCGACATCGGAAGAAGTAGAAGAACGTTATTGTTGGCCTCGGTCTCCACGGTTGGCATCTCCTACCTTATCGTGGTAGATGAAGGTTAACGTTTTTCAATAAGGATGCTTCGTTCTTCGTTGAAGAGGCATCATTATTCTACGAGGAGAAATTCTATCCTCTTCCTTCTTCTTCTTTTTCTTCTCACAAGGCTCTCTCTCTCTCTCCAAAATTCCTCCACCCAAAGTGTGCCCCCCCCCAAATAAAATAAAAGGGCTCAACCAATTATTTTATTATCACATGCCATTTGAAATTGAAATCTGAAAACACTTAATTAATTTAGTAGGTTAAATTAATCAATTAGTGTATGTTGGCAAGAGTTATGAGAGGGGTTTTTGAGAGTTACAAAATTAAAGGGCGAGGTGAGTTATGGGAGGTCAAGGGGGGTTAGGATGTTAAGGAATATGAGGGCTTGGGATCGTGTGGGCCCCACCCCACCTTTATCCTCTCATGGTTTGTTAACAACATGTGGGTCCGACCCCCAACTCCCTTTCTTAGGTTATAACTATCTAGAGGAAAATAAATAAAATTGTAATATAAATTTATTTATTCCTCACTAAAAACACAAAAGTAACAACTCCTCTAGAGTAAACGTGCCTTCGGAAAAGGTGCTCCTATGAAAAAACTGACGGTTCGGTTTCATCGGTGCCCTTGGATTTCAATTCCAAGCACCGGTTGAAATGTTACGAAAACCCGCTCATTCGTTCATTGAACGTACCCGAGCTAAAATTCGAAAATTGATTTTGGGCACACCGGGCCTCAGAATCTGGTGCTGTCAAATGCCACAGTCTCGTAAAATTCCAAAGAGATTAAGAAAAAAAATTCCTTCAAATTTATGGGTCTTTAAATTACTCCCTCCTTAGGGATTTACCTCCCTGTAAAGGAATAAAACAAACTAGAGAAACAAAAGTTGTACTGAGCATGCACCTGAGCCATCTGATCCCATGTGCTCACCAAGAGGTTCCCGTACTGCCAGTGAAAGCACACATGAGGAATCAACAGTTCACGTAGGACCCACTCCTATTGATCCTCGATCTCCACTGGAACCTCCTTGCATGTCACCCTTTCATCAACGTCCAACTCCCTGAGGTTGATGATGTGTGAAGGATCGTGCACGTATCTCCTCAGCCGAGGTACGTGGGTGATTTCATGCACTCGGTTCAATAGAGGTGGAAAGGTCAAGCGGTAAACCACCCTGCCTACCTTGTTGCGGTTTTAGAAAGGTCGTTGAACCTCATAGATAACTTGTCGCCTCGATTACATCTCTATAAACCTCATCGAGGTGAGACCCATATAAGGACGTGATTTTCATCCTCGGACTCCAGAGGTCTCCCTTTCCTGATTAGAACTGAAACTCAAAACTCCTGCTACCACGTGGTTGAAGTTGGACGACTCAAGAGTGATCAGCTACACCTTCCAATGCATGATTCCAACCTGTGCTGCCTGGGTTTTCCTTTTCGTCGAACAAGGAAAACCCCATCCCATCGTTGTAGATAAACCACAACCTTTTTGCCTAATATAGTTAATCTGAGCATGAAGTATGAATCTAATTCATACTGATACCAACGTCGTAAGGCCTTGACTCTACCACCACGATATTCCAACCGAAACTCTCACCTCATGGGTTAGACCAAACTGTCTGCGTAAGTGTGATTGTCGAGTCTCCTCCCAATGTATCTCCAGACGTGAGGGTCAATCCTACGACTTACCGGAAACTCCAGGCCTGGGACATGATTCATGGAATTATTGAATGATTCGTATCAAAGTCTTGTTCTTACGGAAGCTATTAATGGACACATACTGTCCGTCGAATAATTCGTAGAGCCATTGGGTCACACTCCTTAACCGCATGTATATACTATCTTCCCCTACCCTCCATCTCCCTAAGCCTAGAAGGGACTACAAAGGAAGGTGATTGTAACATGTTGAAATGTACACAACCTCATGCTACTCTCCTAGCTCTGCCTCCACATCTGCTGCTTCACAGAACCATCTGACCTTTTTTTTACTTCCTCTACTTGAATCATTTTACACGTCCAAGTCTCTGAGACTGGCGCCAGTTTCCAGCTTTCCCACTGCTAACCTTCACTGACTCCATCCATCCAGCAAAATAATTATCAACCTAAAGGTTCTTTCTAGCACCCTTGTATAAGTAGGAATGAAGAGAGAAAAGGTGTTGGCTCAGATGTCCTTAAATAAACCATGCTCAGAGGTCCAAGCTCTATAGTACTGATTGAATCACATTCATCGAGTACCATGAATGGTATGGTACGCCCTGTTGAATTCTCAGCTATCGACATGTCATCCTGTCGAAGCTGTATAAGCTCTCGAAAACTCTCAGCCACCGCCTCAAGCTAGTCCTCAACTGCCTGTGAGTAGGGCTCACCTCGGAACTTGAGTTTATCTAATGTTGGAACACGTGTAAGGCAGTAAACCTACATGTGTCACCTACCGGTACCACCGGTTGTAACTGCTGACCAATAGGTAGTGATTTATAGCTGACACATTACCCAAAGGCACTATCTCAGGCATTGGTCAACGTACCAAAGCCTCATCACTATGAGGACCATCCTCTTGGTCACTCACTGGAAATCACAAGTAGTCATGTCTACCGTCCACAATACTGGTGTCTCAGTTAGGCGGAAAACTCTAGCAATCGCCTCCTGCCATTCCTCTGTTGTCTTGGAATATTCCTCGCCTTGTAACCTCAGAGGCCTCTACTGTTGGAACTCGTGCATCGCTCTCTGATGGCATGCACCATTTTCTTGTATAGCAAGTGGCATATTCTTCCCAAAAGGTGGTGGTGTTTCTGGTACACCACCCGAGGGTGCCAATAGTAAAAAGGGCCCTGCACTGGATCCTCATCGCTCGGTGGGACGTCATCTTTTACTATCTCAGAACTCCAATTGACTGTCTGCGTGGAGACATCCTGAACAGCTGCAACACGGTCAAGGATTTATACCTGGTGAGCTGACCTGGTTTGATTTGACTTTAAAACTCTTGGAAACACACACGTAATTAGTGTTTTCATGCACAAAGTCAGAAATCAGAATTCAGGGTCCTGGTGAATGGATACGTCGGCCGCCGCACCAACACTAGACTCCCTGAACTGAAAACCACACTTAGAACACTTAACACTATTTCTTCACAGAAAGAAAATATTAGAGCCCTATGTTCTGTAGTAGAACCGACTCCACTGATACCAAATTGTCACGACCTGTCCTCGGGGCCCATGTTGTGACTACCCCAAGCCCGCCTTCCATAGGCCAGAGACCGGCGACTATCACCAAAGGTGAAATCCCAATAACTGGGAAGGCATTGCCTTTATAAAAGTAAACATAACACCACATAGTACAAGCGGAAGTAATACACTAAGTAAAAAAGAATTAATGAAAAGTAAATGGGCCAGAATACAAACCCAACTGAAAGTATAGCTACAACTGAAAAAAGTACAACAGAAAAGACAAGCAGCTGGAAGAAAAGAAGCATCTCCTGGGTCGTCCACCTTGGAACCTACCTGAAGTGTAGGTATAGATAGTGCATCTCCTCGGCCGTCCACCTCGGATCATACCTGATGGGTTGGTACAGATAGACTCCACAATGCTCTCTATTTTCTACCTCCTCTGAGTATCATCTCGTCATGAAGTACACCTCCGGATACTGACTCATCATGCAGTTCACATTCGGGTACCATCTAGTCCTCGAACACTCGGACTCTGTCGGCGCTGCCTGTCATCTACAACCAACACAATGAGGTACGGGCATAACCCTTGCAGGGGTGAGTATACGATACTCAGTACGGACCCCGAGACCCTCACGCTCTCACTAAATTCAACAAGTATAACCACAAAGATGGATCTCAAAAGATAACCCTTACTTAAATATAAGACCATACTTATGCCAATGTTATCAAGTAACCCATCTCAATCATGAGGAAAAACAAAGGTTGTGAAATCAACAGATAACCACTGCCTAGGTATATGCCCATACATATAACTATGTTATCAAGTTACCCATCTCAAACATGAGGTAATCACAAAGGTCATAGACTCAACTCAAACCAGGATTTTCATTATCGAAACCATAACTGATGAAGAGCCCCGCCTCTAGTGAGTATAGTGATCCTGTCATGACTTTGAGGTACTGATCACAAACCTATGGCTGCTGAGGTACTCCTCCTGTCATGTACCGCGGGCCAGCCACCCAAACACAGTAGTGCTTCCCACCGGGGTCTGCCACCCAAACACAGTAGTGTACCCCCCCCTAATAGCCTGCAGAGGTACTCATTCTGTTGAGTACCGCGGGTCTGCACCCAAACATAGTAGTTCTCCATCCACCATCGGTTTTCACCCAAACATAGTAGTGCTCCGTCCACTGGGCTAGTCGACTCACTCCATGTCGAGTTGTTCAAGCAGTCGTCAGGTCTCAGCCAGCTACACGGTCTCTGTACTCCGTACGCTCATCTACGGGAGGGTCCGCTCCATGAGATACAAGTAGATACTCCAAGTATCAAAAAGTTCCATGAAGAAGTATCTCAAAGTACATCCTTGTCATAGGGTTGTCGACGCAATAGACAGCGCATCAATCGGACGCCCGGTCTATGAGTTATTAGCTTTTTCGTCCTAGGGGCCCGGTTGGTTTCGTTTGCGAACCAACCTGGCCGTATCTCAACTATACCCCAAACACTCATAGGTTATACTCATTGGGACCGTTTCTCAACGTGATCACCAATGCCGCTGACGGTTCGTCAAACAAACGTCTGGTCTGAAAGTTATCAGCTTTTCTGTTCTAGGGGCCCGGTTGGATTTCGGGTACAATCCAACCCGACCATACTCCAACTGCATCCAAACCTGAGTAAAAGTATGTTAAATGTTCTGTCTCATCAATAAGAATCCAAAAAAGTCTAGGACACGTCAATCAGACGTCCGGATCTCATGTTATAAGTGTTTCCGCTCCGAGGGCCCAGTTGGTTTCGGGTTCGATCAACCCGGTCGTACCCAAAGTTCTCTGAAACCTAGAGTGTAATTTCCAGAAATGACTGAATTGATCCAGGGATACCATCCCAAATTAAGGTACATCGATCGGAGGTCCGTAGACTTAGTTATGGGCAAAAGGCCGAAAGAGGCCCGAAAATGGGGGCTTTGGGCCCGGACCAACCCGACCAGAGACCCCCTGGGTCGGCCCGAACCTGGTCGACTCGACCCGGGTCCGGGTCTGGCCCTATTAGGGCATGGCTCGTCTCGGTGGGCGTAGCCTGACCCGGCCTGGCCGGCCCCGCCTGGCGCGCTTGCGTGGTCCGCGTGGCCAGGTGGCTCGGCAGAAACGATCGAGCGGAAAGGGGAGGGGGGCGTGTTTCCCCCTGATTGAAGCTCCCCCCCCCAACGTGGGGGCCGCTACCTTTGGCCGCTGGGGGTTACGAACCTCGGTCTCCCATTGGTCCTGCACGGCCGAGGGACTACCTCCTGCCTCCACGGCTTAAGCCGTGGAAGACCCTCCTGACGGCGCACCGGCAGACCCTCCCGCAGACCACCGAATGCGCTCCAGTCGTCCGTTTTGCCTACAGTCGTTGCCAGCAGTCCTCCCGGGACCGGCTCTTCACTGTCAAGTCTTCATAACGCCCCTACGGCCCACTCCGCCATTTCCCTTTGATCCGCACATCAAATAAACAAACCACAACATCTTCGTGGTTTTCCGGTGCAGCGCGGCGGTGTCGCGGCTTTGTTCAGCCCCCACGGTGCGGCGCATCGGCACTACGCTTCTTCGCAACATTATTCTTGTTTCCGTGCAGTGCCGCTACACCGCGCGACATTGTTCATTCCAAAACAAACACAAAATCGAAGGGAGAGGAGATTCGTCCGTGTTCGTGCGGTCCGACATCCTCCAGTTAATCCGATACCAAGCGGCTAAAGGAATTGACATTGGACGACAAGGAATAATAACGAACACAAATCCAAACCCCTACCTCGAAATTAACGTCACACTTCATCGAGTCGCTGAAGAACAACATTGATTCTGTCGATGTTGTAAGAAGTAGAAGAATGTTGTTGTTGGCCTCGGTCTCCATGGTCAGCGTCTCCTACCTTATCGCGGAAGAGGAAGGTTGTCATTTTTCGATAAGGAAGTGATGTTCTTTGTTGAAGCGGAGTCGTTCTTCAACAAGTATAAATTCTATCCTCTTCCTACTTCTTCATCGAATTCTCACAAGGCTCTCTCTCTCTCTCTCCAAAATTCCTCCACACAAAGTGTGCCCCCCCCAAAATAAAATAAAAGGGCTCAACCAATTATTTTATTATCACATGCCATTTGAAATTCATAACTCAAAACACATAATTATTTAATTGAATAGGACAAATTAATCAATTAGTGTATTTTGGAAAGAGTTATGAGAGGGGTTTTTGGGAGTTACAAAATTAAAGAGGGAGGTGAGTTATGTGAGGTCAAGGGGGGTTATGGAGTTAAAGAATATGAGGGGTTGGGCTTGTGTGGGCCCTACCCCACCTTTATCCTCTCATGGTTGGTTAACAACATGTGGGTCCCACCCCCCAACTCCCTTACGTACGTTATAACAACCTAGAGGAAAATAATTAAAATTTTAATATAATTTTATTTATTCCTCACTAAAAACACAAAATTAACAACTCCTCCAGAGCAAACGCACCTTAGAAAAAGGTGCTCCTAAGAAAAAACCGACGCTGCGGTTTCATCGATGCCCTCAGATTTCAATTCCGAGCATCGGTTCAAAAGATAGGAAAACCCACCTATTTGTTCACTGAACATACCCAAGATAAACTTCAAAAATTGATTTCGGGCACACTGGCCTTTGGAATTAGGTTCCATCAGAAGCTGCAGTCTCGTAAAATTCCAAAGAAATTAAGAAAAAACATTTCCTTGAAATTTATGGGAATTTACAGCTCAGGTTCTTTAATTTATGTACTTTTGGATAAGAAGATGTATCTAGAATGATTTTATCATAAAACAAATCCACGACTAATGGTAAAAACTATAAAAATATCTTCCCCAAAAAAATAGATAATGTTCCCACATTTCATTCATGAAAATTATTTAGAAAAAATATCATAAATGTGAATAATATATTAAATAAAAATCTCCATAAATCTATAACCGTTTAGGATTTATTAGATAAAAATGTTGTACAAGTGTCATCGCGTCGCCTGTTTCATTCGGTAATGTCCCATGATACTTCATAAGCATGTTAACAATTATATTGAATTGTGTTTCTTTCTTTAAAATTCAATATTCAAAGAATATAATTTTTGTACATGAGTAATAATAAAATATTCCTCATGTCATGAACATTGTTTTCTTGATATCATCTTGAGTAAATTTGTTAATAACAACACTTGATCAATGGGGTCGATGTATATTTATTGAATAATATATTCATGTTACATATTTATTTTCCTATTGTGTGTATATTTACTCTCAAATGACTCTATACTAATTTATAATAGATTTTTTAAGGGAAATATCACGCCCTTCCAAACTTTTTGAATGTCCATATAAATCTCACATAGAACACAATATGGTTAGGGATTTAATTTCCAAGGGAAGTGAAAGATTATCCTATAAATTAATATTTAGGCAAAATTCCTATGTGTGTATCAAAGGGTGACTATAATCAAATAATTCGCCTTCATTATTTTTTCGCCAATTGTTCCTATTTTTTTTATTATCTTCAATATAATCCATTAAAATTATATATTGGAATGCACATCTGGGACCTCTATTTTGGGTAATTTTAGTTTTGAAATAATTTTATTCCCTCCAAATTTAATATTAATTCCTCCATTATCATATTTCAAAAATGAGTATCTTGGTCACTAATGATGGATGAGGGATCTTCCAACCAAATTATTTTTTTATTATGTAAAAAATCACCATCTTTTATAGCATCTTTAGACATGATTTATTTTTTAAACTATTTTTAATGTAATCCATTAATTCATGAACACCAAAATTAATAAATGTCATTGGAAATAGTATCATGTAGTATATGACCTATACGGAAAATATTTCTCAAAATAAAATGGAATTTTGAAGAATTTTAGGAAATTACCATATATTGTTATAACGCTGGGATTTTTTTATTTCATTCAAAATTATTGTGCACTATAAAATATTTTTGATTAATAAATCTCCGAATATAAAACTTTTTTGTTATATTTTGTGGTCTGAATTGGCATTAATAATCTAGTGACTGATAAAATATTCCAAATTATTCAATTTTAGATTCCTTAAAATATCATATTATTAATGAATCATTTGAAATGATCCAAAGACAAAGATCCATAAAAATATAAAATCCTGAATTTGATTTTATTTTATTTTATTATATGAGATAATATGAGAGGATTCCTATTATATGAAACAATTATTCACTATGTTATAATATCATGGTTCTTTAGCTTCAAAAATAAATATATTTTCCTTCAGATGAAGGTTTATTAGTGGTCATATATATATAATTTTTTAATATGTGTTATATGGTTATTTAACTATATGATATTTAAACAAGTTATTAGTTCCATTGGTAAATCTGATTTCTGTGTTGAATAATATCAAAATTAACATCCATATTTAAAAGAATCATTCCATTTGGATTATTCCTAAAGCACATAATAAAGACATGATCTAAAAATATATATACTAATTTTCATGATATTTTGAAATATAATATACACTATTTATTGGTTATATTTTAGATTTTCTTTATAATTTCTTTGAGGAATAATCTACAACATGGTTTTTTAATTTTTTCAATTGGGATAGGGTTTGTAACACTTCTCAATATGATGAATCACAATGTAGCTCAAATGTATAATCCCAATTCGTTTGTTGCATTATTATTGGGTGGATATATGTGTTCCCATGGGCGATATGATCACACTTGGGGGTTAGGAATTAATGTTAGGGTGTTGAGATTGAACCTACTAGAGGTACCGAATAAGTGTTTTTATTTTTGGATTGAATATCATAAATGGTTCCTACATACCTGGCTTTGATATAGATATCAAAACCCACATATTATGATTCTTTAGTTAGAATTAATTTGATTGGACCTCTACAAGTAGCTTAGATTAATGTGGTGAGTATGATAATGTCATGTAAGGAGAATTAATGAGGCATGGTTTGGGAATTATACATATGTGATGTATAATGGTTGGAGTTCTTTACATTATATAGGAGGAGGATTAATCAGATTGTTATCATACATTGGTAACTCAGTGGTCATCACAAAGGGTAAGGCTATAGTTTAATGTTATGTGTTGAGGAAATTTTTATGCCTTCAAACTTCATACGAATTAGAAGTGGAGCAAGGAAAATTTACGTCATGAATCTCATATGTGGATTGGGTTATAGCCCTAGGGGTAATGTCATGGTTAGAGGATGGTTTTAAAAAATTTCTCTACCATGAAAGGTATGTCATTTCTCTCAAGGATTTCACCTTTAGGGATTACATGTTGACTTCTTATACACCTATGTGTAGGGCATGGATTAGGGTACATGTGATTAGGATTAACATATATGGTAATGGACTTGGCTTAACATAAATAATTTGGTGTAATAGGAATAGGTACCAAAAGGATGTTCCTCAAAATCGGATTGTACATAATGAAAATGGGATTGTGAGAGACATATTATGTAGAAAAATAAAACAACATTGATAGTGTGTATTAGGTACACACAAACTATTAGATAACTCATAGAATATGATGAAGTGATGGCCACTTCTCTTATGTAGAATTGAAAATACTTAATGGATATTGCATATAGGGATCCCAATAATGGGAAAAGACACATAAGGTAACAAGGGTGGTTATTAATAAAAAATTTATACCTTGGATAATCTATTATTATTTTTATTTCGAATACGAATGGTTTTCAAAATCAAAACGCTAAACATAATCATAAAATTATATATCATTAAGAAATATAGGCAGCTTATATAATATATAAAATGAGTGATAAATGGATAATAATCCTTTGTGGTCAAATATATGTTATTCTGTGCTCTAAGTGTCTTTTAAATAGGGTTGAGTCTATACGATCCAGTAGTTTCCCATAACATTTTGAAAGAAAATTACTGTGGTGAAAAGATTTCAGTATTGTGAAAAGAAACCCACTGTTACATGAGAATGAAATTAAAATATTCTTTTGGGTTACTATATTATTATGGGAATTATGATCATAATTGTTTCCTTTCAAATGAAAATATATTGCACATGTGTTGTGAATTGTTTTGTGTAGTCCATAAATCTTATGCACAAACCTCTCATGGGATCCAAAATGTTCATCTAATCTAGTCTGGAAATTTTTAAGGAAAAAATATCCCATACAATGATTTTTGGAAACAAAACAGTACTTCTAATAATTGGATTATTTGAGGACCAAAAGGAAAAATCTACTAGGAACGCACTCATTTTAGGTCTAATTTTCATTGTGAAACATAAATTTTAGACCAGTTCGTGAAACTCTATTGTGTGTGATTGAAACATGGGGGAGAACTACCTATATTTAATATGATTTGGTACCTATTATGATCACATGAAATCTTTTAATGACAATAATTATCTCGGGTGTGTAATTCTAAATTTTTTATGAACTCCAATGCTTTATGCCATGATGTTTGTACACTAAATTGTTATGGGATTGGGCATGAATTATAAATCCCACAATATACCCATGTAATGAAAATGTTTTAAATAACTGAGTCACATTTCATTAATTAGGTATCACATTCAGGTACCAAATCCATATCTCATGACCCAACCTTTACACATTCCACAAGAATTATAGATATTTACAACCCTATCATTGATTTTTTCAATACTACTTGAATGAAGGAAATAATTGAGAACCTCGATAACTATCTTTCTAGATGATTCCAATAAAATAACAATAAGATACTAGATATAATTAAAAATTCCTTTATATGATAAATACAGAGAAATAGTCCATCCTTCAACAATTTTGGGCCCCCGAATGATGTGATTATCCTAGCCATGGAATTCCACACACCACAGTTCTAGTTTTCATTGTCATGAAGAACATATATGTTGGAATATTAATTCAATTGTTCACATGACTGGGAACCATGATGAAGTTTCTATAAACACCATTAATGGAAGTTCTAGGACATCAACTAGGGATTATACAACAAATTATGAGTTCCATGCTTGCTATGCGGTCATCATTCATACCAACATTTGGGATAATAGTATGGGATTGTTTGAAGACTCAAATATTTGAGTGGGTTAAGTCGTTATTTATGAAATGGAATGTGTGTACTATGCATGTTTCATGTGTGAAGAGTATCAGGATGAGCTATGACATATTGAATTATATGAGGAAGTGTGGACATTTATTCCTTCCATAGAAGATGTTACCATAGTATATCTGCTGGTAGCCCCCACATTGCAATATATTCCAAATCATTCATTGTGAGGTGGGGATATTTGAATCAAACCGCCATTTTATTTTCCAATCCCACTAATTGGTTAACCATGGGATGAGTGTAACAACAGATGTTTTCATATGAAGTAATGATCCCCTAATTTTTTGGTTTATTGTTTTAAATATGGCCTAATGTGAATTCAATTTTATTTTATTAAGTTAGTGAGGGTCCCATGGCATGTTTGGAGCCCAGAACCCACGTTTCGGGGAAGAAAATTATATGGTGCATGGCTAGATCAAACTGTGTGGGGATGGATGCAGGGTCTAATTGCATGTGTGAGGCTTGGAAATAGAGGGGAAGGAGGTCACTCTTTTTCTAAAAACCATGTTATTTCAGCTACATGAACATGTGATAATCAATGGAATTTTAACATTGGTGCTTTTCACAGTTTCCATAGAGTTAGTAAAACCACATGAGGATACCATGTGGGTAACCATATTGTATATCTAAACATGAATGGTGGACTCACTATTGGCCAATCCATGTTCACAAATAGTTCAAACCCTATATTTTTTTCTTAATTTTGTTATTTCTGTTATAATTAAATACATATTTTACCTAAATTCTTAATTGACTATTCTTTACCTCAACCCCCAATTTAGAGTGATTCATTTAAGTTTATTTTCTTGGTTTTGATATCATTCCTCCTTCTGATCTCTAATTCTAGTATAGAACATCTCATTTGATCCGCATCATTGATTTATCAATTCCTTTTTATCCTTTAATAATTCTTCTTCCTACAAATGATTATATTTAGATACATGATAATTTTTTTCTAATTTCATGATCTTTTCATGTTCTAAAATTTTAAACTAATTAGAGTAGAATCAGGATATGATAGTAGATGAGAACTCTAATACCAAGCTATGATAGGTGGATTATAATTTTCGCATTGGTTTTGGAGTTTTATAATCATAGTTACCATTTATCCATCAACGATAATTTCGTACATAGCCTTGAAATAGAAACGATTAATTGAATTAATTGAATTGGAACCTGTTATAAAATCCCATGGGAACCATTGAGATGTAATGGTTGTTATTTCGATAACAAAGGACACCCATGGGGTTATCTATATGAATTGACCTTTTTACCATGTTAAACTACCCAAGGGGTGTGGGTTTTCATTAATATATAGAGGAACACCTTTAATAGATGAATAAAAAATAATGAGATGTTTATGATATGGGTTTCCTCCTTTTCCATGTGATATCATGGTGATGCTAGATTGTTGAATGTTTTAATGGAAAAGGGTTAGGCTAATTGAGTGGTTATACTCATTCACTGTTCATGAATTTGAATTGTTATATATGTTTGGGTATAATAATGCAACATAATTGAATGTCAAATTGTAATAAGATTGGGTAGATAAACACTATATGAAATGTTAAATGGTGTGAAATGGTGATTGAGTCCATATATTACATAGATGATTCTTTTTGGATCATTAATGTGGTATTAGACACCTTGTATAGTGTATTATAAATAGGTCTTCATTCCATGGTATGTATTGGTATTTTTTACCCCTTTGATCTAGCTTTCATGGACTCGTGTAGTACTTGTTCGGTTGATATGATTTTCACACTCTAAAAAGTGACTCATCGATTTTCCATCGAGATTTCATTGGGACTCATTAAGGGTCACATGGTCTTCTAATCCTTGGATCTAGACCATCATGGTATGACACTTTCGGTATATGGATTGGGCATGGAAATGTGACATGTATGTATATAAAGCATTGTCATGGATTTTATAGATCATCTATTTGTTCGGAAAGGATTTGGGTAATTTGATATGTATATATTTAAGGATATTACATGATGATTTTTTTCTTTTATATTTTATCTTTATTGTTAATATCTTAATATTTTTTTTATAGGGATCCATGAGTGGCTAGTAATTATCACAGTCTTTGCAATGGAAACACCATTAGTACTTTACATTTGTTTACTGCTATCGTGTTTTACCATCATAATACATAGTTTATTATATTTCATATCCAATAATTGTGTATATCCATGTTGGTTACCTATGTGTATTGTATCTAACTCTTAGTTTAGGCTATTGTTGGGTACCCTAATAGAATTTTTGAATTTAGGCAGAGATTTGGGAATGTTCCCATGGTTTTATGGTTGATGTTTTCCCATGTTATGAACAATGAAGTGTGTGATATATTTGAGGCTCCTAATATTATACAGAGATATCACATTTGTTTTTTTTGGAATTTTTGGATACTTTTATTGTAATGTACTACTATTTACCTATTTTGGATGATTTTTAAATACATATTTGAAATCATTATATTTGTGACACTTTCAGTTTTTTTATTTATTCCTCTCTTGTTTATTTTTTATTTTGGAATTTTACATATCCACTAATAATATTGAATATTATTGCTACTTTACTAGGTTACACTCTGATAATTGAGGTATTGTCTACCCATAGGGACACCCTATGACCTCACGTCTGGTCTGCATCCTCTAGAGTTTGGGGATATTCTCTTCTGGCCAAGTGACAAACCGGGTTCAGGGATAAATTTAGTAGTGATTGGGTTTGAGATGTTACAAAATTGTATTTGGGGATTATTTTCTTGTTTTCATTACTATATAGAGGCCAGGGATAGGTAATTAAACATATTAGAGTTTTTCAATGATCTATTCCTTGGTGTAGATAACCCATGTTCTGAAAAATTCCATTTTCCATCAAATTTAATTGTTTTTTCTTGTGTTTGACTGTTAAAATATGCTTGATTCCACCATTGGGTGACACACATGAATTATGATGTTATTATTGATCTGATTGAGGTTTCTTTTGTGTTACACCCCGATAAGATAGGGGTGTTACAAATCACGAATCACATAAAAACTTTTTTAAAGAAAATTACATGCATTGTGCGGTTCCATTTGTGATGCATTAATTGTTTGTTAGCTCTTTGTATTGGTTATATGATAGATTTTCCTATTGTAGTGAGATATTTTGTGATTTGGATGTGGAAATTGATGAAATCATTCAATTGATAAGGTGTATTTTCCATTATGAACTGAAACAATTCACATTTTGAATCTTTTATTTATAGTTAATTTTATGTGTTATAAATTATATGATCACCAAATTTTAGTTCATGTGGTGTTATAGGCCCTCATGGATTAGAAATTTGCGAACCATTGGAAAAAACATGTTAATAAATTAATGATGTAAATTAAATGTTAAATAAATATGAATTAAAATGGGAATGTGAACTTTTAAACGGTGACATGATATAGACCCAACTTTTGTGTGAGAAAGAGGCAGTGTTTCGAGTTGTTTTGGGGGATAGTTCCTTTTTCAGTGATAGATTTATGAGAATTATCTATGGTATAACATGGATAAATGAATTTTTTGAACTGTCCTACACTTTTGAGTTGTGAACAATGATTTTTTTTAGGAGTGTGTTTTTCATTATAAGGTAATTCTTTCATGATGAACTCCAAACATATTTTATGATGTTGTTGAACATCAGGATGATGATGTGGTGGGAGTTGGGATATCAATGGACACTCATTTAGTTATAGATGTGGAACCAACTATTTTTATAGATATAGGTTCTGAAAAAAAGATCTATGATTGATTATTGTAATGTCCCTAGAATTATGAATAATTTTTTTAACATATATGGAATTATTGTGAGACAGTGAAATCAGACGGCACATGATTCTGAGGCCCAGATTGCCCAGAATGGTCCATCAAGATTTTGTTAAACATTAAATAGCGTGTGTGAGTAGCTTTCCTGAAAAAGGACTAACTCTTAAATAGTTACTCAGATTAGAAATCTGAGGGCACCGTTGTGTTCAGGATGGCGGGTTTACCCTAGGAGCGACTTATGCTTAGTCGGCACGGGCCTCCTGTTAGAAGCCCCAAAAATGGAATTACAGTAAATTAAAAAATTAAATAGATTATTTTATTTTTCAAATGCTTATAACTCACAATCGGTAGCTCGGATTGAAAATCTAATACCACTACTGAACTCATGAGGGAATGATTTATTTAAGAAGATACTAAATTGTCTGTCGTGGGCCACTAGTGAAAGTTAATTTTTGGCCATAAATTAAAGTATGTGTGGACACCAAAATATGCTCAAGTCATGAAGCAGGTTGGAACTTGACAAAACGATGCCATATTTGGAACTGATGATCTATTCGTGGGGTATTGGAGGGGTGGCGTGAAAAAATAAAGAGTTGCATGAAAAAAACATGCCGAGTGTGAAAAACGTTGGGATTCACGAGTGTTTTCCATGGGGCCATGTAACTCTTTCGCGCCACCGCTCCAACAGGTAGAGCATCGTGTTGTCGACATCGAGGTGCACAATATTTTGCACCTATGTTTTTTTGGTGTGGATCCACGATATCGATCTCAAATAAATAAAAGACCACCCCATCGACTTCAGCTCGAAGAATCTGAACCGCCTCTCCCGCGGGGAATTCCACTCTTCTGCGCGCAAAGAATATGTCTCTCAGGTACAAAATTTTTCACGCCTGTTTTCCTGGGGTTCCACCTTTGCGTGCGAATACTCAGGCTTCTTCCTTGTCCAAATCCCCACGAACCCCATCCCCGACTTGCAATTCCTTCCAATTGCAAGCAATTAGGTCTTCGACACTCAATACCTTTTGCACGCTAACCTTCTCTATTTTGAGCCCAGTTCTAAATTGTGCACTGTCCCCTACCTTTTCGCGCATGCAATTCCTTTTGCATTTCATCCCGACCCCTTTTTCGTGAAATGGTCCCTTATTCGCACAAGCCTCCCACCTTGTGCTACCATGATTTCCCTCTTTCGGGAATCATTTTTTGCTGCCTCCCGTGCCCACAACGCCTTCACCATACACTCATTTCCCGTGCAACCTCCCATGTTCACACGAAATAATTTCAAAGTCCCCTGGGCGATACCGCCCTTTACGTTGCTTCGCCTCATTCTTCTGCACAAATGCATGCTAATGGATATTTATTCTTCTCATAGCCATGCTAACATGGTCCCCTCCATGGTTTTCTCTACGAAACCCCCTCACCATGGCTTTTCATATCCCCTCTCTGCACCAAGGAGCATAGGGTACCAGTTATGTAATTACTAGGGGTGCCGAGAAATCCAACATCTTTTGAGTTGTAGGATGTTAAACATCCAAGCACCATCGTCCTCAACACATGACATAAAACGGTGACCTTACCCTGTGCCTCACACATAGGGTACCCCCACCATGGACATTCTCCACACCCACTGATCCTCATAGGGGATGATATTCTCCTTATGGGAGTGGCCTTTGTCTGCGGGGAAAGGGAAACCATCTTAGTGTAAGCACCTAGTTTGCTTGTCGGAGGCAGCATATTTTCTCCTCCTTTCATCTTCGGTCCCCAGGCCCAGCGAAGGGCATGGTGGGGAACGGTGCTTCTCCTTTCTTCATTCCCAAGTCATTCCCCCATTGTGATTTGTCTCCATCGGGGCCCCAACCTAGAGCAAGTCCTAACATCTCGTTTTTCAAACCATGAATATTCCCTTATTTCCTAATTGGTTCATTAATCATGCGTAATCCCCACTCAATTTCCCACGGACGCACCTTTCGCAACATGATCATCAGGTCTATGCCATCTCTTGTTTCTCACACCGAGCATGACTCATGTGGGCTAAGAGTGAGCACTGAACATGACATCTACCCTAGGACGCCTAGAGTGTAAGGCCCACATCAACACATTAACTACGAGTACATTGATCCTTTCCAAGGCAGGGTACGTAGGAAGCCTCTATGAGGTTCAAGCCGACAATTCACCCGGTCGCTCCAACCCCCTTCACGTCGGCCCACCAACACCCCAGGCCAACTTAGAGCGAAATCCCAAAATTCCCCCATATCCTGAATTATGTGGTATTTGATCCTTGCAAAGGTAGGGTATATAGGAAGCCTTTAAAAGGTTTAAACCCTCCTCTCTGGTCGCTCCGACCACCTTCACATCAGTTCTCCCCCTTCTTGCATGACATTAAACTGTATTCGCCATTCTGAACTATGAGGTTTTTGATCCTTTCCAAGGAAGCGTACAAAGGAAGACTCCCTGAGGTTTAAGCCCAACACCTTGTAGTTTCGACCCCCTTCGCATCGATTCACCCCCTTCCCGCATGACGTTAAACTGTGGACCTCCATTCAGTGGTAAGAAGTTATCACTCCATTCATCGGTAAGCCGGTGTGACCTTAATTAACAGTAAGCCATTTTGACCCTGTGCAGCTGTATGTCCTTGCAACCTCATCAGTGGTAAGCTGCTGATAACTTTGTCCAGTGGTAAGCTGTTGTGACCTCAATCAGCGGTAAGCCGTTGAAAACCCCATTCGGCAGTATGAAATCGTAATATGAACTATGTGGAATTTGATTCCCTGCCACAAGGATACGTAGGAAGTCTCTTCAAGATCAATACAAAAAACTTAATCATCCTCGTGACGGTTCCATCCCATTCACCATCCAATTCATTCCACTACTCCGTCATCCATCATGATTCTTACCCAGGCCGCCACATCCTGGTGGGATCATGCCACCTCATATCCCATTCTCCTCAATAGTAAGTAAGAAGTCAACCACGCATTGGCCCCAATATCGGTGTTCCCTCTAGGCGTTTCACCCATATGATCCACTCTAGTCAGTGTTCTGATCAGCCCCATCCATCTCTGCAGGACGTTAAACTTACGGAATACCCTATGTTAAGCATGAGAAGATGAGGAAAACCTCAGATACATGCCCATGGCATAAAATTACCCACATTCGATGTGGGATGCCTTAGGCTTACGTGCCCTCAAGAAGCCCTATAATATGGGACAAAAGACAGACACACCAATCCCTAGTGCACAGACACGCCAGTGATGCCCATAATGAATGCTCCCCTAAATGAAGGTTTCTTACCTGACTATACACCTTGGAATATCCTTACAGAAGAAGTTTTATAAATTTTTGTCTACAAAGATATTGCACCAGGAATAGTTACACAAAAAAATTATTAAGTCTATGATGGAGAACCAAACTAGGTGATGAGTTCCAAGGAGGAATCTACGGAATGAATAACTGACATCCTATCATCCCATTTAGATCAAGGAGAATATGTCCTTGAACAAGGAGCAGATTCCACCCGCCTTTGTAAAGTAGGAATGCGGGGTAACAAAAACTGTGCCTCACATCCCTGAATGAGACGGAAGTGCATGCCCCGACAAAAGCGTCGAAAACAAAAATGGTGAACCTGATATGAATTTTATCTCCTCAATATGGATATTAGTAGCACTCGGGGAATTAATGGATTGATGTGTCACCGGATCAAGATATTTATCGTCGGGTCCCGCCAAGAAAATATGGGTTCTGGCATGAAACTCACCAGAGGTTGGTGCAGTAGAACAATGGCCACCCCGTTCTATGACGTTGCCAGCGTGGATCCCTCTTACCGATCATTCAATATGGGATGGAGTTGGGGTATTTTCCGTTGATTTATTTTTATTTTAGCACTATTGAGTTCATCTACCAACTTTCCAGGAATCAGGTTGCTGCCTTAGGAAAGCCATCACCACATGCCCGTCTACTAAGGGGTAGGGGAAATGCCCACACAACTGATCTTCATGGATTCACTACTTCCGCGACGGCCTCTACATCCGCAACCATGTGGCTCCCACACCCCATCACCCCATCAGATGTTATCCAACAAAGGGTAATTAATGACCTCATGCATCGTTATGAGGAGTAGGGAATTATTCCTATGTGGGATATGGCCCACCTAGACCTGGAGACGTCTGCGACTCGTTGGAAACACCACCCCTGAGGGTTGCGAAGGGAGCCACTTCTCCCAACCCTAACATACAATGACTTCAATAGTCATTCCCTATATGGCGTTGACAACTCCCTACCTTACACTGATGAGGTAGGTGATGTCGGGCCCATACCAGTCAAATGTCCATTTCAGGGGCTCCCAGCAAGGGCTCCCTCCCATCTGAATCAGCACCGCCACCCGGTCTTGATAGACGAGGAGTAGGTAAGCTATGCACCTGCACCACCAGCCATGCGTCATCCAACCCGATGCCAGTGTGAGGTGCATACGGAGGACACCTGCCAAAGGGTGTCAACGTCGACAGCTACTGTGGCCCAAGCCACCACCGACACATTTCATCAGGCCCTTGCTTACACTGAGAATGTTCGATTATATGCCCAACTAGGATCAAGGCCCCAACCACCACATGGGTAGGCTGGGTCGACTCACTTAGTCGCAGGCATGATTAGTGGTTATTGTGAACCAACCCGCAACGATGCAACCCCATAAGGGGGTCCTTCTCATACCGTTACCACAGATATCATGGGCCTTACCCACTTCAAGCCTCGGAATGGAGGTCCGCCTCATGGAATCCCAAATCTGAATGAATGTCTACGTTGTGGCAGTGATGCTCAGCACAGAATCCTCTCTCATGCCAATTACACTGGATATGGTGTCATTCCTCCTGGGCCTGACCGGCGGTGCAAGTAAATTTCACATCCAACCACTCTCCAACGTTGGGATCATCCCTGCATCCTCTCAGTAGGCAGTGAAGGTCCTCCTTTCCAAGACAATTAGAGGGGTGAAGGCCAGCCTCACTCCACCCGCACAAAGCATGTAGGACTTCCCCATGCTCCTGACAGTCCCAACGGAGTGTTTCACCACTTTAGTGCTATCCATGGAGGTCCTACACATATACCCTTCGACATTTTTCCCAGTGCTCCTTGCACCCCAACTTTATCGGGCGGAAAACCTCTCCACCCTAGCACTAGTGGGGCCGAAGGACCCTGTGTCAGGAAACAGTCCTGTCTCTAGAGGCCACCCCGGGGAGGGAAGTCAGGCCATTTCCACCATATATAGAATTATGAGAAGGTCCAGATGGAGATAAAATCGTTACAATTCTTAGACTCTAAAGGGGAGTACGACTCAGATCCAGAAACCTCCCCTCACTCAACCGAGTCAAGGGTCGGGGTAGGGATGAGGTGCATCAGCCTGGTGGTCCAAGAACGCAAGGTCCATAGGATTCCCCCTCCCCCATAGGTACATCCAGAAGTATGAAAATACGGTGACCTTATAGGTTGAGGTCATGAAATCACCACCATTGTCATCAGAAGTGATCTCAACATCCCCAAGAGATCGCATAGAGCTATTCTAGGGACCAATGGTGGGCGAGTAGCATGGCAGCCTTTCATCAGCAGCCCTAGCCCCTGATCCAAGAACGGTGACCGTTATCCGCTCTTATCGCGATGTAGCGGCAATGTCGCTACACTATTCGGAGGACAGCCCGAGACTCGATGGTCAGTCAGCCCGCTCTCCGTACTCTGCACCGGCCATCCTACCATCCCAGAAGTCTAACTTAGTACATCAGCCAGTTCCTCAGCCACCCCCAGATGACGAGTGGAGAAAATAAGGGCTCGAACCTGAATTCATACCGAGGAGCTTATGGAACATTCTCGTGGAAAACTACTTCCCTGAGATGTTCTGGCCCGTGGCAGTGCAGAATTTATGCATACCGGAATCCCTCCCCCTAGCGGAGTTTGGATATTCCCGCCAGACCCTCTAGGTGAATCACTTCCATTTTTTCCACCTGTGAGTGTCTTATCCTAAGAGCCAAGTGTACCTTGAATACATCGGCGAACAATGCCATCCGGTTGATCTGGCTGCACTCCCTGTGGCCCAGCACCCCGAATTACCAAGTCATCGTGAGGCCCTCCAGTAGCAATGCATTCAGAGTATCAAGGTACTCTTCAATGTTATCAGGGAGACTACCCCCCCCCCCCCATGAAAATACATGTTTAGGGTAAATATTAAAGACTTCCTTTCCATCTGATACAACGGTATCTTGACTCTCTATGCGATATTGAGGACATTCCCCCAGGACGTGTCACAGTCAACATGGCCGATATAGTGGATCATGAGCACACGCTGGAGCTTCTCGATGAAGAATTACCCCCTGAGGGTGTGCTCCAACTATTGCACCCATCGGGGAGGATTAATCGTCAGTAGAAAAACCACCTATGTCTCCCATCACCCACTGAGGCATTGGTAGTCAACCGGAATTCAGGTAAGGGAAATGAGCACGTCAGAGCTTTCGAGCACTCCAAACCATCTGCTTCAATGTAGGAGATGGAAGAGGACCTCGACAAGGCCATGTTGCACAAGAAACTTGCTGAACAGAAGAGGTTGGTCAATGAACTCTTGGATGGACATGATACAGAGTGACGACCCAACTAATGGGATCCTAGGATGAGGTGGTAGGGGCAGGAACAACTACCCCTCAGCAAGCTGCCCTCAGGAAACCCTGATCATACCGCTCCTACGGACATCGTGGAAGTCAGAGATCATGAAAAGAGGGCATAGTATGTATTTTCAATTCCTTCATTAATGGTATGAAAATCCATGGAACCCTGCTTGGGCTCCCTCAACAGCCCCATGGGTCACTCCACCAGCCGCTCCAAGAGATGTGGAGCCTATCCACCATGTTGATGAACCTAGCAACGCACTAGTGGTACGAGATCCCTGTCAAGATAGGGACCCCCACCCAGATGATCCTATAGAGGTGCTCATAGCCCACCTTGAGGCATTGGAAATGCGATAGGTGGTAATCCCACCTGATGGAAAGCCATACCTGGCATGGGTGGATGATATGTTGGCACCTTCGGGTTTTGGGAATCCCACCTTCTCCCCCTTTAACAGGATGGGGGAACTGCAACAACACCTGGCACACTTCAACTCATGGTGCGGGCCCATGTTAGGGACTCTAGCACAGAAGGATGTTTCCAAGCTCCGCTGTTTTGTTCAGATGTTGGAGGGGCCGGTATTCGTCTGGTACACCCAGCTCCCTATTGGATCCGTAACTAGGTGGGAGGACCTTATTTGGGAATTCCTCTACTAGTTCATCTCTACAACCCATAAAATTACCATCGCATACTTCATCAAATGAAAACAATGGACCGATTACTGAGTCATAGAGTTTATCGCCCGATGTAAGGGGCTTACATACTCCCTTGACATGCCACTGACTCAGGAGGAATTTCTGAAATTGTGCATAGGAACTGTAAAGACTGAACTGGTTCCTTCTCTGATCACCCAGAACTACCCTGGAGGATTCCAAGGCTTCTCCAGCAAAGCCCAACACCTTGAGGAAACCCTGCAACAAGCTTTCTAGGCTCGTCTGTTTCCCCTATAATTCCATCAAGGAGAGTTTCCAGAGCCGAGTCCACTGTGGTGGCCCAAGTAGAATCCCCCAGATAGCTAGAGTTACTACTAGTGGCACCTTCCCTACAACCTCATAGAGCCCCTCCTCCTCAGGCGCAGCCTCCGGCTCAGCCGCGTCCGCCTCAGAATCAGAAAGTGCCCCCGCGGAATATGTCGCCACCGCCTAGGCATGACAATTAGGGTCCACCTCCTTAGTAGGCCCCTTCGGCTCCTTGTCAGAGCAAGGCCTCAACGGCCCCCATTAAGAACTGATGAAACCAAACATACTCATTCAACGAGAATAAGGTTCCTTGCTATTTAAAAGTGTCATAGAATAGGTAATTGTATGCTTTTCGGAGTGCAGATGGCCGGATGAGGCGAATATCCCTGATCGCCCCAACTATTGTCCCTATCATCAGATTCTGGGGCACACCTTCAAGAAATGATATGTGTTCGGAGACTGGCTTCAAGACCAAGTCGATAAGAACATAGTCAGTCTGGGCCCATCCTAGGCACATGTGGCGGGTGTCTTTGTTTGTCCAGACAACAGTAACGACAGTGAAGGCATATGGCAGTAGGTTTCTATCCATGGGTCCTAGAATTACAACGACTGGATGGCTCGTATGATGGTCGCTCATGCCCATGGAATCATTCGAGCATGGCTGAATCAACTAAATCCTTCGAAAGATGCGACCACCACTTCTACATCATAAAATCATACAGCCTCTTCCCATGGGAGAAAGTATCAGTGACACAAGAAAAAGCAACACGCACCGCCATTTCCATCATCTTCCCGCACTCTCAGCGAATTCATGCCCCCTGAGATGGGGATCCCTCATAGAATCAGCCCAGTGATGGATGAATCTTCAAGTGACATTCAAGGGTATGCTTTGGTTAATAACATGGAGTTGGTAAATCCCTATATGACTCTCGAAGATGGGGAGTGCCAGGAAAACCTCCCCAAGTCCCCAACTGATGCCAACGTTGGCCGAGCTGCGACCGTATTGGTTGTCGAGGCGAATAAGATGGCACCTCCATCCATGCCGTGCATACCTCTAAGACCATAGTGTAGGCCCAACACAGAACTCCACACACGAATCCTCTACATCCAGTGTTGTCGGGCCCACCTCCACCACCGTTTGTGCTACTAGATTAGGCATAGCTACCTCATCTAGGTCGCGACCGGCCTCGCCCAGCTACAGGATGATCTAAGTCATCTATTCCTCCTCAGGAAGCTACTATATGGGCTTCAAATAGAGAGCAACGAGACATACCCAACACCAGTCAGCCGCTGGTCCAGCCGGTAGGGCCTTCCATGCCTCCAATCGCAGAGCGACCTTCAATAAGAAGAAGTTTGTTCCTAGCATGGAAGTATGATGTTCTCAAGCACCTCGTTGCCATCCCAGTGAGGCTATCGATCCTTGAAGTCCTTCACCTATCGCCAGATATTTGCGAGGCCCTCACTGAGTTTTTAAGAAGCCCCCTCTAGTTTAAGACAGAGGTAGTACCTATAAAAGCATTTTATGATGAAACGGTGGAGTACCCAGAATGCCTGACCATAATTTCATTATCAGGAGAAGATGAAGGCTCTCCCATATAGGGGAATATCCGCATGTTGTATATCACCAGCCAATTTAACGGCATGGAGGTCCACCGTTGTCTTATTGACACCAGCTCCATGATTAACTTTATCCTGACATGGACACTATAGAAGCTAGGGTTATCTGAAGATGACCCGACTCCCACCGATTTGAGAATCCATGAATACGATAGGACATAGCAGACCCCGGTTGGAAAAATAAGTTTTAAAACACAGTTCGGTGGCCTAGTTGTCAGTACTGAGTTTATGGTTGTCTCCCAGGACACCGCATACAATGCATTGATGAGCAGACCACGACTCCACCAGCACGCGGCAGTCCCCTCATTGTATCACCAGTGCCTTAAGTACTCCCTTAATGTCTGAGTAGTTGTACTCCAAGTTGATGAATATCTATTCACCTCTTGTGAATCCTGCTACCTGGACGCTGACTATTACTAGAGCAAGGATAAGTAGATTCTAGCATGTGTTGTTGAGCCTGCCATGTTCAATAATGGCCACTGGGTAGGTCTGGATGACACCTGCGTCTTCCCGATCAATCGATTAGTGGCCACGACCCCCAAAAGGAGGCAATGATTTGTTGTCTCTGGTATAAGAGGAAATCATGTTCCCAAGTTGAAGATACTGTGGAAAATCACCTCATACTCCTACACAAGCCTAGATCGGGTGATCCCGGAGCCTCCTACCCCAGTACGGTATAGGGATGTCCACCCTAAGGCAACGACAATATGTCATACATGCCTATTTCGTCAGGATAGGATTAACGAGCACAAGAAAACATGCCACTATTTCTTTGATATCATCAACAGTGGCCCCTTTGGCCAAAGACAAAATGGGATTGGATCGACTGCCTTCATCATTATGGGCTCAGTGGTGCGTGAATCTCATGATATGTTGTCCACTGCTATCCAGGCAGGTAGCAGCCTCCCATTAGGTTGTTTTGGCCATGAGGAAGCTTCTACCACAGGGAATCCCTCCTATGGAAGTGATGAAGAGTATCTAGAGGATGCTCCCCCTGCCTTTGAATAAGGTCTCTCTGCCACGGTCGATGAACTGGTACAGGGAAACCTTGGTAGCATGGTAGATCTGAGATCCACAATGACTAGTGCCACCATGTTCATTGAAGAGCAGCAGCGATACATATATTTTCTAAAGCAGGACCATGATGTATATCCTGGAGCTACGATGAGATTTTAGGACTAGATCATCAGGTAGTCATCCACCACCTCATTCTCCCTGAAAATCATTGCAGGTTCAACCAACCTCCCAGGAAGATGTACCCTTCTCAAAGTTCCATGGTCATAGCTGAAGTTGACAAGATCATCAGAGCCAAATTCTGCATGGTGGTCAAGTACCACAAGGGGATAGCCAACATTGTGCTAGTCAGGAAGAAGAATGAACAGATTAGAGTCTTCCTCGACTTCCAAGATCTCAATAGTCACTGTTCGAAGGATGATTATCCCCTTCCAGTGATAGAATAGTTGATCGACGCTATGGCTGGGTTCCAACCCCTCTCTTTAATGGATAGTATCTCTGGAAATAATCATATCCAGATATCCCCTGAGGATGAAGAGTCCACTAATTTCAGTGAGCCCAATGGTACTTTCAATTACCAGGTTATTCCCATTGTCCTGAAGAATGTAGGTACCACCTATCAGTAGGACATGCACCACATATTCAAACCAATTCTTGGGGAATTGGTGAAATGCTATGTGAACAATCTTGTGTTCAAATATCACAAGTTCCAGGACCATCTCAATGACCTTGAGAAGGTGTTCGGCTTCCTCCGTTCCCACCACCTGAATATGAACCCACTAAAATGTGTCATTGGTGTCACCTCTGAGAATTTTCTTGGCTTTGTCGTCAGGTACTAATGCAACAAGATAAACCTAGAGAAGTTTAAGGAAATCATCCAGATGCCTTCCCCCATAAATATTCTGGAGATTCAAGGTTTCCATTCCCACATAGCCTACATATGAAGATTCATTGAGAATCTGGCCGGCATGTGTAAGCCCTTTTCCCAGCTCATGAAGGAAATCTTTGCCTATGATTGGGATGAAGTGTGCTAAACAGCATTCGAGGGAATTAAGTAGTATCTGCTCCAGGCTCTAGTCATGATGACACTCATCTCTGGAATGTAGTTAATCATGTACGTGACTGCACTGGAATGATCTCCCAGCGACTTTCTCACCTAGAAGAACAATGAGGGGACAGAAATCAGTCTCTACTATCTCAGATGTATGCTCATCAACATGGAGACCAGATAATCCCCCATCTATAAGATATTCTTGGGTCAGGTATTCGCATTAAAGAAATTGTGACACTACCTACAGCACAACGAGATTCACTTAGTGTCTCGGGTAGACCTGCTGAATTACATTCTGAACCACCCCATGTTGACTGGACATCTACCATGGTGGTCAGTAATCCTCAAGCAGTTCGACATTAGGTTTTTCTATCAGAATGCTATCATTGGATAGAATTGGAAGATTTTTTTGCAACCCATACAACCCTTATGAACCAGTCCCTAGGATTGGATTTTCCCGACGTGGAAATCCTCTAGGTAGATCATTCCTTCCCATGTTGGCATATGTAATTTGATTGTGACTCCTAGATACCCACCAGCAGGAAACTCAATGATCCCAGACTCAACAGAGTAGGCCTGGGTATTTTCTTTATTACCACACCGCAATACATTCTACTATATTCATTCCTTTTGTCGGAAGGTTGCACAGACAATGAGGCAAAGTATCATCATCTAATCACCGGCCTCGAGCTGGCCCTTGAGATTGATGTACCCCATCTACACGTGAAAGGGGATTCCGAACTTGTCATCAAGTATGTCAATGGTACTATGTCGTTAGAAATCTAGAGTTTGTAATATTTCTGGACCACATCGTCAAGATAATGGCCCAGTACATCCCGGCCGAAGGCTACTCATGTCCCTCGATCTCAGAACATTCAACCCGATGCTCTAGCAAGCCTAGCTTTATCACTAGAAGAACCTGAACAAGATGATATGATAATACACATGGAACATCAGAGAGTCATTTCTACTATCAACTAAGATGATGATGATGTCCTGTGATTAAGCCATCTTACCTTCAGATCCTCCACATCACGGCCCCCAGGTTCCTCAGATGTAGTGGTTGAAGCGACTACTAATTGGAGAGCACCTTTTGTTGAGTATATATAAAATGGTTACCTCCCACCTGATTGGGCCATCCACGATCGAATTAGATGTTGTGCAGTACAGTTTACCCTCTAGATTGGTCTCAGTCATGAGATGATCCTCTACAAGCATGGGTTTTATGGTGTCCTCCTCCGTTGCATCCAAGGAGTCTAGATTTCTCAAGTAAAGCATGAGGTTTATTCAGATTCCTATGGGTCTCACCATGCATGGCTGAAGCTGTCCCATCAGATCCCAAGACTGGGGTACTTCTGGTCCTCCATTATCCATAATTGCATCAAGATCACCAAGAGATGTCACGCGTCACAAATTCAAGCTAACTTCATGCATCAGACGTCAGAACCTATACACTCCAACAAGTTCTCTTGGACTTTAGTGGTGTGGGGCCTCGATGCCGTGGGACCACAGCCACCGACAACAACCCGCCAGTGCAGGTTCATCATGACCGCCACATATTTCTTATCTAAGTGAGCATAAGAAGTTCTACTCAAAGTGGTCAATGCCCATTATACCGTTGACTTCATGAGCTCCATCAACGTCCATAGGTTTGGAGTCCCTCACGTTGTCCTCACCGATAACGATGCCAACTTCCGATCAGCTGAGATGAATAAATTGTATGCCAAGTACAACATCTATTTGACCCATACCTCTCGCTATCACGTGCAGACAAATGGGAAGATCGAGGCGTTGAAAAAAACCCTCTCTGAAATTATGTAGAAAATGGTTGGTCAGAACAAGAATATTTGGATGGAAAAGCTCCCCAATGCCCTCTGGGCCTATCGGACGATGACTCATAATTCCACCTAGGTGACCCCATATTCCCTGGTGTATATAGCTGAGGTCATCCTACCCATCAAGATCGAGTTTTCCTCGTTACGCACAGTGGTCTATGACCAGCGGGTACCAGATAAGGAAGCCGAAATTCATCTGGCTAAATTGGAATCCTTTAACGAGAATAGTCTTCGTGTCCTGAACAATATGAAAGGGCATCAGAGTAAGATAGATAAGGCCTTCAACTAGAAGTTTTGAATCTGCTCATTCCTATAAGGTGATTTGGTATTGGCCCTCCGGGCGCCAATGATCCCCGGTAGGAAACCAACCATGTTAGAGACCAAATGGGATGGACCTTACATAATTCACAGTGTTTACCCCCAAAGGAGCATACTCCTTGGTGACCATGGGTGGTGAGCGTATAGATCCTCCCACCAATGCGAAGTCCCTCAAGAAATACATTTGATGAGCCTAATGGTCCTGCACGACTGTACACTAGATGGGCATGCATGACCCTAAACTGCACGCTGGTCCCGCATGACCTTAAACCGTCCAGTCCTACACGACTTTAAACTGTGCATCATCCGACATGACATTAAACAACATTTCAAGAACTACATATGGATTGATTCCAATCCTAATGGGATACATAGGAATGCTCAAGCACCTCATCTTGAGCCCATCCCCAAACTCTAATATTTGACTATACCCCTGGGTATAGTTCTCTCGGAGGATCCTTATATGATATAGTGTAGGATTCCATAGACCCACTTATACCAGGATTATAACGGTCGAACCATTTTCCCACTCCCCGTTCACCAATCCTCCCAAATTCTTACCGCATGAAATTAAACTGAATGTCCTTCAAGTAATTCATATGGCATGATTCCCATCATTATAGGATATGTAGAAACGCTTGGAAATTTCTTCTGTTCATCCAGCCCAAACGCCAGAGTCTTCCCCTTGGGTCAAGACATATGGTTGGGTTGCAGACATTTCCCCAATTCATGTCATTCTAACCTTGATCCGGCCATATGTCGCGCTCCCTGTAGACGTTCGCCTCATTCATAGCTGGGTAAATCTATGCTTCACCTACTCCATTGATTGGGACTCCATAATATTCCCCGTCCAGAAGGGCCCCCGAATGGTATGGATGCTAGGCCTAAGGGCTCTCTTACCACTTTGGGCCAATGCCCTCGAAGATGTTGAGCAAAAAGATGATAAAAGTCCCGCGTTGCGAATATGTTCAGTGGTCGATTCTCAATTTTTGTTCCCATTTCAGGTCACAATAGTGACGTTCTGTTTCGAGCATGGTCAATAGTTGTCCTGCGATGTTGAAACCACCACAAGATGTCCCAAACATCGAGTGTAGTGGTTTATTTTACCCTATTGTTTATCCAAGAGACGAACTCCCATTGGGTGAAGCCAGGTTTTATTCCCCCATATGATGGGGAGAGATGAGACCGACTCCTTGTTTCCCACTCTAATCACTATTCGCGTGGGCTTATGAGATGTGATGAAGTGGTAACAGTATGAGAGGATGTATGGCCTTTCCATCTGAGGCCCAACATTAGGCCCCTTGGCCTTTTCGGGCCCTCATCCTAGGTTATCTATTATGAGATTGTACGGTGTGGTATGGAATTATTACCTAATTCGTGTTGGGTTACTCATCATGCCATACACAACCCCAGATGAGATAACTTATCCTCACTTCGTCCTCACTGTAAGACATTAAACTGCAAACTGGTCAGGTCTTCCTGACCGAGGCCCAACCCCAGTCCCCATGTCCCTCCCGGGCCCTAGCCAAAGTTATTACCCAGAGTGTACGGTGTGGTGTGGGAATATGTCCTCATTCACGTCGGGTTATTTTCAATTTTGTATACCCCCCTCGTTAGGGTATCATACCCCTACGTTCATTCAGGAAATATGTGTGGCTTGATTCCCATACTCATCAGATACGTAGGACCACCCGAATGTCTAGAAATCGAGTCCATCCCCATCTCTCAGAAATCTCCCTTTCACCTTTTCTATGTGGCCTACCCTTTCCCATGGAAGGGAGTATATGTTGTGGCCTTGTATTATGTCCTCGTTCACGTCGGGTTTGTAACTACCACACCATGTACCTCTCCCTCCTAGGAATTCTCTATCCCATATTCTATACTCATCCCTTAAAATCGGTTACTCTATAGTTGAGCACCCTCATTGACCGTCTATGGCGATTCACCAATGTGCCTATGGGTAATCAAGTTTAGTACTTGGAATGTCGGATTCTACTCAGACATGAATTCACCTATTTCTCAGGCTTCGTGTTCCCCTTCATTAGGGTGTCATCACCTTTCACACCTGAAGGGAACTCAAAGAGGAATGGATGCTAGGCCTAAGGGATCACATAACACTACGGTCCAACATCCTTGACGGTCATAGATGAAAAATTGATAAAAATCCTGCATTTTGAATATGGTCAGTAGTCGAAGCCCATTTGATTTCCCCCATTTTAGGATAACACGATATAGATTTTGTATTTCGGACACGGTCAACAGTCATCCCCCATCGTCACGTCACCACCATTAATCCCAAAATGTTGGTTATATGATTCACATCCTTCTCCACTTCACCATGTCCAAGTAAAACATATAAACTCTTGGTACTATTCCTTAGTGCACATCTGCATGTTCGGAGGAAAAATCCATGATAAGGAGATAATTTGGGGCTTCACAAGTTCCCCCTTTTCATTTGTTTCATGTATTGAGAATACATTATCCGCCCTAGTTTCCTACACCGAGTTAAACTCAAGTAGTCTTAGGGATTGATTTACAGTCCCCCTTTACTTGGGATAGTCCTACTACTCCCTGGTTCGAGATCTGGGACCATAAAAGCATATATTTTCGTATTACCCCTTTCTAAAAACTATGCATATCTTGATTCCCATCCTCATGGGATACGTAGGAACACCCGAACATCTCATTTTTGGGTCCAGTACAATTGTGAGCTAGTTTCTTCTTCCCCTTACCCTCTTACCTCTATTTAGGCCCCTTGGCTTGAGGCTCCTTTCTCGTAATTCCATACAGTGTGGTATGAGATTATTTCCACATTCGCATCAGGTATATTTTATTGCACCATACACATTCCCCATTTAGCATAGTCATTACTATGTCTATGTTTCATGACGTTAAAATGAATGTCTGGTCCTCTCACATGACACTAAACTGTGACATTATCGACCTGTCCACATGACAAAAAATGCTACCACATTGTGATGTCCTCACTCAAGGGGACACCATGTTTGGTATTGGTCACATACCATACCATTTTTTAACGCATCTACATAGCTTGATTCTAGTGGCGATGTTGGGAATTTCTACCCTAGATGCATCGCTTCAATAAAAAACACATTCACCTTAAAAGGGAAAACAATATTTATCAAATAATGCTTCTTTCGGTTCAAGGGCCACACCTGAATTCCCCTTTTTATCACTGGCATTGGTACCTTACCCTGCCACCTCCAAAATTACGTTCATCATGATCCCGATATTCATGGGGTACGTAGGAACATCTTTGAACCATGCCTCAGGCCCAGTATAACTCAAGTTTCTAGTCCCTCGACCTAGAACCTTCCCATGGAACACGTGGTGGTCGGATCCCGAGGTTCCCATTCAAGTGGAGTTTTATAATTTCCCCCACAATATTTCTACCTCGTTTTCTACCATCCGTGATCTGAGCTCTATGATAATAAACTAAGACCACTCTGCGTCTTTACCACAAGATGCTAAACTACCCGACATAATTCAGAACTATGTATGGATTGATTCCCATCCTCATGGGATATGTAGAGACCCCCCCCCCCCCGCCATTTCACCTCTGGTCCAGCCCCATGAATCATAAATCATATTCCACCCCATTTCTGTCCCCCTGGCTTGACCCCTTGTGGGGAAACATGTAATTGATGCTTTTCCCTGGACAAGTTCGGGATCCCCCACAATAACATTGGGAAGCGACAGCTCCCTCACAAGAGAGGTGCTATCTAAAAGAAGTATTGATCCATGATCAGACTGATGATCCCCCCTAATATTCTTCCACCACGGTGGCATAATTTCAAGAGTGTTAGATTCTATTTGAACAAACCATTACTCCACATTCCATGCTTTTCATGCCCCTTATTTGAACCCTCTTTCCCATTTAAGTCAAATGAAACCCCCTAATAGTATGGATGCTCGGCCTATGGACTTCCTATTGTCTAGGGACAACATTCCGGAAGGCTATTGGATGACATTTTTAGTCGGGCCCTATGTTTAGAACATGGTCAGTTGTCATCCTTCATTTTCGATCCGCATTCCTGGCTAACATAATGAGGATGCTGTGTTTTCAATGCAGTCAACATTTATTCTTCATTGTCACGCCACCCCCATGGTGTTTCAAATACTAGTTATCATGATTCACACCTTCAATTCCCCTATTCAGATTTATTCCAATGCCCTTGGTGTTATCCAGTTCATGCACCCGATCACATTGGTAAAATGGTAATTCAACTATTTCGAGAGCTTCATCCTTCAGTCAGGTCTCTCCCATTTCCAACGGGAAATCTAGGCCGGTTTTTCAATCCCTGGATTCCCGATGTTGGGTTAACGCTCCTACAATCAAGCAGAGTAATAGTATGAACATCCCTTGTTTCTCACATTGGGAGAGACCCATGTGAGCTTAGGAATGGATTTCTATTTATTCTAGGATTGTGGTTGGATGCATTAAACCAAACGAACAAGTAAATAAATTCATCCACACATGCAGTTCAGAATAATAAGTAGTAAAGAGCAATGAGTTTATGAGTTCGGCCGAAACAGGTCCCTTAAGGGTTGGCTTCTTAGATGGATTGTCCCAGCACCTCTACCCTTTCACTAGTGGCCTCCAAGACTACCTCCCTCCCCCTGATGGATCTCACTTCGTTGGTGGCCACAGAGTGAAGTCCACTGACCCTAGGATTTGTATGTGCATGATCAGTTTGAATTGTGGACATCTGGTGACCCACATCCACTAGTTTCTCTTTGGAGTCTACCAACTGGGCCCTCATCTACTCGACAATCTCAGAACAGTTTGGAATGAATATCTCTTTTTCTTTCACCTGTTTGTCAAAGCATCGGACCTCTTGTTCTGCCTCTATGAATGCTTGGATACTCCTTGACTCCTCTCAACACTAGGCAACATCGGAGTGGAGGCTGCTCTCGCACAACTTCTCGTCCATGTAGTCACGAACATTCAAATGAAGGCGTTTAGCATCCACCCCACCAGCACAATGAAAGCGCATCAAGGTTTGGAGTGATCCAACCCATTTCATCCATTCTATATGGGGTTGAATGAGAAAGCACTTGATGCACATCCACCCTTTGAGCCATGTCATTCAGCTCTCCATGGCCACCTCTATGTTTGAATCATCAATCTCCTCATGTTATTTTGGCCGATAGGTGGGGAAATTATCCAATAGACTAGCAGGAGGGTATTCTTCAGGTGCCCCTTCCAAGGGGTTGGGCTCTTCAATGCCTGGGCAACCGTCCCCCCTTGCCTCAGTTTTTGTAGTTACCTCTCCATCTTCTGGCCCTGCCCTACCATGAGTACCATTGATTTCCTCCACTCCCTTCTCACCAAGTGCCAGGGGAAGGTCAGTTTAAGAATTGTTCCCCGAATGTGGAGATACCTTTGCAGTTGAACCAATTACAGATGACCTGGGTTCGGCAGCTCGACCAGCCTCCAAGGATATGATTACTGCACAATGAAGGAACACCCGAATCAATTGAGCTCTCCAACAGTGATTAAATGGCATTGAGGTAATGAACTTACAAGAGCACAAATAATCATCCTCCAGTTTTCATGATGCTACAAGATCTACCATTGGAGGGGATCCATCAGCACTCGTCAGTTCAATAATGGGTGTCGGTTCCCCACCTTATTCTACCAGCGCATCCTCTCTTTCACATGGAGACCCTTGGTCGGTTTCCATATGATCCTAAACCAGATAAAGAGAACTAATTGTGGGATACAAAAGATGATGAGGGGAAATGGATTGATAATGGATGATACGTACCTCAAGCACCTTTGTTATATCCACATTAGTGTCGACGATCTTGCCGCACTCACGGAGACTCCCTTGGAGGGATGCCCATTGATACCATCCACCTTCAGAATCTACTTCTTCTTTTCCACATCCTTCACCTTCTCCTTCATTCTACACTTCCATCTCAGCACCTTCCATCTCATCGTCGCTTTCATCATCCTTTGATGGAATCTTTTCAGGATCATGCTCTTGCCCGATTATTACTTTCACCAAGAAGGGTGGCTCCGCATGCCGACCTCGTTGGTGTGCATATGAATCCATTGATGTCAGGTACACATGCTGATGATGAATGTTAACCCTATCACCAAATAAGTCTGAAATCCAGCAGCTAGATTCTGTCTCGCATTATCTTCTTCAAAAGAGCTTTGGTACCCATCGATAGTCGCAGGGTCATCCAAGATGACCATAGAGATGGAATGAAAGCATCACAGGAAGGTTGAAGAAAATATTTTATCAGCATCCCTAGGAGTTTTGTGGATGCTACATGAGCCTCTCTCCTCATATATGATGAGGGCCCAACCGCACCATGTGACCTCCCCACTATTGAAATGTTGGCCTGTGCGGGTCCAACAACACACTACCTAATCACTAGCCACCCAGGTTCTACAATGGCTACCTTTAGTTGCTGAACTCGCTTCCTAATATGTCCCTCATGGTACTTTGTGGACGAGTGCTCAGCATATTTGGCTGAGAGGCCAGCATCAACTCCAGTAGGAGGAATGTCGATAACGTCATCGGAGCCCTGGGATGTGAACATCCGCACATTTGGTGAAGAACACAAGGGTGCCTCTCTTCCTGAACATCTGTGTAAATGATCTTCTACATCCGCTGAAGGCATAAAATCTGACTGAAAAACCTTGATGGCATGTAGGACTCACAAAAGATCTTCCTATCAATCTGGAACACGAGGACCCCACCCGTGATACTCTGGATGTACTCACGTTGCTCTAGTGAGCCTTGCCCATTATCTATCATATGGCCTATCGGGGTGGGGAATGGGATGAAAATGAATCTTGCATGATTGAAGATCATGATCCTTACTCCATCCTCATTAAGAATCAACAAAATTACCCCGTCGATGTTCAACAAGTAAGGTTGCAAGCCATTACCAAGAAGACTAATGACGTTCGAGATGGTATACCCAACACAATGGGATATAACCCAGCCATAAAAGATCTAGAAGGGGCCATAAATCCTCCTCGTTGACCCTCCACATGAGATGCATCCCAAAATGGTGTACATATGGGCCAAAATGGGGACTCATAGATTAAAGTTATGATTGGTGGCCATGATGTCGACCATCACCAGGGTCGCTGGACGAACCCCCATCTTTGAATCACTCACCAGTTGGAGCCATCCACTCAGGAATGTGGCATGGAATCTGGAATATCAGATTTTTGGGTCCCAGCTCTAATATATGCTATAGCCCCATGACTGATAGTCCCCCACCTCCAGGATCCTCTAGTACAATCCACTTTTGCTTCTCTCTGCCACGGTCAGACACTGTCTCACTCTCCCGACATCTTGACTTCCAGATTATTTTCCATTAACAAGATAAACCATTTCTTAATAGTAATATCCTTCATGAAATCATTGACCCCCAACCTCTCATTTTCCAACTCCTGCAGGTTCCACGTCGGTATAGGTGTTCGTGATCTGTCACCCCAAGTGTTACTCGTCGGGAGGAATTCATCGTGCTGATGCTCGTCCAAAGGGATTCCCCTGATGCAATGAACATCCCAAAGGATAATGTAGACTTCTCCATGATGGAGGAGGAAGGTATTGGCATCGGGGTACCTTTGAGTAAATAAATCTGGCCTGAGTTCAGGCTGGCGGTAGAAGTGATACTATGACATCCACCCCGCCTCAAACAAACCGATGTGTTGTAGTTCTTCCCCAAAATGGTCGTATTACTAGCGAACCCAATACGTCCTAGCCCATTCACTGGTGAAGTTGCCTCTAGTATGCGAATACAAATACTGCATCCCACCTTTGGACTCATCAGTAACACTCTAACGGAATGTGCCTGCATAAAGGTCTGGAGAGATCTCCGTGATAGGGTCACTCTCAGAGATGGTCCTGGTCCTGGGAGTCAGGACGTAAACATCCATGTATCTGGTTTCTCAAGTAGGTTGGTCATTGTAGGTGATGTTATACTGGGGTAGGTCATCCTCATAGGTCACCCATGATTGTGGTGTGTCAACCTCAAACATGGGCATGGGTACATCATCTGGGATTCTGATTTCCCAGATCGGTCTATTGGAAGACAGTGCATATTCATTCTGCGCTGGGGTCAGCATGTTGAAGAGTGTATGGTTGATGGATATGACCCTTCGGGCACCATAAACCTCGGGTTTGGTGACCATCTCATCCCTTCGAGTAGAAGATGAGGCATACCTATCACCATCAGTATGATTGGTGGCCATATCATGCCGGCCTGATTATAGGATTTGGCGCGAAAAAGCCGGAGCTGGTGTGAAAAATCAGTGATTGATGGGAAAAATCAAGGCTAGCATGGAAAATTCGGGGATGGCATGAAAACCGATGACTGGTCGTGGGGAATTGTGTGAAAATGCATCATTTTTCACACATGGGGATGAATTGTTCGTGAATGAGAGATCTAGGAATATCGTGTGAGAAAATTTGTATGGAGTGGAGGGACACATGGGGCCTTTTATAGGCAAGATGAGTGGTTTTTGTGGCCACGTGAAAAGTGGATTACACACTCTGGGCCTCTTTTTCACACTATTCTGTTTTGAAGCACGCGACTACCCTATGGTGCCCTGTATCTCGGCGTTTCCATCAGAATACGACCTTTGCGACCACTCACTGGTGCGATTCCAAGGGGGAATTTTTAGATGCCGAAATATGCACAAGAGCTGAAACAGGTTGGAACACAACAAATCAAAGCCATATTGGGAGTCAGTGATCCGTTTCGGGGGGAACCAGAATGGTGGCGTGAAAAAAATAGAGTTTCATGAAAAAAATATTCCTCATGAAAAAAAACTCTTGGATTTTCTAGAGTTTTCACGCGGACACATAACTCAATCGCCCCACCGCTCCATGCAGTTTAGCTTTAAACTTCTGACATTAGGGCACACAATCATTCGCGCCGAAGTCTTTTTCATGCAGACCCATGATCCCGAGTGCCTATAAATAGAAGGCCACTGCTTCGACTTCAGCCCAAAGAATATGAACCGCCTCTCATGTACTAAATTTTTCACACTAGGTTGCTCGAGGATCCACCATTGAGAACGACTACTCGGGCTTGATCCTTGTCCAAATTCCGTAGAACCCCTTCCCCCGAATGCAATTACTTCCTATTTCTAGCAATTTGGTCTTCGGCGCACAATTCCTTTAACGCACTGGCCTTCTTTATTTCATGCGCAGCGCTCAATTGTGTGCCAGCCCGGGCTTTTTCGGACGTGATTTTTTTTTCACACTAGCCCAAACCATTTTTCATGCAACTATCCCTTTTGCACGCAAGGCACCAGCCTTGAGCGGCCGTGATGTCCGTATTCCGTGCATCATTGTCAGGCACCTCCCACACCCACGACAACTTTTCCATATACTCATTTCTCTTGAAACCTCCAAGGTTTGTATGAAATAACTTCAAAGTCCCTATGATGATACTTCATGTTTCGTTGCATCGCCTCATGCTTCTTTGCATAGGCACGCTAGTGTCTATTGGTTCTTCTCATAGACACGCTAACGTGGGACCCTCGATGGATCGCTCCATGACACCACATCACCACATCTTTTCTTGTACCCTCTCTATACCATGGAGTAGAGGGTACTGGTTATGTAATTCCTAGGGGTGGGGAGAAAACCCATCTCGTCTGAGCTGCCAGATGTTAAACTAAAAATCACCTTTGTCCTCAACACATGTCAATAAAATATGATCTGGTCTCATGCCTCACATGTGGGGTACCACCAACTGTGACATTATCCATGCCCACAGGTCACAATAGAAGATGATATTCTCTTTATGGGAGTGGCGTTTGTACGCGAGGAATGGGAAACTATCTCGGTGTAACCCTTTAGTTTGCTTTTTGGAGGTAGCATCCCTACTCCTCCTTTCATCTTCGGTCCCCAAGGCCTGTGAAGAATGTGTTGGAGAACAGTTCTTCTTCTTTCTTCAGTCCCAAGACCTTCTCCCGCTACGCTTTGTCCCCATCACTCCTCCATCCTTGAGTATGTCACATCTTCTCAGGCAGATAACCACGCATATGCCCATTTTTCCTCTTTGGGTCGTTAATCACAAGTAAGAACCACAACATTTCCCACTTATGCACCTTTCGAGATGTGATCATCTAGTATATGTTATCTCTTGTTTCTCACCCCGAGCATGACTCCCGTGGGCGTAGAGTGAGCACCGACCAAGACATATAACCCATGCAACATAAATTGTAAGCCCAACATCATTACCTGGACTACGAGGACTTTAATACTTGCCAAGGCAGTGTAGGTCGGAAGCCTACACAAGGTTCAAGATCACCATTCACCCTTTCACTCCAACCCCCTTCATGTCAGCCCACCTACACCCCGGGACACCTCATAGCGTAAGCCCCAAATGCCGTTATTTCCTAAACTATGTGGTCTTTGATCCTTGCCAAGGTATGCTATGTAGGATGCCTCCATGAGTTCAATCCCACCACTCTGGTCACTCTAGGATCCTTTACATTGGTTCGCCCCTATCCTGCATGACGTTAAACTGTATTGGCTTTTCAGAACTACATGGTCTTTTATCCTTTCCAAAATGAGGTACATAGAAATCCTCCCTAAGTTTCAAGACCAACACCCTACAATTTTGACCACCTTCATGTTAGTTCACCCCCATCCCGCATGGCGTTAAACTGTGGACCTCCATTCCCTGATAAGCCTTTGCCACTCCTTTCAGCATCAATCCATTGTGACCTTAATCTGCGGTAAGCCATTGTGACCCTATGCAGGGGTAACCAATTGCGACCTCATCAGTGGTAAGTCGATGACAGCCCCGTCTAGCGGTAGGCCGTTGTGACCTCAATCAGTTGTAAGATGTTGAAAACCCCAATCTTTTGTATGTCAGCATCATATGAACTACATGGACTTTGATTCCGTGCCACGAGGATAAGTAAGAAGTCTCTTCGAGGCTCAAGCCCAAAACCATCGTCATCCTCATGACGATTCCATCCCACCCATCATCCACTTTGTTGAACCGCTCCATCATCCATCCTGATATTTTCCCAGGCCGCCACATCCCTGTGGGATCACGCCACGTCACATCACATTCCCCTCAACAGTAAACGATAAGTCAACCACACATTGGCCCCAATATCGGTGTTCCCTATAGGGGTTTCTCCCATCTGATCCACTATAGTAAGTGTTCTGATCAGCCCAATCCATCTCTACCAGACATTAAACATGCGGAATACCCTATGTTAAATAAGTGAAGATGAGGAAAACCACATATACATGCCCATGGAATACGATTACCCGAGTTTGATGATCGATGCTTCGAGATTCCACGCCCTCGACAAGCCCGATAATAAGGGACAGAAGACAGACACACCAATCCCCAGTGCCCAGGCATGCAAGTGATTCCCAATGTGACTACTACCCTAACCGAATGTTTCTTCCTAGACCGGACCCCATGGAATGTCCTCACAGAAGAAGTGTAATTAACAGGTGTCCATAATGTTATGGTCCCAGGAAGAGTTTCACGAACATAGTCTTAAGTTTATGAGGGAGACCAGGACTAGGTGATGAGTTCTAAGGAGGAATCCATTGAAGGAAGAACCAAAATCCCATCATCTTGTTTCGATCAAAGAGATTATGTCCTTGAATAAGGGGAATATGCCACCCAACATTGGAATTCGGGAATGTAGGGTCACAAAAACCATGCCTCCCATCCCCAAACGAGACGGACGCGCGCGCCCCAGTGAAAGCGTTGGAAACAGTTTGTAGAAAAACTTATCCTACCCAAAAATTGCACAAAATTAATAAAAAATATTTTCCCATATACCACACCAATACATTTCTATTACCTTGGAATGAAATATAGTGGAACACTCTAGGGTCAATCTCACAAGGAGGCCTCTTACACCCACGTATTTTTCTATTGTCACTATTATACACTGACTAACATAAAACTACATATATAGTTATAAATATTTGATGTTATATTATGAAAATAAATTTAACATAATACACATGATAGATAAGATGAAACAAATAAAGAAAATAAATAAGAAAAAAATAATTATTTATAAGAGAACTACTGCTCTAAGGGTTCATTATGGTATTATCATTGTCATCAAAATATCTATCAACGTTTGGCTAAATTTGAAGATCCTGATATATGACACCAAACCTTCTCATTTGAATGGTATTACCCTATATGAATGCCTCTATATGTATTATAAATATCTTACACATAATTACCTGATCCAAACTCCACCTTTTGAATGAAATATATATTAATGTGAAGGAAAATGAGTGAACAAGGAGGAAAAGGACAATAATAGGGAAAGTGGTTGGCCTCTCACCATCATAATTTTTTACAATAAGAAATTATTAAAATAGAAAAATATTTATATCATTTGAAAATTAAATTCAAATTCCACCACTCCCCCCATAAAACAATATTGAGGTTTTCCTCTAGACAATCCTTCTGATAAAATAAGAATAGTGTGGGGAAAAAAATAAAAAAAATTACAAATGAATTGAATAAGAATAAGATTCATAATAATATATAATCTAAATATTTAATTCAATTATAGAAACTAAAATCCACCTTTAACCCTTGAAAATAGGATTCCTAGGGTTTGGTAGGATAGACAAGTATTTAGGGGGATTGTGTGAAAGTTTGGATCCAAAATATTTCTCCTAATGTTTTACGTATATTATCCCAATTAACTGACTTCATCCTCAAATGTATTCATAAGTAATGTTTTTAAAAATTTTCTCAAAGTGAAAAATCCAAATTTTATCTTGATTGGATTGAGTATAGATTTTTTATGGTTTCATTTCATGGGAACATTTAATCTAGCTTTGTAAATCTTCATATTTCAAATATTCAACATCACATGCCATTATGTACCCATATTCTGGATAACATGGAATGTAATAATTCATTAAATTTCTTCATTAATTCACTCTCCAACTCCATTTGGATTTTATATTTTCTAGTCAATCTGAATTCACAATATAAGATTATTATTATATGTATACAGATAAATGAAAAGATTTCAACTACCAAATCATGATTTTGTTTTGTGACTCAAAAATATATATTGAGCATTTTCTCCAGAATAATGATATGTATGTAAATATATATGGATGTATAAAAAATAAATTTCACAATTTCGGTCATATTATATAATTTTATGCCTGATATATAGAAATATATAAAAACAACTAAAATCCAAAATTATAGCATTTTTACATTTAAGATCAAGATACTTCTAAAACAAAACAAATGAAAGCATTTCCTGTAAAATATTCATATGATGGGATTTGAAACATTTAATTATTTTAAAAAATGTAAAAAAATATTTCATTAATCAAATAACATTTTAATTTTTAGTTCTGTTAGATATTATTTGTTTTATAAAAACAAATCACCCCTTTCTGGATACTATAAAAGGATATGGATCGAACATAGATGTTATAAGAGATAATAACACTGAATAATGGACCATAAATCATGACTCTAAAATTAAACGGAACACAAAAATGGTCATTACTACACACTTTGTTTCATACTCCATTTATTTACTCCAATTATACTCAAATTTTATTTTTAATTATCATGATGGATTTGATAATATTCAAATAATATAGGGAACCCAATTTTATGATTGGAAGAATTTATATGCCTAAAATTTTCAATTTAGGCCATGTGATTAACTAGTTAGTTGATTATATATTATAATACATAATGATATGATTTATACTATAATATTAAATTATTAATAAATTTCACCATTATAAAGTAATGATAACTGTGTAAATGCATGTAATCCAATGAGTATGGATGATAACATCCTTGATCCGAATAGTCCAATCATTCGGGGGGAAGATGTATATGAAAGATTCTAATCAAAAAATAGAAAATTAACCTTTTCTATCCATATTGTGAAATAAGTACCTATGTATTATGACATTGAAGGAATACAAGAGATGAATATGATAAAAGACAAGAATAAGATTAAAGAGAAAAATGAATTTAAATAGAAAAAGGGATATTTTACCACGTTTGATAATTGTGGAAATAAAATCCTTGGTACATTGTTAATTGTATGGTGATTATGTCATGTGTGTGGAGAGAAATTCCTATGTTATTATGCTTGAAATAGAAACAAAATATCTGTAGAATAGTCAATGATTCAATAGTATTGTTATAGGAAACTACACAGAATAATGTCTCATGATTCAAGGGAATATACCCCAACAAAAAGTAAGGGATCAATGTCACGTATATTATATTGATACAGCAAAAGTTAAATAGTAAAATTGATTCTATTTTTATAATGTACCAGACATAAAAAATACTAAATCTAGACGTTTATTTATGAAATTACATTATTTCACATAGATCATGTATTAAGATTTTTAGATATCAAGAATTAATATACAATTCATATATATAAAAATGAAAATAAAACGTGGAAACACCCAAATAAAATCAATTTATCTATTATCTAATACTTTTCATAAAAAGCGTGTTCTCTATTATGATAACTCTTTATAGAATTCCTCACGAAATCTTCCGATCCCTTAATCACACTTATGTCCAGTGAAAAACATTACAAAACAAGGGATGTGCATAAAAATATTTTTAAGGGATATTAAAATTAGAAAACCATTTTCGCATTTATAAATATTAAAACTCAGTAAAATACCTTACATAAAAAAAACATTTTATCCAAAGAGGGAAAAGGGATTATTTAATTAATATCATTTATTTTTCCATTTGAAAAATAGTTATTATCTTGAAAACTAACTACTAAACATAGAAAAATCATGTAGGTACCTCGATACATCATCACATTGCACCCATAAAGAACCATTTTTCATACCATATAGATTGGAATAACTATACAACCAACTTAAAATATAATCATATAGATAATATAATTATCTAGATATATATTAATTACCCAATGTATTGTACTTTTATATTGGAAAACAAATTATTTAATATATAATGGGTGCCCCACCATTGGTGGTGGGGTGGTAAGGGCTTGGGGGGTGAGGGGGCAGGTCGTAGGGTCAAGTCCCCGGGCTTGCGATTTACATGAAATTTTCTTACTTGTGTGTGTGTCACTTTAGCGGTTGTGCCCAATTTTTTTTTAAATAATATATAATGGGTTCACTCTGTGGAATCTAGGAACACCCATCATTTATAATGTCCATTAACCAGAACATGAAAAAAAAATTCATCATTTGACAATCACTTTTAAACGTGTATGAAACACCATTTAGATATTTAAAACCCATTTTCCTTCAAAAAATCAATTTTCAAAAAAAATAAACATTTATTTGGGAAAAACAATTTCAATACCAAAATACAATAAAAAGAAGAGAATATATTTATTTTAAGAAAACAAGAAATCTATCAATTGAATTAAATAATAAAATAATGGCAACAATGTTGGAAATGTCATTGTCAACGTGTATATTTAAAATAAATCATAATATTTATCATTTATCAAAAAGTGTCAAATATAGAAGGTAAAAAGATTAAATAATTAATGAATTTTAATTTAATAAATAATAATCATAAACTTTTTTTATATTAATTTTATATCCATATAAATAAAAATATAAATTAATATCAATAATATGAAAGGAATAATATTAAATCACTAAACTTTTAAAGTGTCCCACACCACTTTCAACATTTAAATCATAATATCCATGAATTTATAACATTTTAGAAGAAATTAAATAACATGATAATCGGTAAAATAGATAACTTGAGTCTCAAATGGGTCATATAAAGACCTTATAAAAGAATAAAGGTGCATATCATCAAGAAATGAGTAAATGAAATGAGATTGAGACATAATCTCTTTCCATAAGGTTGAATTGTCGCATGTTCCTTTATCTTCCTGAATAATTTAAAAATTATAATTATTTATTAAATTTAGAGAAAATTTCTAGTTTATGATTAATTTTTTTAACTCATTATAATTTTGAAAACAACTATATAAATAACTAAGTTCACATAAAGTGTTCTGACCATATTCCATTTCTGGGTCAAAATCTAATTTGGTAGGTTAAATAAGATCAAAGGGATCATTACATAAACATATTTAGAATTATAATCAGGAAATAATTATCATATTTATATATGAATTAAAGTTTTTTGAAAAACCATAAAAAATAGTTATGATAAATAATCTAATGATTCCATCATGGATATGGTAGGCCATACGTACAAGTGAGTAACATTTAAATTTTAAAGGATTGGTATGGAAAGAAGGTAAGTAAAATTTATCAGTCCATAATAATCATTTTATCATATATATTTTATTTTTAATAGTAAATACTTATATATAAAATTATTTTTATGTCAAATGAAATAAATCCTGTCGAAGAGATGGTAATTTAAAAATCCACGAATGACATTATTACATTTTCAGTGTGTGAGAACATGATAAATAAAATGATATATTATATCTCAAGTATTTTTAGTGTATGATTAATATTAAATCTTTGATACTTATGACACATATTTATGTTAAACACATCCTTAATATATTTCATATATTTTGTGAACGTATCACATTTCTTTCTGGAAGTGGTTGTCAAAACGTTCACAAAAAAAGTTATCATATTTTAAAAAATTTGAAAACATTATGTTATGTTTTATATAATATATAATGAATATTAAATACATCAAAAATATAATATATATCATGAAAAAATATATTTTCCATCAAAATTCCCAACCATGAGAGTTGGTATAAGAAAAAAAGAACAACATTGTTTTTTGAGTTGGTAGTTTGTCATACACAATAACTCTAAGTTCATAACTCATTAGATTGAAGTGTGTGTATGTTTAGGTTATAACCATAAAATTAAAAAATATTTATATTTATGATTCATATTTTATTATAAAATAATGTAATAATAATTATTTACATACAGGATAATGAAAAAAATAAAATAATCTTGAGGAAGGATGTTACTTCTTCTTTGGGAAACTACTTTTGGTTTGTTGAAAGGGCATCTTTGATAGATTTCCAACCAATGGGATGCCATAAGGAATAAGGGATGGAATTTTGGAGATAATGTTTTTATATTTTGGGTAAATAAAATTGATTTAGATGTGTGAATACATTATAAGGATGAGCTACTTTTTATTATGGAGGAGGAGTGACATTGTTGTAAATTTTGGAAAAATTAGTTCCTCCCCCATTTCCCCAATGAAATGTTGCTTTAATAATTATACTAATTTAATAAAATTTTATATATACAAAAAATAAGAATATAAAGAAAATTTCTAGTTTTTAGGTCAATTTAGATATGATGTTCAATATTTAGTCCCTTGTTATTCTAGTTTTTCTTTCAGATTACTATCATTATTTTTAAATTACTTTATCTAATAATCTTGGTCAAAAACTAAGTTAACCTTATTGAAAATTATAGATTATTATGATTATAAATATGGAATAAATGTTTCCAAATTCCAATCCCGAACGTTGTATAAAGTGATTCAAATATTTCTTGTATGAACGATGATAAAAAATGATAATAAAGTAAAAAAGATAAAAAATTACTTAGTATTTAATAGATAAACACTATGTGAAATTGTTTCAATGGCCTGAAATATTTAAAATTATATAAAATTGACCTAATTATAATTTTAAACCGCATAATTACATTGCATGATTGTATAATAATCTGGATGAGAAAGTAGTGCGGAACTGAAATTTAGTTTTATTCAATGTTCAATAAAATATAAGTGTTCTTAGAAAAAACATGAAATTCACCAAATGTAAAAGTTTATATATTAATTACAAAAAATAATATTAGTTTTTAATAAAAAATTTATAAAATTTTCTAAAATTATATTTGAATTGGGATATCTATTATAATTAAAATTTCATTTAAAAATATATTGATTTTTATGCTTACAATTGGATTTATTATTATATAATTCAAGTCATCTTTACAGGAGGAATTTAAAATAATTTAATAAACAAGTGTAAATATAAATATTTAGTACAATTAATTCTCATCAATACAATATCTATAGGATAATAAACACATAAAATAATAATATTAACAATATATAATTTATTGGTATAACCTAGTCTTGAGTGAAAAATAAGATTTTGGGGAAACTCATTGTTATATGTTTTTGCACAATTGGAAATATCATCCCATTTAATTTTAAATTACTATAAAATTTATAAATATTAATAAATATGACAAATAATTATTATAACATTACCAAGTATCTCCCATCCTTTCCCCCTATTGTAAAATATTTCCTTGAATTTTATCCCATCATTAATTAATTGAGGGATATATTTCCTTCAATGATTTCTCAGATCCCCATGTTCTATCTTCGACAATACAGTAAATTCCTAAAACACTTACCTTGGTTGTAGGACTAGTTCTGAGGTACACAATTTGACCCATGTTTCTTTGGGTGGGGTGTGGTTAGCTTCACTGGTCTGGGTTGTAGGACTAGTTATGAGGCCTTGGTGTGTGTGGGTCGGTTATGACATGGGGCTTGTGGAATAGTGTGGAAGCACTATGAAATTTACCTTTATGAAATGAGAAGATAAAATTTGGGAAGTGGTTTTGGTGTCCAAAACATTTATTTTCCTATTATATTACTATTTTTGTCTTGAATTATTAGGTGAGTGTGCCTTTAGTGTGTTTGGGGTGGACAATACACCTCGTTAGGTACTGTTGGTATCTATAGTTTTTTAACACTGGAATTAGTATTTTTCTTCACTTTTCCTTGACAAAAATTTGTTTTCCCCTATAAAGTATACATCTATTCCAATCTAATTTATATAAAATATATTTTAGGATTCTTAGAGTACTATGTTAACTATTCAAGGCATACTAGATAGACATTGGGATAGTCTTGGTGTCACTTCCTAGTATTGTTTTTGGTATTTAATTTGAGAAACTTCTTTTGAATAGATATATTATTTTATAATACATGTTTTATGGACTTTGGATTTATTTATATATGTCTCGAAGTTGTTTTGTGGTTGATACATCTTTTCTCTCTATCTATGTTACTATAAAATGCTAAATTCATCATTTTTGGTAGATTTAAATACCCTTGGTGATGGTCTCCCCCATCGGGCCAATTAGATGTGGGGATTAGGGGTAATTATCAATGTCCCTTTATTTATAGGTCAGGATGTACAACTTTAGGGGGATGGGGTTTTGGGAGAACGGTATCAGAGGAGATGGTTGAGAGATAGAATTGAGTTTGGAGTTAGGCATAGTGATAATTGCAAGGATTAGTGTGGTAATATTGTCTGGGGATCATGGTGCGTGACATAGGAAAATGAATAATGGATAAATTATATGATTTTATCCACCCCCCCCCACTCGTGATCTGATTCAAGGACTATAATTCTACCAATCATATGACTAAGGATTCAACATATTGTATGGTAGAGACCCTAGGAATTGTACATGCATCATAATGACATGGTTTCTTGATTGAAATGGTAGTTTCATGAAATTTTAATAAAAAATTTGATAAAATTAATCATAAATAAAATTATATACTAATATGTATTATGAGTTCTTTTTTTATCTTTTTCATCCATAGAACCTAGTTATTGTCTATTTGTAGTACATGTAGTGTATGCTCAGCAAGCTTACCCAGATGATCAATGGTGGCTCGAAGAGCTTGTGATCACCATCATCATGATGTGGGCTTTGAAAGAGTACTGGTTTCATTTTTTATTTATCTAGATGTGGGGATCCATGCATCAGTGGTGGACATTGCTCCTAGGGGAGAGGAAGGGTAGTGATGTTCAATTGGTTGATTTTGAAAAGGGAAACTGAGTAGAATTCCATTCATCGACCATGAAGTCTATGAAGATGTAGGTTATACTCTACCACTAGTAAGGGAGTATGTCGGTATTGGAGTGGGGGATCATGTCCAAGATCTCATTTTTTTCAGCATATCTCATTCCAAATGTGGAGTCTTGTGAGAAACGTCTAGAGAAGGTACTTTATCCCTCCCTCTACTATACGACTACTACCTTCACCTTGCCGATGTACTTTGAGATCCAGGAGATGGTGGAGGTTGTTGAGTGGATTCACATTCTTGGAGGTCTACCATTAAACAAGATCCTACAAGGTTTTTCTAAGGGTTATGCTACAAGTATAAGGCTTCAGGTGCCAGGGCCTTCCAGGTTTCGACCAGCGAGGAGTTGACCTCATCCATTCCTATTTCGGTCTTCATCCCTTTGTGATTTTCCTCTAAACAAAAGAAATAAGTGTGTCATTCCATCATGGAACATGTACATATGCATAGTTAGTTCTTAACATCCGTTCGAGATTAGTATGGTGGAGGTGGTTAGGTCTAGTGCCCACCTTCGGATGTGTTTCTGGTATAGCAGTTTCAAAAGCATGGACAGAAGGATTTTTCTCCACTAAGGGGATAAGAAGTAGGTATGGTCCATCCCTAGGGTGTTCATCATAGACCTTGACCTAGTCTTGGTCGAAAAGAAGTTCATCAGAAGAGGGGCATATAAGTTGGGTGTGTGTAGCTTTGTACTTCATAGGGATTAGTTCCAAAAGTGATGAAGATCATTAGAGGTACGATAAGTTTGGTAAATACTATTTTATTGAATTTATTTTATTCAGGATCCTCACGCTCATTTTTTCAAATAGTCTAGCTCATGCTCTGGGACTAGATATATAGAGGCCTCCCATGTTCCTTGTGATGATCATGTAATTCGGTGATCGTACAACCTTGTTTGATTTGTGTTGAGGTTGTAGACTAATGACTGGACCACATCAGTCTCGTGGGGATCTTTTATTACTGGAGATGCATGCATATAATATCATTCATGAAATTTACTGGTTTTATTCTTTGCATCCCATTGTAGTGTACTTACATATAAGAGTCATGTTTTTTGACGTAGATGGTCAACATGTGGCCTTCATTGGTGAGAAAAGATTTTATGTGAGCAGTCAGCATGTGAAGACTCTTATTTTTCTATTGGTAGATATATAAGTCGAATCAGTGGATACTGTAATGTAGGTTGTTCCCAGAAATGATGGGGAGTTCTTGGATCTATTCCCTGAGGAGGTTATGACATTACCCATTAAATGTGATGTTGAGTTCATGATATATTTACAAACTGGTGCTTCTCCATACCAGATGGATCCTTATTAGATGTAACCTTTAGAGCAGTAGAGAGTTATCATTTATGGGTATAGGTAGTGGCATCCCCACAAATTTAAATATTTCACCCATGTTCTAGAGCATGAAGATTTCATGTTTTCCCTAAAGTAGTGGTGTTATTAACTGATTTGCGGTCACATTATGATCTTCAAAATACATAATTTAATGAGGTGTATAATTTCCTAGTGAGATCAAAAATTAGTACAGTGGAGGTGGATGGATTATTTATATGAATATGCCTTCAAGAACTATTACACTTCATGAAATTGTAATATAAAGATGGATGCTTTGAGATGTAAGTCATAGAAGGTGGTTGTTTGAAAATCCATGGATTTATAGAAGCTGATGGTAGATTTTTCTGCCTGGAACCTAGAAGTTTGAATGTATGGTGGCCAAGGAAATTATTTAAATTGAATGTGAAGTCTTATCTCATGTGTTCGGTGGAGGATTCATAGTGGGAAGACTCTAATAAAGAGGTGATGTGTCATCATGTTGACCATAGTGATGCTTTGGTGGGATGGATGGAGGATAGTCATAATCAGATGTCATTTCATGGAAGGATGATTATTCCAGTGGTGATGTGCCAGGGAGTCCTCTATTGAGTTTCAAATATCAACCTTAGTGGTACACCCAAGAGTTTCAAAGATGTACCATGGCTTAAGAGATAATTTTTTGGCATCCAGGAAGAAGTGTGATGTGGAAGAGCATGTGGTTATATGATTAGTGTTCTAGATGGAGAGTGATGAGAATCATGTTCTCAGTGATGTTTTCAGCCCCTAGGTGTACCCATGTGTGAGTTTGATGATATATCTATGAATTTCATCATAGGTTTTCCCAGGTCTCATAGAGGATGTGATGCAATCTTCATAGTAATTGATAGGGTGATGAAATCAGGTCACATCATAGAAATCAAGCAGGGGGTGTCGTGGATAACTTGGAAAAGAGTTATGTAGTTGATGTGGTTCAGTTGTACGTATTTCTAAGAATTATTTTCTCAGATAAGGTATAGTTTTTACCTCATGTGTTGGGAGGGGATTTCATCTTTCATTAGGCACTCAGTTATGCCTCCACACTACATTCCACCCACATAGAGATGGAAAGATAGAACAAACAATCAAGATGTTAGAAGATATGGTTCGATCATGCATCCAAGAGTTTGGAAGATATTGCGTATAACACTAAACCATGAAATATTTTTCATACAACAGTATTTATCACTCTTCTATTAGAATGGATTCATTTGAATCCTTGTATAGAAGACTATTCCATTAACCTTTATGACGGATAGATGATGTGGATAATGCTTTTCCTATACCCAAGGTTGTATAGGGAATGGTAGATGTGGTTTATTTCGATCATGTGAGGAGGAAAGTGTAAAATAATTATAAAAATAAATATTTTGATTGTAATAGGAGGCCATTGGTGTTAGAGGTTTGAAAACATATATTTAGGAAGTATTCCCCTCGATGTGGGTAGTAGAGGTTTCGTAGAAGAATTAATTTCTATCACTGTTTCATCAGACCATTAGAGTTGTTGGGGTGATTTGGTGAGGTGGAATAGCATTTAGCACTGCCAACATAGTTATAAAGGATCCATGATTTCTTTCAGGTCTCTGAAATCCATCAATCAATTCATGATTACTATCATTTCAATGATTGGGGAAAATTTAATATTGAAGACAATGTAACATTTGCGAAGCATTTAGTAGAGATCCATGATCATCATGATATGGTTCTATTTGGAAATAATATTTCCTTGGTTTTTGTGTTGTGGAGGCGTGGTGGCCTAAATGAGTGTAAATGAGGTTGATAAGTCTAGATACATGCCTAGTACTTGGATTTGTTCTGAGTTTTATCTTGTTTTTTCTTTGTGATGTAATGTTTGAATTTTTTTTGTTTTAAGATGACATGTTTCCTTGTTCTAAAATTTGTGATGATGTCCAAACAAGTGAAAATATTAAGACCAAATTCTTAATCGATATGAATTAATTGTTACGTGATTAAACACATGCAGGTGAGTTAGTTCCACCCATAGCATATTGTTTCTTGACATGTAATATGGGATTCTCTGATTCATGTGTTTGTATAGTGTGTTTGTCATGATTGTGTGGTTTGCCTTATGGTCATTTGGGTTATCAGATGTCAAAGGAGGTGTTCTTGGATATTAAGGTTTCACTACATCTTTCTAACAACAAATGGTTGTTTATATATGAACATTATTGTGTTGAGTTTGAAGTGGTGTTTCACAGATATCTTTTAGTGGTATCTAAAAGGGTGGTTGTTCGGAAAACTCTTTATTTGGGGGTTGGTTTTCAATTCTTGATGGTGATAATATTTGAAGAGGTATATCATATTATGACTTGGACCTCTCTAGTCCATTACTTTGTGAAAATCATGTAGTTGTGGTGTTCGTGGAGATAGTGGTAACTCGTTTCAAGAGTTTGTCAAAATATTGTTTTTTCCAGGATAGATCATCATACGATGAGTCATCCACCAGTAGGTGGATATGGTAGATTTCACAGGTGAGTCTAGATCTTAGATTCTAAAGTGTGAAACAACTAGTGATGACCCACCATGGTAGGTTGCCAACAGTGACTCGTGATGGTGACTCATCCAATGGTGATTCACCCATTGGTAATTCATCCACTAGTATCACACCCACTGTTGAGTCGTGATAGTGATTCATTGAAGGTAGGTAACCAATGGTGATTTGAAACAGTGACTCATCTAGTGGTGACTCACAATAATATGCCACCAATGGGGTCTCGTAACAGACATTCCAATGGTCAGTCTTCTAACTGTGGCTCATCCAGTGTTGATTTGTCCTAAAAGGACCCATTTGATGAAGATTCTGCCAATAGTGACTCATGAAATAGTGATTCATCCAATTTTAGTTTACCTAACAGTGATTAGTCTAATGTAATTCCATCCTCTAGTGATTATCTTTCATTGTTTCTCAAATTTATATTTTTTTTTTCAAATTTTCATGTTTCTCCACCTTATATGTTTATTTGATGTAATTTGAGTTTAATAACTTATTTAAGTGAATTTGGATCCATTGCATGATCTATAAATCATATCATAGAATTTTCTAAAATCTAGTGTCTTTAATATAGCCATGCTACATGGTTTTGGTCATGATGTGCCTTTAATATCTTTTCAAACTATTTCTTCTATTGACATTGGATAATTCCTTTAGAATGATGATGTTCTTTCTCCCATGTACATTTTTCTTTCTATTTGATACCAAGTATCCCTAAACTATAATTCTATAAGGAGTTTTGCATCTGTGTAGTACCCTATATCATATTTCTCTAGAGCCTTGATCACCCCCTCTTTAGTGTGAATAGGGGGTTTTAATTATCTGTTTCTCAAGGTTGGGATACTGTTGTCTCCCTTTTATTTGTGTATAATGTGGTGTGGGTGTATGAATGCCTATCTGGTGAAGAATAAACAAATCAAAAATAATAAATTCTATTTATTCTATTTAATATTAATATTTTAAGGGATCGGGAAAATTGGTTCATAATTCTGTTTTATTTTTTATTGATATTGTAAGTTGTATGGGTTGTATGCCTACTGAAAATCATAGCCAATGGTAGATTTTTGTTCATGCATGTGACGCCTTTGTATTTATCATATGTTGAAATGTTTTATATATGAAATTGATTAACCACATATATTTTGTTAAATAAATGGATTCCTGAGTGGAACTTGATCTATGATCACACCTTAAATTAAAAAATGGAATTTAATAATGAATAACTTGTTCAATCTGGAAGTTGTTCCTATAATGGTTTTGTGGTAAAACTTTTGATGGTAAAATTTTTTGTTGGGTGGTTTGGGTGGGGTAATGGATTCTTAGGTTGACATATTGATTGTTTTTGGATTGGATGAGTAGTGTTTTGTACAGGGACTACAACTAGTTTGTGTTGTGTTGGTTTAGTTTGGAGTGGCTATGACATTGAGTTTTTTTTGTTTTGGTTGAGATAGTGGATTGGGCAGAATGACATTGAAAAACGAAGATGGAAGTTCTTAGCGTTGGAATAAAGTGGAGAGGAAATGTGGACAAGGATATTTTAAATTTTTTCTTCTCCCTCTATGTGGTTTATTTTATATTGATTTTGATATTCATTTCTTGGTAGATGATCAGGCAGGGATGTAAAGAATAAATAATTTTTATTAATAAAGAAATATTATTTGTTAACTGAGTTATCTATGGTTATGAATTGATTTGCATAGTGTTTTGTAGATGTGCATTTAGAGGTAGCATTAAAAGAAAATTTGTTGGTTGGTTGTTTTTTTTGAAAATCCCTATTATATGGGATGATAGTTTGATGCATATATATATATATATATATAGTTGTACATACTTGTGATTTCAATAAAAAGGTCACACTAGTTATGAACTATGTTCCAAACACACACATTTTCAATGGAGATAGATTTATTTCCTAACATCCTAGTGAGAGGATGAATGGATTGTAATTGGGTGATTATTTCTCACTCTTTTAGGTATTAGTATCCTAAGACTCATTAGATATTATGTGGTGTGGTTATGATGACTGGTTGTTTATGGGTGATTTTTTATTTCCCATGTGTCTACAAGATGAGTTGTTGTGTGATTTACCTAGTTTCTTTTGGATGTGGTATGGTTTTGGTCTAGGTGTCTATGGGTGAAATCTGCGGAGCTTCATTTTCCTTGGTTGTTGAACTAGCTCTGAGGCATAATAATGTGTGGGCAGGGTGTGACATGGGTCTAGCGGAAGAGTGTGGAAGCTTTCAGAAAATTTCCATTACGGTATGGACATATAGAAAATGGGGATTGGTGCAGAGTACCCAAACATCAATGTTATAATTATATTTCATTACATGAATTTTTTTATATAGTGAGAATTTCTTTAATGGGGTTTTGGTGGCCAGTATACATTTTTAGGTGTTGTTGGATTCTCTTATTTTCTCATGGATGTATTAGTATTCTTCTCCACCAGTGCACGGAAGTCATTGGTTTTTTTTTCAATTATCATACATGTATTTTTACACTACATATATAAATCATTTTTTCTATATCTATGTGAAATACATGGACCGTTTTGGGCATTAATATCAGCGACATTAGGAATGATTCTATGTCGCTGCATAGCCTAGTTTTCTTTATTTATATTGGAGACACTTTTTTTGTAACCAACATTTTTTCCCTGCATGTGGGGTGTATTTTGATTTTATTTTATATGAAAATGGTATTTTTGTGGATGATACATCTTATCTCTCCATCTTGGATACTATACAAGGTTAATTCATCCCATTTATTCTATATAATTTGTATTCTCATTGTGTTGGTCACCACCCTGGGTCCTAATGAAGGTGGGAATCAGGGGTTATTATCACTCATCCTTCATTATGTTGTAGCGAGAGAATCATTAGTGGCAAGGGTTTTTTACAAGAGTTCTGATTGTAGTTCCAAACCATTAGAGTTGGTAATGTAAAAACAAATAACATTGTTTCGTGAGGCAGTATTTCACCATACACACGGACAATATGTTCGTTACCAATTTGGTGGAAGTGCTTAAAAGTGAAGATTGGACACTTATAATAAAGAAAATCCTAATAAATTTACTATACTAAGATTATTATATAATCATTTAATAATATCAACTAACGTGTTAGATAATGAAAATAAAACAGAGGGTCTTGTGAAATGATTCTACCTCTTATTTGGGTAACTCCTTCTACATTTCACTGAAGTGATAAATTTGGTGGGTTTGATCCCAAAGAGAGTATTATAGGTATTATGGGGGTTTTAGAAGATTCTTAATATATACTAAAATCAATAAAAATGGATAGATATTTATGATGTTTTGGGAAGGTTTAGTTTATAGTGGATGAGGTGTTTAATTCTTGTAAATTTAGGGAAAGGTAATTTCACCCATGTATTCCCCATGTGATGTGTATCCAATAAATTTTCAAATTAGTTATCATGTATGTTAGGAAACATATGGACATAAAAAATGGACATGTTTCCATTTCATTTTGGTTATTAAGAATATGGTTTAATACCTTGTTAAGCTAATTTCCCTCTTAATAAATTTAATAATTTTTAATTATGTCCACTATTATTTTTTATAAAAAACAATGTTGAAGTTATTATATATTATAAATTATTTATATTCCAAATATTGATTCTATAATAAAAATTGCAATAAAATAATAGGGAATAAATTAATTTAAAATTTATCCTTTATACGGGATGACAATATGGGGTTGTCCAATAAAATGTTAAAAGGTAACTATGTTTTTATATCTAAATTCAATGTTGGATTATTTCCACTGACCAAAATTAGATTAAACAATATAAAACCAATATAATTATACATTTAAACCAAATAAAAACATAATGATCAACATAAATAAATTGGGTTAAAAAGTAGTGTTGATCTAAAATTATATATTATGTACTATTGCTTAGAATATGATTTTTTTCATAAAAATAAAAAAAATAACACAATATAAATTTTGATATTTTTGTTTCAATTTATATAATTTTTTATATAAATGTTATTAATGTGATAGAATTATACTTAAAATGGTTTCACCATTAGAAGTATTTAAAACATTCTTTTTAAAACATATAATTTTTTCTATTTAAAATTTGATTTACTTTGAATTTATGCCTATAAAAACCATTGGATGAATGTATTAAAATTTAATAACCCTATGAAAAAATAATATATGCAGTCCTATGAATTACTGCTGATAAAATGACTTGGTGATAACTACTGCATTAAAATATTATATTGATAATGTATTCTTTTTCATTATAACTCAATCCGGTATGCTACAAAATATTTTGAGGAAACTAAATGTTGTTTTTCAAGTAAAAAATCACAAACAATGTCCCATTAATGTTAAATATATTATATAATTAATAAATATTCAAAATTATGAAATATTATTATTCTATCATTACTCTTGATGTTAAAGTTTGGATGTAAGAACTATATTATAAGAGTATTTTTTATCAATTATATTATTTTTATAAGAAATAAGAACTTTATATGTACTTTTCAACAGTAACATTTCAGTAGGTATTTGAAATAATTTGATAAAATTATCAATAACCATGAAAATTTATTCATTGTAAAGTATATCATTTTTTTAAAACATATTATTGAGTGAATATAAACCTAAATATGATCTTGATTTTGATATCATAATAAAAATAATGACATTTTAATGGGATAGTATTGGTGACATTGATATTCATGAGTGGCATGATGGTTTAATTAATCCTTAATAGAGTTTACTGCCTGATTTGATTTGTGGAAAATATTGGATGAATAGATTTTTTTTATTAAAGAATGATTGCTAGTTTTAGTGGTGTTTATGGTTTTCACATATTTGGTTAGTAACATTAAGACAAAATTAATATTTTATGGGGGAACATAATAATTATTTTCTAATAATATTTCTAAATTTGGGGAGATTTAATTTGTGGAGACATATTTGGGATGTTTTTTATTCTTAACCATTTATAAAATAGATTATGAAGAATATACATTATTACATTTTATGTATTGTAGATTAATAATTAAAATGAAAATATTTTTTAAAACATTTAGTTTTTAATCGAGACAGAATGAAAAAAAATGTTAATTATTTTTTTAACCTATGATTTATTAAATGGAGTTTTAGTTCTTTAGTTATAAAAACTCATAATGAAAACTCATATAAATGATTATGGGATGATGCAGGGATAAATAAATGCATTAAAATATAATAATATTGAAAGTATATTTTTTGGGATCTCTATCATAATTATAAAATAATTCAACAAAATTTTTAAAATTATATTAAGATACATAATTCTCATATTAAATTCATTTATTTTCAAAAAATAGTGATTAAAGAATAAATAAAAATGTTTATTTGGAGGATAACTCTAACAGGAACATGTTCTCTGTCACAATAAATTAATCCATGGCTGTTAGTATTTTATTCAATGTACATTTTTTCATTTACTGCCAATGTTTTATGAATTGGAATCATAGTATTGTGTTATTTTAGATAGTGATCATATTTCTATTTCTCAATTATAATTATGAATTATTAATATCCCATTTATTCATGTGGATTTCCATAAATTTTATAAAAAAAATTAGTCCGTTGATTACTAATTTTATTATTAAATTTCGATGATGCAATTTATTTATAGTTGTATTATGTAATACCATATTATTTTAAAAGAATATAATTTTTTTAAATAGTACATATGACATGTATTACCAATCAGAGAAGATAATGAAACACTATAATACATTACAATAATTTTTCAAATTTAATAAATTCAATATATTGAGTAATTTTGGAATCACTCAACAATAGGTTTGAATAAATAATGATACACAACTAAAATATATTTATTTGAACGTGGATATTGTAAAATATCCATTAAGATTGTAGGTTTGAATATTTATAAATAAACTATGAAATTAATACCATTTTAAATTGAGAAATTATGTTCAATAGAAATATATTTATTTTATATAAAACAGAATCATTTAATAGATAAATAATGTTTTAGGAAAATAAAGATTTTTCCTAAAGGAGGGTTATCTGAGAAATGAGATCATAACTTAAAATTATTTTTTAACAAATTTTGAAATTTATTTGATTATGAAATCTTAATTTATTAAATATAAATATTTAAATTATATTTTGGTTAATTTTTTAGAGTTTTCTAAAGATACTAATATCTTGATATACTGCAAAATACAAATTTTTATAGAAAGTTTCCAATAAGTATAAATAATTATAAAAAATAATTTATATTTTAATTTTTTAATGTGAAATTTGTTCAATTATATAATAATTTTTATTTTTTAACAGTTGGAATCAATTCAATATATAATATTACTATTATGAAAATTTATAGACTTGATAACTTTCTCTTTGGAAAACGGTTCTTTAATCACATCTAGAATTTAAATTTTATTATAATTACTCCACTAATATAATTGGAATTTAATAAAATGGATTATATATTTTTATTTATAATAATTTAAATTATCTAATTAATTTAATTTAATTTTTTACTTTTAAAAATTGTGAAAAATAAGAAATTAATTATTACAGTTAAGGAAAATTGGTTTCATATGGGTTGGGGGAGGTTAAACTAAGAAGATAATTTGAACAATGACATGAATAATGTCCAATACTCATTATAAAGAAATATATAGACCATATTATCCGTATTTATAGAGACTAACTCATTTTGGAGACATGTTCCTTGAGAATAAATGTGGGTGTCACTTTTTGTTTACAATAAAATCTAATTGCATCGTATCCCCAACATATTAATGAAATCCCCATATCACCAATTATTTTTACATAAAAATAAATTTGGTTAAGAAAAAACCCATATAAATAACTTTCTCAGATATAAATACACATCCATGAGGCTATATATTGGTTATAAATCCCTCCAATGAATTATTAATGTATAATTCTAAAGAGGCTCCTCGATGAAGTGGTAATAATTTTTAAAATGTATATTTATTTTACTAGTTTTTACACCAATATAATAAAATTCATCAAATATGGTATATAATTATTCCAATATATATTATATAATGATTTTTTACTCTCTTAAGAGAATAACAAATATCCATCTTCACTTCAATCAATTGAGAAATAAATTTGACAATCGTGTGTATAGTGGAATACCCCCTCATGAACCGATGTAATTATATTTCCATTACCACCATTCATGGAGGTATAAAATATTATATTTAAATGATTATATGATAATTATGACATAATTATACTTATGGAGTAATTTTCACAGATATACCTTATTTCATTCCATTTCATTGGGTATATGATGATATCACTCATATGTATAGTGAAATACTTCCCTACAATGCGATTTGATTCATTTTTTCAAAAGAATTATATGTACGGTATGAATCATAAAAATTAATATATGTCTCATTTAGGATATAAAAAATATTTTCTAAATATTTTATGACATATAACTTCTTACTATAATCTATTTTGTAAATAAAATCACTATTTGTAACAGAGGAATACAAACTCTACTTAGTGATATGAAATGTTTTTCATATATGTTTTATATGGATAATAACAATGGAAATATATTCAATTATAGATCATATATATATCATAATAATTATTCTATAAATTTTCATTAATATTTATTTTCCTTTTGTTCCATCTGTCTAGAAAAAGGGAAACAACGTTCTTGTATGTGTAAGACCTACTGTGTCCATGAATAGTATAATCCATTATCTGTCCTTGTCATTAATAGATTAATATAAAAACATATAAAATGAATTTATATTATATGTATATCATGATAAAATTTTGTATATGATGTATCCATGATAAAATTAAATGGTCCAAAACTACCAAACTATAATATAGATTAAAAATTAATCAATTATCATCCAAAACAATGATTTTAGAAAAGAATTGTAAATGAATATGTGATAAATGACAATATGTATAGAATACATGGAATGATATATATGTGTATAGTTATATATAATATTTCTAAAAAATATATTTTTATTAGTTGTTTTTTATGTTTATGTATACCTTGAGGGAATTATTTTACATTTCTCAAATAAACTAAATCTAATTTGATATCCTCTTGATGCAGATGAATTATTCATGAAATAGTACCATATTACACAATTTTTTAAATATAGTATTTGGGAATATATTTGTAATAAATATTTAAATTATTTCAATATTTAGTTGAATGTGCTTTTTCATCCAAATCCATATTTTCTAAAAATTCATTCATTTTTTAAAATTTCCAAAAGATTTAACAAAGACATTTAGTAATATATATTTTATGTTTTAAATATAATTAATCCAAATTTAATTTTAAAAACAAGGACCTACTTTATTTTATATAAAATTTCGTATGACTCTTCATTTTGACCTTTATGACATGAATGTAATTATTTTTATCAAGACCACTCAATGTGTTGAAGCATATTTTCAAAGATTCTAAATGTTATTTTAAAAAATATATTTGAGTATTTATGAAATTCTTTTTTTAATGGTAATTTTCATAGTCCAAAGCATATTTCCCCCATGATATTTTAAATTAATTTTTTTCCGTATTTCTATTCATGACTATATCATCCATTTATTGTACATATGATCAAAAGGGGATATGTTTTATTGATATCATATTTATTATTTTCTGGGAGGAATAATTATTATATTTAATGATGATGGAAAATTTTATTACAATTCACCAGATTAGTTTGGATGGTTTATGATTATGGTTATGTTATTATGGTACGCATTGATATTTCATATGTATGTTTTTCAATATAAATGTTTATGTTGATTATGTTTCTCCCAATACATTATAGGAATACAATGAATATAGTAAGTAAGTGGTGAGGTTTGGTTATTGATACCCATGAATCCAAAGATAAGTCTCATGGGAAAAATCAATTAGAAAAATTAGATGGGTTTATACACACAGATTTAAATTCCCTAGTGAAATGTCTTTAAAATATGTTTCATCTATCTATCGTTATGTATTCAATCGTTAAGATATTTTTTATTTCCAAAATATTATTAAATTATATATAATATACATGGATATGATTCATTAATATGTGATAATTTTAATAATTTATATTAGAATTTTTATTTTTAACTTATATTTCTCATTTTATTTATTAAATGAAAAATAGATTAGTTATTTATGATCCCATATTGATTATTCTCATTTATTTATGATAGATTCCATTGTATGATTGTCCTTACTATATATCTGATCTCACCCCATTATTTTATGTTATCATCTCAATCATACTAGGATTCTTTTTGTGGTTTTTATAGATGAATAAACTATGAGGAATAATTGAGTTCATAAAAAAAATACCATGTGTATTTTATGTTTTCAAATTTTTAATAAATTCAATTATATATCAGGTTTACATAAAATAGTAACTATTTTATCCTTTAGTTTGACATGCAATATATGTTTTTAGAATGTAATTTTGAAACATCAGTTCCATGCTATTGGGGTTGGGGTGAATTCAAAAATTGTTCTCAAATATATATTATAATAGGAAAAATGATCGTTATTTTCATAATAGCAGTGTCTGTATATATAAAAATTTAAAAATTTAATTATTATTAAAGTAATAAGATTTTATTTTTATATTGATTTACAATGTTTATAATTCCTTTCATGAGGTTTTGATTTATTGTCCTTGAATTTTAAATCAATAACAGGAATATTTTGGTGATTCATTGCAAATGAATTGTGTTTTGGTAATTAAAAATCAAAATATGTAAAAAAATATTTTATTATGGATGAATATAAAATTAAGTTAGTTATATAATATTATAGAACAAATTATGTTACATTGACCATTGATATATAATTCCATTTCAATTTTCAAGTTGGGGATTAAACAGACCCAAGAATGTATATATAAAAATTAATGTGTGATTTTGATGTGGTTTATTTGTAATATAATTTTAGCAAATCCTTAAGGATACTAGTTAGTGTTTAGTCCTATTATAAATCCTTATTTTAATTAATTAAAAGATTAAGATAATACAAATAAATCTATTATAAATAATAGAGATATTGTCTTCTTCTTAGTATGCTTCTTTGGAAAATTTGAATGCATGACGGTCTTTTATTATTCATATTCATAGTATATTTCCTAATTTGTTATTAAAAGATACTAATAATCTTATAAAAATAAAATTCATCCTTTTAACATATTCTAATAACCATCCATGAAATGTTCTAATTAAATGTAGAACACATGTTTCCATTGAGGTGAAAATCAAAATGTATGCATGTAAATTGATATTTATTACATAGAAAGTGATAGAGGATTAATATGGTTTATAAAATTTGAATAACAAATTAATTAGTAATATTATAAGTCTAAATTAAATTTACTTTTTATCTTTACATGTTATGAGATGATGTAAAACCAACTTTTTACTCTATGTAGGTGGTAGTCTGCACATACAAATGATTCATATTGTCATTTTTGAAATATGAAATGAGAAATGTTGTCAATACTTATTCTATCATTATAATAACATATTATTATATTGGTGATATTTATTTCTTAAATTCATGATGGTTTAATATAATCCATGTGTGAATATGTTATTGAAATAAATATAATTGAGAATGGAGCTGTTATAAAATTATACCTCACATATTAGTCTATCTTTTATACAAAGGGGTTATATATTTTCGGGATATTATATTAATAATATAAGATAATATTTAAGGGGGATATTATTTTTTATGATATTATTTGGATGATATTTAAAAATTTTATTGGGTTAGTATTTTTAGTGGAAATTTGGTGAGTAAAGATCATTTCTCGTAAAATGGGATGAAATTTTGGTAAATACGAATTTTTTTTGATAATTGATTGTAATGATTATGAAATTTGACTATAAAATTATTAAATAATTGATAATGGGATGATATAAAATGTTAATCCATGGAAAACACATTAAAGAACACATTCTAACATGTCTCTATCATTTTACCATTAGATTTTTCTTTTTTACAGCATTATCTTTTACTGTATTGAAATTTTTTTAAGCGAATGTATCAAATCATTTATGAATGAAAATAAAATGGCCCTTATTACATAATTAGGATTAAATGATTAAAAAATTTAGACCCAAATTATGTTTTTGAATATCTATACCTTTTTATAAAAAATAATTAAAATAATATGATATATCATAAGAAAACTATTTTAATATAAAATATAACATATGTACTAAAACATAGAATACCTTTTAAATAAAATTAAAAAAAAATTATAAGGTCACACATTAAATTGATATTTTTCTAGTAAAACCGGTTCAAAAATTTCTTAATAAAACATTTATACAACATATTTAATAATTGTAAGGGTATTTGTGAAAATATTATATTTCTATATTCATAATAAAATTAATTGTACTCAAAAGAATCTAAAACATTTATCATGTACTAAAAAGGATTTTTCATAATAAAAAAATTACTTTCACCTAATAAAATATATATTCTAATTTTTTTGATGTATTCTATTTTAATAATATCATAAAATATTATGAAAACAACTTTTAAAAGTGATTATTTCGTTTTTAGAATACTAACTATAAATCTTATTATTTATAATAAAATAATAATAAAATTCATTAGTAATTTGTATTAATTTTATCATTTATTAATCATATGAATCATTAAATATAAATTTGTATCATATAGTAATTCGTTTTTTATAAAAATACTTTTTCAACATAAAATGATATTATTATTATTTGATTTTTCTATATCAATTTAATTTCTTTGGGCTTAAATGAGAGGTTTATATTCCATCTACACATATTCCATAATAAATTTAGAGTTTATCACACATACAAATAAAATGAAAATGTTTTAACAGTCTAAACCTCTATTTGTTGGTTTGGGTTTGGCATTTTGTACGTAGAGATATATCGAACAAAAGGATTACAGAAGAAAATAAATACCTCAATACCAGTTAGTTATACTCTACCCCATTAAATAAATTTTACTTATTTTTTAATTATTAAATACTAATGAAGTAATGGATTATGGTATCTATGAGATATACATGACTAAATCAGTAATTTTCCAATGATTTTTGAATATTAAGGAAGACTAGGAAACTCACAAATAGGTGTATCTTTATATTATGTATCTTACAAATAATTTGTTGTTAATAAATGTCTTTTTTTGAGAATTATGACCTATATGGGGAATTACTTATGATGTTTAAATGTATACAAGTAATTATAGATTTAAATATTTTGGTTTTTGACGTTATTTGCTAAATATATTTTTTAGAAATAACCAATCCATTATTAAATAAATATAATATAAAAAATGGAATTTATATTCCCACAATCATTATATTGGATCAAAATTATCCTACCTTAAGAAGATTTCAATGATAATCAAATAATATATGTGATTTTAACATTTTCATTGAAAATTTTTTGGTATACAAGGGTTGTAAGACACACATCTAGTATTATATCCTCAAATATTGAGTAGAGGGTATGTGTAACACATATGTATTTCTATCAAATATATTAATGGTTATTATATTGTAATAACCTTGTTTTCATGGTGACAGAGGTTGTTGATTCTGAGTATCTTTGGTACCCATAGATTAGGTTATCTATTTTTATAATTCCCAAACTACATTCACAAAAATATTTGAATTATGTGAGGATCATTAGTTGAAAAGTAATTATCCACTATTATAATTTTTTGATTTCATTGAAAATATTTATCCTTATGAACATCCTTCTGAATCATGGAATATCTTCTTGTTTATTTTTTAAATATCATTGGTTATTTTTTGTACTTTTTGACATGTATGAAATTTAATCATCCTATATGTATTGTCATTGTCTAACTAACAACCCAAGAACATCAGTATTATATTATCTTCTAATAGTGGGAGTAAATTATTCCTTAATATAATAATCATTACTTGTATTCTCTAGGTGATAATATCAAAATGGTTTTCAACTTATTCTTTTATACCTTTGGGTTTTCAATAAAACCATATATTTATTATCCATTTATACATTTTTTTCAAGATTTATTTTATGTCTATACATAACTAAATCCAAAAGTGTTGTCATATGGTGTTAAACAATTCATAATCATATTATGATTAATCACCGAATATTCACCTTGTGAGAACATATCAAATTGTTGCTTTTAATTATCATATTTTAACACATACCACTATTATTTTATCATATATCATTTATATAAACTTATATAATTCATTATTCACTCTATTTTACTTTATGGTCTATTCTATATAAGTTCATAATCTAATCCCTTAATGTAACTAGAAAATAAACAAATTTTTAGATAGTAAGCTGAATGTGATCAGGAGAATCATATCTCATTGGAGTGTTCAAATAGGTGTAAAATCACTAACATACTAATCGTGCATCAATGTTGTGTTCGAGTCACTACTCAAAAACCCATTTATGTGTTATTACCCCGAGTAGCATCTATTATATAACTATATAAAAATTGTGATATCTAGATATGGATGAAAAAAATAAGAACATCATATATAGAAGAATTATCTAATATTTTATTGTATCAACCATTACATTAAAAATCTGTAGGATTCTCGCTAAAGTTATCTAACACTAATACCAATTGTAAATAAAGAAACATATATTCATATTTAAACAATCACTCGGATTCCAAAAATATAATCCCAAAGATAAATTTTTTATATGTTTTTTTATTTTAAATATATAAAAATTTATAGTACAAATCAATCCTAATTGATTGAGAAATGATTCTTTCTTTTTTACTTCACGATAAACAACAGAAAACTTTTATTCAACCACACTTGTGACCACTTAATTATAATCCCATTATATTAAAAAATATTCCAAATATAAAAATATATAAGATCATTCTAATTTCATGGGTAATGTAAAATTATTAAAATATTGATCATAATCACTTAGTAAGAGAAATACTTCAATGAATAATATGGGATCGATGATATGTGTTTGGGAAAATCAGTACATTGAGAAATTTCAAATAAATATATCATATGATCATCAGACTATGGTGAGGTCGTTGAATAGGAAAACTGATAATATAATTCCATTAAATAATATAAACCTAATTTTTAATCTTGAAAACAATAAATGAATTTTTAATATTCTATAGTAATTGAACAAATATTATAAAATGATAATAAAATAATCTAGTGCTGTTGGAATCACAACAAGATTAGAATTTAGTAATGGGGATTGGATAACTACTCATGAAACTACAATATGATTTTCATTCAAGAATTGTACATTTTTGGGATTAGGAAACAACCAATGTACTTATTCATGGTTGGGTAAAAAACTATACACCTCTTTAGGAATGGGAAACAAACCCGGTACATTTTACGAGTGGGAAATAACCCATGTACTATATTGATCTCATATAATATTACAGATTAATCAACAAATTTGATATTTATATTTTATTACAACCTTATTTATCCAAATATCTATCTTAAATATGAATAACAAAAATTATTTATATAAAAAATAAATCCTGAATGGAAATTGGTTTACCAATATTTCAAAATAGAATTTTATAAATTAACCTTAAGAATTGGATTGGTGGATATAGAAAAAATAAACTAGGAAAAGAATTTATTCAATAAATGAATTTATAGTGGTATATCCTCAAAAATTACCCCAATTTAGAATTATATAGAGATATAAAAGATGAAAATATAAACAAAAACATAAATTTATCTTTTATAAATATTTTTTAGACATTTGAATGGTGATGATGTAGCGAATCATTTATAGAGTAAATATTTATTGGGGAATGAGAAAATATATCAAGACCATAACATGATAATATGATATAAAAATAGATCCCTAAAATTTCATAATGGTTTCCAGGGAAAGATGGTTTGGAACAAAAATAATTGATTATATAAATTTAAAAACTTTTGAAATGTTGATGGAACCTTTTTTAAAATATTCAATTTAAAAAACATTAATTAATATCTATAATAAACTATAGTAATGGTAAATAAGTAATACAGATGAGAAAATATTCAAATATGTTCCAAAATAAGAAATTATAAAATTTTCAGGAAGGTTAAAAAATGATATTGATGAGAAATCACAACTCGAGGATGATAAGAATAATTCAAAACAGATTACAATTTTATTAAATGGAATTCATTCACATAAATATCTTCAAATCAAAAAGATTTTATATAAAATTTTTAATGATTAAATATCATATGAATAGTGACATAAAATATAATTGATAACATAAATGAACTATATTCTATAAGAAGCCTTATAACATAATCAAACGTTTTTTGTTAGCTCAAATCCCTTATAGAAAACATTGATCCTAAATGATGAAATTGTTTCAATAGGATTTATGTTGTATGAATAAAAAACCGATGAGTGCATATAAAAAATATTGAAAATATAATCAAAAGGTAAAACATACCCTCCTTGTTTAAAAAAGATCAATATGTTCAATTTTAACATAATGAATGAGTGTTATGTTAACCAAACCACATTTAAACTAAGGATTATCCTGACCTAAATCACCTGGGCCTTACCTTGGAAAACAATTATCAATGTCTGAAAACCCAAGATACCTACAATATGAGAGGGTATAGAGACAATAAATAAGTATGTGTAACATTGAAATGGCTTTCCTTATCTTTATATAACTATACACTTTCCAACAGAACGATATCAATAAAATAGTATGTTGATATAAAATTACTAAAATATATAGAGATTATTAAATTCATGATACATCCTATGTGAAATACATTAATCAAAACAATGGTAATACCTATGTATAATTTGTAAAAGTACATGGAAATCCATTAATGAAATTTTAGTTCCAATCTATGAAAAACTAAAAATGGAAATTTTAATGTGATGACATATCACAGTATCTGAATGTAACAACAATAATAAGTCATAACCTATTTGTAATGAGATAAGACACTTATAGTATGTCCACCAAAATCTCTACTAAATGTTTGGTCATATGCTTAAAATGTGAAAACTGGAAGAGAATACCATGCACGATAGAGTATATAAACTCACAGTAGAATTTACAAAAATCAAGAATGTGATAAATATAATAAAATATTCAAATAAACCTACAATTTAACGAGGGATAAGAAACCAAATATGTGACATGATATTAATAAAACCCCAATACAAAAGAATATGATTATAAATATCTACAGCCATTTAATAATTATTTTTTTTAATGTATATCCAATGTTACCATCCAAAATAATGAACCCCTCATAACCTCTCATTAAAAATAATGGAAGACTGAAACCTCACCATTGTGTATTGTAGTCAGTTGAGAACTAACTCTAATAGAGGAAACTACCAATACCAGATCTTGTTTAATGGGACTTCCACTATGTTTATAGAAGAACCACACCCTCTATAATGTGGGGGATTGATGACTCAACATTTATATAAAATATAATGGACCTATACCCTAAGGAATAGGGGGAATAACAACCCTGAAATAACAACAATTATCAAACCAAAAATTTGAATCATCTAAGCATGAATGGATAAAAAATACTATTTATGTAACATCCTAGACAAAGGAAGAATATGAAATTTATCATATTTTTTAATATTTGTGAATTAAATATTTATTTTACTTTAAATGGGTTTCTATGTTCGATAGCATACCTGATACGCAATAACAGGTTTCTTTGAAATCTTACATTGCACACTAATAATATAATAATATTATTTTAAATGGAAGTTAATTCCTAGATGTTGTATTAGCGGGAGTGAACAAAACTAACTATAATATAATTATACTTGTTTTTTAAATATATTTACATTTATCCAATAAAAGTTAGAGGCTTACAATGTGAATGAATATAATTTTAAACATAATTTAAATTAAAAGGCTGATTTACCACCTTTTAATGGAGAACCCTCATTAAATATAGTTTTGGTCACTTTAATACATTCTATTTGACCAAATTAAATCCTTCTTTATAATGGGGACAACAAAATTTTCTTTGTGTAAATTTTTGGAATCTTTCCGATAAAGTTCAATTTTTTAATGAAAATTAAAAATATGGTATTTAATTCAAAACTAAATTTTAATCTAATTTATATATATGGTTAGATTTTATTTTTTATTTCATTTAAAGTTTAATTATAATATATATTTTCCATTTAATCCAATTTTGGTCATTAGAATTAACTTCACTTTGAAATTGGACATAAACAAGTGTCAATCTTTTGATAGTTATTGTTTCATAAAAACATGCTATTTGTTTTAACAATTAGAATTAGTTTCAAAATAATTAATTTAATTATATGTTTTTAATTTGGTAAAATTGACATCATTTTTGAATTTGGAATATCAAATATAGCTTAGGATGATTTTTTTGTATTTTTACGAATAACTTCGATTTTTGATGAATAGTGAAACCACTTAGTAGTAGTTAAAAAAATAGAATTTTTCATTTAGATGAAAATTTTACACTTATGTGAATTGAATTTCAAAAATCCGATATTCATGTTTGTTATTAGTTAGTAAAACGCGGTTCAATAAGATGAAAATATTTTGTGGTGAATAGTAACATTGGGCTTTTATTTACCCCAGTTAAAGGTAAATAGGGTAATTTAAGGTAAAGAGAATATAATAATAATTAAAAAATACATTAACACATGTTATAACCTTATTGGATGAGTAATGTCTGGCCATGGGAATCTTGTGGTTGATTTGTGGACCACCTTGAGCCACTTGTGAATGATAACGACACTTTTGATTAATTAATTTAATGTTAAGGAAAAATGACATAAAGGAAAATCTTTTAGTAAATTAATTTCTATATTGTGTTATATAAGTCATAGTTTCGACTATAAATATTCAATATAACTCTATAAATATTTTCTACCAGGTGGTTTTTTTATAATTTTTAGGCATCGAAAATATTAAATTATTCATGACACAATAATGAAGCAATATTTACCTCATTAATAAATGATTTAAAAAAAATAAGATCATAATGATTAAAATATTATACAAAACCAGTCCAATTCCTATTATATTATTTATTTCAACCATTAGTCTTATTATATTCGACTCTAATGAATTCTGGACCATTAGAAACCGAATATCAATACATAATAAAATAATATGTTCACACTTTCTTAAAGATCCCCTAATCTCTCTTATAAAAGGACACCACTTATATGCAATTAATCACACCTCTCAAGCATTTTGGATCATCCAAACTCTACACCATTAAGGTCCCTACATCCCTCTCCTGCTCCTAGAATCCTTACCTTATGCAGAAGGCACTTCAAGAAGTCCATTAGGTTCAAACCAAAGGAAGTTACCCAAATTAAAGATAATAGTTTCTCTTAACTTCTTTTCTTTTATTTTACCTCTCCAACCCGAAAAATATTTTTATTCCATTATTTTTTAACACCACATATATACTCAATATACTAGTATGCTGTTTTTAGAAGGTTGTTAATAACACTTACACACACCTCCATCTAATTTGTGAATAACATACTGTATCTGTGGATGACAAACTAACACCACACGAAACGATGATTGTTCGATTGTCTCCTACCATGTCTCATGGTGGCCATTATGATGTAACTGTATTTATATACGATATATATTATGTTTATATTTTCTTTATTCTTCTATATTTTACTTTAATATCATACCTTTATGGATTCCATAATGGGTAAACACGATGATTTTATTTGAGGAAGTGTAGACTACCGCCCCTCAAAGTGATATAAACTGTTAATACCATATGTGGGATGTATAAAGGATAGATTTAATGATATAATATATTATATGATACTGTAATTATAATATTCCTATATATATTTATGTTTTAAATCTATTAAAATATGAAATAGAAATGAAAGTAGCGTTCATGCGTACGTACGACTTACCGCCTCCGTGAACAGTGAATTTTATTTCTTATCACTAAAATGATATGTACTATTATAAATACATATATATACTAGATATATTATATATATTCTATACAAATCATGAATATCATTCTGGTGATAATAGACAATTGACCACATGGACAACTTGTAAATATATGGTGTTCATTTTTAACTCAAGTACCCAATATCAACCAAAAGACCATTATTAACATAAATTATTGATTAATTTTTATAACAAGGTAATAAGTGATATAAAAAGGAGAATAAACTTTAAAATGGTTTTCGTGAAAGTATAAAATAACTTTAGTTTATTATTTAGGAATAACAAGGAACAAAGGATTCATGTCGGACACGAGGTAAGGGATTTCTTATCTCAGTTTTAATTCCATGAGATTTCCATTGTTCGCCACTAATTTATTGCATGTTGTGTATTGTGTTCTACCAATTGATATATATTATCTTGATTATAATTATATTTATTTTATTTTGTGAATCATTTGGTGGTTATTAACTTTTTGTCATACGACTAGATTAATTACAACATGGTAAGGTATTTTCATCTCACTTTTTATTCCCGTGAAATTCATGCTATATTTGTCCCAATTTCCTTTTGTGTGGCGTATGTACTTCCCATGAATTTATTCATTATGTAATATATTTCAATTTATGGGTATTTAAATCTTCATTTTATGATCCTTCATTCATGGGTTGTATGTATCAGAGGTTACCAAATCGGTAAGGGAATTTCAAACTCCAATTTCCACTCAGCAGGCTTTACGAGTACTTAATTGATTATTTTACTCAATGATTATGTGTGGAATCACTATTTATTATTTTTGTAGTAATTTACACCCCCCTTTTTATTGATTTACTTTTGATTCACATAATCAGTCCATTGATAAATTCTCATGTCCTCGATATGAACTTTATAAGAGTACTTTTTAACTCAATCTCCATTTATCGAGTTAAAAATCCAATTAATTAGTGTTGTTTTTACAAGAATATGTGTGAATGTACTCTGATTTATTTACACTAAATATCCAATAATATTTAGTGTATTTATATTTTCACACACTAATATGTTCTTGATTTATCCTTAACCTAAGGATATGGTCTTTATATGATATTTCATCTCAATTTACATTCCATTGAGACTTATTTGTTTTTATACACCAATTCACTTTGTTATAGTGTATATAATGTACTTTGAAATAGAATATCATGAATCCCATTATTCCCATGATATTATAATGTTTTTATTGCCTAAATTATTTGTATTCAAGAGTCTCTCTTTTGGTTAGGGGTCTAACTAAAATATCATTTTAAATGTTTTAAAAATTTATTCTTCTAAATATTTATCATTAATTTCCATGTTCTCAAAATGGGTTTTAGGATTAATTTATATTGACATTAATGTTTTAAAATGATAATTCATTTAAAAGATTCAATGTGATATAAGACACTTTGATACGAAAATCTATTTTTAAATGGTTTTGAAAATGATTTGATAAAGCATTGTTTATTTCAATATCATGATTTTGATATATTGGAATGTGGAAATGGTATCTTTCCATTATACTTGTGATATGTGTTATGATTATGTTATGGTTATTGGGAATGGTTTTTAGGTATACGGGTGGTTCTATGATAAACCTAGGGCGGTGAGCCCGAGATAGCTCTTCAATGCATTAGGTAATGTGACAAAGGTAAATGTGATGTTTATCCTAAGAGACTTAGGGAATATGCTATGATGGGTATTCCAAGGGTAACTCCCCACATAGCTGTGATAGCTACAAGGTAATTTTGATATTGGTTCCACAAGTATCATTTATGATTTATGATTTTTGTGTGTTATTCATAAATTTTATGATTTTTTAAGGTTTATTCAGATTGAAAAGTATGGTTTCATTGATTTGTATTTATTGATGGGAAAATATTTTACTTCCTTATTTTATAACCATTGCTATGATTTTTAAACTCATCCCATGTTTTTGAAACTTTTTCCAAAGGACTTAAAGATGAATAACGTCAAGGATGGGATCAAGGAAAAGTAATTCTGTCTAAAACATGGAACTAGACATGTTCCTTTTACGAGTATTTATTTTATGAAAAAATGGAAACTGAGTAGTAATGTCTACATGTAATAAAGAAGTTTTTAAGTAATTGTTATGGAATAATTCTCTAAAAATCTAAACCTTAAAAGATCTTAATGTGAATTACAAATTTAATTCAATATTATATAAAGTTTTAAGGTCGTGTCCTTATAATTTACATAAAATCACATCATATTTTTGATGTGGAAACAATGTACACTATCACAAATTATGTGGAATCCATCTCAGGATAATCTTCTCATGGGATAAAATTTTAGCCCTTAATAATTCCATATAGAAGGTATAAGACTATTGGTAATCTTAATTGACTTTTCTTCAGGGAACATGATATGTTTCAACACCGAAAAAACTGTGTGTATCCCTCCAAGGAAATATCATGGCTTGGAATGTTCACTAAATGATGTTTCTTTTTGGGGACATGGTGTGTCTATTCAAAAAAATGTCCTAAGGAGTATGGTCTCACCAAATGTTTCAGACACCTCGGTTTCATCACATTGAATTGGTACGAGTCCAACTAAGATGTGATATTTAACTCTATCTATAATGTTCCATATATTGAGAGTCCTAGAAAAATGGCATTTGATTGTCCAGAATACATGTTGTGCTATCATATTTTCACATATAGTGATGTCTAGTCACATTTTCATCATTCACTCACAATATCTACATAATCTAAAATTAATTTCACTAATTTAAATAACCAAAATTCCAAGAAAGAATTGAAAACACCACTAATTACCATCTAATGGTGTCTAGTTGCACAAGATTGGGATTATATTCCACAACGAAATGTCTGAAAAAACAGTCATCTCTATTCAAGGTTCCATTCCATTTAATAAATATATTTTCTTCACAAATCAACAATGATAAATTTAAAAAAATTTAAAAATATATAGGTTTGTATCATTTTGAATTATGTGGGTTGGATTATAATTGAACACGTTTGGAAATTTCGAGTCTCTAACATAATGGGATAATAATGAAGAATGAAAGGAACATAGTTGTGACAGGAAAAAATTACAAATAAGTGTATCATTGGAAAATTTGATACTATATAATGATCAAAATATAAAAATAAAATGTTCGGAGGAATTGTCACTAAAAAATATGTTATTAAGAACATTAAGGATAATTATTTTATTGGTTTATATGAAGAATGAAGATCATAATATAATTTTAAAAAATTATCCATGATCAACAACCAACAAAAATTGAAGAAATCTATAAATTAATTATCTCCACCTTGAGAATGGATCACTCATTGGTTAGGAACTAATTAGTTAGTTATTTAGTTTAGTATTCTATTGTTTTTGTCGTTCATCCAATGAATCTTTGTGATTATTTTGTCATCAACCACTGATATTGAGTTCATAAATACTAATAGTGTATCTAATTGTCCTCCAATATAATCAAATAGATTTTTGTGGCTATCGTTTGATATTTTTCATATCCACCACTTTATGGATATGTTATTATATTGTGGAAATTAAATTAAATATAGTAATCTATCCCTTAATTTATTTAATGCCTCATCCAACAGTATTCTATAGCAGAACATATGAAACAGAAAAAAATATTCAGATAGAGGTTAAAACTCTATTTTGGAACTAATTTTTATATCTGAGTTTCAGTATGAGGTCAAAATTATCATTATTTTTTTTTAATTTTTGTTGCTTAAATATATTAAATATTATCATTATATTATTTATGAGTCCCATGAAACTCAAAAAACAATTCCAATAGAAGAAAATGTATAGAGATACACTCATAAATATTATAAGTTTCAAACATTTAAAATTAATATTAATTACATTTTCCCCAACATCGCTACACATCACACTGAAAATCATTGGTTACAAAAAAATGTTCAGGTACTAAGCATACAATTCGACCACTTTCTCTTAAGAGATATAATACAAATTCCCATACTACCATAGAACTCAAATAAGTTGAATAGTGTATCCACATAGGATACTCTTCTATTTGTCATCAATCACCATATGTTACACTAATAAGATGGATTTATCTACAATGTAATGTTATTCCAAGTCAATAATATTTGTAGAAAAATACAAGTATCTCTTTATCATGGACATTTGGAACATTTAATGCACCATGATAAAGTATGAGGGTTCATATAAGTCATAAAAAACTATCTACATATCCATTGGATTTGAAATTTATTCAAGATTGTATGGGATAACATGATAACCTAACCAAATCACTATAATCCACATTGGATAGATATGATTACGGGAACATAGACTCTATAATCGATGTAAAATGGAAACAAAATCATTTTATTGAATATTTGTATCAAATTTATGAATTCTTCATGATTCAAGATCTACTAAAAATTCTATTTTATAAAAATAAAGATATTTGGCCCTCCATGATATGTGAGACCAATCTCTATCCCGCATAAGGGTGACCGTCTAGAATTAGATTATAGTTCCTAATAAGGATCTACTCTAATAGTGTTCTGATTGCAGTTATTATATGTGAAATCCACCAATGGTATAAGTAACTCCTAGATACATCCAAATTACATCATAGTGGAATAAGTCTTAATCATAAAAATGAAGATGGTTCACTCTTTTGGCCACATTCGTGGAGTGAAACTCTATTATCATTCATAATTAGGTCACAAAATAATCATGTCGATGTTTCAGAAACCCTAATGAGAACTAACAATCATGGTTGGAAGTGATCATCATGGGAACCCCTTGAAGATGAATAATTATTTTCTTGTACGAATTCCCTGAAATCTCCACCAAATACTACACCAAGACGATATGATTGGGAACAAAAATGGTAATTCACTAAAAATAACCTAGATATCATTTTGGAATTTCATTTTCCATGGAAAACTTATTACATTATCCCATGATATTCCATCCAAAATTCATGACATGATTATTGATTTTGTGGCAAATAATATACAACCTAATGTTCATCCATTACCTACTAACATCTGAGCATCATGATTAAAATTTAAAAATTATTTACCATATTCTAGGCCACCAAAAATACTAGTGATGGTATTTTTACATCATTCCCACTCACATATGTACACCTAATTTTATTATTTGAATATCCCTAAAAACCTTCTCACACATTGAAATTCGAAATATTATACATCCATTGAAAATGATCATGTGTTACCACTATCTCAAAATCCGTATATTTTATCTTGATTAGATAATTGTACATGTTTAACATAAAAATTAACATCAACCAAATGATCCTCCCCCAATGATGATGAATAATGGATTCTAGCACCGTCGATTATTGAAAATATGCACCCCGAATAATGTAAATTTTTATGAAATTTCTTTTCCCTAGAGTATATAATAACTCAATGTCATATACTTGTAAGAACTCCAACCAATGCCTTCAACTCCTTTTTTGGCCTCTCTGGGTGGATATGTAACAAAGACTCTAGGGGTTTTAGTAATTAAAAAAACACCCTAAAAGAAGATAAGTTCCTTATATATTTAAGGATTATACTACCATTTTAATATAAATTTCATCATTTACATAGTTTTTCTCATGGGGTCTTTCCTCTCTTGGCTGATAAGAAGTTACTACTCATCAATACTTGAATACAAATCGCAACATAGCTGTAAAGGGATTTTAAACCACAATGAAGTTGTCTCCCCTTGATGTCTCAATATATGATCACTATAGAACCCATAAATAATGTCCGTGATTGATAACCAAAACTAGTCAAACTATAAAAATGGATACCTATTCCACAACTTGTCCTTTGAAGGAGACACAATTCCCAAATATTTGTCCATAGACCTATGAGAGTACCATTTTATACTTGGGAAACTAAATAAATCATACATTATTCTAGGTAGATCAAATGAAATCACAATATAAATCGTTTCTAGGTATAAACATACACCATTATCGAAGGTGATATTCCCCAAAAATACAACCTCTTAGATAAAAACTAACTCATTAAAATCTTAATATTTATTTGGTGATCTTAGATAATTTATGGTAGACAAAAAAAATTTCCTATATTCTGAACCTTAGATATAGAGTAAATGAATGTTTCCTCAATAGAGAGATATATTAAGACGCTTATGAATAGAATGAGGACCACATTCATATATTCAACGAACAAATCAGTCGTATTTTCTATAGTGAAAGGAATAACCCAAAACTTATAATGACTGTAGAGACAATAGAAATCTATCATCAAAATATCATCTTCATAAACCTTGAAATTATAGATGATGGACATAAGAACAAACATTGAAAACCATATCACGCATATGAACTAATCAAAGTGGTCACTAATTCTCAGTAATCAGTACTTGTTATAAATCAATACATGGTAAAATTCATGGAAGACACTGAAAAAACATATAATATTGATTACATTTTTTAAAAACAATACTAGTTCCACAAATGTGACACATTATGTTTGATAAAAACCTTCTCTAAAAGGTTATAAAATGATAGCCTCAACTCGTAGTTATCAATAATCGTCATTCGATTATTTTTATAGGATATTGGTGTTTTATAAGCGTGTAAGTCAATGTATAAACAAGTCTCACACAAAAGAGAGAGTCCCAAAAAATCTGTAGGAAGTATTTATATATTCTCTTACAACAATATTAGAATCATGATATTATATAACCACAATTAACCAAGGGATAAAAAATAAAACTGAGGTTTTATAGGATCCCTATTTGTACTCACCAGTCTAACACATTGTACCACAATGGACCTATTTGAAATAAAGTAGAACCTTATCTAATTAGAAAAGTGGAATATGACTCTCCTATTATTGTATTTAATCTCACTATCCAATTAAAAAAACTGTTCCATGCACTAGATGAAATCATAATGTTTCATCATAATAGCCCAATAATTCCATGAGGATCTCCATCCAATAATGAAAACTTTCATTCTCATCCAAAATATAAAAATGATGGAATAAACCCTTCAGAGTGGGGAGTCTATAGCCCCTTGACTGGGATGAATATACCAGTAAAAATTTAAGTCTCACTCTATAGATAAATCATATCAAAATGATGCACTATCCGGACGAAATCGTAAAAATAAAAATATATACAGATAAAATTTAATTCCATGTTTAGAGCCTTAGGATTGGTGGAATCAACTATCTATCCTCCCACTAGATAATGATATGTCCTATAGTCTTGAGAAATATTACCTTGATCAACATTGGTAAAGAATCAAGATGGTGGTGTCTTCTAGGTCGTCAATAAAGATGTTATGATACAAAATATTTATGATGACATGTTCTTATATGCGATTCATGCACTACAGATCCATACATATGAGTTTGATAATCATTATGTGTCTTGCATCAAGATCTAGATTTTTAAAACTCTCTAGATGTAATAGACGAATAACCTCTTCACTGACTACTACCATATCCTTTTCCAAAACACCCCATTCCTAGGATGACCCCCTTTACCTAATCCTAATTAAGGGGGTCTGAAAAATGTATAATGGGTTTTGTAATTGAGAAAATGGGCAATGAAATATGCACTCAAAATTAAAAAAAAGTCTATTTTAATTCATTAAATTGATTGGTGAGTAAACCCCCCTCCCCCATCTTCATGATTCTACATTAAAAATTATGATCAAAATTAAAACCACCAGATCAGGTTGTACCCTCATAAACCATATAACATGAACTACAGAATACAAAAAATATTTTAGTTCACAAGGGTATAACTTACCTTAGAAACCCGAGGGGATTGATCCTAGAACTATAGAATAAATCTCCTTCTAAATTAATCATAATATAAAATAGATTGAATGAATGACTACTATATCAATGAAAAAATATCATACATATCTGCTATGGGTTTTTCCACTCACTGCCCAATAGTTAGAAACTCTACTAACTATCTATTAGGAAAAGGAAATCATAAACCAGCACTAGATCTAGTTCCCCAATTATGAGTCGTCTATGTTACTAACACTGTACTAAAGCATCATCAAATGAATAGAAATCATCATGACCCTTTATCATATTACTATTCAGATATCATTTCCCATGTATCTAGATAATTAAAAAGATGTACTATGGTCATATGAGAATATTTATGGGATAAATCAACAATGAAATGGATTTCAAATTACTCATTATTATATGATTCATATTCCAGTGGTTTTCATTGAACTATTTCCCCAGTATTCTAGGTCGACATATAAACAATAAGAGCGTTGGTGTATGGATACATTAGATGCAAAAAAAAAATTGTGTTCCCAAGACTAATAAATGAAATAGATACATATAAATAGACTTTTCATAATTTCCCAAACTATTCTTGATGTGTTTTCAAAACAAAAACATTAACCCTTAGATAAAAAAACTTTAATTCAACTATATTTTTATCTATTCCATTGGGGCCCCACATAGGTCTACAATAATGTAAGAGTGACACCTCAAGATGATATAAAATAGTTTAGGGGAAGGTGAATAGTTCTATGTATGAAAATAAACAAAATGAGAGGATTTAGCCTTATGTACCTCCAAACATGAACTTATATCTATGAAAAAATTATATGATACACAATAAGTGAAAAATAAATATGTGAGCCAATAATTCAATATCCACAAACAAATAGATCAATATGAAGCTATGTAATAAAAATTCGTAAATGGGAAAGATACAATCTAAAAATAAAAATAAATACTGGATGCAACCCCACAATAACTAAAAAGTGAAATATTGTAGGGTTATTATCCCAAAACATATAATTAGAATAAATGAACATTGTCAATGGATCAAAATACCACTATGGTTTACTGATACCATCAACATTAATGTATCTTATAATAAGACTACCATATGCATTAGACATGAATCACGTGTGAAAATCCATAAAAGGGTGAGTATATTGATACCCAGTATGATCTAGTTATATCCCAGATTGAAGTAATAGAATAATATATTATTCACAATAGAAATGGTAATTTTGAATAATAAATAAAACCTGAAACATGATCATATTAAAACCCAAAATGAAAATTAGATAAATCTCTATGTCTATGGTTATCCAAGAAGGATGTGTTTTCTCGAACCTCTATAAAACCCATCCAATGCCAATAACTACCTGTATTCTCTATAGAATAAATATGGATGACCAACACTACAAACATACATTCATGAGAAAAGGGATCACTGAATACAATGGAGGCCCCTATTTCTACCAAAACATGAGGAAAATGGAGTATCACTCTACTAATAGAAGAAAGACACACTGTGTAATGTGGAGGAGTATTAATACTATAAGGCCCCGGCCTTAAACCTTACTTAATATTGAATTAAATGAATAATTCACATTGAGGATCTTTTCAGTTTTAGAGTTTTAGAGAATTAGAACATAACTAATACATCTCAAAAGATTACAAAGTAGTCACTTCTACTAAGTTTCCACAAAAGAAACTCTTAAAAGAAACATGTCTAGTTCCATTTTTTATGTAGCATGACATTCCCTTGATCCCATACATGACCTTATTCCACATTAAGTCCTGTGTAAAACATTTCAAAAAAACTTGGGGTGAGCATAAAAAGCTCAGTAAGGGATACACAAAGAATGAAAAATATTAGTTTTTCAAGTAAACCATGTATACTCTATCAAAGTAATACCTTCACCTTCATGAATTAGTAAAAACTCTTCAATGAATAACGTATCATTACTTACATTTTTTTAACCAAAGGATTACCATAAAACCCATATAAAGAACAAATAAAATATGTAAAGTTAACTTGGGACATAAACATACTTAAGTGGAATAACCATACGGTCGACTTCCACACATAGCACTTAATGGAATATCCATATGGCCAATTTCCATACATACTTAATGGAATAGCCATACGGCCGACTTCCATACCCAATGCATTGGAGGTTATAACGTAACCACCCATCCTGGTATTCAAGGCACCACCCGTCATATGGTTTATCACTTAACCACCCGTCAAATGTCCAAGTACCAATATAAAAACATAAAACATAAAACCAATATAAAGGAATGATAACATTTCCATGTTTCAATCACAATATATCATAATAGAATACTTTTTCAAAACCATTTTCAATACCAAAATACATAAAAGAATATATGGTATTTATTTCATTTTAAAAACATAACGGCTTGTTGAGGAAGCCAAAAACCAAATAATACTCGCGGCGGCGGAAAAGGTCATTGTCACTGCGTATGTTAAAAAAAACATTCCTTTTTGTCGTTTAGTAAAACACTTCGTAGAAAAAGATTCCTTTTGTATAAAATTAAAATTCAAAGGGGTTTATACACCGTATAAAAGAAAGTTGTGTATAAAACGAAATATTCCTCAATGGAAGGAGATTGAGACGAAGTCCCTTACCTCGGGTCCGACTTGACTCGATCGTTCTTTAACGTCCTAAATAATAAACTTGAGTTAATTTATAATTGATTAAGAAACTTTTTAAAGTTCATTATTCCTTTTATATCACTTATTTCGATGTTATAAACATTATGTAACCATTTAAGTTAATAATGTTTGTTTTGTCAATATTTGATTCTTAAGTCGAAAGTGGACTTCTTACAATTACATGTTGTTCGTGTGGTCAAAGGTTATTTATATCCAGAATGACATTCCTGATTTGGATATCATATATATCATATATATCAAGTATATACATGTATTTATAATATTACATAATCATTTAGAGGTAAGAAATGAAATGCACCGTTCATGGAGACGGTAAGCCGTACGTACGCATGAACTCTACTTTCATTTCTATTTCGTATTTTATAGAATGGAATCATAATGATATAAGAGTATATTATAATTCCAGTATAATAACATATATAATATCATTAACTTTATCCTTTACACATCCCACATATGTTATTAACGAATCAAATCACTTTCAGGGGGCTGTAGTCCGCACTTCCTAAAATGAAGATATCGTGTTTACCCATAATGGAAAAAAATAATGGTATGCCATAAATAAAAAATACAGAAGCTTAAGGAAATAATAAGCATATTACATATCATATATAAAATTAGTGACATCATAATGGCCACCTTTGAGGGTGTTAAATGAGTATTGAACAATCATCATTTCGGGAGGCAGAATTTCGCCATCCACGGAAAACGTATGTTCTTTAACCATTTGATGTAGTTGTGTGAGAGTGTAGCTGGAATAAATCATATAACAACATCATAGTATATTTAAGATACTGGTGTTGTTACAAAAGAAGTAAATAAAAATAGTTTAGGGGGTTGGAGGAGCAAAATAAAACAAATGAACAAGAGAGAATGAATTACCTTTAAAATTGTAACTCTTTTTGATTTGAGCCTAAAGGCTTCCTTTGAAAGGATTCTGCCCAAAGGGAATCCTCTAGGATGAGTATAGGGATGTGGAGAGAATAAATGGGCAGGGTTTGGCCGAGCCAAATTCTTGAGGAGTGTCTGAAATAAGGTAGTGGTTGGGGCCTTTTATAAGAGGAGAGGAGAGGCACTTTTGGAAAGTAAAGAAATATTACTTTATTTGAAAATGTGTTTCGGTTTTAAAAGGTCCCACATTGATATAATTCGTGGATAAGGTGATAAGGTTTCTAAATACTCCCATACAATAAGTTATGGACATGTTTAGTTCATAGAGTTTACATTATCTTTCCTTTTTATTTAAATTGCCAAATAATGATGTCATCGCTGCATCATTATTATGCCATAAATAATTTAATTTATTTAATGTCTAAAAATTATAAAAAAATACTATGATGTAGGAAATATTTTTCGTTTTCCAATGATCATTTATAATCAAAAATCTGACTTGTATTACCCCATTTAAGAATTGTTTTAGTAAAACATATCATGTTTGTGCCATTTTTTACATTAACGTTAAATAAAAGGTATTTATGTTATTTTCCAACCAAATTGGCTTCATGGGGTCCCCAAGTTGACCCATGGCTTGTCTTGGTCGGAAATGACACATCCAATAACGGTAGGAAATGTGTCTAGGTCATCTCATATTATTAAAATGTTATTTTTACCTTAAACTACACTAATTACCACTAATCGCGATTAAAAATTTAATAAGTTACTATTCACCAAAAAAATTATTTTAATCTCATTGAAACACATTTTACTTCTTAATGACAACCATGTATGTCGAATTTTTTAAAATCAAAACACAATGATGGAAATATTTCATTTAAACGGAAAAATCAGTTTTTATAAGTACCACTTAGTGGTTTCACTATTCATAAAAAATCGATGTTTTTCAGAAAATTACCAAAAATTCACCCTAAGCTATATTTGATAATACGAATTCAAAAATAAAGTCTATTTTACGAAATTAAAAATATATAATTCATATTAATTAATTTAATAATTAATTCCCGCTGTCAGAACAAATAGCGTGTTTTTATGAAACAATAAGTATCAAAAGATTGACACTAGTTTAAGTCCGATTTCAAAGTGAAATTAATTCCAACGACCACTTTTGGATTTAATGGTAAAAATATTTTCTAATTTCACTTTAAAACCAATTCAAAAGATAATCTAATCATATAAATAAATTAGATTAAAAAGGGATTTTGAATTAAAATACAACATTTTACACTATTCATTTAAAAAAATGAACTTTATCAGAAAGGTACCAAAAATTTACACAAGGTAAATTTTGATGTCCCGATTATAAAGAGGAGTTATTTTTGGTCTAATAGAATTTATAAGATTGATCAAAACTATATTTAATGAGGGTTCTCCGTCAAAAGGTGATAAGTGAACCCTTAGTGAAAATTAGGGTATAAATGCCTAAAATTGAACTCTTTCCGTACTTTAAGCCTTTATCTTTTTATTTTGTAAATGTAAAAACATTTAAAAACATATAAAATCATATTTTAGTTATTTCTATCCATTCTCGCTAGTACAACGGCTACTTGTTAACTAATATTTAAAATAATATTATTTTATTACTTGTGTGCAACGTAAGTTTTCAAAGAAATTCATCGTTGCGTATCGAGTACGCTATCGAACGTAGAAACCCCTTTTAATTAAAATTAATATTTAATTAGTAAATATTTATAAATATGAAAATTCTTTATTCTTTAATTACCTGGGATGTTACATCCTTCCCCCCTTTTGGGAATTGCTTCCTCGCAATTTTATTCACTTATAAAAATAAGTGGGGGTATTTATCCCTCATAGAATTTTCAGATTCCCACGTTGCCTCTTCAATCACATGGTTTTTTCACAAAACCATTACCTGATGAATCACCTTATTCCGTAACACATGCTCCCTGTGGTCAAGAATCTGGACTGGTTGTTCTTCATAAGATAAGTTCTCCTCCAGCTGAACTACCTCTGGACTCAAAACATGGGATGGATAAGGCATATACTTCCTCAACATTGAAACATGAAAAACATTGTGTACCTGAGATAAACTCGGAGGTAAAGCCACTCGGTAAGCAACTGATCCAACTTTATCAAGAATTTCATATGGTCCAATAAACCTTGGACTCAACTTTCCTTTCTTACCAAATCTCATCACACTTTTCCAAGGAGAAACCTTGAGAAAAACATGATCACCTACCTCGAAAGATAGATCCTTCCTCTGGTTATCCGCATAACTCTTCTGCCTGCTTTGAGCTGTTCTCATGTTCTTCTGAATCAACTGAACTTTTTCTGCCATCTCTTCTACCAATTCTGGTCCCATCAACTTTCTTTCACCAACTTCATCCCAAAATACTGGAGTTCTTCACCGCTTCCCATATAATGCCTCAAATGGTTCCATCTGTATACTGGAATGAAAGTTGTTATTATCAGAAAACTCAACCAAAGAAAGATGTTGGTCCCAACTTCCCTGATAATCCATCGAACAAGCTCGTATCATATCCTCCAAGGTCTGAATTGTTCGTTCTGACTGCCCATCTGATTGAGGAAGAAAAGCTGTACTAAAATTTAATTCAGTACCCAACTACTTATGAAGGCCTTTTCAAAAGTTAGATGTGAACCTGACATCACGATCAGATACAATGGAGAGGGGAACTCCATGTAACCTGACTATCTCTTTATGATACAAACGGGAAAGTTGATCTAGGGAAAAAGTATCTCGTATAGCAAGGAAATGAGCAGATTTAGTCAAGCGATCAACAATAACCCAGATTGCATTATTACCTCGAGATGTCCTTGGTAATCTCACAAAAAAGTCCATGGATATGTTTTCCCATTTCCACTCTGGCACTGGTAAAGGATGAAGCATCCCCTTCGTTAACTGCCGCTCTTCTCTAACCTGCTGACAAGTCAGACACTTCATAGTAAAATCAGCAATATCTCTTTTCATTCAATCCCACCAGTAATACTCCCGCAGATCTCTGTACAACTTAGTACTACCAGGATGAACTGAAAACGGGGAACTATGAGCCTCACAGAACAACTCATTCTTCAACTGTGAATCAAAATGCACACATAACCTCTTCCCAAACCTCAAAACACAATCATTATCAATGTTGAATTCAGGCAACTTGCCATTCTGAACCAGCTCTACCTTTTTCTTCAACTCACTGTCTCGCTTCTGTGCTTGCTTGATTCTTTATGATAGAGAAGATTTCACTGATACCTGAAACAAAACAGAAGAACATCCTGTACCAACAACTTCTATACCAAATTTAATCAAATCTTTAACCAAAGGATCACGTTCCGAACGCAACAATGCTAATGAAGCATTACGTTTTCGACTCAAAGCATCAGCCACTTTATTTGCTTATCCCGGATGGTAATGAATTTTGCAATCATAAACCTAGATTAATTCCAGCCATCTCCTCTATATCATGTTCAATTCTTTCTGAGTGAATATATACTTTAAACTTTTGTGATCAGTATATATTTCACACTTTACTCCATACAAATGATGCCTCCAATTTTTTAAAGAAAAAACAACAGTTGCTAATTCCAAATCATGTGTAGGGTAATTTACCTCATGAGTTTTCAACTGTCATGAAGCATAAGCAGTTACCTGATCATTCTGCATTAGGATTCAACCAAGTCCTTTCAATGAAGCATCACTGTAGATAACAAACTCACCATTCCTGGAAGGTAGTGCCAAAACTGGAGCATTCACCAATCTTCTTTTCAATTCCTGAAAACAATCATCACATTCTTTTGTCCATGTGAACTTAACACCCTTACGAGTTATCTTAGTCATTGGAATAGATAACCGTGAAAAATTTTCAACAAACCTTCTGTAGTAACCTTCCAAACCAAGAAAACTACGGATCTCGGTTACATTTTTGGGTCTTGGCCATTCTTCAACAACTTTTGTTTTAGTAGGATCAACAATTAAGCCATCTTTTGAAACAATATGACCTAGGAAAGAAATTTGTTGTAACCAAAACTCACACTTGCTGAATTTTCCATATAGTTTATTTTCTTTTATGGTTTTCAAGATAACCCTTAAATGACTTTCATGCTCCTCTTTACTTTTAGAAAACACCAAAATATCATCGATGAAAACAACCACAAACTTATCCAAGAACTCATGGAAAATTCTATTCATAAGGTCCATGAATACAGTAGGTGCATTGGTTAACCCAAAAGGCATAACTACAAATTCATAATGGCCATATCTAGTATAGAACACAGTCTTCGGAACGTCAGCTTCTTTTACTTTCAACTGATGGTACCCCGACCTCAAGTCAATCATCAAAAAAAACTGAGCTCCCTAGAGCTGATCAAACAAATCATCGATATGAGGCAAAGGATACTTGTTCTTAACAATAATATTATTCAAGGCTCTATAATCATTGCAAAGTCTCATTGATCCATCTTTCTTTTTAACAAACAAGAAAGGAGCACCCCATGGTGATGTGCTAGGTCGAATGAAACCTTTATCTAATAACTCATGCAATTGTTTCGTTAACTCTAAAAGTTCAACTTGAGCCATTCGATTAGGTGGTTTTGAAATTGGCTTAGAATCAGGAACTAAGTCAATAGTAAATTCAACTTTTCGATCATGAATAATACCAGGAAACTCATCAGGAAAAACATCAAGATACTCATTTACCACTGGCACATCATTAATCTGAACAGTTCCTTTATTTTCAACAATATGTGCAAGGTAACATTCATTTCCATCTTTTACTAGTTTCTCAACTTCCTGATATGTTATCAATATCAAGGGTCCATTATTGTACACAAACTGAAAATCTTTCTGGAATGAAACCATTTTAGCTCTACAGTCAATCTTAGTATGATAAACAGAAAGCCAATCCATGCCCAAAATAACATCAAACTCTACTAGAGGCAAAACAATAAGGTTTGCTGGTAGATGCTTTCCACACACAAGGATATGAAGGTTCTTATAATTCCTTTTTGTCTCAACGTTCCCTCCGGGTGTTTTTACCTTATGTTCAGGATTCATATCTTGATATGGAATTTCCAATTTACTAGAAAACATCTCAGAAATGAAAGAGTGTGTAGACCCTGAATAAAACAACACATTGGCATAATCTGAACAAACAAACAGTGTACCTGATACCACTTCATTCGATGGCCCAACATCTGCTGAAGTTGTTGCAAAGGATTTCACCACCCCTTTCTGCTTGTATTCTGGCTGCATTCCCCCAGTTGAGTTCTTCGTTGGACACTCATTTGCATAATGACCCATTTCATTACACTTAAAACATCTTATCGTTGGCTTTTCATTGCCTGCTTGATCATCTTCCTTACAGTTACGAGCAATATGACCAGACTTACCACACCGAAAGCACTTACCAGACGTGGATAAACATTCTCCAGGATTCATTTTACCACACTTCTCACAGGATGGATATTTGGTTTTCTTACCTCCTTGCTTCTTTGATGAATTCTTCCCCTTTTCCTGCCAACTAGACCTCTTATTCTATTGTTTTTCATAGAACACCTGATCATCGGCAAACTCCATTTACACCTTCTCCGCACATCGAATAATTTTTTCATAACTTTTGAACTCACGAGAAGCTAAAGCCCTTTGATACTTTGTCATTAACCCTGAGTAAAAATGGTTTATTTTACTATCAAGATCTCGTTTGATGTTTGGTGCATACCTTGCCAATCGAGTGAACTTTGCTTCATAAGCAGCCACTGAATCATCCTCCTGCCTCAATTCTAGGAACTGTTTTTCCTTCCTAAGATGAACCACCTTAGGAAAATATTTCTCAAGAAACATACCTTTGAATTCTTCCCAGTGAAGATCCTCAATCTCATCACTATCCCTGGTATTTTTCACCATCGACCACCACTGATCAGCTTCACCTTCAAAATGGTAAACAGTAAGACTAACCTTTTGATGTTCTGAACACCCCATGACATCAAAAATATTCTCCAGTGCATTAATCCACCCCTCAGCTTGCACAGGGTCAGATGATCCTCTGAATGATGGGGGATGTTGCCTCATGAAGTGTTCCACCACTGACATGTTCCTCTGTGGTTGATCTGGCTGATCTCGTGCATGGATACCAACACCATTTATAGCCTGAGTCAATTGTTCCATCACTGCAAAAAACTGTTCAGTTCCGATTCCGACCATCTCAGGTTGCTGATTTGGATGGTTGTCTTCCTCCAGATGTCGTCCCAACATAGTTGCTTTGTTTCCTCTGCGGAAAACCATTCTGAACATAGAAATATCTTAGGTGAATCAACATGGTAATCCGTAAATGCTATATCATTTCAATCATATTATAATTTAACACTTTTCTAAGTCCTAGAGTTGTCTAAATCGACCATTGATACCAACTATAAGGCCTCGGCCTTAAACCTTACTTAATATTGAATTAAATGAATAATTCACGTTGAGGATCTTTTCAGGTTTAGATTTTTAGAGAATTAGAACATAACTATTACATCTAAAAAGATTACAAAGTAGTCACTTCTACTAAGTTTCCATAAAAAAACTCTTAAAAGAAACATGTCTAGTTCCATGTTTTATATAGCATGACATTCCCCTGATCCCATCCTTGACCTTATTCCACATTAAGTCCTATGAAAAACATTTCAAAAAAACTTGGGGTGAACATAAAAAGATCAGTAAGGGATACACAAAGAATGAAAAATGTTAGTTTTTCAAGTAAATCATGTATACTCTATCAAATTAATACCTTCACCTTCATGAAGTAGTAAAAACTCTTCACTGAATAAAGTATCATTACTTACCTTTTTGTAACCAAAGGATTACCATAAAACCCATATAAAAAACACATAACATATATAAAGGTAACTTGTGACATAAACATACCTAAGTGGAATAACCATACGGTCGACTTCCACACATATCACTTAATGGAATAGCCATATGGCCAATTTCCATACATACTTAATGTAATAGCCATACGAACGACTTCCATACCCAATGGATTGGAGGTTATAACGTAACCACCTGTCCTGGTATTCACGACACCACCCGTCATATGGTTTATCACGTAACCACCCGTCAAATGTCCAAGTACCAATATAAAATCATAAAACATAAATCCAATATAAAGGAATGATAACATGTCCACGTTTCAATCACAATATATCATAATAGAATACTTTATCAAAACCATTTTCAATACCAAAATACATAAAAGAGTATATGTTATTTATTTCATTTTAAAAACATAACGGCTTGTTGAGGAAGCCAAAGACCAAATAATACTCGCGGCGGCGGAAAAGGTCGTTGTCACCGCGTACGTTAAAAAAACATTCTTTTTTGTTGTTTAGTAAAACGATTCGTATAAAAAGATTCCTTTTGTATAAAAGTAAAATTCAAAGGGGTTTATACACCGTATAAAAGAAAGTTGTGTATAAAACGAAATATGCCTCAATGAAGGAGATTGAGACGAAATCCCTTACCTCGGGTCCGACTTGACTCGATCATTTTTTAAGATCCTGAATAATAAACTTGAGTTAATTTATACTTGATTAAGAACCTTTTTAAAGTTCATTATTCCTTTTATATCACTTATTTCTATGTTATAAACATTATGTAACCATTTAAGTTAATAATTTTTTATTGTCAATATTTGGTTCATAAGTCGAAAGTGGACTTCTTACAATTACATGTTGTTCGTGTGGTCAACTGTTCTTTATATCCAGAATGACATTCCTGATTTGGATATCATATATATCATATATATCCAGCATATACATGTATTTATAATATTACATAATCATTTATAGGTAAGAAACGAAATGCACCGTTCATGGAGACGGTAAGCCGTACGTACGCATGAACGCTACTTTCATTTCTATTTCGTATTTTATAGAATGGAATCATAATGATATAAGAGTATATTATAATTCCAGTATAATAACATATATAATATCATTAACTTTATCCTTTACACATCCCACATATGGTATTAACGAATCAAATCACTTTCAGGGGGCGGTAGGCCGCACTTCTTAAAATGAAGATATCGTGTTTACCCATAATGGAAAAAATAATGGTATGACATAAATGAAAAATACAGAATCTTAAGGAAAGAATAAAAATATTACATATCATATATAAAAATAGTGACATCATAATGGCCACCTTTAAAGGTGTTAAATGAGTATTGAACAATCATCGTTTCGGGAGGCAGAATTTTTCCATCCACGGAAACCGTATGTTCTTTAACCATTTGATGTATTTGTGTGAGAGTGTAGCTAGAATAAATCTTATAACAACATCCTAGTATATTTAAGATACTGGTGTTGTTACAAAAGAATTAAATAAAAAGAGTTTAGGCGGTTGGAGAAGCAAAATAAAACAAATGAAAAAAGAGAGAATGAATTACCTTTAAAAGTGTAACTCTTTTTGATTTGAGCCTAAAGGATTCCTTTGAAAGGATTATTCCCAAAGTTAATCCTCTAGTACGAGGATAGGGATGTGGAGAGAGTAAATGGGCAGGGGTTGGCCATGCCAAAGGCTTGTGGAGTGTGTGAAATGAGGTAGAGGTGGGGGCCTTTTATAAGAGGAGAGGAGGGGCACTTTTAGAAAGTAAAGAAATATTACTTTATTTGAAAATTTGTTTCGGTTTTAAAAGGTCCCACACTAATATAATTCGTGGCTAAGGTGATAAGGGTTCGAAATAAACCCATACAATAAGTTATAGACATGTGTAGTTCATATATTTTACATTATCTTTCCATTTTATTTAAACTGTCAAATAATGATGTTATCGCTGCATCATTATTATGTCGTAAATAATTTAATTTATTTAATTTCTAAAAATTATTAAAAAATACTATAATGTAGAAAATATTATTAGCTTTACAATGACTATTTATAATCAAAAATTTGACTTGTATAACCCGATTTAAAAATTGTTTTAGTAAAACATATCATGTTTGTGCCATTTTTTACATTAACATTAAATAAAAGGTATTTATGTCATTTTCCAACCAAAGTGGCTCCATGGGGTCCCCAAGTTGACGCATGGCTTTTCATGATTGTCCATGACACATCCAATGATGGTAGGACATGTTTATAGGTCATCTCATATTATTATAATATTATTTTTACCTTAAACTACACTAATTACCACTAATTGCGATTAAAAACTTAATAAGTTACTATACACCAAAAATTTATTTTAATCTCATTGAACCACATTTTACATCTTAATGAAAACCATGTATGTCGGATTTTTGAAAATCAAAACACAATGACGGCAAAATTTCATTTAAACGGAAAAATCAGTTTTTATAAGTACCACATAGTGGTTTCACTATTCATCAAAAATTGAAGTTTTTTAGAAAATTACCAAAAATTCACCCTAAGATGTATTAGATATTACGAATTCAAAAATAAAGTGTATTTTACAAAATTCAAAATATATAAGTCACATTAATTAATTAATAATTAATTTCCGCTGTCAGAGCAAATAGCGTGTTTTTATGAAACAATAAGTATCAAAAGATTGACACTAGTTTAAGTCCGATTTCAAAGTAAAAATTTATTCCAATGACCACTATTGGATTTAATGCTAAAAATATTTTCTAATTTCACTTTAAAACCAATTCAAAAGATAATCTAATCATATAAATAAATTAGATTAAAAAGAGGTTTTGAATTAAAATACAACATTTTACACTATTCATTAAAAAAATGAACTTTATCGGAAAGATACCAAAAATTTACACAAGGTAAATTTTGATATCCCGATTATAAAGAAGAGTTATTTTTGGTCCAACAGAATTTATAAGATTGATCAAAACTATATTTAACGACGGTTCGTCGTCAAAAGGTGATAAGTGAACCCTTAGTGAAAATTAGGGTATAAATACCTAAAATTGAACTCTTTCCGTATTTTAAGCCTTTATCTTTTATTGGGTAAATGTAAAAAAAATTAAAAACATATATAATCATATTTTAGTTATTTCTATCCATTCCCGCCAGTACAACGGCTACTTTTTAACTAACATTTAAAATAATATTATTTTATTACTTGTGTGCAACGTAAGTTTTCAATGAAACTCATCGTTGCGTATCGAGTACGCTATCGAACGTAGAAACCCCTATTAATTAAAATTAATATTTAATTTGTAAATATTAATAAATATGAAAATTCGTTATTCTTTAATTACCTGGGATGTTACAAATACAATCGATGTAAAGGATTTTGGGAGCCCATGTTTAGTAGAGCCAAATTTTTACTGACCTACCCTCACATTGATTATCACACCTCAACACCACTGTTATGTATTCACCGTTGGAAGAAGTGTCTTATACACATCACCTAATGTCATATCAATAAAATTAAATCAATGTAAAAAATTATCCTACATGAGAATGTAATTAATATATATTAGTCATGATCATATATACATGTCATTAAGATAGATAGATGTAATATACGAAGATTCATGAAATGTATATGGTTTTTTTATTTTGGGAACATTGGGTGTTTAATCACATGAGAAAAATTGAATGACCTTCCCTAAAAATGACTCATTTTGACTTTTAACTCTACAGAATGTGTGCTTATGGTTACACAATGTATCTATTTCCTTATGTACCTAGGTTGGAACTATTAGAACATTGCTTTTCCATGGGGTAGCATCCCATGTCTTCTTGGTTAGTTAACAAGATATGTGATATTTAAACAAGGCCGTATCTTTGTCCACTATGGGAATCAAATAAATATATATTATGTATTTATAGAATACAAATATTATAGTAAGTATTTTCAATGGAAGTGATGTTTAGTAACCTAGTTTCTACACACTCACCATATCATTCTTATCGACCAAGAATATCATAAGTTTAACCATCCAAAGATGTTGTAAATTAATGTAATCGACTCATATCACTAATTATAAATCATCAATGGACGGATAAGACTATTAAAATATCTTGAAAATTTTTTTTGTGTCCCGTAACACTGTTTAGTGTCCCGTTCTATAGAACCCTCATAGAAATTATTCAAATCTACCTCAATAATTCCACACGATAATAATCTATAGGTCATTGAAAAAAAATCCATTTTTTCATGTTTTTTCATGCTCAATGCTATCCACCAATTACGGATCATGGACCATATGGGATAATGAGGAAAAAGATGATTAAAAGATGGTTGGAGATGCACGCTATCAATGTAACATTTTTTATATCCAAATGTAATCCTAGAAAACAGTATTAATCTTGTAATCTTAATTTAGTGGGACATGGGTGATATTAAATATGTAATTAGAAATAATAAAATTAACTACAATTTTTATTCAAATATTTAAAATAAAAAATTATGCATATATATGACTTATAACAATATATTTATTGAAAATTTATTAGATTTTGTGAATTAAAATAATAAATATATGTATCCTTTTATTTATTTAATTCACCATATAATCGCTACATTCAACATAAATACAGATTTCTATTGAATATATATCACGCCTTGCATAAAAACAGCCTTCTAGAACGAACCACTAACTCATGTTTTCCTTCAAATGTACCAATCTATGAGAAACCCTTTTCTTTAGAAAATATGCATTTTTTTAATTAATTTAATATGTTTTATTTATTAATTGTGTCGTGATGTTATTAAAATCATGGCTCCCACTACATAGAAAATCTTGTGATAATTAAAGAAATATTTTTTGGATGAAACTATGAAAACCATAGTTTTTATAATGATAATCTAAAAAAATCCTATTGATATATAGAGTATTAAATTAAAAATAAATTTCCAGGAATAAAGTGTATGTTATGATATACAATCTTGATTTAGAAGAATATATATAAGATAATTGAAATAAGGTGAATTATAAAAAAACATGTCACAGATATATGAACATGAGAAAACAACAATTAGCTTATATCTTAACATCCATGAACACACTAAAACCCTAACTATTAGAAAAATAAAAATCATAATAAAATATTTTATTACCATATTCATAAGAATAATTTTATATACCGTACATATAAAATTAATATCTACATTTATATTATTTGTTTCAGCTATTTTCCCACATTAGATATTTATTATATTGATCTTTTGTACTTGTTAAATAAGAGAAGTGTCATTATTTATATAAATTTCATAATTATATGACAATTAATTCCTATAGAGATTAATTTTTATAATTATTTAGGATGTCGGTAATTCCTTTTATTGGGATTTTATCTGTAATAGATGAAGATAAAAACAACAACTGTGATTAATTGATGATTATTAAAAGGACTAGTAATAAAATCCTTAGGCTTTATGAATGATGATTTTATTTAATATATTTTTATTATTATATATCCAAATAGAAAATAAGTATAAGATGAAGATAATTGATATAAAACTATTACTTACAGTTAATAGCTTTTTTCATTGTAGTATAGTTGTTTTGATAATTTTAATTTATAATAATAATTTATTATTCATAACATTAATAGGTCCCCTTATTATCTATAATAGATTTTTAATGATTTCATAGAATAAATATTTATCATATAAATCTATTAATTGATTAATTCACGGTATGATGTAATGGAAAAAACAAAATGTTCACTGGTGGTAGTAGTCAGTATGTACGAGTGGAATATAATTTATTTTTCATATAAGATATGAGGGTTGTAATATAAATTATTATTTCAGAATAGTAATATTATTATTATTCATTAGATACCATTATAATCGAGATATGTTTGGTGGTGAATGAAATGATCATGTAATATTATGAAGGCATTACTAGGTAGATATGCATAATTAACATTTTCATTTTTCTAAATGAAAATGTAAAAGATGATTACTGTATGTAAAATTTTTATAATAACATATTTTTATAATATTAATACTTATATTATTATTACACGTCTATTTAATTTAATTTCAGAATGACTAAGTGCATATAATAAAATAGAAATGTAAAATGAGCTGTTATAAATTTATACCATGTCCTTGGATTAACGTAATTTCTAAGGAGGATTACCCATTAAAAGATATATTTTGAGAATATAAGTAACCTTCTATGGTGTATATGAATTTTGGGGAGATATAAAGGTTATTTTTGTTATTAATTATTGGGGTTAAGGTTTTTGGAGAATTGGGTAGAGGAGAGTACCTTTTGATGTGAAAATGCATTTCATTTTCCTAAAAACCAAAAAAATATTAATGGGAATTCATTATCAAGGAAAGTATATATATATTTGAGAACTAATAGTGAGTGGTTTATATATGAGCAATCATGTAATTAGAAACCAATTTAGTAATAGGTTTTATTCTTATTTTCAACCATTCATGATTTGAATTTTCACATTTACAAGGTTATATTTTATCAGAATAACTTGTTTTTACCGAATGTAACGTATCCTATAAACCAAAAAATAAAATTGTATTTATTACATAATTAGGACCTACTGATTCAAAATCATAATTTAGATAGTTTTATTTAATTTTCAAATAGTGATCAGAATAGTATTAAAATAATAGTTCTATATCTTATAATATTATTTAAAATATTACAGATGTTATAAAATCAAGAAAATGTGTATGAAAATTATAAATATTTTTTTTGTAATAATATGAAATCATTCAAAATTTCTTTATTAAAAACCATGATTTGTTAATTTACACATTTTAATTATATTCGAAAAATAAAATAAAAGTAATGATAACTTTAAAAATGGTATATCATATTATTCACCTTAAATTCAATAATTATAAAAAATAATAAAACCATATACTATAAGATAATTTATTTATAAAACCTCAAAATATTATTTTCATTTTATCAAAATTGAAATTCAAATAAATTGTTAATTTAATTTTCTAGTAAAATCTTAATAAAAAATATGTTTTCTATTTAGAGGATATTTTTAAATTAGTAACTATTATTATTAATATTTATTATCATTTAATATAAAATATATTATTAACAAATTATTAATTTTATTTTTAAGTAATTACATATTCATTGAAATTAAATAATTGTATCAAATAAAGAAATTTAAATTAAAATACATTTTCAAGCATAAAATGACCTTATTATTCATTTTATCTATACCAATTAAATGTCATTATGATTAAAAGTTAACTTTTTATTCCCTAATAATATATTTATTAATATGGATACTCTTGATTACACTAGTTAATTTTACTACTATGTTTTAACTGTCTAAACATATTACATGTTTGTAGTTTTTTTATATGTGGAGAAATCCTTGAAACACATTATTTATCTAATGGAATGTTATAATAAAAGATCATGTCACTATAGATTCATCGATAAGGTTTTCAGTCAAACTTTTCATACCATTTATTCATTGAATTGGAACCAAAAAAAATCTTTTCTAATTTCATTGTAATAAGAGGCCCATCTATAGTATCAATAAGATTCTATATCAATTATCAATTAAGGATCCAAAAAATTTGATGCCATTTATTAATTCTAGACACATAAAAGGTACCAACATTCCCTTTTATATATATATCAAAATTATGATACATAATGGATATAAATTCATTAACGATTACAAAAAAAGTATATTTAAGTCTTTATTATTTTATAGTGACCTCATCCTATAGCCATTGGGGGATTTAAAGAGATTAAATGAGAAATTATCATATATTTATTGATACATAATAGTCATCATCAATTGAGAGGATTGTTGGAAGAGTGTAAATTAACAATATAATGAAATATTTTTTCATTAGGGGATAATACATTTTTTTGTAGGCTATTTACTAGCTCTGGGTTAATAGGTAGATGTTCATTATGATGATAATTATTTTTTTGAATTCGATATTGAAAAAATTTCTCAAATAATGTGGTTGATAAATCTCAACTTCATATATTATGATTATAAAACTAAGCCATTTCAAATCATTCCCCTAATATAATTGGTCCATTACAGATCCTATAGGATTTAGGATAAAAGGATCTTGATGTTAATACATGTAATGTTATTATATTTATATCTCTATGATCTTGATGACAGCTGGTGAGAAAATTATCAAATATAAAAGTCTATTCTAAAATCATCATACCTATCCCCCTGATTCATTTGATCCTTTTCCAATTTATTAACTATGAGGTCATTTTGTAAAGACATATTGTTACTCCAATTGTGGGGAAAATAAAATTGTATTGGTTAGTTATTCACATCCCATTTTGTAGTATAAATCCCATCATCAATGTATCAAGGGAATACCGTTTTAGTGGTTTTGAACTGGTTTTTGTACCCATGGATTGTCTTCCCCCCATATCTTCTAATTTTTGTTACATTTACATCAACTATTAACTGAAGAATAATATAATAAAGTAGTTGATTAAATATATTCATTTGGACATGGGGAACATACTGAATTATCATGTTGTGTCTTTATGATGAAATTTACTTTGTAAATAAATTTTATAAAAAATATTTGTTAAATGTTTGTTAAATTTATCTAGTCCATGTAGATATATTTTCTTATGTGTTTGTTTATTGGGAGAGAAATAAGAAACTTGTTAATGTGGTTTCACTGGCTTCGCTTTCCCAAAGTGTACAATTTTCCAAATAGTTCTTTTAAAAACAAAATTTTCAGATTTGTCGGTCAAAAATATTTGATGGTTTCCTGTAAGACATATAAATATAAAAGGATAACCCATTATGAAGCCCCATTTAAGGAAATATGAGAATGTTTTTTTACTAATAGTGAAATGAAATAAAATTTTATTGACTCATTTAATAAAAAATATATTTCATTATATATCCTCAAGGGGATGAATATTTATTCCTATTTCCATATAGATAGGTTTACATAATTTTTTCTATTTTTTGGGAGAGGTTACCAAAATATGTTGGGCTAGTCTAGGGGATAGTTTTGGCACTACTTAATTTGTGAGGGTGACTGTTAACTCATCTACTTTGATTGGTTCCGTCCCATGTGATCAAAAATTGAAAAATATTTTTCCTTTGTCATGTAAATAACATCATGTAATAATTTTTCAACAATGATTAAATATCATAAAATTACAAGGTATTTTTATGTAATGATTTTCATTGTTATCTCATCTATATAATTTTATATAAACATTTCAAACAACTAATCATGTGTAATCATATAATTGAAATAGTTTTTGAATCCTTTTCTTCTACCAATAATTTCTAGGACCCCGTTTTAACAATAGTTTCAATATAATAGGTTAGGAATCACATTAATCTTCTATATATATCTTAATTTATATCCCAAATATTGATAGATATCCAATAATCATGTTCCAATCCCATCTATTATGTTTATATGGATGAAACAATATTGTATTTATAGTATCTCTATTAAGCATCTAAGCTACCTCACTTCTTAATATGCTAGTATCTCCAGCGGGTTTCTACATAAATATTCAAATTTAATATTTTTATTATTTTGGTATGTATTTCCCTTTAAAATTTATAATATTAGCTTAATGATGATGTTTATAGGTGGAGTTTCATCCAACCATTTTTTCTAGAATTTTTTTCTAGTTTCAATAGTGCTCGATGTACCTTCATGGATTCCATTTGGATTGAAATCTATTCAATTGATATGATTATTTTTTATATTTTTGTATTGTTGTACAATATAACATAGTATATGGTGGGTGTTTTTATGGATGTACCAATAGTTTCTTTTGGGTTTATTTAGTATGGGTTTACCATAGAAACCCTACATAACCTAGATCTGGTTGCATCAACAGTGTACAAAATTCTTTTATTTCATAGTTTTTATGTTTTAGTAAAATATTAACATAGAATTGGGTCCTACTATTTTGTTACACTAAATTTCTATTTTCCATATATCTTCCATGGGATTGGTATAAACCAAATGGGATTCATTGACTTCATACACATATTTTACTCAGTAGGAATGCTTCCCTAAAAAAGTTTGATATTATTTTTTCTCACTTTCTCAAAAATAAACAACATATTATGAAAAATATTCCTCAATTATTTTATCGTCAAAATCTATGTGTTGTATATGGTATATATCCATAAACTTATTTTTTATTTTGTTAAAATTCTTTGAGTGACTATTTTCTAAAATTTGGAAGGAGATCCTTGAATTTCGTTCTACCTCTGGTGATGGGTGTACAATCATTCCTCTAGTTTATTAGTGTGGACAATATTTTATGAATAATAGAACATTATATTTAAATATATATTATTATCAACATTTAATCAATCATTGGAGTGATATTGACAATATTCCCTAGATGAAATATCTTCCATGTTCATTATATATTAAATTAAAATATAGTAAAATCTATCTTAAGTTTGGTATTTTTATGTGATTTATTTTAGTATTCCTTGTAATTTTCTATTTGGTAAATCAAAATAATTTATACCATCTTTGATATATGGATATTTATTCCTTATACTCTATGGTAAGTCAACATTTATGTGTGAATTTGAGAGAGTCCCTAGAGGGAATAAATTAATGTGTTCCTAATTAGAAGGATAGATCACGAAACATTATAATTTAATAAGTATTATCTTATTATAATTTTTTCCATTTATGGAGACAGATTACTTCTAGGGGATGGGGAATGGGATGATATAAATTTCCCCATACCTAGAGAATAAGTTTTTCTTGATATGTATTCCTTTAGATCATTGTACTATTGAGTTTTTTTATGATTCAATGGGATCATTTGTGGAATAAATGATGAAAATTCCACTAGAAATTGAAGATATAGTAAATTTTATATTAATATTGCTATATTTTTCATGGATATATTTTTATTTTTATATTATTGTTATTGATCATGATTTTCATAAATTATTTTTCTATAAATGAATGTTTTTCCACCAACACATCCTCAATATTCGTATCTTTTTTCACTTTCAGACCTTGAGTTGGAACCATTATTTTCAATTCACTATAATAATTTTAAATTATTAATTTTGTTTTTTATTAAAAATATTTGTCTCAATGCTTGTACATATTTACTAATCATATCAATTGTATTACATAGATTCCATTATGTGTATATGGATTTAATTAATGACATTTACCAATTCCTTTTTCAATCAATAGTATTGACTATGTAGTATAATAATATAGAATAATAATTATATAAAAAAACCACCCATATGTATTTTGGAATTAACACTAAATTATCATAAAGTGATAATGGTACCAAGGCACTCCTACAATAGATCCATATAAAAATATTATATCACTAGAATTCATATAGCTGAATGAGAATCTAATAAAAAATGTTGATATATCTCACCAATTTTGAGTACAAGATTACTATAATCCCAATAATACATATCATTCAATGCCACATGAATGAGTGTGTTCCTCGGGTTCATGTATAGATAATATACACTTTTACTATTTAGTGTTAATCAAATTTCATAAATAAGGTTATCTATGGGACACAACATAATAGATATATTCTTTTAATATCATTTTTACTAAGTAAAAATTACGTTATCCTCATTATATAGAATTGATTCCACTATTAAATTAGAATAGATATGTTATTTCTCAACTAACATACTGAGTGGAGTGGGATTATTCGGAGATTTATCTATTGTATTAAAGGATAAATTATCTAATGGTGGAGAATATGACAATAGATTACATGGAATATCCATTGTCTGTGATAAAATATCAACAATTATATATGATAAATATAATAAGGTTGTCCTTTTTTCCTTGGAATACATCTCAATATGTGGAATTTTCAATGGAGTTACAATATGAGGAGGGTCCCTCTTACAGATCAACCTCCTCAGTACAAAGAAGATTTTCCTAGCTCTTATCACGAGAAATTATTTCAGTATTTATTTTCATATTTTTATATAGAGGATCATAGGTAATCATAATTAGATGAGGAACTCCAGATTTTTTACTCATATTTTCTCAATGTGAAACACTATGTTCCCTATTGCAATCCTCTTATTGAGGATAAAATAGATGATTATTAGGCAGCTATTGAAATATATTGATGTAAAAATGAATATGAGTGTACAGAACAGATAGAATATATTTTTCTCATTGTATGGTAATCTTCTATGGTGGAAAAATCATAACCATCATGTCATGGAGGCTAGGGTCTAATAATCAACCATTTTGGGGTTCATGATATCAGGAAACAACCTTCTTATCTCATAACATTCGTAGATAACCCCAAACAAATCATTGGAATATAAACTTGGATTTTGTGGGTATCATATGGGATATATAATCATTCCTCATATTTATTGATATTAATGGTAATACTAAACTAGAATTAATCATTAGTAACCATTATCAAATCCCTTCTAGCCTCATTTATGAGTTAGGAAATATGGGTATTCCATTAGTGGGTTCAATGGAGATATGTCAATGGACTTTACACACATGGGTATGAATATAAAACATCACATTAATTTTTTAATGAATAGTATTTACATATACTTTATAAGGATTGGGTATATATGTTTCTTCAGAGAAATTATCAAAATATATTGACAACAACATAGATACCGTTATTGATATGTGAATATCCAAATATTTTTAATAATGTGCTCTGGTGATATCCATTAGGAATGGGGTTACAAGATGTAACATATCATTACCGTAATAAAAATATTTTTTCTTTTATATGTGTACCCTTTTGGTTCATGTCCTTAGGAGTGGTTTTTTTGGATGTTTTGAAGGCTATAGTGCAGGTAGACCCCCTATACCTGAGGTACACATCGTGTACTAGCTACTGTGAATGGGTACACATTGTGTACTAGATACTATATAAAAGTCATGAAAAGGGAGATCATGATTTGAACTTGTACAAATCATGAATGGTGGGTATATGTTCTATAGGGTATAAATAAGGGATTTTTAACCCGTGGTGATAGTGTTTTTGGTGTAAATTATCCATCATCGACTACACATCATGTACTGGAGCTCCACATCATTCCCTGGACCATACCGAGGACTATTCCATGCATTCAGAAGTTTTTCATAGCCCATTATTTTCTACACAGTGTTTCTCACGACCCTAGACTCTTCTTAAGGGATTTTCATGGCCTCTACTTCATATAGATCAATCTTATTGGTTTGGGTCTTCATTGCGCCTATGGTGCATCTCTCTGGGTGAGATTTTTGTCAGGACATTCATTTTTATTGATCGCGTTATCACCCCGGCTTTGAGTTATCAGATAATGTGGTCTATTTTATATGTTTCTTTTTGTTTTATTCTAAGTCCTTTGTGAGATCTCATTCTAGAGGAATTTTCCCTTCATTGGTCATGGTGTTTTTGGTATTCATCCTCATGGTATGTGGGTGTCATCTCTTCGTCCAACATCTTTTCTTTATTTTTAGTTCAATCATAATATGTTATATTTTATTATAGTTCCTTCTTAGATGTTGTTGGTTTTCATTTTCATTGGAGTTCCTTGTGGGTGTGTGTGACCCGAGCTTTGTGGTATGTAGTTCCGTCTCTAACCGATTATAATAAACATACTTATTGTTCTTTATAAATTGTTTTATTAAATAATAATTATTGTTTGTTTGCATGGAATTTTTTTAAATAGAAATACATTACTCATAATTTTTGATATATTTATTGTTGAATTGATTTTAATTGTTTTCGATGCATTGAAATTTGTTTATGATATTGAGTGAATGGGTTAACTTGGGTACGTAGGTGGAGTGTTTATGCTGAGGCTATTAACCTTTTTTTTCTAATTTTGAAGGGCATTATCATAGGGATTTTAACTATTTAATAGGTAGTTTGTTATATGGGAATGATATATAATATTTGGGGGCTCTAATCATGAGGTATTCCGAGACTTTCTAGGTTCGTAGTTCTATGATCAGTTTTTGTGAATATAATTATTGTGGTATGAGTAGTCTGCGGCCTGGTCCTATAGTATTCCTTAGTGTTTTGATACAGGTTCTCAGGTTTTTTTACATGGATTTATTATTTATCCTTGACATGTGTGTTTAGGATTGGGGTGATTTATATGGAAAAAAATTTGATTTTAAAGGGATAAACCTACTTTTTTTAGAAGTATGAAAAAGGGGAATTTTTACCCTGATTTCTATAAAACTGCTTTACTTCTCATCAAGCCATGTTTTATGTTAAAAGTATCATTCATGGAATATTATATAAATAATTTTTTTGGACACTTTTTGGGGGATCCTACTACGCATATTTGTTCACACCCTATGCACATATTTGGTGGTGCGTAGACAATTGTTTTTCATCTATTGAAGGGAAATGCAAGGCGCTCTTGTGAGGCAGCATGGTTCATGTCAACTTGTTGAGTATATGGTGGGGATATGGTGGGGGAGGTCCACCCCATCAATTGGTGTATCCTTTGGTTTAATTCCCCTCTAGTTGGATTTTTTTTATTTTTTATACTATGAATGTTGTTCTATATAATATATTTTCTCAATAGTTATTCGATATTTTTTTAGTCTTCTGATATTTATTTGTTGTAAAACGTATGTATTCCATGAGGTTGTTAAGAAAGGGTTAAATAATTCCCTTGGATTTTTATTTCATTGTCATGTCGATCAAGACTTCACTTCAATAATGTGATGGATGTGGTTGGGTGATGGTTTTGAGGGAAACTCAGTTCGGTTAGATATGGTTTTATATTAGAGGAGGATTGTACTCAAGAACCATTTTCTTAAGATATCTATTAGAATTGAGATAGGATTGTTGGGAAATTGGAGGTACGTTGCAATATGTGTCTGGCCAGGTATTTTCAAAATGAGACAAAAGTTTCCTTTAGAGGTTGGGATGTGTGTCTCTAGTATTGATTTTTGTATTTAAAATAATAGATTTTTCTTATAGTTGTTAAATTATGAACATAAATTTATTCTATTATCTAATCATTCTAATGTTTTAGTGTGTAGCAATATTCCTCTGAGACATCCTCATTTAGTTCCTCAGTATTGTGTAATTGATGCTCTTCAAGGGAACTCCCTATAGACTATAATCTTTTTCAAAATATCATAATATTAGTCCATGATATCAATCAGTATATGAGAAGAATTCATAACACTATTTTTGAAGCTCAACCAGGAGACAGAGGTGAGATATATTGATCATGAGTGTTCCTTATTAAGTATCCACCCTAGATTAAAGGATCTAATGAACCTCATGACGTAGAGGATTAAATAGATTAGATAGATAAAATATTTTAAATTATGGTGAAACCGGAGAATATCATGGTGAAGTGTGAAGTGGTCAAACATAGGGGTTATTGAAAGAGATGGTTTCATTATATGCTCGAGCCACATATACATAGTGGCTTGGACGGGAAGTGTTTCAAATCAATGTTCGTTTAGATTTTTTTAATCATTGGTGATGGAGACATCTTTGTAGATCCATTATTTACAACAAGAAGAGAATTCATTGTCAGTATACATCAACCTATTTGCTGAGCTTGTTCTTTTTTTGCAGCTTTGGTATATCATGACTAGATTATGGCATAAAAGTACTAGCATGGTTTGCGACCAGATATCAGATCATTGGTGTTCATGTTGATCATTTCTACATATATGGAGATGGTAAATATACCTATCATGAAATATATTAATATGGAAGGAATAGTCTGTGTTACCACCTCTTATCCTCAAACTGGTGATATCATTAGTGGCATTCATGGGAAGAAGGGGAAGTGGAATGATCATCGGAGAAGTGGGGGAGGTGGGTCTCTACAACGAGCCTCATCTACACTCTAATGTCTCAAACCTAGTTATCGAGAGTTACTGCATTATTACATAACATTGGATTGATCACAAGAGATCATGTCTTTAATGACTGATGTGTTTAGTTCCATTCGAAGTACTAGATACATACATAAGGTTTAAATTACATTATGAAATTAAAAAACCACTAAAAGTTTCCCCTTTGAACATACCTATATTCCTTAGCCTATCTATGCAGGTTAATTGTAATATAATTCTTCGCATCCTGAGGAAAATAAAAATATGAATGGGGTGAGATCAAGTGCATAATAAGGATAACAATATAGAAAAAACTATCATAAATAATCATTTATATTTTAGGAAATGTAGAAGAATAAAACACAAGCCTTTTAAATATAATCTTTAGCATAATATGGAAATGATAAATCAAATAATTCCATTTACTTATTTACATGGATATTCTACTAGTAGAATAAAAACATATAAAATCAATTTCCAATTTCATGATGGTGGAGAATAATACCAAACATAATAAACACATAGTTAATGCCTCGTGACAAGACTACAAACAATATTTGGTCAAGGCCTTTTCCCACGATACTAGTTTCTCTCATGAGACCTTCCAATGCATCGAGGAGCTATAGCATGCTCCATCCGTCACATACTATGTCTAATGCATTCCTCTAATGAAAAGTTTGAAACATAACACAAACATTCATATTTAAAATACCATAAAAAATGTTTATACATTAACCGTAATCTACTTATGGTATAAATAAAACACATCCATATTCAAACTTATCACAAAACCTTCAATACAATATGGATGATTATATTATATTAAATCAACGTCAAAAAGAGTAAAATACCTCAAAGTATGTTGACATAGATCAAATCAAAAACTATTTGAGAGAAATATCACTTTCTATATTGAAATCATTTAAAAGTAACGTAATTATAAATGAAAACATTTATTTTGAAAATATTTTTATAAGATTGTAAGGGATGCTTTGAAGTTGTCATATTGGCGGAAAATACCAACACCCTTGGTATACATTAAAAACATCATTCTTACCTTAATTTGTTAAAAGGTCATAAAGTACCTTGTTTGGAAAATGAAAGAAAGATGCCTTTAAAAAGATATTATAGAAATTCAAACTATGGTATAAATGACTTCAAACAATTTTCAATGAAATATTAAGAATGTTTTGAAATACATTTTTAAAAAACATTGATGTGGATGATAATGAATTTCTAGTAGATACTTATGAATAAAAAACCTCAGATAAATAAAGAGATTATAAAATTAACACTTATCTAGTAGTTTTCATTAGTCAAGGGTATGTTAACAACCTATATAACAGTTAAATAATTGTTATTAAATTATACAAGAACCACATATATAAATATTATATCATATATTATCTTCTAATACTGCTTTGATAATAATATTTCAGTAGTATAATTGTTTCATGTGTTAAATGATTTATTTTCCATTATATGTTTTTTTATTTAATTCATTTATTTATGGATATGATGTATTTTATTCATATATAGAATGTTATTGAGTTATTAAACATTATTTTTAATCATAAAATGAAAATTATTCTTGAATGGTTTCGATGGAGAATTAATCTCATTGCGTTGATGGAGATGTTAATCCGTACGTAGGTACGAGCGACAATATAATTATATTGATGGTGAAATCATCTATAAATGGGTTATAAATTACTTATACCGAATCATTGACATTTTATATTAATTAATGAAATCAATTATATTTATTATTATACCCATCAAAAAATGAATATTTGAATAACAAACTACACCACGACGTGGAGACAGTAAGTTGTACGTACGCACATATGGTGAATATTTCATCCATAGGATGGATGAAATAAGGAATATGGTTTACCATATTTATAATAACATCATAGTATGTATAATGTATTGGATTTATTATTTTCGAAATGGAACAACAAAGAATGAGGTAGTGGAGGAAAATAATTACTTTGAAAGAGGTGATGATATTATTACCTCTACTTCGGGTACTTCATTTTTATTTGATCATAATGGATCCATAGTTTGGATTTATGATCAATTTATGGCCTATTGGTTAATGTGAGGGTATTTGGGAGGATATTTGATTAGGGTTTTTCTAAGATAATTGGATTTGGATGTGTGATTTTGATAGAAGGGGAAGTACCATTTTATAAGATAGGTGAGGGTCACTTTAGGAAAAGATTGAAATACTATTTTATTATAAAATAATTTTTTATTTCTAGTGGCTCCAAATAGATTTATTTCGAGGATACTATTGGTATGGGTCGAAATCTCATAAAAAATAGGTTTTAGACATGTTTATGTCACTATATTAACAATATATTAATTATTTAACTCTTAGTTAAATAGTTTAACATTTACCATATCATTGTGTATTTTGATATTATATAGTTATTTCACGTACTATAAACTATCAAGAGAACAAAAATTCGTTCATTATTGACATATTTATCATTATATAATTCCTTTGGAAAAAACTTATATTTTTAAAAATATTATATCATTTAATAATATAGTAGTGTTTTTTGAAAACTCATGTATTTCAATTTTGATAGTATTTAGTATTTTGTTTTTTTAAAAGCCATTTTTTATTATTTCTCAAAAATATATCAAATTAACCTTAACATGAAATATTAACCTTGAAAATTATTGGAATTCATCAAATGTTTCAATTTACATTTAGTTGGATATTTATAATATCAATTATTTTAATCATTCACTAATAAGGTAATTACTTCATCATCATTATGTCATAAATAAAATTAATTATTTAATGTCTAAAAATGATAAATCAAATTTCACAATGTAAGAAATATATATATATTTAAAATGAATATTTACAGTTGAATTTATCTTTTTTAAAACCTATATTAAAACAGTTTTAGTTATTAAAATTTTATTTCAACACTTTTAACTCTTCTTTTAATAAAATAATACTAAATATCCTAATCTAATAAATTTGGATACAAAAAGATCATATTTTAATCATAATTATTATTTTTTGTCAAAATACACTTATCTAATTGATGTAGGACATGTGTTAGGGTAAGATTAATATCATTTTTACCATTAATTATGCAATTTACTTTTAATAGTGGTAAAAAAATTCAAAAGTTAATATTCACCCAAAATTATTTTCATCCCATTAAACAAAAATTTACTTACTGATGTCAACTATTTCTCTTCGATATTTTAAATTTAATACACAAAGGAGGTAAAATTATGATTTATGCAAATTTGCAAATGTGCCATGAATGTGGGTAAAAGATGTTAACAATTTCAATAATTTTTTTATCTAATATTATAATAAAAAGACTCCAATAAATTAAATTGATATAATATAGGAATTATGTGTTGATTTTTACTTTAAAATAAATTTATATAAAATTAATAATTATTTAAATAAAAGTCAGTTTTAAAGAATAACGCATTGTTTTCCAATAATCATAAAAAATTGAATGTTTCCCGAAAAATTCCAAGGAAACACCCTAAGATAACTATGATATTCTTAATCCAAAAATGATATCTATTTTACCAAATTAAATACATAAAATTTTCCTAAAGTAATATAAAATAATTCCCATCATCAAAACTAGAAAGTGGTTTTTTTATAAGTAAAAACTATCAAAATATTTGATATGTGTTTTGGTAAAATATAAATGTAAAATTAAATCCATTGACCAAAATCAGAATAAATGATAAAAATATAATCTAATTATAATTCAAGACCATTCAATTGGATAATTTAACACTGTAAATTATTTTGATTAAAAAAGTGTATTTCAATTAAAATCTATTATTTTGACTATTCATTAAAATATGAAAGTTATTAGAAAAACACAAAACAATTATCCAAACTAAATTAATTTGTCCTTATTCAACAGATGAAGTTTATTATTCCATTTCAATATATAAAAGTGTCAAATATTTTATTTAAAAAGGGTTCTACATTAAATGTTAATAAAAGTTTATTTCATAAAAAATACTACATTTATATAATAAAATGAATTTGTTCTTATATTCTGTCTAACAAACAAATAATATAGATGTTAAACTTTTATAGAGAATATAAAATTCAAAAAGAATTTAATACTATTCATAACTACTTTTTGACCTGTCATGTAAGACAATCCACAATGACCCATATTGCATTGTTTCTTCTGGATGTATATGTAATTATAGTGACAATGTCCATGGTTATTTTCTCCCACATCCATGTTGGTATGGGTAGTGGTTTCATTATTCCCATATACGTCCCTCTTTCATCATTCATTCATTGAAAAACTAGACACCAAGATGTAGATTCAGCAAAATCCTTCATCATATTGTCCAACCAAATGTTCTCTCAGTGATCTTGATAAATCCTTAGGTTCTATGGTCAGATAAAGAATGTTGATATATGTGAATCATCTAGAAGCCCTTTATTTATCTCTAGATCATATTCTATACATAATCATGACCCCAAGTAGAACCTCCTTCTTTATCAATCCTTGTCTATAAGTATTTTCTATTTCTAATATCTTACAACCTTTTCTGAATTCCAAATTCTTTTCTTCAACCATCCATTTTTTTCTCCACGAGGGATTATTGAGAAATAATTATAGAAAGGTATGATGATGTTACTCCATTAACGATTCCCATGACCATCCATAGAAAAACTAGGAATATTGGATCCTTTTAAACTCTCATCAATGATAATAATGAAGGATCCCTTCTTCCCAAAACATCTGATAGATTATTTTCCTTACTATGATGGTAGTGGATTGATTAGTTAAAATCCTTGATGATCTTTATCCATCATCACGGGTGAATATTATGCTCTTTTTGTGTGAATAAATATTTGAGTCTCTTGTGATCAGTATATATATTTCACACTTTTCCCCATAGAGATAGTTCCACATGATTTTTAACACAAGGATCATACCCACCAACTATAGATCATGCTTTGGATAGTACTGTGCTTGGATGTTCAGCTTCCTTGAGGTATAGGCTATAAATTTATCAATTTCCATTTGCAAATATCTTAATCCCTTCTTTTATGTATCACTGAACACGACAAATATTTAATTACTTAATGATATTGTGAGTACGTGTGCAGTGATTATCCTTTTCTCATGTCCTTATCATAGTCTATAGATTCTCAAGTCCAGAAAAACATTACTCCCTTCCATGTCATATTTTTTATTGTTATTGACTACTGTGAAATGTTATTCACAAATAAATGGTAATATCCATCTAGACTAATCATGTTGTGGATCTATGTTATAGATGATGTAAAGGTCCACTCTTTAATATCCACTGTCTTGTCAAGGTCCATATATATCCCTTTTCAGGTGATAACATTCCCAAAAAATCATACATCATCCATCAAATAAATCACATTTACTATATTTTCATTCATATTCTCCATTCAAAAAGGCGTTAAAATAGTATTAAAATTCCCCTAAGGTTCCTCTTTTCCCATTGAGTATATCAGAATATATTCAATAAAGACTACCATGAATTTGTTTATGCAATCTCTAAAAACATTAATCAATAAATATATGAAAATAATGGGAGACATAGTGTGTCTAAAAAGAATAACTATGAAATCATAGTTTTAATAAATTATTTTAAGGGATTCTTGATAATATCTTCCTTCATCACCATTAATTGGTGATATACCGATTGGAGGTCCACCGTAGAAAAATAAATGTTCCCATAAAGATGATCCAAAAAGTCATCTCTTTATGGTAGGGGATACTTGTACTTTATCATGAATTTATTGAGATCAAAATAATCAATGCAGAGGCACATTGATCAATCCTTCTTCTTAGTAAAGTGGACTGGCGCACCCCACAATGAATCACTCAGGCGTATAAAACCCTTCTCTATATATTCCTATAAATGGTTTTTTAGATCCTCTAGCATTATGGTGGCCATTAAAAAAGTTTTTTTGATATTAGAAGAGATCTTGGAATATGTTAAATTGAGAACTCAACCTCTCGATCAGGAGGAAGACCATTCCAATATTCAGTAAACACATCAGTGTAATCCCTCAAGATGGGTATGTCTTTAATCATGATTATATCCATAGTCTCAATGATTTGAGATAGACATGCTTTCTCATAAGCAATTACAATCAATACATGAGTCAATGATTTTAAATAATATTTTTCTTCATCTGTACAATTTTATAGAATTGGATGATGATTATGGATTTGAAGATTGATCTCCCTTTTTTAACTGTTGATGTTGCCTCTATATAAAGGATTCCAATTCATACACATGATAGCATCGAAATCCACTAAAGGAAGTATGAAAAGATTTTTTGGGAGGTAAAGTCCACCGAAACTAACCAAGGAGGATTTGTATACCATGGACACACTATTTTCCTCATTCTCGGTTCTCCCTGATAACATATCTTCTAAATTTTAAGGTTTTGTTTGAATAGTTCTACAATACATTCAATATATGATAAAATTAGTAGAACCAAAATCAAATAGTATGTTCTCTATTATGTAATGAATAACTACCATACCTGTAACCACATAATTTTTAGGTTCCACCTCAAAAGTAGTGATATCAAAATCCCTTCCATGTTTCCATTGAGGATGTTATTGATTGCATTCAATAACCATCGACATGTGAAAACTGTCATCATAATTCCCATGATCTGTTCAGTTGTAACACTACACTACATAATGAGTTTTGATTTGAACCTGTCTATCTCCATCCACATTAAACGGATTCTTCATATATCATTTGATGTTCTTAGAATGATATCCTAACTATCCACATTTGAACCAATTGATGGTTCCCTTTTGAAATTTCCCAGGATGTGTTTCCCAAATATTTTACATGTTGTATGATTGGGATTCTTTCCATTAGGGAATTTATTTGCGGGACTGATCACATTAGATTCCATTTTCCTAATCTTGTCACATGGCCCATGATACTACTGAGAGTATCTAATCTCCATTTCAAACTTAAGGTCACAACGTACAGTCTCCTTATATTTTTTTAAATTATTGAATCACCAAAACTATTCATAGAAATGGATTTATTCTATGAAAAAAGTGATCCATATTCCCTTTAGGGTTCAAGACAAAGACAAAGGTGTACTATGCAAGACATGTGAATTTTTCTTCATAAAGTCCCATGTACTCATCTTCCTTCTTATTGAGTTCGAGGAACTCTCTCTCCATATTGAGATGGAGGTTTAAGGAATGTTATTTATTAATAAACATTTTCATGAATTCCTCCCATTCCATGTAATAACATTCTTCCATAGGTATCGTACTATTGATCAGTGTCCAACACTAATCAGCTTCTGGATCAGAATGATAGACCACCGGTATGATATTCTCTTTTTAGGATCACTGGTGGATAAAGAATATCTTTCTAATGGAGTTAATCCACTATTCCACGAGGAGGGGATTAGAATATACACTAAACATGATGGGCCTCTTCCAAAAAATGATTAAATGGAAATATTCTCTATCCATGGAGGAGGAGGAGTGTGTTCCACATGATTTATGTTATTATTCATAACATGATCCAACTGATAAAGTAGTCTCATGATGTTTTGACAACCCATTCCAATCATATGAGGCATATCATTAGTGAAATCATAACATTACCTATCACATTGATTGTTGGAACATGATTTTCTATTTCCTACTATAAACTTTGAAAATGAAAGTACAATTATAGAGCATGAATACATTTTCATTGAGTATAAAAAGGAAACATTAAACATAATAGGATAATCTTGTAATGGAGTAGTATATCCTAAATCATGATTACCTATGTTTCAATCTACATTATACTATATCAATTACATATATTATATTACAATGTGATATTTTTCGTTCCCTTAATTAGTTTTTGTACCAAGATAACAAAATTACCAAAATATATCCCCCAGGAGTGTCAAACCAAGAGTGCATCAAGCCCCGTTATCATGCACTAGTTCATGTTTGATTCTATCTCAAAGCATTGTTTTCTGGATTCCCCCTAGAAACATATGTGCTAGATCCACCTCAACATTCTATTATCTAGACAATGATGTATATTTTTAATGATCCAATTAATCTATACTTAACAAAATTTAGGGGTGTTTTTTATACATTGTTCCATCCTTTTAGTTATTAATAAGGTTATCTATTCCAAATACCAAAAAATAACTGGACCACACTATGAAACCAAATATAGAAACCTGATAATTAAATAATTTTAAGCATAATTATACATCAGAGTACAAGACAAAGATCATATATTCCAATGTCTTGTAAGAATATTTACATTAAAATAAAAACATGGAACTAAATAAAAAATTTCATATTTAATCATAAAATTATGCTCTTAAATTACAATGTTCTCAAAAATCTACATAGGGCACCCAGGGGAACACATTAACTATTGTATGAGATAAATATCCCATAATGGAAATAACTATATGAAAATAGCATTAACACAAGGGATAAAAGATATGATATGATGATATAAAAATTCTTGAAACATATGGAATCATAACATATAAATATAGAGTCATATAAATATGGAGTCATAATACTGCTGTAGAAACCTAAATAATTAAATTATCCCAAGTCAATTATAACCGCCATGATTGTGGCACAATGTATCACAACAAAAGAATAACCACCAAGATAGCCTCACATGGATGCACAAGCGAAGGCTAACCTCCAAGACCTTCGCACATAACATCTCATGAAACTCAAATTTCCCAAATTCATTGGAGAACTATCTAGGAACAACCATCTTTACATTCCATGATTATGTTTTCCACATAAGGAATCATACATAATCAATCTTACATAATCATAAGGGTTACCCATGGAAAGAATTGGGTACCACAATCATGTCGTAAATCATAATAATTGGGAATATAATAAAAGTTCCCCTAAAATGAAGGAAATAAAATATACATGGACATTTATAATGTAAAGTAGTCATGTATCATGATATGCGAGTTCATGTATAAGTGAAAACATGTAAGAAAAGTATTTAATATATCTTAGCATTAAATTATTTTTGTGCGGTTTTAAGGAAAATACTATAGAGGATTTAAAATATAAAAGAGAACAATCATTTATATAAATCCATAAGTAAACCAAGAAGGTTTTCATAATAAAAAATAATTAATTTATTTAAATTTTTTTTGATTAAAATATAACATTCAGAACACTTTAAATCTAGTATGAATTTAGAAAGGTCCCTCAAAACAGGTATTCTTATCTAGATGTATTGGGGTTGGAATCACTTAAAAACATGTATGTCCCCAAAAATAATGATTAATGGGTATTGATAATTGAATTTGGTACATGTATACATAATTTATAAATTTCATATAATGATATAAGTTAACTTAATTTTGGTAAAAGGAATATAATGAAACATGAATGAACAAAGGAGGTTCGGGTAGAATCCCTTAGATATTATCTACATGGCATCTGGTGTACTTAAGAGGGATTAATAAGAGAGAAATGGGTTTATCATCATTTATAAATAATGGGGCATGTATGGGGATTTCAGAATGAATAACCCATAATTTGGGATTACCCATAAAATGGAATAACATAGAGTACATTCTCGAATAAGAGTGATATAGAGATGATCACATAACTTATGTCTACTGGTGTTCTCCAGATGATATTATTGAATAACAGAATTATGGAAAATACTTAATAATTAAATAACCACTTATATATGTAAAATATTTCTTATATAATTTATATATATTCATTCATGACCATTTGGATGGGTTATGTAGTTCAACTTCATTGTTTGGTTCCATTTCATTTCTAGGTTTTTTAAATCAGTTTAATTATTTTATTGAATGGAGAATCATATAAAATGTGGATGATTTCCATAAATGGATTTATGTTTTATTATTTATAATCCATATGGTTAAATTTTGGTAAATTTAGTTTTGATACTTGGGGTGATGTATAATCATTATATGATATTTTGTTGTTAACTTTTTGAGTTTAGTGGTGGGTTTTTTATAACTACAAACTGATTATTCATTATAATTTAATATCATGTTTACAAAAAGATTATAAAATCTTAAATATACTATATAACATATAAATATAGTACAAAAATTAAAAAATGGTTTCATGACCAAAATTTCATATACTAAAATTAATTGAAAACCCATCATCCTTGAATGTGGTAAATTGACACATCATGGATGGTGTTATTAACACCAGTATAAAATAAGACTAACAGTGATATGATAAAAACTTATTCCATTATCAGAACAAAATATAATAAATGTAATGTAATATAGATGTCATATAATTTGGATGATGAGAGTTAATGATAGAAAATAAAACAAATGAACATGAAAAAAAGTAAAAGAATTGAAAAAAGAAACTTACATATTTAATCAATCTTCCTTTAGAGCCTCTTAAGAGGAGATGATTTGGTATTTTGAAGAGAAAAAGGGATGTTTGATATGGGGGAGGAGCTTTGGGAGCGCTTTTGGAAGGATTTATGCAAGGTAACAGACATGAGAGGAGTGAAGAGAACACGTAAGGAGGGGAGGTATTTATATTGGAGGAAAGACAGGTTTTCATAATATTTAATTCCTTAGATTATTAATCATCATAAAGACCTCCAATGGAGGTTATTCCATGACCAAAAATAGAAATAAGTTCATTTCAGTTTGAAACAATTTGGATTACATTAGTAGAACATCATCCATTACCCTATAAATCATGTATTTGGATTAATTTTCAAATTATTTTATTTTACTATTCTTAAAAAATTCCTGTGTTATTGAAAAATCCCAAACAATTACCCTAACAATTTTTCGATGTTAAGACTCCAAAAATGTACTCCATTTTTCAAAAATAATTCTCTATATATTATTAATTTTATATTTAATTAAAATACTAATTTACTTGAAGAAAATAATTTTTAAAACATTAACTAATTTTATAATGTTTTCAAAAATTATATAAGGTATTATAAATTTATCATAAAATGAAAATTCAAACATTTCATAATTTATAAAAAAAATAGGAATATACATTTCCATTTAAATTAATTACGTAATTTTAATAAATTATTCATGACTTACAAAAATACGAATACATTTACTGTAGTCATATTATCACATAAAAGATAAAACAATTTTATTTATACATTCATGGGTAAGGATTCATTTATTTTGGAGAATTTTCTATTCATAAGGGTCGTATTACTATTCTTAAAGGTAAAATTACTATTCATATGGGTCAGTTACTTTTTAGAAAAAATTATGTTTGTCTTATCGAGCACCAAACATCTTACAGATCGTAACTATATATGTCATATTTTCGAAATTCAATTTACAGAAGTGACATTATTTGGTTTAGGGGTTATATAGTACATTGTAGTTCATTGTGTTGTGATTTCATTTGATTATATGACATAATTATAATAAGGTAATTTCCATTTATTAAAATTGGGTCTTTAAAAAATCAAATGATGACGCTTTTATTGACATGTCCATGTGAAAATTGGATGAGTAATTTACCAAGGGAAAAAGTAAGAGTGGTTTATTATAACAGGACTTTCCTATTAGATCAAAAAAACAAGATGCTGGGTTCTAATAAGATGTTAAGGCCAATATCACTCTTGGTCTCAAGTGTAAGAATATGGGTATTATATGAATGTTTTATTACATATTATTTTTTTTATACCAATTACATCATCCTATATGGTCCTATGATGGTAATATGGAGAATTAAGAATTTCATTAGTGAGTGAAGTAATATGACTAGAATACTAGTAATGTAATGACAGATCAAGATATTTTAATGGATGTTCCATGGAGTTAAACTAAATGTTATTATTAATTCATATGATATATCCATATATGTAAATAGTGTTAACAATTTCATTTAATTCATCCAACAATGGGTTATTGATTCTACATGTTATAGTAATAAATGGGATGTTGAAACTAGATAGTGTTGGTTTGATGTTGGTAAATTTAATTTTATTTTTATTGTGTAATGTCATGTGAAATTCATAAAGCAATGAATGAGGAATTATTTTTCTGGTGATGTATATGACCTGTATTCTCTAGTTGTTTAGTTTTCATGTAAATTTAAATAATTTCTCATTCGTACTCATGAATGGTGGTCTAGATTGGAGTTGATCATTTGGATGAAATTATATTAATTTGAATATCTTATTTTTTAGATTCCTATGTAATCCCCTGACACCAATTACCCAAAGTCGGTGCATTAATACATATCATTACCATGATCACAAGGAAATCATGTCTCGAAAGACTGATGAGTTTTGTATCCTTGGAAACACATGATACATTCATAAGTATTACATTACTTCATAAAGTGAAAAACTACAACAACATAGTGTCCATAGTCCACACACATATCCCCTTAGACTATCCCTACATGTAAGTGAAAAAATATTTCATCACATCCTGGGAAAAAGAAACATTAGAATGGGGTGAGCTCAGATGCTCGGTAAGGATAACAATACAGTGGAAACTTTCATAACTAAGGATAACCATTTAAGGCAATGTAAAACTAAAACAAAAGCCTTTTAAACATTAACTTCAGAATAATATGTCAAAAATAAAATGAAGTAATTCCATTTACTTATCCTTATTGATATTCTACTAGTCAAATAATCACATGCAATATCACAAACCACTTTCATACTGATGGAATGCATAATGCCAAACTATCGCAACCACATAGTCAAGGCCTTCTTCCAAGAATACAAATAAGAATTTTTCAAGGCCTTGTGCCATGATAGTAGTTTGTCTCATTAGACATACCGATGCATTGAGGAGCTATAGCGGGCTCCACCAGTAACTTATTATGTCCAATGCATTCCTCATATGAAACGGTTTTTAACATAACATATACATTCATATTAATACTCGCATATGAAATGTCAATACATTCTCTATAAACCATGAATGGTATAAAATTAACACATCCATAGTCAAACATATCACAAAACCATAAATACTATATGGATTTTATGTATCATAATAAATAAAATAAAAATAAGCTTAAAATCCATCAAAAGATGTTGACATAGATGAAAATTATTTGTAACTCTCATTGAGAGAAATATCCATTTTTTATTAAAAAAAATACTTAAAAGTCACATAATTTAGAAAGGAAGACATTTAAAAAAATTAGTCAAAGTTTCCCATACCAATTTGAAAATTTGAAAAGAATTATCATTTCAAAACATTCATGTCCATATAAATAAATCCTTAAAATCATTTTGAAAACATGGTCATTAATTAAAAAGATTTAGAAATAAAAATCTTTAAAACATTTAAAATTATGATCTTGATAAAGAGTACCTTTCAAAAATAATTAAAATATTCCTTTTGAAATCATTATTTTTATAAATGGACATGGAGGATAACAATTTCTCAGTAAATACTTACACATAAACAATCATGAATAATAATGAGATTGAGGAATTAACCATTACCAATTTGGTAACTTATGAAACATACACCCCATGAAATATGTACCATAAAATGAAGATATAAATACAAATAAATTAAAGTGTATTACACTGATAATACAATTATGGTCAGTACATACACCACACAAAAGTAAATAGTGGCGACATAGCATGAATCTCATGGGAATAAAGAGTGAGACGAAAACCCCTTACCTTGTAGTATTTCTTGGTTGAAGGTAGGTTAAACTCCTTTATAATAGTTAAATTGTTGTTATTAAATTATACAGGAATCATATACATAAATATGATATCATATATAATCTCTTAATATTGATTTGTTAATAATATTTTAGTATTATCGTCATTTCAGGTGTTAACTTACTCATTTTCTTTTATATGTTTTGTTACATATGTCATGTTTATTAAGGATATAATTTATAATATTCACATATAGAATGATATAAGTTCATAAAAATTATTTTTAATCATCAAATGATAATTATTTTTGCATGGATACGATGGAGAATGAATCTCATCACGTTCGTGAGGATAATAGTCTGTACGTATGCACGAGTGTCAATATCATTATTTTGATATTAAAATAATATATAATTGGATTGATTGTCATATATACAGAATAATTATCATGTTATATTTATTATTTACATCAATTACACATCATTATCATACCCATCCGAATAATAATGTTTTGAATAACAATTATACCACGACGTGGAGATAGTAAGCGGTACGTGCGCACGTATGGTGAAATGTCATTCAAAGGATGGATAGAATACTGAATATGGTTGTACCATATTTATAATAACATCACAGTATATAGAATATACTGAAGATATTATTTTTTAATATAAATAACAATGAGAGATGAAGTTGATGAAGAAATGAACTTGAAAGATGGTGGTGAAAACATTACCTCTTCTTCGAGTTCTTCCTTTTGATTTGATCAAAAGGGATCCATAGACTGGATTTATGACCAATGGAGGGCCTCTATGATTACGTTAGGGAAGTTGATAGGATATTTGGGTAGGGTTTGGATGAGCCAAAAGGCTTTGAATGTGTGAATAATTAGTTGGAAGTGGTGTCCTTTTATAAGGGGGGAGGGGCTCTTTAGAAAAAACATAAAGCATTAATTTATAATAAATTAATATTATTTTCATAATCAATAAAAAGTGGGTTATTCAAAGTCTATGTTAGGTATGGGTCTAAATAATTTCATAAAATAGATTTTAGATAGATTTGGGTCACTATATTAACCTTATCATTTATATTTAACTCTTTGTTAAATAGTTTGACATTTACCATGCCACTTTGTATTTTTATTTTATATGGTTAATAAACATACTATATACTTCCAAGAGACCCCCAAGTGGTTCATTAATGAAACATATATCATATTATAAGTCATTTTTCCAAAACATATAATTTTAGGAAAATAATATCAATTAATAATATATTATTTGTTTTAAAAACTATTTTTTGTCAACTTTGACCCTATTTAATAATTGATTTTTGTTAAAGTCATAAGAAATTTATTAATTTGAAAAAAATTTATTTATGAAATCCTAACATGTCATATTAACCAATAATACTCTTGGATGTCATCAAAACATTCAAATTATATTTATTTTAACATTTATAAGACCAATTATTTGACTCATTCATTAATAAATAAAATACTGCATCATTATTGCGTCATTAATAAATTTATTTATTCAATTTCTATAAATTATAAATAAAATTCAATTATTTAGTAATTCGTTTTATCTTTCTAATGAATATTTATTGTCAAAAATATAACATATATTACCCTATTTTAAATTTTTTTTTCTAAAAGATATATGCTTATTTCATATTTGTATTTACTTATATTAATAAATATAAAGTGTCATTATCACATAAAAGAGTATCCATGGGGTGCTACAATAGACCCAAATATGCACCGGGTCATACATGTATCAACCAATAGGGCTAGGACACGTTTAGGGTATTTTATTACATTTTATCTTTATTTACTGGATTTACCCTTTAACCATGGTAAATAAAATTTTATCGAAGTAATTATTCAAAATGTCAAAAAAAATTACCTATTTACACAATATGGACCTCCTAATTCTAAATATGGAATCCATTTTTCGAAATTCAAAACACAAAAGTGGCGGAAATTAATTTAAAATTAATTCTCGTTGTCAAAATAAAAACGGTGTTTTTAAGAAATAATAACTATCAAAAGATTGACACTTGCTTATGTCCATTTTAAATGTTAAATTATGTCCAATTACCCAAATTGGATTAAATCGTAAAAATATAATATATATATACTTTAAAATAGCTCAAATTCACAATTTATCGATATTAATTATTTTGATTAAAGAATTTGTTTTTTATTAAAATTTAGTAATTTTCACTATTCATCAAAATATGAAAGTTATCAGAAAAGTACAAAAAATTTATTGAAACTATATTATTATGTCCTAATTCTGAAGGTGAATTTTTTTTTCAAATTGAATATATAAATGTTTCAAATATTGTATTTAAAAAAGGTACGCCATTAAAATACTGTAAAATTGCATTTTTTGAAAAAAAACTTCTTTTATCATAAAAAATTGATTTTGTTCCTATGTTATGTCTAAGAAAATTAAAATATTGATTCGAAAATTATAATGATTATATAATGCTCAAAATTCAGGTAATTCTATTCATAACCGCTTTTGAACGGCTAGTTTGGAATGTCATGGTGCGCTAGAACTCGGTGTTGCGTGTAGTGCAATTTAATGAATTAATTTAATGAAATAATGTACGATGAAATCTTGGGGTGTTATATTCTTCCCTCCTTAAATAAATTTCATCCTCTCAATTGTAAAATATTTTTCAAAAAAAAGGTTGAAAATAGAAAACACCTTTGGAAAAACCCACATCGGAAATTAGGTTAATAAAGTTTAGTCTTAATAAGTTGAAAAGGGAAATGAAAGGGTCACCACCAAATTATGATCTCAATTAAGAGAAAATTGGTGGAAATTATAGACATATAATTGGAGGAAAAACATAAATATTTATAGGTAGTTATTGAAGTCATCAATCAAAAACAGGTTTAAAATTAAGGGCCTTAAATTCATCAATCTATGATGATTTAAAATACCATCAATTCAACAAAACATATTATTTTAGGATAACACATTTTTTGTTTTAAGATCCCATCACTAATGTTTATGAATTAATTTCTTCATAGAATAATAGAAGAAGAAAAATATATACTTGACAAGTATAGTCACATCCTTTAACTAATTTCTACCACAAACTCATCTTTCTATATAAAAGATAATAGAACATAAAATTAATATTATATTTATCCTATTTGTATAGAGTTAAGAATAGAATTTATAATTCTTCTACCAATTTTTTTTAAAATTACATTATTCAATCCAGGACATCACGTGGGCCAGTGGTCGGTGATACACCCTTGTCACCCTTAAGTTGTGGGTTGAAGTCTTGCAGCCTTTCTAGATGCGATGGGTTGATGCCCGATCTCCGAGTTGTCCTTTTATGGAAAACCAAAAATAATCTCAAACTAGAATTATCATAAATACTTCTGTCCAAACTCACAATCAAAAAATTATAGGGAAGGTAAACATAACGAAGATACTCTTTTCTGATAATAACATGTGAACACCTTAATCATGTATTCTTTTAAAACACTGCGACATCCTGAATTACCATAAATCCTTATTGATTACATTCATGATCCCTTATTCCTTATAGAATACTGGATATACTCTTTCTATCAAAAAATGTTTCAAACTCCAACAATGATGGAATATTGAAATCATTAATCAGTTTCAAGGTTGTCATGAATATCCAATATAATATTAACAAATCAATCATGTATTATTCCAAAATCACTACCTCCGCATCAGTACCATATTATTTTTTATCTTTCTCTAAACCATAAATTTACCTTAAATTTATCCTGCTATAAAGTCACTTTTCATGGTTCCACACAATCTCAACTCCATAATAAAATAGTATTGTAATAATATCCTTATATACTCATAATTATTATTACCATTAAAATGCTGATAAAATACTCAAATGAGATAATTATTTAATAACCACATAAGAACACTAGTCATTCGTCTTCATCTGAGGTAGTATAATAACATTATTATTATCGAATAACATCATTTGCGGTATAATCTTATGAATGGGACATTGATTCGCACAGTGTCTCAACGCTGTGCGGATAATGAAAATTATATTTGAAAACATTTTCATACCCTTGCATTAATGCACTTGGCGTCCTTTTTCTCCACACTTATAACAAACTCCCATTCTCCTCGAGCCTTTACCAAGGTGATTCATTCCACATTTATCACATATTGGATAATACTTCTTTCCCTTATTCCATTTATCCATATTTCTTTCGACTATTCTTTTCTTGCCTGGCATCCCTTCCATGCCATATTACTTATAGAATTTTTTACTTATCTTATTAACACATGATACTATTTCTTCATATATAGAGAATACATGGGAGACTATTTGCCTTTTAAATGTTGGCATAATACCATGAAAGATATGATCCTTATTACTCTTTGGATCATATGTATTGCTGGAGTTCACATTCCTTCTACTGGGCTCCATTTCTATACAATGGCATAAACTAGGTCAGTTTATGAATAAAAATGAATAATTACAATCTTAAAAAATACCTACCAAAAATTGAATGGTTTATGGATATAATCCATAATCATAAATATGTTTACATTGAGGAAGTATATACTCATAAACCCTTTATAATGATTTGTAAAGAAAATGAGAATTATTATATGCAAATCCCCTGGGAGTGTCGTAACCAAGAGTGCAGCAAGGCCCATTGTCGTGCACCAGTTCCCGTTTGAGTCTAGCTCAAAGAGGAGTTTTCGGTTTTTAACCCTTGTTAATTTGTGCCAGAACCACCTCTACCTTCTTGGATCCAGATAGGGATGTATTGCTCAGAAAACTCACAAAATCTCTACAATACAAAAATTCTATGAAGTTCATCTTTACTAATCCTCAAATTCTATCTTAGGGATATGTGCTCTAATCAAATTTTATCTAAATCTAGCTTCCAAGGATTGTACTAAACTTCCTATGATATCAACTATAATTCCCTCACCCCAGTTACCTAGAGCCGGTGTATTATTACATAACATTGACATGATCTCAAGGAGATCATGTCTTGAAAGACCGATGAGTTTAGTAGCCTTGGAAACTATAGATACATTCATAAGCCTTACATTACACCATAAAGTAAAAAACTACAACAAAATAGTCTCCATAGACCACACACATATCTCCCCATACTATCCCTGCAGGTCAGTCATAAAATACTTCTTCACATCCTGGGAAAATAAATCATAAGAAAATGGTGAGCTCAGATGCTTGGTAAGGATAACAATACATCGGAAACATTAATCAATAAGCATAAACATTTAACGCAATGTATAACTAAAAAAACCTTTTAACCTTGACCTTCAGCATAATATTTCCAAAATAAAATGAAGTAATTCCATTTACATATCAACATAGATATTCTACTAGTCGAATAATCATATTCAATATCACTAACCACGTTCATAATGATGGAATGCATAATGCCATACTATCATAACCACATAGTCAAGGCCTTGTGCCAAGACTACAATTATGATTTTGTCAAGGTCATTTTCCAAGACACTATTTTGTCTCATGAGACCTACCGATGCATCGAGAAGCTATAGAGGGCTCCACCCATAACTTATTAAGTCCAATGAAATCCTCATATGAACAGGTTTAAACATAACAAAAAAATTATTATTAAAAGTAGAATACGAAATGTCAATACATTCTCCATAAAACATGAATGGTATAAAAATTAAACATCCACAATCAAACATATCACAAAACTATCAGTACCATATGGATGTATTGTATCATAATAAATCAACTTCAAATAAGCATAAAATTCATCAAAGGATGTTGACATAGATGAAAATGATTTCTAAAACTCCTTGACAGAAATATCCCTTTTTCATGAAAATATTTAAATGTCACACTATTTAGAAAGGAAGACATCTAAAGAAATTTTTTAATCAAACTATCCCATACCACATTGAAACTTTTGAAAAGAATTATCATTTGAAAACATTCATGTCCATATAAATAAATCCTTAAAATCATTTTGAAAACATGGAAATTAATTAAAATCATTTAGAAAGATAAATCATTAAAACATTTAATATTATGATCTTGATAAAGATTACCTTTCAAAAATCCTTAAAATATTCCTTTTGAAATCATTTTTATGAAAAATGTTCATGGATGATAAAAATTTCCCAGTAAATACTTACACATAAACAATCTCAGATAATAATGAGATTGAGAAATTAAATCTTACCAATTTGGTATCTTATGAAAAATACACCCCATGAAATAAGTACCATACAATGAAGATGTAAATACACATAAATTGACGTTTATTACACAAATAATACAATTATGGTCAGTACATACACAACACAAAAAGAATATAGTGGAGACATAGCACGAATCTCATGGGAATAAGGAGGGAGATGAAAACTCTTTACCTTGTACTTTTCCTTGGCCGAGGGTAGGTTAACCTCCTGTATAATAGTTAAATCACTGTTATTAAATTATACAAGAAATATATACTTAAATATGATATTATATATGATCTTTTAATATTTTTTTGTTAATAATATTCTAGTATTATGGTCATTTCAGGTGTTAACTTACTCGTTTTATTTTATATGTTTTGTTACATAAGTCATATTTTTTCTAGATAAGATGTATGTTTTTATTATACATAATGATATCAAGTCCATAAAAATTATTTTTAATCATCAAATAATAATTATACTTGCATTTATACGATGGGGAATGAATCTATCGCGTTCAGGGAGACGGTAGTCCGTACGTATGCACGAGTGATAATATCATTCTTTTGATATTAAAATAATATATAATTGCATGGTATATCATATATACAGAATAATTATCAAGTTATATTTATTATTTACATCAATTACACATCATTATCATAACCATCCAAATAATAATATTTTGAATAACAATTACACCACGACGTGGAGATAGTGAGCCGTACGTACGCATGTATGGTGACATGTCATTTAATAGATAGATAGAATACTAAATATGGTTGTACCATATTTATAATAACATCACAGTATATAGAAGGTATTGAAGTTATTATTTTATAATTGAAATAACAAAGAAATAAGAAGTTGAAGAAGAAAGGTACTTGAAAGAGGGTGGTGGAAACATTTCCTCTTTTTCGGGTTCTTCCTTTTGATTTGATAAAAAAGGCTCCTTAGGATGGATTTCTGACCAAAGGAGGGCCTCTAGGATGAATTGAATGAAGTCGAGAGGATATTTGGCCAGGGTTTTTTCTGATCCAAAATTCTATGAAGGTGTCAATTATTGGTTATAAGTGGTGTCCTTTAATAATGGGGAGGAGGGGCTCTTTATGAAAAAAATTAAAGTATTAATTTATAATAAATTTATATTCATTTTCTAATTTCTCAAAAGTATATTATTCAAATTATATGGTGTGTAATGGTATAAATCCTTTCATCCAATAGATTTTAGACAGGTTTGGGTCACTATATAAACCATATCATCTATATTTAACTCTTAGTTAAGTAGTTTGACATTTACCATGTCACATTGTATTTTTATATTATATCTTTAATAAACATAATATATAATTACAAGAGACCCTTAAGTTGTCCATTAATGATACACCTATCATTATATAAGTACTTTTTCCAAACATTAGATTTTTAAGAATAGAATATTAATTAATAATATAATATTTGTTTTAAAAATTCGTTTATGTCAGTTTTTACACTATTTAATAATTTATTTTTTTTAAAGTATTAAAAACATTATTAATTCAAACCAAATTAATTTAAGAAATCCTAACATGTCATATTGGCCAATAAAATTAGTGGATTTCATAAAAACTTTAAATTATATTTATTTTAATGTTTAGAATACAAATTATTTGATTCGTTCATTAATAAGGAGTATACTTCATCATTATTGTGTCATTAATCAATTTAATTATTCAATGACTAAAAATTATAAATAAAATACCAGTATGTTGGAAGTAGTTTTATCTTTCTAATTAATAATTATAGTCTAAAATATAACATATATATCACTACATAAAAAATTATTTTCTAAATGATATTTGCTTATTTCAATTTTGTATTTACTGTAACTTAATTAATATAAAGTGTCATTATCATTTACAAGTGGATCCATAGGGTCCCAAAATCGACCAAAAGATGACCATGGTCGGAAATGTATCAAACAATAGGTTTAAGATACAATTTAGGGTAATTTAGTATTATTATTATATTATTTGCTTACCCTTATTTATCAGATTTACCATTTAATCATGGTAAATAAAATATTTACTGAAATAATTATTCAAAATGTCTAAAAATAAAAGTTAACTATTTACAAAATTTGTAACTCCTGATTCTAAATATGGAATCCATTTTTATTAATTAAAAATATAGAAGTCGCATAAATTAATTTAAAATTAATTCCCGTTGTCAAAACAAAAAGCATGTTTTTAGGAAATAATAACTATCAAAAGACTGACACTTGCTTATGTCCAGTTTAAATGTTAAATTATGTCCCATGAAAAAAATTGGATTAAATAGTAAAAATATAATCTAATTATACATTAAAATCAATCAAATTCATTATTTATCTCTATTAATTATTTCGATTAAAAAAGTTTTTTTTAATTAAAATTTAGTAATTTTCACTATTCATCAACATATGAAAGTTAAAAGAAAAGTACAAAATATTTATTGAAACTAAATTCTTATGTCCTTATACTAAATAAGAAGTTTATTTTTTCAAAATTAATATATATATAAGTTTCAAATATTTTATTTAAAAAAGGTTTTCCATTAAAAGTCGGTAAAATTACATTTTCTGAAAAATACTTTTTTTATTTTAAAAAAATGATTTTGTACCTATATTATGTCAAAGAAACTCATAATATTGATTCTAAAATTATAAGGATTATATAATGTTCAAAATATAGTTAATATGATTCATACCCGCTTTTGAACTTCTAGTTTGGTAAAATATGGTGCGCTAGAACTCGGTGTTGCGTGTAGTGTAAGTTATTGAATTATTTTGAAAAAATAACAAACTATGAAATCTAGGGGTGTTACCTACTGCGTAGTTTATGGTGATGTTTTCAGTGGGTGTATCTGGAAGATGTACTGTTGTATATGGGATGTTGAATCAAACATCCTTTTGAACTATTTTTAATTTCTTCTTGAATACATTATATCACGATCGATGGTTGTAATCCACTTTCTAAAATTCTAATATATTTGGGTAGTAGACATTGAAGGACGCATTATAGGTGTTTGAGAGTTCTGTGAATCAATGCAGAGGATTCTAGGCAGTATCCATGAAAGTAGAATATACCTACACTCCCAGTAGATTGAAAATATAGGGTCTAGTAGATATGTATATATATTGTTGCTACAATCTATCGAGTGGAACCAATAAGCTATATGGTGTGGTTCTATGTCATTTGTATTTTGTAAATTTGTTCAATTCACTCCTCCTAAACCCTATTAATCTTCCTTCACTAAAATTTTGGTTCATTATAAATAAGTTATAGTAGATTGGAGGTCTAATATCATCCACTAATTATCTCTTTGGATCTCATTTAATCCTAAATTTAGTAATGTTCTATTTTATGAAATGGAATGCTAGAGGTGTGGGCACCAATCCTCCCTCATTCCTCTAATTTGATATTTCATAATAAATCTATCTTTATGAATGATTTTAAAAAATAGTCTCATATATTTGTGTTTGTTCCACATTTTTATTTGTTATATATCAAACATAGTTCCCTTACTAGATTATTGAATCTTCTATTGTCTTGATATATGTGGTATTTATGGAAATTCATCAAAATCTAATATGATGATAAATCACATATTTTGTAAATTGCACTAGAATAATATATTTTAACTAATTTTGTATCAATAATTTTAACTTCCAATATTTTGTGCCCATAAATGAATTCATTCATATAATTTAGTGTACATGAATTATCAATATGGACTAATTTCCATGTATATTCAATTAAGATTTAAGTCCTATCCTTGATCCTATAAATCAATCTGTATAATTACAACACTCATCAAATTAGAACATGTTGGATTAATATTTAAAATTAATTATACTCATTAAATGGACCATGTAAGGTCCATGGAATAATATTTCACTAGCTAAAGAGTCAATCACAACATAGAAATAATTTTGATAAATATGTACTAAAATATGAATCATATCCTGATGTTCTATGAAACAGAAAAATACTCCAAAAAATGTAGAATGTACAATGGTAATTCCAATGATAATGAACAATTTTTTTATAAAATCCTAATTTAATTTAATGAATATATTATTTTAGAATCATAAAATTAAGTGTAAGTACATATGGTAGATGAATTATTATTTTTAACCTAAGTTCATTTGGTTTCTTTAAAATAGAACATAGACTTAGTAAACTATTTTCCCCTAAACGGCCCGGAGGCCTTCATTTTAATTGAATTTTGTATAATCCCCATTTTAAGGGTTAAAGGGGAACACTTAAATGACACGTAGTCCCACGAAAAATGGTGAATTAGGATAATTAGAGAAATAGAAGGCTGGATAAATTAATCGAAACTCAGAAAATCCTACATTTTTGAAAAAAAAATTAAAAATTCATGTTGATTCTCTTTGATTATTTGAATTAAATAAATTAATGTAATGTTGTTGGTGAGTTTCAATATCCTTAATTATATAGGATAATTTGGGAAATGTAAATGTTAACTCTAATTGGATAATGACTATTGGTTATCATTTGGTGTAATTAAAATAAATTGCCTTGATCCATTCAATGACTTTCATTAATTAACATAACTATACATTCAATGGGACATAATGTTTTATAAGATGGTGTAATATAATGATAATATTTAAGGATTCTGTATATTGCATATATAGAGGAGGTAGCGGTAATCCAACAAGGGGTCTTGTCAATGTATTATAACCAAGACATCATATTATTCCATTAATGATTTGATACTGGAATGATCCTAGTATTGTAATAAAATAAAGTCATGCTGTTCATATGTCTTGGATTAAATTTTTGATATATTTTCTCAAACCCAACAGATTTAATATGCTTCATTGATGAGAATTTATGGAATAATTCAATGTTGGATCCAGTTAATGTATTATATTGGTGAATTCTGTTACATTAAATCATGGATTCTCCTAGAATCTCTATAAAAAAATCACGGGACAAGCTCTGTGATTCATCATGATGTCCTCTAACATGAAATAACTAATATTATATCATTGGATCCCAATAAACCCTCTTATTGAAATTAATCTATCCATTATTCATAGATCTAGTTAAATATCCATTAGAATGTCTAGTATTGAGGTTTCATCCATCAGATTCTAAAATTTATTTATTAACCTTGGCTTAATCACTGTAATGACTTACAGTTTCCCCTGTAGAATGAAGTTGATATATCCTCTTATTTTCAGGTTAATTATCATTAGAATTTGTATAATTACACTAAATATTTAGTATAATTCTTGTTCATGGGTTTTTTTCCACACATCCTTGTGTTATATGATTATCACATGGATTTATGCCTATAGAGTTTCGGTATAGGTCACAGCTTGTTGGGTCTTCTAGAAATCATATATTGGAACCTTGTATTCCCCTCATTTCTATTTTTTATGTAATTATATATATATATATATATATATAATGAAAACTTATATTTTATTTTAAAATAATATAAATTCATTAGGCATCATCCTCTGTGGATTACACAAATTTAGTCATACCCAGTTTTGGTTGCCAGTTGGTAACTAATAAGTTTATTTCCCTGTATGTTTGGGAATGGATGGTGGATCTCCATTATTACATTCCTTGGGTATGTTTCTGGCATTGAAGTTGTGGAATGATAAAATACTCAAGAGTCCTATAGGATTTGGGTAGTATTTTATTCCATTTTAACCAAGAGTTATTGTATGTGTATGGAATGATAATTTTCTTTACATATAATCATACTCCATGAATTGTTAGATTTTTTTCCTATTGGATATCATTTAATTTTTATATTTATGTATTTTATATATTTATAATTTTATTTTATGTTGATCCAATTGGAATAGTCTCCCCACTATAACACCATTAGAACCCAACTATTAGTTAGATCCCTCGAGCATAAAGTGTCATTTTTAAGGGCATATGGGTATTCTATTTGGTTAATTACGTGTAAAACATGGTTGGGACATAAAATTACACATTACATATTCTACTAATATATTGATTTTCAGAACTCCATGATGACCAATGGGGATGAATTCATCATTAAGAACTTTTTTCTGTAAAACAAATAGAACAGAGGACCTTGATCACGTGAATCATTGATAGGAATTGAGAGACGAGATGCATATGATGATCTAGACATAACTTATATAGTACCCTCTTGGTATTTCACCCTATTTATCCTTGAAATGCACAAATTTAATTACATTGACTGTTTTTCAATGTTTGTAGAAAATTATTGAGCTTCTCTTTATCAAGGGAATATATGATCAATGTGGTGCGCACTATCATTATTTCCTCAATGATAAGATTAATATAGTTTGGTTATAGACATAATCTTCTGTTTTCAGGTTTTGGACTCATAAAAGGGGACCAATGAAGGTAAATTCAAATGATAGAAAACAGATAGATAAATAGTAAATTGGTATAACATATTATGGGTTTATTTTCCAATAATTTTAATTCTAAATGAGGTAGTTTTAATTGTTCCAAATGGTACTTGAGTAGAAGCCATTGGTAATAGGATAAAGGGAACATTGAATGAAATAATATTCAAATAGGTTGAGTTATATGAAATATAAGTGAAATTATATGTAGAGTGTGGTTTTAAAGATACTTCATTATTAATTATATATGAATCCTCCCTCCGTGAACTTATTTGATTTCTTCTTTTCATGAAGGAAAAAATTGTTGGATTCTATTAATGAATGAAATTATTTATGGAATCACATAATTCTTGAAATATTTCAAGAATATCACTCTATTTCTACTATTTTTCATTTGTTTTAGATTAACTATGTGAATTTCTAAAATTCTTCTACCAAAATGTATAATGGAATTTATCTCTCTATTATCATGATTTTTTGATCTATTATATCCAAATGGAAAAAATATTGGGTAAAAATCATGCACCGAAATATTTATAAGACCAAAATAATGATCAAGTGATTACATTATGTACAAAGGGTTTTTTCCAGAATTAAAATAATTGGAAAGAAAACAAGTTGACATAAAAACCTCAAAACCATCCCAACAAGGACATGACATATCTCACCATGAAAATATATTACCCAATAAAGTATATGTCCCCAATTAGAATTTCATCATAGAAATCATTATTTAGAAACCAAAAAAATGCTATACCTTCATTCTGTGATTTCCTCATGTCAGAACAGTATTTAATGTTGCTGTATTTTCTCTCTTAACCTACCATCTTACAAAAACAAGTCATCTTGATGCTCCTAAAACTTCCCAATGCCTCCATGGTCATCTTTTTCTATATTAATCTAGCAATGAAACCACACTAAAAATTTAGGATAGCATGAAGAAACTGAAGTACAACAAGAACAATCATGCTGCATCATATTGGGGTGTACAATATCATCCTGGCAGAAAAATCTACCTCTCAAAACCTTCCATAAAAGGCCTTGGGACATCCCCCGATTCCCAAGACTGCATTGAAAACTACCAGTCTACAAACAAGTATGTTAATTTTAAAATCACATATCAGAAACACTATGAAAATAATATTCTAACTCAAATTTTAATGCTAGGTGATGAAAAAAGACTTGCAAGGCACCAATGAAATCAATATAAACACCATAAGCTGGGTAAAACATATTTCAAGAGCTAAAGATCCTTGGATTATCCTACACCCAATTATAAGAAGTTACAATGATATACTTGCAAAAGAGATATTCTCACTGAATTTAATGATAATCAAAATTAGGGTTTTGGACAAGCACAAATTCAACTCTATCATACATAGACACTCTAATGATGAGATAATCATCAACAATTATTCCCATATTACAATGTATTCAAAAAGAAAACTTTTATTGTTCCTTAAAACAAGGGTATAATTACTCCTTGTGACATTCCTTAATCAAACATTTGAAATTTTCAAGATTAATTATATCCTCTTGTTCATCAAACCAAGGGTAGGGGTCCTCTTCATCTGATGAGGAGAAGGATCCTTCATCTTCAGAGGATACTGATGTATATGGATTTTCATTTAACAGTAGTTTTGGATGGAGTGTAATTTCCATAGTTGTAATCCATGATTCTTTAGTGATAGTGGTTCTCTACAACATAGTGTAATCAATGCGTTTTTGAGACTTATTAGTATGTAATGTGATAATACCATTAAAATCAATAATGGGTTTCTTTTATTTTTTGGAACTCGAGTTAATATACTCATCATCAATTTGATGTGCAAGCTCCTTATCATCATCATTAAGATCATAGAAAAATGATGGATTCCATTGTATTGTCTCACTATTAGTTGTAACATATTTAAATTAACTAAAATAGGTTCAATGTTATTGATTTTATCCACAAACACAGTGAAAACATAACCTTTAGCACATTGTGGTTGTGTTGGGAAAGAATCTAGGGAAGATAAAGACATAATTGGGAACATAGGATTTCTGGGATCATTTTGTTCATCAAGAGGTCATCTCTTTTTATCAATTCAATCTAATTTCCCTTTACTCAGTACAGATTTCCCAACAAAATGACTTCTCACATGCCCTTTCACAGAGCCACAATCTCCAATGGTGTGTCAAATATTTTTGATATAATAGAAATATATAGGTAAATTTTCATAAACCACCTCATAATAAAACAAATTTCACCATTATGAATCTAAATAACAGAAGGTAGGTGTTGGCTAAGATCTACCTCAACACACACAAACACACACAACAAATAGCCTTATGAGGATTCATGTAGCAGAATCCAACTTAATGCGATGGCCAATATGTTTTGGGATATGGAAACATGGGATATAAAATTTTCAAAATGAGGGTCCACATAAAATGTATGTGATCACATACTAACCTCTCCATGATGAAAAAAATGATAGGTGGTTAAAAATAACTTCCACATTGGGTGCAAAATAATTTTCAATATGTTACATAGTACAATTATTGTCGGTACCAAAACATATCCTTTATATTTCATAGGAGGGGAATAGTGGCATTAAAAATGGACTTACTCTTCTAACAATGAGATAAATCTATGACCCATGTAGTTTCAATAAATATCACAATATTGATATGTTAACTTTTCTCTTTGGTATTGTTCATTCGTTAAATAAAATCATAGATTTCAACTGAGTATTAAATCATCCTTTCAAATTCCAATATTCATCATGATGATTTCAATTATATTTCATCTTAAAGAATCCAATTATCTTATAGTACTAAAGTTATCCCAATTTATAAATTCACATGTTATTAAAATTAAAATAGTGTGAAAAAATTAATTTTTGTGACAGTATAACCTACACAAGTAATGGATTAGAATATTCATTAAGTTATATCAAAATGTTGATCAACAATATATCATGTAACTAAATAATATTTTATTATTGAACATTTATTTGGGGGAAGTATTATATATTATTTATCAATTTTTTTTATAGTTATCTTTTTTATTCATCAAATTATTTTATGTAAACCATGAAACTTGATTTTAAATAACCTAAATTGTTTTTTCATGACACATTATTAATAATATTTCATTTATTATATAAAGATAATTAAGTGAGAAATATTTTCTAGTGATGATTAATTAAATACTATTATTATGAATATATAAAAAACCATGATATATATTTTCCTTTTTGTGTCTTCAAAAGGAACCTGTTAAATATATCATAATTCGATCTCAAATCCATTTTTAAATTTCTTGTGGTTCCATTATCAACATATATTTCATACATTTTCATATCATAGTGGTATACCAAGATCAATGATTTGATTTTAAAATATATTTTTCTTTTTGTCCCAATAAATGTCATCATAGATATATTTATAAATCATGAATATTTATGTGTGTAGTTTTTATCATAATCGATCAGCATCGTTCAACAATCACATCTTTTTTAAGGGTGGTTATTTTATGAAAATTCATTTTCCAAAAATATTATCTAGTTTTACAGATTATGAATTCATTAATATTTAATTACATAGTTTCACAAACATATTTTAATTATCAAATTAATTATTTTCAAAATAAATGATTATATTTTTGATTAATACAAAGCAATTATTTGTTCAATATAAGATATAATCATAATACTTATTATTTAAAAGTGTTACATTTATATATATGAGAGTAGTTTTTATAATTTATCAGCATCCTGGGAATTGAATATTTTTTCTCTAATAGAAAAATATAAAACATATATAATATTTTATTAAAATAATATTTTTGTAAAACATAGTAATGTTTTCTCCGAAATATTCCCTATAAGATGAAGTGGACTTTGGTAGTAAAAAATTGTTTCTGATTCTATATAGACAAATAATATGAATATTGAGACACATATATTTCTAAATTAATTTAGAAATAGTGGTAATTTTTTAATGTGATGATTTATTAAGGTATAAACCATTATTTTTTCTATTAATAAAACTAATCAGGTCTAGTGTAACTGATGTTACTTCTAATAGTATAATTGGATAAACATTTTTTAAAAGATTTATTCCTCTTTAATTTATCAGCTATCTATTCCATGAGATAATTATATCCTAATATTTAATTGACACAATATTGAAATTCATACATTTCAGATAATGTCATTACATTTCTAATGATGAATATTTAATATTTTATAAAAATAATTGAATAAGGACTATAAATGATTAGTTCCATTGAAAACAAGATACACAATCATCTTATTTCATGAATTATCTTCAATATCCTCCACAAAGACCATCTAACATAGTAATATTGATAGAAATAATCTATTTAAAACATTTTTCTAAAAAAATTAAAAGAAATAAAATAACATGTGAGGTCATCTGATAAATAATGTTAAATAAGGGAGATATCAATTTAGGTGTTATAATAAAATGATAATAATGGTATGAGTTTGTGGTATTAAAATTAGAAAACCCAACCAAGGATATAATAGTTCATAATCATTAATCATTGAATAAATCATTAAAGTTTATTAGACATGAATTATCACAAAATTAATGAACATAAGACATATGATATTATCATTTGAAACATAAAAAAGCATGCGATAAACATATAATCATGGTAGATCCTTTCCATAATCAATGCTTACTACATTGACTATCATAGTGGATTAAGTTCAATACCACTCCATCTTATCATAATTAAATTTTCAATACCTAGACAATCATTTTTGAATGGAAAAACTCCCAATTATGAAATGGATTATATGTAGAAAAACCATGTATGGATATTGGCAGATCCTCTAGTTGGTGTAAAAACGGTTTTTTGCATATGTGTATTCTAGAAAATACTAACACTAGAAAGAAAAATTAGCACCGATAAGGAACAACTGGTTAAAAAAGCGATAAAGAAGTGCCAAGGAATTAACTACTACGAAACCTTTTCACTAGTTGAAATAATGAAATCCATTAGAATTATATTACCCATTGCTTCTTACCATGAGTTTGATATTTAGAAAATAGATGTCAAAAAAGCCTTATTTAATTGTAACCTTCAAAAAGACGACTATATGACACAACCTGAAGGGTTTATGACCCTACCGGATTCCAATAATGAACGAAAGTAGCAAAAATCCATTTATATATTAAAACAAGCATCTAGGTCATAATAAAAACATTTTGATGATTCTATAATAGAATTTTGTTTTATCATGAAAGAATTTGTGTATAAGGCCCCGACCTTAAACCTTACTTAATCTTGAGTTATTACAAGATTACACATTGAGGATCTTTTCGGGTTTAGAGTTTTAGAGAATTAGATCATAAAACTTGCATTACATTCCACATATAAACAAAGTGGTTACATAATGAGAGTATTCTTTATTCCCATCAATGGAAATATATTTAAAATAAAACATGGATTCTTTCTTTACACTTACTTGACACTATCATCATATCATGTACCTTTCCCTTGACCTGTGAAAAAAATTTCAAAAAACATGGGATGAGCATAAAAAGCTCACTAAGTGATATAAAAATATGGAAAGGAAACATGGGTACATATATATATAATAATGAGATCATACTTTACCCATAAAACATAAGCACTTTAACATACCTCATCAAATCATGAGTAAATCATAGAAATCATAAGACATAACCGTAACTTGAGGCATTCATAACATTCTTACGTAGGGAGTAACCCTCTTGGTTACGTTTGGAATACCCATCATACTATATTCCCTAAATCTCTTCGAAGAAACCTTAACGTTTCACTCCTTCGCGTTACCCAATGCATTGGAGAGCTATATCGGGCTCACTCGCCCATAGTTTATCACGGAACCACCCATCTTCATAATAATGCCCATGAACCTCAACATAATCGTATCACATAAAACATACATAAAGGAAACATAACATTTCCACCTTTCAATCACAAGATATCAATACAACACATTGATATAAAAACATTATGAAAACCATTTTCAATACCAAAATAAAAGAAAAGTAAAACATGGTATTTATTTTTCATTTAAAAAGAAGGTATGGGTTGTAGAGGTAGCCGAAACTCAAATAATGGTCACGGCGGCAAAGAAGTCATTGTCGCCGCATACGTACGACAAAAACATTCCCTTTTGTCATTTTTTAAAAGGCTACATATAAAAAAGAATCCTTTTGGATAAATGTAAAAGTCAAAGGAGTTTATAAACCGTATAAAAGAAGGTTGTGTATAAAACAAAATATGCCTCAATGAAGGGAGATTGAGACGAAGTCCCATACCTCGGGTCCGACTTGACTCGGTCCTTCTATAATCGCCTGAATAATAAACTTGAGTTATTTTCTACTTGTTTAAGAACCTTTTTCATGTTCATTATTCCTTTTATAACACTTATTTCCATGTCATAAACACTATGTAATTATTTAAGTTAATAACGACCGTTTTAACGATCATTGGTACTTGAGTAAAAAATAAGTCCTTTATAATTACAAGTTGTCCATCTATCCACTATATCCAGAATGGTATTCATGATGTAGATATTATATATGTCATATATATCCAGTACATTCATGCATTTATAATATTACATAATCATTTAGAGGTAAGAAATGAAATGCACCGTTCATGGAGACGGTAAGCCGTACGTACGCATGAACGCTACTTTCATTTATATATCGTATTTTATAGAATGGAATCATAATGATATAAAGGTATATTATAATTCCAGTATAAGATATTATATAATATCATAGTTCCATCCTTTATACATCCCATATATGGTATTTAACGAATCAAATCACTTTAAGGGGGCGGTAGTCCGCACTTCCTTAAATAAAGATATCGCGTTTACCCATAATGGAAACCATAAGGTATGCCCAAAATGAAAAATACAGAAGCTTATGGAAAACATAAACATATTATATATCATATATAAATATAGTGACATATTAATGGCCACCTTTGAAGGTGTTAAAAGAATGTTGAACAATCATCATTTCGGGAGGCATAAATTCACCATCCACGGAAACCGTATGCTCTTTAACCATTAGATGTAGGTGTGTGTAAGTGTAGCTTTAATCCTTATTATAAAAAAATCCTAAAATATTTACGATACTGGATTTGTTACAAAAGAAATAAATAAGAAGAGTATAGTGGGTTGGAGAAGCAAAATAAAACAAAAGGACTCAAGTGAAGACATTACCTTAAAATCGGGTAACTCCCTTTGGTTTTTGCTCAAAGGCTTCCTTGGGAAGACTTCTGCCCAAAGTGAGGCTTCAAGGAGTAATAGAGGGAAGTGGAGAGACATAATGGGTAGGATTTGGCCGAGCCAAAGGCTTTGGGAGTGTGGGTAAGGAGGTAGAGATGAGGGCCTTTTATAAGAGGAGAGGAGGGGCACTCTTGGAAAGTAAAGAAATATTACTTTATTTGAAAATGAGTTTCGGATTTAAATGGTCCAACATTGATATAATTCGAGTCTAATGTGATAAGGGTTCGAAATACACCCATCCAACAGGTTTTGGACATGTGTAGATCTTAGCGTTTTCATTATCTTTTCATTTGATTTAAATCCTTTATTAATGAGGTAATCGCTGCATCATTATGATGTCATAAATACTTTTATTTATATAATGTCAAAAAATTATAAAAAAACTACTCTGATGTAGGAAATCTTTTTACCTTTCCAATTAATATTTATAGTCAAAAATATGACTTTTATATCCCCATTTAAATTTTTTTTCGTAAATCATATTAGGTTTGTGTCATTTTTACTTTTACATTAAATAAAAAGTTATTTATGTCATTTCCCAACCAAAGTGGCTCCATGGGGTCCCCAAGTTGACCCATGCCTTGTCTTGGTCGGCCATTACACATCCAATGAGGTTAGGGCATGTGTCTATGTCATTTCATATTATTAAAACATTATTTTTACCCTAAAGTACACTAATTACCACTAATCGCGATTAAAAACTCAATAAGTTACTATTCACCAAAAAATTATTTTAATCTCATTGAACCAAATTTTACTTATTAATGAAAACCATGTATGTCGGAATTTTGAAATTCAAAACACAAAGGTGGAAAATTTTCAATTAAATGGAAAATCAGTTTTTATAAGTACCACTTAGTGGATTCACTATTCATCAAAAATTGATGTTTTTCAGAAAAATACCAAAAATTCACCCTAGGTTATATTTGATATTCTGAATTAAAAATTTTTGTCTATATTACAAAATTCAAAACATATATGTTTCATTAATTAATTTAATAATTAATTCCTATTGTCAGAGAAAATAGCATGTTTTTATGAAACAATAAGTATCAAAAGAATGACACTAGTTTAAGTCCAATTTCAAAGTGAAATTAATTCCAATGACCACTATTGGATTAAATGGTAAAAATATATTATAATTTCACATTAAAACCAATTCAAAATATAATATAATCATATCAATAAATTAGATTAAAAATCATTTTTGATGTAAAATGCAGTATTTTTCACTATTCATAAAAAATGAACATTGTCAGAAAAATACCAAAAATTCACACAAAGTAAATTTTGATGTCCCAATCATAAATAATAAGTGTATTTTGAAAAACATAGCTTATAAAATTGCCAAAAGATAGATTTAAAAAGGTTTTCCATCAAATGGCAGTAAAACAATCTTTTAAAAATATTAGTGTATTCCATGCTTATAATTGGATTTATTCTCATTTTAAGACTATAAAACATTATCTAATTCATTAATAGACATAGATAAAAAATATATATTATTCATAACTCACTTGGGATGTTACATCCTTCCCCCCTTTAGAAAATTTCCTCCCCGCAGTTTAATTATTTATCGAATAAATGGGGGTACTTATCCCTCATTGAATTTTCAGATTCCCATGTTGCCTCTTCAATCATGTGGTTTTTCCACAAAACCTTTACCTGGTGAATCACCTTATTCCGTAACACTTGATCCCTGTGGTCAAGAATCTGGACCGGTTGTTCCTCATAAGATAGGTTCCTTTTCCAGCTGAACTACCTCTGGACTCAAAACATGAGATGGATCTGGCATATACTTTCTCAACATCGAAACGTTAAAAACATTGTGTACCTGAGATAAACTAGGAGGTAAAGCCACTCGGTATGCAACTGATCCAACTCTCTCCAGAATTTCATATGGTCCAATGAACCTTGGACTCAGCTTTCCTTTCTTACCAAATCGCATCACACATTTCCAAGATGATACTTTGAGAAAAACATGATCACCTACCTCAAAAGAGAGATCCTTCCTCCTGTTGTCCGCATAACTCTTCTGCCTACTCTGAGCTGTTCTCATGTGTTTCTGTATCAGCTGAACTTTTTCTGCCAACTCTTCTACCAATTCTGGTTCCATCAACTTCCTTTCACCCACATCATCCCAGAAAGATGGAGTTCGACAACTCTTCCCATATAATTCCTGAAATGGTGTCATCTGTATACTAGTGTGAAAACTGTTATTATATGAAAATTCAACCAAAAAAGATGTTGGTCCCAACTTCCTTGATAGTCCATTGAACAAGCTCGTAGCATATCCTCCAATGTCTAAATTGTTTGTTCTGACTGCCCATCTGATTGAGGATGAAAAGCTGAACTAAAATTTAATTCAGTACCCAACGACTTCTAAAGGCCTTTCCAAAAGTTAGAAGTGAACCTAGGATCACGATCAGATACAATGGAGAGAGGAACACCATGTAGCCTGACTACCTCTTTAAGATACAAACGGGAAAGTTGATCCAGGGAAAAAGTATCTCGTATAGCACGGAAATTAGTAGACTTGGTCAAGTGATCAACAATAACCCAGATTGCATTATTACCTCGAGATGTATTCAGTAATCCCACAACAAAGTCCATGGATATATTCTCCCATTTCCACTCTGGCACTGGTAAAGGCCGATGCATGCCTTTCGGTAACTGCCGCTCTCCTTTAACCTGCTGACAACTCAAACACTTCACAGTAAAATCAGTAATATCTCTATTCATTCCATCCCACCATTAATACCCCCAATGATCTCTATACATATTAGTACTACCTAGATGAACTGAAAACGGAGAACTATGAGCTTCACATAACAACTCTCTCTTCAACTGTGAATCACAAAGAACTCACAACCTCTACCCAAATATCAAAACGCAATCATTATCAATGTTGAATTCAGGAAACTTACCCTTCTGAACCAGCTCTACCTTTTTCTGCAACTCACTCTCCTGCTTCTGTGCTGGCTTGATTCTGTCTGATAGAGATGATCTCACTGATACCTGAAACAAAATAGAAGAACATCCTGCACCAACAACTTCTATGCCAAAGTTCATCAAATCCTTTACCAAAGGATCACGTTCCAAACACAACATTGCTAATGAAACATTACATTATTGACTCAAAGCATCAACCACTTTATTTTATTTTCCCGGATGGTAATGAATTGTACAATAATAATCCTTGATTAATTATAGCCATATCCTTTGTCACATGTTCAATTCATTCTGAGTGAATATATACTTTAAACTTTTGTGATCGGTATATATTTCACACTTTACTCCATACAAATGATGCCTCCAAATTTTTCAAGCAAAAACAACAGCAGCTAATTCCATATCATGTGTAGGGTAATTTACCTCATGAGTTTTCAACTGGCATGAAGCATAAGCAATTACCTGATCATTCTGCATTAGGACGCAACCAAGTCCTTTCAATGAAGCATCACTGTATATAACAAAATCACCATTCCTGGAAGGTGGTGCCAAAACTGGAGCATTCACCAATCTTCTTTTCAATTCCTGAAAAAAATCAACACATTATTTTGTCCAGATAAACTTAATACCCTTCCGAGTTAGCTTAGTCATTGGACTAGATAATCGTGAAAAATTTCAAACAAACCTTCGGAAATAGCCTGGAAAACCGAGGATTCTACGAATCTCGGTTACATTTGTGGGTCTTGGCCATTCTTCCACAACTTTTGTTTTTACAGGATCAACTGTTATTCCATCTTTATAAACAATATGACCAAGGAAAGAAACTTGATGCAACCAAAACTCACACTTGCTGAATTTTCCATATAGTTTCTTTTCTTTTAAGGTTTGGAAGATAACCCTTAAATGTCTTTCATTCTCCTCTTTACTTTTATAAAACACCCAAATATCATCAATGAAAACCACCACAAACTTATCCATGAACCCATGGAAAATTCTATTCATTAAGTCCATGAATACATCAGGTGAATTGGTTAGACCAAAAGGAATTACTACAAATTCATAATGGCCATATCTTGTATGGAATGCGGTTTTCAGAATATCTTCCTCCTTTACCTTCAACTGATGGTACCCCGATCTCAGGTCAATCGTTGAAAAATACTGAGCTCCCTGGAGTTGATCAAACAAATCATCGATTTGAGGAAAAGGATATTTGTTCTTAACAGTGATATTATTCAAGGCCCTATAATCAATGCAAAGTCTCATAAAACCATATTTCTTTTTAACAAATAAAATAGGTGCACCCCATGGTGATGTACTAGGTTGAATGAAACCATTCTCTAATAAATCTTGCAATTGCTCCTTCAACTCTAAAAGTTCAATTTGAGCCATTCGATTAGGGGGTTTTGAAATTGGCTTAGCATTAGGAACTAAGTCAATAGTAAACTCAACTTCCGGATCTAGAATTATTCTAGGAAACTCATCAGGAAAAACATTAGGATACTCATTTACCACTGGCACATCATTAATCTGAACAGTTCCCTTGTTTTCAACAATGTGTGCAAGGTAACATTCATTTCCATCTTTTAAAAGTTTCTTGGCCTCTTGATAAGTTATCAACAGTAAGGGTTCATTCTTGTACACAAACTGAATTTATTTCTGAAAAGAAACTTCTTTAGCTCTACAGTCAATCATAGCATGATAATTAGAGAGCCAATCCATACCCAGGATAACATCAAACTCTTCTAGAGGCAGAACAATAAGGTTTGCAAGTAGGTTCTTTCCACAGATAAGGATAGGACGATTCTTATAAATTCTTTTTGACTCAAAATTTCCCCCAGGTGTTTTTACTAGTAGTTCAGGAGTCATTTATTGAGATGGTATTCCCATTTTACTGGAAATTTTTCCACAGATGAAAGAATGTGTAGACCCTTAATCAAACAACAAACTGGCATAATCTGAAAAAACAAACAAAGTACCTGATACAACTTCATTTGATGGTCCGACATCTGCTGAAGTAGTTGCAAAGGATTTCACCACCCCTTTCTGCTTGTAGTCTAACTGCTTCCCATCACTCAAGCTCTTTGTAGGACACTCGTTTGCATAGTGACACATCTCATTGCACTTATAACATTTCACTAACTGTAAATCAAATTTGGTCTTACCATCACCTTGATCGTTTTCAGTACAATCACGAGCCTTATGTCCCATCTTACCGCATTAGTATCACTTTCCAGAATTCAGAAGACATTCCCTAGCATGCCTTTTGCCACATTTATCACAAAGTGGAAACTTAGTTTTCTTACCATCAGACTTTTTTGAAGAATTATTACCTTTTTCCATCCACCTCGGTCTCTTATTCTATTAGTGGTTATAGAACACTTGATCATCGGCAAACTCCATTTCCACCTTCTCAGCACATCGAACAATCTTTTCATAGCATTTAAACTCACGAGAAGCTAATTACCTTAGATATTTTGGATTTAATCCTGAGTAAAAACGATTTATTTTACTATCAAGGTCTCGGATAAAATTTGGAGCATACCTTGCCAATCGATTGAACCTTTCTTCATAGGTAGCCACTGAGTCTTCCTCTTGCCTCAATTCCAAGAATTGATTTTTCATCCTAAGTCGAACAGCCTTAGGAAAATACTTCTAATGAAACATACCTTTGAATTCATCCCAGTCGAGAGCATCAATCTCATCAGCGTCCCAGATATTTTTAACCATCGACCACCACTGATCTGCCTCACCCTCCAAATGTTAAATAGAAAGATTAACCTTATGATTGTCTGAACACCCCATGACATCGAAAATCTTCTCTAGTGCTTTCATCCACCCTTCAGAAAACACAGGGTCAGATGATCCTCTAAATGATGGGGGATATTGCCTCATGAAATTTCCCACCACTGACATGTTCCTCTGCAGTTGATCTGGCTGATCTCGTGCACGGATACCACCACCATTTATAGCCTGAGTCAACTGTGCCATCACTACAACAAACTATTCAGTTCTAATTCTGACCATCTCGAGATGTTGATTCGGAAGTTTATTTCCTTCTGTATGCCTTCCTAGCACTGCTTCCCTGTTTCCTCTACGGAAAACCATTCTGACCAAACATGTCTTAGATGAAGCAACATGGTAATCTTCAAATACTATATCACTTCAATTTGACCAAAAAAATATTTTTGGATAATCATTTAATAGAATTCTAACTCCTAAAGTTCTCTAAACTGACCTCTGATACCAACTATAAGGCCCCAACCATCAACCTTACTTAATCTTGAGTTATTACAATATTAAACATTGAGGATCTTTTTGGGTTTAGAGTTTTAGAGAATTAGATCATAAAACTTGTATTACATTCCACATATAAACAAAGTGGTCACATAAAGATAGTATTCTTCATTACCATCAATGGAAACATATTTAAAATAAAACATGGATTCTTTCTTGACACTTCCTTGACACTATCATCATATCATGTACCTTTCCCTTGACCTATGAAAAACATTTCAAAAAACATGGGATGAGCATAAAAACATTAGTAGGGGATATAAAAATATGGAAAGGAAACATGGGTACATATATACATAAGAATGAGATCATACTTTACCCATAAAACATAAGCACTTTAACATACCTCATCAAATCATTAGTAAATCATAGAAATCATAAGACATAAAGGTAACTTGAGGCATTCATAACATTCTTACGTAGGGAGTAACCCTCTTGGTTACGTTTGGAATACCCATCAAAGTATATTTCCTAAATTTCTTCGGAGAAACCATAACGTTTCACCTCTTCACATTGCCCAATGCATTGGAGAGCTATATCGGGCTCACCCGACCTTAGTTTATCACAGAACCACTCGTCTTCATAATAATGCCCAAGAACCTCAACATAATCGTATCACATAAAACATGCATAAATGAAACATAACATTTCCACCTTTCAATCACAAGATATCAATACAACACATTGATATAAAAACATTATGAAAACCATTTTTAATACCAAAATAAAATAAAAGTAAAACATGTTATATACTTTTCTTATAAAAAGAAGGTATGGCTTGTAGAGGAAGCCGAAACTCAAATAATGGTCACAGCGGCAGAGAAGTCGCTGTCGCCGCATACGTACGACAAAAACATTCCATTTTTTTGTTTTGGAAAACGCTTCGTATAAAAAAGATTCCTTTTGGATAAACGTAAAAGTAAAAGGGGTTTATACAACGTATAAAAGAAGGTTGTGTATAAAACAAAATATACCTCAATGAAAGGAGATTAAGACGAAGTTCCATACCTCGGGTCCGACTTGACTCGGTCGTTCTTTAATCTCCTGAATAATAAACTTGAGTTAATTTATACTTGTTTAAGAACCTTTTTCAAGTTCATTATTCCTTTTATATCACTTATTTCCATGTCATGAACACTATGTAATTATTTAAGTTAATAACGGTCGTTTTAACGATCATTGGTACTTGAGTCAAAAATATGCCCTTTATAATTACAAGTTGTTCATGTATCCATTATATCCAGAATGGTATTCATGATGTAGATATTATATATATCATATATATATAGTACATGCATGCATTTATAATATTACACAATCATTTAGAGGTAATAAATGAAATGCACCATTCATGGAGACGGTAAGCCATACGTACGCATGAACGCTAGTTTCATTTCTATTTCATATTTTATAGAATGGAATCATAATGATATAAAGTTATATTATAATTCTAGTATAATATCATATATAATATCATAGTTCCATCCTTTATACGTCCCACATATGGTATTTAACGAATCAAATCACTTTGAGGGGGTGGTAGTCCGCACTTCCTTAAATGAAGATATCGCGTTTACCCATAATGGAAACCATAATGGAATGCCCAAAATGAAAAATACAGAAGCTTAAGGAAACAATAAACATATTATATATCATATATAAATATAGTGACATCTAAATGGCCACCTTTGAAGGTGTTAAAAGAATGTTGAACAATCATCGTTTCGGGAGGCAAAAATTCACCATCCACGGAAACCGTATGTTCTTTATCCATTAGATGTAGGTGTGTGTAAGTGTAGCTTGAATCCTTCTTATAAAAACATCCTAGTATACTGAAGATACTGGATTTGTTACAAAAGAAATAAATAAAAAGAGTTTATGGGGTTGGAGAAGCAAAATAAAACAGAAGGACTCAAGTGAAGACATTACCTTAAAATCAGGTAACTCCCTTTGGGTTGATCTCAAAGGCTTCCTTGGGAAGACATAGGCCCAAATTGAGGCTTCAGGGAGTAAGAGAGGGAAGTGTAGAGACAAAATGGGCAGGTTTTGGCCGATCTAAAGGCTTTGGGAGTGTGGGTAAGGAGGTAGAGGTGGGGGCCTTTTATAAGAGGAGTGGAGGGGCACTCTTGGAATGTAAAGAAATATTACTTTATTTGAAAATGTGTTTCGGATTAAAATGGACCCACATTGATATAATTCGAGGCTAAGGTGATAAGGGTTAGAAATCAACCCATATAATAGGTTTTGGACAAGTTTAGGTCTTATATTTTACATTATGATTTCATTTTATTTAAATCCATTATTAATGAGGCAATCACTACATCATTATGATGTCATAAATACTTTTATTTATCTAATGTCAAAAAATTATAACAAAAATAATATGATGTAGGAAATTATATTATCTTTCCAATTACTATTTATAGTCAAAAATATGACTTTCATAACCCCAATTAAAAATTGTTTTCGTAAAACATATTTTGTTTGTGTCATTTTTACTTTTACATTAAATAAAAAGTTATTTATGTCATTTCCCAACCAAAGTGGCTCCATGGGGTCCCCAAGTTGACCCATTCCTTTTCGTGGTCGGCCATGACACATCAAATATGGTTAGATCATGTGTCTAGGTCATTTAAGGTTATTAAAACATTATTTTTACCTTAAACTACACTAATTACCACTAATCGCGATTAAAAACGTAATAAGTTACTATTCACCAAAAAATTATTTTAATCTCATTGAACCACATTTTAATTCTTAATGACAAAAATGTATGTAAGATTTTTTAAATTCAAAACACAAAGGTGGAAAATTTTCATTTAGATGGAAAATCTGTTTTTATAAGTACCACTTAGTGATTTCACTATTCATCAAAAATTGAAGTTTTTCAGAAAAATACCAAAAATTCACCCTAAGATATATTTGATATTCTGAATTCAAAAATGTTTTCTATTTTACAAAATTCAAAACATATAAGTTGAATTAATTAATTTAATAATTAATTACCGCTGTCAGAGCAAATAGCGTGTTTTTATGAAACAATATGTATCAAAAGATTGACACTAGTTTAAGTCCAATTTCAAAGTGAAATAAATTCCAATGACCACTATTGGATTAAATGGTAAAAAATATATTATAATTTCACTTTAAAACCAATTCAAAAGATAATATAATCATATAAATAAATTAGATTAAAAAGAAGTTTATATGTAAAATGCAGTATTTTTCACTATTCATAAAAAAATTAACATTGTCATAAAAATACCAAAAATTCACACAAATTAAATTTTGATGTCCTAATCATAAAGAATAAGTTTATTTTTACAATCATAGCATATAAAATTGTAAAAAGATAGATTTAAAAATGGATTTCCATCAAATGGCAGTAAAACAATCTTTTAAAAATATTAGTGTATTCCTTGCTTAAGATTGGATTTATTCTAATTTTAAGCCTCTAAAACACTATATAATTCATTAATAGACATAGATAAAAAATATCTATTATTGATTACTCACTTGGGATGTTACACAGTACCTTTTTTATGCAAACAGTTTAGTGGGGGTGGAGTTGTTTTCCTAATTATGTATATTAATGACATATTACTTATTGGAAACGAGATACCTATTTTACAAACTGTTGTGGAATGGTTGAATTTATAATTCACAATGAAGTAATTGGGAGAGTCAACATATATTCATGTGATCTATATCCATCTTGATAGATCTAAGAGATTTTTTAACATAGGTCAAAGTACACACATTGATAAGATACTAAAGAAAATTAGTATGGTACAACCCAAGAGGAGATTGTTTCTAGTGTCACATAGAATTCATCATTCCATGAAAATGTATCCCTAGAAACATGAAGAAATATATAGAAAGGAAAAGACTCTATAGACTTCATTGATAGGGACAGTCATGTATGCCATTCTATGTAATAGGCAATATGTTGCCTACAAATTAAGTGTTCTAGGAATATATCAAGATGTCCTAGTTGACCTACATTGAAAGGAAATCAAGACTATCCTTAAGTATTTGAGCTGTTCTATGCTAATGATCCTAGTTTATGGAGGAGATGAAGAAATAGTAATCAGAGGATATGCAGATGCTAGTTTCCAGACTGTTCAGTATGACATGAAGTTATAGATGGGATATATCATATCATTGAATTGAGTTGTTGTATGCTAGAAGAGCTCAATGTATAGTGTGGTCGTAGAATCTTGAGCAGTGTTTGAGTATATCCCGTCTTTCGAGGTAGCTAAATAAGTCATTTGGATGTGATGATTCATCCTAGAGATGGATGTTGTACCCGAAAATAAGGATCCCATCACACTCTATTTTGATAATACTATGGCGGGGGATCTTGCAAAATATCCATGGTCACATATGAAAAAAAATATCATACTTCAGAAGTATCATCTCTCTTGGGATTTCTCTTAGTTAGGTGAAGTTACATTGAACAATATTTCCATTGAAAACAATTTTCCCGACCAAATGACTAAACCATTGACTTAGCTGAAATATGATCATCATGAGAGTTCTAGAGGATTGAATGTCATGGGAATCTAGCTCTAGTTCATGTGGGAGTTTGTAAGAGTTTGGGTACCTAAACGAACCATTTTTTACTTTTTTACATTGATATTTTAGGTATTTATATATTAAATATATTATTACCTATTGTTCATTCATTAGCGTCCCTATGATTAAGTCAAGTACTAGGGAATTTGTTTCATTGATATGGTTGTAGATATTCTCTTATATAGTGAGACAATTGAAATTCTATAACAATATTATTAATCATTGTTCTATGGTTTTATGAAATACTATGATGGGAAAATAGTATAAATACCATCATGTGCACGTAATTGAAAGCAGAGGAGACTTCCCCTAATGAAGTTCACAATTGGTAGTCTATATGAAGGGAGATTATGAGAACAGACCAACAATTAAGAATTCCCCGTGTTTGGTGTCATAAAATGTTCAAATCTGTGAGCTTTTATAATAGTCTGTAGACAATGTGACTATCATTAATATGTGCCATGACTCACAATCATTTATTTTTAGATGAAAATCGTCTCACCATATGCTAGCGGGAGGTAGGGTACATTGGGTGCATCACATGTGATATTTGATTAATGGATTAGTCAAGGAAGGATTTTTTCATTCCATTTATGAAATTTGATATCCAGTCCCTTTGATATAAGTTGATCCATCGTACGAAATTCACATTCCATGGTGAAATGACTATTTTATTTCAGATAGTAAAATAATGACATATCAAGCGTAATGGTTGATGACACTATTTTGAAACCATCTTGATGACATTTTGAGACTAAGGGATTATATTAAAAAGTGAGTGTTCATATATTGATTTCATTGTAGCGAATTTAGGATCTTTATATTAGGTTCCTTGAACTCTTGATAGACCGTACTCATGGACTTTAGGAAATCCCTCAAAATTATAACAAGAAAGAATCATAGAGGGTCACACACTAAGTGTTTTTGTGGGTCTACGTTAAAATATCATTGATTTTATTTAAGAAATAAATATTATTTTCAAGAACATGGAATACTTTTATTCATGATAAATTGAATTCATAAAATAAATAAAATATATTTATTTACTTTGTTGAATATTTAGTAAATATTTATTTACTAGTTTGTAAATAAAATATTTATTTACGAGATTAAATTATTTATTTATTTATTCGGGTGATCAATAAATTGAAGTATAGTTTGATCCGGCCAAGGATAGTATGATATTAAAATAATTATTTTCCAGAAGGTAGATAATTTTCTAAAAAGTTGGAAAAAGTTAAAATAATAATGACACTAAAATTATTTTGTGATGTGAAAATTTATTTATAATTTTATTTTTAACATGTTGGTGAACCTTAAATAATGAAGCAATATTATTATTAGGAGCATGGTTTTTCTTAAGTGCATAAATGTATTTATTTTCTGTGATGAAATTAAATATTGTAACTAAAATAAATTTCATATAAATAGACAAGTACATCTATTGTTCTTGAAAGAACACACCGCACGCTTGGTGAATTAAGAATTGTTGTGCCAACCAATTTCTCTATTAATTCATGTTCTTACCCTCTCATGAATGAGACATGTTCGGAAAGACTGAAGAACATGGGATTAAAGGCAACCAACACAAGACACTCGCTCCATCACGCTAGCACCCGTGGAATGTGTGGTTTTGAATAGCGCCCATCAAAGAAAGTTTGGATCACCGTAAGAGAGATTCTGGTTTGGATCCTCACAAGCGCAACACAAAAATCTAGAAGGCTCATTCTAAACGATCAACATGATCAATGAAGAATGTACCGAAGAACCAGGTATCCATTTCTTTATAAAATTAATTTAATTAATTATAAGCTTGATGTGAAAGATCCTCTTTAATGGTTTTGGGCCTATTCCCATTTTAACTAAATCATCAATTCTATTCCATGGAGACTAGCATTCATCATAGTATTAATCCCAGAATAATCATTGATCATGGTAAAAATTAATTTTGGGTGTCTCCCCAACCACACTTCCAATGTTCCTAGAACCTTCAATAATATCAAATATTATCCACTTAAAATAATCCAATACCATATTATTAATAATTACTTATTAAAATCATCTTTTATGACTATTGAGTGTTGTTTTTTCATTGATATTTTTTTATGAAGTTATAATCTTTGTAAATTGATCATAATTCCATTATATATATATAAATATATTTTTTATTATGTAGAAATTATATATATATATATATATAATCATCTAAAATGTAAGATACTATGAAATTAATTACACCAATCATGATAATGTTCGGATGTATGTATACATAGAAAATGTTTTCAGAGTGTAGTGCATAAAATAAAATAATGTTACTGAATTATTAATAATTATATAATCATTTTTATATAATATATATATATATAATATTAATTATATCCTTATTAAAATACATGTAAATAAAAAAGGAAAATTTGATCACATATATTCACGGAAGTGGAAGTCCCCATTTACGCACCAGCAACATTATCATTTTCCAATAGATTAGATTGTATGTAGGTAGAAATGATATAATAATTATACAAACAATGTTATGAAATAAATATAAATGGTAGGTATGGGTATATATTTTACCCATGAAGGTGTAACAAAATGAGAGAATGTGTGTCCTTTTATAAGTGGGTAGAGGGGAACTCTTGTATTTTTTCATTATATTAAAATATAACAACTCATATTAATTTCAAAATGATTCAAAAATGACATGTATTATCAAATGAGGATAATATTTTCCTTATATGTTCATAAAATAAAATTTATATACGTTTAGATATAATATTAATCCTTATCATTTTTATTAAACCCTTTTATTAACCATTTTTACCTTAACCATGGTAGCATCAATTTAATTTTTAAAGGCTTATCATTTTACGCATCAGGTAAACATTTTCTTAAAAATTTGAAATGGATGAAATTTTACAAAATATATAATTCTATATGCCCACATTTTAAATGTTTAGGATTTTAAAATAATTTAATTAAATATGAGTTTTTACAAAATATTATTAATGTCATTTTGACAATATTAATTTTATTTGACAATAAAGGCATTTTGGAAACAAATTAATTCTAATATTAAAATTTAAAACATCTATAATATTACATATTAATATATAAAATTATTTTTTTACAAATAAATATTTCAAAAAATGTTACTTTTAGTGTCTTTAAAATCATTTGAATGACTTTTCAACTCCTTGCACAAGCACTATTTTATCATTTTGTAATTTGAATATGATATTATTTCATCACTAAAAACATAATAAAAATTAAAATTATAATTAAAAATAATCAAAATTTGAAATAAATATTTAAAACCATTATTTATTCTCTATTTATCTGAATAAAATTGATTTTGTTGTATTAATATTAAGATAGTGACATCATGGAATTTACAGTAGCAGAAATTATATAAAAGTCATTATTAATTGAAATTATAAAAAAATTGAATTATATTTTAATATTATATATATGTGGTATAAACGTTACCATTAATGAGCATTATTTAATATTTTGGGTAGATTTTGAGATCATAAATAATGTTTTTAAAATTATATACATTTTACCCTTAAAAGGTGACATATATATACCACAATTACAATTTATAAGGAAAAAATAAAAATAGTGCAATTAAAAAAATATTAGTCTCCCGAATATAAATATGGATTCAAATTTAAACTATTCAGTTTCTATAAATGGTAAAAATAGATTTAAGATAGATACAAAAATTAAAGTGAATAATAGTTTTTTATAAAACTCTCTTTTTCGGTATAAAAATCATATCGATCTAAATTAAGGAATTAAAATTTAATCTAATGAAATTATTTTTATTTATCTTAATATAATAGAGAATATTTTACATTGAAATCATTTCAAAAAAAGAAAATTCTCATATTCATGAAAAAAATAGTATACAATAAATATAAAAATAATCAATATTCAATACAAAATTAGTCCTCTTAGAAAAATATAAAAATTCCACACTAAGATGATTTTTATATCCTATTGTAAAAAATAATAATATTTTAAAAAATAAAATTTCTAAACATTACAGAAACTAATAATAATATTAAAGAAGAAGATGTAACAAATACTATTTTGAGGAAAATATATTTTGAATTAAAAAAATAATTTAATAAAAATTGAGTGTTTATTTATGGATAAAATTTCAAAAATGTTTTTCTGATGACTACCAATAAATATAAATAAAAAAGTTTGATTTATTATGTTCATAAAATATAATTTAATTTCTATTCTATAATGGTTATAAATAATATAAATTTGATTATATTTTAAACATTTTTTTTCATGATGTATATTCTATTAAACATATTATATGTTGAAAATATCAACGTGTTAAACTTAATTGCTATAAAATTATAAGTCTAATAATGTAAATTGTTAAATTATCACATTCATTAAAACAATAAAATAAATTATCAAATAAAAAATTAAAATATGTATCTTTTAAATAAAATTAAGAAAATGAGGAAAATGAGTAATGGAATGTATTATTGAAATAAAGTATTTATATATAGGTTTAAATGACATTAATTTACATCAAGTATAGTCTAATACAATCCGTTAAAAAGTATTACATGGTTTAACCATACATTAATTTGATGATCTCAAATTAATCTTGATGATGACTCATATATGTTGGATTGTGTATGATATATTAAACTAAATAATGATAACATACATTGCTATACAAAAGGATTCATACCATTATAGTAATATGTTTGTAGTTATAAGGTGATAATTAAGTTATTTTTAAAATATAATAAGGTTTTGATTTGAAATATATTGTTTTTTAGTGCATAAAAATTTAGAACACCATGGGGAAACAAAAGTGGAACATAAAATATCAGGAATACATCATAACTAAAAAAACTGATTCTACTACATAAAATCATCCATAGATAAATATTTTTATAAAATATGTTAATAAAATAGTCATGAATTTCATATGTTGCATTAATGTAGGAATAATTGTTTTTGAACTTGTGTGAGAAATTGATTTACTATCATTTCAAATATTTCATGCATATTTATCTCTCCTTTTAATGTGATATAATGGATTTCTTGGTTAAAAAATTAGGATGGTTAATAAATAAAGAAACTATTCTGGTGATGTATTTTAATATCTAGTATATGTGAAACCCAAGAAGTTAGTGAGCTTCAATGATATGATATAAATAGTGGGATGAATTTTATAAATATGAAAACTATCTCAATATCAGAAAATCAGCATTAGAAACCAGTATAACAATCCAAACATGCATAATAGCTTCCATCATTTTGTTAAATAATTGTCATAATGTAATATTATATATTTGAAATCATCTCACCATCAATGGTTGTTAATTTTATATTATTTTTTTATATGTTTTCTGTTGATTACTATTTTAATTTATGAAGAAAATACAGATTTTGGTCCTAAAATTATTTGCTTCATTTCAGTGTTTGCAAATTCACTATAATGAAAAACTTTTTCTCAAAAAAAATTATATTTTTTAGGAGAAATAAATTTTTTTTCACGAGTATTGTATGTTCTAATATGCGATGTTTAAATTAAATAAGATTCAAACATTGAAAATAGATACTCAAATATAAGGAAAAATAATTATACCTTAAATTAAGAATATAAGAAAAATGTATCACATTAAAACTATGAATATAAAGATATTTATCAACATTTTCTTCTTAATAATTAATCAATTTCCCATGAACATCTTTATTATCACATTTTCATTAGTATCTATGTGAATATATATTGTATGTTATAAAATTAGTATTAATATTCATATAATAATTCTATTTAAATATTTAATATATTCAATAATATCAATGAGATTATTATTTCTACTAACACTAAATCATTATTTTTCATAATTGTTTACTAATTTATGGACCCATAAAATCATCGAAGCTGAATAATTAGGAAAATTTAATAAAATAATAAATATGTACCTCATGTGAAGGATGTAAATTAATATCCTCTTAATTTAAGCATACATTAATAATTCCTCAATCCTTTATTATTCTAAACTCAATATTCTGTGATCAATTAAACCCATTATGCTCCTCCTCATCTCATATTTGAGAAGTCATATTATAAATGGTGTGACCAAGGATCATGTGTCTAATGGTCATTTTTATGATTATATTCCAAAAAATATTTCTTTGAGGGATTATTATAAGAATGGATGATCCATTATTATGGTTTATTATATACTGAGAACTACTCCAAGATTATAATTCATTAAAATGATGTTTAGGGGGTTAAAAGTATATATTTCGTAGAAACCATCTTAAATATATATTTTTGAACCAGAGAAATATGATTATAGAGTTGAGAATAACTAATTTGGCGTGGATTTACTCAGAAGGTAACTAACAATATCATTGATGTGGTCAATAATTAACATTTTCCTTAATATTATACAGTTATTTCATAGCATTTTTCTTATTATTTTCAATGTTGAGGAAAGGAAAAATAGAGTAATTCAACATAATAGGCAAAATTCCTTATATGTTGGTGCTAACAATAGTACAAAAAATAATATGATTTTTATAATAGAATATCTAACTAAATGTAAAATAATTGTCAATATGGTAGTTTTACTAGTCATGTATGGGTTGAATTCATCATGAAGGGTTGTATTTGGTTTAACATTGGTTGATTATTTCAATTAATGTTTTACACTACATGATTTATCATATTAAACTCTTTCTTTAATGGAATATAGATTCATTATTAATTTTTCATGGCATATTAAATCCTCAATTATCTCATCATATTTATCTTATTTTAAGAGTAGTTCATTAGTATTATCTTGAAATTTGGAATATGTATATGGTTTATGAATTAATGGTTAATGTTTTTAAATCATTATTATATCGTTGACATATATTTTATCATTATATACTTTTTTAATACTATATTTAACCCTTATGATAAATATATGGATAAATTGGGTAGTTAGGGGAAAACTAAATTTTTTAATTAATTATTTTTATCATTTTGTGGATAAAACTCATAATTCATTTTAACCATTTGTAAGAAACAATTTACATAAAATGGTTTTTGAAATGATTATACAAGGTATTTGGCTACTTGTTTCATAGAAGGTGAAACTTTATGATGTTCTATGTGTTATTTTTTTAATGTTGTAAAATCATTAGAGGTAGTTTAGATGGGGAATGATTGGATTGAATCTAGATATTTGTGACAATGTTTATTTGAGGGTCAAGATGAATTGTTGACTATACCTTAAAATTAATACTATAAGGAATTTCTACCTTGGAATATAATTTTATTTGTATATATAGATTTAAAAATTTATATCATTTTCCCCTAAAAATGGTCCACCAAGAAGGTAATCCTTGACTAATGTAATGACTGTGAATTTTTTTTTAAAATTGGAATGATTGTAAAAAAAAAAAATTTAGTCAAGAATTTGATCTTCATGGATATTAATATGTTTTTTCATGTCTCCCTTCATAGATAAGGATTAATGATTATCAATATGTATTCCATAATACCTAATAGATTTATTCCCATCAGATTTTGTAATATTCTAATATTATGGAGAGTTCATCAATGATAGGTTTTCCCTATAAATACCTTCTAAATAATAATAATAATTAATGTGGTTATATTTTATAAAATACTAATTAAAATTCATCTAAAATAATTTTATTTGTTATCAACCTAAACCATTATAAAATATTAAATTATAATATAGGCTTAAAACCGTGGGATGGTTTCATGTGTATGGTATCTGTAAATTATTCCAATATTCCAATAAAAAAATCTCCCATTTCAATGAAAATTAAATTTCTAATGTAATGAATATTTTATTATACTAGAGAATGTTATTGTTATAAAAACAACTTCATTATTGGTCATAATAATTGATGGTTGATTTTTTAATGTTGTTTATTTAATTATTATATTTATAATAATATCCTCAAAGGATTGGCCTCATCTTTCCTTACATGATTTAATTTTTGGTAACATAGTTTCAATGATGTAATGAAACAAATTTCCATAAAGAAATGATATATCCTATCCGCTCCAATTAATGATGGTAAATACGTTTAGGGCATTGTGACTTAAGAAATTGATTACATAAGTCTTTTGGATAACATACCATTTTCCCAAATTAGAGTAAGGTTGTCACACATGGTTTAATCAACAGAAATTATGAAGTTATGTGATGCCTCATTTTGATCTCCATTTGATTCATACATGTTTATTTGAAATTGATATGAGGAATAAAGTAAATTTAAAAGGAATACAATTATAATTTTATATCCATAGGAATATTAATTTCTAAATGTATAATTACCTTGGTTTCAATTTATTCCCTACCGCATAGTTAACATACACTAAAATGTAATGTGAATGGTCGTTGATAAAGGAGGGATGAAACAGAATTATATAAAGAGAAATGAAAAAAAATTGTTTCATAAATAAAGAAGATAGTCAACAAACAATATAATAAAATTTAAATTACATAAATGGGTCGCTAAATAGGTCACCAAAATTTCTTTCACCCAAATATTTCTTACATGTTGATACATAACCTCTTAGTAAGACAAGGTGTCAAATCTAGTGTGACCAAAGTGGTGAACCATGGAACATATGAGTTTTTTGAGGTATTTTGATACAGTTTTGAAATAATTTAGCATTGAATGATGTAATGGGATAGAATATACCATAATTTAAATTTAATTAACTAACCTTTTTTATTCAATCCATTGTAGATATTAATCCCTTATTATATGAAACATTTTTAGATTACTCTTTATTATCTAATTTGATATTTATTTAACCTATTAATGAAGTCCACCCTCATCATTAACAAATTTATGTCCCAAAAAACTATACATCTACTAACATTAATATATAAAGGATCTCATATATGATCAACTTAAAGAATTGGATAGTACTATTAAAATAATTGTATTTTTTAAATCCATAAATAATGAAAAAAAAACAAATTCATTGAATGGAACAATAAAATCAAATAAATATTTGAAGGATTTTAATAAATGTAATTTTGATTTAACTAAAAATATTTCTAAAAATATTTATGTACCAAAGAGTGGTAAATTTTAATTATACAAAAAATGGTCCTATATAACCAGAGAGGAATAAAATGAATGAGTTCATTGAAAAATGATATAATAATTTCCCCAAAAGGATATACCATTGAATTTTTATTATTATTACTCTTGAGGAATGTAATAATCAAACATCATACTGTGTCCCATTCCTCCTTCAAATATATTGAACCATTTACTTCATGAAAGAATAAAATTGAATTATTTTTTTAAATACCATGAATATAAATGTGGAAATGATATTGTATATAAAAATGGGTATTAGGTACACCACATGGAATAATTATGTGGTGAATATGACATTTATATATAAATAATTAAAATGATAAATGAAAATCCTTCACCCTATATTTTATTTTGGGTGAAAGTCATTTAAATTCAAGAATAATAATATTATTCTAATTATATACATTATTCTAATCATTTTTCATGTTTATAATTTCATTAACTTAACTTATTTACATGTTTAATACATCTATTTAAAAAATTAAGTATGCTTTGAGTGTTTTGACCAAATTTTTTCCAGGTGTTGAAAATAGATATTTCAGGTCAATTTTGGTCAAAGGGGTCATTATATAACATATAATGAATAGAAATAATTAAATAATAATAAGGTTTTTACATTAATAAAAAATTTAAAACAAATTAATTATATTTTTTATGGAAAATGAACCATTGTTACAATCATGGAGACATTAGGCTGTATATATATATATGATTAATGTTACCATTCATTAGAGATAATTATGGAAAAAGATAAGTAAAACTATATATTTCCTAAATTATAATTATATGATTAATATAATATTAATTATTCATATATCATTATATATAATTGTTTTGATATAAAATTTATCATGTCATGTCATGGAGGTGGTAGTCCCCACATCTACAAACGACGTTATCACATTATAAGAATGTGGAAGGTTAATAGAGATAATTATATATATATTATTTCTAAAAAGTAATTTGTCTATGATTATAATATAGTTGCCTTTTATTTTAAATAATTGTAATAAAAATCATCCTTATACATTCCATGTATGTTGTGAAAAAATATCATCTCTTTTATGAGGTAGTAGTCCACATTTCCCAAATGATGTTATCATATTTAACAAAAAAGGAACGTCCTATGGTAACTTCGATAAAATAATTACAAAAATAATAACATTATATATATCATATATATAATATATATCATATATAAATAGAGTTTCTATAACTATTCCATACTGTGATATGTGGTAAAAGAAAAATGGAAACATCATTCGTAAGGTGGTAGTTCATCGTATATTTAAAGGGAAAGATGGTTACCCATTAGATGAAATTGATTTTTCTTATTTAAGTTATTAACATAACATATAAATTAAAATTATATTTACAAAAAAAATATGTTATATAATCATTGAATAAGAATATAATATTGTTTGAATAATGGAAATAAAACTAATGTTCCTGAGAGATCATGTTTCCTCTTATTTAGGAAACTCCTTTTAGATTACACCAAAGAGATTCTTTTGTATGATTTTTTTCCAAAGAAATTATTGTAGGATGACGCTAGATATTTTTATAAAATATTATGTTATATATCGGTCTAGAAGATGTGGATTGATAGGGGCATGTGGGAAGATATTAGGTGTTTTTATTGTGCATGATGAGTGACACTCAAGTAAATTTTGGGAAAGTAAATTCCACCAAAGATTCCTCCCAGAAAGTGGATCAGGAATTGTTTAGAATTCATCCCAATAGGGGATAGGTTCTAAATAAGTAATGAAACTGGTTTCTGGAAAATCTTATAGGTCAATTGGGCCTTAACATTTATGGCTTATTCTGTTGTTATTCTTAATTTCACCTTCACATTTTAATTAATTTTAACTACATTCTCTAATATTTTTGGTAAAAAACTATGTTGAATTTATTATAAATTATAAAATATACTGATTTTAAATATTTAATCAAATTTCTTAATTATAATTACATAATTGTAATAAATTAATTTATATTTACTCTCATAAATGGAATGAAAATGGGTGTATTAAAATTAAAAACCTCAAAAGGTATTGTAATTTTTTTAATTCAATCTCACTGGGTAATTTAGTCCAATGACCTAAATTGGATGAATTGATAAATTTTTTTAAAAATTTATTATTTAAAGAATATTTAAAATATGTCTCATTATAATATATTAATTTGAGGAAAAATCATTTTTCAGCTGAAAATATTTATTTTTCACAATTCATTTAAAATGAAACTTTATAGAAAAATACAAATAATTTACACTAAAAAATGTTTATGTATCAGTTTAAAATATGATGTTTATTTTGATTTATATAATATTTAACTATTCCAAAATATGATTTGAAATGGGCTCTTTGTAGAAATGTAGAACAAATACCTTAATAAAAATATAGGTTTTTATGTGTAATGTTTGGTTTTATCTTGTCTTATGTAAATTTTATCAATTGGATGAATATCAAATATATTTTATTGAATATAATATATATATATATATTACATAAATATTACTCAATAATTTTAATTAATTTTATTTATTCAGATAAAATATCTTTGTGAGAATAAAAATTGTTTTCTATAACAAAACATCTACTTTAAATTCAATTTGTTCTTGTACTTATATTTTATTAATTTTTAACAATTGTATTTATTTTATATTAGTCTATACTGCATATTTTCATAACATAGTTAATCCTTTTCAAAACCATTAATTTAATTTCTAGGTTATATCTTATTATATTGAATAAAAATATTAAAAATATATTTTTGTTTGGTTAAACAGAGTCTTGCATGTAACGTAACAAGTCAAGGAAAATAATTATTTCATGTGATGTACGATAACTAGATTTTTCATGCATTTAAAGATATGAAAAAAATTTAATTTAGTTAACATTCTAAACATATTATAAATTCTTAGGATATTATACTCTCTTAAGTAGTTGGTGTTGTGTTTCATACATGATATTGAATACAATGTTTCCATTTTAGATATTTAGTGGATTACAATATATGATTTATTTTGGCCCTTAACAATTCTGAATCTATAATTTAAAAATCCTAGATTTTTATTTCACTTTATATCTAAATCATGGATAAGGTATCACCATCCTCTCCAAAAATAAATTTGATTAAAATATTAAAATTCAAATGATTGAAATTTATATTGTAGTAATTAATAAACGATCATACTCAATGATATCATATGGAACATGTTAAACTCATTCTATGAGAATATATAATTGAATTTATTTTTATAAATATATATACACATTTAAATTTTCATTATATTTATAATGTGTTCATATATATGAATCAAATATGAATAATCATGGTATAGATCTCATTTCAGATATATTTTCTCCTGAATTATAAATTGACATGGGCTATAAGTTACTACCATTTCTTATAGAATATAAATTTACCCCAATATTTTTATTGATTCATATTTATAAATTGAAAACGCATATCAACAAAAGGTTAGTGTTTGTACTATTGTAGTGTGATATATACAATTAATCTCCTTGAAACTATATTCAAATAAATCTACCTAAATGAACATGATACCCTTACATATTATCATAGTTAATGAAATTGGCAATAAGATGAAACATCATACAAATATTTTTTATTATTCGTTTAAATTATATATAAGTATGAATCTATGTCATAGTAGTAATTCTTTCCCATTATTCAATCTCCACCTACATAATATTTCCACATATATACCAACACTCGTGATTACATTACTCTTTCTATAAGAACAATTCACACATTATCAATTTGGAAAAAAATTATACCTTTTAATGGTCACTAGATAAATACTCAAATGATAATACTCCAGGTCATTATTCTTGAAATTAATGATAATATCATCTATATAAATATCCAAAAATTGTTCATATAGTATCTATATATTATACTCATTATATGTTGATATTATCAATGTAATTTGAAAATATATAAGGAATCATGATAAATTAATTGGGTTCACGTATTATACAAAAGGGTATTATAAATCCACTCTTTTAATGAAAAATAATTATATGTAGAAAAAATTGTAATAATTAAGGTGAATTGATCTCCACATAGTTGGATAAAAATTAATCAATATAGGGTACAGAAAAAATTATTTTGATCATGATGTTTTTACATACAAAACAAATATTTAATAGATTTATCAATAAATTATGATTCATCACCAAGAGGACTGAGAAACCATAATGTGATGTTCTTGAACTAACAAAACCGTTATAAATATTCACTTATAATATATTATTTTATTCATATATATCAATTAGGAAAATTTAATATGTAGTCTATAATGTTTTCTAGAATGATTTATGATTTATATTGAATTAATAACCTCATGTTCTAGTGGATAACCATGAAATATCCTAAATACATATTATTAGATTCTAGAATAATATATATCATGAACGATATGTTTATTTGATAACATTTTAATAATATAAAACTATTGATTGGCTGTTGAAAACATTATAATGGAATTAAATTACGTAAGAACATGATGGGAAACTACATACCAATATGCGATGACTAGTTAATTTGGGGTATAACATTTGATTGCCCTATCTTGAAAATTAATTTTTTATCAATGTATTTATAACTTATAATTTCTAAATATTATAATAAAATAAAAAAATAATTAATGTTAATAATTTTAATAAGAAAATTCATACAAACCTCAAAATGAATTGTTTTGTATAAATTTTGTGAACATATGACATCATTTGATGTTTTTATTTATAAATAACTATATATTATTTAGGGATTTTATTTGATGTTAAAAGGATAGTTTTGAGATATAGTGGAGTTGTTGCAGATTGAATAAAATTATATTATTTTATTTATTGATTTGATGATAACTATATTATTCACCAATTAATATTCATTACCCATAACTTTAGTAGAGATTTTATAATATTTCTCATCCTCCCTTTGATTTAGAGGTATATAGAAATATTTTTCATCAATAAAACTAATAATTTTTCACTAGGATGAATTCTGTCAATATTCTATGAAATCCAATCATTTTAGTGTGATAAGTTAATTCGGATGAAAGATATTTCCATCTATTTTTTAGACTCTTTATATATCATTATACAATATTATATTGGTAAGATTATATTCTGTTTCTTATGAATTTAACTATTTGATTATAGAAATTACTTCTCATTTTCGTTTCCATTTATGGATTTAGAATGAATAAAGTTCATTCAACTATTCGTTTTATCATTTATGTTTCTATGTATCTTTAGTTTCCAATTTTTATCTTCATTCATAATAGAATAATGGAAAGCTATAGTATCCACACCCACATTGAGATAACAATAGGAAATTTCTTCATAGATTCTAAATACCCTTACAAAATTGATATCCTATAGTTGGATTTATGAGACTAATGAAATTATTTATTTTTTATTTGAAGATTAGTTATAAATCATGATGAATGTCCTTAAGATCTTATTATGTTTTATAAATAGTTAAAAAGGTATTCATCATTATTTTGATGTAGATAAAAGAAATATTTGTTTAATTTTTGATGTTTTTTATTTTTTTAGAATTATCAATTGATAAGAATCAAAATCCAAATGATAAATTTATGAAACAACCATTTCATTCCAAATAAACTAGGAAATGGAGAAAATAATTTATAATGTGGTAATATATTTCAAAATAATTAATTTATTATATTATTTATAAATTTATATTTAATGTTTTCATGGAAATGAATCAATATTTATTTTTTCCTTATATTGAGTTCTTATAAATTATACGTGATCATGGTAGTTTTCATAAAATGTTGTTGGTTGACCAAAACTGATTGATTTGGTACTAAATATATAATCCATTTAGGATCTTTTTATGAAAAATCATTCCATTTTACATCACAGTCATTCAGTAGTCAGTTCTACTTTTTGTTATCCATAAATTAAATAAAAATTATTATTAAACCATAGTATCCATAGTAAAAAATTTATAAAATTTAAAATAAATTCGATGATGTTTAAATTGTGGAAATCTTCATTTCAACCATAAATATGAGCATCCTTCTTACGGAATATTTTTTTCATATTATAAATATTGTTGTAAAACCTATATCACATCCTATTAGTCAAAACTACATTTCATTTTGTCCAAAATATTATTATTTCTTTATGATCATCGTATTATTCATTTAATTATCCATAATTTAAAAAAATAGATTAATAATGGAATAATCCAAGAAAAATATACATAAATAAGACTATATCAAATTAATATTCAATATATAACAAAATAAATCATACCTATTGAACTTATAGGTTTAATTTTTTTATATGATATTATAGAAAAAAACACATTATTTAATACAGTGAAAGATTCTATATAATTTATCTATACATATCCCCTCTTTAAAGGTATATCATACGTTATAATTCTGTACATATGATACACAATTTAATCATAGGAATGGTTGAACATAGATTAGAATTAACTAAAAAATATAACAGATAAAATTAAAATTTAATAAGTGAGAATAAAAAGAAATATACGTACCAAAACACAATTGAGGAACATGAACCTAACATTTTGATAATCATGCCTAATAAAAAATTAAATGTAAATATTATACCAGAATATAAGAATTTTAATGTTAAATATGAAATGAAGAATTGTTGTGTTGAAACATTTTACACAATATGTGAACCATTATTAAAATTAGTGGAATGTGGCACACTCTTAAAAATTTGATATCATAACTTATTTCAAGTCTCACTACCAGGACAATACATATATAGTGGGTGGGTCCCATAAAATAATAAATACTTTTTAATACCAATTAACCCAATAATTATGTATAGTGTTCACTCCCCACATTGATATATATATCTTATCCTGTAATATAATGTAATACCCAATACATTAGCGGTGTATATAAATTCATGCCCATTTATGGCATAATTTAGAACTATACTGTTATGTAACTCAAAAACATTATATTATTGACTGTAGAACCAAAATGTTAATGACCCATGGGAAATAATATATCTTCATGAGAATTTATATAATTAATAAATAAATCATCATTTTAATAAATTTATATGATTTATATTTTAAATATCCCCATTAAAATATAATAAACAATTACATTGATATTATTATAAATGAATATCAAATTATAATAACATTATAAAATTACAAAAAAAAAGTAGTATAAATGTACATTAATTTTTAAATTATATATATTTTTAAAAGATAATATATATATGAATTTTTAAATTAAATTTAATCTGAATAAAAATTAAATTTAATAATTATTCTTACCTAAGGAGGATACATCATTAGAATATACAATGAAAATAATGGGAGAAGGAAACCATTTGAACAAAATTTAAAAATATTTTATTTTCTATTGTATAAATGTGAATCAAATTAAATGTAAATAACCCCCAAAAAAGTATCCCAAAACTGGTGGTTACTTTATTATATCAGTAGTGGATTCTTTTAACATTATTCCAATGGAACGAATTTTTTTGTCTTGGAAAACCAGATACATACATTACTCTCATATTTCACATGAAAAACTATATTAAAGCAAAAAAATTTCATTGAGAACTAAAGTATTCCCTTTACCATATTCATGTCAATTAATTATAATAGACATCCCATAATCTTGTGGAATGGGGAGTTAAGAAACATCGGATCTTAGAAGCTTATAAGGTAATGCATAATATAGAATCTAACTCAATTTAAATAAATCATGAATAATTTTACCATGTAAATAAATATCCATACATTAAATAATGACACTATAATAAAGTTTATACTAAATTAAAAAATAATATAAAAATATAAATTATCACATGTATAGTATTAACAAGTTTGATACTTACTGAATGCATAATTATTAACACGATATACTTATTATCAAATACAAGAACTATGTTATTTTACATAAGTACATAGATAAGACCCAAACTAGTTTTTCTCATGAGACATACTTATGAATAAAGGGGATATAGTTAGTTCTTCTAATAATTTAATAAATCAAATGGATTTATCATTTGAAAGGGGAGAATACAAATTCAATACCTAATCAACCCAAAACATTAATTTTGATGAAAATACAATGGTAATGTCAATATTTGGAATAATAAATCTTTCCTAAACCATCCAAAGAATGAATAAGAGTGGAATAATTATAAAATATCCCTTGATGAGAATTTGTAAAATAAATCGACATTATCATTGATGTATAGTAATTCCATGATAACATCATTTAAAATATTCATGTGGAAAATAAATATATCATATTGTATATCACTTCTAAAAATGAATAATTTCTAGATGATTATGATAGAAATTTTACATTGTAAAAATAATGGAATCATATATTGGAAGGAATAAATGATTGAGCAGTTATGATGGAACAAAATTCAATTCATTTGTACATGATAAAAGACATTCATTTCAGAATTTTTTACAAAATGTTTAAAAGTATATCATTCAATAAATAAATAAAAAATTTAATTTAATCAATATTAAAAATGTATTTTTTTTAAATGTCTTGATTAAATCATATAAGATTATTAGAAATCATATACATATATTTATATATTAATGTAAAATATGTATCCAAAATAAAAAGATTCCAAACCAACTAGAAAAATCGTGGCATGTTTATTTGAAAAATTAATTTGTCTCCTTAGTATATCATGAATGTTTATTTAAAATAAAAATAAAATTTTGTAAAAATAAAAATTATATTATATTATTTAATGTATTTAATAAATAAATATAAAAAAATACCCAATTAGATATTTGAACATAAACAGTACCAAATAAGGACAGTATTGGGAAAAAAACTTGCCTATGGCTTAACATCTTCAGTATATGTCTTAACCTCATATATAATAATTATATATTTATTATATTATTATTATATATAAATAATAATATCAATAATACCTTATACGTATTACTTATATCATTTTTGAGTATATTTATGAATAATTCTTAATTTAAACAATATTATATTTAATAAATTATTTTCTTCAAGTATGTTATGATTTAGTAGTCTTGATCCTTTTAAATTAATAATAGTTACATAATATTGAAAATTTTAATCATAACATGAAAATAATATAAATTTATTATATATTTAATTATAAAAAATCATAAAATATAGAGATATAAGATTAATTACTCTTTTTATAGAGGTAGTTGTTCATACAAAAGCAAGAACAATGTTTCCATTTTTTGAAAATTTGAATTAAATAAGTGTAAATGAAAATAAAACATCAATAAATTGTTTTTATATCAGTTATATAAATTTTTTTGATTAAATATATCCTCATTTTTATTCATGTAAGGTGAAAATGAAAAATGAATTACATCGCATCAATTAGGTTCAACACACACATATATACAGACAATGTTATCGTTTTATAACGGATTAGATAATAAGAAGATAAATTTTATATTATAAATCCAAATTCATAATTATTTCATTAATTGCAAAAATAAATAATCAAACCATTATAATACCCATTCATAAAATTCAGAGATGAAAAATGATTTTATCACATCGTGGAGATGGTAAACCATATATATACATGTAAATAATTTTACATTCCACTTAATGGAATAGTGGGATGAAAATTTATTGACTAAAAATCTTAATAAAATTTATTTATATTGAACATAATGAATTTATTACTTTATTATAAAACCAAATATTTATGGGAGTTATATTAATAAATAAATTGAAAGAATTTGGGTGCAATGATTACCTTTTATTAAGAAGGAAACCATTAGACCTCCTCTAAAGGTACGTATTGTTGGTCTTCTTTGGATAAACAAACCATTATAAAGTGTATAAGAATTTTAATAATATATATATATATATCTCTCTATTTGGGATGAGAAATAATGTTCAACGTTGTGCAAACAAGATAATGTATGGTGCCTTTTAATAAATGATTTGATGGGAACTTTTGGAATATTTATATTAGATTAAATTAAAACAAATCCATTATCTAGAAAAAACAACTAAAATAGTATAGGATAAGAATATTATACAATATGGAATTGAAATACTGTAAAAAATAAAATTTGAAATGGATTATTTTTTGTTTTAAAAATTATCCTTTGGTTTGACCACTTAGTTTACAAATTGTGTCATTAAACACACTAACATATTTTTCACAATTAATGTTTTACAATTATACATAAAAATGAAAATTGGATATTATTTGGTCAAAGGATGTAATTATAAACAATATAATATCGACCATTCCAATTGTTTTTATTTTAATTATTTTTACATAATTTCTTAATATAAAATATCTATAGATAAACATTAATCAAAGTCTTGACACTAATAATTTAATTTGACATAAAATTAAAATAAACAAATTAAAAATTAGATTCTATTAAATTAATAAAAAATAAATGTGTCATTACTATATATAATATTCATGTAACACTATATCACATTTATATTATAATAGTTTTCATATTCATAAAAACATAATATTGGTTTTTATTAATTAAATAAATATATTTTGAGTTTTTCTTATCAATATAATAATATTGTATACTTCTAAAAAAATTAGAAATAAATTTATACCATTAAAATAATTTCAATATTACAAATATGTGTATATATATATATATATTATTTACAACCCCCATATTTGGACAAGTTAATAATAGTTTATTTTTAAAAGGTGAGTGTTTGTAACATACATTGCATGATATATTTTAAAGGTAAATTTAAAGGAAAATATCCATTTGAGAATTATTTTCATTCATATGGTGATAAAAATACATTTTCATTAAATCATTGTGAATTATAATGAGAAATTGTTGCCTTTTCAAGAATTATTAACCAACATTTAATGGATTTACCCTCTTCCAATGTCATAAATTTTACCTTGATTACTATACATATTGACTAAAAATTAATAGAAAATATTCAGTCAATTAGATCTAAATAACTCCTAATATATAATAAACTTTTAAAATTGAATACCCATATGGGGAATAAATAAATTTCTAAATAAGTAATAACTTTATGGAAAACTTTTATTTTCATAAAAATTCAGTTTTTATATATATAATGGGATTCATTATTATCTCTTTCATAGTAAAAATAATATATTGTTGATAAAAATTATCCTCCATATAAAAAATAAATTTCATAAATATTAGATAATTTAATTTCATAATATAATAAAAAAATTATATGCATAAAAACTGTTTAAAAAACAACTTCTTTTACTTTGAAATGATTTTCAAATTTATAATTTATTAAAAAAATAGATACGTTTTATATGTTTTTAAAACAATTTTTTATAAAAAAATTTAATAATATTAATGCCTTCAAATTTTAATGTATAGTTCATAATGGTATATTGCATTAAATTTCATTTAGACTATGGTTTTATTGTTTGACATGTTATGAAATAGATCTTATTTACCTAAAAATATATATATATCTTAATGTCTCACAGTGTTATATTCATCCATCCTTAAAAAATAATTTTCTCAAAATATCTATAATGATAGATCATTAAAATATTTGTGTAGTTCTTCATCATAATTTCATCTGGATCGCATAAAAATTCTTCCATCTTATGTTATTTACAAATTATCATTACCAGTTGAGTCGTCCAATTTCCCAACAGATGTTATCTAGTAACTAAAATAATAATAGGATATTTATAAAAAGATGGATAATTTGAAAATTCTATTTCATCATAGATTTTATCATGAGTTGATTATGTAATGTACTTCCTAACCAATGATATGTTGAATACATCATGTACTTTATAGAAACATGGATGCATTTTTATAATTCATTCTAAAACGTCAGTTCACCAAAGGATTTATAATTGTGTGATGTAGCTAAGGCTTCATATCCAATTAGTTCTAAAACGTTTTACACCATTATATAGCTATTTATTACTAAAAATGTGGTCTCCCAATTGAAATTATTGATTCTTATTTCATTTAACATCATAGTGTTTTTTCCTTTTTTTTGTACATTGATATGGGATTGAATTTTCATTACACAATTCATTGGTTTCCCAAGACATTATAGTACTGTGAGTTCCCTTTCACCAACGTAATTACAAAAATATGTATTAAAACCAATATTTATATATAATTTCCCCAAAAAGTTACATTTGAATACATTAAAAGAGGATATTATTTTAGGAAACTATTACCAAAGGTAACTATTGGTCACACACACCATTAATGTAAACCGAGAATGAACTCAAATTGTTTACCAATGTATTAATAGTGTATTCAATCTATCCACTGGTTTGAGGGTTAAAATTTAGGTTGAAATAAAGATCAATAACAAGATATGTCTGAAGAAATTAATAAATATTTTATGTAAATGTTTTATTATGATTGGTTAAAATTGAAAGAGGTGTGAGATAATGATTGAAAAATTGTTATTATAGATCCATGCTAGGTTAACCAGTGTATATTTTTTCTCTCTTGAGATAAAATGTGAATATTTGGTAGAGAGATCAAATTAACACTTGGTTAATCATTTTTTAGGTTTTTTAACCAGATAAAAATTTGATTGTAATGCAATCTCATTTCCACAAAACAATAAGGAGTGGTTTCAAGACACCACTCAAGTGTGGTATATAAAATTTAATTTATTCTAAATTAATAAATTTTCACACATAATCCTAAAAGTTTCCACATTAAATTATCCCACTAAAAGTGTACCGTTAAATATATTTTCTTCTTTTTTCTACAAGGGTGTTTAATGAAATTAGATATATAAGAATCATTCGACCATACAATATTATATATAAGTATATATCAAACATATTATATCATTAATATGGAATTACTATAATATAGTAATTCACATTACTTTTTTTGAAATGTTTTAATTGGAATATCTTCCTTTTTTACAAAAAATTTGTTATCCAACTACATCAAGTTATATCTTTAAAACAAATATGATCATCATGATACTGAATGAATACATTTTCAATGGGAGGTAGAAGAAACTTGATCATTATCATAAAATTATTGATATCCCAATTATCAATGAATAACATCAATGATCCATATTTTTTCTCAAATAAAAAATTAGTAGTCCAAAAGGAGAAAGACAATAGTGTATAAATCCATTATTATAGAACTCCACTAGTTTATTCATCATTTACACATATTCAAAACTGATCATTCTATAAAATTTCATTGAGAGAAGTCCTTAATCCAAGATAAAATGTCATAAAAAATTGTGTATAGGCTATGGTTCAAGTCAAATATATTCCATACAAAATAAAAAATATATATTCCTCGATTATTGTAACATATAGAATTTTAATATTGATATTTCCATTAGAATATTTTTATTGTCTTATTCATTGATAATCCCATTAAGAAGAGCTACAAGGAATTATCTAAACATCATTCAAATATGATGTTCCCCATCTTATTATATGGAGTTCCACATCATCATATTGAATCCTAATTCACTTCTCTTTGTAATAATCTTTTTCGTCATATTTTGAAATCCAATCCATTATAAGGATGATATCACAATAAAAAATCAGTATAATATTAATTTATGATGATATAAGAAATTTATGTTTCATAATTGTATATGACATTCACTTCTTTGTTATTGTGAAAATTCAACTGTTATACATTTAAAATAATTATGTTATTATGTTGAATGGGAAATATATACTTTTCATTTAAAACATGGATGATATAAAATATTGAGAGGTTCCAAAATCAAATAATAAATTACCTAATTTTGATGATATGATTAATATATATAAAAGTACATCTTAATGAACTTCGACCATAGTTTTTGTAATCTCCAAATCCTGGACTATCTCCCGATCACTTTTCTTGGTATAATTATAATGAAACCTAAAAAATCCTTTTTATTGTCCCAAATCCCTTTATTTTCTATGAATTTCACATTAAATCTTCTTTATGAAACATTAAAAAAAGATCCTATTATAATTTATCTCCAAAAACATAGAAATATAGCATTATGGGAAAAAAGGATCAACGATGTTTCATTAAATATTAATTATATAATGGAAACTATAACCTTTCATTCTTCACTATGGTATTAGTTCTATTTCCATCATTATTAGTATGAATATTTTATTATGATTTACATCAATTCCATTTGAAATGGATAATTGATTTTATATATTGGTAGAAAATGATACTAAATCATTATATTATGAGATTTTTTTGTAAGATAGTTCCCCATGAAGGATTGGCTTAATCCTAGAAAATAAAAATTCAACATTCTCTTTGGATTATCTGCATAATTTGAAGAACAATGTTATAAACACGTAAATATAGAATTGTACCATAGAACATTATTAAACTCCATTTTTCTTAGAAAATAGATTTTTCATTCCATAACCTCTCATTGCTCATGGGAAAAATGTTTTCTTAAGAAAAATTTTGTAAAATAATTCCATTCCATGATATTTTTTCTACATTATCCTGATTGTTTTGAATTAGGGATAACCATTGGTTATAACTATATGTGAAATGATATATTATAATGAAGCATATTCTATACCATTTCTTCCTAAAGTGAAAAATATATTCAAAAAGGATCTTATCCATTTATATACTATAAATTCATGTATAGTACCCTTTAATGATGGGGGGATTTTGATGAATGAAGTTATATGACACTATAACAGCACATTATCAATCAGTATGCTGTTGAATATGGTGTTGGATATTGGTTATATCCTTATTTATTCTTCCCAATATAGATATAATATGGATATCTCTACATGTATGTCTATTTATAGTATCATTATATTTCCAATGATGAAATTCCAACATGTGTTACATGTATAAATTTATTTCCTATTTATTCTTATATGTTCTATTTATATAAAATAATATAAATTAGATTTGATAATATAGTTTTAATATTTAATTTTTTCTTCTGAAACTATTGAAACATTGAACATAAATTGAAAATTTGTGAATAATTAATATCAGAATAATAATAATGGATTATTTTGGAATATTCACAATGTCAGTTATAAGGTAAAATTTCATAATATATATTCTTAAATATAGATCATTTTGTTTAATCTAAACATGTTATCATACCAACTATAATGCCCCCAATCCTAGCATATTAGATTTTGTGGTAGGTTTATGACATTATACCTATATACAAGTTATTTAATACTAGTGGTCTAAATAATATTGTAGCCTTTAATTAATAGTAACATACATGAATCAAACATTAAATTTGAAAACATAAAATACAAAACATTAATTACTTTTAGAAAAAAAAATTATTCAAATTTTTATTATCTCTTCATATAAATCATAATACACTTCAAGAATTATCGGGGAATAGAAATTTATGAAATTTGTGATATTAGATTATTTGAAAGGGTGTGAATATCATGGAAAACCACTCAAATTATATAAAACATGAATGATATATAAAACATAAACAATAAAAAACATCTATAAAAATTATAGAATAAGTTTCTGATGTTGTCCAAGGATTATATACGGACATAAATAATTGCATTGATAATAATATGTAATTAAAAAATGACTGAAAACATAATCTCATACATCAAATAATTAGTGTCAAGTAATAGAGAAATAATATCATACAACAGTTGGTAAGAAATCAGTTGATAATCCAATCTATTTATCCTAAATATACATTCCAATGAATCAAGGGGAAATAGTATGGCCTACCCACAAATAAATAACTCCTATTAATTCATCATCAAAATAGGTAATATATAAATTAAATATGTAATAAATATAATCATTCATATTATAATGCCACAATAAGCTATTATAATATTTAACCTAATCAAACATATCATAATTCATATAAGGTATTAAAAAGAATGAAAAAACTAAAAAATATCTCTATTAGGGATTAATTAGAATAATTATTTTTTGTCATTGATGAATATAAATACTATAATGAATTCATTTAAATCATTAATGTGAAAAATAACCTTTCAAATTGAAAAAAAAATTAAAAATTTAAATTTTTACAACTTTATCTGATTTTTCTCATGGATATGATTCATGAATAAATTTATAGGAATGTTAAAAAAAATATGAAATCATGATGTCATAAAATAAATTTCATATCGTATATATTTAAAAATAATTCCCCTCAAACATTAGAAATAATAGTAAAAAATTAACACATTTGGAAAATGACTTGAATATTAATTTAAAAGTATTTCATATAATTAATATAAAATTTTAATATTACATAATAAATAATTGTTGATTTTTCAAAAATAATTCATAATTGTTAATGAATAAATTATATAATAAATATAAATATTCCCTACTATGTGGAGAAATACATGTTTTCGTTATACCATGGTTTCACTATCATCAGAACAATAAATACTAAAAAATAGAAATAATAATAATTTATAGATGTATCATTATAGGATTACAATATATTAGGTTTAAGGTAGAGTTATCCAATAATTACCCAAGTGAATATTTTAACAAAAATTACCAAAATAATGTTGGGATGGGGAAATAAACCCCTTCATCATGTTTGAATTCCTTAATTTGGGTCCAAACTACCAGTACAATAAATATAGTTTTATTATCCATCAATTATATGACAATAAATCATATAAATCATACCAAATATGATTTATTTATAATCTATATTCTTTATTGTATTTAAAATTCATTCTTAAAACATTCTTTAAGGTAAACACTACTTTAATTTCCCAATATATTTTTGTTTTGTTGTTGAGGTCCTTATACATTGATAATGGTTATGTAATCTCTATAACATATATCCAGATATTAATCTCACTTATATAAATTATATATTTATTAATAATCTTTAAAAAATATTGGTATATAAATTTGAATTATACTGCTCAAGGTGACAGTGGGTTATTCATTCTCTTAAACGTTGTTTCATGTTTTTAGATGGATGGAATGAAAGAATGTTAGTTAATAATTAACAACTATTGACTTATTTTTATATCATATATAAATATAAAATAATGTTTAAATCCATTACTATGAAATTCTATGTAATGAATAAATGAAAAATAAATCGAATTTCTTCGTGCAAGTGGTAGTCTACATGTACGCAAAATCAATGTTATGATTTTACAATAATTTAAATGGTAAGAATATAAAAAATAAATTAGTGTAATTGTATCAAATTTTTATCATAAATATTAAATATTTATATGAACTCCATCACAAAAATATTCAATAAAATATGTTTATGAAAATTAATTTTTTCAATATGTATATACGGTAAGTCATATATACACATTACCAATATTTTCACTATACATTCGATTTAAATGATTATGGAAGATTATTTTTTCATATTAAAAATATATTTTCATTATATTTTGGATACTAAATTTCTTATTTTAAAGAAAATACCAAAAATTTAGATGGTTTATAATAAGAAATATACTGATAAATTTTAGGTTAGATAAGTATTTCTTCTTCAGAAGACGCCCACAAGATCTCCACATAAGGGGACTAGGGATTGAAATTTCTTGGGAAAAACACATTATATATATTAATATGATGGGAGAATAATTTCTTCAGGTTAGGTAATTCTATGAGGTTCAATTTTTTGGAAATAAGAGATATTAATGGGTCCCTTTTATAATTGAATTGAGAGGAAATTATAGAATTTCATAATGAATTAAAATGTAATAAATTCATTATCAATACCAAATTCCTACAAATGTTTTGGTTATAAGTAGATAATATATTTTTTGCTTTAAATATTATAAACTAATAATTTAAATATAGTTTTATCTATTTTTTAAAACATTTGATTTAGAAAAACCCTTTCGTTTACCTATTTTACCATTTACTGCCAAAACATATTGTTATTTCTTAGTAGGTAATGATTTCACAAATAAGTTGTAAATTAGATAATATATTGAGATGTAATGAAATTATCCACCATATCATATTAAAATTTCCCCCCTTCATTATTTTAATTATATTTAAATAATTTATAATTATTTATTTTTGATTTTATATAATTAATGTCAATTTTTGATTCTATTCATTTTATTATACTTAAATTACATTAGACAATAGAATTATAATATAATAAATTAATAACACAGTATAATTAAATATTTTCCATTTAAATTCATGGAATACTATCCACAATTTAAATTATTTCCCTTTTAGTATTTTTAGAATCATTTATTTTAATTTTTTAATATTTTTGAACAAATACTATGTTAGTGTTTTTTAACAATTTAATGCCATTATAAAATGAATAAATAAATTTAAGTCATGAAATTTTTTCATTATTCATACAATATATATTTATATTCGTTAATATCATTTTCTCTTTTTGTGGAAAAAATATGATATTTACAAAAAAAGGAGTAACAATATGTAACTCTCTTTTAATTAAATTTTATATTTGTAATATTCTAGGACATGTATCTAACAATAAAATAATTCTAGATCCTAAGGTGATAAGGGTGGAATTAAATTCAAACTGTATGAATTAGGATGAATAATTATGGAATTATAAATTATTATGAACCAAAAAAAAACATTATATACCCTTTTATAATCTGATAAATTTTATCACGCTTACTATTCCAAATGCCAAAAAATATCTGGGCTATATTTACCAAAAAATAAACCTCCGGATTATAAATATGGAATCCATTTTATCGAGTTAAATAACTATAAATTTATTAAATTTATTTTCAAATGAAATCACAAAAAGTGATAAAAAATATTTTTTAAAAAAAAAAATTTAACGAGTAAAATTGGATTTACTCTTATCTGATGAATAGTTAAATGTTAGAATAATGTTAACAAAATTATTCAAGATATAATATAAAACTTTCTTCATAATTATACAAAAATTATTTATTAATTTAATATAATATAATAAAAACATATTTCATGTATAACATAATATTTTCAGAAAAATAGTTATTTTTTTAAACAAATGATCCTTAATTTATTTATAATTAAATAATAACTATTGGAAATATTTTATTTGATTATAAACCATATAATTTTCAAACATTATCAATTATTATTAATTCTCCATAATTTGGAAACATTTTTATTTTGACTTACTATATTACAGTTCATTTGAACACAAGATTGAATATACAAGATAATATTAATGAGATAAAATTTATTTGAAAACATATATATCATAAAGTAATAGTTTATAAAATTAAATTGAATATTTTATTATTAAATTATAAGTTTATTAAAAATTTAAATCTATAATATATAAAGAAAATAGGTTCTTGGTTTCAAATAATTTCAAACTAAAATAAAAAGATCAACCAGATTCCTCTTAAAAACATTATTATAGGTAAATTATATAACAATGGGATTGTAAATAATGATAAAAAATGATAAAACAAAAAATAACCATTTTATAAATAATATATGTGTTTTTTGGGATGATTAAAACAGACTTCCATTAATTTGAATTTTTGAAATAACTAATATCAATTTCAATATGAGATTGGAAATGAAATCCTTACCTTTAATATCAATATCTATGAAATAATAGTAAAAACATATATAATAAACAAATACATCTTAATAAATTGTTTTATAAAATTATTTATGTCTAAAAATTTATTATTTAATTTTTATCATTTATTATTCTTCTATTATTTATTTATTATTTATTGTCAACATTATATTTTATAAAGATTGATTATATTATTGAATTTTCATAATTTGGTGTTCAGTAACTCGTTTTTGACAAAAATCCATCATTATATGATTTTAAATGTTGTGGATTCATTCTGTTTCATTGGTTCATGAAGTCATATTTTCTTTTATTTTAATTTACCATTATGGTTAATGAGAATATAATCCACGAAGAGCCTTTTTTTGGAAAATTACTTTTTCAATAAGTTAAAATACTATAACAATAGACTTTTTTCAGATTTATAGAACCATAGTCATTTCTGAATTTAATAATAAATATCAAAAATTATATGTAATAATTTTTTAATACTTACTCATATTTAGAAACGTGATGATACTATATCATTATTTTTGTTGGGGGTTAAACCAGCCAAAAAACAAGATATACTAAGATATGTGAAACATTATTGAGTTTTATTATAGAAATATAATTTTTAATTAAGTAAAATTGTTCTAGTGGAAAATAATTAATTTGGATAATAATTTTTATAATGAGTTGAGGTGTTGAGGTAATTGAAAAATACATCCATGAAACAACAATTCATTGATGAATTTTTTCCATTTCAACTAGGTTCCCTTAGATTGAAATATTTAATCCCCCTTCATGATACAAAAATATATAAAATGTTCATCAATTATTTTCTACAGTAAATTTTCTTTTTGATTAAATATTATAAATAGGGAAAATGAGGGGTTTTTATTGGGTATAGGTGCGGTACATTTATAGGTGAGTAAAAGAGGTATTTTTAAATATAATGACTCTTTAATATTTAAAAAGAGTATTTTTTTCACATGTAATGTAGATAAAAAATAGACACATAATTTATATGGGTAATTAATAACCTTTTTAAAATGAGTGTTTTATATGTTAAGAGACATTTGAAACATTGATCCCTTAATATAACCGCACTTACCACATTTTAACCTTATTATGGTCAGTAAATTTTGACCTCAGTAAATTAATCTTCTATCTTATTTTTTTTACAATCTTATAAACAATTACATTACCAATATCATCAAATAAATCTTCTTTTTAAATCAATTTCATATAGTGATTAAAAATAATTTCAAATAAAAATTTTGAATATAATATTTTTACTATAAAACTAAATTTATTCATTAAATAGAATTTAATCTAAATAATTATTAAGTAACATCATAAAATGATAATTATTTTATATTTTTTGGAAATATTTTTAATCCGAATATGTTAATGAAATCATTTAAATTAATATATATAATATAAAAAATGGGAAATATTTTATTAAATTTTCATTATCCATGAATGATTAAATTATCATCCGTTATAAATCCCTAATTATTTAATAGTTGTTATTTATGTATTTTGAAAAGAATTTATTTATCTTTTAATTTTATTTTATTTAATCATCTCTTTAAATGAAACAAATTTAATTTCAATCCAATAACGTCATTAAAAAATAAAAAATTATTTTTTTTAAAAAAATTATGTATTTCATTCAAATTCCAAATATTTTCCATCTAAAACATATTTAATTATAACAATAAAGTAACTAATATGTTTTTTGGAAACAAGATTACCCAATAAAAATATTCAAATAAAAAAATTTAGAATAACCATATTTGAATCAACTATATACCCATGTCATATACCCGAAAAATTAATTGATACCATTTATGCTTCATCTGTATGTATATATATACATATATAAAAAAATACCATTTATCTAATTCATTAACTACACACATGAAATATTTAACTTAGTTCCAATATTTTCCAGTTTTAAAATGGTATATGTCAACGTATAATATTATAATAAAACCATTAGAATAGAGGTTTCATATTATTATATTTTTTAAATACATTATTAATTTATATTTACATTAAATTTACTAATGATGTAATAAATTTCACTTCCATTTTGTGGAATTATTTATATTTTACTATAATATTCATTTCTAAATAATATTTATAGAATTTCATTTTTGTTGGCGTTCCACATGAAATAATAAATTAAATACATTAACGGGATAAAAATGTTGTCTCTTATAGTCACCCTAACATTTAAAAGATCCACTATGGCACCCAATTATCTTTTACCCTTTTTTATATTCTATCTTGTTATTTGAAAAGTGATCATCCTTAAAAAATATTCTATATAAATAATTGTTTCACCCTTTATCAATAGGTTAGTGAAAATATCCCATTTTTTAAATTGAGAAAGAGTATTTATATCCTGATTTATAAATATTTCATACCCTTCATTCAATCATATCATACCATATTTTAATAAAATTGATATCCAACCCAATATATAAGATAGTAAAAAAGCATCCTCCAATCAACAATTGTTGGCATCCAAGATATACCTTCATGAGAAAGGGGTACATAGTAAACACTTAATAATTTTGTAAAATTGATTTAAATATATGTGTAATAAACTAGGTAGTGATTGAATAAATAATTTTCATTTTTAAAAATATTAATTACATGTTTATATTTATTATATAGTTTTTAATAAATTTTAAGTCCCAAAAGAAATTGTTTTCATAAAAGACTTTTCTTATAAGTTTTAATATAAAAAATAAATTTCTAAATATAATAATAATAATAATATGATAAAATTAATATCATTTATTAAATAATTACATTAAGAAATTCATTGGGTTATGGTTTTGGGTTTTTTGAAGAATTATTTTTTAGTGAAAAATGAAAAAAAAATGAAAAAATGTAATTTTATTGAATAATGTAATTAATTTAAAAGTATCATTATGTTTTAAATATGTATTAATGTAACCTATGTATTTTTTAGTTATATTAAATCTAATTAATTAATTTATAATCATATTTAAATTCATTTTTATAATATGTTTGTTTTGGGTTTAAAAACTTGTTTTTTTTCTAAAACATGTTTTAAAGGGAAAAATGTTTTCTCATTTTAATTAATTAAAATAAATTCTAATATGAAAGTTATTAATTTAAATATATATAATATATATAATTATATATTTATTAAGTTTCTTAATATGATTATTATTAGTCTTACATTTAATTAAAAATTATATTTTTCATAAAAAACAATCTTCTTAAAAACCCACCGTCTTACCCCATCTGCATTATAAATGTTTAATTTAATTATTATAAATATTTGAATTGAATTTTTAGAAAAAAAATACATATTTTTAATAAGAATAATTTATATTTTCTGAAATTTTCAAATTAAATTTTTATTAATGTGAATATTGAAAACAATGAAAATTACTTATTGTGACTATAGTCGAATGAGTTTACTTAGTTTCTAAAACATTAAAACTAAGAGGAAAACTAACAATAAAAATCTGAATAACCCAATTAATTGACATATATACACCATGTATCTTATGTAATAAATTATTTTTTCATTATTGAGGCAACATTACTTGGAAAAAATGCGTATGGGATTCACTCATTAAAAAATTTAAACATTTTCCAGTAAACACTCTTATAAAAGGAATCCCACTTTACTCTTATATTCACACATATCAATCCCTAAGTATATTAAAATACCTGTAAAATTAAATCCAAACTTCACCATTTTTACTCTAGTATAATTTTTGTGAGCATAAATAAAATTACTCACATCGATGAAAATGTAAAGGAAATACGTAAAGAATTGGTAACATTCATCAACATGGATTATTTTTATTTCATTTTACACCCCATTGAACTCTTATTAAAACAATATTACATAATACAATATTTATAAAAAATATAATAATATTTTTTTATGTTATGGTTATGAAAAATACTCACCCACACTTCCATAAATTGGGCTATGAAATCATTATTTTTTATGGTGAACCATGACATCACAAAACGAGGTTGTTCAATTTTCCATTACCTCCTATAACGGCTGGGAATACTATTTAATAATTAAAATTTTATAATATATATATATATTACAATGTTATCATTACTATACTTGTTTATTTATTAAATCTTATATACTTTTTTTTACATTTCATATAGTATAGGTTATGATGACATCTCTATGGTGTACAACAAAATACTACATCATCATGTGATGTGAAGCATTTTTCACTAATGAGTTAAATTGAATATAATAATAGATAATATAATAAATATATATGATATAGATGAATGAATATTTGATATTCATGTTTATTTTTATATTTTTTTAATACAATATATTATTTTCTTATTATCATTTCACACACTAAAAAAGTGATAATGTCGTTCTAGGATGTGTGGAATACCGTCTCCTCGAAGGGTTGTGATTCCATTTACATAAAACTAATTATATTTATATTTCTATATAATTAAATAATTTTATATTTATAATATAATGACTATTATGGAAATATAAATGCTACTTACCTTCTTTCTATAATGATCATTGAAAAATGAGAAAATTTGTCAGGCATACATATGACCTATAATCTCCATGATTGTAAAGTTGTATAATTTTTCACAAAAATCATTCATGAGTGATTTCATGACTGTAATTGTTCAATAAATTTGATTATTATTTCATGATAGTTATTATTTCTATGTTAAAATAATGATTCCTTTTGAGCATAGACTAGCTAATAATGTCATTTCAAACATATAATCTAAATATAGTCAAAGATCCAAAATAATTTTAATTAAATAATTAATTCTATATAAGAATTTGATAAGTTAAATTAATGTAATAAAAAAACATAAAAAATTCACATGAAGTTTAATAATTAACAGAAATTTATTATTTCATATTCTAAGGATGGACAACAATAGTAAGATTGAATGTGTAAGACATCATCTCAACTTCTATTCATTAAGTGAATTATGATGTAATTATGATTTATTATTTTATAAGGTGTACCTAAATCCCCTTTGAAATTTTATATCATCAATTTAACTATTCTCATGATATATATATATTTTTAGTGTTAATATATATTTGGTTTTGTTTTTCTTATTCTTCTCTAAAGATAAGGGTTATCTCTTTTAAAGAAACCCAGTTTTAATTTTTCTCATAAACTATATTTCTCTTCCATGTACATTAATTATAAAAGATTTTTTAATTATTTTATATGTCAAAAACGATTTATAATTTATATGATTCGTAACTTTTTAAATTATTTAAATTAGTATAAAAAAATGAATTTATGTTTTTTAATGAAATATTTTTAAATTCGATAAAATGGATGTTTATTTCTTAATGTACATGTCAACAATAAATTTTTCAGTACTGTAAACCATATTTTATTTATATCATATTTTTATATATTCCAATATATCTTAAAGTAACGTACCTTCCATTTTTTGTATTTTTGTATTGATTTTTTTTCAAATAAAGATGGTTTTATGTTATTGAAAAATATTTGTAAAAGAAATTTATATTTTTATATCCAATAATGATTTTATAACGAGTTTATAAGATTTTTCGAAATTATTTATAGTGGAAATTTGAAATAATAATATTTTCCTATTCATTACTTGGTAGATCATAATTATACATGAGAAATGGTTGTGATTAGTTATCACTAATTAATACATATACAACATAACCTGGGGTGGCCTACAAAATCTGAGGTAATCCCATTGCATCTTAATATTTGGTGTTACAGATAGGGTCGGTTAAACTAGTTATTGCATAACCGGGGGTGGCATAGATAGCACTAGATTAACCTATAATAGAAAAATTATGATTACACCCATATATAACTCCAATTTATACAGAAATGATAATGTTGGAAGTCATCTATATAGTTATTCTAATAAATAGGATTTTAAAGAGTTTTATGTATATGATTCTATAAGTCATTGAATGGAGTTTAAATTGATTGATATTGGTTTTAAAAAAATTCCTTGATAATTTTTTTTAATTATTCCCCTATGAATTTTTATTCATATTTTTATAGAACATTGAACATAAAGGTTAATATAATATGAGGATTCATGTTTTCACTAGACTAATAGGTTTCATTCTTCTATATCCATTATAGAATTTTTTTCAAACCACAATTTTTTAATTTATTTTATTGAATGGGATAGGGAGATGTCAAAGTCATATCTAAATTCATGAAGAATTTTCATGCTTGAAATAATTTTTTTCTTATATTGTTTTATATGGTTGATAAAATGAACATTGATCACAAGTTTCCACATTGTATTTTATAGTTTCGTAATGTATGAGTTATTAACCAATTATAAAAATCCATAAACCTGAGAAGAACCTCAAATTAATGAAATTATAATCATGACTAAAGGTAATGATTATATAATTCTTAATTTCGAGGCCTTATAGTTGGAATAAATAGAGGGTTTATATAGGATTATAGTTTATGATATTGCTAAATACAGTCACATTAATGATTTTACCATAGTGTAAATTTAAAATGATATAGAGTTAAAATATTTACATTTTTCATTGAATAAATAATTTATGGTATGAATGGTTAAACAAAGGGGAAATAATGATGGTTTATTTATAAATAAACAATAGGAAAATGTACTTCCATATCTACAGCCTGATAAGGCTGTGATTCAAAAATAATATAATTTTCTGATAATGTCTTAGATAGAACCAAGTGATAAATGGTGTTTGTATCCATAATAGAGTATAACATGATATACCAAAAAGGAATATTTATTTTTTGAAGAATTTCATATGGAAAAAACCCTTTAATTTTGTGGTTCATTTGACCATATGGTAGCCGAAGAAAGGATCAATGCTCTAGTAATGAAATTTGATGTCATGGGATGTTTGGAGTTTCAGAAGGAAATGTGTTTCCTTTATCAAACTGAATGTCAAGATAATTTATAGTGGGCATTATTTAATAATACTATATATAAAGATGACATTTATTCCATGGAATGTTACATATTTAAGGATACATTAATTTATAAATATTTTTCTACTATTTTTTGACTCCATATGGAGAAATATCATTGAATTGACATAGAAAGATAACTATTATTTAAGGTATTATGAAGAAAAATTCAAAATATTTTATATTTATATATTAAATTATTATTCAGGACATGGATATTATGTTTAAAAAATTCTTTTCATGGTTAAAAACAAGTCTACAAATAGAATTGGATGTATAACTATTTAAAAGTTATTCTAATATGGATTTTTGTGTTGAGAAGGTGGAGTTGAAGTTTACTAAAATGTATATTCTTTAAGATGAAAATAGTAATAAAATTTTATAATGGAATTATTGGGAGAAACAACAAGGTATGAAGTTTATAGGTAAGCACCAATATGTTCAAGGTTTGGAAAATGATATTACAATGAATGATTAATAGGAGTAGATATGTTATCCTAGTGTTGCAGTTTACTTCATAGATTGATGCCTATAATGATAAAATATCTAAACCAAAGAAAGTTGAGTAACTAATAGTTTTCAAATAGTGAGTTATTTTAGTTGTAACATGTTTTTACATTTTGTAAATTTATGTTTGAATTTAGATCCACGTGATGTAAATTAGGATGTTTGGAAATAGAAAGGTGAAGAAAAGTAATTTTATACTAGATATAAGATGTTGGGACATATAATAATGTGGTGACATGTATGTTACATGAATATTATAAATATTCAATTACAGTGCATGACATTATATCGTTTCAATAACACATTTCAAATAAATTTCATTGTAAATTTAGAATATCACCTAATGAATATAATATAGATATTTTGTGTAATGTCTTGGTGTGTGTATTAAAGAAATCAAGTTCTATAAGAATAATAATGTTTTTATAAGTGGGGTGGTATTTCATATAAATATTGTTGATGTTTTCATATTATAGTTTGATATCATTCATGATATGGATTAGGTTTCATTTTATCATTCTAAGATAGATTTTATTTCTTCTAATTTTGTGTTCAATGATATCCTATTATTGATAGAGTACCTAAAATATGAAAATTGATTATAGGTGGTAGTGAATCTTACTATTATCATATTGATAAAAATAATGAAACTATTAAATATGTGATTCTTTAGTAGTAAATGAATTCCTATATTTTTTAGGATCATTTTCCAAGTGTAATTCTTAGTAAGAAGGTTGAGTTTACTATATTTTTATTACCACATTCTAAGAATGTTCCTAAACCCCCTTATCAAATGTCTTAAGAGAAACATTTGTAATTGAAAATAAAATTTAAGGAGTTATTAGATAATGTTTTCATTGTAATAATCACATTACCATTCGGTTGTACCGTATTATTTACTCATAGTATTGATTATTCAAAGAGATCTTAAATTGATTATAGAGCCTTGAATAACATAAATGTTATGAAAAATTATCCATTTTATCATATTGATGGTTTTTTTGATCAAAACCTGGGATATCAGAATTTATGAATGCTGACCAAAGCATGAGGAACCATCAATTGAATGTGAATGATGAGTACAATATAAATATTGTGTTTCATACTATATTTGGGCACTATTAATTTGTTGTTATGATATTTGGGTAATCTAATAAACATATTATCTTTAATGACCTTATGAGTATAATTTTTCATGATTTCGTGGTTAATTTATAGTTTTTTATTGGCAACATTTTGGAATAATCTAAAACTCATGATGAACATGAATGTCACTGAAGGGTTATTTTAAAAACAAGAGGTGAAAATAAAATATATGGTATATTTTGGAAGTATAAATTATGCTTAATTAAAATTTTATTCTATGGACAAATTGTATCTAAATATCGCATAACTATTGACCTTTGTGAAACAAAAGCTATTTATTAGTGTCCAAGTACCAAAAATATCATATATATAGTTTTTTTTCTTATATTAAATGGATAAAATCATATGGTTTTTTAAAAATAGTCTTTTTTATAGCCCAATTATTGTTGTCAATAAAAAAGTAGGAAAAAAATTATATTGGTGAATGATATTGTGTTTTTCAACCTTCCAGAAATAATGACTTTTTCATTAAAAACTAATATTTTTCGAAATGACATGGTTGTGTCTTATTGAATCATTATTACGTAACTTCTTATGCTTCATATTTGATGAACCCTCATGAGTTAAATTAAAATACATGGGATTTTGAAAAAGGTTTTATTTTTTTAAAAGAAAAATTTAGTGGAATCATTTTTATTGGTTAAAGTGTCAAATATATTAAGATAAAAAAATATTAAAGTATATATTCACTTTCATATAATTGATCAGGAGACATAGAATATGGATAAAACTAATTAATGATATAAATTTCATTATTCATTATGATATGAAAAAAAATAATGTTAATGATTATTTGATTTGAAAAATAAATGTTATATTAAAATTTTACAATAGGAACTTGAAACTTTGGTTAATTATTTGATTAATTTTGGGGTAAATTTGTCTGTTATGGGGAAAACCTCTATTTAGTTTCATGATTCAGTATAGTTAACTAAACCAGAATGTATTAAGAGAGATTATTATAAAGGCCAATAATTGTATGATAAGGTAGAATTCACTAATATAAGTATGTTTCATGAATTTAAAATTAATTAAGAAGGTTATTTGTGATTTGCTAATAGATTAGGTTTTCCATGCGATTCCTATTTGAGGAAAGAGGTAATTACTAAATCTCATAGTTCTCCATTATTAATTTATCTGGTAATCATTAGGATCTTTATAGTGATTAAGGAGAATAATTGGTGGGATGTAATAAAAAGAGAAGTCAATTACATCACCATGATGTGTTTGACTTGTTATAATGTTAAATAAGAACAAAATTTATGAAATGGGATGCTTAGACCATTTATAATTCTATAGTGGAAGTGTAAAAATTTATTAATGGAATGTATAGTAGGATTTAATAATACATCTTAAAGTATTAATGATATATTGTTTATTGTTTATATATTTACTAAATCATTACATTTAATCCATATTAGAGATATGAATTATTTGGATTAGATTTGTAGTCTGTATCTAATGGAAATTCATATGGTACATGTACTGACACACTCTCCATTTTATCAGACGGTGATCCTATGTTAACAACTAATTTTTTTAGAGGACTTTAGAAGGTGTTTGAAATAGAATTAAATTTCAGTATATAATTTAATCCCCAATATGATGGATTTTATGAGTTGATGATTGATACCATGGAAGATATTATTCATTATTTATCATAGGATTATAATGTAATTACATATTGAAAAATTTCATTGGTTGATTTTTCATACAATTATAGTTTTCATTCGATAATATCGATGGACTCATTTGAGGAATTATATAAAAATTTGTGTTAGAAACCAACCGTTTTTCATGATATAGGTAAAATGAAGATAATGAAAACATAATTCATAGTTTAAATCATATATAATGATTAAATTATTCAGTGACATATGAGGAACACGCAAATATTGAAAATAATGTTATGAAGATAACTTGATTAATTATATTTCTTTTGAGGTAAGTGATCTAGTTTTTCAAAATGTATAACCATTGGAGGTGTGAGGAATTTTAGTATGAAGGGGAATATGTATCCACTATTAGTTGGATAATATTATAAAACTAGACAACGTTGGATCAATTTCTAACCTAGTGGCCCAACATCCAAATTTATCTGATGTACATAATGTATTTCGTGTTTAACATGTTCATAAAATATGTTCTGCATTCATCTACTATTCCAATACATAATTTAGTTTATCAAAATGAAATTATTTATTATGAGGAATATATAAGTTAGGATTTAACCATATGGATAATGTTATGTGGAATAAGATGATTCACCATCTTGATTTTTTACAGAAAATCCATATGGTTGAAGAGGTAACAAGGAAATCTGAATATACAATAAGGGAATGACATCCCAACATATTAAATATGTGAATGATATTATATTGATACAGTTCATATAATAGGGAAAGGATGTAAAAATCCAAGTAATTAAATAATATATTATTTTTCATAGTTAATAATTTTAATCAAATAATTATATTAGTTTTTAAAATAATAAGTACATTTTAATCAAAAATGAAACTATTATGATAAAACACTTTACCTATTAGGTTTTATATAAAAGTATAATTTTAAAATATCAATTTTAGAAAATGAAAATCAATTTTTAAATCTGCATATGCATATTTAACTTGGGGGATATGTTTGCATTTTTTATTAAAATAATGATTTTTAGTGATTAGTGATAAATACTGACTTTTGTAAAAAGATCATTTCTATTGATAAAATAAGTATTTTAAAATTATCAATTTGTATTGAAAATAATATAAATTAAACTATGTATTATTTATTTATATTTAATATTGAAAATTAATTTTAATTCAATGTTATATTAGTTTTTAATATATGTTTGTTTTTTGGTAAAAAATGGGTATTCAAAAAAAATATATATTCATAATGATTCTCCATTTTAATTAATTAAAATATCCATAGATAGAGAATATTATAAATGAATTGTATTGAAAATATTAGTAAATATTAATTTATTTTCATACTGTTGTTGTTTTTATTCATAGTTTTTATGTGATACAATCCTTTTTAAAAATAATCTTCTTAAAAACATGGCATCTCAATGCATCAATAATGTTAATATCAATTTAAAATTTCCAACTAATATGAATTCTATTTATAATAATGGATTACATATTTGGATTAATATTAAAATATAATTTATCATAGGGTCAAATTTATTTTCTTCCAATGTGATTGTTGAAAATAATTTAATAAATTATTGCAGTTAGGGTATATACGAGATTAATAATTTGTGAAAATGTTTATCGTAAGAGGAGAAATAACTTTGATCTATGTCTATAACCCATATTATTATCATATTTATAATATATAAAAATAATATATATGTACTAAAATATTATAGCAAGGTCAAATGCCAAACAATGTGAGTGGAATTCACTCTTTCAAAAAATTTGATGTTTTCTAATAGCAACTCTTAAAAAAGGCCTCCCTATATCAACAAATATTCACACATATAAAACTAATTGTCTCAGCAATTCCATACCCAAATTTATTCAACACATCCATTCAACACATCCTAGAATATTTATTTCTGGTATAAATCCAACCACATAAGTCCTTTAGATCAAAGCAAAAGGAGTTACACAAAGAACACAAAATGTTATAAACATGAGTTTTTGTTTTATTTATTTTTACAACCCAATAAATTATAATTTTAACATTATAATATAATTATATCATTATAAAGAAATATTTATATGTTTTTATGATAGTGGAATGACATAAAACAAACCAGATATCCATCAAATGGATTATCATATCATCATTTGTGTGTACGACAGACAACCGCCTTACAAAAAAATATTGTTCGTTTTCCCATTACCGTACTCATGGATTGAAATACAAATAGAAATAACATTTATGTATGATATTTATGTTATATGTAAAATACATATTACTCTAGATACATTATATCATATACATCCTTTTTATGTTTCATAGCAATGTAAAGAATTACATCACTCGTGTTTACGATGAGCTACCTCCTCGTGAAGCGATTTGAAGTGTTTTCCACGAAAGTGTTACATGGAATGTAATAATTAGAACTATATAAAATATATAAGATATTAATGACTTAATTATTATATTCATGGCATAATTATATTTCATAAAATATAATATATAATTTTATTTATACATTTTCACACACTCAAAAGTGTTAACAACATTTATGGATGTGTGGACTACTGTCTCAAAAAAGAAATGTAATTACTTTTAAAACCAAAAAAAACATTTAAATAAATGTCTATATATTTAAAAATCATGGTATTTATTTTATAATTATAATTATTAAATATTAAATGTTTCTATAATTATTTCCATTGTGATATTTGAAAAATAGGAATGTTTCTTATGATTATCTACGACCTACCATATCAATGAATGTAATGTTGGTTAATTATTCATAAACACAATTAAAGATTGATATTAATATTATAATTAATATATAAATATAAAATATATGACATTGTAATTATTATTTATATATTTATATATTAATCCCTTTTTACCATATCTGTTCTACTAAATGAGTTTCTGAAACATCAAAAAAATATGGTCAAAACATCCAATGTAAAATTAATTGATCATTTAATTGTATATAAATTTTTTTTGTTAAATAATTTTAATAATAAACTAGAAATGGTTTATCATGAATGTAAATAATGAATTTATTTCAATTATTCATGATGCTGATGGGAAATGAGAGAAATTACACTCAACATAATATACATGTTCTCATTTTCCATTCCTTAAGTCAACTCATGATGCTATGTACATTTATTATTTTATAATATGTATATTAAACCCATTTGGAATGCTATATAATAAATTTATTTATATTCATTATATTTAATTTTTTTAATGTTATTCTTTAATGAGTTTTTGGAGTTAGGTTTTTCAAATGTGATAACAGTGTAAATAATATTTTAATTTTTTCCTACCAAACACTCATTGTATTTCATAAACTTGTTCTAAAAATTATTTTATTAATGAAATTATATTGAAGTAATATATTTATAAATTGTATTATATATATATTTGCCTTATCTAAATTGATTTAAAAAATAATATTTTAACTTTTTTTTATAGAACCTTTTAAAACCCCATAAAAAGAGATGTTCAATTATTAATTTACATGAATACAATGAATTTTCTATAACAATGACCATTATTTTATTTCAATATTCCTTTAAAATCATTCATACATTCTTAAAAGAAAAAATATTTTGATTTTGGGGCATTTTTCTATTTTAAATGGAATTCCAAAAGAAAAGGGTATTATGTTATTGAGAATGGGTTTTTAGAAGAAAATGGTATTTAAATATCAGAATGTGATTTACATATGGGTTTAATGTTTTTTCTAAATAATTTAAGATGAATCTTTGATAGACAAAAAATAATTCATTATATTGTAATTGTGAATTATACTAGATAAATGGGTTCTCCTAGATATCATTGGATAAGCCGGTTATACCTTATCATGGGGAATCCTTGATTGTGTCGTGTAATCCCATTAAAGCATAACTTCTGTAGCCTAGATAGAGTTGGGTAATCATGTTACAACATAACATTGGGTGGGTTCGATTAAACCTGGTAAGCCAATAACATCTTAAATTATTGGTTCACTAAAATATAACTATAATTCATTAAGTAATTATAATTTTGGAAGTATGTTATTTGATTATTTAAATTAAAAGGGTTTTGAAAGGGTTTCATATATATTATTCTTTAATTCCCCTAAAAGGATATTAATTTCATTCTATGATTTTTAGTGAATATTTTTGAAAAATATGTCTCTATTTCTATCCATTATATGTATTATTTCTTATTCTCATAAAATAGTTAATATAAATATGCATTCTATAGGAGTTTTTATTTTTCCCTGGAATAAAAGATTCCATTATTTTATATCCATTACTGTGTTTTTTTGTTCTCAAAAAAACTATTTAATTTTTTTTTGAAAGGTTGGTATGGTTAATGAAGATGACATATTGAAATTAATAAATATTTTTCATGATAGAAATAATTTATTTTTTAAAGAGTTTTATTTGGTGAATAAAATTGATACTATTCATATTCTTTGATAGTTGAATTTTATCATTGTGTAATGTATTATTTATGTAAATATTAACGAAAACTGTTGAAGATAAAGATATCCTCAAAGTGAAAGACACAATATTAATAAAAAAATTAAAAATTATTTAATTCTTATGGTGGAGGGATTATAGTTATATCCAAACACTACAACTTAATCAATTCATTGGGTACAGAATTTTTCATTACAACCATAACATGAATTTTAGTAGTCACATATAACGACGTCAAAAATATTTTCTCAATGGCCCCCATAAAGATGTGATTTTTTCTCTTAATGAAATATTTTCATAATTGTTTTACAGTAAAATATATAAAAATAATCCAAATGAAATATACAATAAATGGAACCACCTAATAATTAATTGAGTACATGCGTGAGTGGTTATAACGTCTTTAGATTCTATAGTAGTCATTAATGTAGAATCATGGATAATATTGATCTTAAAAAATAATATACAATAAATGGAACCACCTAATGTATAAATTATTTAAAAAATAAAACTGTATCAATATATATATGAGTATATCTGAATAAAAATTATTGAAATGTTATATTTCAATAAAAATGAAATAGTTTTTTCCATGGATATTCCACAACAATTTACTATATTCATAAAATTTAATTTACATTGGACTATATTTGTACCCTTAATATTACATTGGATGAAAATTAATTTTATGTAATTCAACTTTTTGATAAAATTGTTTCTCATTGACCTGCCTATACTATATGAAATTGGATTATTTTCTAGAATAATTCTATTATATCTTCACCCATGTAGATATATAAGACTATAATGCATCGGAACTACATCTTTAGAATTATTAAATAACATTGACGGGAGCATACCCCAAATATTAGAATATGAAAAGGCTTGTATGAGAGTAATGCAATTCTCCAAAAAAGAATGTATTTCAGCAAACTATAACTTACATGTAAATCATGTGTGACCAATAACACCACTCATCCATGAATTTAATTATTCCTATCGATTAGGAATTACCATGATAATGGAAGTAAAGCAATTAGGATCCCATGTATGAGGGTTCATGTAATGAACACAGTCATGAATTTGCTTATAAATGTGAATCTTAGGCATGGGGATTGTGGTAGTGATTCTGACAATGGAATTCATTATGAACATATTTCATGAATGAGAAGTAAACTGATTAGTATTATCACATTAATCAAATTAATAAACAAAAACTCAATGTATACAGGCATTCAAGAAGACTAAAATCAGTTTTCCAATTATTATTTATATTTATACCCACTATATAACCACCACCACCAACCAATAGACTAGGTCAATAATATTCTATGGGAATCAATTTATAATTTACTCCCATTTCCATTTAAATAGAAAATTATATAACTCCTCCCTTATATATCAGAAAAATATTCAACCAGTGGATGAGGAAGAAATGTACAACCTACGCTTAAAATTTAGGTTTATATCCCATGCCTAAAATGACATCTAAGTAAGGAAGTATTCCACTAGTTCTTATTTATAACACCAATCATGACTCATGCGTGACTAGGGATCTGTGTGGTTCATGTCATTGACAGATTCAAAATATCCCTCATATGGATTCCCTATAAGTTAAATTACCAATTAAATTTAATGACATGGGATTTTATTCCCATAAAGATAAGAAACATATCATGCCTCTCTAAGGATCCAAATGACATATTAATTCACTAATAATTTTATTATGATATTTTCCTATTAGAACAACCCCCCTCTTAAAGGGATATACTATATTTTATTTTTATCATATCATCCTAAATAGTGTATACACTCATTATGGTGAAAATTAGAAGGGTATAATCATTATAATAATGACTCTATATTATTATTACTTATTCTATATGTGGTAATATTTAAAATGTACACTATTATATATGATGATTGGAAACTTTTAATAATTCAGATGCACCAATAGATGATATATTTTTTATTATAGTCCTAGTCACATGCACTTATATATTATAAAATTTCCTTTCATGTGGAATCAACCTATGTGTTTTAAGATTAATATCATGGTGATACCTATGATACCATTATAATAGGCCCAAACCCAACATTAAAACAACATAATTCGTCCTAAATGAGGATAAATTATGTATCACCCGACTACCTAGCATAAAACTAACATTAACAAACCATGTAACAAAATGGATAACATCTGATATATAAATATTATAATATTGATAGATAAATCCTAGTATATATGGATTGTTTTAAATCAACAAGTGTTGATAATTTATTATTAACTTATGAGTGATGAGTCCCACACATGGGATTTGTGAATAATTATACATGTATTAAATATATAATACCGTCTTATATTCAGAAATAATCCCCAATGAAATGTTTTGAGGAGCCAATTCTCCCATTATATTACCATTTCATGGGTTTCTAAGAATTATTGGAAGAATAGTAAACCATCAACTACCTTTGGAAATCTTATTTGGGAGAAATCAACAATTTGTTTATCATTATGTGATTTCATTAAATGAATAAACCTCATTGGAAACCACCCAAAAAAAGGTGAAAAAAATTTAACCTGTTATGAAAGCATCCATATTTTCCACCCACTTTTTATGCCATTTCAATTTACCAGTTACTTAGAAAATTAATTCATTAAAAAAATGGATCCATAAATTAAATAAATTGAGATTTTTTATTTTATTATGGTTTTCATTGATGGGTTTTAATATATGGGTTTCATATATACCCACAGATTTATTATATTATGAATAACTTTATTATATCTAAATTTGGAATTATATCAATTGAGATATTCTTATATAATGGTATTTTTATTATTTTGGGAACATCAGACCAATGGATGTTGTAGCCCACCAAACACCTTCAACATAGACTATCATGTGTAGTAATATTGGAGTATAATTTCAATAATAATGCATCAAATCAAGATTCCCTATTCTATTATCATCAATAAATGAAACATATTTGATTATCATATCTACAAAATAGAATTTATAATGTTATTTGTGGAACCTATATCCATTTTATTCTGTTCCAAGAGACATTCCATAAAATACAATAATAGTTTCATCCCTAATCCCTAGAAGATGACATCTAAGAAATAAATCCTGGAAAATGTTATTATAAATCCATATGTTTCTCCATGATCTTCCACTACTCAGTAACAGTGTACTAAAGATCCTTAAACACCAATCAATAGTGTACAAAGATCCTATTGGCCCCATAACAAATTAGATATGAAGTAGATTTAGTTTAGAAGGTCCTCTCAACTACTTCTCTACTAGAAACTCTAGATGGCCTCCCATAAATATTAACCATGAATTCCTCCTTTAAGGAAATCATAACACCTGAGATTTTATGAGAATTATTCTCTTTAATTTCATTGATGTCTTTTTTTGTACGCTTTACAATGATTAGCTTGAGAAATATGCAACACCATATTAGCATGTAGTATACGCCACACTATTCATGGCTTGTGATGCAAACAATTTCAAGTTCTTTTGAATAAAATTCAGTTTCCACAACACTAAGTATAGATTTTAATGAATATATAACTGAAATATATTTTGAGTATGTTATATGCAATATCAAAGGAATATTTCCCTATAAAAAACCCTAACTTTCCTTGCATTACACGCAAGGGAGACCTTCCTTGATAGCTTGTGTTGTATGCAATACTGTGTTTTAATAAACAATGAAATGTTATTGAAATATTATATAAACTAGCCGTTATGAATAGTAATACCCACTTTTTGAAATTTTAAAAATTTTATCTTTCAAAATGGTCATTATTTTTGAATTTAGAATATTGAAATTTTCTTAGAGTGAATTTTTGGTATTTTTCTGAAAACATTCAATTTTTGATGAATAGTGAAAACACAGAGTTATTGGTTAAAACTGACTTTTTATTTAAATAATCATTTATTTTATTTAAATTTATTTTAGGTGAAAATAGATACATAATACCTATATATGTGCAATGTAATTAATTTGAGTAATTTTATAATAATTTTAGATATATAAAATTATTATTGAACATTTTACCATTTTTACCCACCTCCTAGGAGAATTTTCAAATTTACATAAAACATAATTTAACTGCTTCTGTGAGTAGAATTTCGAAAATCCAACAGACACTGTTAATATCAAGGAGTAAAATTTGGTTCAATAATAGAAAAAAAATTGGTGAATAGTAACTTTTAACATTTATTTACCGCAGTTAAAAGTAAATATGGTAATTAAGGGTAAAAATGAAATTATTATTACCCTAACACCTGTCCTAATTCTATTGGATAATTTTTATTTGGCCAAAAACATTCTTATAAATAAAATATTACCCTTTAGGTCCACTTGAATTAGATTACGATATTTATTATTATTTTATTTAAAGAAGAGTTAATATAGTTACAATCAAAGTTTAATAACTAAATCGTTTTTAATATTGGGTTATACATAAAATAAATTTAACTATAAATATTAATTATAAATACAAAACATATCCTACTTAATGGAATTTTAATTATATTTTTTAGACATTAAATAATTTATTTTATTTGTGACATAATGATGATGTAGTAATTACTGAATTAACGAAATATTAACATAATTGATATTATAAATACCCAAATAAATGTAATTTTATACTTTTTAGGAATTAAACTAATTTAATAACTTAATATTACATTTTAGGGTTGGTTATGTGAATTGTTTTTGAAATAATTATGTTGTTATGAATTTATAAAAAAAAAGATACAAACTAGTAAGAAAATTTAAATAAACGAATTTTTAAAACAAATATTATATTATTAATTGATATAATGGTCCTAAAATATACGGTTCAGACAAAGAACATATATAAAAACAGAAATGACATTAATTAACCAATTATGGTTCGATTGGTAGTTTATAGTATGTTTATCAACCATATTGTGTAAGAATAAAAGAAGACACGGTAAAAGATAAATAATTTTTACTTATAGTTAAATCTAAATGATAACGTTAAAATGGTAACCTAAACCTGTCTAAAACCTATTGGTGGAGATTATTTCAACCCATTCCCACTCTATCCTCGAAATAAGAAACTCTGGAGACATTATAAACCAAATATTAATTTATTATAAAATAATATTTTATGATTTTCCTAAGGTTCCCCTCACCCCTCTTATAAAAGATTACTCCCCTGTCTCTCTAATTCACACCTCCAAAGCCATTTGGCTCACCCAAACCATGAAACAATACCCTTTAAAATGTCATCCCTTCATTCTAGATGCCTTCTTATAATCATAAACCAATACTAAGGAGCCCATTCGATCAATTCAAAAGGAAGGACCCAAAGATAAGGTAAATATCTCGCCACCTATTTCATGTTCCTTTCTTCTTCCACTTCCAACTTTTTTGTTTTTTCCATAATAAAATAATAACTCTATTATATTTTATATACTGTGATGATATTATAAAATGTTTACCACCATATTATTTATTTTATCTATTTTATGAATGAAAAATTCACCAAACGGGCGTACGTATGGCTTACCGTCTCTACATCATGGTGTAGTTTGTTATTCAAACATTTCATCATTTGGATGGTTATAATAATGATTATAAATGATATAAATAATAAATATATCATTATGAAGATTCTTTATATATGATATACCATCCAATTATAAATGAATTTAATATCAACAGAATGATATTGTCGCTCATGGGTACGTACAAACTACTTTCTCCATGAACGTGATGAGATTCATTTTCATAATTAACCATTAAAGTATGGTAATAAAGTATATATAATAAATAATCAATAAATATATTAAATAATAATGATACTAGATTTATTTACATATATGTTTCATTTACGTAATTCCATTCAATACATAAAGGAAATGAAAACAGCGTTCATGCTTACGTACGGCATATCGTCTCCATGAATGGTGTATTTCATTTCCTTTATCGATATATCTTATATATTTATATGATGAATATATATTATATATAAATCATGTTTTGCATTCTTTAATTTATTAAATCAGGTATAAGTAATAATATAAAGAACAAAAGGTTGAAACACGTACAATAAATGAAACGATTTTACCCAAAACGCTGCTTCAACATTGAATTTACAAATGAACGAGTAATATAATGTTTTAAGTGAATAATATATGATATAATATATATTATTATGGGTTTGTTACAATTTAATAACATGTATAAACCCACTAAAAAAGAGTCTCAAGCACATATAAAAGAAATTGGTCGTAAGATAAGGGATAATTTTTCAATCTCATTTTTATCCGAGATTGATTATATGTTAGTATTTACTGGGGTATATATTTCATCCATGTCCATAAAATGTTTTTCATAAATTGGTTAATATTATTTTATGTATTTTATAATTTTTTTTACCCCTATTTTATGTTTACTTTGTGTTATGGAAGGAAGCTTTCTTTTATTTACCATACGAGGTACTTTTAAAATTTTTCGGTAAAAGTATGAGGAGAATGTTATTTTCCCTTATAATGCATGAACGAATTTTTACGGTTTCATAACGCCTATGTTTCATGAATATTTCTCTACATTATTTCATGATTATTTTCAAAAAAATCTTTTTATTTTAAAATTGCATGGCATTTTTTAAAAAGAAAATGATTTTGAAGAAGAAAGTATATTTTCCTCAAGAATTAATTTCATGTGTTTTTTTAAAACTATTTTCCATCTAATATGAAACGGTTTAGTATGATTATATTTCAAGTATAATATCTCTATTATTTACATTTTTTTATTCTTCTTTTGTTGAAATGATATACATTTCTTATATGGATTATGTTATGATGGGATGATGTTTATGAAACCCATTTTATTATTTAGTTTATGATGAATGATTTATTTTTATTTTATGTCACAAGAAAGAATGATTTAATTATGAGTTGTGTGGTACCTATATCTCCCTCCAATGCATTGGGTAAGGATTTATTTCTCATCAGATAGACATGTATGGAATGGAATGTGACCCCAGTTCAGTAATACAGGGCTGGAACGGCAAGTAAACCTGGTTCATTAATGGACTTCGTCTACTATGATAGTCTTGGAAACAATTCCATGGCTACTATGGAGATCATAAAATGTGATTAATGGTTTCCAAAATTATATTTTTAATTCCCATGATATTTTATCATGGTCAATATTCCTTTATGATTCATGCCTTATGTACTGCCATGATTTATGTCATTGCTTATAATTTAATGTTTTATGTTCATGTTTTTAAATTAAAATGTTTATGGATTGTTTTTATGTTCTCCATGTTTAACCTTACTCAGCATTTGAGCTCACCGTTTATATATTTTCATTTCCCTTGGATATATATAATGTTTTCTGGTTAGAAAACAAAATGGGAAGATATTTATGGCAGATATTGATGATCTTTCACCATGATTAGAAGATTATGTTCCATGTTTCAAAAGACACTAAACTAATACAGTCTTTGGGTGTTTGTTTTAGTTATGTATTAATATTCTGTAAAAGTAATTTAATTTCTATGTACGTCAAGTTTTTGGAATCTACAGTTGGTATCAAAGTGAAGGATTAGTTAACCATTGGAATCTAGGATGCGGAAACTTTAGTGAAATCCCTAGAGATATTTCTAAGGTATGTCTAGGGATCACTCTAACGTTATGTATAAGTATAAGTTACATTACTATAATTATGGTCACAATCATAGAAATAAACCTAAGATGTCATATATTGAATGTACTACCCCTTTATTATGTTGTTTTCCTAGAAGGATTTTTTCCTCTCACACTATTCATTTTGGGTTTTAGAAAATGGTTGGAAACAGGAAGATTCACGATGGACAATAGAATGATATTCATCATGAGAATCCAACTGGAATAGGATTAGGATGTTCAAACATCATTATTATGACTAATCAGAAATCTCATAATATGATCAATAATATCAAATTTGTTAAGATTCCACACTTAGCTAATAAGAGAAAGATGGAGTTTCATGATGATCATATAGGAAAGGAAGTTCAAATTCCATCATGTAAATCAAGTTGTAACAGGAATCAGGTAGAATGTTTCAAATGAACTGGAGATGCTTTTGGTGTGGAAAAGAAGGACACAAATCTAGTAACTATAAAGGAAAAGGTTCGGTTAACACCATAGAAAAGGATAATGGTATTCCTAAGACATACAAAAAGGTTAAATGTTTTAAATGTGGAATGTACAAGCATTATTCAAACCAATGATCTAAGGGAAAATTTCATGAAGAGAATCAGCAAGGTTGTATGGGTAGTATTTATGTTGATGATGATGAGGAGAATACAAAGGATATATGAGATAGAAGAAGTATTGAGGAATAAAATGATGAAGCACAGTCAATGGTTTAAGAACGTAGTGGAATGATTGTATATTTATCAAGATTTATGTTGTATATTTAATTTAATGGTACTATGGAATAAATAAACTTCTAAGGATTGTTACAGTACTATTTTCCTAATGTATTTGAAAGTATATGTTGAATTGTACTAGTAACCGTGAAATGTTTCTCAGATATTTTTGGAAAGATGATGATATGCGCATAATGAAGGGATAAAGAGATAATGAAAAGTTTGATAGTATTAATGAGCTCATGACTGATATAAGGACAATGTGCTATCATGGTTTGAGTATATATATATTTTGGGATTTTGGTATGTAGAAAGTGTTAACTTTTTACAGCATTCATGTTTTCACTAAGGTTCATTTTTCAAAAGAATACATGATTAAGGTATTCACATGTTTGGAATGTGACCAACAAGATAAATCTTATGATATATGGGGGATAAATGATGGTATTCAAATTCCTGGTTGATGACATTTCTAGTAATAGTTTTCATTATAATATGAGCTTAGACCTAAGTATTTTTGATAAGCTTGAATATTGGAATGAATTAAGTTAGACATAAGATATTATTGTTTATGGCTAGACCATTTTTTTATATTTTTGTAGGAATATTATAATAATGTTGTTTTAGAAAAAGGGACATCCTGCAGGACGAGCAACACCCCATCACGTCGGACAAGGTTATGGGAATAGAACCGACAACCGATATGAGACATTCCTTTATCACCTACCACTGGCCAACAGGAAGTCCTTGGATAGTAGAATCTAGTTTTATTTTATTAAGAGTAATGATAGATTAAGTATAATTCCATTTTTGGAACCATATACGATTAATTTCAACATAATATGGACTTATGTATATAAATTTTGCTGACCTTATGTTTGAAACAGATGGAATGACTTATCATTCTATTGCATAATCTGCTAAAACATCACAAAAGAAAATTCAACTTCATTTCATTAAGATATGATGTGGAAATTATTCAAGGCACAAAAAAAAGTGAGCTTGTACCAAAATCAAGAAAGTATTTCTATTAATTCAAAAATTATTCAACATTAGGAAATTATCTTGAAACCCAAAAATGTTGCCCTAGTGCCCTCATATCTGATGAATCATATGGTACTATAGATCATCACAAATTTATGTCTTTGTGATGTTTGGATTTTTCATAGCCATGTTCTATACCACTCTTTATCCACACATGATGGATAAACCTCTCTTCCAAATCAGTATTTTCATATAAATTCTTCTATATGGAAACCCATTGATCAGTTACTTTGGGTATCTGTTATGTTTCTAAGGTTCCTCTTTAAAATAGTAATTTAGTATTCCTTTTTCGATGTGGATTTCTATGAAAGAAACTTTCAAGTATAAAACCATTTATAACCCTGACGATTTTCGAGAGATAAATTTATTTTAAGGGGGGTAGAATGTAACACTTTGATAATTTATGAGAATTATTCTTTTTATTTATTTTGATATCTCTTTTTGTATGCTTCACCAAGAATATCTTGCACTATATTCAACATTGTATTAGCATGTAGTATACACAACACTATTCTTGTCTTGTGATGCACACAATTTCATTTTTTTCGAATAAATTTTTTTTACACAACACCTAGTATAGATTTTGATCATTGTATAACTGAACTATATTTTGAGTATGTTATATACAACAACAAAGGATGCTTTCCCTACACGTAACCCTGACTTGCCTTTCATTACACGCAAGAGCGACCTTCCTCTATAGCTTGTGTTGTACGCAATACCGAACATCACAAGAAAAGATATATTATTTAAATATTATATAAACTAGCTGTTATGAATTGTAAAACCCAATTTTTGAAATTTTATAAATTTTATCTTTCAAAATTGACTTCATTTATGGTTTCTTAATATTGAAATTATCTTTGTGTGAATTTTTAGTATTTTTCTGGAATATTCAATTTTTGATAAATTGTGAAAACACTAAGTTATTGGTTAAAATCGACTTTATATTAAAATAATATTTTATTTTATTTTATTTTATTTTATGGCAAAATAGACACATAATACCTATATAATTTCAATGTAATTAATTGGTGTCATTTTATAATAATTTTAGATATATAAAATTTTTATTGAACTTTTTACCGTCTTTCACACACCTCATAGGAGAATTTGGAAAATTACATAAAACTTAATTTTACTGCTTTTGTGAGTTCAATTTAAAAAATTCAAGATACATGGTTAATATTTTGTAAAATGAGGTTCAATAAGATAAACAAAATTTTTGGTGAATAGTAACTTTAAACTTTTATTTACCACGATTAAAAGTAAATATGGTAATTAAGGGTAAAAATGATATTATTATTCCCCTAACACATATCCTAATTCTATTGGATAAGTGTAATTCAACCAAAAAGAACCATTGGAATAAAATATAAACCTTTAGGTCCACTTGGATTAAATTAGGACTATTATTATTATTTTATTTGAAGAAAAGTTAAAATAGTTAAAATCAAAGTTTAATACTAAAACATTTTTATTATAGGGTTATAAAAAAGATAAATTAGACTATAAATATTAATTAGAATTCTAAAACATGTTCCTACGTAATGGTATTATATATATATATATATTTTACATTAAATAGTTTAATTCATTTATGACACAATGATGATGCGGTAATTACCTTATTAACGAAATATTAACATAATTGATATTATAAATACCAAAATTCATATAATTTAAGCATTGTATGAATTAAAATAATTTTCTAGGTTAATATAACATATTAGGGTTGGTTAAATGAATTTTTTGAAATAATAATGCTGCTATAAATATAGAAAAAACAAAATAACATATTGTGTCAAAATTGAGATAAAAGAGTTTTTAAAACAAATATTATATTATTAATTGATATATTGGTTATAAAAATCTATGTTTTGGAAAAAATACTTATATAAAAATATATGTGACATTAATGAACAAATTAGGGTTCTATTGGTAGTTTATAGTATGTTTATTAACCATGTCGTGTAATAATACAAGATGACACTGTAAAAGTAAAATTATTTAACATAAAGTTAAATCTAAATGATAAGGTTTAAATGGTAACCTAAACTAGTATAAAACCTTTTTGATGAGATTATTTCAACCCATCCCTACCCTAGCCTCTAAATAAGACACTTTGGAACCATTATAAACCAAATATTAATTTATTATAAAATAATATTTTAAGTTTTCCCTGAGGTGCCCCTCACCCCTCTTATAAAATGGAACTCCCCCTTCTCTCTAATTCACAACTCCAAATCCATTTTTCTAGGCGAAAACCTGCCCTAATACCCTCTAAAATATCCGTTATTTATCCTAAAGTTCTTCCTTTAGTCATAAAGCCATCCTATTGAGCCCTTTGTATCAAATCAAAAGGAAGAACCCGAACAAGAGTAAATATCTCACCACTTATTTCAAGTTCCTTTATTCTTCCACCTCATCCATTTTTGTTGTTTCCATTCTAAAATAATATATCCAGTATATTATATATATTGTGATGTTATTATATAAAATTTACAAACATATTTGTTATTTTATCCATCCTATTAATGAAAAATTCACCACATGTGTGTACGTACGGCTTACCATCTCCACGTCGTGGTGTAGTTTGTTATTCAAACATTTAATCATCTGGATGGGTTTAATTATGACTATAAATGAAATAAATAATAAATATAACATTATTATGATTCTTTATATATGATATAAAATCCAATTATATACGATTTAAATATCAAAAGAATGATATTGTCCCTCGTGCGTATATATTGACTACCGTCTCCACGAACGCGATGAGATTCATTTTCCATGATTAACAATTCAAGTATGGTTATAATGTATATATAATAAATAATAATTAAAGATATTACATAATAATGATAATGTATTTATATACATATATGTTTCGTTTACTTAATTACATTTAATTCAATAACGAAACGAAAATAGCGTTCATGCATACGTACGACCCACCGACTCCATAAATTGTGTATTTCATTCTATTTATCGACCAATCATATATGTTTATATTATTAATATATTTTATATATAAATCATGTATTACATTCCATTATTAATTAAATCAAGATATATGTAATAATTTCAAGAACAACAAGTCAAAACACATACGATAAATGAAATGATTTTACCCAAAACCCTACTTTAACAAGAAATTGTCAAATGGACGGGTAATATAAAGTCATAAGTGAATCATATATGATATCATAAATATTATTATGATTCTTTTACGTATTAATAATATGTTTAAATCCACTATTCCATTGTCTCTATCACATAGGGAAGAAATTGGACATAAGGTAAGGGATAGTTTTGCAATCTCATTTTTATCTGAGATTGCTTATACGTAAGTATTTACTGGGGTATATTTTTCATCCATGTCAATAAAATGTTTTTCAAAAAGTGTTTAATATTCATCCATGAATTTTTATAGTCATTTTTACCCCCTCTTTGATTTTTAATTTGTGATAATGAAGGTATGTTTCTTTCTTTACCATACGAGTTACTTTTTTACATTTTCTGTAAAGTATGAGGAGAATGTTTTGTTTCCACTTATAAGGCATGAATGGATTTTATGGTTCTATAACGCCTAATTTTCATGAAGATTAATCTAAAATATTTCATGATTATTTTTAAAAAAATCATTTTCATTTAAATTTTCATGGTATTTTGGGAAAAGAAAATGATTTTGAAGAGGAAAGAATATTTTCCTCAATAATTCATTTCATGTGTTTTGTCAAAACTATTGTCTATCTAAGATGACATTATTTAGTATGATATTGTTTCAAGTATAATGTCTCTATTATTTAAATGTTTTTATTCTTATAATGAGGTAATTATATCCATTTATTTATATGGATTATGTTATGATGGGTTGATGTTTATGAACCCCATTTTTTTCTTTGGGTTATAATGAATGATTTATGTTTATTTTGTGGCACAAGAAAGAATGATTTTATTATGTGATGGGTGGGACCTATATATCCCTCCAGTGTATTGGGTAATGATTTATATCTTATGAAATAGAAATGTCCGGAGCAGAAAGTGAATCTGGTTTAGTAATACAGGGCTGGAACGACAAGTAAACCCGGTTTAGTAATGGACATTGTCCACTATGATGGTCTTGGAAACAATTCCTTGGCTAATATAGAAATCATAACATGTGGTTAATGGTTTTCACAATTACATGTTTTATTACCATGCTATTTTATCATGGTTAATTTTCTTTTATGATCTATGCGTTATGAACTTCCAAGATTTATGTCATTGCTCATGATTTTAATGTTTTATGTTTATGTTTTTACGTTCAAATGTTTATGGGTTGTTTTTATTTTCATCATGTTTACCCTTACTGAGCATTTGAGCTCACAATTTTTATGTTTTCTTTTCCCCCGGATTAAATAATGGTTTTAGGTAATAAATCCAAACAGGAAGATATGTGTAGATGATGTTGATGATCTTTCACCATGATTAGAAGATTATGTTCCGAGTATTGAAAGACACTAAACTAATACGGTCTTTGGGCATCTATTTTTTTATTTATTAAGTATTCTGTAAAAGTAATGTAATGTATTTGTATTTCAAGCTTTGGGTCTCTACATACATTCTAATATCTATCATGAAATACAATCTCTTGGTTAGTACCATAGAATACATTTGTATTATTAGATGATCAAAAGGATAGAAGTTAGTCCCTTTTCCAATTCCCTCCCTAAAATCCCCCCATGTTATACACTATAATAATTATTATTGTGACATGAGATTATAATATAGTATACATCCTCAAGATGATGGTGTGTGCGATAAAGATCATTCATGTAGTAATGTTTCATTTCATCATGGAGATACTCCCATATTTGAATTGATTAGGAAAAACCAGTCATATCATAAGGAATATGGGAAGTTGTGGATTTTAATTATTTATGACATATCAGTTAAATTAATACTATTATCAGTAAGAATACAGACCATGATAATGTTCATTCTATAAAACACTATTGGATCACCTGGTTTCCATAATAATACTGTGTATTAATACCAATACTGTAACCTATGATAAGCTTATCAATAAACTCTAATTTGGTAAGACTTGGTGGATTAAAAATATATTTAATTATAATATATTAAATTACTCATGAGGAAAAAAACCAGAAATGATAAAAAACCATTCATGCTTTTTCCCATTCACATTCATCAATGTGATCGTTTTGACACAATTTCCCAAAGAATGCCTATCTAAAATTCATCTTAATCAATGGGTTACTATTCATAATTTAAAAATGAAATTGATTCCTCACTATGGATATACGTGTCATTTTAAGGTACTAGATGAACTTATTCAAAAAATTGACATGGATTCCCTTTCACCTACAAAACATATAGAATTGGAAAAACATCAGGAGGGTCTATAATGGACACATCATACAGCTTTTTGAAAGCTACATCAGTTGATCACTCAAGACCCATCTAGAATCCAAATCAGCGGATGTAATAGACACTATGTATTATATTTCACGTCAAACCCTATTAATAAATCCCACTAGAAGTTACTTCATGAAATTTAATTTCATCAAGCTGGATCTCAGAATCATTTTCTCCCAATAATAGATGGTACACATGGAAAATATCTGTCATGATCAGATATCAAAATCAGTATGCTCGAAGAGGGTAATGAAAATAAAGACTCTCACATTAGGCATTAAAATAGACAAATAAATCTATCAAATTATAGAAGGCCAATCATTGAGTAACAAATATGTATCCATAATCATGTATCTTTTGTGGAAAACATATAATAAATATAGTTCATACATAGAAAAAGAATCACACGATCAACATATTGGCCTCAATAGCTGTGATTTTGGAAATATATGAGGGGAACCAACCCACTTGGTATATTTTTTTTTGACAATAACATACTTCATGATTATATTATATTTTTCTAAATGAAATATTTTTTTATTATCTAAACCCAAACACAATAGTCTATGATAATTTTTAATTAAATGGCCACCTCTCTAAAAAACAATATTTACCTATTTTAAGGGGAGAGTTATAGAACGAGTCATCCAAATTCATAATATTTCAGGACCATCATCCCCACTAGGAATGTGTACGATTGGGTTTTATTTAGATTATATTTATATTACCCATCACATAGAGGATTTTAAATAATCATTAATGGGAAGTGAGAGGACCTTTAGGGGTCTAAGACAATGAAACCTATCAATTTTTAATTTGATCCAAGAAAGATTAACCCTTTCTATAGAAATAGTAAAGGAATATGATCCTCCTACCTTCCCAGTTGTGGTTTGGTTTCTATAATTCACTCTGAATTAGTAAATATCCTTATCAAAAGACATTCAGAACCTAGATATATTGAAGTTATTATAGTGTAGTATTTAGATGATGTTTCCATTCCAAATAATGTACACAATCAAATGTCTTAATATGGTGTGAAACCCAAAAATAAATATATTTAAAAAAAATATTTGATCTCTATTGGATGATCAAATACCTCTCTCTCAATGATCATCATTCAAGGAAAATTGTAAAGTTATATCTAAATCCTCCCAATTTTAGGTTTATGTTGAACTTCCCTTCCTTGAGGAACTATTTATCTAGTAATAGTAATTGATGATGGTGGTTAAGATACTATAAATATAATTTCTCTGGGGTAATATACCTTTTTTGAATTTTCTTCAAGAAGATCCTCATCTAAAACTCCAACATGATTTCCATCAATTAGAAGGGCTACCAATGAAAATAGTAGTAGGTCTAGAACATCTTGTCAACCCATGATCCAAAAAACAAAATTTTATTTGGATCCAATTTTTATGAGGTATCAATATTTATATTCATTATGGAAGGAACCAAAATCATGTATCGTGAATCCTAATAATCTATTCAACATCGATTTTCAACTAGAACTCAAGAATGTGATTCAATATTTGGACCTACCCATTTTGTCTGCTATTTTATATCTCACATAGATGACCATACCATTAGAGATCATTGAAACTACATAATCATTAGTATCTAGTTTGGTAGATATGGATGTAATGTGTTTATATGTGTAGGAGGGGAGATATCTTTACCCTAAATGATTAGAGTCAAATCATTCCAAAAAAACATTGGTAATCCTATGTTTCTATTATTTAATAGCTTGGGGGATTCGAAACAACACCTAAAAAATTTCATGTATCATGGAAACACTATATTCAGTACCCTTTAGCAACATAAATAATCTAATATCTTGTTCATTTTATAGACTATTAAACTTATATCCATCATATAATATACTTTTTGACCTTCCCAATCGATCAAAGGATAGTATGATGTCCATAAGTAGTTTTCTTATTTATTTAGATTAAAAATGTGGGGGAAAATATAAGTGAATATTAAAATATAAAACATTGGGTTAATGATAGAGTAATAGAATTTATTTCAATGTTGAAGGTATAATCAAACTAGATAAAACATTGACAACATCATGATGTTTTATTCCTTTTTTATGGAAACCAACATGATTATTTGTCATTGTAGTTCATATTAGTTAAGTCTTCAATTGGATTCAAGGAATATCACATTGTCACAAAACAATTTTAAAATCCCTTTTGATGAAAAAAAATCCAATTCATGGCTGATATTATTGAATTTATGTATATGGACATCATTCAAACAAAATGGTAATGTTATATCTAAATCCCCCCAATTTCGCTTATAAGTTGAACTTATCTTCTTGAGGAACTATTTATCTAGTAATTGTGTGTGATGAAGGTGGTTACGATACCATAAATATAATTTCTATGAGGTAATATCCCCTTTGTGAATTTTCTTCTTGAAGATCCTCATCTCAAACTCCAATATGATTTCCATCAATATGAAGGAATACTTATTAAAATGGTTGTAGATAAAAATTAGCTGGTCAACCTGAGATCCAATTTTTTTTTTATTTGGATCCAATGTTTGTGAGGTATAAATATTTATATTCATTATAGAAGGAACCGAAACCATGTTCAATGATTCCTAATAATCTATTTGACATCAACTTTCAAACATGACTGATGGAAGAGATTAAATATTTGGACCTAATCATTGTGTCTGATATTTAAACTCTCATTTATAAGGCCATACCATTTAATAATGTTGAAACTACTTTGTCAATGGTATCTAGTTTGGTATCCATGGATGTAATATTTTCACGAGTGTAGTATGGGAGAAATCTTGAACCTGAATATTTAGATTCAAATCATACCCAAAAAATTGGTAATCCTATGTTTCAAATATTTAATAGCTTGGGGGATTAAACAAAAACACCTAACTAATTACATGTATCATGGAAAAACTATAATTGGTACACTTTAAAAACATAACAAATTAAATATCCAGTTCATATTATATATTATAAAACTTTTATCCATCATCTAATATACTTGTTCACCTTCCCAATCAATCAATGGATAGTTTGATGTACATAATTAGTTTTCTTAATTATTTGGATTAACAATGTGGGGGAAAAATATACATGAAAGATCAAATTTAAAATATTGGTTTAAAGATAGAGCCAAGGAATTTATTTCTATATTTTACTGTTAATCAAACTACATAAAAAATTGACATCTTGAAGATGTTTTTTTCCTTTTTATTGGAAACCAACATGATTAATTTTCCTTGTAGTTCATATTAGTTATGTATCCAATTGGATTCAAGGAACATAAAATTATCACAAAACCATTTTAAAATTCTTTTCGATGAAAAAAATTCAAGTTCATTACCGATATTATTGAATTTATATATATGATAATGTTAGGAGGAAACAATGACTATCCCACATAATCTATAACCTATTCAAAAAGTATCTCTGAATCATTCACCTTACCCACAACACTCATTCCTAGATGGAAACAACCTTAGAAGTATCCCTAGAAGTATGAGACCAGGGAGATGAAATATCACTAATTTCATGGAAATAATAATAATTCGTATTGTATCAAACTCAAAAAAGAACATATCTACTTTACAAAAGATATGGAAAAAAACATTATATCATTGGTACATCATTGAAGACCTAATTTGGTAGTTCATGAGTAATACCAAACTTATATTACATTTAACTAAATGTAGGGATACACCATCAAAGATTTTTTTATCTCTAAATAATGTATGTCGAAGATTATTTAGGCTAAAATTGATAACATAGTCAATACCCTATCCCATGTTCTGTGTCATTATACACTAATTCGGAAGGAGGAAGATGATTGGAATGAAGTTTCATTAAATTTTGTGTATAAGATTATTGATTTTATGACTAAAAATTTGATCAATATGAATCATGGCCTCCTCAAATCACATTTAATCTGTCTAAATATACCACCAATTTCTTATTTCATAGTTCCATAAACCATTTAGATAGTTCTTTCCTTTACAAGATAATATTCCAAGATTTGGAGAAATCATATATGAAAATTCCAATCACAAGAAGAGGAACCCACACTAATACCAAATATTATATTGTCACTCAAATAATTCATGCCTATATATATAAATCAAAATAACATTCCTGTGAAATGAATCCACAAGAACTACCCTATCATAAAAAATCCTCATCGTATGAAGAATTAAAAAATTATTCCATTATTTTTATTAATCTAATAGAAAAACTCTTCTATGATGAGTTTGTTTATAAATCATAATTTTTAATGTCATATCTAGGAGCCAAATTTAGAGTTATAAGGTGATGAAGGTGTTGTGGAAAATGAACTCATTGATAAACTAAGTATTATATCAATACCCATATTAGGTCTATTTATTATTAAAATACAAATTGGAAATACCTTTATAAACACAACAAGTATTATGAAAATGCAAAGACATTTTCTTAGACGCAACCATATGTGACTGTTTTTGAAGACAAATTTGAGAGGATCCAAATGTCCAATATATATAAGAAAGATAGCATTTCAGGTCAACTTAATCTATTGGGGATAAGGGATGAGCCCTTTTATTTTTTTATTTATTTATTTTTTAGACAATATTTATTTGTTTTATTTATAAATGATGGAATTTAAAAATATAATTATTCATAATATATTTATATACCTTATCTATAATTGTACTTATTTTAGAAATAAATATATTTGATTGCAAGTATAAATTAAGATGTTAAAATTATTGTTATTTTGATTTATAAAATATTTATAAATATTTGAGAGATATTAAATTTTAATCGATGGTAAATACATATTTTTCAATTTAGAGTGAAAAAAGAGTACTATGATTTTAAATATATATGTTTTATGGTACATGAATTGAAATAAATGATTACAGAAGAACAATGAATATTTAAATATGTTTATTAATATAATGATTGAAAAATATTATATGTTTAAAAATCTATAAATAATTCAATAACACGTATATTTTTATGATAAATACTTAAATTGAGAATAAATATATGTAATTATGAAAATTACATCTGATATTGATACATGAAATATTATTTTGAAATTTTTAATATTATAGATATTTAAAACATTCAATGATATAATAAATATAATTAGATATGAAATATTAAGATATAAAAAGACACATACATATATGAAAACACTGTTTAATAAAAAAATTAATTATTTTTGATTGTGGAAAATTCACAATAATGGATAAATACACAAAATATAAAATAATAATAATAATATTTGACTTCATAAATGTAGATTAAAATATAAATGGATAGTATATTTATTGAGATGAAATTTTCCAATTTAAAATTGCTATGTAATTTAATATTTTAAAATTTTAGTGTCAATATATAAAAAATTGTAATTAAGAAACAAAATAATTTTGAATAATTAATCAAACATATCAGATTTTCATATTATAAAAATGTATTTAATATAAAAATATATATATATATATTTTCGCAATATACATATACAAATTTATAACAAATAATATATATATATATATGTGTGTGTATATGTATATATAAATTTTGGTATAAAAAATTGAATAATGGAAACAAAAATAATATATTTCAGTGGAAATTCGTCTTCATCCATGAACCACCTAAGCATCCATCACCTTCCTACCCCACCAACAACATCACGCCATATAGTCATCTTCCTTATGATAGATTCCAGTATATATTATTCAACACAACCATTACAATCATCATAAAATCTACATCATACCACATATGTGACCACCTATCCATCACGATCTTTGTCCCCAAATTCATTTCACAGACTATTTTTTAAAGATTTCTTCAACATCGCCGAGGGTAGAAATGATGGACTATGTGTGTATAGTTACCAAAATAGTGTTTATTGGTTTATAGGATTCCAAATTTTATTATTCCAACTAATTTAATGTTATGGATCTTTGTTGAGGGAAGTTTCAGAGCCAGTCACACTCCTAGACAAAATGGGCACAATGAATGTTGTAGTATACATCCTTCATGATTATGGAAAATTTATTTTTAAAGTTATCTTATCTACAAAAATTGTTCAATCTAAAATTTAGGACTCCCAATATTTTTGAATGATGCAATATAAATAAACATATATATTTCTACCTGTTTTATAGCTATATAAACCAATAATTCTCATGGTTTTTTGGTACCCGTACCATTTTAGGACACAATTGAAAAAAAGACACTCTGAATATCGATTATGAAACAATTCATGATGAGGAGTCATAGTAGATTTATTTTTGTTGCATGAGGTAATGAGATAATTTAATTTTAAAATTATTATATTATTTATTAATATAGAAAATTAATTTTATAATGTGTATTTTAATTTTCAATCATATATAATCAAATATTTTTAAAAATCCTTATTGCATTAGGTGAATATTAATTATTTCAATCAAATATTTTTTTAAACACATTTTAAAAAATTATAATTTTATATATATTAAATTTTTTTCAAATATATATAACTCTTGGAATAATTTTTATAATAATTATGTTTGTAATTATTTAATGAATAGTTAAATCAATATTTTTAGTTATTTATTTCAGAAAATGAATATTAATTAATAATAACTATTATCTTTTTTGATTGATTAATTTATTTTCAATTAATTGTTTTATATATGGAAATAATATTTCCAAAAAACTTATTTTCTAATAATGTAAGACTTTTTAAAATAGAAATTTTCTTTACTATTTTTTTGGTGAAAACAGATTGAAAACTTTTATCAATTTATTTTATTATAATTATATAATAATTTATGTGTTTTAATTTTATACAAACAGTGTCAGCTAATAATTATAAATGTTTCTTTGATATATCAATTTTTACATGCATTGCCTATGTCACAAACAATCCAAAAAGAATATATATATTTTTACTACCATGTGGTTATGTTTCTTCATTAACAGTCTATGCATTATTGTACATTTATATATATTAAGTTATATATATATCTATATTCATATATATATATATATAATTTAATATTATTAAATGTGAAAAACAATAGTGAAAAATAAAATGGGATCAATACCCAACTATAATATAAAAATGTAGAACATCGAATTTATAAACATGATAAGGATCTAGAGAGTGAAACTTACCATATATGAAGGATATGCCATAGAAGACCTTTAATTTTCTTTGCGGGTACATGATTCCTTTCATATCATGGTATTTACTTTTTGTAAAATGTGTTTTATGAGTTTTTTAAGAAAACGTTTTTGTAAAAACATATTAATAAGATATTATATTTCAAAATAAAATAATTTTATACTGAATTATGTATTTTATATATTTATTATATTTTTAAATGATATAGTTTCTCAAAGTAATGTTTAATGTCCAGGGATTTTATAAAAAAATTAATATGGTTATATATTTTGAAAAACATAAGATCGTTTAAAAAAAATTATCAACGGTTTTATTTTTGATATATATGAAAATATTTTAGAAAAAACATTGGAAATAACATTTTTAAAAGTATCTTCGATGGTATCTAATACCCCATAATGGGAACTTTTATGTGCATCCTACGTTTTAAAATTTTTTCATTTGACCATTATAAAGTTTAGACGATGCCTTTCATTATATTGGATCTTTCATGAGTGAATTAAAATGGTTTATTTATTTATTATTAGATTAAAATCTAAAATATTGCAATGGTTTTTCATTTTCCTCCAAAAATTACCTGAATGATAATGTTTTTAGGAACTATATATTTTAATAGTTAAATTTAATAAAATAATATATTAATTTTTTTAATCATATCTCTGGGTGCAGGTATTGGACTGTAACAATTAGTATTAGGGGTACTATTTAAACATCCTTAGATATTTGGATGTGGATTATACATTCAATTTTCTATTAATCTAGATATTAATAAACTCACACCAAATGTAGATTCTTATGAACAATATTGAGACTCAGCATTTTGGTCCTAGGAATTGGTAAAAACCAATTTTGAATAAAGAAATTATTTTTATGATAATATATATATATATATTTGATAAAAATTACTATTATGACCAAATAAATAGAATAAATATTTTAATATATATATATATATATAATATTACATCCCCTATTTAGAATGTAAATTTACATTAGAAAATTTAAAATCACATGTTCACAATTTTTTATAGTGGGGATTATGTAACGCCGCCTGAAATTTATATAACTGAAGTTTATAAAAAAATTAATTCCATTTAAATATTATTGAAAAAAGACAAATCAATGTATTTTTATTATTTATATATATACCATATTTATATTTTAAACTATTTTAGAAATAAATATATTGAGTTATAATTATAATTTAAGATTTCACACTGATTTTTATTATGATTTATAAGTTATATAATAAAATTTTAGAAATATAACATATCAGTTGATTATAAATATAATATTACCCAATTAAACTGAAATAATAATAACATGGAATACAAATATAAGTGTTAAAGGGAATTAAATGAAATAAATGATTATAGAAGTATTATGAATATGTATATATGAACATATATAATGACAGAGAAGTACTTTTTTAATATCAAAAATATAATAACATTAAATATACATTAAAAATTATAATATGATAATCTACAATAAATATATTCAATGATGATAATGAAATAGAATTGTGATATATGAAATATTATTCGGAAATAAACATAAGAAAAAAAATTTAATATTGATAGGGATATATTATTTATTATCAAATATGAAATATTCTGACACTTGGAGAGGGTGATAAATGTTTATATATATAAACACATAAAATAATATAAAAAACTTTTAAAAATTATTGAATGAGATAAATACACAAAGTTTTTTTAAAAGAACATAGAAAAAAAATTACAATTATAATAATATTTGATTTTATAAATGTAGATGAAAATATAAAAGTATTGTAAAATTATTCAATTTCATTACGTTTTAATTAATAGTTAATTTAGAAATATAACCAAGAAAATATAAATTTAAAATTAATTGAAATTCATAAAAATATTAAATTAATTTAATTCATTAAAATTTTCAAATTTATGTAATATAAAATCCTATTTAAGAAAATATATAATGATATATATTTTTTCCCAATAATGAATAAAATATTTATTAGTTTATACTCAAAATATATATATTAAATTAATTGAATAAAACTTATAATTAAAAAATTATACAAAAATTTGGGGGACACTCGTCATCGAGCCCAAATCACTGGTGCATCGATCATTGAGCTACTACACCAACACCACTACACTGCACCCTCATATTCCCTAAAGAGATGTCACCAAAATTTATCAACCACACCCATGTCATCCCTCCTTGTAACCAATAAACACACAATCTATGACAAAACAATTTGTCTATATCTTCAACAAATGAAACTGTCACACACTGCGGTTTTTTATGGATTCCTTCAACATTTATTATAGTAGTAACTTAAGATTTTATACCGATAGTGGTCAGTGTAGGGGTAGATTGTTTATTGGAATCTTGATTTCATAGGTCTATCTAATTTTAGATTTGGAAATATAGATAGGTGGGGTAAGAACCACTGGAATACCATAACCAGAACATATATAATTAATGGTGTATTCTTCTTCCACAACACATATTGAGAACTGATTTCTAGAGGGATCTATGTTGCATGAAATTACATATTTAAAATTTGGGACACCCATTATTTTTTAAAGATACAATATATATAAATAAATATATTAATTACTAAGCCATTGATATTTAAGCCCACATATTCCCTTAGTTGTTATGGATGTAGGACCAAAACCTGCAAAATTTACTAATAAGATAGTCTATGAAAAGCGTTTGGAAAATTAATTTAGGATGAAATGTTCTTGTATACTTCTAGTTGATTTATAATTTAATGGAATATATTATTTTTAAATTATAAATTTTCTAATTTTAAAAACATATAAAATTTTGAGTTATATTTTTTATTTCAGTCATATATAATCAATGGTTATCTTAAAAACCTTATTTTTAAAGGGAATATTTCTTTATAAAATAAATATATTTTATTAGAAACCCATATTTGAAAATCATATTTTATGTAAATGATAATTTTTTTTAAAAATTATTTTTAAAGGGGTAATTATTTTTATTAAAAATGTTATTATTATTATTTAATTTGTGAAATTTATATTGAAATTTATATTTTTCATAATGAATAGTATTTTGAAACTACTATTTTTTTACGTAAGATATTTATATAATTTCAAACTATTATTTTATCTATGGAAATGATATTTAAAAAAACTTTTATTAATTTTCTATTCTTTTCAAAATCAAAATTTTATATACATTATCCAAGGGTAAAATTAAAATTAGAATAGTTAACATTATATATGAGTAGAATTATTTTCAAATTCATGTGTCAATATTTTATACATATAATGTCACTTAAATATTTGATATGTTTCACATATTCGTTTTTTAGACATGATATATATATGTCATTAATAATAAATGAATATTTTACAATGTTTTATTACTATGGGGTTTAGTTTCATAATACTTAGTGAATATTTTTCTATAAAAGTTATATCCAAATATATAAATATATATATGGATAAATTACTATATTTTTTAATTTTATCAAATATAGTAGAAAATAAAATGGAATCAAGCATAAAATGTTTTTTTTAAATTAAACATGGACATTATAATAATTATATGGATTGATGGAGTGAACGAAACCCTCAGAGACTGTTAGTCCCATGATAGAATTAAATAACCCATGAGGCCATAATGATTTTAATCTATATTTATGAGGTAATATTCTAAAAAATAAATGGAATATTTTATTTCAGAATATAATTTCTTAGTACATTTGAGAATATAATATATTTTGAAATGAAGGAGGTTTTCAAAGAACATTGGAATTTATAAAGTTATTATGTTTCTAAATGAATGATGTTTTAAAATGTATATTTATTTTAATTTTTTTGACATTTGTTTTTAATTATTATATATTTTGTAAACACTATGGTCATATTTTTAAGATGTATTTACCAAAAAATGTATCTTTTATATATATATAAAATGTTTTCAACATTTCATTGAAATAATTTTTATAAATTTATTTTTAAAACAATTTCAAACCTCATAGTGGGAACCTTTTTCCTCTTCATAATCATTAAATTAATTACATGGGTTCATTATAATTTCCCATGAAGTTTATCTTAAATAAGGAACTTATTTTGGTGGAGTATAAATAATTTTTTATTGATTAGTTATTTAATAATTAATATTTTTTATTTTTTTCATTTTCATCCAAAACCTATAATATGAATTTTTCATATTTTATTAAAGGAAGATATATTTTTATGTAACTTTTTATTAAAAAATATATAGTATTTTTATAACTATTTTAGAGGTTGTAAGTCTCTTGTCATTACATAAGAGGAATGTCAACTTATTTTCAAATGATCAACCTTTTAGCTTCAAATATTTCAACAGCTAAAGTTCTTGACATGGAAAATTATTATGCTTGGAAGTTTAGTCTTCTTGAACATTAAAATGATATCTTCAAAGAATTGGCTGGATTTGGTACTATGTTCTGAAAACTAGTTCCTTGAATTTATCAAACATCTTGTATATATGGCTCATATAATCCTTGATGATACCTTAAAAGATGGAGGATGATGTTACCACCCATGATGAATATCATGTAGTGAGAAACCCTATAGAACCTTAAACTATTATATAATTCATAAAATATTATAGAGATACTATTGTACATGGAAATATAAAGATATTTTTTGTTTCTGAAATGCTAGATGATATTGAAATATGATTATATTTTTATAATAATGAATCTTGTTTCAACATAATTCTATTATAAAAACTTAACCAATTGTTTTATAGGGAACAAGAAATGTCCTATAATAATTTAATTTTTTTTAGTTTAAGAAAAGAATAAAAAAACACGGAAAATTAAATCATTGAACTTTATTCATAGAACTTTTATACATCATGGAATTAATAGTCATTGACAAGATAATGCATTCAAAATCCTTTTAAAAATGACCTGGTTACATCTACATGTAGTTATCCCTTCATCTTATAAAATAATCAACATGTAATATTTCAATTGATATATAGGGAATGACACAATGAAAAATAATTTTTTAGGTTAATTTAACAAATTATCTTGAAATTACCACAGTCGAACCATTCATATATATGGTAAATGAATATTTTTAAACCCTTAACTATATAAAAATGAGTGTATAGTAGTTTTCATGTGTATCAATCCTCAAGATATTAGTCCTGAAAATTGTACCCAACATTGATGAGGTTTATGATCCCCCTAACAACAACAATATTTCAAGTGAAAATAAACCAACTACCAACTTATTTCTTCCTCTGTACTACATATCAACATATAATTCATAAGGAACTCTCGAAGTTCTGACTGAAAGTGGGAATATACATATTTTACAATCTTTTTGTGTTAATTATTATTTTTTTCTTCCAACATTGAATATTCAACTATGTCATCTATTCGACAAAGGGTTGGTATAAAGGAAAAATAATAAGAATAAGACCTGAAATATTCCACCACAATATTCGTGGAAAATGATTCTTTATAAATCTCTCAAAATAGGTTTATAAATATGGGTAAACAAGATAATATAAGACTTATATGGAATATCTTCTCCATTACCCCTAATGAAAAATAAATTTACATGTTTTATAATATTTAACATAGATAATATTTCCAAGAATTGTATATAATTTCCCTAACATCGCCATCATGTAGTGTCCCACTACAAGGGTTCATCGAAATATAATTATTCTTATAAAATGGTAGCAAGAAGGATGAAAACATCTCATGATGATAAAGAAAATATTGATTTGGATAAAATCAAAATGTATTGATTCAATTAAAAAACATCATTAATTTTTGTGCATCACCAATTTAATCCATGTCACGAAGAAGAATGGTCATATCATTATTTTTAATGTCTTTAATGTCCTCAACATGCACTGTACAAATGTTTTTTTTCTATGATTCAATTGTAAAACATTATATATTACTGAATACTAGAAATCATGATCAATAATTGATGGATTACTATTTAGGATATAACCATGTTTGGGTGGATCCTAATGAAGAAGAAGGAACTAATATCAGTTCATCCAAGGAATATAATCCAATTTGGTGATTATTATTGGATTGAATAATGTTTATTTAAAATATAAACAATAAAATAACCACATTTTCAAATCCCACAAATATTGGAATATTTAATTATATATGGTTTTCTTAGTGGTTAAATTTTGGCAATTTCCTAATTATATCTCTTATCAAGAGACTATTTTTTAATAGATATACAATATTTTCTATAGAAAACTCCATATAATTTTTTTTTCACATTACCTCAAGATGATTTAATGGGTTTGTAATATACCATAGTGAACTAAAGGATTATTCTCTGAATAATAAAGTATTTCGGTTTGTTTTACCTCATCAAAATCAAAACATGTTGAGATGAATATACATATTTCTCTATATAATTTTATGAATTTATGGTAATAATTATGTAAAATGTCTACCCTTCACTAGGATACAATAAAGTGGATACATTTTTTAGTAGAATACTACTTTCTTGTATTCATTTTAAAGACAAATGAAATGTACCCTAAATCATCCAATACTGATTCCCCCAATCAGATAGGAGCCACTAATTTTATAAATCAATTATTTAATGAGATCACCATGTTCCTACCTTAGGTAGGAGAATGAAACTAAATTTTAAAACCACCTCCACTATTTCAGTTGAACCATGATAAATGATGACACATTATATTTAGATATCAATAATAGTTACATTATGCTAATTTTTGTATTTTAAATGATGAGGCAATATCTTCTGCACTATAATCTATGGGTGATCTATTTTATGAACACGCTCAAATATATGATCAATTTTCAAATAATGACTATGTTTTCAATATAGTGGCTGATAATTATTCATTAGTTTGATATTATATTTATTCCTAAAAAGTTAATTTAGGGGAAGGTGTTGGTATATTTCTTTTGAGATAATCATTTTCTACAAACAAATTCCTTGAATAGTAAATATCCGGATAAATATGTCTTTTCTAACTAGGACTACCACTATAAATGGGAAATGTACATCAAATAAGCTTATAGTTGTTAGAAAGAAAAAATTATGGAAAACCCAAAACTAAACACAAACTGTTTGGGAGTCACTCTCATCCCTCCATAAAATGATTTTTTATATTATTCCTTAATTTTCACAGAAGGATACCCAAAAACAATGGAAATTTTTTTAACCCTCATCGAAAATTTGTAAATATATCTACAAATATCATCAAACCACAAGAAGGTTCATGGTGATTCAGAGATGGGCATCAATAATATCAGTAGTGACTGTGCTATTAGTAAGGTGAATTTCATACCCCTATTTGAATATGTTTGATTGTTGCCTGTTGAATTTACTTCAGATCCCAAAAATAAATCACATACTATGCTAAAAACTGTCCCATTAGATGTATTATTTATTGTATCTATAAACTTGAATTCCCCTAACCAGGATAAACTAGTCTTTAAAATTTTCCAGTGAATACTAATATCACCATTTTAACATAATGACATATAATGAAATGATGATCTCAATATCAAACTCAAAACATGTAATCCTAATAATGGATAGATTACTCAAATATTGGAATATCCTTAATATAGGCTTCTCCCATCCGGAGCATATGTAAAAGAGGAAATATGATGACATTCAGTCATATTCACTCATTATGACAATCTAACCACTATAAGGTCATTTATAAATAATTTTTTATGATTCCATCTTAATATTTATTGATGGTGAGGAAACTACTAGTGGTGATAATCCAATCAGGTTAATTGTTTAAATCAAATTTAGAGTTTGGGATATTTCTTTCCCTACTAACATAGTATTTCATGTAATAATGCGAAATATTCTTTCTTGGTTGTTACACAATAAAATTTATCAATCAAAACCCAATATTTTTGGAAACGTTGATACAGACATGTATATTTTTTATAAGGTGAATGAATGTTGATGGGACATAACCTCATCTATTGACATGCAGTTCAAATACATGAGGACTACTATTGACTTCATCTCTAATTGGGACATGTTTTTTTGCATATGAATTAATAAAAGGTAACCTTTTTTAGTTTTATGAAGTTAATCATCATTACTAAAATTTGTTCCCTTCACACAGTGATGATTAATTGTGGAACCATTTTAATTTATTATGTAATAAAAAATTGGAACATGAGAAAAATAATGAATAATATAATTCAAATTGATATTGTGAAAGAGAAAAATATTAGGGGGTCTCATTAAGACCATACCATTTATTACATATTATATAATGAAAAATGTAAAGAAATATTGGTCCCAAATGAGTTTCCCTAAGATGTGAGATGATCATTCTATAGCCCATAATACAATATAATGGACCCTTTATTCACATATATATTGGAAAAATAATTCATATTTATCGAGGTCCAATATTTCATGAATAAAATTTCCTTCTACAATCAAATTTTTGTATATAAGCAATCATAGAAGTGATTTATTGAATTGGAATATGTCAATGATAAAATATTATCTACCTCTCATTATTTAGAGATTCAAGATATTTTCAGTAAAAGTTTTATCACTACTTAATCATATATATTGTATTTTCTTGGTTATCAGATCCCCCTAATACCCATGGTGAAAACAATGATACTAGAAACAATATTTTAAGGCCCTTTTGTTACCCCCAAGGTACACCATAATGTTAGTGCTCTATGAGCAAAATGGTTGGTGGGGATATGTTTCCACTTAAAAATAATGGATTTTAGTGAAATATTTCATTTGATGAAAATTTGGATCTTGTCATACAACCCTAAAAGGTGTAACCTGTCATATGTGCAAGACTCTAAATGGAAAACCATCAGTAAACAATACATGAGATTAAATTATAGCATATATTTGTCACCATAATTTGAGGTTAAAATGTTAGAAAATATATATTTCATGTTATGTCAAACTATATTAAACCCCATTCTTAGAATGGTTTTTAAAACTATGTGTCCATCCTCCTTTATATAAGATATTTAACTATAATGGTCACATCCGAATAACATGATGTAAAACTTCATGACAAAATGATTTTTTCTTAATAAGACCCCTTTTCATGATGGGGGTATCCTACCAAACCCCTTCGTTCATTTCCTAGAACAATATGGGCCTTGATTATCACCCCCAATTTTTTTTTACTATTATGTGGATCTTTTAACTTTTCCTAGCATCAATATAAAAAAATTTTACACTCCTTGTAAAATAACATGATCAGTGTGAAAATTTCATTTTCAAAAATTCATATATCCTGTATCACATTCCGTTAAGTTAAATAATGAAACCAAATTCCCCAATTTTATGAACATACAAAAATAATTCCCCTTTAATATATATAAATAAGAACTATATTTTAAATTTTCTACTAGTTGAAAATTTTATCCAAGATTCCTCCTTAAACATTGATGTAATTAATACAAAAATGAATCTACATGTCTAAAAAACATAAATACCGGCAATGTTGCATTGGATATCATTTATAATATCCTATTAATATAAAGGATTACTTTAACCACTATACATACTACGTACACATTTAGTATTTTCATAACATTCCCTCATTATGGAGTGTAATCCAAAGTCATATTACTTCATAAAATAATATAATTTTATCGTTTTATGATTTTAAAGTATCATAATGTAATAACAATTTCTAACTTGTTCTTTTCTCATCGATTTTTTTTATTTTTCAATGTACCTCAATCAGATCTAAGAACCTCATTTTCATAGAATATAACTCCCTTACATAGGTCTGGACAATGGTGGAACATTCATGGTATGTAAGCCCCATTTAATTACATTGTTCCATTAATCAGAATGGTCAAAACTATGAGACCCAAAACTGTAGCATCCATTTGATATGGTCAAATGATTTTAATATATTGTTTATAAAATCCTTTAGAATATAAAATACCATGGGGTTCTAATAAGAAATACATAACTATAATTTTTTTACAATTCCAATAGTCCTCAAATTTATAATTTTGTTTCTTAAAATGAGCATGATGAATTTCATCTTATATGTATTTTATAATTATTATATTTTATATAATTAAACAATTCCAAAAACATTGTTTTCAATAAGTAGTTGTATATTCAAGATAATAAATGTAACACTATATATCCTTGATCTGTGATGCTAAACTATATGGTTCATGTCGCTTTCAAAGAATGTAAAATGGCACAATAATTCTTCCATCTCTTGAGACGAACCAATTTTTGGCGTCCAGTCTCTTACCAAAACACCCTCTATATAAGAAAATGTAATGTTTTATTCCCACTTAATTTGGATATTTAGGGCCTCAATGATTCCACATCATGTACATTCCATGATTCAAAAAAATAAACCCTTTCTCAGTCATATTATCTTGGTCTATTCAGTGAAATACCTATAATAGAAACATTATTGTTAGTCTATATATATCATTCAGATTATACCCACCCATTCATTATATAATAATTTCTAAATATATATATATTTCATACAAAAAACATATAATTTTTAATAAAGTACACCTAAATTTTTAATGTCTTTGATAGGCCAAAAAAACTCCCATGACTATCAATGATATGAGTATCTATCTCTAATGGAATCCTCAATTTTTACAATTATTAATATTCCACTATTGCATATTTTTTATAATATTACCCAATGTTAACATTAAATTAGTGGAATCACCATCCTTAGAATTAATTCATTTTATCTATATACCTCCTAATAAAAATTTAATATGTTCCTCCCTTTAAATCCAATTGAATGTTATACATTGGATACATTTCCAAAGTCATTCTAAATGGTATGTGAACCATAAGACCAAGATTTAAAATATTTCAATACCACACTCAAATTATTATGGAAGCATATTTTCATGGTGAGTACAAATTATGACATCCTATACATTTAGATGGTTTTAAAATCAAGACCTTAAACTATATACACACCTCTTATGGGTATATTCTGAATGAAATATTTTATCAATTTTCTATTTTCTCAATTACCAATGATACAATTCCTAAGGGATGATAAACCCATGTATGTTAATATCCCTAGGATCCTACTTTATGCTCTTTAGGTTATGTTTCAAACATTAAAAATATTTGGTAGATTTACCATGTGGAATTTTTTATTTTGATATTTGTTATAGGTAATGACTTAAAGTGGTAATATAAAAACATCTCCCACTATCCTCCATTGATTGAGTGTGGATTAGTTTTTCTATTTCTAATTTGTATTCTAATATCATGAGTCCTTGCATTTAATAGACCCAGATTTCCTGAAAGGAAAAACATGAACACGTATGAAGGGAATTGAGAACATGATTATTTCATCTCATTGATCCAAAATAAGTGTATAACATACTTTTGGGATTCTAAATTTTCTACAAACATGTTTCAATGTATTCCATTGATATATTTTTTTGTCATTGGAATAATACTAGAGCTTCAACAATACTCTCTTGAAACCCAGATTACACTATATCCATTTCTACCATATATATAAAATCATTTTCCACTTACATAATAACTATATTTTTTCATAAAAATTTACCCCCCATTAAACATTATGGAATATATAATGGTTTTCCATTAACAACATCCAATTATTATTAGATAAGTATAATATTGTAAAGTTTTCCTATCAACATTTCATTTTCATTCTTCATGCTCTATGCAATAATTATTCGTTACTAGGGATGACACATCCTAAAGGTTATCATATTATATAACAAATAATTCATTGGAGAGAAGATATTGTGGATTTTTATCCTTCTCCAACAAACTAATCACCACTTACATGGTGTGTGGGATTTCATGATAATTGGACCCGATGTATCCTATTGTGGAGAAAATGCATTGGTGTTGTAAGAGTTTTTGGAAATGATCACAAAAGGGTGTTTCTTGGAAAAAAATTATATATATTTCCAAATAAGTTGTTGATATACAAAAATGAATTTTGGGCCTCTTTTTTTCTTTAGAAAAACACATATGAGGATAAAAATACAAAGGGATTCACATTATCAAGGAGATGGATTGTGTTCCATCATGTGCTGTAACTTTTTCCCAGCACAATGATCTTGGTAAAACTAATCCAGAAACATCCTCTCTTTTTTAAATCAAAAAATTGGATTCTTATAAATTTCATGTAATAAATAAAATAATCTTCAACATTTGAATATGAAATTTATTGTTATAAAATTTGATCAAAAAAGAATATTTTTCTACTTCTTGGGTTGATTAGTGAGTTAAAAGTGTATTCCCTAAGTGTCTCATGTTACTTAAAACCATGGAGTGGAAAACAATGGTGAATTTATGTATTCATTAAAATATTTTATACCCTCATAGAAAACCCCATAATATTTTCCTCTTACATAATACCCATCCCAAATATCATAATTAAAGAAGCATGAGATTCCTTATCACACAGATCATGGAAAACATTGTATATTTTTACCACATATAACACAACAAAAGTTAACACTCACAAAACATTCATTATAAAAAATAATATTTACTTTTCATAAATTAATATTCATCTTCAGATAATACAATATTGATGTCCGAAAACTCTTATAGGGGTCTATTTTTATTAATTAATGTGACAATCCTTACAATTTAATTATATAATTTTATAATACCTCATGTATCATGTTATAATCACAAGTAAAGGTATATGTTAATTAGGACTAATGCCCAAGAACAATTCATACATAAACTCCACCCACCCCCATCTTGAATAAATCCTCCAAAATAAGATATAATGAAATGACATAACTGTCACCACCTTCATCAGGTAGTCAAAGATTGTGATCACCTCATTCAATAATACTAATAGATCTAGTAGTTAAATTCAAAGGGACTATGATTATATAAGAAGATATAGAAATATCATAGAATGTTTTTAGGTATTTTATACATGAAATATTGTTTTTAATATATTTAATTCCTATAATCCCCCACCCAATACTGACATATGTAGTTCTGTTCATGTTCTTTGACACTTCTCCAGTAAAAAGAATGCGCTCACCAGTAAGAGTTGTTGCTTAATATAGGGAAACTACCATATTTATCAAAGGATCTATGAATAATTATATAATAGAGTAAAGTGAAATGATTATGAATAATCAAATAATGGTTAGATGAATATTCCATTTGCAATAATTTTCAATTGTGTTGTGAAAACTAACTATATATCATGAATTTTGTTTTAGAAAAATATTACATCTTCTGAAGTAATTTGATTTCTAAAAATATGATAAGGGATTATGTCACCCCAAGCACCATTATAGGATTAGGATGTTGTATACATTATAAATTCATTTATTTCTATAAAAGCATCAATCTTGAGAAAAATATCTAAAATATATGAGGGAATACATTCCCTAAATCCAATAGGCATTCTTGATGTGGTATTTCTTGTTGATTCTAGTCTTGGTGACTCATCATCTTCCTCTTACCTATGCATGTAATACATACTTATTTAATCATCAAAAACCCATTAAACGAAAAAAAATTATAATGGGTGAAGGTAAAGAATAAGGCTTTGTAAAACCATGGGATTTATTGAAATAATTTTTTTCATTAAATTTAAATTCATTCATATCTTGGGAAACATACAACACATATTTAAATTGAACTATAACATACTATATATATTACTGTTTAACAAAGTTATTATAACCAAACCATTAAAAAATCATGGTATGAATAAAAATAACCTAATTTTAATTATTAGTTATAATGTTTTTATATATAGAAATTATAATGAAAAAAATGTAGTTAATTTTTCGTAAAGTATTTATATGTTTTAAAAAAATTATTTTCAAAAAAATTATTTTGTTTATTTTTAAAAAAAATTATAAATGTAATTTTTTAATATCTTTTAAAATTAGTTTGGGTAATTAATGATTAATTGGGTAAAAATAATTTATGAATTATTTTTTGATGTGGTTATGGGATTTTCTAAAATGATTATTTTTTTAATGAATATTGAAAACCCCAGGTTTTTATTTTAAACTATAATTTCATTAAAATAATTTTGATGATAAAATTTATAATAAATAGGTAAATTGAGTAAAATAAGTTCAATTATATTATTATAAAACCAATATAGGTAAATGGAATGAATTTAATATTCAAATTAAATGTAAATATGAATTATAATTTGGAAACATCACTTCCAGAAATAGTTTTTCCTAACATCTATGGGTTTTATTTTAAATTAAATATTATATATTACGGTAATTAAATTTTAAAAAATAGAACCCATTTCATTTTTCATTATAATTTATAATTTATTAAAATTTAAATATAATGTTTTATCATTATGAAATGTAAAATCACAAAAAAAAAATATTTATCATATTTAAGGTTAAAATTGGTTTAATGGGGTTAAACTGAAAATTTTTCGATTAAAATAAATTTAAAACATGAAAAATCAAATATAATGGATTTTTTTTTGAAAATATCTTATATAGAATATAATGGTAATTTTTAGATACTTGTATCGTGATAAAAAAGTTGTTACACCCTTTTATTTTATAAATTTATATATATCTCTCCCCCCGCACATATAAATAACCACATCTTCTACTATATGTATCCCACAAAAAAGAATATTTTTTGAAATTATTTATGAATAAACCATCCATAATTTATAAATAATAATAAAAGAATAATATTTTTATTAATAAATCCACCATATGATGTTTTTTAGTTCAAAATAAAATCATTTTTCTAGGAAAGAGGTATCATCCTTCACCAAGAACTTTATTCTATTTATTTCCCCACCTCCGTCGAATATTATTAAATGAGGTTCATATAGTGAAATAATTATATAATTTATAGCTATGTATTTTAATTATATCAGAAGGATGTACATCCACCTCATCCTCCCTCAAATGGGTAATGAAACTATTGATTATGTTTCTGGAGGAATTCAACCTCCCGAACTGACGAAATTTGTTTTCCAAAACTACTAATCATGGATTTATATAATTAAATATAAATTGTATTTGTATTATATTTATGTTATAAAAATTATTTTTAACTTATAATATTTTATATTCCTTCTTGCATTTCCTTCCACATGGAATACGATATTGTCATTCAGTTGTACGGAAGACTACAACCTCACGATGCATTTGGAATCATTTTTTCAATAATTATTTTTAATGGATGGTAATAATGATAAAATTAATTAATATATATGTTATATTAATGATAATTATTTTTATATGAATATATTTTATTTTATCAATTAAAATATGGAAACATTATTCACATGTACATACGACCTTCCATCTCCATTATTGGTGTATATTATTTTATATATCAATGTTTTATAGATTACTATAAATACACATATAATCAATATATATGAAATTTATATGAAATATAATATTTTAGAGAGGATATAATCATGTTAAAATTAATTGTAAAAATAAAAAAACAATAATTGAAAAACAATGCAATAATTTCCGGAAACTAGTCATTATTATGCATTTTTTAATAAATGAGAAATAAAAGAACATAAGTAAATAATATATGGTATGATATATATATATATGTATGGATATAAAATATATGAATAATAATTTTATATTTACTATAAAATAATTTTTAATCTCTTTGAATGTCATCCAGTGTAATGGGTTTTATCTATTATTGCCATTTTGGGACATAAGATATAGTATGCAACAATCACCTTTTATTCGGGGTATACACTTATCATTTAAATGAAATTTCATGAGTATAAATTTCTTTATTTTATATAATTTTCATTAATTATAATCCATTATTGGTACTAATGATTCAATAGACACAAAATTGTTGAAGACGTAATGTTACAATCACAGCATTTATGGAGATAATATGTCATTATGTTTTTTGATGATGAAATATTAATATATATATACTATGAAAGTCAATAATTTTATAATCCTATATATTTTTTATAATATATGTTTTCTCCACTTTATACTCTCTTTATGAAATCATGAGTTCAAAAGATTGTTCTTAAAAAAATTATTATTTTGTACTATCTTCGGTGAAAAACCATTTTTCATCTGGAAGTATGTTTTCTAAAAGTATTTTAAAAATTATATAAATTATTTATTAATGATATATTTTAATATATTTTATATTTTTATAAATTATTTAATGTTACATAATCTTTACTGGTTATTTGATCTAATGATAGTTGTTTTATTCTCTATCTGGATGGTTTACGGTTATTATGAGAAGTTGATAATGAAAAAAATATATCCTCCAATAATTATAACATGATAGTTACATTATAATACCTACCTTTAATTCCACATGTTTGGTTTTTAGTAAACTATGAAATAATTATGCAACCTATTTCTTCTCCATATGTTCTGTTCTGATGAAATTTTTTGGAGTCCCCTTAATTTTCATCTTTTTTGATATGATGAATTATTTACGATCTTCTAGAACACATATATATTATTTTAATAATGTTATGGGTTTGAACTATATATCACTCCAATGAATTTTAAAATAATTCATGATATAAAAAGTATTCTTATGAGGAGAGAACTCAATTTTTTAAGGGACACTATAATTTTTATATTTTTTAAATGGGACCTTGACTACTATGTTATTTTATGGAGTCAACCCATTTCGCAATGATAGTCATGAAAATGATACTTGAACTTCTAAGGAAATGATTTCATTTTCATAAGTGTATTCGAATAATATATTTCATATGATATTTTAATTCTCTCAGGGATCACGTTCTCTAATTCCCTTATAATTAATCATATATGAACTACGAATATTAATTCCATGACACAATATTATAATAATTGATATACAGGTTGTGGTGTTTTAATTATGTGCTCAAGTTCTCATTCCCTTCTAGTCGTTTTGTATTTTCATATATTCCTTCGTTACCCTTATAGAGAATCAATGCTCACCCTTTCTTAGGTTTCTCTTCTAAATATTATGAGTAAATTTATTATATATTATTTTTCAATGTAGGTTATTATTTATGAATAACATATTGGGATATGATTTAGTTCACCTATGAATAGGTTTTTTATGTTTCCAGGTTTTTAAAGGAACTATAATCATAAAATCCTTAGTTGTGTGTTTGTATATTGTAATGAATGTTTGTAAATAAATATGTAATAATATTTTAGGAAACACAAGGGTCATTGTTGTTGATATTAGATAATAGGTTTAGAAATTATTTGTATTCTAGGATGGAAAATATTTATTGAAAACCCTTTGGACAAGAATAAGTATAAGATAACATACTATTTTATTAGTATGGAAGATTTATTTTAGTTTACATATAAATTTATCCCTATATAGACAATATAAATACACATAGACCTTGAATATATTTAAATTGGGGTGAAAATCAGTAAAATATGGGTGTGCATTAACATGAGCATCACCTGGTACATGACAATGAGGTTTACTATGATCCTGGCATGACACTCCTTGTATATACAATGTATAATTTTTATTTTATATATAAACAATTATAATGTTTTGGAATAGATGATGAAATTGAATAATATAGGTTAAAAATAGGATACAATGATTTAAAATAAGATTTAATTATTTATAAATCTTATAAATTATGTTTCAAGTCTATGTGTTTTTCCACTATGATTATTGTTTCTAACTCTATGATTTTCAATTTTAGTAAATGAATGTAGCCTAATGAAAAAATATTAATGAAAAATGAACTTACAATGTAATTATTTTCCTCTTAATAATACAAATGTAATTTATTAAAGATTGAAACACCACTTTTCTAATCATGAATATCTTTTTGAATATATGAATCATGCCGAACATCTGAGTGATCAAAGGAGGGAAAAAATACCTTGAAAAATTTTTGTGGCCATCAACTCAATATTATTTATCCAAATATTATTCTAGTTATTGAGATATATATCTATACCATAGAGAATTTATTTTCATTTGTCAATTGTTTTAAATATTAAATAATAATTTTGGCTATCTATCATTTGGAAGGTGAATCAGATGAGTGGTTTAATCGAATCTGTAATATGAGGAAGAAAATGAAATTAAATAACTAGATTTTGATGATATTAAGACCATATTTTCAATAAGTACAGCCCTGAAATTATTTATAAAGAAATGGAGAGAAAATGTTTTTAGCTGAATTAGTTAGATGATGAATCCTTTTGAACCTATTAGGAAAATTTTAAAATACATAATAGATACGATTTTGAGAATATCTTCTTATATAAAATTAAGGATGATCAATTATTTATTAGGCTATAACCAATTTATAAATATGATTTATCCTTAAGAGTTTAATTATCTATGAGGATATTTGTTATATATAAATTCATGTTAGAGAACTATATTGGAGTTACACATTAATAATATGGTTTTCATAAGAAAATAATGTTATAATAAAAGGGAAACACTTAGATCCATTGAGAGAAAAATATGAAATTTCATTATCATTGATGTTAGGAAGAAAAAATGCACGAATCGATCTAAATTTGAATGGTAAATGTTTTATTTGTGGAAGTTGTGGTTATCTAGAAATGACATGATGATGTGATGGAAAGTGGTTGACTAAAGATCTGAATAGATAGAAACCATTATATAATAAACAAATCATACTCAAATGTTTTATATTCATGGAGTATAGGGACTATAAAAACATGAACCCACATCTATATTTTAGTGATGACTATCATTGTTTGTAATATATTAAATTTTATTACAATGGAAAATATCATCAAATTTATATTTATGACAAGGGGTGTTATATTGTCATAGTGGAAGGTACACATAACATCCACTATAGATCTGCTAATTTATTACATGACTCTAGAACTACCCATACATCAATATCTAAATAATTTTATATTGGTATTATGGTTCCACCATCACTGTTATACAAATAATTAGCATTTACAAATAACCAATTTTACAATGATCACATCTTATGTATATGAATCGACCATGATTGATGTTTTTATAAAAAATTTCCATAAAAATATTTTCATTCTTACAATTATTGAGTTTGATGTTATTTTAGGAATGAATCTTATTTCTCTATATAAATACCTCATTAATTATAAAAGAGGGGAATTCAAGTTTGATATTTAGAAAAAACCTATGATCATCAATCAATATGATAATAAATATAAAATTATAATAAAATCACCTCCATTTTATGTTTTTCTATTCATATTAATTAGGGGATTATACCACACATTTTATTGGAGAAAATTTATATAAATTATATGCCAGTTTTTTGGTAGTATTTTATGTATTTTCCGAATAGCTACCTATTATTCCACTAAATCAGGAGGATTAGTTCTCAATTGAAAAAATAAAAGGTACAAAACCTATTTTAAGGACACCATATCAAATGGTCTCTTATTCAGTTGTAGAAATTAAAAAATTAAATACTGGAGAATCATGAAAAGGGATTCATTCGCACCTTTGTGTGATCATAGTGAAAAGTCATAATATTATTCAAAAATGATGGAAAAATTATACTTTACATTTATTATTTTGAGCTGAAAAAGATCAAAAATAATGAAAACGTATCATATACACTATATTGATGACTTTTTTAGAAAATATCATCTAGGGAAAATATTTTTATATGAGTGAAAATTGTTCATGATATCAACAATTGGGTGTTAGTAATTATGATATAAGGCATAATTATATTTTGGGTATAGATAAAATGTGTTTATTGTGATTCAATTTGGTCTTAGTAATCACCCCTATATTATCCTGGATTTAATGAGTAAAATCATTAGATTATGTGTTAATTAGTTTGTGGTTGTGATAATATATAATATTATTAGTTATTCACTGAGAAAGAAAGAAAATAATGATATGAGGGAAATTTTATAGAAGAAAGTTATATTGGAGAATGATAATTTTAATTACAAATGGTTTTAATTTTACTATTAAAAGGTTTCATTTTTTAGTCATATAACGACAATACTAGGTACATAAGTAGATATATCAATGATGAAGGATATTCAATGTATCCATAGGAAAACCATATGAACTATGATTAAATAGGTTTTTTTGTCTTGATATTATTTATGTTTTATTCTAAATTTCTCATGAATATCTAATCCAAATACCATGTAAATTCAGAAAGGTTCTGAGATTCATTGGATAGATGAAAGTGAAAAAATATCAAAGAACATAATTGAATATTAATCAATGCACCTTTAATTCCATTGATTGATTGTGGAGAAGGATTTTAATTAGTAATGATTAATCTAAGAAGGTATTTTACTGGGTTTTATAAAAAAAATGACATTATTCTAGATTATATCAGGTGAAAATTTAATGTTCCTGAGAAATATTACCCAACTTATGATTTGGTGTCAACTGGGGTAATTGTTTCTTTCTAGATTTAAATTAAATAACTTTTTATAGAAATGTGTCCTAAATATAATGATAAAAAAAATTTAATTTAAATATTCACATATAAATAGTTTAAAATTAAACAAAGTAAATGTTTAGAACTGATTACATGATATATTTTCTCGATAAATTTCAGCTCTAAAAAGGAGAATAATATGTCTAATCATTTCTAGGTATAATATTTTGATACACTATCCATAAGGAGGCATAAAAAATATATATTTTTGTGTTAGAAAATGATGGATTTATAATATTTTTTAAAGGATGTAAATAGTCATTATCAAATTAATGTTTAGAATTATATCTATGTAAGGATTAATTGGAAACATAATGATTATATATATATTTATTTGATTTTTTTTAAATTTTCATATGTTTAACCTTGATTATGATATAATGATATGTTTGTGGAAATTTTTATGTACTCCACCTATAAAATTTTTTATGATCTATTAGTTAGAATAATCACATAATTTCTTTTTCTTTATTCCTTATAAACATACAACGATATATGAATATTTGAGAGACTGTTGATAGTGGGTTGGAAAAAAGAGTGATATCACATATTTTCTATCTTGATTGTTTTTATAACATAATTTTAATGTTCATAGACATAATTATAAGGGGTTTTTACATCCATTATCCATTACATAAATGAAATGGGAAAATATAACCATGTATTTTTTCAACAAACACCCCAAAATGTCTAAAGGGCACAATACTATATGGGCTATTTTCAATCCAAAAAAAAATTTATCACACATCATATCACTTATATATTAATCAAAATTGGGTAATATTTTCTATATAAACATTAAATAAGATTTAGGGTTTCATGGAGTACCACATTCTACTGTATCTGATTGGGATCTCAGGTTTACCTCGTTGTTCTATGAAAGTCATCAGCATGTAGTTGATTTATATTTGGGTTTTATTAATATATATAATCATTATAATGAATGTTTTCCTTATTAAACCATTAATAATCTATATTATATGCCGATATATTATTAATTATATTTTAAAGGTGGTTGGTATCAAGAACTCCCTCTAATTTGGGATTCTTTCAAAAATAGATTTCACATGAGTATTCAGATGGGGCCTAATGAATCTATCTATCACGGATCTCAATAAATCCATAATGTGGTAAATGACTGAACATGATCGGGACCAAAGATAACAGATGAAATGGAATTTTAGGATATATCCATTTGAAAACACCAAATAAAGGAATAAAGTTAAAATAAAATTTATGATGATAATCAATATTGTGATCTATAAATTGAATTTTTTTATAAAGTGATTCTAATATTTTTTCTACAGAAGAAGGGAATGAAATTTGGGAAGAAAGGGAAAATATCCCAAGGTATATTATTCCCATTTAAATTGATTATCGAATCAAGATGATATAACATTGGTCGACATTTCCAAAAAAACATCTCTCCAGTCCACTATATGTTCAATGTATCTCTCTATATTAATATTCATGTATGGTCAACTATACTAAACTTAGTGTTCATTAAAATGGATCATTACATTAGTAATGTGGATCATCAAATGTATATTTATAACATACTAAAAATGTTCCATGAAATAATACTATTGACATTTCCATTGTTTTCTGTCTAAACCTATAGTTTTGGGATGATACGTGGGAACCCTAGAATCTAATGAGTTAGAAGTATCCTATATTATTTATACTATGAGATTGAATTTTAAGATAGAATTCAATATTTGGGATGTTAGAATTCAACTACATAAATTGTTAAAAAAAATTATTTTATTATATATAATTATCATTGATAGCATGAGCTACATGAAACAATATGTTCTAATGAACCCCAATATACTATTTATATTTCAATTTAACCTGTATGTTTTGATGTGTATATTCAACATAGTTGTATAAATTGTAATGAAATTATTTAAAATATTATTAATAATTATTTTATATAATTAAAACATACTAATAAATAAGTATTACAATTTTGAAGAGTTCTTATATAATTTGAAAATATTATTTTCTAAAAAAATATTTCATTTCATTTTGTGAGATAAATAATTATGATAATATTTTAAAATTTTAGGAATTTTTTTTAATAATTTTTTTTTTCAAATGAACATGCCAATAATATATTAAGGGAAATTTATTGGATTTCTGAAAATACTATTTTTCGATGAAGAGTGAAATATTTAGGTTCTTTTAAAAATTTACTTTTGTTAAAGAATTTACAAGTTTAAATATTATTTTAATATTGTTTTAAAATAAAAAATTGATCTATTACATTTTAATTAATACAATATATTTTGATGGAATAAATTATATATTAAATTTTGATACAAAATCGTTTTAAACTTTTTAAAATTTTCTCTTTTGAAAATGTTTTTTCATCGCGTCTATGAGTTTAATTATAAATTAAAATATAAAACATATCTGAATTAAATTAGAATAAACGGATATAATTATTTGACTCATCGTAATATATACTTTATAATATATTCAAATTAATATTTTTTAAATGATGAATTGTAAAACCAACAAATATAAGGTATTAATGTTATGGTTAAAATGAATTTACATGGTGGTTAAACTAAATTGATAATATGTAAAATGACCAATACCTTTGTAAAAAAAAATTTCTCTCCATATTTGGACCTTATATTTTATATCAATGATAATAATCTATTTTTCATCATTTCAGAATAATGAATGCTTTGGTAAACCTAGTTCTTTCCCAAACATCCAAGTGTGACCTACCTCCCACTTACAATAGGATTCGTTATCTTCTCTCCTATTAATACATCCAAAACTCTATTTAATGAAATGAAATTAGGAAATAAAATATTTAAATATCACCCCGAAATATATAATCATTTTCATATTATAAATACATCACTAGAAGGATTTTTTTGCAAACCAAAATAAGTTCATTGAAGAAGATGTAATTTCATTAATATAGTGTTTTATTTGATCGCATCCCCAATATTATTAAAATGATTTTGAACCATACTTAATTAAAAACCCAAAATAAAAAATATCTTTTAATGGTGTTATATGAAGGGGTAACGTGAAACCATCTTATACTCCCTCAATAGGGAAACAAAATTGTTGATCGTGTGTACTATGGAATACCGCCTCACCAACCAATGAAATTATTCATTCATCCCCCCATATAATGAATTGATATAATTTTGAATATAATATAAATATATTATATTTATGATATAACAAATTTCATTAAATTATTATTTTAAATATATTATCTTACAATCCATTTAGTTGAGAATATCGTTACATCGTTCGAATGTACGGAGGACCACCGCGTCGTGCACCAATTTGATTAATTTTTCAAAAAATAATTTCATAGAAGGTTATAATGATATAATTAATAAATAATGTTATATAAATTACTTAAAAATGATTATGTAAAGTTAATATATTTTTTAGTGTTAATTTTTCATCCTTTAAAATATGAGAATACAGATCATTTGTACATAATGGTCATTATCTACATAAAATATTTAATTCAAATTTTATCTCTGTATTTTATGAATTAATATAAATAAATAATATTTATTTATATATTAATTATTTTTTAAATTAAGAATATTATAGGACCATGATCAAATTAGTATTAAAAAACTAAAAAAATTAAAAATTACATGAAAAACAAAGCAGTTATTTACCAAACAAATACATTAACAGGGAATTGTATTGAAATTGGTAATAAAGAATCATATATATATTATATTTTATATGATATATATAATAATGGATCATTATTATATAATAATAAAAATATATTTATAATACCTAAATTTTGAATGTGTATTAAGTAATTCAAGACTTATGGTATGGGATTTGTGTCTCAAATTACCTTCTTGTAGACAAAAGATATGTTAGGAACATAACATCTTTTATGAGGTGTATATACATTTTTACATGTAATATCCTAAAAATTAATAGTTTAATGATATTTATTGTATCATTTTATACTGATATATAACTTTTTTCCCTTCAAAATACTCTAATGTGGAAAAGATTTTGTGTTACAATCTCATCGTTTATCTGGATTGTTTATTTTTATTTTTCAGTTGATGAAATAATATGGTCCATCTCTCAAGAATATCAAGAATTTAATTATTCATATTAATTTCAAGAGAAAAAATGATTTAAATTAATTTACTCCTCTTTATGTACTCAAAACATCAAGTGAATAATTATAAGAAACATCATATTTATTTAACTCTTCAGTCCATAAATTGTTTTCCCGTAACCATGTCTTATGAAAATGTATTGAAAAATGTTTATACATATTAAATGTGACTTATTAAAAAAATTTGATCACATTTTTGACTTCATATAATTTTATTTGAATTAATATTCAGATAGTTTTCCAAATATGTCTTATTTAGATTTTACAAAAAAATTAATGAGGATTAATTATTTTAACATATACGGCATGAAAATAATTTCACGATGTCAGGAAAATTATTTTCGTTAAAGATGGGATTAATTTTTTACAGGATATATTTAAATTAATGTCTTTCAAAAATAATTTATGAATGTCTCATTTTAAATACATGTCTTTCAATGAATTAATATTTTCTAAAAGAAACATTCATCTTTATTTTTTCTAATAACATTACATATTATATGAAATCAATTGATGTTAATGAATAATTATTGGGGATAGTATCCAATAATAATATATTATTTTTATGGATGATTTTTATGATGAAAATATGTTTATGAAAACTGTTTCACTACCATGGGTTATACCATGATAAAATTCTCATGGATATCAATTATTTTCCATATATTATTCTATTATGAAATAATAAAATTATTATGAATCCTTTTTATTATCAATATTAAATGTTATGATGAAATATTTTTCAAACCCATTTCATTACATGAATTCTGATATGATGAAATTTTCATGATATTTCCACAAATATCTATTATTTTAGTTATTTTATTTTTGGGATATATATATTCAGCTAATGAATTTGAAAAATATTGATATACCAAGGGATAAAAAATAAAATAATTGGGTGTCAAAAATGTACAAAAAATGACTTCATGCACTATGATAGTCTTGATCGTGAAGAATTTTTACTTAAATTATTTGATGAGTAATCTGATTCAACAATGATAACTTCGAATTATACTTTAACAACAAAGGAAATTGATTTTATATACCTATGTGAATTCAAAAAATCTATGTTTTATTAAATTATTATGATGCAATGGATCATGTTCACTCATCCACTTATGTTTCGTGTCTTATGAACTACCAAATAATTTTTTAGGGAATAATATTATGATGATTGAAATTGTGGGCACTAAAATTCCATGCCATGGAATAAATTAGTAACGGGTATGAAAATTAAAAGGGTCTGCATCGCAATGTTCCTTGGCAAATTCCACCTGCATCGCAGCACCGCAAAGCCACCCGAAAGGGTTTTCTACTCTGCTACAAAGGACTCCACCATGAATACTGAAAAGGTAGTGACAAAATCCTTCATGACAATGTGATACATGAAAAGAACCTCTGTTAATGCCACATAGGCAGTGATTGAAGCTCCGCATCTCTGAGGAACATGGACAAATCATTCCTGAATGACACAAAGGAATGGACAGAAACGTCTGTGAGTCTAAGAAACATGATGTATCTATCTCAGATTTTGAAGCATTATTTTATTACAACACATCTTCTGAGCATTGCGATACCTAATGCCTATAAATTACCATCCCACCCCTACTATAAAAGATTCACCCTTTGACCTTTCACCTTCCGCACTATCAATTCGCAAATCACCATTTACTCTGTGATCCATCATGTAAATGAAAAATACATGGTAGTTCGTCAATGTTAACCCACTTTCTCATTGCTCCATTATACATACGCTTCTTGTAGGGACACCCTATAAAAATCCCTTTTTCCATCTCAAAGACTATTTGCCCATTGGATACATGAAACATTTTAAAGCACTAAATCATCAAAAAAGAATCATCCAAACACATGTAGACTACATGCCTATACTGGGCCACTATGCTATGGGAAGAACCCTCCTTTTCAAATTTCCTTCAGTACGTGAATAACCAGAGCTTCATGAATCCACTCTCTAAGTGTCCTTTTTCTTCGCGAACCCTTTTTCTCTGTAGCCCTCCAGGATTTTATGAAGAGATTTCAGGGTTCCTCAAGTGGTTCATCATATTTGGATACCCTCCCCAATGCTTTTTCATATAGGCACATTAATAAATATTAATTCATTTCATATCAACGGTAATATGGACCCTTAAAGGATCACTGCAAAACCCCCAATACATATTTTTTGTTTCCTTCCCTTCACCAAGGGTTAAATCGTTCTCGTTATAAAATTCTTAGGGGTGAGTAGTGAATCCTCATCATCCAAGACAAAAGATGTTATACTTCTAGAAAACCACACCTCCTCAGAACAAAATGTTAAACTATGATCATTGAATTAGTGAAAAGCCTCAAGAGGACCATTAAAGGAATTATTACTAGCGCCCTCTCAATAATTCTCTCCTACTGTGTTATGTCCCCTTGTCCTCCCCGAGCACCCCTTGCATAAGCCCCAACACACCTTGATAGGGTGATCCATGATCGGTGGGTATAATATCCATGTACATCTGGACCCCAAATTGGGATTCCCTCTCATATATTTCTCCTTTTACTTCTTTAGGGACCTAATCATGCATTAGGCCAACTATACACCTCATAGACATAAAAATTTTGATGTGATAATCAGGTATTTTATTGCCTCTCGTTTCTCACATCAAACATGATTCATGTGGGGTTAGTGTAAACATCAACCATGACATATTATTTTGTTTTCTAGCCATATGTAAACACCTATCCCTTCTACACCAAACTACATGGACATTGATCATTTCACATTTTCAGGAAAGGTACATATGAAGCCTCTTTGAGTTTTAAGCCCCACATCCATCGGTCCTGACCACATCACGTTGGTTCACACCTACTATTCATGACATTAAACTATATTCCCTTACATTTATCATTACACTAAATTATATTCTACCGAACTATGTGGACGTTGATCTATAAGAATTTTCAAGAATGGTATAAATGTAGCTTCCGTATGGTGCATGCCCAAACACTAGTGAATATCGATATCCCCTCTTTTGGGACCCACATCTTTTCCCTCCACCATAGTGGTGTCAGGCCAGTTCATGGGGAGTGAACCATACGTAAGCACCACACTCACTGCATACACATCCTAAAAAGAGTAACCCTATTTAAATAGGCCTCTAACTATGTGTAATCCCCATTATGTATTCGATTCGATGTCCTCTATGTACACTCTAATACTATGACACCATATTTGAACTATGTGGATATCAATCATTTCCATCTTTTTGAAATGTTACATATGAAGCCACCCTGAGATTAATGCTAATCTCAAATGTCCCATCTTGGTTCTTCCTTAGATAATTTGGGTCTCAGGAATATAATGCCTCAAACCAAGGGATATACATCTTTCAAGTCCCATATATGAATCCACTCTCATGAGCAGCCCCCTCAGGTCAATCATCTCCCCTTCCCAAAACAGTGTGGAAATATATTCATTACAACCTTGATATGTAGAAATCCAACATATAGTTCAATATGGACACTGTCACATTCACACAGGTTCTCTATTCCCCCCCCCCCATTCACTCAACCCTTCGATACATCAGCCATATGTGACATGATTTAACTCGGGACACCATATCCCAGTGAAATCATTATGTCCATAATGATAGATTACAATGTGTAAGACCAATTATATATTTCGGACATTGTCCTTCATGTACATCCTAATTTGATGCCTCACAAATCTGAACTACATGGGTTCATATCCCTACCTTCTAAATAGAGGACATTGGAATCCACTTCAGGGTTGAATTCTCACATATGGTAAACCTTGGTGTCCCCATTGTGTGGACCCATCCTCCTCTCAGGTCTACCCTTTTTGGTGTCCAAATTAGTCTTTATGGTGTGAAATACCCTCCTTCATGGGACACACCATTATGGATCTATCCTTATACAATGTTCAGACCCATCCATCTAGAAAACATTCTGAGTGCTCCTTCCTAGGAAAGTACCCAACTGATCCACTCCCATCAGTGTTCTGTTTAGTCTGGTACATCTACGCTAGACATTAAAATCATGGCATAGTGTGTGTTGAACAAGGGAGGTCATGGAATACCTAGGAGACATGAACCTAGCATATAATTCCCCCATTTTTGATATGGGATTCCTTAGTCTTCCATGACCATGAGAATCCATCTAGTAATGGAAAGTCCAGGTGTACTAGTGTTTTATCATCCAGACACACCAGTGGTGCCCCAACACGAATACTCTCCCTTCTAAAGGATGTTTCCCAAACAGGACCCTCGTTGGAATGATAAAAAAGATGTAGTATAATTAACTTGTGTCTAAAACAATATAGAACTATGAAGAGTTTCACAAAAAATGTCATAAACATGAAGGGAGACATGACTAGATGACAAATTCTTCAGTGGAATCCCACAAAAGAGAGACTGACATACCATCAGCCCATTTCGGTCAAGGAAAAAACACATTTTAAGATGTGAATTATGTCACCTACAGTTGGAATGCAAGAATGTAGGGAAACAATTTTTGTGTCCTCACAGATGATGTGTACCCCATAAAAACCATCACAAATATAAATGGTGAAACCGATGTGAAATTTTTCTCATCAATATGTGGATTATTAGAGTTCAAGACATCAGAAAATAAGTGTGTTTCCATATCCAACTATCTAGCACCATTTATCACCAATCAAATAGTAGGAATGAAATGAAACGCACCAAGAATTTTGGTCACTAATCATTCGAAATATCAGTTTGCAATATTTTCAAAGTGGATCGTTATATCTATCGATATAAGACTGAATGACATAGGGACACTAGGAATCTCTTTCCTCTTATATATTCTAATGGATAAATCATCCAAATTTATAGGACCCAAGATATTTCTATTTGAAACTGATCACATCCCTCCCATAGTTACATGGGATGGAGTAATTGAAACATGGAAATCCCACCTGTCTTCACCTCTTCTGTGATGACTCTAATGACCATAAATACTGGGAACCCACACCCAATATCACTGTCTAAATTTATTCATAGTACTTGGATAGATACTCTGGTTCAATTGTATGAATAAGATGGGGTCATCTTGAATAAGGATATGGCCTATTAAGACTTGAAGGCTTCTCTACCCCAACAACACCATCGCGCCAAGGGTCATGCAGGGATCCACTCCCCCCCCCCCCTTTGATCTTCAACCGTATCAAGATCCTATCCTAGGAATTATCTTCTTACTCACTCCTATATACTCATTATGTATGGGGTGTTTGAGTCATCCCGATAATAATTTTGGGCATAGAGATGCCAAAAAGGGATCCCACCATTCCACACCAATACCGTCAGTCTGTCTCGCAGACCTAGTAGTAGGTGGTCCACATCATTTCAAAATTATCCCTCTCACGGTTGACCTGACGTTAATATCGGGATCAAGCTGAAGAAGATACCCACCATGGTGAATCTTCTTCAATAGAACAAGTGGCCTGATCCACTACCGATGCATGTTAACATCTCTCTGTTACAATATAATTAGGTCACCAATATGCCTGATCTTGATTGAGACCCCATCCACCCCTTTGTCCAGATAGAACAAATTTTTGATTCAACGACACAAGTTCCATTCATCCCAAGACAACCAGTGGAAATGAAATTCAGTACAGTGGTCCTACCCATATCATCGCCAAACTGTGTGGTGGTCCTCCCCACTCCCATGCTCATTATGAAGGTCCTCCCTATACTCCCATCATCATCCCTAGTAAAGATCCTCCCATTATTTTTAACACCATACACGAAGGTCCTCCTCATTCTTGGGGACTCGTGTAAGTATTTTCTACCCAAATATTAGTTTATCAATGTGAATATCCTCATTACATAATTAACAACATAAGAGAGGGCCCTCCCCATGTCCGCATAAACTAGATTGAAGTGCCTCTATACCCTATCACCCATCCCCATGGGGGACCTCCCCATGTACTAAACATCTCTAGTAGAGCCCCCCCCCCCCCCCCCGCTCCAGTGTTCTCAATGACATATGTAATCCACATTTTCTATTCAATATCTGCATGGAGTCCCCTCACACCCCACATTATCAAATAAGAAGTTCTCCCAATGTGGAAAATATACGATACACTAAAGAACCGCCCTAGGGTAGGAGGGCAGGACCTCACCGATATAGAAGAAAGATGTGAAATATCAGATCGTAATCAAGCTTGTCCTCTCTTCAGACTTTGAAGAATTGTTGAATTCGATGATTGAACCATCACCCCAATCCTCGATGTTAGAACGTGGGTTAAGAACTAGGCATATCATATTTGTACTCCAAGAATGAGAGATGCACAAGATCTTAGAATCCCATAGAATATACATGCAGGAGGAGGAATATTTGGTTCCATTATAGGGTCTTGACATGCAATACACCCTCTCATAAAAACTATCATCCTATACATCGACAAGAGTTCACTGAGAGATGTTCTGGAGACTATTAGACAATGAACACCAATCTTTTCCACTGCCAACGACTAACACCCCTACGTAAGAAGTAGTGGACATTACCCTGTCCTATAGTGTTATAGAAATACAGTCAGTGGATTCTCTATAAAATATCCCAAGAAGTAGTGGTTTGTTATCTCATTCACTATACTCTTCCTCGACTGGTCAACCACAGTAATGGTCTCCATATGTGACATTACAAGTCCTCCAACCTCCCAGGTCAATGAATAAGGAATCCAAGAATTAGACCCCGAGTCTGAGCCATGATGTTTGGGGGAAATTGTCATTGGGGAGCATCTCCCTGATATCTTCTACCTATTTTAACTACAAGATTTAATATTTCTGAGACCCTCGCACATTATGAGGTTATTTTCATCCCCCAAACCATATGGACGACAAAATTTCTACCTTCTTATTTGATAATTACCTTAACCCAATATCCAGTAACTCATAGATGACATTGTCTGGTAGTGCCGCCTAGTTGAGTTGGACACACTCATTGTTGCTCAGCACCCTGCGTCACTTGGTTATTATCATAATTTACAAAAATGATGTTTCCAGAGCATTGTTGTGCTCCATAGAGTGGTTTGGGATTCTTCTCGACATGTCCAAATATGCCATTGGGGGCGGTATGGTGCCCTGCATTTCTGTAATATCATGTGGTAACCTTGGTCACCTGTAGATATCAAGGATATGCATTCAGGTATCATCACAATTAACATGGTATTTTCTAATATATATACATGAATAGGGGAATCAGGACATTTTTTGGAGAAGATGAACATCCTTCTAGGGTAGTAAAACACCCGGAAGACCCTTAGTGTGTTGACACTCACCAATAAATAACATTTCATGGCCTACCTACACCTTTTGATTGATTTCCTCTCTGTCAAGACCCAAACAAGGTTAATGAGAATCTTGGTAACATCATACCCCTTCCCATTTATCTATTTGAATAAAATATAGTGTGATCATAAAATAGAGGTGTTGCTCCAAAATCTCTCCAAAAACAAAAGTATGGTGTATGTTCTCCCCATCAAACGCACTACAGAACAATGACCAAATTACGATAGTCCTGAACCAGGGCAGCAGGGGCAGGAAGAACTTCTCCTTGACGAATTTCTCCCCATGCGATCTTGATAACCCTACCCATCTAGACAAGGTAGAGTCTAGTGTATATGGAATGATACCCTGGTATGCATCACTAAATCCATATGATCTTTGCGAGAACCTTCCTTAGGACCCAGATCAAGTCCCACTGGTTACTCCTCAGGTCTCACTGGCCGCTCCTCATGTTCCACCAACCACTCTGCATGTTCCTCCAGTAAACCCTAGGGTTATTCCATTAGGTGAACCATGAGCCGCTGGGTTCGCTTACAATATTGATGAAACTACCAATCCCTTGGTATTTACTGATACTCGCCAAGATATGAATCCTCATCAGGATGATCTAATGAATTCTCTAATTTCTTACCTCGAGGATTATAATACACGAGAGTTGGTAATATCACCCAATGGTATGTTATATATGAAATGGGTTATTGATATTCAACCACGCCTAGGTTTAGAGAATCCCGCCTTGTCCTATTTTAATGGGATGGGTGATTTGTTTCCATATCTGGCCCACTTCATTTCAATAAATGCACCCATGATGGGATCTCTGGAGAAAATGGATGATGCTAAGCTCTGGTGTTTCACATAAATAGTAGAAGGGCCCACATTTTTCTGGTACATTATGTTAACCATTAAGTCCATTGTTTTATGGGATTATTTTCGTCTAATGATTTTATATCAGTTTAGTTACAGCACTTGCACGACTAGTATTTTCAACCTCTTAAAGTGCTAGATAAACATGGATGAGTGAGTCACAAAATTTATCACCAAGTAGAATGGACTCACATAATCACTTGATATGTCACAAATTCTCAACTTCAAACAATGTACATAGGTAATTTGAAGACTGAACTGGTTCATTCATTCATCACCCAGAACCTCCCATGTAGATTTCAGGATTTCTCTTACAAAGATTAACATTTAGAACAATCCTTGTAACAAGGAATGAAGGCAAATCTCTTGCCTCCTATAGATCCCTTAATAAGAGTCCCCAAGGCCGAGACTATTGTTGTTACACAAATAGAGGCCCCGTGATTGTTGTAAAAATTACCGATAGATCCACATTTATAGCCTCGCCATGGGAAACCTCCATATGATCATCCTCCATCTCAGAATCTCCCACCATAGAATCTAATGGTGCCATCACGTAACGTACCACCGCTTCCTAGGCTAGACAACCATATTCCACTACCTCACCAGGCTCCAGCCTCTCGTCAAGGCTAAGATCCCAGATCCATTTTCTTTGATTGGATAAATAATACCTTCTCATTAAATGAGGCCCATGTCTATTACTATTTCCAAAGAGCATTGGATTATGGAATCCTACGTTTTTTAGAATACAGTGGGATGAAGGGTATGATTTCATTATTAACCCCAATTTCGATCCCTATCATCAGTTTCATGGAATCAACAAAAAGTTTTGTTATGTGTTCAATGAATGGATTTAATACCAATACGTTAACAATGTTTTCAGATTTCTTTCGACCCCATCACAGCTAGCATGTGGTTCTTAAAAGCATGATAACGATATAGAGGTTGAATTTCAGTAGGTATCTCACCATGGGTCTCAAAATTATGATGACCAGATAGATTTCTAGGATTTTTCTCAGGCCCATGGTATTATATGTGCCTGTCTGAATCAAACCAAGTCATCCAACGTAATTGTAATATAAAAATCTAGAACCTTTACATTGACTAACTCATCTTTCACCATATCAGGGGAGAATGCATCAACGATGCAAGGTAGATAAAATGGACTTATGAACCTTAATTGCATTCCACCTAGGCACTCAATCTTCAATGCCCTCTTCATATCTACAAAAATCTGTGATACCTCCATAGAGGGTTTAATAAGCCCCATATAGTTTGAAACATAGGTAGCGGTCGTAGAAGCCTTCCATGTTGTGAAATTAAATCACACTAAATATAAGGCTATCATTTCATTCTCTAGAAAAGATGAAGGGTCTCCCATATAGGGGGAAATCAACCAACAATATATCGCTTGTCAGTTCAACATTGTGGATGTTCATCACTCTCTCTTTGGCACTAGTCCTGGGATCAATCTCATCCCAACCCTGACACTCCACAAGATAGGGTTCTCTATAAATGATTTGGATCCATCTGAACTGAAGATTTATGGTCATGACATGATAGTGTAGACATTATTTTTTGAAAAACCACATTGAAGTCCCAATTTAGGGTGATATTTCTAGCATAGAGTCCATGTTCTTCTTATATCACACCACTAATAATGCGCTGATGGGATGACCCAGGCACCATCTTCATGTGGCGGTCACAACCTCATATCACCAATGCCTTATGTAATCTATTAATTATATATTGGGAATTATCCTCGGTGAAGTACCTCCCTTTTCCTTTTGGTAATTCTACTACATGGATGTCGACTACTATAGGAATTCAGTCAAGATGGTCTAGACCAATGAGGATGAGAAAACTATTATTTTGGATGACCCATGGTCAAACATAGATGATGCCAATATGTTCCCAGTTCACTAGTTGGAGGCCATTACACTAGACATTGGGCACCACTTTGTCATCTATGGGATGAGGAGAAAGCTTGATTCCTGAAACAAGGACTTTAGGAAGATCAATTTGTACTCCTACAAGAATCAAGATCAAGTGATCCCAGATCACCTTACCCATATAAGTAATAGGGATGTTCTCTCTAGGATGACAATAATATGTCATACAATTTTTTTGTCATCAGGCTATGTAGAATGAGCTCAATTTTATGATCCATCAATATGTTTATATTGACATGTATGGAATGTTAGGTCAATGGCCTGATGGAATTAGATCGACATCTTTTTTCACCATGATTTCAAAAGTGTAAGAGTCCCGTAGTGAAGATTCCCCCTACGCTCATGCTACCACTAGCATTCCTTTAGGAACATACAACTTGAAATAATTCCCCTCTTGGGATGATCCTCCAACCATAGATGATGAAGATTATTTGGAAGACACTCCTACAGTATTTGTGGAATGTTTCTCCACCACTATTAATGAGTTTGTATATGTGAACCTTAGTACCAAGACACATCGAAGACTGCCAGTGATCAGCGCAGCTACAACAACTGGGGAGAAATATTTGTTTATGGATTTCCGAAAGCAGCATCTTCATGTATATGCCTAGAGCTACAATGAGATTACCATACTAGATCCTCATGTCACTTTCCACTAGCTTCGTCTCCTAATAAACCATCATAGATTAAAACGACCTCCCAGAAAGATTCACCCTTCTCATAGTTCCCTTGTCATGGCCAAGGGTGGTAATCTCTTTAATGAAAACCTCATCATGGAATTCCAGTACACAATATGTCTATAAAACATTGATCCCATATGAAATAGGAATGTATATATCATATTCAGCATCGACATACAGGATTTGAATCATCACATTCTGATGGATAATTTTCTTATTCTTGTGGCAGAGCTATTAAGCTACACTACTGTTGAATACCAAGATATCTCCTCCATGGATATGGATTATAGATATAATATAATTTAAAATGATCTCTAGGATGAATATTATAACACCATTAAAGCAACATAAGTTACGTTTTGTTATGATGTAATTCCTTTTGGTTTAAAAAATATAGGTTCCTCCTATCAATGTGCCATGCACCACATATTATTGAAAATCCTTGGGAAATTCTAGGAATGATACATAGATGATTTGGTGTTCAAATCACAGAATCATAAAGACAACCTAAGAGATTTTGATATAGTGTTTTGATTCATCTACTCCCCCATTAGATAATGAACCCCTTAATGTGTTATTTTGGGGTTACCTTTGGAATGATTCTCACCATTGTCATTTGATATATTGGAATCATGCTCGATACAAATAAGATCACAACCATTAGTCAAATGCCACTTCTTGAGAAACCGCTATGAGATTTGAGGTATTCAGTTCCACTTAGCATACATATGATAATTCATTTCAATCATGTATGGAATGAGTAATAACATTCCCAAGATCATTAATATAGGTGTTGACTACTAGTGGGATGAAGATTGTCTGGCCTCCTTTGAGGAGATCAAGAAGTACCTACAACAGCCTCCTGTTCGGATTCCATCCATATCTGAAAATCCTCTAGTGCATTATGTGACCACCCTGGAATGGTCCCTTTGTTCATGTTCTTCTCATTAAAACAATGGGGTGATAGTGAATAGTTTATACTATCTCATCCACATGTTCCTCGATATCGATACTATATTTTCCCCTATAGAGAAGAGCTTCCTTACTCTTGTATACAGAGTGTAGATGTTATGACATTACTTGTAGCACCATGAGATATAGTATGTTCCCTATGGGGATATTATACCATATTTTATGAACAATCACATTTCGACAAGATGTCTAGCACCTTGGGAAGTGATCCTCTAGCAGTTTTACATGAGGTTCATTACGCATAAAGCTATCTAGGTTTAGCCACTAGAATACCTACTTGCTACCCATCCAGCCCATAAGGATAAGGATTATGATTTACCATATGGAGAAATCCTATTAGTGTATCATGTCGTGTCATGTTGGAATATGCACTTCGACATCGATTCATGGAGCCCTACCTATAAGAGACTCAATGATCCCATATGAAAGAAAGTAGGAATCAATACCATCTTCAATATTCCTGAACAGGATATTCTGTCCAATTAATTCTTATTTTTTTAAGGACACACCAAAAATGAGTCTATGTATGAATCCATCATCACTGGTCTCTATATGACCCTTGAGATTGATTTTCCTCACCTACATGAGAAAGGGGACTGAGAAATGGCCATCAATCATATCAACAATGACTATGTTATCAGGAATCCATAGATCAAACACTAGTTAGGGTGAAATCACCTTCTCATGACTTAGTTACCCACTTGGACAGATGTTACTCATGTCCCTCAGTCACAAGAAGGTCAAGATGATGCCTTTTCTAGCCTTGTTTCATCTCTTTCGGTGCTTGAGCAATATGATTCAGTTATCAATGTGGAGAATCAAAGAGTGATTCCTCCTATCACTGCAAATGATGATGATAGTCAGTATGTATGAAATTTTACCACTGGTGCATCCACAATAGGATATATAGGTCCACCTACTATAGTATTGGAAGGGTCCCTTAGTTGCAAGACTCCATTTATCGAGTATCTCCTACATGGTAATCTCATGACAGACCGACCCAAACGTGATTGACTCCATCGGCGTAAAATGTAATAAACCTTCCAAGAGTAGAACTATTCATGAGCAGATCCTCTATAGACATGGGTTTTATTGGATTTTCAGTAGTTGATTTTAAGGATATGATGTTCCCCATGTTATTTTGGAAGTTCATTCTAGTTACAGTGGATCTCATCAAGAAGGGCCAAAACTCTTAATTTAAATTAGATGTTTGGGATACTTATTGCCCACTATGGTCAATGACTGTATCAAGTTCACTAAATGGTTCCATGTATTCTAGATCCATGCTAATTTTTTGCCTTAGACACTAGAGACACTCCATACAACCATGTACTTTGGCCCCTTTGGGTTTGGGAACTCAACATCACAAGACTATATCCACACACAAAAATATTACCACTGTGGGTTCATTATGACTACTACATATTTCGTTTCCATGTGGGTAGAATAAATTACAGTTATGGTTGTTAGGGAAAGTTATATCACTGATTTCATGATCTCCAATATCATCCATCAATTCTGAGTCCCTCATGTTGTCCTTACAGATAACAACACCAACATGTAGGTAGTAATCTGAATAAATTTTATGCCATGTAAAATATTCGATCTAATCATACCTCTCATTATCATGTTCATGAAAATTTCTAGATCGAGATGTTATAAAAACCTCTAACATCTCTTAATTGATAGTTGGTACGAACAATTACAGTTGATTTGAAAGGCATCACAACGTTCTCTAGGATTACTAGATAATTACTTGTAATTCCCCCTAGGTGACCCCATATTCCCTGGTGTATAGAACATTGGTATTTCATCCCATTGATATTCAATTTCCTTCACTCCACATAGCTGTTTTCAATCAGAAATTAGAAGAATGTGTAGTATAAGTCCTTTTGGATGAAATGGAAGCCCTCAATGAGAATTGGATTCATGACTTGCAGAATATGGAGAGGCTTTTGAACAAGATAACTAAAGATTTCAATAGAAAATTTCACCTTCATTCCTTCCATCAAGGTGACACAGTATTGTTGCTTATTTTTCCAATGATATCCAGCAAGAAACAACCATAGTTTGATCCCAAATGAGTAGGAACCTATATCATTCAAACAAATTACCCCAACGATGTATACTCTATGGTCCCCATGTATGGTGAGTATATCACTCCTCCCACCTAAGCCAAATTACTCAAGAATTGCATCTCATGAGTGATCCCTATCATCCTGCATAATGAAAAAATTCAAATGGGGTGAGCTCTAAAACCATAAACAATGATCTCTTTTATCATTCATGATGATAAACCACAATTGGTAGACAAACCTTATGTTCTGAGTTCTATGAATTTAAACAAACAACCTCCTCACCCTGCATGATGATAAACTCCAAATGGTGGATGCACCTTCTTGTTCAAGCTCTACAACCTTAAAATAAGATCTCCATTATCTTTATTGAATGAAATTAAACTATATGGGTTCCTCCATGATTCAATCACCCCTTTGTTTGGGTCTTCAACATTATTCCCATTCTAAATAACCCCTAGATGTCTGGCCTCATTAAACTTTTTCTCACCAACCATTCTCGGCCAACGCCCTGGAGGATCTCGAATGATAATTTGATTCAAGTCCCACATTTCGAATATAGTCAGTAGTCGATGATTTATTGGTTTTTCACATTCCAAGTTACATGATATATACATTATATAAAAAACATGTTCGACAGTTATCATCTATTTTTATCTCGATCCCCATGGTGTCCAAAATATTTGGCATGGTGATTCAGCATTTTTTCCCTTCTGTCTCACACAGAAAACATGAAAATGGGCATATACAGTCCGAGCTCCATGACCATTAACCAATATCATTTCATCCTTACCATGTGATGTAAAATTAAATGGAATTATAGACCTATGTATGGCTTGATTCCCATTCTTGTGGGATATATTGGAAGACCAATCATTTTGTCTTCGGATCCAGCCCCATGCTTCCCTTTTTTAAAATTATGGCATGATATACTATTTTTAATAATGTGGTGTGGTGTCAAATTTTTTCCCATTAATTTTGGTTTTACAATATTCACATCATGTTCCTCCCTTATGAATGACTCCCTCCCCCTTCTTTTTTACTTAATGATGTTAAACTACACAAGATTCTAGAACTATGTTTGGATTCATTGTTTCCCTTGGTGGATATGTAAGAACAGATAGAAATTTCATCCTAGGTTCTGTCTACATGTTCTTCACCCTTTTTGGACATTTATTCCATATCATATTTTCTTTGTTCTATGAACTTAAACTAATATCTCACTCATCCTAAAAAAAATTAAAATATTCTTCCCTTATTTCAAGGCATTAAATTCCAAAGAATTCATGGTCCTTTCTTCATAGCCATTAAAGGTAGGTAACCCTTCATCCTATATTACATTAAAATACATGGGACTTTGCTAAAATATTCATTTTCTACCCCTTTTTCTCATGTCACCTATTGGGATTTCATGGTGTTCTATGGGGATTCTTATTCCTTATTCACGTTGAGCTATTTTTTCCACACCATACTAATTCACTTTTTGGGACATTCCTTTCAACTACATTCATACCGCATGATGAAAAACTGAATGGTATTTTATAACTATGTGTGTCCTGATTCATTATCTTACAAGATACATAGGAATGCTCAAACATTTCTTCTTGGGGACAACACCAGTTTACCCCCTTCCTCCACTCACCTTATCGAGATTACCACACATTAATGGTCCCTTGATCCTCAGTTATACCACATCAACATGCATAGATTGACTATGTTTTAGTACCTAGAGTTTTGGGTCCTACATGAAGAAGCATTCATTCCTTCTCCATGATTCATGTGTCCCTTTTTTCGAGCCTTCAACATCTTTCACATAAAAATGACCCAAACGGTGGTATGGATGCTCTGACATACGGCTCACGTAATGTTATGGGGGAAAATCCTAGAGGATCTTAGACAACATTTGAAAGGGGTCCAACACCACGAATATGGTCTGTGGTCAACCCTCTATGTTTCTTCCATTCCCATGTCACACAATTTTGATATAGTTCTTCGAATATGGTAAATATTTATCTTGCATCATTACGCCAACCACATTGTTCCTCGAATATTGGTTTCATGATTCACATCCCTTTCCATGTCATCATGTTTATATAGAACATCTACACCCTCATTGTTATCCCTTTGTTCACTATTGCAAACTGGGATGATGAACCAGTTTCATGGGGTCAATATTTACTCCACACCATCATCACCCACCTTGTGGTTCCACGCATTGTAACTATCATATCCACCATTTTTCCCACACCGATGGTGGATTATATGGGATTAGGTATTTTAGAATGCTTTTTTGAAATATGGTAGGGTCACACCTTCATTTGGTTCGAACACTATGACCATAAACAAGGCGATCTGGTCAACTAGTCTAGGTATCATGGCTATAAACTATGTGGTTTTTCCTAAAAATATGCCATGTTGTGCAAAATACTTTTCTCTCACTCATGTGATGTTACTTTATGGTTCCACATCACATATGTTAACTTAGGGAATCATCCCCTTTTGTTATGAACTCTATTACCATTAAACAAATAATTACATTTTCCTATATCTCATGGATTTAAATTTCATAATAACAATTACTTTCCATATATGAGGGAATAACATTATTTTTTTAATGTCAATCTATCATACCATCCCCATGAACTACCATTGTCTTGATGGAAATTCTCCCAAGATACATAGTGATGCCTAGACACTTTATATAATTTTCATTTGAAACCCCTTCAATATGTTCAGCCTCTTGGACTTAGCCCCCATTCAGGTACATTTGGTGTGATGTGGACATCTTTTGTCCTCATTCACATCAGGATTATGTGTTGAACATCATATATATCACCTGGGGTTCCCATGTCCTTCATCAAATGACCATACACTACATCCCCACTCAGGATAATTTTAGGATACCCCATGACAATTGTGGGGCACTTCAGCCACCACATTAGATTGGATTACCCCAAAAAAGTGTTGGTTTCTAACCACTTTGTGATTCATGAAAATCATTCATCTTGATTCCTACATTTGTAGTATACGTAGGGATTCCCTTGAACATCACCTTGGGCCCAGCCACAAGATCACTAATGCTTCTGGATCCCGCCCCTAATTACATTCTAAATTATATGACCCTAATTTAGGAATCCCTAATCTATGTAACATGACTTTAAACTATTAACTAGGGTCTAGGTAGTGTGACTTGAAACTATATACAACGTTCGGGTCATATGAAATTATAATATTCCATATATCATCCTCACCATACAATTCAAAACTACACGTCTATCTCCCTTATTGACATGATGTAAACTGCATGGAATTCTTGGCCCTCACCAGAGAGGTCCTATTTGGAGTATGTTTTTTATCTTTTCACATACTAATACACACACCCAATGTCCATTCATCACATTGGCATAATTTCATGTTTGAGGGATATTATTTGAACAACTCATCTTTCCATCACCACGCTTTGCATTCCCTATATTTAGAATCCTCATTCACATTCACATTTGAAAGAACCCCCTAACGATTAGGATTCATGGATATAATTATATCTTACCAATTTGGACCAATATTCCTGAGGACATTTGATGAAAAAAATGATTTTGGCCTTGTTATTTTGAATATGGTCATAGGATGGCCTACATTTTCTTGTTCCCATTTTAGGGAACATGAGGCGATTGCTATGTTCTGAATTTTGTAAATAGTTATCCTCCATCTTCATGCCTCCCTCATTGTGCTCCATATTTTTGGAATGGTGATTCACAATTTCTATTCCCCTTTTTTAGGATTTATTCCAACACTGCTAGAGCTATCCCACACATTCACTAGAACATGTTCAAAAAGGGTATTTTGGATATTTTGAGAACTCTAATCTCTAACTAATGACCACCTCATTCCAACTAGAAACTCCGAGTTTTTATTCATACCATAGAATTCAGGTGATTGGATGGAACTCTCGTATTGATGGTGAATAATTACATGGTCATCCCTTGTTTTGCACACTGTAAATGACCCACATGATCTTAGGGATTGATCGATGGTTATTTCCTAGATATTATTGGGATGTTGTAATAAAAGTAGATATTGAGACTGACGCACACAAAAAATAAATAAAACATGTATATATGTTTTTAAGGTCATGATAATTAGAAACCCCATTGATTAACCCCTCGTATCGATGGTTTTACCTCTTCAATAGTGAATCTCAACTACACCACTCTCTGGCTTATGGCCTCCATGATTTTCTATCACCTTCGAAGCTCCATCTCTTCTTTAATGGTTGTGGGGAACAGTTCATCATCCATAATAATTACTTAATACTTATCAGAACAGATGTTATCCATATCCTAGGATGCTCACCTTATCTCCTCCTTAGGACTCTGACAACATATCCTTAAATGAGGATATTAGTTCTTTTTTGTGCATCGAAGAAAGAAAAGTGTTCAATCACCTGCACCCTCACCCATTGAAACTCTTTCTAAGAATCCTATAGTTTATTGTTGTTGAACGAAATCCTTTACTACAATCTGACACCAACGCCACTATGGTATTCACATATTTTCTCTTCCTTGAAATCCTGAATGAGCATATGATGGCATCAGGCATCAACTCCTATAGTGTGTAGTTAAAGAAGATGGGAATGAAGTATCCCCTTATTATTTACCCACAAGGATTTCCAGGTGTCTTTTATTAATCTCTTTATCATATTCTATGTCCACTGTTGGACATCCTTTTTATCCTCCTCATTAGAAGCGGTCTCATCTAGCTCTCGAGTGTCTGCATGCTTATATTTTGGGAACTCAATCAGAAGTTTATCATCATGGTCTAACTTTATTTTCCCGTCAGATATGTTGGGTCCCATATAATGTGGTTGGTCTTCATTTCTAGATTCCACCTTGATACTCATTAGTTCCCTCTGGGCAGAAACCGTACACATGGACACAACTGTCTGGATTTTTTTACCTTAAGTTCCCAATTCATTGATAATTTGTGTTCCCCTTAGGAGAGGAGGAAAAGGAGCACCAGCCATCCTCTCTAGAATGTCCCAATCCATTTGAATTACTATTCATATAGAAATCTTAAATATCAATTTCCATGGTTAAATGGATAGTAGTTATGGATTTTGTGAGTGGTGGGTCTTATAAAGAGCAAATAATTGGTATATCCCTAGAGTCACTAACTTCAAAACCCCAGGGCATGTCCCCCCGTATATGGTTTGAAGATCCATAGATTCTTATGGGATCACCTTTATTATCACCTTCCTGCTAGATTCTATGCTAAACATCTTCCCAGGAATGTATCCTCAAGCTACAACCACTATCATGAAAGAATACGTTTTCTAAATAGGGTCCTCCTGTCCATGAGAAATGTATATTGAGAAAAAATGGATGACCGAAGTAGGTGTACCAAAATAATGGTTTGGAGTTTATCTCAAGAGTATCGGCTATCACATCTAGCTTTGATGTCACAACCTTCCGTTCCTCCAAAGGGATACCTCAGTTAGCTTCATCTCCAAATTTGACCCTATAGATTCTTCTTGTAATGAAAAACTATACCGAATCTCAATGGCATAAGGTTGGGGTGGGAGTATTTGATCATGTAGTACATTCACCTGATTCGTCCTCAGACAAGGAGTACTACGAGAATTCCCAATGTCCTCTAGCTCAATGATGTATTACTCCCTTTCCTCTTAAAATTACATAAAGCAAACCATGGAATGGATGATATCTAACAAATCCATACCAAGATGGTTGAGGTGGTCCCACATTTGGGAAAGATTGGGAAATTGACTATTGACGTTCTAGGTGTCCCAAGCTTTCAGAAAAATATCATCCTCATGCATGTATATGTGGCGCAACAACTTCCAATGACCTTGAGTGGATATCTTATAGAAAACTCCTTGGTGGCCTCTCGTCCTACCATATCTGGTTATATGTGATCTTCATGTCTACCGCTACTACTTTTCTACAGCCAAGCACTTTTCATTGAATTCATTTCTTCATCAGTACTATAACACTGCCTCCAAGACATGTTATTTCCATTTTCAAACCCCATACTTGAGGGTAACGTCCCTCCATGATTGTTTGTCATCACTTGAAACCAAGTCCATAAGATTATTTAACAACAATGAAATCTTCACTAAATCCTCCCATGTATTCTTTGAAGGATGGAACGCATCATAAATTTCCCGAAAAATGGGGATTCAAGAGATATGATGGTGGTCCCAGATGTTGATGCTGACCTCCTGGTGCTAGATATGGAATGAGTTGGTCCTTGATGACCACCTTATCATTAACTTCAGTATTAAATGTTTTGTATGGTACATATAGAATTCAAAAAACCTTACATTTTCATACCAAAATACAAGATTTAGATCAACCCCAAATTTATCATATGATGCACAAACCCTGTAATCCCACGCCCAGTAATCTGTGATGTTGCCTCCCTGGCATTTATCCCTGTTTTCAATCCACCCCTTCTTTGTGTTCCATAAGGCTGCCTTTAGAATCGTATGGTATTAAGGAGTTGATATCTATGGCTAATGTACTTTCCTATTAACATTATTGAGATGATTATGAAGACCATTGGTGAAGCTAAGCGTACATAATTCCCAGGAATGGCCTTAGGTATCTCGGAACCACTAATGGCCTGGTGTTCTCAAGAACTAGAAATCTAGTTCATAAATAAATTCTGCCAGGGTGAATTCAACGACCTTCAGTCCAAATCCCTAAAGTGGTAGTCTTTTTCATAATGGATAGATCAATTGAACATCTGCCAGTATCCCTACAAGGGACTCGTGATCCGAGTGGCTTCCCACGTACTATCAAATCCCCAAACTATTCTCAATCTCTTCCCTTTGAGTGGAACATACAATGACCTCCTGAGTAAATTCTTGGTTAGACATTTGATTTTCAGACTATGGCATTTTTCCTTTTCAATTTATAGAGGTTGATCACAGAGCTCAATTTTAGAGAGGATTCATAGAGCATATTTTCACAGAGACTATGTAATCACTATGTTGCATAAGGTAATATTGGATTGTAGTGAACTAGTTCGCTAAAAAGAATTTGTAAAGAACTGATCCATAAAGCATGGTTTGCAATGAATGTTCATGGAGTGCGGAACATGGTGATTTGAGATCTCAAGAATACGATCATGGGGATAGATGTTTTAAAAACAAGTTTCTGTGTATCATATTAATAGGCTAATACCTATGAGTCTTTATGGTGCAGTTGGCCGCAGTGGGATTCGTGGTGTTCCCAACCAGTAATCTGCCTACCTCATACATGATTCTACTTTGTGATCTCGCTAAATTTTGGTGATGTACTGTTATAATATGAACCTTATTTTCATTGTGGATCCCATTATATTGGGGGAATTTTTGTCACCAAAATTTTGTTCCTTAAAATGAATCGAGAAAGGGATCGAGAAGTAAAAGTGTTAATATCGTGAAGTACTGTCACAAAGACATCCTGCATCATGCCACCAAAATGTCACCTGGAGGTCTTCTTCGCACTACCTCAAAGGACTCCTCCACAAACACCACAATGGCTGTGATTGAATCCATTGAGACACTTTCGAACATGAATAATACCTCCACAAACTATTTAATGGAAGCGACACAATCCATTGAGACTCCGCTAAACATGAATAGAGCCTCTGAAAATGCTGCAAAGGCATGGATGGAAACCTCTTAATGTCCGAGAAACATCACAGATCTGTCTCTAATTTTGAATAGTGATTTTCCCTAAAGCGTTTCTAAAGAGCATCGCGATACCACATATCTATAAAACTCATCCCACCCCCACTATAAAGGATTCACACTCTGATCATTCTCCTTCTGCAGTATCAATTCAAAAAGAACCCTTTACTCGGTGATCCAATGAGAAGATGAACCATCCATGGTATTTGAGCATTGTAATCCTACATTACCTTTTCTTCATTTTACATATTATTTATTTATGTATATTGTTTGTGATTTCCTTTGGCAATCACGAATTAATGATAACCCTTAGGGTACAAGTAACATTGCGACGCACTGAGTATTTTTAGGCACCCTCTAATCACTTGCAAACTTCATAACTAGGATGGCCCACTTTGCATCATGAAGAACCCTCATGTTCGATGATTCAGCACATCTTGAATCACCAGAACTTCACAAATCCACTATCTATGTTCCATTCTACTTCTCCAAACCCTCTCCCATACAGCCCTGCAAACTCGTACGATGTGACTACAAGGGTCCCTGAGTGGTTCTTCATGATGTTATACCCTACCATGTAATTTTTTCAATAGGAAAGCAAACATATTTTGATATATTTCATATAGATGATAATGTGGACCCATTAAAGGATCACTCCACAACCCAAAATATGGAATTGAAGGTTCCTTAACTTCACCAAGTGTTAAAGCATGCCAGTTATGTATGTCCAGGGGCTCATGTGTGGATTTTCATATTCTTACCCGTATGGCTTTAAACTTCATATAAAACCTTTTTCCTCAACACACATCATTAAATTGTGATTACTAGATTACTGAAAGACCCCAAGAGGACTATGAAGGGGGTATAAACCATCAACCTCTCACTTATTCTCTCCCACTATGAATTATCACCAAGTGCACCCCCAATAGCCCTTGTGTCCACCCCGACACACCTTGATAAGGTGCACAATGTTTGGCGCTCATCTTATCCTTATACATATGGACCCCTAAGTGGGTGTATCTCTCAGAGAAAGACAACTTTTCCTCTTTCAATAGTTAATCATGTGCAATCACCCATAAACTCCTTGCACATACACATTTCACAATCTGATCATCATACCTTTTGTTTCCTTCTGTTTCACACATTGAGCATGAATCACATGGTGTTACAGTGAGCATAGACCATGAAATTTTCATTGGGCCCTTAACCATATGTAAAACCCATGCCCATCTAGTTGAAATTATGTTTACATTGATCCTTTTCCCTTTTTAGTAAATATACGTTGGAAGCCTCTTCGATTTTCAGTCCCCCCACACATCGGTCTCGACCACTTCACATCAGTTCACCATTTCCATACATGACATAAAAATATATTCATCTTTCTCTTTACAATATGTTAAACTTTATTCTTCAAATTTATGTGAACATTGATCCTCACCCAATTACAAGAAACGTATATAGGAAGCCTCCCTAGGTTAAAGCCCAAACACTCGTAAAATTAATTATCCCCTTTGTTAGGACCCACATCCTTGGTCCACCCCTATAGTGGATTCAGACCAGTTCCAAGATATATAATCTCCACACTTAATCCATACTCATACAACCAAGAGTGACCCTACTGCAATTGGTATCTCACCACATGTAAGCCCCAACATGTATTTGGGTTATTGTCCTCTATGTACTCTCGGATACTATACCCTCATTTCAAAACTACGTGGACTTTTATCATTTCCATTTTTTATGAAATGTATGTAATGATTCTCCTAGAGGATCATGCCCCTCTCCCATGTCCTATCCTGGTCTTTACAATGAGCCTTTATTTCTCGAAAAGGTAAAGCCTCAACCTAAGGGGTCTACTTCCGTTAGGTCCCATCTATGTGTCTATTATCATGAGCCTCCCCCTCAGGAGACACAACACACAATCCCAGAACTACATGTACATCGATTCTATTCCACATTGATACATATGATGCATCCCTAAGGTTCAATCCCTACACCATCAACTCCAAAGAGTTTCATTATTACCTCCTCTTTCACTCCACCCTCAAAAACTTCATTTGTATCCATCCTGATTTTATTTCGTTTTCCACATCCCTGGGAAATAATTCCATCCATACAAGATTCTTACTATGTGTATCCCCTACATATCATTGGGTCGTTCATGTACACTCTAATTTCATCCCTCACCGATGAATTCTACATGTGATTTGATCCATGCCTTCTAAATAGTCAGCATAGGAATCCTCTTTGAGGATCAATCTCATCCAATGATAAACCTTGGTGTCATGTTTATATCGACCCATACTCATCTTTTATATGCCCTTTTGGTGTCCTAATAATTCTTCACAATGTAAAATATCCCCCTTTGTGGGAGACGACATCCCAAATACTACTTTATTTGGATTTCCGACCTTTCCATCTAGTAATGTTTCTGAGTGATCCCTGAAATATATGTACCCATATGATCCACTATTATCAGGGTTTCGATCAGTCTGATCTATCTCCAATAGACGTTAAGATAACAGAATAACCCATGGTGAACATGGGAAGCCATGTTAATCATCAGATACATTCCTCTATCATATAATTCTCTACTATAGACTAGGGATTCCTCAGGTTTCTGCACCATTGAAAAGCCTTATTGTAAGGTTTAATCCATATGTACTAGTGTTTCACCGTCTAGGCATGACATTGATTCCCTAACATCCCTACTCTTTAAACCTATGTTTTTTTACCTAATGTGTATCACATGGTAATTTCCTGAAAAAAGATGTGTAATTTATGGTAGTCAAAAAGATATGGCAAAGGGAATGGTCTGAAAAATAATGTTTTAATCTGTAAGGGTGACGTAGACTATGCAATGAATTACAGAGCGGAATCCATGGATGTAGAGACCGAACTCCCATCATCCAATTTTGGACAAGGAGAAAACTTATATGAAGAAGTGTTGAATGTATTCTACCTTTGAAAAGCACAAATATGGGGAAATAATCAGTGCATCCTCACAAATTATGCACACCCATACGAATGATCCCAATATAGATATGTAGAGTATGGTTTGTATATATGTTTATCATTTTCTCATACACTTCTTCTCGAGTTATGTATACATATTTCTCTTATTTTCCATAACTGTGAATCTTAGATAACCTTTCTGTTTTACTTTTCTCTAGGTGTGATGAAATATATTATATAGGATTTTTCTATGTGGGTTTATCACCTACCAATTCGGTGGTCACATGATCCATAATATCGATCACTTTTTTATAGAGGGGACCATCTATCAGACGAGTAAATAAGAATTAATAGATTTCGAATTTAATTTCATTTATTAATATAATTATATCCAAATTTAATCCATATTTTTTTAATATATCTAAATTGTGGAAATTTGTATGTAAATATATGGAAATTTCTATAAATACTTTATTTCAGATGGAATATTTATAAAGAGATTAATTGCATGAGGCTATACACTATTTGATGTTTCCATAATTTGATAGGAGTATGGATTGAAATAACATCACTTGAAATGAATTCAAGGAATCACTATATTGGTAGGATTATAGATGGGTGTAGCCTAATTATCCAACCATTGATGATGGTGGTATCACCATAGATCAACTTAAACTAGCAAGGCCATGTTCACCATTTCCTGTGATGTGTCATATGGCCAGTGTCTTTTTGGTGATGTTATATTTTGGAAACCATCCCTATATGAATGATTCCTCTTAAATCACCTACCTAATCCAATGGTTGTAGTAACATTAATTTGAGGAATTCTCTTTAAACATATCTAAAGAGTATTTGAAAAAGTCTATAGGTTGGAATACATAAGCTTCAAGATGGTAATTTTAGTAAGATTAATTAACCTTATTACTAACTTAGAGACATTATAGGACATAATAATCAAGGGATTCAAGGACACCATTACATGATTTCTTACATGGATGTCTATATGAGGCGATACACTCATGTATTATGAAACTATTAACTAATGAGAAAATATAAGAGGTGTATATTATTTATAGATATTTCAAAGAACATCCCTTATTCAAAAACATTGTAATTGAATTCCATAATATATATTATCATCTCGTAATTTCAAAATATCTTATCTTAAAGTGACATTGTTGGATAAGTATTATAATGCATGAAAATGATCTACCCTAAGAAATTTAGAATCACCAATGTCAACCCAAACTTCAATGATAGTAGTTTAATTATATAGATTGCATCAAAAAATGGATCGAAGAAGAATCCTAGGATATCAACCTCATATGGTATTACATAATAGATGAGATTTACTATTATCTATCACCATAACACATGAAATAACTCCAAAATTTACTAGGTGGCCTCCATTTAATAAAGATATATAAAAAAACAACAAATATTCTCTATAGTTGGTGATTCCAAAAGTATATGATCCTAGTTATCTAAATAATAATCCATTTAAAATGATAATGACTACAAATCCTCACTACAGTTATGGATTGGATGCATATTTATAGTTAACCATATTTATAGAAAATGGTGAGATTGGTGTTTGTAAAAACGTTGAGTTTTGATGAAATATCCCCATTTATTATATTGTACTTCCCCCAATTCATACAAATATCTTAATGACATTCTATGATTTTCTACTTCATGACACTCATTGAAGAGATTAAATCTATGACCACACCTATGGGCCATCAATAAAATATTCATTCATACATTTTGATTAATGTTATCTCATGTGTTTGGACCATTCCCCAAGACCTCTATAGTTATTTTTCATAATCCATTGTCTAAAGAGGGAAATTTTTCAATGTAATCTCATGATATATTTAGTGGGATGAACTCATCAAACATCTCATCTGGGATGGGAGTCCCGAAAATCTTGTATATGTACCATAAACATATTCAAAACTACATATTCATATGCTGAAAGGTGATTTTATATGAACACACTCAGATGAGTATCTCTAAGGCTATATTATGATTCTTATATATTTTTTTCTTCACAACATTTATGGGTTCCTAAATACTAAACTAATTCACCATAGTCTGACATTTAGAGCATATTTAAAACCCCAATATGCCCACATCCAATATTACTTGACTCCATCCCCACTGTGGATATCCCCATCATTCATTCAACACGTATATTAGTTAATTATTGTGTGATAAATGATTGATGTGCAATATTGTGTATTTTCCCTGATGATTTGAAATTTTTGTTCATGACCATTAATTTTTTAATATATCAGATTCATGGAAGGAACTCTCCCTTCAATGTTATATAAGGCCTTGGTATAAATGTTGGCTATAGTGTAGTTTGTGTATTCATTAAACCATTGATATGATTTATAATCTTTTTTCCTCGATGGAGTATATATTATTTTTTTAATCATCATATAATGGTAGTTTATCACTCTGTAGATACTACAGATTTTATTACATTAGATTGATGAAATGATTTTGATGGGAGGGTTCAAAAAGATAGTAATATGTTTTTCCTATGATATCCATCATTTCATCAATTTGATTCGTATCTTAGTCATCGAAAAGTGGTATTACATTTTATACCATCGGAAGACATCAATGAAACATGAAAAAATTCATTTGCGACAAATTATTGATTTGGAATTTGAATCTTGGATGGACATTTTCCCAATGATTGAGGCATCATCTCCCTAGTCTATCACACAATCTGGTTCCACACATGTCAAACTTCACAGTAAAAATTATGTTGTTCTCATTGTGCCAAAGGTTCCCCATAGGTCACCTAATAATGGAAACAATATGCATGTACAACCACATATGTCCCTGCAGAAGGACCCTCTATACATGTCCCTCGATGCAGGTTAGTCTGCATATGATCAACTAACATAGAGATAAAATAAAATTGAAACATTTACGTATTCATATACATAATTTTTTAATTAAATTGTTGAGTTAAATGGTTGAGTGGGATGAAAATTATCATGGAATGTTGAGAATATAATATTGTGAGGGAAGGAAGGGACCAGTGAATGAGAAATCCAATTTATATATGTGCCTTTTCTACGTGATGACTATGCACAAATGTAATTCCCATTTACCATTGTTGAAAGAAAATCATGTTTAATTTAGATAAAATATAAGAATAAATATTACAACATATTAAATTTAATGATTTATATTTGAAAATTTGTTTCATTAAGTGGATGTTCAAATGGAAGATTCACCATGGGATTCCAAATTGGGTGTATATCCCATACCAACCATGATTTTATAACTTTTAGATATTACAAAGTTTATTATTCATCACACTGAACAAGACTAATCTGAACATGATTATCAGTTATGATCATGTCAATAGCATGATAGAAATATAAATCATGGGTATCCCCTATATATTTAATCACTAATTATTTTTAACAAAATGGGTTTTGAATCCCATCCTAATAGGATATGTAGGAATGCTACCCGATGATCAAACCTATCACCTTCAATCCAACATCAACATTATTTGATTATTATTTTGTGGGAAGAAACCCCCACATAAAGGGACATAATTCATTCGGGGAATATCTTACCATCACTATAGTCCCATATTCATGATGATATCTATATCCATTGGTCTATATTCATTGTAAGATTGACCTAATATATTCATGTCACATTCTAATAGGATGTGCTTTAAAATGGCCACAATATTTTAATCCACATAGAAACATTCTCTAGGATCATTTATCCTAGGATTCATCAATAAAATATGTTTAAATACATGTTATGGTACTTTACACATATCATTAAATGCTCAAAAATGATCCATTAATTCAAATCCACCACATTAGTTATTATTAAATTCCAGTGGATACATAGAACCCACTTTAAACCGGTCATATCTTTTTATAAAAACAATAAAGGTTTCATGGAAGATTATATATTCCAAATTTCTCTATTGTGTGGCTTTGAACTAGCTTCACAACATAATAAAACAAAATATGGATCATCTAATACATACATATGGTACTATTGATTGAGATTCTTATATATAAATAGTTGGTTTTACATAAACATTTTGAAATAATTGGCTTTTAACAAAAGCTAAAATATTCACACACATATTATTTAATATTTACTCACAAACATGTCTTAATTATATTATAGAGTTAATAAGTAAGAAATACCCACCTCAACAGTGTGTTTGGACAGACCACCTATCCTATTGGAAAATTTGACTTCATAATAATAGTTGGGAAAATAATTAATTATCACCTACATTTGGTAGGTAGTTACAAAACTATTCAAAAATATGGGAAGCATTGGTTTTTTATTGTTCCATGAATAAACAAAATAAGAAACCATCCAAAAGTAGGTGAAAAACAATATTACCTTTAAATCCATCTATTTGAGTCATTTTAAACATCTATATGATAGTCATATTATTGAATAAAAGATTTTTGTCCTACTACTGTCACATGTAAATGATGAAAAACATTAACTCTCTAATAATTGAAAGTTTCAATTTAAATTCATATATTTTTTTAATTTTATTCCCTTTTCCCTGGATTGATCCAACAAAGATCATATAATATATCTAAATAAAAAAACAAAAACCATTGATAATTTTTTTTATATAGAAATTTTGATTAATTACTCCGTAAATAATTACTATTTTCAAATATGTATCATGTTTAAAATATCATGCGGTTGGTGTTTACATGGGCACATAAATCAATATATATAGTTGAAAATAATTTTAATCATATTAATAATCATGAAAAAAATTAGTAGAATGATCAAAAACATTTCATAAATTAATATACTAATTATAGTTGATTTGATATCAATATATTAATACATGAACCACTATTTAATTTATATATCCATAAATAATCCTAACATTTCAGACCTAGATTATAGATAAAATTCTTAATCTATATATCGACATTTAATCTAGGAATTACCTTTTTACAAAAGATATTATTTTTTATTTATGTAAATATATTTATTAAATATTTAAGTAATGTATCATTTGGTTCTAATAAATTCTTATACTCTAGAATTTATATAATTTATTATGTGAAAATCATGTTAAACATTATAGGATCTTCATTTATTTCCTTTAACCAATTTTTAATATAGTTGCCTCTTCAATGTTGATTGAATCTAATTATGATAAGGGTGGTTTTTCTAGTAGATATTGCATTATATTTGTTGTCTTAAGATCTATCTAGTCACATATGATATTATTCTATTCAGTTTGTGCCTGAAATGTCAATTTATATTCATCATCAAATATAATTATATTATAATAAATAATTATCAACTTCTATACAATATAAGTCATACACATTTTTGTTTCATGGGATTCTAAATATCCTTCCATAATTTTCTAGAATTTTAACGTTATTTACTAATATTTTTTCTAATATTCCACCATAGTGAGATCTTTGATATTCAATCTCATTCTAATATATTTATTGATTCATTTTAAAACACAGTTTTTTATAGTATCCATGAAATTATATAATCCTAATGAGATTTATGCTTTTTTTATTTCTCCATAATATATATAAATAAATTATTTATATACATTTTAATGAATATCAATATTGGATTCAACGGAAGAAAAATCTTATCTGGTGTCAATTTCTTCACCTCAAAATAACAAATCCCTACTGTTATATTGACTGATTTCAAATTTACATTCATTTTATTTTTATAGGTTTTGGTCAACATGTAACCTTTTTCAATGTTGTTTTAAATATTATTCTTCCTCTATAACACAAAATTTAAAATGGGTATTCTTACTCTTGATACATTAATCCTTTTAAGGGATTCTTGAGTTGTTCATCCTCTTTGATTCTAGTGATCAATATTCTATTTCTTGTAAAAATTTGTGGAATCATCTTCCCATAACATTGTTAAACCATTAATTAACATTTAATAATTCAACATGGAACCTCAAAATTATCAATGATTACCATCGAAAATGTCATCCTATAATAATCATGAATGAAGAAGACATATTATATCCTACCACTAATGTAACATGGTGACCTCATCCCGCATAAATCAACATCCCTCAATTCAAACAACCATGTCAATTCCATATCATTCAAGTTCTATAATGTCAAAAAATAATGGTTTTTTGTAAAATATCACACGTGTGAGTATTATCTCATGATAGTACTAAGATATCATGATCATTATTCATTTTTTACATATTCTTCCATGTAATTTTCGAAATAATGAAACTTCATTTTTACCAAATATTTCGTTATCTTTCCATTTTTTTCAATTGATAAATTTTATTCTACAAGATGAGATATGGATTCTATTATTTAGGAAACCCATTTCACACAACTATTCCATTAATTCCTTTAATGATAATGTTTACTCCATCAATATTAATTAATAATTTGATTTATATAGTTGATATGATGTGTTTAATTTCACCCATTTGACATGAATAATAAAATAAATTATTAATTCATGTCTTTTCCTCCATGTTTAGATATTGGCCTCAAGGTTCCATTTCATACTAGGGGAGGATTGACTTTAGAATTATTTTTTTTGTAAAAAAATGTTGAATAAAATTCTAGTTCATTATAAGTATAATATAGATCATATAGAGAAGAAGGCATCCTAGTTGAAACCTTTAATCCAAATATAGGTCTTCATATTGTTGTTAATTTTTTTTAAAAAGAACAACAAAAACAAAATTTTTCTATAAGGTGAATTGAATGACTACAGTAGAAATAATGTAACTATGATGATATGGGAGATTGATATCTATGGATGGATTTTCATTATCTAAGGCATTTTAATCCCACATCCTAGACTAATCAAATTAATAACCACCAGAAATCTTGTGGTATTTAGATTTATGTAGTCAAATCAAAAGAATATTACATGGAACATAAGTTCGATTGGTTTGGGAAACATAACAACACTGATTGTATTTATCCCAATAATAAATTAAATAGGAGTTAAGTAATATCTCACATTCCACGTTTATCCATTAAATATGTTTTACTCCAAAATAATCACCACCCTCTTGAGAAAACAAAGAGATATAATGTATGTTAATTTTAATGAAGTTCTTGTGAATATGGAAAACACACATTTTTACTCTAGTGTAATTCAAAATGTATTAAAACTCTTTTTCAACTCCACTATATTAAAGGACACTACCCAACCTTGGTCGAGTGTTCAAAAACAATAGATGAACAAATTATTATAAAATATGAAATTAGGAAATATAAACTAGGAATAGTATGTTTATTAAAAATTAATCACTAACATGAATTTCTATTAAAGACCATGAATTCCAAAAAATACATTGTGAGAATGAAAAATGAATTTCAAAACCTTATACATTTGAATACTACTGGTATATGATAATCCTCACCTTTCCAAACATTCGTCAAAAGTTGGAACATAATATCTCTAATTTTTGATGTCCCTAATGTTTATAAAAACTCTTCATTTAAAGAAAAGACATTTTGATATTATTACATGTGTCTCATATATTTATTTTTAAGTCTCCATATCATTAACATGCCTATTATTCATTGACTCACCAAAAGTTATATGAGTGCCCTAAGAATCATGGCTTTATTGTCCAACATATCATTTAACTAAGAATGTTTATATAGGGTGTTGGAATAGAAATAATTATACATCATGATACATAATTTTTTTTAATTAACTGTGTGTAATGAAACATGATCACCTCACACCAATATTACAAAATTGTATAGGGAATAAAACATAAACTTCCTAAAACAAAACTATAAGTCTACATCACTTCAACAAACCACAATTGTGCAATGTGAATACTTTATAAAAACCAATATAATCATGAAAATCGTGTTATACATCAATTCCCATCTAATATAGAAGTAATAATAGCATTCATCAATTACATTATCCATCCACATATACCTCTTTATTATTATGAAAAAAAATTGTATTTGGGTGAACATCATCCCATCCAAATAAATATTCCCATGACCATTTCACCACAATCCCTGATGTAATGGTAGTACCATACCAAATCACTTAAATTATATGTATATATTCATATTGTATCATCTATATATGAGGTACATTATTACTAATAGAAAATAAAAATGAGTTATAAAACATGAGTCGCAACAAATCAAATTATCAACATGGTGCAAGAATACTCTATTATATAAATTCTTTTCATATTGAATAAAATGTATTTAACATTATTAAAAAATATATGAGTATCCCATTGGAATTAATAAATTCATTTACCATCCTTTTCATTCTTTTTCATCACACTACTTGTGTTAATGACAACTCTCAATCCTCAATATGTCTTCACAGTGGGTTCCACTATGCAAGTACTCCCTCTAATATAGTTATATTCATCATGGAAATTATATGGATCTTTATAAAGGTCTATGATAAATTCAAAATTATCAGAATCAGGGGATAACTAATTTCCAATAAAGACCATGTATGGTAGACGTATCTAGGTTAGTGTGTTATAAAGATGAAATATTTGAAACACCATTACAATGATGTGTTGTTTTGTTTCAAATTACCACACATGAACCCCATACCACATTAAATATGTGTATAAAAGATGGTGTAGGGAAACTACATAATAATGATCCTATATTCCACTTTTATAGTTTAATTTTTAGGGTGTCAACCTATCCCCATGATCCATTTTATAATTTCCAATCCATCTATTCCCACCACCAACATGAATCATCAACTCCTTTATAATATTATTATCACTTTAATTCTGTTAAACATCACCGATATCATATACCCTTATGGTTACCCATGTATTTATCCCATGGGTTGTGGTTCAAAACCATTTATACATATATTAATAAAAAAATTTCATAGTTTGTAAAATTACTCTTGAATTTATTAAAAAAATTTCTAATATTTGACACTTCCAAATGTATATTAATATAAATTATACCTATAAATATAATTAAAAATAAATTTAGATCCCATATTATAAATTAATTCAAAAATAAGTTAAAATTAATTCAACAATTTATGAATTAAATACAATAATAGAATCATAGAATCACTTAACCCTTAAATTTCACTAAAATATTATCACAACTCAGTCACAATAGAAGAGTATGTGGTAGTTATAAATAATCCAATGGAACTCAACTATAAAATTATCAATTTATGAGTTAGTTTTTTAGTTTCACATGTGAATATATTTATGAACACATGTTTTCATAAAACAATGTTAGTTAAGAATTTTTATTATCCCATGAATTAATACATTATCCTCCAAATATCATTTATAATATATCAAATATTTTTTGTAGGAATGAAATGTCTTGATCAAACATTGATTGAGATATTTTCCTCTCATCACCCATGGTAAATATAAATAGAGTTATTCCTAGGTATCAGGTAAATTATCATAAACATTGGTGTGTAATGGTTCTATACCAACACCCCATACTAAAAAATGACACAACTGATTACGAAAACTTATAAATATTTAATTAATTTATAGAATTATTAAATTTTAAAATGGTTGTCAAATGAATTAACATTTTGCATGAAATACCATTATGATAAATATAATTAACTACCTATAATAAAAATAATACAATCAGTACACTCACCAAAAAATAATTGGGATAATGAATATTCTATTTAAATATAATGAATGAAATTCCCTCTTTTCTAAAATTGTTTCTTTTAATTGCAACGATTTATTATCAAAATTTCATTAATTATTTAATTTTCATTTAAATTTTTTATTTCCATAATGAATTTTTTTATAGATTATTAATCAATACAGTGTTTCCTAAATAATGAAACTCATTTACCATAACTTTATAGAAAATGAAACACTGCCAAGATCTTATCTTTAATGTAAAACATCTATTTCAACTATGTAAAAACTCTTACCCACACATGATCCATTGAATTTCTTGAATAATATATCGAATAAGGGATGGGGGAAAGAATCGGAATATATTGTAGAAAATTACTAACATGTGTATCATGGTTTTTACAAGATGATGTGAAAGAAAAACTGAAAATTTATATCTCATGATATATGGATAATGTAAAAATTGAATCATTCATTCGAAACACTTCATTCTATAATATTTTAATCTAATATATCAAAATGTACGTATTAACTGATGACATAACTAATAGATCTCTACTAAATTTAATATTTGTGAAAATATTAAACAATTATCGTGGAACCCTACTTGATGTTTGGGAAATATGATAAAAAATATTTATTCATGGAATCCATAATAATTAAAAATTAATCCACAATAATGTTAGACAATTAATGAATTAAGTCACATATGGAAATTTTATATTCATAAATAAAAAAGCCTACTAAATGTTTGATTCATTAAAAAGATTCCACTATGAGTATCTATAATCACTTCTACAAATATAAAATCATTCAATATTATTGACATTGAAATTGATAACAATGTATCCTGAGATTTCAATGTATCTTATTCTATCATAAATAAAAGTTTATATGAAAAATATAACAATGGTTTGAAATTTTCATTAAAAAAAGTGGGAGAAAATATTTTAAATGAAATCAATTAGGGGTGTACATATTATTGAATTAAATAAATAATACCTATTCATCATGAAACCTCTTATATATTCTTATGGTTTTATTCCTTAGACATCATGGACATAAAAAAATTACATGTCCCAAGAACATTATTCATAAAAATTTAACGGGAATAAATATCCTAATATAATTTCTTATTTTACTTCATATAAATAAATTCCTAATAATAGAAATTACCATTTCCAACCTCAAAAACATTTTTAATGGTTTCTCAATTTACCGTACTGATCTTTTCTTATAATTGGAGTATATAAATTTCTTTAACCGATCTAGAATTAATATTGACTAGTGATGAAAATAACCTAGTGACACCCTTCCCTACTATCTTCCTTGGATTTTTTATACATTGTAGAGGAAGGATCCATGAAGTGTAATTCTATACTGAATGGATATGTAGATAAACATCTATCCACCCTTTTTATAGATCATCCACTATCACGTGTTGATGCTAGCTGTAAACCACTACATTATTCTATTTATGGTTCAATATTTATATAATTTTTTTATTAATTATCTTATTCATATTAGTTTATTTTCTATAATATATTCAAGGATCACTAATGGTGTTTTTGATGATGAACACTATTTTAAATCCTTATATTGTTCTTATGTTATGGATTCTACAACATTTTCTTCCATCTCATGATGAATAGTATTGAGGATATATTCCAAATAAACAAGATTGTAAAGAAGAATAATAGTTACCAATTTTTTGGAATGAAACTGAAAATATATCTCAAAAAACATTTATGTTGTTTATAGCACCATTGGTTTTATCCCTATGATTTTTTATTAAATCACCATATTGAATTTTCAACACCTTAATTTATACTAATACTTTACTAAATGAAAATAAATGATATTTGAGTACTAGTTTACCATTTTTCAGGTTCAGTTCTGGGATATTTCTTCTTTCATAATGGATCCTTTTATATTCATCAATCATTATCTTATAGTGTATTATATGATTTTATGATATGTTCATCGCATTCAATATGAATTATATATAGTATATAGAAATAAAAACGGACAAATGCATAAAATTTAATAAAAATAATGAAACCCCTTGGATAAAATTATTCAAAAGTAACGTTATGGGGTAATTCAAGGTGTAACAATCTGGGTTTTCATCTCTTATTAGTTCAAAATTCCTTGGAAAAGACACAGTCTAATTGACCAACCTCAGGGAATAATTACATGTAACATCCTAGGTAAATAATGAAATATGAAATTTTCATATTTATTAATATTTGTGTATTAAATATTAATTTTACTTTAAATGGGATTTCTATGTTCAATGTCATACCTGATTCACAACAACGAGTTTCTTTGAAATCATATGTTGTAAACTATTAATATAATATTATTATTTTAAATGGTAGTTAATTCCCTCTCATTGTATTGGAAGGAATAAATAAAAGTAACTAAAATAGGATTATTCATATTTCATAAATGTTTTTGCATTTAGTCAATAAATATTAGAGGCTTAAAATTTTAAGGAATCTGATTTTAAGCATAAATAGTCAAATATTCCTTAAAAGATTCATTTAAGTCCATTTGATGGAGAAACCCTTTGAAATGTAGTTTTTTTCAATTTTATATGTTCTATTTTAAAAAATAAAATTATTCTTAAGATTTGGGACATCAAAATTTACATTGGATGAAATTTTGTAATTCTTTTGGTAAAATTCATTTTTAATGTATAGTGAAACAATTCTTTATTTTAATTCAAAACTGTCTTTTAATCTAATTTATTTATAATTATATATTCTCCTTTTTTGGTTTTAATTTAGTTATATTTTATTTTTACTATTTAATCCTATTTTTTTCATTGGAAGTAATTTCACTATGAAATTGGACATAAATAAGTGTCAATCTTTTGATAGTTAATCTTTTTTAAACACATGCCTTTTGTTTTGATAGCAGAAATTTAATTTAAATTAATTTATTCCACTTCTGTGTATTCAATTTGAAAAAATGGATTCTATATTTGGAATCAGGAGGTCCAAATTGTGTAAATATTTCACTTTTAATTTAAGACATTATTAATATTTACTTCAGTAAATATTTTATTAACAATGGTTAAATGGTAAATCTAGTAAATAAGATTGTACAAATTTTACTATAATAATATAAAATTACCCTAAAATGTTTTCTAAACCTACTGGTTGATACATATCCGACCATTGGAATCTTTTTGTCGATTTGGGGACCACATGGGGCCACATGGGAGTGATAATGATACATTATTATAATTAACATAAATTAAAGACCAAAATGGAATAAACAAATATTTATTACTAAATTAATTTTTACATGGAGTTATATAATATATATCATAGTCTATAAATATTCCATAGAAAGCTAAAACGATTTCCTACACTATTTTAATTTGTTTATAATTTTTAGAAATCAGATAAATTTAATTATTTATGACACAATAATGATGCAGTGTTTACCTCATTAATAAATGATATATATAAATAAGATTATAAATATTAAAATAATAACCATAACCTGTAAAATTCTTATTGGATGATTTTATTTCAACCATGAGTCATATTCTATTCTAATTTAATGATTTTTTGATCTTTTTAAACCAATTATATGTATAAAAAAATAATTGTTTCAAAATTTCTTAAAGAGACCCTCCTCCCCCTTATAAAAGGACACCACTTCAAACCCATTCCTCACACCTCTCAGGCTGCTTGGCTCATTTAACACTTCATGGAAAATCTTTCAAGATACCTATTTATAACCTAGAAGCCTTTCCTTAGGAATAAGGATCTTCATTAAACCATATTGGTTCACACTAAATAGATTTACTCGAAATAAATGTATCATCTTTTCTTAAGTTATTTTGTTTTATTTTACTTCTCCAACACCCCTAAAAACTTTTTATTCCTTTATTTTATAACAACATAAGTATCCTAAATATAAAAGGATATTATTATGAGAATTATTAGAACTAAGTTACACACACATCAGTATAATTGTTAAATAACATATCATTTCTGTGGACGGTGAACTATTGCTTCACGAAACGATGATTATTCAAATATCTGCAATCGCGTCCAATGGTGGCCATTATGATGGCACTATATTTATATATGATATATATTATGTTTATATTGTTTATATTATTAATTATGTTTAATTTACAGAACACATATATTGGTTTTTTGAGTGGGTAAATGTGATAATCTCATTATGGGATGTGCAAACTACCACCCCATCAAATTTATATTACTCCTTCATGCCTTTTGTGGAACATATAGAGGATGGATTTAATGATATTAAATATGATATTATAATAGAATTATAATATAATTATGTATCATTAAGTTTTCATTCCATTACAATAAAAAATAAAAATTAAAGTAGTGATCATGCGTACATACGGCTTACAGCCTCCATGAATGGGGTATTTCATTTCTTATCATGAAATATTATGTAAAATTATAAATACATGTATATAATATTCATATATGACATATATGATATCTAAATCATGAATATCATTATGGATATAATGGACCATTGACCACATAAACAACTTGTAATTATAAGACGTCCATTTTTGACTCAAGTACAAAATATCGAAAAAAATGAGCATTATTAACTTAAATGATTAAATAATGGTTATAACATGATAATAATTGATATAAAGGAAATAATAATATTGAGAAATGTTCTTAACCAAGTACAAATTAACTTTAGTTTATTATTCATGAGATTAAATATCGAACATGTCAAGTCAGAAATGAGGTAAGGGACTTCGTCTCAATCTCCTTTCATTAAGGCATATTTTGGTTTAATACATTAATTTATTTTATACACTGTATAAAAACCTTTTAATTATCATTTAATTCAAATATAATCTTTTTTAGTGAAGCGATATTATAAATGACAAAAACGAATGATTCTTTTTTGTAAGGGGTGACAAAGACCTTTCGAACTCTGCGAGTATTATTTGATCTTTACCATCCTTAACCAGTTGTAATGTTTTCAAATTGAATATACATACGCTATACTATTTTATGTATTTGGGTATTGAAAATGGGTTTTATAATGGATTTGTTATTTCAATATATTTATGTGATATATTGTGATTTAAATGTGTAAATGTTTTCTTTCCTTTATATTTTTTGTATGTGTAATGATTTTATAATGTTACTTAGACATTTGAAGGGTGGTTATGTTATCAAAAAAATGACGGGTGGTTCCATAATAAACCAATATGGGTGGTTATGTTATAACCTCCAATGCATTGGGTATGGATGTTGGTTCTATGGCTATTCCATTTAGTGATTTGTGTGGATGTAGACCATATGGTTATTCCATTTAACTATGTTTATGTCCCAAGATACCTTTATATGTTATGTGTTCTTTATATGAGTTTTATGGTAATTTTTTGTTACAAAAGGGTATGCAATGATCTTTTATTTAGTGATGTGTATTTACTACATCATAATGGTGAAATGTATTACATATGATTAAGTATTCACAGTTTACTTATTATTTTGAAAAACTAACAGTTTTCCTTCTTTGTGTATCCCTTACTGTGATTTTTATGCTTATCCCATGTTTTTGAAATGTTTTTCGTAGGACCTAATGTTGAATAGGTTCAAGGATGGGATCAAGAAAAAGACATGTTGTCTAAAACATGTAACTTGACATGAATATTTTTTTCAAGTACTTTTTATTTTGTGAAAAAATGGGAATTGAGTAGAAGTGTATACATTGTTACTTTTGGGATGGAATGTAATGGTTATGATATAATCTTATAAAACTCAAAACATTAAAATATCCTTAATTTTATTTATTATCATAATTCATGATTATGTAATTTTTTAAAGTTGGGTCCTTATAGTTGGTATCATAGGTCGATTTAAATAACTTTAGTGGTTAGGGACGTGTTAAATTAATATCCAAAAATTAAATTTTGATATTATTAAAATTATATAGCATTTATAGATTACCATGTTACTTCACCTAAGATATTTCTGTGTTACGAATTGTTTTTCCTAGAGAAAACATGACAGTTGTGTAGGGAAGGCATACAGAGGGAAATGACCTTCCAAATCATTATCCTGGGATGGTCAAAATCAGAATTTAATAGTTTTTTGTAGTAATGGATATTTGACTCTGGTGGAAAATGATAGTTGTTTTCATTGGGGATATTTTGGTTTATTATAAATGTAAATAGGAACATGAAATTCAGTTTAGTGTTGTCTTACAAACCATAAATGAAAAGAAACTATTTAGTAAATTCACCAAGTGTGAGTTTTGGTTACAGAAAATTTTCTTCTATGGTCACATTGTTTAAATAAATGGCCTAACTATTGATCATGATGGACAAAAGATTTTTGATGAATGGCCCAGACCCAAAAATGTATCTGAGATCCATAGTTTTCTTAGTATGGAAGGTTATTACTGGGGGTTTGTTGAGAATTCTTCATGATTATCTAGCCCACAAACTACAATAACATTAAAAGGTGTTAAGTTCATTTGGACAAATGAATGTGAGGATTGTTTTCAGGAATTGGAAAGAAGATTGGTTAATGATCTAGTTTTGGCACTATATTCTAGAAATTTTGAGTTAGTTATTTTTAGTGATGCTTTGTTGAAAGGACATGGTTGTGTCCTTATACGGAATGGTCATGTAATTTTTTTTGCTTCACGTCAGTTGAAACCTCATGAGTTAAATTACCATACACATGGTTCGGAATTTTCTACTGTTTTGTTTCTTCAAAAATTTGTAGGCATATTTTGTATCATGTAAAATGTCAAATATATACTAACCAAAAAAGGTTAATATATATATTCACTATGAATGAATTGAACATGAGATAGAGAAGATGGATGAAATTAATAAAGGATTTTGATTTCATAATCCTTTACCATTATGGAAAAGAAAATAATGTGGTTGATGCTTTGAGTCGAAAATGTAATGCATCGTTAACCATGCTAGGTTTGGAACGAGATCCTTTGGTTTTTGATTTGATGAAATTTGGCATTGAAGTTTATGGTGTATGAAATTTATTTTTTTTAGGTTTCAGTGAGATCATCTCAATCAGATAGAATTATTCAAATAAAGAAGGAAGACAGGGAGGTACAAAAAAAGGTAGAGTTGGTTTAGAAGGGTAAGTTTCCTAATATTAACATTGATAGTGATTTTGTTTTGAGATTTGGAAAGAGATTATGTGTGCCTTGTGATTCATTGTTAAAGAATGAGTTGTTAGGTGAAGCTCATATTTCCCCATTTTCTAGTCATCATGGTAGTTCTATGATGTAAATAGATCTTCATGAGTACTAATTGTAGGATGGAATGAAAAAAGATATTGTATATTTTGCTATGAAGTGTTTGACTTGTCAGTATGTTAAAGAAGAGCAGTAATTACCGAAAGGGATGCTTCAGTCTTTATCGGTTCCAGAGTGTAAATGGGAAAATATATCAATGGAATTCATTGTGGTATTTCCAAATACATCTTAATGTAACAATGAAATCTATGTTATTGTTGATCGATTGACTAAATCTGCTCATTTCCTTCATGTTCAAGATACTTTATCTCCAGATTAACTTTCTTGGTCGTATGTGAAAGAGATCGTCAGGTTGCATAGGGTTCCCCTTTCCATTTAATCTAATCATGATCCCTGATTTACTTTTAACTTTTGGAAATGTCTTCAGATGTAGTTGGGTGGTGAATTAAATTTAAGTACACCTTTTCATCCGCAATCATATGGGTAGTCAGAATGAACAATTCAAACCATGGAGGATATGTTACATTCTTATTCACTAGATTACCAGGGAAGTCAGGACCAACATATTTTTTTGGTTGAATTTTCTAATAATAACATTTTTTATTCTAGTATATATATGGATCAATTGGAAGCATTATATGGAAATTGTTGTCGAACCCCAGCTTTTTGGGATGAAGTAGGTGAAAAAAGGTAGATGGGACCAGAATTGGTAGATGAGATGGTAGAAAAATTTCTATTTATTCAGAATAACATGATAATAGCTCAGAAAAGGTAGAAATATAATACAGATAACCGGAGGAAGGATCTCTCATTCGACTTAGGTGATTATTTATTTCTCAATGTTTCTCCATGGAAAGGTGTGCTGTGATTTGGTAAGAAACGAACGTTGAGCCTAAGGTTCATCGAACATTATAAAGTCTAAGAGAAAGTAGGATCTGTTGCATAAAAAGTGACATTTCCTCCATGTTTGTCCTAGGTACACAATTGTTTTCAAGATAAAATGTTGAAAATGTATATTCCAGATCCCTCTCATTTTTTGATCCCAAAGGTAGTTCAGTTGGAAGAGAATATCTTCTATCAGGAACAACCAGTCTAGATTCTTGATCGATGAGAGAAAGTATTGCAGAAAAAGGTAATACACAAGGTAACCGTTTTGTGGAAAACCAATATGGTTGAAGAGGAAATGTGGGAATATGAAAATTCTATGAGGGATAAATACCCCCCCCCCCCTTTATTTGATAAGTGAATAAAATTGGGAGGACAAAATTTCAAAAAGGGAGGGAGAGGATAACACCCCATGTAAATCAAGAAATCTGAAATTTTAATATTTATTAATATTTTTGAATTAAATATTAAGTTTACTTTAAATGGTATTTCTATGTTCGATAGCATACCCGATACACAACAATGGATTTCGTTGAAATCATACATTGCACATTAATATTATAATATTATTATTTTAAATGGTAGTTAATGCCTAGTAGTTGTATTGGAGATATTTATTAGAAATAAATAAAATAAGATTATACATGTTTGATAATTTTTTTACATTTATCCAATAAATATAAGAGGGTTAAAACAATAAATAATCTTATTTTAAGCCTAAATTTTCAAATATTCATTAAAATGTTGATATACCGCCTTTTAATGGAGAAACCTCTTTAAATCTAGTTTTGGTCACTATTATATTTTTTATTTTAGAAAATAAAATTATTCTTTAGAATTGGGACACAAAAATTTACATTGGATGAAATTTTGGTATTTTTCTAATAAAATTCTTTTTTAATGAATAGTGAAAAAATACAGTCTTTTAATTTAAAACTCCCTTTTAATATAATTTATTTATAAGGTTATATTATAATTATAATTGGTTTTGAAGTGTAATTAGATTATATTTTTACTCTTTAATACAATTTTGGTCATGTGATATACATTCACTATGAAATTGGACATAAATAAGAGTCAATATTTTGATAGATAAAATTTCTTAAAAACGGATTTTGTTTGGACAGCAGGAATTTATTTTAAATTAATTTCTACTACTTCTATGTTTTGAATTTGGAAAAATGTATTCTATAATTAGATTCAGGAGTTCTTATATTGTGTTTATTGTTAAATTTTATTATTATACATTATCAATTTTTACTTTTGTAAATATTTTATTGTCCATGGTTAAAGGGTTAATCTGGAAAATAAGGATAAATTTTTTTTACAATAATAAAATACAATTACCCTAACATATGTGTTAATCCTATTTTATGATACATATCCGACCATGGAAATATTTTGGTCAATTGTGTGACCTCATGGGCTACATGGGTGTGATAATGACACTTTATTTTAATTAACAAAATGTAAAGACAAATATGGCCTAAACAAATATCTTTTAGTACATTAATTTTTACATGGGGTTATATAGGTTATCTCTTAGACTATAAATATTCATTATAAATCAAAAAATATTTCATAAATTATGGTTTTTTTTTAAATTTTTTAGACATCAAATAAATTAAATTATTTTTGACACAATAATGATGCAGTGTTTACCCCATTAATAAATGATTTAAATAAATATGACTATAAAGATTATAATAAAATTAAAAACCGGTCCATTTCTTATTGGATGATTTTATTTCAACCATGAATCATCTTATATTCTATTTTAATGATTTTTGGACTTTTTTAATCAGAAGATATGTTTAATAAAAAATTATTGTTTCATATATTCTTAAAGATCCCCTCCTCCCCCTTATAAAAGGACGCCACTTCAAACCCATTACTCACTCCTATCAAGAGCATAGATTGACCATCTCATGCCCAATAAATCTCCCACAATCCCTCTCTTCCACTTATAATACATACCTTAGACAAAATGCACGTCAACAAACCCTTTTGGTTCAACCCAAAGGGAGTTACACAAATTAAAGATATCATATTCTCTTAAATTCATTTGTTTTACTTTACTTCGGCAACCATATAAACTATTTTTAGTAAATTATTTTATAACAAACCCATTATACTCAATATAAAATGTTATTTTTATGTGAATGATTCGAACTACACTTCCAAACACCTCTGTCTAATTGGTAAATAACATACTGTTTCTGTGGATGCCGAAATACCGCCTCGCGAAATGAGGATGGTTCAAATATCTCCATCCACCTCTCATGGTGGCCATTATGATGGAAATGTATTTAAATATGATATATATTATATTTATTTTGTTTCTATTCTTAAGTATTTTTCATGTACAGAATATTTTTATGGTTTCTAAATATGTTAAATATGATAATCTCGTTTGGGGAAGTGAAGACTACCGCCCCATCAAAGTTATATGACTCTTTAATGCCTTATATGGAACATATAAAGGATAGCGTTAATGATATTATATATTATATTATAATATAATTATAATATACCTATGTATCATTATGTTTTCATTCCATTACAATATGAAATAGAAATGGACGGAGCGTTCATACTTACGTAAGGCTTACCGTCTCCATGAACGATGCATTTCATTTCTTATGTCTAAATGTTTTGTACTCGTATAAATATTTGTATATACAGGATATATATGAAATATATGATATCTAAATCATGAATATAATTCCGGATATAATGATATTTTGACCATATGAACAACTTGTAATTATAAGAAGTCTATTTTTGACTCAAGCACCAAATATCGACAAAATGACCATTATTAACATTAATGATTAAATAATGTTTATAACATGGTAATAATAGATATAAAAAGAAAAATTAACTTGAAAAAATGTTCTTAGGAAAGTATAAATTATCATTTGATTACTATTCAGGATATTAAATAACTAATGGGTCAAGTCGGACATGAGGTAATGGACTTCATCTCAATCTCATTTCATTGAGGCCTATTTTTGTTTAATACATGAATTTCTTTTATACTCTGTATAAACAAATTTTAACATTAATTTCATTCAAAGAGAATATTTTTAAGTGAATTATTTTTCTAAATGACAAAAACTAATGTTTCTTTTAACGTAAAGAGTGAAAATTACATTTTCGCTGCTGCGAGTATTATTTGATCTTTGGCTTCCATAACAAGACGTAATGTTTTTAAAAGGAAAATAAACACCATATACTCTATTATATATTTTGGTTTTGCACATGGTTTTTATAATTGATATGTTATGTCAATATATTTATGCAATAAATTGTGATTGAAATGTGGAAATATTTTATTTATTTTATATTTGTTGTAATTTTTATGATTTTATAGTAGTACTTGAACATTTGATGGATGGTTACGTGATAAACCCAATGACGGGTGGTGCTGGGATAAACCACGATGGTTTTTTACGTTTTAACCTCTTAGACATTGGGTATGGAATTCGGCCGTATGGCTATTTTATTTACTAATATATGTGGAAGTTGATTATATTGTTATTCCATTTATGTATGTTTATGTCCCAAGTGACCTTTATATGTTATGAGTTATTTATATGGGTTTTATGGTTATATTTTTGTTATAAAAGGGTAATAAATGAACTTTTATTCAGTGAAGAGTATTTAATAATTCATAAAGGTAAATATTATTACTTATAATAAAGTATTGATGGTTTATTTAATGTTTTGAAAAACTAACAATTTTTTTCATTGTATATCCCTTATTGGGTTTTTTATGCTCATCCCATGTTTTTTAAAAAAAATCACTGGACATAAAGTGGAAGCAGGTTAAGGATGGGATCAAGAAAAAGTTATGTTGTCTAAAACATGGAACTACCCATGACTGTGATTTTTTTTAATAATTTTATTTTCGTAAAAATAATGGGAAGTGAGTAGAAGTGTCTACTTTGAAACTTTTGGGAAGTAATGTAATAGTTATGACCTAATTATGTAAAACTATAAGCCTGAAAATATCCACAATGTCAATTATTAACTTAATTTATGATTATGTAATTTTTATGGTCTGGTCCTTATATTACATGCCCATTATTGATAAATTTCAATGTTTATAATTTTATTGAAATTTACCCTAACTTTAATTTCCTAGTGCAACCGAAGTACCTATTTGGTCTTATAAACACTAAGGAATTCTAGAAGAACCCATCATTCTAATTTTATGGTATTTAAAAACATTTCAAAACTTTTTGATTGATTAATAACTAGTCAAACTAAACCTAAGTATTATTAAATTCCAATTATTGAAATAGGATCAAATGAAGGTTGAATATACTGAATATTTATATCTAAGTATTTTCTCATTATCTTATACAAATCAACACCATGTGTGAAATTAAACGTTTTAATAGACCAAAATTATTTATGGTATTTTTATCATCTGTGTTGGTAAAAACTAGAAATAAATTCGACTATTAATTCTATTGGAGAAAAAACTTATCCATCTACGATTCATTACATTATATATTAAATTTTGGAGGTGTATTTAATTTAGTTATTTCCTTTCACTCCCTTTATTACATTGTGATTCCCACTCAAATTATCATTTCTTTAACTAGGAAATTGTAATGAGATGAAAGATAAAAATATCATAATTTTTATTTTATTTCAATAATTTACACATTTCCTATCATAATGAAATATAAAAAATTTATTCACATGAATGAAAATCATTTTTAAGACCAGTTACATTGGAAATGAATTCCACAATACTAGTAATTTATTTTCTCAAATTTATATCCACGAAAAAACCTTCAATAATTCCCTTTTTTTACACATCCATTCATAATACAGGGATGTAAAAAAAGATATTGGTCATGTAAAATGATCATCAATAGTAATAATAATAGATAATAATAAATGATAAAATGTGATCATTAGATAAACATTTGGGTATGAAAATGTACGAATGGATAAAGAACATAATAAATAGAATTAATATCCTATAAAATAAAGATTATGATCATAATATAGGTTATATTAAATAAGGAAATGAAATAATAGGATCATATAGTACTAAAATATGTGGAATCTATATTAAAAAATACATTCTAAAAATAATACAAGGGATACTCCCAATACCATCATCATATAATGGAAAATGTCCAATGGTGGATTGGGTTCACTCTCTATTCCCATCAACATTGTGTAAAAAGTAACACATTTGATAGGTTATTGTCCTAATAGCTTTTGTAACATCTCAATAGATATTAATCATTTCTTAGTACATTGATGTTATATATATGAATAGGTCCAACAATTATTGTGATCTTTGGCCAACATCTCATGCAACAAACACGGTATCTCATGGCATGGAAAAAATAATAATTAAATTTATTGTCTATATAATTATAGAATCACATTTCACATAGTGAAATTCAAACATATTCCTTCCATGTATATAGATTTATCGATATATTAATCATAAACATGATCAAACACACGTGTAGGAAGTAGTTTTCACTATTCATGAATGAAGGCATAATTGAAGGCTAAATCATAGGGATTATAAAGAGAATAATTATATTATTAATTTTGTTATTAATTATAATAATATGGATGTATTTCATAAATTTGGTGTTCCAAGGAAGAAAATTCAAGATAATTATTTTGAAGAATACTAAATAAAAATGCTCCATTTGGGTGATGTTTTATAAAATAAGGTATGCCTTTTTGATGAATGAAAGAATAAATGATTTTACATTAATATAGAATTGAACCATGAGGATTCTCCATGAAATAATTATTATTCAGAGATTTTATTAATGTATTAAAAATCATTGGGGTAGATTCTGAACATCAGAAAAAAAATGATAGTATATATAAATCATCATCACCTAGATGATTAAATTTTAATGGGAATTAAAAACATGTATTTCCCTAGAATTGAAAATGGTACTAAAAATGTTTATATATGAGGTAAATATTTACTATAATAGAAATATTAATTGAAAATAAGTGTTATGAACCAACTTAATAGGGACTTTCAGGAAGGTGGTAAGCTGAGTGTGATAAAATCAGGCTTCCAAAATAATTGTCATGGGATAGTTATTAGAACTGATAAAAAATAAACTGAAATGGGAGGCCTTAGACTAATATACATGTACATATGAAAAAACCCATCTCCATTAAAAGTGAAGAAGAAGAATAAATCACGTGACATTTAGAAATTAAACAACACATTACATTACATACTAGAAATAAAAACTAGAGTAAAACAACACGATTAAAATTAAAATGGAATAACACATTAACAACCATAAATATAGTGGGAAACTCGAACTAAAAATAATAGCACATAATATAGTAGCAGAGGACCTACCTCCATATCAAGAAAGTCCAAACAATGAACTTGGTCACTTCCACCATATACTGTTATGATCACTAAACTAGGCCATCTATAGTTAATAATAATATAACTATTTACATTATAAGACATTACACATGTTCGAAAAGTCTATTCATGGGTGAGTATAAACATGCCCAGTAGGAAACCACAGTATCTAGAAAAAAATCATAAAGAGAGAGTATTATTCTCTTATACCCTATGGATTTTCAATCATATTTTTTTAAATAATAACAATAATTATCTAGATTTTCTAAAACATTATCCAAAATAAACGTAGAAAGTAGATCTAAAAATCCACACCACAGATAAGAATTATGTGTCATCTAGTATTACTAAAAGACCATATCTGGTTCCAATTATAAATAATAATCATATGAGAATCCTAGTAGAGGACTAAAACCTCTCTAAAATTATCCATATCCCTTATGTGAACTATCTCCATTATAGGGCCAATGCTATATTGAACACGGATGATCTTCTAGGTATATAATGTGCTTGAATTTTATGTAGCACGGGGGGACCACATGGTAGATGGAGTAGAAATTCCCTTACGAAATGGGGGTCATTTTATAGAGTACACATTCCATAATGCATTAGGGTGGTTCCACAAAGTATATAGAGGACTCATTACCTAATATATATAGGCTGACCTCAGCCTATGTGATGAGTATGGGGGACTTGAACCATTCTGTAAAATAGGGGTTAAAAATCCCCTTAATAATCAAATGATACTAAAAAATCATTGTAGATAGACGTACCACAGTCATTGTATTATTGGGGGTTTCTAACACTACCTATAATTAGTGTGATGGATATATGCCCTACTGCGATAGGGGTGGCCCACCCTGATGTCTCTCAGATTAAAATTCATGATCACTATCATCATATAAGCATTAATGAATGAATAAATCTATAATAATTACCTATCATCACACCTATTATTCATAATTAAAGGCACGCTTGACATTCTATGAGGAAAACTACTCTCGTAGGACCAAATTTGAGTATTGAAAATCAATGTGAACTCATGGAGCTCATCATCAATCTAAAAAAAGATAACAAAAATCCAATGATATGTTACCAAAATTGAATGAAATTTACATATGGATCATTCTATTGAGATACTAATGGGAAAACACTTTGGATATGTTATTTACTCCCCGAAACATGCACTATTTAAATTAAGAATATGTTCCCCTATATGACACATGGATGGTGCTTCCTGGGCCAGATCCACAAGTCTAAAAAAATACCCATTATTGATTTGGATAAATCATCCTCAACATTTTGGATAAGATTATGTTCATATATTATCAATCATAATTTGTAATAATTAATTACATTAAAAATAATATCTGATAAAAATATAAAAATAATTAGGATGATAAATATATTAATATTTTTAAAATTTTCTCCCCAAACAATCTCTCTTTTCATGAACACAGGTAAATGGGTAGGGTTTCCCACTACCATTAATAACCCGGGGAGGTGGATGTCATTGCCAACAATCACTACTCACACTGTAACATCATTTTCCCTACAATTTTCAACATAGATATCCTCAACCACCACCATGAATGAATCCTTCACCATATAGCTACTATATAATAACAAATAATTTTCATACATATATATCACATATTTTTTTATTAATATTAAATATATAACAAAATGACCCACTCATGAATCATACAGGTCCAGTTCTTTTAGAAACATTAATAAATATTAAATTACATTATAAAAGATCTACAGGATCTTCCATTCTATTCATTGTAACTATCACCATTCTTAGACATATCATTCAGATAAAAATTATTCATAACATGAGGAAATTAAAAAAATTAATTGTGATCTCATATTCTCTATATGTGGAAAAACAATAATCATATCAATGATAAAATAACTATAAAATGAACACTATGAAAATAAAATATGATCATAAAAATTTAAAATCACTCCTTCTATATCATAGTTCATAATCATTATTCGAGGATGAAATCATGAATGGTAATAATACATGAATCGTGTAGGAATAAAATAACTTATAACATGAGATCACCACATTTTCATAATAAATAAGTTTATATCATTCGTATGATAATAGATAATAATTATATTTCTAGTCAAGGATCATATCAATAATTATCATAGTGGATTTATTTTACCCCTAAACACTTTTATTATTCAAGGATCTCCTTCAAGAGTACCATAGTGGGCAATGGACCTTGTTGAACTAGGTTCACTCCCCATTCAAGTCTTGTTTATCTCATAAGATATCTAACTTCACCTAATACATTGGATGGTTATATTGGCGTAACCTATAAAATATAATAAAAAAATTCTTATGTGTCGAAAAATATGATTAAATTTTAGTCATATCAAAACCCTTTAAAAGAAATGGTTTTCATAAACATTTCATCATTATGTAACCCATTGAAAAAAAACGAGTTTTTTAAACATTCCATCATAGAATGACCGATGTAAAAGAAATATATTTTAAACACATCATTCCATGTAAACATAATATATATATATAATAAATTAGGAATCCATATATCATATTTCTTGAAATGAAATAAGTGAAATCTGTTGTTGTTGTTGTCTTTGGTGAAGATAAGTATCATTATATGATTATTAAACATATTTGATAAAAATATAAATTAAATTTTGAAATAAATTCTTTAAAAAATACTTATTTAAAAAATATTATTCAAAATTTTTTCAATGAAAATAACCATGGAAAATTTGGATATATGATTCAAATCATTAATCTCTAATAATAATAATATGAAATTAAGTTCATGTCATATAAGTAAAAAAAATTCCTTTAATAATTTTGTATAATGAAAAACGTACCAAATTTAGAAAAAGAGAAGAATATTAATTTAAAAACATTATTTAAAAATATAAATATTGGTTAAATTAATTTTAAATACATTTTTTTAATAGTAATAACATTTTTTAAATCATTTTCAATATAATGGACATGGAAGAGAATGGATTTTATACCAGAGATAGAAATGAATTTTCTCTTCAAAGAAATGTTTTTTCAATGTCTTGTTCACCTTGGGTGAGCATAATTAATGTAACATTGTTATATCTAATAAATATCCATATAAATATAAAATTCATGACTATCATGGGAGGCATGAATTATAATTAATCATAAAAAAATAATCATTATCCATCTTTATAATAAATGAAATTATAACATAAATCCCTTACCACAATGGTATGATTTGAATCAAAATAACCATTAAATAAACAACCTCTTATAGATATTTATATACCATAATATAAATAAAAGACACGAGAAAATAAATTTATGGGTAGAATGTACATCACATATATGAAATAAGTGGTGATTATGACATGTGTATCAAATAAATAAAATGAGAAAAAATTCCATGTCTTAGATCTGAATTATTTCTTATGTATAATAGATAATTATTTTAGTAAATCCATCACAAAATCGTTCATATATATTAATTTCCATGTATTATTTATTTATAACATTTTATCAAAGGTTTTAAACACCACGTTTTTAAAATCACTCTGAGTAGTGATATCTACTTCATTTTTTATATTTTTATTAGTTCAATTGTATTTTTTGTTGTTTTTTTCTCAATTATATCATATAAAAAATTCATTAAAATAAATATAATATATATTCATTATAATAATTTAAGTGTCGTTTATAAAATTATAGATAGAAAATTGAATTTCACATTCACAGAGATGGTTGGACGCTTGTTCGTATGAACATTTTTTTAGTATTAGATTTATGAATAAGATGAAAGGTTAATAATACATCTATATTACTGATAAATTAATATATCATATATTTTAATTAAGTCCATATTTATTAAAATCCTTGTAATATATAAAATAAAAAATAAATATCATCATTTTGGGATTGTGGTCGTCCAGATGTACAAAATGTAGACAATATTGTTTCCAATAATCTTTGAATTCAAGTGGGTGGTTTTGATACGATATTTATAGAAGTATAATTATGTAATAATTATTATATATAATAATTTTATCCATTTGAATACATATTCTAAAATATGTTAATGATAAATGAATTTAATCGATATGAGGACAGGGTAAGCCGTATGTACGCATGACTGGTATTTTTACTTATAATATGACAAAAGGAGGATGAATAAAGGATGTTCAAAAAAAATAATAACATTTATGTATAATTAAAAATTGATGTTATAATTTTAGGATGAATGAAATAGATTATGATGAAGTAAAACAATAATTAAAAATAATGTGATCAATTAGGGTAATTTCTAATTATTAAAAATAACACATTTAGATTTTCTTTTAAAGGATAAAGGGATGGTGTTCTTGGGTATTCCAACGCCATTATTTGTTAGATTTGATAATGGATATTAGATTTTTTTTGATTTTTTGATATATAAGGATCTTTGTGGTGTAAAAATGAGAATAGAGGGGTTCCCTTTAATAATTAATTTACAAGATCCCTTCAAATTTAGTAAATGATCAAAAATTGCCAGACTCATTTTCAAGATAAATTGTTAAAAATGGCCTATAAATGAAAATTGTATGAAATTTTGGACAATATATTATCCGCCTTGAACTCTAAATTTTTTTATTATTCTTATGTAATTTAATAAAATATTACCTTCATAAATAATCGTTATTTAGAATTTAGTTACCATTCATTTAATTTTCATTGAAATACTTAATTATTTTTTTTAATTCAAATATATTTATTTGAAATAACCGTAAATTTTATTATTAGTGGAAATAATCATGGGAAACCTTAATTCACTCATTTTATATTAATTTTACCATTTTTTTGTAAAATTTTTTATTTTTTATTTTAATTATAGAAATATGACATCGGTGTCGATTAAGAAAATATGGTCATATATAATAACTAAAAATAGGAAATAAATTTCTGTATTGAATAAAAATTCATTAATATCAACATATACACTTATACTCATTCATAAATTTATGTTCTAAGTTTATTTTATTTAATTATTGCACAGGTCTGTTTCATGGACACATGTGTTTTATAAAACTAAATTTTGAGCCAAAGGTTATAAAGGTAGAATTAAAATATTCTAATATAATTAATAACATAAATCATGGACTTATCTGTTATTTTTATCATCAATGAAGTTTTTTTACAATTACTGAAAATGAAATATTTTACCCTTTTTACAATTCATGTGTTCCAAAAATAAAAGTGGAATATTTAAAAAAAATAAAATATGGATCAAAAATATGGAAAATAGACTAAAATAAGTAAATTTTTATGTGTTATAGAATGTAATTTTAAAGTAAGAGTGAAAAACCTGACATAATCTTATTTTTAAAATAATTTATTATTAAGTAGTAAACATGTTATATTATATTAGTTTATCTAAAAAAATTTAAATGAATAAAAAATTCATTTAATTTATAATATGTGAATTTTTTAAAAATCATTTTCCAAAACATATTAGTTAAATTTAAAAATACAAACATAAATTATGTAAATATATATTATTCTTCAGCAAATATTATTTTTAAATTAAATAATGTTTTTTTATTTGTAATTAAATTATACCCAATTAGTTCAATAATGTAAGAATCCGGTTTTTTCTGAGAAAGACGTTGGAATATTCTTGATAATATTCCAGAGCAATGCCTTCAGATGGCGTGATATTCTGAGCCCTGGAGTGGCCGGAATTAAATTTTCAGTGTGTTCACACTGGAAACGCCAAATAAATGGGATAACTCCTAAAAGGTGCTTCTGACCAGAGATATGAGAGTACGGATGGGTACGGAATGGGGTTTTTACCCTTGGAACGACATAAAACATGTCGGTGCGGGATGTTTGGACCCCTCGCTCGCTTTCGGAAGGTTAAACGGATAAATTAATTTATTTATTTATTCGTTTAATGGTGAAACACAGGTATCTCTTAAACGGTGGCTCGAGTTGGAATCCCGAGGGCACTGTTGAGTTTAGAGCATGTCGTTTACCCTAAGAGGGGTATAAGTTTCGCGGGCGCAGATCGTTTGTGAAAAATGGTCCCAAGGGCGTTTTCGTAATTTAGCAGCTTCGGACGTTAAATTTTAGAACTTTTGAACGGGGTCTCGGATTAAAATTCTGAGACCGCCGTTGTGCTTGGGAGGTGGTTTTTACCCTAGGGGAGGATTAACCTAGACCCTGCTGAGGGTTCCGGTTCGGACCGACGGGCGGGTGGTTAAGCATTTTCTATTTAAACGCTTAACTCATCCCCATCCTCCCCTCTTCTCCCCTGGCGTAAACAGCTCCCCACAGCGAAGGAGGAAGCTTCCCTCCTTCACCTTCATCCTCTCCGGAAAGGCGTGGCTCCGGCGGATCGCCTGTGAAGCTTCGGGCAATGCCCACGAGGTAGGATTTGTCGTTTGCGTTTTTCATTCACTGCACCTACTTCAAACTCAAATAATTGTACTGAAACTCTATAGGATTTTCAAAAAAAAAATCCCATGAAGCGCAGTATACAATTTTCTCTTTCTGACGCTTGTTTTGGATTTGAAATCGGAGTTCGGAGACGTTCGCAATCATCCACCGAAGTTGGCGGGTTTTCGGTTTCCGGCGGGTCAGAGCGGCGGCGCGGCGAGGGCGGACGGCGCAGCAGTGGGGTGTCCGCGGGCAGCCGCGGGTGTCCGGTGGAGGCGCTAGGCGCGGCAGCGGGTGTCCGTGGGCGTCGGCGCGGGTGTCCGAGGGAGCAGCTGGATGAGGCCGGGGCGCGGCATGCCTTCAGTCGAGGGCGAAGGGGGCGGCATCCGGAGGAGGCCGGTGCCAGGCGGAGCACCTCGGCGCGCCGGCGGGTCGCCAGGGAGCGGCGACCCCAGGGTCGCGGTGCGCGACCTCTATGTGGCGACAAAGACCCGCACCGCGCGGGTCTTCACGCAGCGGCCACGACCAGCCCTCGTGGCCGGTCGGCGCGTGGCTAAGCCGCGGGCCGTCCCAGGCCGGGCGGACCGGCCAATTGAGGCCGGTCCAGCCCCAGGGGCCTTGTCCCCTCGGTGTTCGGACACCAGTATTTTCCTCTACATGTGTCCGTTTTGAGTACTGTCTGCAGTGGTGGAATAGTATCGACGCGGCAGACTTTTTGAGATGGTTTTGTTAATTTTTAATTCCCGAAACGAGGGGCCTCGGTGGTGCGACACGTACGTCGAGGGGTTAGTTGTTTCTTCAGCGGATTTTGTTTCGAACGGCGCAGACGCGTCCAACGTCAGTTTTGAGCACTGTCAGTGGCGTTGGAACCCTGGTGTCGAGGCGGAGGTTTCCAGGGTGGTTTCATGTGTTGAGGCCGAAGATGAGGTGCGGGCCCCACGACCCGTCTTTTGAGCTGCATGTAGCTTTTAGCGACTTTTTCCTCGGACGTCCGTTCGGGGCGTGCGAACAATCGATGTTGGCTGTTTTTCTGAGGGCATCACATTGGCACAGTCTGCCGCTGTAATTCTGCATGATGGTGTGGGCCTCGCGAGGACCGTTTCAGGAGACGACAGTGAATTTACATCTTTATCACCGCGTGACCGTTTTGGACAAGTGAGTAGTCCATCTTGTATGCTTTTTTGAGAGGATCGTAACGGTGTGATCCTTTCGTTGAGTTTTGGGACCGGTTTGCGGGTCCCACGTGGCACCGCTCGTGTGCGGTGCACTGGAATGCATCTTTTTCTCCGGATGTCCGTTGCACTCATGTGAGTAGTTATTTTGACGTGTTTTCCAGAGGGGATCACAATGGTGCGATGCGCCCGGCTATTTTCAGGGCTGAGGGTCGGGATCACGGGATTTCGTTCAGGCGTGAGGCGGTGTTGGTGACCTTTTTCATCGGATATCCGTTGGAGGTGAGTAAGTAGTCGATCTCGTGTGTTTTTACACGAGGATCACAACGGTGCGATCCGTTTTGTTGTTTGGAACCTCTTGTGCGATCTTGTTAAATGTGGAGCATGAGAGGTGCTCCGGTGGCGGTTCGTCCTACCATGTTTGTAGCGAACCCTTTGTGTGTGATCGCGCACTCTTGGGAGAGTGATATAATTGGGCCACAAGATGTGTTTGGCCGTGCCTAGGCCTTTGAGGTGGAGTTTCTATGTCACGCCTTCGCATTGACGCTGGGTGCCGTGTGCACGATAGCCTTTGGGCTGGAATGAGGTATACTCTGGGAGTATACGGGAGCGCTTGGAGGTACTTGTGGTTGTTTGTACCTGAGGATGTTTGTGCGCTCAGTTGGGGTTGACTCGGGGCCACACGTCGTGTGGGCCCCAGGTGCATGCCATGATCTGCTTTATGTACTTTGACCCCACACGATGTAGAGGGTCCCTCTATGTGTTTGTTTGACTAGAAGGGTGGAGATTTTCCCCTGGCTCTGTGCTCGTTGGTTGACCAGCAGGGTTGAGTGGTCTCCCCCTAGTTTCGTTCTCGATGGATCAGTCGGTAGCGGTGCTGGTGAAACCCAGTGATGGAACAGGCGCTGAACACCCTTTGGGTGAGTTGTGATGAAGTTGGGTGGTCGCGCGATACCCACTTCGTCTTCGGTTGGCAAGTGATGTACCCTCCAGTAGAGATGGTCGGAGCAGTTCTGATTTTTACCCTCCAGTGGGGCTGGGCAGTGGGTTACTCAACGACTTCTTAAGGTTTACCCTCCAGTAGTGCTGGGTAGTGGGTTGCTCGATGACTTATAGGGTTTACCCTCCAGTAGAGACTAGGCAGTGGGTCACCCGACGCACTTAGGGTCTACCCTCCAGCAGAGACTGGGCAGGGGGTCACCTGACGACCTCTTATGGTCTACCCTCCAGTAGGGCTGGGTAGTGGGTCGTCCGTCATCTAGTTCTATGTCTACCCTCCAGCGGGGCTGGGCAGTGGGTCACCAGATGATGTGTTAGGGTTTACCCCCCAGCAGGGCTGGGCTGTGGGTCACCCGATATCTGGTCATGAATTACCCTGCAGCAGGGCTGGGCAGTGGGACACCTGTTGGCATTCCAGGCTCAGTCCTTTCTACTATGCTAGCATGTGGATTTCCTTCGTGATTACCGGAGCGGGACCCCTGGTGGCAGGTCAGTTTTGTGACGACCTTGACTTTGAGGATACCTCTCGACTGTAGGGAAGTGACGTGGTGTGTTTTGACGTTCCCCTAGAACTCTCAAGTACGAGGAGTGTTTTCTCCCACCGAGACGCTTCCTTGTGACACGACCTAAAACCGTGCGGGTGAGTCAGTGCCGCCCAAAGAGGATAGTGTCAAGATGTGGTGACTGAGCCCTTTGGCTTGCGGTTCGGGGCAGACTTGCGGGATGCTGGGCATCGATGGTGTTACTTCTGGGACTGTTGGATAATCTTTTCTTGTGATGAGCTACGAGATGGAGATCCCCTTACGACATTGTTTGGGCTTCTTGACAGAGCATTTGGTTATGTATATACCTTGTTCTAGTACCCACTTCCTGGGTTTGGTTACACTCCTTCTAGGAGAGGCAAAGACGCATGTGGTATGCCACATGCTTTTTGTGTCTAGTTTCTCATGGTTGGACGAGTCTACTCTCCTACTATTGGTAGCGAAGACTCGACGGGAAGTTTATATTCTCACCGTTTCCAGCTCCTTGTGATTGGACGATTCTACCTTCTTTCCTCTTGTTGGGTTGAGATGGACTCTTTAATGTACTTTTTACTACCCTCTCTATTGTTCTCCTTTACACTTCCCTGTTCTCTCTACTGCTACCCTTCAGTACCTCCTTTGTTTCTCCCTCGAGCATTCGGGGTATCCTACTGAGTATTTTTTATACTCACCCCTGCTTGGGCTTTGCCCTAACTTGGTGTACCCTTGCAGATGACAGACATGTTGGTTGTGACTTCAGTGGAGCATAGGAGTACGGGAGCTTGGACCGCATGAGGTGGTCGTAGCCGGGTTCTAGGTGGGAGATCCGTCAGATGTTTCTTTTGTTTACCGGTTGCCGGGTTGTGGCACTTTTTGGTTGGTGGTGTGTTTTTTCCCTTTTCTTTTCAGATTTGACTTTGTACTGTTTAGAGTTCGATGCACATCTATGGTTTATATATATATAGCAGCTGTTCTTTCTTTTACTTTGCACTTTTGCATTAAATTTGCTGTGTGTGTGTGTATAAGTACTTATGCAAAGGCCTCCCCGAGTTATTGTGCCTTCGGCGCTGGTCGCCAGCCCCTGGCCTATGGAGGCGGGCTTGGGGTAGTTGCGGCTCGAGCCCAGGTAGGGTCGGGTCGTGACTAAGTGGTATCAGAGTTGGTTCATTCCTTGGGACGTTGGGTGGACGTCCCTAGAAGAGGAATTGGTTGGGATATAGGGAAACAGTGTTAATGTGTCTCGAGAGTGGCTCTCAGTCCAGGGAGTCTAGTGATGGTGCGGCGGCTGACGTATCCATTCACTAGGACCTTGATAACCCACTTGTCGACTCGACATGCTGAGACACGTGTTGCAGGGAAATTGGTTTGTGCATCACATAGGATTGAATTTTTGATTGTTCTTCTTGAGTCAGATCCCCATCGTTGTTGTTGTTGGTATATACATATATGATCATATGACCACGACACTCCTTGATAATATTTAGGATGTCTCTGAGAAGATAGATAGCCAGGATACCAGCTTTGGGTGTGTGACGATGACCCTGTGAGCTACGAGGCCACAGTCCAGGACCCATCGCGCGATACCTTTTTCTCCGGGTGGGCCGGTAACAACACCCCCACCTGTTGAGCAGAAGAGAGTTTCAGCAGAGCAGGCTAAGCTTGAACGTAGGCTGAGTGCGCTCCGTGAGTTCCAGCGGAAGAGACCGCTGAGGGTCAGTAGTGAGGCAGACCCTTAGGCAGCAGAAATTTGGCTCGAGGTAGTGGTTCGCCTTTTCAGGCTTGTGCAGACACCGACAGATCAGAGAGTGGCTTTGGAAGACAGCCTTTTTCGTGGATCAGCTTGGCATTGGTGGAGTCTGGTGACTCAGTTTCTGAACGAGTCGTCACTTTCGTGGGACAAAATTCAGTTATTGTTTCGAGAGGAGTTTTTCCCCTCCTGCTTGCGCTCTGTTTGGATTCAGAAGCTCCAGCAGTTTCAGCAGGGAGGGATGATGGTCTCCGAGTATGCGGTAAGTTTCGCAGACCATGCACGCTTTTAACCAGGCTTGGTCCATGACGACAACTTCTGATGTGGAAGTTTGAGCAGGGTCTCCACTGACAGATTCGTGCTGTCATAGTATGCTCTGGAATTTCCACTTATGCAGGGGTGCTAGATCAGGCGCTGGTGAGAGAGGGCTTCCTTTCATGTTTTGCGGTTGGTAGTGGCAGTGGGCGCGACGGAGCCGGGAGGTCTGCCATAGCTAGCAGGCGCCGGAGGACAGGACCCCAATACAGGTGGCCTTCCCACTGCCGGTTTCGGAGACATCATCGTATACCACTGTGGCAAAAAGGCACAGGGCCTCAGCCGAGGATTCCCTTCCGTGAGTGGATCCCGGGTCGTGGTCGTACACCATAGTGGCGCTGGAGGGCACTAGTGCAGCCTGGAGAGGGTTGGTGTTATGCTTTTGACGTGCGAGGTCACTTGACACAAGACTTCCCAACACGAGTTACTGGGAGCTTCGGGCAGGCAGCAGGTGCACCACCACGGTAGAGACAGCGCCGTTATCGGAGTAGTACCCAGGGAGGTGGTGCTAGCTGAGGAGCTGGAGGAGCTGGTAGTGGGGGACGACGTTACGAGGTCTTCCCATCACCAAAAGGTGGTCCAAATCAGGCTCCGGGAGCTGACAGTTGGGACGGAGGATAGCCGCGAGCTTTGAATGTCTACTATCCTACAGAGCATGAAGTGATAAGAGGTACGCTCTACAGCTCTTCTACCTTTTTGCAGTAGAACTATTAGACTCTGTGTGTGAACTGCTTTCCTCCCTCCTCCTTGTTTTATGTGTTACCAGGGTGACGCAGGGCGTCGGGTGTAACCCTGTGTTGGTATGGTAAAAGGCGTGGGACATTTTTCTCTAGTCGATGGTGTCGATGCCTACGCTTTTCGAGCATGTAAGAGATCCTCGGTTGTGGAATCTTGCATGTCCAGATATCCTTAGCTGCTTCACCATATGGATATTCTGAAGGAGGGAATCACCGGGTCTTGCCCCATGCCCAAGCGTTGTTTTTTGTCGCGACATGCGACATAGAGGATTGACCGGGGAGGTGAGATACCCCCGAGGGCCTTCGGTCCGTTTGAGACCGTGCAAAGGGATGGAGAGGTACCCTACTACCTTGCCGTAATCCCAAAGTCTGGAGTGGGTGCACGACGTCAGCAAGGGCTGACCTCGCGTGAACAGATCAATCCTTTGGTCTGTGTGCGGTGACGCAGAGCTATGCGTGGGTTCTTTTGGGTATGGGAATTCTAGGTGTGGGCTTAGTACCCTGTGTTGCTCCCTAGTTTTGCTTTTCGGGGACGAAAATCTTGATGGAGGGAATGGTGTAAGAACTCGGTTTTTGCTGAGAAAGACTTTGGAATATTTTTAATAATATTCCAGAGCAGTGCCTTCAGACGGCGTGAAATTCCAAGCCCCGGAGTGGCCGAAATTAAATTTTCAGTGCGTTCACACTGGAAACGCCAAATAAATGGGATTACTCCTAAACAGTGCATCTGAGAAGAGATCTGAGTGTATGGATGGGTCCGGAATGGGGTTTTTACCCTTGGAATGACATAAAACATGTCGGCGCGGGATGTTTGGACCCCTCGCTCGCTTTCGGAAGGTTAAACAGATAAATTAATTTATTTATTTATTCGTTTAATGGGAAAACGTAGGTATCTCTTAAACTGTGGCTCGGGTTGGAAACCCAAGGGCACCGTTGAGTTCAGACCGTGTCGTTTACCGAAGGAGGGGTATATGTTTCGCGGGCGTGGGCCGTTTGTGAAAAATGGCCCCAGGGGAGTTTTTGTAATTTAGCAGATTCATACGTTAAATTTGATAACTTTTGAATGGGGTCTCAGATTAAAATTCTGAGACCGCCGTTGTTCTTGGGTGGTGGTGTTTACCCTAGGGGAGGCTTAACCTTGACCATGCTGAGTGTTTGGGTTTAGACCGACGAGCGGGTGGTTAAGCATTTTCTATTTAAAATCTTAACGCATCCCCTTCCTCCCATCTTCTCCCTTGGTGCCAGAAGCTCCCCAAAGCGAAGGAGGAAGCATCCCTCCATCACCTCCTCCTCTCCGGTAAGGAGCGGTTCCGGCGGATCACCCATGAAGCTTCGGGCAACGCCCACGAGGTAGGATTTGACGTTTGCATTTTTCATTCTCCGCACCTACTTCGAACTCAAATAATTGTATTGAAACTCTTTCAGATTTTCCAAAAAATCCCATGAGCGCATAGTATACGATTTTTTATTTTCGACTCTTGTTTTGGATTTGCAATCGGAGTTTAGAGTCGTTCGCAATCATCCGCCGAAGTTGGCGGGTTTTCGGTTTCCGGCGGGTCCGAGCGGCGGCGCGAAGAGGGCGGATGGCGCGGCAGCGGGGTGTCCGCGGGAGACCGCGGGTGTCCGGTCGAGGCGCTGGGCGGGGCAGCGGGTGCCGGCGGGTGTCGGCGCGGGTGTCCGGTGGAGCTGCTGGACGAGGCCGGGGCGCGGCGTGCCTTCAGCCGAGGGTGAAGGGGGCGGCCTCCGGAGGAGGCCGGCGCCAGGCGGGTCGCCAGGGAGCGGCGTCCCCGCGGTCACGGTGCGCAACCCCTGTGCGGCGACAATGACCCGCGCCGCGCGTGTCTTCACGCGGCGGCCGCGACCGGCCCTCGTGGTCGGTCCAGCCCCAGGGGCCTTTCCCCCTCTGTGTTCGGGCAACCGTATTTTCCGCTACGGGTGTCCGTTTTGAGTACCGTCTATGGTGGTGGAACCGTATCGACGAGGCAGACTTTTTAAGATGGTTTTTGGAATTTTTAATTCCCGAAATGAGGGTCCTCGGTGCCGCGACACATACGTCGAGGGGTAAGTCATTTTTCGGCGGATCTTGTTTTGGATGGAGCGGACGCGCCCGACGTCCGATTTGAGCGCCATCAGTGGCGTTGGAACCCTGGAGTCGAGGCAGAGGTTTCCAGGGTGGTTTCAGGCGTTGAGGCCGAAGATGAGGTGTGGGCCCCATGGCCCGACTTTTGAGCTGCTTGCATCTTTTAGCGACTTTTTCCTCGGACGTCCATTCGGGGCGTGCGAGCAGTCGATGTTGGATGTTTTTCTGAGGGCATCGCATTGGCGTAGTCTTCCGCTTTAATTACGCACGATGGTGCGGTCCCCACGAGGGCCGTTTTGGGAGTCGACGGCGAATTTCCATCTTTATCACTGGGCGACCGTTTTGGACAAGTGAGTAGTCCATCTTGCGTGCTTTTTCGAGAGGATCGCAACGGTGTGATCCGTTTCATTGAGTTTCAGAACTGGGTTGCAGATCCCACGTCGCACTTCTCATGTGCGGTGCGCCGGAATGCATCTTTTTCTCCGGATATCTGTTGCACTCATGTGAGTAGTGCTTTTGACGTGTTTTCCTGAGGGGATCGCAATGGTGCGATGTTCCCGACTGTTTTCAGGGCTGAGTCTCGGGATCACGGGACGTCGTTCGAGCGTGAGGTGATGTTGGTGTCATTTTTTGTCGGATATCCGTTGGAGGTGAGTAAGTAGTCGATCTCACCTATTTTTCCGCGAGGATCACAACGGTGTGATCTGTTTGGTTGTGTGGAGCCTATTGCATGATCTTGTTAAATGTGGAGCATGAGAGGTGCTCCGGTGGAGGTTCGTCCTACCATGATTGTTGTGGACCCTTGGCGTGTGATCGCGCACTATTGGGAGAGTGATATAATTGGTCCATGAGATGTGGTTGGACATGCCTGGGCCTTTGAGGTGGAGTTGTTACATCACGACTTCGCATTGATGCTGGGTGTCTTGTGCATGATAGCCTTTGAGCTAGAATGAGGTATACTCGGGGAGTATACGGGAGTGCTTGGAGATACTTGTGGTTGTTTGTACCTGAGGATGTTTGTGCGCTCAGTTGGGGTTTACATGGGTCCACACGTCGTGTGGGCCCCACGTACGTGTCGTGATCTGATTTATGTACTTTGACCCCACGCGGCATAGAGGGTCCCTCTGTGTGTTTGTTTGACCAGCAGGGTGGTGTTTTTCCCCTGGCTCTGTGCTCATTGGTTGACCAGCAGGGTTGAGTGGTCTCCCCCTGGTTTCGTTCTCGATGGATCCTCCGGTAGCAGTGCTGGTAACACCCAGTGATGGAACAGGCGTTGAACCCCCTTTGGGTGAGTTGTGATGGAGTTGGGTGGTCGCGCGATACCCACTCCGTGTTCGGTTGGCCAGTGTTGTACCCTCTAGTAGAGATGGCCAGAGTAGTTCTGAGTTTTACCCTCCTGCAGGGTTGGGCAGTGGGTTACTCATCGACTTCTTCGGGTTTACCCTCCAGTAGGGCTGGGTAGTGGGTTGCTCGCTGAATTCTAGGGTTTACCGTCCAGCATAGACTGGGTAGTGGGTCACCTGATGCACTTAGGGTCTACCCTCCAGCAGAGACTAGGCAGTGGGTCACTAGATGACCTCTTAGGGTCTACCCTCCAGCAGGGCTGGGTAGTGGGTCACCCGTCATCTACTTCCGTGTCTACCCTCCAGCGGGGCTGGGTAGTGGGTCGCCTGTCAACTTATTCTAGGTCTACCCTTCAGCGGGGCTGAGCAGTGGGTTGCCTAATGATGTATTGTGGTCTACCCTCCATCGGGGCTAGGAAGTGGGTCACCGGATGATGTGTTAGCGTTTACCCTCCAGCAGGGTTGGGCAGTGGGTCACCCAATATCTGGTTATGAATTACCCTCTAGCAGGGCTGGGCAGTGGGACACCTGTTGGCATTCTAGGACCAGTCCGTTATACTAGGCTAGCATGTGGCTTTCCTCCGTGATTAACGGAGCGGGACCCCTGGTTGCGGGTCAGTGTTGTGACGACCTTGACTTTGAGGGGACCTCTCAACTGCAGGGCAGTGACGTGGTGTGGTTTGACGTTCCCCTAGAACTCTCAAGTATGAGGATCGCTTTCCCCCACTGAGACATGTCCTTGTGACGCGACCTAAAACCGTGCAGGGGAGTCAGTTCCCCCCAAAGAGGATTGTGTCGATGTGTGGTGATTGAGCCCTTGGATTGCGGTTTGGGGCAGACATGCGGGATGCTGGGCATCGATGGTGTTACTTCTGGGATTGTTGGCTACTCTTTTCTTGGGCTGAGCTATGAGACGGAGATCCCCTTACGACGTTGTTCAGGCTTCTTGACAGACCATTTGGATATGTATATACCTTGTTCTAGTACCCACTTCTTGGGTTTGGTTACTCTCCTTCCAGGAGAGGCAAAGACACGTCGGGTATGCCACGTGCTTTCCGTGTCTAGATTCTCATGGTTGGACGAGTCTACTCTACTAATATAGGTAGCGAAGACTCAACGGGATGTTCATATTCTCACCATTTCCATCTCCTTGTGTTTGGACGAGTCTACCTTCTTTCCTCTTATTGCGATGAGCTAGACTCTATACTGTACTCCTTACTGTCCACTCCGTTGTGCTCCTATACTCTTCCCTGTTCGCTCTACTTCTCACCCATCAGTACCTCCTTTGTTGCTCCCTCGAGCCTTCGGGGTATCCTACTGAGTATTTTTTATACTCACCCCTGCTTGGGCCTTGCCCGCACTTGGTGTGCCCTTGCAGACGACGGGCAGGTTGGTCATGACTTCAGTGGAGCATAGGAGTTCGGGAGCTTGGACCGCGTGTGGTGGTCGTAGCCGGGTTCCAAGTGGGAGACCCGTCAGCTGTTTCTTTTGTTTACCTGTTGCCGGGTTGTGGCACTTTTTGGTTGGGCATGTGTTTTGCCCCTTTTCGTTTCACCTTGTACTTTGCACTATTTAGAGGTCGATGCACATATGTGGTTTATATATATATAGCAGTTTCTCTTTCTTTTACTCTGCACTGTTGCATTGATTTTGCTGCGTGTGTGTGTACATGTACTTAGGAAAAGGCCTCCCCAAGTTATTGTGCCTTCGGCGCTGGTAGCCAGCCACTGGGCTATGGTGGTGGGCTTGGGGTAGTTGCGGCTCGAGCCCGGGTAGGGTCGGGTCGTGAAAAATAATAAATATAAAACCATATTTTTTTAATATATTAACTAGTATTCATACCCCAAATAAAATATTTTAGTGATAAATAAAATTAAATATTTTGTCACGGTTTATTTAAAATATGTGTTTGGCGTTACATAATCTATAAGAACTCTATTATTTTTTAAAATATTTAAATTTCATAAAATACAACAGTACATTATGATTTACCCTTAAATATTATTTTTTCATCACAAATAATTCTACTTATTAAAAAATGAGAATATATTTGGTTCATTACATCCACAAGTTTCCATGTAGCTACATCAGACTTATGATTACCTCATTGATGCTTTATCATGTGAATAAACTTATGATGAATTAAATTATATTTATAATCAATTATTTCTACATATTTTTCATTATAATAAATAATTTTTTATTGTGGAATGACCTAAAATATTTTACATGTGATGTATCTTGTATATATATCCCCCAAAGAAATAAATGTAAGATATTGTTTACTTGAGAGAGGGTCGATTATAGATCTAAGTTATACATTATAGACCATAATCAATAACTAATCCTGAAAGGGAGCATGTTATCATTCTTTTTATTCCATTATCCGTTTCCATGTAAAAATTAATAGAGAATCATTATCACCAATTCCACATTAAAGATCAACCTGAAAATTATCATCATGACATTTCTTTATACTCTAAGCATACATAATGCCCTACTGAATAGATCTAAAAGACACTATAATATACATATCTAGATTAGGTCCTAATAGGTTTCTATTATAATATATTCCAATTATGATGGAGTTATATAAATGTTTCCATAGAGTGATTCATATTTATCCATCTGAATGTTTGAATTAAATCTATTATATACTGATATGTAAATTAGAAAATGGTTTTAATCCTAAAAAAATTCGATATGAATTCAATATTATATCATTTTATACGCTCGGTTTTTAATTATTATCATAGAATAACCATGTTTTATATAATGATATCGAATATTAGAATATAATTTTGTATCTTGAGCCTGCTGAAGTCATTACTATAATATTAATGTATTCCATAGATATTTTCCAGCTACAATAGAATGAGTTATTAAATGAAAATAAACCAACTCATTAATTAAATTTATATATAGAAGATTCAGAGAGAAATATTCTGAATTGCATATAAACATTGCAAAATCTTTAACGTGCTCGAATAAAAACGATAAGGAATTGTTCCCTTTCGATGTTTTGTTTTTTCCTGTAGAAAAAAGGATGTTGTTTTCCCTTTTCCATTATCTTATGGGTAATTGTTATAATTTCCCATTATATTTTAACTCTCATCTCAAACATAATGATTTACCATTCTCTAATATACATACTTATCAATATCTATGATCATTTTTTCTCACTATATATACATTTTAGATCTCTATGAATCTTTTTTTACTTCTATGATGAATTGAGAATGGTAAACTGTGATCTTTACCAAATATATATTTCTTAAAATCTAGTATTTGTGTAAAGATATAATGTTCCTGAACATTAACTCTCTATAATAATCATGGATAATCTCAATAACATTTCACACATACTTTTACATTTCAATATCTTCAATTCGTACCACTACATAATCTTATGGATAGATTGTTGGAAACTCATTTTTCAAAGATAATATTTACAAGTATCCATAAAATTTTCCATATCCATCAATTACATATCCACATATATTTTATATTTTCAAATCCTTGTCAAGGATAAAGTCGCATTTTCCTTTTAGATCATAGTATCTACAACGTTATTCAGCACCCTATGGTGGATATGTATTAAGGAGACACATTTTTTCATCATATCCAATTATATTCTCTGGTATAATATTCAAATCATTCTATATGATAATATAATTTATATTATAAAGTTATTACATATATCACACACTTCTCCAAATAGATAATTCCTACATATCATTCATGAAAAAATAACCACAACTCATTCAAAATAAAGAGTTGAGTAATTTTTATCCTGAACCTTGAATTATTATCTAAAATAATATATTATTATATCATTCAACATGATAATTCATCTAAATAAATTATTTCATGCATCATTATTGATAAATAAAAAACACATTCATTATAGGTTAATGTTAGGTTAGTTCAACTGACTAACCTTCTCTTCAGTTTTTGAAAATTTTCATCACATTAGTCTATTAAATGTGATTTTTCTTCATTCCACTTTAACATGGTTATTGGATTAGATAGAGTGATAAATTTTCCATAGAGTTGCAATAATATCTATCCAAATAAACAAAACCACATATCAAAGTAATAGTGTTTGGACATGTCATATATTCTATAAATTATATTTTTGTTAGATAAAAAGATAGACCCTAACATGAGAGTATATGAACCAGGAATGAAACATTTCAATTCCATAATTCAATTATGGATTTTTTTCTTAATTATTCTCATTATTCGAGGCCTACAATATAATTCTCGTGTTATTTTCATGATCTTCCTTAATATTGGAATATATTATAATACGATATGTGAATACTACGACAAATAGATCATGGTAATATGAAGAAAAGTTATTCCTTAAATCGATGAAGATAGAAGGGTGTTGGTCGAAGTAGAATACTCAAGTGGGGGTGAATTGAGTATATATAAAAATTTCTATTCAAATGTTTTCTGATAAGGTTCGCCAATAAAAATAAATACATTCGTTTCAATCAAGGTAATGTGGTTAAAAAAGTTTTACTATTCACATTACATCACAAAATATTGATTAATTCTAAGTAATATTTGTCTGTGTTGTTGATACTACTTTTGAAGGCATTCTATTATGAAAAAAAATTATAACATCCTTCTAAGAGTAACTATAAAAGTAATATCTAGTTATTTCTGAATTATATAGTAAAATAGAGAAAAAAATAAACAACACTGTGGATGAAACATGTGGTTCAGTCTCATGTTGATACCTAGTTAACTCCACTTGGTGATCACATGCCACCAATCAGTTTATATTAATAAACATTGATCCAAAACCTAGATTAGAGTAAACAACAGTGCATAGGACTATCCATGACAAACGACCTCTTCCATAGTTTTTCATGGGTATAAACTACCAGGTCACTCATGGACATCTTCCACACTGATCTGTTGGAGTAAAAAAATGTAAAACAATATTAGAGGAAGGATATCTTGTTTCCTTCTATTAAATTTAGGATGAAGAGTTTGTTTAAATAAATAAAATCAAACACACTACTCAAAATCAAAACCAATACACAATAGAGAAAATATGATGTGATAAGGTTAGAAGTGATCTATGTGTCATCCTATGCTGCTCTGGATATATTTGATGAAGTAGGTGTAAGTGTCATGTTGTCTTGCATGAATAGAAGTAACGTATTTATGGTGACCTAGTTTATAGTTAGATCTAACTCGTGTTATTCATGGGGCTTATACTGTGACGATGTTCTTGTCTATGATATACGATATTACAACCTTTTAATTTGAGAATTATTCTTTTATTCATTAGATATATCTTGTTCCAAATATTGGTTCTCTTCAAAAATTGAATGCACACCTCATGATCTAATAATTTTTTTTCTAATACCACATTTTTTTAAGATGGTGAGAATTTTTGGGAGATGATTGGATTCATGAATTCAGTACCTCATACCTCATACTATTATTTGACATGTATAAAAATAAATATTAATGATTTCTGTGCATTTAAATAACTCAAATATGATCGTTAAAAATTAAATTGAAAAAGACAAAACTGATAAAATAATGGTGTCAGAGTCTATTGAGGAACATTGTCACATGGAAATGGTGTCAATAGGAAATGATGTCTTCTTCTTTTCCTTTGTGCAGTGATACTGTCATGATGGCATAACAGTATTATGATAAAAAACTAGTAGCATAGATGCAGTGCTAGGATCACATTGTCTGGGTCACAGTGTCTAGTCACGGTGTCTGGGTCACGGTGTCTGGTTATGGTGTATGGTCAAGGTGTATGGGTCACGGTGTCGAGTTACGATGTATGGTCATGGTGTCTACGTCATTGTGACTAGTTACAGTGTCTGATCACGGGGCACTGGTCACGATGTATGGTTATGGTGTCTAGTCAAGGTGTCTGATCATGGGGTCTGGGTCCTTTGCTAGAAAACCAAATCTTAAGGCAGACACACAGTTTCTTAGACATAGCCAAATATCTGTATGCAGATTTAAGTCGTAATATTTAAATAATGAATTAGACTAGATCATTTATAATAGAAATTCATAATATAACAAATTAAATATAATTTTTAATAATCAAACATAAATTATAGGAATTAATATCATGGGTAATATTATGTAAAGAATAATGAAACCAACCATCTAAACACATGATTTGAGATAGATTAAATAGGTTTACCAAGATTTACAGGATATATTAGATTTGTGATCATTAAAAAAAATTTAAAACATTTTGAGTCCAACAATATAACATTTGTTTTCTCAGAAATCATGTCTTTTATTTGTGTTTTCTTCCCCCCATAATGGGATTATCAATAATAATATAAAAAAGAGATTGAACATAAGTGAATAGTGATAAACAGTTCATATTCCATTAGATGAAAAATATGTGGCAGTATAAATAGCCGGAAAATAATCAAAATATACCTATCAAAATATAATTTTAATTGATCTTTAGAAAAAGTAATCTTCTCATTCCCCGTGGTAGCAGCATCAGAAAGATACACATGAGAAGATGTAGATGTTGAAGAAGGGATTTAACCAACTGAAAAATATTGGAGAGGAAGTCCTTAAAAATAGAAGGTTCCAAGGTAGGATTTGGGGATGACCGATGCATGTTTTTTCCAAGGATAACATTTCTGATCTGGCTTAGAGCCTGATATACATACATTTTGGTAGACACAAAAGTAGTGGATGAGGAAAGAGGTAGCCTAGGATGGAATGGTGAAGCTATAAGATCCACAATAGTAGTGTTCTTTATATAAATACAAGTCTTTAACCAAATAATGATGTCAATAAAAATCTCACCACCGAACTTCATTTCCTTCTCAAAATCATCTTTTTTCTCCATGAACATTTCCAAGAAATGTGTGAAATCATTCAGCTTTTGAACATGAGTCTTGAAGTCTTCAGTGACCGAAGGGAATTTCCAATTCTCTTTAAGATACTTTATATTATTGGACATGTCATGCTTAGAGAAAATCATATTAATATAGAAATCCAATTTCTTATAAATTTCCTTTTGAGCATAATTTGAAATCATGGAGTTATTCCTTACCAAATCAAGTTAATTTTCAATATTCATTACAATTGAAGATAGAGTCTCCTTGTCAAATCCACTTAGAACCGATTGATGTTCCTATTTAACAATAGTTTTGAGAAGATCCCTATCAAATGAGGGTTGAGATGACTGTCCAGAGGCACTAGAGGCTGTAATAGCTGACATGAGGGATTTTATTTGATCTAAAACATTAATTATACATCCCTTATACTCATCAATCAATTTTCTTAGAGGAATAAAAATCTCACACATATCTTGGACAATCTTATTGTTTCTCTCAACCACTTTTTCATCTAATGAAGGATGGTTTGGTTGAATTAGAGAGGCAACATCATGTGCAATATGACCACTATCATCCTCAATTGGATGAGTTAAAGGTGCTTGTCACGATTTCATGAAATTTGGAATATCTTCAACCATATATATGAGAGACTTCACTTCAACACATACATTTGTATTCTCAATTATTACCTCTTGAATTTCATGAAGCATTTTTGGTTGAATCATCCATATGATATTCTCTAACAGAAAGGAAGCATCTCTTTCAATTTTTTTGTTATAGGAGCAAGTGGTTTGTAAATGAGATTTTCATATTCAGGCAATGAAATTAATCCAAATGATTTCAAATCACTTTGACATACGAAGGAATTAGGTTCTTGTGAATGATCAAGAACAACAGTTGAGATAGGCTCAGGTTCGATTGCAGAGATTACATAAGATATGTGACTGATTTCAATTGAATCATAGTAGACAAGTCTATAACATTAAATAAGTATTACGGGGTATGATTCACATCAATGTTGCTAGGGAATTTATACCATGTATCGATAGTGATTTGATTTACTGGATTAGTAATTTCAACACTTTATAGACCAGGGTGTTGCACCCCCACAACAAGTGCATCTCTCATAGGGCTAATGGAATCAGTTCCTATATTTGGTTCTAAAATATCATCTCTAATACATTCACCCATTTCTTTTCTAGCTAGATGGATGTCTTGTTTCATTCTCCCCTGAGTAGATAGGATAACATCGTGATTATCTTGTTCATCCAAAAGTTATTCAACTGCAACATATTAATCAAGAAAAAATTATTCTTATAATGGTTCCTTAAGAACAACCTATTCTATTAAATTAACAACAAATTCTTTTCCAGAAGTAGGTTCTTCATCAAAAGCAATACTTCTTTCAAGAATATGTGCTTCCTTCCCAACATTATCTTATGAAACAGGTCCACTTTCTTCTGTATCCAGTACAGTTTCTTCTGGAGGATCAACAACTGCTTCTTCTTCCTCTTCAATAGGATATTCAATAATTTTATATTGTTCTATACAAGGATCATAATTTTTCTTAGGTATTAAAGGATGATTAATCTGATTAAACATTTCGTAAACCCTTTGATTATCCTATACCAAGTCGTTTCTTCATGGATTCCAATAGATTTTCATTATTTTGACTATAACTTTTGAGATGCTGAATTCACAATCTTTGATTACTTCTTCATTAGTTCTAACCATTCTGTTATCATATAGCATTGTCAAGATTAACCTTGAGTAGAAAAAAGTGGTATAACTTGATGTTGTCTTTATCAAATCCCTCAGATGAAGTATAAAATACATTTGTAGGTTAATATTGTTTCCATTCTTCATAAGATGTATCAAAAACACTTCATGATACTTGTGGGTAGAAAAATATCCTTTTCAAGGAATAATATTTTTTGAAATCTTAATAGAACTTGTATTGTCACAATTTATAGGTTCATGCCTGAATTAATATCCATAATATAGTAATTTGTCTTTCATCCACAAAATTTTTTCACAACAACTACCAGTAGCTATGTATTTAACTTTGGCAGTAGATAATGCAATTGAGTATTGTTTCTTACTACACCATGATACTAGAGGCATACCCAAAAAATGACATGTTCCATAGGTACTCTTTCTATCTAACATAAAACCACAAAAATCATCATCAGAATAACTAACACACTCCAATTATCCTCCCATGGGATAGAGCAGTCCTAGATTGGGTGTTTCTTTGAGGTATTTGAAAATCCCTTTAACTGCATTTAAATGAGATTCCATAGTGTCTTCTTGAAAACAAGAACACATACAAACACTAAACCTATTGTTACGTCGTCTAGTACTAAAATAGAGTAAGCTTACAATCATTCCTCTGTAAGAGGATTGATCAACCAATTTTCCAACTTCATTAAGATCCAACTTACAAGTAGTACTCATTGGAGTATCACTAATTTTAGTTTTATTCATGAAAAAATGTTTTAGAACAACCTTAGTATTATTTCATTGATTTAAAATAATAATATATTTATTTTGAATGATTTTAAATCCATGAAAGTATTTTAGTTCACCCATTAAATTCATTTCAAATTCATTATGCATCATTTTAGAAATTCAATACAAAACGAATTTTTTAAACATCCAAAAATAATATCATCTACAAAAATTTTAACTACTAAAACATTATTGGAAATTTGTTATATAGACATGGTATGATTCGCTATACCATTTTTATATCCATTGGAAATTATAAAATTACTTAATCTATCATTTCAAGCTCTTGGATCTTATTTCAAACCATTAAAATCTTTTTATAATTTGAAAACATGATTTGAAAAGTCTGGATTTCTGAAACTAAGGGATTGTTCAAAAATACATCCTCAACTACATACCCATTTTAGTAATGCACTCTTAACATCCATTTGATATAGTTTTAAATATAGTTTGTGGCATAAGTTATAATTTTTCTGATAGAATCGAGTATAGCTATTGGTGAAAAGGTCTCCTCATAGTCAATTCCTTAATCTTGACTATAGCATTGTGAAACCATTCCAGACATGTTTTTAACTTTATTACCAGCTTAATCAACATTATTTCTCGACACTCACTTAGTTACTATTGAAATTTGTATTTGGGCCTATCAAAAAGCTTTCATATTTGTTACTTTCAAACTGACTAAGTTCTTCTTGCATAGACATCAAACATAAATCATCATTGATAATATCATTAATGTTTTTAGGATGATGTTTTTACAATAAAACTTGATGATCAACCATATTTCTAATAGAATCTATATTTTTAGTTACATTATCTAAATCTACTAAAACATCAACTAAAAGATGGATCTTAAGGGTTATAACAGCTCTAGAAAAGGAGGGACTACTGATTTCATGTTCATCAATAGGTTCGACTCCATTATGACTTGAAATTAGAGAATTTATAGAATTAGATGTTTTCAAAAATTCCTTTATAAGGTGCTGTAGACGCCGGAAAAGTCCGTTGTTCCCAAACGAAGCTCCGGATGCGGAAAGCGAAGTGATATTTGGAGTCAGAGGCACGTTCCGGAGGGCCCGGAGGACTTGCGCGAAATTTCAGAGGCTCGCGCGCAAAGTTGAGTCGCGGCGCGCAATCCTCCCGGGATGCGCACAATGCGCTGGGCCGGCGCGCTATTTTGCGCGCCCGCGGCCTGCGCGGCTCCTTTGCGCGCTGGGTCCTGATTCCGCGCCCGCGAGGCGAATTGCGCGCCCGAGACCGGATTTCGCGCCCGGGGTTGCCTATAAATATAAGGCGACCCCCGACGTTTTGGAGGTTGCCGGAATCCGAAGCGTTGCTCGTTCGCGCAATCCAACCCCTTCCGCGCGCAATGCCGATCTTCAGGTAACCTCCTTTCTTTCGCGCAATAGAGCCTTGGGGTCCGCCTTCGCGCGCAATCCCCTTGGCTCATTTCCTTTGAATAAATTTCAACCCGAAGGCCTTTGCGCGCAAAAGAAGCCTCTTGCGCGCAATTGCCCCCGGGTGCGCGCAATCCAGCCCGATTGCGCGCACCCCCCATTTTCAAAGTGGCCATTCGTTAGAGAATGAGCCGTTGCCCCCGCGCACTACCCGAAGCCCGGTGCGCGCAATCCCAATCATCCGCGTGCGAAGCGCTGGCCCAATTGCGCGCCAGCCCGCCATTTTGTGCGCCGACCCGCGGTTTTGCGCGCAAAGCTCTTCTTTTGCGCGCAATCCGCCAGGGTCGCCTCCCTTGACCCCCTGAGGGTACCCCGCCTGCGTGGCGCCCGATGATCCTCATCCTGGGTGCCCGAACCGTGCGCTGTCTTCCCGTGCAGCCTTCCAGGCTCGTGCGAAGTGACACGGACCCATCGGCGGCAATCTTCGTCCAGCATGACGTTAAACTGCATCTTCGTCCAGCATGACGTTAAACTGCGTATTCGTCCCGCATGACGTTAAACTGCACAATGTCCAGCATGACGTTAAACTGCGCATTCGTCCCGCATGACGTTAAACTGCCCATACGTCCAGCATGACGTTAAACTGCACATCCGTCCAAGCTGCACGACGCTAAACTGCCTAGCCCCCATCGTCCGCGCTGCAAGACGTTAAACTGCCAAGTGCTTCGTCCTCAACACACGACGTTAAACTGTACTTTGTCCGGCAAGACGTTAAACCGTCCGCTTCGTCCTCAACACACGACGTTAAACTGTACTTCGTCCGGCAAGACGTTAAACCGTCCGCATCATCCGATCCCGTGCTCTGCACGCAGGGTCTCCCCCGGTTTGGACGTGGCCCCCACCCGCTCGTCTCTGCAGGGATGTCGGGATTGTCCCGCTTTTGGGACGATTTAATGGGAGTGGCTTTTCCCTACGGGGGCAGGGTATTACAAACCCCTAGTTTCTCGTGGGAGGCTGCACATGTGTATCTCCATTGCGCCTCCCCACTGCCGAAGCCAGTAGAGGGTGTGACTGGGATCGAGGTGTCTTCTGCTTTCGGTCCAAGTCCCTTCCAACTGAGTTTTGCCGCATCCGGGCTGCCTCAAGTGCGTAAGTCCTGACAGAATGAACTACGTGGACTTTGATCCCTGTCTTCTAAACAGGGTACGTAGGAAGCCTTCTTGAGGTCCAAGCCCGCCACCTGGTCGTCCCGGTCGTATTTACGTCGGTTCGTCCATCAGTGGACCCCTCCAGGGTTCACGCTTGCGTCGATTCACCTATGAATCCGCCCCTGTGGGAGACTGCCCGTGTGTATCTCCACGGTGCCTCCCCACAGCCCCCCTTTTTTCCATTTCTCCTTTTATCGTCCAGCATGACGTGAAACTGTGATCCACCCGGCCGTTCCATCCCCCTCTGTGCGAGGTGGTTCGGTTCAATCCTCCGCCCGGCGGCCTCGACCTCTTCGTGAGTCGGCTTGCCGACGTCCAGCATGACGTTAAACTGTATACCCGAACTACGTTGACTTTGATCCGTGCTAACGCGCGGTACGTAGGAAGCCCCTACGGGGTCCAAGCTCTTCACTCCATCATCCATCCTGACCCTTACCCGGGCCGCCACATCCCGGTGGGGTCATGCCACTTCACTCCACTCCACGTTACTTGGGATGCCGCCCATGTGCTGGCTCCAGCGTCGGAGGTTCCCCGCAAGGGGTTCTGCCATCTGATCCACTTTTCGTGTTGATCGGTCCGATGCCGTCCCCGCTGGACGTTAAACTCGCGGCATACCCCGTGTTAAACATGGGAAGCTGAGGAAAACCTCAGGTGACACAGTTCCCCGCACCGAGTACGGGATGCCTCAGGCCATCATGCCTTCGAGAAGCCCTATTAGGGACGGAAGACAGACTTGCAGAGCCGCAGTGTTACGACACGCCCCCAGCACCCAGAGCCACCCGGCCTTCTCACTGCAGGTTGCTGCCCCCGCCCAGACTCCTTGGAGCGTCCGGGCGGAAGCAGCGTAATTAACCGGTGTCCATGAAGATATGGCGCCGGGAACGAGATTCACGAACATTCTTAAGTCTATGAGGGAGACCCGGATTAGGCGACGAGTTCCGAGGAGACGTCCAAGGAAGGAGGAGCCGACATCCCATCATCCCGGTTTCGATCAAGGAGCAGACGCCCCTGAATAAGGGACGAATGCCGCCCGCCCTTGGAAAGAGGGACTGCGGGACCACAAGCCGCGCGCCCATCCCCTCGGGTCGACGGGTGCACGCGCGAACGCGTCCTGGCGGAACAGCGTAACCCAACGCACATCCGCACCGAAACAGAAAAATGGTGAACCCGACGTGAATCTATTCTCCTCGATACGAATACCGATGGCTTTCAGAGGTGTTGGAAGACCGGCATGTTGCCCGGCCAAGCATTCAGTCTTACCCGCCAGGGGCTGGGGAAGTGAAATCGGGCACTCCGTCTCGCAACGTCGAGGGCCTGGGTTCCCCCCACGGAAGGCGTCGTGGCGCTAATGGTTGGTTGTCGATTCCTTTTTCCTGTCAGTGTTAATGGGTTCTTCTCCCTGCTTTCAGAAATCAGGTCGCCCGATCCAGTGCCCGATCGCCACCCGCCCACTGGCGCAGGGATAGGGGAAACACCGACGCGGCTACTCCGCGCGGTCCTGCCCGTTCCACAGTCGTCCCAGCAGCCGCAATTGCGGGACGACCACGCCCTCTCTCCCCCTCGGAGGTCATCCAGAGAAGGGTGATCAACACCCTGGTGCGGAGATACGAGGAAGAGGGAGTCATCCCCACTAGGGAAATGGCTCGCCTAGACCTTGAGGAGGCTGCGCCTCGCCACCACCGCCGCCCCCGAGGGCCGCGCAGGGAGGCACCACTGCCTATCTCAACGTCCAATCGCTTCGGGAGTTTATCCCCGGAGCGCTCTGACAGTTCCCTTCCCTATGCGGATGATGTGGAAGACGCCCGGGATCACCCTATCCGGGATTCGCTTCGGGGATCTACGGTAAGGACTCCCGCCAGGCCACGGCGACACCGCCGCCAGGCCTCTCCAGTCGAAGAGCGGGCTCTCCACCTGCCCGCGCCGCTCATCCCGACTCGTCTGTCTCGACGCCAACGTCGGGCACGAGCGGAAGAGGATGCCCACCTTGGGGCTCTAGCAACAGCGGCCGCATTGGCCCAAGCCACTGCTGGCTCCAGTCGCCAGGCCTCTGCGCATCCTGAGCAGGGGAACTCCTATGCCCGACCTGGATCGAGGCCCCGACCGCCCCAAAGGCAGGTTGGGTCGACTCTCCCGGTTGCTGGCACTGGCAGTAGCCACCGCGGACCACCTCGCGGTAGCGCTATTCACCGGCAGAATCTACTCTGTGCGGCCGATCCAGGAGGCATGGGTCATCCCACCTTCCGATCCCGGCCCGGAATCATCTCTCCCCGCGTCCCCTTTGATATCTGTCCCAGTGCCCCTCGCACCTTGGTTCCCAGTCCTCTTGGCCCCAGCACCAGTGCGGCCGGAGGACGCCAGGACAGAGATCAGCCCTGCCCCGAAGAACCACCCAGGGGCAGGAAGGCAAGGCGTCGACGCCGAGGGAAGAATGTTACGGAATTCCGGACAGAGATCCGACCGGTTTGCTTCTCTGACTCAGAGGCGGAGTACGATTCGGCGACAGAGCCCCTTCCCCAATCCCGCCAGTCAAGGGCAGGGGTAGGAATGCGGCACGTCAGCCTCGTGCTCACCGAGAGCGAGATCGATGTGATCCCCGCTTCTCTCCGAAGGTATATCCGGAGTAACGAGGGCCTGGTAGACCCCCAAGGATCAAGCTTGCGGTTGGTACCGGCTCTCCGGAAGTGCCTTCCGTCTCGATCGGAGAAGCCGGAGACTTTTTCTGGGGACCGACGTTCGAACCACGATTTGGTGTGCCCTCGGCGAGCACCAATGCTACGGCAGGATGTTCGCTCGCCGGCCCATCCTATCGTGATGTGGTAGCCATGGCACCGCCACCCTCAGAGGGCGGCCCGGGATATGGAGGCCAATCGGCCTGCTCGCCGTATTCACCGCCGGCCAGCCCGTCATCCCGGCAGCCCGCCTCGGCACCACTACCAGTTCCCCGTCCGTTCCCAGCCATGGAAGAGGACCAAGGAGATCTGAGTCCCGAGTTTGAGTCGTGGAGCTTCTGGACCGTCCTTGCAGAGGGCCACTTCCCTGAGAAGTTTTGGCCAGTCGCAGGACCGGGCTTTGATGCACCCGAATCGCTCACCCCGGATGAGTTCGAATGCTTCCGCCGAACTCTCCGGGAGACTCGCTCCTGTCTTCGCCGCCTACAAATGCCATACCCCGGGAGTCAATCGCACCTGGAGGATATTGGTGAGCAGTGCCGTCAAATTGACTTGGCCATGCTCCCCGCGGTTCGGCACCCCGGGTCATTTGAGCACCACGAGGCCCTCCAACAACGATGCGTTGAGTGTTTTCAAGTACTCCGCAAAGTTATCGAGGAAGCCACTCCCCACGTGTATATCCGTGGATGGGGGCAGTACGCTGCCCTACGCTTCAGTGTGATTAGCTGACAGCCCGATTCGCTGGGTGGCCCTGAGGGTATATCCCCAGGGACAGAAACAGTCAATATGGCTGACCTGTCGGGAGAGGGGAACGACTTGGAACTTCTCGACGGGGGCTTCCCCCCTGAAGACAAGCCGTCGTCAGATCCATCGGTGAGAGTTACTCGTCATCAGAGGAACCTCCTGGGGCTCCCCGCACCTACTGATGCACTGACGTTGAGCCGAAACGTCAGCAATGGAAAAGAGCACAGCGAGGCTATAAGGCCCGCCGACCCATCTGCCTCCATGCAGAGGGCAGAGGAGGATCCCGAGAAGGCTATGCTACGTCAGCAGCTCGCCGAACAGAAGAAGCTGGTTGACCAGCTCCTCGCCGAGCGCGCTGCAGAACGACGGCCTGACTACGGTGATCCCAGGCCAGGACAGCAGGGACCGGAACAACCGCTCCTCGATGAGACTCTCCCGGGCAACCTTGATTACGCCGTGTTCGCCAACAGGAGAGAGGCCATTGCCTATGGCAAGAGGGCGCGGTATGTTTCGCCACACCCTCCCGAGCGGCGTGACTACCTGAGAGATCCCGCTCGGATTCCTCCCGCTGCCCCAAGGGCCGCTCCGCCCGCCATCCCACGAGCTGCCGAGTTCGACGACCCGGTCGACGACCCGATTGAAGGGCCATGCAATGCGCTCGTGGTTAGAGATCCTCGCTAGGACTGGAACCCATGTCCGGACGATCCGATGGCGGCACTCATTGCCCGCTTGGAAGCCTTGGAGACTCGGCAGGTGGCGATCCCACCGGACGGCAAGCCCTACCCAGCATGGGTGGATGACATGCCGGCGCCTCCGGGATTCGGGAATCCCACTTTCGCTCCCTTCAACGGAACTGGAGATCCGCCACAGCATTTAGCCCACTTCAACTCGAGGTGCGGGCCTATGTTGGGGACTCCGGCGCAGCAGGAGGCCGCTAAGCTTCGCTTCTTTGTTCAGACACTGGAAGGGCCAGCATTTGTCTGGTACAGCCAGCTCCCCGTCGGGTCGGTAACCAGCTGGGAGGACCTCCGTAGATAGTTCCTCTACCAGTTCAGTTCCACGACCCGGAAGACAAGTATCGCAGACCTCTTCAAGTGCAAGCAGAGGCCTGATGAGCGAGTCGCGGACTTCGTCGCCCGATGGAAGGGTCTCACGTATTCCCTTGACATGCCATTGACTCAGGAGCAGTTGCTGACAATGTGCGTCGGGAACGTCAAGACCGAGCTGGTCCCTTCCCTGATCACTCAGAATTACCCCGGAGGGTTCAGGGACTTCTCAGACAAAGCTCAACGTCTTGAGGAAGCCCTGCAACAGGCCAGCCAGGCACACCCGCTGCCTCCAATGATTCCTGCAAGGAGAGTCAGCAGGGCTGAGCCCGCTGCTGTCGCCCAGATAGAGGCCCCCAGGCCATTGGAGCTGCTACCGGCGAGGCCAGCTCCACAGCCTCACAGGAATCCGCCTCAACGGGCTCAGTTCCCGGCCCAGTAGCGGCAGCCTCAGAACCGGCCGGCCCCTCCGCGTAATGTACTGCCGCAACCCAGGCGAGATAATCAGGGTCCACCTCCTCGGCCGGCCCCTCCAGCCCCTCGTCACGACCACGCTCCCAGGGGCCCGCGACACCTGACTTACTCATTCCACGAGGATCAGGTCCCCGGTTATTTCCGGAGCGCCCTGGAGCAGAGGATTGTGCGATTGCCTGAGTGTTGGAGGCCAGAGGAGGCACATCTTACGAATAACCCCCGCTACTGCCCCTACCATCGGGCCCTGGGGCACACCATCCAGCGGTGCTATGTGTTTAAGGATTGGCTCCAAGACCAGATTAACAACAATGTAATCAGGTTGGGCCCAGCTCCAGGACAAGTGGCGGGCGTATTCGTGGGATCAGATGACGATAGTGGCAACGAGGACGAATGGCAGCTGGTCTCCGACCGCGGATCCCAGAAGTACAATAACTGGATGGCCCGCAAGATGACCATTCGCGCCCATGGAATCATCCGTGCGCGCTTGAATCAGCCTGAGCCCCCAGAACCTGCGGGTGCTGCTTCGGCATCGTCGTCCCAGCCTGCCTCTTCCAAGAGGAGCAAACGGCGGCAGCGCAAGAAGGAAGAGCGCGCCCCGCCGGTTCCGCCACTATCCCGCACTCTCGGCGATTTCATGCCCCCAGAGATGGGGGTCCCTCCTCGGATCCGCCCGGTGATGGATGATTCGTCCGATGACGGTATTGGGTACGCTTCGGTTAATACCGTCGAGCTGGTAAATCCCTTTTCGGTTCCCGACGTTGAAGAACACCAGGTGGACCTCCCTAGTGTCCCCGGTCGTCGCTACCGTCGGAAGAACCGCAGCAACAGGAGTTGCCGGGGCACAGCCGTTGGTACCTCCAGCCAGGTCGTGCACGCCACTGAGACTAGGCAGCAGGCTCAAAACCGAGCTCAGCGCGCGCAGCCCCCCCATCCGGGGATGACGGATTCGCCTCCGCCACTGTTTGTGGTATGGGACCAGGCAGAACCGCCTCAGCCGCGTCGCGACCAGCTCCGCACTGCCACGAGTCCATCCCGGCCACCTGACTCCAGTACGGTGACCATTTCCCGGACTGCGACCAGTGAACAGCGAGATGCGCCAAGTACCAGTCGGCCGCCGATCCAACCGGCAAGGCCCGTCATGCCACCAACCGCAGAGCAACCTCCTGCAACCAGGGGCTCGCGCTTGGCCAAAAAGTATGATGTCCTGAAGCACTTGGCCGACATCCCAGCAAGGCTCTCCATCCTTGAGGCTCTGTGCATGTCATCTGAGATGCGCGAGGCACTCGCTGAAGCCCTGAAAAGCCCCCTCCAGTTTGAGACAGAGGTTGCGGCTGCAGAGGCCTTCCACGCCGAAACGATCGAGGACGCCGAATGTCAGGCAGTTATCTCGTTCTCTGGTAAGGATGAAGACCCTCCTATACAGGGACATATCTGTCCGCTGTATGTCACTGGCCAGTTCAATGGCCTTGAAGTCCGGCGCTGTCTTGTCGACACAGGGTCCGGGATTAACCTGATTCCAACTCGGACACTCCGGAGATTGGGGTTGTCTGAGGATGACTTGATTCCCTCCGACCTCAGGATCCAGGGGTACGACCGCACCGAGCAAACCCCGGTCGGCAAGATAGGTTTGAAGACCCAGTTCGGTGACTTGGTTGCCAACACCGAATTCATGGTAGTCTCTCAGGACACTGCGTATAACGCATTGATGGGCAGGCCATGGCTTCACCTTCACGCGGCGGTTCCCTCGTCATACCACCAATGCCTCAAATACTCCCTTAATGGTCGAGTAGGCGTGCTTCAAGGAGATGCCTCTCCTTTTGCCTCATGTGAAGCCCGCTATCTGGACGCGGACTATTACAAGAGCAAGGATAAGCAGATACTGGCAGGTGAGGTTGAGCCTGTCGCTGTTGCAAGCGATCCCTGGGCAAGTCTGGATGACGCTTACGTCCTCCCGATTCACCGGTTGGACGTCGCCATGGTCTTGACGGTCCGCGAGTCTCCTGATGAGATGGTCGCGACTGCCCGCCCCAGCACCAGTGGCCCAGCAGGATCTGGTAGCCCCAATGCAGTTTCCAACGCAGTCTCTCCCGTGGACGATCCCTCCCCGAGCGGAGAGGATATGGAAGACGCACCCCCAGCCTTTGAGGAGGGCGTCCCCGCCACGGTCGATGAGTTAATACAGGTGAACCTTGGAACCGAGGCCGATCCAAGACCCACATTGGTTAGTGCCGCCATGCCCTCTGAGGAGCGGCAGCAGTACGTGGACTTTCTCAGGCAGCACCGTGATGTGTTCGCTTGGGGCTATGACGAGATGCCGGGGCTAGATCCTCAGGTAGCCGTCCACCGCCTTGGTCTCCCGGCGAACCATCGCGGGTTCAAGCAGCCTCCCAGGAAGATGCACCCATCCCACGGTGCCATGGTTGAGGCCGAAGTTGACAAGCTTATCAAAGCCAACTTCGTGAGGGAAGTTCAGTACCCCAAATGGCTGGCCAACATTGTGCCGGTCAGGAAGAAGAACGGGCAGATTAGAGTCTGCATCGACTTCCGCGATCTCAACCGCCACTGTCCGAAGGATGATTTTCCCCTTCCAGTGACAGAGCTGTTGATTGATGCCACGGCAGGGTTCCAAGCCCTCTCCTTCATGGATGGATACTCCGGATACAACCAAATTCGGATGGCCCCTAAGGATGAGGAGTTCACTGCCTTCAGGGCCCCCCAAGGTACCTTTTTCTACCGGGTCATGCCCTTCGGCCTGAAGAATGCAGGTGCCACCTATCAACGGGCGATGCACCGCATATTCAAGCCAATCCTCGGCACACTGGTGGAATGCTACGTCGACGACTTGGTTGTCAAATCGCGCCAGCGTCAGGACCATCTCAAAGATCTTGAGAAAGTGTTTAGCTTCCTCCGGTCTCGCTGCCTGAAGATGAACCCGTTGAAGTGTGCCTTTGGGGTCACCTCCGGAAAGTTCCTTGGATTTGTGGTAAGATACCGGGGTATTGAGATTGACCCAGAGAAAATCAGGGCGATTAGCCAGATGCCTCCCCCAGGTACCGTCCGAGAACTGCAAGGGTTCCAAGTCCACTTAGCCTATATACGCCGATTCATCACGAATCTGGCCGGCAAGTGTAATCCCTTTTCTCGGCTCATGAAGAAAGGTGCCACCTATGTATGGGATAAAGAGTGTCAGACCGCTTTCGAGGAAATCAAGCAGTACCTGCTTCAACCTCCGGTCCTGATGCCGCCCGTATCCGGAAAGCCGCTGGTCCTTTATGTGACCGCCCTGGAACGGTCCCTAGGTGCCCTTCTCGCCCAGAAGAACAACGAGGGAACAGAGAATAGCCTCTAATACCTCAGTCGCATGCTTCTTGATGCGGAAGTTAGGTATTCCCCCATCGAGAAGAGCTGCCTGGCGCTCGTATTTGCCGTACATAAATTACGACACTACTTGCAGCACCATGAGGTACAGTTGGTTTCTCGGGTAGACCCGTTGAAATATATCCTGAGCCGGCCTATGTTGACTGGCCGCCTAGAGCGGTGGGCTGTGATTCTCCAGCAGTTCGACATCAGGTATGTGTCTCAGAAGGCCATCAAAGGGCAAGCATTGGCAGACTTTCTGGCAGCTCACCCGACCTCCGCGGATCAGCCGCTGGATCTAGGCTTTCCTGATGAGGCCATTCTCTCGGTTGATCGAGCCGATCCATGCTGGCAGATGCACTTTGACGGTGCATCCCGGAGCCCCACCGGTAGAAGACTCGATAATCCTAAGCTCAACAGAGTGGGCTTGGGCATCGTCTTCATTACCCCGGAGCGAGCCGTGCTGCCATACTCTTTCCTGTTGTCAGAGGGCTGTACCAACAATGAGGCGGAATACCATGCCCTCATCACCGGCCTCGAGTTGGCTCTCGAGATCGACGTGCCCCGTCTGTGCGTGAAAGGGGACTCCGAGCTGGTCGTTAAGCAGATCAATGGCGACTACGTTGTCAGGAAGCCGGAACTTGTGCCATTGTTGGAGTGCACCCTCCTTCTGATGGCCCGGTTCCCTTCTCGGCCGGAAATTGTCCATGTTCCCCGGTCGCAGAACGGTCGAGCAGATGCTTTGGCCAGCCTCGCTGCGTCACTTGCAGAGCCTGAACAGGACAACCTGATCGTCCGCGTGACGCGCCGCAGGCTCATCGCTCCCGTTATCCCGGAAGAAGATCGCGGCCCGTTGGTAAGTAACCTCACCACGGTTGCCCCTATGCCCGGAGCCCCGAGTACCCTAGATATGACAGTCGGATCAGCCCCTGATTGGAGGACGCCTTTGGTTGAGTACCTCCAACATGGCATTCTTCCATCGGATCGGGCCGAGCGCGAGCGAGTTCGACGCCGTGCATCGAAGTTCGTCCTCCAGAGTAGTCCCGGCCTGGAGCAGATCCTCTACAAACGCGGATTTGATGGTGTTCTCCTCCGTTGCCTTCAGGGAGTTGAGATCCCACGAGTCATGCAAGAGGTTCATGCTGGTTCATGTGGCGCCCACCAGACTAGGCCGAAGCTATCCCATCAGATTCGGAGGTTGGGATACTTCTGGCCCTTTATGATCCATGACTGCATCGAGTATGCCAGGAAGTGCCATGCGTGCCAGGTTCATGCGAACTTTGTGCATCGGCCGCCGGAGCCTCTCCATACCACAAGGTATTCCTGGCCCTTTGCAGTCTGGGGACTGGACGTTGTGGGACCTTACCCGCCGGCGACAGCTCGCCAGTGCCGGTTCATTCTGACCGCCACAGACTTCTTCTCCAAATGGGCAGAAGCGATTCCGCTCAGAGAGGTCAAATCCTGTTCGATCGCTGACTTCGTGACCTCCAACATCATCTATCGATTTGGAGTGCCTCACGCTATCCTCACGGATAACGGAACCAATTTCCGAGCAGCCGAGTTGAAGAAGTTGTACGCCAAGTAAAACATTCGCTCGAACCATACATCTCGCTATCATGCGCAGGCGAATGGACAGATCGAGGCGTTCAACAAAACCCTCTCTAACATTCTGCAAAAGATGGTTGGTCAGAACAAGAAGAGTTGGCCGGACAAGCTCCCCAACGCCCTCTGGGCTTATCGGACGACGACTCGCAATTCCACCCAGGTGACCCCTTATTCCTTGGTGTATGGAGCTGAGGCCGTCCTGCCCATCGAGATCCAGTTGCCATCCTTGCGCACTGCGGTCTACGACCAGCAAGCGCCGGACAGAGTTGCTGAAGCCCGTCTAGTCGAGTTGGAAGCACTGGATGAGAATAGACTTCGCGCTTTGCACAACTTGGAGAGGCATCAAAGCAGAATGGCTCGAGCTTTCAATAAGAAGGTTCGCCTCCGCTCCTTCCTGCAGGGTGATCTAGTGCTATCCCTAAGAGCGCCGATGATCCCCGGCAGGAAGCCGCCCAAGTTGGAGCCCAAGTGGGAGGGACCTTTTGTTGTCCACAAGTTCTATCCCAATGGCGCGTACTCCCTAGCGACTATGGATGGTGAGCGTGTCACTCCTCCCACCAACGCTAGGTTCCTCAAGCAGTACTTTGTCTGAGTGTACCAATGTCCAGCATGACGTTAAACTGCACATTTGTCCAGCAAGACGTTAAACTGCACATACGTCCTGCACGACGTTAAACTGCATTCGTCCAGGCTACAAGACGTTAAACTGTTCAGCATTCGTCCGCGCTGCAAGACGTTAAACTGCCAAGTGCTTCGTCCTGCATGACGCTAAACTGCACTGCGTCCGAGCTACAAGACGTTAAACTGTTCAGCATTCGTCCTGCATGACGTAAAACTGCCCCTCAAGAACTACGTGCGGCTTGATTCCCATCCTTATGGGATACGTAGGACCGCCTGAACCTTCATGTTTCAGGCCCAACCCCATCTTTTGGGAATTTCCATCCCATCTCGGGCCCTTGGCCCAGTTTCCCCCGGGTGTGCGGCGTATGGTGTGAGCGCGGGGCTATGCCCTCATTCACGTCGGTTTGCTCGTCACGCTGTACGCCCCCCCACGTTTGGGGATGCCTTCTGCTCCCCCCTTCCTTTTTTCTCTCTTTTCGTCCTGCATGACGTTAAACTGCACTTCAAGAACTACGTGCGGCTTGATTCCCATCCTTATGGGATATGTAGGACCGCCTGAACCTTCATGTTTCAGGCCCAGCCCCATTTCCCGGGAATCTCTATCCCGTGTTGGGTCTCTGGCCCAAGTTCCCCTCCTTTTTGTGCGAGGCGTATCGCGTGAGCGGGGGATCATGTCCTCATTCGCGTTGGTCTACTGGCCGCGCCGTACGCCTCCCCCGTGTGTGGGACCACCTCACACCTCTCATCGTCCTGCATGACGTTAAACTGCCTCTTAAGAACTACGTGCGGCTTGATTCCCATCCTTATGGGATACGTAGGACCGCCTGGACGCTTGTGTTTCAGGTCCAGCCCCGTCTCTTGGTTGATCACGGGGATCTGCCCTCTTTTGGTTGCTCTCAGGGTGAGTCCTCCGACCCTTCCCGGTGATCTGTTAACATGTTTTGGGTACTTTGGTCTATGACTCGTAGTGTCAGATTCAATCCCGACAAGTCCTGTGTTGCTTGTCAGGCCTCGCGCTTCCTCTTGTTCGGGCCTTCACTCAAAGGGATCCTCGTTGGCGGTTTGGGTACGATGCCTCAGTGCTCTCCTACCGCTCCGGGTCGATTTACCGGCGAGTCCTGGGCCGCAAATCGATATGAATCCTGCGATTGAGCGGTTGATGCTCGTTTGCTTGCCCCGTCTTAGGCTGACGCGATCAGATGTTGTGTTGTGAATATGGTCAGCAACATCCTTGATCGCCATGTCGGCTCTTTCAGGCTCTGAACATTGGTTGCGCAGTCCTCATCACACTCCGCCTTTGTGCGTTGTAGTGGAATCTCGACACTCTCTTCATACTGACCTTCAGTACACCTCTACACGTTAGGCAGACCAACCAGGGTAATGATGTCGTTCGAGGCTCCCATGATCTGAGCACCAAGGATATATGCGGATGTCCTCCCTAAGGGCCATGCGTAGCTGGACCCTCGTCCCCATAAGGAGGAAGGAGTCGCCCGAACAATCGCGTTCTGGGCCCAGTATATCTGGAGGCTAGCATCTCTGCCCCTCGGGTGATGGACATACGCAGGCCCCTATCCCAAGACTCTTCTCCGGGAATCGTGCGTGACCGCAGGGCTGGGTATGTTCCCCCCTCCGCCGTGTATGCCGTACCGCAATAAGCGGATTCCTCCATGGTCCGAACCACACAACCTTAAACTGTGTTGTCTGGTCCTACCACACGACCGTAAACTGTGATCGTCTTGGCCGCCCGACGAGAAACGGCACTGCATCGTGATGTTCTCCTCGGGGGACACTCATGTTGGGCGCTGGTTAATAACCACGCCATTCATCAATGCCTTCCATGGCTTGATTATTGTGGCGACGCCAGAGATTTCTCAATCCCAGGCGCGTCGCCTCACAAAGAAAAACCATTCATCTTTAAGGACAAACAAGAAATATCAAATGCCGCTCCTTCTGTGTGCGAGGGTCAGACCCGCACTCTTCCCCACGCTGGTGCCCGATTGTGTTGCGCCGCGCTTCAAGAACTACGTGCGGCTTGATTCCCATCTTTATGGGATACGTAGGAACGCCCGGATGTTTGAAACTTCGGGTCCAGCCCCCCACCTCTTAGAGATTCCCCCTTCTCTGGGGAATCCGCCGCCTTCAGGTCACCCTCAAGGCGTGTTCCCCGACCCCTTGCAGTGGTCCACCGGTGTCAAGAGTACTCTGGTTTATTGCCAGGAGGGTCAGGATCCGCTTGGTCAGGTTTCCTTCGCTTTTCAGGCTTCGTGCTCCCTTTCATTCGGACCCATCGTCTACGCCCTGGGTGGAGCCCCCGTGAACGGTTCGGACACAATGCCTCAGTGCTCTCCCACCGACTCGGGCCGGTACCCCCAATGGCCTCAGGCAGCAAATCGATATGAATCCTGCGATTGAGAGGTCGATGCTCGTTTGCTGCCTCATTCCACCAACGGTTAGTGCGATATTGATGCTGCTTTTCCACCATGGTCGGCAGTACTCCCATATCGTTACGCCAGTGCCCCCAGTCCTTGAATGAATGGCCGCATGATTCACATTTTCCACCTCCCATTCCGGCCAGGCGAAACCTCGATGCTCTTGACACTATCCCTCAGTGCATCTTCGCATATCCAGGGGATATGACCGCGATGTGGCGTGCTTTGAGGTCCTTATGGTCCGAGCTCTAAGACCTTAAACTAAGATCTCCGCTTATGGTCCGAGCTCTAAGACCTTAAACTAAGATCTCTCCTTATGGTCCGAGCTCTAAGACCTTAAACTAAGATCTCCCCTTATGGTCCGAGCTCTAAGACCTTAAACTAAGATCTAGCCCTTATGGTCCGAGCTCTAAGACCTTAAACTAAGATCTACCCCTATGGTCCGAGCTCTACGACCCTAAACTAAGATCTCCCCAAATGGGGTCCTACGTCCTGCATGACGTTAAACTGCACTCTCAGAACTACGTTTGGCTTGATCTCCAGCCTGATGGAGTACGTAGGAACGCCCGGGCATTCCGACTCGGGTCCAGCCTCAGGGATCGTTAAGTCCCGCCCCTCCTCGTCGCCGGCCGTCTGGCCTGACTTCGGGTAGAGTGGTGCAGTTGTGATATTCTCCCCGATTCAGCTCGGAATGCCCCATCGCAAGAATGGGAAGCGACGGTTTCCTCGTCAGAGAGGTGCTGTCTGAGAATTGAGGTGACTCACGACCAGATTAGCGCATCCGCCTAATACGCTCTCCCCACGGTGGCGCAATTTTGAGAGCGTTGGATTCTGTCCGAACAAATCGTCACTTCGCCCCACGCTTCGCATGCCCTGTTGATCTGGATTTCCACCCTTGTGTCTGAAGGAACCCCAAAGCGGTATTCATGTTGACATGTGGTCCGCCTCCTGCAATATGAATGATGGCCTTTTTCGGTCCGTCTATTGCAGTTGTTATGGTCGATCCACTGTCCGCCTACCGTCTTGGGCATTTCCTGGAAGGCCGACCGTTGTGGATGTCTGGATTCGGGACGCGCGATTCACCCTTTCTCATTTCCCTATGTTCGGATAAAATCTCAACGCCCCTAACATTGTCCCGCTCGTGTGTTGGAACAGGTTGGGGGGATGGTACATTGATTAGGTCTGAGGTCTCCTTTCCTAGGAATGACCTCCCTCTTTTCTCCAGAAATCCAGGCCCAATTATGGATGCCTGATGCTTGGTTAACACTCCCGCAAGACAACGAATTGTGGTTGAGCATGTTAAACCAAAAGATGCAGATAAATATATTGATTCATACAGATGGATCAAAGTAGCGGAAGCAAATGTTTTGGGAATGGCAAAACAAAGCCCTTAGGGATTAGCGTGCTGAATGAGTCTTTCTAATGCTGCTACCCTTTGGCTGGTGGCCTCCAGAGCTGCTTCTCGCTCTCTGCGTGCCCTCTCTTCGTCGGCGGTCGCAGCGCGCAGTTCGTCGATTCTGGCCTGTGCACGCTCCCGCTCGACCTGAATTGTGACCATCTGTTGGCCCGCCTCCGTCAGCTGTACCTGGGCGTCAACCAGCTGGGCTGCTAGTTGCTCCACAAGCTCGGTACACGTTGCGACGAAGGCCTCCTTCTCTGTCGCCTGCCCTTCGAGGCGCCGGACTTCCTGCTCCGCCGCGAGGAGCGCCCGCGTGCTCTCCGACATGTCCCGACTTTGTGTGACGTCGGCACGCCGGCAGCTCTCACGCATCTTCTCGGCCATGAAATCACGGACCGTTAGATGGAGGTGTTGAGCATCAGCCCCCCCGGCACACAGAAAGCGCAGCCAGGTTTGAAGTGATCCCATGCGCCCCAGCCACTCCGACGGGTCTCGCTTGAGGAAGCGCTGGATGCACTTCCACCCCCTACGGCGCGTTATCCGGCTCTCCTCGACCGCCTCCGTGTCTGAGTCGTCCATCTCCTCGGGATCGGCAGGCCGGTAGGCAGGGAAGGCAGCCAGCAGGTCTGCTGTAGGGTCCGCCCCAGGGAGGTCCTCACGAGGGATAGGTTCCCCAACATCCGGGCGACCTTCTTCTCTCTCCCCAGCGGCGCTGACACCCTCGTCAGCCCCCAACCCCTCTCCGATGGCAGCACCGTCGATGTCCGCAGCCCCTTGATCAGCAGTTGGTGGGGCCGGCTCGGTTTGGGAAGTCTGTTCCGGAGCAGGCGGCATGTCTGCCACCGGTCCACTCATGGATGGCCCGGGTTCGGCAACCCGATGAGCCTCCAGTGTTGAGATCACTGCGCAGGACATGCCATGGTTAGTCACGGATCGTCAACGGCAAGCACCAGCAGTAAAGTAGGGAGACTTACGGGAGTTCGGAGCGTCATCTTCCGCTATCCCGGTCGCCGCAGGAACAGTTGCAGCAGGGGACCCCTTAGCGCTTGTCAGTTCGATAATGGGTGCCTGGCCCCCGCCCTGTCCTGCTGGCGCCTCTCCTACTCCCGCTGAGGATGCCTGACCGACATCCGTGTGCTCCTGAGAAAGATGGAGAAATGGGTTAGAATCTGCATAAGAAAGTGGATGAAGCAGGTTGAGTAGGGATAGAAGCGGACCTCGAGGAGCTCAGTGACATCAACGTTGACAGAGCCGGCCACCTCGCCGCTCTCCCGTGGGCTCCCCTGATGGGATCTTCCCTCGGAGCCTTCATCCTCCCCCATTTCCTCCTCTTCTTCGGAGTCGCTGCTACTATCATCTTCTTCCGGCGGCATCTGTTCCGGAGCGGGCTCGAGACCGAGCATCACCTTCACCAGAAGGGATGGCTCCGCGCGCTGACCACGTTGGCGCGCGTACTCGTCCATGGCCGTCAGATACGCATACTGCCGGTTGAAGTCCACTCTGTCGGCAATCTGGAGGCGCCCGACCTCTGGCAGATAGATTCCTTCTCTGAGTATCTTTCGCCAGATGGTGTCGGTCCCCAGTGACTGCCGCAGAGTCATCCGGGCCGACCACAGCGCCGGGAAGACCGCATCATGGGAAGGTTCGAGCAGACGTCTCACCTGCTTCCCGGGCCGCTCGTCGACCACCGCACGTGCCCCCTCTCTGGGCGCTGAGGTCGTGGCGGAAGCTCGCGATGTGCCCGCCGCCGAAGTCCCTGCCCGCGCCGGCTCCGCTGTTTGGCGCGCCTCCGTTCTCCCCCGTGTGGCGGCGCCTCGCCTCCTTCCTTGACGCCCGGTCTCCGCACGGGTAACCTCGAGCCACCGAACTAGCTTCCGCAAAAGCCCCTCAGGGTACGCGATGGCCCAGTGTTCGGCGTACTCGGTTGCCAAGCCTGCGTCAACTCCGGTAGGAGGGAGAGTGATGACGTCGCCAGAGCCGAAAGCGGCAAACATCAGCCACATCTGGCGAAGGACGCCAGGGTTCGTCTCCTCCCGGACGGCAGTGAATACCCTCTTCGGCATCCGCTGAAGGCACCCGAACTGCCTGGCGAACCGGGTCGGCACGTAAGGCTCGCAGATCACCTTCCCGTCGATCCGAGCCACGAGCACCCCGCCCCGCATGTTCAGGAAGTATTCATGCTGCTCCAGCGGACCCTGCCCATTGTCGATCATCTGGCCGACGAGAGTGGGGAACGGACTGAAGTTGAAGTTGGAATGATTTCCAATACGGATCCGCACACCCTCCTCACTTAGGGTCATCGGAGCGACCCCCGCGATGTTCAGCAGGGAGGGTCGCAGGCCGTTGCCCGGAGGAATGATGGCGTTCGGAAACGTGTACCCACCGAGGTGAGCAGCCACCTAGCCCTGGAAGAACTGAAAGGGCCCACAGATCCTTCGTGGCGACCCCCCTCGTGAGATGCGTCCCAGGATGGCATACAGCCTCGCCAACACTGGGACCCCGAGGTTGTATCTCTTGTTGGCGGCCATAGCGCCCGCCATCGCCAGTGTCGCCGGGCGAACGCCCATTCTCGCGTCCCGCACTGGCAGGAGCCACCCACTCAGAAAGGCGGCCAGGAACGCCGCGTACTGGACATTTGGGTCCCGGGCCTCGATGACGCGGTACCCCCATGAGCGGTAGTCGCCCGTCTCCAGGACCCGCCAGTACGACCCGTTCCGGCTCCTCTGAGCTGCGGTCGGGCACCGCTTCCCCCTACCTGGCATCTTGACCGCTGGGTCATGCTCCAAGAACTGGCCGAACCACTCCTTGTAGGCTATGTCCTTCTGGAAGTCCTTGATCCCAAGCCGCTGCGTAGCCAGGTCAAGGAGATGCCATGTCAGGATGGGAGTCCGTGACCTGTCTTCCCAGATGTTCTTCGGGGGCAGGAACTCATCGTATTGGTAGCCCTCCAGCGGGATACCTCCGATGCAGTGGATGTCCCAGAGACCGATGCCGACCTCACCATGGTGAAGATGGAAGGTGTTGGTATCCGGAGACCATCGGGTGAACAGCTCCGGCCCGAGCTCGGACTGCTGGTAGAAGTGGAACTGCGACGTCCACACCGCCTCGAACAGGCCGATGTACCGCAGCTCCTCTGTGAAGTGATCGCAAGTGTGGCGTACCCAGAACGCCCAGGCCCACTCACTGGTGAAGTTGCCCCCAGACCGCAAGTCCCAGTCCTTCAGCCAGCCCTTGGTGTCGTCCGTGACGCTCTGGCGATATATGCTCGAGTAGAGGGCTGGAGAATTCTCCGCAGTAGGCTCACCCCCGTCAATGGTTCGCGTCCTCGGGTTCAGGACATAGACGTCCAAGTCCCTGGTCTCCCTGGCAGGATTCCCATTGTTGGTGATGTTATAGCGGGGAAGCTCGTCCTCCCGAGTCACCCAGGTCCGTGGCGCATCAACCTCGAACCCTGGCACCAGAACCTCATCGAGGATGCCGAAGTTCCAGAGCGGCAGGTTGTCCGATAGTGGATATGTCTTCTGGGCCGGCGTTAGTAAGTCGAACAAGGATTGATTGTTGGAAACAATCTCCTTGGCTCCGTAAACCTCCTCGTTCGTCGCCATCTCAGCCCTGCGAGTGGCGGCATCCCCCTCATTTCCTCTGTGCGCGGCCATCTCAGAAGTTTCGGGAGTCGTGCGGGTTAAGGGATGAAGCGTGCGGGATCGGACGAGGCTGGTAGAGAAGTTTGAAGGGTGGCGCGCAATCCAAGTGGACGGCGCGCAATTGGGAAGAATGTCGCGCAAAGTTCCGGGTTTTCGGGCAAAGGCAGGCGAATTCCGGACGGTTTTGCGCGCCGATCGGGCGAATTTCGCGCCGGAAAAGGCAATTTCGCGCACGAGAGCGTTGGAGCCTATCGCGCGGAAGGCCTGAGTACGGAACGCGGGACCCAGGGCCCCTATTTATAGGCGAGGCCGGGGTCCGCGCTGCGCGGAAAGCGCTTTGCGCGACCGCAGCGGCGACTTTCGCGCCCGGCGCCCCTTTTTGCGCGCCTAAGTCCCGCGATGCCCAGGACTTCGGCATTCCGGCGTCTCCCTCGGAACCCGATCGTTGCGACCTCTCGCCGACCAGATTCCGAGGGGGGGCTTTTGTAGACGCCGGAAAAGTCCGTTGTTCCCAAACGAAGCTCCGGATGCGGAAAGCGAAGTGATATTTGGAGTCAGAGGCACGTTCCGGAGGGCCCGGAGGACTTGCGCGAAATTTCAGAGGCTCGCGCGCAAAGTTGAGTCGCGGCGCGCAATCCTCCCGGGATGCGCGCAATGCGCTGGGCCGGCGCGCTATTTTGCGCGCCCGCGGCCTGCGCGGCTCCTTTGCGCGCTGGGTCCTGATTCCGCGCCCGCGAGGCGAATTGCGCGCCCGAGACCGGATTCCGCGCCCGGGGTTGCCTATAAATATAAGGCGACCCCCGACGTTTTGGAGGTTGCCGGAATCCGAAGCGTCGCTCGTTCGCGCAATCCAACCCCTTCCGCGCGCAATGCCGATCTTCAGGTAACCTCCTTTCTTTCGCGCAATAGAGCCTTGGGGTCCGCCTTCGCGCGCAATCCCCTTGGCTCATTTCCTTTGAATAAATTTCAACCCGAAGGCCTTTGCGCGCAAAAGAAGCCTCTTGCGCGCAATTGCCCCCGGGTGCGCGCAATCCAGCCCGATTGCGCGCACCCCCCATTTTCAAAGTGGCTATTTGTTAGAGAATGAGCCGTTGCCCCCGCGCGCTTCCCGAAGCCCGGTGCGCGCAATCCCAATCATCCGCGCGCGAAGCGCTGGCCCAATTGCGCGCCAGCCCGCCATTTTGCGCGCCGACCCGCGGTTTTGCGCGCAAAGCTCCTCTTTTGCGCGCAATCCGCCAGGGTCGCCTCCCTTGACCCCCTGAGGGTACCCCGCCTGCGTGGCGCCCGATGATCCTCATCCTGGGTGCCCGAACCGTGCGCTGTCTTCCCGTGCATCCTTCCAGGCTCGTGCGAAGTGACACGGACCCATCGGCGGCAATCTTCGTCCAGCATGACGTTAAACTGCATCTTCGTCCAGCATGACGTTAAACTGCGTATTCGTCCTGCATGACGTTAAACTGCACAATGTCCAGCATGACGTTAAACTGCGCATTCGTCCCGCATGACGTTAAACTGCCCATACGTCCAGCATGACGTTAAACTGCACATCCGTCCAAGCTGCACGACGCTAAACTGCCTAGCCCCCATCGTCCGCGCTGCAAGACGTTAAACTGCCAAGTGATTCATCCTCAACACACGACGTTAAACTGTACTTCGTCCGGCAAGACGTTAAACCGTCCGCTTCGTCCTCAACACACGACGTTAAACTGTACTTCGTCCGGCAAGACGTTAAACCGTCCGCATCATCTGATCCCGTGCTCTGCACGCAGGGTCTCCCCCGGTTTGGACGTGGCCCCCACCCGCTCGTCTCTGCAGGGATGTCGGGATTGTCCCGCTTTTGGGACGATTTAATGGGAGTGGCTTTTCCCTACGGGGGCAGGGTATTACAAACCCCTAGTTTCTCGTGGGAGGCTGCACATGTGTATCTCCATTGCGCCTCCCCACTGCCGAAGCCAGTAGAGGGTGTGACTGGGATCGAGGTGTCTTCTGCTTTCGGTCCAAGTCCCTTCCAACTGAGTTTTGCCGCATCCGGGCTGCCTCAAGTGCGTAAGTCCTGACAGAATGAACTACGTGGACTTTGATCCCTGTCTTCTAAACAGGGTACGTAGGAAGCCTTCTTGACGTCCAAGCCCGCCACCTGGTCATCCCGGTCGTATTTACGTCGGTTCGTCCATCAGTGGACCCCTCCAGGGTTCACGCTTGCGTCGATTCACCTATGAATCCGCCCCTGTGGGAGACTGCCCGTGTGTATCTCCACGGTGCCTCCCCACAGCCCCCCTTTTTTCCATTTCTCCTTTTATCGTCCAGCATGACGTGAAACTGTGATCCACCTGGCCGTTCCATCCCCCTCTGTGCGAGGTGGTTCGGTTCAATCCTCCGCCCGGCGGCCTCGACCTCTTCGTGAGTCGGCTTGCCGACGTCCAGCATGACGTTAAACTGTATACCCGAACTACGTTGACTTTGATCCGTGCTAACGCGCGGTACGTAGGAAGCCCCTACGGGGTCCAAGCTCTTCACTCCATCATCCATCCTGACCCTTACCCGGGCCGCCACATCCCGGTGGGGTCATGCCACTTCACTCCACTCCACGTTACTTGGGAAGCCGCCCATGTGCTGGCTCCAGCGTCGGAGGTTCCCCGCAAGGGGTTCTGTCATCTGATCCACTTTTCGTGTTGATCGGTCCGATGCCGTCCCTGCTGGACGTTAAACTCGCGGCATACCCCGTGTTAAACATGGGAAGCTGAGGAAAACCTCAGGTGACACAGTTCCCCGCACCCAGTACGGGATGCCTCAGGCCATCATGCCTTCGAGAAGCCCTATTAGGGACGGAAGACAGACGTGCAGAGCCGCAGTGTTACGACACGCCCCCAGCACCCAGAGCCACCCGGCCTTCTCACTGCAGGTTGCTGCCCCGCCCAGACTCCTTGGAGCGTCCGGGCGAAAGCAGCGTAATTAACCGGTGTCCATGAAGATATGGCGCCGGGAACGAGATTCACGAACATTCTTAAGTCTATGAGGGAGACCCGGATTAGGCGACGAGTTCCGAGGAGACGTCCAAGGAAGGAGGAGCCGACATCCCATCATCCCGGTTTCGATCAAGGAGCAGACGCCCCTGAATAAGGGACGAATGCCGCCCGCCCTTGGAAAGCGGGACTGCGGGACCACAAGCCGCGCGCCCATCCGCTCGGGTCAACGGGTGCACGCGCGAACGCGTCCTGGCAGAACAGCGTAACCCGACGCACATCCGCACCGAAACAGGTGCTTAGAGGGATTATAATTGATTTCTAGATTTGACATATCATCCTCCAGGTTCTCTAGAGCGGTCTTAGGATTATGTGGATATGTCTCATCAAACCTGACATGGATATATTCTTCCACAAGTTTTTTTGTTTTGTTAAACACACCATAGGCTTTAATAGATATTGAATATCCTAGAAAAATTCTTTCACCAATCTTGGATGAAAACTTGTCATGGTTTTCATTAATATTAATTATATAGACTTTGCAACCAATAACTTTGAAATAACTTACATTGGGTTTTCTATTCTTCCATAACACATCTGTTGTTCTTTTAATAATGGGTCTAAAAACACTCTATTAAAGATATATAATGATGTATTTAGAGATTCAACCCAAAAATAAATAGGTATGTCAAATTTTCTAAGAACAGTTCCAGGAATCCCTTATAAGGTTCTATTTCATCTTTTTACAACTCCATTTTTTGAGGTGTTATAGGGGCAGAGACGATATGACTATAGACATTTTGCGGGGAAAAATATTCAAATATTAATTTTAAAACTCACATAAATGATCACTTTTTAAGGATTTAATTCTATGTCCACTAAGGATTTATAAATTTTTAGCATATTTTGGGAAATGAGAGCATGCTTCACTCTTGTGAGCCCAGAAGAATGTCCAAGTATAACTAGAAAAGTCATCTACAAGAATATAAAAATAGTGCTTCCCATTTAAACTCGAATCATTGGGTCATCCAAAAAACTCCATTTGAACCAATTAAATAGGTTGAGAAGTTCAAACTTATTTCTTTGGTATGAATGAATTTTTTTTTGTTACTTTCCCTTTTGATAAGGATTACACACTTTATCTTTTGAGAACTCAAGTTTGGGTAGGACATTGACTAAACTTTTTCTAGTAAGCTTTTTAAGGGACGGAATATTGATGTGTCCTAGTATTCTATGCGAAATATAAGACTCTTTGTAGGGTACACATAAAAATGAATCATTTTTTGAAACTGTAGAATCTATGTTAACAGAGTATATATTTTCATTTCTAGATGTAGGAAATACTAAATCATTTTGAGAATTAAAAAAATTTATAGGCATAATTTTCAAATTTATCATGAAATCCATTATCACATAGTTTTGAAATACTAAGAAAATTATATTTTAGTCCATCAAAAAAACATAATTTGGAAATTAATACTGAGTTATAGTTACTGATTTGGTCAAGGCCAATGATTTTTCAATTGAAATTGTCACCAAAGGTGACATGTCCCCAAAAAAATTTTATTATGTTCATAAAGGAAGAATAGTCTCATGTCATGTTTCTTAAACACCCACTACCGAAGTACCATAGGATTTTACATGAGATATTTATACAAACATCCTACAATATATTTTACTAAAAACAGACTTTGGTACGCATATTTTATAGGTATCGGTAATAATAGTGGCAAGAGATTATGTAACCCACATCTTTTTCATAGGTTCCCTATAAGTATTATGTAATGTTTTTTAAAAATAAACTCTATTTGGTCTAATAAATACTGATATAGTAGATTTTCTATCATTATTTTAATTAGTATAATGTTCTATAGAACTAGGACTAATGCTCTTTGTCCCTGATTTGGAAATAAAATTGGTTCTTCCAAAAATTTATTTTACCATATTGACAGCAAAAATCATTAGGGTATTTAGGGGAAATATATTTAGCTAGAATTTGTACCAAGGTTCATTTACCATTAGTAAACCTTTCTAGGTCCTCTTTAAATTTCTCATCAGATATCTTTATTTCATTGTTTTCATGGAGTAAATGAACATTTTTCTATCTTTCTATAGTATGTTCAGATTTAGCAGTGGATGTAAGAGCATGATATTTTTTTAAAGACATGTATTTATCTCTCAGTTCAATACATGTCTCTTCAGAAATATTGTAGTAATCAAACATTTATTCATTAGACATATTTTTAGAATCCATTTAATCTCTAGAATAACATGAATTGTGTACTGGAGATTCCATTTTTACCTCAGATATGCTATTTTTAAAACACATATTGGATTTGGTATCCTCTTCATCATGTGAAGATTATGAGTCACTTGAAATTTACACAGAAGCACTCCACCTTGATTTCAATTCATTATTATAATTTCTATCATTATCAGAATATTTATTTTTTATACTTGATATTAGGGATTTCAGACATTATATGTCCATTTCACTTTCATTTATAGAATAGTATCACATTAGACATTTCACTACTTTTCAAATATTTCATCCAATATCCATTTTTATCATATCATCCATTGTAGTTAGGCTTTCTTAAAAATTTCTTCTTCCTATAAAATTTCATAAACATTATGGATAATTGATCATTATCCTCATCACTGTGAGGTCATGATTGTTCACTACTGTAACATTCTACAGAGTCTTATAGTTTCTCCTTTTTTTCTGTTTAAAGTTTGTAGTATTGAATGCAATTGATTTTCATTTAGTTTCATCCTTCCCATCCATAGTGCATTTCAACTCCTATTAATACAACAATATTTTCCCAAAGAGTTCATTGATAGGTAATTTTCTATTTTCACAAGACTCTCTTATATAGAAATTGGTTCCACTCCTTCTATATGGTAATCATCTGACAATCCCCATGAATTGTTCTTTAGCAGTAACTTTTCTTCCTAGATATATCATTTTTTTAAAAATTTCATTGAGCTTGACATACATGTATGAAATAGGCTCATAATGCATCATTTTAGAGTTCTCAAATATAATATTATAAGTATTGAGTCTAATTTCATTCACAATGGATGTTCTTTTATGTGAAATAGACAAGTTCTCCAAAATTTCATGGGTCGTTTTACATCCAGATATTCTGTTAAATTTCTAATCTCTTAAAGAGATATATAAAGAATTCAAGGATTTGAAATTGTTAATATAGGTAGTCTTAGTTGTTTTATCCCAATTAATTCTATTAGTGGCAGAAATTTTATTCTCATCTATAATTGCAGACCAACTTTTAAAGAACATACTTTCTAAATGCATTTTCATTTTAATATTTTATTAGGCCTAATTAGTTTCATTATAAAATAGTGGTATATTTTTTATAGTCCCTTTGAACTTATTATCCATAATAAATAAATAATTTTATTGAGATATAAATATAGAATTAAAATAAATTTAAAAATCTTTATTGTAAAACTGAATTCATTGTTGAATAGTTTTAAAATAGGGTCTTAAAAGGAATAAAAACTCCTTTGATACCAAATGTTGGTTGGAGTAGAGTAATAATGAGGGGAGTGAATTGAGTATCTATAAACAATATGTTGATATGTTTTCATAAAAGGCTCCGAAATAAAAATAATTGTATCCCAATCAATCAAGATAATATTGTTACAAAAATTTGACTTTTCAAATAACCTCTTAGAGGATTAATTAATTCTCAGTAATATTAGTTTGAGTAATTGATACTAATTTCGAAGTTATTCAAAAAAAATTATAACTTCAATAAAAGATTTACGATCAATGTAAAATCTAGGGATTTCTAAATTATATAGTAAAATATAAAAAAAATAAATTAAATAACACAGTAGATAAAATTTGTGTTTTATTCCCAAGGAGAGACCTAATCCACTTCATATGGGGATCACCTTCCAATAAGATGTTTATATTAATAAACTTTCATCCACACCCTAGATCGGGGTCAACAACAGTGCATATGCATGTCCCTGTCACATGAACTCTTCCATAGTTCTTCATGGGTATAAACTACCTTGTCACACAAGGACCTCTCCCACACTTATCCTTGGGGGTGAACCAATGTAAAACGGTATTAGAGAATTTTATTCTGCATCATTCAATTTAATACAAAATAAAGTGTGTGTTTTAATACAGACCCAGAAAAAAAATTTGAAGGAAAAAATAATACAAAATAGAGTAAAATGATGAGATATGGTTAGGAGGGCTCTAAGTGTAATTATTGGCATATCTGGACTTATAGGATGATGAAGATGCTAGTATCGAGTCACCTTGCGAGAAATAGAGTATCGCATGTCTAGTTTTCTTGTTTATAGTTATATCTAGCTCATGATCTTAATGGTGTTTCTAATGTGAATATTTTAATGTAATTAATCAATATTATTCCATTCATTTTTTTCAAAAATGATTCATGTATTCTTCAAATGTATCTTGTTTCATGTAACTATTATCATCAAAAATTGCTCACTCATATGATGTTAGGTGTTTTTTGTTCCAGTTCCTCATTTTTATTTTTTATGTTGGAATGAATGTGTCATATCCAACATGATTCATGTATTCTACACCTTGTACCTCGTACTATCATGTGACATGTCTACAAAGAAATAATAATTAAGTTAGAAAAATTAAATGGTTATAATATGATCGTTAGAAATTAAATTGAAAATGAAATAATATATTAATGAATGTTGTCACAATCTGTCTAGAAACAGTATTACATGGATACGGTGCCACCTAGAAATAGTGTCTTTTTTACTATTGAGCAGTTAGACAACCATGATGATATATTTTTATTAAGATCAGAAACCGATAGCACATATGCGGTGTTAGGATAATGTTTTCTGGGTCACAGTGTCTGGTCACGGTGTCTGGGTCACGGTGTCTCGTTACGGTGTCTTGTCACAGTGTTTGTGACACGGTTTCTGGCTATAGTGTCTAGTCACAGTGTCTGTGTCACAGTGTCTGGTTACGGTGTTTTATTATGGTGTATGGGTCATGGTTTCTCATTATGGTGTCCAGTCATGGTGTCTAATCAAGGTATCAGGGACCTTTGCCAGAAAACCAAAACCATTGGAATACTTAGGATTTCTAAGACTTAGCCAAATATTTTTTATACATACATAATTAGTAATATTCATAAAATGAATTAGACTAGATCATTCATAAAATAAATTCATTATAGTAAAAATTCAATATAATTTTGAGTAATCAAACATGATTAATAGAAATTAAGATATTGGGTATGTTTACGTAAAGCATAAAAAAACCAACCATCTCTACACATGATTATGATATATTAAATAGTATTAACAAGATTTATATGATGTATAGGATTTTTGATCAACTAAACAAGATTAAAACACGAGGACTCCAAAAATGGGGAATTTTAAAGGCCAAAAAGAATAACTATAAATTTATAGTATCCATACAATTTATGGAATGATGTATTGGAAATATCCACCTTCTTAACCATAAATTGATGATATGCTGGAAGAAGTCCATTCATAGAATGGTTTTGATATCAGTGTATTTGATCAAATAATTAATAAAAATAGAATAGAGGATAATTAATCATTATGTTGATGTTTTAGATCAATAAAATATATGAAAAGATTTATTAATCCATATTTGTTTTTATCTAAAAGATCATGTGCACCCTATGGTGACATACTTTACTAAATGAATCTATTATAAATATTCTCATAGAGTTTCTCTTATATTCGTTGTAACTCAATGATGTCCATTTTATATAGAGTATTTGAAATAGATATATATCTTGGTATATGTTCTATCAAACATTATTCTTCACAATTATTTGGAACACATGGATATTATTCTCGAACATCTTATACAAACTTCCATGAAATATTAAAATTTTTGTTGTTGATTTTCTCCCTAACTGTCATAGATAAAATCCACATTTTAATATAAATAAAAATTAATAAAATGGTTGGTATTTCCATTAGATAGTAATATTTATCAAAATACTTATATATGATCTTAATACGGATCTAAATAATAAATTTTACATCCATTTCATGTCATTTCATTTCGGTTTATATAATGAAATCTCATCCATTCCTAGGATAACATGTAGCTCAACCAAAGTCAGAATTCCAAATTTTTTAGGATTCTCATTCCCACAAAATTTATCTATTGAATATTAATCGAAAAAGTGACATGATTCTAATACTATAATAGCTTTATACAGAATTAAAACATCTCATCAGTAATTTTTTATAATGATACACATTGTATATTCAATTTATATAATGACTGGGTATATCCCGAATCAAATACTATTTTGAAGATATAGAGTGGATGTTATGTGTTCTTCACACAACTTCATTATAATAATCATCAGGATATATATCGATTGAATTAATTTTGTTATGTTGTAATAAATGTGTTTTAACAAAAATAAATAACATTGATCATTTCATATTTTGAATTAGTTTGTATAATTTACAAAATCCCTGAATTCAAAAAATTGGATTGTTGAAGGATGATTTTTTGATGATTTCCCTCTATTATAATCATTAGATAAATTAACCTTATCACATCATCATTTTTTTAATTATGACCATAATTTTAACAGAATAATATTTTAATAATTCCTATAACACAATTAAATTCATGTTTCCATCCATTCATTTAGCATAAAAGAATATCAAAATTTTCACTCCATGGCTTTCGAAATTTCCATTAATTTCCATCATTATGTTACTATTAAAGCCATGTTATATGTGAGTAAATCAAATATCCATCTTCACAGTAATGGAATTTCAACTAATATCATTAATTATACTGACTTTCCATATGAACAACTACATTCAATTAATTTGTTTTAATCTATTCAGAAACTAGTCAACATGAAAATATGTTTTGATGATAATTGTAAAAGTGTACCTCACAGGTCTAGTAAAATTTTTCTCATTCGTTTAAATGGTTCATCATCCATAAATTTAAGATAAAAAGTTAGATCACCATTTTCATTTCAATATTATTTAGAAAGTACTTTTTGAAAAAAATACCTTATTATTATCAACAACATCAAATAAATTTATTAATTCCTTTTCATATTCATGATAAGATTCCACCACATCTATTCTTCTCCAATTTACTGAATAAAGTTATCATTTTTTTAATAATGGAGAATGAAAAATATATTTTCCATCATACTGATCATTTTTATATTAACTAGTAGATTTTTCGACCCACTAAATGAATGCTGGAATTTTGACGTGAAAGGCTCAACAAATGTTATTATATACATTTCATGTTTAGAATCAAAGTGTGACTTGTATCCATAGAAATTTATGTGATCATATGAACCAAATCATTCATTCCACATAACGTAAATTTCTATTCCTAGGTATTTCAATAATTCAATAATTGATAACAGTCATTATGAAAATGATTCCTCCATATTACATCCATAGAATAAAACAAAAAATCATAGATTTTGAAACAGTAATCATATTGGAATAAAAATTAATCATTAAAAATAATTTAAAGGATATATAAATCTCTTAAAAATATCCTATGAAATAATAGATTTTATCTTTATCATACATGATCATTAAAAAAAATTTATGGCATTATGTTATACAATTATTTTTCCAAATGGTCCTCACTGATGTTTTCATTTCTTGGTTTTTTTAATGATAAACAAACAATTGTATAATACCAACTATATGGTCCCAAACATTTCATACATAGATATCATATCTTTTAGGATGAAAATGTATTACATAACATGATGATCCATTCTAGGATAATTTGTGTCATGTGACATTGGAAATGTTGCAGACATAAAAACATTATTCAAAAAATTATTACATTGTCTCCCTCTATTATTTATATAACTTAGACACTTCATATATGAATCGCACATAAATTTATTTATCATAAATTATTGAATGGAAATACTTTAAAGGTTGATCACTGGTAATTTTTAATAAAAAATAAGGTAGATATTAATTATCACAAAAAAATAGCATTTATATAACTGTATAAGAACATTATTTTAAATGTAGTGAATCATACCATGTATTTCATAGATCATAATATTGAGTCTTGGAAAATAGCATAAAAATTGGTAATATATTATTCATAATGTAATCAATGAACAAAAAAATTATAGAAGAATCATCGCATAGGAAATATGTTTATAAAATAAATATAAATGAGGAAAATTGTTCCCATAGTATTCAAGTCTCATTTGCAAGAATATTACAGTGAAATTGGTTCACTCCCCAAAATCATCATAGTATTGAAGGTAATCTCCAATTAATTTCATATTGGATTGGGTCCCTTACTAATTTTTTTTCACTCTTTTTTAAATTACTATTAATCTAATGAGATATATATCATTATCAAATGCATTGGAGGTAGATATAGGTCCAAACACAACATAATGAAAATCATACATATGTGTTCTAAGAGATTATAACAAAATATTAATATCATAAGATATGAAATGAAATGGGTTTCTAAAAAAATTAGTCCTAGTATAATAGATGGATAAGAAATTAGATTCATTAATGTTCGATCATTTCATCATAACATAAATCATTGACTAAAAATAGATATGATACCCCTATTTTCATCATAAATAAAAACCATCAAAGGATTTAATGAGGGTGTTATCCTTATATTATATCCCAAAAAGCTTATTTGATATCAAGGGTTATTTTCTTTGATGAGTAGAAATTTTATTAGAATATAATTAATTATTATTGAGGAATATATCCATTAAATTTTGAAATCAATTATTTAATATAATTTATTTGAAAATATTATGTATTATTTTTCAAAATAAAAATGTAATAACATAAATGATGATTATAATCATTGATTAATCATAATGGTAGGAAATTTCCATCATTCTATATATGTTCAAAATTCATTCCTTTCAAAATATCATTGAAATTCAAAAATCATATTGTTATGAAAATTTAAATGATTCCTTTTTATCAAATTTTTTAAAACGAAAAACACATGTAAAAATGGAATTGAAAATTAAATGGAGAAAAGTGAAAAGATACTTGAATTTTTTTAGAAGACATGGAAAAAAAAGATAAATGATTTTGACGGAATAGTGAAATGAATTAAGATTTCAAAGAGCATATTTTCCCTCTCATGAGTAAATGAGGTGTGTAAAATAAATGTAAAAATTATATATTCATGAAATAACTGGAGGATTGTAGATTTAAATGGTTTCCTAAGAGACTGTACATAATATTACATCATCAGAAACATGATCCAAATCAATCCAAATAAACAATGACATTATAATAGAATCTTCAGACTACTTTGGTAACAATTGAATCCTAATTTCCATGAAATAAATATCCTAAAATAGATATATATGTCTTTATAATTTTCCTATGAAATATAAAAAACTGAGTTCATGGTTTTTATATATACCTCATAAAATTAAATAAAATAGCAATATGATATGTGTCACATAGAAATAAGAGTCAAAATAGAATTCCTTACCATAGATCCGAGACACATTGAATACATTGAAATTTACTATCTAATAATTATTGCTTTATTATAAATATATTATATTACTATAATAATATATATTTTTACAATATATTATTTAATTATACTATATTACTACATGTATTTAACACTTCATTATTAAAATCTATGTTCCATGTTATATCATCTTCATTTTTCATCAATGTTTTGTTTTAGTAGTTTGGATACATGTATTTTTTACACTGTTCAATAGTATATAGAATATAAATAATTATATAAATATATTAAAAATTAACTTCAAAAATACTTTTATTAATTCATATAATTATAGATAAGACTGTTAATTACACAATTTCTAGAGATAATAGGTCATACATACAAATTAGTGTTGTTTCATTTTTTTGGTTGATGGAACAAAGTATAAGGTATGTAATAAATCAATATTATAGTGTAAATATTATTTAATATATTTAATTTATATTAATTAAAACATTATTTATTACTATCCATGTTAAAAATTGAAAAAAAATCACATAACTTTGTGGTGGTTGTAGTACATAAGTGTGCACTATTGGCATTATCATTTTCCAACGGCAGGGAATGTAAGATTGGAGATATGATATTTTCATTAAAGAGGTCTAAATATGTCATAAATATTATATATAATCATTATAACCATCATTATACTAGTTAATTAATTTCATTAATGATAAATTAATTATTTCCCTACATGGAGATAGTAAGATGTATGGATTCTCAAGCCATATTTTCACAAAACATTTGATTGAATGAGAGTGAATTATGGATATTTTATAATATTAATAATAAAATCCATGTATATATATGATAATGAATATATTATTTAACTATTATTTATAGATATTTATTATATTTAAAAAATGATTAAAAAAATATGATTTTTATAGTTCATCCAATTGGGTTAGTATTTTCTAACTACCGTTAAATATAGAATGTGAATTAGGTATTTTAGAAGGTAAATTTTTATAGTTCATCCAATCTACAAGGATCAATTTTGTGTGAAAGAGAGATAGGTGGGGTTCCCATTTATAATTGAGTGGGGAGGAAAAAATTTCATTTATTAAAAGATTATAATATATAATGGCCGTTATCAATCCAAATGGACTATAAATTGGAATGATATGAATGTTTTTATCAATTTTTATCCCACTTTTCGTTATTTAGTTTTTTATTTTATATGTTATTTATAAAATTATTGTTTTTATAAAATATCATTATTTTCAATTTTGAATTTATAAATTTTATTAACAAAAAATACATAAATAAAATGTTCAAATTTGTAAAAAACTCATCAAAATTACATTAATATGTCATTTGCTTCTAAAAACATGGGTACCATCAGTGCTCATTCTAATTTTATTAAAATTAATTTTTACAATATAATTTATTATTTTATTTATTTTATTAGATAAATACAACATCGGTGATGTATAATAATTTATAGTCATTATATAATTTAAAAATTAGGAACATATATATATCTAGAATATACTTTCAATATTATAAAATATATAGTTATATTCATTCTAAAATTTATTTTTTCCCTATGTTGACACAATAGTGATAATTAAAACTAAGAGAGTGGTATTTTGTGAAATTATTTTCATTAAATAGTTTATATGTCATATTAATAGAAATATCTCCCTTAAACTAATCAATTTATATCATAATGTGTTTGTGGTCAAATTACATTCATGTAACAAGAATTAATGTAAATCATTTTGTTCGTATCACTTATTTTTATGTGAAATTAACTTTTATTACCATTTATAGGAGTGATAATTTTTAAAATAGTTTCAATTATTATTAACAATTAATTAAATTAAACTACATAACAAATTTTAATATCCTAATTTGAAATTTAAAATCCATTTTATGAAAATAAATTTCTATTAGTGGTAGGAATTAATTTTTTAATAAGTAGATAACTTATAATGAAAATGGTTATTTTAGAAAAATATAATTTTAAGCACAAAATATGTTTTACTCTTATCCCATGATAAGAAAAAATATTAAGTGAATTATAACACATTTTAGGTAATATATTAGATATTAATTTTATTAAAATAATTCTCCAATGGTGTTTAATTTAATTTATTAAGAAAAAAATCGAGCGTATTGAAAACAATTCAGAAAAATATCTATTAATAATTGATATTATTGTTTTATATTTCTAATCTATTCTTACCCAAAGAATTCATTTATATATCTTTCGCCAAACATTTTTCATAATTTTTATCCATTTTCATACCCACCAATCCAATGTATATGAGATAATGATAATTTAGTAGAATATCCTGATTCTTTTAATGTTTTTTGTGTGAAAAACAATCCATTAGTGAAATTAAATTTATTTGATAAAAATATTTAATAAATTATTAATGTTTTATACAGTCCAAAACCATTATTGACCACCATAATCAAACTAAGTCTTCCTCTACCGAAAATGTTGTTTCCAACTACTTCACAACACACTATCGACCACTACAAGATGTGATGTTGGTGGACGGATTGGGGAAACTAATACTCTCAACCCTCATATCCTTCATACTGCAATGTTTAGATGTCAAAACCCTCATATTGGGTTCTCCTAGTCATCACCTAATTAACTGCATTTCATTATGCACCAAATTATTTCGATAAATCTCAATCCAAAATGCATGGTAATGATCAGCTATGCCATTGATCGATTGCATAATAAACATATTTCCACTAGGTATTTCTCCAATATCATCAAAACAAATACCGACCATGAACATGTAGATAAAAGGGATATAAATACATGAAATGAAAAATTCATTATACTCTTTTTACAATTTCCATGGGGGCGTCGAATCAACTCTATAGGAATGATGAATGAATAAGTATAATCAATGATAAAATTTTATTATAAATTCAAATTCATACGATGAAAAATCGAAATCAAAAATTCATACAATAACCTGAAAATTAATCTACTAAGGATTTGATTTGCCTCTCATAAAGGATAATAAAAAATAAGATTATTCCATAAAACTTTTACCCACCTAGAGAATGGAATAATTTTTTTATAAACCTTAGGCCTAGTTATATTGTTTCATATCTTACTATATTCATCATTAATCTTGTGATTTTCCTCAATCTCCATCATCGATCTGTATTCTCAGTTTTCTGCTTCCAGTGGAGCTCTATTAACCCACATATCTATTATCCAATGGTTATGTGGTTTTACTGAGACATTTTACATTATAAAATATTCCAATAGTCATTTAATGGTGTTTCGATAAGTAAAATAATTAAATAATTAAATATATTAATTATTTAAATACTTAACACAACCACCAATGGTTTTCTTCAATTTAAAACCTATTACCAACCATGAATATGATTCTTCATGGGTAAAAAAAATGTTCAATAATCATCCATGGTCTTAGATTTCTCATGTGAGGATCTATTCAAGAGTAATTTCTTTATTTATAATAAACTACTCATGCATTTTAAAATATATTTATTATTTTTAATATATCAATACTGAGGATCTAGTGGAACTTGAATATCACATAGAGAAAAAGCCTAGCCTAGAAAAATATTCTTATGAATATTATGATAACATACCAGTAAAGAAAAGAGACTCTAATGTCTCCACACCTTTATGGATTTCCTCGAGAAAATTCAAATCCTTCTTAGATAGGTTAGGATGTTGAGCTCAAAACTCACATTCCAACTCCCATGAGATACCCTAAAGGTTGCCAAAATTTCAAAAAAAAACATTAAATTAAGGTGAACATGGTCCTAGGAAGGCCTTGTGTTGCTGTTTATCAAAATAAAATATGATCTTTAATCTTTACAAAGGGAAAATTCAACCCTCGATGTCTATCTCTTCACAATCGACATTGTTGATTGAGTAATGTACTTATATCTGTAGTTGTGACACATAGAAACATAAATAATAAGGTGTGAATAAATTCCTAGGGTCCATTGGTATAAAAAATTAAAAATATAATTATGAACCATGAAATTAAGACCTATAATCTTTAGATATTTTATTTCATCATGACCCAATCCATGTTATCCTAATCGAGTTATGATGTCTTTGAACCCATGATATACTCTCTGAAAACTACATTCCACTATCATAAATCCATTTATGATCATGAAATAACTTGGAAGTCCTAATAGTCCACTATATAAACTAGACCTACCACAGTCATTGATAACACTAACACTAGTCCCACAAGTGCTATCTCCCACTAGCTATTCTTTGTAAAGAGGTGCCCTACAAGGTCTCCAATAAATGGACTCAAATGTTTCTACACAGATAGTGGATTTGTAATATTTTTAATTATCCTAATATATATGGAATATAATCCTCAAAAATTATTAAATGTAATCTTTAATCTAGAATCATGTTCTTTAGAACCTTAACGGTCCGCTCAACCTGACCATCTATCTAGGGTAGAAAAGTTATTGTCCAATACAACTGAGTATTAATACCTAATAATCATTTAAATAATAATGATTTGAATATATAATCATGTAATAAATTGATCAAATTTAAAAATACACAAATATTGACTACATCTTATGATCAATGGAATCCCTAGTTGTCTACTAAGAAATGCTCTAAGCTGGTTAGGATGTGGACCTACATGGAATGTCATTTTTTGATCAATCATATTTCATTGTGACCATTTGTTATACTTTCATGCCCTATAAAAATAATTACAAAGATATCATCCCATTTCAACATCCATCTGGGATCCTAATCCACCACTTATACTTCAGAGAGAAATCTAGATCTAAACACAAAAAAATAAAAAATACGCAAAATCCAAAAATAATACCCTAGGATCCCAGTACATCCTCCGAACACCTATATATATATAAGGGAATGAAACATGAATAATACCTCCAATAAGAGCATTTATTCTTCCACCATCAATCCTAAAATAAGGATAAAAATTTCCCCGACATCAAAAAATCAATCATTGTCAATTCCATTAGATGTCTACTTACACAATATCTCATAGACTGTTTTCTCAAAGATGAGCCTCCCAAACATGATAAATAACTAGTGTGGTAAAAAATAATGAATTTATAACATTTTAACTATCATAACTGGAAGGGAAATATATAAATATGTCAACTACATGATCATCATGGTCTAGAAAAATTGATGGAAAACTTTTCTATGATCATGTATGAAGCCATCATCAAGTGTAAAATTTTCACCTCATCAGAATTTGAATACATTAGGGTGCTATTATGAATAATATAATAAACCAATATTTTAATAGTTACAAATATGATTCATAATAATCAGGAAATCTGAATGGAAATTAATCGCACATAAGGGTATAATTAGAAAATTGAATAAAACCAATGACTCTATATGAATCCAATATTTGTATGTCCTCCCATCAAACCAGGAGATAGTGGCAACATATCTCATGTAAAATCTCTAAGAACCACTTTTCCACTATTCAATGGTGAAATGAATCATTGATTCTAGAGGGTGGGTACTACTCTTTGATAGTTTACTACATAGTGTGACATAAAAACATACCTAACATCATGATTTGATCCGACTTCATGGAAAAAAAATAAAATGCCCAGGAAAACACAATGGGTATAAAAATATCATGCATTGGATATCCTATAAATGAACAATAATTTATTATTTCTATACATGTCCACATATATTTTTTCAAAATAATCCAAACATCCCTAGTTCACATCCTTGGAGAAAAATAAAATCATTATTGCATTGTAAACCAAGACCATCCTCATGTATAATGTACTTGTACCTCTCCCATATCACTAGAACTAAAGCCCATGTTATCCATTACTCCAAGGGAAATAATAGATGTTATTAAATCTATAATATCTTCAAAACAAATGAGCTCATACAGGTCATTATAAGACTTATTATATCAAATAAATAGATCTCAATCCCAAGACATAGAAATACACTAATCATTTCCATTAATAGAAAATTTATCTTCGATTGTAGGAAACCAATACATGATTTGTAAATCATAATTGGAGATCAAATAAGTAGGGATATTTTCCATTTATGAATCTCTCCCTCATCTTGTGGTAATTTAATAGGATCACCAAATTCTATGATCATTAATCATATATGCAGGATCCTGCAGAACAAGGGTTGAGAAAAAAGTTCGGTCACTATAATATCTAGGCATCAAATATGGGACACTTCATGGAAAATTTTTTCTATGATACTCTCTTAAAACTACTACGGGAGAAGCGAAGACTCCTGCCATACTTAAAAAATAAACTATATGCTTTCTAAAAAAATCATTGACAGTATCAAGCTAATATTCAAACAATCCTCATATTCAACACCACCATGGCTCAATCCAAAATCTTATCACATCAGGATGACCTCAAAAATACAAGTCAATGGATAAAATCAAACAAAACATTATAATATTTTCTTTCATGGACACTAACTCACCTAATTTGTTTTAAATCTTATCCTAAGGACAAATCATAAATGGTGATGTTCCCAAATTCTGATCAGATACATGGTCACATTAAAAATCACTAAAAATGTATCAAATAACAACACATGTCATTTTGTAGATGTCTCTCTAAATGGATAACCATTGGGAGGGGTCATATAAAAGAGGGACACCCAAACCACAGGCTCATGCTAGTTCAATCCTTGATGAGAATGGGTTATGGATCACAATGGAAAATATATGTATCCATATTTTGAATCCATATGTCCAATGTTTTATATATTTATCATATATTTTTACCTTAATAACAAACTACTACCCCATAAAAACAAATTTTTATAAGACTGACCATATAGTCAGTCTAGTCCCAAACAAGATTGAAGTCTCAAACCACCCCCTTGAGACAATCATCCACTACATGAGAGAATGTCTTTCAATATAACCATATCTATCACTATTGAGGAAACTCACATGACTCACTATGCTTATGCATAACATTATCCTATCATTATAGAACCATTATGCACTCAATATTCAGATGGTCATCCACCTAGAATACATATGTTTGTTAGTTGTTTTTTTTTCTGATTCTTTCTCCAAGGTACGTATATCATTTCTGTTTCGACATGATGATGGAATCTATTTTCTATTTCCTACATTCCCATGTTCCAAATGAGGACATAATTCATCACCTTATATGGAGACGTATGCTCCATGATTGAAATATGTTGATTGTATTTTGGTTCCAATGTCTGTGGATTTCTTGTTGGAATTGTTCATATAAAATAGTTCTCCTCAGAGAGTTATGTATGTTTTTGGAACACATTCCCAATTCCATATCTTTGTGGATGCTAATTAATTATGATACTTTGATTTGGAAATTTCAAAGGGACTTAATAGGTAATAAACATTCAATTAATTGAATTCTGACATTGGGAATCACTTGAATTTCTGTACCCATGGAAAATTGGTCTCCTATAATCTTTCTCAAAGGAGGTCATCTTAGGCGTAAACCCAAAAGAATACATGGCCGATCATGAGTTATCTTTTATCACCACCAGATATTGCAAATTATTTATTTAAACTTATTAAATCTTTTACATTGTTTCACTTCATGTAACACTAAATATAGATTTAAGTTATTATAAAAAATCACTATGTTTTCATCACATTATACAGAGCACCTTGGAAAGCTTTCACTACATGCCACGGCAACTAGGATTATGTTTCACACAAAAATGTCTTTCAAAAAAACATCACATTACTATTATAATTATTTAAATGACATATTTACAACCTCGCTGTTCAATAGACATGAATTGTAATAACTATTTTTTCAATTTTAGTTATAATGGGGCTGGTAATGAACAATATAATTTTTGGTAATGACTTTATATTTTTAAAAATAAAATTTTCTCAACTAAACTATATTTAATGTCCTTTAATGAAAAACAATAAAATTAATTTTGGACACTATTATAAGATGAATTTTATAAAATAGACATCATTTTATAATTTTGAATTTCAATATTAAATTCTGGTAAATTTATTTAATTTTCATGATATTATTCATTTTTTGATGATTAATGAAATATAAAACATAGTAGATAAAAACTTCCTTTTTGGTATAAATAATTATTATACATTAAAAACATTTTTAATGTCACAATAGACTAGAAATAAATATATTAATACAACATAGGTCATGGGAATAATTTTTATAATGAAATTATATATAAAACCATATTGAACTTTAGAACATCTCTTTTACCTACCTTCTCACCAAATTTTGGAGATTAGTGTGAAATATAATTAATTACTTCTGTGAATTGAATTTGGTAAAACTAATATACATGTTGTAATCAGTACGAAATTTTTTGTTTAATAGGATCAACATAATTTTTTGTTATTATTATCATTGGTATATTTTTATTTAGCTCGGTTATGGGTAAATTGCTTAACTAAATGTAAATATGATATTATAATATTATAAAATTACCCTAACACCTTCCCTAATTTCATTGGATAAGTGGGTTTCAACTAAAATAATCATTATAATTAAATTATAACATTTTTAAGACACTTGGGTATGAATATTTCATTTATAAATTTTTATTTAAGGATAGGTTAATATTTTCATACCCATAATTTTAATAATAAATAATTTTAATGAATTTTTATATAGAAGATAAATTTTAATATAAATAGTAATTTGAATGATTCATGGATTATATACAGCTTGATAATTTATTTATAATTGTTTCTGATAAAATAATTATCTTAAAATGAGATATAATGATGATACAGTAGATGTTTTATAAAAAAGGAACAAATAGAAGACATTAACAAAATTAAAATAAATATAATTTAAATTAATTAAGGATCTCTATGAAATTTATTAGATAAAATGATATGTTAGGACAGTCATAAAATATATGGATCAAAATTATCTGGTTCTATGGATTTTATAAAAAGATAATGTTCTTAATAGTGTAATAATTTACCCAAATGATATTTTATAAAATAATAAATTATTAAATTTGAAAAATCATGAAAATATTTAATTTTTTAATAGGATATGATAAGGTCAAGAAATTCATACTTTGTCTATTTATGGAATATTAACATCATAAAATTAATAATTTATAACCTATTAATATTTAAAATATTTTTAAAACAATTAAAAATACAATAGAATAATTAAGGGTAAATCAAAAAGGAATGTTTTAAAATAAAACCCAAACATGTCAAAAAAATTTTGATTAAGAGACTTCATCACGAATCACTTGATGATTTTTTTGGATTAATGGGAACTTTTCCAGGAAAATAAATTATATATATTGTAAATAAAACATAGTTAAAAAGTATCACTCTCTTTTATTTAATATCTTTTGTGTTTTCACATTGTGAAAAAATAAATCTCTCATATAATAAAAATGTCTATTTTGATATAAATTCCATTAGTTTCATTATAAACATATATTCCAAATTTTTAGTGGTTATATAATTACTCATAAAGCTTCTTCAATTCTAAAAAATATATTTATTCAATTAACTAAAAAATAGAATAATATTTTTTAGTAATATTAATTTTTAATTTTTTGGATTTGATATTGTATCTAACAAATTTTGTTGATCGATAAGATATATTATAGATGTTTTAAAATAATTAGATTCTAATTCCAAACTTTTCTTGATGAATATTAAGTCAAATTTAATCAATATTATTATATTTCACACTAATGATATTTTAATGAAGTAATTTATTATTAAATTTTTGAAAAATATAAAAACAATTATATAATCATCATGGAATGGGATATGTTCTATAATTCTTTATTCATTTCATTTAGGGTCTCTTGGTAAGTAATTACATCTTGAGTAATATTAATATATTTTAATATTTTGGGGGTTTCCAAAAGTTCTCCCCAGTTAATGTACAAAAGGGCACATCTTCCCTCACTTCTTGACTCTACATTGAGCCTAAAATCATGGACATACCCAACGCATATCCCTTATTAAATATTATAGTTGTATTTTACAGGTTTCGGTCTTATCAAGATACCAACTCTACTTCCATAGAGAGAAGATCTAAATGGATCTCGTGAAAGAAGATGTAATCTCCATTACCGGTTCTTTTAAAATTATTTATTCTTATACATCATATTCAGTATCAAATATATACTATGATATTATTAGTTTTATGGAACAACCATGTTATACCTTTAATCCATCCTATGAAAAATGAAATCACCACCTATTTGGACATACATATTATCATCTCCAAGCCATAGTATATTCATTTATTCATCCGCATAATATGTAAATGGATATAATTATGTAAATAATAGATGTAAATTTTTTTATAACATTATATATATTATAAAATAATATTTACAACATTAATTTCAATTACACTTCACAATTAAGGGAATGATATTGCTGCTCCAGTGTACGTGTCACCTACCATCTCCGTGATGTGTTGTGATTCATTCTCTATTCACACTATTAATGAATGATTATATAAAAGAATATAATGAATAATATAATATAATATTTTAAATTATAGAGCTATATTATATGTCAAAAAACTGAATATTATACCAAAAAATCATAAGAAAATTATGTTTTCAACACCAGAAAGAGGCATAATAATGAAATATTATTAAACAATTGTTAATATGATCCTATATTATATCCTAAATATAAATATTTTTCTAAAATAAATTAAGAACAATATATATCCATTACACATTAGTTTTTTATATATAAAAAGAAACGAAAATCTAATGTAATGGATAATTTAAAAAACTTATTATTTTATAATATATTCTATACATAAGTATTTACTATGGTATATTTTTCATCTCTCTCTATATTACAAATAATTTTATTTGAAAATATTCTTACCATTCAGGTAAAATTGTCTGAACTCATTTTTACCAATTGGTAAGTCTTTAATAATCGGGTTTAAAAGAATTTTTTACCATATTCTCTACAAGGTACTTTTTGACTTATCCAGAAAAAGTATGAGAATAATTTTTTTCAACATATATGGCCAGAATGGAATTTTTGGGTTTCATGATTTAATAAATTTTTTAAGGCTTCCCATATAAGCATGAAAGGTTATTTTTAATGAATATATGTCTTCTAATATGCAATGAAATTTAAATAAAAGAATGAAAATTAAATAAATAAATGATATTTTCCTCTAGAGTTGGGTTAAATGAAATTTCATGATTCCTCTATAATTAATCAATATGGTTTCAATAAAAATTGTTCTGAAAGATGATTTATGATTAAAATGATATTTTTAAGAAAAATTCATTTTCTAAGTGATCTTTCAAAATGATTCCAAATCTAAGATGGCATAATTTATTATAGTTCTAGAATACCATTTATATTTTTTTTATGAATGGATTATGTTTTGATGGATGTTTGTCAAAAAAGCTTATTTTTTTAATAGTTCATTGTTTTGATGAAATGGTTATGAAACATGCATCTTCTTCAAAGGTTATTATATGATTACATGTTTCTTATACTAATTCCATTTCCTTAATTTTGATATTATTGTTTATGATCAAGTGTGACATGTCTGTATGCCTTAATTAGAAGATGGGTTGGACCTATATCCATCTAAAAGGCATTAGGAAAATATGAATAACTCATGAGTTATATATTTTTTTGAACCTGACTTCATGATCACAGTATTATAGGTTTACCTGGTTCTCTAGTCCATAATTTTATGTATGGACCTTGTTTTATTATCCATACTTTTATACAAGGGCCTGATATCATGTCCATAATTTAATGAGTGAACATGATACTATTTATACATGTAAAAAAATTTATAAGGTTGTGTGTATGCCAAAATATAATTCTTATGTTAGGGCTTTGATTTCAGGGATTATGTTCTCTATTTCATTGGGATTTATGTCACACGATTGGCCAATCATTAATCCATGACTCTTGAATTTTATTTTCCGATATAGAGGGAATGATCTCAAAACCATAGGATGATGTTTTCATACCATTATGTTCTTGTTATTCGTACACATCTTCCATGTTTACCCTTACTTTTCATCTAAGTGCACCCCTTATTAGGTTTCTTTACAAAAAGATATGATGAAATATTATCTGCATGATATGAGATAATGGGATCTAGTTAGGAATAAATGGATATGAAAATAAGTAGATGGGTTATGAAATAATTTTTTATGTTTACATGTTTCCAAATATGCTAAAATAATATGTTCTTTGGGAGTGTCTTTGTGTATTATGCAATTGTGATGTAATATCCTTTTACATAGAGATTGGATAACTATAGTTAGTATCATAGGGAAGGTATAGATATCCTCTATAAATGAGGATGTGACAAAATATTTAGATCCCTATGTATAGTTATGAGGATATTTCAAGTTATTTCTCAATATGTCAATGATTTAAAAGTATCTGTCAATTTATATGTATCCTAAAATTAATTTTCTGTATTTATTTGTTTTTCTACTATGATAATTATAACTCACACTATTCTTTCTTATATTGGTAAATAAGAGAAACTAAAAGTAAAAAGGATAACATTAAATTATTCAAATTTGTATCATTTGGAAATTAATAAATTAAATTTCCTAAATGGAAATAAAATGAAGAGTATCAAGAAGGTTTTCAAATATTCATTACACTAAAGAGGATAAAGAGACGATAAATGAAAATTTAAAGGTATGATATTTTCTATCATTATTATTTATATTAAGCATAAGAATCATAATAATATTATTGTTGAGGATACTTAATAAATTATTTTTATTTAATAATCAATGAATATTTATGATGATAATCCTATATAATTATTTATTAATAAAGTTGGATGATTGAAGTGTTTATGTAAAGGTATTCAGGAATAGTGCGGTTCAATTTTACTTATGGTATTAAGGAATTAGGGAACACTTAATGATCAGTCCACATTAGTTTTTTTGAAGGTTTTAATAAAATATGTTGAATGATATTGGTAGCCTAGAAAAGTGATTGAGGTAAGATGGAGATATGTTCGTAAAACATATGATTAAGGGAAGGATAACCCTTAATATGTGCATGGTGATGAGATAATGATATTATTAGAACGATAGGATGGATATGAATACATATATCAGGTGGTAATGATTTAATTTGAATTTATTAATGTTTTGTTGAAATTTTGTTTATGATAGAAAGGATGATTTAAAAAACTTTTCAGACATCAAAATTATATCAAATATTCTTTGGAATAAGTAAACATGAATGCTTTCAATACGGATGATTGTTAATTCTTGTTATTTCATTGTTTCATGAGAATAAATTTACATGGTATTGACATTATTGAAATGTGGGAATCAAGAACTACAATATTATATATGGGAGATAAATGTTAAGATGATATAGTGTACCTATTTCTGAAGATTTTTATTTTCATATTTAATAATCATTTTAGACTTATCCATTAATGGTATGTTTATGTTAATATTCATATATGTTTGTGATATTAAATTATTAACTCATCATAGGATGATTTATACATATTTTATAAATTGTTCTAACGTGTTGGTTGATGACAGATAGAATGACCTATAATTATTCTCATGATATGTTAATGCATGAGGAATAAAAAATTCAACATTTTTTTAGAATATGAGTTCAATTGGAAATAGTTCTAGGTACAAAAATGTGTGATGTTTTCCTAAAATCACATAAGTATATCATTTATTAATGATTCTCTGACATTTTGAAAAGAATCATGATGTAAAAGGTTGTCACAATATCATAATTATTGATGATATCAATGAGCTCATAAAAGTTTTGTTAGATTTTTTTTTTTGTGATTATAAACATTCTCTATATCGCACACTTTCTTGGGTTTAGTAATTTCTATCAGTCTCCATGATTGTTTATGATTATTCTTGAGGCCCATATCTTTCATAAGTTTATCTATGTGGAATCCAAATTATGAGTTTCATTAGGTTACCATTATATTTCTATCATTACTTTTTTAAAGAATATATTATAATTTGTTTTTAATATGATAGATTCAATGAAAGGGGATATTAGGAATTAAAACATTCATAAACCAAATGAATTGCAATGGTGAAATTTATTTTAAATTTGGTAGAATTTTACACCATGAGAATTTGTGAATTATTATATTTTGAATTAATTTAATCATTTTCATATTTTAACATAACGTTACACTGAATATATATATTCTGGTATTATTTAAAAGCAAAAAATATTTGGATTATTTTATACAAAACACCAATGAAATCTTTCACTACATGCAATAATGACTTGGCTTGTGTTACATGCAATACTATGATTCTTCCAAAGAACACATTAACATTTTAATTACATAAATGACAGAGGTGTAACATATACATTAATATAAATTATAATAATTAATTTTTAAATATTATTTATAATTTTTTATATAATATAGTATATTGTTTTTGGTAAAGTATTTATATGTTTAAAACAAGTATTTTTTTCAAATAGACATTTTTCATGTAAACCTATGAAAATTATTAAAATTAATTTTATATTCTATTAAAAATTAAATTTGATAAAAGATAATTAATTGTTTATTCTCAATTCAAAATTTTAAATTGTGTTAATTTTTAGTATTTTTTGCGAAATATATATATTTAATGAATAGAAAATTATTCTGCATTGTAGATAAAAAACTCCTTTTTTTTCAAATTATTATTATACATTAATTTTTTTAAAGTCACAATAGATCTGTAATAAATATATTAATACATTATTGGAAATTTGAGTCATTTTAATGTTTTTCTACCTAAAAACATATTGACTATTTGAATGACTATTTTACTCACTTTTGCGCCAAATCTATTAGATTGCTATTCAAATTAATTTAGTTACATATATGAATTGAATTTTAAAAAACTAAAATACAAGGTTTTAACAATTTTGATATTTTTTGGTCAAATAGTATAAACTATATTTTTGGTGAATATTATCTTTTGTATATACTATTACCTTGGTTAAGGGTAAATTATTAAATGAAATGTAAATATAATATTAAAATATTATAAAATTACCCTAAAGGTTAGAATAATTTCATTGGATAAGTGGGTTATGACAAAAATAAACCATATAATGAAATTATAACCAGTTTAAGCCACTGGGATCTAAATATGAAATTTATAAAATTTTAATAAAAGATAAGTTTAAAATTTTATACTCATAATTTAATAAGTAAATAACATATAATATATGGTTATATAGAAGATAAATTTGACTATAAAGAGTCATTTGAGATATACAATTTTTATCTATATCATGATAATTAAATTATTATTTTTAGTGATAAAATAATTGACATAATATGTGACATAATGATAATATAGTAATTGTTTAATTAATAATAGGATCATATAAATGATATTATAAATATTAAAATAAATATAATTGAAATTAATTCAAACTCTCCAAAAATTATATACATGGATATGTCATGTTAGGAATGTCTAAAATCATTTGGTTCGAAATTATCTTGTAGTATGGATTTTATATTATAGCAATGTAGTGAATAGTGTCATAATTGACACTAATGATATTTTATAATATATTATATTATTAAATTTACTAAAGATCAGAAATATTATTTACAAATAAAAATATATTATGATAGGGTCTAAAATGTCATAATTTATACATTCTTGGACAATTTAATTAACATATTTAATAATTTATAACAACATAATATTTAAAATGTTGTGACCATAATTAAAATTACAATAAAATAATTAAGGGTATAAAATAATGTTATGTTTTAAAATAAATATAAAGCTTGTACAAAATTATTATATGAATAAGATTCCACCATTATCGGTTTATAATACATTTTGGGCTATTTAATGGAAAATTGTCCAATATAATAAATGATATATATATAAAACAAATATACTTTCAATGTATCTCTCTCTAGTATTTAATTTCATTTTTTTGTTGAAATTGGGACGAAAACATGATATTAATGAATATAAATCTCTATTTTGTTATATATAACATTAAGATTAATATTGTTTTTTTAATTTTTATATGTTAAATAATTACCTTGAAAACTTCTTCAATTATAAATGAATATTTATTTAATTTACAGAAAAATATAAGAATTGATTTTAAAAATATTAATTATGATACATTTTTATTAGATAGTTTTTTTTATAGAATTTAAAATATCTATAAGATATAAAATATTTGTGCTAATGAATTGTATTTTTATTCCTACATTGTCTTGATGTATTTGAAGTCAGATTAAATGTATTGTATAAAATTTTAAAATAATGTTGTCTTATTAAATTAATTTATAAAAAAATTACTTGAAATAAATGATAATTAATAACAAGGGGTGGTATACGGTCAATTATTTCTTCTAAATTTAATTTATGATACATTTTTATGTATTAGATCTAGAATTATTTTATTTTATTTTTAATATTTTGGGTATTTCCAAAAGTTCCCCTCAATTCTATTATAAAAGGCCACATCTTCCCTTACCTCTTCACAAGACATTGACCTTCCAAAATTTTACATCCAATGAAAATATCACTTATCAACATTCCTAGGGACATTATAGAGGTTTTTTACATTGATAATTCTTTTATGTAGAGATCATGATGGAGCGCTTCAATGAAGAGAAAATCTCCTCTACCAATTTTTTCAAAATTACTACTACTTCTTCTTTTTATTCATGAGTTGTTTAAATTTTAAAATACTAAATCGAGTTTCAAATATATTATTATATGTTTTTATTATTATTATGTAATAACCATATTCCACCTTTTATCCATCCTATAAAAAATGAAATCACCACGTGTATGTACTTACATCTTACTCTATCCACACAATGTTGTCATTTAATTTTCATCACCACATTACGTTGAAGAATATAAACATTTAAAAAATTATTATATATAATTATTGAAACATAATAGTTATTCAAGAATAATATATACACCATACATTTCAATTCCATTTTGAAATTATCTGACTGATATCCTTGTCTGTGCGTACGTACGACCCACAATCTCCACGACCCGAAGTGGATAATTCTCCATGATCAACATTATGGAATGATTATAAAAATTTATTTAATGAAAAATATTATATCATACTATAAATTTTGGAACTATATTCAATGTTAAAAAATTTTATCTTATGGGAAAAAACATGTATAAAAAATTTAGCAGTTACCAGACAAAATAACCATAATAATGAAATATTATTAAATAGTTTCTAATATGATAATCTATGGTATCATAAATTAATTATGGTTTTTTAATGACTAATTCATAATATTTAATTAATTATACAGCCACTTTTAATACATGTGAAGAAACCGAGACCTAATGTAATTGATAATTTTCAATATTATTATTATCTCAAATTGATTATACGTAGGTATTTATTCAGATATATTTAACATACATGATCATTTCAATTTAAAATGTAATAAAACATATTCTTGAAAATATTATATAGCTGTTTATAGTCTTTTTTAACCATATTTAATGTTTTTCTATGCATTTTGAATGGAATGTTTTGTAAATTTTCATATATGGAACATTTTTACTTATCAGGAAAAATTACGAGAACAATGTTTTTTAACCTACCCAAGATGAGTTGATTTTTATGATTTTATGAATTAATAATTCCTTAAGGATTCCCTTATTGGCCTAAAAGGATATTTTAATAGAAATTGTTTTCTTCTAATATAGGAGAGAATTTAAATAAATGAAAATAATTTCAACAAACAAATGATATTTTCCTCATGAACTATTTTAAATGAGTTTCCATGATTCCTTTAGATGTTTTAATAATGTTTTCAATGAGAAGGGGTTTGAAAATGGTTTATGTTTTAAAAATCTATTTTTTAGTAAAAGTAATTTTCAATGTGTTCATTCCAATTCCTTCCTGTCTATGTTGAATATTTTTTTTATAGTTTGTTAATATTATTCATATTAATTATCCAAATGATTTATGTTATAATTTCTTGATCATTATGAATCCTACTTTATTTCATGTGTTATTCTTTTGGTGTAATGAATATAAAAACTATGTCTTTTCAATGGGTAATGATATGACTACATGTTAATGAAACATATTGCATTTATTTTGTGAAGAAATTGTGATTTATTGTCTTGTATAACATGTATGTATGATTCCATTATGATATGAGTCAGACCTATATCTGCATAAAATTATTTTGCTAAAGATGAATAACTCATGAGGTATATATTTCTTTTCATAAACATGATTTTATGTTAACAATTCTTTATATTAAACTAGTTATCATGTCGATAATTTTATGTGTGGCACTCTCATTAATGTACACATGTTTATGCAGTGGCATGATTACATGTCCCTGATTTAATGAGTGAACCTGCTACTATTTATACATTTCCACAAATATACAAGTTTGTGTGTATGCCACAATTTCATACTAATGTTTGTGATATTATTTAATGGATTCTGTTATTTATTTCCTTATGATTAATATCTTATAAACTTCCAGTCATTGTGACATGAATTAGGAATTTGACCTTTTGATGTGTAGGGTATCATCTATAAATGTTATTCTCATATTTTCATTCCCTTCGGATCTTGTTATTCTAACATATATTCTATTTTTACCCTTACAAAGTTTCTAACTCCACACATTCTTATATTTCATTTCTCTAAGTATGTTAATATTTCTGATATGTTAAATGGGGTCTAGTTATAAACAAATATGCATGGAATGAATTATATGTGTTATGAACTAGTTGTTTCTTGTTCCAAATTTCCAAATATAGAAAACAAATGCAGTCTTTGTGTATGTGTTTTTGAAATTTTTAAAAATGATGTAATATACATGTTTGTAAATATTTGGATGCTACATTCTGAAGGAATATCTTACATGGCTTCTAGCTCATCCATCACAAGATTATCATAAGGTAATAGTGTATGGTTGGACATGAGTTTAATGTTTTTTATAGATGTGAAGAGATAGACCATAAAACCACATAGAGGTAGATCAGGGAGGCGTACCCCTAGGAGGGGGAACCCTTAAGATTATATAGAGTGACGTATGATAATTTTATGTAGAATTGGATCAATAATGTGTATCCATTGAAGGTAATATTTTCTTCATGAAGGATGATATCAACTACCATATAGGGGGATCAGGGAAGATCACCCCAAGTAAGGGTCACCGGTGTTTACCATTAGTGGAGATTGAACCTATAAAGTTGTCATGCATAAATTTTCTAGTTGATAGGGATCCAATATTGATGTATTTAAATGATATAATGGATTACACCTATGAGGATTACTATTTTTATTGACATGATTCTGGATTATGCAGGAAAGCTCTACTTTTCAGGAGGATTTCTATTTTTTGAATGATGTAATGATTATACGTGGAAGATTACCAAGTGCTGATAGTGGTAGTGATGATGTGGATGTAAATTATGTGTAAATATTTCCCATATAGACTCAAATCATATAAAATCTGTGGGTAGAGGCGTGATATTTCCGACAAGTAGAATCCATGGGGAAGACTATGATGGATATGATTTTTGGGATTTATCCTCCAGGAGGGTTCTTAAGTTTCATAATTACTTGGGAATCAATGTTTACATTGTTTTTAATGGGATTTTTTGTTTACATTTGAGGAGGTGTCTAATGGGATGGTGGATAAAGGGTCATACTCTAAGAGGGATGGACATCAATGGATATTGGATATAATGGTCACTGAGGATATCCAAACCCATGTGAGTCATTATCAGTGTGAGAAAAAAGAGGAAGCAGAAGACCTGATGGCCCTCTCACATAATATATTCCAATAAGAGATGATGTTGGGATTGTAAATAGAATCTGTAAAGACCCGCAAATTTCAAGGAAATTTTTTTCTTACTTTTCTTTGGAATTTTACAAGAGCGCAGCTTCAGACGGCACCTGATTCCGAGGCCCGGTGTGCCCGGAATCAATTTCCGAAGTTTGGCTCGGGTACGTTCAGTGAACGGACGAGCGGGTTTTTCTATCTTTTGAACCGGTGCCCGGAATCGAATTCTGAGGGCACCGATGAAATCGCAGCGCCGGTATTTGCTTAGAAACGCCTCTTCCGGAGTTGCGTTTGCTCAGACGTGGTTTTTAAATTTTGCGGCTTTAAGTCAGAAATAAAATAAAGTTTGTGCGACAACTTTATTCTATTTCACTTAAGCTGCTTGGAAGCCACTTGAAGCCACATAAGGGCGGCTTGAACTGAGTTGAACTGGATAGGATGCTATCCGGAAATATCCTACCCCCTTGGTAGGATATTTGTGAGGTGGGGCCCGCATGAGCCCCGCCGTTTCTTTCGCTAAGTAACGCACCCGCGAAAACCCGTCAAGGTAACTGAAAAGTCAACCGACGCGTTTTCATAAATTCTTAACAGACCATTTAATTGGGCGGTATATTTCGTGAATTAAATGGGCTGTTTCTTTCGTGAATTAAATGGGATGTTTCGCTCGTTGAATTAATTCAACGAACTGATGGGTCGTTACTTACGTTTTTGCGTTTGTTGGCATGTTTATAAAATAAGACCAACCTAAAAATCCTTTGAAAGGATTTGAGAGGATCTTGTTTCATCATCTCCCCACGAAGAACGCGAAGAACGCGAAGAACGCGAAGAACGCCGGCGACCGGAATTCGACGACGCACACCGAGATCTGCGACGTCGACGAGCTATACCCGCGACGTTCTTCGGCGACGCCTCTTCTTCCGCAGCCGATCCTCGTTCGGCAACTAAGGTAAGAATCGGATCGTTAATTCTCCCTTTTTAATTTCAATAACAACGGATTTAAATTAATTAAATCCGTTTTTTCTTGATCCGGAGATTGGCGACGCGACGCCGGATACCGCGACGACGCGACGATCCCCCTTCTTCCGCGACGAGCAATCCCGCGACGATCCCTCGTTCGGCAACGACAGCTGCGAGGTAAGGGTAGATTTGAAATATTTTCCTTTCCCGTGATTTTATTTCTTTTAAAATAAGGAACCGATCACGGAACAATTTTTAATTTATTTAAAATTGTTGATTTGGTCGTTTCTTGTTTCCCCCGTTGTTTATGACTAACGAGGAGGGTGCGGGTCTAACGAACAAGACCCGGCAACCCTCCGCCGATCGTCCTTTTTGTGCGGATTTGGCGGGCGACGGCAAAAGCACGACGCAAGGGCCATTTGTTGATTCCGAAGTGGAGGACGCGTCCCGGGAGGAACAATGGCGCAGACGGGAGGCAAAACGGGCCACCGGAGGAACTCCGGCGGCCCGCGGAAGGGGGCGGCGGCGCGGGTCGCCGGCGCGGCGGCGCCGGCGACCGGAGGCGGCGGCGCCCGGCGCGCCGCCGTGGAGAACTTCCGCCACGGCTGAAGCCGCGGCGGCGGCGGCCGGTTCCGCGGCCGCGCGGAACCGGGAACGGACGCGGCGGCCCGGCCGCGTCCGCGTGACAGGCGGCCCCCCCCGCGGGGCCGCGTTTCTCTCCAAGCCGCGGGTCAAACCCACGGCAGTTGTTCGGCCGCCCGGCCGAAGCCGAGCCGGTCGGTCCGGTCGGCCGGGCCGCGCCCAGGCCGGACCGGACCCGGCCGAGCCGGTTCGGGCCGGGTCGGGCCGACCCGGTTCGGGCCGACCCGGTACGGCCGACCCCGGGGGGGGTTCGGGCCGGGTCGCCCCGGGCCCAGAACCCCCGTTTCGGGCCCTCTTCGGTCTTTCGCCCATATCTTGGGCCTGGGACCTCCGATTGACGAACCGTCAGCGGCTACGCGATCCTTGGATCGAGACGGTCGTTTCGGTTTATTATACTCAAGGTTTCGGAAGACTTTGGGTTCGGCCGGGTTGGTTCGTACACGAAACCAACCGGGCCCTCGGAGCGGAAACGCTCATAACTTGAGCTACGGACGTCCGAACGACGTACCGTCAGCTGTGGTAGTTTCTTCTAAGTGGGACGGAACTTTTGGCATACTCCGCCCGAGGATCGGATACAGGCGGAGTACGGTCGGGTTGGTTTTACCCTAAAAACCAACCGGGCCCCTGGGACGAAAATGCCAATAACTGTCAGACCGGGCGTCCGATTGACGCGCCGTCTGTTGCGTTGAGATCCTGTTGTCGATACGGAACTTTTGGATACATCAACTTCGGACTACGTGTCAGTTGATGTATCAGCCTCTCGGCTCGTGGAGCGGACCCTCCTAAACGAGCTCGCTATGTGCGGGAACCCTAGCGCTGGCTGTGACTTCGACGACAGAGCAGAGATCCTCCGTGGACTGCGAAGACGGCAGAGGAGAGATCCTCCGTGGACTGCGACGACGACAGAGCAGAGATCCTCCGTGGACTGCGACGACGGCAGAGCAGAGATCCTTCGTGGACTGCGGCGACGACTGTGCAGAGATCCTCAGTGGACTGCGTCGACTACTGCACTCAGCGATCCCACGTGGATCAGTGCTACAGGTTCTGTGTGAGCCCGATCCTATGTGGGTCCTTACTACCGGTTCTGTGTGAGCCACTGCCTACAGGTTCTGTGTGAGCCCGATCCTACGTGGGTCTTTTGCGGGGGTTAGTACCTATCGATCCTTCGTGGGTCCGACGACTTAGATGGATCAGTGATCATCTTTGACGTCATCTGAAAAAGTATACCTGGTTGAGCTGAATCTTATGTTACTTTCCTTTGTGGATTGTGTTGAACTATCCTATGTGGATTTACTGTTACTCTCCTTTGTGGATTGTGTTGAACTATCCTATGTGGATTTACTGTTTACTCTCCTTTGTGGATTTGAGTCTTGCTTTCCTTTGTGGATTGAGTTGTTCTTGAGCTCGTGAGCAGAGCTAGAATTGGGGACTTAGGTATATGTATGGGCATATACCTAAGTCGAGTCAGATGTTACTTCGTGATTGCATCTTTCTTTTGTGCTATATCCTTTGTGGATTTCGGGAGACCTTCGGGGGTCTCGGGGTCCTTACTGAGTAGCTTGTACTCACCCCTGCACGGGCTATGCCCGCACCTTGTTGTGTTGGTTGCAGACGACGGACAGCGCTGATCACGGTTGGGGCGTGGAGCAGGACGGTACCTGGAGGTGGACCACTGGGCGGGACGTGCTCGGAGCGGACGTGGGACCCGAGGAGCCTGGAGGCTATCTGTACCCACCCTTCAGGTGGGATTGCCAGTGGACGACACGAGGACGCCGTCTTTTCTTCAGTTGCTGTACTTTACTTTTCAGTTGTACTTTACAGTTGGGCTTGTATTTCCGGCCCCCTTTACTTTTCTGCACTTTACTTTCCGCTTGCTGACTCTGTGTGGTTGTTACTTATAAAGGCAATGCCTTCCCTGTTTACTGGGATTTTACGCCTTGGTGCTAGTCGCCAGCCCCTGGCCTATGGAAGGCGGGCTTGGGGTAGTCACGGCACGGGCCCCGAGGACGGGCCGTGACAAATTGGTATCAGAGGCGGTCGGTTCTACCGCAGACTCTGATTGTCCTTTCTTTCTATATGAAGCAATAGTGTTTAGTGTATTGAGTGTGGTTATCAGTTCAGGGAGCCCAGTGTTGGTGCGGCGGCCGATGTATCCGTACACCAGGACCCTGACTCCTGATTTCCGACTTAATGCATGAAAACATTGATTGCGTGTGTGTTTCAAGTCTTCTTTGTGATTACTTGTGTCAGCTCACCGGGTATACTGATCTGCTTCATGAAAGTCTCAAGTTTTCCTTGTGATTACTTGTGCCAGCTCACCAGGTATACTGTTCTGACTGTGGTGCTCTTGTTCTCCTTTTCAGGATGGCCCCGCGACGACAGCCAGCTAGGGTTCCGAGTGTAGGGCGCGACGGCAGCCCACCGAGCGACGAGGCCTCGGTGCAGGGCCCTTTGCCAGCAGTGGCACCGGCGGTAGCTTTACCCGCCGAGCCACCGATGCTGCCAGTACCAGACGCTGACGATGCACGTCGCCTCAGGGCACTGCATGAGTTTCAGAGCCAGCGACCGCCCAGGTTTCGCGGTGAGGCGGACCCCCAGGCCGCCGAGGACTGGCTAGAGGCGGTGGTACAGATCTTTAGGCTAGTGAGGACACCAGCGGATCTCATGGTGATTCTCGCGGCGAGCCTCCTGCAGGCGGCGGCAGGACGATGGTGGAGCTTGATGCTCCAGGTTCACGATGAGGCATCCTTGCTCTGGACGGACTTCGAGAGCCTCTTCCGCTCTGAGTTCGTCCCGGACACCCTCCGAGCGGTGCGCATCCAGGAGCTTCTCCAGCTACGCCAGGGCAGCATGACGGTCGCTCAGTACGCGGCGAGGTTCACTGACCTATCTCGCTACTCAACCGACATGGTACGGGACCCCTTCTTCCGGGCCCAGACCTTCGAGCAGGGCTTGCGACAGGAGATTCGGGCGTCACTGATCTCCCTCAGCATTCCGACCCAGGCGGGAGTGCTGGAGCGAGCCCTCCTGATCGAGAGCTTCCTGGCAGAGCCTTCTTCAGCGGCGAGACCTAGCGCAGGGCGGCAGGTAGCTGAGTCTTCGGCAGCAGGTAGCCGACGGATGACTCTCGGGTCCAGGCAGACCAGAACCCCACGCAGACGGCCTCAGGACACCGGCTCAGCAGTGCAGGGCACACAGCGGAGTTCCAGCCTTCCGAGAGGCAGGCTGTGCTACTCCTGCGGCGGGCAGGGTCACATGGCTCGTGACTGCCCGAATCGCCGATCAGAGGAGCAGCAGACGGTGGAGGGGCCACCCAGGCAGAGGCAGAGGGTCGACCGTGGCGGTCCGCAGGGAGGAGGCGGACGAGACAGAGGAGCTGGCCGAGCAGCGGGTGGTGGGCGACGCTTCCAGGCTCTACCCCCACCACCACCAGGAGGGCCACCTCGACCACATGGAGCTGGCGGGCAGGGACAGGCCCAGCTCCAGGCAGTGGAGGCCTACGACCCCGACTTGCCAGAGATGATTTGAGGTACGATCTGTGTCTATTCCACCCTTGCTGCAGTACTTATAGACACAGGAGCGATTCACTCTTTCATAGCCTCTGCCCTTGTTCGGAGCTCGGAGATTCCGACTGAGCCGTTGGCTCGATCCTTACGGCTAGAGACTCCTACGGGAGCAGACTCGACGATTACGCACTGGTGCCGGCAGTGTGAGCTTACTCTAGGAGGCGAGAGCTTCGGCTGGGATCTCCTTGTAGCGGCGTCGAGGCCTTACGACGTCATCTTGGGCATGGATTGGCTATCCACGGTTCATGCCCAGATCGACTGTTTTAGGCGCAAGGTGCGATGTGTTCGCACCGACGGGAGCAGGTTTACCTTCACCGGCGAGAAGGGAACCTTTGCAGCACAGGATGGACTTCCGCGGAGGAGAGTGCAGCCCATCTCTCATCAGTTGGCTAGCCTCATCCTAGGAGCAGTGGACGTGCGGAGTCCGGCTTTTCCTACAGTGGTGGACCAGTACGTGGACGTCTTTCCCGACGACGTTCCAGGGCTACCTCCTCATAGAGAGGTAGACTTTTACATCGACTTGTACCCCGGAACAGCCCCGATATCTACTCCAGCATATCGGATGGCCCCCGCCGAGCTTCGGGAGCTGCGGGTACAGTTGGAGGACTTGCAGAGCAAGGGGTTTATCCGACCCAGTGTTTCACCCTGGGCTTCCCCGATTTTGTTCGCCAAGAAGGCGGACGGGAGCTTGCGACTGTGTGTCGACTATCGTCGCCTGAACCAGGTGACAGTGAGGAACAAGTATCTGCTGCCACGGATTGATGACCTCTTCGATCAGCTCAAGGGAGCGCGGTGGTTCTCGAAGATAGACCTCCGGTCAGGCTATCATCAGCTCAGAGTTCGAGACGAGGACGTGCAGAATACGGCCTTCAGGTGTCGGTATGGCCATTATGAGTTCTTGGTTATTCCGTTCGGCGTAACCAATGCTCCAGCAGTGTTCATGAGCCTCATGAACAGGATCTTCCAGCCATACCTCGACCGATTTGTCGTGGTCTTCATTGACGACATTTTGGTATACTCGGCGACTGAGGAGGAGCATGCCTACCACCTGCGAGTTGTGCTAGACACACTCCGAGAGCACCAGCTTTATGGCAAGCTCTCAAAATGCCAGTTCTGGTTACGTGAGGTCCATTTCTTGGGGCACGTCATCTCTGAGGCGGGAGTTGCAGTGGATCCCGCGAAGATCGAGGCAGTGCTGGCTTGGGAGCCACCCAAGAGCGTGACAGAGGTGCGGAGCTTCTTGGGCCTAGCGGGATACTATCGGAGATTCGTGCCAGACTTCTCCAGAGTTGCGACACCACTCTCAGCTTTGACAAAGAAGGGGAAACCCTTCGTGTGGTCAGACAGATGTCAGCAGAGCTTCCAGGAGCTGAGGCAGAGATTGACCAGCGCACCTATCTTGAGGTTGCCTGAGGAGGGAGTTGGATACGTAGTTTACTGCGATGCATCAGGGACTGGACTCGGATGCGTCCTGATGCAGGAGCGGGCCGTGATCGCCTACGGATCACGTCAGTTGAGGCCGCATGAGCAGAACTACGCCACTCATGACCTGGAGTTAGCAGCAGTGGTCTTCGCTCTGAAGACGTGGCGACACTATCTGATGGGCGAGCGCTTCACAGTCTTTTCTGACCACCAGAGTCTCAGGTATATATTCCCTCAGAAGGACCTAAACCTGAGACAGCGGAGATGGCTTGAGTTCCTACAGGACTATGACTTTGAGATAGTCTATACTCCTGGGAAGGGGAACGTGGTAGCCGATGCCCTCAGCAGGAGGACGGGCATTCAGCTACTTGAAGAGGCGACAGAGCAGCTAGCCTCCTTACAGATATCCTTCGTGGATAGAGACGGAGCAGCCTTTCTTCAGTCTCTCACAGTCTCTCCTCCACTTATACAGCGGGTCAGAGAGGCTCAGCGTGAGGACGCTGACTGTGAGACCCAGCGTGCACTGATATCCTCAGGTCAGGCGCCTGATGGCTTCTCCCTTGGAGCAGAGCACGACATCCTTTTCAGAGGACGTACCTTCGTACCAGTCGCTTTGCGAGAGGAGGTGCTGAGAGAGTTTCACACTTCTCCCTTGGCGGTACATCCTGGAGTGGCGAAGATGTACCAGGATCTCAGGCGACAGCACTGGTGGCCGGGCATGAAGAAAGCTGTGGCAGAGTTCGTTTCACGATACCTCACCTGCCAGCAGGTGAAGGCAGAGCATCAGGTACCAGCAGGCTTGGTACAGCCCTTGGAGGTCCCGGAGTGGAAGTGGGATGTCATATCTATGGATTTCGTGACTGGACTTCCACGCACTTCCAGAGGTCACGACTCCATTTGGGTGATTGTCGACCGACTCACCAAGTCGGCACTCTTCTTACCCATCAGAGAGCGCGGCTCAGTGGAGAGCTTGGGACGTCTTTACGTCCAGGAGATCGTACGGCTTCACGGTGTGCCATCGTCTATCATCTCCGATCGAGATGCTCGTTTCACTTCCCGGCTTTGGAAGGGGTTGCAGGAGGCGTTCGGGACGCGGCTCCATCTGAGCACAGCCTTCCACCCTCAGACGGACGGTCAGACGGAGAGGACCATACAGACACTCGAGGACATGCTCCGTGCATGTGTTCTCGACTTTGGTCGCAGCTGGGAGGACCACCTACCCTTGGTGGAGTTCGCGTACAACAACAGCTACCACTCCACCATCGGGATGGCACCATACGAGGCGTTGTACGGCAGACCCTGCAGATCACCGTTGTGCTGGACAGACCCTGGGGAGTCAGCACTCGTGGGACCAGAGATGGTCCGAGCCACGACAGAGAAGGTCCAGATCATCCAGGAGAGGATGAGAACAGCTCAGAGCCGGCAGAAGTCATATGCTGACAGGAGGCGGAGGCCACTAGAGTTCGAGGATGGCGACCACGTATTTTTGCGTGTCTCACCTCGACGTGGTTTAAGGAGATTTGGCCGAGGCGGCAAGTTGTCTCCACGCTTCATCGGGCCTTTCCAGGTCCTCAGCAGGATAGGAGAGGTGGCTTATCGCTTGGCTCTACCACCTCAGTTGCACCGGGTGCACGACGTCTTTCACGTGTCTCAGCTGAGGAGATACGTGCACGACCCGACGCACATCATCGACTTTGGGGAGCTGGACGTGGACGATGGGGCGACTTTTGCGGAGGTCCCAGTGGAGATCGAGGATCGACAAGAGCGAGTCCTACGTGGGCGGTCGATTCCTCTTGTGCGCGTCAGATGGCAGCACGGGAACCTCCAGGAGAGCACTTGGGAGCGGGAGGCTCAGATGCGTGCTCAGTACCCCCATTTTTTCCCCTAGTTTTTGATGTATCTTTACGGGGACGTAAAGCCCTGAGGTGGGAGTAATGTAAAGACCCGCAAATTTCAAGGAAATTTTGTTCTTAATTTTCTTTGGAATTTTACAAGAGCGCAGCTTCAGACGGCACCTGATTCCGAGGCCCGGTGTGCCCGGAATCAATTTCCGAAGTTTGGCTCGGGTACGTTCAGTGAACGGACGAGCGGGTTTTTCTATCTTTTGAACCGGTGCCCGGAATCGAATTCTGAGGGCACCGATGAAATCGCAGCGCCGGTATTTGCTTATAAACGCCTCTTCCGGAGTTGCGTTTGCTCAGACGTGGTTTTTAAATTTTGCGGCTTTAAGTCAGAAATAAAATAAAGTTTGTGCGACAACTTTATTCTATTTCACTTAAGCTGCTTGGAAGCCACTTGAAGCCACTTAAGGGCGGCTTGAACTGAGTTGAACTGGTTATGATGCTATCCGGAAATATCCTACACCCTTGGTAGGATATTTGTGAGGTGGGGCCCGCACGAGCCCCGCCGTTTCTTTCGCTAAGTAACGCACCCGCGAAAACCCGTCAAGGTAACTGAAAAGTCAACCGACGCGTTTTCGTAAATTCTTAACAGACCATTTAATTGGGCGGTTTATTTCGTGAATTAAATGGGCTGTTTCTTTCGTGAATTAAATGGGCTGTTTCGCTCGTTGAATTAATTCAACGAACTGATGGGTCGTTACTTACGTTTTTGCGTTTGTTGGCATGTTTATAAAATAAGACCAACCTAAAAATCCTTTGAAAGGATTTGAGAGGATCTTGTTTCTTCATCTCCCCGCGAAGAACGCGAAGAACGCGAAGAACGCGAAGAACGCCGGCGACCGGAATTCGACGACGCACACCGAGATCTGCGACGTCGACGAGCTATACCCGCGACGTTCTTCGGCGACGCCTCTTCTTCCGCAGCCGATCCTCGTTCGGCAACTAAGGTAAGAATCGGATCGTTAATTCTCCCTTTTTAATTTCAATAACAACGGATTTAAATTAATTAAATCCGTTTGTTCTTGATCCGGAGATTGGCGACGCGACGCCGGATACCGCGACGACGTGACGATCCCCCTTCTTCCGCGACGAACAATCCCGCGACGATCCCTCGTTCGGCAACGACAGCTGCGAGGTAAGGGTTGATTTGAAATATTTTCCTTTCCCGTGATTTTATTTCTTTTAAAATAAGGAACCGATCACGGAACAATTTTTAATTTATTTAAAATTGTTGATTTGGTCGTTTCTTGTTTCCCCCGTTGTTTATGACTAACGCGGAGGGTGCGGGTCTAACGAACAAGACCCGGCAACCCTCCGCCGATCTTCCTTTTTGTGCGGATTTGGCGGGCGACGGCAAAAGCACGACGCAAGGGCCATTTGTTGATTCCGCAGTGGAGGACGCGTCCCGGGAGGAACAATGGCACAGACGGGAGGCAAAACGGGCCACCGGAGCAACTCCGGCGGCCCGCGGAAGGTGGCGGCGGCGCGGGTCGCCGGCGCGGCGGCCCGGCCGCGTCCGCGTGACAGGCGGCCCCCCCCCGCGGGGCCGCGTTTCTCTCTAAGCCGCGGGTCAAACCCACGGCAGTTGTTCGGCCGCTCGGCCGAAGCCGAGCCGGGCCGCGCCCAGGCTGGACCGGACCCGGCCGAGCCGGTTCGGGCCGGGTCGGGCCGACCCGGTTCGGGCCGACCCGGTTCGGCAGACCCCGGGGGGGGGGGGGGGGGGGGGTTCGGGCCGGGTCGCCCCGGGCCCAGAACCCCCGTTTCGGGCCCTCTTCGGTCTTTCGCCCATATCTTGGGCCTGGGACCTCCGATTGACGAACCGTCAGCGGCTACGCGATCCTTGGATCGAGACGGTCGTTTCGGTATATTATACTCAAGGTTTCGGAAGACATTGGGTTCGGCCGGGTTGGTTCGTACACGAAACCAACCGGGCCCTCGGAGCGGAAACGCTCATAACTTGAGCTACGGACGTCCGAACGACGTACCGTCAGCTGTGGTAGTTTCCTCTAAGTGGGACGGAACTTTTGGCATACTCCGCCCGATGATCGGATACATGCGGGGTACGGTCGGGTTGGTTTTACCCTAAAAACCAACCGGGCCCCTGGGACGAAAATGCCAATAACACTCAGACCGGGCGTCCGATTGACGCGCCGTCTGTTGCGTTGAGATCCTGTTGTCGATACGGAACTTTTGGATACATCAACTTCGGACTACGTGTCAGTTGATGTATCAGCCTCTCGGCTCGTGGAGCGGACCCTCCTAAACGAGCTCGCTATGTGCGGGAACCCTAGCGCTGGCTGTGACTTCGACGACAGAGCAGAGATCCTCCGTGGACTGCGAGGACGGCAGAGTAGAGATCCTCCGTGGACTGCGACGACGACAGAGCAGAGATCCTCCGTGGACTGCGACGACGGCAGAGCAGAGATCCTTCGTGGACTGCGGCGATGACTGTGCAGAGATCCTCAGTGGACTGCGTCGACTACTGCACTCAGCGATCCCACTTTGATCAGTGCTACAGGTTCTGTGTGAGCCCGATCCTATGTGGGTCCTTACTACCGGTTCTGTGTGAGCCACTGCCTACAGGTTCTGTGTGAGCCCGATCCTACGTGGGTCTTTTGCGGGGTTTAGTACCTATCGATCCTTCGTGGGTCCGACGAATTAGATGGATCAGTGATCATCTTTGACGTCATCTGAAAAAGTATACCTGGTTGAGCTGAATCTTATGTTACTTTCCTTTGTGGATTGTGTTGAACTATCCTATGTGGATTTACTATTACTCTCCTTTGTGGATTGTGTTGAACTATCCTATGTGGATTTACTGTTTACTCTCCTTTGTGGATTTGAGTCTTGCTTTCCTTTGTGGATTGAGTTGTTCTTGAGATCGTGAGCAGAGCTAGAATTGGGGACTTAGGTATATGTATGGGCATATACCTAAGTCGAGTCAGATGTTACTTCGTGATTGCATCTTTCTTTTGTGCTATATCCTTTGTGGATTTCGGGAGACCTTCGGGGGTCTCGGGGTCCTTACTGAGTAGCTTGTACTCACCCCTGCACGGGCTATGCCCGCACCTTATTGTGTTGGTTGCAGACGACGGACAGCGCTGATCACGGTTGGGGCGTGGAGCAGGACGGTACCTGGAGGTGGACCACTGGGCGGGACGTGCTCGGAGCGGACGTGGGACACGAAGAGCCTGGAGGCTATCTGTACCCACCCTTCAGGTGGGATTGCCAGTGGACGACACGAGGCCGCCGTCTTTTCTTCAGTTGCTGTACTTTACTTTTCAGTTGTACTTTACAGTTGGGCTTGTATTTCCGGCCCCCTTTACTTTTCTGCACTTTACTTTCCGTTTGCTGACTCTGTGTGGTTGTTACTTATAAAGGCAATGCCTTCCCTGTTTACTGGGATTTTACGCCTTGGTGCTAGTCGCCAGCCCCTGGCCTATGGAAGGCGGGCTTGGGGTAGTCACGGCACGGGCCCCGAGGACGGGCCGTGACAGAATCTTGATGAGGAGGAAATCATTATGTATAAGGGGGATCCAATTCCTTTTAAAAAATATCTCATTCCCTTTCACACAAACAATAAGAATCCGCTGAAGAATGTGTATGGATTACACAAGAAAAATACCTATTTTGGGAGTTATGTACCCTGTGGTGGGAGGGGATGGCATCCCATGATGATTCTATATAGGGACTCCTATTTTTATTTCATGGGGAAATAAAAAAATTTAATTTTAGTGGATTTGGAATCAAGTAATATCAGGTATTACATCATGAAACGTAGACATAGGGGTCTCACTCCTTACCCACTTGTGCTTACAAAACCATTTCACATGATCCCCGAAATGGAACATGGATTCAGTAATTCTAATGTGCAACAGTGTGGAGGAGTGTTAAATCATGCGATAAACATTCACATCCCTATGATGAGAAGAATAGGGGATTATCATACCTATGCGGAGAGAAAGAAAGGTAAATGGGGGTCTCAAGAATCACTTGGAACGAATTGGGCCACAGTATTGGGTGGAACTGGTCACCTAGGGACTTGAAACTTTACTGTCCAAATAATGGTTGGATGTGGGGGATAGGGGAACTCATCCATCGTGAATAGGTGTCGTCTGAATTGAGGAATCTTGTAGAAGGATAAGAGAGGGGTTTCATGAAGCATATGTCCTAACATATAAGTGCTTTACAAATCATGAGAAATTTAGAGAGGATAGGTTCTTCGTGATGGAATGGTATTTGTAAAACATATTTACCTATCCATTGGATGATGTCCTAGTTCATGAATGGATCTTTTCGTGAAGGCTTAATGCTCTGAAAACCCTAATGCGCACTTTATGTCCTTCCTCCTGCCCTACGGGTTTAGACCATTGTGAAAGGTATTCCTACCTTATCATAAGGAATTAAGGGTCATATTAAATGGGTTTTTGGGGATCATGGATAACATGGGTGGTCAATTTTGGTTTTGTTCCTGATTTTCAGGTTCATCATTAATTAAGAGAAATTCAGTATCCCAAAGTCCATCCATCCGTCCATTTATGATGGAATTATTTATATATTTATATGAAAAATATATTATCAATATAGGTAAGAGATTTGTGAGGTAAATGGGGTCTTTGATAAAAGTCGCATCTCTAAAAAACTCACAACAAACATCATCAAAATTAAACATGGTCACAGAGAACTATCAAACTCATGGTGCACTATCAAAATAGATAATCATTCTATCATGGAATCACCTATTCAGAATGGGGTAGAGGCATTCACGAAAAGGATTCAAAAATAAGAAAATTAATTTTTTTTCTAATTGAACAAGGACTTTGGTTTTCAATGTATTTGTTTCCCTTCAATAATCATATGGAACAAATTTTGGAAAGAATGGTTTTTTTTGTATATTTGGTATCCCTACTTAGTGACAGTTTTTATGTAACACATCTTGAATGGGTCCCAAAACTATGCCCACATCATCAAAATGGTCATCATCCCAAAAAAAATCTCAAAATCATAACATTAATCCAATGTGGAGTAATATATAATGATATAATGATAAAAAAATAGTCAATGATAATATCTGGGTAGCTGATTCAAAAAGGATTGTAAAGGGTCTAGATACTAGAGGATGCATGTATTAAATGATTTCCTCTGACCAATGTCTCATTATGAAAATTCAACGTGTAGTTAGTCAGGTTCTGGGTGTATAGATATATCAGTATTCATACTAACACAAGGTCCCCTATACCTATATCCACACTCAAGGCACTCTAACACCATATAATTAATTTTTAAACTAATCCCCACAACATGGTCAAAACTCCTAACACTATTAGGAGAAATGAAACCCACTGATTCAAATCTATAAAAACCTAAACCACTTGGGGATTCTAGGCCTGCTATTATTCATGTTTTACAAACCCAAAACTCAAATATGAAATGTGATAGAAAAATTCCCCAAATTGGAATAAATTTCAAATGGAGACCTTATCTAAATGAACATATATGAATGAATACAAAAATGTCAATGAAATGTGTAGATTATTAAAAATGTTATAAACATCTAGGGTGTAAAAAATAATTAAATAATTTCATGAAAATAAATATTACATTAAAACCACATTATAAAATCATTAATTGAAAAATACATTCCAAATCATAAATATAGTGTTAAAACTGAATAGAAAATAACTATAATGAATATATTATGGGAGATCACGTCTCTAGATCCTAATGTCTAGGTACAAAAAATTGTCAACAGCACCTATAATTCTATTGTCCACATAACTCCATCCACTATTGGAAGTGTTAATTTATCATATTTTCAGAATAAGATAGTACACTAGAGGGAAAAGCCTTTGAAGGGGTGAGTATACGCATACCATATGGATAACCCAGAACAACAAAATGAAAAACAAATTAGAAATTTTTTAGTTAATCACCGACATAGAATTCCAATCAAAATATGAGAAAACAACCACAAAAATAATAATCTAGATAAATACAACACAAAAAAATTAATAGAGAAATGGAATATTCATCTCCATAGCCAAGCTAATAATGATGAGTCTGTCTACAACTCCAATGATCTATCTCTGATTCCAATCATCAAGAACAACCATATGTGAATCCATGTGGATGGACCACATCAATCTAGTGTACAATACATCCATATTTTTTACTATCACCATTAATGGGACTAAAACCTAGAGATGTAGGGGGTACTACGCAATATATAGTGGACTCATTCCCTTGTGAGAAGGGGTTTGGGGGTCCACATAGTAGACAGAGTACCTGAAATCTATTGTGGTGGGGGATTCTAGTCGGTAGGTAGAAGTCTCACACCCTACTCTATCATAGGGGTTCAGCTTGGCTAATTCAATTAGTATAGGGAACCCATTACCAAGTTTTAAATTGAGGATTCCTACCCCATTTAAACTCATATGATCACAATTTAATTGTTTTGATATGTAAACCTCACCCTTTGAATTAATTGGGTTTCTGAACCTAGCTATGAAAAGTATTAGAGACCCATTACCTAGTGAAAAAATGGGAGTTATGAACCCCACTGTCTCTATAATGATCTGTCAAAATCAATGTTATTGGATAAAAATTGAAAAATATGAGTCCCTCTTGAATCCCCCTGAAAACGTATAATGGAAAAGGAAGGATTCCATAGCATTAAATGGGAAAAATTGGTCTGTAATGACTATGGGAGTGCTGAAATCTGAGTATATAAAAAATTAGAAGAATGTTCAAGGATTATGATCAATCAAACTAGGTTAATCATAAATCAAAAAATATTCCACCATAGATAGCAATGAATTTCGTAATAGATAAATGTATATGAAAAAAAACACATGAAATATTATTTTAATGCCTAAAATGTGTTTTTCCTAATAAATCATGAAGGATTATTCTTGATTTTGAATCATGAGTCGAAATTAAACACTTGGAATTATTCTTGAAACATACTCAATATTAAAGTAATAATACCAGAAATGACTCGTCAATATGACCCCATTTGATAGAATTCCATTAAAATTATGATTTCAAAATATTAATAATAAAAATAATAACAATATTAACTTTATTGTTATTATTATTATTATTATTACCAATAATGAAATAGTTTTTATTTTAACACATTACACTCTCCAATATATCATGACAGGAGTGGAGGTTAGGGTTTTATTCCCATACTATTGAACATATATAAGGGATTTATTTATCAATAAATCTGTTCCCTATATTAATGGCCACCACTACCATTGTAATCATGGACAACCAATGACACTACAGTGGGTTATTGGTTCTATCATTACCCAAGTCTACAGTCATGATGGGACTCCCCTCGTGTAACACCTAGAGATTTTGTGAATTTTATTTTTCCAATAAAATTAATCTTTTTGATATTTTCATTACATGTAACACTGATTAAAGCTTTTATTCCAAGAATCACTGTGTTTACATTTCATTTCATGCAACACAGATTTAAAGCAAAACATGACATACTAATTAAATTGTATTATTCAATATGATTGTTATAACTAACCTTCTAGAATGGTGGGTATGATTAATATTAAATAAAAAATAAAAATTATTTCTTTAAAAAATATATATATATATATATATATATAATTATTTCATTAGGGACCAATTAATTAGAAAAGAAATTAATGACCATTTTAAAATAAATGAACTCTATTTTTGAAAAATAATTTTTTTATCAATTGTTTTCTAGATCAATAAATAAAAAAAAATTTGTGAATATTTTTAATGAAATTATATATATTAAAAATTAAATAAAATTATTAGTGTTTATTTTATTCATTTTTAAGACATCATACTTGAATAAATCTAATTTCATGATTAAAACATTACTTTTCAAAAATTAATATTATCGTCATTTTGGAATGTTTATTATTTTTTATTTTTCTTCACTTTCATCAATTTTTTTAACAAAGTTATTTTTTATATTGAAATATTCATGTCAAATTATTATATTTTTAAATCTAAAATTTATATGAAGATAAATTGTTTCGATTAATAGTGAAAACTGATGGGCTTTATTAAGAATAATAATTTTATTTATAGAATTTAAGGGTATAAAAAATTTTAAGATGGACATAAGGGTAAAATTAGTTCAATTATTTATCTATTAATTAAAATGACTTCATTGGAGATTTTATATTTATTTTTGTCATAGAATATTTTAAATCGTTTAAAATATTTCAATCTTTGGAAAACAACAATCTCACTCCATCAGCGGGATTAATTTTTAAATAAAATCTCCAACATAATGTTATTTGATTTGGAGAAATGTATTAAAAATTTGAAACAATACTAATATATTATTAATAATAACATAAAATTTATTTTTTTTGTATAATTAATAGTCAAAAGGGAAAACATTCATTAACCTGGTTAGGGTAAAATTAGTTTTAAAAGAATTTTTAACTAAAATGGATGGTGTTAAAAATGTCCTAGAACTTTTAAACATCCATTTTATGGAATTATTTAAACATTATAACTAATATTTTATATTATTGATCATTTTCTGTTTTTTGGCACTTGAAAAACATCTCCAAAATATTTTATTTTCAAAAAATACAGTTGGACCATTCAATACACATATAGAATACCAACCCCACACATATCCCGATCACCCATAAAGAAACATTATATATAACCATAACTAACCAAATTAATTATTTACATCTATTATGACTTCATATAAAGAAATTATTATAATTCCATCCTTTTAATCTTTTTGATGTAAACGAAAACATCTATTCTCAAGAAGAGGTTATGTCCCTAACTGAGATATTAATTTTATTTCCCCTTCCAACACCTTAAATAATTACTAAAACAGTATTATATAACATTTTACGTATCCCAAATATATTTATAATTTGTCTTATCAATTTAATAACCAAGATACTTCTCCTCTTCCACCCAATGGTTCTGAAATCATAATTCTTGTGTACGACAGACTACCAGATCAAGAAACGATATTATTTATTTTCCATTACCACAACTAACATATCGACATAATATTTATTTTTTATGTATTTTTATTCTATTTATTATAATATTATGACTATGAAATATAAATATCACATGGTCCTTCCTACCTTACATACTATCATAATATGATAAAGTCATCCATGTATAGATGTACTACCTCTTCGCGAAGCGATGGGATTTGTTCAGACATTATATTTAATTAAATTATGATGTTTTTAATGAATATATGATATAAATAAGACATTAAATTATTCTAGATTAGAAATATATTAGTACACTTAATTTTGATATTTCTATAAAGAAAATGGAAACAAGCTTAATGAATACATATGGTCTACCGTCTCAATGAATAGTGTTTATAAGTTTATATCTATAACTAGTATCGATCATTATAATTACATATATACATAATAGATATTCTATTTTATTACTAGAAATAATTATACAGATTTTTAACCATGGTAAAATTTATAGGACTAAAAATATAAATTCAAAATATACATGAAAAACCACATAGTTATTTATAGAAATGTGTGTTTTACATGAAATTATTAATAAACAAGAATGGAAATACCATAAATAAATTATATATTATACTATATTTATAATTATGGAATACTAATTTTGGTATAATAATCAAATAATTGTTATAATATGGGTTTGATAATATATGAAAGAATTGAAGGCTTATATTCTGATATTTCCTTATCAATTCATAGGTTCGTGAGACACGTGTCATATTCACTATATATTTGATATTTTTGGTGTATATACTACCCACATGACATGTTTATTATGCCAAATTACATGTGAATTGGTATAGGTATAATATGGGACTGTTTTAATAGGGTTAATTATGGAAAACATTTCTCAAAAATCCACTTAAGGAATAATATTCAACAACATCCACAATGACACGAATGACCAAAGTTCCCAGAAGTCCCCAAAAGTGCAGAGCATTGATTGAAAGTTGTCTAAAGAATATTTCATTCTCTAAAATATCTTATTCAAGTAATTTCATAGTTTTGAGGCTCTGTTATAGAAAATTTCACATAGTGTATATTTTTTTTGGAATCCCATTAGGTCATGATTCCCATAATGTTACATGAAAGCCATAATTTTACACAAAAACATTTAACATTCACCCAATGAGAAAATTAATATTTAATATTAACAAAATTAAAAGGTAAATAATCATTTTGAATCAATGAAAGATCTAGATTTGTGAATCTTAGAATCACCACAAGTGAGAGACAAGAAGGATTTCCCAAGGTCGACATCTTTTGTGAGACAACCTCCCATTGGTTTTGAGGACCTAAACCCATATTGGATATTACTTTCCATATATTCCATATAATTAACATAATAAAAGGTCCCTATTTGTTTCTTCAGGTATCTTGAGATCATAGTAATTCACGAAACCTACCCCATGGAAACCAATAATCTACTCTGAGTTAGGGTCTCCCAATTTTGAGTAAAATATTCTTTCACGAGACCTCTAAACTCCACAGTTCTCATAATCTTAATGAGGACATACGTTATTACAAAATTAATACTCTCTCAAATCCCATAATCTTTGCATATCCATGGATATATCTTCAAGGGGATCCCCTTTATTGGTAGTTCAATTCCATGGTCCCCTGTGATAATCCATAACCCATTCAACCACATCCCATGCCCTCATGAGAATAGTACCATATACACTTGTGTCTGCCTAAATTTCATCAAGGGTGGCCTGGGACTACATAAAACCTATTTCACATAACCATATCTATCCTAGTACCTATTTATCTTATGAATTGGTACCCTAATGTCTGGACACCTTATTTACACATATCAATGGTAGTTAATAAATGGTACACTTCTTAGCAGTGCAAGGGTAGTGGGAATGTAAGCCCGATGTGTGGAATCACCAAGGGGAACAAATTACATATCATACTAGATATTCTTTATAGATAATTTTCTTCTCTCCATGAAACAATCTAACTCAAGCTGAAATCCCTATCCAAATTTGATCTCCTTGATGAAAAACTTCCTAACATCATATCATAGTCATACAATATTAAATTTCATTACAAAATTTTCAATATATGACTAACTGAAAATAATTTTTTTATATCATAAGTACCAATTTAAGCGATGAGAGGGAACCATACAAAACATCAATGAATAAAGACATCAAACCACACTCCAGCTATACAAAATCCAAAATACATGATCATAAAAATAAGGAAATCCCCTCCCTAACATAAATAGCATTAAGACATATTTCCACCATTAATATGTTGCATGACAAGATGTCTCATACAAATAAGGGCCAGTACGTATGTCCACAACCGCACCCTCTCAATTATCCAAAACTGAATTTTATATGATTGTTGAAAACATGCATCTATTATCCTCATTATATGAAATTAATATATATCCTTAACATGTGTGATGAACATAGTATGACCCATTTTGGATCATTATGTAATGACACCTCCTCCCCCACATGGAATAAATCTACTACTTCATAACGGTTCCAAATGTAAAACCCACTCCACCCCTAAATTAGTTTCATTACACAACATTATTTACCTTCCTTCATGAAGTTAACCTTCATGGATCTATGCAATCACATCGACTCAATCTGTGACATCAAAATATGATGTTTTCATAACTATCTCTTAAACATGGTACCTAGGAAACCTTTCTGAGGTTCAATCCGGAAATAATTCACTGTGAAATTATCCCCCTGGGGTGACACACTCCAATATTCAGTAGTAAAATTATCCACCATGGTGGGAAAAAATCCATTACTCCTTATGTCAAATTATCATTTTAGGGTATACACTACATAATCTAGTGTGAAATTATAACCCTTGGGAAAAAACACTCTATCAAAAAAAATATTTAAACATCCCCCAATGGGGACGTATTTCACCATCCATCTGAAAAGGATTTTACAAATGAGACTGTATCTATCATTACATTTTGTTAAACTCAATATTTAATTCCAAATCCCTAGACACACAATAAAAAATTGATTCCTAAGGTATAATTCCATAGAATTCAAACACCCCTAAAATAAATTACCTGATGGTCAACATGAGATTCCATGTTAAATATGTAAATGATGTATCATAGATGATATTCCCTCTAAAATAGGACGAATTTATAGTTACTCCTTGGAGGGAACACTTCATCGAACAATGTGTGAAATCATCCCCCATGGGGATGCACATTACCATACAACTCTACAATGTTTTAAAATATTGACATCATCCATCCTGGTAAGTTGTTAAAACTTTTACATGATCCAATATCTATATTTCATACAATAAACATTTGATTATTAAGGTAAAAATCCTTGGAAAACATAAGGACCTGGTATGAAATTCCTCAGGATCTAATCAGGATTCCTTGGGTTCCACGCATAAAATTCTTCACACAAGAAATTACCTCCAAATATGATGTCTTTATAGGTGAAAAACCTACCCAATGTCCCACCATTATAGATATGCCAAATTATTACACCTCCTTTGACTGAAGGATTCATCTTGGTTATGTCTAATGAAACATAATTAATCAGAGTACACCTCATGATTTCATTGGAAATAAGTTTCAATAACAATAATCAAATCTAGTCGGGAGACTGAAACAATGAATTGATCAATATGGTGGAATAAATTGAAGGAGGAGCTCTGGTACCATCATCCAATTCAATCATGGACAATAAATAGTCAATAATAATGATCAATGTCGCTAACCTTTGGAATATGGGAATTCGGGGAAGAAGAATACAATGCCTCACAATCTTGAATAAGGAAGATATTTTCCCCAAAATATCATCAGAAAAATAAATGGTGACACTGATGGTAATATATTTTCCTCAACTATGTTGAATAAAATCCTTTGGGGTACCAATTGATGTTCAAGTCTGAAGATAAAGATACTCAATCCTATGTCCCACAAATCAGGTTGTATGACTAGCATGAAACTCACATATGAATTGGGGTACTCAACGTTTTGGCATATATAGTCTATAATAGAGTCATAATGGATCGCTTCTCTATTTTCGGAATACTATAAAATGTGGGGGCATTGAGAATAACTTTCCCAGTATCTATTTCTATTTTTTGAATCCAAATAACCTATCCAAAGTATCTTCCTGGGAAGCAGATGCATTGATCTGATTATCAAATATGATTTATCCCCTACTGTGCTATCGACCATTCATTCATCTTCATGGATCACACACACTATATGACCCTTATAAATCATCTATAAGAAGGTAATAACCAACATATTTTAGCATTATGATTAAGAATGGGTATTTCGCCCAAGGTTATAGCCTACCCAAAACATGGGACATCAATGGATCACTAACACCACAACCCCTTATGCCACTCAAGGTGAAACCATCAACTATTCCATTGAGAGATATATTTAGGATTCTCTCCCCAAATCACTCTGATAGATCACTCCCCTATGTCGAAGAGGTGGGGTTTATAATGCCACAACTTTTAAATCCACTGTTTAGGATCTAAAAATGAGGGCCCCTTTAAGGATGTTCCATTGCCAAAACAAACGAGTCTCATAGGTATAAGAGTCATTTGACCCATTCTATGTATTATCATCTCTCGTCTAGAAAACCCATCACTGACACAAGGGAAGACTGAGTATGATTCAAAACAAGGCTTATCTTATGTATCTGATATATCCTTTTCCAACATTGGGGCCTCTAACTAGTTCCCAAAAAAAGGTGAATGTGTATACATCTTCTCCCACACACTATCAAGACCCCAACCTCATTTTAATTGTCCATGTTAACTCAGTCATTCACCATCACCACTAAACACCTTTATAGGAAATGTAATCATTAAAAACATCAGTGAGGTGTTCCTCCAAAAACCCAAACCAATCATCACAGAGGTCATCAGTATGTGCCAATCAATCAAGGAGAAGGTCCTAATCACAATTATATTAGTAAACATATTTTTCCTACATGTAGTCCCTAAAATCATTGCAATTTTCATCCTTACACCACTATCAATCCTCATGAATGTCTTCCTGGTGCTTCCCCCACCCAATTGAGAGTTTCTATTCACACTACCTCTTTTCATCAGATAGGACCTCCACATGATGAATGAATACACTAAATAGAAGAACCATCATTGGGAAGGTGGATAATACCCACTATTGGATAAATTCTGGTAATGAGGCCGCAACCCCCTGAAAATTTCATTGATCATCTCTTTGCAATACTCTCCTAGAAAAATCACACACCATTGGATGTAAAAAACATGAAATAGTTATATCATCATCAGCATCTCAGAATATGATGAAATAGTGTACTCAATGAGTTAACCATCTCCACAACATCCATTGTATTTAAAGGAAGCCTAAAAATTAATGATTATAAACCAGAAGGCTGAGGTCCAAGAATACTATATCCCTCTATACATAACTATATGTTGGATATTTCCAAGACCTCTTCTAGGGACACTAATAATAACAATCACCAACCGCAGTAGTTTCCCTCTTATATACATCCAAATAAAAAGTTCGAGATATGTTAGTATCTAGGTATACACCATTATATGATGGTGATATATTCACTGAGCCACAAATGAATTCTTCCTCGCCCACACATTATGTAGTGGTGAAAACCTCATAAAAGATGTAAAAGATCATGATGATGATCCCAAATCCAAGTGATGTACCATTGTTTAGAATATATTGTATATATGCAGTGCCCCCTCATTCAATAGTGAATCCTCATAAAATGTAGGTGTTCGTGCTTCATCCATTTGATGGCTTGTTCAAATCAAGTAATGGATTGACCAAGAGGAGGAACCATACACTATGAAAGAGGGCTTGAATGAGGTTTTTCATCACACCATATTGCAGTTGTTTTCTAGCCACCTATAAATCCAAACATTTTCATCCAAGACTCCATCCCCAAGGACTGAATTGTGTATTTCCACAAGATTATGTGGGAAAAATTTGACCACCTCCACGATTGGAGCTGACCAACCTAGATATATAATAGAACCTTGAAGACATGAAAAAGAAGTTGAGGAAGGTTTAGATTTAGGTTCTCCCGGTATAACCACTCCCATAATCGCGTGGAAAACACTATACTATTTAGAAGGAAAAAATTAAGAGCCTTACATTTCTATGTTGATTCATTGTGGAGTAATCTCCTCATGTAAATATTATAGGTTGGGGTATTATGAAACCATCATTTTATCCATATAGTATAATGGAAATTAGAACATAAATCCAACCAATATTTTAATTATGATGATTCCCCTATGACAATTGTTTGAAAAATATTGTCATCATCGAACCATTAGATGATCTTATTAACATGTATTATGATATTGGGAATGATGGGGAATACCAACCTCATGGGGTGAAATCCAAGCAAGAAGACCCCACTGGCCATCGTCCACACTCACCAGCATGGGCATGTTCTCGTCCTGAATAGTCCCCCATTGAAAAATTTCTTCATTTTAGTTAGTATTATGAAAAAATAATGGGAAATTTAAAAACAATTATAGCCATCATAGGTTTCACCTAAAACATAGTTGAATCCCATGGTATCCAAATTTCCCTAGAAGATTGAAAAATACATAATTCAAATCATTGATCTAACTGTTAAGTATCACCCAAACCTTGGGAATGTCCAAAGAGATCATGTATCTCCTCTAAGGGTAAATGATACCTAGTCATAAAGATTCCCCATTATGAATATGGTGTCCTTGTGAACCAAGTAAGGTAAGAATCCAATAAATAGAAAAAGACACCAGGATATAAGGTACCCACCCCACCTATGAAGTTTGACTATCTACCTAAGGATAAATGTAATTATTCTCCTCGATCCAATAATATTTTCATTGAAATGGTGGATATTAATCATCAATAATTTCACATAATACATACTTTGTTTTCACACCTAGACATGCTAGAAACACATCCTATTGTTGTAACACCCTAGGTAAATAAAGAATATGACATCTTTATTTTTATTACTATTTGTGGGAAAAATGTGAATATTAATTTAAATGGAATGCTATGCTCGATGGCTTACCCAATACGCAATAACGAGTTCTGTTGAAATCTTACGTTGCACTCTAATAATTAAATAATATTATTTTAAATGGTAGTTAACACATAGACATTGTATTGGCGGGAATGAATAGAAATAAGTAAAATATGATTATATATGTTTGTTAAATGTTTTTACTTTTATCCAATAAATTTTTGAGGCTTAAAATACAAATGAATCCAATCTTAAGCATTGAATACACAAGTATTTTTTAAAAGATTGTTTTACTAGCTTTTGATGGAAAATCATTTTTAAATAACACTTTTGACAATTTTATAAGCTCTATTTTTCAAAATAAAAATATTATTTATGATTGGGACATTGAAATTTACCTTGGGTTAATTTTTGGTATTTTTCTGACAATGTTCATTTTTCAATGAATAGTGAAAAATACTGCATTTTACATCAAAACTGCTTTTTCATATAATTTATTTATATGGTTATATTATCTTTTTAATTTGTTTTAAAGAGTAATTAGAATATATTTTTACCATGTAATACAATTATGGTCATTGGGATTAATTTCACTTTGGAATTGGGCATAAATAAGTGCCAAACTTTTCATGAATATTGTTTAAAAAAAATTCACTATTTGTTTTGACAACGGGAATTATTTTTAAATTAATTATTCAATTTATGTGTTTGGAATTTGGTAAAATTGATTAAATATTTGGAATCAGAAGGTCCAAATTATTTAATTATGACTCTTTTATTTTTGAACATTATGAATAGCAACGACGATAATTATCTTTAATTATATTGATTAATGAGTAATCAGGTAGTTAAAGATAATAAAATAATATAATAATAATAACAAATGACCTCAAAATGTGTCCTAAGGCTACTGGTTTTCTCATGGACGACCATGGGATGCCTTGTGCCAAAATTGGGGGGCCCATGTAATCACGTTTGTGAGAAACTGACTTATTATCGTTTTATTTTTTAAAGAATGTTAAATATAACAAAGAATGTATCACCTGAGTAAAATATTTTTAATTTTTTCTAAATAAATGATCTGTTGGACTATAAATAGTCATTGGAAATATAAGAATATTTTCTACATCATAGTAGTTATTTATTATTTTTTAGACATTAAATAAATTAAATTATTTATGACATCATGATGATGCAGCGATAACCTCATTATTTAACGATTTAAATAAAATGGAATGATAATGTAAAATATAATACCTACACATGTCCAAAACCTATTGGATGGGTGTATTTAGAACCCTTATCACCTTATCCTCGAAACAAATCAATTTGGGACCATTAAAATCCGAAACGCATTCTAATATAAAGTAACATTTCTTTACATTCCAAGAGTGCCCCTCCTCTTCTCTTATAAAAGGCCCCCACCTCTACCTCCTTTCCCAAACATCCAAAGCCGTTGGATCAGCCAAACCCTGCCCATTGTGCCTCTCCACATCCATATATAACTCCTTGAAGCCTCCCTTTTGGCAGAAGTCTTTCCAAGGAAGCCTTTGAGCTCAAACAAAAGGGAGTTACCCGATTTTAAGGTAGTGTCTTCACTTGTGTCATTTTGTTTTATTTTGCTTCTGAAACCCCCTAAACTCTTTTTATTCATTTATTTTGTAACAAATATAGTATCTTCAATATATTCGGATGTTTATATAAGAATTATTCGAGCTACACTTACACACACCTACATCTAATGGTTAAAGAACATACTATTTCTGTGGATGGTAAATTTCTGTCTCACGAAACGATGATTGTTCAATCTTCTCTTAACACCTTTCATGGTGGCCATTAAGATGTCACTATATTTATATATGATATATAATATGTTTATGCTTTCCTCAAGCTTCTGTATTTTTCATTTATGGCATACCTTTATGGCTTCCATTTTGGGTACACACGATATCTTCATTTAAGGAAGGGCGGACTACCGCCCCCTCAAAGTTATTTGATTCGTTAATACCATTTGTGGTACGTATAAAGGATATAATTAATGATATTATATATGATACCATAATGGAATTAAAAAACTATTATGTATCATTATGTTTTAATTCCATTAAATATGAAATAGAAATGGAAGTAGCGTTCATGCGTACGTACGGCTTACCGTCTCCATGAATGATACATTTCATTTCTTATCTCAAAATGTTATGTACTATTATAAGTACATATATATAATGGATATATATGTAATATATTACATCTAAATTATGGATATAATTCTGGAATTATATCATATATATATACATCTATCATTTTGTTTTAATTCCATTAATATGACAAAAAATGAAAGTAGCGTTCATGCGTACGTACGACCTACAGTCTCCATGAACGGTGCATTTAATTTTTATCTCCAAATTCTATGGAATAGTATAAAATGAATATATAAAGGATATATATGATATGTAAAACATCAATACTATTCTGGTTATGATGTACCTATAACTACATTGAAAATTATTTTCCAACAAGTTCAATTTTTGACTCAAGTACCGATGATCATTTAAACGACCGTATTAACTAAAATAATTACATAGTGTTCATGAAATGGTAATAAGAGATATAAAATGAATAATTTAATTGAAAAAGGTTCTTAAGGAAGTAGAAATTAACTCAAGTTTATTATTCAGGAGATTAAAAAACGATCGAGTCATGTCGGACCCGAGGTAAGGGATCCTACTCCTCTCTTTTTAAGTACACTCTTTTATGTCATTCCTTTTAAGCTAATCTTTCTTATGATTGGGATGTTCTTTTCTATTACACCTACTGTACTTATTATTTTAATATGATGAGAGACCCTATTTCCTCTCATCAATCTATTTTGGAAGTTTTGAGTGGCGCCGTTAAGCTACCGAATTTTCGTAAGAGATCTAACCTCTCTCTTTCTTTTTAAGTACTCTCTTTTATGTCATTTATTTTCTGCTCAGATTTATTATTTTTTCGGATGTTATTTTATATTAATCATACTGTAATTTTTATGGTCATATTATGAGATACCCTATTTGATCTCATAAATCCATTTTTTGAAGTTTTAAGTGGCGTCGTTAGCCTGCTGAGTTTTCGAAAGGGATTTTTCATCTCACTTTTATTCTCGTGACATTTATGCTATGTTTACCACTATTTCCTTTGAGTGGTGTATGTACTGCCCATTATTATACACTTTGTGTAGTATAATTTCATTTATGGGTATTCACATCATCATTGTATGACCCTTATTCAATGGGGTGTACGTTTCGAATGTTACCCAACTCGGTAAGGGGATCATTCACCCTCCTCTTTTTAAAAGACTTCTTTTGTTATGTATTTTAATTCACATACTATTATGTTGGGATATGTTCTTTTATATCCTTAATGTTGTAAATTTTATGTCCAAGTGATAAGATACCCTTTTTATCTCTCATCAACTCATTTTCTGAATTTTGAAGTGATGTCGTTAGGCTGTCGAATTTTACCAAGTGAACTTTTTATCCCAATTTCGATTTCTTTGGGTTCAACATATACTTATTGAATATTTCAGGCTTTTAATATGTGTGAATGAAATTTTATTGTTTTACACTTAATATCCACTTATATTGGGTGTATTTATATTTCTCACACATAATTTTGAGATTGATTTATCCTTAATTTAAGGATACCTTCTCTATAAGGGATTTCATCACATTTTACATTTATATTGAGACATAATTGTTGTTATGAAACATTTCACTCTTATATGGTTTATATACTGTCCTTTGAAATATTATATCATGAACCATTTATTCTCATGATATTAAAAGTTCTGATTAAATGTCATTCCTCAATTATTGTATTAAAGTTTCTATAATTTTGTTAAAAACCCTTTAACTAAAATATCGCTTTAAATGTTTTAATGATTTGTTCTTATTAATATCCATGTTTTCAAAATTGTTTTTATGATTTATTTATATGGATATTAATGGTTTAAAATTTTTTAAAGCTTCAAGGTGGTATGGGACACTTTGATTCAAAAATCCCTTTATTAAATGTTTTAAATGGTTTTGGAAATGGTTTCTTTTTGAATGGATTCATTATTTCAATATCCTAAAATGTTATATTCTGTTTGAAATGTGGAAATGTTATGTTTCTTTTATGCATGTTTTATGTGATATGTTTATGTTATGGTTCTTGGGCATTGTTATGAAAGCAGGTGGTTCCGTGATAAACTATGGCTGGGTGAGACCGATATAGCTCTCCAATGCATTGGGTAACGCGAAAGAGTGAAACATTATGGTATCTCTGAAGAGATTTAGGGAATATACTGTGGTGGGTATTCCAAATGTAACCTATAGGGTTACTCCCTACGTAAGAAAGTTATGAATGCCTCAAGTTACAATTATGTCTTATGATTTCTATGATTTATTCATGATTTTATGAGGTATATTAAAGTGCCTATGTTTTATGGGTAAAGTATGATTTCATTATTATGTATATATGAACTCATGTTTCCTTTCCATATTTTTATAACCCTTACTTATCTTTTTATGCTCATCCAATGTTTTTGAAATTTTTTTCACAGGTCAAGGGAAAGGTACATGATGTGATGATAGTGTCGAAGATGTGTCAAAAAAAGAATCAATGTTTTATTTTAAATATCTTTCCTTTGATGGGAATAATGAATACTGTATTTAATGTATCCACTTTGTTTAAATGTGGAACGTAATGGAAGTTTCATGTTCTAATTCTCTAAAACTCTAACCCTGAAAAGATCCTCAATGTGTAATCTTGTAAAAACACATGATTAAGTAAGGTTTATGGCTGGGGACTTATAGTTGGTATCAGAGGTCGGTTTAGATAACGTTAGAGGGTAGGGTATTCTCTAAGCATATGTGACAGTACCATAATGGATAGGATTTCAGAAAGAGTCCTTGTTTTAGATTAATTGAATGAGTAAGTATATTTTAGTGGTTATCTTCCTCATTAGTACATGATGGTTTTGTTGATATAATCACACCGACAGTTCTGTTTTTAATGAATGGATGGATCTAGCAGGCACCAAAGGGACAATAGGTTTGAAGGAAACTATGGTGGTTCTCTGATTAAGAGACTGGATGAAATGGGGTATTCAATGAGGAAACTCGTGGTTGTTCTAAACCAACTATCAAGGAGTCATGATCATCCACTTGTACCTTGGTATGTTCTGTAATGCATCATGTACGAGATGACCAATCGATGAGGATGTTCAGGTAATAATTATAAAGGTAACCATTATGGTTTATATGATCCTTACTTTTGAGGTAATTATATGTAATTATATGTTATGATGGAAAATGATAGGCATGAGATAAACTTGAGGGTAAAATATGTTATGATTATTTTTGAATAATTTATCTCGTATTGGGGAATGTTTTGAGAATTATGTAGTTTTGGAAAAAGGAGAACACGCAGACCGTGTGACAACCCGTCGCGTCAGACAAAGCTGTGGGAATCGAACCCATAACCAAAGTGCGACTGGTATTTATCGCCTACCACTGGACTACGTGAAGTCCCTGGTTAGTTTGACTAATTCTTTTTAGTTAGATGGTTTTATGAATTAAGATTAATCTTATTTTGGGTTATCTATGTAAATTTATTAACCTATCATGGAGGATATGTGATTAGGTTAATTACTTTTCAATATGAGACTTTAGGAGCAACTGATTTTGTATAGAGATAAATGTAACGATTTAACTTGGAAGACTATGTGACTAAATCCTTCAAATATTTGGGATTAAATCTTAGTTTGGTTTACTTTGAAGTATTTTATGGAAAATTTGTTTATTGAATGGTCTTTCTTGATCTTTGGGTATTTTTTGATAAATTTTGGAGATTATGAATAGATTTGTTTTTTTAAAAGGATTATCCTTTTTCGGTATTATCTGATCATGTACTAACCTTTTTGGTTTTTGTTTTGGTTAATGTATAAAGATATGGGAAGTATATTGTTTTCTTTTTTGGATTAGTTGATCCTCTAGAAGTTGATTATAGTACTCTTAATGTGAACAAGTCTTCCTAAATACTCGTCTTTTGGGGAAAGTATGAGTTTGTGTAAGAAATCTAGTCAAATTTGAAAGTCAATATGAAAATTAAGTATGTTTCCTTAAGATCAAAAATAAATTCCTCAATGAAGAGTAACGTAAAAAAAATATTTTCTGTTAACTTTTCCTACTGGGGAATCAAATAATGTTTAACCAATCAAAAGTTTGTGATTTTCTTATGGTTAACTTTCTCCTATACATGTTTACTATCACTCTCCATCAGATCATGACCCTTTATTTTTTCCTCCATGTCCATATTTTCATACTTGGAATCTGAGTATGGGTTATCTCGAGTAACCTCTATACCTCTGTTTCTTTATTTTAATGTGATTGTTTTACAGACTATTGTTCCGATGTGGGTTTTTCAATGATGTTTCCAAGCCCAGTTTTATAATTGTGCAGACGCAATTTCCAAAAGGGGGAAGGATGTAACACCACAGGTAAATAAAAATACGACATTTTTAAATTTATCCCTATTTGTGGAAAAAATGTCAATATAAATTTAAATGGATCTCTACGCTCGAAGGCTTACCCAATACACAGTAACGAGTTCCTTGGAATCCTACGTTGCACTCTAATAATAAAATAATATTATTTTAAATGGTAGTTAACACATAGCCATTGTATTGGTGGGAATGAATATAAATAACTAAAATATGATTATATATGTTTGTTAAATGTTTTTACTTTTATCCAATAAATTTTAGAGGCTTAAAATAGAAATGAATCCAATCTTAATCGTTGAATACACTATTATTTTTTAAAAGATTGTTTTACTACCTTTTGATGGAAAATCATTTTTAAATAAAACTTTTGGCAATTTAATAAGCTCTATTTTTCAAAATAAACATATTATTTATTATTGGGACATTGAAATTTACCTTGGGTTAATTTTTGGTGTTTTTCTGACAATGGTCATTTTTCAATGAATAGTGAAAAATACTGCATTTTACATCAAAACTGCCTTTTCATTTAATTTAATTATATGGTTATATTATCTTTTTAATTTGTTTTAAAGTGTAATTAGAATATATTTTTCCCAATTAATACAATTATGGTCATTGGGATTAATTTCACTTCGGAATTGGGCATAAACAAGTGCCCAACTTTTCATGAATATTGTTTCAAAAAAACCCGCTATTTGTTTTGACAACGGGAATTATTTTTAAATTAATTATTGAAATTTATGTGTTTGTAATTTGGTAAAATAGATTACATATTTGGAATCAAAAGTTCCAAATTATGTAATTAAGAATCTTTTATTTTTTATCATTATGAATAGTAACGACGGTAATTATCATTAATTATCTTGATTAATGAGTAATCAGGTAGTTAAAGATAATAAAATAATATCATAATAATAAAAATGACCACAACATGTGTCCTAAGGCTAATGGTTGTCTCATGTCCGACCATGGGATGCCTTGTGCCAAAATTGGTGGCCCCATGGAATCACTTTTGTGAGAAAAGTGACTTTTTATCTTTTTATTTTTTAAGGAATGTTTAATGTAACAACGAATGTATCACCTAAGTAAAATATTTTTAATTTTGTCTAAATAAATGATTTTTTGGACTATAAATAGTCATTGGAAATATAAAAATATTTTCTACGTCATAGTAGTTATTTATAATTTTTTAGACATTAAATAAATTAAATTATTTATGACATCATGATAATGCAGCGATGACCTCATTATTTAATTATTTAAATAAAATGGAATGATAATGTAAAATATAAGCTCTAAACATGTCCAAAACCTATTGGATGGGTGGATTTCTAACCCTTATCACCTTATCCTCGAAACACATCTATGTGGGACCATTAAAATCCGAAACTCATTCTAATATAAAGTAACATTTCTTTACTTTCCAAGAGTGCCTCTTCTCTCCTCTTATAAAAGGCCCCCACCTCTACCTCCTTACCCACACTTCCAAAGCCTTTGATTCTTCCAAAATCTTCCCATTATGCCTCTCCACATCCCTCTATAACTCCTTTAAGCCTCCCTTTGGGTTGAAGTCTTTCCAAGGAATCCTTTGAGCTCAATCAAAAGGGAGTTACCCGATTTTGAGGTAATGTCTTCACTTGTGTCCTTTTGTTTTATTTTGCTACTCCAACCCCCTAAACTCTTTTTATTCATTTATTTTGTAACAAATAAAGTATATTCAATATACTATGATTTTTTTATAAGATGTATTCGAGATACAATTACACACACCTACATTTAATGGTTAAGGAACATACTGTTTCTGTGGATGGTGAATTTCTGCCTCACGAAACAATGATTGTCCAATCTTCTCTTAACACCTTTCATTGTTGCCATTAAGATGTCACTATATTTATATATGATATATAATATGTTTATGCTTTCCTCAAGCTTCTGTATTTTTCATTTATGGCATACCATTATGGCTTCCATTATGGGTATACGCGATATCTTCAATTAAGGAAGTGTGGACTACCGCCCCATCAAAGTTATTTGATTCGTTAATACCATATGTGGTACGTATAAAGGATATATTTTAAGATATTATATATGATACCATAATGGAATTAAAAAACTATTATGTATCATTATGTTTTAATTCCATTAAATATGCAAAGAAATGGAAGTAGCGTTCATGTAAACGTACAGCTTACCGTCTCCATGAACGGTACATTTCATTTCTTATCTCAATATGTTATGTACTATTATAAGTACATATATATAATGTATATATATGTAATATATTAAATCTAAATGATGGATATAATTCTGGAATTATAACATATATATATATATCTATCATTTTGTTTTAATTCCATTAATATGACAAAAAGATGAAAGTAGAGTTCATTCGTACGTACGGCCAACCGTCTCCATAAACGATGCTTTTAATTTTTATGTCCAAATTCTATGTAATAGTATAAAATGAATATATACAGGATATATATGATATGTAAAACATCAATACTATTTTGGATATGATGTACCTATAACTACATGGAAAATTATTTTCCAACAAGTTCAATTTTTGACTCAAGTACCAATGATCGTTTAAACGACCGTATTAACTAAAATAATTACATAGTGTTCATGACATGGTAATAAGAGATATAAAAGGAATAATGAACATGAAGAAGGTTCTTAAGGAAGTAGAAATTAACTCAACTTTATTATTCAGGAGATTGAAGAACGATTGAGTCAAGTCGGATCCGAGGTAAGGGATCCTACTCCTCTCTATCTTTTTAAGTACACTCTATTATGTCATTCCTTTTAAGCTCATCTTTCTTATGATTGGTATGTTCTTTTATATTAATCCTACTATAATTATTATTTTCATATGGTGAGAGACCCTATTTCCTCTCATCAATCTGTTTTGGAAGTTTTGAGTGGCGCCGTTAGGCTACCGAATTTTCGTAAGAGATCTAACCTCTCTCTTTCTTTTTAAGTACTCTCTTTTATGTCGTTTCTTTTAAGCTCATATTTCTTATGTTTGGGGATGATATTTTATTTTACTCATACTGTAATTTTTATGGTCATATTATGAGATACCCTATTTGATCTCATAAATCCATTTTTGGAAGTTTTAAGTGGCGTCGTTAGCCTGCCGAGTTTTCGTAAGGGATTTTTCATATCACTTTTATTCTTGTGACATTTATGCTATGTTTTCCACTATTTCCTTTGAGTGGTGTATGTAATGACCATTATTATACACTTTTTTTAGTATAATTTCATTTATGGGTATTCAAATCATCATTGTATGACCCTTATTCCATGGGGTGTACGTTTCGAATGTTACCCAACTCGGTAAGGGGATCTTTCGCCCTCCACTTTTTAAAAGACTTATTTTGTTATGTATTTTAATTAAAATAATATAATGTTGGGATATGTTCTTTTATATACTTAATGTTGTAAATTTTATGTCCAGGTGATAAGATATCCGTTTTATCTCTCATCAACTCATTTTCTGAATTTTGAAGTGATGTCGTTAGGCTATCGAATTTTACCAAGGGAACTTTTCATCCCAATTTCGATTTCTTTGGGTTCAACATGTACTTATTGAATATGTAATCCTTTGAATATGTGTGAAGGAAATTTAATTGTTTTACACTTAATATCCACTTATATTAGGTGTATTTATATTTCTCACACATAATTTTGAGATTGATTTATCCTTAATTTAAGGATACCTTCTATATATGGGATTTCATCACATTTTACATTTCTATTGAGACTTAATTGTTGTTATGCACCATTTCACTATTATATGGTGTATATACTGTCCTTTGGAATATTATATCATGAATCCATTTATTCTCATGATATTATAAAGTTCTGATTAAATGTTATCCCTCAATTATTGTATTAACGTTTCTATAATTTTGTTAAAAACCATTTAACCAAAATATCGCTTTAAATGTTTTAATGATTTGTTCTTATTAATATCCATGTGTTCAAAATGGTTTTAATGATTTATTTATATGGATATTAATGGTTTAAATTTTTTTAAAGCTTCAAGGTGGTATGGGACACTTTGATTCAAAAATCACTTTATTAAATGTTTTAAATTGTTTTGGAAATGGTTTCTTTTTGAATGGATTCAATATTTCAATATCCTAGAATGTTATATTATGATTGAAATGTGGAAATGTTATGTTTAATTTATGCATGTTTTATGTGATACGTTTTTCTTATGGTTCATGGGCATTGTTATGAAAATGGGTGGTTCCGTGATAAACTAAGGGCGGGTGAGCCCGATATAGCTCTCCAATGCATTCGATAACGCGAAGGAGTAAAAAGTTAAGGTATCTCCAGAGAGATTTAGGGAATATACTGTGGTGGGTATTCCAGACGTAACCAAGAGGGTTACTCCCTACGTAAGAAAGTTATGAATGCCTCAAGTTACCATTATGTCTTATGATTTCTATGATTTATTCACGATTTTATGAGGTATATTAAAGTGCCTATGTTTTATGGGTAAAGTATGATTTCATTATTATGTATATATGAACTCATGTTTCCTTTCCATATTTTTATAACCCTTACTTAGATTTTTATGCTCATCCCATGTTTTTGAAATGTTTTTCATAGGTCAAGGAAAAGGTACATGATGTGATGATAGTGTTAAGGATGTGTCAAAAAAAGAATAAATGTTTTATTTTAAATATGTTTCCATTGATGGGAAGAATGAATACTGTCTTTTATGTGACCACATTGTTTAAATGTGGAATGTAATGGAAGATTCATGTTCAAATTCTCTAAAACTCTAAACCTGAAAAGATCCTCAATGTGTAATCTTGTAAAAACGCATGATTAAGTAAGGCTTATGGCTGGAGACTTATAGTTGGTATCAGAGGTCGGTTTAGATAACTTTAGAGGTTAGGGTATTCTCTAATCATATGTGACAGTACCATAATGGATAGGATTTTAGAAAGAGTCCTAGTTTTAGATAAAGTGAATGAGTAAGTATATCTTAATGGTTATCTTCCTCATTAGTACATGATGATTTTGTTGATATAATGACACTGACAGTTCTATTTTTAATGAATGGATGGATCTAGCAGGCACCAAAGTGACAATAGGTTTGAAGGAAACTGTGGTGGTTCTCTGATTAAGAGACTGGATCAAATGGGGTATTCAATGAGGAAACTCGTGGTTGTTCTAAACCAACTATCAAGGAGTCATGATCATCCACTTGTACCTTGGTATGTTCAGTAATGAATCATGTACGAGATGAACAATCGATGAGGAAGTTCAGGTAATAATTATAAAGGTAACCATTAGGGTTTATATGATCTTTACTTTTGAGGTAATTATCGGTAATTATATGTTATGATGGAAAATGAAAGGCATGAGATAAACTTGAGGTTAAAATATGTTATGATTATATTTGATGATTTTATCTCGTTTTGGGGAATGTTTTGAGAATTATGTAGTTTTTGAAAAAGAACAACACGCAGACCATGTGACAACCCGTCGCGTCAGACAAAGCTGTGGGAATCGAACCCACAACCAAAGTGCGACTGGTATTTATCGCCTACCATTGGACTACGTGAAGTCCCTGGTTAGTTTGACTAATTCATTTTAGTTAGATGGTTTTATAAATTAAGAGTAAGCAGATTTTGGGTTATCTATGGAAATTTATTAACCTATTAGGGAGGATATGTGATTAGGTTAATTACTTTTCAATACGAGACTTTAAGAGAAAATGATTTTGTTTGGAGATAAATGTTACGATTTAACATGGAAGATTATGTGACTAAATCCTTCAAATATTTGGGTTTCAATATTAGTTTGGTTTACTTTGATGTATTTTATGGACAATTTGTTTATTGAATGGTCTTTGTTGAACTTTGGGTATTGTTTGATAAATTTTGGAGATTAAGAATAGATTAGATTTTTTTAAAATGGATTATCCTTTTTGGGTATTATCTGATCTTGAACTAACATTTTTGGTTTTGGTTTTGGTTAAGGTCTAAAGATATGGGAAGTATATAGTTTTCTTTTGTGGATTAGTTGATACTTTAGAAGTTGATTATAGTACTCTTAATGTGAACATGTCTTCCAAAATACTCATCTTTTAGGGAAAGTATGAGTTTGTGTAAGAAATCTAGTCAAAGTAGAAAGTCAATATGACAATTAAGTATGATTCCTTAAGATCAAAAATAAATTCCTCAATGAAGAGTAACTTAAAACAAATTTTTTTTCTGTTATCTTTTCCTACCGGGGAATCAAATACCGTTTAACCGATCACAAGTTTGGGATTTTCTTATGGTTAACTTTCTCCTATACTTGTTTACTATCACTCTCCATCAGAACATGGCCCTTTTATTCCTCCATGACCATATTTTCATACTTGTAATCTGAGTATGGGTTAACTCGGGTAACCTCTATACTTCTCTTTCATTATTTTAATGTGATTTTTTTACCGACTCTTGTTCCGATGTGGGTTTTTCAATGATGTTTTCAAGCCCAGTTTTATAATTTCACAGACACAATTTCCAAAATGGGGGAAGGATGTAACACCCCAGGTAAATATAGAATATGACATTTTTATATTTATCCCTATTTTTTGAAAAAATTTCAATATAAATTTAAATGGAACGCTATGCTCGATGGCTTACCCAATACGCAGTAACGAGTTCCTTTGAAATCTTACGTTGCACTCTAATAATAAAATAATATTATTTTAAATGGTAGTTAACACATAGTCGTTGTATTGGTGGGAATGAATATAAATAACTAAAATAAGATTATATATGTTTGTTAAATGTTTTTACTTTTATCCAATAAATTTTAGAGGCTTAAAATACAAATGAATCCAATCTTAAGCATTAAATACACTAGTATTTTTTAAAAGATTGTTTTACTACCTTTTGATGGAAAATCATTTTTAAATAACACTTTGGACAATTTTATAAGCAATATTTTTCAAAATAAACATATTATTTATGATTGGGACATTGAAAATTACCTTGGGTTAATTTTTGGTATTTTTCTGACAATGTTCATTTTTCAATGAATAGTGAAAAATACTGCATTTAACATCAAAAATGCTTTTTCATATAATTTAATTATATGGTTATATTATCTTTTTAATTTGTTTTAAAGTGTAATTAGAATATATTTTTACCATGTAATACAATTATGGTCATTGGGATTAATTTCATTTTGTAATTGGGCATAAACAAGTGCCAAACTTTTCATGAATATTGTTTCAAAAAAACCCGCTATTTGTTTTTACAACGGGAATTATTTTTAAATTAATTATTGTAATTTATGTGTTTTGAATTAGTTAAAATGGATTACATATTTGGAATAAGAAGTTCCAAATTATGTAATTAAGACTCTTTTATTTTTTATCATTATGAATAGTAACGACGGTAATTATCTTTAATTATCCTGATTAATGAGTAATCAGGTAGTTAAAGATAATAAAATAATATCATAATAATAAAAAAATGACCACAACATGTGTCCTAAGGCTACTGGTTGTCTCATGGCCGACCATGGGATGCCTTGTGCCAAAATTGGGGGCTCCATGGAATCACTATTCTGAGAAAGTGATTTTTTATCTTTTTATTTTATAAAGAATGATAAATGTAACAAAAAATGTATCACCGGAGTAAAATATTTATAATTTTGTCTACATAAATGATGTTTTGGACTATAAATAGTCATTTGAAAGATAAAAAGATTTTATACATCATATTATTTTTTTATAATTTTTTAGTCATTCTATAAATTAAATTATTTATGACATCATGATGATGCAATGATAACCTCATTATTTAATGATTTAATTAAAATGGAATGATAATGTAAAATATAAGACCTACACATGTACAAAACCTATTGGATGGGTGTATTTCGAACCCTTATCACCTTATCCCAGAAACACATAAATGTGGGACCCTTAAAATCTGAAACTCATTCCAATATAAAGTAACATTTCTTTTCATTCCATGAGTACCCCTCCTCTCCTCTTATAAAAGGCCCCCACCTCTACCTCCTTACCCACAATTCCAAAGACATTGGATCGGCCAAACCCTGCCCTTTTTGCCTCTCCACATCCCTCTAATTCTCCTTGAAGCCTCACTTTGGGCAGAAGTCTTTCCAAGGAATCCTTTGAGCTCAAACAAAAGGGAGTTACCCGATTTTAAGGTAATGTCTTCACTTGTGTCCTTTTGTTTTATTTTGCTTCTCCAACCACCTAAACTATTTTTATTCATTTATTTTGTAACAAATAAATTATCTTAAATATACTAGGTTTTTTTATAAGATGTATTCGATCTACACTTACACGCACCTACATCTAATGGTTAAAGAACATACTGTTTCGGTGGATGGTGAATTCCTGCCTCACAAAACGATGATTATTCAATCTTATCCTAACACCTTTCATGGAGGCCATTAAGTTGTCACTATATTTATATATTATATATAATATGTTTATATTTTCCTCAAGCTTCTGTATTTTTCATTTATGTCATACCTTTATGGCTTCAATTATGGGTATACGCGATATCTTCATTTAAGGAAGTGCAGACTACCGCCCCCTCAAAGTTATTTGATTCGTTAATTCCATATGTGGTACGTATAAAGGATATATTTAATGATATTATATATTATACCATACTGGAAATAATTAACTATTATGTATCATTATTCTTTAATTCCATTAAATATGAAATAGAAATGGATGTAGCGTTCATGCGTACGTATGGCTTACCGTCTCCATGAACGGTACATTTCATTTCTTATCTCAAAATGTTATGTACTATTATAAGTACATATATACAATGGATATATATTTAATATTTTACATATAAATTATGGATATAATTCATGAATTATAACATATATATATATCTATCATTTTGTTTTAATTCCATTAATATGACAAAAAAATGAAAGTAGCGTTCATGCGTACGTACGGCCTACTGTCTCCCTGAACGATGCTTTTAATTTTTATCTCCAAATTCTATGGAATAGTATAAAATGAATATATACTGGATATATATGATATGTAAAACATCAATACTATTCTGGGTATGATGTACCTATAACTACATGGAAAATTATTTTCCAACAAGTTCAATTTTTGACTCAAGTACCAATGATTGTTTAAACGACCGTATTAACTAAAATAATTACATAGTGTTCATGACATAGTAATAAGTGATATAAAAGGAATAATGAACTTGAAAAAAGTTTTTAAGGAAGTAGAAATTAACTCATGTTTATTATTCCGGAGATTAAAGAATGATCGAGTCAAGTCGGACCCGAGATAAGGGATCCTACTCCTCTCTTTCTTTTTAAGTACACTCTTTTATGTCATTCCATTGAAGCTCATCATTCTTATGATTGGGATGTTCTTTTATATTAATCCTAATGTACTTATTATGTTCATAGGATGAGTGACCCTATTTCCTCTCATCAATCCATTTTGGATGTTTTGTGTGGCGCCGTTAGGCTACCGAATTTTCATAAGAGATCTAACCTCATTATTTCTTTTTAAGTACTCTCTTTTATGTCATTTCATTTAAGCTCATATTTTATATATTTGGGTATGTTATTTTATATTCATCATACTGTAATTTTTATGGTCATATTATGAGAGACCCTATTGGATCTCATAAAATCCATTTTTGGAAGTTTTAAGTGGCATCGTTAGCCTGCCGAGTTTTCGTAAGGGAATTTTCATCTCACTTTTATTCTCGTGACATTTATGCTACGTTTGCCACTATTTCCATTGAGTGGTGTATGTAATGCCCGTTATTATACACTTTGTGTAGTATAATTTCTATTATGGTTATTCACATATTCATTGTATGACCCTTCTTCCATGGGGTGTACGTTTCGAATGTTACCCAACTCGGTAAGTGGATCTTTCACCCTCTTCTTTTTAAAAGACACCTTTTGTTATGTATTTTAATTCACATACTATTATGTTGGGATATGTTATTTTATATCCTTTTTTATTTAAATTTTATTTCCAAGTGACAAGATACCCTTTTTATCTCTCATCAACTCATTTTCTGAAATTTGATGTGATTTCGTTAGGCTATCAAATTTTACCAAGGGAACTGTTTAACCCAATTTCGATTTCTTTGGGTTCAACATGTAGTTATTGAATATGTCATCCTTTGAATATGTGTGAATGAAATTTTATTGTTTTACACTTAATATTCACTTATATTGGGTGTATTTATATTTCTCACACATAATTTTGAGATTGATTTATCCTTAATTTAAGGATACCTTCTTTATAAGGCATTTCATCACATTTTACATTCCTATTGAGACTTAATTGTTGTTATGCACATTTTCACTCTTATATGGTGTATATACTGTCCTTTGGAATATTATATCATGAATCCATGTATTCTCCTGATATTATAATGTTATGATTAAATGTTATTCCTCAATTATTGTATTCAAGTGTCTATAATTTTGTTAAAAACCCTTTAACCAGAATATCGCTTTAAATGTTTTAATGATTTGTTCTTATTAATAAACATGTTTTCAAAATGGTTTTAATGAATTATTTATATGGATATTAATGGTTTAAAGTTTTTTAAAGCTCCAAGGTGGTATGGGACACTTTGATTCAAAAATCTCTTTATTAAATGTTTTAAATGGTTTTCGAAATGGTTTCTTTTTGAATGGATTCATTATTTTAATATTATAAAATGTTATATTCTGATTGAAATGTGGAAATGTTATGTTTCCTTTATGCATGTTTTTTGTGATACGTTTATCTTATGGTTCTTGGGCATTGTTATGAAAACGGGTGGTTCCGTGGTAAACTAAGGGCGGGTGAGCCCGATATAGCGCTCCAATGCATTGGGTAACGCGAAGGAGTGAAACATTAAGGTTTCTCCGAAGAGATTTAGGGAATATACTGTGGTGGGTATTCCAAACGTAACCAAAAGGGTTACTCCCTACGTATGAATGTTAAGAATGCCTCAAGTTACCTTTATGTCTTATGATTTCTATGATTTATTCATTATTTTATGAGGTATGTTAAAGTGCCTATGTTTTATGGATAAAGTATGATTTCATTATTATGTATATATGAACTCATGTACCCTTTCCATATTTTTATAACCCTTACTTAGCTTTTTTTTGCTCATCACATGTTTTTGAAATATTTTTCACAGGTCAAGGGAAAGGTACATGATGTGATGATAGTGTCAAGGATGTGTCAAAAAAAGAATCAATGTTTTATTTTAAAAATGTTTCCATTGATGGGAAGAATGAATACTGTCTTTTATGTAACCACATTGTTTAAATGTTGAATGTAATGGATGTTTCATGTTCTAATTCTCTAAAACACTAAACCTAAAAAGATCCTCAATATGTAATCTTGTAAAAACACATGATTAAGTAAGGTTTAAGGCTGGGGACTTATAGTTGGAATCAGAGGTCGGTTTAGATAACATTAGAGGATAGGGTATTCTCTATGCATAAGTGATAGTACCATAATGGATAGTATTTTAGAAAGAGTCTTACTTTTAGATAAAGTGAATGAGTAAGTATATCTTAGTGGTTATCTTCCTCATTAGTAAATGATGGTTTTTTTGATATAATCACACTGACAGTTCTGTTTTTACTGAATGGATGGATCTAGCAGGCACCAAAGTGACAATAGGTTTGAAGGAAACTATGGTGGTTCTCTGATTAAGAGACGGGATGAAATGGGGTATTCAATGAAGAAACTCGTGGTTGTTCTAAACCAACTATCAAGGAGCCATGATCATCCACTTGTACCTTGGTATGTTCTGTAATGCATCATGTATGAGATGACCAATCGATATGGAATTTCAGGTAATAATTATAAAGGTAACCATTAGGGTTTATATGATCCTTACATTTGAGGTAATTATGGGTAATTATATGTTATGATGGAAAATGAAAGGCATGAGATAAACTTGAGGTTAAAATATTTTATGATTATTTTTGAAGATTTTATCTCGTTTTGGGGAATATTTTGAGAATTATGTAGTTTTGGAAAAAGGACAACACGCAGACTATGTGACAACCCGTCGCATCAGACAAAGCTGTGGGAATCGAACCCACAACCAAAGTGCAACTGGTATTTATCGCCAACCACCGGGCTGCGTGACGTCCCGGGTTAGTTTGACTAATTCTTGTTAGTTAGATGATTTTATGAATTAAGAGTAAGCTGATTTTGGGTTATATATGGAAATTTATTAACCTATCATGGAGGATATGTGATTAGGTTAATTACTTTTCAATACGAGACTTTAGGAGGAACTGATGTTGTTTGGAGATACATGTTAGGATTTAACTTGGAATACTATGTGACTAAATCCTTAAAATATTTGGGTTTCAATCTTAGTTTGGTTTAATTTGATGTATTTTATAGACAATTTGTTTATTGAATGGTCTTTGTTGAACTTTGGGTATTGTTTGATAAATTTTTGAGATTAAGAATAGATTTGTTTTTTTAAAAGGATTATCCTTTTTGGTTATTATCTGATCTTGTACTAACCTTTTTGGTTATGTTTTTGGTTAAGTTCTAATGATATGGGAAGTATATATTTTTCTTTTGTGGATTATTTGATCCTCTAGAAGTTTATTATAGTACTCTCAATGTGAACTAGTCTTCCTAAATACTCTTCTTTTGGGGAAAGTATGAGTTTTTGTAAGAAATCTAGTAAAAGTTGAAAGTCAACATGACAATTAAGTATGTTTCCTTAAGATCCAAAATAAATTCCTCAATGAAGAGTAACATAAATCAAAAATGTTGTCTATTAAAGTTTCCTACTGGGGAATCGAATACCGTTTAACCGATCACAAGTTTGTGATTTTCTTATAGTTAACATTCTCCTATACATGTTTACTCTCACTCTCCATCAGAACACGACCCTTTGTTTTTTCCTCCATGTCCATATATTCATACTTGGAATCCGAGTATGGGTTAACTCAGGTGACCTTTATACTTCTCTTTCTTTATTTTAATGTGATTGTTTTTCCGACTCTTGTTCCGATGTGGGTTTTTCAACGATGTTTCCAAGCCCAGTTTTATAATTGCGAGGACGCAATTTCCAAAAGGGGGGAAGGATGTAACACCCCAGGTAAATAAAGAATATGACATTTTTATATTTATCCCTATTTGTTGAAAAAAATTGAATATTAATTTAAATGGAACACTATGCTCGATGGCTTACCCAATACGCAATAACGATTTCCTTTGAAATCTTACGTTGCACTCTAATAATAAAATAATATTATTTTAAATGGTAGTTAACACATAGCCGTTGTATTGGCGGGAATGAATAGAAATAAATAAAACACGATTATATATGTTTGTTAAATGTTTTTACTTTTATCCGATAAATTTTAGAGGCTTAAAATACAAATGAATCAAATCTTAAGCATTGAATACACTAGTATTTTTTAAAAGATTGTTTTACTACCTTTTGATGGAAAATAATTTATAAATCAAACTTTTGAAAATTTTATAAGGTCTATTTTTCAAAATCAACATATTATTTATGATTGGGACATTGAAATTTACCTTGGGATAATTTTTGGTATTTTTCTGACAATGTTCATTTTTTAATGAATAGTAAAAAATACAGCATTTTACATCAAAACTGCTTTTTCATATAATTTAATTATATGGTTATATTACCTTTTTAATTTGTTTTAAAGTGTAATTAGAATATATTTTTACCATGTAATACAATTATGGTCATTTGGATTAATTTAACTTTGAAATTGGGAATAAACAAGTGCCAAACGTTTCATGAATATTATTTCAAAAAAACCCGCTATTTGTTTTTAAAACTGGAATTATTTTTAAATTAATTATTGCAATTTATGTGTTTGGAATTTGGTAAAATGGATTACATATTTGGATTCAGAAGGTCAAAATTATGTAATTAATACTCTTTTATTTTTTAACATTATCAATAGTAACGACGGTAATTATCTTTAATTATCTTGATTAATGAGTAATCACATAGTTAAAGATAATAAAATAATATCATAATAATAAAAAATGACCACAACATGTGTCCTAAGGCTAATTTTTGTCTCATGGCCGACCCTGGGTTTCTTTGTGTCAAAATTGGGGGCCCCATGGAATCTCTTTTGTGAGAAAGTGACTTTTTATCTTTATATTTTTTAAAGAATGTTAAATGTATCAAAGAATGTATCACCTGAGTAAAATAATTTTAATTTTGTCTACATAAATGCTATTTTGGTCTATAAATAGTCATTGTAAAAACAAAAAGATTTTCTACATCATAGTAGTTTTTTATTATTTTTTAGACATTAAATAAATTAAATTATTTATGACCTCATGATGACGCAGCGATGACCTCATTTTTTAACGATTTAAATAAAATAGAATGATAATGTGAAATATAAGACCTACACATGTAAAAAACCTATTGGATGGGTCGATTTAGAACCCTTATCACCGTATCCTTGAAATACATCAATGTGGGACCATTAAAATCCGAAACTCATTCTAATATATAGTAATATTTCCTTACATTCCAAGAGTGCCCCTCCTCTCCTCTTATAAAAGGCCCACACGTCTACCTTCTTACCCAAACTTCCAAAGCCTTTGGCTCGGCCAAACCCTGCCCATTTTTCCTCTCCACATACCTCTATAACTCCTTGAAGCCTCACCTTGGGCAGAAGTCTTTCCAAGGAAACCTTTGAGCTCAAACAAAAGGGAGTTACCTGATTTTAAGGTAATGTATTCACTTGTGTCCTTTTGTTTTATTTTGCTTCTCCGGCCCCTAAACTATTTTTATTCTTTTATTTTGTACCAAATACAGTATCTTCAATATACTAGGATGTATTTATAATAATTATTAGAGATACACTTACACACACCTACATCTAAATGTTAAAGAACATACAGTTTCTGTGGATCGTGAATTTCTATCTCACGAAACGATGATTGTTCAATCTTCTCTTAAAACCTTTCATGGTGGCCATTAAGATGTCACTATATTTATATATGATATATAATATTTTTATGTTTTCCTCAAGCTTCTATATTTTTCATTTATGGCATACCTTTATGGCTTCCATTATAGGTATATGTGATATCTTCATTTAAGAAAGTGCGGACTACTGCCCCCTCAAAGTTATTTGATTCGTTAATACCATATGTGGTAGGTATAAAGGATATATTTAATGATATTATATATGATAACATACTAGAATTAAAAAACTATTATGTATCATTGTGTTTTAATTCCATTAAATATGAAATATAAATGGAAGTAGCGTTCATGCGTACGTACGGCTTACCGTCTCCATGAACGGTACATTTCATTTCTTATCTAAAAATGTTATGTACTATTATAAGTACATATATATAATGGGTATATATTTAATATATTACATGTAAATGATGGATATAATTCTGGAATTATAACATATATATATATCTATCATTTTGTTTTAATTCCATTAATATGACAAAAAATGAAAGTAGCGTTCATGCGTACGTATGGCCTACTATCTCCATGAACGGTGCTTTTAATTTTTATCTCCAAATTCTATGGAATAGTATAAAATGAATATATACTGGATATATATGATATGTAAAACATCAATACTATTATGGATATGATGTACCTATAACTACATGGAAAATTATTTTCCAACAAGTTAAATTTTTGACTCAAGTACCAATGATCGTTTAAACGACCGTATTAACTAAAATAATTACATAGTGTTCATGACATGGTAATAAGTGATATAAAAGGAATAATGAACTTGAAAAATTTTCTTAAGGGAGATGAAATTAACTCATGTTTATTATTCAGGATATTAAAGAACGATCGAGTCAAGTCGGACCCGATGTAAGGGATCCTACTCCTCTCTTTCTTTTTAAGTACACTCTTTTATGTCATTCCTTTTAATCTCATCTTGAATATGATTGGGATGTTATTTTATATTAATCCTACTGTACATATTATTTTAATATGATGAGATACCAGATTTCCTCTCATAAATCCATTTTGGAAGTTTTGAGTGGCGCCGTCAGGCTATCGAATTTTCGTAAGAGATCTAACCTCTCTCTTTCTTTTTATGTACTCTCTTTTATGTAATTTCTTTTAAGCTCATATTTCTTATGTTTGAGGATGTTATTTTATATTCCTCATACTGTAATTTTTATGGTAATATTATGAGTGATCCTATTCGATATCATAAATCCATTTTTTGATGTTCAAAGTGGCGTCGTTAGCCTGCCGAGTTTTCGTAAGGGATTTTTCATCTCACTTTTATTCTCGTGACATTTATGCTACGTTTTCCACTATTTCCTTTGAGTGGTGTATGTACTATCCATTATTATACACTTTGTGTAGTATAATTTCATTTATGGGTATTCACATCTTCATTTTAGGACCCTTCTTCCATGGGGTGTACGTTTTGAAAGTTACCTAACTCGGTAAGGGGATCTTTCACCCTCCTCTTTTTAAAAGACTTATTTTGCTATGTCTTTTAATTCACATACTATTATGTTGGGATATGTTATTTAATATCCTTATTGATTTAAATTTTATGTCCAAGTTATAAGATACCCTTTTTATCTCTAATCAACTCATTTTCTGAATTTTGATGTGATGTCGTTTGGCTGTCGAATTTTACGAAGGGAACCTTTTAACCCAATTTCGATTTCATTCGGTTCAACATGTAGTTATTGAATATGTAATCCTTTGAATATGTGTGAATGAACTTTTATTGTTTTAAACTTAATATCCACTTATATTGGGTGTATTTATATTTCTCAGACATAATTTTGAGATTTATTTATCCTTAATTTAAGGATACCTTCTTTATAAGCGATTTCATCACATTTTACATTTCTATTGAGACTTAATTGTTGGTATGCACCAATTCACTCTTATATGGAGTATATACTGTCCTTTGGAATATTATATCATGAATCCATTTATTCTCATGATATTATAAAGTTCTGATTAAATGTTATTCCTCAATTATTGTATTCAAGCGTCTATAATTTTGTTAAAAACCCTTTAACCAAAATATCGCTTTAAATATTTTAATGATTTGTTCTTATTAATATCCATGTTTTCAAAATGGTTTTAATGTTTTATTTATATGGATATTAATGGTTTAAAATTTATTAAATCTTCAAGGTGGTATGGGACACTTTGATTCAAAAATCTCTTTATTAAATTTTTTAAATGGTATTGGAAATGGTTTCTTTTTGAATGGATTCATTATTTCAATATCCTAAAATGTTATATTCTAATTTAAATGTGGAAATGTTATGTTTCCTTTATACATGTTTTATGTGATACAATTATGTTATGTTTCTTGGGCATTGTTATGAAAACGGGTGGTTCCGTGATAAACTAAGGGCGGTGAGCCCGATATAGCTCTCCAATGCATTGGGTAACACGAAGCAGTGAAACTTTAAGGTTTCTCCGAAGAGATTTAGGGAATATATTGTGGTGGGTATTCCAAACGTAACCAAGAGGGTTACTCCCTATGTAATAATGTTATGAATGCCTCATGTTACCTTTATGTCTTATGATTTCTATGATTTATTCATGATTTTATGATGTATGTTAAAGTGACTATGTTTTATGGGTAATATATGGTTTCATTATTATGTATATATGAACTGCTGTTTCATTTCCATATTTTTATAACCCTTACTTAGCTTTTTATGCTCATCCCAAGTTTTTGAAATGTTTTTCACAGGTCAAGGGAAAGGTACATGATGTGATTATAGTGTCAAGGATGTGTCAAAAAAAGAATTAATGTTTTATTTTAAATATGTTTCCATTGATGGGAAGAATGAATACTGTCTTTTATGTAACCACGTTGTTTAAATGTGGAATGTAATGGAAGTTTCATGTTCTAATTCTCTAAAACTATAAACCTGAAAAGATCTTCAATGTGTAATCTTGTAAAAACTCAAGATTAAGTAAGGATTAAGGCTGGGGAATTATAATTGTAGTTCCTCTTTATGCAATGATGTACCATACATAGGTGGACTATGTTTAATATCCCTAAAATATGGGAAGTCCAAACTTATCACTATTAAATGGGTTTTGGAATTTTTATTGATTTTTTCAAATGCATTTACATGGTGAATTCAAATTTTGGGACTCTATAATATCCAGATTCAACAAACTGATGCATCATTTAATTCCTAGAATTTATTTTCTATTTATTGTATAATAAGATACCCATACTAGCAGTTTCCGGTTGGGAAGATATCATACAACAATCCCTCAAAATTATTAGCTCCACCATAGGAAAGGTGTTCATTGAAGACATCTTCAAATGAAAATTGAGGCCACATTATTTGGTAACCGTATTGTTTGTCCTATGTAAGGGAATCACAGACTCACTCGATGTTTCTCTATCCCAATAACATAAAATCATTATGTGTATGGATAAATTTTTGAATTTTATACTACCATGATAATTATTTTGCACACAAGAGAATGGACTTATGAAATTTACAGAGTGAAAGATACCCTAACATGCTATACATTGTAACCACCCAAACCATTTTTCATATCATTGGATCCATGAACCCACAGTCATAGAATTCATCATAATCAAATTAATTCTCCAAGGACCATGTGAATCAAAGAATATTCATGATGTTATATATCCCATATTGGAGATACATGTATCATCTGATATCGATCGTGATAGGGAGGAATATGACATGTGGCAATATGCCCCAAACCGTGGGAAAAATGGGAATGATGGATAGACATCTCACATGGAATTATATCATCATAATTATATTATATGGGATTATAATTGAAAAATATAACATCTTATATTTTTTACATCTCATATGATCAATACCTCCATATAAATATCGCATAATATTTTATATCAGAAGAACTAGAATTGATTACACAAGAGAAATGAAGGACCCCAATCAGTACCAAATCCATCTCACACTTTTAGTGACTTTATTCCTCCTAAGATGAGAGATATTCATAGGTTATAATCTTCTCTATCATATTCTAATATTGAAGATAAAAATTATGGCTTCATGAATTTATCATGAAGGATAACCACATCACGATGCATGATAGTGAGGAATTGAATTCAGACCCATTGGGTTCCCCCGACTAATGAAATCTATTGAGAGGTATAAGACATGTGGGGAATCAGAATGCAAAAGGTTGTGATTCTGACTAGGATATTCATGATATCAAGACTAGGTAGCATGGATTATGCATATATCATTTGGAACAACCCATCATAGTTTATATTATTTAGTTTTACATCACAAGACACCATATATGTTGATCATATAACTCAACCATGACTACCCTGTTATCAGTCGCATCTATCCAAGGATTCACCTCATTCGACCTATACGTAGAGGGAGATTGTTAAGAAAAATCTCATTTTTTAGCAGATGAATTTATCCAATACTATCTAGACACCATGAGTTTATCCAATAACATCAGTTGTATCCTCTACCAAGTTATTACCCATATTATATAAAATATACCCCTACAATTGAAATATTGTATTCCCAAGAACCTTGATGGAATACCAACAAGGTTTTCAATCCTCGATGATATCCATTTTTCCAAGGAATTACATATATCCCGTGTGTAATTTTTGAATAAATCCCTCCTCTTCGAGGTCATGTTATCCTTCACAAATCCTTATATTTAATTGGAGGTAGAGATAGAGGAATGTTGATGTGTCACGTCATTTTTTGATGATGATGATAGGGTGATCATTCATGGGAACGTACAACAACTCTACTTACTTTTTTATCTTAAAGGTGAGGGAGTCTACAACTTACATGTGGAATCTTGATAATGGATCAATACCATCTAGATTTGAAGACTCCAAAAATTGGTACTTATAGAATAATATAATAATCCCCTAATGCTTTGATTAAATGATATGATAAGTGTGAGAATTACCCAGATTGCATGATTATGCTGTAAAACTGGTTCACTGCTCTAATATAATAATCCAAATATATGAAATTCCCATATGAATCTTCTTAGAATGAATTAATCGGAGGACCCATGTTCTGTTTTCATGAAAAGGACTTCTACAAATACCACTATTGTCTGAAATACTCTCTTAATTGTTGAGTAGGGTACTCTAAGAAGATGCATCCCCCTTTGACTATTATGATGCAAGATATCTAGAGGTAACCTTTTACAAGAGGGGGTAAATATGGTTTAGATCGAAAAGGTTGAGTTCATTAATTCCCCCAACAAATTAATTCCCTCTAAGCATGTCCAAGGGTAGATTTTAACAATGTATTTATTCTCACAATTCACAAATTAGATCACATGATGAAATACATTTGGGTAGTTTTATTTTTTACAAAGAGATGTAGAACACAAAAATTACCTCCTACTCTTGCACCAAATATTGTTGGATTATACATGAAGATGTTAATTCAATGATTTTCTTAGGATTTAACCATATGGAAAATGATCCATGACATTATTGTGTGTTCAAAAATGTATGGATGACGTGACAATGTTTGACTCATAATCATTACTCTAACATCAAGAAAGGAACTCATGACAAGAAATTGGATAGGACTAGCTCAACTACATAATTTTTTAAAGTCTCAATAGAGAGGGGATCCTTCTGTGATGATTCTATATCATCTAGATTAGACACATGTACTCTCATTGGACAATCTATCCCATATGATTTTCTTCCTCCGTCTAGTTATCTTGTATGAGGTGATAAATATGATTGGGAAGATCCAAATCATGATTTTGGAGAAGATTCTCAACCACTATCAACAAGTTATTCAATTTGAACCTTAGTACCATGGATAATCTTAAGACAACAATAATGTATTCATTTTTTTATCGATGGGATGTATTATTATCTGGTGTTCCTGATACAACACTATAGTGTATTCACCTGAATCTATGATGATATTCCATATCTTGATCATCAGTTATCCATTAATCATCATATCCTCCTTCTGAGTTATAGATATCTCAAATGAAATTATATAAAGGTACACCCCTCTCATGGTGTTATGGATGAGAATAAAATTGAAAATATTATTAATGTAAACATTATCACGGAGGGACACTTCCAAATATTGCTAGAAAATATTACCTAAATCATATTGTTGAATATGTAGATCAGGGACTACATTGAATTTTCAAACCTCAACCACAATTTTTGAATATTGATTTTCCATTCCATTGATGGAATATTTAACTAATTATATATTTGGTCTCCAGTCCCTCTTTTTAATGTAATTATATTTTGAATACAATCATATCTACATGGTCCCTGGTGATGAGGAGTATACCAACCTCGAGGGACACATATGGAACATCTACTATCATTTCATATTAAATACTTATTGGTCCACATTCTAGTAGTTCATTCACCACATATTCAAAACTAATTTAATGAATTTTGTGGAATATTATGTGGAAAATATGGTGGCCAAATTCCCCCAAAATCATGACCATCTCACGGACCATTAGAATATGTTCAGATTCTTATACTAGAATTGGTTGATGATAAACTCCCCTAAGTGTGCATTTTAGGTTACCTATGGGAAATTTCACAGCTTAATCCTATGGAAAAGTGGAATCATGATTTACAAGTAGAAGATCGACGACATCAATCAAATTCCTTCACTAAGAAACCTCTAGAGTTTATGGGGGACTGAAGCCTAATTCCCATCCATAAATTGATTTATTATAAATTTGAATGTCAAATGTAATCCTTTATAGACGATACTAATAATTTATCCTTTTAAATGATAGAATTTGGAGTACCATAACACCATTATGTACATCAATATCTTCCTGATAGAGCCTCTAGTTTGGATTCCACCCATCTTCAAGAAATTATGTTCTCTACAATGTGACCACCTTGGATTGGTCCCTCCATACCCTTATAGATTATAAAAACAATGAGTGTATTAAGAACAAACTATAATATCATAGCCACATTCACATGGACATGGATACCAGATACAACCACATAAATAATAGTATCTTCACACTAGAATTTGTGGTAATGAATTCAAGACATTATTTACTGCATCATGATGTGCAACTAATGTAAACTATAATCAATCTAAAATATATCCCCAATCAATGCCGATGGGATGATTGGTTTATTGAACAGATATCCTCTAGAAATCAGAAATCAGGTTTTTACTACATATGGCTATCAAATTCCATCAATTGGTAGAATTTCTAGCTTCCTCCAAATCCCCCCAAAAACATTTCTTTTGATATTGATTTCCAATATGACGATATTCTCATAGTTTTCAAGACTGTACCATTGAGATAGATTAATTTCTATGGTTCCTCCAAGGTCATAATTAGTAGTGGTATTAATAAACTCATTCATAATAAGGTTTGATGGGGAATTTTATTCATCTCTCCATCATAGGCCATCATACTTTACTCTATCATATTGTATCAATAAGGAATAGTACCCAGATCTCATTAATTGTCTCATTTTGGACGTCGAGATTGATTTCACTTGTTTACATGTGCAAGGAGAGTATGATATAGTTCTCCAAAAGTTAATGGGTAAGTATATAATCGGAAATACTAATAGTGTTCCAAAATAATAACACACACATTAGTTGATGACCAGGATCCATTCCAAGCTACAGGTTACTCATGTACCTTGGTCATTGAATGTATGAGATGATGAATATTTTGGTTAATCATCATCTCTTATAGAGATAGATTATGTTAACCAGGATATTAATGTGTATGAATAGAGGTTAACATACCCCCCCACATTTGAATATGGAATTAGATTAATGAATCACCTCTATGTTGATGCTTCTGGGTCAGGATCCTGAAATCTCCCCTTAGTTGATGAATTTTCCAATTAGAAAACTTCATTCATTGAGTATCACTAGTGTTGAATTATCCCACCAAACCAAGATGACCATGAAAATATTTTCCTCCATGAAGCATGGAATACCTTCCATCGTGGAACTATCCCTACGAAAACCCTCTCATGAGTGTGTTCGATGGAATTTTTCCTCTATTGAATACAAGGAGAAGAAATCCCTCAGTTAAATAATTTTTTCCATGGGATATCCTCTACTGTCCATAATGAACTATTGATTCTCCCTCAATATATTATTATTGTGGTATACTTTAATCCTACCATGACAAATGAGGGAATGTTGTTCAAAAAAAGGTTTCACACATGTCAGATCGATTCAAAAAAACTCATCAACATTGGATAATTCAAATATTATTACATATTTATAGCAGTTTAAAGATTGGATAATTTGATATTTTGGGATCATACCCTAAAATGATATTTGTACACTAAAGATTCATTTTGTACTGCAATAGTCATCTTTAGAAAATTGGACGAAAAATTTATCTTCAATGAAGACAAAAAATAGTCTATGAAAATGTTATAATGCTCCCACATCATCCATCAATTTGGATTTCCTCATGTAATTCTCTTAGACAATGACACCAACTTCCAGGCTTCTAAGTTGATCAAAATTTTTTCCATAAAAAAAATACATTCTAAAGATTCATATTAGTTGCATGAATAGAAAAATGTGAATATTAATAAATTCCACATTAACTTCAATTATATTTTTTAAAAATTGGTTGGTAAGAACAAAAATAGTTGGCCTAACATACTCCCCTTTCCCATTTCTTCTAATTGAAGGACAATATATAATTCCACCCATGAGACACCATTTATCCAGGTATGTTGAACAAATGTAGTTTAACCCATTGATTTTTTATTTAATCTCTCTGAATGAATATTTATGAATAGAATATTCCATATATATAATAAATGATATTTCATTAGATGAGTTAAAATCACCATTTGAAAATAGACTTTAGGCCATGCATATCATGGAGAAGTATCAAGATAAGATAGAAAAAGAGTTAAATAAAAAACATTTCTTCTTCTCTTTCCTCTTGGGTGACATAGTATTGATTCTCAGAATGATAATGATTCCATAAAGAATGAAACCAATTTTAAGACCGCGTCAGTTGTTCCATACATTATCTATAAGGTCTATTCTAATAAAGAAAACTCTTTGATCCCCATGGAATGAAAGAATATCAAAACTCCCACCAATTACACGTTCCTCAAGCATTACATCAAATGTACTCTTCGTCAAAGCAATATTACCATAAATTAATAGTATCTCTATAACCAATGAAGTATGACCTAAAACTATTTATAATTTTTTCTAAACAATATGACCTAGATCCTGAAGTCATGATCGATGAATTATGACCAAAAAATATATCCATCCCCTACTATGTAAGATCAATTATTTTAAACTATTAACACCCACAGTCTCCATAGTATGAATTTAAACTGGAATTCCCAGCAACCCCACTACATGCTAATAAATTGCAGTCTTACCCTATGAATTAAACATAAGATGACTAGTGTACCAATTGTGTTATGAAAATTTTTGAAATTATTACCAAAGTACAATAAGATAAATTGTAGTCTTACCCAATTTCATAACCTTGGGATACACTAATCAGTGATGGGTATACACATTTTTACATTGGTATACTTCGATATCGTGTTCTATAAATACGACTGGATTTAATCCTATTCTAATGGGATACATAGTGATGGATAGACCTTCTATCTCTAGTCCAAACTACAAATTCACCTTGGACCCTTGAACCTATATACATTCTATGAACTATTACACAAAATAATGTTATGTTTTTTAGTATATTTATATGGGACTTGATAATTTATTTTTATCCTCTAACAACGGGTTTTATATCTTTTGTTCCATTAATAAAACACTAAAAATGAACAATATTCAAAATTAAGAATCATGAATTTTATATATTTTCCAAATTTCAGAGTCCAATCCATAGAAAACAAAATTGTGTGCATCTAGATTGAAGATCACTTTGAGTAGTGTCGATCCTCATTGTATCCTTTCACATCGAGTTTTAACTCATTAACGCCACATGAACATATTTGAAGTACATTCCCCTTCTCCAATTTCTATGAATGTAAATTAGGATACAATGTATAATAACTATGACCATATTCTATGTTCATCATCACCACATTCATATCATTTTCAGTAATCCTTTTTTTTGAGTAGGAAAATTCACTGACATATATCCAAAAATATGTATATCTATATTACCATTCCAATATGATACGTAGTGATTCTATAACCTCCAATCATTAGGATTATCCATGAATTCCCCTCAGAGCCCACCATTACCCATGAATTAATCACCTAAAAATATCCATAGGGTCAACAACTTTAGTTATATTCCCTAATCATATTCCATGACACATTAGAGGGATAAGATTCGCTCATCACCCTATGTGAGGAAGAAAGGTGCGGGCTATTTATTGTGTAAGTCCTCCAAACATCCTCAACACGTGACATTAAAAAGTATGCATACTATATTTAAATTCATGACACTACATATCATAATATGAGATAATATTGTATCAACACTCGAGAAGACATCCCTCTGCATGCATCAATCCCCTATAATGCTGAATTCCAGAATAAGGTGTAGCTTGATTTCCATTTTCAAGGGATATCTAGTAAAAAGATGGATTTATGTAGTTGGGGTCAGCCCCTTCATGGACTCATTTCTTTATATGGCATTCCCTAAAATCCATATGTCATCCTATAGTATGGGTTTTCATGTTTATTTTCGGAATATAGTCCATTTATGCCTCTACTCAGTTCTTTCACAATTTCATCCCACACAGGTCTATTTTGGAACCATATTACCACAAACGGTATTATAATAGAATCTACCCCTTTGGACTGAGATCAACCACCCCGAATTTTTAGAAACCATTGTTTGAGTTTTATTTATTTACACATTAGTGGTCAATGCACTCCACACAGTGTTAAACTGTATCATTAACATCTATGAAATCTAGACGACTCATTTGAAAAATGTGGGATGACGACCAACCATACTCATATGAAATAGAGCTTACACATATGACAATATGAAGTGTATAAATAAGTACTCTTAGTATACAATGATAAAATGCATCCTTAACCCATATGAAACTAAAATTACTCACATGACATGTTTGGGATAACAAAACCAATATATCATATATAAAACAAGGATTCCTCGTATAGTAAATAAGAGATAAAAAATAAAAATACTCAAAACATTAAATTAAAAAAAACTCATACCCATTAACAAATGGTACTTCTTATTATGATTATGTGATGAAAAATAATCACATAGCATCAAAAACCAAGATTCCTCCAAATATTAGAATATTTTATATCCCCACTAGAGGGAATGTCTCCCCTTCGATGTCGGTGTAATACTATGCCACTTCCCAGAACCTCATTTGTCTTGATTTTAATTATAATAAGATAAATTTTGGTTCCCTAATACCTAATCTTGTTAAAAGTTCTACCATAGACCCATTTCTGGTTCATTAATATTTAGACATCTCTTGATTCTCACCTAGAAGTATGTTTAGCCAATGCATTTTAGAGAATGGAGGAATTTCTCCAAGGGAAAACAATATTCCATTAGGGAAATTTATCACCTCCTCATATAAAATTTCACTATTTTTATATGTATAATAATCATTATCCAATTTTTATTCGGTTCCCCAAGGGTAGCAGTCCCATGCCCTAATGGATCACCTACTACCAGGGGCTCATTTCTCAAGAGATCTTATGTATAAAATAGATGTTATTATTTGTCAAAATTGACCAACAACTAATCCCCTATTTTATCACCATATCCTATAGTAATTTGGGTATTTAACCCATATTTTATAAGTGATACATTGTTTTTTTCACTTATCATTCATTCTAATTTTACTATCTACGCCCTATATGTCATGATCATAGTAGCATGATTTTTTTGCGACATTCACCCCACATTGAGTTATCTGCTACAAATAATGGTAAATATTTAATAGTCTTTATTTTTCAAATAATTGTTCGATTGTAATAGATTATGGGTTTAGAGGGATTTTTCCTCACACAATTTTCAGATGCGCTGGTTCCCTAATGTTCTAATATCATTAACCATAATATATGATTAGAAGTCTAAGGATCGAGACAATAAATAGTTTTCATGTTGTCCTGGAGATAATTTTTATGGAAATAGTTCTCCTACTCAGACCATCAATTAAGATCACATTTCTATTATTTGATAACAAACATATTCTATTATGAAACACATCCAACAGTCTATGTAGTATAACATTAACAAATTTCCATGTGGCTCGAATTAGAAGTCATTAAGATAGAATCCCATTTCCAAACAACATGATTTTAAACAATGTGAATGTCCTCGAAAAAATGTGTTATGTGGCTTGGAAAAAAAATGCACCACAATTCAAATGTGTTTTTTACTCTATTGCTATATACATATCCATTTGACTTTTTAACCCACTTCTTTAAAAACTATAACCTTAAAATATTTACATATGTCCCTAAATATTGAAATTATAATTTGTGAAAGTCATATTGGGAAACATTCATGTGGAACTGGGAAATGTATCCCTCAATTAACATCAGGTAACCTCACTTTTACGCCATTGAAATCCCCTATAGTTCCCACAACCTTGTTTCTCAGAATAATTACAAGAAAATGTCTATGACAATCACTAGATTCATTTGATTGGAGTAACAACTCCTTGGAACACTATTTCCATCATATTTCAATCCACTTGTGTCATGATTACATTCCCAGGAGTGACCCCCTATGTCCAAGAAATGCGACATGAATATTTTAGGATCACCATTGTCAACGAATTATGAACCTAAAATATGTTCAACTATATGTTCCAATAATTATGATAGTAAACGACTCTTATCATTTTGGTTTTAATTGTATGAACATAAATTTCCAAAGTTAAGGGGATTCAATGTATGTTTGCTTGGAAACCCATGAGGTAAATCGTATAAAGATTAAAATATCACCACTAGTTCACTCCTGAAGCATAGGAAATATAATTTTGGATAAGAATAATTTAGTATAAATCCAGTAAGTACCCAATATGGAATATGTAAAAAGCCCAGATATATTCTTTGAATACTATGGTTTCAGAAAAAAAGGTTTTGAAAAATCATAATCACCATTTTCTTCATGATCCACTCTATGTATAAATCCCATTATATTACCATCTTAAGCCCATACACAATGGATGGATAGGTGTTATTCACATCATTTAACACATCCAGATTACAATAAATTAAATATTATTTCTCAATTTCATAATAACATGATGTTAAAATTCATGATTCGTCATCATTATTGTACAACATTATAGTGTGATTCTAACAACCATTTCATGGCGTTAAAATATAATATATCATAAACCTATACTTAGGAATCCTCATTTCCATAGGTTCTAATTTCCTATCGCATCATTTGTGTATTTTTATCATTTCATGGCATTCGAAAAAATGATCATCCTATAAGATTATTCTATCCTATGTTCAGACTGGTAATCATACTCTAATACCACGAGACACCGAGAGAGGGGAGGGGTGAATCAAACTGTCAAATTTTTATTTAAATGAGATATATTATTTCTATACCAAATTAGTAACATGTTAACAATTGTTTTTATAATCATTATATTATAAAAAACATGTGATGAAAAGTAAACAGAACACACTAGATTTACATCATTTACAACAAATGGAATTTTAATGTAGAATACATCAATAGTGTGTTGATTGTAACTGAATCCGTAATTCTTACTTATAAGTCATAGATTATAAATTGATAGACATTGTCCCTCTATTTATGGAACATTACCTATATAGATGTTTTTGGTATAACACACTACTTCTTTGGATCACTTCTGTTGACTCCCCTTGCTCACAAATTTGGGTGAAGTCATTCTCAGTTTGTCAACCTGAATGTCTCTTCCATATTAGAACACTTAAAGGTCGAGTTTTTTTATCATGTAATCCAACACATGATACTTAAATTATTTTCACAAATATTTGAGATGTTCACAAATTCTTACATAAACACATTTTCATGAATCTATATTATTTGATAAAAATACTTTTTCAAATAAATCATTAAATTATCAAAATAAATATTTTTATGAAATTACCAACATAAAAAAAACTCCTTAGAGTCATGAAACTCCAATCTATCATGAAACTCTCACCATTCATAAAATTCTCCTTGCTAGAATTCCAAATCATTAATTAGTTCTTCACCATTATTTTTTAAATGTGTTCTCTTAATGATAATGATTCTCTTAAAAATAATTTTCCCATTAGACCATTTCCTATTAAACAATCCATTTTTTGAACTCTCTCTATATCGAATTGATTCGTGGAATCCAATTGAACCAATATTCATCATTCAAGAACGATTAAATATCAATATTAAATTTTCATTGAAATAATTAATCATTATCATGAAACCCCCTTTATTCAATAATAAATATATGTAATTTAACGTTCATGAACTTTATATTAATCACTTAACATACCATATCTCATTATTTTATTATCCATGATTCATGAATCCTCATATACGAAACTCTAAAAATTCCATATAGTAGATTATTTGGTGACATAATAAACCTTCATTAAACTCAAATACTACAAAACTTCCATTACATTTCCATATTTTAGAATATAATTATATAAAATAAACCATTCACAATGATTTTTCCTTCCTATGGATTTTTCCCTTAAATTCGGAAAACATTGGTAAATTATGGCACCACCAAACCCAAAGCAACCTGCATAATAAAATCACTTATCTGGAAACCATCATAACTAACCTCAAATAGATTTAATGTTATCATGAAAATCTATACATTTAAAACTATGAGAAACCTTGGTTCCATAAATCAACCCCTTTTTGATTGGTGGAAGTCATTATATAAATTCAATAAATGAATATACTTGAATACAATCCTGATAAGTGTGAAATAACTTTTCTATCATTCTATGTCTACACCAAAAATATTCATTGAAAAAACATGGGAAAACATAATATATTTCCTTGATAGAAACCAAACTATCCTTCTTGAGAGACCATCAACCAATACTGATTGAGAGACCACCAAAATATCCTATAATCACTCAATTCATTGAATTTAATTCCCACCGCTTGGAAATAAATACAAAGAAACTATATTTGGACCTTAGTATGCAGAAGAAAGGGGGTTTCATGATAATGTTTAAATTATTAATTTATGATGTGTTATTTTTTGTCAATATGTTTATTCTGAGAGTGTTTCTTCAAATTTATAGTGACCTTAATCATTCTCTAGTTGTCATAGAATATCAAAATCAACTGTTTTATATCTTCTTTAATATTAGAATAATTTTCCTCTACCCACAATAGTTGATTCATACCTTATTCATGGAGATATACTCTTATGCATATATACTAAATGATATTCATTCATGTTTCTTTCTCAACCGTACCACACATTTGTTTACATTGTTATACTCTCCCCCACTTGTGGACTTTCGATCCCCCACATATATATCCATATAATAATCATAAAATTATGATAACCCAATGTCTATACCTTTTGCGATGTATAATCCAATCTTGAAAGTACCATGAATATATCTCGTGATTATTTTTACATATGAAAAATGATATTTATTTAGATTAATTAGGATGTGATCCAATAAACATGATCCAAAGATGATATCATATCATGTGGTTTTTAACTATAATATGATTTCAATGATACTTTATTACAAGGAGGGATCGATATATATATCATCCTTATGATTTCTGAGTTTTTTATAAACCGTAGTCTGATTTGACATTTGATTGGATTTATCCCTATTGAATTTGTTAAAAATATTTATTCTATAATATTCATGTGAAATAATTTTTTACCCTTTTTTGGATTAAACATGATCCCCAATAAGTATGTTCATTCATCAATCAAGGAAAATTTAATATCTGATTACATGTGATCAGAAAATAATACAATTGATACATTCTTCCTACTACCAAATATAATATCATCACATAAATGTTCCTCATAATTTTTTCACATTTTTAATTCTTCTAATAAAGATTATGGTAAAAAATACTTTTATAAATTATAGAATTTTTTGATAATATTTCAATTCTGAATTCCATCTTATAGTGACTATTTTATACAATGAATTCTCTTATTTAATCTAATAACATATGTTTCATAATTTACATTCAAAACTCTTAATGGATGTTCTATGTAGAATATTTCTTCAAGAAAAAATTTTATGAATTTTTTTCACATCAAACTGATCAAAAATGTACCCTCATTGAATATCCAAATCTGTGGAGAGACTAAGATAATCCAGTTTAAATACAATACAATATTTTTCATCAATATGAATGAATTCACAATGCGAATTTACATTACACACTAAGTATGCATTTTCTTATCAAATTTAGAAGCTCATTGAATTTTTTTGGTGATCATATTTATTCTAATCACATTTTATATTTATGGTTTATTATCAATATCCCAATTATATTTTTTTCAATATGATCTAGTTCTTCATTGACATCCTCAACCCATGATTCATCCTTTTCTTCTTCTAAAAACTATTTTTTCACTATATTAACCTATGTGATCAATGTGATACATTAAAAATTGATATTATCTATATATATAAGGTCCACTAAAAAATGATATTGGATTAAATAACATCATCTCTTCTATTTCTCTTAAGATGTTCTAGATGAGTCTCTTTAACAATAAGATCACACTCTGGTTTTACTTCTTAATCATCATAAGTTTTAGATCCCAATTTTTTTTCGAGACATCCAAAATTAATGTATTTTAATCATCAAATTTTCCACATATGTATTAATCTTCAATCAATTCAACATATGGTCTCATAAAGTTATATAATGTTTTTTCATCATTGATCAATACATTATTACTGTCCAATGTCTTCCTAAGACAATTATTGATTTATTTGATGGATTTAAACATCATTTAATATCCATGGAAGATTACCTCATTAACATCATCTCAAAAAAATTCATGATTTCCTTATTTTTTTGGACGAATCATTTACTTCCCAAAACAAAAAAATGATAATTTATTTGGGTATCCATTCATATACATATCTGATATGATTTCCTTTCCTCTTTTATACATATTCATGTTTGATTTTGATTGTACACCACAACATGAGTAGTATCTTTCTTGTAAAAAAGATAAATAAAACACTAAATTTGTATATGTTTTTCCATATTATTAACATGTTGATTTATATGTTCAATTACCCACTTTGGTTGATCTATTGTAACTGACACATATCAATATTGATCCCATGATTTTTAGTTATGTTAAAAATCAATGGAAGTATATTTTATTCCATTTTTAGATCATAATACATTGATTATACTATAAGTTTCATTATAAACTATTTAAAGGTATCTCTACAAGTAGTCAGTCACTTATGATTTATGTGGCATAAACATAACTAATTACATTATAATTTAATAATGAGTAAAAATAATGAATTACATAATACCATATCATTCATCTACACCCATTTTACCACACACATCTATGTGGACTATTTTAGGAAGGATCAATTCATGTATTTCTTCTTCTGATATAAATTTTTGAACAATATTTACCCAATGAAAGAATCAAATGTATTTTATTGATCATTCTATAGATTGGGTGTTTAAATACAATATTTATCTTGGATATAGTTTCTATTAATAATTGATTAATGAGACCCAGTCTCTTGGACCATAAGTTTTTTTCATATTAAGTTAATAGAAAATAAGTGTAGTCATTAATGTCTACCAAGAATAAATTAACCATTGTCCTAAATCCATTCCTGAAATTATAAGATGCCTTCCCATTCATGGATCACTCCTACTAATTAATGGCCATGAACATTCTTATGTTATAATGTATAATCGCTCTCAAGATATTGTGATGCAAGTCATCTAGATAAAAAACATTTATTTTACTTTTTCATCATATTCAAATTATATATTTCCACATCCGGTGATCTTTAATGAACCATCATTTTTGAATCTCATTATTCTATAAACCTTTTACATAATATCATCCAACAAATTTTACTTTCTTGCCTTGTTGGATGGGCATCTATTGTTAAGAATCTATGTGCTACTGCTCTATATATAGATAATTCTTCAAGGAAGTCTTTTTCAATATTATTATTTTCTATCCATGATATACCATATTGAGTGGAGGCATAATATATCATATCCAATCTCTTTACGACATGCATCATTTAATAATACTCATATTTTTCTTCCCTAGGATAATACTAATTTTCAAGGTTAATTCTTTTTTATGACCGTTGTTGACATGTCTTGGAGTTCAATGGTTATTATTCTATCATTCATATTCCTATAATAAATATAATTATGAAAAAACCTATAATAGTAAAAAAATTATCAAAAAAAATTTATATTATATATTATGAAGAATATTGTCTCATTATTCTTTTCTAGCTTCTAGGTGATTCTCAATTTAGTTATCTCCTTGAGTCTCTATAGTAATACATTGGGTACCAATAAAATCCATAGAGTTGAGATTTCATAATAGTAAATATGTTATTTCTTACACTTCATCACATTTCCAATAATTTTTTATAGGTATTTTAATAGAGATACTATACGTTTAATTGTGAATTAATTTAAGTTATCTTCCATATTTTGATTAAAATTGCCTCTGTTATGACATCAAGTAGTTTTTTCAATGTTTAACTATCAACATTATATTAATTTATCTCCAACTATTTGTGGCCTTTGATGTTTATTTATCAAATCAATTTCAACGAATTACCATATATATATATATCTTTGACAATTCAAGGATTTTTATAAAACTTTGTAGTTGCTTTTAAATATAAACAAATGGTATACATCTAAAAACTGTCCAATCTATAATTTTATCATTAGTTCCCTCAATATATATTTATTTTATAGTTTAAACCTTAATGAATCTAATTTTTATTAAAGGACCTCTACTATCATGTTATATTCTTCTAACATTCATATAAGGATAATGGTAAAGTTTTCCTTCTCATTAATGTTGTGTATAAACCCCACCACCTCTTCCATGATTTCAATAGTTTTGTAATGTTCATCTATCTATCTTTATAATCAATCAATATCTACTTCAAGATAATCAAAATTTTGTGAGTAATATTTAAATAAATCTCCCTTTTTTCTTTTAATGTTATTTTCAACAGTAGTATACTCATATTCCACCATGAGATCAATAAAGCCTTCTGATATATTGTATTCATCATTTAGAGGCTCTACCTTTTTCTCTGTATTCAATATGGGATATTTAACATTATATCTATATTATAGTTTTTAATCCTTAAAACCCATTATAATCTTATTCCTCATTATAGAAAAATATATTTCTCATTAATTTCTATCCTAATCTAATGTCTCTATTTTGTGGGAACCATATTAAGGATTCTTCATGAATACATCATCTCATTATTCATTATCGAATATTTCTTATCATTAGTGGCCAGGTGGTAATGCCCAGACCCCAAATGCTCAGAGATGGTGCATTATTTTAATACATTGGCATGATTACCAAAAACAAATCCTGAATGACAGATTAGTTTAGTAGTTTTTGAAAACAAAATAAATACATAGGATAAACATTACAGCATGAAATGAATATAAATTTATATGTTTTATTGAGAACATCCAAAACTCTAATTTTATCCTTGTAGGTTATCCATTACAAACATACTCATGTACATACAAAATGAAACATAAAAAAAGTGAGCTCAAACACTTCGTAAGGGTAAGAAATAAAGTGGAAGATATAATAAACATAAATATTATGCATAGTGAATAATTTAATGCACGTGACTTTGAAAATAAACATGAACATAATTTTTCTAGAATATGTGATATGTAAACATTTCTATAATAATAAATAATCATTCATTTTATCCTCGTAGAATAACCACATGAACTAAGAAATTGTGGCTTTATAATGAGGGAAATTCATAATGAATACATTCTAAAACATATTTTCAAGGATTCAACTGAGACGTCAAAAAATGATTAAGGCCTCATCCAAAACAATATCTCAAAATGGGTAAGTCCTTCGCAATTTCCATATATATTGGTCTCGTGAGACCTACCAATGCATATAGGGGATATAGTAGGCCCCACACTTCATATACTAAGTCCAATGCATTCTTTAAATGAAATTGGGGAACATAATCAAAATATACATTCATATTGAAACAAAAATGGGAAATGTAAAAAAAATAACCAATCCTTTAACATAAACATTTACCATTTTAAATAATATGGAGAATGGTATGAAGAATGAACATCCATAGTAAAATTAATTTGAAAGTGTTAACAAAATATTATAGATGATATCATAATAGATAATCCTAAATGATTTAAAAGATTCAATAAATTATTTTGACATAGATGAAAAAAAAATTAAATGAGAACATTGAAAAATTACAGAACACGTAATTTCTAAACATTACAATGCATCTCATACCACCATGAAAAAATAAAATAATAAACCCTTAGAATATCATGTGATTAAAAACACTCTTGATATAATATAGAATTGATTAGTAAATACACCACATTCATGGAAAAGTGGTTTACAAGGCATGTACCACAAAAAAGTTAACTCATGATTGGAAAAATCTTTTTTTACTTTGGAAAGAAATGTTCTTTTAGAATATCATTTTTATTTTCCATGAAATAATATTGTGAACATGTATATCCTAGAAACTAAATGGTAAGGTCATGGAAATTATATTTGAGTCTTATTGAGTTAAAAACATTTCAAATGTGTTTTTAAGAATGCTTTAGATATTTAATATTTTAGTGAGGTTTATGGAAAATATTATATGATTTTTAAACGCAAAGGAATTTTTTCATTCATGAAACCAGAATTGAACAAAAGAATATTTTTCATGTAAAATTTTTCTATTTTTGAAATATAATTCTGGCATAATATAGGTTATATAGTGAACATCAAAATATGTAATAATTTGAGAAGTTCCATGAACTGAGCTTGCATTTCGGAAGAATTTTTGAAATAATATTCAAAACATTAAACTACCCATTAAATAAATAAGGATTATGATCGTTATGTAGATATAAAACATTGAAACAGTATTATTGATGATTAAATTAGAATAAATAATAATTTCCTTCAGTTAAATATGGAATAAAAGTAACCTAGAGGAAAATTGAGGTTGTGGTATAAAATTCTTACCCCTTTGTAAACAATCAGATCGTATGCCCCCATAATAAATTTTCATCTAGTGATGAATTGAATACCGTGAAAATAAAAATATTCATGATATGATACATCAATTTTCTATATAAATACGTCATATATATGTAATAATAATGAATAAGAATATTTTACAAAAATGTATGTTAGATGAGGAAACCCCTTACCTTATGTCCATTGGTGTTCTTTACATGATCTTACTGACTAAATAATAAAATTTCAGTTCTTTAATTAATATTTCTAGAACCTCCTATACATTTTATTTATTTATATTATTTTTATTTGGTTAATTCATGGATTTTTTGATGGGTCTACGAGGTTCACTTGTTTTTTTAAAAGCGTTTTCTTCTTCAGGATTCATTATGTGATTACTTTTATTCCAAATTGGAAGTTCATTTGAAATGTGGATAAACATATAGAAATTTTAATATATATTATTAGTGAAATTACAGAGATACAAATGATCTTATAATGATCTTGGTTATATTCCATGAGGATGACTCTTTAGATAAATGTTAATGATAAACGTTGTGATTAACTTGGTGGTTTTTTTGCATAATGCGAATGTTTGGTATTATTATTTTATATTATGTGTGTGTAAGGATTTCAGAACATTACATAACCTAAAATAAAATTATTATGATCTATACAAATAATTAGAAATGATTCATGGCCATTATTGATGATTGTAATTTAAATTGAAAACTCATCTTTCTTGAATCTAATAATTAACACATCTTAGACGACCTTCTCATTTATAGTATAAATGGAAGGAAAATAAGAGACGTTGATAGAATATTACCTTATAATTATAATATTCTAGTACATATATGGTATTGGTGTTTTCATGAATAGTGGGATAATATTCAGGGATATGGTATATGTGAGAATGAATTTAAAAGTGTAGGAGAAGAAATCTTATCTCTTGATTTCGTTAGACCAAATTTAGGATATTGGAGGTTTCCTTCTTGTGAGACCATAAGCACTAGATTTTGTCAAGTGATGAGGATGTTGGAATTTGGTAAGGTTTGGTGGTACAATCATGCTTATCGTTATGAAATTTGTGAAAGAAGGAACCTCCTTTTATAAGTGGGGTGAGGGGTAACTTAGGAATCAAAAAAGTTATTAAAATATAATAAATATATTATCATATTTAAGACTCCCAAATAGAATAAAACTAAAAGGGGATTACATTGTCAGATTAATTTTATTTTTTTTGGACCTGCTCATTTTTTATGAATATTTAAATAATTTAATAAAATATTTTATTCATGAAAAACAATTTTTTCATGATAAAATCTATTCACATTTATTACCATAAACACATCAAAGAAATTTTTAAAAAGGAATAAAATTATATATTATATCATATAAGTGTAATATTAATCAAGAAAATCCATTATTTCGCTTAAAAATATAAAATTATTATTTTTTTCTTATTTTTAATTTCATTTATTTGATTTATTCATTAATAAAAATAATATTGCATAATCATTGTGGAATATATTATGGTATTTAATTTTGTCTATAATTAATAATAAAATTACATGAGAAAGATAATTTTACTAGATTTCTAAAGACTATTCTTGTTTGAATAAAACCTCTTGAAAATATCATATAACAATATTATTAAATTATAAACTATAATGTAACAAATTGTTATCATTTTTAAATAAAATGTTATAAATTATTTAAATTGATTCATGTGGGTCAATAATTTCCCAAATTCAAATAAAAACATGATATATTCAAAAATTTATTATATAAAATTTTTTCTTCCAAATATGGGATATTTAATAATTATTATAATTTTAATTAAAAAACTATTATTTATTTTTCATATGCTTGCATGAGTGTGGTATCGATGTTGCATAAGAATTAATGTTAATTATATCATACATAAAAATTGAAAATAAAAAAATAAAATAATGAAAAATAAATTTGATTCAAAATAAATTTATGAATTTATTAATTATTTATATTCATTCATATACAAAACCAGACCCCTTATTAACTTTTTTATTTTGTCTTCTCTTCCCCTGTGTAAGCATTGCACTAAAATTTGAATAATATTTCAGTAATATAACACTAAAATTAAAAATCAAAAATTAAATATATAAATAAAAAATTATAATTAATGAATCTATCATGAAAATAAATTTTACCACTCAATAATTATATAAATGTTGACTTTATTAGGGTTGTGCAGGAATGAAGTCAATATTCACAGTGACTTTTTTAGTTATCATGAAAAAAATATACATTTCCTGCTTTAAATTAATTTTGTAGAATATTTCACTTGTAATATATATATTTATTTATTACACAGTTTAAAAAAATCTATCATAATAATTTCATGATGAAATCCAAAAAAAATGATGTATTTTATAAAAAACTATATTTTTTACAATAACACAAAAAAACTACTTATTAAAATTTTTAAAAAATTCATCAAAACCATTTTTTGATGTGTAAAATCATAAAAGTATCTTCATTATAAGATATGTTTTTTTCAAAATATGTGAAATAAATTTAAATTAAAATCATCATTTACATGAATAAATAACAATTTCTATATTATAACTGATTTTAGGATAATTTGAAAAACTAACTATGGTCTCATAAAATTATCTTATAACCAAATTTTTATTCATAAATACATTTTATGAAAATTAATTATCTTTTAAATTAATATATTATAAAATTTCATTTCATTATTTAATACTCATAAAAATTCAAACACTTGATTAGTAATTTTTAAAATATTCACATCCATTTATACAGTGCCTAAATTCTTTTTTAATTACATTGGGGAGGAAACTATTCATAAGGGTATATTACTATTCAAAAGGTCCAGGTTACTATTCCTAATGGTACATTGCTATTTAAATTATAACTCACAATAGTATATTACTATTCATAAGGGTCCAGTTACTATTACAAGGGTGAATTACTATTCATATGGGTCAAGTCACTATGTTTACAGGTATGTAACTATTCACAAAAAAATTATTTTATTTTATCATACCCTAAATATCTTACTTAATACAACCATGTATGTAATTTTTTCCAAATTAAAATTACAGAAGTAGAAAAATTATGTTTATTGGTTAGGTAATAATAAAGTGTTTTTTGTAAAGAATCTATTTGTAAATTCCTGGGGTGTTAAATTATTCCCACCTCTACAAAATTGTTTCCATTCAATTCCAAGATGAACATAAAAATTTAAAGGTTGATTCCTTAAAATTCCCATGTAGGAAACACATATCAAATATAGGGTTAATTAAATTATCCTCTTAAAAAGAAGTTAAGGGTAATGAGGTGGTCACCATAAAAATTATGCATTCAAATGGGATGAAATTTGTTGGATTTAAAAACATGGACATGGAAGAAAATTATAACTATTAAGTTACGATGGAATGTGATATAGAACATGTTCATAAGAAATCATGATTATGAAAAACATATATATGGTTTATGAAAAAAAATTCATCAATATTATTATTCATTATTAAAATTGGATAACATTTTATTTAAGACTCTTTTCCATGATTTGATGAATTATTCCACTCTATAAGAGTATAAATATATGATTCAATTTACAAACTAATCCTTTGATAGAACCTCGAACTATCTATACATAATTACATAGCAGAAGTTACAACATATGGTGGAGAAATACATTAACGTATAAAATATTTTTAAATGATCAACGTGATCCATTTCATTAATGGTTAAACATTAAAAAAGAGAATTATTCAACACTTTAGAATTGAGTGTACTGAATTTCAAAGAGGAACTTACCATTAACCCTTAACCATCATGAAGTTGATATAAATTTTCTCATTCCAAACATGTGAATAACATCATCATGTATCCTTTTTAAATATGTTACTAACTTGAATTACCATAAAAACCATATTTGAAACACACATTAATCTGTATTAAATATTTAAGGTGCATATAATTGGATATATTCTTAAAATCCTAATGTGTTGTAACCTCTATTGATGATAGCATAGTCCACTTATCAAAAAGATAATAGTATTTTCCAAGGTAGTTGGTACTTATCAGTATTAATAATTTCTTCATAATTATTCAAACATCTGAAATATATAATGGGTTTTCATTAACTCAATCATGTTTTATTCTAAAAATATTATCTTTACAATGAATCACCTTTCCATTGAATGATTCACCATATGACCTCAAATCCTTAATGAAATAGTACTACATTACAATCATTCTAGATCTCATAATTATTATAACAACAATGTCATATAATAGATCATGAATCCAAAAACACGAATACATTATTTATTCTACTTAAACCATTGTAACATCATATCGTTGATCCTGATCCCTTTAATTTTTCAGAGCTATATTTCCTTGAATCCTAGGACATTCCTTTTTATAGTGTCCCATATCCTTATAGTTGAAGCATCAAATTTAGGAAAACTATTTCCTTGTTTTTTAATATTGAGTGTTTTTCCTTTTTCTCCACACATGATGTTAACTCATGTTCCACGTAAGCATATACTAAGGTGTTTCTGCTAACAATTATCACATGTGGGAAAAGAAATCAATCCATTCATCCCATTATTTATGTTTTTCTCTACCATCCACTGGTTTTTTTCCTCCCTTTAATTACATATGACATAGGGAAGTCATTACATACCATTTAAACAATGATATTATTTTCTCATAGGATGAGGATACATGGGATAAAATCTTCCATTAAAAAGATTTATAAATACCATTACAGATATGATCCATCATACTTTTGGTATCACTAACATTGGTGAAGTTATCTTTCCTTTCTCTAGGTCCCATTTCCTATATTTCGTCGGAGTAGATTACTCAAGATGGGGGTGAATTGAGTATTTATAAATATTTATGTTAAAATTGTTTATATTATAATTTTCCCTAATTTAAAATTATAATCAAAGTCAGTTTGTAATGAATTTACAAGAGTTCTAAATGTTAAATTAATTACTCAAAATATTTCTTAGTTCCCAATTATACGCATGATAATATTATTATAAAAATTTGAAACCAATCTACTCGGTGAAAACAATTATAAAAACGTGCTAAAATAACTTTCAATGTTCTATTTAGTTTTATGTAAAATATAATAAACACATAGAAAAACTAAAAGGTTAAAAAATAGTTGAGATGAAAAAGAGGTTTAGTCTCAAGGTGAGACTGTGTCCTCTCAATTTGGAGATCACCATCCAACAAGAAGTTAAATTTAATAAACATTTTGATCCACACCACGGATCGGGGTTCACCTTAGTACACAAGAATTTCTAGGCCACATATGACCACTCCATTATAATTCATGGAGACTACAACAAATAAGTCAAACATGACCTCATCCACTATTTTTTGTGGGATATAAAGAATTATAATTAGAGAGCTTGAGGATATCAAGTATCACCCTCTTATACATAGGATTCTGTGTGTGTAAAAGAGACTGATACAAACTGCTCAAAATTTTAAACAAAAGAAAACAACAGATCTACCGATGTATATTTTTTTAGAAATAACTTTGTGTTATGAAGTGATCCTCTAGACATGATTGATGTAATGGAAATATAATTTCAGTCCCCTTTTGGATGTTGGATCCACAAAGAGTATCATAGTCTCTGAGGTCTGGCAGGCAGTATTGTGAAATGTTCAACTCATTTGATGGAAAGATGTTTAGTGTAGCTCATTATTTTTTCATGTCATATTGATCTTCCCATATGTTATTCCTTAGAGTTCATGGGATTTGTATGTATGATATAAAGTTTTAGGAGATTGTAGTTCTTATTTTAATGATATTTTTCAGCACACCTGACAGATCTATCTTTTAATCCATTTATATTTAGAGGTCTTGTAGTCATGAAGATCTCCCCACATTCATGTACCACATACTGTCTACTTAATTTCCATCCAACTACATTAATTAATGTCAGAAACGTTATTTTGTCTAAATATGACCATTAGATATAAATATGAATTAATAAATTAAAAATATATATTGTGAAAATCAGTGAGTCAACAATATCATTTTCTCTTTTCCATCGGTCTGTCATCGTCAGTCCATTAGCATCAGTGACTCTCTATATTGGTGAGTCCTCTTCATCGGTATTAGTGACTCTGTGCATCGGTTAGTAATCATCAGTTACTCGTTTTGAACTATCCATATATCAGCAATTGGTGACCTTTTCATTGGTATGTAGGAAATGGGTGACTATTTCATTTGTGTGTTGTTCATCAGTACGTCATCTAACAGTTTTTCAAATTTACTGTCAGTGTGATTGATCATCGGTGACTTGTCCATTAGCGAGTCATTTGTTCTATTGGGGAGTCCATCATTAGTGACTTATTAGATTTGTAACTTCTTCGATTGGTGGGTCCTCCTCGGGGAGTCTTCATCTGTGAGTTAGACATCGGTGACTCCTTTGAATGATCAGTGTCACGTATTCTGAAAAATATATAATGTGTCGTTCTTACACAAAACATTACCTGATTAACAGAAACTCATAAATACTTGTAAACATATTGAATAATTAATTTCAATGATTTTATTTACTTATTGAAATTTATTATACTATGTGACATAATTTATTAAATTATAAATATTCATTAAAATATTAACTTGAGTTATAGCATAATATATGAATGAATAGGATTTGTAGATTGGCATGATTTGTGATTATGAATACAAATTGTTCACAAAGGGTCCAACAATCTCCCCCTTTTTTATAATCACAAATTATGGCATTAATGATTTATACAAAATGGTAAGTAATATATATTACTTAACATTGAAATTCAATTGGGAATGTCAGTTCCCAATATTACTATGGATTTCCTTTTAGGCTCCCATTTAATTATTGTATCAGAGGAAAAATATTGAAGGTTACTTTATATCAGATCATATTCATGCTCTGTCTTTTTATTAGATCAGTTTTAGTGATTTTTTTAGATGATGTGAGATATATAATGATACATATATTCTATTGAGTACATCCCATTTTTCTTATAATAGAATCACTCCCCATTAGATTAGGAATTTTTTCTATCTAGATCTTTCACCTCCTATTGGGATTAGAAATAAGGTAAAATAAAAATGGTACAAAAACATAACACAAAGAAAATTGGAAACATTGTGAAGACAAAAAAGATATTCCATAAGGTTCAAAATGTGAAATCATAAAAGAGATACAAATTACAAAACCCTGTCAAATAAATAATCCAGAATTAAGGATTAGGATTTTCAGGTGATTTTACTATATCTAATGGTTCAATAAGAGGTCTAGGATATGTTATTGGGGTTTTAAGAAGGGTTGGTCCAATGACAACACCAGGAAAGGAATCGCCTAAAAGAATATTTTATGTAAGGATTGGTATCCTTTTTGATAAAACACAACTTTATGGTTTCCCTATGATCAAATACAATATCTAAGATAAGGTTTGAGATACTTCAATTTGGGTTGGAGGTATAGAAAAAGTTCCAATTAAGGAAGAAAATCGGAACACTATTGCCTCAACATTCACATGTAGGTATGTCTTCAGGAGCATGATAAAATCATTAATTATTTCAAATCCATATTGCATTGCATTTTCTAATTCACCCTTGTTCTCTAGAAAATTATAAAATAGAAGATCAATCTCCTTAAACTATCCCACTTTCTTCTTGAAGGATTCTTTTACTAGAGGGATCTTTATATTTTTAGTAAAATAATTGATGTTAGTGATTAAATCATGCTTTAAATAGATTTTGGAAAAATAATTATCCACATTCCCTCTAAACTCTTTCTGAGAAGTAGAGGCATCATTGGTCCATTGTCTCACCATATTGTCAACAAGGTCAGTGTTTATGTGTACCTTGGAAATAATTTACCTATCAGATTTTCTTTGAATGCCTTTATGTTCTTCCCACATCATAGCCCTGAGATACTCCACATCAAAAGCTCTATCCCTGGTACCCTTAGAACTAGAGGCACCAGAGATCAACTTTACAAGTTACTCCTTTTGTTTCTTCAAATATAAACTTATTATATGTGTAACCATGTTTCTAAGAATCTCCATCACACCACTAATAGTGGTCTTCAAATCGGTGGTCAAGGATTCAAGATTGTTGCTCATCCTCTTCAGTTCCTCTCTTAGAATAGTATTGTTTCTAATAATGGTTTCATCAACAGTGATTATGTTAAACTGACTCTCTAGAATCGCTATCCTTTAAATTATATTATCACTGGCTTCTGGAACACATAAGGAAGTATAGGGCTCAGTTTTGGAGCCAACATCAGATCATACTAATTGATAAATATCAGCTTTCAACATTTCTAAATTTACCCTGGTGACATAGTCAATAGGGAATATAGGTATAACAGACTCAGAAAAAGGTATGACTGGTGAAGCAGCAAAAACTACTTCCACACCAGCTTGTGCTTGTGGATAATGAGGAGGAGGACATACCATCTCCTCATTAGATTCGTAATACAAACCAATTAAAATATACCCAATATTTCTATACCATTCATGAGTATATTTTTAATATATGTGCTTCATAGTGTCAATACTGAATCTTCTTCCTTGATGCTCATCCCCAAATTCATCATCTTCTACTGGATATCCATCTAAAAAGATATTATGAGGCACTGGTACCAACTATGATATAGGTTCTTCTTGCACTCTAGCCACTTCAAATTCTCTAGGGACATCTTCAACCATAGGAATATGTGTAATTTGATCCTCAACCTCTTATTCATGTCTGATAGCCATATGTCCATTTATATCCTAAATTATGACTTTATATTCATTAGTAGGAAGATCAAGCCTATCCTCATCTCTAGTATCTCCATCTTCATCTCTTTCAGTAAGTTGTCTGATAGGATCAACAACATCTACATTCTCATTAGACCCTACATCTGCTCCATGCATAGATTCTTCCGTAGAACTATCTATAAGATATTTTCCTAATTTTAGTGATTCACTAACATGATCATCAATTTCCTCCTCCTCCTCCACCTCATAATCCTCATCATCATACTAACTTACATATCCATCAAATCCAGATACCTCAATATCATACTCATCCTCATCACCTAACAAAGTCTCTCGAGAGGGTAGTTCCAATGGTGGACTGGTAGGTCTATAGGACATATCCTTTGGGATCATAGCAATATCCGGGTAACATCTATCATTTATAGGAGATCCCTATTCCTTAGGTAGCTCATCCTCAACGTTCTCATCTAAATAAAACACTTCCCTACTAGGTTAAACACATGGATCAGCTTGATCCCTTAGTCTAGTAGAATGATCTACATGATTCAAATCCTCATAGATCTTCTCTTCATCTTCTACCCAAAATATCTTACATGGATTCCAAAATATCTTTATCCTCATGTAGATTTCTTTTTGTACGAAGAATCCACTATAGGGAATGATCATTTCTTCTCCATCCTCTACACATCTCATCTTATTCAGCATTGTAGAGACTATTCTAGGATAGTATATACATCTTTCAATCTTATAGGGTTGGATCATATACTAAATGCGTACCATGAGGTACAATCATAGAATCACATTCACCCAATTTTCAACAGATAAATCTGGAAGACATCCTACTAATTTACTACTACAAAGTCTTCCTTCCTTGGGTAGATTTGGTGTTAAATGGACTTGAATAGAAATCTTTCATCTCCATCCAATACTTTGGAAGAAGCTCTCCTTGATTCTTCATTCCTAATAAACTTCTTTAAATCCTTTTTTTGTGAAAATAAGTCTATGGATAGACGTATAATACCATGATAATCAGTATAGATTTACTCATATGGAATTTCAAAACATTCAACCCATTATTTCGAATAAAACAAAATCTATTTTCCCTTTCACTACATACTTCAATCTTTCTTCCTCATATCCTTCAAGAGGCAAATTAAAATTAATGTAGAACTCATGAACTAGCTAGGGGTAAAATTCCTTTTTATTATTTGAAAACCAACTGATCCATCCTGGAGATTTCATCAAATTTTACAATATATATTTTCTCGACAACAACCAATCCACAGATTCCTCCTTCTCAGCTGTTACTACTCGGTTTCCCAATATTGGTTCCCTAGAGCTTGATGTACCACATGATTCACCTTTTGGACACATAGCTGAAGGTGATTCACTGGGTCCTTCCATTACGAAGTCGGTTCTTTCAATTTATAAGGATCAAGTTCAAATGGATTTGATAGTTATAAGGCTTAAGTGTATACTATATTTCAAAGGTAGCTAGGGAGGTGAAAGGTCGATGTCCTGAGTGAATTTATTTTATCATTTAGGAATTATTATTCACAAAAACATAAAATAGAATATTGGAAAAAATAAATAATAAATATTGTGTCATTTGACATAAAACTTTCAGTTTTATAATAAGGTCCTTATAGTCATCGGTTTTAAACTAACTGTATTACACTGTTGTCTTCATGTGATCTGCTTCATTTAATTTATTTCTATTAGACGGTTTACCATGATTAGTTTCACATGATCTGTTTGAAAAATCTATTTAATAGACCGGTTTCACGTGAGATGTTTGACAGATCAGTTTCACAGAATCAGATTGACAGATCGATATGACTGATCAGTTTGAAAGATTTGTTTCAACTAATTAGTTAGACCAATTGGTTTCACAATATCGGTTTGACATAATTGTTTGACTGATAAAAATAATTTTACTAATGAGATAAGGTATGATCATCTCTATAGATTTCTCATTAATAGTTCATGTCTAATGTAGCTCATTATCAAAGAGTTTATGGTTTTGCGGAAAATGTTAGCAAGTTGATGCTCGGTCCAATTAAACTACTGAGTTATATACCCTTTTTGATAATGATCTCTAAAAAAGTGGTTCCTTATATCAATATGTTTAGTTCTATAATCAGAAATATTATTTTTAGATATTTTAATAGCACATGTACTATCACAGTTTATGGGGATATGTCTAAATTAAAATCCATAGTCTAATAAATTGTGTTTCAGCCACAAATTTTTTGCAGAGCAACAACCATAAGTAATGTACTCTTCTTCAATAGTTAAAAGTGCCACTGAATTTTCATTTTTACTACACAGTGATATTAAAGACATTCCCAAAAATTAACATGTTCTATAGGTCATCTTTATATCTAACTTACATCAACAAAATTCATCATCTAGACAACTAACCAAATCAAAATGTTGACCTCTTGGGTAGAAATATCCCAAATTAGTTATATATATGAGGTATCTAAAAACTCTTATAATAGAAGTTTAATTTTTCTCTTTTGTGTTTTCCTGAAATATTGCACACATACACACAATAAACATAATATCTAGCCTACCTATAGTTAATTACAGCATACTCCCATTCACTCCTCTTTAATAATTTTGATCAATTGATATCCCATTTTTATCAAGATCTATCTTACATCTACAACTCATAGGGGTTTCACTACCCTTAATGCTATCAAATCCATATCTATTAAAAATATCATTATTATGTTTACATTTATTGATCATAACAATTTTTTAAAAAAATCTTTAATACCCAAGAAAATATTTATCTTCACCCATAAAATTCATTTCAAATTCACTTTGCATCATTTTTGAAAAATCATTGCATAAATAATTTCAAGAATATCCAAAAATAATATCATTTACATATATTTGATCTATTAAACCATCTTTGGAAATTATTTTTAAAAACAATGATCGATATAATACTCCTTTTTTAAAACCTATTGAATGATAAAATTACACAACCTTTCATACCAAGCTCATGGAGCTTGTTTCAATCCATATAAATCATTAGATATTTTGAAAACATGAATTGGAAAATGAGGATTTGTAAACCTGAAGGGGTTTTCCAACAAAAACATCTTCAATTGTATAACCATTTAAGAATACACCTTTGACATCCATTTGATAATGTTTGAAATCAAAATTTTCTTTATAGGAATGTAATATTCTAATGGATTAAAACCTAGATACCGGTGTCAATGTATCTACATAATCAATTCAATCTTCTTGATTATACCCATGTGCAACCAATATAGCTTTTTCTCTAATCATATTTCCAATTTATTCTACTTTATTACAAAATACACATTTAGTTCCTATGTTCAATATGTCTTTTAGTTAATCAAAAATATTCTAGTTATTATTTATCTTATACTAATTAAGCTATTCTAACATAGCCATCACTGAAAAATCACCATTGATTACATCATTGATATTTTTATGTTCAAACTATGACAAGAATCATTGATGTTCAAGCTGATTTCTCAAATATGTTCTAGTTTTTATTCCTCTATCTTGATCAAAATCTACAACATCAATGGGAGGGTTTTAAAGGGTCTATGTTTTTTCAAAAAAGTATAGCTTCTAATTTCAGGCTCGTCATTTGATTCTATCTCAATATAAATTATTTCTGGAGAATTTATAGAATATGATGTTTTTATATATTACATTATAAGATGATTTGAGGGTTCTATATTAATGTTTAGATTTGACATATCCTCTTAGAGATTCCATATAGAGGTCTTAGGTTCAGGTAAATCTATTTCATCAAACATGACATGTACAGATTTTTTCTAACATTTTTTATTAAACACTCTATATGATTATATATATGTATAATATCCATGGAATATTCCTTTATCACTTTTTTAGGAAAATTTATGATGATTATCATTATTTTTAAGAATATAAACATTACATTCATACACTTTAAAATAATTTACCTTGTGTTTCCAATTATTCCCCAAATCATAATGAGTTTTTAAGGATGGGTCTGATTAAGAATCTATTTATTTTGTTACAAGCTATATAAATAGACTCTATCCAAAAAGAAATTGGTAGGTAATATTCAATAATAATATTTCATGCTATCTCATGTAAGGTTATATTTCTTCTCTCAACAACTATATTTTTTAGATGTTTCCAAGGTTCCAAAATGTTATTACTATAGAAATTTGTTTGAGAAAAAGATATTTAATGTAGTGATTTTCAAACTCATAGTCATGATTACTTCATAAAGATTAAATTTTATGCCCACTGTGATTTTTTACAGTTTTATAATACCTGGTGAAATGAGAGCTAGCATTACTCTCGTGAGCTAAAAAAATTCAATGTATACATAGAAAAGTTATCTACATGAACAAAAAACCTAGTACTTCCTTTATGACTTGAAACCCTACATGGTCCAATAAATTCTTTTTGAAACAACTCGAGAGGATAATAAGTGGTAACTTATTTCTTTTCATTGTAATTGTTTTTATGTTGTAATCATTTTTGACATGGATTGATCACATTATTGTCTGGAAACTCTAGTTCGGGTTGGTCAGTGAAAATTCATTTTCTAGAAACATTATTAAGGGAGTGTAAATTTCAATTTCCTTCTATTTAGGGCCATATCTAAGATTCATTGAAAAACAATATTAGACAAGAAACATTTTGTGATGATATTGTGTCTATGTTTAGAAGATATACATTATCATTTATAAGTTTAGTAAATACTATGTTATTCTTGGCATAAAAATAATGGAATGAATCATTTTAGAATTTAAAATTAAATACATCTTCAAAAATTTGGTATATTCTATGATTTTATACATTAATCCATCAACATAATGGACTTTGGAAATAGATATTGAGTTAGGGTTACTAATCTTGCAGAGGCCAATGATTTTTCCTTTACCATTATAACAAAATGTGACATGTCCTCCATCAATTTTGAAAAGATTATTGAATCTTGAGTAGTATCACATAATGTGACTTGAACAGTCAGTGTCCAAGTACCAAATTTTTCTACAAGAAATCTTTATCCAATTTACCTACAAAATAATTCATCCATGAAAATATTTTGGTACCCTTATTTCTTTGGGTCCAAAAATATTCGTAATAAGATCATTTTGAACCCACACTTTAATTATGGGTTTCAAATATATAGAATACAGAGTATATTAAAAACAAATTATGTTTGGTAAAGAAGAACTTGATGAAAAAATGTATTTTTAGAATTGTAACATGAAGTAAAATCTTGATTTTGTAATAAAGATTAATATTTTATAGATTTAGTCACAAAATGTGTTTTTGATAACTTTCTTTGTCCGTGATGATATACTATTCCAAAAGTGTACCTTGGAGCTATCTATTAACTAATCATTTGAGTATGTGTATCTTTCCTATTCATAATCATTTCATTGTACATCTTTAATTTATCATTAGACATTTTTTACACAATCTTTTCCTTGAATGGTTGATAATTATTTTGTTTTTTATTAGTAAGTTCACATTTAAATGATACAATAATATAATGTTGTTTTTTAATTATTTATCTTTATCTTTTTGATTAATGAATGTCACTTAAATAATATTAAAATACTCAAAAAATTCATCAATTTTCATATTTTTAAACTAACATTCATTTTTAGAATAATAAGAATGGTGTGCAGGAGAATCTAAGGTTACCTCTTATATGTTTTTCATAAAACACATAATTTCCCTATCCTCATTCTCAGTGTTCGAAAAAGTTGATTTACTAGATCTATCGTATAATTCAATCCAGGTTGTCATCATAGAATTCTTATATTTATTTTCCTCATTATTGTACTTTTTTTTATATTTTATCATTGTATTTTCAGCTTTAACATGTCCTCTCCTCATTCATTCACAGCAAAAACTCTCGTCTAATTTTTCATTTTTCATTCAATATTTTTTCCAGTTCCCCTTATTGTTATATTTTACTTTATAGTTTGGTATCCTGAAGAACATTTTCATTCTGTAATATTTACTAAATCTTCTAGCCATCTAGGCCATTTCCTCATCACTGTCAGAAGTAGATTCTTCACTACATGTTCTCTCAATGGTATCTTGAAAATTCCCTTTTTCTTAACGTTTGGAAGTGTTATTCTTGAAGGATAAAAGTTTTATTTTTGGTTTTCCCTACTCTTTATTTACTTTTAGATTATCTTCATACATCATTAGTTTTCCAATCAATTCCTTTACTATAATCTTCTCAATATTGTGTGGTTTTATTATAGATATAGATGTCCCTCACCATATCTTTGGTAAAAATTGCATAATACTTATGATTTTTAACTTTGTTGTGATAACTCTTCCTAAAAATATCATGGTATTCACAATTTCATTGAACCTATGATATTTATCATAATTATATTCATCAGGATTCATTATAAAATTGTTATATTTAATAGTATAAGTATTTATTCTCATCTCCATCACATTATATATTCCCTCATGATAAATAGAAAAAGTTTCCCAAATCTCATGCGTTGTTTTACAAGAAGAATTGTTATTAAACTCTTCATATATAAGTGCATAGTATAGAGCATTGATTGCATTACAGTTACTATTATTGGCAATTTGGTAGGTTTATACCAAGTATTTCAAGTAGTTTTAGGGATTGAATATCTGCATTAAATAATAGTTCAGATTTAAAATCTCATTCTTTCTAAAAGTATTTTCAATTTAAGCATCCACTGAGAATAATTTTTTCAATTTATAAAATGATGTCTATTAGTAGCAGCCCCATCTAGTCTATTTTCCTTATTATAAATTGTTAAAAAATTTCAAAGAGATAAATTTTTAGAAATAATATAAATATTAAGATTAATAAAATAGAACTATAATAACAGTTGAAAATCTTTTTAAATAGTCTTGAAAAACATAGAGATTCCAACATCCTATAATACTAAATGTTGGTCGGGGTAGAGTACTCAAGAGGTGGGTGAATTGAGAATCTATAAAAATTTCTATTAAAATTGGTTCTATATAAATTTTCCCCAAATTAAAATTAGAATCAAAGTCAGTTTGTAGTGAATTTATAATGGACTGTAATGTTCAATTAATTTATCAAAAGATTGATTAGTTCTCAATAATACAAATCAAAATATTAATATAAATTTTGAAACTAATCTAATAGTTGAGAAAAATTATAAGAACTTTCTAAACTAACCATCAAAGTTTAATTGTTTTTATGAAAAACATAATAAACATGGAGTAAATATAAAAGGTAAAAATATAGTAGATATGAACAAGAGGTTCAATATGAAGCTGAGACTAGGTCCTCTCTACTTAGTGATAACTAGCCACCAAGTAGTTTAATTTAATTAATATTTTGATCCACACCCTATATTGGGGTTCAGAATAGCACACAAGGCAATCCAAGTCAAACTTGAGCTCTAACAGAATTACTCCTGGGAAAAACAAAAAACAAGTCACACATGAAATCATCCACTGTTCTTCATGGGATATTAATAATAATAATGAGAGAGAGTTTGAGGGTATAAAGTATCCTCCACCTATTCACAAGATTTCTTGTTTTTCAAACCGAAAGATACACATAACTAAAAAATGGAAACAAAAGAACAAAATAGAGCTAGATATTATAGAACAAGGTTCAGAAAACTCTATGTGTTGTGTAGTGATTCTCTAGAAATATTTATTTAATGGAAATGGAATTTTATTCCACTTATGGATGTTGGATTTAAAACAAACTACCAATTTATATGTACTATGCATTCTAAGACTGTGATGTGTTTATCTCATTTGATTGAAACATGTTTATTATAGCTCATAATGTTCTTCTTGTCTTGTTAATTTCTTCCATTGAGTTCATGCGATTTGGAAGAAATACAGAGTGTTTCAAGAGATTGCATTTCATCTTTCCTATTTATTTTTCAGCACACCTGAATGATCTAGGTTAAAATCTATTTTTACAACGAGGTCCAAAAAACATGAAGATCTCCCCACATGCATGTACCTCATACATTCTACTGAATGTCCAACACAAAATATTAATTAATGTTATGAATAATAATTCATCTAAATATGACCATTAGATATGAATTTTACATAATGAATTAAAAACATATATTAGGACTATGGGTGAGTCATAGGTATCAGTGTCTCATTGGCATCTGTCTTTCATCATCGGTCCGTCAACATCAGTGACTCTCTGTATCAGTGAGTCCTCTTCATCGGTATCAGTGACTCTGGGAATCAATGAATCATAAGTGATATCGATCCATCCGGGCATTGGTGAGTCATCACCAGTGGATCATTTTAAACTATCAGTTTGTCTACCATCAGAGAGTTGTCCATTTGTAAGTATCCAATTGGTGACTCATTCATCGGTGTTTCCCTCATTGATAAGTCTTCCAAAAGTTTCTCTCTTGATCTATCGGTTAGACCGATCATCGGTGACTCATCCATCATCATGTCGTATTTTCTATCGGTGATTCCTGTATTGATTTCTTCTATGATTGGTGACTTATTCAATCATTGGGTCATCATCGGTGTGTCTTCATTGGTGAGTCAGCCATCGGTGACTCCTTTGTAATATTGGTGTGAGGGACTTTGAAAAACATATAAAGTTTTTGTCTTACATAGAACATTACGAGATTAACTAAAATTAATAAATACATGTAAATATACACTTGTAAACATATTGAAACATAAATTTCCTTTATTTTATGTAATTATTTAAGTGTATTATACTATGGGCATAAATTATTCTCTTATAAATATTTATCGACAAGATTATCTTGAGTTATAACATAATATAAGAATGAATAATATTTGTATACTTGAATGATTAGTGATTTAAAAAACAAGTTGTCTACAAAGGGTCTAATACTTATCAATTTTTATTAAATATTAGATCATAAAATTACAATCACTCAATGACTCTAAAAATTGTATAGAATATATCATAAATTTCTACATCGTAAATCCTAGAACAATATACTTTGGTTACATTAGGGGAATAAATCCTTCATAATTGTGGGTAAATAGAATTTCAATTATCCTAGGAATATCCCCTAGGATTGTAAAATCTTGTGAGTAGTAAGGCTCGTTTCTATGTACCAGGATACCTCGGGTCTAGTTCGAAACTCTTTGTTAGATTTTTCACTCTTAGGTACATCTGTGCCAGAACCACATCCACGTGTTGTATAAAGACATGGATGTATTTTCCAGAAATATCCATATAATCAGGATTTTCTTATTTGTTTATCATCATAGGCTATCTCAGTGGTTTGTTCCCTAATAAAATTTTTCTATATCTAGATTCCATTTTTTCTATTAAATTTCTCTCATACCAATTGTAACACCCTGAACCTAGTTGCCTAGATCAAGTGCATTATTTTCATACAATTTCATTATTATAAGGAAAAAAATTGAATGATTGAGTAGTTTAGTAGATTTGGAAAACCTAATACATAAATAAGATCAACAATACAATACTGAGTGAAAAAAAATATTTATGTTTTATTGGTATCATCCAAAAATCAATGTTTACCCCTACAGATCATTCAGAATAACCCACTTCCTATTCTGGGAAAATGAAACATAAGAAAGGGGTTAGCTCAAAAGCTCTGTAAGGGTATGAAATATAGTGGAAGATAGCATATACATAATCGTTAGGCACTGTGAATAATTGAAAGCCCATTCCTTTAGAAATAAACATGACCATATTGTAGATGTAATATGGGCTAATTAAACATTTCCATTGTAAAACATATTCATTGGTATTCTACTAGTAAAATAACCACATGAACTATGAATTTATAGCTTCATAGTGAAGGAAATGCATATTTTGGACATTCTAAAACATACCATTAAAGACTTGGACAATATTTCCTAAAATGATTAAGGCCTAATCCAAAACCATATCTCAAAATGGGTAAGGCCTCAGCCAAGTCCATATCCTTTTGTCTCAAGAGACCTATCGATGCATAAAGGGGCTATAGGTGGCCCCACCCATCACATACACGGTAATCTTCATTCCTCATATGAATGGGGAGAACATAATCATCATAAAAAATCATATTGAAACTAACATATAAAATAGAAATAACATTCCCCAATCACTGAACATAAACACTAACAATTTGGAATAAAATGGTGAATGGTATCAAGATAGCAAATACATAGCCAAAATAATTAGAAACACTCAAACAAAATATTTTATATGATATCATAATAGATAATTACTAATGAATTAATGATTCAATAGAGGATATTAAAATTTATAAAGATATTTTTAAATGTTACCACTAACAAATTCTTAATCAAATAATCCATAAACATTCCAAATGTGTTTCATGCCACATTGAAACATTCAAATAATATGCCTTTAAAATATCATGATAATAAGGAGACACCTGATATGATATAACAAATTTCATTACATGAACCAAATTCATGGAATTCATGTTTAACAAGTCATGTACCACATAGATGTTAAACTGATATAAGAAAAATCCTTTTTAATTTTGAAAAAAGAGTTCTTTTAGAAAATTATGTTTATTTTCCATGATATCAGATTGTGAACATGTATATACCAAAAAATAAATGGCAAGTTCATTGAAATTATATTTGATGATTAAATAAAGACTTATTTATTCCAAATCATTTAAAAAGTTTTTTTATGAAAACATTAGAATTAAAACATTTAATTGATGTTTACTGAGAATATTAAACAATTTTGAAGGGAAACAGGCTTGTTTTCTATCATAAAACATTGAATGAACCAAAACATATTTTTCATGTTTATATGTGTGATTTTATAGAAAAATATATGGCATAAAACATATTATCATGTGAACATCAAAATATGTAATAATTTGATAAGTTCCTTGAATCGTGCTTGTGTTTCAGATTAATTTTTTAAAGATTCTTTTAAAACATATAACTCCCCCAAAAATAAAGAATTATATCTGGAAAAAATATATAGAAAGTCAACACATATTTTAGGAATTTTTTAATATACTTTGAAATAAGTCTATTGAGGGGAATATAATATAATATCAACCCGAAAAAAATGGAGGTTAGGGTAGAAAATACTAACCACTATGCAATCAATCGGTTCGTATGCCCCAAAATTAATAATCATAAAATGATACTTTTAATACAACGAAAATATATATATTAATGCTATTATAATTCAATGGGAAGTATGAATACACCATAAAAAATTTATAATAGTGAATAGGGAATATTTTGCAAAAAATTGAGGTGAGCCAAGGAAACCACTTACATTATGGCTGGTGGTGTTATTCACTTGATCTTAATGACCGAATAAAAAAATTTGGATTCATTAAATAAAATTTTCCAAACACTCCCATACATTTAGTTGAGTTATTTTAACAATATTAGGTTCATTCATTACCGTTTTTATGGGTTTAATAGGTTTAATTTTATTATTTTGGAAGCATTTTCTTCTTTGGGTTGCATGATCGGTTTACTTGTATTCCTAAATGGAATTCATTTACAATGTGGTTGAAAATTAATAATTGATCATATATATTGTTAGTGAAATTATAAATATATAAATGATGTTTTTATGATCTTAGTTATATTCCATGAGGTTGACTCATTAGATAATGGTTAATGATAAATGCTTGGATTAAATTCGTGATTTTGTACTTAATGAAATTGTTTGGTCTTATTATTTTAAATTATGAGTGTGTAAGGATTAAATAAATTTAATTAATATAAGACAATTATATTTTTAACTGGTTAAACAATTATAAAGGATTCATGATTAGGCTTGAAGATGGTTATGAAAATTGAAAACATGTCTTCCTTTAACATGATAATTAACACATCCGAGACAGCATTGACATTTATATTATAAAAAGAGGGAAAAGAAGAGATAATTATGACATTTTACATTATCAGAAAAATATAATATTACATATAAGGGAATATATTTTTCATGAATAATTTGATAATAGGAAGGGATAAGGTATAATTGAGAAATAATTTAAAAAAAGAGGAAGAAATCTAACCTCTGGAATATATCTCTTTTGAAACCACATTAAGGATATTTGAAGTAGACTTTTTGTGAGACCAGAAAAACTAGAATGTGTAAAGGGATGATTAGGATTGAATTAGTAAAATTATGGATAAAATATAAGACTTATTGTTATGAAATTTTTGAAGGATGGAACCACCTTTTATAAATTAGGTGAGGGGTAACATAGGAGTCAAAAAAAAAATTATAAAAATATAATAAATATATTATCTATTTTAAGACTCAAAAAATGCCTTAAACATAAGGGGGTTACTTTTTTCATAGTAATCGTGTCATTTTATGACATGTTCAATAATTTTGGTATTTCAAAAAAATTTAATAACATATTTTATTAATGAAAAATAGTTTTTTCAAGATTCAAATTTTTCATATCTATGAATATAAACACATCAAAAAAAGTTTAAAATTCTAACAAAAATATATATCATATCTTATAAATGTCATATTCATATAAGGAGTCCATGAATTAGCTTAAAATTAAAAAATTATATTTATTTTATTATTCTCAATATCATTTATTTGATTTATTCATTAAATAAATTAATATTGTATCAACTATGTGGAATCCATTATAGTATTTATTTATTTTCTAAAAATTATGAATAATATTTTTAGAGAATGTAAATTTTATTATATTTCCAAATACTCTTCTCTTTTTAATAAAACATCTTTAAAATCTCAAATAACAATATTATAAATTTAAAAACTATAATGCAAAAAACATGATTTTCTTATGAAATAAAATATTATAAAGTCTTTAAATTGATTAATGTTCGTCCAAAATTACCCAAATTCAAATTAAAACTTTATAATAGTCTATAAATTATTATTTAAAATGTTTATAAAAAATATGTTTTATTTAATAATTATGTTTTTTAAAATAATTACATTTTATTTATTTTTCTTATGCTTACACGAGTGTTGCATCGGCATTGCATAAGAATTAATGTTAATTCTATCATATATAAAAACTAAACAAATACTATAGTAAATATGAATTAATTAGGTTTAAAATAAAATTATTAATTTATTCATTATGTATATATGCTCTTATAAAAAACTATACATCTTTTTGACTTTGTTATTTTTCCTTTTCTTTCCATGCACAAACATTGCACAGACATTTGGATAATACTCATTTATATTACAATAAAAAAAGAAATTAAAAATAAAAGAGATAAATAATAAATAAAAATTAATAAATAACTCTTGAAAATAATATTTATCTCTCAATTATTATATAAATTTCCAATTTTGACTTTGTCAGCACTACGCAGGCACTACGTTGACATTGACAATGATTTTTATACGTGCCACGAAAAAATATAATTTTCATTTTCTAAATTAATTATATACATTATTTTACTTTTAATATATTTATTTAGTTACTAAAAAGGTGAATTAAATTTTAATATAACAATAATTCAATGAATATATCACAAAAAATTGATGTATTTTATAAAAAATGTAGTGTTTACTATTCATCCAAAATTATACTATTTCTTAAAAATCCCAAAAATTCATCCAAACAATTTTTCAATGTATAGAATCCAAAAAGAAATTCCATTTTATGAAAATAATTTTTTAAATTTGAGAAATTAAATTTATTTATTAAAATCATCATTTACTTGAAAATATCTATTTCAATATTATAAATGATTTTAAGACACTTTGAAAATTTAACTATATTCTTATAAAAATCTGTTATAACAAAATATTGATTCATGAATAAATTTTATGAAAATTAATTTCCATTTAAATTAATATATTATAAATGTTTAAATCATTCATTATTTCTCATAAAAAATATCAACACTTTATTATTAATTTTTAAAATATTCTCTCTAATTTATAAGGTTTCATATTTCTTATATTACTTCCATTGGTGATGTTACTTTCCATAACAGTTCATTACTAATCATAAGGGCCAATTTACTTTTTATAAGGGTACAATACTATTCATAAGGGTGTATTACTATTCATAAGGGTCAAGTTACTATTCATAAGGGTAAATTTTCTATTTGAAACTGTACATTTATATTCATTAAAAATTATGTTTTCCTTATCAGACTCTAAATATCTTATTGAATGCAATAGTGTATATCAGTTTTTTAAAATTCAAATTACAGCACTAGCTAAATTATGTTTCTTTTTTATTATAAAAAAGTGTTTTTTATGAAGATACAATTTGAAATTCTTGGGGTCTTGAAAATGTTCACTACATTTCAATACCAATGCTAATATAATGATATCTTTACTTCAAATCCCATGATTCCTTTACTGAAGTTTCTCTAGAAAATTGGTATATATTCATATTCCACACCACCCCCGTCATCACTATCTTTAGAAATTTCATGTTTATATATTTATTTGAATTCCATTTCATTTAATAATATAACTATAGAGTCTTATGGTATGAATCTCCTTTTATTATCCACTAAAATACATAGTATATCATTGATATAATGTAATGAAAAATTCCGTTGATGAAGGGCTGACACTTTTGGATTTTATAAAGGTTGAAGCATTCTCATGATTTTATTTATAGTGTTAATAACGTTAATTTCTTCCCAAATTCATAGAATTAATTTAAAACTATATTAATCTAATTAAATATAATATAATCATTTTCATTTGGATTAATTTTCATATCATTGATCTGATTGGAATAAATGCAATGTTTTTCCTCATTCACTTTTTTATCACCTTGATTTTTATTCTCTAATTATTCTAACATGATATTTTTTGTATTTTGACCACTAAAATTCAACAAGTTTTGATCATATGTGGTTGAGATAAGATAATTTTAAGCTTTAAAATTTGAATCAAGTATTTTCAAATATGTTTTAGTAATATGGTTACTTGTAACATCAATAACATGAATCCCATGAACAATGTCATGGTGAAAACACATCCCAATATATCACATTTGTGATATATATATATATATGTAAAAGTTACATATATCAAAATCGGAATTATCTACACCTTCCCTAAATTCCCAATAGAATAAAATGAAATAATTATCTAAAAACAATATCCTCAGTTTTCTAACACATGTAATACCGTAAATCAACTTGAGAAGGGAGGGATGAATAAATATGTAAAAAAATTTCTTTGATTCATGAAGATATTATACCCACATATTAGGAAATGTTTAAACATATATGATGGAATCATGAAATTATCAAACACCCATATGATGAAATAGAAATAGAACACAATATTTTTACTTTTTTCCCCACTAAAAACTAGTCCAAAGAGTGCACACTGTTAGTATTTCGATATTACCTAATTATATTATTCTTCACTAGATATTTTATGTTAAAATATATCAAACACGATCACTTAATGGATGTAATACCTCAATTTTAATAATTTTAGGAATATCAACTCCCTCTCTCAGAACACTTCCATCGACTCCCCCTTTTTCACCATATTGGGTGAAGTATTTATGAATTTATCAACATTGAATCCCACTTCTATATTAGAGAACATGCATGTAATTTTTTTCTTCATTTATGTTATCGTCGTATAATTTAATATATTTTATAATATATTCCCAAAATCACATATTCTTGAGTAACTACCTTTTTAAAAACTCTTTATTTCATGAAACCCCCTTTTTGTTTCAATGAACATTAAACATCCTAAAATCGACACACTTTCTCGAAAATCATATTTTTTGTGAAAATATAACAATTCCCATATATATTAACTATCATTAAATACTTAAATTTACTGAAACTCCATTCACTAAATTTATTTAACATTAAAAAGTTTTTAACAATTATTTTAACAAAACGTGTGTTCTTGTATTTTTTTTGCTTAAAAAATGAATAAATTTTCATAATTCCTTTACAAAATCATTGAAATTAGACCTCTTTATTAACACAGTATATTCAATATATGAGTGACCTCAAATTTAGATAAATTTCTTTCTTTATTAAACATTCATGGTCACCATTTTCGTTTTCATGGAAGTATTCGTTCTCTTATGTGAAACCCCCATTCATTGTGTGATTTAAGTGAAATTATCTACTCTGAAAACATCTCATAACCCAATAATAGATTATTATTCCTTCACTCCTCATTCATATTTCTTTAATATCTATTCACCAATGTACAAAACGTCATCATACAATTTGTTTCATCAAACTCAAAACAATAATGAGACTCCAATTAATTGTGAAATCATTATCATCTATCTATTTTAAAAAGGAATCCCAAGGAATCAATATTTCATGAACTATTTATATTCATCAATATTTTGTGTCCATAAATTTGCAAAATACTATGAAATGATGTGAGATTCAACACTTATTCCACATGAACCACATGATCACATGGTGGGAATACAACATGATATACCATGTGACCATTGAAATCTAAAAAAACAATCCCTTTCAATCGTTGAAAAAATTAGTTCCAAACCCTCTACAACATTCTCAAAAGTATTATGGCATAATTCAGAGAGTATTGAACCAAATTTGAAAATTTGATAACTTCATCTCCACACTACACTTAATTTATTATTTGGATCACCTGAAACATTAACTTTCAAACGACCCCCCCTTAATGGCATATTCCTATGCCATAATAGCTCACTTGTCGTCCAAGGAACATGCCCTAAAAGACATATAATGAAATTTTGAGATAGGTCCCTATTTTCATATATGTTGAATTTTAGATGCACATCTTTTCCTCTATCATTGAAAAAAAGATAATGGATTCCTTTTTTCAAAAACTTTCAAGAGATATTATTCATCATGACACAACTCTGTTTGTGTTAACTTTTATAGGTATCTTGATTCATGAACATAATCACATATTTATCAAAGGTATAATTTAACACCCATGTTATTATCTCATTATTCTATTAGGTCCTAATGACAATGAATGTAATGTTTTTATTATGTTTCAGCCACCAAATGAAACATTATTAGATAGGACACTTCATATGATTCATAAACATGTTCAACCTTGAGTGTTAAATAATTGTTTTGTACTCTCATATAAATGAGAAATATTTTTTCCTTCCATTTTTTCCACAAAGAGAATTATTCACATTGTATTTGGGATTCATTCATGGTTTTTTTCATTGTGATCATGATACATCAAAATTAAATCATTTTATATCATATAGTAATTTAAAACAATACATAAAATGTTTGGCATGGTCATCCACATATAAGAGCCTCTCATTTATTTTGCGATAAGGTAAAATTATTATAATATTTGGACCTAGTGATCCAGAGCACAAGCTAAGCCAGTTGCTAGTGAATATCTTCTAGATTTCGGTACTATGTCGTTATATCGTCATCCTCATCCTTGGTTCCATGATTCATTTCTTCAGCCATGATCTATATTTGGTTGTACATGGATCTATTAGATCGGGTTATACAAAATATGAAAAGGATGATGTGAATTGTGACTTTTAAAATTTCTTAATGAATTGTGATGATTGCTATGTTTGTCCTTTATCTTTATCAATATGATTGTGTAGTGGAAAAATAACAAAATTGATGGTTTGGGGAATAGAAGTCCCCTAGTCCACTCTAGAAATGATGTACTCCACGAGAATAGTGATTTTCACTATCTGGTCCTCTTATCAATAGATTGTCCAAAATTGAGTATGGGCAATTGACACCTTTACATGTTAAAGCTAAAACAAAGCTTTCTGGTTCATACATAGAACCGAATACCCAACTTAGTACCATAAACTATTTACTCAAAAATGGAAAGAGTATTTTCATGAAAATAATTTATAGCTGTTCTTCACAGTTGTAGCTGTACGCAACTGACAGTAGATGGATTGTCATCTTCAAAAAAGATGTTCTTCTAGTATGATCAGTTCTGAGCCAATCCAGTTGCAAATAGATCTCGAAATATAACAAGAATCATTAACAAAAAATAATTCACAATATATCGTCGATGTAGAATAATAATCATTTATGCTTTTCCTTTTCTTCAGAAAAATAGAGTCTGATAGATAATGGTAGCAGTAGATCTGTGTGACTCATATATATATTTTTCACAATGATTAATCTCTCTATGTAAATCCAAATAACATAGATATATAAAGAATAAATATTAGTGTTTTCCTTTCATATATACATCCAAAATTTTCACCTTAAGAATCGTGATATTCAAAAGATTGAATAACAGAGCAGACGTAACATCCCTTAATAATTGGAATGTAATCCTCCACTCAAATCAATCCATTGGATCATAAATAAATTGCTTTAATTCAATCAAAGATGTTCCTTTCAATCAGTATTTGAAACTAGGTTGACATCTTCATGATATTCTGCATAAACATCGTTGCATAGTAAAGTTGTATATTAAATCTCTAATGCAAAATGTTGGGTTGATGATCTATTCTTCATACGTAAGGTTGATCTCAAACTTAAGGTTTAACATCCATACATTACACTTCATCTTTCAAATGTATGGTCTATTATCCATACATTCCACTTTAACTTCCAAACATATGGTAGATCATCCATACTTTCCTCTTTAGGAAAACATAAGATACATGATCCATACATTTCAATAGAACGTAAGGTTCATTATAAAAGTAATGTCGATGATCCATAATTTTGTGAATCAAATGCAAGGTTTCATACTTACGTGAGGTTCTTGTAACAATTTTTTTGAACTCTCATAAAGTAAATGTATGTTTTATCCTTACTCTACGCTCTTCGATGTAGTTTATGAATAGTGATTCCATAACATTCTAAAATGATTTCCTAACACATTGACAAATATTCCATGCAGGTTAAAATTAATTAATATCATTCCAAAATAGAAATAGAAATAATATTACTTTCCAAAAATATACACAAATTAAAATCATTATAATAAAAAACATGGGTGTTTGTGAGCATCAAAATCATCATAAAAAAGATAAAGTACTTTTGATGCAATACATGCTCAACAATATCCCCTAATTATAATAGTATAGAATATTGTTGAAAACAACACTTTCTCAATAATATCCCCCTTTTTATGATCAATAACCCATGAAATAAACCATGAAATTAATTTCATATAATTTATAATTTATAAAGGCCAAATATTATTTTATTTTAATAGTATTATTTAAATAAGAAATAAATAAACTGTTATCCATAGTTCTCCCTTAATAATAAAAGACCTTTTTGTTTTTTAAAAATTTTAAAACTTCATTTACAAATTTCTCCCCCTTCTATAGTGTAAATAATGAACAACTAAATAATAAAAAAATTAACACAATTTCTCTGATAATGGTAAAGCATAAATACAATATAGAATGATGTATATTATCTATATTTCTCCCCTAGAGAAATTTTATTATCCATTATCTTAAAATGAAATGTCATGTTAATCTAATTTCTACCCCTTTTTCATATAAAAAAGAATGATAGAATAAAAAATATAACACAGTTAATCTAGAAATGAACATAAGTAAATACTATTATAAAATAGTGATTGATAATTGACTATGGATTCTAGCATTCTAACATACACATGATAGTAAAAAAAAATTAAAAACACATAAAAATAATACTCAAAAATAGTGTATTGAAAATGTAAGTACATAATTGATACAGGAATCATGTTTAGGATAAAATGGCATCGAAAAGGGTATTTCATCACCTATAAACAACATACTTTAGATTTGATAACTACAATATTATCCTCTTCATCAAACCATCTCCTAACTGAATTATCAGATCTCTTCCTTCCTAAGTCAAAAGAATATCTTTAATCAGATTGACTCTAAAAAACTATTGAAATATTTCTTCCTTATGAATGAAGTTATTTAGCTTTTCATTAAACCAGTTTAGTAACTCTCTTACCCCTAGTTCATTTGATGTAATCTGGTGAAGAAGATGCTTTTGATTATCCAACAGAATAGACTGTGGGCACTATTACATTGTAAGTCATGCAACCTGTCATTCATATTTCTCATTATATTTCTAATGGAATGTTATATCATGATCAGATTAGGTGAAGTAGCTGGTGTACTTTCTTCACTACCCCTGACAGGTCCTAAATGATTCTCCATGAACGTTTTGATGTATACAAAATCTGATTTTAGTTTAATTTCATATTTTAATTTTCCAACATCGACTAACATCACCTGCATTAAATACATCACTTCTCTTTTTGAAACTAAACATAAATTCATGTTTTGAATCATCTATCTCTCCTTATCTAATTCCCTTTGCAAAGAATCATTATCACATTGTATTATATTAAATTTTCATATTAACACCTCAAACTGATTATTCTTGGAATCAGAGGCACCATGTGCATTTTTCTCAACATGATTTAACAAAATTAATCGAAATAGTTTAACATCAGATCTATGATATGTATCCTTCTCATCTAGTTTCCCAAACAATTTTTCCTCAGAGTCAAGAAATAACTCATCCATAGAAAAATTTTCATTTAAGACTTCTATATGAACATCATAATTATTCTCTCCTCTATTCACATTTTCATCAGGTTGGTGCTCCTCATGAGCATCTTCATTTAATTCTTCTAACAAAGGTTCATCTTGAATTGGTTCTTCTTGAATAACATCAATAGTTTGTGCAGACTGTTCTAAAAAAGATTTAGGTTGAGCCACCTCATCTTCTCTAGGATCTACCTCAACCTGATGAAAAACCTCCTCTTCAAATTGAGATACCACCTCAAATTGTGAAATAGCTTCTCTTACAAATATATAGCCTAAAATATTTCTATTAGTAATAGTTACAATTTGAACAGGCTCCTCACTAGCATGAGCCTCTCTATGTCTTTTCCTATGAAGTCCCTCTTGACATTCCTCATCAGCAAGTGCAATGATTTCTTAAATTCTAATTCTTCCTGATGTTTTTGAAACATCACTGGTCCAAGATTCTACTAATACTTCATTGGTTTTTATAGTTTTCTCTCAATGAGGGTACACATGAACTTCATTATCACCAACAAGAATAAAATTTCCTTTCACGGTAATCCAGAAAAGTCCTATTATTCTTAATTTTCTAGCATTGAACATGTTTCTATGATGGCATGACACTCAAGAATCCACTAATCTCACCAAATTAGACTTAAAAAATATTTTTGAAATGAACCTCTCATAGGGATATATTTTCATTCTAGCCTCTAGTTGACATCAGTAGTTAAAATACCTTGTCATATAATGAGTAATATTCATCCTGATTTCACTTAGAAATAGAAACCTCATGTACAGATCAGCATATAAAAATTTCTGTATTTCGGACTTCCTTATGGAAATTCATATTAGAACAAATTTTACAAGAATTTATTGATCTGCTCCAAATCTATGACTAACATTTTTCTGATATTTGTAATACTAAATAAGAATGATATAATGTCATCTGAGTAATTTTCATGATCTCCAATGGATTTCAAATCAATGTGATAAACTTCCTCATGAGGGAAGTTTAAGATTATAGCTATTTACATAGAAAAATAGAAAAAACTCATTCATCAATTTTCATGGATAAGGAGTCATTTGTATCTCCAAGACTAAACTAAACAGTTTAAATAAAATTTCAACTCTACCTCATACAGAAATTTTGTGTTCTCACCACTGTATGATTTTTCTAGATTCTAAAATCCAAAGCTTGCTTCAGGGTAAGATTGGTCTTGTACAACAATTCCAAATCAATTACTTTTTCCAATAAGATTTTCCTTTCTACTGAACATTGATTCTTGGAAATACATGCTTCTCCCTCCTCAACTCTCTATGTATTGGCCATTTTGTATCATATTTTTGAAGGCTCTATGGTTTATGGTTTTTAAGGTTTATTCAAAGGTATATGATGTCGGCAACATTTTTTTCCGAAATAATTTAGGTAGATGAACGGGTTTGGAATTTGAAATGGGTTCTGAAAACCTTGATTCCCATGTCATTACATACATAATAATCATTACAATAAAAAAAATTTTCTCGGGAAAACTAATTATAGCAGTACTGGTAAAATTTTAAATTATTTTAATAATAAATAATTAAATTATTTAAAATAGAAAAGATTTAAATAATGTATGAATTAATTAATAAATTCATTTAAAATTAAATAAACCTACCTCCCCTTTAATAAAATCAAACATTGCAGTGGAAAGTTCTTTAGTAAAAATAACAACTAATTGAATGTCAGTACTTAGAAATTCATAGAATACATTCTTTTTAAGGACATGATCTCTTGTCAAATGATGTCTGATATCAATATTCATAGTCCATGATTAATATGATTTTTAAAATATTTATTGTTCTACTATTATCACAAAAAATATGTGTATTATTAAAATTTAGTCCAATGTCCAAAAGTGTATTTTTCATCCACAATACTTGTGCACAACAACTGCCTGCAGACTCAAATTCATCCTCAGTTGTTGATAGGGAAACAGAGTATTGTTTTTTTAATTGACCATGAAACTACATATTTTCCTAAAAAGTATCCACTTCCTGAGGTGCTTTTTCAATTGAATCTATAGGTTCCAAAGTCATCATCTGAATATAAAATTAAATTAAAATTAGTTGTTTTTTTGACTGAGAAGAGATTGAAAAATAGTTCCTTTTAACTATGTAAAAACTCATTTGCAGCACTTAAGTTAGATTAATTAAGATTTGATTGAAATCTTGCATAAAGACATACTGAGTACATTATATCTATCCTTATAGTAGTAATATATGATAAACTACCAATTATACCTCTATATTAGATGATGTCAAATGGTTTTTTAGTTTTACCCAAATAATGTTTTATATTAGTACAAAAAGGAATTGTATATGTCCTGTTGTTTTAAATTCCAAATTTCATCAGTAAATCAGTAATGTATTTGATTTGATTCAAAAAAATTAAAAAATACTTTTGATATGTTTGAAGTCCAAAAAATAAATTTAATTATCCTATCATACTCATTTCAAATTCTTTTGTCATTATGTTTGAAAAATCATGAAATTTTTAATATTCGTTGATAAAAAAATTACATCATCAACATATATTTGAATAATTATTATAATTTTTTTTACATTTTTATTACCTAATTTTGTATCTACAATTCAAATAGAAAAATCATTTTTCAGTAGAAAAGAAAATAATCATTCATACCAAGCTCTAAGTGCTTGTTTAAGGCAATAAAGAGATTTAGTAAGTTTAAAAATAGAATATCATTTCTGAGAAATTTCATAACCAGGAGGTTTCTCAAAAAAAACTTTCTCCAGTAAATAACCATTTAAAAAGGCAGACATAACATCCATCTGAAATAATATAAGGTTCATATGAGATGCATATGCTAAAATGATTTTCATGGCCTCTAGTCTCGTTATATCTGAAATGGTCACATCACAATCATTACCTTCTTTCTGATTATATCTTTTAGATACTAGTCATTCTTTATTTCTAATTATAATTCCTTGATCACCTTTTTTATTTATAAATTCCCATATAGTTCCTATAATAGGATAGTTTTGTGATCATTCAACTAAATTTCACACTTCATTTTCCTTGAATTGGTTAAGTTCTTCTTGCATTTCTATCATTCAACTTTCATAAGCTAAGGATTATTATAATATCTTAGGTTTTAATTCCGATAGAAAGGGTTAAAACTCAACATGATTTAGTGAATTTTAATTTAGTGAATTTTATCATTTTTTTAAAATAATAGTTTCAATTTTTTATGTTTCTAATTCTGTTTGCAATGTATTTATTTTAGTTTCTTTATCTGTACAGTTTGTGTTATATGAGTTATATTTTTCAATTAACTCTTGATGTTTTTTTTAAAGGGTATATCATTCTCCTAAATCAATAATGTAAATTTTTTTCAGTGAATTTGTTTTCTTAAAAATGGAATCATATTTCTCTTCTAGAATACAAAAGTATGCTCTAAAATTATCATTTGAGAAACTAGAACTAGTATTTGAATCTAATGAGTAATAATATTGTAACTCATCATCTTCTCAGAAAAATCACATATTTTATATTAGATTCAATTCTTTCTTATATGTTTCATACTTTGATGAGATGCAATATTATTCATAAAGACTCTAAATATCATTCATTTCACTTTTTTCATTACTATTATAATCATTGTTTTTGGAAATTTTCTTTTTCTTTTTTCCTATTAATTAAGATTATTCAGGTCGTCTGTGACACATCTTTTTGCATTTGTAGCATATAACATCCATTGGATCATTATAATCTCACTTTAATGATTATATGAATCCCCTCTTATTTATGTATATTTACTAAATTTTGTATCCATCTATGCCATTTATATTTTTGAATCAGATGAGTAAAGATTTTCTTCTTTTTTGTTTTCTTATTTAATCTTTCTGCTCTTCTTTTGAGATATATCCTTCAGAGGAGTATTGTCTATTTTTATTAAGAATTTATGCTCATTTTATTCATCTTGAATCTTAGCTTCATACATCATTAAGGTTCTAATTAATTCTCTCATAGTTATATATTTTATTAGAGATGATTTCCTAATGGCTATCGATATGCCATTCCATTGGGTTGGAAGTACTCTTAGTACTTTTAGGGCTTGATTTATTTCTTTGATAGGATCTCCCAAGGTAGTGATGTTGTTGAATATTTTTGTAAGCCTTCCATTCATTTGACTAATACATTCACAATCAAGAAATCTAATGTTATCATATATCAATTTTGTTGTAGCATACCACATTTTTCTGACATTGTCTGTTCCTTCATAGGAAACTACAATTGACTGCCACAACTCATATGAAGTAGGACATTGAGATACCCAATTGAAATATCCTGTCCTAGACTTGAGATGATAGCATTCAAAGATTTTAAATTTATATCATCCTATGCTTCTGTAGCTGCACTCCATATTTAAGATTTCTCAAGAATTTCATAAAGAGTCTGAATTTTAGAGTGGATTCTCTATCCGTGATTTTTCATATAGATGATCATCCTCGACAACCAACATCAATAGTTTTCGCCTTTGATGTATGGATCTCAAACCATTGACATTCCCTCTCATATATAATCTATTGAGATTTCGGAGTATAATATTTTGAAACCACCATCTTGTTATAGCTTTAACAAAATAACTACCAATGATACCACTTATTGGATCAGGATATACCGAATATGCCCAAGAGGTGGGGTGAATTGTGAATTTTACAATTTCATTTAAAATCATGATGATTTCCAAATATATCTTTTATCTTTGTCATAATTTTTATACATCGGAAAAATAAAAATATTGAAGGAAGCGCATATGTATAGTGGTTCGTTGAACAGAAGGTCCCTAGTCCACTACACCAATGCTATACTCTACGAGATTGGTGATTTTCACTATATAGTCCTCCTATCAACAGACCGTCCTCATATGAGTGTAGGAAGATGACACCTTTACCAGTTATGTCTAAAACATAGCCTTATGGTTCATGCACATAACCAAATACAATGATTAGTACAATAAGCTGGTTACTAAAAAATTAAAAGAGTATTTTTCTGAAAAAACATTCCAGTTGTTCTTCATAGTTGTAGCAGTACGCAACTGATAGTAGATGGATCTTATTCTTTAAAAAACATGTTATTTATGTATGATTTGTTCTTAGTCGATCTAGTTGCAAATGGATCTTGAAATAAAATCAGAAAATTTAACTAAAATTGATTAATGATAGATCTTTGATGTATAATAAGAATCTATTATGATTATCATTTTCATCATAAAAATAGAGTCTGGTAGATCTTAGTAGCAACAGATCTGTGTGAATCATATATATCTCTTTTGTAATTATTTGTCTATCTATGTAAATAAAAATAACAAATATATAAAAGAAGAATATATATGTGCATTTTCCTTTCAAATATTGATCAACTAATATCACTTTATGAATATTGATATTCAAATGATTGAATAACAATGGAGACGTAACTTCCATTAATAATCCAAATGAAACCCTCTTCTTAAATTGATCAATTTAATCATAAATAAATGGCATTAAATCAGTTAAATAACTTCCTTACAATGGAGCATTGAAACTGGCTTGAAATCAGTATGATAGTCTGTATAATGACCATTTCATGATATAGTGGTATTAAAATCTCTAATTTTAAACAAAAGGTTGTTGATCTATTCTTCAAATGTAAGGTTGATCTCAAATGTATGGTTTATCTAAAACTAATTGTTTATCGTCCATACTTTCCTCTTCATCTTTCAAACATATGGTATATTATCCATACTTTCCTATATAACATTCAAATATATAGAAGATTATCTATACATTCCTCTTTAGAAAACTCTAAGATACATGATCCATACTTTTTGATAGAATGTAAGGTTCATTATAAAATTACGGATGATGATCCACACATTTGTGAAGAAAATTTAAGGTTACATACTTATGTAAGGTTCATTTATCATACATTTCTGAACTCTCGTCATGTAAATATAGGATTTTATCCTTACACTATGCTCTTCGATGTAGGGTATGAACAGTGTTTTCTAGACACGCTAAAATGATTTCTAATACTGTTTCAAATATTCCATGTGGATTAAAATTATTTGATATTATTATTAAATATAAATATAAGGAATATTAATTTCTTGAAATATACTCAAAGTAAAATAATTTGAATAACTATCAAGGGTGTTTGTGAGCATCAAAATCATCATAAAAAGAAAGAGTATTGTGGAAACAAAACATGCTGAAAAATCATTCCTAATTATACTAGTATAGAATATTGTTGTTTACAACACTTTCTCAACATGATGAATACTCCGGGACAAGAGATGAAATCTCAAATTCCTTAGGATGAGTATCCTCTAACTCTGAAACCAGTTCAGAAATTATATCTTCTTGAGAAGTGATGATGAAAACATGATCATATCAATTCCATTATAAACGGTAAATCTCCTTCTTATATGCATGATGTTAATTGGTTTCCATAGACTTTTGTTTTCTCCATGATGAACAAAAAATATTCCACTCCAAATGTAGCCACTTCGTGAGAAATTACTTATCCAGTGTGTTTAGAGAATCACACTAATCCCTTTGATATCTAGCCAATGTAAGGGACACACTATCCAGTTTCGAAAGTCAACCAGTGGGGTGTGTGTCAATAATTTTCTCATGTGCCTCCACACAATGCGTTGAAAGACTCTATTATATTAATTGAAATCTGATCCAGAATCCTAGAAGTCATTAGGTATAATCGGCATGTACTTAGCTTAGAATAATAAATCTTAATTGGATAAATAATCCACATGCATGTCCTCAAGTGGGGAAAACCCAAATTAAACCATTAAATTATCTTCACTATGCCCATAAACTATAGAATGAGCTTCTATCCTCTCCTCAAGAACCTCCACGGTACGATCAACCATCATAGCATCCATGATCATATCCATTAGCTTCATCGTCTCATACTCCCTCATTTAGGCCTCATCTTTGGTACCATTCATTGAAGGGACTTCTAGAACAGCTTCATTCATTATAGCCTCCTCAGTCACCTCAGTTGTTGGTTCAATTTTTTCCTCCACCATTGAGGATTCATCTCTATCAGTCAACTACTGTGGTTCCCCTATGTTAGGTTCAACCCCCCTCCCCCAATGTCTGTACTCATTTTTGACATATTCTTGTCCCCTCCATTGACCACATTTTCCTAGAATCCCCATCACATGGAATCTCTGTGATTGGTATGACTTCCATGGCCACTCCAACTATTTTCGTTGGGGGATCGCGAAAAACTACACTTGCTTCAACTTTAGGCACAACCGTCATGGATATTGTCGCCGCTGGCTATGCCACATTTATGCTTTAAATGTCCATTTATTCATGAGTCATCTTGAAATATAAATTAAAAATATTAATAAGTAAATTGATATAGGGAAAGAGTTATGTGGATATTATATTATAAAAATAAACTTTGTAAGGTTCATGGGTAGTGATCTGAGTTATGGAATTTCCTTATGGAAATGGATGCCCTGAATAAGTTTTCACCTCAATTACAAAAACCACCCCAACTAATTGTGGTCGACATATTGTAGAAACATCATTGAAAATCCATATACTCTCCCCTTAAAGGGTCGAAGATCCCTAAGCTCATAATTGTGGTTTATTAGGAAACTCCCCCTCTACAACAATATTTTTTCTAACACAATTAAAGATGAATTAGTCAAGAAATAATAAAGGATGTGTTTTATACAAGGACATTGTGATCAAGATATTTTCCTGATCAACAATATGACCCCATTACCCAATAGATTAATGGTGAGAATTGCATCCCCTTGAATCCACATCCAACAACTTTAGAGAAGGAACATGAACACCTTACTCACTTGATTAAGTGTACATAGAATAGGTCATATCTTCTAACACCTTCACTCAGATAATCCGAGAGCATGCAATTCCATGATAATATACCAATTCATGAATCATTATTATATATTTTAGGAAGTTGTATCAATAGATGTTGAATTATATCCTGAAATAATTTAATACAGTGATGAATATCTCATATCTACTGCGATGTGTTGACATTCCATGGAGTTTAGTGGGTTTTCAATAGACCCCCACCAAACTTCCTCGAGTTTTTGGAAAAACTCTCCCTAAGAACATATAGTAGGTACTTATTCTATCACATAAATTAGGTGTGCACCCTCAAGATTACATTAGGGGGCCACATCCCTCTCTCAGCCGCTTACCTAAGAATTTTGATCTTGTACCATTCCCCCTCATTATTAATCCCTCATGTTCTAGTTTAGGGATTACTTATTCCACAATAGTGGTTATACACAAAGGGTTTTATCCACCTATACGATGTACCCAAACCACCACACATCCTTGACCCCAATATTATTGTATTCATCCTTCATCAAAAACACTAGTTCATCTCCTCATCGTTTCCATAGGATATAAACTCTACCAAATATATAAATTTAATTAGTTAATCCCATAAATAGTGGTAGTAGGTGGAAAATCATTACACCATTTTCCTTATTCACACGTAAACATGAACTTGGTTAGTGAAAAGTCTATGGGTTAGAGTTTATTGAAAACCCACATGTACACTGTTATGGTTTGTCCTTGGTGGGGCTGAATTTACCCAAAAACCATTCTGGGGAGTAATTCTCATAGATTAAATTATAATCAACCATCACCCTGAGCACCGCACCTCATAATTTCAGGATGAACAATTGTTACTCCATAGTCCCATTATTTTTGTCAGTCACTATTCCCATGAGAAGGGGTAATGATTTTGATATGAAGTGGTTCATTAACACAAAAAACTCTATAACATCCAATTATCTATATATTATATGGATACTCCATAAGATGATCATAATTGACTTTTCGATGTTTGTGATGGGAGGGGAGATTGGATTCATTTATTTATATCTCCCATGTATCCAGTTAACCAATTATAAAAGAATTGAAATGGACCATACCCATGGAAGATAGTATTCCACTGGATTATATTTAGTAGATCACTATATGACATCTTTGCTAATATGATTCACTAAACCAACACCATCATGGCCTCCATGATTAAGGTGATTGGCCAACCACTCATGTGTACATCCCATGTCTGGTTCATGAATATATAGGTCAGAAAAATGACAAACCCTTCTAGACTTCCCACAAGATCTTCGACCATTATCTTATATACCCATATATTTTACTTTTATTCCTTCAAGATCCTCTAGTAAGTGTGAACTTTTTCTAACTATACCCACTCGGGGATTTAAAGAGGCATCCATGGTATCTTTATTACTGGTTTGTTCCAAAAGTACCCAAACAACTATTTGAACGGATGAACTTCATCCCTCACATGTGTTCATTTGTTACCTACACTGATCAGAGTAGTTCCCTTCATATGGAATGAATATTCTTCTATAAAACCCATATAATCACTAAAGGGAGGAAATTTTCCCACATGTCTCAGTGAATAATGATCTCATGAATCAGGTAAGAGCGACAATAGATTTTGATGATCTTCCCATGGTGTAGATTGAATGTGTTTATCCCTTTATACCGCATTTATAAATACTTCGTTTTGATTATTTGGATACTATAGAAATAGATCTATGATGATATTGTATTAATATAATTACCAACCTTCTTTCATTCCACCATTTTAATGACCCAAACTATCATTAATGGAAATCCCTCTTAATCAAATTAAATGTCTCTTTGTGTAAAATATTTATATAAAATTTAAAACTCTTTTGTTTTATATTTTTTGATTTTAAAATACTGTTAATATAGTAGTTGAACAGTGATCACATGAATAGTATAAATTTAGGGCTTTAACAAATCCAATTTACTCATACAAAGGATGTGATGGCCTCATCCAGTAGACGTGCCCCAAACGAAGCCCATTTATCAGAGCTTGGAAAGGGCATTCTGACATTGGCCTTCTCTCTTGGCGATGCCCAAGATGATATTGAATATATTAAGCTCTATTGAGACCACCTATGAGAGAAGTTGAAGTTGATAGAGATTACCACCCAAGCAATGTTATACAAGCCCCCCCCCCCCCACGAGTCTATCATCATCGCACACCTTACTATTCAGTCTTACGATGGTGTTTTAAGGCGTTATATAACAAGACCTTATCACTATGGCTATGTAAATTATTTTTTTATATGATAATTAATATAATTTTATTTTATTATTGTTACCATGTAAATAGTTTTTAAAGCACAAATAGTATTTTTAGTTTATGTTCATCTAAGAAATCTATTTTTATGAATTAGTGGATTTTTGAATTAAATAATATTTTAATATATTATTATTATTGTTATTAAATTTATTTTTATTAAATATAAAGATATTATAATTTTATGAATGAAGTTGTAATTTTAATTAATGTGTGAAAGCAGTTTTTTACAAAACTGATGAATTTTCAATAAATGCCAGTTTTTTTTAAAATTGAAATTTAAAATATTTAAAAATTTATTTAGATAAAATTAATAATATTTCTAGAATAAGGATATCGAAATTATCCAACGGTGAATTTTTCATAATTTTTTGTGATAGTTAAATTTTTGGGTAAGAATTAAATACCATTTAAATATATTATGTGTTTTAGGACATCATAATAATGAAATTGTGATTTAATAAAATACTATACACATTATGTAAACACAATATATGTTTTACCATTAAAATAATGTAATTTTTGGTTTGTTTGATTTATTTTACAAAGCATTAGTGGACCCTTCAGGACTTATTAAACATTTTGTGTTTTAAAATTGTTTTCCTTGGGAGTGTGACTCACCTCCACATAAGCAACCCCATTATTTTAACATTTAAGGACTTTTTAATTATAAGATATTTAATTCCCCTACCCTTTGTTGAATATAATGGGAAAAACCAGGTTCTGGATTTCAGTTTTTGTTAGTTTAATTTGAGGTGTCCCAAACCTAAATAATAATCAATTCCCTCTCCTTTCCTATATTAACCAACCCAAGTTCCCACTTCATCCTCACTCAAAGCCTTTGGTGTTAGTAAAACATCTTCCAACCTCTCTATAGAATCCACCCAAGGTTTCCCAAGCTCCCAAGAAGCCTCTCTGAAGCCTATATCAAGCCTTTGGAAGTACCCTTCCATGTAAGGGTTTTTTAATCCATTCTCATTTTTGTCCAATATTCTTTAAATTGATATGCCATTTTAATTTCAATTATAAATGCCAAGGTATGGTTTTTAACCTCCCCCATAATTACTTCTTTATTATATAATGATGTGAGACCCCTTTCTCTTTCATTAATTGCCTCCCATGCACACACATTACAATGATGAAATTCTGAATGGAATTTCTCTCTCCTCATTTACATTCAAGCAAATATTTTTGTATCAGTAATCTAAATTTTATTACATTTGTTTGGAAATGTATCTATATGACCCCTTACATTTACTGTCATGTAAATATTATGAGACACCCCTTTCACTCTCATCAACCATTTTAATGTGTTATTATGTGAGGTCGTTATGCTGCCGAAATTGCATCGCGCTTTTCCAACCCAAAGTCATTGTGTAGTGAATATGATGCCCATTTCTCTATCAAGGGTATTCACCTTTATATACATTTACTTATTTTTTAAATATTTTCATGTATTTATTCCACATTCATTTATCATGGAATAAATGACAATGTTGAATGATTCAATGTTTTATGATCCATGTGGCACAGTTATGCATGAAATGTAATGTTTAAGAAGGGTGTGCCCAGATAGAGCTCCAATGAATTGGGTAAAGTATAGTATCATGATAAATCATGTGAAATGGTTGTTTACTCATGCTAATTAAAGTTCAATGAGGGTTACTCATGCTTCATTTCCAATGAGGGTTTACTCTTGCTCCATGTTCAATGATACTTGCCTCAAGAAAATTCAATGTTAAGTGTTGTTGCCACATTTCCATGTTATGATTATCATGCTTTATCATGCCTTTATTTTCATGTTTCTATTGTTTTTCATTGATATTCCTATTTCCTAACATGTATTGTAATATTCCTATTATTCCATGTTTATTCCCTTACTGTGCTTTATAGCTCACCCTTTTCTTATGCATCTCATCAGGTTATCCCATATAATGTTACGTACGAGGGAATGTAGTGGTCATCTACGGGATTTTTTCAATAAAGATGTTGCATTTCATGTTTAAAGATTCTATTTAATGATCCTAATCCCCAAGTACACTATACCTCTTGATCTTCTATACTGTATCAAGTGAATTTTATGTAATAAATTATGTTTAATTGTGTAAAAAAAAGAAGGGTTGTTACAGTTGGAATCATAGGATAAGATTAGTTATTTTTGGGATTAGGATTAGGAAAATCTATTAAAGCCTAAGAGAAAAGACTATGTATCATAAAAACAACCCTCATTTTTGGCGAGTGTTGAGTAAGTGGTTTATCAAGCAAATACATCCATGTCTAGATATGAGCAGGTAGAGGCTGCTTTGAAAAAGATGTTTCCAAGGGGTAAAACCAGAAAACACCACTTTAAGCTAGACTTGAATGGGAACTAGTGCACAAAATTGGGCCTTGATACACTCTTGGTTATGACACTCACATGGGATATGCTTTGTTAAATTCATAAGCTTAGTATGAACCATTATTAAGGGACTGAAAAATTTTCTAAGAATATATGTTAAAAATTAGATCATGGATAAAATAGACTAAAGAAAATATATTCATATGTTAAGGAAATAAAATTAATTTATAATTAATCAGTTTTTTCCGTGGATTACCTTTTATGTGTTACCCATATCTTTCCTTTTATTCCAGCCAATGGCTGGTAATAGGGGAACTCGGCCTAACAACCAATTTGAAGATCAATGTGATGATTGTACTAATGAGATGACCAATCCAATGGGAGCTGGAATCGCGAAAATTTTTATGATTCACTCTCAAATAACTCAAGCTTTGAATAGAAACATGGTTAAAGAGAAACGTTCAACCCACCCTATGAAATAACAATCTCTATCGAGATCTTCATGAGATAAAGGCCTCCTAATGTTAAAGGATCATCTGATCCCTCAATCCATGAATAATGGATCAACTCTATTGAAAATATCTTCTCCATTCTTCAATGTTTTGAACAAGAGAAGGTTATCCTGGATACTTATCATTTGGAGGGTTAAAATGATCAATGGTTGCTGTTGATCATAAATAAAAAGCCTATGGAGGAGATCGAGGAGTTGGAACAGAAGGATTTCAAGAAGATGTTTTCGATAAATATTTTTCATGAACCATCCAACAAAAGATGGAAAAGTACTTCCTTTCCCTCAAGAGAATGGAAAAAGAATCCGTTGGAGCGTACGACGAAAAAATTCACAATGCTTGCATGATACTCTTTCGGATATTTCATTACCCCAAAATGCAAGTTTGACCGCATCTTTGGTGGGCTGAAACCTAGCCTGTGGAATGCACTGGTGATCTGTGACTTCGACATATATAAATAAATTTTATGATTTTCCCTCAAGGTCGAAATGGAGATCATAGAATCTCAAGGGTATCATGGGGACATGAAGCGTAAGGTGGAATTCAATGGTGGCGGTCCGATGAATAAATCCAGCAGTGCTAAGAAGATCCATTGCCCCACTTTCCAAAGGTGTGGAATGAAGCATAATAGAAATTTTCTAAAAGGGATGAGGAAATGCTTTAGGTGTGGAAGAGAGGGGCACCTGGCTATTAATAGTCGGCAAGAAAGACTCGTGGCAGTGACAGAAGAGAGGAACACTCCGTTTGAAGCTCAACTCATTGTTCATTGCTACAACTACAAATAACCAGGGAATATTGCAAATCAGTGCCCTATGCCAAGGGTGTTTTGAGGCAACCGACAACCTCCAAGGCATTAAGGGTGATATTTTACATCACTACTAAATAAGTGAACCCCGACAACGAAGTGGTGACAGGTACGCAAGTTATTCTTTCAAGAATAGTGACCATATTTTCTGATTCATGTTCAAAGAATTATTTTATCTCTCAAATGTTTATTAAAACAATCTTAGCACCACTACAAATCATGCAAGTCATGATGTCGATGAGTACATTAAATTGGAAAATCATTGCATCCCATGAATATAACTCATCCGGAGTCATAATCTGTGGATTGAACTTCCTGGCGAACCTCATCATACTCCCTCTGGTGGAATTTGATGTAATTTTTGGCATGGATTGGCTCTCCATATATAGATCCAAACATAATTTGTTAGGAGAGGGAAAACACTATCCAAGTGGATAATCAACCCCCGATTCTTTACAAGTGAAATGACCAAGATGAATCTTATTTAGCTCCATCATCTCAAGAGTGGGTATTACTGTCCTATGAGCACACGTATCTGGCTCAGATGATTGAGTACAAGGAAGGAGACATCCTAGAAGAAATGCCTATTGTGAGGAAATTCACTGAAGTGTTTCTATATGAATTGCCATGTATTCCTCCTATAATATATGTTGAATTCTCAATTGATCTTATACCTGAGAAATTGAAAAAATCCACGACTCCATATAGAATGGCTATTGTGGAGCATCAGGAATAGAAGAAACAAATACAGTAGAATCTATATAAACGTTTTATACGCCCATGTGCATCACCATGGGGTGCACCAATCATCATCATCAAGAAGACAGATGGGAAAATGCGCCTTTGCATAGATTATCTTGAGCATAACAAAATAAAAATAAATAATAAGTATCATCTCCCAGAAATTTATGACTTGTTTGATTAGCTACATGGAGAACAATACTTATCCACAGTGGATTTGTAGTCTGGATATTATCAAGTAAGGGTGAAGAAGGAATATATCCACAAAATTTCTTTTTGTACAATATAAGGGCACTATGAATTCATATTAATTCATTTCAAACTCACTAATGCTCCAAAAAACATCATGGACTTGATGAATATAATATTTAGAGATACCGTGACATATTTTGTCTAGTCTTTATACATGATATTTTGATATGCTCTAAAACCATGGAGGATCATGAAAAACATCTAAGAAGTGTACAAGAGATATTTCAGAAGGATAAGCTCTATGAAAAGTATAAAAGGAGTGAGTTATGGTTGAAATATGTCACATTCTTGGGCCATATCATCACAAGAAATTGGATATCTGTGGATCCCTCCAAAATAGATGCATTCGAGGGATGGTCTAGGTTGAAATCGGAAATGGATATTTGTAGCTTTTTGGGGTAAGCAGGATATTATCGACGATTTGTGAGATATTTTCTCACGATTGTCCAACCCTCTTACCAAGCTAACTTAAAAGGGAGTAATGTTTTCTTGGAGTAATAAATGTGAAGAAAGCTTCAAGGATTTGAAAAAGAGGCTTATCACTGTGCCCGTGCTGACTTTACACACAATTGGAGAACTTTTTGTGGTATTCAATGATGCATCAAAAGACCTTGGATGTGTGTTGATGAAAAATGAAAATGTCATTACATATTCTTCAAGGGAATTAAAAGTTCATGAACCGAACTATCCAACACATGACATCGAGTTGGCTGTAGTGATCTTCTATTTGAAAATGTAGCAGCATTATCTCTTTGGGGATAAGTGTGAAATATATATGGACCACAAAAGCCTCAAGTATATATTCACACATAAAGGGTTGACCATTCCCCAATAAAGATGGTTAGGGCTGATCAAAGACTATGACTGCTCAATCCATTACCACCATGGGAAAACAATTAAGGTTTTAGATGCCCTATGTAAATGGGACCCAACGATTTTATAATTAAATATAATTGAAAATGATCAAATATTCTTTGAATTGATGATTATGGACATGGGAATCATAAATAAGGGAACATCATCAACCCTTTATCAAATGATTTCTCAACCATCATTTTTTTGAAATGTTAAAAGATGTTCAAAAGGATGATGTGGAAATTCAGGAAAATGTGGAAGCTATCAAAAAAGGGAATCATTGGAGTTTAATGTTAATGAAGATGAAATTGTGAGATTTGGGAAAAGACTGTGTTCCATCAAGTCCAAAGATGAAGAAGGAACTTTTATATTATGCACACTATTAAAATTTCTCTATCCACCTAGGAATCACAAAGATGTATCAAGATCTCCGAGATCATTAATGGTGGGTTAATATGAAGAAGGAGATCGATGAATATACATGAATGTTCCTAGTGTGTCATAAAATGAAGGAAGAGGGGTAGAAATCAAAGGTGATGATGCAACCATTGCCCATACCATAATGGAAATGGGAGAACATCACTATGGACATTTTCACCAGACTTCCAAATAAATCCAAAGGAAAAAAATTCATTCAGCGTTATGAGGGATCATCTTACAATGGTTTCACACTTCATTAATATTCAGGAGGATTTCTCATTGGATAAACTAGCACATATATATGTCAGGGAAGTGGTAATTCTTCATGGAGTACCACTATCTATTATGTCTGATTGAGATCCAAGATACACATCTCAGTTTTGGAAGAGTCTTCAACATGCTCTGAATACTAAATAGAACATCAGTACGGCCTATCATCCTCAAACTGATGGCCAATCTGAGAGAATTATCCAAACCCTTGAGGACATGTTGAGAGAATCCTCAATGGACTTTTAAGGAGGACGAGATCAACATCTTCCTCTAGTTGAGTTGTCTTATAACAATGGTTTCCACTCGAGCATACAAATGGTACCATATGAATCCCTATATGGTAAAAGGTGTAGAACACCAGCGTTATATGATGAGGTTGGTGAGTGTAAACTGCTTGGACCATAAATTATAAAAAAAAATGGTGTAGAAGGTGAAAACCATTCAATGGAATGTCAAGGAAACCCTGAGTCGACAGAAGAGTTTTGCAGATATCCATCGAGGAGTCATTGAGTTTAAAGTTGGAGACATGGTATTTATATGCATATCTCTGTGGAAGAAGGTAACGAGGATAGGAAAAAAAGGTATGTTATGTCCAAGGTACATCTTCCCCTTCGAGATTCTTGGTCGTGTCGGGGATGTGGCCTATTGAATAGTACTTCCACGCCCCATGGCCAATGTACATTATGTCTTTCTTGTATCCCTCTTAAGGAAGTACATACCATTCCCTTCACATTTACTCTCTTCAGAGGTAACACAATTAGATGATGATATTTCTAATGAAGAGCAACCAATGAAGATCTTAGATCGTAGACAAAATGTACTATGAAAAAAGACAATGCCCCTCATCAAGGTGTTGTGGAAAAACTACATGTTTGAAGAAGCGATCTAGGAATCAGAGGAAATGATGAAGCAAAGTTATCCACATCTATTTTAGTATGGGAAAAGAGAATTTCCAGGGAAAAATTTCTTAAGGGGGTAAGATTGTAACGACCCAAACATTAATTAATAGAAATCCCCCTTGATATAACTAAATTTATCATTATGTAAAATGTTTATATAAAATGTCTCCTTTGGTTTTATATTTTTGGATTTTAAAATACTATTAATATATTCATTGAATAGTGATCACATGATTAGTATAAATATAGGGCTTTATCAAATCCAATTAATCATACAAATTAAGTGATGGCCTTATCTAGTAGATGTGCCCTATACGAAGCCATTTTGTCAGAGCTCGGAAATGAGGTTGTGTCTTTGTGATTTTCTCTTGACCAAGCCCGAGCTGATATTGAATATATTAAGTTCAAGCGGGACCTCCTACAAGAGAAGTATATGTTGATAGGGAATTCCACCTGAGAAATGTTATTTGATCCCCCACAAGAGTCTGTCACCATCGTATAGCTTACACTTCAGTCTTATGTGGGTGTTATAAGCGATTATGTAACAAGACCTTATTACTATGGTTATTTAAATTATTTTATTATATAATAATGAATATACTTTCATTTTATTATTGTTACTTTGTAAATAGTTTTTAATGTACAAGTATTATTTTTAGTTAATGTTCAACTAAGAAATCTATTTTGATGAATTAATAGATTTTTTATTAAAATAATATTTTAATAAAATATTATTATTTTAAGTAAAATAAATTTTACTAAATATAAATGATCTTATAATTTTATCAATGCAATTGTAATTTTTATTAACGTTTGAAAGCCATTTTTGTAAAAACCCGTGAATTTTTTATAAATGTCGATTTTTATTTTGAAAAGGGAAAATTAAAATATTTGGAAAATTATTTAGATAAAATGAATATTATTTCTAGAATCAGGATGTCGAATTATCCAATGGTGAATTTATAATAATTTTCTGATACAGTCAATTATTTCGGTAAAAAATAAATATTGTTTAAATCTAAAATGTGTTTTATGACATAATAAAGACCCAAAAGTGATACAATAAAATACTATACACAGTTTGTTCGGCCAATATATGTTTTACAATTAATATAATGTTATTTTGGGTTGGTTTTATTAATTTTAAAAGGCTTTAGTGGACCCTTCATGACTTATTAAACATTTTGTCTTTTTAAATTATTTTCCTTCAGAATGTGACTCACTTCCACATAATCCACCCCATTATTTTAAAATGTTCAGACTTTGGTATTATAAAATATTGTATTCCACTCCCATTTGGAAAAAACCGTTGGAAAAAACTATGTTTTGGATTGTGGTTTTGGTTAGTTTTATGTGAGGTGTCCCAAACCTAAATAATAAACAATTCCCTCTCCATTCCTATATAAACCCACCCAAGATCCCACTTCTTTAACAATCAATGCCTTTGGAGTTCATCCAAAAATTTAGCTACTCTCTCTATAATCATCCCAAGGTGCCCTAAGCTCCAATGAATCCTCTCTCAAGCCTCTCTTTAGCCTTTCGGAGCACACTTCCAAGTAATGATTTTTCTTCCATTCTCATTTTTGTCCAAAAATCATTCAATTGTTATGCCCTTTTAATTTCTATTATAAATGTTAGGGTATGGTTTCTAAACTTCCCCATACTTCCCTCTATATGTTTTAATTATGAGATACCCATTTCTCTCCCATTAAATACCTCCCACATACACTTGTGACTATGTCGAAATTCTGAAGAAAATTTCTCTCTCCTCATTTACATTCAAGCAACTATTTTTTGTCATGAATATAAATTCCATTAAATTTATTGGGAAATGTATCTCTATGAACCCATTACCTTCCAGGTCATGTAAATATGATGATAGATCCCTTTCTCTCTAATCAACCATTTTTATTCCTTCTTATGTCCTGCCGTTATGCTGCCGAAATTGCACTGTGCTTTTCAATGAAAAAGTCATTGTGTAGTGAATACCATGCCCATTTCTCTATCAAGGGTGTTCACCTATATCCACATTTCTAGATTGTTTAAAGAGTTTCATATATTTATTCCACACTATTTTATTTTTGAATAAATTATTATTTTTAATGATTCAATGTTTTATGTTACATGTGCCACACTTATGCATGAAATGAAATGTTTAAGAAGGATGTGCCCCGATAGCTCTCCAATGCATTGGGTAAAGTATAGTATAATGATACTTCATGTGCATTGGATGTTTACTCATTCTAATTCAATTTCAAATAGGGTTACTGGTGCTTCATGTGCAATGTGGGTTTACTCATGTTCCATGTGAAATAATCCTTGGCTCATGATAATTCCATGTTAAGTGTTGTTGCCACATTTCCATGTTATGATTATCATTCTTTATTACGCCTTTATATTCATGATTCTCATGTGTTTCATTGATATTCCTATTTCCTAAAATGTATTTTTATCTTCATGTTATTCCTTTTTTATTCCCATACTAGGATTTTTTCTCACCCTTTTCATATGCATGTCCTTAGGTTATCCCATGCAATACCATGTATGAGGGAATGTAGTGGTCAAGTAAAGGAATTTTTCAATAAAGATGTTTTATTTCATGTTTTATGTTGTTTTGTAATGATCTTAATCGCCAAAGACACTATACCTCTCAATCTTATATGATGAATCAAGTTATTTTTAAGTAATTAATTATGTTTAGTTGTCTAATAAAAAGAAAGGTTCTTATAACCATAATCACACATAAATACTAGCATTCCCAGTACTCAAAAGCCCTATCATCAATGAATTTACATCCTTGATATATGTCACATCTATTTTCCCACCCCATTAGTATTTTCCCTAAGCCCAATATGAGAATCATCTCATAATAAGTGGTGGGGGAGGCCTCTACCAATAGTAACCCACTATTTTCAAATTTTATTAATCTATAGTTCATTCATAGTTATAGAAGTGTTATTTTTCATAATATGGATTCTATTATCTTTGTGTCGATTGTACTATCTATGTGTTCTTCTGAACCATTAGGTGTTCTCTTCCAAGCAAGAATTGCTGGTGAGAATATTATTTTTTAGATAAAAAATATAAAGTCGGAGCATCTTCAAGATTGGATATTCTTACTGAGCCCCCATCATCACTATTATAAGTGTATTGTATTCTGATACACTTAGGATGCTCTCTAAAATCATTAGTTTTTCGAATATCTCTTCTCGATGAGTTGTGTCACATTTTTCACCATTAAAGGAAATTTTTCCATGAAATAAAATATTTTGTGTAAGTTTCCTAATGTATTTCTTCTAACCATGATGTTCACTAAAGAATTTTCATTGAATTATGGTCATTTAAATCTATTTATGGAATCATAGATCACAAAAGAGTTGTGTTTCATGTACGGGGTGGATATAGATTTGAAAAATGACCATGAAATACATGAGTTTATTAAAGATAACGAATATACAAATATTTCGTGAAAATATTATGATCATCATAGGGAACACCCACACTATTTATAGACATATTTTCATAATGAGTTTTATGAGTAGGGATTAATAATCACAAATTTTTGGACCGTTTCCCTCAAAAGATAATGCACTATTCCCCTATTCAATAAAATCTAATGTGGGGGGATTATGTAATCCCTAAATATGTATATCATGAGAAAGATCGAGGAAGGAACATAACATTCAATGAATCATTTTGGAAAAAATTTAAAAATCCACTTATGGGGATGTATTCTTGATGTTCAACACCTTTACAAACAACCACTTCTCATAAAGGCCCAATCCACACCTATGATTCCATACTCATTTTAAGTTTTCAACAAGAGGGATAAAATAAATTTATCCCTCTTTGGGGGACATAGTCCATCATCCTATACTTGGAATATTACCCAAATGGAACAACACTCCAAAATCTATCTCTAAAAGAAGCTATACCTGTGGCCTTATCAACTCCTCTCTGACATTAAATTTTTTACCTAATATTGAATCCCTACACAATTAAAAAATTAATGGATTCCTATAGTAAACAGACCATAAATACTTATAAAACTTGTGATGATTACCTCATGGCCAACATGAGGTGCCTTGGTTTCCATGGATATGATGCCCCAAAAATGAGATTCTCTAGAAATAGGAAGAATTTCTTGGGTATTGTACTATAAAATGGAGAATCATTAACAACATTCCCAATGATACAACGTCCCTCTAACAGAATGGTTCATCCCAAAATAGAACATGTTGTGTAATTAATTGGTTTCCATCTTGAGATGGAATAGGGGATGAGTTTCATGAGAAAGAATAAAATTTGCGAGGGATATTTGGATTAGTCAATGAGATACAAGAGAGATTCAATAGAAGGAGTAAATTAAATCCCATCATCCAATATTGATGATGGAGGAATCATAAATATTGAGAGAGACAAAATATTCCCAAATTTGGAATATGAGAATATAGGGATCCAAAATACCATTAATCACGATCTATTTGAAGGTAACTAATTCCCATAGTAAATGAATAATAAAAAATGTTATGTATTGAATATATTTATTTTAGTTATATATAAATTTTTATTTTATGTTATCATTTATTATGGGTTAGGATTAAAAATATTACTAATGTGGTAAGTTGTATTATTAGGACCTGACCATTAACATTACATATTTTTTAGTTTTGTCAGAAATGTTTTTTTACCACTTAAGTTATTTCCCACTACTTGGGTATAGAGAATTATTCCAAAACATATACATAAAAAATGCATAGAAATAAATGTTTTACACTTCCAAATAATATCCATTTTTTCATGAAAAAAATTCTTTCAAAATGAAACATGGTTTCTTCCCATGTTGAAAAATCAAAATATTTTACTTAATTCCACATTATCTCTATTATGACTTAAATGATGTGTAAAATACTTTTATGAATTTTAGGATAAAAAAACACAATAAGTAACACACAAAGATGGAAAATTTTTAGTCTTGTGAATAATTGTAAATGATTAATACAATATCATAAATTAATATTTTTCACCTTTACGAAGTTATAAATAAATTTCGTAAAAACTAATTTTATAAATATTTTGTAATAATAATACTATATTACCCATATATATAATATATAACACATATTGGTAACATGGGAAATAACTATATATAAATTTAATAACCATGTGGTCGACATCAATACATGACACTCATATGAAATGGAATAACCATATGGTCGACTTCCATAACCAATGCATTAGAGTATGTAAAGTAACCACCTATACGTGGATTATCATGGAACCACACATACTTGTTCTACCACATAACCACCCATCAAAATTATATATTTCATTAAATTATCATAACACATAAAATATTTCTATTTTCAACATTTAACACATAAAATTTAATTTTCTATCATAAGAAATCATTTCAAGGTATTGAAATTATAATTGACTTCCCAGAGAATTCTAAAGGGTAATATACCTAAAAATTGGATTAATGGATTCCTTTTATTTAAAAACATTTTGTTTTGTAGTGGAATCCAAATATCAGATAATGGTTATGACATCAGATAAGTCATTTTCATCTTATAATTTAAAGAAATTCCTTTTCTCATTTGTAATGAAAGTTGAACAATCTATATAGATAGAATAAAATGATTATTTTTTGAAAACCATTCAATATAATTAAAAATAAAAAGGTTTTTTTTGTTTCTCATAAAAGAAAATGTGTGTATAACCTTAAACTCAACCTTAGTGAAAAACTATTTAGATGAAGTCCCTTACCTTAAGTGAGATTAATCAAGTATGTTATTTATCACCCTTAATGATAAACATAAGTTAACTATTTACTTTCATGATAACTTTTTTCAAGTATATTATTCCTCTTATATCACTTATAATAATATTAAAACAATTACGTAATTATTTAATTTCACGTCAGATGTTTTGATGATATATGGTACATGAGTCCAAAATGAAATGGTATAATGTTTATAGCCAAAAGTGGCCATTAGTCCCCAATATCCATAATTATATTGAATAAATAATACAAATATTAAAAATTATTTATAATTTTTGGTAAAAACATTTATATATGGTTTCGAAAAATGAACAACATTATAATCATAGAAATGGTACGATGTACGTACGCATGAGTAACATTCACATTTTTCATTGATCATTATGGAAATAAGTTAAACTATTATTGTAATATTATAGGATGATCAGAACATAATAAATATCATATTAATAATTTTATTTTTTACACACACACACATATATATATATATATCATTCATGTGATTTTGTATAGAAAAATGCATCACATCCTTTCGTGGAGGTGATAGTTCACACATATGCACCGGCGTTGATATCATTTTTCTATGCATGCAAGGCATGAAAATTACTGATTTATTGTTTTAATATAATGATAAATATGTCTTCAATATTATATATATACATTAATTCAATCATTATAAAATTTCTTGAACGATAGTAATGAAAAATTACTTATATGAGTCAGTGGAGGTGATAGTTCACACTTACACACGAACACCATTATCATTTTTATATTCATGGAATGTAATAAAATAATTGATAAATTATTCTATTATAATGAAAAATAAGTCATTAATATCTTCTATAAACATTAATTAAATGATTATATGTAGTCTTTAGAGTTGTGTCTGGGAACCAATATTTCGGTTCGTGGAGGTGATAGTTCACATGTATGAATGAATGATTTATTATTTTCCCATTTGATGGTAGTGGGAATATATTTATATTATGATTTTATAAGAATAAAATAAAATTATATTAACGGTAATGTATTGCTTATATCATCAGTATTGTGTAATATTTTAATGAATTGGAAGGAGAAATAAAATAGAAATACATAAATAAATATTAAACCTCTTATTCAGATGGTCACCTTTAAGAAACATATTAACATCTCTAAAAAGGTTTTTATTCATAATATAAGGTTTCTATAATGTATATAAAGATTCTATGAAGGATATTATTAATGTTTTGGAAGAAAAAAATGTTTTTGAAGTGTGAGGACAAGAGAATAATGGTATCTCTGTTATAGTAGAGGAGAGGGGAACTCTTCGAATTATTAAAAATATTAAATCACTATAAATTAATTTCATATCAAAGAAGAATACAAAGTGACATTTTTCAGATATAGGGTATTTATGGGTCAATATAAAATCATATAATGAAAATTAGATAGGTTTGGAATATGTTTTAATCCATATCAATCTGTTTTATACCTTTTTAACTCTTAATTTTTATCATGTAATTTATACATTAGGGGTTATTATAATTACTATAACATGTCAAACGATCAATAAAAGAGTCTTTTATTAATATTATAAGATTTATACAAGAATTATAGTCAAATATAATATTTTATTAATGTTTATATCCTTTAATAAAATATTTTATATTTCAAAACACCATTAGTGTCAATTTGGACATTATTAATTTCATGACGTTTTAAAAATAACATTACTTCAGGATATTGAAAAAATTAAATTTTAACACATAAATAACATGTCAAATTAATCCATAAAAATAATATTTGGGATAAATTTGGAAAATTATATTTTGTTTAATAATTAAATTATGATTTTTTTATTCAGTTGTCAGTCAAAAAATAATTAAATAATCATTTCTTCACCATTTATGATTATTATTTATTTACTAAAAATAATCAATAAAATACCATTATATATGTAGTAATTGTATAATTCCTAATCCTATTTATCATATATTTTATCCCTTGTATTAAATCATATTTAAAACAAATTACTTATTAAAATAATGGATTAGCAAACAATTGACTTTTATTTTAATATAATATTATAATTTCATTATTTTCATACAAGTGGATATAAGTGGTCATTAAATTGACCCAAGGATAATAATTATCAGAAAAACTCATCCAATTAAATTAGGACATGTGATAAGGTAATTTTATAATTTGATAATATAATTTTTATCTTTAATTAATTGAATTTACCTTAGGTTTGGTTATAAAATTAATAAATAATTTCACTATGCATAATGTCCAAAACTAAAAGGAACATATTTATATAACATGGATCATAAAATTCCAAATATAGAATCCATTTCTTGAAATTAAAAATAATGAACTGGATGAAATTAATTATATATTATTCCCCTCAACTCATTAAGAAAACTAGTTTTTAAAGTGAAATGTTCAAAAGTTCAAATAGTTTTTAAAACCAATTTCTAATTGATATTTGTTACAATAAACTAATTTAATTAAATTATAAAAATTTAATCTAATTATACACTAAAACAAATAAAATGATAATATAATAACATAATTAAATTTTAATAAATATAATTTTTCAATTATAATGTAGTGTTTTTTACTATTAATTAAAATAAAAAATTAATTGGAAAATACAAAAAATTAAACAAATGTATATTTTGAGGTGTTTATTCCAATTAAGAAGATTATTTATTAAAATATTATTTATAAAAGTTTTAAAAAAATTATTAAAATGGTTCACAAACAAAAGGTGGTAAAAATGCTTTTAAGAGAATTAAGGTTTTTAACCACAAATCTAGATTTATCTTATACATTATTAAATGTAGTGTGTATTTTAATTACTATATAATTCAGATGTTAGAAGGATTTAAATTATTATTTCCTAGGTTGTTATATTATTCCACTATTTGTTAAATATCAACCTCACAATATTAATCACTTTTCAAACAAGTGGGGGTAATTTTCCCTTGTAGCATTTTAAAATTTCCATGTTCCTTCTTCCTTATATTATTTCCCAAAAAAACTAAACATGGTGTATCAAATTATTCCAAAAAACATGATCTATGTACTCAATAACATCAACTAGTAGTTCCTCATAAGAATGATTCTCTTCTGACTAAGCTATTTTTGGACTCAAAACATGAGATGAATCTAGTATAAACATTCTTAACATTAAAACATGAAAATAATTATGTACCAAGGATAATCTGGGAGGTAAGGACACTAGGTATATGGATGATCAAACATTATCAAGTATTTCATAATGTATAATCATCCATGGACTTAACTTCCCAATCTCACCAAATGGTATCACACATTTCCCTTGAGGAACATTTAGAAAGTCGTGATCGCCTACCTCGAAGGAACGATCCTTCTTCAACTAAACCACATAACATTCCATCCATGTTTCGGAAATCCACATGAGGTTCTTAATAAACAAAAATAACTCTTTAATTTATTCTACCAATTTTGGTCCCATCAATTTCCTTTCACCCACTTTATTCTAAAAATCTGTATTTTGACACCGCTTTCCATATAATACTTAAAATGGAATCATTTGTTTAGTGGAATGAAAACTGTTATTATATGAAAATTGAACCACAGAAATATGTTTATTCCAACATCCTTATAAATCCATTGAACAAGAACCTAGAATATTCTCTAAAATATGAATTGATTGTTCTTACTACAAAACTACTTGCGGATGAAAATTTGGTGTGAAATTCAGTTCAGTACCCAATGACTTATGAGGGACATTCAAAAATATACAAGTAACCTGGGATCAAGATCAGATACAATTGAGAGGTTAACACTATATAACATGATTATCTCTTTAATATACAACTAATAAAGCTAATCTAGAGATATAAAATCTTCAGATTTACCAAATTGATCAATAATAACCTAGATCACATTGTTACCTCAAGATGTATTTGATAATGCCATATTAAAGTCTTTATATAGATATTACCATTTCCACATTGTAATTGAAAAAGGCTACATCATCCCATACTATAATTTCTGACATAATTTATCATATTGAAAAATAAAACAACTCATGGAAAATTGAGGAAAATATTTTTTGTTCAATATCACTGGTAATACACTAAATGGTCTTTGTACATCTTAGTGATACCTAGATGAACTAAGAACGAAGAAATGATATCTTTACATAACAAATCATTTATCTATTACTCAAAAAGTAGACATTATCTCTTCCTAAATAAAAAAAATAAATCTTCATTAATATGAAATTTATTAATTTTATCTTTTTGACCAATTCTATCTTTTTATGCAACTTGCAATCTTTTATATGTGGTTTCTTAATTATTTCTGATAGTTATGATTGTACTAAATTGTTAAAAGTAATAGAAATTTTTTTTAAACCAATAAATCCATAAAAAATTCATTAAATCATTAACCAAAGAGTCACATTACAAATTCATCATGGTTAATGTACAATTACATTTTTAACTCAATTAATAATCCACATTGATTTAACGTCAATGATGGTAATGAATCATGCAATCATAATCCTTGATTATTTCTAGACACCCTCTCTACCAAATGTTCAATTTTTTCTATGTGAATATATACTTCAAATGTTTTCTTGACAATTTTATATTTCACATTTTACACCATAAAAATGATTCCTCTGAATTTATAATGTCAAAACAAAAAATATTAATTCTAATTCATGTATAGTATAATTTAACTCATTGAGTTTCACCTGACATGAATCACAATAAATTACCTAATAATTTTTAATGGTGAAAAAACCAATTACATTCAATAAAGAATAACTGTATAAAATAAATTCATTATTCATGGAAGGTGTGTCAAACACTGTAGCATTTACAAATCATGTTTTCAATTTTTGAAAACAATAATCACATTCTTTTGTCCCAATAATCATAACTCCATTACATGTTAACTTAGTTAGTGGGATAGATAACCAAAAACTGTTTTCAACAAACTATTACTATAACCCAATAATCTAATAAAACTACCAAAATCTATGAAATTCGTAGCAATTGGACACTATTCAAAAAAAATTATTTTATAAGGGTAAAAACTTTTTACATCTTAAGAAACAATATTTCCATGAAATTAAATAATTTCAAGAAAAAATCATTATTACAAAAAATTTCCATATTGTTTATTTTCATGTTAAGTTTTAAAAATTATTCTTATGTGAATTTCTTATTCCGCCATACTTTTATAATATTCCAAAAAAATCATCGATATACACAACCACAAAATAATCCCAAAATTGAACAAATAATCCATTAATAGTATTCCTAAATACATAAGGTTCATTAGATAACCCAATGGGAATAACCACAAACCCAAAATCCCATATCTCATTTAGAACACTATCTTTTTAATGTCATCCTCCTTCATGTTTAGTTGATGATACCCATACCTCAAATCAATCTTCAGAAAGTACAGATCTCCCAATAGATTTTAAAAACATTATGGGGAAAATGATATTTTTTTCTTAATATTTATGGTATAAAGTAAACTATAATCAATAAAATTTCTCTTGGAACCATCCATTTTTTTCACAAATAAAATAGGATCACCTCAGGTTGAAAAGCTAATTCGAATGAATCCCTTGTGAAAAAATTATTGCAACGGTTTTTCAATTCCATCAGTTCCTATTGATCTATTCGATAAGATGGTTCAGAATAATGATTTCCATTAGGAACTAAAACAATTTTTAATTCTACCCCCTGATGAAGAACAACACTAGAAAATTCATCTAGGAAATGATATATAAACTCATTCACTACTATAATGTAACTAATCCAAATTATTTCTTAATTTTCAGAAACATTAGATAGATAAAATTCAACGCCATATTTAATCAATTTCTCAGCCTCTTATCATGTTAAAAGAAGTATTAAATAACTAAATAACACTTTCATTGATTTTAAATCTATTTTATTATGATTAAATACAAGCCAATACATACCCAATATGATATCAAATTACACTAGGGGAAGTTCGACAAGAGTTACAGAAAATACCATTACACCAAATATAATAGGAAGGCCACTATAAATCATAGTTTCCATAATAATAACACCTATAGTATTTACCAATATTTCTATATTACATTCATGAGGTTATAATTCCAATTTAATTTCAAATCCCCCATAAGTAAAAGAATGTGAAGATCTCGAGTCAAACTCAGTATTGGAACATTCTAAAAAAACTAGTAACTTACCTATCATCTGTCTATTTTATGGTCCCACATCACCAAATTTAGTAGAGAACGATTTTTTCACACCATTATGCCTCCAATATTTATGGTTTCCACCCTAGGTAATCAACTTTGGACACATTGTCATAATGACCTAACTCATAACAACTAAAAAATCTTACCACTTACTTTTCATTGCTTTCCATGTCATATACCATATAAACATGAGGAATAGGATTAGTATTAGCATATATGAAGTACATAATATTCATTTAAATTCATTCTGTAGGATTATTTTTACCACACTTCTTGAAATATGTATAAACAATTCTTATATCTACACTTTTATAAATTCTTTCCCATTTCTTACTAAGTAGACCACTTCAATTGATTTATCTCATGGAAAAAATGACCATAATAATACTTCATTTATACCTTCTCAACATCTAATAAAAGTTTATCATCTATTATTATATCAAGATAATATAAATTCCCATTGGTATCTAAACTTAAAACCTGAGCTTAACTGATTTATCTTATTATCAAGAACCAAGAAAAAATTTGGTTCATGCCTTTCAAAAAATATGAAATTTTCATCACATGTGGCCAAGAGGTCATTCTCCATATATATTAAAGAAATGAATTTATTTTCAAACCTATGTAGAATGTCATCAAAAAATTATTTCTCAAGGAAGATGTTTCTTAATTAATCCCTTTCCATGGAATCAATCTCTCCATTTCCTCTGATATTTTTAATACTTTTCAACCACTGAGTTGCTTCACATTCAAAATGATAAATTCAAACATTTACCTTTTGGTTTTTTGATAAATCCATGATTTTGAATATCATTTCTAGAGATATAATCCATCCATTAGCAAGCATGGTGGAAGATAATCCTCTTAATGATGGTGGATGTTGTCTCATAATATTATCAACAATTTTCATAATATGATTTGGTAGATCATGTCTCTATCTTTAATGGACAAAAACAAGAATTATTTCCTAAGTCAAATTATCTATAACTATAATAACATGCTCAATATTTATTCTAACTAGTTTCAGATCATTATTCAAATGGAGGTTTTCCTCTTGATTCCTTCCTTGCATAGCTGCACTATTTATTCTACCGAAACCCATTATAAACAAAAATATCTTAGATGAAGAAACATAGTAATCTTAAAATTCCAAAACTTTTTAACTTGATCATAATTAAATCATTAAATATTAATTTATTATTATTACCCTAACCTCTAAAGTTATCTAAACTAGCAGTTTATACAAATTATAAGTACCCAACCTTTAACATTACATAATCTTGATTTACATGAAGAAATACTTTATTTCACATTATGGATATTTTAGGTTTAGGGATTTAGATAATTTGGTCCAATCTCATACAAAACAAATTGATATAAATATAGTTGTATACATCCAAAAATTATCAATTTTTTCATTAAAAAAAACTTTTAAAATGAAAAATGGTTTCTTTTCATGTTCAATCATCATACTTTTCCCTGGATCTCATAGTTATCTCTATTATCCCATAAATCCAATGTAATAAATTTTATAACATTGAATGAGAATAAAAAAATCCCAAATGGGAACATAAATAAGTAAAACCGATAATCTTTTGAAAACATTGAAACAATGAATACTTTATCATAATGTAATATTTTCCCCTTCATGAAGTCAAAAATACATTCCACAAAAAACTCATTTTTACAATTTTTTTATCTTGATAATAACATGAAAACCATATCTAGAATATATATCACATAAAGGTAACATGGGAAGTAACTATTTGTCAAATTTATAACCATGAATTTGACTTCCATTTATGTGACTCAATGAAAATGAATAATCATATAGCTGAATTCCAAAACCAATGCATTAGAGGTTATAACCTAACCCCCCTTCCATTAATTATCACGGAACCACCCATCCTTTTTTATAATATAATAGACCCTTTAATGTCCATATACCATTATATAATCATAACTCCTAAAAGGATGCAATTTTTTAAAATCTACTCATAAAGATTAATTTTCAATCATAAGAAAACATTTAAATGTATTGAAATAATAAATATATTTCTAAAACCATTTTCAAAATCAAAATACCCATAATAGGGAAAAAGATATGAATTTTTATTTTGAAAACATTTAGCCTTTTATATTAATCCTAATATCAAATAATGGTCATGGTGGCGGATAAATCGGTGTCAATATATGTGCTAAAAACATTATTTTTTCAATTCTAAAGTATGTAAAATGCATCGTATTGCTGTCATAAAATGATTCCTTTTTTAAAACAATTGACTAGATTTAAAAATTATAATGGGTTTTTTATAAAATTTTTAAAATAAGGTAGATGTAAAATATCAATCTATGCCTCAATGGATGAAGATTGAGATGAAGTCCCATAACTCGAGTCTGATTTGTCTAGTATGTTCTATATCTTTCTAAATAATAAAAATATGTAAATTATTTAATTTACTAATGACATGTTTCAAATAGATTATTTATTTTATATAATATATTAAAAATATTATTTTCTCATTATAGAATCATAAATATCATATTAATAATTTAAATATACTTATATATTTATCATACTTGTGATGTGGTGAATAAAAATTAATCTCATAGCTTTGTAGAGCTGATAGTTCACACTTATGCACGAATGACACTGTCATTTTTATGTGTATGGAAGGTAACAATGTAACTAATATATTATTTTCATATAATGTTAAATATTCAATTAAAAACACATATAAAAATTAATTCCATCATCATAACCAGTCTTGAGATAGGGTAATTGAAAATGAATTATATTTGTTCGTAGATGTGATGGTTCACACGTATGCACGAACGACGTTATAATTTTTTTCATAGAAGTTAAGAACATAATATATATTTTATTATCCTATAATTATAATTATGTCACTAAAATTATATATAAATATTAATTCTATAATTATATGTAGTCTTCAGATATGTTTATGGAAAACTATTAGTATCGGTACATGGTGGTGATTGTTCACATGTACGCATGAATGATTCATTATTTTGGAATTTTATGGAATTTGAGATGGATTTTTCTGATGATATTAACATAGTGACATATTATTATATTTATAATACTTTATTTATAATAACATCATTCGTTACTAATATTTTAAGGATGTGGAAGAAGAAGAAATATAGAAGCACTTAAATAAAAATGATACCTCTTCTTCGAATGATCACCTTTGATTAACAACTTATCAAATATAAGGAGGGTCCTCTGGATAAAATAAGGAATTTAGAATTTGGTTAGATATTCAATTAAGGTATTTACGTTGATACTGGCTGAAAAAATTGGTTTTATGAGTGATTAACAGAGAAGTAATGTAGGGATTTTATTGAAGACGAGAGGGGAAGACTTGGAATTTTACAAAATATAAAATCTATATAAATTAATTTACAATTATAAAAAGGTCCCCAAGGGATTTATTTCGAAGATAGGATACATATGGGTAAAAATCCAATATTCTAATGAAATTTATTCCAGTATTGAATAATTTTAAACCCTTATCTATTTTTAACCAATTTTAACTCTTACTGTTTTATCATGTTATTTTATAATATTAGGGTTATTATAAATACCATAACATTCTAAAAGACCCATAATAGTGTCATTTATGAAATGATATTCCATATCCACAAATATTTCACTAATCATGTATTTTTATAAATATTATATCCTTTAATAAAATATTTTATATTTCAAAATCCCATTCTTATTAATTTTGTCACTACTAATTTGATGAATTTTTAAAAATATCATAACATCATGATATAGTCGAACCAAATTTTTGAACACATCACTAATATGCAATCTTCATCCAAAAAATATTGTAATGATTCAATTGTTTAAAATAATATTTATTTTAATTTTTATTATATCATTTCTTTGATTTGTTCATTATTTAAGAAATTATTACATTATCAATTTATCACCATTTATTTTAATTATTTATTTCAGAAGAAATAATTAATTAATTACCATTATTTAATTAATAATTTTATTTTTTAATAATATTTATAGTTGAAGAAATCCCCAGTATAACCCCATATTAAAAATACATTACTTATTAAAAACAATGTTGAGACAAAAATGAATTATCATTGAATATAATATTATAGAGTTATTAAAGTCATAAAAGGGGCTGAAATTGGTCGTAAAATCTTTATAAGAATTCTGTTGGTCGGAAAAAATATTATACCAAATTTATTAGGTAAATTTTTGGGTTAAATTTATATATTAACAAAACAATTAGCTCTAATTACCCAATATACCATTAACGGTGGGAAAAATTATTTCAAATGTTACTATTCATAATGTATAAAAGTAATAGAGACATATTTAAATTATTATAAAATATTAAATTATAAATACTTAATCTAATTTTAATTTTAAAAAAATTATTTTTAAAATCTAACAATATAAATAAATTATATGAAAAATAATTATTGAATTAAAATGATGAATTTTTCATTATTTATTAAAATAAGACACTTATTGAAACATTTATTAAAATTCAAAAAAAAAAGTAAATTTTGATGTCCTTATTCCAAATAATTTGATTAATTTATTCAAATAGAACTTATAAAAGTGTACATAAGTAGACATAATATTGGTTCTCCAAAAAATGCCGTAAATTTATTTTTTAGAAAATAAATTTCTTTACTATAAAACTACATTAATCGTTTACATTATTTAATGTACTATCTATTTTAATCACTATCAAATTAATAAATTAAAAATTCTTATTTTTCCATTACCTTGGTTGTTACATGCTTGTTCTTTATTCCTCTTATTTAAGGCATACATTATATTATGAACCTTTCTTCCATTTTGAGTTGCATATTGAGCGTGATTAAATGTTATATCATCAATTTATTTATTCTCATGATATTTCATGTATAATTTAATGTTATTATTTCATTGCACTTATGAATCAATGTTATCAAATCAATAAGTGTTTTATGATACATTATCAATATATAATATGATTTATTATTATTATGTTTCCAATGATTAAATAATATGATTGATATCTCAATAAAGTCATGAAATATCCTCTGATGATGTTATTTCATAAAAATACTTTTTTTCCATTCATTTTTTACCATTTCTGTACTTTGGAGTTAAAATAAGTTTTTTAAAATAAAACTGACATTATGCCTCTCTATATCCACAAATCCCTTTTCTCTCAAAATCATGTGTCTAAAAATGTTTTCAAATTTTCTTATATCCTACAAAAGAAATTGTTTAACTATTTTTTACAAATTTTTTCCATATTATTTTTTTAAATGAGTAATCTTGTTATTTTATTTAAAATCACATTTGTATTTAAAAGACATTAATAGAATCCATTTGTAAATGTGTATAGAAAAAATGCTATTTTCCACCGTCATGACCAAATAATTGTTTTAAATCACCATTAGTAAATTTCAATGTTTATATTGAAAATATATAATTTCCAATTTGTTTTTAAATTTTTATTTTAAAAAATTGATTTTAAAAATGGAAATGTAATCTTCATTTGAAATATTATAAATTATTTATGAAATAATCATTTATAAGTTAGCAATGATATTTTTGAAGAATAAAATTTTGAAAATGTACTAGTATTTAAAGTGTTTTTTTGAATGTGGAAATCTATATTTCTCAAGAATTATTGAATGTTAACTTCTAAAATCATTTAATATATATTATTATATCCTTTTTTGTTACATATACATTACATGGGATAATATTGAATAATACCATCCTTATTTTTTCTCTTGATGGTTAATAATTATATAGATGAAATTTTTTTTAAACAAATTAATTTAATGGGTTATGATATGGTGAATTGATGAAACCATTATGAATCCCATATTCATTACATTGGATTGGATGTGATGATATGATAAAAATTTTATGATATTGTGGTACACATAAATATTGTTTTCATTGTAAAATTTGTGTGACCTATATATCTATCCTTTGCATTCGGTAAATATTTATGTCTTATGATATAAAAAGGGTAAACATGTTGATGGGATTGATCAAATCTGTAAAATAGGTTCATCTTGATCCTCGATGGTAAACGGGTGAGTCGTAATCCACTATGTTGATGGTATTTTTAGATGAACATGACATATGAAATGGTTTTTATATATTTATGATGTTTCGACACATTAATGAAATGATATTATAGTAATTGATTGATTTATGATTATGTATCTCACACATGGGCTATTATTTCTAGAAAGGTAATGCTTAATACTGTGACACATGTTTTTTCTCTATGACAAGTTGTGTATGAACATACAATGCAATATTCATGTAAATATTCCCATATAATTATATTTTTATTTCATAATATTATAGACTGATGTCTATTGTGTTTACCATTATTTTGATTATATTTTCTCCCTTTCTTATGTTTCATTCCCAAAAATATGATGAATGGTTTGTGTGGGTTTTGGATAAGAGGAAGGTTATGTGAGAAGATCATTGTGAGAGATGTTGAGAATACTTCTTAAAATATGTGGATTGTTTTTTTATTATCCAGAGTCACTAAGATTTTTTATTCATCAAGAATGTATTTATGAAATGTATTTAATATTTATCTAAAAAGATACGATATTTAGGTATGAAAAATCTAGGTCACTATAGTTGGTATTAGAGGAATCTTTTATTCAATCATTTGAGATTACGATTATAAAAACATTAGCGACATCCATAGGGATGTTAATAATTATTTTCCAAAGTATAATTCTAGAGATACACGTAAGGATAATTCTAATGATAATTATAAGTATAGGAAATTATCCATGAATTTGTTTTAATAATAGAGAAAGGGGATCTTGAGAAATTGTATCTATATATATATATATTACAAGTTAATATAGCTATGAAATAGGAAAAACTATTGGTAATAACTATTAAAATGGTTTTCTGAGATAGACATGTTCGTCACCTGGTCCAAAAAATGGTCATTGCTAGTCAATTGGTTTGACACACCCGTTGGATATGATTTTGAAATTCATGAATGCTTTAAGAACCATATTGATTGATTTAATCAAATACCATGAATAAAATATTATATGCTTGAAGTTCAACATATTTAGAAAAATCATTATTGATATATCATATGACTAATTTTTCATGATTGTAATATATTACAGTATGATTTGAGTTGCGTACACTATATTATTCTAGTTTTAGTAATGTGTTGGAACTAAAATGAACATTGTTAATGTTGATTTGGATGGATAATCCAATGATTCCTCTATAGAAATTTTTTTTTTTGGGAGATATAATGAAAAGTAAGGTTTTTATATTCTCATATCATTCCCAAGCTAGGATTCTTTCTAAACATTCAAAGGAGTAAACGAGAGAATAATTTTATATTGTGTAAATTATGAGGCTACATCTACCTTAATATAGAGTTTATACCAAACCACTAGTTGTTCATAAATATAATATTACGATTGATAATATATTCTATGTTCATAAATGTTTAGAGGATGATAAAGTCATTTTTCATGATTACTATTTTGATTTGAAATCATATAAATGGTGGATACTTATTAATAAAATTAAGCAATTAAAAGAATTTGAATCAGTGAATGAGAAGATTTTAATGGTATATTATTCAGTAATCAAATCCATCATACTCTACATAAAATGATATATATATGAAATTCCATGACAATTACGAAAAGTTTTATGAATATATTGGTACCTATAAATCTAGTTTTACATTACATTAATATAAGCAATATGGTTTTAGCATAACAACTAAAAAAATTATTGATTCATTTGTGTGTTAAAAATAATTCCTTGAAATTAATTGTCTATATGATATTTTAGACGATATTAATATTTCATTCAATGTGAACTTAGGTTATAGATTGAAATATCATATTCTCATAATTCTGGCTATTTTGATATGAAAAGGATGATTGAGTCTGATAAAATCTTAATTATATGACATGGGGGGATTCAATTGTATCCATCAATAAAATAAAATTTTTGGAATAAGCATAGAGATAATTTATTGAATGGAATTGTGAAGTGATTTATATATTGAAAGGTATTTTGAAAAGAATGTTTCTATCAAACTGAAATTAATTGTCCATTTAATGTTATAGTGTTGTAGATGATTACCCCTAATACACCACCCACTAAAACATGTTTAATGATCCTAGAGTTTTTGAATTATGTGAATCAATGCCCCCTCTCCAATGATTATTGTGGATAATAGAACCCAAAAAACTCTGATGAAAAAGGTAAAAGGGGAATATTTTTAAATAAATTATCTGATTTTAATCATGATAATTAGGGAACACTTCTCCTTCCATAATTAGTTGTGATTTCCATATTTGAATGATTGAGCTCTATAAAAGTATTATTTCTCATTCCTTTTTTATATTTATTGTGGTTTTGGTCATCGATTACCTCCCCCTATATGTATTCTTAAATAATGAAACCACATTAGATATTTTATAAATATATGGGTGATTCCATGATTCTAATGAATTCTTCTTGTGAAAATAATATCATATATATAAGGCCCCGGCCTTAAACCATACTTAATCTTGAGTTATTAAAAGATTACACATTAAGGATCTTTTCAGGTTTAGAGTTTTAGAGAATCAGATCATGAAAATTGCATTACATTCCACATTTAAGAAAAGTGGTTACATAAAAGACAGTATTCATTTTTCCCATCAACGGAAACATATTTAAAATAAAACATGGATTCTTTCTTGACACATCCTTGACACTATCAACACATCATGTACCTTTCCCTTGACCTGTGAAAAACATTTCAAAAATGTGGGATGAGCATAAAATGATTGGTAAGGGTTAAAAAAATTTTGGAAAAGAAACATGAGTCCATATAAATATAAGAATGAAATCATACTTTACTCATAAAACATAGGCACATTAACATACCTCATCAAATCATGAATAAATCATAGAAATCATAAGACATAAATTTTAACTTGAGGCATTCATAACATTCTTACGAAGGGAATAACCCTCTTGGTTACGTTTGGAATACCCACCACAATATATTCCCTAAATCTCTTTGGAGAACCCTTAACGTTTCACTCCTTTACGTTACCCAATGCATTGGAGAGCTATATCGTGCTCACCCGCCCTTAGTTTATCACGGAACCACCCGTTTTCATAACAATTCCCAAGAACCATAACATAAATGTATCATATTAAACATGCATAAAGGAAACATAACATTTCCAAATTTTAATCACAATATAACATTTTATTATATTGAAATAATGAATCTATTCAAAAAGAAACCATTTTCAAAACCATTTAAAACATTATTAAAAAGATTTTTGTATAAAAGTGTCCCATACCACCTTGAAGCTTTTAAAATTTTAAACCATTAATATCCATATAAATATATCCTTAAAACCATTTTTAAAACATGGATATTAATCAGAACAAATAATTAAAACATTTAAAGCGAAATTTTGGTTAAAGGGGTTTTACCAAAATTAGAGACACTTGAATACAATAATTGAGGAATAACATTTAGTCAGAACTTTATAATATCATTCAAATAAATGGATTCATGATATTATATTCCAAAGGACACTATATACACCATATAAGAGTGAATTGGTGCATAACAACAATGAAGTCTCAATAGAAATGTCAAATGTCATGAAATCCCTTATAAAGAAGGTATCCTTAAATTAAGGATCAATCAATCTCAAAATTATGTGTGACAAATATAAAAACACCCAATATAAGTTGATATTAAATGTAAAACAATAAAAGGTCATTCACACACATTCAATGTATGACATATTCAATAACTACATGTTGAACCCAAAGAAATCAAAATTGGGTTAAAAAGTTCCCTTGGTAAAATTCGATAGCCTAACGGCAGTTGATGAGAGATAAAAAGGTCATATCATCACTTGGAAATAAAATTTACATCAATAAGTATATAAAATAACATATCCCAACATAATAGTATGTGAATTAAAAGATATAACAAAAGACGTCTTTTAAAAAGTGGAGGGTGAAAGGTCCCCTTACCGAGTTGGGTAACTTTCGAAACGTACACCCCATGGAAGAAGGGTCATACAATGAAGATTTGAATACCCATAAAAGAAATTATACTACACAATGTGTATAATAATGGGCAGTACATAAACCACTCAAAGGAAATTGTGGCAAATGTAGCATAAATCTCACGGGAATAAAAGTGAGATGAAAAATCCCTTAGGAAAACTCGGCAGCCTAACGACGCCACTTAAAACTTCCAAAATGGATTGATGAGGGAGAATAGGGTCTCTCATCATATGAACATAAAAATTACAGTAAACTTAATATAAAATAATCTCCCAATAACACGAAATATGATATTTAAAAGGAATGACATAAAAGAGTGCACTTTAAAAGAAAGAGAGGAGTCAGATCCCTTACCTCAAGTCCAACTTTTCTTGTTCGTTTCGTTATATTCTTGAATAATAAACTTTGGTCAATTTATAATTTCCTAATTACCTCCTTTAAATATTATTATTCAGTTCATATCAAATATTATAATGTTATAATATTTTTTAATAATGTTAGTTCATATCAGACGTTTTTGCCGATGTTTGGTACATGAGTCAAAAACGAACTTGTTTGAAAAATGATTTTCCATGTAGTTATAAGTAAATAATTTCCAGAATAGTATTAATGATTAATATATCATATATATCCAGTACAAATTCATTTTATACTATTCCATATCATTTGGAGATAAAAACGAAAAGCACCGTTCGTGGAGACGGTAGGCCGTACGTACGCATGAACGCTACTTTCATTTTTTTTCCTTTTCATATTAACGGAATTAAAAATAAATGATATATATATATATATATATATTATAATTCCAGTATAATATATATGATATATATGTCACATATTATCATTAATTTAATTCTTTATACGTTCCATGTATTGCATGTACGAGTCACATCACTTGAGGGGGCGGTAATCCACACTTCCTCATATGAAATTATCGCATTTACACAACATGAAATGAATAAAGGTATGGTTTAAATATAAAATACAGAAGTATATAGTAAAACTAAATACCATATATATCATATATAAAATACATTTACATCATAATGGCCACCATTAAAGGTGTTAAAAGAATATTGAACAATCATCGTTTCGTGAGGCAGAAAATCACCAACCACATAAACAATATGTTATTTAACCATTAGATGGAGGTGTGTGTTAATGTAGCTCGAATACATGTTATAAAAAAGTCATATTATATATAAGATACTGGAGTTGTTACAAAAGAAATAAATAAAAAGAGTTTAGGGGGTTGGAGAAGCAAAATAAAACAAAAGGACACAAGTAAAGACATTACCTTAAAATCGGGTAACTCGCTTTGGATTGAGCTCAAAGGCTTCCTTGGGAAGACTTCTGCCCAAAGTGAGGCTTCAATGAGTTATAGAGGGATGTGTAGAGACACAATGGGCAGGGGTAGGCCGATACAAAGGCTTTGGAAGTGTGGGTAAGGAGGTAGAGGTGGTTGCCTTTTATAAGAGGAGAGGAGGGGCACTTTTGGAAAGTAATGAAATGTTACATTATTTTAGAATTAGTTTCGGATTTTAATGGTCCCAAATTGATGTGTTTCGAGTCTAAGGTGATAGGGGTTCGACCTCCACCCATCCAATAGGTTTGGGACATGTGTAGGTCTTATATTTTACATTATCTTTCCATTTTATTTAAATCCTTAAATAATGAGGTCATCGCTGCATCATCATGATGTCATAAATAATTTAATTTATTTAATGTATAAAAATTATAAAAAAAATACAATTATGTAGGAAATATTTTTATCTTTCCATTGATTATTTATAGTCAAAAATATGACGTTTATAACCCCACGTAAAAAAGTGTTTTAGTAAAACATCTCATGTTTGTGTCATTTTTACTTTAACATTCAATAAAAAGATATTTATGTCATTTTCCAACCAAAGTGGCTCCATGGGGTCCCCAAGTTGACACATGGATTTTCTTAGTCGGCCATGACACATACAAAGAGGGTAAGACATGTGTCGAGGTCATTTAATTTTATTAAAATATCACTCTTACCTTAAACTACACTAATTACCTCTAATCGCGATTAAAAACTTAATAAGTCACTATTCACCAAAAAAATATTTTAATCCCATTGAACCACATTTTACATCTTAATTACAACCATGTATGTCGTATTTTTGAAATTTAAAACACAAAGAGGGAAAAGTTACATTTAAACTGAATATCAGTTTTTATAAGTGCCACTTAGTGGTTTCACTATTCATCAAAAATTGAAGTTTTTCAAAAAATTACCAAAAGTTCACCCTAAGCTACATTTGATATTCCGAATTCAAAAATGATGTCTATTTTACGAAATTCAAAACATATAAATGGCATTAATTAATTCCCGTTGTCAAAATAGAAAAGCGTGTTCTTATGAAACAAAATGTATCAAAAGATTGACACTAGTTTAAGTCCGATTTTAAAGTGAAATTAATTCCAACGACCACTATTGGATTAAATGGTAAAAATATATTCTAACTTCACATTAAAACCAATTAAAAAGATAATATAATCATATAAATATATTATATTAAAGAGGTTTTGAATTAAAATACAACATTTTTCACAATTCATTAAAAATTGAACTTTTTCGGAAAAATACCAATAATTTACAAAAAATAAATTTTGATTTCCCGATTTTAAAGAAGAAATTTATTTTGTCAAATATAACACATAAAATTGTCAAAACGTGGATTTAAAATAGGTTCTCCATCAAAAGTCGGTGAATCGATCTTTTAAAGAATATTAGAATGTTTACGCTTAAAATTGGATTCATTTGCATTTTTAATCCTCTAACATTTATTGTAAAAAGTAAAAATATTTGAAAAACATATATAATCATTTTGTAGTTATTTCTGTTCATTCCATCCATTACAATGGCTAGGCCTTAACTAATATTTAAAATAGTATTATTTTATTATTAGATTACAATGTAAGATTCCCAAGAAACTCGTTGTTGCGTGTTGGGTACGCCATCGAGCATAGAATCCCCATTAAAGTAATATTAATATTTTATTCACAAATATGTATAAATATAAAAATGTCATTTTCATTATTTACCTGGGGTGTTACATCCTTCCCCCCTTTTGGGAATTGCGTCCTCGCAATTTTAAAATTGAGCTTGGAAATATCCTTGAAAGTCCCACATCAGAACAAGAGTCGGTAAAAAAATCACTTTAAAATAAAGAAAGATAAGTACATAGGTCACCCAAGTTAACCCATACTAGGATTCCATGTAAGAGAACATGGAAAAGGAAGAGAAAAAATAGGGTCATGTTCTGATGGAGAGTGATAGAAATCAAGTTTAGGAGAAAGTTAACCATAAGAAAATCTCAAACTTGTGATGGGTTAAACGGTATTCGATTCCCCAGTAGGAAAAGTTAATATACAACATTTTTGTTTTATGTTACTTTTTATTGAGAGATTTATTCATAAGGAAACATAATCACTTATCATTTTGACTTTCAACTTTTATTAGATTCCTTACACAAACTCATATTTTCTCCAAAAGACGAGTATTTAGGAAGACTTGTCCACATTAAGAGTATAATAATTAACTTCTAGAGAATCACCTAATCTACAAAAGAGAACTATATACATTCCATGTATTTAGACTTTAACCAAAACCAAAACCAAAAAGGTTAGTACAAGATCAGATAATCAAGAAAAGGATAACCCTTTATAAAAAGAAATTCTATTCTTAATCTCCAAAATTTGTCCAACAAAACCCAAAGTTCAACGAGGATCATTCGATAAACAATTTTTCCATAAAATTATTCAAAGTAAATGAAACTAAGATTGAAACCCAAATATTTTAAGGATTTATTCACATATTCTTCCAATTTACAAATTAACTTTTATCTGTAAATAACATCAGTTTCTCTTAAATTCTCTTATTGAAAATTAATTAACCTAATCACATATCCTCCATGATAGGTTAATCATTTCCATAGATAACCCAAAATAAACTTACTCTTGATTCCTAAAATCATTTAACTAAAAAGAATTAGTCAAAATAAATAGGGACTTCATGTAGTCCAGTGGTAGGCGATAAATACCAGTCACACTTTGGTTTTGGGTTCGATTCCCACAGCTTTGTCCGACGCGATGGGTTGTCACACGGTCTGCGTGTTGTCCTTTTTCCAAAACTGTATAATTCTAAAAACATTCCCCAAAACGAGATAAAATATTCAAAAATAATCATAACATATTTTAACCTCATGTTTATCTCATGCCTTTCATTTTCCATCATAACATATAATAACCTATAATAACCTCAAAAGTAAGGATCATATAAACCCTAATGGTTACCTTAATAATTATTACCTGAACTTCCACATCGATTGTCCATCTCGTACATGATGCATTATAGAACATACCAAGGTTCAAGTGGTTGATCATGACTCCTTGATAGTTGGTTTCGAACAACCACGAGTTTCCTCATTGAATACCCCATTTCATCCAGTCTCTTAATTAGAGAACTACCAAAGTTTTCTTCAAACCTATTGTCACTTTGGTTCCTGCTAGATCCATCCATTCACTAAAAACATAAATGTCAGTGTTAGTATATCAGCAAAACCATCATGTACTAATGTGGAAGATAACCACTAAGATATACTTACTTATTCACTTTATCTAAAACTAGGACTCTTTCCGAAATCCTAACCATTATGGTAATGTCACTTATGCTTAGAGGATACCCTAACCTCTAAAGTTATCTAAATCGACCTCTGATACCAACTATAAGGCCCCAGCCTTAAACCGTACTTAATCTTGAGTTATTAGAAGATTACACATAGAGGATATTTTCAGGTTTAGAGTTTTAGAGAATTATATCATGAAACATGCATTACATTCCACATTTAAGCAAAGTGGTTACATAAAAGATAGTATTCATTTTTCCCATCAATGGAAACATATTTAAAATAAAACATGGATTCTTTCTTGACACATCCTTGACACTATCATCACATCATGTACCTTTCCCTTGACTAGTGAAAAACATTTCAAAAACTTGGGATGAGCATAAAAAGCTCAGTAAGGGTTAAAAAAATATGGAAAACAAACATGAGTCCATATATACATAAGAATGAAATCATACTTTAGCCATAAAACATAGGCACTTTAACATACCTCATAAAATCATGAATAAATCATAGAAATCATAAGACATAAAAGGTAACTTGAGGAATTCATAACATTCTTACGTAGGGAGTAACCCTCTTGGTTATGTTTGGAATACCCACCATAGTATATTCCATAAATCTCTTTGGAGAAACCTTAACGTTTCACTCCTTCACATTACCCAATGCATTGGAGAGCTATATCGGGCTCACTCTCCCTTAGTTTATCATGGAACCACCCATTTTCATAACAATGCCCAAGAACCATAACATAAATGTATCACATAAAATATGCATAAAGGAAACATAACATTTCCAAATTTCAATCACAATATAACATTTTAGTATATTGAAATAACGAATCCATTCAAAAGGAAACCATTTACAAAACCATTTAAAACATTTAATAAAGAGATTTTTGAATAAAAGTTTCCCATACCACCTTGAAGCTTTTAAAATTTTACACCATTAATATACATATAAATAAATCCTTAAAACCATTTTGAAAACTGGATATTAATAAGAACAAATAATTAAAACATTTAAAGCGATATTTTGGTTAAAGGGGTTTTACCAGTATTAGAAACACTTGAATAAAATAATTGAGGAATAACATTTAGTCAGAACTTTATAATATCATGAGAATAAATGTATTAATGTTATAATATTTCAAATGACACTATATTCAGCATATAAGAGTGAATTGGTGCATAACAACAATGAAGTCTCAATAGAAATGTCAAATGTGATGAAATCCCTTCTAAAGAAGGTAACCTTAAATTAAGGATAAATAAATCTCAAAATTATGTGTGACACATATAAATACACCCAATATAAGTGGATATTAAGTGTAAAAAAATAAAAGGTCATTCACGCATATTCAAAGGATGACATATTCAATAACTACATGTTGAACCCAAAGAAATCAAAATTGGGTTAAAATGTTCCCTTGGTAAAATTCGACAGCCTAACGACATCACTTCAAAATTCAGAAAATGAGTTGATGAGAGATAAAAAGGGAATCTCATCACTTGGAAATAAAATTTACATCAATAATTATATAATAGAATATATCCCAACATTATAGTATGTTAATTAAAAGACATAACAAAAGAAGTCTTTTAAAAAGTGGAGGGTGAAAGGTCCCCATACCGAGTTGGGTAACTTTCGAAACGTACTCCCCATAGAAGAAGGGTCATACAATGAAAATGTGAATACCCATAAATTAAATTAAACTAAAAAACGTTTAAAATAATGGTCAGTACATACACCACCCAAATGAAATCGTGGCAAATGTAGCATAAATCTCACGGGAATAAAAGTGGGATGAAAAATCCCTTACGAAAACTCGGCAGCCTAACAACGCCACATAAAACATCCAAAATGGATTGATGAGAGAGAATAGGGTCTATCATCATATGAACATAGAAATTACAGTAAGAGTAATATAAAATAATATCCCAATAATGAGAAAGATGATATTTAAAAGGAATGACATAAACGAGTGTACTTTAAAAGAAAGAGAGGAGTCGGATCCCTTACCTCAAGTCCAACTTGTCTTGTTCGTTTCTTTATATTCATTAATAATAAACATTGGTAAATTTATAATTGCCTAAGGACCTCCTTTAAATATTATTTTTATGTTCATATCACATATTATAATGTTATAATAATTGTTTAATAATGTTAGTTCATATCAGACGTTTTTGTCGATGTTTGGTACATGAGTCAAAAAAGAACTTGTTTGAAAAAAGATTGTCCATGTAGTTATAATTAAAAAATTTACAGAATAGTATTAATGATTATAATATCATATATATCCATTACATATTAATTTTTTAATATTCCATATCATTTGGAGATAATAACAAAAAGCACCGTTCGTGGAGACGGTAGGTCGTACGTACGCATGAACGCTACTTTCATTTTTTCTTTGTCATATTGACGGAATTAAAAATAAATTATATATATATATATATATTATAATTCCAGTATAATATATATGTTATATAGGTCACATATGATCATTAATTTCATTCCTTATACGTTCCATGTATTGCATGTACGAGTCACATAACTTGAGGGGGCGGTAGTCCACACTTTCTCATATGAAATTATCGCATTTACACAACATGAAAAGAATAAAGGTATGGTTTAAATATAAAATAAAGAATAATATAGTAAACATAAATACCATATATATCATATATAAAATACAGTGACATCATAATGGGCACCATTAAAGGTGTTAAAGTAATATTGAACAATAATCGTTTCGTGAGGCAGAAAATCGCCAACCACAGAAACAATTTGTTCTTTAACCATTAGACGAAGGTGTGAGTAAGTTTAGCTCTAATAATTCTTATAAAAACATCCTATTATATTGATGATATTGGATTTGATACAAAATAAATGAATAAAAAGAGTTTAGGGGGTTGGAGAAGAAAAATAAAACAAAAGGACACAAGTGAAGACATTACCTTAAAATCGGGTAACTCCCTTTGGTTTGAGGTCAAGGGCTTCCTTGGGAAGACTTAAGCCTAATGTGATGCTTCAAGGAGTTGTAGAGGGATTTGGAGAGACAAAATTGGTAGGTTTTGGCCAACAAAAAGGCTTTGGAAGTGTGGGTAAGGATGTAGAGGTGGTTGCCTTTTATAAGAGGAGAGGAGGGGCACTCTTGGAAAGTAATGAAATGTTACATTATTCTAGAATGCGTTTCGGATTTTAATGGTCCAACATTGATGTGTTTAGAGTATAAGGTGATAAGGGGTATAAATCCACCCATCCAATAGGTTTTAGAAATGTGTAGGTCTTATATTTGCATTATCTTTCCATTTTATTTAAATCGTTAAATAATGAGGTCATACCTGCATCATCATGATGTCATAAATAATTTAATTTATTTAATGTCTAAAAATTATAAAAATACTACTATGATGTAGGGAATCTCTTTACCTTTCCATTTATTATTTATAGTCAAAATTCTGACTTGTATAACCCCATGTAAAAATTTGTTTAGTAAAATATCTCATGTTTGTGTCATTTTTACTTTACCATTAAATAAAAAGATATTTATGTCATTTTCCAACCAAATTGGCTCCATGGGGTCCCCATGTTGACCCATGGATTGTATTGGTCGGACATGACACATCCAAAGAGGGTTGTACATGTGTCTAGGTCATTTTATTTTATTAAAACATCATTCTTACCTTAAACTGCACTAATTACCTCTAATCGCGATTAAAAACATAATAAGTTACTATTCACCAAAAAATTATTTTAATCCCATTGAACCACATTTTACATATTAATGACAACCATGTATGTCGGATTTTTGTAATTTAAAACACAAAGATGGAAAAATTTCATTTAAACGGAATATCAGTTTTTATGAGTACCACTTAGTGGTTTCACTATTAATAAAAAATTGACGTTTTTCAGAAAATTACCAAAAGTTCACCCTAAGCTATATTTGATATTCCGAATTCAAAAATGATGTCTATTTTACGAAATTCAAAACATATTAATGGCATTAATTAATTCCTGCTCTCAAAACAAATAGCGTGTTTTTATGAAACAAAATGTATCAAAAGATTGACACTAGTTTAAGTCCGATTTCAATGTGAAATTAATTCTAATGACCACTATTGGATTAAATAGTAAACATATATTCTAATTTCACTTTAAAACCAATTCAAAAGATAATATAATCATATAAATAAATTATATTAAAAGTGGTCTTGAATTAAATACAACATTTTTCACTATTCATTAAAAATTGAACTTTTTCGGAAAAATACCAAAAATTTACACAAAGTAAATTTTGATGTCCCGATTCTAAAGACGAATTTTATTTTGTCAAATATAACACATAAAATTGTCAAAAGGTGGATTTAAAAGAGATTCTCCATCAAAAGGTGGTGAATCGACCTTTTAAAGAATATTAGAATGTTTACGCTTAAAATTGGATTCATTTGCATTTTTAATCCTATAACATTTATTGTAAAAAGTAAAAAAATTTGACAAACATATATAATCATTTTTTAGTTAGTTCTGTTCATTCCCGCTATTAAAACGGCTAGGCATTAACTACTATTTAAAATAGTATTATTTTATTATTAGAGTACAACGTAAGATTCCCAAGAAACTCGTTGTTGCGTGTTGGGTACTCCATCGAGCATAGCGTCCCCTTTAAAGTAATATTAATATTTTATTCACAAATATGTATAAATATAAAAATGTCATATTATTTATTTAGCTGGGGTGTTACATCCTTCCCCCCTTTTGGGAATTGCATCCTCGCAATTTTGAAATTGAGCTTGGAAACATCCTTGAAAGTCCCAAATCAGAACAAATGTCGGTAAAACAATCACGTTAAAATAAATAAAGATAAGTATAGAGGTCACCCGAGATAACCCATACTAGGATTCCATGTAGGAAAAAATGGACATGGATGAGAAAACATTGGGTCATGTTCTGATGGAGAGTGATAGAAAACATGTTTAAGAGAAAGTTAACCATAAGAAAATCCCAAACATCGAATGGGTTAAACGGTATTCGATTCCCCAGTAAGAAAAGTTAATAGACAACATTTTTGTTTTAAGTTACTTTTTATTGTGGAATTTATTCATAAGGAAACATAATCACTTATCATGTTGAATTTCAAATTTTATTATATTCCTTACACAAACTCATATTTTCTCCCAAAGACGAGTATTTAGGAAGACTAGTTCACATTAAGAGTACTATAATCAACTTCTAGAGAATCACCTAATCCAAAAAAGAGAACTATATAATTCCCATGTCTTTAGACATTAACCAAAACCAAAACCAAAAAGGTTAGTACAAGATCAGATAATCCAAAAAAGGATAACCCTTTAGAAAAAGAAAATCTATTCTTAATCTCCAAAATTTGTCCAACAAAACCCAAATTTCAACGAGGACCATTCGATAAACAATTTTTCTATAAAATTATTCAAATTAAACTAAACTAAGATTGAAACCCAATTATTTTAAGGATTTATTCACATAGTCTTCCAAGGTACAAATTAACTTTTATCTCCAAATAACATCAGTTTCTCTTAAATTCTTATATTGAAAAGTAATTAACCTAATCACATATCCTCCATGATAGGTTAATAATTTCCATAGATAACCCAAAATAAACTTACTCTTGATTCCTCAAATAATTTAACTAAAAAGAATTAGTCAAACTAACAACGGACTTCACGTAGTCTATTGGTAGGTGATAAATACCAGTCGCACTTTGCTTGTGGGTTCGATTCCCGCAGCATTGTCTGACGCGATGGGTTGTCACACGGTCTGCGTGTTGTCCTTTTTCCAAAACTGTATAATTCTCAAAACATTCCCCAAAACGAGATAAAATATTCAAAAATAATCATAACATATTTTAACCTCATGTTTATCTCATGCCTTTTATTTTCCATCATAACATATAATAACCCATAATTACCTCAAAAGTAAGGATCATATAAACCCTAATGGTTACCTTTATAATTATTACCTGAACCTCCACATCGATTGGTCATCTCGTACATGATGCATTATAGAACATACCAAGGTTCAAGTGGTTGATCATGACTCCTTGATAGTTGGTCTAGAATAAACACAAGTTTCCTCATTGAATACCTCATTTCATCCAGTCTCTTAATCAGAGAACCACCACAGTTTCCTTAAAACCTATTGTCACTTTGGGTCCTGCTAGATCTATCCATTCACTAAAAACATAAATTTCAGTGTTAGTATATCAACAAAACCATCATGTACTAATGTGGAAGATAACCAATAAGATATACTTACTTATTCACATTATCTAAAACTAGGATTCTTTCCAAAATCCTAACCATTATGGTAATGTCACTTTTGCATAGAGGATACCCTAACCTCTAAAGTTATCTACACCGACCTCTGATACTAACTATAAGGCCCCAGCTTTAAACCTTACATAATCTTGAGTTATTACAAGATTACACATTGAGGATCTTTTCAAGTTTAGAGTTTTAGATAATTTGTTCATGAAACATGCATTACATTCCACCTTTAAGCAAAATGGTTACATAAAAGACAGTATTCATTTTTCTCATCAACGGAAACATATTTAAAATAAAAAATGGATTCTTTCTTGACACATCTTTGACACTATTATCACATCATGTACCTTTCCCTTGAACTGTGATAAACATTTCAAAAACTTGGGACGATCATAAAAAGCTCAGTAAGGGTTAAAGAAAATAAGGAAAAGAAACATGAGTCCATATATACATAAGAATGAAATCATACTTTACCCATAAAACATAGGCACTTTAACATACCTCATAAAATCATGAATAAATCAGAGAAATCATAAGACATAAAAGGTAACATGAGGCATTCATAACATTCTTATGTAGGGAGTAACCCTCTTGGTTACGTTTGAAATACCCACCACAATATATTCCCTAAAACTCTTTGAAGAAACCTTAACGTTTAACTCCTTCGCATTACCCAATGCATTAGAGAGCTATATCGGGCTCACCCGCCCTTAGTTTATCACGGAACCACCCGTTTTCATAACAATGCCCAAGAATCATAACATAAATGTATCACATAAATCATGCATAAAGGAAACATAACATATCCACATTTAAATCACAATATAAAATTTTAGTATATTAAAATAATGAATCCATTCAAAAAGAAACCATTTCCAAAACCATTTAAAACATTTAATAAAGTGATTTTTGAATCAAAGTGTCCCATACCACTTTGATGCTTTTAAAAGTTAAAACCATTAATATCCATGTAAATAAATCCTTAATACCATTTTGAAAACATGGATATTAATAAGAACAAATAATTAAAACATTTAAAGCGATATTTTGGTTAAAGGGGTTTTACCAAAATTAGAGACACTTGAATACAATAATTGAAGAATAACATTTAGTCAGAACTTTATAATATCACGAGAATAAATGGATTCATGGTATAATATTCCAATGGACACTATATACACCATATAAGAGTGAATTGGTGCATAACAACAATGAAGTCTCAATAGAAATGTCAAATGTGATGAAATCCCTTATGAAGAAGGTATCCATAAATTAAGGATAAATCAATCTCAAAATTATGTGTGAAAAATATAAATACACCCAATATAAGTGGATATTAAGTGTAAAAAAATAATATGTCATTCACACATATTCAAAGGATGACATATTCAATAACTACATGTTGAACCCAAGGAAATCGAAATTGGGTTAAAATGTTCCCTTTGTAAAATTCGACAGCCTAACAGCATCACTTCAAAATTCATAAAATGAGTTGATGAGAGATAAAAAGGGAATCGTGTCACATGGAAATAAAATTTACATCAATAAGGATATAAAATAACATATCCCAACATAATAGTATGTGAATTAAAATACATAACAATAGAAGTCTTTTAAAAAGTGGAGGGTGAAAGGTCCCCTTACCGAGTTGGGTAACTTTCGAAACGTACAACCCATGGAAGAAGGGTCATAAAATGAAGATGTGAATACCCATAAATGAAATTATACTACACAAAGTGTATAATATTGGGCAGTACATACACCACTAAAAGGAAATTGTGGAAAATGTAGCATAAATCTCACAGGAATAAAAGTGAGATGAAAAATCCCTTACGAAAACTCGGCAGCCTAATGGCGCCACTTAAAACTTCCAAAATGGATTGATGAGAGAGAATAGAGTCTCTCGTCATATGAAAATAAATATTATAGTAAGAGTAATATTAAAGAATATCCCAATAATGAGAAAGATGATATTTAAAAGGAATGACATAAAAGAGTGTACTTTAAAACAAAGAGAGGAGTCAGATCCCTTACCTCCAGTCCAACATGTCTTGTTCATTTCATTATATTCATGAATAATAAACAATTTTAAATTTATAATTTCCAAAGGACCTCATTTAAATATTATTATTCAGTTCATATCACATTTTATAATGTTATAATAATTGTTTAATAATGTTAGTTCATATCAGACGTTTTTGCCGATGTTTGGTACATGAGTCAAAAAGGAACTTGTTTGAAAAATGATTGTCCATGTAGTTATAAGTAAATAATTTCCAGAATAGTATTAATGATTAAAATATCATATATATCAAGTACATATTCATTTTATACTATTCCATATCATTTGGAGATAAAAATGAAAAGCACCGTTCGTGGAGACGGTAGGCCGTACGTACGCATGAACGCTACTTTCATTTTTTCTTTGTCATATTAATGGAATTAAAAATAAATGATATATATATATATTATAATTCCAGTATAACATATATATTATTTAGGTCACATATGATCATTAATTTCATTCTTTATACGTTCCATGTATTGCATTTACGAGTCACATCACTTGAGGGGACGGTAGTCCACACTTCCTCATATGAAATTATCACATTTACACAACATGAAAAGAATAAAGGTATGGATTAAATATAAAATACAGAAGCATATAGTAAGCATAAATACCATATATATCATATATAATATAAAGTGACATCATAATGGCCTCCTTTAATGGTGTTAAAAGAATATTGAACAATCATCGTTTTGTGAGGCAGAAAATCGTCAACCATAGAAACAATATGTTATTTAACCATTAGACGAAGGTGTGTATAAGTGTATCTCGAATAATTATTATAAAAACATCCTATTATATGGAATATACTGTAGTTGTTACAAATGAAATGAATAAAAAGAGTTTAATGGGTTGGAGAAGCAAAATAAAACAAAAGGACACAAGTGAAGACATTACTTAAAATCGGGTAACTCCCTTTGGTTTGAGCTCAAGGGCTTCCTTTGGAAGAATTCTGCCCAATGTGAGGCTTCAAGGAGTTATGGAGAGATGTGTAGAGAAAAAATGGGTAGGGTTTGGCCAATCCAAAGGCTTTGGATGTGTGGGTAAGGAGGTAGAGTTGGTTGCCTTTTATAAGATGAGAGGAGGGGCACTCTTGGAAAGTAAAGAAATGTTACATTATTTTAGAATGAGTTTCGGATTTTAATGGTCCCAAATTGATGTGTTTCTAGTATTAGGTGATTAGGGTTAGAACTCCACCCATACAATAGGTTTTATAAATGTTTAGGTCCTATATTTTACATTATCTTTCCATTTTATTTAAATCGTAAAATAATGAGGTCATCGCTGCATCATCATGATGTCATAAATATTTTAATTTATTTAATGTATAAAAACTATAAAATAACGTACTATGATGTAGGAACTCTTTCTGTCATTCCATTGATCATTTATAGTAAAATATCTGACTTGTATAAACCCATGTAAAAATGGTTTTAGTAAAACATCTCATGTTTGTGTCATTTTTACTCTAACATTAAATAAAAAGATATTTATGTCATTTTCCAACCAAAGTGGCTCCATGGGGTCCCCAAGTTGACTCATGGATTGTCTTGGTCGGCCATGACACATCCAAAAAGGGTAGGAAATGTGTATAGGTCATTTAATTTTATTAAAACATCATTCTTAGCTTAAACTACACTAATTACCTCTAATCGCGATTAAAAACATAATAAGTTACTATTCACCAAAAAATTATTTTAATCCCATTGAACCAAATTTTAAATCATAATGACAACCATGTATGTCAGAATATTGAAATTTGAAACACAAATATGGAAAAATTTCATTTAAACGGAAAATCAGTTTTTATAAGTACCACTTAGTGGTTTCACTATTCATCCAAAATTGAAGTTTTTCAGAAAATTACCAGAAGTTACCCCTAATCTATATTTGATATTCCAAATTCAAAAATGATGTCTATTTTATGAAATTAAAAACATATAAATGGCATTAATTAATTCCTTCTATCATAACAAATAGCGTGTTTTTATGAAACAAAATTTATCAAAAGATTAACACTAGTTTAAGTCCAATTTCAAAGTAAAATTAATTCCAACGACCACTATTGGATTAAATGGTAAAAATATATTCTAATTTCACTTTAAAACTAATTCAAATTATTATATAATCATATAAATAAATTATATTAAAAGATTTTTTCAATTAAAATACAACATTTTTTCACTATTCATTAAAAATGGAACTTTTTCGGAAAAATACCAAAAATTTACAGAAAGTAAATTTTGATGTCCCAATTCTAAAGAAGAATTTTATTTTGTCAAATATAACACATTAAATTGTCAAAATGTGTATTTAAAAGAGGTTCTCCATCAAAAGGCAGTGAATCGACCTTTTAAAGGATATTAGAATGTTTACACTTAATATTGGATTCATTTGCATTTTTAATCCTCTAACATTTATTATAAAAAGTAAAAATATTTGACAAACATTTATAATCATTTTGTAGTTAGTTCTGTTCATTCCCACCATTACAACGGCTAGGCGTTAACTACTATTTAAAATAATATTATTTTATTATTAGAGTACAACTTAAGATTCCTAAGAAACTCGTTGTTGCGTGTTGGGTACGCCATCGAGCATAACATCCCCTTTAAAGTAATATTAATATTTTATTCCCGAATATGGATAAATATAAAAATGTCATATTCTTTATTTACCTAGGGTCTTACAATATATATGTAATAGATGAAGAATTATCTTTGGGGAGTGTATTTTTTTCCCATGTAATATTAACTTTACAGTAATAGATACCATTATGGGTATATTCGTTTAAAGATGATCATATGTTCTAATTTATTGACACCACATCTATGGTTTTTTGGTGATATGATTTTATAAGGGATAAGTATATTTTTAGAGAAATTTATAGAAATAAAACCCTATAGTTTTTTATATGTTTCATGAAAATATTTTTAATTAGGAATTATTTTTCATTTCGTTGTCATATTATTAATGGTAATTGTATCTTTTAGGGTTTATCATATATTTGGTTTTGAGGTAAGTATGGTTTTTAGTCAAAAAACATATAAATTTAGGAAAAAAATTCTATTATATTAAATTTCCCTCTAGATCTACCGTAATAAATATACATTAATGTAGATGTATGGTTCTTTGGAATACCACATTTAATTTTATCTAACCAGGAATAAAATATTACCTCGATGATTTCGAAATTTATTCAGTAATTAATTGACACAGAGTAGTTTTTCAACAGTGTGTATCGTCCTCTGATATATGGTCAGTTTATGAGTATAATTAAAAATTAAGAGGATATTCTTTGATCTTGTTATATGTATTTAAAATTTGAATTATTTCATCACCTTAATTAGTTTTTTGTTCCTATAGCAACAACTTTCTGTGATGCATTCTAATGGATTCTTGTGATTGACTGTATAAAAAGAAGTGTAGAGATGCAATGTACATGAACAATGATGTGGAAATAAATATATTGGGACATAAGAAATATAATGAAATATTATATAAGGTCAAATTTATTAAAATATATAATTGAAATAATAAAGTTTATTTAATTATGAATTTAATAATCATTGTAGTGATCTATAAAATGATAGTGATGAGAATTTATTTCATAGAATTTAGTCATGTAAGAAAGTAGAAAAACCTATGACCTATGTATATCTATCCCAGTGAAATACATAATAATATTATGAAAATATCATAGTTTTGACCATTATCTAATCCTTTCTCATGTTCAAGATGTGTTCCATGTATCTCTCCAGAGGATGAAAATACCCAATCAATTATATGTACTAAACTCAGAGGTTTCACTAATGGAGAATGAGATTTTAGATAATGAATAATCAGTTGAGATTTTGGATTGTAAAGAGAATTTTCTATGAGATGCATCCACTCACTTGATTAATGTGATGTGGTGAAGCCACAAGAATGATGAAGCTATATGTGATGATGAGGACGTAATTATGTAGTAGTATGTCTAGTTTATTTTATCATGTTAATGAATTTTAAAATAGAAATTTATTTAATTGGAGGTTAAATGTAACACCATGAGATTTATCAAAATTTATTTTTCAAATAAATTTAATCTTTTAAATATTTTTCATTACTTGAAGCCCAATGATTATCTTGATTTATATGCAACACTTAGTTTATCATTATTTATATGTGACAACGTGTTTGATTAAAATGTTAAATAAGGTTTGAATGTTAGAATTTAATATAAAATTTATCATCGTTCCCATGGAATTCATGGTATGAATAAATTTAACTAAATATTGAAACTGTATTTTATAAAAATTTATATAAATTTTTTTTTACCTAAATAAATTTAGATGAAAATGATATCCTCTTTCATAAAATGTAAATCTTTTTCTAAAAAATATTTTTAAGCACGCAACTGTGTTTTACATCAATACATTCAATAAAAATAAATTTATATAAATAATATAAAATTATTTCATATTTTCTATTTTCTATTTTTCGTAAATAAAATTTCATATATTTATTTGATAAGAGATAAGAGTAAGTACAATTTTTCCCTTAAATATTTTTTTGGAAAAAACAATGTTTTTTTATTTTCTAGAAATTATTTTTAAATTAATTTTTTTATCCATATTTAAATGTGTTAAAAAAATATATCATTAATTTTTAAATCAGAATTTCCAAAATATCCTAGGATTAATTTTTTTATTTTGTTATAAATATACTATTTCTATGAAAATTAATAATATTTGGAATCAATTATGAATTACCATTTAATTTAATGAATTTTCAAACATCAAAATTTTATTAAGATTGTTTGAGAGGTAAAATTGTTTCAATAATTTTTATATTATTACATGATTATTCATTGGAATAGATTTCATCATAAATTTCAATATAAAATACTTTTAAAAATTTCAATATTTGACTTTCGAAAACCACATTCTCGTAACCTCTACATGATTAATATTAAATTAAATATTTAGAATTTTGTGAATGGATTTTAGAAAACTTAGTTAATAAATGATTCATAATAATTTTTTATCTACTTAATTTAAAATAATTTTGATCAAATGAATAATAAACTCTATTTTAATTATTTACCCTAGATAAGGTAAAAATAGGATTACATTTTAAAAAACTAAAATTATAAGGGATAAAAATTACATAAAAATCTAAAAAATGTTATTATTATTTTTACCTTTTCTTGTGTAGTTTCATAAATTTCCCACCCAATTGGATTTTATAATTTGAAAAATGACAGTACAAATTTGTTTCAATAATTAAAATCATTACACTTACCACGCTTTTATATGGCCACCACATGACCTCTCATATTCACAATACAGAATATATTTATTTTGGAAACTGACTACCCAAATGATTTCATAAAATACCTTAAATAACCCAAAATTTTTTTTTATTACAAATCCATCCCAATAATCATTATGCTAAAAACCCATATGTTGTTTCCTGAATAAAAAGAATCCTCCATAACATAGTTCATTGTTTTTTATCTTTGACAATATATTTAATTTTTAATTAAACAATTATTATATAATATCCTTCTTATCCTCTATATAATGAGACGTTATTATGTTAATTTTACAACCTTTATACTTAACATGTTAAATAAAATAGGTTATCAAATCATTATTCATGTTAATAACGGACTATTTCTTCATGAAAAAATGTTATATATTTTCAATCACCTTCAATTAGCTATGGATATACTGAAATGCTTGTTTTTTATAAATTTATTTTAAGATATTAATATTATTATTGAATCATTGTCTCTCTTGTTCCTTTTAACAATAAATTTTGGGGGAATTTCATAATTTCATTCATCTTTACGACAATGTACCTTCTCATGAAGTGATCTAGTTTCATCATGCTTTATATGAATGGTAATAATGATTACATTAATTAAAATATTTAATATATATTACATTACAAATATTAGTTGAGGGTAAAATATTATTTAAATTTCTATCATTCATTCCATCGATAAAATGGAAGCAACATTCATATATACGTATGAATTATTGTCCCCATGAATTGTGTATTTAATATTTTATCTCAATGTTTTATGGATAAATCTAAATAAATATATGAGAAATATAAAGATATTTATATAATTCATAATATTCTCTTTATGTTCTAATGTTGATAGATGTAAGGTGGCATTAACATAGAATTGTTAGAAATGGTTTATAAAATCGCATAAGTATACAAAATATATAATGATATATATTATAATATCTCTTTAAAATATTTATAATAAACTTATATTTTTTATATAGTATTTTCAAATTTATAAAAATGAATCAAAGACTTACTGTAAGGGATTTCCATCTCACTATATACATCTATGTTACACACACAAATTTTACAACCTATTTCTTATTTATGGTGTATATAAAACACTATTAACATGTTATATCAAGAATTTCATTATTCTATTGATACATAATATTCAATTGTGTTATTTCTTATTTATTATTTTTATTCAAAATATGACTAATGTGGTCATGGTCTTTTTTTCAATATTCATTCATTGATACATATATTGTGGGATTTGCCTATCTTCTTTTATAATATTTATATATAACCCCATAGAATTGTAATATCATGAATTTATTTATTGTTAAATTTTTTTTATTTCTTTTAAATTAACCATTCATGGGTCTTATGATTCAATGTTACCAAAGGGTTAATTGTTTTATCATACAGTCCAATTGTTTATCAGGAATGTATGTGATTATTCTTTAAATAATGAAATATTATGATTCATTTGTCAATACACTCATGAATTTAATTTTAAAATCATTATGAAATTAAAATATAAGGGTTTTCATTATTTTCTAATCATTATGCACTCAAAAGTTTAAATGACTACTTTGTAAATGAATTTGACTTTTTTTTCTGTCTTTGAATGAAAATATTTTTTCATCAAATTTATTTTATTGGTGATTTATAAAATGTTTATAAATATAAAACATTATTTATTAATGAAATTATAACTCATCTCTTAACATTTTATTTTTTCAAATAAATCAACATTTCATTTATAAAACAATTCACATTTTGATTTTATGAATACATGAAAGGAATATTTATTTTAACACGTATTATAAGTATAATATTTTACACTATCATGAAAAAATCCTTATATTAAAGCATTATTTTTATGGTTTAATGATTATTTTATGTTAAGTTTATTTCCAAATTTTTTTATGAAATTATGTTTTAAATAATTACTACAAAATAGAGTGTATATTTTCCTGAAAAAATTTCTTATATTATTTTTAAAGATTCCATTATAAATTTCTAAGGTTATTTATAAATATAATGATTTTTATAATTTTTATAGGCTTATTTCTGTTTTCTAATATGGGAACTCTATATTAATCTATAATTGTTCATGGGATATCTAAAATTTATTTTATATTTAATAAAACACATTTTTATGTTACTTATGTTTTCCTGGGTATAATATCAAATAATACCAACATTATTATTTCTCTATATAGTTAATGATCATGATGTTAGAATGGTTGTGAAACCCAATTTTTTTCAATCGTATATGTTATATTGAATTGATAATATTTGTATGAAACCCATTCTCATAAAATGGTCAATTGTTTGAGGATATGATGAATTTTTTATGTTATTAAGGAAAAAAAATTTGTATTTTGTTTTGATATGGGTGGAACATATATCTCCCATAAATTTATTAGGTACAAATTTATATATCATTAGACAAAATGGGGAAAAATTCGGTGATTGATCCACTATGGTAAATAGGCGCATCATGATCCACTATGGGATATAGATTCATTCTGATTCACTTGGGGAAACTTGTGTCTACTATGGGAAATATGTGCATTCTGATCCAAAATAAAAAAATAAGTTATAAATATTAATACACCATGTTTCTTTTCAATGTATTCAATGTTTTCATATGATATGGGTTGTCAATACTTCTAATGGTTTCTCACTTTAATGAAATGATCTTTGGGTTTATGATTGATTTATAATGATTTCTCACACCTTTTTTTTTTCATGAATGATAATTTTTTATTCCCTGAATGAAGTTTATGTTCTAAAATAGTTTGGGAATGTACATAGAATTTATTCATGATCATATACCCATATACATATATTATGATAACAAATGATTATAGATTGTCATCTCAAATGATTACAATTATTGGGAATATGAAATCACCCATTTTCATGATTTATTTCTTTGGTGGAAAAGAAGGGTTTATTTAGGTTCTATCTAATTGGGTTATTATCCTTCGAGAGCGTCAACACCCTATAACGATGCCCTAGCGACGATGGAGGCTTTAGTGGCCTCTCCTCCATTGGGGGAGGGGTCTCATTCTCATTCTTGTGATGCTCTTCATCATGGGTCTCATGATAGAGGTAGGGTATCTGCTCCATTACCTCTATCAAGGTACATCTTGTTCTCTTCTAGTATTTGGTATCTTTTAAGGTTTTGAGGGTCCTCTATGGAAAACTCGTGGTTCCAATTTCTCCGCAAGAGTTCACCAAATCCTCTATGATTTTTCCTTCGTATCTGGTGGCATGATTCATTTGGTGATAGCCCCAAATTTATTTGCTTGACATGTATGTGAATGAGGAAATGGGTTTAAACAAGAATTCAGTTGTCGGGATGTTAGGGCCGTGACAGGTTCATCTTATCTTCTCGAATGAGGATGATTTGGTGTGGGCATGGTCTAGATCTAAAAGATAAACTCGAGGCTTACAATTTCATCATCTTCAATGGTCGTTCGATCTCCATATGTAGCAGGAACCTAACACCAGAGCGCTTTAAAATCAACTTCTCAGCCTCCCGCAGCCCTTCCTGAAATACAGCGTTAGTTTCATTTATAGGTAACTTCAATGGGAGATTTCACTAGGTATATTGGAGGAAATCCAACTTGAAGCACCTGATAGTGGAACGTTTCTGTGTTGTAATTATTCTCTCTCACCCCCACCAAATTTTGTGTAGATTGAGATTGATGGGGGTATTGATATTGTCAACTGATTTCATTTTAATCATGTACGAAGCTTTGTTCTTTCTGTAATAGAGATTACCATAGTCTTCTTTCATGTCGGAATAAGGTTCCGGGTTCTTCTATGGTTGACCCTTTGGTTTATCTATTGGGAATAATTCCAATGAGAATGTCTCAGGGAGTGAACTTCTGATGTAATATCTGGCTCTCTAGGATAGGGGCCCCTTTTCCCATGGGTGGTGATCGATCTAGGGAAGCTCCTCTGGGCTATGGATGGGGGTGTTCGTAGGCTACAATAAAGAAAGGAATTCAAATGGTTTCAGGGCCACTTGTTTCAAATGTGTTTGATCAGCTATGACATGATCTAGGATGCATCTCCTGGCCAATTGTTTCGGGAGAGTACATGAAAGTGTGTGAGTTTTGGCATGAGGAGAGGTCACTTCCTATGGATGTGGATCAGGCCAGTCCAAGGTCCCACTCTAATATCTTATATGTTGGGGTCAGATTACCGTTGGGACTGATTCATGCTGATGAGGGTAAGGAAGTGAGGTTGTTCTTCCGATATACTCCATAGTCACCACATAATTTTACTCCAACAACACGTGATGATGCTATCCTAATAATGGATGAAAATAAAGTACATTACACTGGTGAGGCTCCATAGTGCATGGTAATGTAAGATAGCCCATATCATTTCAAATTTACTGGAAGAGGTCTTGAATAGATTTGTGATCCGAACAAGACCAAGCAGGCCACGCATGCCTCCCCTTATACATAAAATCAAAAAGTGGGGGGGGGGTAATGTGACCTCTCAAAATAGGTTTTTAGTATTAAGTAAGAATACATTCATAACAGTGATGAAGTTAAATGGGTGGGTCACTGGAAGGACCCCTTTATTGATGTGGAAATATCACATTTGGAAATTGATGGGGCTTTGGACCATAATGAGTCCAAGGAACTGGACATAGAGGAGGACTACCATAGATACTCTATGCTGAATGGAATGAACAAAATCATGGATTCGTATGGCTTCATTTTGAATAATGATAGGGCACAACGAAGGAAGGATTACTCCAACCTACCTAGACATCCTATTACAAGATCATTTTGAAAGGGAAATTTGACCATGAAGGCCTATAAATAGGCTGGAAGCTCAACCCTGAATAGTTCCAATGATCCTGGTCAATATTAGTTAGCCACCATCTCTAAGGACCACTGTAAGGCAATATGTGAGGGTACTTCTCTAACTTCTCCCACAGTTGGGAGTAGAGTTGATTGTTCAGTGGAATCAGTGAAAATCATGTTGCATAGATGATTTCTAGTGAAAGATGGCCTCAGTGATGGAACATATTTACCTACTCATACACTCATATGAAGAAAATATGGAGGATACATTGGATATTAAGTCATTGAAGAAGATGAGACAGACTCATGTGTCCACTACAAAGGAGAAAAACAAGTGGGCTGATAAGTATGCTCGTATTCTTCTTAAGGGATTCATCACGGTGAATATTGCCAAGGAGGAACACAAGAAATATTTGGAAAATGGGTCTTATAAACATGGGCATCATGATGGATTTCATCAAAGCTCAGGTAAATGTTATTCCCTGGGTATTGTTTAAGAAAAATGAATATTAACAAGTCACTTTTTTTCTTAAAAAGATATGTTGTATCCTTATGTACTGAAACAATTTAGTTGTGAGGGTTGACATTGTCCCATTAAGAGTGCTTGTTTTAATAATAAAGTAAAATTGGTTTTACCTAATAGGTTTATTATGTTGTAGTATATTTTTGGGAAAAGTTGGAGATATTTCATTAAATAAGAAAAAATAATTCTAAACTCCAAATACATTACACGGCCACGTTCCTTGGGAATGTACATATGAAATTCATTGAAAATTATTCTAAAATGATTTTATATGTGTCTATTGAAATACTATGTATCTATACTATACATTATATAACCACATCTTTTATTCCACAAAATGATGGCCTCCACAACCCACACCACATGGCATCACTATATCCTACATCAGTGGGTGCATCCAAGAAACTAATTATCCTAAACCACATCTCCATTACACAATCATGTTGGTATTCCTAAAACCTCACACTAGGATATCTATATCCTCAACTGATATATTTAATTTTATTGTTCATTACCAATGTGCCAAAAATCTATATCTGAAATACATAGTAATTAGTCATTGTTCAAATGGTCGATTGAAAAATGGTCGCTTATTAGGTATTTATCAAATGACCAACTGAATAGAATTACAATTTTTAAAACTACATGAATGGTGGGAGAAATAGAAACTTCCAAATATATGGATAATAACTCAAACAATTTCATTTTATTTGTAGATTTGTTTCTCATAGAATATAGAATTAATAACAATAATCAAGGTTCAATAATAATTTTCAATTCTAATTCCTGAGAAGATAAATATCCAATTTAAATAGATATATTGATGATAAACTTATTCAGATAAATGTTTATTTCTCAGTTAACAGGAAATTTCAATATGTATGATTAACCTTCTATAAACTATCCATCTTCATGAATAGATTAATAATTTTTAAAGAACACAATCACTTTTTATGTTGTTGGAGATCATACGATAACCATTGTCCTTCATTTTATTCCTCATGATTAACATCATTGATCCACATTCATGTCTTATTACCATCAATAGATATCTCCTCCACACCATCAATAATATCTCATTGGTAAGTTGGAAATCCTTGAAATTTTCAATGAAAGCATATTTAAATAATTATGTTCGTGTGTTTTTACTTATGTTAAATGTCTATATAAATAAGTTATTTAATTACTTAACACACCTATTTATATCCATAATTAAGTAAACACCTGATTCTGAAAAAAATAATGTTTCATGTAGGGTAAAATCCTAATTTAGGAATCATAAATGGTCTTCTATTTCCTATACACTGTTTCATTCAGGAGTTATTCTATTATGTCCAAAAAACTTCTTATGTGTGGTGTAATATATTTAATTTTATTAATTGATCAATAATGAGGTAATTTGTGCCATGAAATCTCAGTCCAACTATGTTCCTTACACAATAAAATTCTAGTAATATTCCAAACAATTAATTAGTAAAAACTAGTCATTGAACTAATGTTTCATAAATTTTATTTTAAAAAAGTGAATAGGATATAATTCCATTGCATGGGTCGTACAAAAAATATTTTAATATCATGTTTGAAAGAGCTTTTCACATGCACATAATATACTAAAAACTAAAATTATTTTAATTAAATATATAACAAAGAACATTATTCAACTATTTTTATTTGTTTATATTATATTTATGATCATTAGATAATTATTTATAATGTTGTTTTATTTTACATCAGTTATTTAAGAATGTAGAGTTATTTTCATTACATAACACTCATTTTATTCTCCATGGTCAATGGTTTTGTAAACAAAAGCCATAATCCACATAATTTGGGTGGAGTATTTTATTTATAATTTTATTATATTTATATAAATAATGTTTTTTATGTTACCCCAAAATAGATCAAAATTTATAAAGGTTGCATATTGAACCCATTTATGTTTGTTTATGTTTCTAGAACCATTTTTTTATTGATCACGCCTTTATAGTGAAAAATATTAATAATCCATGATTTTAATGAATTAAAAAATATTTTCTAAAAAATATTGCATATTTTTTTAATAACAGAATTTTCAGGTAGTTATGAAAAAAAGAACATGTCATTTAGTTATGGTTCAAGTATTCATATTCAAGATTATGACATGTTAATTTCCAATGTAATGGGAGGGGTAATTAAATTATATAGTTTTAATTCCATAATTATAGTTGTTTTTTCAAATATCATATTAATTATTTAAATAAAACTTATAAAAATAAAATATAATTTGGTGATGGAATGTTAAACACACCATTCATAGTGGCATTGGTCCGCAATCTCAAATGTCAATGTTTTCCTTTTTCATAATTATTTTGGAATGAATGATACAATTAATATTCAATTATTATAAGAAAAAATAAAAAAATTTACAATTCTAGTGTTATCTACTAGTCATAAATATTGGATACTTGATGGTATTAATAGAAGAAAATAATATGAATTCATGGATTGAGGGTATTACCTCTCCCTTGAATGTTCTCACTTTTGTACATACTTAGAGCTCCATAGCTTTGGATTTTGGTAATACTGATGAATTGATGTCTTATAGATGATATTTAAGAGAGAAATGGGTAGATTTCTAGTTGATCCAAATATTTGGAATTTTTGGATAATGGTGATGATTGGTTCTCACTTGATAAGTGAAGAAAATGAAAAATAAGTGAGAATTCATTGATTATCAATAATATATCTCAATTATTCTATATAAAAATATAAAAAAAGGAAAATAAATGTTTGGAAAAAGTTCTAATTTTGATTCTCCATCCACAATCCATCATCATACATGTCATCTGTGTGTTTTATCCATTTCACTATGTTTAACACCTTTTTCTTAAAATTACCTTGATCATTATAATTCCATATTGAAACATGTAAAATAATTTAAATGGATAATATTTAAACAATTTTTACATTTTAACATGTTGATAATCTATAATTAAATAAATATATAAAATATAATTTCAATATATCATAGAAATAAAATTTATTTTTCCCACATATAACATGGAATAATAATTTCATGTATGATGGTAAATTTAATAGAAAATTTTTTATGTGGGATAATATTAACAATTTAAATTTCTTTAAGTGATAAATTAGTTTATTCTATGTAAAATAGTTTTTTCATCTAATTCAAATATATCCATAATAATATTAACTAAAATATAAAGAATATTTTTTATTTGAATTAAAATATTTCATTATTCTAACTTATAAATAGGTTTAATAAATTTAAAACAATAAAATAAAAATTAATACATTTACTACATAAATAATTATATGATCAATTACCATGTTTTATAAAACCATATGTCTCTATTATATAATAATAATGATTGAAAATCCCCCATTTTGAAAAATCAATTAGTTTTTCATTAAACATCTAAAAGGTTTTTTTAAAACAAAACAATTAATCATAATATTATTATCAACTTTATAATACTGTAATTGGTATCATTTTATTATAATAACATAATATAATTTTAAACTATTAATGTTATAATAAAAAAAATATTATTTATTATAAATATGAATTTATATAAATTAATTCCTAAATGATAAATATGGTTTTGTTCATTAACAAAATTTTTATTAAAATCATGAAGTTGTATATGAGGTAAAAATTTGGTGTTTGAAAGATGTATCATAAATTTAATATACCTAATTATATAATAATTATATCAAAAATGGCTTATTATTTATCAAACTGGCATTTTTATCTTTTCACCTAAAAATATATATTTTTTACAAAAACCCAACGATACTCTTTAATAAATATTGATATTATAACCAATGAAATGATATTATTTTAAATAATTAAATTTCAACAAAATTAATTTTACTATAAAAAATCATAAAATTAAGATAAGATAAAATTTTTATACAAATATATATTTTTAAAATATTAACTATTACCATTATTAATTTATATAAAACACTATTAAATATATATTTAATGAACCAATATTTCATTTTATTTAACATTTATCCTTTAACAATAATATACTTAGTTCTCTTTAATAAATAGTATAACCTATAAAAAGACAAATCTGTAAACCTTGTAATGAATTATGTCAGTTTGTATGGAATGACCATTATATATATAAACACATATATTTATATATTTGAAATTTTATATACTCAAATTAATAAAAACAAACACTATATATATGTTTTAATTGAGTATTCATATTGTATTTTCATTTTTTTTATTACTTTTGTCTTCAGAGAGAGCTTTCAAAAACATTTGACATAATTGGAGGAAGAGATATATTAAAATATCAAGTCGTTATATTACCCCTTGTTTAAAAAATTACATCCTAGAAAATTTTAAACTCATTCTATGAGAGTTTAATCTATATTTATTTCCCAATAAACAATAAAATTCTTGTTAATAGTGGGATCAGTTTAGATATTCATTGATATATTCCTATAAGAAATTTTATATTATACCTTCATAAAATTAGATAGTCAGTTCATAATTGATTATTAAAAAGTGAATAAGTGATAGATAAATAAGGAATAACATTCTATAATCTACTATTGAGTTTCAAATTCCACATATATCATAAACATACAACCACATTATTTTTTAGCTCCATAAACAATTTTTGATGTCACATGACAAATATATCCTAAAATCAGTAGTTAAAAATCAAAATATTCCTCAAATATAGTAATTAAATTGTATTTTACTTGATAGTTTGATCTAGTTGGAGAATGGTGTCAATTTTCCTCTTCAACAATTTGATTGGTGAATTTGGATTAATAGGGAGACAATTATTCAAATCTAAAATATTGAATTATTATTGAATACCTTAGAAAAATATTATCTTTTATTTATTATATCATTTTATTTTCATTAACAACTTATTTTTTGATGACCTTCATTTCAACTTATAAATCATGTTTTATTACCCTTTATGAACTTACAATGGTGCTTATTCCCACATTATTGACCTGTAGAATATTTTTTATTCTAGAATCGATATTCTATATAACTTGAGTTCCCATAATAACCCATAATCAACTCCACAAGTCAGTTTTAGATTTAAACAACGACGAAATTCTCAATCATATTTTATGATAGATTTTTTTTTCATAATAACATGATTTTTCCCTATAGATTGAATTCTAATGGGTTGAATATTTATATAATCAACACATTATTCTTCGTATCCATCATTATCTTTCTTCATTATTGTTTTTTTCCATCGTTAAAACCAAAAGGGATTTCATGAAAATTTAAAATTTTACATAATTGGTGGATTTTCATTATCAATATCACTGTTTATAGAGTATATTACCCAGGGGGGTTAAATTGAGTATCTAAAAAAACTTGGTTAAAATGTTTTCTTAAAAATTATTCCCTATTAAAAATAAATATATCACATTCAATCAACTTAATACAGTTATAATGGTTTAACTATTCAAATGTCCTATCAAAATATTGAATAATTCTCAATTATATCATAATGTGTTTCTGATATTACTTTGTAAGATATTCTAATAAGGAAAAACAATTGTAACTTCTATCAAAGTTTAACTATCAAAGTAAATCTAGTGATTTATGAATTATACAATAAAATAGAGAGAGACTAAATTAAACAACATAGTAGATAAAACATTTTGTTTAGTCTCAAGATGAGACCTAATCCACTCCACTAAGTGATCATCTTCCACTAAGTAATTTATATTAATAAACATGATCGACACCCTGGATCAGGGAAAAAACATTGCACCAGACTATCCAAGTCACACGACCTCTTATATAGTTGTTCGTAGGTAAAAACTGTCAGGTCCCCCAAGAAAATATTCCAACCTTATATATCAGAGTATAAATGGGTTAAAATATATTATTTGAATAATATCTATGTATCATTATGTTTAGTGTAGGAGGCAATGTGTGTATTTAATATACAAAAACACTCACTACTCAAAAGCAATAAATAATACACAATAGAGAAAATATGATGAGATAAGGTTGGAAGTGATCTGAGTGTTATTCAATGGAGATGTGGACATCTCTGATGAAGCATATGCAAGAAACAAGTCCTCTCCAGAAATAGTTTATCTCTAGTGTAGTTCTCCGGCTTCTTGTTAGATTTATCTCATGTTATTAATGGAGTTGGTATTGAGAAAATATTTGGATCTGAAGTGTGGTCATCTAGATTTTTGATTCAAGAATTATTTGTGTGTTCTTTAGATGTATCTTGCTGTATATATCTACACAATTTTCAAAACTTCCCGTTGTTGTGCTACACACAGCAGCTCCTCATCGTTTCAAAGCCAAGGTTTTCATTTTATTCATGGAGTGCATTTGTTGGAGCCCAAAAGATGCATGTATCCTGCATCACATACCTCATACTGTTAGCTGACATGTCTATGAAGAAATATTAATTTGGTTAGTTCATTTAATATACTAAAATATGACTACTAGAAATTATATTGAAAACGACAAAACCTGATTAAATAACTGGGTCACAATCTATCTAGAAAGTTTGTCACTTGGAAATAGTGTCACCATGAGACTATGTTTTATTCTTTTCCTTTGAGGGGTGATACATTCATGATTGCATAATTGTGTTTTGATCATGAAACAGTAGCAAAGATGCGGTGTTAGGATCATGGTGTTTGGTCCTTTTCCCAACATCGAACAGTGTCTTTTCAAGGAACCAGTGTTATATACTTCATGAGATTTGATAATGGTTACTATGTCTAGTCACTATGTTTGGTCACGGTGTTTGGGTCACGTTGTCTGGGTCACATTGTCTGGGTCACAGTGTCAATTTCATGCTCTCTAGGTCATGGTGTCTGGGTCATTTTCCAAAAAACCATAGCCGGTGGCAGAATCACAGTTTCTCAATCCTAACCAAATATCTGTATACTTATTTAAGAAGTAATATTCACTGATTGAATTAGAATTAATATTTTAAAAAATAAATCAATATAGACCAAAGTTATATATAGTTTATAATAATCAGTCATGATTTATAGGAATCAATTTTTTTAGAGAATTTATTTGAATCATAATGAAACCAAGAACATCAAAACATGATATGAGATAGATATAATGGAAGTGACAATTTATTATCATTAAACCATGATTAAAAGATCAGGATTTCAACAATATCACCCTTTTTGATGATAATAAATTATATGAGTGAGATATCTGTTCTTCGGGGGTTTTGTGTCAATTTTTGTACATGTCTCTATCCCTTTCGGGATTATCAAAAATATTACAAAAGTAAATAAGTGAATAGAAAATAAGAGTTCAAAGGGAATTAGATTGAGAAATAAGTGACATTGCAAGTAGTAGAAAACAAAAATAAAATAAACATACATATCAAAAGATAGTTTTCACTTTCCTTTAAATATAATTTTCTTTACTTTTCCGTTGGTAGCTATATCAGGAGGAGCCACAAGAGAAGAGAGATAAGTGGAAGAGGGATGCAAGCCAACTGTCAGAGAAGGAAGAGGGAGACCTTCAAAAATAGAGGATTCCAAGGTAAGTTTGGTTGAAGACTGAGGTAATTTTTGGTCATGGATAATAGGTCTGATCAGACTCAGATCCTGAGAGACAGACATAGAGGAGGAGACCAACGTAGTGGATGAGGAAGGAGACAAATCAGGCCACAAAGGTGAAGCTATAGGATCCATAATAGAAGTTCTTGACACATGAATATATGTCCTCAATAACCTGATGAAGTCACTAATAATATCACCACCATACTACATCGCTTTCTAAAAATCATCTTTGTTCTCCATGAACTTGTCCAATAATGTAATGAAATATTTTAGTTTTTGAACTTCTCTTTTGAAATCATGAGTGATAGGAGGAATTTTAAAATTCTCTACAGGACACATGAAATGGTTTGTCATATCATGATTATAGAAAATCCTATTGATGTAGAAATCTACTTTCTTAGTAATTTCTTCTTGAGAATCATTTGAAATATTTGAATAGTTCCTTACCAATTCAATGACTCTATCTCTATTTTTAACAACCATATATAGACACTCCTTGTAAAATCCACTTAGCACTGATTTAATCTCTTCCTTATCAACAATTATGAATAGATAACTGACAAAGGAGGTCTGATATGACTTTCCAAATGTATTAGAGGGTTTAATAACTAAATTTAGGGACTTTAGTTGATTTCAAACTTTCTGTAGACAGGCCTTATACTCATCAGTCAATTTTTTGAGATCGATAACTAGTTCACGCATTTCTTTTACTATCTACTTCATTCTCTCAGTCACATTGTCAACTAAGTGTAGGAACGAAATATAATATGAGATGCTCAATATACAAGAGAGGGGTGAATTGTATACTTTAAAAATTCATTTGGAACCTTTAAAGTTAGTTATGAATAACTAAAGTTTCCTTAAGAAAATGAAAGGGCTAAGTTTAACAAAGTTAAACTGAGTAAATTCACAACACCTTTAACACCGAACTAAAATTGGAAAGAGATTCCAAAAGTAGGTTCCGAAAATATAGTTCCGGAATTTGAAACTTAACAAAAGTTACAATATGAGATTCTACCTTAAAGCGTATAGAATCTAAATGAATCAGAGTAAGTAAGGAAGTATAAGAAAGTTATACTTTCCTTAAGATACAAATTACAGCGGAATAAAAACAAGTAGTAAAACTACTAGTAACAAGATAATAGTCTTTTAACCCAAAGAGAAGGGTATCCAACAACCTTGGATAAAGGTCCCTTGATTTATACTTTCAAGCAAGTCTGTCTTACCCACACCAGGGTAATCCCTCGATACGAAGATCGTAGTCTCTGTCTTGCTATCCCCGCAAGCCCTCAACTTCAAGGTAGTTGGCAACCTCTGTCCTCCTCAGCATGGAAGCCCTCGAACTTTGAGGTAGTCGGCACCTCTGTCTTCCTATCCCCGGAAGCCCTCGAATGTAATCACCAACATTCGGAGTCGCACGAAGCTTTGAGAATTAATAAGAGCCTCTCTCTCTAAAATTTACTTCAACAGCATGTAGGCACAAAACTCAGTCGTTTTTTCCAACAGCTTTCATCAGCACTGAGCTCTTTCAAATGAGCTCCTATTTATAGGTAAGGTCGGCTCCTTCTCCAACGGTCATATTTTTCTTAAAGATCGGAGGGACCTGTACACATGTCACTTAGACAACGGTTAGTTTAAAACAAAATGGATGACATCGTTTTATAATAAAACAAGTGTAACAGAATGTACGACATCGTTTTAAAATCTAACAAAAAGGTTCGGAATGAAAACTTCGGAGTGAAGGTTCGGAGTGAATAAATTCAGAGTGTATAAAACAATGATAATCAGATTCTGTTTAATAGATAAATTCGGAATGAGAATTCGGAATAGGAATTCGTCATCAGAAATCGTAATGAGAATTCGTCATCAGAAATCGTAATGAGAATTCGTCATTAGAATTCGTAATGAGAATTCATCATCAGAAATCGTAATGAGAATTCGTCATCAGAATTCGTAATGAGAATTCGTCATCAGAATTCGTAATGAGAATTCTTTATCAGAATTCGTAATGAGAATTCGGAATGAGATTTCTTCATTACAATTCTTAATGGGAATTCTTCATTGGAATTCTTAATGGGAATTCTTCATTGGAATTCGTAATGGGAATTCGGAATGGGATCTCTTCATTAGAATTCGTAATGAGAATTCTTCTTCAGAATTCGTATCCTGAACCTGGAATAGAACTTAGTCAGATATCATATCCGGAATTCGGAATGAGACTTCCTTATAGTTCTTTATCCAGAATCCGAATACTAAACAGAATTCTTTATATCAATGGTTTTAATGATTCTGAGAAAATGAATCCGAAACTTATACTTAAGAAAAATATGAATGAAAATATGAGAAGGATAATTTTTCTTATAAAAGCGATTTTCCTTAAGAAAGTATTTTTTCTTATAAAATCAATTTTCTTTAAGATAAGGTGTTTGTGATTTTAAAAACAAGAAGGAATGGAAAAGTCATAATGAAAACCTTATTGACTCAACAATCTCCCCCTTTATTGAAAGCACAAACATCCTTACGAAAAACAAAAAATTCTAAGAAAAAAGAAACATATTAATGCTTATCTCCCTTGTTTTAAGGATATAGATGAATACGACTAACTCCCCCTTAGGCTTTGAAACTCTAAGGATCGTATTCATATTTCCGGAGTGACATTTCATAAGAAGGTCTTCTTTAAGAAAAAAAACTCCCCCTTAAACAAACTCTTATTAGACAACAATAGAAACAACAAGTACAACTTTCATTAAATTTGAAATCTCGACAACAAAAAAATTACAACAAAAAGATCGGATTATATTATTTCGGATCTTTCTCCTTCGACATGAGCCCCATAAGAATAGTTTTGATCTTCTTGAGGTCTTTATGATCTTCTTCGGCTTGCTTCTCTAAGACCACTATTCTTGCAGACTGAGTTTCAATTTTTTCTTCTTGAGCCTTCAGTTTTTCTTCCTGAGCTTGGATCTTTTCTTCCTGAGCCTTCATCCTTACTTCAAAATCGATCCGATGATCCCTTTCAAATTTCCAATTCTGAGAAACAGAATTCAACTTCCCATTCAGATCCCTTACTTCTTGGATACAGAAGTTCTTTTCCTCTATCAACTTTTCTTCAAAGGATGCAATCAGCTCATTAAACTTCTTGTCCTCAGTCTCAAAGGCATCCTTAACATTATCATGAAACTCATCGAAAAGCCTCATCTCTTCCACAGTCTTCTTAGACCAGCTTGTCATCCTCTTGCAATATCTTTTATGAGCTTCGTAACCAATAAAAAAGTTTTTGAACTTGGATTCAATCTCAACACACTTATCCATAACCATGGATACGGAGTCTGTTTTCAGATTCAACGCATGTTGGAGCATCTGGCATCGTGAATCAATGCTTGAGAAGGTCGGAATGGTTCCTACCAACTTCTTCAAAGACTGAACAACAAAATCATGCCCCAACGAAGATGACTCCGAATCTGAAATTTTGCTCGGAGAATTTTCTTCCTCAATAAGCTCCAACTTTCTCTTAGAAGAACTACCAGCTGCCTTTCTCATCCTCTTTTCTGAACTCGGAGTATCAGCAAGAATATGCTTCCCCTTATCTTTTTTCAGAATAGAATTTTGTTCCGGAGTTCTCTTCTCACTATCAGAGACTTGAACAATATTTTCTTCCTCATCAGCAACTTCCTGAACAGTATCCTCTACATTTTCCATCTGAGCAATATCACGTAAAAGTTGTTCTTCTTCTGCATGATAGGCAACTTCTTCTTCCCCTTTCTCTTCTTCCATTGCAGGAGTGATAAGTTTCGAGGATTCAGCTTCTGATGTTCGGAGCGACATGTGTTCCGAAGGAGTTCCCTTGTATTCATCTACTTGTTTTAGCACATCTCATGTCTCACCACTTCCTTCAGCAGCCTCTTCAACTTGTTCCACTTGCTCTACTTCCTCAGTATTAGTAGCAACAGCCTCTTCCGGAGCAACAAGATTTCTTCCTGGAGTCTCAGGTAGAGATTCCAGGGAGAAAGATCTCGGAACTGGAATAGTTACTGAAACCATTTCATTGAACTTTAACAAGGCCTGAGCTACCTCAGCCTCGGACATCTTCTTCTTGAGCTTATTTTGCTTTGCTTGCCTTTCAAGCTCATCAGCAGTCTTCTCTTTCAAAGCTTTAGCTTCCACAGGGTCCAATCCGAACTGCGGATCCCCTTCTTTCCTCTTCTCTTTATCAGCTCTCCACTTTGCAACGACCTCATCAGGATAGGTCTTCTTCTTCTTTGGTTTGGGAGGTGCAGAGTGAGCTTCCTTAGACTTAGGATCTTCGACAACAGCTGCAACTTCCTTCAACTTCCTTTTCTTCACTGGTTTGGATGATTCCAGTTCAGCAACCTTCGGAACCGTTTCTTCTTGATTAGGCAGGTCAACAAACTCTCCAATATCCTTGTTGAAGGCCACACTCATCCTCTTAAGAGTGTCATCACTTACCAACAATATTTTACACACCCTTGGTTTAGATTTTCAAGAAACCTTGAAAGATTCTAGGCACCGAACTATGAGCTTTGATAATATTTTTGGGTACATAACGATCTGAGCTCTGAGATTTCCTTTCTTAAGGTTATCAATGGTTATAAGGATGTGCCTCATGAAGTTAAACTTCCTTAGATTTATCAGAAAATCTAAGATATAGATCTCACTTTTCATCAAGTTGTCCTTATCACCTTTTCTCGGTACGATAAGTCCTTGCACCCATAATTCCAGAATCCGAAAATTAGTAGAATGACTTGCAATTTTCGGAGCCTTATCATCAGCCCGTCCGAGAGTATCTAAGGCTTTCTCTTTGTTGAAGCTTCCATTGGAATCCGGCAATACGTGAGAAACAAACTCAGCTTCACCTTCATAAGATAACCCTACCAAGCTTGCAGCCTTGGTGTAAGAAAGCTTATATGTCTTGCCATACGATTTGAAAGAAAACTTCTCTCTATCATCTTCCATAATGAAAGAAACTAATTCATAAAATTCGACAAGTAAATCAGAATAGACTTCATCTTGATTCCCAGTTTTAGATACCGCAACATCCTCCCAGCCATTCAACCTGATATTCTTTGAGATAAGGGAATCATAATTGTTGAAGAAATCCGGATGGAGTAACCTTTCCCTGTATACTAACCACTGAGAAATAGGCTTGGTTGAAGACATTTCTTGAGAAGCTAACTCTGCAGACATTCGGATCTGAAGTCCTCTGAGAAATTCGGAACAGAGAAGTCTGAAGTTCGGAGCGAAGAAAACTGTGGTTTGGAACGACCTTAAATCGGAGAGTCAGAGCTTCAGGACGCAAGAGCTTGAAACCGATGTGGGACGAGAAATTATGGTCCCCTTTATATAGGCAATGGGATGACGGTTCACCTTCCACGGTTGATCTAACGGTTTAGAATGAACTGAGATCAAATCTGATGGTTGAAAGCTTGAATCCGATCTTTTTGAGGTTTTATTAAAACAAAGATTTAAGAAAACTATAATCCGAAAACATAATATAAGAAAATTCCAGCAAGTAAAATATGACTACGAGAATATGAGTAAGGAAATAATACCTTTCAGATTAGCTTAGGAATGTTACTCGTAATGGGTAATATAAAGATGACTACGAAAAACTCGATACGAAAAACTAAATATGAAAAACTCAATACAAAAAACTCAATTTGAAAAACTAAATACGAAAAAGTAAATACGAAAAAGTAAATACGAAAAACTCAATACGAAAAACTCAATACGAAAAAGTAAATAAAAAAAACATGGAACGAAAATATGGTTATTAAAGTACCAGTACGAAAGTTGTCCATTCCGGAAATTTTCAATACGAATACTTCCCTTCCAGAAGTATTCTGTACGAAAATATCTATTCTGGAAAATGGTAGTTCCGGAAGATTCATTCCGGAAATCTTCGTTCCGAAATGTTTGAAAACAAATTTTGAAAAAAAAATTCCAAACAAACAATCAAATGTACTCCCCCTATAAAAAGGAGTTTATTACTGTAAGGAGACTTTTTCAACAGATAGTTAATTATGAAAGATTACCTTACGGTTATCATTCCTAAATTCTGTTTAATATATACAAATCTATCAGAAGGCAAAGATATTGTGAATATATCAGAAAGTTGATCTTGTGTTCTGATAAATTGAAGAATAATATCTCCTTTCGTTTTGATAATCTTTTCAAAAAAGCTTTTGTTACCAGTCATGTGCCGGGAACATCCACTATCCATGTACCATATATTTTTGCTGGTACTTTCTTTATTTTCCTGAAATTAAGAAAAAAGTTAGATTTTTGGAATCCTAACTTGTTTGGATCCGAGATTTCCAGACAATAAAATTTTTGGAACCCACATTTTCTTAGAAAAATAAGCATTATGAAAACCTAAGGATTGGGTTTTGTTTAAGGAACAATTCTTTGCCCAGTGACCACCACATTGACACATAGTACAAAATGGGGCACTTTGAGGAACAAAATAATTGTTACTGAAAACTGGTTTTTCATGGGTATAACCAAATCCGGATTTATTTCTTAAAGGTCGTATTTGGGAATACATCTTGTCAAAATTTTCCTTACCATGGGTAAAGTTTGATAAACATTTCTTTAAGGAAAAAATTTCGGACTTGAGTTTTACAACCAAGTTTTTATCCTCATAATCATTAGTTTTAGAACTAGATTTAGGCTCGAAAATATTTTTATTAGAAATTAATTTTTCTAATTCTTTAGAAAGTTTGTTCTTCTCAGAACTTACTTCCTCAAGATTTTTTGAAATATTTTCAAAATCAGCATTTTTCTTATCAAGATCTTTAGAAAGATCTGATATCTCTTTAGTAAGAATAGAATTCCTAGAGTTTGCCTTATCAAGTTTCTTACTGAGTTTGGAATTCTCAATCTCAAGAAGTTCAGCAAACCTAGAGACTTCTTCATAAGTAGGTAAAGTATTTTCCTCGTCAGAAGACGATTCTTCATCAGAAGAGTTATAGTATTTACTATCATTAGAATTTTAAGAAACATTGGTCAATGATTCATCATTTCGTACCTTAGCCATAAGACAATGATTATTAATAGGCAATCTGGCTATAAGACCAAGATTCTTCTGTCCTGAAGATTCATAGTCAGAAGATTCATCTGAAGAGTCACCACCACTGGCACTCCAGGTGTCATTAGCGTTCAGAACTTTCTTAGCTTTGGCTTTATAATACTTCTTCCTGTTCCTTTCTGAATGTCTTTCCATTCTTTCTTTCTTTTTGAGCATAGGGCAATCTGGTCTAATATGTCCAGCTCTCTTACATTCATAACAAGTAACTTCTCCATCTTTCTTATCTTTCCTTTCCTTTTTCTTATACTTAGATTGAAAATTTCTCTGTCCAGCTATCTTGTTCATCCTTCGAGCAAGATTGGCTAATTCATTTTCTGAGACTTCACTCTCACTAGATTCGGATTGGAAAATAACTTTCTTAGACTTGGATCTGGTTACTCTCTCAGGAGTCTTAGCTTTCATTTGATTTGAAGTTGTAGTAAAAGCAACAGTACCATTTCCATTCTTTTTCTTGATGTTGTCAGCATCTCTCTTCATTCTTGTTTCATGTTGTAGAAGAGTTCCAAATAATTCATCAAGAGTAATTTGAGTGACCTTCCGGTTCTCATCTATAGCTGTTCTCTTGGATTCCCACTCATTGGGCATTATGTCAATTATCTTGTCCACAAGAGCTTCATCATCTAAACCTTTCTCTTCCATAGACTGCAGACTGTTGACAATAGTCATAAATCTCGGTTGAACTTTACAGATAGGTTCTACATAAGGAAAATTGAAGCCATGATATTCAGCTCTAAGCATAGCTCTTCTAGTCTCAATCACCTTAGAAGTCCCAAAGTGTGTAACCTCTAACTTCTTCCATATACAGTTAGCTGCTTCACAAGAAGAAATTTGGCTATATATATTTCTAGTCATTGAACATAGTAAAGTGTTGCGTACCTTATAGTTGAGTTGATATTCTTGCTTTTCCTGGTTAGTAAAGGTTCTGACTTCCTTGTCAGGAATTTTATAATCACCAGTAAGCATAACAAAGTTATCTACTCCAGTTTTGATAACAAATGTCATCATACGATCTCTCCTGTATTCATAATCATTACCATCAAATATAGGTGGTCCTGTAGGATTCAGATTGTCAATCGAACCAACATTAATTCCTGCCATACTAAAAATAGCTTTGCAAACAAACTTGTTAGTAGCTTAGAATCGTAATCACAACGTTCGGAATGAGAAAAGTTCGGAATGGAAAAGTCGGTATGAAAAAGTTCGGAATGGAAAAGTGAGCAAGAAAAACTTGTATGTGAGTACAAGTATTTCATAAGCTACTCTGATACCAAATGTAAGAATGGTATAGAGTAAGAGGCTTCCAACCTATGATACCAATTGTAGGATCGAAATATAATATGAGATGCTCAATATAAAAGAGGGGGGGTGAATTGTATACTTTAAAAATTCCTTTGGAACCTTTAAAGTTAGTTATGAATAACTAAAGTTTCCTTAAGAAAAGGAAAGGGATAAGTTTAGCAAAGTTAAACTAAGTAAATTCACAACACTTTTAACACCGAACTAAACTTGGAAAGAGATTCCAAAAGTAGGTTCCGGAAATATGGTTCCGGAATTTGAAACTTAACAAAAGTTACAATATGAGATTCTACCTTAAAGCGTATAGAATCTAAATGAATCAGAGTAAGTAAGGAAGTATAAGAAAGTTATACTTTCCTTAAGATACAAATTACAGCGGAATAAAAACAAGTAGTAAAACTACTAGTAACAAGATAATAGTCTTTTAACCCAAAGAGAAGGGTATCCAACAACCTTGGATAAAGGTCCCTTGATTTATACTTTCAAGAACGTCTGTCTTACCCACACCAGGGTAAGCCCTCGATACGAAGATCGGAGTCTCTGTCTTGCTATCCCCGCAAGCCCTCAACTTCAAGGTAGTTGGCAACCTCTGTCCTCCTCAGCAAGGAAGCCCTCGAACTTTAAGGCAGTCGGCACCTCTGTCTTCCTATCCCCGGAAGCCCTCGAATGTAATCACCAACATTCGGAGTCGCACGAAGCTTTGAGAGTTAATAAGAGCCTCTCTCTCTCTATAATTCACTTCAACAGCATGTAGGCACAAAACTCAGTCGTTTTTCCAACAGCTTTCATCAGCACTGAGCTCTTTCAAATGAGCTCCTATTTATAGGTAAGGTCGGCTCCTTCTCCAATGGTCATATTTTCCTTAAAGATCAGAGGGACCTGTACACGTGTCACATAGACAACGGTTAGTTTAAAACAAAATGGAAGACATCGTTTTATAATAAAACAAGTGTAACAGAATGTACGACATCGTTTTAAAATCTAACAAAAAGGTTCGGAATGAAAACTTCGGAGTGAAGGTTCGGAGTGAATAAATTCAGAGTGTATAAAACAATGATAATCAGATTCTGTTTAATAGATGAATTCGGAATGAGAATTCAGAATAGGAATTCGTCATCAGAAATCGTAATGAGAATTCGTCATCAGAAATCGTAATGAGAATTCGTCATCAGAATTCGTAATGAGAATTCGTCATCAGAAGTCGTAATGAGAATTCGTCATCAGAATTCGTAATGTGAATTCGTCATCAGAATTCGTAATGAGAATTCTTTATCAGAATTCGTAATGAGAATTCGGAATGAGATTTCTTCATTACAATTCGTAATGGGAATTCTTCATTGGAATTCGTAATGGGAATTCTTCATTGGAATTCGGAATGGGAATTCGGAATGGGATCTATTCATTAGAATTCGTAATGAGAATTCTTCTTCAGAATTCATATCCTGAACCTGGAATAGAACTTAGTTAGATATCATATCCAGAATTCGGAATGAGACTTCCTTATAGTTCTTTATCCAGAATCCGAATACTAAACAGAATGCTTTATATCAAAGGTTTTAATGATTCCGAGAAAATGAATCCGAAACTTATACATAAGAAAAATATGAATGAAAATATGATAAGGATAATTTTTCTTATAAAAGCGATTTTCCTTAAGAAAGCATTTTTCCTTATAAAATCAATTTTCCTTAAGATAAGGTGTTTGTGATTTTCAAAACAAGAAGGAATGGAAAAGTCATAAGGAAAACCTTATTGACTCAACACTAAGGATGTTTGGATCTGTTGAATATAAGAGGAAACTACTTGTGGAGTGTGACCACTAATATCCTTAGCAGAATGATCAACAAGAAATTGTCCTGATTTCAACCCTTTCTTCATATCATCATCCATAGCTGTAAGGGACATCACATCACCACTCAACTATTTGTTCTCAATTATAACCTCTTGAATTTTAGGAATAATTCTTGGATGAAGCTTCCATATTTTCTTTTCTAATAGTTTGGAATTATCTCTTTAACTCTTGTTTTTCATAGGAATAGGTTGAGTGTTCATTGTCCTTTCAACTCCATCCCATAATGTAGCTCCGATGGCTTTCAGATCATTTTGACCCAGGAATGTACAAGGTTCTTACAAAGAACGGGAATAGGAGTTGGGAAAGGCTTAGGATCCTTTTTATATATTACTTCATGAAAAGATAATGGTTTCAATTAAAACAATTTATACAAATATCTAACTTTTACTAAGGCTTCCTGGGTATCAGTAACATCAAAATAACTAGGGAACCTATATCAAGTATCCACAGTGCATTGATCAAATGGAATATTAATTTCAACACTTTCTAGATTAGGTTTTTTCTCCCCCTCAACAAATGAATTTCTTATAGTACTAAGGGATTATCATCTTTGATCTGTTTCCAAAAGATCATCCCCAATAACTTCACCCATTTCTTTTCAATCCAATAGAAAGGATTGCCTGTTCTTTCTTTATCAGATAGGATAATCTCAGGATTATCTTTCTTCTCTAAGTGTTACACAAAAACATCACCTTTCTCGGGATAATGTTCTTCTTCTAGATGCTCTTCCAAAATATCCTTTTCCCATACATTGACTACAAAATCTTTACTATAAGTATATTCTTCTACCAAATCAATAGTTTCTTCAAGAAGAGGTACTTTCTACTCAACTTTTCCTTGATGAACATGGCCAGTTTCTTCCCAATCTATGTTTTTTTCCTCTATAGGAGAAATAACTTCCTCCCTTTCAACTTCAACAAGATAGTAAAAATTTTCATCTGTTTCCAATCTAGGATAAATGATGTCCTTAGGTCTTGAAGAAATCTCAACCACATTAAACGTTTAATAAAACATTTCATAATCCTCCTCAAACTCATTTTTTGATGGATTCCAACTAATTTTTATTATTTTAACTATAACCATTGAGATATAGAATTCACAATCCTCTATGACTTTTTCATTCGGACGAACCATTCCTTTAGCATAAACTATAGTAGATATTAGTCTTGAGTAGTACAAGGAGGTAGACTTTGAGGTTTTATTTATCAACTAACACATATGTTGTGTAATCTATGTGCACCAGTTAATCTTATGTCAATTCTTCATAAAATGTATCAAAAATATATCATGATATTTGGGGGTCGAAAAATCTCATTTACTTGGACTAATTATATTTTGAATAAACATAAACATAAATTTGGATTCACTATCCAGTTTAGCAGTAATAGATATTCTCTTTGTTTTATTTCCAGTCAAGCTTCCCAAACCTTTTTCTAAAACAAATATATCACTGGGAGGAGGAGTACCTCTCTAATAGTCCTCAAAAATACCATTGGGATGTATCTCTAGGAAGTCATACCATAACCATGAATAAAAAGTACATCATTGTCCATTTATCAATCTTTTTAAAACAAAATCATCTTATGTATTGAAAGATAATTGAACTAACTAATAGAACTGAGCAACTAGATTTGGGTAAATAGGCCTTTCAACTTTTTTTAACCAAGACATACAACCCTACTCTTTTAGTACATTCAACACTAAATACTTACTTGACAGTGACCACTTAGGGAAAATCTCCTTTTCTAGTACCACTATTCTATCGACATGATTCGGATTCAAATAACCTTTTGGCACTATCGTTGGTGATATTATCATCTTCTTTTTTGATCTACACTTCTCAAGAATTTATGAAGACATGAATTTGATTCTAGACATTCAGTGAAGGTAATAAAAAAAGAGAGAGAGAGAGAGGGAAAGAGATTAATGGTTGATAGAATTATGTTTTGAGATATGATATCTCGAGTGAGAAAAATATTGAAACCAATTTCGTTTTTATCATTTAAGGATATCAAGCATCGTAAATTTAAAAGCACAGGAACAAAAAGAATTAAATAATAAACCACATCAATATGGGTTATAATATGTATATAAAATGAAAAGGGTGTTATTATGGTGAGACCAGAAATGAATTTCATGGTGAGTTCGTAACAGGTTTTCACAGTGATACTGTAGTAGGTTTACAAGGTGAGACCATAATAGGTTTTCACTGTGTCATTTTTACTGTGTGACTCCAAAATAGTTCGACAGTATTTTCTGAAATAGTTTGTGAAAAAAATTAACAGAGAGATATAAACCATGAGATCATAAACCTGAGACAACAACTATAAGACAGTACCTCACAGAACTGTGACAGTGAGATAGTACTTCTAAGCCAGTGCCTCTGGAAACTGAAAATTGTAAAATAGTATGATTCAAAATTAGTACATTTTCTAATTATGATTTATCATTCTGAATTCATGTATGATGTAATATATTATTTTTAAATTTAATGGTTTTTTGAATATATCATCACGATGATATTCAATTCTAATAAATTCCAAAGTGATATCATCTTTTTGATATTGGTCTCTCAAAAAGTGATCTCTTACATCAATATGTTTTATCCGAGAGTGTGAAACATTATTTTTTGAGATTTTAAATGCACTTTTAATGCCACAATTTATAGTTACATGCCTGAATTGATATTCATAGTTTAATAATGTGTATTTCTTCCACAAAATCTATGCACAATAGCTTCGAGCATCTATGTATCAAGCTTCAGTAGTAGATAAAGCAACATAGTTTTGTTTCTTACTACACCCTGTTACTAGAGACTTTCTTAAAAGGTGACATGTTCCAGAGGATCCCATATAACATAAAACCACCAAAATTAGCATCATAATAGCTGGGTGAAACCAATGATTGTCCTTTAGGATAGAATTGACCAAGATTGGGTGTATGTTTGGGGTATTTGAAAATCCATTCAACAGTATTTAAATGATATTACATTGAAATTTACTGAAAATGAGCACACACACATACACTAAAAATAATATTAGGCCAGCTAGAAGTTACATAGAGTACGATTCCAATCAATCATCTGTAAGTGGTTTGATCAACAGATTTTCCATCTTCATCAAGATCCAACTTACAAGTAGTACTCGTTGGAGTGTCATTACATTTAGTGATATCCAAGTGAAAATGTTTTATAATATATTCAGTATATTTTTATTGATTTAAAATAATATAATAATTATTATCAAAGATTTGAAATCCACGAAAGAATTTTAGTTCCCCATTAAACTAATTTCAATTTCATTTTGCATTATTTTAAAAAATTCAATAGATAATTATTTTTTTGGAGATCCAAAGATAATATCATCTACATCAATTTAAACAACTAAAATATCATTGGAAATTTGTCTTATAAAAAATTATAGGATCAACTATTCATTTTTTAAAAACATTGGTTAAATTAAAAGTACTTAATATATCATACCATGTGCTTGGAGTTTATTTTAAACAATACAAACCTTTTGATAATTTAAAAACATGATTTAGAAAATGAGGATTTTTAAAACCAGGGGGTTTCTCGACAAAGATATTCCCAGCTATATACTCATTTAGGTATGCAGTCTTGACATTCATTTGATAATGTTTTATATTTATATTGGCAGAATAATCAAGCAAAATTTTGATGGCTTCATGCCTACCTACTGGTGTGATGGTTTCATCATAGTCAATTCCTTCTTCTCGACAATTTCCTAGTGATACAAATCTAACCTTACTTTTATCTATTTTACCGGATTTATATACCTTATTTTTAAATACCCACTTAGTGCCTATGTTAAATGTGTGTTTAGGTTTGTCAAATAATTTTAGAATATTGCTCCTTTCAAACCGATTGTCTTCTTCTTGCATAGCCATCACCCAAAATTTATCGTTGATAGTATCATTAATGTTTTTAGGTTCAAGATGTGACATGAAAGCTTTATGATTTTCCTGATTTATAAGATAAGCTCTAGTTTGAGTTATTTTATCTAAATCTCCTATAACAACATCTAATGTATGGTTCTAAAGGGTTCTAATATCTCTAAAAAAGAGGGACTAGTGATGTCAGGTTCATCAGTCAGTTCAGGTTCATTAAGACTTGAATCTATAGAATTTCAAAAAAATAGATGTTTTCACATATTCCTTTATAGGAGGGTTAATGGATTTAGCATTGATGTCCAGATTTGACATATCATTATCCAGTTTCTCAAGAGTGGTCTTTGGCTCATGTGGATCTGTCTCATCAAACATGACATAGAAAGATTCTACCACACATTTAGTTATTTTTTCAAACACACTATAGTCTTACTAGAGATTTAAAATCCCTAAATATTTCCTTCATCACTCTAGGATGAAAAATATTCAATAGTATATATAGAATTTAGAATATAAACTTTTCAACCAAAAACATTGAAGTAGTTCACTTTGGGTTTTCTATTGTTTCATAACTCTTATGGAGTTCTTTTTGTAATAGGTCTAATCCACAGTCTATTAACAATACATCATGTTTTATTTACTGATTCGGCCCAAAAAAATAGTTGAATTATATTCATAGAGAATGGTTCTTGCAATATTTTATAGGGATATATTTCTTCTTTCTACGACTACATTTTGTTGAGGTGTTCAAGGTGTGGTGAAATTATAACTATAGTAATTTTGTAAAAAAAGGATTCGAACTCTTGATTTTCAAACCCACAAAAATGGTCACCTCTTAAGGATTTAATTCTATTTCATTTATTAATTTCTATAGTTTTAGCATATTAGTTAAAATGAGACCAAGATTTAATTTTTTGAGCAAAAAATAATGTCCATGTATATCTAGAAAATGCATCTACAATAATATAAAAATAGTGTGTCCCATTTAAATTACAAAAACTAGATGGTCCAGAAATATCCAAGTGATTTAGTTCAATAGGTTGAGATGTTGGCACATCATTCTCTGTTTTGAATAAATGTTTGTGTTCCTTTCAATTTTGAAATGGATTACACACTTTTTTATTTGGAAACTCATGTTTGGGTTTGTATTTAACTAATCTTTTTCTAGTTATTTTATAAGAGAATTAATGGATAATACAATGTCATAGTTTCCTATGACCATGCCAAGAAGCTTTGTTAAATACACTTAAACATGAAGCATTTTGAGAAACTAAAGCATCAATGTTAACATAGTATACACTTTTATTTCTCAAAGTAGAAAAAACTAATTCATTTTAGAGTTAAAAAATTCCAAGAATAATTCTCAAATTTAACATGAAATTAATCATCACGTAGTTGGGAAGTACTAAGAATATTATATTTCAATCCATTATAAAAACAACTTTGTAAATCAAAACTAAGTTAGAGTTACCAATTAGACCAAGGCCAGTGATTTTTACTTTGGCATTGTCACCAAAAGTGACATGTCCTCCATTGATTTTTATTATATTCTTGAAGCATTAATAGTCTCTTGTATTGTTTATTAACCACCCACTATCCAAGTACCATAAAATTATACAGAATCCCTTTAAACATTTTTCTGACAAAATATTCAAATTAAAATAGAATTGGGTACCCATATTTGTTTTGGTCTAGAAATATTAGTGACTACTTCTTCAAAACCCACATATGTCCCATATGTTTCCTATAAGCATTGTGTAAATTACTTGAAAAATAAGCTCTCTTTGGTGTGGAAAATCATGAAGTAGTAGAGAGTATAACATAACATGAACTAGGAAGAATTTTTCCTGAACTAGGAGTAAAAATGAATGTCCTATATTTAGAAACAAAATTATTTTTTGAAAAATTTATTTATCTAGGTTGATTTCCAATACCAGTAGCATATTTATGAGGAAACTATTTACCTAGAATTTGGACCAACATATCTTTAAATTTAGTAAACTATTCAATTTAATTTTTCAATATCTCATTAGATAAAATTAGTTCATTGTTTTATTTCTATAGTTGAACATTTTTCTCTCTCTTTATAGTAAGTTCAGATTTAACGGTTGAGTTAAGAGCATGCTAGTTTTTCAAAGACTTGTATTTATATTTTAGTTCATTACATATCTCTTAAATCATATTTCAGAACTCAAACATTTCTTCTTTATACATATTTTTAGAGTCAAATTCATCTATAGAATGAAAATATTTTTTACATGATATCTTCGGGTTACCTTAGATGTGTTTTTCATAAAACACATATTGGATTCGTTATCCAGTTCATGGAGTAAAGTTATAGAGTCACCTGAAATATCCTCAGAAGCACCCCATGTTTCATTCATTTCCTTTTTATACTTTCTCTATTTTTCCTCATATTTTTTTATACTTCAACTTGGTACATTTAGCATTTATACTTCCCTTCCACTTATATTCATTGCATTTTATATCATCAGACTTGTCACTTCTTTTCCAATCTTTCTTCCAACTTCAATTCTGATTATATATTCCTTTTAAGTTATGCATTCTGAAAAAAAATTTCTTCTTGTAAAATTTCATAATAATTCGGGCTAATTGAGTTATCACCTCATCAATTTTATGTAATAATCTTTCACTGATGGAACTTCCTACATAGACTTCCAATTTCTGTTTTCTTTGTTTATAGAGGTGATGGTCTGGAATGCAATAGATTTTCAATAGGGTTCATCCTCTTCTTCCTTTTTGACTTTTATCTTCACTTCATACATGATTATTATCCCAATGAGTTCTTTTGTAACACCCTCATCCCTCTAGGCAAGAGCCAGTGCATTACATTTGATTTTAGCATGGTTATAAAGAATGAAAATCCCGAAGGAATAATTAGTTTATTAGTATTAAAGAAACTAGACACATAGATGTAACTAAATTTACATTTGAAAATGTTAAAAATTTCAATAAATAACTAAAACAAAAAACTGCAACCACATAAACTCAAAAAATGGTCACCTCTTCATCACCTATTAATAGTAAACAATGAAATGGGTGAGCTCTAATTATAATTAAGGATTACAAATAGTAGAATAATGAACACAATAATAATTGATTAATAATCAATTTGACATAATCAATATGGCATGGTGAATAAATGAAAAACTCCATCCATTAATAAAATAAGAATGAAACTACATCCATAGATTTTTTCATAGTAAAAACCTCATGGACAGTAATAACAGATAATTAATAAAGAGGATTCTTATTAATTGGATGTCAGGTACCTGGAACATAAAACAATAATACTATAAAATGTTCTAGTTATGTGGGTAGAAACCTATCTGATTTTTGGAAACAAACTCGATGGGTTTTTCACCAACTGATTTGTCTTATGAAACCTACTGATGCATTGAGGGGTTGTAGTGGGACACACTCACATATACATCCAAATAATTCACTATACATAGATTCATTATAAGATCAATATTCATTTACATTATCCCTAGAGAAGAGAGGATATGGATTCATCAATATTTCCACAATCAAAACAACATTGAAAACAAATACCATATCTAAAACGGTATATAACATAGACGATAATAAAATCCATGATATGAGAATATGGAAATTTGAATGCAATATAATTTAAATTGAAAAGTGATCTCAATTGGGCATTAGGTAAACCACATAAGAAATCGTAGGTGCACATCACTAAACAATTCACAACGAAGTGAAAAGTTAGGCAATGCTTAATACCACATTGTAATCAAATGAGTCATATGACCAAAAGTTAATAACCACCATATGAATCACAGAATACCATGAATATAGATAGAATAATGATAACATATATAAAATTGAATTACACCTATAAAACATATAATAAATAAGAGGCAAACAATGGAAATCCCATTGAATTCAAAGTGAGATGAGAAAAACCTCTTACAAACCTTTTGATATGGTAACGATTATTCATGCGAGGGACTAATGACAGGTAAATGGGTATACCATCATTTATAAATCATAAGGGAAGTATTGGGGTCTGAGAAAATATACCCCATCATTAGTAATTAAAAATCAAAGGACACAACATAGGGAGAATTCTTGAATAAAAGTGAGTGAGAGGATCACTTACCATATGCATGAAAGAGTTCTAAACTTGTTATTAATGACCTGAATAAACAAATTAGGATTATTAATTAATAAGTCCCTAACCTCCAATATATTGAAATGGTGTATCATAACCTAACATAGTTCATTCAAGGCCTTTTTGATTAGTTATAATGTTCAATTTCATTGTTCAGGCTCGTTTCATTACTTGTTTTTAAAAGATCGATTCACTTATATTCATGTTCAGATAATTATAAAAGATGGAAGTGGTTGTCAAGAAATGAAGTTATATTCCATTATTGAACTACCAAGATATTACATGGATTTAAATTTAATTTTTTAACTTAGAGTGAGGTTGAATTATTACATATATATTACCTTAGTGAAAACTGTTTTGGTTAAATAGTGGGTTTGATTACAATGAACATGTTTTTCTTTATTTCTTAATAGCATTTGTACAAAAGGATTACAAAACTAAAAATAAGATATATTACATATATAATAATCTGGTTCAACCATAACAAAAATAGTTTCATGACCATAACTAAAAATTATAATGTAAATTGATAAACTTTTGTCGTTGAATGTGTTAAATTAACACATCTCAAAATGGTACTTTCATTTATTCCAAATAAAGGGTGTGGAAAGGATAGAAGATAATGAAATAAACCATTTGAATAAAAATATTCCACTATGTGTATGTTTCTGGATTTATCATATTGTTTTGGTGAAGGTAGGTGGGGAAAGAAACAAAAAATAAAGGAACTTAAAAGAAATGAAGGTATTGGAAAGAGGAGTTCACCTCTTGAGACTTCCTCCTTTGATAACCCCTTAAGGGGAGAGGATTTGGTATTTTTAAGATGCTAGGAGTTTTTGGAAGTGGGGGAGGGTATGGGGGAGAGATTTGGGTAGAATATTTTCATGGAACAAGGCTTGAGAGTTGTGAAGAGAAGAGGGAGTTAAGGTGAGTTTTTGTAGTGGAGGAGAGAGATGTTTTCTTAATATAAAATTCGTTAATTTATTATTTCTCCATAAGACAAGGAATAGTGAGTCTTCAATGAACATGAATATTAATGTTTTCATGTAAATCCGAATCAATTGGGTTTACATCAGCATATCATCATCAGTGACACAATTAATCATTTATTTAGCATTTATTTTGAATTATCATATTGTACTATTCATCTAAAATAAAAGAATTTCTGAAAATTACCAAAAATTTACCCTAAACATTTTTCAATGGGTAGAATCCAAATAAGATTTCCATTTTCCAAAAATAATTTACTAAATATTATTGATTAAATATTTAATTAAAATCTTTATTTGATCAAAAATTTTAAACACTTAAAATATCCGTCTTAATTTTTAAGGTTCCTAAATTCTCTTATACACTCAAGGGTATGGATACCATTAATAAAAGTCATATTACTATTCATAAGGGTAAATTACTATTCATAAGGGAATGTTACTATTCATAAGGGTAGGTTAATATTCAACAAAAATTATGTTAATTCTATCAGACTCTAAATATCATCTTGAACACAACTATTTATGTCAGATTTTTTAAATTCAAATCACAGAGTTGGAAAATTTAAGTTTAATGGTTAGGTTATGGATATCTCATATAAGTAACCATGTTTTGTTCCATATAGGCACATTGATTCATGAAATATAGGCTATAACTAGAATTTATTAAATAGAAACATACCATGATGTGTTTGGGGTGCTACATTATTCCCTCCTAAAATTTCATCCTCGAACATTTATGAATGATACTCACCAAAAAGATGTGGGTGATTATTTTTCATAACATCCTCAGGTTCCCATGTTGCTTCCTCTATATTTTGGTTTCTCCAAGGATCCTTTACTAGATGAGTTGTTTGATTTCTAAAAACCTACACCCTTATGTCAAGAATTCTGATAGGCTTTTCATAGTATTAAAAAACAGGTTCGAGTTAAATTTCATCATATGTGAGTACATCTGTTGGGTATGGCATGTATTTCTCTTACAATGACATGTGGAACACATCAGGAAATCTGGAAAGATTTGGTGGCATCGCTAAATGGTATGCTACAACTCTGATTCTTTCAATAATTTCAAATGGTATGATGTACCTGGGGCCCAGTTTCCCTTTCTTACCGAACCATAAGACACCCTTCAATGGAGATACTTTCAGAAATACAAGAACTACCTCTTGGAATTCCAAATCCTTTCTCCATTTGTCCGCATAACTCTTATGCCTACTGTGGGCTCCTTTAAAATGGGCTTGTATTCTCATCACCTTTTTCAAGGTCCCTTCAATAAGGGTTGGTCCTATAAGTTTCCTCTCACCAAAATTGTCCCAACATGTTGGAGTTTGATATCTCTTTCCATATAATTCTTCATATTGAGCCATTTGAATACTAGAATGGAAACTATTGTTGTATGTATATTCCACCAAACGAAATTATTGATCCCATATACCTAGGAATTCATGAGGGAATGACCTCAGTATGTCTTATAAAGTTTGAATAGTCTTTTCAGACTGTCCATTATTTTGAGGGTGATATGTAGTACTCATACGAAGCTCAGTATTCAAAGCTTTATGGAGACTTATCCAAAATATTTATGTAAACCGTGGATCTCAATTGGATAAAATTGATAGAGTTTCACCATGAAATCTTACATCATTATTTATAGAATTTCTTTCTAAGATCTCAAGTGGAAAATCCACTCTTATAGGAAGGAAATTTGCTGATTTTGTGAGATGATCAATAATTATCCATATTGCATCATTCCTTCTAGGTGACCTCAATTGTCCAATGACCAAATTAATCATAATAATATTCCATGTCTATATATAAATAGGTAGAATTTGCATCAATCCCATGGTATGTTGCCTCTCTTCCTTCACTTATTTACAAACTAGACACCTTGACCCGTAGTCAGAAACTTCCCCCTTCATATTATCCCACCAAAAACATTCCTTCATATCTCTATTCATCTTGGTGATACCCAAGTGTATAGAGAAATTTCAGTTATGGGCATCCTCTAATAGTTCCATTTTTATCTCAGGTAATGATGGAACAAATAACCTCTTCCAAAATTTTATCACTCCTTTATAGACGATGTCATCCAGTCTCCCATCCATGATATCATTAATTTTCTTTTGCAGATTCTCATCATTATATTGAGGGATTTTTATCTTCTCTAATAAATATAGTTTAGCAATTATTTGAAAGAGGAAGGATGTTTCCCTTTCCATTAAAATTCCCATATAAATCATTAGTATATCCAAAAATATATGATCTCTCTCAATCCTCATTTGAGTCAGAAGTCCATGATCATTCTTACTTAATGCATTATCCACCTTATTCGCATTTCTCGGGTGGTAGTGTATTGATCAATCATAATATTTGTGTCACTCAAGCCATCTACTTTTTGTCATTTGAGTTCTTTTTCTGAGAAAGTGTATTTGGAACTCTTGTTGTCTATATTAATCTCACATCTCTCTCATTAGAGATAATGTATCCATATTTTCAGAGCAATTATTAAAGCTTCTATCTCAAGATCATGAGTTGGATAATTTTTCTCACGAGTCTTCAACTGTCGGGATGCATAAGAAATAACATTATCATTTTTCATAAGGATGCAACCAACTCCATTCTGTGATGCATCATTATATATTACAAATCCACCACTTCTAGATGGAAGAGTAAATATTGGAGGATTAACAAATTTTATTTTCAATTCTTTGAATCATTCTGTAAATTATTTTGTTCCCACAAATGTAACTCCATTATGTGTGAGCTTGGTTAGCAGGCAATCCAGTCGGGAATTTTTCTGAACAAAACTCTAATAGTAACCTGCTAACCCAATAAAACTATGTACATCAGTTATGTTTGTTGGAGTGGGCCATTCCTAGATTTCCATTGTCTTTGCAGGATCAACTAGGATTCCATCCTTAGAGACAATATGGCCTAGAAAGTAAAATGATTGATGACATATTTCACACATGAAAAACTTCCCATATAATTTATTTTTTCTATGATTTCCCAGAATAGTCAGCACATGATTCTCATGGTCTTAAAAGATTTTTTATTATATGAGGACATCATCGATGAATACCACAAAAAAGTTATCAACATATTCATTGAAAACTCTATTCATTAAATCTATGAACTTAGAGGGTGCATTTGTTAGTCCTAAAGGCACCTCTATAAAATTGTAATGCACATACCTGGTCTAAAATGTTGTCTTTGGAATATCTTCCTTCCCCACATGCAATTGATGATATCCATATCGAATGTCAATCTTTGAAAATTATTGATATCCAAGAACTTGATCAAATAAATCATCAATCTGGGGTAGATGATACCTTTTATTTTATCTAATAGAATTGATTTCCATGTAATCAAGGAAAAGTCATATGGATCCATCTTTCTTCGTGAAAAAGAAAACATGGGCTCCAGATAGAGAAACACTAGGTTGAAAAAATCCTTTTTCACTCAAATCCTCTAGGTGTTTCATTAGCTCTACTAATTCCACATTGTAAATTCTATAGGGAGCCTTTGATATAGGTCTTGAAACATGAATTAAATCAATAGAGAACTCAAATTGCTTCTCTCGAGGATGTCCAGGTCAATCCTCTTAAAATACATCAATGTTCTCTTTCACAATGTGCACATATTCAGTTTGAATATTTCTTTACTCACCCATAGATATTTTCTTATCATCCACTCCAAGAATTTAATTCAGTATAGCTATTGGGGCTGGTTCTAGATAAGAATTAAGGGGTAAAGATTCTTCCCTAAAGACAAGGGATTCTACACCATTTTCCAAAATTGTAACTAATTTCTGCTTATAATAAATCATCACATCATAATTTGACAACCAATTCATACTGAGAATTAAATCAAATTCAGTAATTGGTATGATGAGAATGTTAACAACTAAATCACATTTTGGTGTCTGGAGGGGTACTAGTCGACATGCCTTCGTTGCAATGATACATTCCCAGGGAGTTTTGAATTACAAATCCTTTATTAAATCAAATTGGACATATCTAATTTTCTTGGAAAACTAAAAATATATAAATGAATGTAATGATCCAGAATCAAATAAATTGTTGGCTATGTTTGAGGAAACAATTAATGTACCTTTCACCACATCATTAGGAACTTAAACCTCAGTATTTGTAATTGCATAATCTCTCCCTTGTTCTCTTGGCCTTTTCTGAGTCAAGTTTCATTGGCACTTAGGAAAATCATTTTCATAGTGTCCCATCTCTCAGCAATTTTATCATTGAATATCATTGAAAACATTCTCCCCCTTACATTCATTAGATCTATGACCCTTTTCTCCACGGTTATAAGAGACTCCAATGTCGTTCAATCATTTCTTGAGATGATTCATTCCACAGTTATCACATAATAGAAATAGCGTTGTTCCCTTTCTATTCTTGGGTGCTTCCCCATTTACTTTTTTATGAGAGTAAAACGTCACATCATGGTTTCCTTTGAAAAGATTTGATCTAGAAAATTCCTTCTCTGTTTTGATGGAACTTGATACAATTTTATTACATGACGAAAACAATTGAGAAGTGAGAGCCCTTTGAAGAGTGTAATTAAGACCTTCAAAGAAATTATCAATCTTGTTTTCCAAGTCACGTACGTAATCTATGGCATACCAAGCCATCCTGGTGAAGGTAGCCTCATACTCTGCAACACATTCTTGTTCCCTTTGTTTTAATCCAAGTAATTTCCTCTTCATTTCAGTTCATTTCTCACGAGGGAAACATTTTTCGAAGATTATTTCCTTAAAATTACTCCATTCCTTATCTTCTTATTCTTCTTCCACTATGGTATTTTTTATCAAAGACTACCTATTATCTGTTTCATCCTTGACACCATATACTACCAACACTACCTTTTAATTTTCATCGCATTATAATTCCATGTATATATTTTCATGTGACATGATCCACTACTTAGATATTATCAGATTAGTATTCCCATTAAAAGATGGGGGCCTCTGCCATATGAAATGATCCCACACAAGTGTTACATGGTTATTTGACACGACATAGGTAATTTGTCCCAATATGGTCACAATCTGATCTTCTCTAATATTTACTGTGTTGACTTGGTTAGTGGGGAAGTCCCTACATAGTCCAGGATTATTGAATCCCCTTCTTCCATTATGATAAATTTCTTAATAATGGCATACACTAGATTAGTTCATGAATCCAATATAAAAAGAACATGATATAGAATGAAATTATTTGCATAAATAATCTTATAAACATGGTTTCTCTAAGGAAAACATTACATTTAAATACTTCATAAAGGCTTGTAAAGAAAATATTAATTATCCTAGGCATATCGCTTGGGATTTTCATAAACAAGAGTGTACCAAGGCCAGTTTTCGTGATCCAAGATACCCTGGGTCTAGCCCAAAACTCCTTGTTGCAAATTTCACTCCTAGGTACATCTATACCAGAGCCACCTTTACCTACTCGTATCCAGAAGAGGATGTATTTTCTAGAAAGATTCACATAATATATTCCCTACCAAAATAATGATATGTTCATGTACATTTATCATCAAATACAACTATAGGGCTTTGTTCCTTACTATATATTTCCTACTATAGTTTAAAGTTTCCCTAATAAACTTCCTCTGATACCACCTGTAACACCCCGAACCCTCTAGGATAAAGCCAGTGCATTAAATATGATATTGGCATGGTTAGAAGGAATGAAAATCCCAAAGGAAAGATCAGTTTATTAGTATCTAAGAATCTATATAGATATATTTAACTCAAATTACATTTGAAAATGTAAGAAAATATAATACATAACAAAAACAAAAAACTACAACCACGGGAACTCAATAAATGATCACCTATACATCACCTATTGATGGAAAAAATGAAAGGGGTTATCTCAGATGCCTAGTAGGGGTAAAAAAGAGCAGAAGAATGAATACAATAATAATTGAATCAAAATCAATCTGACATAATCAATATGGGATGGTAAATAAATGAAAAACTAATGCCATTAATAAACCGAGAATGAAATTGAACCCATAAATTTTTTCATAGTGAAACTCTATAGAATCACTCAACCTATTTTATTCTTTTTTGAGTTAATAATATGAATTTAATAACAACGAGTGATGTATACACTTTTATTTATTTTTTAGGAATATATTTTAATTATAATTTTTTATAAAGAATAATATATTTTCATATATAAATATTTATCATTGATTCGATGATAAAAACATAAAAAATGTTTTGAAACTACCTTCTAACACCCAATAAAAAAACGAATTTTTAGGAACCCATTCTCTCTACCAAAAATAATGTATATCCTATATATAATTCCATAAAACAAACCCTATCCACCAGAGTCAACTAAAAAATATATGAATTCATAAAAATGATATAGTTGGGTAGGGATATATATATAGAATGTATTGTGTGTTACAAAAAACATATGTCATGGATTCGATGACTTGGAGTAGGTTAAATATAATTGTGGATAGAAAATTGGAATTTAATTGGTTAGTGAAATTTAACAATGACCTCTAGCAATCATAGAACATTAAAATCCAATGTATAATGAATGATTGATAAATATGATTTATACATTAAATAAATGAACCAATAATATTAGAAAATGTATTGTAAGAATGAATATTTCAAAAATGACATTGAATTTCTCTTGGGGTGAGGATTAAGAATTCATTGGAAAAAATTCATGAAAAGGAAATTCATTTTTATCATCCTAGCATATATCCATGGTTAAGAGAAATCATAATCCAATTACTATTAATCTATAATTCAAAATATCTAAGCTGATGAATTAAACAAAAATATAATAGTATTTTTATTACGTAAGACATTACTTATAGATCAATTTACCTAAATGTTAACCCATAAAATATAGAAATCATATCCATACTTTTAAAATATAATCCTTAAATAGATTAAAATTATATTATAAAAATATTAAATTACTCTCCCTCACATTTTCAATTCTTCAAATTTAATTCTATATAGAATACAAAAATATTCACAGTGATCAAAAAAATTGTGGATTAATTAATGCAAGTGTATTATCCTAAAAGAATCCTTGTGTTAAATGACTATAAGTATTCCACTAGTTATTATATCAAGTAGAAATGAAAATATAAATCGGTATTTATTTAAAATAATGAAACTATAATAAGGTATTATAAAAAGTCAATGAATATCCCCAAGTGGGTTATTTAATTATATAATCATGCAACTAGAAAATTTTAGTGTATTATCCCTAATCTAATTGTTTGTTGAGTATATTTAATAGAAACCAACAGAAGTTACATATCTCAATCCACACAATTATAAAATTAATGTTTGGATAATGATAAGAAAATAAAACTATTCCCGCAACATGAATATGATAGGGATAAAAGTAATGAAGGGTTGAATGGAAGAGAACGATAGTGGTCCCATTTTAAATGTTCCCCCACCAGGTGATACTCATATTGTTGGTGATTTTATGTTGGATTTACCAACTTCCCAAATATTCTACATTATATAATAAAATTTATATGTTTCCTTCAATTCTAACATTTTCATTTTATTTTCCAACATCCGTGGAAGTTTACTACTCTATAAAATATGAAACTTTTTTATAGTGAGAGGGAAATGGAATATCACGGAATGAAAAGTAAATAAAATGGATTCCAAAAAACATTAAGAACCCACGCCTAAATATTGAATAATCTTGAATTTTTTTAGGATAATTACTTTCATTCACATTAAATATCTTTTCATGTTTATATTTTTTTATTATTATTCGATAACTCGAACATAAAAAATATGATATTATGAATTAGATGCTTCGAGTAAATATCCATTTTTTTTAAATAAAACATTATAAAATAAAATATGTTTTCTATTTCATGAAATATATACATTATTTTGAAATTTATATATTTATTTCCCTTAAGAATCCTTATACCTTGTGATAAAATATTAAATCATTGGATCATCACAAAAAATCACAATATGGGGAATAATTAAAGAAAATCATTAATCCCCAGATAACAAGAAATACAGTTAAAACCCTTTTCATAAAAACACATTAGCATAAATAGAATAATAATAATGTTAACGTTGTACATAATTACTAGATCACTCATACATTCATCGTTATAAATGGAATATGATTACAGTAAACATCCATCTTCAAAGTACCCAATGCATTGGAGAGCTATAATGGGGCTCATCCATCCTAAATTGAGATATAATGTGGCTCAACCCATCATATCTAGAGATATAATAAGCTCAACCCATTATATCATGATCTATAATGGGATAAATCAATAATAAAATATATAAAAGTAAATAAATCGCGAATAAAATCCTTGATAACTTATTTAAACACCAGAGAAAAGCACTTAAGGATATCAATATTCCATTCTCTTGTAAAAATAATCATTAAAATATAAAAACCATTCACTTAATAATGAAATAATTTTCTTAAAAACCTGTGAAAATTTATAAAGATAAAATTAAAGTAATACTGTTTCATGAAATTGATAGAATGAACTCATTCTTTATATGTTAAAAAATCATGTCCATTGACATTTGTAAAATCTGTTTAAAATGGAACATTAAAATAGGGGATAAAAAAGAACGACCCTTATGTTGAGTCCGAAATCGTCACATTTAATATTTAACATTCAATATAATAAACTTATGAAAATTATTTAATTTCTTGATAATTTTTCAATGCCTATTGTTCCTATTATATAACTTTTTATCATTTTATAACAGTTACATAATTATGTATGTTAAAGTAGGTTGTTTTGTCAATATTTGGTAATGGAGTCCAAAAAAAATTTCGTATAATCTCAATATATAAGATTGACATTATTCAATAATATACAATATAATATTCATAAAATAATAATGAAATTTTTAAACCAATTATACTTTTACATGCATCTATTATATATAGATATAAAAAAGGAACTACATTACAATCATCAATACAACAAGTTGTATATACGAATTATTAATGTCTCTATATTTCAATGATCATTTTGGAATTATGGAAAGTAATATTTTTTCATTAATGAATTTTAATAATACCATAAATATTTTGTTAATATATTAAATATACTTGTATATATCATCCATGTGATCTGGGGAAAAAAATGAATAACATCCCTTGGAGGAGGTGATAGTTCAAAAGTACACACGAATGAAGATATAATTTTTATGTTCATGAAAAATTATAAATAAAAATGATATATTATTATTTAGTATTTATAAATATGTATGAGTATAATCAATGAAAATTAGTTCCATCATTATAACCTATCTTGACTGATAGTGATGGAAAATAAATTATATCATTTCTTGAGGTGGTAGTTCGACGTAAACATGAACGATAATTCATTTCCCATTAGATGGTAGTGGAGATAGATTTTTAAGATGACATTAACATAATAATGTAACAAATTATTTAGTATCTAGAGTAATTATTTCATCATCTGTGAAGAATATTTGAAGGGAGAGTAAGAAGAAATAATTCCAAAACACTTAATTAAAAATGATACCATTTATTCGATAAAATATCCTTTACTTATCACCTTAAGACTACTAATGGTGGTTTAATCCTATAAATAAGAGAACTAGAATGTGGATATGGATTATATGAAGAAATTTTGATATATCTTGTATAATCCAAATAAGTTTTGATGTGATTTGAAATAAGAATAATGGGATTCCTTTTATATGAGAGTTGATGGACACTATTTGTGTTATTCAAAATATAGGTTAATTTTATACTCTAAATGTATCCAATCTGACAAATTTATATCTTAATGTAAGAATGTGATTTTTAACTAAATTATGGATCCTTTAATATTCAGTATAATTATTTATTTTGGACCTACATTAGATGCATATTTAGTTATCAGATGTTCTAAGGATGTTCATTACTTATTTTGAACTTTGAACCCATCTTTTTGGGAAATATGGCACTATCACACAGTTAGAGTAAATCATGATGGTAGGGTACATGGTTAGATCTAACTGTTCAAATGGTATGCATTTTATGGTTAAGCCATTCCTCGTGGTTAGAATTTGGTTTCCCTGACCATGAAGCCTAATCATGAGAGTTCCCCCTTTCCCCCGGTACACATGTATGGTTTGCGCAAAATTTTTCAGAAATTTCAAACAAACTATGCATAGGCTACTTTCTAGGTAAAATGACCATTTTACATTAATGTTTTAATTAATACTCTTCTTTACTCCTAATTTGATATTCAAGGTAATTATATACTATTTCTGATGCTTTCGTCGGGGCGCGCGCATCCGTTTGTGGAGGATGCGCTGTTGTTGCCCCTCGTTCCCGCTTTTCAAAGGCGGGCGGAAATCGTTCCTTATTCAGGTACATTTTCTCCTTGATCGAAACGAGATGATGGGATGTCAGTTCTTCCTTCCGTGGATTCCTCCTCAGAACACATCACCTAGTCTAGGTCTCCATCATAGATTTAATATGTTGTTCGTGAATCTCATTCCCGGTGCCATATCTTCATGGACGCTGGTTAATTACACTACTTCCATCAAGACTTTCTATAGGGTCTTGACATGGTAGCGACCTTCGGTCAGTGTAGACGGCAACATCAGGCATGTCGGGGCATCTCTGGGTGCGTGGACATAGGGGAACCTGTATTCTTCTTCATAAGAGGGAATCTCAAGGGTGCAGAACCCAAGGCATCCCACATCGGATGCGGGGAATCATATTCCATCTAAGGTTTTCCTCAGCTTCCCATGTTTATCACGGGGAATGTCGCGAGTTTAACATCTTGCAGACACGGTTACGCCAAGGACATGTCTTCTAATGTTTTCCTCAGGCATCTCATGTTTATCACGAGGTAGGCTGCGAGTTCAACATCTTGCGGAGACGGATACGCCAATGGCGTGTCATCTGAGGTTTTCCTCAGGCAACTCATGTTTATCACGAGGTAGGCCATGAGTTTAACGTCTTGTGGAGACGGAATGAGGGTGATCAGAACGTCCCATAGAGATGTATCAGATTGGTATATCCCAAGGATAGAACACCTGGATGATGGATGGATCAAAACGCCCAATGAGGATGGATCCGAGGTGGTGCACTCCCTAGAGGGGAGATGTCACACCGTAATGGCAGATCTGAACACCACTGAGGGCGGATCAGGGGATGTGCTCCCCAAGATGGGGGACACCATGGATTACCATTGGCTGGGATTGATCCTATTAGAGGTTTCCTACATACCCTGTGTAGAGGACAAGGATCAAAATCCACGTAGTTCAAAGGGTTGATGAATCTGGGTGTACACAGAGGACAACGACCCAGGGACATGTTGGTGCTTATGCGTGGATAGTGGCCCATGTATTTCTAGGAGCAACGAGGAGGGTGTATGACATGATCCCACTGGGATGTGGCGGCCCGGGTAAGAATCAGGGCAGATTATGGAAGCATGAATGAAGTAGAGGGGGATGAAATGGGACCATAGCAAGGGCGATGGTGAAGTTGGGCTTGAGCCTTGAAGAGACCTCCTAGGTATCCCCGTGGCAGGGAATCAAAGTCCATGTAGTTCAGGATGGTGCGTTGGAGGACCGACGTGAATGTGGACCCTGGTCCGATGGGTGTCGTCAGCGAACCGACGTGAAGGTGGACCTTGGTATGATGGGCATCATTAGAGAACTGACATGAATAGGGTCGGGACAACCGGGTGATGGGCTTGAACCTTATGGAGGCTTCCTACATACCATGCCTTGACATGGATCAAAGGCCACGTAGTTCATAATGGTGTGTCGGTGAACCGACTTGAGTGAGGACCTTGGTTCGGATGTTGTGGGGCTTACACACTAGGCTTCCCGGGTGTTCATGAACCGTTATGAAGAAGGTTGGAGTGACCAACGGGTGGTGGTCTTGAACCTCTGGGAGGCCTCCTACGTGCCATGCCTTGACATGGATCAAAGTCCTCATAGTTCAAAGGGTTTCATCGGTGAACCGACGTGAAAGTAGACCCGAGGGTCCACTAGTGGTGGGCTTGAACCTCGTGAAGGCTTCCTACGTACCATGCCGTGACAGGGATCAAAGTCCTCGTAGTTCGTGTTGGTCACAACGGCTTGCCGTCGAACTAGAATACAGTTTAACATCATGCTGGACGAGAGTGAACCCTGACGTGAAGAAATGTTGGGTGGTGGGATTGAACCTCGTGGAGGCTTCCTACGTACCATGCCTTGACATGGATCAAAGACCACATAGTTCAAAATGGTGTGGGTGTCGGCGAACCGACGTGAGGAAGGGACCTTGGTCCAATGGGAGATGGGCTCAATCCTCAAGGAGGCTTCCTATGTACCACGCATTGACATGGATCAATGTCCTCGTAGTTCAAAGTGGTCTTCGTCGGCGAACCGATGTGAAGGTGGACCTTGGCCCGATGGGTGGTGGGATTGAACCTCAGGGGGCTTCCTACGTACCATGCCTTGACATGGATCAATGACCTCGTAGTTCAAATGAGTGAGTCACAACGGTTTTCCGTCAGACTGGGATGTAGTTTAATGTCTTTCAGGACGAGGATATACTCAACGTGAATAAATTATAGGTGTTCTTGAAACTCAGGGAGGCTTCCTACGTACTATGCCTTGACATGGATTGAAGACCACGTAGTCCAAAGGGTGTGATGTTTAATGTCAGGTGGGACAAGGGCATACAGTTTAATGTCATTCTGGACGAGGGTATACAGTTTAACGTCATGCTGGACGAGGGAATTGTCATGGTCAATGCTCACTCTAAGCCCATGTGAGTCATGCTCAGTGTGAGAAACAAGAGGCAGCAAGGACCTGATGATCACGTCGTGAAGGGTGCGTCCGTGAGAAGCGAAGAGGGGCTTATGCGTTAGGCAGCCCATGGTCTTGGGACTTACTCTATGATGGAGTCCCAAAGAAAAGGATGGTGATAGTTTTGGGATTGAGCCTCATGGAGGCTTCATACGTATCCCCGTGGTAGGGAATCAAATTTCTCGTAGTTCTCCGGATGACTGCTTACCGCCGATCGGGGGTTTCAACGGCTTACCGTTGGATTGGGTCACAACGGGTTACCACTGGATTGGGATGTCAACGGCTTGCCACTGAATGGGGTCGCAACGGCTTACCACTGGATATGATCACAATGGCTTACCGCTGGATATGAGCGTAATGGATTACCGCTGGATAAGGATCACAACGGCTTACCGCTATATAAGGATGTCAACGGCATACCGATGCATGGGGTGGAAACGGCTTAACGCTGGATGGGATCTCAATGGCTTACCGATGATTGGGATCACAACAATGGATGGGGATTATGGAAGGAAGCTGCCTAGGTGCCACTATGGAGCGACACTAGTGGATGTGTCTTACGCTAGGAAGCTTCCCGGGTGCCGCTAAGGAGCGACAAGCGTGAATGGGGCTTACGCAAGGATGCTACCCGGGTGCCGCTATGGAGAGGCAATTGTGAATGGGTCTTATGCAAGGAAGCTGCCTGAGTATCGCTAAGGAGCGGCAATGGTGATTGGGGCTTACGCAAGGAAGCTGCACGTATTGTCGTCCTCATGTCTGGCCATGAGGCCATCCCACCTCACTGGTGAATTGAGGCCCTCACCTATGCACTAGAGTGCAAGTGGGATAATGCCTAGGGGCGTTGGAATTATGCCACTGTAATCATGGCATTGTGCATCTTATGCTTGGAGCATAAGGCATCTCTCATATACGACAAGAGGCATCCTATCATTTGTTAGATAGGGTGTACTACAGTTTAGAGTCATGTAGATAGGAATTATGGCTTCTTATACTAGGAGCATAAGGCATCCCTTGTTTGGAACAAGAGGCATCCTATGATAAGCACATAGGGTGTGCTACAGTTTAGAATCATTTAGATAGGACTATTGGCATCTCATGCTAGGAGCATAAGGCATCACTTTCTTGGTGCATGGGGCATCCTATCATTTGTTAGGTAGGGAGTACTGCAAATTAAATTCTTGTAGATAGGACTGTTGGCATCTCATGCTAGGAGAATAAGGAATCTCTCGTCTAGGGAAAGAGGCATCCAATGTTTGGAACATAGGTAGAATACTACAGTTTAGAGTCATGTAGGTAAGACTGTTAGCATCTCATGCTTGGAGCACAAGGCATCTCTCGTATAGGGAAAGAGGCATCCTATGTTTGGTACATAGGGATTACTACAGTTTATTGTCATGTAGGTAAGACTGTTAGGAAGAAGGTGCCTAGAAATGGTTGGTGTCGGGACTTACGCAAGGGTGGCCCTTTCTGGTTCAACCTGGTATAAGATACAAGTGATTGGGTTTGGAGGAGTTACCTGAGGACTGGTTCGTCTCAAGGTACTTGGGGAATTAGTGATGAGAATCTCAACTCACTGCTTGCGAATGAAACCAATAGGAATATATCACCTCAAGGCATTTCATGGTGTGTGGAGGAGTATCTCAAATCATGATTTTCCATAGGAGGAAGGTGGGAGCACATAAGGGCCAATGGAAAATCCCGACGTCCCGGCCCAAAAAGTTCTCCCTGCGACTCTACATTTTACATGGGGGTCTGTGACGGTTGTGAAGGGATTGGCCCGAAGGGCCGGGACTGAAGCTCGGCACTGACCCCGAGCGCGGGCGCGGGGGCGCAGCCCCCACGGTATGGACCGGTGGGTGCGAAGGTAGGATCCTTGCGAATGATAGGTCTTCGTGAAGTAGCTTCGCAGAGCATGGCCTCACGAAGTAGTGGTCTCTTGTGGAGCAAAGGGGTCTCGCGGAGCATGGTCTCGCGGAGCAGCATCGTTGAGCATTGGCTCGTGGATCATGGACTCACGCGGAGAAAAGGGGTCTCGCGGAGCTTGGTCTCACGGAGAAGCATCACAGAGCATTGGCTCACGGAGCATGGACTCATGGTTCCTTGGCTCACGGAACAGCAACATGAAGTAAGCTGCTCGCGGAGCATGGCCTCGCGGAGCCACAATGCGGAGCTCCGCTCGGCCGCCCAAGGGGCGAAGTGGCCGTGGCCATCCATCTGGACAAGTGTTGAGCTGGGTATTTATAGGCAAGGGGTGCCGCGAAGCAATGCTCTCTTGACGAAAAGACAGAGCTTGCTCCGTGGAGGATCTTCGTGGCGCGTCGCGAACGTCAAAGAACTTCGCAGAGCCATCCCACCTCCTCTTCTTCGCGGAGGGTTCACGAAAGTCAAATTCATTCGCGGAGCATCCAGCCTCCTCTGCTTCGCGGAGGGTACGCGAACGTCAAATTCATTCGTGGAGAATCATGCATCCTCCGCTTCGTGGCAGGTCTTCGCAGCACGTTTCGAAAGTCAAAACAGGTTCACGGAGCTTCCCGCCTCATTGCTTCGCGGCGACGCTCCACAATCGTGGAGGCGGCATCGCGAATGGGCTTTGCGAACCAGTTTTCTAGTCAAACATCAAATGTCCATAACTCCAAATTCGTAACTCCGTTCGGGCCCTATGACCTACCAAATCGAAGCTTGAGAAATGGAATAAGATCTTGGATCATGTATGGAAGCATTTGGAAAATTTTGGGGATGCGTTTTCTAGGGTCTACATATACTTTTTCTTCTCATTTGGGATTTTTTGAATGCATAGGTTTGGGATCAATAGAACTCCTTAATCTAATATATGTTAGATCATCTATTTGTAAAGTTAGATGCACAATAGTAAGTAGTTGAGTTCTTTTTTCCATTATTCATCTCTATCACTCTCAATATAGTTATTGAGGTGTAAGTATATTTTTTATTTCATAGATTTACACGATTATAATCCAAATTATAGGCTGGTATCTGGGGAGGAGAGTCGTACGACCCTAAGGTGGGTCGTTTATAACTCATCCCTCATGTTCACTAATTTTAGAATTTTTTATGTGGGGAACACTGATTTTATTAGGTGCAGTTTATATAATTAATATTCCATTCATATAATCATTTAAACCATATTGTAATTCTCTTTCCAAATATGTTCTTTTTCTGGTGGTTAAACCCAAAATTCCCAACATCCCTGTAGGATGATATCCCATAAATGTGTTTTGAATTTTTTGACACTTTTGATCAATCATTCAGATTGTTCTTGATCATAAATACAATAATATTAGGACACCATATGATAAATTATTTTTGTAACATGTAATGGTGAATTTAAAGTACCATGTTACTTCCTTCTAGCTTTCCATTCGTAAGTGCTTAAAATTTGATTATAAAATGTGAAAGGTAAATTATAAAGAATAATGAGTTTATTACATGGAGAAATGAAATGTAAATGAATAATAAGTTTCATGTTTATATACCACCTTACCATGTTTTTGGAAGGTATTGGAGTGAACTATAATTACGGAATATTCCATAAATGTATTAAATAAAGGTTTTATTCTACTTGGTCTTGTCACACTAAGGAAAGTCAGCGCTTGAAACAAATGGACTTATTTATAAATTATGAATTGATTAAAGGGTTTTGTGATACTTTTACATTTCACACCAATGAATGGAAAGGTGTGAAATATATGAAATAATATATGACTTCATTATCTAATAGTAGTGGCCTAAATCGATCTCACCTTCGATTCTTATATGGGAATACCACCTGGCACTCACAAACCCTATTCTAATTCAAGGATTCAACTTTCTATGGTTTAGAACATCATAGACCCAGATCCTTGTCTAATATTAGATTTTCGATATGACATTATATGATCCCATATTTAGTACAAATAGAGGCCTTGGATATACTTATTGGATCCAACATTGAAAATTATGGTCCACGGTTAAATCACATTGGGAATTGTCTTTCTTTGTCCCTTTTTAAATTTTATGAACTCCAAGGAATCATTAGTTGCATTATTTTTAAAGGCATTGGACAATGCTCCTTGGATTAAAATCTTTCCATTAGCCATAATATTGCTATTACTGATTTGAAGACTCTTTAGTTCTATGTTACCTTGTCTGTTACATTGGAACTTCATTATTAAATAACATTATAGGTTCCCTTTTTACATCATAGAAACCTCACTATTGGTAATATGTGATAAATTATAAACAAGTAACTATAAAATAATTAATTGGTCACGTGTTCAGACTCTAGTCGAGGGATAAAGTAGGTACTTGTGTATTTAATTATATTTTACTTTTCTTTTTATATATGTATGTATTCACACTATTTAATTTCCATTACACGAGCTAGTTGTTATAGACACAATTATTGTTGTCCCACAATGATTTATCTCACACTCTCTCTAGGAGTCGTTTGGTACCCAAACAAGATTACATAAATGCATGTCTTTATAAATGAAAGCATTCCACTTCAAACACTTTATTGATTTTTGGTTATGATGGAGAATGATATCATATGACTAAGATAGATCTTGGGATTCTGGGGGTAGTCTTTTTATTTTCTTTTATAAAATTATGGAACATGTTATGTCTCTTGTACTGTATTCATGTTTTATAATTTTCTAGTTGCATGACAAATAATCATCAGTTATTCCAGTTTATGTCGTTATTGTTATCATTGTTCATTTATTTCTTTTTTATTCTATTTTTGTTTATTTCTATTACTTTCGGTAAATAACTATATTTACTTTTCACTATTATGATACACTCTCGTAATGGGGGAATATCCTCCCCATGGACACACCCTAGCACCATGCTGTTATTTAAAAACCACTCACTTTTTGGGAGATATGCTTTAGGCAATGTGGACCACTTTTCTCGGGTCACCTTTTTATTTTCATCCAGGTCTGGGACATCACAAATTATTTTCCATGGGGTTTTACATTATTGATTAACTATTTTGAGATAATGGAATTGAGATTAATAACACCTAGATCTTGTTTTAAAGTTGTTTTTTGGACATCGTGATCCCATGTAGGGGTAATGGATGAGTTTAATAATTAATAACTGATATTCTTCCTAGTCCTATTACATTTGACAATTTTTCTCCGTTGGGTGACGTGAATGTTGTATTGAGGTAATAATTGGTACTTTGTTTGAGGATTTCTTGCATCCATGCGTAAATGATATAAGGGTATAGAAAATTGTCACATGCATCACTATAGGTATATAGGATTCCCATTTCATGTGCATTTCCATGTCATATAGGTGCATTTCATTGATTTGAATTACTTTTTATTCCTTTCACTATTGAGTGATGCCATGATAGTTATATTTTACACGTATTAAGTCAGATTATGATTGAGAGATTTACTAACTCATTTCATAACATAATGGCCCCTCGTGGGTTGGAATGAGTAACATACTGAGTCAATCTACTATGATATTAATAAATGACTATTATTTTAAGTGATAAGGTGTATGGTCACTGATTCAATCAGATTGGATATTAATTTAAAAGTTAGTCAGGACATTTAAAATGAAATGATTTCTCATCCTAGTCCCGCCATATAATTTTTATAATGGGTAATGGAGTGAACCTATAAATGAAATGTTAAATGAAATGAAACCTCTAAATGACAACTTACTGATAATAGGTCATCTAAGCAGGTAATGTTTCGATGTATTCCTTGGGTAGTGAGTTTTCTTATGATCATCTTATACATGTTATTATATCATTCTACTTAATCTTGTTATGTGGCATGTAAATTTCATTTATATAACAATGCTGCCATGATGTCCTCATATAATATGCCAAGAGGGCAGGGATGTTAATTCTCTAGATGTGGTGGGACATAAGATACCATTCTTACCTCTAATAGATACATGTAAGGAACACCCTTTTGTACCTTTTCATTGGAATGGTTCCCATTATTTTTATAGCATCCTATTTTTGAGACAGTCCATGCATTGTGCTCCATCTGTTTTTCATACAATGATCGACCTAACTTGTAAGTTATAGTAGATTAATGATCCTATATTATTAGGGGATGTTGTTCAACATGTTATAGAGTCTTGGATAGATTCAATCCTATCTACCTTTTAGAATGTAGAAATTCCCCAAGAATGGAATCCCAATATTTCTACATATATTCTTTGAGATTTAGCCCAATGTTGGTTGGATGAGGTTACTGAAGCTGATCGCCATCAAGATATGATATGGGATGACTTCAAGATTTTATTTTATTATTAGTTATTCTCTCGTTCATAGAGAGATGAAAAATCCATAGAGTTAATGCATCTTGAGATGGGTTCTACGCATGTTATGGAATATTCATCATTATTCATTATGATATAACACATTTCTCAAATTATAGATAGTTATGATCTTTCTTGTGTTAGACACTTCGAGGATGGGCTTGTGTATGTCATCCTTACATAGGAAAATGTCTATTACCAACATAATTTTTCTAAAATAGTTAATTAGTCTTTTATCACAAAATGAATCCCAAGGGATATAAATCTTACCAGGCAGGGGGAATTGATTCCATAGTATACCAGAAGTTCTCATTGTGGAAAGATGATTTCTCTTGAGGTTTCACATTAGGGTGGTGAAAACTAGAGTACGTGTTTTCATAACTCCATAGAATTTTATTAGTGTTGATTATAGGGGAATCTTAAAATTCGATGTGATAGAGACCCAAAGTATTGTCATGAATGTTGTCATATGAGGATTCAATAGAGATTATAAAAGACCTTTCCACCAGATTTGAGTGGAAAATGATTCTCATTACCTCCAACTTCAAGGGGGGTCAGTTAAGTAGTTCCAAGAAGTGTGTTGGGGTAGCACCAGAAATAATAGATATAGCGGACATCTTGGTTGTGGTAGCCAGACCCCAGATCACTAGTAGCACCAATAGATCAATTATGATCATTGTTGTATAGTTGTTAAACATGTCCATAGATTAGTCTAATTTAAAGCTATACAACCTATACCCAATGATCATTCTACAAAACCATATAATGTACGAGGTACTATTCTTGTGGCATATACTATTGTATCTTCTTTATTTGATATAAGTGTTTCAAACCTCTTTTATCTCTATATCTATCATAGAGAGCCTTTGACTAGAGATATAGTATTAGTAGTGTGCAATGACCCTAGATATGAAATCTGTGGTATGAAAAGAGGGAATACTCTATTATAGGGACTACCCCCATGATATCATATGTTACCCTTTGTTATTGTACCTCTTTGATCTCATGATGATATGATTATATGTAATTATTAGGATGGATTGGTTGGTTCTGTATCATGCTATTGTGGACTTATATCACTGTAGGGTAATAGTTTTTGTCACCAGAGGGAAACCGTTATCTACATAAGTGTGAGTGGCATATCCATGATGGTAAAACGTGATCAGAAAATCATGGTTTAGTTATACTGACCACCCAGATTTAAAATTAATTCATGGAGGATCAATGTTTAAGAAAATCTAATTTTCCCCTCGTAGTGGAAATTTTTATGGATGTCATTCTTGATGATTTTTTATTACATCTTGAGTGTGAGTTATAATTTTTAATGGAGAATGTTCCTAGGGAATTACTAGTGTTCATTCCCCCATTCAGGATGGAACCTATTGAGAATCAAGAGGTTATGTGGAAATTAGAAGATTTAGAGGAAAAAAGAATTTATATGTCATTGTACGTCCTCTTAGGGTTTGATAATGATCTTCACAAAGAATAAGGATAGAATATTAATTCTATTCATAGAATACATATTATTGAACCACATTATGGATAAGAATCGATATCCACTACCTAGAATAGATGATATCATTGACTAAATTTGAGGATCTAGGGTTTTCTCTATGATCGACCTAATATCGGGTAATCACCTGGTGTGAGTCAGAACATCAGACATACCTCATATTCTTTTCAATAGTAGGAATGGAATGTATGATTAAAATGTTATGTCATTTCTTCTTACAAGTGTCCTCTACATTTCCATGTGTATAATGAATTGGATTTCCAACAATTTCTCAGCTCTTTTTTCATGGTATTATTAGAAGAAATCATTTTGTATTCTCATAATAATGAAGACCAAGCTAAACACCGTGATATCGATCTAAGTACACCAAGAGACCATCATCTTTATGCCAATATTTCAGAGTTCCACATTCGTATCAACTATTAAAACATCTTAGTTCATATCATATAAGAATCGGGAGTCCCTATTAACCTAGAAAAGGTTCATGCTATATTTTCCTTGGAGCATCTCATGAATTAGTTTGATATATGGTTTTTCTTAGGGATGGATGTATTTTATATTTGTTCTGTACATAACTGATCATATCTTAGTTCACCAATTACTAGCCTTAACAAGAATGTTATTATGTTCTAGTGGTCAAAACCATGTGAGAAATCCTTTCAGAAGATGAAATAGAGTCTTGTCTTTGTAACTATTTTGATTCTACCATATCCTTGTAGTGGTTATACTATCTTTTGTGATTATTCATTAGTTGACCTAGGAGAAGTGTTTAGGCATGAGTAAAATGTTTTTTATATAGATCATGGTAGTTGTGGAATCATGAGTGAAATTACACAACACATGACATTTAGATAGACCCAACTTCCTATGCCTAACGTTGTTGGAACTATTTTCTATTAGGAGAGGTCATTGTGGTGTACATAGACCACAAGAGCAAAAAATATATCTTCACATAGTTCCAATTGAACTTTATCTAGTGGAAATGGGTTCAATATTTAATATCCTTTGATTTTGATCTTTCTTATCTCATAGGAAAGGGAAATATGGTTTCAGTGGTGATGAGTTTGAAAACTTATGTACATTCCATACAGAAATCTAGGGATTAATGTAATTTAGTGTCCCTCTTTTATGAGCTGCAACTATAGATTCATAAGAGACACAACCCATTTTACCTCTTATCCTTGACAGTTACAGAATCGCTCTAAAAAATGGGGAAGGTTAGAGAATTTTAATATCATGAAGTCTTGGTACACTGTGAGAGTATATTAAGAGATAACCCGCATGTATATTGTTCTATGGATAAATATGACATTTTATGCATACATATATGTATCTGGGTACCTATAGATATCATAGAGGAGTTAATTCAAGTGTCCCATGCCTCAATATGGGTAGTTTATCCAGTTATATCCATGATGTATCAGGATATGCAACTACGGTATTGGATTCATGTGTTGAAGCATCATATATCAGGATTTTTCACTAATTGTTCCACCATTCAGCAGGTTAAGGCATAACACTAAAGTACTAAAAATATTTATAGCCACATAAAGTCCTAGAATGGAAACATGAACATGTTTCCATGGACATTTTAGTTGGTTTACCCATGTTGGCTACTAGAAGATATGAAGTAAGGGTGGTCATTGACAGAATGAATAATGTAGTTCACTTAATTCCTATTCAGGAGACTTTCTTAGTTGATGAGCTAAGGAGACTGTATTTTATTGATATCATGTGACTATATGGGTTCCCAAAGTAATATCATTTAAAATTAGGATGCATGAATTAAATCACAGTTTGAGAGGTATTGCAGAAGACTGTGGGAACCCATATTCTTCTAAGAAAAGAATTTCACCCTCACACTTATGGACAATCAGAATAGACAATACAGGTTCTACAAGATATTAATTAACCATGTGTCCTTGATTTTGGCATGTCTTGGGAGATGAATATCCCTCTCAGTGTGTTCTCCTATAATAATATATTTTTAATGAAAATTCATATTGATCTATTTGATTCTTTATATGGTAGGTCATATAGTTCCCCATTTTTCATTCTAGTGGAATTTAATGAACCCCTATTATGTCCTCATCTCATTCAATAGACTTCAGAGAAGGTTCAACTGATAAGTAAACATATGAATACTACTCAGTTTGGAATGATATCTTATTTCGATCACTGTCGACCACATCTAGATTTTAAGGTCAAGGGTATTTTTTCCTTTGGGTATCACCTAGGCTAGGGCATAGATAGTTACAGAATAATGGGAAGCTATCACCGCATTATATAAAGACATTTGTGATTTTGTAGAGAGTCATATTGGTATCCTATTGATTATTCTTACCTCATAGGTACCATGCCATGCACAACATCTCAGTATTTCAAAGGTTCACCGATATCATGTCAACTCAACAAATACATTTGATCCTTATGAAGTAGAGTTATATTTTGTTTCATCCTTTTTTTAGTATCTAGTACACATAATATACTCGAGCACAAAGGTTATCTGTAGCCAGTCTTTCAATCTAGTATGTGTGTTATGGTAGCATGTTCACATGTAGGATGAAACATGGGAGGGGGAGGCTAACATACATGTCTAGTGGTAAAAGTTATTCTCCGATAGTATTTCTCCAATCATAAAAGGTGAACTTGAGAGGGAGCTATTTTAATGGGGGTAATATGATAATAAAATAGTTTATCACTATGTTAAGGATCCATTAACACTATATCTAATTCAATATTTTGGACGTAATTTGGATTCCTAATGAGTTAGCAGAGGTCTCAGGGCGTTGATGTGGATTTTTTAGAGCCGATAACCCATCTTTTTGGGAAACCTATCCAAGTCATATTGTTTGACTAAACCATGTGACTAGGTCACCTGATTAGATATTACCATGTGGACGACCTATATTTTTTCCAGATCCATTCTGTATGATTGGTGGAATGTTTCCCTAATCAGGTCTCCAAAACATGTGATTTCCCCTTTTCCCTAGGGTACTCATTCTAGGTTTTCTCCCATTTTATAAAAAGGTGCAGACAAATCGTACACCGAATAATATCTGGGTAATGTTACCATTTTTACCTTAATTGTCTTATTAATCCACCTCCTTCCTCCTAATCCTATTTCTAGTGGGGTTATCCTTTTTATCCTTATTTGGATATTTTTTAAGGAAAAATGTTGGGATCAAGATATATCCTTCATCTGGGATCCAATCAAGCTTTTTTTGGTCGCGTTGGATGCACAACAATTTGTTCTAATGTCTGCTTGAGCCTTTCATCATCTCTATCACTCTCGACATAGCTATCGAGGTGTGAGCATTTTTCCCTTTTTCTCAAATCTACTCCATTATATGTTGAATCAGATGTAGATATTATAGGAGGATACTCATACGAATAGAACGTGGGTGTTCAATAACCCATCCATCAATTTCATTGATTTTGAATTTGTTGTGTGGGGACCACCAATTTCATTAGCTAATATTTATATAATTTATATTCCATGCATATAATCATTAGAACTATATGGTTATTTTCTTCCCAAATATATGATTACTTATAAGTGGTAACACCCAAAAATTCCCACATCCCATGTAGAATGATATTCCATATATGAGTTTTTTAGTGTTTTGAAACTTTTGTGCCATTGTTGGGATTAATGGCGACACTAATGGGAGGCCTACATATAATAAATGATTATTTTAGAATATAAATTTGAATGGAAATTTCCATGTAACTTACACTTTAACTTCCTAGGATAAGGGCTTCATTTTTGATAATTAAATGGGATAGGGAAATTGGAAAGTATACAATTTATATGACACGACAAGAATCAGTATGAATGAATAATTAGTAGTGTGTCCATAGAACCCTTACCATGTTGATTGAAGGTAGGTCAGTGATCCTTAATTATTTAATGTACCATAAATGGATTTAATAATGGTTTAACTCTACTTGACTGTGTCACATTAATAGAATTCCAGGCATGAACCAAATGGACATAATAATAAATTAAGAATTAATTAAAGGGTTTCATAGTACTTATCGTTATCAAGGTAATGAAAGTAAGCGGCCAAAGAAAAATGATTTAATATATGACATCATTTTTACATAGGAGTGGTATGAATCTATCTCACCTTGGATTTTTAATCGGGAATTATGTTACAACATGGGAACCCCATCCCAATTCATGAATTTGACTTTATTAGGTGGAGACCCACCTAGAACCAAATAATTATTCATTCTTTTGATGTCTGTTATGACATAGTAGGATCCCCCATGTAGTACTATAAGATGCCTCAGATAAATTCCTTCCATCCAACATTGAAAATTTGGTTCCATTGATAAATCCCCTCGATCTCAGTCATTTCATACCTCTATTTTACCTTGGATGAACTCCATAGGATTGATTGGCATTTTATTGTGGAATGCCTTGGACTATGGTCTTTGTATTATAGTCATACTCATAGTTAGGCTACAATTATTACTCATATGGCACCACTTAAGGTCTATATTTCCTTGGTTATTACCTTGAATCATCATTTTTAAAAACATTACAGGTTGACATGTTACATCATGGAACCATCACAATTGTTAACATGTGACATATTATAATCTAGTAACTATAAAATAATGAATTGGTTATAATTTCGAACACCATACAAGGTATGAACAAGGTACATGGCTATTTTGTAAAATTGTACTATTTCACTTATCATATGTGTATGTGTACACACTATTTAATTTCCATTACACCAGTCAAATGTTACAAACACCATTGGTTTTGGCCCACTGATATTTATCTCACACCCTCTCTGGGAATTGTTTGGTACATAAGGAAGATTATAAAAATGAAGGGTCAGATAAATTGAAAAACACGACATCAAACACTTGACTTCTTTATATTTAGGATGTATCTTGATAGCAAATGACCGTGATGCTGCTAAAGATTATTCATATAGTATTTTTAATTTCCATTATACTTTTATTTTACATGTTAGGCCCCCTGTCTTACATCCATATTTTGTAGTTTTCTAGTGACATGTCATATCATCATCAGTTATTCCAGTAGACACAGTTATTACTATCCTTTTTTATTTATTTATTTTTTCTTCTTCCACCATTTAATTTTATTTCATTTATTACATACCTCTATTTATATTTATCTATTGTTTTATACTCTATAAATGAGGGCATATTCTCCCCATAGAAACACCCTAGGTCTTCACAGCTAGTTGGCATCCTTTGTAGTTCTGAGAAATGTGCTTGATTCCATGTGGACCACATGGATCTAGGCATATATTATATGGAATTCAGATCCCGGACATCACATATAATATGGTAATAGTTTGAAATAAATTCATTCATTTATCATTTTATAGGTTTTTATAATTTCAACTTCCTTATATTTCATTAACCCTTATTTTACCTTTTTATGTCTTACTGCCATATCATTTAATTTAAACATTCTAGTTTAATATAATTATAATAAAATTACAAAAGACCATTAAATAATTCATTTATTAAATTTTTATTCATATCCATATGATTTGGATAAATTTTACATTTTGATAAACTTTATAACATTTATTAAAATATATTATATTTTAAAATAATATTAATGTTAATTTTGACACAATTTATTAAATTAATATTTAAAAATATCATAACAACATGAAGTATTATAACTAACTATTTTTCCACATCTCTAAAATTCCAAATTCACCGCAAAAATTTACAAATCATCACTAAAATGTAAAATTCATCACTAAAATGTAACATTCAAACAGTTTATAAAAATATTATTTCCTTCTATTTTTAAAAATTTATTATCTTCATTTAATTTTCTATTTTAGCTAGATGTGTCATTTTTATATGATATTGAATATAGAATTCACTTTTAAAATCAAGGTATGTTACAAATAAATTACATTACATTAGTGAGTTCATCATTACGAACATTTTCTTGAGTCCGTGACACTAGACTAGTCTTTGTAGGAATGGGCAGTAGTACCACACTAGGACCTTGGAACATAGTGTTTTGATAACATATTTCTAAAAAAACAAAACTAAATCAACAACCAAATGATATATGATTTATATTAATAATATTATATAAATTAAAAATATTATAACAAATAAATGTGTGTCTCTAAACTAAAATTTCATTCATTTATATGATTAATATTTAATATGATGTAATATTAATAATTATTGCGCTTTTTCAAACAAAATATTCGATGTGTTTAAAATTTTATTTTAATAAATATAAATGAACCCTTTAAAAATAATATTATATAAGTATGAATATATTAATATTTTGTAATTATGTAATTCTTATGACCAAATATTAGTACCCTTTACAAATGTAATTTCAATAAAAATAATTTTCATTAAATTATGAATTTTCATTTAGAACCAACCAAATTTAAAAAATAAAAAAAATTATTTTTTTGAAATGAATTATTTTTTGATATAATATTTTTCAATTTTTCATAGGATGATTTTTTTTATTTTTTTAATAATTATATTTTGGATGAATATTAAAAATTACCAAAATTTTAAAAAATGTTACTTTAATGTCCCCGCTATAGGAAATTAAATTCTTATCGACCCATTCTATATAGAAAAAATATTTTTAAGAATTAATATAAATAATTTGATAATAAAATTATGAGTTTATAAATCATATGCTTTACATTATGGAAATAAAAGTAAATGTTTCTATAATGAATTTTTTTTATTATGTTTCATCTAACTATGAATAAAAATGGTGGACATTTATTTTTCTTTATTTAAATACACATAAATATATTATAGTTAATTCAAAATTATTTTCATTGAAATGAAAAATATATAGTATTCTATCGTTTATAAATTTTATGCATAAATATACAATTTTTCTAAAAATAGATGTTATGTGTTATGTTGGAACATATTAATATAATTTTCAATAAAAAATTTACTTTCATTAGAAATACACAAATTGAATAAATGAAATGATTAGTTATAAATAAATTCATATGTTAAATTTTAGTTTCTTGAATCAAAAATAATTTATATAGGCATAAATTATATACAATGGAAAAATCAAAAATTGGACAAAGTGAACGATCTAAGATTAAAAGTCCTAAAAACATTTCAAAATAAGAATGAATGTTTGTATTTGAGGCCTTCATATCCCCAAAAATTCTCACATACCTTTATAAACAACTATTTTATAAAATTTATATTTCAATGATGACTATTTGATTTATTTCATAATAAAAATGTCACTACACTCCTTTATAAAAGAATCCATCACTTCCCCACTTCACCGCACAACCCAATCTAAATTCATTCTAGAAAACACAACTCAAATAAATCCAAGTAACTCTAAGATAAGTCTAAATAGATTTATTGGTCTATAAAGTATGCATATTAAATCCTTATTCTATTTTTCAATGAAACTCTTCAAAAGATTTGGGATGTTAGAGTATGTTCAACTAAGTGTATTTAAAGGTAAATATTTTTTTTGTAAATTCCACCCAATTTCATTGATTTATAATTATTCATCTTTATCATAATATAAAAATTCTTAGATTATTCCCCTCTCTAAATTTATATTTTATATTTTCATTTTCCCTAGGTAAACTGAAACTTTGGATTCGAACTTTTATCCACGATGAATTATTCCAATATGAATCTATGACATTGATATGATTAATTCTGAATATTGTTTATAATTATTCTTCATATATGTACATATTTTCCCTTCCTAACAGTATTTTCTATTATAATTAGATACTTATTTTTGTGTCAGCGCAATTGATCAACATATTTACCTTATAATCCCTTCATAATTTTATTTTTTAAACCATTTATTGTCTTTGGATTCCATGAAAGGTATTGTAAAATAAAAAAGTTACCTTCCTTTCGTCATCACTTATTTTTTCTTCCACAATGAATTTTCATTAGAATGACCTATATCATATTTAAGGATCCTTAATTGAAGTTTGATTTTCATAAATGATAAAAAAAATTAAAATATTCATTCAGATTTTATAGAATAAATTTAGAATGGGAAAAAATAATTATTATAATATAATGTTATCTTTTTAATAAAGTCACTTTTAAATGATTTTTAATATGAAAAATTGTTTCTCCATTATGATAATTCTATTCAAGTTAGCATCCTTTCTTAGTTATCATATTATTTTATAAAATAAAAAATATTCATATAAAATTTAAAATTAAAATTGACACTGAATTTAATTATTCATGGTGAACATACAAATAATATTGAAATAGAATTTCTATTCAATGATAATATACTTAATGAACTTCTATCACAATAGAGTCATATTCATATAACACGTTCCAATTTAATTATCTTTATGTCTTATGAAATGTTCTATGAATGATTTCAGGAAACCAATCTCTTTTACACCATTTAATTATGTTATATTTTAAATTTAAGTATTTTCATTTTCTATTATGGAAAACATGTATTAATGATTATTATAAATGGGTGGGTCCTAGATCAACCTCTATTAAATTGGTTGAAGTTGTATACCTCATGATCTTACAAGGGATGATGAGTAGTACCCCAATCCCAATAGGGTACATGTGTGCTAACCTAAACGTGGTGGGATAAATGTGTAGTAGAAAAAGTACTAGAGGGGTTATATGTTGTTATCCCAATCCCAAGTGGGTACACGTGTTATTAACCCAATCATAGGAGGGTGTCAGGGAAGTTAGATCACACCCAAGAAGGCACACATATTGTTATATGAAGCCTAAGAGGGTACATGTTTTTTCATCTACAACACATGAGGATTCACGTGTTTTTTACACCAACACACTATATGATTGGAAGTGGTTTTAAAAGCATTCTCCCATATCTTATGGTTTCATCTTGATTCTACTATGTAATATTTAGATGTTATATCATTATATAATGAAAAAATATCTTACAGTTATTGATTCAGGTTTCTAAACTCATATACCATTCCATATAAATGATAATTTGAGAATAAAATTCATTTTATTATACATTAGTGAAAACTCATATTGTTGAATTTCATTTATGGTAAGATATTTCTATCATTCTCATGTTTTATCATATACTTATGATTTAAATCTTAAATATATATTGATGAAATTTTCAATTTATAGAGTGTTTTATATAATCCCTTTCATATGTTCCCATTCTCTTGCATTTAATTATTATTAAAACTAATGAGGATTATACAGTCTTTTGATTAGGGATATATTTTCACATGTCTAATAAAATATATTTATTTTCGAATATATCTTCAAAGGAACTAATCCTTCAGTTTTTGTTAATATGTGACTATATGTGATGTGTAACATTTAAATCTTGGAAACTAGAAAAAAACATTGGTTTATAATTATTTGTATCAAATATAGTGTTTAATATGCATTTTTTTACCAGGACTAGGATTGTGTCTGGAATGAGCATCAGATTATATTATAAGAAGTTTTTTTGATTATTTTTGTTATTTATGTATTATTATAAAAGAAATTATCATAAATCAAAAAGGATAAGTCAATAAATTTAAAAACATCATGACATTATAGTAAAATAAAGATTTGTTTATTTTCCTCAATATAAAATTCCTATATGGAAATTAAAATTGTGATGTTGTTATGTAAGATATGTACTTTGGGGTAATCAATGTAAAATACCCAATCAATGTATCAACATGACCATTACTCTTTTCATGAAATGTGGGTCATGGACTATATAGAATTAATTAAACTCTCAGACAATATTATTTGTCTAATTAATGTTTCTTTATGAAAAAATATGAATTATTTAAATATATTACGATTTTTTATAAAGAAATATAATAATAATTTAATTTGGATAATTTATATTCACACCTATATATTCATAACATATGTTATATATTTCATTTAATTCTTATTTTTCGGTTCATAGATTTTATTATGTGTACATTAAAAAAATTCATTCCTAAATATCATTTATATAATTTTATTGATGTATCCTAGAGGATCCAAGTATAAAATGTATTTAATAGAAAACATTGATATTGAAATAAAAATGAAACTGAAATGTATAAATGTGGGGTTAAAATCATCACACCGATTATATAGTTGGTTGTAAATAATATTAATAACCATTTTGGAATCATTAAATTACAATGGAAGGTTAAAATACTATTTAGTGTTTCATATTCCAATGAATTCTGATCAATATTTGGTGCCCTTTTCCACTAATAATTGAGTAATGGATCCGTACAATTTAGATTATTTTATCCTGTCCCTATTTCATAGAGAATAATTTTTTTATAAATAATTTTTGGGAGGTAAAAATGATAAAAGGTGTAATATAATTACAAATAGAAGGAAAAACGATTAAAAATTTTCAATTAATTGGGATTTTTTAGCAAGTAAATATTCATTAAATTGTTTCTCCACGCTCTTCAAAATGAATTGGGGGGTAGTAACTTAAGTAGAGGGAGTGATTATTTGTAACATCACAAGTATGTAAAGAATAATAGATATTTTTATCTATGTCTATTAATGATTAAGATAGTGTTTTAGAGGCTTAAAATGAAAATAAATCCAATCTTAAGCATGGAATACACTAATATTCCTAAAAGATTGTTTTACTGCCTTATGATGGGAAACCCTTTTTAAATCTATATTTTGAAAATTTTATAAACTATGTTTGTCAAAATAAACTTATTCTTTATGATTGGGACATCAAAATTTACTTTGTGTGAATTTTTGATATTTTTCTGACAATGTTCATTTTTTAATGAATAGTGAAAAATACTGCATTTTACATCAAAACTGCTTTTTAATCTAATTTATTTATATGATTATATTATCTTTTGAATTGTTATTAATGTGTAATATGAATATATTTTTACCATTTAATCTAATGGTGGTCATTGGAATCAATTTCACTTTGAAATTGGACTCAAACGAGTGTCAATCTTTTGATACTTATTGTTTCATAAAAACACGCTATTTGCTCTGACAGCGGGAATTAATTATTAAATTAATTAATGTAACTTATATGTTTTGAATTTTAAAAAATAGATTTCATTTTTGAATTCGGAATATCAAATATAGCTTAGGGTGAATTTTTGGTAATTTTCTGAAAAACTTCAATTTTTTGATGAATAGTGAAACCACTAAGTGGTACTTATAAAAACTGATTTTCCATTTAAATGAAAATTTTCCATCCTTGTGTTTTGAATTTCAAAAATCCGACATACTTGGATGTCATTAAGAAGTAAAATGTGGTTCAATGAGATTAAAATATTTTTTTGTTGAATAGTAACTTATTAAGTTCTTAATCTCGATTAGTGGTAATTAGGGTAGTTTAAGGTATAAATAATGCTTTAATAATATGAAACAGACTTGACACATGTCCTACCCTCATTGGATGTGTAATTTCCGACCATGAAAAGCGATGGGTCAACTTGGAGACCCCATGGAGACAATTTGGTTGGGAAATGACATAAATAACTTTTTATTAAATGTTAAAGTAAAAATGACACAAACATAATATGTCTTATGAAAAGATTTTTTACATGGGGTAATAAAGATCAGATTTTTTATTATAAATATTCATTGGAAATCTAAAAATATTTCCTACATCATAGTATTTTTTTTATAATTTTTAGACATTAAATAAATTAAATTATTTATGACATCATGATGATGCAGCGATGACCTCATTATTTAACGATTTAAATAAAATGGAAATATAATGTAAAATATATGAACTACACATGTCCAAAACTAATTGGATGAGTGTATTTCTAACCCTTATCACCTTATCCATGACTTATATCAATGTGGGACCTTTTAAAACCGAAACACATTTTCAAATAAAGTAATATTTCTTTACTTTCCAAAAGTGCCCCTCCTCTCCTCTTATAAAAGGCCCCCACCTCTACCTCATTTCACACACACCTCAAGCCTTTGGCTCGGCCAAACCCTGCAAATTTACTCTCTCCACATCCCTCTACTCATCCTAGAGGATTCCCTTTGGGCAGAATCCTTTCAAAGGAAGCCTTTAGGCTCAAATCAAAATGAGTTACACTTTTAAAGGTAATTCATTCTCTCATGTTCATTTGTTTTATTTTGTTTCTCCAACCCTCTAAACTCTTTTTATTTACTTATTTTGTAACAACACAAGTATCTTCAATACTCTATGATGTTTTTATAATATTTATTTGAGCTACACACTCACACAACTACATCAAATGGTTAAAGAACATACGGTTTCCGTGGATGGAAAAATTCTGCCTCCCGAAACGATGATTGTTCAATACTCATTTAACACCTTCAAAGGCGGCCATTATGTTGTCACTATTTTTATATATGATATATAATATGTTTATGTTTTCCTTAATCTTCTGTTTTTCTTTCATTTTGGGCATACCTTTATGGTTCCCATTATGGGTAAACACGATATCTTCATTTTAGGATGTGCGGACTACCTCCCCCTGAAAGTGATTTGATTCGTTAATACCATATGTGGGATGTGTAAAGGATAAAGTTAATGATATTATATATGTTATTATACTGTAATTATAATATACTTATATATCATTATGATTCTTTTCCAGAAAATACGAAATAGAAATGGAATTAGCGTTCATGCGTACGTACGGCTTTCCGTCTCCATGAACGGTGCATTTCATTTCTTACCTCTAAATGTGATGTAATATTATAAATACATTTATATGATGAATATATACGATATATATGTTATCCAAACCATTAATATCATTCTGGATATAATGAACCTTTGACCAAATTAACAACATGTAAGTGTAAGAAGTCTATTTTTGACTTAAGAACCAAATACCGACAAAATAAACATTATTAACTTAAATGATTACATGATGTTCATAACATGGTATAAAAGGAATAATGAACTTGAAAAAGTTTCATAAGAAAGTAGATATTAACTCAAGTTTATTATTCAGGAGATAAAAGAACGGTCGGGTCAAGTCGGATACGAGGTATAGGACTTCGTCTCAATCTCCTTTTGTTGAGGCATATTTTATTTTATACACAACTTTATTTTATACGGTGTATAAACCCCTTTGACTTTTACGTTTATTCAAAAGGAATCTTTTTTATACAAAGTGTTTACTAAATGAAAAAAGGGAATGTTTTTGTCGTATGTATGCGGTGACAACGACTTCTCCGCTGTCGTGACCGTTATTTGAGTTTCGGCTTCCTCGACAAGCCATACCTTCTTTTTAAAAGAAAAATAAATACAATGTTTTACTTTTCTTTTATATTGGTATTGAAAATGGTTTTCACAATGTTTTTTGTGTTGTATTGATATCTTGTGATAGAAATGTGGAAATTTTATGTTCCCTTTATTCATGTTTTATGTGATTGGATTATGTTATGGTTCTTGGGCATTATTATGAAGACAGGTGGTTCCGTGATAAACTAAGGGCGGGTGAGCCCGTTATAGCTCTCCAATGCATTGGGTAATGTGAAGGAGTGAAACGTTAATGTTTATATGAAGAGATTTAGGGAATATACTATGATTGGTATTCCAAACGTAACCAAGGGGTTACTCCCTACGTATGAATGTTATGGATGCCTCATGTTACCTTTATGTCTTATGATTTCTATGATTTATTCATGATTTTATGAGGTATGTTAAAGTGCCTATGTTTTACGGTTAAAGTATGATTTCATTCTTATGTATATATGAACTCATGTTTCCTTTCCATGTTTTTATAACCCATACTGAGCTTTTTATGCTCATCCCAAGTTTTTTTGAAATGTTTTTCACAGGTCAAGGGAAAGGTACATGATATGATGATAGTGTCAAGGAAGTGTCAAGAAATCATCCATGTTTTATTTCATATGTGTTTTACATTGATGGGAATAAAGAATACTATCTTTATGTAACCAATTTGTTTATATGCGGAATGTAATGCAAGTTTTATGATCTAATTCTCTAAAACTCTAAACCCGAAAAGTTCCTCAATGTGAAATCTTGTAATAACTCAAGATTAAGTAAAGTTTAAGGCTGGGGCCTTATAGTTGGTATTAGAGGTCGGTTTAGATAACTTTAGGAGTTATAATTCTATTAAATGATTATCCAAAAATATTCTTTTTTGAAATGATATAGCATTTGAATATTACCATGTTGCTTCATCTAAGACATGTTTGTTCAGAATGGTTTTCCGCAGAGGAAATAGGGAAGCAGTGCTAGGAAGGCATACAGAAGGAAATAACCTTCCGAATCAGCATCCTGAGATGGTCGGAATTGGAACTGAACAGTTTGTTGCAGTAATGGCACAGTTGACTCAGGCTATAAATGGTGGTGGTATCCATGCACGAGATCAGCCAGATCTACTGCAGAGGAACATGTCAGTGGTGGAACATTTCATGAGGCAACATCCACCATCATTCGGAGGATCGTCTGACCCTGTGCTAGCTGAAGGGTGGATTAAAGAACTAGAGAAGATTTTTGATTTAATGGGGTGTTCAGACAATCAAAATGTTATTCTTTTTATTTACAGTTTGGAGGGTGAAGCAGATCAGTGGTGGTCTATGGTTAAAAATATCAGGGACGCCGATGAGATTGATGCTCTCGACTGGGATGAATTCAAAGGTATGTTTCTTGAGAAGTATTTTCCTAAGACTGTTCGACTTAGGATGGAAAAGAAATTCTTGGAATTGAGGCAAGAGGAAGACTCAGTGGCTACATATGAATAATGTTTCACTCGATTGGCAAGGTATGCTCCAAATTTTATCCGAGACCTTGATAGTAAAATCAATCGTTTTTACTCAGGATTAATGCCAAAAAATCGAAGGGCATTAGCTTCTCGTGAATTTAAGAGTTATGAAAAGCTTGTTCGATGTGCAGAGAAGGTGGAAATGGAGTTTTCCGATGACCAAGTGTTCTATAACAACCAGCAGAAGAAGAGACCGAGGTGGCAGGAGAAAGGTAAGAATTCTTCAAAAAAGTATGATTGTAAGAGAACTAAGTTTCCAGTTTGTGATAAATGTGGAAAATGGCATGTTGGGGAATGTCTTCTGAATTCTGGAAAGTGCTACCGATGTGGTAAGATGTGACATACGGCTCGTGATTGCACTGAAAAGGATCAAGGTGAAGGTAAGAACAAATTTGATTTATAGTTAGTGAAATGTTTTAAGTGCAATGTGATGGGTCACTATGCAAATGAGTGTCCGACAAAGATCTTGAGTGATGGGAAGCAGTTAGACTACAAGCAGAAAGGGGTGGTGAAATCATTTGCAACTACTTCGACAGAAGTCGGGCCATCAACTGATGTTGTATCAGCTCCAGAGAGCTCAGTTTTTTTTTCAAATATTGACTTGAGATCGGGGTACCATCAGCTGAAGGTAAAGGAGGAAGATATTCTGAAGACCGCGTTCCGTATGAGATATGGCCATTATGAATTTGTAGTAATGCATTTTGGGCTATCCAATGCACCTGTTGTATTAATGGACTTAATTAATAGAATTTTCCATGAGTTCTTGGATAAGTTTGTGGTGGTTTTCATTGATGATATTTTGGTGTTTTCTAAAAGTAAAGAGTAGCATGAAAGACATTTAAGGGTTATCTTTCAAACCATAAAAGAAAAGAAACTGTATGGGAAATTCAGCAAGTGTGAGTTTTGGTTGCATCAAATTTCTTTCCTTGGTCACATTGTTTCTAAAGATGGAATAACTGTTGATCCTGCAAAAACAAAAGTTGTGGAAGAATGGCCAAGACCCACAAATGTAACCGAGATTCGTAGATTCCTTGGTTTGACGGGCTATTACCGAAGGTTTGTTAGAAATGTTTCACGGTTATCTAGTCCAATGACTAAGCTAACTCGGAAGGGTGTTAAGTTTATCTGGACAAAAGAATGTGATGATTGTTTTCAGGAATTGAAAAGAAGATTGGTGAATGCTCCAGTTTTGGCACTACCGTCCAGGAATGGTGAGTTTGTTATATACAGTGATGCTTCATTGAAAGGACTTGGTTGCGTCCTAATGCAGAATGATCAGGTAATTGCTTATGCTCCACGACAGTTGAAAACTCATGAGGTAAATTACCCTACACATGATTTGGAATTAGCTGCTGTTGTTTTTGCTTTAAAATTTTTTTTGGAATCATTTGTATGGAGTAATGTTTGAAATATATACCGATCACAAAAGTTTAAAGTATATATTCACTCAGAAATAATTGAACATGAGACAAAGGAGTTGGCTAGAATTAATCAAGGATTATGATTGTACAATTCATTACCATCCGGGAAAAGTAAATAAAGTGGCTGATGCATTGAGTCGAAAATGTAATGCTTCATTAACAATGTTGCGTTTGGAATGTGATCCTTTGGTTAAGGATTTGATGAACTTTGGCATAGAAGTTGTTGGTGCAGGAAGTCCTTCTCTTTTGTTTCAGGTATCAGTGAGATCTTTTCTATCAGATAGAATTTAGCAAGCACAGATGCAAGACAGTGAGTTGTAGAAAAAGTTAGAGCTGGTTTAGAAAGGTAAGTTGCCTGAATTCAACATTGATAATGATTGTGTATTGAGATTTGGGAAGAGATTGTGTGTGCCTTTTGATTCACAGTTGAAGAGAGAGTTGTTATGTGAAGCTCATAGTTCTCCGTTTTGAGTTCATCCGGGCAGTACTAAGATGTATAGAGATCTGCGGGAGTATTACTGGTGGGATGGAATGAAAAGAGACATTGCTGATTTTACAGTGAAGTGTTTCACTTGTCAGCAGGTTAAAGCAGAGCTGCAGTTACCGAAAGGGATGCTTTAGCCTTTACCTGTTCCAGAGTGGAAATGGGAGAATATATCCATGGAATTTGTTGTGGGATTACCGAAGACATCTCGAGGTAATAATGCAATCTGGGTTATTGTTGATCGCTTGACCAAATCTGCTCATTTCCTTGTTATACGAGATACTTTCTCTCTTGATCAACTTTCCCGTTTGTATCTTAAAGAGATAGTCAGGTTACATGGAGTTCCTCTCTCCATTGTATCGGATCGTGATCCCAAGTTTACTTCTATCTTTTGGAAAGGCCTTCAGAAGTCGTTGGGTACTGAATTAAATTTTATTATAGCTTTTCATCCTCAATCAGATGGACAGTCAGAACGAACAATTCAGACATTAGAGGATATGTTACGAGCTTGTTCTATGGATTATCAGGAAGTTGGGACCAACATCTTTCTTTGGTTGAATTTTCATATAATAACAGTTTTCATTCCAGTATACAGATGGCACCATTTTAGGCATTATATGGGAAGTGGTGTCGAACTCCACCTTTCTAGGATGAAGTGGGTGAAAGGAAGTTGATGGGACCAGAATTGGTAAAAGAGATGGCAGAAAAAGTTCAGCTGATTTAGAAACACATGAGAACAGCTCAGAGCAGGCAGAAGAGTTATGCGGATAACCGGAGGAAGGATCTATCTTTTTAGGTAGGTGATCATGTTTTCTCAAGGTTTCTCTATGGAAAAGTGTGATGAGATTTGGTAAGAAAGGAAAGATGAGTCCAAGGATTGTTGGACCATACACAATTCTGGAGAAAGTTGGATCAGTTGCATACCGAGTGGCCTTACCTCCGAGTTTATCTCAGGTACACAATGTTTTTCACGTTTCGATGTTGAGAAAGTATATGCCAGACCCATCTCATGTTTTCAGTCCAGAGGTAGTTCAGCTGGAAGAGAACCTATCTTAGGAGGAAAACCCAGTCCAGATTCATGACCACAGGGAGCAAGTGTTACGGAATAAGGTGATTCACCAGGTAAAGGTTTTGTGGAAAAACCACATGATTGAAGAGGCAACATGGGAATCTGAAAATGCAATGAGGGATAAGTACCCCCATTTATTTGATAAGTAAATAAATTGAGGAGACGCAATTTTCAAAAGGGGGGAAGGATGTAACATCCCAAGTAAGTAATGAATAACAGATACTTTTATCTATGTCTATTAATGATTAAGATAGTGTTTTAGAGGCTTAAAATGAAAAAAAATCCAATCATAAGCATGGAATACACTAATATTCTTAAAAGATTGTTTTACTCCCTTATGATGGGAAACCCTTTTTAAATCTACCTTTTGAAAATTTTATAAACTATGTTTTTCAAAATAAACATATTCTTTATTATGGGGACATCAAAATTTACTTTGTGTGATTTTTTGATATTTTTCTGACAATGATCATTTTTTAATGAATAGTGAAAAATACTGCATTTTACAACAAAACTGCTTTTTAATCTAATTTATTTATATGATTAGATTATATTTTTAATTGGTATTAATGTTTAATATGAATATATTTTTACCATTTAATCCAATGGTGGTCATTGGAATCAATTTCACTTTGAAATTGGACTCAAACTACTGTCAATCTTTTGATACTTACTGTTTCATAAAAACACGCTATTTGCTCTGACAGCGGGAATTAATTATTAAATTAATTAATGTGACTTATATGTTTTGAATTTTTTAAAATAGACTTCATTTTTGAATTCGGAATATCAAATATAGCTTAGGGTGAAGTTTTGGTAATTTTCTGAAAAACTTCAATTTTTGATGAATAGTGAAACCACTAAGTGGTACTTATAAAAACTGATTTTCCGTTTAAATGAAAATTTTCCATCATTGTGTTTTGAATTTCAAAAATCCAACATACATGGTTGTCATTAAGAATTAATATGTGGTTCAATGAGATTAAAAATATTTTTTTGTTGAATAGTAACTTATTAAGTTCTTAATCACGATTAGTGGTAATTAAGGTAGATTAAGGTATAAATAATGATTTAATAATATGAAACGGACTTGACACATGTCCTAACATCATTGGATGTGTAATTTCCGACCAACACAATCCATGGGTCAACTTGGGGACCCCTTGGAGACACTTTGGTTGGGAAATGACAGAAATAACATTTTATTAAATGTTAAAGTAAAAATGACACAAACATAATATGTCTTACGAAATGAATTTTTACATGGTGTTATAAAGATCAGATTTTTGATTATAAATAGTCATTGGAAAGATAAAAATATTTTCTACATAATAGTATTTTCTTTATAATTTTTATACATTATATAAATTAATGTTTTTATGACATCATGATGATGCAGCGATGACCTCATTATTTAACAATTTAAATAAAATGGAACGATAATGTAAAATCTATGAACTACACATGTCCAAAACCAATTGGATGAGTGGATTTCTAACCTTTATAACCTTATCCACGACTTATATCAATGTGGGACCTTTTAAAATCGAAACACATTTTCAAATAAAGTAATATTTCTTTACTTTCCAAAAGTGCCCCTCCTATCCTCTTATAAAAGGCCCCCACCTCTACCTCATTTCACAAACTCTTAAAGCCTTTGGCTCGGCCAACCCCTGACCATTTACTCTTTCAACATCCCTATACTCATCCTAGAGGATTCCCTTTGGTCAGAAGCCTTTCAAATGAATCCTTTAGGCTCAAATCAAAAGGAGTTACACTTTTAAAGGTAATTCATTCTCTCATGTTCATTTGTTTTATTTTGTTTCTCCAACCCCCTAAACTCTTTTTATTTACTTCTTTTGTAACAAAACCAGTATCTCCAATACACTAGGATGTTGTTATAAGATATATTTGAGCTACACTCTCACAAAACTACATCAAATGGTTAAAGAACATACGGTTTTCGTGGATGGCGAAATTCTGCCTCCTGAAACGATGATTGTTCAATACTCATTTAACAACTTAAAAGGTGGCAATTATGATGTAAATATTTTTATATATGATATATAATATGTTTATGTGTTACTTAAGATTCGGTGTTTTTTAATTTTGGGCATACCTTTATGGTTCCCATTATGGTTAAACATGATATCTTCATTTTAGGAAGTGCGTACTACCGCCCCCTGAAATTGATTTGATTCGTTAATACCATATGTGGGATGTGTAAAGGATAAAGTTAATGATATTATATATGTTATTATACTGGAATTATAATATACTTATATATCATTGTGATTCCATTCCAGAAAATACGAAATAGAAATGGATGTAGCGTTCATGCGTACGTACGGCTTACCGTCTCCATGAACGGTGCATTTCATTTCTTACCTATAAATGTGATGTAATATTATAAATACATGTATATGATGAATATATACGATATATATGTTATCCAAATCATTAATATCATTTTGGATATAATGAACCTTTGACCAAATTAACAACATGTAAGTGTAAGAAGTCTATTTTTGACTTAAGAACCAAATACCGACAAAATGAACATTATTAACTTAAATGATTACATGATGTTCATAACATGGTATAAAAGTAATAGTGAACTTGAAAAAGGTTCATAAGCAAGTAGAGATTAACTCATGTTTATTATTCAGGAGATTAAAGAACGGTCTGGTCAATTCGGATACGAGGTATGGGACTTCGTCTCAATCTCCTTTCGTTGAGGCATATTTTATTTTATACACAACTTTCTTTTATACGGTGTATAAACCCCTTTGACTTTTACGTTTATTCAAAAGGAATATTTTTTTATACGAATCGTTTAATAAATGAAAAAAGTGAATGTTTTTGTCGTACGTATGCGGCGACAATGACTTCTCCGCCGTCGTGACCGTTATTTGAGTTTCGGCTTCCTCGACAAGCCATACCTTCTTTTTAAAAGAAAAATAAATACCATGTTTTACTTTTCTTTTATTTTGGTATTGAAAATGGTTTTCACAATGTTTTTTGTGTTGTATTGATATCTTGTGATTGAAATGTGGAAATGTTATGTTTCCTTTATTCATGTTTTATGTGATACGATTATGTTATGGTTCTTGGGTATTATTATGAAGACGGGTGGTTCCGTGATAAACTAAGGGTGGGTGAGCCCGTTATAGCTCTCCAATGCATTGGGTAACGCGAAGGAGTGAAATGTTAAGGTTTCTCTGAAGAGATTTAGGGAATATACTGTGATTGGTATTCCAAACGTAACCAAGACGGTTACTCCCTACGTAAGAATGTTATGGATTCCTCAAGTTACCTTTATGTCTTATGATTTCTATTATTTATTCATGATTTTATGAGGTATGTTAAAGTGCCTATGTTTTATGGGTAAAGTATGATTTCATTCTTATGTATATATGAACTCATGTTTCCTTTCCATGTTTTTATAACCCATACTGAGCTTTTTATGCTCATCCCATGTTTTTTTGAAATGTTTTTCACAGGTCAAGGGAAAGGTACATGATATGATGATAGTGTCAAGGAAGTGTCAAGAAATAATCCATGTTTTATTTCAAATGTGTTTTCCATTGATGGGAATGAAGAATACTATCTTTATGTAACTAATTTGTTTATATGTCGAATGTAATGCTAGTTTTATGATCTAATTCTCTAAAACTCTAAACCCGAAAAGATCCTCAATGTGTAATCTTGTAATAACTCAAGATTAATTAAGGTTTAAGGCTGGGGCCTTATATTATTAAATGGTCATATTTTCATTTCTTGATAATGTTCCCTATTATATTTTGAATCCAATTTATGTGTTATAACATGTGAATTTCAAATATAACATATCTTATTTTCAAATTGATTTTTTATTTTTTAATGATGTGGGATTTGAAAAACATATTTCACAATATTGAAATTATTTTCAATATGTCATTGTTTTTTATCTTATTATAATATCATTGAGATAGTATTTATGTATTTTTCAATTTTTTGTATTAAAGGATATTCCATAAAATCTAAATGTTTTAAACAATTTCACATCACGTATTGTATAAAAATTTATTTCAATATATTATAACATTAATATTTTTCAATAATGATAATTTATTTTTTAAAATAAATGTTTTTTATATTTCTTTGTGAAGGGATTATTTTTATGTTATGGAATTTTTTTAATAATATTTTCTTAACTAATTTTAAATTGCATTTTCAAAATTTTATAATTAGAAATTATTTTAAAATGAATATATTTACGTCCTATTATTTCTAAATTTCACTTACCCTTTGATAGAGAAACATTATTTTCCATATATGTTAACGTAATAAATTTTCCTTATCTTAAAGTGGAGATATGTTCTTATATGCCAATATATACGATTTAGATATATAATTTATCAAATTTTCATTATATAATTTCAGGAAACCCATCTCCTTTCTACTTGTTAATTAATTTAATCTCGAAATATTAATATTTTCATGTTCTCTTTGAACCAAATATATATATATATATATATATGGATTATTATTAATGATGTTAGGGGGTAACATATCACCCTCGAATTCCATACTAAAACTTTTATATCTCATGATCTAAAAAATGGTACATTTTTAGTATCCCATTCCTCATATGTATAATCATAATAATATAAGCCTAAGGGTGAACATAGGTAGAGGCCTAATCCTATAAGCTTACGTAATATTAGACAATGACTAAAGGGGCACTTCGGTTGTGTGTCTAAGCCTAATAGGGTGAACACATTGTTATCCCATTACAATGGGTGCGTATATTATTTTATCCAAATACTAATAGGGTACATGATATGTTCTCTATATTCAAAATCAATTAACAAATAGTTAGTCTAGTCCCATTATGGGATAAGAATCATGTAAAAATTATAAACATTGTTATGGTTTTCTTTGATATAAGTTATTCAATGTTATATGTTATTTGATTATGTCATCATACTATGGATCATGTTTATTACTTAATTTTTCTACAATCTTATTCTATGATATATATTTTTTCATTCAATGTGTCATGATATAATATTATTCCTTGAGAAAAAATGTTTCTATTCTATGATCTTTTAAATAAGATATTTCATCCATAGTTCGGTATTATCATATTGTTTTGATATATCCCTTGAGGATATATAGAATACATTTCCCAAAAATGAATTTTTCATATCACCCATTAATTAGGTTTTAATTCCCCAAGAATATTTAATAAAGAGTATTGAATAGTTCAAATATAGAGAAATGATTCATAGTTTTATAAAATATTTTACTTATTTATATTATCTAAAAATATAGTAAAACATTCATTCTTTGGATTAAGTTACTTTTTCTGAGATTTAGTGTGTCTATTGTTGATATGACATAGAAAATTATGTTAGTATCTTGGTTTGATTTGATGTAATCTCTCATGAGAGATCATTATATTCCTAAAGGGATAAGAAAATATTAACATTTTTATAGCATAAAAAATTGTAACTAATTAATAGAATATGGAAAGAATATATTTCATGGTTAGTCTCACATGAAGATTAAATTATTATTTTTAGGTAGTTAAAAGAAAAAAAAGGTTTTGATTGATATTAAATAACGAGAATAAATAAAACTGAGAATATTTGGTTTTTAACTCATATAGACTAAGGGTTGCCAATGTTTTATAGATTTACGATTCAGGTGAAATTGGAATTATAAATTACATTTTATAATCCATGTTCAGTGTCAAATATAATTTAAGGTTGATCTAATTTTCCTATTATCCCCACGATAATTCAAGGATCCTATTTTTCTATATAGTCATGTAATTTAGGGAATTTTTAAATTCTTTTTTCCTTGATACCATAATGAATAGTAATTTTCTCGGATCATTCAATGAACATGAAATAGGTTTTTGAAATTAGTTGAAACTTTTTAAATAGTTATTTTCATATTGATGCATCAATGGTCAAAATACAAGAAAAAGAAAAAATAGTGGAATGAAAAATAAATATATTATAGAAAAAACAAAAGAATAATATAACAAAAATTATTCCATCACACCTTTTAACTTTTATCAAAATCACCCTAGCATATGGAAGGAGTTACCACTCATTATAGTAATGAGGGTATTAGAGGGATGTAAAATATTGAAATAAATTATAATAACATTTTGACAGATATATTGGTGATATACTATATAGTAGCACATCAAATATCCCTACGGATTTCTCTCTAGATCGATATTGGGAGGAAAATTTTGGTTCCATATTTATAAGCCTTTTATGGTAATTGGTTTTTGATTATCTCACTTATAAATGTATTAAAAAAGAGTCTATAGTATTTAACTAAGGTATTGTTCAATTTTAAGTCATTGTTATGGAGTCCATTGGAAATAAGTTTCAAAATACATTGACTATTTATATGTCTAGAAAAAGTAATATTTTAACTGTTGTTTCATTCACAAAATATATCGAAATACTCATTGAAAAATGTTTTTGTTCACATCATGATCATAATTTACTTCACATCCAATTTTTCTTTCAAAAAATCAACATGATTTAGTATTTGAACTTCGTGTTTCCATCACAGAATGCTTTATATCATCATGTTTCTTTATTTATATGATATGAAATTATCCCATCATCATTTTTCATCATGTGATTCTTACTTTAAGTGAAAATCATGAGAAATTTTATTCATTTTTTTATTTTGATAAATTGTTTTTTATTAAATATATTGACAAATACATAAATTATATTATAATAATTAATCATTTAAAAAACAATTTAATGTATTTTAATAATATAAATTATTGATGCAATGTATATATCAAATCCCCTTGAGAGTGACTTTATATTTTTCCTCAATGTTAAAATATCAACAAATAACAAAGGATAGAAACATCACCATTCATTAAATTAAATTTCTACAAAATCAGTTTATTAAATTAAAATTTAAATGTAGAGGAAGTAGATTTTGATATTTTATGAACTCATTATTTTTCAAACAAACAACATAACTTAGAATTTTATTTTTATTCTTTTTATAATGTCATGTCTTTTTATTAATTATTTATTAAATACCAATTCATTATTAATATGTGTTGAATTTCTAATATACCTCACATGAATTTTTTTCACTAGAAATCAAGGTAGGAAAATATTAGTTAAATTTATCTCATACGTTAATAACATGTAATCTACCATAATATTTCAAGGAATCTACGATCACCACTACAAAAAAGAAAAATCAGAAGTAAAAATGATGGCTTATTGCTTGGTTTGAATGAAAATGTAGCTTTGGTAAGGTAAGTAAATGGTAAAAAACATAATTATCAATAAGGATGTTAGATAACAGTTATTATATGTTATATGTAAAAATTTATTAATGCAAACATTCTCTTTAAAATGGGAATATCTTCCTAATAATATTAATGGAGACTCGTGTCATAGTGAGCTACAAGAAATAGAACACACTCTTAAATTATTTCCTTATATTTTTGACATTATTGAAGTTCATCCATTGGAAATATATCACAACTATAACTAAAAAAAAATTATCTCCCCATGAAATATTTTTAATAGTTACAACAAGATCACCAATTAGAAAATGATGTTTTTTAAAATGATCAAAAAATTACCCATAATTTAATCAATATTATTAATTTTTTGAGATGTTGTGACTCAAAAAATTATATGTATTCCTAAAAAAATCATGGAAATACACCCACACATATCCATTACAATTGCTTCACCACTTCATCTCTTCACCTTCTACCCCACTAATTATTGATTATCTGGAAAACTTATGATTGGTGTTGGAAAGAATTAAATAGGCTATTAACAATAATATTTCACAAATAAGGCTCTTAATACAATATATAGGATTTAATGATGATTAATTTAATATGGGTCCAAGGATATATTGTTAAACAAAAAGATACATCTGTCACATTAAATTCTATTCTATTAGTTCCTAGTTTTCATAAGAATCCATAAATTTTTTGAATTAGAACATTCCCAAGTCTCTCTATAAATATATGAAAGAAAACATCAGAAATATTTTTTATGAAAATCCATTAGGAATATGATCAATATTTTTAGGATCTAATCATGGTAATGAATTCATTAAAAAAATAAATTTTTGAAAATATCTTAAACTTAGATTGGGTAAATATAAAAAAAAATCCCCAAAAAAGTCATCTACACACCCAAAATCGGGATTTATCGAATTCAAATCTCTATTTTATACCTAATATTTCATTCCCCTTTTTCCTCACTCAAATTTAATTATAGGAACATTTACATTTATTTTATGGTAATTATACCAAAAAAATTATGACTTTTATTTCATTTGATTAGATAAGGGACTGAGGTTTTGAATGAAATTGGAAGTTAAAATCACTAAAAATATAGAAGGATTATATTAGAAAATATTAATATTGAAATAATATCCTATTAAATGATTCTTTTCAAGTTGGACTGAATAGGTTCTTCCATAACAATATTAAATATGCTTGTTGATTTCTCTTTGGGTATTTTCTTGAATTCACAATTAGAGTTGGTTTCATTGAATGAGTTAGTCCAATATATTCATAACATTATTTCCTCTATGGTCTTTATGGACTTGAATAATTAAAAAAAATGTTAATGTCTATTTCCATTATCAATGAAATTTTAAGTATTAGTTGGATAGTTAACGCACCAAGAATGAAATAGTTAAAATCCTAAGAGATTAGGTTTCCTCTTTGATGTAATTTGTATTGACATAAAATTCATGGATATAATTATTTATGATTCATAATAGTTGATAGAATATTTTAATTATTTTACATTGTTAGGGTCCATAAATGGTCTTAGATATTAGATTTACACATTAGTTTCCCCATTTCATCCCCTAAAAATATCTTAGTTATTCCAACCTAAAGAACTATCTCAATTTACATCATAGAAATCCTCTAATTTATTTTTTAATCCTAATGGGCTAAAATTATAGTCATATAAAAACCATACATTCTTCCTTTTTTCAATCTTGGATGGACCAAGTGATCCTCAGGTTTTTGTGGTATGTTATCTCAGCACCCAGTTCTTCTTTCTGGTACTTTTAATTTTAATTAATGTTTATTTTATCCTATAATATGGTTTTATATTATAATTTTTTTAACTCAATGAATATAAAAACATAATTTTTTACTTCAAACTATCATAAAGAGTTCACTATATTTTGCGTCTATTATTTAATGACCTATATCCAAAAATGGTATTATAATATAAGGCGATTAATTTATTCCTCTATGCCTAGTACTATAAAATATATTAGGGATTTTATTTTTTCTAAATTGATTATGATTCCTTCAATAATTATTATAGGTTATTTTACATTTCATTATTCTAAATGGAGTGAATCTTTTCATTTCAAATTATAATGAATATTCATTATTTTGAAAATTTTATACATGATTATGTTCATCCCCATATAAAAAATTATTGAACAATTTTTATATACCTAGTATTAATTGGAATAAAAAATATATGTATCTACCATGGCTTATTTTTTAATCCTATTAATATTATTGTTGCTAATTCATTTAGGAGTTGTATTGTAAAATGTTCCTCCAGCTTCCTTTTATTGGTCTCTAATTATTTCATGAATTCAAATACATTGTCCTGATCGAATGCGTATCAAGAAAGTGATATAAATATTTAATATTGTTATATTGGTCATGCAATACACATTTATGAGCATTAGTATTTTGTTATGCTAGCTAATTTGGGAAAGTTTTTTTGTTATTAAATAGTGGTTATTCATATTTTACTTCTTTATTTGTTACATTTTTATTGTTCAACATCTGTTATTAATATTAATTTCCATCAGGTTCTTTTTATTTTATCTTTAATAGTTTGAAATAGTATTTTGGGAATTTTACACTTTTCAAATATATGACTTTCATAACTACCCGTGGATGTATTTTAGGGATTCCTAGAAGATCATCTATTTTCATCTCTAGAAATTTTCTTTGAAATTTTCACAACATAGACTTCATAGTTTCATTATTTGGCCTTATAATCTATCCAGTTGGCTCTCCATGTTTTTATTTTTCTTCCACGGTCCTTTGATAATGAAATCTATAAATTTCTGGTAGCCAAGGTTGTAGTAATAGATTGATCTAAAGTGTCTTCTAGTGTGTTCACCTGACTCTAAAATGATGGTTCTTTTTACATCTGATATCCTGTTACCAATACTGATTCAAATAAATATTTTATTAAAATGGATTAAAAATATAATTTTTTGATGTTTTAAAAAAATATAATTTAATTATTCATTATATATGAATTTGGGTTGGGGTTATTATCCTATAATTGTGTCTATTTTCTTACTTAGGGACTATTGTTGATCCATCGTGGATCTTTTTTTCAATCACGTGAGCTCTACTTCTCTCCAACCCTTTTTTCTACCATTGGAAAAATATTATAACCATCTCATCCACATGATATTTTATTTCATTTGGATATTTTCATTAGATACCCACATATTATTTTATCTAAAATAGAAACATTTACCTATTTTAAATCCTAATAAAATGTTATAGTTAAGAACCATGTCTCTGTACCATGATGTTTAATTTTACTAATTTAATCCATATAGTGATCCCATGTTTTGTGAAAAAAATTATTAAAAATTATAAATTTTTATAAAATTAAATTGAATATATTTATATTTTTTATATATTTAGTACACACCCTAGGAATTGGTCCCTATATAAAACATGAATTGTAGCATCTCGGTCCCCTATTTATAATCCTTCTAGGGTTCTAGGGATGTGATTAATTCTCCCATAAATTTATCAAAAAACTTATTTGGACATTAATGGAAGTCTCAGAATATTTCATGTCAAACTAGGTGAGTCAAATTGAAATAATTATTGAAAAACATCAAATTATGGTCTATAACATATAATTAATGAAATTTATTATGTTTCACACATTGAATGTACCATGAATGTTTTTCAATGCTATTTTTCATTAATTTACATTATAAATTAACTTTATTCATAGAATTTATTTTTTATCATGAATATGAATCAGGATATGTATCTTCATTTTCCAGCGCATAAATGTCTATACCCCCATTTATTTTATTTCATAGCTGCATAAGTATTCCCTAATTATTCATAATCATGAAAATCATTCTTAATGTGGAAATATAAATTCATTTGAATCCTTCTCCATATATCCTTAAATTTATTACATCCCACTGTAAATGAACAAATACATTAAATATGATTCAATGAAATAAAAATTTAAATAATAAATGTGGTGTATTTTAACATTGAAAACAATTAAATAAATGTAAATATGAATAACCCTTCCTTAATGAATGTTTTTTCTAGAACCACATAAATGAGAGTACGTCTGGTGTACCTTAGTAATAAATACATAATATTTTTATTATATCACACAATATCATTATCTTCCACATTATCTATGTTATACTATTATTATCTATATAACTTAAAAAATAGTGTTGAATATAATTTTTTTCAAAAAATTTAAAATAATGAAAATTAATGTGTCATTGAAATACCTCTAATATTTTAGCTAATATAATTTCTTCATCATGATGTTTAACTAGAAGGATCTCAAAAATGTGTAGGGTAGAAGTGTGTTCTATGGTTTATTTTATCTCATGATTATATCATGGGAGATAGACTAAAAATATTTATATTTATTTTCTTTCATATATTAGTTCATTAGTGGTGGAATTAAATATATACCTTATTTAAACTAGTTCACCAATTTGAATTTTTCTCTCCATGACTTTTGGTCAATATGAAAAGTTCTACTGATAACATCATGAATCTCCTACAATGTTGGTTAATATTAATTGTAATTATGTGAGGGAATATTTCACATTTTTGGAAATTTTCGATGGATATAGTAACATCCATATTTATACAAATTATTTTGTAAAAAATGATGATTATACTATTATAATTGTATATGTTAATTTGGATATTTTGGGTGGTTATATTGATTATTATATAATATTTCATTTAGGATTTGTTTTTTATTCAGGGAATCAGTATTATTCATCCTATGTTTACAATAAAAATATATGAGGGTCTATTAAAGTGTTTAACAACACTGATGTTTGTCCCTATTGAATCAATAAACGAAATGAAGAAAAAAAAATATATATGAAAATAACCAAATAAAAAACATGAATATAAATAAATAATCTGTAAAATTAATTTTTAAGCTATTTAATTCAAGAAACTTTTACCATGATAATAAAAAAAATCAATGAGAACATATAAAAATATGGAGTTCTTTTCAAGTGGTACTTATAAGATTCACTATTATTTTAGAGTTGAGTGAAGTACCAACTATCCTAGTTAATATATTTATTTAGTGTTCAAAAATATGAATAATGGGGAATGATTTGGTATGATATGAATGAATCGTAAATACAAATATAATGTAGACTTTGAGATTAAATGTAATAAAGAAAAAATATGGAACTATGATTTTAATAATGGTTACCTTAATTATCAAACATTAATTACTCTAATATATACTATATATCAAAACTCTAATGCATGAATTCATTTCTCCCACTAAATCATGGAATTTATTAATGAAAATTTCAGTCCACAAACCACAGGTGATCTTCAAACATAATTACATTATAGCATATAATAATAATCCTTGAATAAAAAATTCACTACTACATCCTCTAAAATTTCAAAACATCCATTCATTACTATATCACAAGGTATTTCCTCTAGAAACATTTTCATCTACAGGAAGTTGATGAATTTCTTGAATGGGGAAATATAAAAAATTAGAATTGTCACAATCACCAACTACTTCGTTCAATTATTCTCGATATTATTTGAAATAAAATTAAATTATTTATTTCTAAAAGAACATGGGCATGGGTAAACATTACATATCCACTATCAGAGAAACCATTAGATTATATTTATTTATTCATGGATATAATTATCAATATGAATATATGGATATGGATTATAGTAAATAGAAATATATTCATTGTGTGTCCCTCAACTATGTTATCGTAAAATGTACTGTAATAGATCTCTAGTTACTCACATGACTATCATATAATTAAAATTATCATGGGCATGTATTTTTTTAGGAATGTACACTCTAATATATTTCCCATTACAAATATTTTATACCATACAAATTATCTTCTTATGAAATTGAATGGATGCTTCATGTATTAATTGACACCATTTATCCATTTTTCAAGTCATAATAGAAGTGAGTTTTGTGATTTAATGGTTATATACATAGAAATTATTTATTGAAAAGGTATTTACTCTTATGTTTCACACAACCATGGAATTTCCATCCTTCTTATTCAAGTAATATTTTATGTAAAAATATATTCTTTTATGTACTAGCACAGTAATCTCATGTATCAGTGTATCCACTGCTAACATTTATAGAAATTTCCCCCTAAAAATGTAATATAATTTTAAAAATCAGTGCTTTCAGTGGATATAATATTACACCTTATCCACCTCTAGTATTTTAAAATGTGTATGACCTTTATGTATAAACAATATAGTCCCTAGATATAGTTACTTATGGACTTCCCCATCAGAAATATGATAATGTATGGGGAACTTAAATATTCTATAAGACCATAAAACGTCAATGTAGTCACTCTTATGTAAAAATCACATTGTTAACACATGTGTATATGGATAGTATATAACATTATTTCACATATACAATTAAATCCAAATAAATTCATTTGTAATATTTAATACTTTTTATTTCTAAAGAAAACATTCAGTAAATTACTAAAAAAAATCATGGAAAAATATATTCTATTTGGATTAATCTATATTAATTCATAAATTTTTAAATCATTAAATATAAGGATATGTATTTTTAATAATTATCTAAACAATATTAAATGATATTTTATGGAATTTTAAATAAATTTTATTAAAAGATAAATAAATAAAAGTAGATATTCGATTAATTGGACCCCTAAATATGTATTATTATAAATAAATATAATAAAATATTGGTAATATATTTCTGACCATAATAAAGAGTTTAATATAAATTAGAAATTTCAATAAAATTCGTAAAATAATGGACCATGGAATAATAATGTCCCATTATATTGTTTTTCATAACATTGGTTTCCCAAATGTCCATACAGTATATTTTATTAGAAAAATCAACATTGAGATCTACACATTATATAATTTTTAGATAATCATTATCATTTTCATCACCTAGTAGTACTCTATCAACAAAAACAGTAAGAACCTATTATTTAATGTATTCCAAAAAGAAAAATTATTTCACCTCAATTTCACCATAATTATTATCCTTATATGATGTAATTTTCATATTATTTAATAAATTAAATGTGATAATATTAGAGACATTAACATTTTCTAATCATTTATTAATAGTAAATTCATACTCATTGTTATCATGTTAAATATTCTATTGAATAATCATTGTGAGGTTACCAAATATTGAACAACAAAATCTTGTGATTCCATTTTTTTATTTTATATTCTATTATCGTATTTAAAGGTGTCAGTAATCAAATAATAAAACATCATCAACATTTATTTTTTTGGACCATCCTCTATAGAGAGCATCCTCATAGTAACAACCATCCGATATTAAAATCCATTTTTTAAAACATTATTATCAATGTTCATCATTCCATATTAAAATCATGTGTTATAAAAAATATAAAATATTAGATGCTCTATTTATATATGACCAAGCATAGATACTAGAACAAAATTGATGTGAAAATCATCTTATGATATATTTCATATTTTTTACATCAGTAGTGATTTCCATATACAATGCATGTATTCCAATGTAACATTTTATAGGAAATGAATATATAAACATTTCTTGTAGTATTATCCTTAATTATTCTAAAATGTTTTTATAGTGAATAAAATTTAAATTCAAACACCATTGTGTCACCATTATGGATGATAAGAATGATTTCTGATATAACATGTAAGGATATCAGGGAAACCATTCTTAAATTGATTTTGTTGGATGAGAATCAAACAAAAACAATAGTACTTATAGAATAAATAGTTTCTATTTATTATCTTCATATGATAAATATCTATTTTCCATATTTTCAAAAACAACATGAATTAACACTATATAAACATCCATCCATAATAAATAAAGGTATTTATTTATATGATTCATCTATAATTGGTAATTATATCATTCTAAACTCTAATTCCATTATGATTAAATATCATTATTTATTCTAAAAAACATTAAATACAAATATTTTACATTAATATATGATATAATTAATTGGTTTTACATTAGTGAAAATTACATTAAGGTAATTGTTTTTTGTTGGTTTCAAAAAAATCCCTACAATATCTTATTATTTACGATTTAAAACACAAATTTCAATATATCTCAAATATATATATATATATATCAAATCTATGTATAATTAAAATTAACCATAAAAATACACATACAGAATATTTTACATAACCATACAAAGACACATAAAATAAGAACACTACAAAATAAGTTAGTGTACCAAAATATACATATGATTACTAGAATATATAGTTTTAGAGTGGATTCACTATATCAAAAGTTTTGATCTAACAATAAATAGGAATTAAATGTTTTATCAATTGATTTAAGCCCATTATAACTATAAAATAATATCATATATTTATTAATAATATCATATATTTTCCACTCCATCATTGGTGTGTCTTGATTTTATTAATTTATCAATGTTATGAATTTACATTTATGGAATATATTTCTATAATTTTCTCTATTTTTGTGTATGTTCAATTTAAAAACATATATATTTTAGTTGATCATTATTCATGAAAATATTTTTTATTCTAACATCCATTTAAAAAAATTTATATTTATAAAACTATCAATTCTATATATTTATATTTTTATAATAATTACAGAATTCTAATGATAATAACTCCAAAACCTCCTCCATTGAAATATTTTATTCATAATGAATACATTAAATTTATATTTATATTTTATTATACTTAAATAATGAACATTTCACAATTCTTAAAGATTTTGGAAGTAAGGTTATATTTGATTCCCCAGCATAATTTCTACACATGTTCATAAAAGGTAATTCCCATAACATTTTCTACGACCACATTCCTTAAAATGCATTTTATAGGTTTCTATAAATGAATTTTTTCAAGAATTTCCACATGAACTGTCAATGTTTTTTTCTCTTTCTAATCATTTCATAGGAACTTCTCAAACAACGTAAAACCCCACTAGAATTATAAATTCATTAATGTATTGATGTTTCCAAAACTCTCAAAAATTGTCAATAGGGTTTTTTTGGAAAACATAAATCAAAATATCTATAACTTCAACATAATTATTTTTACTAACATATGATTTGGGAAATGATTTGTGAAGCTAAAAGAGATATGAATAAATAATGATATTTATATAAATCTCTCATAAAGAGTGAGAATGATTCAAAGAATATTATTGGACACTGTATCCTTAAAAGATAGGATTTCATTCTATATAATATATATAGTTCTATTATGTAATAATTTTACACTTACATTACATGTGCATTTTTTATTAATGTTTTCTCACATCATTATTGAAATAAAATCAATGAAATTATATTATATATTTTGATATAGGATATATAGTAAATTTATCATTAACAATAAATCAATTATAAATGTATAAACAAATTAAATAGATTAGCATATATAGAAATTGGTGTGTATTTAATAGTGAAATTAATATATTTTTTTTGATTTTAAATTTTTAGATAGTATCACATTGCAAAAGAGTTATTTATTATGTTTTAATTATCAGGTTGATCAAAATAGTTCAATAATCAAGGGATAAACCATGTTATATATAATTATTTAATAATAATTGAATTGGATTATAGTTGAGAAAAACTATTTTACCCACAGTGAAGATTAATTCTAAATATTCATATATTTGTAAATATTTTCATATTTAAATTAATATTTATCGAAATTTTTAAAATGCATTCGATTAATAATTACAATCATAAAAAATGATATTTTTTTAGCGATTTTGAGTTGTAATATTTTAAATGAAAACTTTTCTTGTATATTGATTCACCACCAATCATCCATTACATTCCTTGTCTAATCCATAGAAAAAATAAGAAATAAATTAATTAATTTAGTTTAAAAAATTATTATTTCATCTCCTCAAATAGAAATAAATATTAACATATATCAACATGTTATAATTTCATATCTACAAAATCATGTTCTACATGGAATCTATAATATAATTATACCGTATCAAACATTTTTAGTAGGTGTTAGTTCGTAATTTAATAATTATAAACATTTTCCACAACTTAGACATAAAAATAGTCAAATTGTAATGATTTAATGAGTTTTTAGATAAAAAATAGAACTAATAAATGATTAAAGTCTAATTGATTAATGAATGACTTTTAAAACACTGTTTGAACTTTTGAATTTCAGTTTGGTAGATTTCACCCTCTTTATATGCTTGGTATGTCAGTAGAGTGGTTTGTAGGATTCAATGGATGATATGTGGATATTATAATGCAGTAGTCAATTACAATTTCTTTTAAGGTGTTTTCACATTATAGTCAATGCAAGTTTCTTAATTGTTATTACAATATGTGAATGGATGGATTGATTCACACTATTAAGGATATTATCAATTGTAGAATAAATTATGTAGTGATGTACACAATGAACCATTATTTATAGATAAATTTTTGAAACTTCCATTCAAATTGCAAAAATGTTAAATATAATGAAGAAATATGTAGCTAAATAAAATGAGTACATAGTTTTTGTTTGAATTATTTAATCAGAATTTTCATATATAATTTATAATGTATATAATGATTATTAATTAAAATGCAGAAAATGTAAAACATAAGAGGAAAATTTATTAATATATGTAAGTTCTCTATAATATTTTTTTATCAATTTTTAATTATATTTCGATAAGTTCAAATATCCCAAATAATTTATTTTACCAATAAAATTTGACAAGTTACTATAATGGAAATTATGAAGAATAATTACATCAAATGAAGGGAATTGTAAATAATGGTTCAATACCAAAAGTGTAAAATTATCCTAATCACTTATAAATTGAATCATAATGTGTTAAGCTCATGTTAAGAAGAAATAGGCGAATAACATATAATTGTATAAAATAATTTATTATTTCATTCCTATGATGCAATTTGATGAATTAATTAAAAAAATTCCTTGGTTTCAATTCCATGTAAAATATCTGTTTAAATATTAAATTCATTGAACATTTCATGTTACATGATATATTTTAATTATATAGGTTCAAAATCATGATAAAAAATGAGAATGAATAATAAAAGGATATAATTTCATCATATAGATGTGTTAGTCTAACATTAATATAATTTATAGATTATGATATCTATAACAAGTTATTTAAAATATATATGAATTTTTAGGTTATTTTTTATTGACTGTAGATAATTTGAGATTATAGTATTTTAATATATAAAATTTTCCATTTATTAGAATAAATATTATTTACTCATTCTATGTGTGATTTTCAGATATTTTAGTTCTCATTAAAAAAATGTATTCTAAACCATTCCTGACATATTTTTCTAATACCTTATTTTTTAGATGATTTTATAAATATCATTTACCACTAGAATCGTGGTTTTGTACTATGTATCAACAATTATTTTAAAAGAAATTATGATTACTAAGGGTATCAATTGATAATTATTTTAAATAATTTATATTCCTTTGTAAAATATTATCTTTTTATCTCTTACTAAAACATTTGATTACAAGAATTTCATTTAAAGGAATCGATATTATTTATATTAGTTTCTTATCTAAAGACACCTTTGTTTTTTCTCTACCATTTAGAGTGGAATAATGATGGGATAATAATGATTTAATGATTTTTTTATTATTTTATATATTAATTGGTTTAATGAGAAATGATTGTATTTTTTTGGGATATGTTCTCAAAAATTAAAATTCATTATAATTTTATTCTCACATACTATTACAAAAATAAAATTAGAAAAATATATATATAGAAATGTTGATGAGTACTTCATTGTGATACATGTTATGATTTGAGACTCTATGTGTTTATGGTGGTAAAATTTGTAATATTATATTTGGAATGAGTATTTAATAATTATTTTTTAAATATTTTATAATTAATTTTAATTATGTTTTAATCTTCCATTATGAGGGTTAATTATTTATTTTTTAATAAATATATAGAATCCCATACTATAATAAATATTATTTCATTAATTATTTTCATAATAAATTTTATATTTCAAATTTTGATGTAGTGATTTTGATATCCTTACCACTTATATATTGGGTGAATATACTAGATATTGTGAATATATTTACTGATATTTTATCAACATATGAGAGAAATTTTTTTCAACAATGGTATATTATATGCTCAAAAAATATTATTGAAATATTAATTAAAGATATCTGAAGTATGGTGGGGGTCTGAATTGCCCAAATATATGAATAATTATTAAAATAAACATGATTGGATGAGTTTTATTTTTTTTGTATTCCTAATTATGAGTTATATATTTATTATTTTAAATTGATTGTTTTCCTTCTTAATGTATGAATTATTATTTATTTTGGGTTGCAATTTTGGAATAGGGGAGGCATAAGATCTTGTATACAAAAATTTTATACCATGAAATATATGTAACATTGTGAATTTCTTTAATTATTATTAACTAAAATATTTATTTATTTCAATTAAATTTTAATTCATTTCAAATGAATAGTTCTTGAAGATGAATTTTGATATTATTGATTCATTTTTATCAAAAAGGTAAAAATCACATTGTGTTTTACACTATTATAGAATTTCATAAATTTTATGCCAGGGCCATTATGAAAACATATAATAACCCAACAAGATATAATGATATTAATTTTAGAGAAAAACTATAATATAAAAAATGATATATATTCTTGATACATGTTCATGCGCACAAAGGTCATGAAAAGTCGTCAAAGTGAGGCAACAACCATACTGGTCTATTATAACATGAAAGAAACTGGAACAAGGAACCATTCCAAAATTATATAAGGAAAAGAGTTAGAGATTATGCAATTAAGAAACATTATTATATATATAAGCCAATATAGAACACCTGATGAATAATAATGTAGATGTTAAATGAGGTGTACATTTTATTAGGGACGTTAAAGAAATTGATTTTGGGAAAATAATTCATATATTACCATGACTGCTCTCATCAATAAATAATTCCCTAATATTATAATATTATTAGATGAGTTGATTACAATTAAAATACTATTTAGTGACTTATATCATTAAACAATGAGGAATATAATTTCATTTAATTAGGAAACTATCACACTACAAAATAATAATAACTTCAATCATTGTATAGTACTAGAAATATATAAAAAACATTTATCACGACTGATATTTTAAAAGGATGGACCATAATCTCTGACAATTATTACCTAAGGTTGTAAAATATTAATCTTATAGTGAAATACATGACCTGTCATAATAGATACAATTAAAAAATTCAAAATTTCAAATAATCTTATACATGCGATGACATGTTATACGGCATGAAGGGTGATCATGATCTCCACTTTTTGGTGAATTACACAAAGATATCATGAAACAAATTGGGAATGATTTTTTAAAATTAAAATAAATAAATTATTTGAAACTCAATTTATAGAAATAATCAACTTATAGTTGAGATAAATGTTAATTTTAATGTCTAATATAAACATTAAACTACATTGGACTAATATAATCAGATAAAATGAATCTCTAAACTGATACAGAAAATATATACTACACCAAATACATAAAGGAATAAATGATAAACCCTCTATGATAGTTCTCATATTCCTCTAACTAAATCCTATGTCACTTGGCCACGGCCAATATATCCTGATCCCACGATAGAAATATGGGAAAAATATAATTATTTTGTAAAGAATTCTGATGTCATTACACACTATGTGGTGTATAATGGGTGTGAGAAAAAACAATTCCTTGTTGGTTACCAATGGGGAGTCTTGAAATTTTTTCAAAAATTAAATTCATATATGATAAATTTTGTAATATAAAAAAGATTTATAATTATAATAAAAATGAAATAGAATTCGACATTTTTCAAAAGTTAAAAAATATATAAAATTATTTAATGACACATAAAGGTTTTAAACCATTCCCTTTTATATTTTTATTCTATTTATTAATGAAGATAATAATATTTCAAGATCAATTGAAATAAAATAACCTTTTTATAGATGATTTTAATATATTTTCACCACACTATGTAAATAGATAATAAATAAACTATTACCTAGGACAACATTCTATGAGAAATAAAAGAGAAGTGAATGCTCAATATATAAACATACATAAATATAAAATAATTTCAATTGTTACAACTTTGGTTTTGAGTGATAATAACGTGACCAGTGAAATATATCAAGTATCTATTGTCATGTCTTTTTGTGAAATCTAAGATACAATAGTGACTCAATCAAGGAAAAGAGAATACATTTTATTTGGGAATGGAATTTACAATACAAATAATTAAAATTTTAAATATTTTACTGTATTATATTTTGAGGATATTTCTATTTAGATTTTTTTGAGAATTAATTTATAATTATTACATAATAATTTCACAGAGAAAATGTTTGAAAAATTATCTTTTTATTTATTTTTCATAAAATGTATGACTTTTAAAAATAGAACATTTTTCGTTTCATGGAAAATTTATTTCAATTTTCGTCTTGCCTAATAATTTGTTTACAACTCATACTTAAACCCTCTAAAAAATAAAAAATGTGTCAGTAGGTCAAAAATAATAGAAAAGTAAATTTAACAAAAATTTATTAACCAGTTAGTCCATTTTTAAAACATAAGGTCATAAAATAGAGTATGAATTTAACATAAAAAACATTGATATGATATAATAATTTGCATACAGATGAAATTCTATTTATTTTCATAAGTTTTTTAAACTTTTTATAAGAATAAATATTGACCAGTTGATATTAATGAAGGTTTCTTGACAATAACATGATAACCTATGAAAATATATTTTTACATAAAACATTCCATTTTACCCAAAATTTGTTTTTTAATCGTTCAATGAATATACATATCCTTATTAAAAAAATTCAAATATTTAATGAATGATCTTTATACCAGGTATATATGCGTCTTCCAATAAATAATTTATTTTAGAAGAACTGGTTTAACATTTGGTTATTTGACTATAACACTAGAATTTCATTTCCAATAAGTAGAATTTATTCAACATTGACTACCAAAAATATGAACACGCTACCCCGAAACATCTTGTAAACATATGGATCCCATATTATTTATATGAAAAAAAATCATATGCATCCATCATACTAATGTTCTCTAAAGAAAACTATAATTTTAATATTTACATGGATATATTCAACATTCATAACATATATTAATTTCATAGAGTAAAAACTCTATTAGTTTGTGTTATGTAGATAGCATCCTGATGATTTCAGTTAAAGAATATTGTTGACATATATCTATAAAATTTCATATCCATAGAAATATAGTATGAAGATTATAATTCCAAAAAAAAAAAATCATGGAAACTGTATTAATTATTTTAATCATAATCAATACATTAAAAACTTTTAAACAAACATTCCACTATAAATTCTTTATAAGTACCTAAATTTCCTTTCATGTCCAGTTTTCTCTTCAATACACTTTTTTACCATATGGTAATAACATCACTTGATGATTTACAAAAAACTTTATATCTATTATAATAAATAAAATCCATACTAGAATTAATGTTTTAGATAAATCTTATTTATTTTTATTTATATAGTTTCATATTATAGAAAATATAACCATCATTGACAAAAAATTGTAATTCACTATATTCATTGTCTATAAAACATATAATTCTTTTTAAGTAACAATAATGTTCATCCTATGATATAATTATTTTTTATGAAATAAATATACTATAGAGACCAAATTATTTTTTTCATATAAATAAAATTCCCTATCATGAAAATAAACTCAATCGAAGTCTATCTTTTCTCAAAAATCCTTATTGAGGATGTGCTCCCTATGCAATAACAATTGTTTATCAATAAGGAAATAAATTATTATTTGAGGTAATTTATAGATAATATCCCATTGTTTACTTATGATGCCCTAAAATGACAAGGTTCACACCTAAAGTCTTTTTTCTAGTGTTTTATATCACAAATGCTTCGCAAACCCACACATTAAAATATTACAACACATGTTTATTTTAAATATATAACAAAAATGTAATTTTGATTCCATTTACATTGATTTACATTTTAGTATATACGATACAGTTTTTTTGAAATATTCTAAAAATGGTAATGGATAACTGAGGTGGATCATCATCAACCTCATCATGTTAGGAATAGTACAATTCCCCATATCACTGATACTATTCTATTATGGTGAATATGGAGTATTTAGTATGGAATAGACTCCACACTAATATAAAATTCAAGGACTACTTGTTTAATATATAAACCCACATTATCATATTGAATATTCATTATCTTCTTACCATGTTGACAGTCTATGTTAGTCTTATATTCATTGAATTTCTCAAATTACGCAAACATATACTACATAATATATAGATATACTTGTCTCCATTTATCTATAGATAACGCAGTTTCATAAGATAACACACCTATAGATTTTAGTAAAAATTTATATGAAAAATAGTATATAATATTTATAAAAAATTTTATTCTGTTCACTCATGTTTATCAAATGGTGGGTTGGTCGTGTTTCATTGTAAAAAGGTGTTACATTTTTCATGTGGTTTTATCATAAAATTGATCATGTGATCATTTTTATTAATACTTTTAAAATTATTCCAATTTTAATTACCTTCATGACAATGCCACATCTAGATGTGGAAGGATAGATGCTAAAATAATCACATTCAATTTCAAATAATTAGGTTATCATATATAATACATAAACATAATTATTTAAATCGTTCATACCATAACATAGGTTTTCATTATATGAGAAATAAATTTTATTTTCACAAATGTAAATAAAAATATATATTTTTAGCAATGATAAATATATTATGTTTTTAGAAAAAATGGTTATATAATAAAAATATTACAAAATGAGGACCTCACAGTCTAAAAATATAATGTTTTTGTTTCCAATGAATATTTTAACTATCCCTCATCCATCGCATACATATAAATTCACCATAATATAATAAATATATTGAAATACACTTGGATTCTACATTTTAATGTATATCTGATAACCAAAACATATAAAAAATAGCCATTTCGTAGGCATAGATTGTTTATAATTCATTATAGTAATTAAAATTATTCTTTTCATTTGGTTAATAAAAACCTGATTTCAATTTTACATTATCCTAAATATCTACGTGAAGATCATATTGAATCATTTTCCATTCTCTATATTTGAAAATTTATTTTCAATAAATGATTTTTCTTTAGATATTTTGATATAGTCTATTCTTTAGATACATTTCATTAATATAAATTTAATTCAATTTAAGTATCATAATTTTTTCATTCCTCATTCCATTTTCAACAAGGAATGTAAATGTAAGGTTATTAGAGAGATTCTATTCATTATTTCCCATATTATAGTTTAGATTTAAATTAGATAATTTCATAGGTAGGGAGGACATATTGAAACATGTGTGCAACTCATTAGGGAAAATAAATTCCAAGATGTATAAGAATTCAATATATCCAAAAATCTTGGCTACATGATTCCATGTTGATATCAACACTCCATGAATACTTGTGAGAAGTGAATTGTAAATCTCATATCTATCTTTTCTTTCTTTTTATTGATAATGATCATGATTATGATACCATATCCTCTCGGAATCCATATAATCATATTTTCATATAATCATATATTAAATGAATGATAAATAGAAATTAAGGATTTATGTGTGATCATCTAATCATTTAATATAGTGGGATTTTTATTTTACACTTGCCTCTTCTCTAGATGGATTAGGTGTATGGTTTTACATTAATGATATTTCTATTCATTTCATAGTATAATTCAATGATTTTTACATATTCGTGAAAATTACAGCCATTATTATGGTTATAGTTCTTCACAATATATAGTATTGATTTCATCTATGTCATTTTAGTTTCCACATCTTCAATAAATAAGGATATAATATTTATGTTATCTAGATTACTAAATGTTTTAATAAAAATTAAAAAATTTTAATTTAAAACTATTTTTATAGAGTCCTATTATCTCTCACTAAAATTTTTATAATATACCATCATATGGATATAATAGTTATAGGGTTAAGTGTTCCCCTTATTATAAACTGTACATTGGAGTAAAAATTTATTTGAATGGGTTTTTGTAGGAATAACATACCAAATTCATTATATCGTAGCTCTTAATTTGTTGATTGGTATCCCTATTTCTGGAATGATATGTAATAATTTCCTTGATGCTTTCCCCTTTATACATTCTGAGTCATATAAGGGTGCTTAATAGATGTTTATATATAAGTTAAATAAACTAATAATTATTGTTAAAAATCACTGATGATTAAAATCCCTCCAAATTTTGGTAATCAAGAGTTTTGAATAGTGTTACATTTTAAACTAATTTAGTTAAAGGATATATCTATATAATATATATTTTTTTAATGTTTAAACATTCCTTTTTATCTCATTATATATTATTTCATATAATGTGGATTAAATTCATCTTATTAACTATGTTAATTTAAATGTTATAAAAATTAAATTTTGATTTCCATTTTACATTTTAATATTATTAATTAATTTGTTTAATGATTTAATAACTGATAAATAATTAACCATGCAACATATCAAAATAAATTAAATTAATTGGTATGAATATATAATTTTATCATTGTTGGTTTATTTATTTAAAGATAAACAAAACCATAGGCCTAAGAAATAATCTCTAAGAATGTTTCTTATTTTGGGATTCTTCTTTCCAGTTGTGATCATATGTACATCGTGGATTTAATTTTCATTATAACCATCACCATTTAAAATATTTATTTTAATATTTGTTACATAAATACATAGAATATAAAATTAAAAAAGATAGATATTCGTGGTGTATTTTTTAAATAAAATAAACAATACATTAAAGTAATACTATGATATAAAGAAATTATTTAAATCACCAAAAAATTCTATTAAAATACATTGACCATCAAATATTGTATACGATAAACTAGGGTTCTAAAAAATGGGGGATCTATAAAGCTAACTAAATGAAATATTAAATAAAAAAATTCTAAAATTTATTATTGTGATTCCAAAGGGATATAAAGGATACATAAAATTTTGAGACTTATAAATATGAACATAAAATAATGATATAAGAAGATAAAATAAACCGAAAAGTAGAATATATAAATAACATGACAATTAAATAATTATAATAATTCAATAATGATCTCCATAAATTCTCAATAAAATGCATTTAGGATAACCGTTCATTTATGACACATGGTATCTTAGGTGATTAAAATATTTATGAATGCATTATAATGATTTATAATTCTATTCCCACCTATCCCATTTATATAATTTAAATAAATTTTTGTGTACATAGATCATAATAAATCAAGATATTATTAATAATCAATAATTTTAATTATTATATATTTTGGATAAAATACATTGGATTTATCAGTTAATGAAGGTTATACATAATTTGGTGAATACATTTTATTTTGAATTGGGATGGGTGAACAAAACAAAAAAATCACATTAAATTGTGGGAAATTTTTTGATGTTTAATAGGTATGAATAATGTTTTGAGGATGTGATCCATGAGAGTTAATTGTGGTATATAATTACTTGGTAATCATAATAATGGTAAAAGTATGTGTAAAAACATTACATAATGATCGCACAGAAATAGAAAGACGCAACTAGAATAATGTTCTTGAAAAAATAGGTGGAGATAGTCCTATTAACTTGAGTGGATGTATGAAAATTTTTGGGAGAAGAATATTTATCAATTGGGATTACATAAGAGGTGTTCTTGCAGGGATATGGAGATAAAATTTTGGGCTCAACTAGTTTTGAGGGAATATGAGTTGTAGGGTAGCTGGGTAATTATTGAAAAAATGAGAGGAATTCATTAAAAATTTCTAAACAATGATTTCGTAAAGTATATGATAAAAAAATAAAATATCAAAAAATGACTATTTTTATCAAACACATATTTTACTAAATAGAATTGGATTTCAATATTTTATATTTTCATGATATAATAATATTGAAATCATACGAGGGGTGATGTGAATGTTAGTCATGTTTATAAAGACTTGATTTTAAAACACTAAATTATAATATAGGTTTTAGAGGAATCATTAAATGTAAAAAAACGTTGTCAAATAAGGTAAAAATGTTTTTTAGAAGGTGGAATATAGATTTGGTTGTACATTCCTTTTAATGATTTTATTAGTATACATTTAGGATAATACGATGTCCTAATAAAAAATTTATATTTATATTATACTAAATTTTAATAATTTTTTTTCATTTTCTCATAAAATAAAGAAAAATAATATATTATATAAATTATATATTATTATTTTTTAAAAAATATTTTAATTTTCAAATGTATCACCAAATATGATAATTATTATTTTTAAATCATTATTTACTTGAAAAAATATGTTTTACAGTAATAATTGTTATAAAACATTTTAATACTAAATTATAAATAATTAATTTATTTTTAAATTTTTATCTAGAAGAATTATTATTTCAAATTAATATTATAAAAAATATATTTTATATTAAAAAAATTTAATTTATGGACAATATTTTCCCAACCATATATTTTTCAAAAATATAATTTTCTTTATTATTTCATTCTCTAATTTTTAACAACTCATATTTAATTTTATATATCAAGTAATAATGAAATGAGATAACCATAAAAATCATTTTATTAAAATGAAAACAAAAAAAAATGAACTACTATAGTAAGATAAAAAACCTCTTATTACTCTAGAAAATGACCTCAGGGCATTGTGTGAGATGGTGGAACATTTATTGGATAGTCTGGAAAATATGTTTTTCGATCATGATATCATATAGATTTAAATTATATAAAAAATAGTTTATTTCATGGTTTATTTTTAGATTTTCACATTGAACATGGTTAAGGAAACCACAGAGTAAAATCATATCCCACTAAAGATATGATATATTTGTTTCATAGGGGATTATCCTATAGGTCAATTACATAACCTCTTCTATATGTGTAAATTAGAATATTTTTTAAACCTTAATATATAATAATCCTAATATTCAATATAAAACAATTATATTATCATATGTTCTGATTCTAAAACCTAATTTAAATCCAACCAATTATATTTTTTACGCCCAAATATTACCAATGTAATGAATGTGTTCGGTATTACTAAATCACTTAATAATGAATTTATTAATTGAAAATGAAATTGTATTTATAAATGTTAATGTGGTAACATTTTAAACCTTTTTAAATTTATACCTTTAAATTTTCTTTCAAATAATATAATAGATGGACTTATTTTGGTTTTATCACTTCTTATGGTTCCCATAATGGTTCATCAAACATGGTGTTTTTTCCACACATTTACAAAAAATGATTTTTCTTTCTTCATTTATTGTTGTCTATATGATATAATTTCAACACCGATGTGTCCTAAAAAATATCATTCACCAATTGTACCATGTATTGAATTAGTACATTATATGGGTTCAGAATGATCATTCACATGTGGGATATGTACGATACATAATGTTCATGGGATTGGTTGGGTGGTTGTGCTAGTTTAGAGGTTATATATATTATATTTTCAAGTAACTAAAAGGGATTTATGTATCTGGGAATATGCTTTAAATTCTTCCCAACCCACACACCTTTCTTCCATAATGATATACAATGTAAAATATTATCTCCGTCATCAAACTCTATGATACATCAGTGATTGTCTACATTGATTTTCTCTTAAATAATTTTATATTTGATATAAAAATGTATAGTTTTATCATTATATTTCATATCTTTAATCTGATTAGGTCCTAGTTTCTTCCATTATCCAATATCATCCCAACAAGTTTTATTCTAACACCCATTCCCTTACAGATCCTCATAAGATTATATCGGAATCATTGAATGTAAATGTTATTTGAATATACCAATATGGGTATGTGTTGATCCAAATATTAATTTAAATACATTGAATAAGATTTAAAAATATAAAATAGTGTTTTAATATCTATTTTGGAATGATGATCCATATTGAGGTGTTAGGATGTACTAAAACTCAACATAGTATCCAATGATTATTGAAGGATTCTTGATAACCTAGTGGTAAAAATTAGATATCAACTTGATATAATTGGTAGTGGAACTGTTTTCAGTATTTCTATTTCCATTATGTATATCAAAGTGAATTATCCAACAGATATATCATGATTGATATTAATGAAATTCAATTGATTTATAAGGTTATCAATGACTAGGAATATGGGTTTATTTCCTTTATATTTCATGGGTATTCCTATGATGAAATCCAGGGGTATGTGTTTCCATTTCCATACTATTGGGATATAGTTGGGTCATTCACATGGAAATATCTTATAAGGATCCAAAAATTAACATCACGTAATATATGACCATTCACCACTCTAGGTTCTAGAGAGTTAGATACAAGATTTACAATTTATCAGATTTTATAAAATAATTAAACATAAAAATTCAATCTTCGATTCCACATGTGTAACAATGATGTAATATAACATTGAACTTAAATGTGACCTGTGAAAAATAATTTTAATCAAGGGGTGAAAATTGTAAATTCCCAGTAAGGAGTGTTAAAAAAAGACCATAAAAAATTATTTTTTCTTTAAAAAAATCATTAAATACTTGTTTTAAATAATGAAATTAACTTCTAGGGAAACATGTCATCCCCATTTTCATGATAGATTCAAGAAAATATTTTATCATAAACTTATACTCAAAATTACTAAAATAATTTAAGATTTAAATAAAATGAATTATAAAATATGCATGCACTTGAAAATAAATACCTGAAATGACATCTATAGGAAATGAAAATACTGATCTATGTATGAAATTCTAGGGGTGTGGTTAAAGTTTACAAATGAAATAATATTTGTTCATAAATTGCGAAGTCAATGCTGTCCTTTATCATACACCACATAAATTAAAATCATGTGATGATGGATAAATATTTAACATTTCTTTTATGGTTTGGAAACTAAATATTAATATAAATTTATAAATTCATATTTATTCAAGTATATATTTAAATATAAAACATCAAGCAATGTGCACATGAAAATATTAAACTGATTAATACTGGTTTATAAAAGGATGATCATTAGCCATGTATATTCTACATGTTGAGTAATCACATAAACATTCACTTATTAGAATCATTATGAGTGAAAGCATAATATAGAACATCATAAAAATTCTTTAAATGCACTGTCCCAAGACTATACATAACAATATTTTCAATACCTCATGCCATGAACTAGTTTGTCTCACAGGACCTACCGATGCATCGAGAGTCTATAACGGGCCTCATCAATCACATAATAAGTCATATACACTCCTAAATTTTCTAATAAAAGTATGTATATAAATCAATGATTCCCATACAACATTGATTTATTTAAATCCTATTCAAGGATAAAATAAATTCATTAATAAATCCAATGTGTCCCATACCACCTTGGAATGTTTAGTTCGTATTCCATACATTATCATAAATAGATTTATCTCATACATAAATTAAATCTTTTTATTTTTACTTCATAAATAAAATGAGTAATGAAATAAATGCACATTTAGTTAAAAATTCTTAAATAGTTTTATATCCTCAAATGTATCCTTTTACAACTAATAAATATGTTTTTGACATTAAATTATAAATAAAAAATTTCAATTCGTGAATAAATGCATGAGCTTCATATTATTAGAAAATATATTTGAAACCATGAGTTTATTATGAATGAAATATTTGTCAATATAATTCATGATGCATGAGCATGACTTCATGTAGAGGGGATATTCTGATGTTTACAAGTATAATGAAGACGTGTTGTGCCCATTTTTTAGAAACATGATAATAAAATTAAAACTATTATAACCATGAGTAAATTTCAAATAGTCTTTTAAAATATATTGATATTAATTTAAGCCCTTATTTAAAATTGATGTGTTTGCGCATTCAAAACATGCAATAATTTATTAATATATCGATATATACATACATTCATATATGTATAAATCATTAATTTATCTTCTATGGAACATTTTCAAGAAATGATAATAAAACATTATCTTATAATTTTACATGTCACATGAAAAAATAAAAAGAAAATCATTTATAAAATAAAAATTTCTCATTAATTAATATTAATTTGCGTATTTTGGGTGTTGTCATGCTTTAAATATTATGACTATATCATAAATGATAGTCATATTTGTACATTTAATTACTTACACAAAATGATAATTTAAAAATTGGCATCATAACATAAATCATAGTTAATTAAATCGTAAAACATAATTTGAAATATTAATAGTCCATCAATTATTTCATTTATAAAACGATTATTTATTTTTAACATCCTAAAAAATAATTAAACAGATTAATTCCTTGCATCTAAACATGAAAATAAATAACACAAAGATTATAAAATTTTATATGAAAAATTTCCCATTACAATTTCAATTTCAGACGTTGAAATTAAAAGATATATATAGTTAAAAATATTATTTAGGATAGAAATAATTTGATATTTAAGATTCAAATTAATGTTTGAAAACAAGGTAAACCAATTTCACCATAAAATAAATAATGGTTGGAAATAAATAATCAAAAATCATATAACATGAAGTCACTATTTTATTTTTAAAAATTTTAAAACGATGAAATAAAAATATATCCCTAATTTTTTAGTAGTACATACATAAAATGGACTCAAAAAATATGTAAATAGAGACCTTATGATAAAAGTACCTTACAAACCATTCTATATAAATGTTGAAAAAAATGAACAACCTTTATTTGATTATAAAACATTTTTCTGATAATAAAAACAACCGAAATAATTAAAACAAAACTTTTTCCCCTTATATAATATAATTTTAAATATTCATTTGAAAACAAAACACTTTCAACAATATGATTTAAAATATATACTATAAAATCATGAAAATTGATAATATTTTAAATTTGAATTAAAATAATATGATTTTTAATATATATATATATCTCTGTGTGTCTGTGTGTGTTTAAAAAATCAATTGGAAATAATAAATCTCTAACAAAATAGAGCTGAAAATAAATCCCTTACTAACGCAAAAAATGTACTCCCTCACTAATAACAAAAATTAAGTATGCAAAAAAAAATTCTTGGAAATAAGTTTTATGAATGATATTGAAAATATAAAAAAAAATTGAATTAACATGAATACAATTTAAACATAATTCAAAAAAATGTATCCCTTACAACTAATTTTCTCAATTCGTGAATGAATTTACACAAAAATAAATTGGAATTATCAAAACTGAATAACTAGAAATATAAAAGTAAAATTACATTATGCAAATTCATAAAAAAAAGAAAAGAATTATTTACAATAAAACTATTAACACTAAAATTGAAATATATATATAATCAACCTTTCACAAATATAATTTTTTAGAATTAATCATCTTACCCAAACATAAAATAAAACCAAAAAAATAATTTCATATAATTGATATATGAACACTAAATATATAATCTCCTTTACACAAAGATAAATCTAATCATTATCATAAATCTTAATTTAATCCAAACACTAAATTATTTTTCCTTAACAAAAGAAGTATAAAAATATATTCATAATTTTGAACTAACATTCACACATCTAAAAAATATTTTTTTAATTTAAGTGTATATACATTACACAAAATAAAAAAATTAAAACAATTTTGGAATGAATAAAAAATTAACATTTCCAACAATTTTGAATAACATGTCCTAATAATAGACAAACCATACATGAAAAAATTTTCTCATAATGATAATGTTAAGAAAATTAACAAAGAGTATATTTTCTCTTACAAAACAAGTTTAATCATATATAAATATGAAATTCTTTACTTGATCTATGAATGATAAAATCCTTTTAATGTTGTAGCATTTCACATTGAGTCATCTAAACAGACTGGAAGATCAAACTTATCCATCTTATTTTTTATGTTTTATCTATTTATAGACAAATGTCAAATAGCTTATAGCTTCCAGGGAAATATTTTAATGGGTCCAAATATTTTCATTTGAATTTACATTTATAGAAAAGGAAAAATAACACACTACCCATCCATAAAATTGATAAAATTTGTTTCAAATGACAGATGAAATTGGTATTTGTAAACCACATGGACACAACAGATCATAAAATAAAAAAAATGGTAAAGAAATATAAATGGTCCACAATTGAAGAGTGACAATGATTGAAGAAGAAATAAAAACAAATTACAAACAATAGAGTTCGATCAAATCAGAAAATGGAATTTTATGTTTACCTTAGTTGGTTAAAGAAGAATTGGATCCCTCGAATCTGGAAAAGTTGAAACCCTAATGGAGTAAGGACTCCTCACTGACGCTCATCCTAGTTAACATGGACTGCCACCTTGCCTCTGAAGCTGAATTCCCATCACGGCTTCTCCTTTGCTTCGTCTTGCCCCTAGGAACTCTCTCAATCCTCGACCCATCTACTATCACTGGTGGCTTGACCTCCTTCAGCCTCAACATGACTTTACTCCCACGGGTCACAGATGACTCCTGGATGGTGCCTCCATCCTATACGACGCATGGTATGAATCCCATTACCCTTTATCCCTTAGTATTGAATGCGACCCCACCCCTATGGACTCCCTAAACACACCACACCCCTTATTTCAAGATTTAATTTCTCACTTTTTTTATACATTTTTCATTAATATTGTTTTTTCAATTTGTATCACATATATTTTTTTATAAAATAATAATATAAAATATGTATAATTTAAAATAATTTTTAAAAATACAATTTATAATTTCATTGTTGTAAATAATAAAATCACAATAATAATTATGAATATAAATAAGATTTTGTATTAATAAAAAGATGAAATACATTTAATAAAATAAAAATTTATAATATTATAATTATAAATAAAATAATGTACTTTTGAATGTTATAATTTAGTCATAATTCAAATGTAACAATTATAATTTCACACACACACACACACACACATATATAACATATTTTCAAAAAAAAACAGGATTAATTTTATAATTATTTATATGACATATTTAAACATATATTAAAACATGAATATTTATATCGCATGTTTTAAAAAATAAGGTTACATGAAATATTTGGCACATAATACTATTAAAATAATAATTTTAAATTTCATATATATTATCAATATAAAAAAGTTTATATTGATATATTATAATTTTATTAAACAAAAATTATAATAATATTACCTTTAATTATATTCATTTAGTAAAACAATATATTAAAAAATACCATTTCATGTTACTATGTAAAAGAATAAATAATTATATGTCATCATTTATTTTGGAAATGTCATTTGAATATAATGAAAATTATGTTAAAAAATTTCATTTTTTTTAATGAAACCACAAGGTTTTATTAACATTTTTTCATAATAATAATAAATAAACTTATAACACATCTATTAATTTAAATTATTTGGTTGAAGCTTGGGGTGTTACATTATCCACCTTAAAAAGAACTATTTTCATGCAATTTGTTTCATCGGACTAAACAAAATTTGGAATTCTCATCTTCATAATTAAGAATCACTAGGACAACTAAAATTCTACTCTCGACAACATCTAATCTCAAAAGTTGCTTATACAGTTCCTATGATATCAATTATAATGACCCTGCCATAAACATCAGATAATAGAGGACCTTTCACCAGTTGTGGTTCTGGAGAGTTAGATACAATATTTACAATTTATTAAAGTGGAAAAAACAATTAAACAAACCAAATCCAAACATCGCTTCTTCACACATAAAAATGACAATTCCCAAAATGGAACTTCAATGTGACTTGGGAAAAAAATATCAAATAAAGGGTGATCATTTACAATACAAAGTGAGGGGTTTTAAAACATGACCATAATGAAATAATTTTTCCATTAAAACATTTCATTAAATATATGTTTTAAATCATGAAATTAACTTTTCTTGTAACATGTCATCACCATTTTCATAAGATATTATAGAACATAATTCATCATAAACTTATGCTCAAAATTGCAAAAATAATTTAAGTGTTAAAAAATGCATTATTATTTATTCACGCTCATGAATAAAAATTTATGAAATTACACCTATAGAGAATGACCATAGTTATTTATGTTTCACATTCAAGGGGTGCTGGTAATGTTTACAAATGAAATAATATTTTTTCAGAAATTTCACACACAAAGGTCACTTTTATCATCAAACACATAGATGCAAATAATGTAATTATAGATAAATTTGAATCTTTTTTTATTGTTTGGAAACTCAATATTAACCTTTCAGTATAAATGAATCTATATTCAAGTATATATTTAAATATAAATCTTAAAATTGTGTGCACTTGAAAATATAAAACATATTAATTCTGGTTCATAAAAGAATGATCATTAGCCATGGATATTCTACTAGTTGAATAATGATATAGAATTTCACTTACTAAAATCATTATGACTGAATGCATAATACATGACCTCATAAAGATTCTGTCAATTCCTCATTACATGTCAACACATAACCATTTTGTTAAGGCTCATACCAAGAACTAGTTTTTCTCCTGAGACCTACCAATGCATTGAGAGGTTATATAAGTCCTCCCTAGTCATATAATAAGTCATATGCACTCCTCACTTGTCTAATTAAATTATGTCTTTAAATCAAAGAGTCTCATACCACTTTGATTTATTAAAATCATATTCCTTGATGAAATTAATTCATTAAAAAATTTATTGTATCCCATACCAGCATGGAAGGTTTAGTTCATAATCCATACATCATCATAAAAATATTTATCTCATTCTTCAACTGATTGTCTTTATTTGTAATTCATCAATAAAATAATTAATGAAATAAATAGATATTTACTAAAAAATTCATAAATAGTTTCTTCTCCTCAAAAAAAATCTTTTACAATGAATAAATATGTTTTTACATAATAGTATAAATAAATCATTTTAGTTATTTATGAAATCCTTGTGCTTTGTAGTCATGGAATACTTATTTGAAACCATGAGTTTATTATCAATGAAATATGTTTTTATGATACGCTTGATGCATGACCATGAATACAAGTATATGGGATATTCTAAAGTTTTAAAATAACATAAAGTTATGATATGCGTATTTTTTAAAAACATGATAATAAAATTAAAAACTTTCTCACAAAGAATAAATTGTAAATAATGAATTTTAAAAGAACTTGATATTAAATTTATCCCATATCTATAAATGATGTGATTACTCATTTAAAACACACATTAATTGACCAATATGTCAATATATATACATACATATATAAGTATATATCTATAATTTCACTTCCATAAAACTATTTCATGAAATGAGAATGCATCCTTACCTTGTAATTTTACATGTCGCACGCAAGAATTGAATGAAAACTACTTATAAAATAATTATTTACCATTGTATAATATTAGTTTGGGTAAATTGGGTGTTATCATTGTTTAAATATTATGATCGTATATTAAAAGTTAATCATATTTATACACATAATTTATTACAAAAAATGGAATTTTAAAGATTTACATTATAACATGAATCATATATAATTAATTTTTATAATATATTTTTAAATAATACTAGTCTGTAAATTATTTCATTTATAAAAAATATATTTATTTTTCACTTCCCAAAATAAAAGTTAACTGATCAATTAAATATGATTAACCATGAGAATAAATAACATATAGATCATATAATTTTTTGGGAAAAACTTCTTCGAACAGTTTTTCTTGATATGGTATAAATTCAATGACATAAAATTTTGAAAAATAAAACAAATAATTGAGGAAAAAATAATTTGACATTAATAGTGAAATTATTGTTGGAAAACAAGGTAAAATAGTTTTACTATAAAATAAATAATTGTTTCAAGTTAATATTTATAAATCATGTAACAAAAACTCACTTATTTATTTAAAAAAATTTGTAATCATGAAATAAAAATATATCTCTCATGGTTCAGTGGTACATAATTAACATGATCTCCAACAATATGTAAACATAGAACATAAGATAAAAGTCTCTTATAAACCATTCTAAATAATCTTTGATAAAAATTAAACAACCTTAATTTGAAAATAAAATATTTTTTGAGGATAATAAAAACAACCCAACTAATTAATACAAATATATAGTTCTGCATGAAAAATATGAGATTATAGATTAAATTGAAAACATAACACTTACATCTACAAGATATTAAAATCGTATATCTTATATCCATAAAATTTATCCAATTTTAAAATAGCATTAAAATGATATGATTTTTCATATATATATACATATATATCTCTCTGTGTGTGTGTGTTTTTACAAAATCAATTGGAAATATTAAAATCTCTTACAAAATATAGTTGAAAATATATCCCTTACAAACAGAATAAATTCACTCCCCCACTACTAAAAAAATTAAGTATTCGAAAATATAATAGTGGGAAATATGTTTTAAGAATAATATAGAAAATATTGAAAAAAAAACAGAATTAACCTGAAATAAATTTAGTCATAATTCCAAATAAACTTATACCTTATACCTAAATTTCCCAATTGGTGGAATTATTTTATGAAAAATAAATTGGAATTGTAAAAATCAAATAATTAGGAAAATAAAAAATATTACCTTATGAAAACTCAAGTAAAACATGAAATTATTTATTTACAATTAAAATATGAACATTAAATATATATATATATATATATATATAATCAGCCTTACGCAAGGCTAATTTTCTATCATTAATCCCCTTATAGAAACATAAAATAAAACCAGAAAATAATTCTTTATTATTAATATATGAATACTAAATATATAATCTCCCTTACATAAACATAAATGTGAATTTCGGAATAATTCATTATTTAATTTGAACACTAAAATATGGTTCCCTTATAAAACAAGTACAAAAATTAAATTATAATTTCAAACTAACATTCGCACCTTTACAAAATAATTTTAAATTAAATTGTAAATCCCTTACAAGAAACTATAAAATTTAAACCTTAATTTGGATTGAACGAACAAAATAACCCTTACTAACAATTATGATGAACAAACCAACGAATGGACAAACAATACAAGAAAACCTTTTATAATAATGAAAACAGTCAAGCAAATTAATATAAAAGTATATTTTCCCTTATAAAATAAGTTTATTCATAAATAAATATTAAATCACTTACTTGATCTATGCAAGATATAATAATTATGATGTTGCACCATTGCACTTACACTCATCTCATTGGACTGGCATATTGGACTTTGGTATTGTGTTTAAAATAGATATCAATTAAAATATAAACTTCCTAAGGCTTGTAGCTTGTTGGGAAAGATATTAATGGTTCTCCATATAAGAATTTTAATTTTCATTTACAAAAAATAAGAAAAAACAAACAACTAATCAATAAAATTGACAATTATTTGTTTAAGATGATAGATGAAATTAATATTTACACCCTATAAGGGCACAACAGATCATAACACAAAAGAAAATAATTAAAAATTATAAACAACCCATAATTTATGAGTGACATTTGTTGAAGAAGAAATAAAAACAAAATGAAAACCAATAGAGTGATATCCAATCACACACGATAATTTCATGACTACCTTAGTAGGTTGAATAATATTTAGAACCCTTATATCTGTAAGTACGGAAACCCTAATGGAGCACGGACTCCTCACTGATGCTCTACCTACTCGACCGGGACCACCATCATGCATTTGAGGCTCAATCCTCATCAAGGCCTCTCGTTTTCTTCTACTCATACACAGGATCTCACTCAAACATAGACCCATCAGCTCTACCTTATGGCTCGACCTCCTTAAGCCTTGACATGACTCAACTCCCCCCTCCTCGATAGAGGATTACTCAAAAATGGTGCCTCTCTCCGACCTGACACATATACCACAACCAAATTCCCCTTTATCCATTAGGGTTGAACCCGACACACCCCCTACGAACACCCTAACCACACTAAACCCCCTTATTTAACGATTTGTTTTCTCACTTTTTTATCCATTTTTCACTAATATTGTTTTTATCACTTTCTATCACATAAGAAATTTTATAATATCAGATTAAAAAATATTTATAATTTAAAATAATTTATAAAAATTCAATAATGATATCATTTTTTTATATTATAAAAACATAATAATAATTATGCATGTTAATAAATTTATGTATTATAAAATATTATATAACTTTCACATAAAATAAAATTTATAATAATTTTATTTTAAATATATTTATGTAATTATGAAAGTAATAATTTAGTAATAATTCATAACTGGCAATTATAATCTCATATATATTTATATATATATCATATTTTTAAAAAAACAAGATTAATTTAATAATTATTCATATGTCAGATTTAAACATATATTAAAATGTGAATATTAATAGTGGCTTCATTAAAAAATAATGTTACATAAAATATTTGGCCCAAACAACTTTTTAAATAATAATTTTAAATAGAATCTATATTTTCAATATTAAAATTTTTATATTTACACAATTTTATGTTGTTTTTTAAAAAATAATAATAATAATAATACCTTTTATTATTATTATTTATTAAAACAATATATTAGAAAATATCATTTAATATTACTATATAAAATTATAACTAATTATTATATCGTCATGTATATCAAATATTTCTTTTAAAAATAATAAAAATTATTGTCACAAAATTTCATCATGTTTGAATGAAACCACATGGTCTAATAATGATATTTCATAATAATATTTATTCGACTTATTACTCATTTATTAACTAAATATTTTTATTGAAACTCGGGGTGTTACATCTATCACTCAGACCTGATTTTTGTGGTATTCAAGGAATCATGATACAAAATCTTCAAACTCCTTCATCATTTTTTCTTACTATAAGTTGTTATTCTGATATCTACACATTATATTTCTCTGAAGATTAATGGTGAAGGATGTCTAGTACCCGTAGTCTATAATTTCATATTTCAGTTCTATTATTGATGGGACACATATTTAGGTATTAATCCTTATAACTCCATGATTATCATTTCTACATTATGTAATATTCTGGGCATTTTTCTATAGATTTTCATTATATTTTTAACTAACATGATCCTCTCATGAATGGATGGTTGAGCACGTATTTGGGGAAATTTGAATAAATTTTTTATTATTATTATAGAGTACTTCCATTTTATTTCTAATTTTATTATATCCCTTTTAGTACATTTAATAGATAGGGTTATATGATACATTTTACTCATAGAATCAGCCATATTTTCTTCTTTTATAATATTTCAATGGATTGGATAATCATGATTTTCAATCACATAAGGCGGCCTTCATTGGTTCCGATTGAGATTATTTTTTTTGAATATTTATATTTTTGTTCTACGATATATATATATATATATGGAACTCTTCCCACCATAAATTTTATAGTCACCAAATAATCAATTTAAATGTCACTACAACCAACTCATGATCCATATTTTAGTAGTTTTTCTCATGGATCATTAATTTTGGTGAGACATACGTTATAAATTATTAATATTTTAGGAGTAAAATACCTAATACTATTTTTGATGCATCACTATAGACCTTACATACATCGATATATATTGGTAATGAGATTGTAAATATAATTATTATCCTCTTCTTTAGCTCTATATATCAATCCTCAAATTCATTATTCCCAAAAAAAACATTACTCCCTTCCAAGTTAGCATGGTCAGATGTATTGAACATCATGATATGTTTCTACCAAATTAATGATAATACATAAAAAATCAATGGATACTAATGAACTCCATTTTAGCAGTTGGTCTATCCCATTCGCTAATTTCCTTAGTTTTCAATGGTCTATATTTATTCCATTATTAACTAAATCGTACCCCAAGATTGTTATCTTCTCTTCCAATTTCTCACATGTGCAATAATTACAATATAACATTCCCTTTTGTAAGGTTATTATTATATTATTACAATGATTTATAGGTCTCGCCTTTATTTTTTAGTATAATAGAATATAATCTATAAATACTACAATATATTTTTTGAGCTAATCCATAAATACTCTGTAGATCACAATTATTAAGATAACATGAGATTTAGTTCTTCCAAATCGGATCACATTGAACTCTTAATTAACTTAAATTAAACGAAATACATTTTTGGGGAAATCCACTTTCATCACCAATACGTTATAATATACAGACTATATAGAAATCTTAGGGAAGTTTTCGGATCCATGTAGTTGATCAAACAAATAATCAATATATGGTTGAGAATAAATTTTATTTCTCATGATATATTTGAGTAGATTATAATATAAGAAAATGTGAATTTCCAAATTATTCTCTATGATTAATCAGACCGGTGCACCCTATGGTGGAGAACATGGGATTATATAACTAATTTCAAAATCTCTTAATTTTTAAAACTAGAAATTTTTAATGCATTCTTGGATATTTGAAAATATTATGTTTTAATAATCATTGATTACTCAAAGAAATATATTAGAGGAAAATAGAAAATTACATGGTAAACACATCAACAGATTCCATTGCAATAGAAATTTCATTAAGTATGATCAATTATTTAGTCTCTATCATTTTTACCAAATACATTTTCTATTAAGGAAATAATTTCAATGCATGATATGATGATTCCAATGGAGATTCATCTCCCTCCTGTAGATTTTTAATATTAGTGATAGATTAATGATAAAAAGGGTGTTTTTATTCTCATGGAAACTTATATTGTATTTATATAATAAAATATAATCATTGTCCACATTTGTATCAGATTTCACGGAATAGAGTATTAAATTGTTTTCTAGGATGTTTATAATAGAAATTTGATATGATAGGATTTATAAACATAGGATAATATAATTACACATTTTTTCATTTTCACTAATAACTTGACATCCATATTTTGATAATATTTTTTATTGATCTATTAAAAGTATATGATATAAAATAATGAAAATATCTATTCTAACATTTGAAATTTGAAGTTCATTAATGGATGATAAGACATAGTTTCACTATCTGAGTATAGTTATAATAATTTATGTCATACAAATTATATGTCAGCATGATAATATTCAGAAATATTATTTATTTGGAAGGGAATGTATAATCATTTATGTGATATCTCATAAATAGCATTATTACATAACTATTGAATTCCATAGTTTTTAACTATGTTATCCATTTTCTATATCCTAACATAAAATATTATGTTTATTTTTGTTACCTTCATGATTGCTATTATATAGATTATAAATTTATTATATATTATATCGAATTTAGTACAGAATATATTTTAATGAATTCCTCTAATTTCTTTATTAGGAATAGACTTAATTTATAACCAGTGAACCCCTTTCATGGTTACTACCCCAAGGTAAAACTATTACATTGTCACATAAACATGTAATATCCAGAAATGGATTTTTATCATGGAAAACAAATACTCTACACTTTAATGTAATATAGGGTTTTTTATCTTGTTTTTCTATATCACTAATGATTTCGAAAAGGTTTTATAAACACAATCCCAATAATAACTAGATAATTCACCGATACAAACTATGGCAAATAATAAATATTTTAAATGTTAATTTATTATTTTTTAGATAAATAACATATAATAAAATCCCAAAAGATATATATAACCTAGTACATTGTGAAATTATATATATATTACATTAACTTGAAACATGGATATAAAGACATTATTTAATACTCTAGAACAGGCCCTTACAATCCAATTATTTTCTAATACTGCATGGGAAGACCCGAGGACATAAATAAGAAAATGTTGATCTACAAATCCTTGAATGGGAATAATAATATTATAAACTAATGATATTAAATAATTTTGTGTCACAAGGCATCTTAAGGTGTAATAAATTCAGTGATAATCAAAATCCTAAACATCGAATCATGATATATCATGATATCATCGATGAACTATAAGATTGATCAAAACACATAAAACATGACATCATAAGAATACGTATAGGGTTAGCACCATTAAATAAAATAATAATGTACTTAGGATATCCTCCCCTTAACCATAAGCAGTTTATAATGATATAAAAAACTACCCAATGCAGAATAGAGATATATTATTATTGTTCAACCGGTCACATTCTGATCATGTACATGTAGTTTTGTTCCAAATAAGTAATACCGGATATGATTTTTGTCATAAATTTTAATCTAATGGAAATATTGAGTGGGTTATATAAAAGATACTAATTTATAATGTAATGATAGTTACATATAGTTTAATACCCTATAGTAGAAATTTATATGGGTATATGAGAACACAAATCTTTATCACATAGAGTCAGAAAATAATATCAACATCATAACTAGTTAACATAAAAAATCTATAGAATGATCTAATTTGGATACAAAGTGGTATATTGTTACTTTTAAATCATATTTATGTCACATGAATATTTCAAATATAATCCATAATGAAAAATTGGATATAAAAGTTATAACTCAAAGAATGTTCTTGTGTATGTATGATGAAGTTAGAATTCCCAAACCTTGAGAGGGTGGTTCTAAAAGATTATGAATATCTTATAATAATAATTGAGATTCTATGGGAGTTATTTAGTGAGTTAGATGTTGTATAACTTCATTGTCAACGGTTTTTAAGTGGTGAGGATTGGGGTATATATAATGACTCATTATTTTCATGCATAGATATCTCATCTTAGTAGATGAATAGTTTTTACCTAACACAATTATACACACAAAATTCATATGTGAAAAATTCCTTTGGAAACATGGAAACCTAAAAACCAGGGTGATGAACTATATAAATTGTATCCCACTATATTATTTTAAGGTAGAACCCAATATAAACATATCATACCTAATATATTTCTTCATAACTTAAGAAGGGAAATCCTGAGAATGGGAAAACTCATGTGCTCAGTAATGGTAAAAATTTGAGATATCAATGACCACATAATCATAACCTGAGAATAAATATGTGATAACATTATCATGATATTATAAATCCATAACATATATATCATATATCATAATACTCTTTCATGAAATAAATAATGGTAATTCATAATACATGAATCATAATAGAATAAAATAATATGAGCCATGAGAGAATAATATTTGAAAAAGAAATAAGATTATAATACATAAAACAATAGAAAATATTTTCCTTAATAATCCAAAAATATTTTCAAAAATATCATTGTAGAATTTCTTCACTCTCCAATCCATCATATTAGTAATTATTATATCCCTTGATTATCATAGTGGACAATGTTCATTTCAGAATATGGTCAATCCCCCATACCATTATATTTTATCTCATTAGATATTAATAGTTTCACATTGAATTTGATGTATATATAGGTACACCCATCACAAAATGAAAATATTTTATATTCATTACAAAAGACCGTAAAACATTCATTATATCAAAACCCATTAAGTAAATGGGTTTTATAAGCATTTCATCATAGTATAACTCATGGAAGTGAAAATGGTTTAAACAAATCCATCATTTTTTCATTGAATAAACCATCGAAAACAAATATATTTCACACATGTATGTTTATCATAACAATAAATATTTTTGATAAAGAATAATTATGGAATCTTTGTAAAAAATTCTCATAGAATAATTCGTAAAATAAATGGTTTTTGTATATGATAAATATAAAATCAACTAAAAGATAGTTAAATATTATTGTGGAAAAAATCATTCCCATTTTTATGTAAAATTTTTATAATTTAAAGCTTATTAAAAATATTAATTAAGAAATATTTATTTCAAAATATCCATGGAAACATATAAATAAATTTTCAAATCATTATGTGCTAGTGAAAAATTAAAATTTGATTCATCTCGTATGTGACAAAAAATTTATTCTATTGAGAATTTTTTAAAATGTATAAAATAATACTATTTGTAAACTATAATGAAGATCCCATTAAATTTTTTTGTAAAAATAAAATAGTGATAATAAAATACATTGAAAAAACCATTCATAATTGTAATAAAAATATAGAGTTTATTTTTAGAAATCAAGGAAATCAAAGTAAATTTACATTGTATTTAAGAGAGAAATGAAATCAGTTATCCTTAAAATTATATTTTCATTATATTGAATAAATAAAGTTAGTAAAATTAAATAAAAGTTGTAATTTTATGAAATAACCATAGGGTAATAATATTTACTTATTTATAGATAGGTAAATCATAATATTCCATCCTTAGAAAAATAGTCATAAATAATCATGATAAACAATTATAATATCAAATGAAACACATACAAATTTTTTAACATATTAATCATAATACCCATGAAATTATTCAAATAAATTTATTTTTAAAGACTTATAAAAATCAAATTAAGCATTATTATGTAAATTAAATTTTTATACATTCACAACATAAATTAAAAAATTGATTTTTATGACATGCATCCCATAGAAATAAAAAAGATATGAAAATATATTACCTTATCTTCAACATAAATTTCTTATGATGGAACATACTTTATGATAAATATTTATTTATTTTAATTATATTATATAACATAAATAAATATATAAAACCATATATGACTTACGTATTTCATTTTATCACCCATGTTTTGTTAATTCTTTATTAAAATCACTATTCTACGTGATATTTGATTTATTTTTCATAAATTTTATGGTTCAGTGGTATTAGAAATTGTATTTTGATCATGGTTCTATAATATAAATAATAATAATAATTAAAAAAATATCCAATATATTATGTATATAAATATTTAGATTGAATCACCAAATAGAGATATTGGAAAATAAATTACAGTATTTATAGAGATTTTAAGTCATACGTATGCATGAAAATTATTTACTTGAGTTTTTTTATATAAATTTTTTTAAAAAAATTAAAATACACTTAGGTTAAAAAAATTAAATAACATGTTACAAAGGTGGCATCGCAGATTCCACCTTTGTAGTAGTGCGCAAAGGTGGCATTAGAAAAGCCACCTTTGCTCCCCCACGCTGTCTTTATCCTGGATTTATGACATGGAAAAGGCGGCCAAGGGGAGGCCACCTTTCACCTCTAGGTAAGAGTAATTGTGGCTTCTGCGATTCTGCCATTGGCCTTACGTTGAGGTGAAAGGCGGCCTCCGCGATGCTAGATTGTCCTGAACTCAGGGGCTACCCCCCCCCCCCTCCTCACTTGATCCTTACCATCATCTCTCATAAATTCTCACTCTCTCTCTAAAAAATTAATTTCTTGTTCTGGTTTTTATAAAGATTTATTTAAAGGTATGTTTATTTATTTAATTTAATGTTTTTATTTAATTAATTTAATTTTTTTTAGTTATTAATATTTCATTTTTTAGTTATTTATGTAGTTCTTAATATTTGGTTTTTTAGTTTATATAATTAATTATATATAGTTTGAAATAATTATTGTTAGGTAGTATGGATTATGTTTAGATTAACATAGGATTTAGTATTTTTGAAATTTTGGTATCTTGGAGATTATGTGGTTATCTATGCAATTAAATTCCTATCTGGATACAAACAAGTGGATGTGGCTCTAGCACAGATGTACATATGGGTAAAACCCAAAAATACCGCTTTGAGCAATACTCGAATGGGAACTCGTGCACGATAATGGGCCTTGTTGCATCCTAGTTTTACACTCTCAGGTAATATGCTTAAGATGATTCATATTTTATTTATAAACTACTAAAATATCTAAGAGAAGAAAAATAAAATCAGAGTATTTATCAATGATAAAATGATAAATATAATGGTATAGAATTAAATAAAGACATAATCATTAACAAATTAAAGTAATTATTAGTTAATTATAAATAAGTAATGAATATAATATGATTAACTATTAAAGAATAAATAATTAAATAATAACTTCATAATGAAAAAATAGTCGTTAAAGAATTATCGATGAGTTAAAAACTGTATTAAGAAAATCAGATTATAATGAATATTATAATTATTTAAAATGAAATGGTGAAGAAAATGTTTTAAAATGTAAAGATTATATTGTTTAGAAATAATAGTTACTATTAGACATAATTATTTATAGGATAATTAGTAAATAACACAGTATTAAAACATGGATCCATATAATGATTAGCTAACGATGCTGATGAACATATAAAGTGAAATAATGAATAATAAACACATTAAATAAAAAGGATCCCTAAAATTACATTCTAATAATTATCATATGGTCAAACATTAGTAGCATAGTTTATTGTATAAAAAGGTTCCCTAAATTTACATTCTAATAGACATCATATGGTCGAACATAATTGTTAATATTTGTTACACTATCATAATTTTGATGAATGAAACATTTTTGATGTAGAGTGTCATGTTTTCCTGTGTGTACTTCTATGGGGAGATTATTCAAACTGAGCAAGGATCTTCTTACAGCACACAACCAATTATGGTGCTTAGTACAACTAATTGTGTAACCATAAGTGACCTTCATGAAAGAATTCATGTTTCCATAAATCTGGGACCCAATCAAAAGATTATGTCTATGAGCTATAAACATTTGCATTTTCCAACAACACTGTTGCATCTAGCTTGTCCATTTGTTGATAATGCGCAGTGGGTCCAAGAAATTAATTTATATTCTCAATGGTCAGATGGTACCATGATGGATTTATACGTTGATGTTTCTACTGTACAACAACAATGTCCACTTGTACGAAGATGTTGAATTATAAGAGTGGTTAATGATAGCCCACCCCATGAAATTTATCCTATTCCAAATGATGCATTAAAATAGGAAAACCTAAATGATCTCCTAGATATACATGTCAATTCGACTTCTGATGAGGAGTTTTGTAATGATGGATTAGATGGTGACAACAGTTCTAATGAGGAGGGACCAAATGAAGATAGAGAAGAGGTTTTGATAATTGCATTTGTTGTACATCAACCTCGACCTACAATAAATCATCCACCACTCTTTTCATCTTATTCAGAAGCAATGACACACATGCCTGAATTCTACAATACTATTATCACACTGACAACTAAGTTCCCTGGAGTTGTACTAGATAGGTTTAGTGAGGTGGACAAAACATTATATATTTGAAGGAATTTTCCTAGTAAAGATGCCTTAAAATCAAGTTAAAGAGATTTCATATTGAAAGACACTTCAACTATGTAGTTAATGAATCATGACATAGAAAATATGTTATACGGTGTGAGAAGTATGGGGATGATTTTAGATTTCTCTTAAGGGAGATTCCAGACATTACATTTGGAGGTTGGAGAATGTCGAGGATTGAGGCAGCTCATTCTTACGTTCAGCCAAGCCTCACACGTGATCATACCTCATTGGAGGCAGAATTTGTGTCATCTATTGTTGTGGATATGATTAGGACATGTAAATATGTTCTAATATCCCTTCTGCATGAGAGGATTCATCAGACATTTGGTTATAATATTTCCTATAATAAGGCATGGATGGAGAAACAGATGGCAATTGTGAAGGTATATGGTGATTGGGATGACTCAAATCGAGTGTTTCCGTAATTTCTACCCATACTAAGGTATCATAACCAAGTTTTACTCCATATGGATACAAACTAACATGTGTCTCATGGTAACCGACTTGATCCATCTTGTGTACAATTTCATCAGTTGTTCTGGGCATTCCTTCCTTGTATCTCCGCATTTCGTTTCTGCAAACAGTTTATTCATATTGATGGAACAATTTTGTATGGAAAATACAGGGGCATATTTTTTATTGCAGAAACCCAAGATGGAATCTGTTCACCTATTCCACTTTCTTTTTTCCATTGTAGATAAATAAAACTATGAATCATGGAGATGGTTTCTGGCATGTATCAGCAACCAATTCACAATTATTCACAGTGTTTGATTGATATCTGATCTCCATCAAGCAATTAATGAGGCAATAAATGAATATCATGATACATAGAGATACCCAAATGCACATCATCAGCTCAGCATTAGACACATTACTAGTAATGTGCATAAAAAATTCCACAATGAATCGATGACGAAGGAAATCACGATGCTTGGTACGCATTCTATTCATTATGTTTTACTATTTGAATATAAAGATAAAAGAAATTTATGTGAAATATCATCTATGATTTGTAGGATATGAGTCAGAACAACGGTGTTTTGAAGAAGTTTTTGAACAAATTCATCAGGCTAATCAAGAAGTTTATGATTATATGATGCGGATTCCAAAAGAGAAATTGACATTGGCATACGACGGGGGGAAGAGGTACTGAAACATGATGAAAAACATTGTGGAGTGCATCGATGGTATATTCAAAGGGCTTTACAAGCTACATATAACTGCCTTAGTTCATGAGACATTATATCGATTCATAAAGTACTTTGTGGATAGAAAACAATAGCATCATACAGAATACATCAGGGGTTATGATATGGAAGACACTTTCAATGAGATATTGAAAATAATATTGAAGAATCTTCTGTTTATCAGGTCTATCTCTTTCGAAGAGAAGACTCCCGATTTGAAGTCCAAGAGAGTTCATACCCCATCAAAATTTGTGTCAGTGAAAAAAGGTGGTATTAATAAAACAAGGCAATGTCAATGCGGGAACATTCAGGCCTTACAGTTTCCATGTACACACGCCATCGTAGCATGTGCCTCTGTGAACATCTCATGGGAAGCATATGTTGATCCAGTGTATCAGATGGATACCATTTCTAAATTTTATGCTCCACCATGGACACCTATTGGGGAGTATCATTATTTCCCAAAGCATGAAGGCCAGCCGATAGTGATACCTGACATGAATCAGTTACGTCCTCATGGGAGACCGAAGGCGATTAAGATGCATAATGGGATGGATTGTCCAAAAGAACAAGGTTAGAGTTTGTGATGCATGACATGTCATAAATAAGGTCATAACTGGAAACGATGGCCTAATATTTTTGGGTCGAGTTCACAGTCTCATCCATAATGATGTATTTTCTTCATTGTGACATTACCATATTGTAAACTAAATGTTGTTATCTCTTCTTTATTACTCGGTTTTCTAAACCAAAAACATCTGAGATAACTTTTCATATTAATATTCTTGCTTTCAAGAACAAACATTAAATATGAGATAATAGAATTTATTTCATAAATATGAAATTGAAATAGTTATCCTATAATGTAAATTAAATGTTATTAACCGATAAACATGTTTCCTTAATGTTAATATTAAAAATTTTAACCCTAAACCCTCAAACCTAAACCACAACCTAAACATGTAGGATATTTTAGTAAACTATTCTATTACAAAATATTATTATCATAATGATTTGCATAAGTTATTGAATACATACAATTAGATAAATTCAAAAAACCTCATTACTAATTGACATGGTTTATCTTAATACAATCAAGAAGAAGTTAATCATAAAGCTCCTCCAAAATATGTGTAACAAAATTCAAGACTCAATATTTTAGATAATAGAACTTATTTCATATTAATATTCTTGCTTTCAAGAAACATCTTTAAATCTGAGATAAAATAATTTATTTCATAAATCTGAAAGCAGAACACTTAACCCATATTGTAAAGTAAATGGTATTATCCCATAAACATGTTACCTGAATGTTAATATTATATTTTTTAACCCTAATCCATCAAACCTAAACCCCAACCGAAACATGTAGGATATTTTAGAAAACTATTATATAACAAAATTATAGTATCATAATGATTGGAATAAGTTATTGAATACATACATATAGATAAATTATAAAAACATCATTACTAATTGACATGGTTTATCTTAATCCAATCCATAAGTAGATAGTCATAAATATCCCTCAAAATATGTGTAACCAAATTCAAGACTCAATATTTTAGATAATATAAGTTATTTCATATTAATATTCTTACTTTCAAGAATAACATTAAATATGAGATAAAATAATTTTTTTCATAAATCCGAAAGTGGAACACTTAACCCCTATTGTAATGTAAATGTTATTAACCCATAAATATGTTTCCTTAATGTTAATATAAAAAATTTTAACCCTAAAACCTCAAACCAAAACCCCAAACTAAACATGTAGGATATTTTAGTAAACTATTCTATAAAGAAATTATAGTATCATAATGAGTAGCATAAGTTATTTAATACAAAAAATTAGATAAATTCTAAAAACATCATTACTAATTGACATTGTTTATCTTAATCAAATCCATAAGTTGTTAATCATAACGCTCCGCAAAAATATGTGTAACTAAATTCAAGTCTCAATATTTTAGATAATAGAACTGCTTCCATATTAATATTATTTCTTCTAATAAAAAGCCTTATATCTTAGATAAAAGAATTTATTTCATAAATCTGAAAGCAGAACACATAACCCATATTGTAAAGTTAATTTTATTAACCCATAAACATGTTTCTTAAACGTTAATATTAAAAATTTTAACCCTAAAAACTCAAACCAAAACCCCAAACTAAACATGTAGGATATTTTAGTAAACTATTCTATAACAAAATTACAGTATCTTAATGATTAACATCTGTTATTGAATACATAAAATTAGATAAATTCTAAAAACATCATTACTAATTAACATGGTTTATCTTAATCTGATCCATAAGTAGTTAATCATAAATCTCCCACAAAATATGTGTAACCAAATTCCAGACACAATATTTTAGATAATAGAACTTATTTCAAATTAATATTATTGAATTCAAGAAATAACTTTAAATATGAGAAAAAAGAATTTATTTTATAAATCTGAAAGCGTAACACTTAACCCATATTGTAATGTTAATTTTATTAACCCATAAACTTGTTTCATGAACGTTAAAATTAAAATTTTGAACGTTAAACCCTCAAACCTAAACCCCAACATAGTCATGTAGGATATTTTAGTAATCTATTCTATAATGAAATAATAGTATCATAATGATTAGTATACGTTATTGAATACAAACAGTTAGATAAATTCTAAAAACATCATTACTAATTGTCATGGATTATCGTAATCCAATCCATAAGTAGTTAATCATAAATCTCCCAAAAAATATTTGTAACCAAATTCAAGACTCAATATTTTTTATAATAGAACATAATTCACATTAATATTCTTTCTTTCAATAAATAATTTTAAATATGAGATAAAATAATTTATTTCATAAATCTGAAAGTGGAACACTTAACCCATATTGTAAAGTAAATGTTATTAACCCATAAACATGTTTCCTGAATGTTAACATTAAAAATGTTAACCCTAAACCCTCAAAACTAAACCCCAACCTAAACATGTAGGATATTTTAGTAAAATATTCTATAATGAAATTATAGTATCATAATGTTTAGCATAATTTATTGAATACAAACAATTAGATAAATTCTAAAAAACACCATTACTAATTGACATGGTTTATCTTAATCCAATTCATAATGTTATATTTACATTTTACACTTACTACTCATTTAATTTGTTTATATGTAGATGAATGATACCATACAACTCACTCAGTAGCATACCCATATTTCACAGACCGTGTTAGAGGGTCATCCAGATCGATTGTTGAAGGTGCGTCACACACACCATTTTCATCACATGGATCCTCCACAAGCCATTAGACCTTACTTGCACCGTGCTGGATTCTATGGCCTTGTCGTATCAGATTTCACATTTTTAGATCATTAACTACTTGCTTCCATTATTGAGTGATGTAGACCAGACACACACACATTCCACCTTCCTGAGGGAGAGATGACCACCACCCTTGAGGATGTCGCAGTACTTCTCTGTCTACCTATCCAGGAGAGACCCGTTATTGGAATCGATAGTGCAGCTTGGACAGACCTGGCAGAGAACTTGTTAGGCATTGATATTTTGTCTAACCGTAGGGATACAAATGGATCGTCCATATCTATGCCTTGGTTGGAGTCGTAGATTCCACATTTACATGATGATGACGATGAGAAGACCATCATGCGTTACACCCTTTCATATATATTATGTCTCATTGGAAGGACCATGTGTAGAGATCACTCGAGGATTCATGCGCATATGATGTATCTACCCCTACTAGAGGACTTTGATCGGGCTGGGGCATACAGCTGGGGATCAACCTTCTTGGGATACATGTAGAGATCATTATGCAGGATATCCTCATGGGACTGTACAGGTCACGGAGGATGAATCATCCTTATTCAGATGTGGGCATGGGAGTGCATCTTAGCATTCCGCCCTGACCTTTCTAGTCCGCCGGTCAAGATGGAGGTGTTGTATGACACTCCGCATGGATGCAGGAATGATAAGTCATTTCTATTGGCTTCTGATTCTGCAATGAGTTATTCACAATAATTTCTCATTATTTCTCACTATCTTTGATGTATTTTACAGGTGGTGTCAGCGACACAATTTTGACGTGGTACCCAGATAGCATTTGTGTGTATATCGGCTACAGTTGGACTGTCTCCTACCTGATCAGCTGTGTATATACAATCAATCACTGACTATCATATTTCTTAATTGCATCATTTTTGGTTTTTAGTTAGGTGTTTGTTTGAAAAAAATCACTAGTCAGTTTAGATTTCATGGCTTCAATACTGGAGTATTATGGACCAGTTTCCAGCATACTGCATTATTGGGATTGAGGATGCTACAGATGTAGTATCCCTCATTAACTTCCATAATTTTGAGTGGAAGCAGCCTGACAGAGTCATGCGCCAGTTTTTCCATACACAGCAGATTCCATTACCATCGAGACAGACAGACCGGCTTCATTGGATGAAGCTGACAGGGAGGCAGGATGATGACTGGTCCCAAGTACACCCTTTTTTTATCGACTGCGGGCACATGAGTCCAGAGTTTGGTATTCAGGGTGTTCCTATGAATCAATTCTCTCTTTCAGATCAGGTTGAATGTGTTCCATGGTATAGAATTAAGTCTATACTGTATCTTACCCAAGCTGGCATATAGATTCAGAGGACGGTAAGTCAATAAATTTCGGTTAGTTTGTTTGTTGAATTATTTTCTAATTCCATTTGAATCTATTTACAGGGAAGTCACATAGAGAATCTTGTTCACATGAGTGATGATGTGGAGGAGGGGGTCTTTAGTTGGATAGCCATCCATACTACAGTGCTGGAGGTGAGGGAATCTTTTCATAAGCTTTTCGGAATCATCTTCACGTGTCTGACTTGGAGAGAGGAGGTTCCTTCCCCAGAGGCACATCCTGCAGCTTCTGCTAGTGCTGAGGAGCCATAACCATAGCGATGTAGATAGCATTGTGATGCACGTGAGGCCTCACCTGTTCCACAGGCATAGTTCAGCCCTCTAGTAGTTCAGGATCAGTTGATTTGGGATGTGCTTCAGGTGGCATGAGATCCTTCTTTCCGGACAGGATATTTGTCGTTCTCTCCATCTTGGGTTCCAAATCCTTCATATACCTGGATTCAAGATCCATCGTTGTCTTTGGTTATATCTCCATCATTGTCTTGGTTCCCCACTATGATGGAGGCAGATCCTTCTACCACCCTTGTTGGACAAAGATATGGAAGGCATTACGAGATGCAGTTGAGCTCCTACAACTAACACACAGATGGAGGGTGCACCAGTCGACATTCCAGTGCTCAGGGATCATCCTTCTCTAGGTCATCAGACTCCACTGCACACTAGACACGGACGTCCTATTCACAGACCACCACGTGGGACAGAATCTCCTCGCCACAGACATAGGCATTTATTGTACATTATTGTTTACATGTTTTATGTCTACTGAAATCAAAATACTATTATTACTTGTTGGTCGGACTGGAATCTCAAAAGGGGGTGAGTTGAGATCCAATTTAAGAACTGTTTAAAATTTCATTCATATCGGTATAATATTTTATATTATATAGGCCAGAAAAGTCACATACTTGAAACATTTTTAATTTTCATGTAGGTGGATATGATAGGTTATATATAATTTTTCAGCTAGATATTTTAAGATATTTTTTTTGGATTACTAGTTATATTTTTAAGCAATGTTTAAAATTTCATTTATATATATCTCGTAGTTTATATTATATAGGTCAGCAAAGTCACACACTTGAATAAATGATAAATTATGTTGAAACATTTAGTATTATTTATATATATTTATATAAACATACGAACATAATAATAAAACATTAATAATTACCTAAATACAAATTATATAATTAATAATTCAATTGCTAATTATCTAATTAATTATTATATAATTAATAATTATTTTACTATGTAACTAATAAATTACTAAATAGTTAATAATTATATTACCAATTAACTAATTATTCTACTATTTAACTAATTAATTATTATATAATTAATTATTAATAATTACAAATTATGTAACTAATTATTATACAAATAATAGTTATATAATTAATAATTTAATTATTAATTAATAATTAATAAATTTTAATTATTAATTATTAATAAAATAATAAGTTATTAATTTTTTATTATTAATAATTATAATTAGTAATAATAATGAAGAATTGTAATTAGTAATTATAATGAATAATTATTATTAATAATTATAATGAATAATGATAATTTATAATTATATAACCAATTAAATAATTAACTATTATATAATTAATAATTATATTACCAATTAACTAATTAATTTTCATATAATAATTTTTAATAGTTACTAATTATTAAGTTTAATGAATAAATATAATTTATAATTATATTACAAATTAACTAATTAACTATTATTTACTGAATAATTATATTACTAATTAATTGAATAATTATTATATAATTAATTATTAATAATTAACTAATTAAATAATTTATTATTATATAATTAATTTTTATTAATATTAATTTAATAATTTAATAATTTCTTATATGTTTAATCCATGATTTAACTTTAAATTATATCGGTCTTATAGTTTATATTTTATAGTATTTCAACGCCATATTCTTGAATCATTTTTAAGTTTCAAGTAGGTGGTTTTGAAAGCTTATAAATTATTTTTCATGAACATTTTTTAAAAAATTCTTTTTATTTTCAACTATATTTTTTGTTTAATCCATGTTTTATGATTCATTTATATCGGTATTATAGTTTATATTTTGTATGATTTAAAAGTCACGTGCTTGAAACCTTTTTATGTTTCATGTAGGTGTCTTCGAAAACTAATAAATTATTCTCCATCAATTTTTTTTACGAAATTCTTTTTATTTTCAGAAATTTATTATATGTTTAATCAATGTATTATATTTCATTTATATTGTTCTTTTAGTTTATACTTTATTGGATCCTAAAGTCACGTACAAGAATCTTTTTATGTTTCAAGTGTGTTGTTTTGAAATCTTATAAATTATTTTTTATCATCATTTTTTATGCAATTCTTTTTTTGAACAATTTTTTATATGTTTATTCGATGTTTTAAGTTTCTTTTATATTGGTCTTATAGTTTATATTTTATAGTCTTTCAAAGTCACGTACTAGAACTAGAATCCCACATCGAAAATGAAGAATGACTTCCAAAGTAAGATCTCTTATAAAAGTGAGCCTTGAGTGAGAGCTTCTATCATAATCGAGACTGCTGTAATGGCAGTGCTGCTGGATTTTAAATAGCGGATAAATTCTTCTAAAAAAATATTTTTTATTTTTGTTTTTTTCTTTTGTGTATATATATATAAATTGAAAACTAAAAAAAATTGTAGAAAGGTGGCAATGGGGTTGCTGCCTTTCCACTTAACCCGAACGGCAGCAACGTCGATAACACCTTTGCGCATCAACAAAAAGGTTGCATCGCTGATGCTGCCGTTGTAGCGTATTTTTAAAAACCAAAAATAAATTATATCTGTACAGGGAGACAGTATGTTGTATGTTCACTCGAGCAACATTTTTTACTTCCCAATTTATAGAAATATTATTTTTAATTTTGAGTTAAATTCAATAATTAAATTTCAGGATATTTAAGATTATAAAGTAATATTTTATGGAGAATATAACAGATCTACGGGAGGTAAACGAATATTTTAAAAAAATTGATCGATTGTTCTGATATCCACTTATTTGAAATAACTCTATTATGTATCCTCATAAGAGATCTTGGGTTCTAATTTTGGGTAGAAAAGAACTATAAAATGTGGATATGGAAGTGTAAAATTTAAATTGGTATATTTGGATCAATTTAGAAGCCTCAATGTGGTGTGAAAAAGAGAATATAGTGGCACCCCTTTATAATATAGAGGGGAAAACACTTATATTTTCTTATATTATTATAATATATCAATGAAATTATGAAGAAAAATGGTTTAAAATTTCATATAAATGGGACGTGAAGGAAATTTGAGCCATATACTATCATATTTAACATATTTTGATTTCATTCTGATTTGTATGTTATTTAATAAAATATATTTTCATAAAATATCAGTACTAAAATCATAAACAGTATTAATTTTATTTTTTAAAATTAAATATATAATATTTTTAAAATATAATATAATTATTTATCATTGAACTAATGTATAATATCAGTATAAATAATTATTTTGAAACATTTACTCACACAAATTATATTATATTAAATACTTTTAAGATTTAGTTTTTATATTATTTTATAAATTCGTGAAATATTTCATCACAAATTCGTATTAATTTAACTTTATTATATAATTATGAAAATGTATAAATAACATTGTTTGATTAAAATAATTTTGTTGATCTCTATATGGAATCATTTATTCAGTCATACTTTTTTCACAATTGTGGATGCATATTAGATATTTCAAACCAAGCAACTCACATTTTTTATCTTTTTTTTCAAGAAAATTTTATATATTTCGCATACATGGTAATGATATAATTGAAAAAATATATATATACCCTATTTTGAGAAGGGTTTAATTTGATTAAAAAAATATAGATGAAAATATTTAGCCTTTTCACTTATTTTAAGCTTATGTTAACATAATTATCTCTTTACCAATGTGATAAATTTTCCATTGTTAAAATTAATATATAGAAAAATTGAAAGAGACCTTTATAAAAATTTGGAACAATCATATAAAAATATAGAATACAATTTATCAAATTATGTGTCTATAAGTTTTAAAAACTGATCAAAAAATAATCATGTTACGTGCTATGAAACCAACTTTTTATGAAATTTTATTTTTATATATATATCATGGATAATTATTATTTCATGCCTATTAGATATATTAAATTATTTTTTAAATTTTTTATGTATTTTATAATATATTAATTTCATTAAAATATTACTACAATGGTAAATAATATAAATTATTAATAAAAATATACATTTTTGGAAATATTATTTTTCAAAAATATATCGCTTTTCTTATAAATTTTTTAGTAAATTTATTTTTAGTTAGTTGATACCTAAATAATTTATTTATACATATTTAAATATAAAATTTTCAAAATTTATTGGTTACAATTCAAACATATAAATAAAAATACTATAGAATAGGATTAATAGAAAATAATATAAAATTTTTGTTAAACTCAGCGCTGCATATAACAAAAACTGTCAAATAAATTTAACTTATTTTGAATTTATTTATTAAAATAAAATTTTTCGACATTCTATCCCCTATAAAGTGATTATTATTCTTTAAATATTTCACTCTGATATAATAAAATGAGGATATATTTTTTCATTACATCCTCATGTTCCCATGTAGGTTTTTTGAAATTGTGACTTCTATAATGAAGATACTCTTGGTGAGTCATATAATTCAATATTAATTTACCTAACACTACATGATCTATATTTTTTTGATCCTAATAAGAAAGGTCTTGTTCTATGGATATTATAATTTATTTCAGTACATGTGTTTTATTATATATGTAATTCCTCAAAATTGGTACATGTAACACATTATGAAAATGAGAGAGGTTTTATTCAAGAAAAAATAATAAGTTACCATCCATACATGATCATAAATATTTAGAGGTACAAAATACATTTGGTATAGTTTTACCTTATTTAAAAACCATATAAAATTCATCCATGGTGAAATTATAAGAAAAAATTAATCAACAAATTCTACTTTATAGTCACACATAACATTACCAGCATTATATTCATGTCCAGTATGAGATTCATTGATGTGATAATTAACTTTGATGAATTTCTATTTCATTTACTTAGTTATCTCGTGTCATAATAGTATTTATTCTCCAATATCATCACAAAGTTTTTGATTTCTTCACTTCATTCCAAAAAGTGATTTAAAAGGATCAATCTGAATTATCGAGTAAAAGAAATTTTTCTTAGAAAACTCATCTATGGGATAGTGTTTATTCCAATAAAATTTTAAATCCATTTAATAATATCTTAGAATATCCTCTAGGGTTTGAATGGTTATCTTAGACAAACCAACTTTCTATGGATGATAAATATTTTTTTACTCTACTTATTATCATGATCTAGCTAGACACTTCACAAAAAATGGTAAACCTTGGATCTCAATCAGATACAAAAGAATATATTATACCACTAAACATAAAAAATTAATTAATATAGTTTTTTCATTGTATTATATAGATAAATTATCTATAGTTATATATATGTCTTTAAAATTTTAATTTCAATTGACTAAAACCCATATATAATTTGAATCAACCCAAAGTTTTTCAAAGGAAGTTACCGTCATATAATTATTTACTAAAATAATAAGAAAACCAATCATAATGAACTTCTAAGTGATAAGTGACCTTTAAAAATAAGTTTGTCACTTCTGTGTTCGAAATTATGAAAACCTGACATACACGGTTGTGTTCTTTAGAGACCCGTATCTTTACGTACATGGAAATTACATTACTTTTTTCGTAATACTTAGTACATAACAAAATCACACACACAAGGATCATAATAGTTTAGTGACTTTGGAAGCTCAGAATATAATCTTCTAATCGTGGTGAAAGATCTTCAACATCTCCCATAAAGATCTTCCCCTTTTTTACCTAAAACCTTTCTTTATATCCTGGGGAAAAGAAAACATAAAAGGGTGAGCTCAAATGCTCAGTAAGGGTAAACAAAAGAAAAATCAATCACATCATATTCAAAAGAACATAACATTTTGGAAATCTTGACCTGCAAAAGAGAGAGCATAATTTCATAACATGGGATAAATCATGGAAGTGAAATGTAATGACAATAATCATAACTTAAAACATTAAACATTGTGGCATACACGCATAATCATAAAGAATCATATCTTATTAGTCAAGACTCATTGCCAAGACTATCTTAGTGGACAAATCCCTTTCTGAACCGAGTCACCCTCGTTTCAGTCCTGTTTCACTAAACCGGTATAACCTACCATTCCAGCCATGTCTATCTCATGAGATATAAAATCTTTACCCAATTAATTGAAGGGAGATATAGGTCCCACCCATCTCATAATGATACCATTCTTATGTGTTTAACAAAATCATAAATCATACATCATTACATAACCCATGTAATAAAAATGTGAATCTTAATCATCATGACTTCATAAAACAATTCATATAAGATAAAGGAATTCATAAAAATAATTCCATCACAACATAACCAAATCAATGTAATAATGGGGATAAAAACAGAACCCTTTATTATCTTAGATGGAAAATAATTTTGATAAAACACTAGAACTTCATTCTTGAGGAAAATATCCTTTCCACTTCAAAAAAACATTTCCTTTCTTAACATGTCATAAAATTTTAAAATAAAAGAAGTTGATTAAAAATAAACTTGAAAACATGTAAAGTAAGCTTCTTGGAAATAATGTTTTAAAAATCCATTCATGCCGTATAAGTTAAAAAAACATTCTTCGTACTTTTGTCGAAAAGTTAAAAAGTACCTCGTACGAAAAATGAAAAAATATCCCTTTCATATCTTTTAATAAAAACTCACCTAAGGGTAAAATAGGTTTAAAAAAATTGTAGGTGGATGGAAATAATATTACATATTGAGGGAACATGGATGTGGATGATAAAATACACCCCAGTAAATACCAAAGTATAAGCAATCTCGGATAAGAATGAGATTGTGATATTTCCCTTACCTTAGGTCCAATTTGCTTCGTAAGTTTCTGAACCTCCTGTATAATGATTTAAATAATGTCATTGACTTATTACAGATTCATATTCATTGTTATGATATCATATATGGTTCACTTATGACTTTATATTACCCGTTCTTTTCTAAATTCCATGTTAAAGAGCGTTTTTGGTAAAATTGTTTCATTTGTCGTCCGTGTTTTGACTTATAATTATTCATATGATTACTTAGATCATGATTACTTAATTACAGTATATAAAACATGATTTATATATATATACATATTCAGAATATACATATATATAATAAATCAGTAAATGGAATGAAATACACCGTTCATGGAGACGGTAGGCCGTACGTACGCATGAACGCTGTTTTCGTTTCCTTATTGAGTTGAACAGAATTAAGTAGATGAAATTAATATATATACAAATAAATCCAGTATCATTATTATGTCATATATTTCATGATTACTTATTATTTATACTTTATAATCATTCATGAATGGTTTAAAGTGGAGAATGAATCTCGTCGCATCGTGGAGACGGTAGTCCGTACGTACGCACGAGCGATGATATCGTTCTAATGATCGTGGGACTATATTGGAGTGTATGTATACTATTTTAGAATCAATATCACTTTAAAATAATAATATATATTTATTATTTATACCATTATACCCATCCAAGTAATGTGGTGGTGGAAAATAGATTTCACCACGGCGTGGAGATGGTATTCTGTACGTACGCACGCGTGGTGATTTCGTTTTCCGTAAGATGGATAGATGGTGAAATAGGATTGTTTCATAATTATAATAACATATAAGTATATGAGTGATACTGATGTTATTACTTCATAATGAAACAACCTAAGAAGAAGAAGTGGAAGAATAAATAAAGGTGAAATAATCGGTAACGGAAATTACCTCTTCTTTGAAGCGCCTCTTTGAGACCTCCTCTTAGGGCACTAAAATTGGTCTTTGAGGAAGACCAGAACCTCTAGTATGTTGCTAGGGAATTGGATAATAGAATTTGGCAGGGGTTGGCCGAGCTTGAAGGCTCAAAGTTGTGTGAGGAAGAGAGGGAGGAGGTGCCCTTTTATAAGGAAGGAGAGGGGCTCCTTTGGAAAAACTAAAAATATTATTTTATTATAGAGTTATGTTCGGTTTTAAATAGCTCCAAATTGATTTATTTAAAGGAAAAGGTGGGGTTGGGTCTAAATCCACTAATCCAATAGAATTTAGACAAGTTTAGGTTCCTATTTTAACCTTATCATTTAGATTTAACATTAAGTTAAATAATTTTACTTTTACCGTGTCTTCTTGTGTTCTTACACTATGAGGTTAATAAACATACTATAAGAAGCCAAACGAACCCCAAGTTGTTTATTATTAACATATATAACCTTAGCTAAGTTGTTTGTCAGAACCTTAGATTTTTAGGAATAAAATAACAATTAATAATATAATATTTGTTTTAAAAACTATTTTATGTCAATTTTGACACTATTTAGTAATTGATTTTTGTGATAATCATAACAGAATGATAAGTTCGAAAAAAGTTAATTAACTCAATACTAACATGTCATATTAACCCATAAAATTAGTGTAAATCATAAAAAGTATCAAATTATATTTATTTGAGTATTTATAATATTAATTATTAAAATATTTCACTATTATGGTAATTACTGCATTATCATTGAGTCATAAATAAATTAATTTATATAATGTCTATAAATTATAAATAAAATATCATTATGTATTAAATCGTTTTATCTTTCTAATGAATATTTATATTCGAATTTATCTTTTGTATAACCCTATATTAAAAATGATTTAGTAAATAAACTTTGATTTTAACTCTTTTAACTCTTCTTTGAATTAAATAATAATAAATGTCCTAATCTAATTCAAGTGGGCCTAAATGGTCATATTTTATTCATAAGTTTGTTTTTTGTCGAATTAAACTTGTCCAATAGAATTAAGACATGTGTTAGGGTAATAATAATATCATTTCTACCCTTAATTACCCTATTTACTTTTAACCGTGATAAAAAATAGTAAAAAGTTACTATTCTCAAAAAATTATTTTCATCTCATTGAACCACATTTTACTTAATAACATCAACCGTGTCTCTCAGATTTTTGAAATTCCACTCACAGAAGCGTTAAAATTAAGTTTTATAAAAAAATCAGTTTTTTAACTACAACTTAGTGGTTTCACTATTCATCAAAAATTGAATGTTTTTAGAAAAATGCCAAAAATTAGGCATAAGCTATATTTGATATTATGACCTCAAAAATGATTTCTATTTTACAAAATTCAAAACATATCAGTTGCATTAATTAATTTAAAAATTAATTCCCGTCATCAAAACAAAAGGCGTGTTTTTAAGAGATAATAACTATCAAAAGATTGACACTTGTTTATAACTGGTTTACATGTGAAATTACATCCAATGACCAACATTGTATTAAATTGTAAAAATATATTCTAAATATACTTTAAATTCACTCAAATTAATAATTTATCACTACTAATTATTTCGATTGAAAAAGATGTTTTTAATTAAAATTTAGTAATTTTCACTATTCATCAAAATATGAAAGTTATCCGAAAATCACCAAAATTTCACCCTAAGCTAATTTCGATATTCCGAATCCAAAAATGAAGTCCATTTTGAAAAATAAATATTACAAAATTTCAAAAAGTTGTTATTACTATTCATAACAGCTTGTTTTAATAATATTTTAATAGCATATCGTTGTTTAGTGAAACTCGGTATTGTGTACTACACACGCTATCAAGGAAGGTCGTGATTGCGTGTAATGAAAGGCAAGTCAAGGATGCGTGTTGTGCAAGCTCCATTTTGGTGTAGTGTACAACACAAGACATTAATGAAATTAAAAAGAATATTTTTCATAAAATCTCTGGGTGTTACATTCTACCCCCCTTAAAATGAATTTCTCCCTCGAAATTCGTCGGTGTTATAAATGGTTTACTATTCGAAAGTTTCTTTAATAGAAACCGACATCATAAAAAGGAATACCAAAACCAATATTTAAGAACAAAAGTATGAAACATAATGGTTACCCAACTAAACTAATCACTGGGTTTCCTCATAGGTGAAAATATGGATATGGAAGAAAAATCTAACCATCAAGTTATGATGGAGAGTGGTAGAGAACATGGCTATGAAAAAGCCAATAATCACAAAGACGAATATTTGTGATGATCTAAGGTACCATCTGATTCATAGGATAAAAGGACACTAGGACAACATTTTTGGTTTTCAAGATCATTTCCCTAAAGTTGATGAAATTGGAATTAGAAGAAATACTTTCGTAATTTCGGTACAGTCTCACCGTTGATCATTCTTTGGACAATTTCCACTTCATCTCTTAAAGAAATGAAGTTGAATTTGTCATTTGTGATGTGTTAACAGATCATGTGATATAATGATGGGTCATTCCATCTATCTAAAAGGTTATAAAAGTTATCAAAAAATACATAAGTCCATCTATAGTGAGATTAATCATATATAGTTCCTAAAATGTACTTATACTTCATATATCATACTGCTCAATATAATAAAACTAGTTTCTACTAAATAGGGACTTCCTGTAGGCCAGTGGTAGGCAATAAAGGTCAGTCGCACTTCGGTTGTGGGTTCGATTCCCATAGCCTTGTCCGACGCGATGGGTTGTCACCCGTCCTGTAGGTTGTCCTTTTCCTAAAACTACATTACTATATCATCACATAAATAATCTCAAAAAAAAGTTCTATAATTAAACAATACTATCTTATGGTTAACATAATCCATTCCAATATTTTGGCTTATCTAAAATACTTCGGTCCAAGATCATAGTATAAAGAAAATGATTACTTGAAATGTCGTCAACCAATCATGTGAATACCATCATTTATCCCCCATATATCTTGTTGGTCACATTCCAATCATGTGAATACCTTAATGATGTATTCTCTTGAAAAATGAATACCCATTAAACCTTAGTGAAAACATGAGTGCTGTCAAAAGTTAACTCTTTCCACATACCAAAATCCAAAAATTCTATATACTCAAACCATGATATAACCTTCTCCTTATATCAGTCATGATCTCATGAATACTATAAAACTTTTAATTTTCTCATTATCCCTTCATTATGCGCATATCATCTACATACCAAAAATATCTGAATAACCTTTCATGGATACTGGTAACATTAATCATACACTTTCAAAACTCAAGGAAATACAACAGTGTAACAATCCATAGATGTCTCTTTATTCCATAGTAGCATGAGATTACTTATACAACATTACACATGATAAACATGTAATCATTCCACTACATTCTTAAACCATTGACCAAGCTTCAGCAATTCTTTCATCTCACATATCATTTGTAGTCTCTTCATCATCATCCACATAAATACGACCCATACGACCATACTGATTCTATTCATGAGACTTTCCCTTAGGGCATCGGTTTGCATAATGCCCGTACATTCCACATTTAAAACATTTAACCATTGCTAATGTCGTAGCAATACCATTATCCTCATCCCTGGTGTCAACTGAACCTTTTCTTTTTGCACTTACTGGCTTTGTGTCCTTCTTTTCCACACCCAAAGCATCTTCCAGTTCCTTTGAAACATTCTCCTTGATGCCTCTTCACACATGATTTACATAGGGGAAATTGAACTTCTTTCCTCTATGATCATCATGAAAATCCATCTTTCTCTTATTAACCGAGTCAGGAAACTTACCAAATTTTACTTTATTGATCATATTATGAGATTGCGGATTCGGCATAATAATGATGTTTGGACTTGAAAATCCCATTTCATTTGGTTTCTCATGAAGAATATCATTCCATTGTCCATCATGTCCTCTGTTATCGTGAATCATCTTGGTTCCAGCCATTTTCTAAAACCCAAAAAGAATATTGTGAGGGGAAAAAATCATGCTAGGGAAAACAACATAATAAAGGGGGAGTATCCTCAATATATAACACCTTTGGTTAAATTCTATGATCGTTACCGTATTTCTATGACTGTATCCTATACGTATACTAATCCTTAGGGAAATCCCTAGACATACCTAAGAAATATCTCTAGGGATCTCACTAACGTTTTCACATCTTAGTTTCCAAAGGTTGACTAAACCTTTCCTCTGATACCAACTGTAGAGACCCGTATCTTGACGTACATGGACATTACATTACTTTTTTCGTAATACTTAGTACCTAACAAAAACACAAACACAAGGATCGTAATGTTTTAGTGTCTTTGGAAACTCGGAATATAATCTTCTAATCATTGTGAAAGATCTTCAATATCTCCCATAAAGATCTTCCCCTTTTTTACCTAAAACATTTCTTTTTATCCTGGGGAAATGAGAACATAAAAGGGTGAGCTCAAATGCTCAGTAAGGGTAAACAAAAGAGAAATCAATCACATCATATTCAAAAGAACATAACATTTTTGGAAATCTTGACCTACAAAAGAGAGAGCATAATTTCATAACATGGGATAAATCATGGCAGTGAAATGTAATCACAATAATCATAACGTAAAACATTAAACTTTGTGGCATACACACATAATCATAAAGAATCATATCTTATTAGTCAAGACTCATTGCCAAGACTATCTTAGTGGACAAAGTCCCTTTCTGAACTGAGTCACCCTTGTTTCAGTCCTGTTTCACTGAACCGGTATAACCTACCAAACCAGCCATATCTATATCATGAGATATAAAATATTTACCCAGTGCATTGGAGAGAGATATAGGTCCCACCCATCTCTTAATGACACCATTCTTATGTGTGCCACAAAATCATAAATCATACATCATTACATAACCCATGTAATAAAAATGGGAATCATAATCATCATGACATCATAAAACAATTCATATACGATAAAGGAATTCAACAAAATAATTCCATCACAACATAACCAAATCAATGTAATAATAGGGATAAAAACAGAACCCTTTATTATCCTAGATGGAAAATAATTTTGATAAAACACTTGAACTTCATTCTTGAGGAAAATATCCTTTCTACTTCAAAAACACTTTTCCTTTCTTAACATGTCATACGATTTTAAAATAAAAGAAGTTGATTAAAAATAAACTTGAAAACATGTAAAGGACGCTTCTTGGAAATAATGTTTTAAAAATCCATTCATGCCAAATAAGTTAAAAAAACATTCTTCTTACTTTTGTCGGAAAAGTCAAAATGTCCCTCGTACGAAAAACGAAAAAAGATTCATTTCATTTATTTTACTAAAAACTCACTGAAGGGTAAAATAGGTTTTAAAAAATTGTAGGTGGATTGAAATAATATTACATATTGAGGGAACATGGATGTGGATGATAAAATACACCCCAGTAAATACCAAAGTATAAGCAATCTCGGATAAGAATGAGATTGTGATATTTCCCTTACCTTAGGTCCGATTTGCTTCGTAAGTGTCCGAACCTCCTGTATAATGATTTAAATAATGTCATTGACTTATTAAAGAATCATATTAATTGTTTTGATATCATATATGGTTCACTTATGATTTTATATTACCCGTTCTTTTGTAAATTCCATGTTAAAGAGCGTTTTGGGTTAAATTGTTTCATTTGTCGTCCGTGTTTTGACTTGTAATTATTCATATGATTACTTAGATCATGATTACTTAATTCCATAATATAAAACGTGATATATATATATATATATATTCATAATATAAATATATATAATAAATCGATAAATGGAAAGAAATACACCGTTCATGGAGATGGTAGGCCGTACGTACGCATGAACGCTGTTTTCGTTTCCTTATTGAGTTGAACGGAATTAAGTAGATGAAATTCATATATATACACATAAATCCAGTATCATTATTATGTCATATATTTCATGATTACTTATTATTTATACTTTATAATCATTCAAGAATGGTTTAAAGTGGAGAATGAATCTCATCGCGTCGTAGAGACGGTAGTCCGTACGTACTCACGAGCGATGATATCGTTCTAATGATCGTGGGACTGTATTGGAGTGTATGTATACTATTTAATAATCAATACCACTTTAAAATAATAATATATAGTTATTATTTACACCATTATACCCATCCAAGTAAGGTGGTGGTGGAAAATTGATTTCACCACGGCGTGGAGACGGTATTCCATACGTACGCACGCGCGGTGATTTCGTTTTCCGTAAGATGGATAGATGGTGAAATAGGATTGTTTCATACTTATAATAACATAAATATATGATAGATATTGATGTTATTACTTCATAAGGAAACAACCTAAGAAGAACAATTGGAAGAAGAAATAAAGGTGAAAGAATCGGTAACGGAAATTACCACTTCTTTGAAGCGCCTCTTTGAGACCTCCTCCTAGGGAACTAAAATTGGTCTTTGAGGAATACCAGAACCTCTAGAATGTTTCTAGGGAATTGGAGAAGAAAATTTGTCAGGGTTTGGCCGAGCTTGAAGGCTCAAAGTTGTGTGAGGAAGAGAGGGAGGAGGTTCCCTTTTATAAGGGAGGAGAGGGGCTTCTTTGGAAAAACTACAAATATTATTTTATTATAAAGTCATGTTCGGTTTTAAATAGCTCCAAATTGATTTATTTCGAGGCTAAGGTGGGGTTGGGTCTAAATCCTCTAATCCAATAGAATTTAGACAAGTTTAGGTTCCTATTTTAACTTTATCATTTCGATTTAACATTATGTTAAATAATTTTACTTTTACCGTGTCTTCTTGTGTTCTTACACTATAAGGTTAATAAACGTACTATAAGAAGCCAAACGAACCCCAAATTGTTTATTATTCATATATATAACCTTATCTAAGTCATTTGGTCGAACCTTAGATTTTTATGAATAAAATAACAATTAATAATATAATATTTGTTTTAAAAACTATTTTATGTCAATTTTGACACTATTTAGTAATTGATTTTTGTGAAAATAATAACAGAATGATAAGTTCCAACAAAGTTAATTAAATCAATACTAACATGTCATATTAACCTATAATATTAGTGTAAATCATAAAAAGTATCAAATTATATTTATTTGGGTATTTATAATATCGATTATGAAAATTTTTCACTATTATGGTAATTACATCATCATCATTGTGTCATAAATAAATTATTTTATATAATGTATAAAAATTATAAATAAAATATCATTATATATGAAATCTTTTTAGCTTTTTAATGAGTATATATATTCGAATTTACCTTATGTATAACCCTATATTAAAAATGTTTTAGTAAATAAACGTTGATTTTAACTCTTTTAACTCTTCTTTGAATTAAATAATAATAAATGTCGTAATCTAATTAATGTGGGCTTAAATGGTCATATTTTATTCCTAAGTTTTTTTGGTCGAATTACACTTGTCCAATAGAATTAGGACATGTGTTAGTGTAATAATAATATCATTTCTACCCTTAATTACCCTATTTACTTTTAACCGTGGTAAAAAATAGTAAAAAGTTACTATTCACCAAAAATTATTTTCATCTCATTGAACCACATTTTACTTACTAAACTCAACCGTGTCTCTCAGATTTTTGAAATTCCACTCACAGAGGCGGTAAAATTATGTTTTATTAAAAAATCAGTTTTTTAACTGCAACTTAGTGGTTTCACTATTCATAAAAAATTGGAAGTTTTCAGAAAAATGGCAAAAATTAGTCCTAAGATATATTAGATATTATGACCTCAAAAATGATTTCTATTTTACCAAATTAAAAACATATCAGTTGCATTAATTAATTTAAAAATTAATTCCTGTCGGCAAAACAAAAGGCGTGTTTTTAAGAGATAATAACTATCAAAAGATAGACACTTGTTTAAAACTGGTTTAAATGTGAAATTACATCCAATGACCAACATTGTATTAAATTGTAAAAATATATTCTAAATATAATTTAAATCCAATCAAATTAATAATTTATCACTACTAATTATTTCGATTGAAATGTTGTTTTTAATTAAAATTTAGTAATTTTCATTATTCATCAAAATATAAAAGTTATCCGAAAATCACCAAAATTCCACCCTAAGCTAATTTCGATATTCCGAATCCAAAAATGAAGTACATTTTGAAAAATAAATTTTACAAAATTTCAAAAAGTCATTATTAATATTCATAACGGCTAGTTTTAATAATATTTTAATAGCATATCTTTGTTTAGTGAAACATGGTATTGCGTACTACACACGCTATCAAGGAAGGTCATGATTGCGTGTAATGAAAGGCAAGTTAGGGATGCGTGTTGTGCAAGCTCCTTTTGGTGTAGCGTACAACACAAGACATTAATGAAATTAAAAAGAATATTTTTCATAAAATCTCGGGGTGTAACATGTTCAATATGATTTTTGGAGTCTAATAAAACAAAATTAATTTTCGGTGAATAGTAACATACAATTTTGAGTAGTAACATACCCTTATGAATAGTAATATACCCTTATTAATAGAAACCTTGTCTATGATAGTTTAAAAATAATATTCAAGTGAAATTATGATGTACCTATATTTTAGAATAATTAAATGAATGTTTTAAAAGTGTTTTTTAGTAATAAACCATGATTTTAAGTAAATATATAAATTATTCATATTTAGAAAATTATATTTGAAAAATGGAATTAATTTTTGGATTTTATGCGTCGAAAAATGGTTGGGGTAAATTTTTCGGATTTTCCTAAAATACTTGAATTTTTTGTGAATAGTGAAATACCGTAATTTACAAAAATAAGCTAAATAAGCTAATTATAGAGTCATGTATGATGTTCTGCTGATGTAACCCCACTTGGTTCGGTATCACATGATAAAATTACTCTTATTGGTCATTCAAGACTCACTATTCATTTTTTTATGGGAAATTAATAAACTAATGAATTTTATATTAAGGAAAACCCCACTCCCCACCACTATAATATCCACCCATCACACCCTCATTTCCTCACACCTCTCAAGATCCAAGCCTACTCTAAACTCTGTACAAACAACCTCCCTATCCTATGTCCCACGTTAAAGAGCTTCTGGTATCATGAAATGACCAAGCCTAGCTTCTTTAAGGAAAATCTCAAGAGGAGGATTTAAGAGGTAATTTCTCTCCCACTTCTCCTTTAATTTATTTTCAAGTTCAAGTTCATTTCTTGATCTCCCCCCACATATCTTCATCCAAATGGTATTCTAACTCCATTATTATACATTTATTGTGATTTTATAATGATAATTTTTTATTATATCATCCAACCCCCTTTCCCTCTTCCTTTTATTTTATTAAAGAGAATGTTGTTCGTGAGGTGTCAATTTATCACCTACAGGAACGACATGATTTCTTCTTCCATTTCTAAATTCAGCTCTGGTCATGAAACCATTTTTATGGTTGAACCATAATTTTACATATGTATTATTTCCAATTTAAAATTCTGGAAATAACTTAAGGACATATTACTAAGTGATAAATTAAAACAAGTTTGTTGTGATCAAAAACCCGCCCAAATTAACCCTAATAATCATCATTTAATTCTTATCTAATGATTCATCCACAAGAATATAATATGATTAATTATAAATATCATTAAATATATTATAATATCATCAATAACATTTAATATCGGTTCGGGATGTTTACCCATATTCTACCCAAACATCAATTTAAAAATACAACTGAACCACTCAAGAAAACCATAAAAACAATCATTTTCGAATAATGTTTTTAAACTCTATAACTCAACCAAAGGAACATAAAATCACTTAATGAAACCATAATTAAAAATATTAATTTACACAATGTTCTGTATTTCTAATTATTGAATATAATGTCATTATACAGGATATTAAAAAGAAGGAAGCATTCATATAAAATGTAAGGAGAAATTCTCGAACCCAACTTTCATCCTTCGGGTTCTCCCTCTTTCACTCCATTTTTGATATGGTTAATCACTAAAGATAATTTATACATCATTTTAATTCCTTTTTCTGGGATATAAATTTGGTCCCTGGTTTTTTTGTCAAACAAAATGTTTTCCAAAAGAACTCTTCTTTTAAGAACACGTCTTTTACTTCTCACTCAAAGTGGATGGTTCTTGTAACATGTATGTTATTCCATATTTATTTTAGGAACCCAATGTTTATGAATGTGTTCTTATGAGATGTAACCCATTAGTTTACAGGGGTTAGTTATGTTCAGTTTTTATATATGTTCCTTGTGGAAAGAATGAAAATGATAATGTTATGATGTGACGGGTGCATCCAGAATTATATAGCGCAATATAAATGTTTCAAAGTGACGGGTGCACCCAAAATTATATAGCTCTCCAATGTATTGGGTAAAGTGATGAACCTTCTAATTAAATGTGAATGATGTGTGATAATATTCTAGCTTGGTTCCCAATTATGTGTGGTAGTTAACAACTAATACATGATGATTCTTTTTTTATGCATTTCCTCATTTCTAGTCATTTATTTACGCTTCTCTCATGTTCAAGATCTTTTGCCTATGTCATGATTATGCTCACCGCATGCTATATTCTTATTATATAACCTCTTAGATGCCTTTTAGCTCACCCATTTTGATATATATCCTTAGGTGGATACATGTAATAAGGATAATAGAAGTTCCAATAGGAATCCAGAGAAGAAGAAATTAAATAAAAGTTTATGCTTGATGTTGTAATTGTTATGTATGGTCCTAGTTTTACCAAGACACTAAACTGTTGGATCCTCTATGTGTAATACTATAATGTTTTTTATCTTTAAAAAGATTTAATAGTAATTTAAGAAAAGTTTGGGATGCTATAGTTGGTATCAGAGGAATGGTTTAGTTAATTTGGGAATCATGATTAGTGAACCCAAGAGAAAACCTCTAGCATGAGAACAAGTACAAATATGCACACAAGAATATTTACATAGGGATACCATATGTTATGTTTTTGTTATAAATTGTTTACATGTATATGTTATTCGTGAATTTTTTACGTATGTTTTGTTCTATCCTTTTCTATTTTAGAAAATGGTGGGAACAAGTTGAAATCAGGCCAACAACTTGTGTGAGGGCCAATGCAACAATTGCCCAAATGACATCCCCAATGATTTGGGAGGTGGATTTCAGAACATCATGGCGATTCTTAACCAATTATCAAAAGTTATGAAAAATAACCCTAATAATGGGGAACATCCTCCTTCACTATAGAGGGAGAAACTGGCTATCAAATGTTTTATGCGGCAACGACCACCGACGTTTAGTGCATCTTCTGATCCACTAGTTGCGGAACAGTTGGTCAACTCCATGGAGAAGATCTTTTCTATGCTTCACTATTTTGAAATAGAGATGGTGACCCTAGACATTTATCTTCTAGGTGTAGAGGCCGATCAATGGTGGTATTTGATTAAGAACACCAAGCCAAGGGAAGAAATTTAAGAGATGGAATTGGAAGACTTTAAGATAATGTTTCTTAATAAGTATTTCCCACCAAGTCTTCACATGATGATTGGGAGATAATTCATAGAGCTCACGAAAAAATAATGAGAATCTGTCACAACCTATGATGAAAATTTTACAAGGCTTGCATGGTACGCTTCGGATTGAGTTATCAACAATGATAGCAAAATTGATTGATTCTTTATTGTATTAAAACCACACCGTTGAAAGGATCTTGCAGTTCGAGACATTGGGAGTTTTGAAGAAGCTATTCGATGTGATCTTAAATTGGAGATGGTGTTTGGAGAATGGTCCAATGGCTATAGGGATAAGAAATAAAATATTGTGTTTCAAGATGGAAGATCTAATGAAAAAAGTGGGAAGAAAACGCAATTACCCACATGCCAAAAATGTCAGAATTTACATCACGGGAACTTCCTCAATGGGATGGGGAAGTGCTTCAATTGTTGGAAATAAGGACACCATGCTCAAGAGTGTCTAAAAGACACCAAAAGGATGGAGAATGTGGCAGAAGAAAGGAGAGAAGCACAGATGGTTCAATGCTACAATTGTTGAGAGCTAGGGAACTATGTAAGTTAGTGCACAAAACCTCGAGTTCTCAAGGGTAATAAACGTCATCAACCTCCAAATCCAAAGGAACAAGGGAAGGATTATGCCATCACTACTACGGAAGTGGATCATGACAATGAAGTTGTATAAGGTACACATCCTATTAACTCAAGAATGTAAAAAGTCTATTTTGATTCTGGTTATATGCATTCCTTTATATATTGAAAGTTTGGTAGAACTATAGAATCTATGCCCCGAAACCATGAAGTATATATATATATGTAAAAACACCAAGTAGTGAAATCATTTCATCCCAAGTGTTTGACTCCTCCCTTGTTGGCGTATGTGGGAAGATTCTTCCAGCGAATCTTTTAATACATCCTTTGGTGGAATTTGATGCTATAATGGGAATGGGTTGTCTCTCGTTATATAGAGCACATATCTGATGTTGGGAAAATGAAATATCTTTTCATATTCTGAACCATCCCATGCTCCTCTAAAAATTCAAGGAAGGTCATGAATATCATTTGAAAAATCCTTCAACGGTGTGGGTGATGACTCATTATGAAGAAGTATACCTCACCCAAAGGGTTGAGTTAAAGAAAAGTACTAACCTTGAGTAAATTCCCATAGTGATGGAATACAATGATGTATTTTCTGTAGAGTTACCCGAAATTCCCCCAAATCGTGAGGTAGAGTTCTCAATTGAACTCATACCTTAGCTACTCCTATCGCGAAGTGTCCCTATAGGATGGCTCCTATCGAACTGGAGGAGTTAAAGAATAAACTGTAAGAGCATCTGGACAGAGGGTTCATACATCCTAGTGCATCACCTTGGGGTTCACTAGTTCTCTTTGAGTAGAAGAAGGATGGAACAGTGCGGATGTGTATCGATTATCAAGAACTCAACAAGTTCACTATAAAGAACAAGTATCCTCACCCAAGGATTGATGACTTTTTTGACCAGTTAAGAGGATCTCAATACTTCTAAAAGGTGTATCTTCATTCTGGATATCATCAGGTAAAGTTGGAGGAGAAATATATTTAGAATACTTCCTTCAATAAAAGGTATGGGCACAATGAGTTTTTAGTGATGGCCTTCATAATTACTAATTCCTCTTCAATCTTCGTGTATTTGATGAATAAGGTCTTTAGAAATTAGCTTAACACATTTGTGTTAGTGTTTATTGATGATATTCTCATCTACTTCAAGAGAATGTAGGAACATGAAGAACATATAAGACATGTGTTGGTGACTTTGAGAAAGGAGAAGTTTTACGCCAATTTTATCAAGTGTGACTTTTGGATGAATCAAGTAACATTCTTGGGACATGTGATCAAAAGTGAGGGAATTTCTAGGGATCCTTCAAAAACAAATGCGATTGAGGAATTTCCCAGGCCCTCTAGTGTCTCATAAATCCAAAGTTTTCTTAGATTAGATGAGTACTATTGATGTTTTGTGTGGAAATTCCCATGATTGTCAAGCCAACTAACTACGTTAACATGGAAAGGGGTAAAGTATGTCTGCATGGAAGAGTCTGAGGGAAGATTCAAGGAGCTAAATAGAAGTCTGATCACTTCACTTGTACTCACACTACCAAAAAGTAGAGAAATTTTGGTGATATACAGTGATTATTCAAAGAAAGGCTTGGGATGTGTACTCATGAAAAATGACAATGTGATAGACTACACCTCATGATAGTTGAAGATATATGAGTAGAACTACCTGATGCCTGATCTAGAGCTGGCAATCGTGATTTTTGCCTTTAAAATCTAGTGGCACTACCTTTATGGTGAGAAGTGTGAAATATACACTAACCACAAGAGCCTAAAGTATATATTCACACAAAAGGAGCTCAACATGCCTCAAATGATATGGTTAGATCTAATCAAGGATTACAATTTCTCTATTCACTATCATCCTGGAATGGCGAACAAGGTAACTGATTCTCTAAGAAGAAAAGAACCCATTACTCTACCCATGTTGTGGATTGAGAAGGATCATATATTCTTAGATATTTATAGATTGGATTTTGAAATCATAATGGTAGGGGATACATCCTACCTTGCCCAAATGATTGTGCAACCATCCATCCAAGAAGATATTAAGGAATCAAAAAGTGATGATGTGGAGATACAAAAGAGGGAGAATGCATTAATATAAGGGAAGATGCAAGAGATCCATATCGATGATGATGGTATGATTTAGTTTGGAATGTGTCTTTGTGTGCCTTCATCACATGGAATAAAGAAGGATCCATTAGACAATGCACATAGCTCAACATTCTCTATCCATCCAGGGAGAACCAAAATATGTTGTGATCACCGAGAACACTTCTGGTGGGATAACATGAAGAAGAAGATTGAGGAATATATATCATGGTGCTTGCTATGTCAGCAAGTTAAATCTGAGCGGCAAAAGTTTAAAGGTATGATGCTTCCATTACCTATACCCATGTGGAAATTGGAAAATGTTACTATAGAATTTTTCACGGGTCTCCCGAAGACATCAAATAGAAATAATGCGATATTGGTTGTGGTTGATCAACTCCCCAAGACTCCCCATTTTATCGCTATTCAGGATGATATTTCACTTGAACAACATGCAAAGATATATGTGAATGAATTGGTGAGACTTCACGGTGTTCCACTATCAATTGTCATTGACTGGGATCCAAGGGTCAAATCTAAATTTTGGAGGAGCCTCTAACTTGCTTTGACTGCTGAATTAAATTTCATCATGGCCTATCACCCCCAAATTGATGGCCAGTCTGAAAAAACTATTCAGATGATTAAAGATATGATTAGAGCCTGCTCTCTATAATTCAATGGTGTATGGGATCCGCATATTCCATCGGTTTAGTTCTCATAAAACAATAACTTCTACTCTAGTATTCAGATAGATCTATATGAAGTACTTTATGGAAAGCGATGTATAACTCCAACCTGTTGGGATGAAGTTAGAGAATGAAAGCTACTTGGACCCAATCTTGTTCAACAGATGACAGAGAAAGTTCAAGTCATCCAGAAGCTCATCAAAGCTTATCAAGGTCAGAAAAAGAGCTATGCTGACAACCATCAACGGGATTTGTAGTTTGATGTTGGAGATAAAGTCTTCCTTCGAATATATCCATGGAAGAGTGTCATCTGATTTAGGAAGAAACGGAAGATAAGCACAAGATATATTGGCACCTTTGAGATCCTTGACCACATAGGAGATATGGACTATTCTCTTGCACTTCCACAGAATATGGATCAAGATTAAGATGTGTTTCATGTATCACTACTAAAGAAGTACATACCAGACCCCTCAAATTACTAAACTCAGAGGTGGTGCATCTGGAAGATGATCTCTCCTATGAGGAGAAGCTAGTGTAGATTTTGGATTAGAGAGATACGGTTCTACGAAACAAGACAACCCATATTTTAAAAGTTTAGTGGAGGAACCATATGTTTGAGGAAGAAACATGGGAACTAGAAGAGGCAATAAAGGAGAAACACCCTCACCTGTATGTGTAAAGTGAAATTTCAAGAGAGAAATTTCTTAAGGGGGGAAGAATGTGACGACCCAACGTTTTTCAATGGAAATTCCCTTCTTATAATTTTTTCATAAAATAACATGAAAACAAAACAAAATGAACTACTATGTGATAAGTGACCATAAAACATATGTTTGTCACATTTGTGCTTTGAATTTTGAAAATCTGACATACACATTTGTGTTCAAGATGATTTTTGGAGTCTAATAATACAAAAATAATTTCTGGTGAATAGTAACCTACCCTTATGAATAGTAACATACCCTTATGAATAGTGACATACCCTATTTAATAGTAACCTTGCCATTGATAGTATAAAAATAATATTCAAGTGAATGTATGATGTACCTATATTTTAGAATAAGTAATGGAATGTTTTAATACTATTTTTTAGTAATAAACTATGATTTTAATTAAATATTAAATTAATCATATTAAGATAATTATTTTTAAAAAAATTTATTCATTTTTGTATTCTACATATCCAAAAATTGATGGGGCAAATTTTTGGGATTTTCCTGAAATATGTGAATTTTTGATGAATAGTGAAATACCGTAATTTACAAAAATAAGCTATTTAAGATAATTATAAATTCATGTGTGATGTTCTGCTGATGTAAACAAAATTGATTCGGGATCACATTATAAAATTATTGTTCTTTTTCATGCAAGACTCACTATTCCTTGTCTTTGAGGAAATTAATAAACTATTGAATTTCATATTTAGGAAACCCTTCTCCCCTCCACTATAAAATCCACCCATGACACCCTCATTTCCTCAGACCTCTAAAGCTCCAAGCCTTCACAAAACTCTGCCCAAACATCTTCCCTATCCACTCTCCCACGTTCAAGAGCTGTTGGTCTTATCAAGAGACCTATCCTAGCTTCTTTAAAGAGAACCTCAAGAGGAGGATTTAAGAGGTAATTTCTCCCCCACTTCTCCTTTAATTTACTTTCATGTTCATGTTCATTTCTTTACATCTCCCCACCTATCTTCATCCAAATGGTATTTTAACTAAATTATTATACATTTACTATTAATGTATAATACTAATGGGATATTATATCATCCAACCCCCTTTTACCCTTCTTTTTATTTTACTAAAGAGAATGTTGTTCGTGAGGTGTTAATTTATCATCTTTAAGAATGATGTGTTTTCTTCTTCCATTTCTACCTTCATATCTGGTCATGATACCAATTTTATGGTTGAACTAGAATGTTGTATATGAATTAATTCCTATTTAAAATTATAGAAATAAGTTATGGCCATATTATTAAGTGATAAATTAAAAAAAGTTAGTTGTGATTGAAAAACTGACCAAATTAACCCAAATAATCATAATTTAATTATTATCTAATGATTCATCCACATTGATATAATATGATTCATTATATGATCATTAAATATAATTTAATATCATTAATAAAATTTAATATATGTTCTTTATGTTTACCCATGTTCTACACAAACATCAATTTAAGAATACAAGTGAACCACTTAAGAAAACCATAAAAACAAACATTCTCGAATAATATTTTTAAACTCTATAACTCATCCAATGGCACATAAAATCACTTAATGATACCATAATGAACCATATTACTATAAAACATGATATGTATATCTAATTAATGAAATAATTTTCATTATAAATGACATTAAAGAGAAGGAAGCATTCAAATAAAAGTTAAGGGGAAATTCTCGAACCCAACCTTCATCCTTCAGGTTCTCCATCTTTCACTCCATTTTTGATATGTTTACTCCTTAAAGATCATTTCTTCATAATTTTCTTTCATTTTTTGTGATATAAATGTTTGTTCCTATGTTTTTATGTCAACCAAAATGTTTTCCAAAAGAACTCTTCTTTTAAGAACACACCTTTTACTTCTCAGTCAAAGTGGACGGTTCTTGTAACATGTTGTTATTCCCTCTTTCTTTTGGGAACCCAAAGCTTATGAATGTGTTATTATGAGATATAAACCATTAATTTCCATGGGTTATTTGTTTTCAATTTTTATATATATTTCATGTTTAAAGAATGATAATGATAATGTTATGATGTGACGGGTGCGCCCAGAATTATACAGCACTCCAATGCATTGGGTAAAGTGATGAACCTCATGAGTAAATGTGAAATAGCGTTTGATCAAGAGGCTAGCTTGGTTAAAAATTATGTGTGTTAGTTAACCACTAAGAAATGATATTTCATTTTTTATGCATTTCCACATTTCAAGTCTTTTATTAATGATCCTCTCATGTTCATGATCTTTCTCCTATGTAATGATTATGCTCACCCCATTCTATATTCTTCTTATATATCATCTTACTGGTCTTTTAGATCACCCCTTTTTATGTATATACTTAGGTGGATACATGTACTAAGGAGAGTAGAAGTTAAAATTATAATCTAGAGAAGAATAAATGAAATAAATGTTTATGCTTGATGTTGTAATTGTTTTGTATGGTCCTAGTTTTTCCAAGACACTAAACTGTTGGATCCTCTATGTGTGATACTATTTTGTTGTTTATCATTAAAATGGTGTAATATTAATGTACGAAATGCATGGGATGCTATATAATTTGTTACTATTATGATTTTGGAGTCTAATTAAATAATCAATGATTATGTTTTTCAATGCCCATTCTTGTTTTGGTAATGGTTGCAATAACCCTTAGAATATTTTCACTAAGCCTTAACATTTTGAAAGACTACGAATTGAGATATATACATAGAAATATCAATGATCATGTTTCCCACCCACAAATACTATTTTGTATCTCCAATCATCTATATAATACCATGATAAATATATAATGTTCAACTATGGGATTCATTCAACAAAAACTGCTTCAAATGTGGTATAGAAATAATAAATCCTTTTTTATCCTCATCATAGATATGAAATCTAGATTATTTTATATATTATCTTCTCTACATTATTAAAATTTTATTGAGTAAATTTATTGACCAATAATAATATTTAACCATCTCTAAAATTCTTCTCTATTTCACATTCAACGCATTTTATGGGAATATATTCATTAAAATTTACAATTAATAAATATATAATTATTTTATTTATAATGGAAATTATTTTATATATTTAATGTAACAATTACTTAGACTAATTCCAAATAATGAATTTGGTAATTGTTATATAAACCTTCAATTATCCTGACACATTATATATTACCATATTATTCTTCCTTAGAAAGAACACCAATCCTTTACTTAATGTGTAATATTATATTATAAACTATTCTCCACTCTAGGTTATGTAATAATTGTATCATTGACTAACTATCAATTTATTTACTTGAAAGTTTCTTCATATTCATGTAAACAAAGGATTATATCTCTCTTCTGAGATAAAGGGTGAGTTTTTTATATTTTCATGAGAAATTATCTAAAAATGAATAATATCATGATAAACCTTGGCAAAAATAGATCCAAATTATATTAGATGGACACGGAAGGTTTTCAATAAATTATATGATATATATATCAACTCACATACCATTACATGTAATAATAAGACAAATAAATGAATAATTATAAAGTAAACATTCATAATTTAAATTTTTCCATAATGATTCTCCATCCCAAATGTATTAAATATAATTGTCATGTCATCATCATGTATTAACTTGTTAATTGATATATAATAACATCATTTATAAATATTATGAAAAAATGATCGAGGAAATATCCAAATACACTATTTGTTAGAAACTATAAAGATAGTACAGTTATTAGTGAGACTAAATGGAAACTCTATAATTTATATTGTGTATTAATTGTATATAATACTATATTGGTAATAAAATCCTTCTTGGCCATATATTGGTGATACATAGATTAATTTTTAATCATATAATGGTATTGAGAACTATGCTACAGATAAATCAATTCATTATTATGGTGTTCAAGATAAAATTTCTGTATTGTGATTTTGTTATGTTCTCAAAAAAATTTATATGACTCATTGATAAAAAATATCATCATAAAAATAAATTTTTCACCCCATCATGATTCAATTATCTGAGGGAACCCATTTTCAAGATTCTATTGTAGTATCATATTATGTTCCTACAACTCAGTTTAGGCCATTGTATTACGAGTCTTTGAAATGGGTGAAAAAGGTGCTTTGGTTTTTATTGATAAACGAACATAATTATTTATGGGAAGACTATAAAAATCATCCATAAAAACATTAATATACTCCCATAAAAGAGGCATATATTGGTTGTTTATTTTCTCCACATAAATCTATGATAAAAACAACTTTTGAGTAGGAATCAATATCTGGATAATGGTTGTGATTTTAATTAGAATTTCAAATTTATACCCAAAATTAAAGGTAGTTATATGTTGGTTTATAAATTTTAATGAGACATAACTTCAATGATAATTGATTTATGATTTGTGTAAAGATATCCATTCAATTATAGGGATAATATAAAATTCAACCAAAGGTAAAATAAATTATTTACATAAAGAATGTTCCTTACAACATCAATAGGAGTATAATCGTCAACTTGAGATGAAATAATCATACTATCAGTGGTTTTGTACCACTAACTCAAAATATACTCACCAATATAGAATTTTTACAACCTTACAAAATTTATTAGATATAAACAATTCATATATATGAAATAATATAATACATTATAAGTTCTTCACATTATGGTATATGTGACTTTCACCGAGTTGTTACCATAACAAACATTAATATTATAGATCAAATGAAATATCTCTTTATTCTCTTGTATTAAGAGGTTTTTGATTATGGATAATAATCATTAAACTTAATATTTTGGAATAATATGGAATAATTATAATAATACTTATATTTAAAATATTGTATTGTTGGTGGTAAATTATGAATAAAATTCTCCCTATCCAAATAATTATAAAATTTTCCTTATTGCATTGTCATTCAGATTAACCAATGACCTTCCTTCTCAAAATTATATCATTAGCTAGTTACCTTTATAAACATTCCTCCATGTATCCTTCAAAACATTTATCATAAAAGTAATATATTATTTTTTATCTCTATGGTATTTATAATTTCAATTTAATTTCAACAATATCTGTCTATCAAAACCATAAGATTGATCTATAACTACAATCTTGAACACCAAGTTAATGAAATATTGAATAATGTATTCATAGCTACAGAAGATCCTTTATGATATTTTAACTTAGGAACATGATTTTAAACCAATTATAATTCAAGAAACATTACTATACTATTGGATGATATTAATGGAATTGTACCACTTATATATTAGAAAAATTTAGTCATAGATACCTACTAATTCATTGTCCTTATTTTTCTACTCAAGGAATTCATTCCATATTTTTCATGCAAATTTGAATAGGAATAATCATATATAAATATAAGTTGTTCAAATATTCAAACAATATATATTCTATTTCTTCATGTTTCTTCATTTTCTTAGTATGATCCAACCATTGATCTTCTTCACCTTCCTAAAAGAAAAATATCCAAAATAACATTTTCATGTTTTAACACTACTGATCAAAAAATAGATATTCATGGGTACTAATCTATTTATCAACAACTATGGGATTAATGTACGTAATGAAATTTTGGGGATGTTTCCTCATAAAGTAATAAATATAATTTCATTTCATCATTTTCTTGATTGGAATTTCAATGAGAATCAAATATTAAGGATTTCATACAAGTATTGAAAACGTTTTTCATTCCAACTACCATGACATTAAGTTTCCTATGAGTAAAATCATTAAAAAATCACTCAAATTAAATATTAATAATATTACGCCAATTTTAATCTGTTGACTAAAAGAAAAATGCACATTTTGGGAAATAATAATCATTATAGAAATCTATATAATCACGAATAGTCACTTATATTATTTATAAATAAGGACTCTTTATTCACTAACACAAAAGGTTTAACCTAGATAATTTATGATTATGTCAAATAATTAAAAAAATATCCTATAAATAGACATATACCATGGGATCTCACTAGATTTTTACCATTATAGATTCCAAATGAAAACTAATCTTTTCTATTATAGAATCTATAAAGACCCAAAAATTCCATAAATATTAATATATATTTCACATATTATTAGTTGAATATTCATTAAATAATATAATGATCCATCGTATATTTTTATAGGTATAGTATCCTTGCAATCATGCCACCAGAATGAACTGGATTATAAATGATCTATATGATCAACTACTAAGTTATTTGCAACTAGATCTCTTATTATTCTTATTATATTTAAAACCACTCTTAGTAACACTGCTAATGTAAATATGAGTAAGGGTTAGCTCATATTTTTATTAAGGGTAAACAAGTGAGAAATCAAGGATCGCATAATAATAAAATGATCATAATGTTTTGATTGAATGAGATTCTCATTATAAATCCATACCCTTAATATCAAAGATAAATATCTTATGACATGGTATAAATCATATAGTTAATAATACATAAATCATAATGGGGTCAAAAAACATAATCCATGAGGGAGTTAAATTGGAGAAATAAATAATTTTTGTGAATTCAAATTAAACTAGAAAATCGTTTACATACAAGTAAAAGATCATTTCTAATTCTATCATGGTGTAATTGTTTTACTCCCTAATCTGTACTTGTAGTCATAGTCCACTCCCAAGACTAGCATACCCTCACTAAACAGGGTTTAGTACCCATTTAAAACTTATTAATCTCAAGATATATCAATAATTTTCTAATAAATTAGAGGGATATATAAGTCTCGACAATCACATAAAAATCATACATTTGTGTTACATTAGATCATTAAACATTCAATGTATAAGAACCCACTAAAAGAAACAGGATTCATAAATATTAAATAATTTCATCAATTCATAAATTATATAAACCAAATGTATTTCGTACATATATTTTCATTATAGACATAAAACATCCAAATAAAGAATAAGGATGCTACCCTTATTTTATATCATCGCCAAAGAAGAAGTAAAATTAGTGGATTTTGAATTTAATTAAGATAATTAGCATTAATGATTATTAAAAATTAATACAGAAAAATATTCTATCCATTTTTAAATCCCTTATTTAAAATTTAAAATTAATGAAAATTGTATTGAATAAATTTTATCTTAAAATATCAATTGATATTTTTAAATAAATACTCAATAGTTTGGTCTTCATGATGAAGGAAAATTGCATTATTTCACTATAAGTTAAAAACATTTCATTCATACTTTGTAAAAACAAAAACAAATATCCTCCTTTTGATAAAAATACTAATATTACTATAAAAATATTTTTAATACATAAATAAATTCATAAATATGAATTAAAAAATCATTGTAGATCAAAAATAATATATGAACGTTTTCAAAAAACATGGGCATGAGCATGAATGGATTTTTGATTGAAGATTGAAATGAAATCAGTTGGGAATAAAATAATATTTTTTGTTGAATTTTTAAATAAGTTGAGAAAAATGATTGAGAAACATGGGTTTTAATTATCTAACTAGAATATATTAACATTTATGATTTTAGTTAGTCGTGTATCATAATATTTCCATTTCAGAAACATATTCATAAGCAATCCCTATATATAATGATATTGTAACATAAAATCCATATAATGTTCAATAAATTTTATTTGTAAGTCCAAGGAAATAAGGAAAATCATGTGGATATATAAATAACAGCTATAATAATAATAAAATAATAAAATACATTCTTGTTAAATATATACTACAAATAAAATAATAATGGGGTGAATATGATGTGCGCCTCAAAAAAATTAATGTGAGATGAAAATATCTAACCTAAGGTATACAGTCATTATTCTGATTGAAGACTTATGTCTATATAACATAACCTTACTCATATAAACCCTACAATATATGATTTACTTGGAGCCTTTCACTACACATTTTATAAAACTTCATAATTAAAATGACTATTCTAAGTGATATTTGCTTCGCTTTTAATTTGTATTTTAGTTTCATTTGGTAGTCATTAAATTTTGATCATCATTCCATAATATATATAAGTATAATATTTATATAAATATCATATATATTCATTATATTTTTATTTTTATATATTTATAAAATATAATTTTTCAAAAAATATGTACAATATTAATGAAGATGGTTGGTAATGTAATGTGTCTAAATTTCAATATAAAATATTTTTTATAATATGAAATTATTTTGAGACCGTGAAATATGATGATGTGTGATTCCATGGATTGGAGTTCCTAGAATGATCCATCAAAGATTTGTTAAGCATTAATTAGCACCCATAAGCAGTTTTCCAGAAAAAGTAGAATAACTATTAAATGGTTTCCCAGATCCGAAATCTGTGGGCACCGTTGCGTTCAAGATGATGGTTTACCCTTGGCGTGACATACGTTTATTTGGCGCAATCCTATAGTGGGGAAACCCAAAAATGGCATAACCATAAATAAAATAATTAAATTATTTTATGTTATTTTTCAAATTTTTATAACTCACGAACAGTAACTCAGATTTAAAATCTGAGACCACCACTGAACTCGTAACAGTATTCTATCAGTAGGCTGATACTAACATTGGCTAGTGTGGCCCATCTTTGAATGTTAGTTTTTGGCATTAAATAAAATAATTAAGTGACAATTATTTTATTGTAAAATCCATAACTTCTGAATGGTAACTCATATTGAAAATCCAAGAGTTCTATTACGTTTGTTGGGTCATTTTCATCTAGCTCAGATCCTAACCCTAACAGGAATAGGTTGAGGGGGATCATTGTTAATTTTTTGTACTTTTTAAGGTACTTTAAGTAAACATTTGAGCATCATATTCTACCTTTTGAACTAGTGCTCGAATTAAAAATATAAGGGCACCATTGAATCTGCAGTGCTAGAATTTCATAAGGGAGACATTACTTTGACCATAATATGGTTGTAGAAAAAGTTATTTTTTGTGAAGTTTTAAAAGAAATAATATAAAATAATTTATTGTTTTATTAATTTATTTGCATTCGTAACCTCCAACAGAGAAATGGATTGTGGGACCCACGATGTGCCAAGCCAATAAATGGCTTGACCTATCAATGATAATTAACGAAATAATTGGTGAATTAGGAAGGTTCCTAATTAATGAGCCCCCAATAATTCCAAATGTCATTTCTTACCCACTGACTCTTTTATTTATATGTAGCTTGGGGAGGGTTATCGGCACAGATTCTCTAAGAAACCAAGTGTTGATGGTGTGTCGTCACGCCGAACCCTTATAGGATGGATCCCATCCCTGTGGGAGGTGATGGGTGACATCGAACCACGTACTGAAGGACGATGTGAAAGTGGCATCGTTGGGAAAAAGTTGCAGGAATGAAGAACAGAATCCACATTAAATCTCGTATGCTCTCCAACGGGTTTACGAGGTAGGGGGTATATTAATTTACACACTCTAAATGATTCCCTCTTCCCCATTCATGAATTATATAAAGAACACAGAACAAACAACTAAAGGGTTGATCCACGATTCATTAATTTTTGTGTGAGGTTGTTACAGGGTATCTTTGTGGGGTTTTGTTTTTTGTTTAATACAAAAAATTGTAAACACGTTTTATCTTCCCTTTGGGCATGAGCTAAGTTGGAGTGTGTAGGCCTAACGAACCCAACCCGAACCCTCCATAAATTTTCTACCCTTATTCCCTTCATGGTAGACCGCAGGCCTGATGGCACTAACTGGATATGAAGGAGGAGACGCGCCAACGCACGCCGCAAGAGGAGGTTGCGACATGAAACTGTGGCGGTCAATGGAGTAGATGGTACTGGTCGGCCATAGAGGTGGTGTGGCGCGATGTCACATTCCACCGGTGTGCAAGGGTTCATGGCTCATAATCCATGGCAGTCAGAGAAGGCGGCAAGCTCATCGGTCAGCCGCGGAAGGGAAGGCGGTGCGCCGTCAGGAACCACTAGTGTACATGAGGTCGCGGTTGAATCCGCATTGGAGGAGGTTGAACTCGTTCCTCCGATGGGTTATGCGGCGACTGAGAGGGGCCCATGTGGCTCCACCATTTAATGAAACAGAATAGCCTCCGGGTTATTCGGGATACCATGGGGAAACCTCCCCCCTTGCATGCTCGGGAGGACATTGGTCGGGCTGCCCCCTCAGAGGTCGCGCCCTATGCAGTCAAGCCACCCCCACGTAGGTCGCACCATAGGCAGTCGGGCTGCCCCCTCATGGGTTACTCCCTACATAGTAGGACCTCCCTTTGAGGGCCGCGCCTCATGCGGCCAGGCCGCCCCTTTGAGGGCCTCCCTTTTCTTTGTTGCCCTATATAGGTAGGGCCTCCCCTGAAAGCCGTCCTTTGTGGGCCTCCTTTTTCATTTCATCACATTTAGGGTTGGTTGGGCCTCAGACCAATGGGCCAAACCTACCACGGCCCAACAAAAACTGGGAGAGGCCGGGTTAGTCTTATCGGGTTGGACTGGACTCGGGCCCAATCATGTTCAGAAACACTAAAAGGGTCATATCTTGAGATCCAAACATCCATTTGATGAAACTTCTATGGACATGGGATTATTTGGTCATACAAGTCCATTTGGTATACTCCAAATATGTTTTAGAGGTAATCAGAATATAGCTGGGTTGAACCGAACCCCAATCCAACTGGGGCCCTAGAACTAAAACGCAGATAACTCACAGACCGGGTGTCTGATTGATGCACCATCTATCACGTTGGAACCATTAAGAAATAAATCTTTTTTGGGTTACTCATTTTTAAAGATTATTTTTGGTCTAGGTATGAAAAATATATCTAGGGAAGATTCTACAGATCTTGAGTGCTTCAGGTGCGAGGAATCCAGTTGCTGAGAGTGAGGCGGAGGTTGGAGACAGATCATATGTAGGTCAGTGCTAAGTGATCATGTTTGGGTCAGATCGTTCCGATCCTATGTGGTTATGATATTTTGTCGGTCATCTCTCAGCTATCCTGTGTGTGTTAGATCCTATGTGGGTCAGCGCTCAGCGATCCTTTGTGGGTCAATGCATATCGATCCTGTGTGGTTCAGATCCTGTGTGGGTATTTTAGGGGGTTAGTACATATCGACTCTAGGTGGGTCAGATATGGTATGGATCATTGTGGGGGTTAGTACCTATCGATCATGTTTGGGTCATACTCTGTATGGTCATAAGTAGTGCCTCTTGATAGAATAAGATGAACTAGCTTCATGACTGATCATCTGTACTTCTATACTTCACTAATACCTGTGTGATATGATTCCTTTACTGTTGTCGTGATACCTGGGTGGTACCTTAACCTTTGTGGTGATATATTCATGGTGATACCTATGAGCTACTTTTATCTTCATGGTGAATTATTAGTGGTGTTACCTCTATGGTATGTTTACCTTCATGGTGTTTTCATCATGGTGTTACCTATGCGGTATGTTTTCCATCATGGTGTTACCATTGTGATATTCTACCCTCATGTATAAGATGAGTATATCATGATAACATAGGTATATTTATGTTCATATACCTAAATAGAGTTGTTGACTGCTTTGTGCTTTGTGATTGAGGTCTTCCTTTGTTGTCTTTCCATTGTGTAATTTTTGGATACCTAAACGGTCTCGGGGTCCCTACTGAGTATTGTTATACTCACCCCTACATGGGCTTCACCCACACCTGGATGTGTCTTGTGCAGACGACGTACAACATTGATCGAGGCTGAGGGAGCTAGGACTGGATGGGTGCTTGGAGGTGGACCATTTGGCGTGACGTGTCGCAAGGACTACTAGTTATGAGTTGTACCTACGCTTCATGTAGGATCCTTGGTGGATGATCCAAGAGTTACATTTTAGTTTTAAGCTTTTTGTAATATTTTTATCAATGGGATGGCTGGTCAAAGACCAAAACACGAACTTTATTAAAAAAATGAACAAGAAAGGATTACATGAGTCTGAAGTAAGGAATTTTTTGAACATACCTAACATAAAGAGGGAGTAACTCAGGAGGAAGTTCATCCCTCCAAGAGACCTCATGATTAACTCCCATATTAGAAAGTCCATCAGTGGTCTTGTTATCTTCCCTGTAGGTATGTTTGACAATAAAGTTGACATCCGATAGAGATTTCAACCAGTTCATCCAGCGAGGAGTAAGAGTCCAAGCATGGTGAATGGCGCCATTCCAAATGGCCTGGACAATAGTAGTTGAGTCACTCTTGATCCAAATGTTGTTCTAGTTGTGCATCTTGTAAAATTAAGTATCATGAATCACACTCATCATCTCAACATCAAAGGAGGATGTGAATCCCTAGGATCCATAGAAGCATCCATGAACCCGGTCCAGGTGGTTTCAGAAGATGCCACCACAGCATGTAGGGTCTGGGTTTCCTTTAAAAGCACCGTCAACGTTGACTTTAATCCAACCTAGAGGTAGATCTTGCCAAAATACTTCCATTGTGTATTTAGGGAAAGGGTACCTCCAATCAACAACAATGCGCCTAATAATCCCATGATCTCTAACCGAGTTACTGTGATGATCCTTCTTAAGCAATGTAGCCTCCCGTATAGCAATGAGAATTCTCATTTTACCTGGATTAAGATTGAATGAGTTATTGATGAAAATGTATTCATTTCTTCCATACTAGATCACATTTATAAGCTCTTATATAGCTGAAATAAAAAGATTCCTGATTTTCTAGGATCTCAATAAATCCACACATTGCTACAACTGATATGTTATAGAGCTACAAGGAAACCATCTGCACTCAAAAATATCAACAATATAATTCCAAAGGGCAGTTTCTGTATCACATGAAAGGAAGAGGTGATTAATTTCCTCTAGATTATGGTTTCACATATGATATTTGGAACCATGATTAATATCATAATTTTGTAAACAGATATCAGTGGGAAGCCTAACATGACCAATACACCAAATGATAGTGAGTCTTGAGGGCTTTAACCAAGATTTATTATCATTTTTAACCATCTTAAATTACTCTCAGCATTTTTCAATAAATGGTTATAGTAGATTTTTGAATCAATCATACCACTATGAGCAGGTTCCCAAATAAAAATATCATCAGTAATAGTGAAAGGATAACTATCCACAATATGCTTAATATCAGGTAAGCAAGGGTTTTTCATTTGTAAGATTCCCTTGATGGAGTCATTAGTATGCTCAGGAAGTTTATTATTAGACACCTAGGAGATAAGGGGTGTACCGGTCCAATTATCAATCCAATATTTAAAATTAGAGTCTTCACTAGCTATCCATATAGATTTGTTCATAATTGGGATGAAAGTATTCTTAATGGAAGTCCAGATTAATGAGGTCAATTAATTTAAATTTCCATTCCTTAATTTATCGAGGAAGCGAGTCCTAAGAAATTCCATGGAAGAATAATTATTGTAAATGAGGATCCATGTGAGAATAGCTTGAAGGGATTCATTTAAATTATTAAGGTTTTTTTCCAGTAATTCTTTATCAATGGGTTTGAAACACGTAGACCAAGGAACAGTGACTAGATTTCTCTCAAATGTGATCTCAATCCAGACAATGTTATTAATGGAAACAGTACTGTGTTTTAGGAGACCAGTCGGCCATTTTTAAATCATCATTGAATAGACATGTTTAGAGACAATAGTGGATTTGACAAGGGAAATTATTCCTGCCACGGAGAGGTTTTTACATTTCCAATAGGAGAGTTGTCAAAGGGTTTGGTCATTGATGGGTGAGAAATAGGTGGCTTTAGGTCTGCCCCAAAATATAGGGACACCTAGATAAGTAAAGGCCAGAGAACCCTCCTTGATCCCCAAAGCACTAATAATGTTTCTTTTCCTACTAGGGGAATATCTTTTTCCAATGTAAGTAAAATATTTACACCTACATACATGATGACCAGACACATCTTCTTAGTGATTGAGAATGGCATTAAGATTATTAATATTTCTCTTTTCTCCTGTAGGAAAAAAATAATGTCATCAGTATAAAGAAGATGCGAGCGGGCATTCATGTTCCTCGAGGTAGGGATGGGTTTGATCTTACCATTTTCCACAGACTGAGTGATTAGTCTACATAATTAGTATTCAGCAATAGAGAAGAGGTTAGAAATGAGAGGGTCGCCTTGACTAGCCCCCATAGAATATTTAAAATAACCTCTTAGAGAACCATTTTTTAGAATGGAAATATGGTCCATGTTAAAAACAGTTATGATTCTGTTGATAAAGGTATCATTGAAAATGAAGTGCATACGAATCGTAAAAAATAAGTTCCCATCTATGGTATCAATGGCATTTGTAATGTCATATTTAATGGAAAAATTCCCACCTCGAGTTTTCCTATTTAAATGATTGGGGGATTCATAGGCAAGGAAAATGAATTCTTGTACAGATCATCCTTTTATAAAACTAAATTGATTACATGAGATAATTCTGTGGTGATGGAAGAGATTCCATTAGAAAGTATTTTAGATATAATTTTGAAAAGAGAATTAATGAGAGCAATGGGTCTGAAGAGATGTATGCATCCACATTCTCCATTTTAGGAATAAGGGTAATAAATTGGGAGTTTAATCTGAAAGGATGAATGCCTTCATAAAATAATGTTTTAACCATGAAACATCCATCCTCATGGATGATATCCCAATTATTTTGGTAAAACCTGTTATAAAAACCATCAATTCCTGGAGCACTCTGTCTGGTTTGAGTCTAAAGACGGTGTCTTTAATTTCCTGATCCAAAGGAATGCTATTAAGAAACGAATTTTAATCTCTAGACACCATATATGGAATGAAATTAGGGGGAATATCTTTATCAATGTCAGGACCATTGAAGATGTCACATTAATAATAGACCACAAAATTTGCAATACATTCATCAGTGTTGATGAGATGCCCCTCATCTCTATGATATTCAACCGGCCTATAATCTTTTCTAACTCAATGAATTTAGTTGTAGAACATCGTGTTCCTATCCACATCATTAATCCAATTGGTTTTAAAAATTTGTTTTTTGTGGTTATCGTTAAAGTTAGGTAATGTGACCAGCTAAGAAGAAACGTCGATTTCATGATGGGAGTTGTTAGTAATGTTATAGGAGGTATTATAAATTTTAATTTGCATGGATTCATTATCTAGAAGGGTAATATCATTGTCTATTTATTTTAATATCATATTATCTTGTCGTGTTGTGGATATCCTTCATGGATAAAGATGGAGCATCATAACTTTAGTCTATGACTATCAGTCCCCTAATTATTCAGTGATTTCGGGAGGCACACCTTGGGATGTTGACTACGAGGCCCGACGTGCCCAGATAACTTCAGGACGGTCTACAAAAGGATTATATGAAGGTGGGTATAACATTGTTCTATTTAGAGGATGCAACATGATACCAGTGATGCTTCAGGAGTTGGTGTTGAGGGATAACATGTCTTCCTTCGGGTCTCACCTCAACGAGGTTTGCGAATATTTGGTCGGGGCGAAAAGATATCTTTGAGTTTAATTGGACCTTTCTAAATTCTTAACAGAGTGGGAAAGATGGTGTACCTTCTATCTCTTTCCCCACAGATGCTCTGAGGGAAAAATGCTTTCAATGTTTTTCAACTGAGGAGATGTGTGCATGATCAATCACACATTATCAACTATGGAGAGTTGAACATTGATGGTGGGGTGACTTTTATAGAGTTACTAACGGAGATAGAGGATTTATAGAAGTGAGTTCTGCGTGGATGGTTGATCCCTCTAGTGCGAGTTCAGTGGAAGCTCGGGGACCTCCAGGAGGGCACATGGGAGTTGGAGGATCTGATTCTTGCTCAGTACCATCATTTTTGGGATTTGCCATTGTTTTGGGTTTTGTAGTTCTAAATCCCTAAGGTATGGAGAATGTAATGTCTTGGAATTTCTGTATAAATATTTTTTTTATTGAATTGTTTTAAGACACGAAATCTAACGGTGTGTGATTCCGAGGCCCGGAGTACCTGGAATGATCCATCAAAGTTTGTTAAGCTTTAATTAGTGCATGTAAACAGTTTTCCAAAAAAAGTGGAATAAATTTTAAATGTTTTCCTGGATTAGAATTCTAAGGGATCTATTGTGTTTAAGATGGATGATTTACCCTTGGCGTGACATAATTTTATTCGGAACAGAACTATAGTGGGAAAATTAGAAAATAGAGTAACTGTAAATAAAAAAATTAAAAAAAAATATTTTATTTTTCAAATTCTTATAACTCATGAACAATAACTTGGGTTGAAAATCTAAGACCATTAATGAACTCGTGCGGGTATGATTTCCTTAGGTTGATACTAACATTGGCCAGTACGGGCCACTAGTGAATGTTAGTTATTGGGCATAAATAAAATAACTAAGTGAATGTTTTTTGTAATATCCATATCATAAAAATGTAACTCAGATTAAAAATTTAAGAGTAGATTTGAGTTTGTTATTGCGTGTTATCCTTAGGTAGACCCTATCCCCGACCGACACGGGTCAAGAGTGAACATTATTAATTCGTTGAACTTTTTTAATGTAATTTTAGTAAACGTGCCAGCGGCATTTTATAACTTTTGAACCAATGATCAGATTAAATATCTAAGATAATCATTGAATCTGTAGTGTCAGGATTCACTTAAGGTAGACATTACTTTTACTGCAGTAGGTCTAGAGAAAATGTTATGTTTTGTGACATTCTAAAAGAAATAAAATAAAATAATTTTATAATTTTATTTTCATTCTTATCCTCCAATGGAAAAGTGGATTGTAGGACCCATGATGTGTCAAGACAATAAATGTCTTGACTAGTCAATCTTAAGTAATTATTTCATTGTAGAATTAAGAAGGTTCCTAATTAATGATCCCCCATTAATTCCCCATGTCGTTACTTAACCTCCCCCACATATTTATATAGGGCTTGGAGAGAGGTATCAGCATAGCTTTACCAAACAACGAAGTGCAGACAGAGTGTTGTGATGACGAACCATTAAAGAATGTAGCTAATCCTAGCTAGATGTGATGGGTGACACCAAACCATGGACCAAAGGACAACGTGTGAGTGCTGTCGTTGGGAACTGATTACGGGAATGAAGAACACAATCCACATTCAACTGTGGACACTCGCTAATGGGTTTATGAGGTTGGGGGTTTATTCATTTTTTGTACATTAAATGATTCCCTCTTCCTCATTCTGAAATTAAATGAAGAATGAAGATCAACAGACTAACGGGTTGATCTGTGATTCATTCATTTTCTATAGGAGGTTGTTACGGGGTATCGTTGTGGGGTTTTGTTTGTTGTTAAATATAATAAATTATTAAACCCATTTTATCCTCCCTTTGATCACGAGGTAACATGGAGGGTATGGGTCGAATGAAACCGTTCCAATCCCTCCACAACATTTCTACGCTTTCGCCCATCGTGGAAGACAGCTGGTGCGGCGACACTAACTAGCTATGAAGGAGGCGACGTGGAAACGCACGCCGCAAGAGGATGTCGTGGCACGAAGCCATGGTGATCATCGGAGAGGTCAGCACTGGTCAGCCACATAGGAGGTTTGGCATGTCGTTGCATGCTGCTGGTGAGCAATGGGTCATGGCTTATCAATCATGGCAGTCAGAGAAGGCGGCTAGCACGTTGGTCAGCCGCAGAAGGGATGGGAAGCGCGCTGTCGCGCGCTCCTATTGAGCAGGAAGCTGTGACCGAATCTGTGGCTGAGGAGGCCGAACCCACACCTCTGTATGGTCCTTCATCACCCATGTGGTTCCACCATTTCACAAAACCGAATGGCCTCTGGGCCATTCGTGATACTGGGGGGAAACCTCCCCCCTTCCAGCTCGGGCGAACAGTGGTCATGTCGTCGTCTTGAGAGATGCAACCTACATGGCCAGGCTACCCCTAACAAGTTTCACCCTAACTAGTTGGTCCACCTCTTCATGGGCCGCACCATATGTGGTTAGGGTTCTCCCTCACTAGATATTCCCTACATAGCCATACTAGCCTTTGTGGGCCATGCCTCCCATGGTCGGGCCTCCCCTTTAAGGGCCACCCTTTTGTGGGTCGCCTTATACGGGATGAGCTTCCCCCCTTGCGGTTCATGTAGCCATTTATGGGCTAGGTTGGGCCTTAGCCCAATGGGAAGAACCCACTATGACCCAACACAGAGAGGGTCAGGCTATGTTAGTTCGATCGGGTCGGACTGGACACGGGCCAAACCGGGCCAAGAAGCACTTTAAGGGCCATATCTTGAGAATCAGATGTCCGTTTGAAAAATCATGTACGGCATTGGGATCTTTGGATCATGACGGTCCTTTTGGTATTATTAACATGAGTTTTTTATACTATTGGAGTATGGCTGGGTTGGATCGAACTCAAATCCTATTGGCACCCTGAAACTGAATCGCTTATAACTCACTGACTGGGCGTCCGACGGATGCAACGTCTGTCGCATTGGAACCCTTACGACAAGGTGGTCCTTGGGGTTAATCCTTTGTGAAGATTAGTGGAGGTTTAGGTACAACCGATATCTTGAGGGAAAATTCTACAGAACTCGAGCACACTGAGTGCGAGTACTCCAGTGGATGACAATGAGGAGGAGGTTGGAGACAGATCATATGGAGGTTAGCGCTCAGTGATCCTGTGTGGGTCAGTGCATACCGATCTTGTGTGGGTGGATCCTATGTGGTTCAGCGCTCTATGATCCTATGTGGGTCACCACATACTGATCATATGTGTTTCAGATCCCGTGTGGGTCATATCCTGTGTGGTTCAGCACTCAGTGATCCTGTGTGGGTCTACGCATACCGATCCTGTGTGGGTCAGAACCTGTGTGGGTCTGCACAGAATGATCATGTGTGGCTCAGCGTATACTGTTCCTGTGTGGGTCATATCCTGAGTGGGTCATCATAGGGGTTAGTACCAAAAGACTCTCAGCGGGTTGAATCTTATTTAGATCATTTCAAGGGTTAGTACATATCGATCATGTGTGGGTCAGACTCCGTATGGTTATAAGTAGGTCCTCTTGACAGAATAAGATGATCTACCTTCACAACTGATCATTTGTACATTTATACTTCACTAATACCTATGTGAGATGAGTCTTTTTTCCTTCTTGGTGATACCCGTGTGGTACCTTTACCTTCATGGTGATATCATTTTGGTGATACCAGTCTGGTACTTTTACCTTCGTGGTTATATCTTCACGGTGTTACCTATGTGGAACTTTTACCTTTGTGGTGTTAGCTTCGTGGAGTTACATGTGTTGTAATTTTACATTTGTGGTGTTACCTTCATGGTGTTTCCTTTTTTATTTTCTTCCCTCAAGTATGATATGATTATACCATGATAAAATAGGAATATGTATCGGTATATAACTAAGTAGATTTGTTGACTGTATCGTGCTTTGTGATTGAGGTCTTCAACAGTGGTCTTTCCTTTGTGGATCTATAGGATACAAAAAGGTTCATAGGGTCCCTACTAAGTATCATTATACTCACCCCTGCATGGGCCTTTCCTTCACCTAGTTTTGTCTTGTGCATATGGTCTATAGTATTGATCGAGGTAAAGGGAGTCAGGACTGAACGGTGCTCAGAGGTAGAACATTTGGTGTGACGTGACGCAGGGACTACTAATAGTGAATTGTAAATACCCTTCAGGTATGATTTGTGGTGGGAGATTCAGGGGATTCCTTTCACTTTTCTGTAGTTTTTTCTTTTCAGTTGTACTTTTACATTTCCAGTTGGCCTTGTATTTCCTCCCGTCTTTACTTTCAACACTCTTTTTCAACAGCAGGTTCCTTTGTGGTTGCTTCTTGTTGCATTCTACTATGTGTGATTATACAGGTTTAAAGGAAATTCCTTACTATTATAAGGATACACCTTTTTGGTGCTAGTCACTATCCCCTGCCTATGGAAGGTGGGAATGGGGTAGTCACGACACGATCCCAGAGGGATGGGTCCTGGAAGATAATAAGTATACATCAATGTAGTTTCCATTCTATGATGGATGGAAAAAAGTATAGGTAAATAATAAATCAATATACCAAAGTCATTGTTATAACACATGTATCATATAAATTCAGTAAATTCATCCTTATTACAATCAATGTAAAATTTAAATGAAAAGCGAATCACATCTCTTCTTGGAGGACGTTGTCCACACATATGCATGATTAACATTAAAGTTTTCCACCAGTTTTGAATGTAAGAATGTAGAAATGATATGATAGTTATATAAGTATAACAATTTCTTAACTATTATATATAACAATTAAAACCAAAATAATAATCAATTATATATGATGATTATGATAATTTAATTTTATTTATATGTGGATTTGTAATGTTGTAAGTATGCATGAGTGATATTTTCACTTCCATTTGATAAAAAGAGGGTGAATTAAGTTGGATTCATAATCATAATTAATTTTCTGTATATTTAGGATAATTAAATTTCATTTTTATGATGATTATAAAATATTTAATGAAATTAAATGAATAATTATATATAAGGTGGTTTATTAAGGTGTTTACCTCTTCTTTGAAATAACACATATATATCACAGACTAAGGGATCTAGGGGTGGTACGTTGAGAGGAAAATAAAAAATAGAATAGCTTTACGAAAGTGGTAAATGGAAATTGGTATAGACGGTTGTGAAAGATGACTCAACATGGGGTGAATATGCTAATAGAGCAGTTAACTTTTGTAATTTAAGCAAGGATCAACATTGGAATATTTTAAAAGGTTAAAATCTATTAATTTCATTCTCATAGAAAATGGTTCCAAATAGTTTAGAAATATTAATTAGATTAATGTTTTCACCATATTTTATCCATGTTCCCTCATTTAAACATTTTATGATTTTTATATAAATTAATTCAATATTTATTTCATAAAATATTATTATTTACAATTTTGGCACTATTAATTTATTATTTAATTAAAAGAAATGATGGGATGGTTTTAATTATAATATAACTATATAAAATAACAATATTATTTCATATTCATGTAAATGTTTTGTGTAAGACCTTAAATCACTCAAAAAAAATTACTTTTAATATTTTAAATGTAATTTATTGTATTTATTTTGTTAATTATAGAAGTTCATAACAAGTGTTTATATGAATTTTAGGTCATTGTATAATTATAAATGATTGTAATAAATTTATGGAATGATTATAATTTCATTAATGTCAAAATGGACACATATATTCAGTTATAAATTCATTTTTTTTACTATGTGGAAAGAAAAATGAAATTTAAAACTAAGATAGTGATTTTTTTTCACATTCATTCATTTAAATATTATATAGTTTTTTATACCCCAATATCAATTAGACAACTCATGTTTTCAATTAATATTAGAAGAATAAAATTAAAAATATTTCATAATAATTATGATGAAAATTTATTTCCTTAACACGTATTTTTAAACTAAAATAACCTAATGTTCCCTTTGCTGAGGTGATAAATTCTACCATGGTTATAATTAATAATGACCCATAAAAAAGGGTCATAAGTAGAAAATTTGAACCATTTGATTCAAAAAATAGAATCTATTTTATAAAGTATAAATTTTAAAAGTGGTATAAATTTATGTCAAAATTAACCATTCACAACACGATTAAAACCACTTTTAGGGAAATAAGTTTACCTGCATTCCTCTTAGTTTATTCTTATAACATTCCCTGATAAAATAGTTGATGAATGGTCAATAATTTTATATAATATATAATATAAAAATTTCATTCAAATCATTCACCAATAGTTTGTAATTTGTTTTTTTCAATATATGTTCTTCCCATAGAAATGGTTTTTTCAAAATAATTTCACTAATGCTTTCAAATGAATTTTATATTTATTTCTATATAACTTATCTCCAAAAAATTCATTTATACATGTGCAACCATAATTTTTTTCGAATGTATTTAGTTCAATTCATACACTCTAAAACAATGCCTATAAGGTAACCCAAATTTAACATCATATATCTTTTTTTTAAATTCGTGTTTCCTATAATGTGACCTATTGATTAAAAAAAGTGGATAAACAAATTTCAAAAAAAATTAGTTCTTTAAATTACGGTTTGGTATATATATATAAATATAAGGGTGCCCATTATTATTTAAAAATATTGTTTTTGGAATCTATGTGATAAAATAACCATAACCAGAAGTTTTTCTCAATTTTTTGAAATGATTTCAACCTAGGAGGAGTGGATTTCAATTTTTTATAATGAAAATAAATATATATAATAATATTGTTCCATTGGTGATGTGGAAGTGATTCATGTGTATAATTAATATATTATTAAAAATTTAAATTTAATATAGGTTTTGGAGGATTCATCAAATGGTTATAATATTACTGAAAATTACACAAAACACATTATTTAAAATAGTGAATAACTTTTATATTGTACATGTTTCTACAGAAATTATTATATAAATTTAATGATACTGTTATTTCATAATACAAACCATATATTTATAATATATTTAATATTTCCAAAAAAATCATATCTGTTTTAAAAATTTTAAACATTCTATATTTATTTAATATCCTAGTACTAATTTAAAAAATTATATTAATTTTATCAAAATAAATCTATATATATATAAATAAATTCAAATCTACAAATAAAAACATATATTCACTAGAAAAAACAATATTTTAAGACAATAAAAACAATAAAATTATATAAAAATTACATTAGAATTTATAAAATTGTAGAATAATTTTTATATAAATATATATATTATTTAATAATATTATTAAATATAACTAATATTTGTTACAAAAGTCTTGAAGTTATGAATGAGGGTGGAAACAATTATTTTAAAACTAATTTTTTTAATCGTATCAACATAAAATTTTCATCAACTCATATAAAATATTATATATAAATAATAGTAAAAAGTAGATAAAAATTATCTTATTTTAATAAAAAAACAAAAATCATACTACTAGGTTATAGATATATAACCCCTTATTTCTCAAACGTACAACTTTAAGGTATAGTTTATGATGGGTTCACATTATATGATTAGATCACTAAACATGGTTTCAGTCATCATCTCTATAAGATTTAACATATTTGGTAAATAGTTTCGTTCATGATTTATTGGCTGAATTTCATCATTGGCTTGGTCAACAGAAAATAATACTGATTCCACCTCCCCCATAATCTCTGATAATTAGTCTTTATAGGGTATGATCCTACTGGTTGAGGACATCACGTCTTATATAATTAAAATATATACAAATCAAAATGGTAACTATATAATATCAAAATTATCATTGGTTTTTATTTTTATGTTTCTATTAAATTTGACAGACTATATTTTATAACATTCTTAAATAAACAATGTAGTTTATTTTTTAACCATAACTACATTAGTTAATAATTCATTGATTAACAGTAAAGGGGAGTTTAGTTTACAAATGTTTGGTTTGTTACATTTTTTTTGCATTGAAGTTAAAAAAACTCTACTCCATTCAGATATCCTTCCATTAAAAAACAATGCATACGCAGGTTAGAGGAACCAAATGATTTGTTAATGGAGTTTACATAATAAAAATCATTGACACAGATTCAATTATACAATTAAATAAAGTAATAACTAAATGAAAAGTATCTAATTTAATAATTATTTATAAAATTCATCCCAAAAATAATTTAAAAATATAATATCACACACATGTGAGGGTGTTCAACTAATCATAATCATGCATGGATAGAATACGGAAAATTAAAAAAATTTGAAATCACTTCCCTTCATTCATTATTATTTATATAATGATTAATAAATTTTTTCTGTTAATTAATTAACTATATTTTAATAAATAATCATCCAAAATATATTAGAGTTACCAATCATTAATTTAAAGATGTTTTATAACTTTCTTAACCAACATTTTATAGACAATTAATTATAAAAAACATTCTACATTTATAATTTCTTCAATCTTTTCACATAGTCAAAAGATTAGACTTCCATAATGTAATTTATTTTCAATGGTAAAATTAATTAATCCATATATAATTAAATTATATTTTTTACTATGTGATTCAAATATAACTAAAATACAGATACATATTTTTTTATCACTTAATAGGTATCTTGGATTGACACTGAGGGACTACGCATGTATCTCAGCCTAAACATGAAAAATGTAAAAAAAATATACACACCATGTATTCCTTTTCCATGTGTTTTTTTAACATTATAATTGACTTAATATTCTTTTCAAATTCTTGGAATAATTATTATCATTATAGTTACACATTCTACACACCTCTATATCATTATTTCTTTATATTTATTGACTCATGTGTCATTTTTAGCATATTTCACCAAACATTTGTGATCATATTTCAAATAAACCTTATAAATGACACAATGTGCTTTCCTAATACATGTCAATTGGTATGAAATTCCATGTTCTATGTTTTCCTTGTTAACATGTAGGGTTCAGTAGATTCACCATGTCATAGTCACATGTTGGGTATCTATGTATATCATACAAAATATTTTGCACATCATGATGATATTTCTAATAATTATTCCAATTTTTTTAATCTACATAAGATGAAATGAAACTTAAACTAATTATATTAATATGTATAAAAAACTAAAATAATTTCTAGATTAATGGTTGCAAAAATAGATGATAAAATCTCTTAAAAGTTTCATTCAATCTGTCATCTAATAATAAAAAACTATAAATTATTTTGTCACTATGATTCATATTATTGTGTATGGGGATAATGGAAGCACCTAATTGAATGTTTACATTTTTTATCAAAATCCATACAAAATAAGATATTTACACAATGAAGAATCATCATGACCATTAAAATTAATAATATAATTAATTGACATGATCCCCAAAAAAAGAATATGTTATCCTTTCTGTAAGACCCCATATCATTTTAAGGTATTTTTATAAGTTTCGGTTTGGCCTCTTATTTTGGATAGATAAGTTTTTTCCAAGTTCAAGTGGGAGATTGGGGTTCCCCGAGGACTCAGGGTGCAAAGAGTAGATCAATTAGGCCATGCAGTTGTAGGCACACGGTCTGCACATGGTTAGGTGTAACTGTGCAGGTAGCCCGTTCAGACCCACCATCCACAGAATGTAGCCTAATCACGGCCTCCGCAAAGTTAGGTAAAAATGAGCGGGATTCCCAGGATGTTGTGTGGGCAGGCCCCTCACGGACAGTAGCTCCTACATGGTTTGTGCATGGTTTGGAAAACTGTACAGGTAAACAGTGTGTCCCATAAAAGTTGGAAAAGTTTAAAATATTTCCATCCCGATATTTAAAAACCCTACTCTGGATTTTCCTCCACTCCTCACCTCTCAACCCTAGTAAAGAAATTTGATGACACAATATTCCATGTGGGGTTTTTCCTTTTATTTTTGGATGTTTTGGATGTTGTTTGTTACAGATCAAAGCTCCAGGTATGTCTAATCCTCTCTTTTCCTCCCTTCTTTGGATTAGTTCTAGTGGTCTCTCAAATCTTCTTCTGATGCTCTACAACCTTTTTTAGTGGTACCTAGATTAGTTCTTCAAGGGATGATTGAATTCGGATTCAAAGCTAATATTTTAGGTGTGTTCATCACCTGGTTTGAGGTAGGTGTTATATATGTTATATCTCAAAGTTTTTTTTTAGATTTTTTTATGTGTGTTGGGGTTTTGCCTATATTTTGTTGTGTATTCATTTACTTGAGTTTGATTGGGAGATTTAGGTTTCTAAATTATTTCTTTGGAATCCTCACAATCCCGGTGGGATGCATTAAGGATGATGTGACCATTTTAGGGTCACCCATGGGGTTCACTGGAAATCCCGAACCCAGAGAATGGTAGGGTTAAGTGAAGGAATGTATAGTAAAATGTTAATCCCATGAATAACAAGTTTAATGGATTGTATAGTTGTAAATGGAATGATGATAAATATTTGTACAGTGATAAAGACATAGGGTGTTGATGTATTGACATGAAAGTTGGTCAATATGTGTAAATTGTTGAAGGCCATAAAGGAATGGATTTTGAGCCTGTTAATGAAGTCTAGGGAGTTAGGCATTATGAACGAAGCCTAGTGAGGTAGGCACAATGATTGAATTCTTAGTGAGATAAACGTAATAAAATTGAAAGGGGCTAAAAGGATAAATGATGTAAATGGTGGTAAATGTGATAATGGGATGTAATAAGAGAAAGGATGAATTTGTGAAATTTTTTAACACATGAGAAATAGGTTGTAAACCTGACATGTTGAATTCAATAAAGGGATTGTGTCATGTGATATATAAATTTACTTGAAATTCATAAGTTGGTAAATGATTTTTAAATGATAAATGTGAAAAATGGGTTAATAAATGGTTAATGAGGAATTTGGATAAGGCATAGCGGTTGTTGAATAAATATAATCAGTTAAGGAATGATAATGGGAATTTATTTGAATTGATATGAATTATAATTGGAATATTTGTTAATGGGTTATGTCCTAGTATTAATTCCCATGTTTCTTGTAATTCATTGTGAATGTTGATTCCCAATGGTATATGTTATGATATGTTGTGTTATGTATTGTGATATTCTATGGCATTAAATATTATTTTTTGTGTTGGGGTATGGTTGTGGTGACTTGATAAATAAGTGTGTGCACATGCCTTGGTAGTTTGGTATATTGACTGAGGTTCTATGCTGAGGAGTCGAGTTAGAATGATACTCTAAACTCCAACCCTAATGCATGTGTTAGGGATGAGGATTGATTCTCTCTTCTTCTAAGGGATGCATCCATCCAGACTGAGGCTTCGAGGTGAGGACATGGTTAAAATGAGGAAGTAGTTAGACTAATGCTCTAAACCCCACCCATAATTCATGGGTTAGGGATAGAACTAGTTCTCTAATCCACTACCGGTTTCATTCCACCCAGACTGATGCTTTGAGGTGAGGATCATGATATTCCTATAATGTAATGCCTTCCACCCAGACTGATGGTTCAAGTTGACAATATGAGTTGATGTGATATGTGTATACCTAGTGAGATAGGGAATTGTTTTATTTCCCCTATGCACTTTGAATGATTTCCATGGACCCCTGTGTAGATGATATTTGTGCCTAACCTATGGAACCTGATATCAATGTAGCTTATGTAATGAAGATGGTATCAAAAATGTAAGTGGGATAATTGATTGTCATGAATTAAAAGAATTTTATTAAATAATGGAACCCAAACTATCCCTGGATGACATACCATTTATTGTGTACATTCATGAACTATCTATTATATGAGATATTTTGTGGACATCATTGGTGGTGGCCAATTATGTTTTGTACTCACACCCTGATCGGGCCAATATTGGGTACCCGAGAAGATCTATTGATTATAGGTTAGGATCAAGGTAGAGGACCTATTGTGAGATGTTGATTTGGGATGGAGTTTTACATAGAGAAGGACCCAAACATGGATTCAGGACCCATTTATATTTTTTGACATTTATTTAATTTTGGTTTTATTTCACTTTGCATGACTAGTATGGCATGACATGGTTGTATTTGGTTTGTGGTTTGTACTCTATTTTGGAAGATCGTGTTTATGATTATTTATTGGTAGTTCATATTTTTTCTAATATTTATATTGTGTTATGATTTTTCTTACTCTGGTAAAAAGGGAATTCTTCCCATGTGACTCATTAGACCCATCAGTGCTAGTCAGAAATCTCTGGCGTATGGGGAGGCGCACTTGATGTCATGTGATGAACAGGCTCGAAGCACATGTTTAGTGGCTTCCGGGTTGGGGTCGTTACAAAGTGGTATCAAAGGATGTATTTATTCTCCTTCACTGAAATCTGGATATATGGGATGGTATATGAGAGTTAGGAAGTGTCGAGCCTTGGCAATGAGCTCGTGCTTAGGAGAATCTTACCCATGTATGGGGGAAATCCCAAGTCACCCTGGGTGGAAATTATTGTTCTTTATGTGGGTTGTTATAGTTGAATGATATTTCAACATTGGGTGATGCACAAGTTGTGAGATTTGATTGATTTATGATATTTCACTTGTTGTCGTAATGGCATGGGGTTTTGTATTCATGCATCATTTCAGGCACCTATGTATACGTTGCCTTCTTCATTATTGGCACACACAGGGGATGGGTGTGCGGGGAATCAAGATTTGAATTCATTTTACATCTGTGATAAATATATAGAAAATGATACTCGTTAATTCTAATAAAAGTGGAAGAATGAAAAGAATTCAAATGAAGAGTAAAGGAAAATCATGTATAATGAAATGTTGTGATTTTTTTAATTTTTTGGGTTATCATAAATTGTAAGGGTTGATTCGGTGTCCAAAAGAAAATGGGGTGTAATAATGATGGAAAATTTGTTAATGAATTTTCCTAATAAAATCTGTATTTAGGTTAAAAAAGTTGAATTAACATATTGTTAAATGGGAAATGTTCCTAAGAGGAAAGGGCCATGTTGTGAAAGAAGAATTGGGTTTGAAGAGGTGTTGATGAATGACATGTGATTAAGTAAGTTGGTTACCCTATGTTTTCTAGGACCACATAATTTATGGGAGGGGTAGTGTTCTAAGTGTGATGATGATTGTTGGGTTAGATTATTATGAATGGTTTGTTTAAGTTTGATAGTGTGGGATTTTTTCCAACTATGGTTAATTTTTTTGGTAATTCTTTGAAGTATTTAGTTAATGGAGAGTTTGAAATGAGAATTACTGGGTTCAAAGGTGGGTATCCTTGGTGTTTTTGGTTTGACCCATGTAATCATGGGTTGGGGAAATGAGAGTGCCTTAGTTGGGACATTGGGGTTTGGATTATGAGGTCTGGCCCGAAATGATATGTCTTAGGTGGTGTGTTTATGAATCCCTTGGTAGGGTTTTGTTACATGGGTTGTGGGGCGTTATTTTGTAATGTGGTGGAAAAACTCTCGTCGTTCATGACTATCAGGAGTCCATGATAGACCCTAAGGATAGTACCTGGGTATTGCTGACCTTGTGAGTAGAGTACTTGTGAGTTGTGTCTCAAATACCAGATAGAATATTTTTCCCACAGTGGTGATGAATGTGTACACATTTTTTGTGGAAGCTAGAATAGATTTATTTTTGCTACAAAAAACATAGTGTGCTTCGGAATGTTATTGAGAGTTACATTCACATGCTTTTCTTTGTTCGTGTCATGATATGTGTGGTCTAGAGAGAGGGCTAATGTATTTTATTGGTTCTGACTCAAGTCAAGGGTGTTGGTTTTTTAAACCTTCAAAGTTACCTATGAGGGAGGTGGGATAAGGTTTCTAATTATTTTGTGTGTGTTTCACACATGTGTATGTTTTTGACATTGAAAGTGGGACATAGAGTGTTGCTCAGTGCAGTTTTGTAATGTAAGGATAAGTGTGAAGGTTGTTAGTCTAGTTGTCTTGGGTTATATCATAAGGGAACCCTAGTGTTTGCAATAAGAGGTATGGTTTTTTCGAATGGTTTTATCACATGAATGCATGACTCGCCTATTTTGGTGAGGATTATTTACGGTCTAAATGCTGTTCGAACTGAAATGACAAGGGTGGATAAAGTGTGGTTATATAATTTCACTCATTGGTGACACTTGAGTTAAGGGTTGTCTGGTGGTTGATCTTGGTTGTATGAATGTTTCGGTTGTGGAGTTATGGTTCAACTTGGTTGGAAATCACACCTGAGTGGTGATGTTTAAGTGTTGATGTGTAAAAATCAGCAGGGAAGCCTGAAATTTATGGATGGTCATGGTGTCTCATAGATTGACATCAGAAACATATAAGTTGGTGGTGGTTTTCCTTGATGACTTCTTAGCATACCAATTCTAGTGAAGAGCAATCCCAACATCTTGACATATTTTCAGGTATTTTAAGAATCTCTAGCTCATGCCAAGAGACATGAATGTGTTTTGTTGGATGAGGGACATTATGGATTTTATGCACAAAGAGATGGTATGTGTGGAGTTTGATGATGGGATGTACACCCTCAATGTCCTAGGGTGAGGACCTCGGGATGGGCCGAATGTCAAAAAATTCCTTGTGTTCCATTCACGGAAGCTGAGAACGGACAATGGGTGATGTTTGTTCTCTTGTTTTGGAAAAAAAGGTGTATGACCATAACTAAGTTTGGGGTTCGGTTTCTGATTGGGTTTAATATGAGGTGGTTGGAATCTCTCATGGTGAGAAATGGTAACGACGCTCCTAAGGTGGGTAGTGATCAATAATTCTTGTATGTGGGAAAGAGACCATCAAGATATTATAGTGGCACTAGGGTAGTAATGAGGAACTGGTGAGGTGCATGTCAAGTTACATGGAGAGGAATGTGGGACTTGTTGTGGTGACAAATGAGCCAAGTTTTGGATTAAGCTAAAGGTGGTTTCAAGCGAATCATGTAATGTTTTTGGTGAGTCATAGGAGGGTGTGTTTGGTTGATGACTTGATCAGATTTTTCAGTTGGAAGGAATCAAGTGGTCACTATTAGGGCGAGTTGACATTAGTGGAGAGATTTTTAATGGTTTAACTGGTTGAGTAGGTAAGAGTTTTAAGTTTCATGGGATGTATAGTTGTGGGGTGATATCTTCATAAAATGTGGTTGGAAGGGTTGTTTTTCTCCTCCGGGTGATGTCGGGTTCTGTCACCGTTAGAGTTGGGTGAACAAGAAGATGATTCCAAGTGATTTAGGTCATGAGTTTTATAGAGGATCATGCCGATGAGGTGTCAATTTCTGCCTTGATGATGATTTGATGTTGTGTATTACGTTTTCTTTTGTTTTTAGTAGGTTATGTTGCCTAAGCTTCCCCATTATGTTCTTTTGGTAGGAATGTTTGAAATGGATGATTCCATGAGGAGTTTTCATCTTGTGTTGTGGTTGTGGGGAGGAAGTCTTGAGGGGAAATATTTTTCCCTTGAACCGTGTTTGGAGGCCTTATGATGTACTACCAGAAACATGGAATGTGGGAGAGGATAGGTAGACCTTGTGGCATGATATATTGATATATAAGTTAGTGATGCTCAAAATAGCGGCTCGAGGAAGAGCCGTTATAAGGTGGGGAGGTTGTAAGACCCCATATATTTTTAATGTTTGTTTTTGTTTATGTTTTGATTTGGCCTCTTCTTTTGTCCAGATAAGTGTTTCATATGTTCATGTGGGGGATCAGGGGTGCCATGGGGGCTCGAGGTGCAATAAGTAGAGCAGTTAGGCCATGTAGTACAAGGCGCTTGGTCTTCGAATGGTTAGGGGTAATCATGTGGGTACAACGTGTGGACAGCCATCCTCAGACAATAGCCTGATCATGGACTCTTCACGGTTAGGGAAAACTGTATAGGATTCCCATGAAGTTGTGTTGTCTAGGACCTCAGGATAGTATCTCTCGCACAGTTTTCGCATGATTTTGAAAACTGTGTAGAAACCTTGCAGCCTCAAAAAGTTGGAAAATTTTACAAATTTTCCATCCTAGGATTTAAAAAAAAATCAAATCTGGATTTTCCTTCATTCCTCCCCTTTCAACCCTACTGATGAACTTGGACGACTCAATCTTCCAAGAGGTGTTTCACCTTAGATTATTGTGGGTTTTGGAATCTATTAGTTGCATATCAATGCTATGGGTAAGTCTAATCCTCTCTTCTCCACCCTTCTTCAGAATATGGCCTGTGGTTTATCCCATCTTCTTCCAATGCCCTAAATCCTCTTGTTTTTTAGTGGTACCCAGGCTGGGGCTTCATGGGATGCTTGAATCTAGATCTAAGGCCATGATTTGGGGTTCATTCATCACTATATTTAGGGTATGGTGCCTAAATGTTATATCCTATAGTTTTGTTATAGATTTGTGCATGTATGTTGGGGGTTTTCCTATCTTTTTTTGATTATTGATTTCCTTGAGTGTGATTGGGTGATTTTAGAGTCTATATGATTTCTTTGGATCCCTCACGATCCTTATGGGATGCATTGAGGATGACGGGACCATTTTAGGGTCACCCATGGGGTGCGCCGAAAATCCCAAACCTTGAGAATGGTACGGAGAAGTGAAGTATTCTCGAGTATAGTGTGAAGCCCGGGTAGAACACCTTTATTAGTTTATCATGTTGTGAATGGAAGAAGGATACATATTCCTAGGGTGATAATGGAATAAAGAGTTTTTGGTTTGACATGAAAGTGGCTTAACATTTGGAAATGATTAATTCAATAATGGAATGGATTATGATCATCATAATGAATCCTAGTGAGTTAGGCAAGATAAACGAAGTGTAGTGAGATAGGCACAATGAGTGAGTTCTTAGTGAGATAAAATTAATAAAAGGGAATGCGAAAAAAATGGATAAATTATGTAAGGGGTGGTAAATGTGATAATGGGATGCAATTAAAGAATGGAAAAATTTGTAAAATGGATTAATACATGAGAATTCGGTGGTACACCTAACTCGTTGAATGCAATAATGGGATTGTATCATGTGATATAGAATTGTACGTGAAATTCATAAGTGGGTAAATTCATATGAAATACTAATGAGGCTAAACGTGTTAATTAATGGTTTAGGATGAATTTGGATAAGACATAGGGGTTGCTGAATACACTTAATGGGTTAAGGCATGATAATGAGAATTTTGATGAATGGAAATGAATCATAATTGGGAAATGTGTTAATGAGTTATAGCAAAGTATTTATTTCCATAAAACTTGTTATGCATAGTGAATGTCTATTCCCAATGGTATAGGTTACGTTATGTTTTGTTATGTATTTTGATATCAAATGTAATTGAAAATTCTTGGTTATGTTATGGTATGGTTGTGGTGACTTGATAAATAAGAATGGGAACATGGCTCGGTTGTGTGGGTTATTCAAATAGGTTCCATTCCCACGGTTCGAGTTGGGCTGATACACTAAACTCCACCCCTAATTCACAGGTTAGGGCTGAGGACTAATGCTCTATTCCCCTAATGGATTCAACCTCCTGGACTAAGGAATCAAGGTGAGGAAATGGCTGACATGAAGAAGGATTTGTATTGAAGCTCTAAAGTTTACCCCGAATGCATTGGTTAGGGAAAGTATTGATGCTATATCCCCCTAACAGTTTCATTCCACTTAAACTTATTCTTTGAGGTGAGTATCCTGAGATATCTATAGCATGATTCATTCCACCCAGACTGATGCTTCAATGTGAGAATATGAGTTGATGTGGTATGTGTATCCCTAGGGGAATATGGAATTTTTTTTATTTCCCCTATGCACCGTGATTGATTTCCCTAGACGCTTGTGTAGATGATATTTTTTCATATCCCACGGAACATGTTATCAATGATGCTTATGTAATAATGATGGTTTAATAAATGAAATCTGGATAATTCCTAGTCATGAATTACAATAATTTTGATAAATAATGGCACCCAAACAATCCCTTGCTTACTTACCAATTATTTAGTTCTTGTGTGCACTATCTATTAGACTATATATTTTGTGGAGATCATTGGTGGTGGCCTACTGATTTTTGTACTCATACCCTTCGCGGACAACCACTGGGTACCCGAGAAGATCTATTGGTTGCATTTCAGGATAAGGGAAGAGGCCTTACTATGAGATGTTGAGTTAGGGTTGAGATATACATGGATAAGGACCCAAACATTGATTTCAAGACCTCTTCAGAGTTTTTCCATTTGTTTTATTTTTGGATTCTTCTACTTTGCACTACTAGTATGGCATGATACAGTTTTATTTGATTTTTGGTTTGTAACCTATTTGGTAAATACATGGTTATGCTCGTGTATTGGTAGTTCATGTTGTTTCCTCTATTTATATTGTGTTCTATTGTGGATTACTATGTTAAGGAGGGTATAGTCTCCCCACGTGAATCATTAGACCCTCTCTGCTGGTGGGAAACCTCTGGCGTATGGGGACGCATGCTTGAGGTCATGTGATGACCCAGATCGGAGCACCGGTTTAGTGGCTTCCAGGTCGAGGATGTTACACTTCCAAATATAATTGATAATAAATTTGTTTAAAAAAATTATTTTTAAGAAATCTCTTTTCATTTTTGATGATTTCAAAATAATTAATTTTTTTACTATATTTATGATAGAATAACCAATTGTATATTTCATCTTGTAACGGACCACAAATGCTTAAATAAACTTCTATCATTATTATAGATTCCTATGGGAGCTAGAATGGATGGTTCTAATACCTGAGAGGATTGTTTATGATCTCTGTAGAATCTTTCATGAGAAAAGTATACTATATAGTGGGGGAGGATATTTTTCTCCCCCTTATTTATAGAGTTATTTGGAAAATATCTTAAGTTTTTTATAGATTCTTATAAATAATTTTTGATAGATAACTAAATACTTTGGCTCTAATCATGAATATTTCACAACCGTGCATAAATATTTCTAGAGATACAGAATAATAAAATTATAATGCACATATTTATTTTCATAATCTGCATCAAAACCCATGTCGGAAGGAAAATAAATTATTATTTGTGTGAAAATCACTAATCTCATGAATAAAATGAATATTATTTTTCAAAAATAAATAAATTAATATATGTTTAAAAAATATTTAATTAGACATTTCTCACAGAACCGTCAATATAGTTTTCCATATCCTATTAAATATTTTTCTAATATTAAATTATTACTATTTATTTAATTAAATAAATATCAATTAATTTTATTCTAATAAATATATAAAAATTAAATACTCTAAATCAAAAAATTAATGTTTATCAAATAGTCATGAAACCAAATAAATAAATATATTATTACCTTGTTGATGAAAATGAATAAATAAATATTATATACACAAATAATTAAACATATTTTTATATCCCAATTAAAAATATTATTTCAATATTTAAATGAAATATATATTATCTCAAATAATTAGAGATAGAATATTAGATATTATTGTAAAATGGATAATTGTTAAACAATTGATTGGAATAGTATTTATCCAACAAGTGGAATATATATGAAAGTTATCTAATGTTCTCAGTACACTTAGTGTGTGGCCCTCAATGCCCTTTATGGGTGGAATTAGACTATATTACCTAAAGATTGTGCTTAGATTCTATAAAATTCAGATGCACCCATATATAATTAAGTCAATTTCACAATGGAATGTAAAATTTTAGGAATGTACACTGATTAATATAATCACGTTATCTTGATATATAAACACATGCATGTTGTATACTCAAGTTATCAACCACAAAGAGCAATGTCTCTTTGCTTGAATTTTTGAAATTGAACTCACCAATATAACATAATGACCAAAAATATAATAGGTATTTCAATTCATTTTTAATGTTCCTATGATATCAAATCTCATTAAAGGAAATAATGAAAAATCATGAATCCTATTATTCAATAACACAATGTCAGTCACAACCCACCTAATTATCCTAAATCACCTTGGGAATATGTCATAATTGATTTCGTCAGAAAAATACAGTACAAGACTGATGGAATTAATTAATAAAAATAATAATTTCTAAGAACCACACACATGTATGTATATATAAAAATCCAATATAACAAAAAAATGTGAATTAACTACTTGCGAGTCATGTTCTCAAAATCACTTACACTAATGATTACTAAGGGAGTTCCCATGATAAAGTGTTTCAAATTCTGATGACTCCCTACTCATCAAGGTATGTATAACATATTTCATATAAATTTAAATCATATAGCTATAGAGATTATATTAAATAATATTATGATGGCAGTTCTAGTTTCTCATCATAGTAGATAACATCTATGAACATTCAGTTCTACATGTGAACATAATACATTATCAGATAATTTGTCACAAACATAAAAATTCATTATGTGATGATTTTTTTTAATATATGACATTATAAATTATGTTAATAAATATTTATGAATAAGTTGTCTATATGGAACCTTCTCTAACAATAGGTGAGTGTCTATTTATTTTCATGGAGACTAGCCTTCAGTCCCCCTTCACATATAAATAAGAATCATATATCATTAAGTCTAACTTAATTCCTCCAATGAAAAAATCATTTTTCGCCTTAGGTTTTGTTCACCTTTCGAGTTAAAGAATAAATATGAAATATATTTCATTGAGAGAGAGGTAATGACCACTATAATGCTATTCATTTTGAGTTATGGTTTGTCCATCCTTTTCAAGGCGAGTCTTCAAGAAAAAAAGTTAATTTCATAGTTTATCCCTACACCAATGATGAATATAATGTTCCAATAATAAAATACATAATAGAGAGGAAAAACCTTAAGTGTTAGAAGAGGGGGGTCATTATTTTATAATTCATACATCTTCATAGTATTCCAAGTGATAAATATGTTATTTAATTACTATAGGATCACTAAAAATCATGAAAATTATTCTGTCTGCATGGGGAGGTTGATGATATAATTCCATGGGATGATGTATAAGATCATTTAAACCTCATTATTCTGTTTTTAATGAACCAATATCAATTATAAAATGGATATGTGACGACCTCATAACATTTTTGTATACTATTCAATATTTTCATAGTTTATATAAATATGTAGAGGATTACACATGAAATTTTAATATTTCATGATGTTTTTTCATTATACAGATTTTTCATAGTATGAAAACATGGTTTGTTTATCCTTTATGATGTTTATTATATATGATTTTTCATCTCACAATGGTTTTAATAACTATATAGGGTCACCATTACATAGTGCACATGGTTACCTTTATGTTGTGAGTTTATTTAGTTCATTTTGAAGGTGAAAAGTATAGTGTTCAGGAGATGGAAAAAGATGTGATAAAAAGTTTAGTTTCAATGGATATCGTGCAATTTATCCTAAAAAGAAATTTGAGAATCTCATAAGGTATGTAAAATTATTAATTACTATGTGGAATGTTGTTATATTTATTTTTTACTGTGTTTTTATACATTGTTGATGCATGTTTTGGGAACCACTTTGTAAAACCATGTGAGTGAATTTTATCTATTGTGTAGGACATTCATAGTTTGTTTAGGATTTTCTTAATGATGAATCCAAACCATAAAAAAGCTTAGTTTGACATAAATGTGTAAATAATTTTCCCCACCTCATAATTCATTGGATTTCTCATCATCCACCTGCATTATCAATTGGTTGATGGTGGGGAATGCATAGTTTAATTCATTCTTCTCCACTTCATTAATTTCAAGTTATAATTCCTTCATATTGAAAGATATTTTAAAAATTATTTATTTATTCCTCATCTCATCGATTACCTGCCTTCAATATTCCCACTTATATTTATTTTCCACTATTTCTCAAACCGAACTAATAGTTTTTGTTTGGACAAGGATTTGGGATGTATTAAAGGATTTGGAATTAGGTTTTGTAGAACTTTGGATGATGTCCTATTTCTCAATTATCTGTTCAATACTAAATGTTATATGTTTTTGTTTAATTTCATATTAGATGAAGTTGGAATTTCATTAAAATTATATTATAATAAATTTTATAAAATTTCAATATATTTTAAACTACAATCCATTCAAAATTATACTCATATATATTACCATTGAGGGATATTGGGTTGTTATAAAAAAGATTTCAAATAATTTCATGGACTTTTCACATGATAAGGGTTATAAAAAAGGTCAATGTTGATATCTTAAAGAAAATGAAATTTTTTTATTTTTTTTCACTGGTTTATTTTTAAATAGATAGTTTCAATTTTTAATGTGATTAGTTTCTATTAATATGGTTTTATGGATCAGTTAATTTTTTATAGACTCTAGGGTATAAAGGTTGTTTCAAAATGATTTTTAATGGGGTTTGTAATATATGGATGGGTTTGAAATAATTATATGTGTGAGATTGAAAGATAAATTATGAAGGGAATTTGAAATTATATTTATAATTTTTTATAAATGGGATGGAATACTACGCTTCTTTTGAATGCATATTGGAACCTCTTTTGAAAGATTATATTACATTAAATGTAAAAAAATTATGATGCATAGTGGATGTAAATTATAGGTTATTGTTATTGGTTAACACACACACTTGTGGTTTATTCATATTAAACACACGTTGTTAATCCCAAACATATGTAGAGTTTGTGTAGTCCAAATATGTGGCTAAACACGACATCTGGGTAAATCCTTTGAGGTCCATCCCGTGATTGTTCAATATCATCACCCTATAGTGTGAACTACTAGTGTGATTTAATTTAATGATGATAACTACAACACACAATGTCCCAGGTTTTCTAATTAATATAACTCTATGGGACCTCATTTCTTAATCTTAAAATTCATAGATAAAGGTCAAATATTTTCAATCTCAAATATCTTATCCATGTATAGGCACCCTTTGTTACATTTCTAATATTTATATGTAAGGGTTAATTAACATATGTATATAAATATGAGTCCCCCAGAGCTCTATGATATCAAATACATCAACAGAAACCACTTCCACCATTTTTCAAATACTGTTGGTGAAAGGACGCACTGTAGATCGATACATTGGATCCAACGTTACAAGATCTCTCATGGGAAAACTTTATTCTGAGGATATATCCTTACCCAAGAGAAATTTTCCAAATTATTTTCCTCTCAAGACTTTAACCTAATTTTTCCCTTGTATCGCTACGGAGAGATGTGTCCTAGTCCACCAAAGTATCAAATGGTCAAGGTACTCTTTATTCATTCAAATTATCTCTCGGTTAAGGTAATCTCCAATCCTCCCAACTATCAATAGGATGATGTAGTATTTATCCCTCACAATTATCACATGGGTGAGGTAATTCCAATTCTAAATATTTATAATTATGAGAATCACCGTATATTCCCCATACATCTCTCATACCATTGATGAAAAGGTATTCCTTTATTAAAACCCTTTATTTAAGAATGATGTCTCTATATGAATATACTATGACCACTAGATTTATATGATTGGCCTGTAATTATAAAAATGTAATCATAATCATAAATTATATTGGTAATGGAAATACTATAATTTTATTCTATATCTTTTGGGCTTCATTCAGTGTTCAAAATAATCAATTCCTATGGTAACGACACTCCTAACATTAGGGATTGTAGAAGTGGTTCAGGAAACAACATTCATTAGGTATTTTTACTAAAACATGAAGTCAATTAGGAAATATATATGAATTTTACTGATATGTAATACCAAACAAATGGATTAGTAATTGGAAAGAATATAATTTTGGGCATCCCACATTGAATAATCTCCATGGGTATTTGACATCCCCTCCCTGATTCCCTAGTGGATAAGGGAATATATTCAAAAATTTGAGTCCCTCATCAAGAACTCCCATCACCATTAATTCAATATTTCATATTCATCTTTCGGTACATATCTCTGCCATCATCCAAATATAGATAATGAATAAATCTCAACATACACTTCATATTCTATTATAAGTTCCTCCAAAACATGATTCCGTGACAAGTTTTTCTTATGATATCTCTTATTTCTAACACTGATCATGAATCAAGTGGATTTATAAATTAGAATGGGAAATGAAACTAGAATAGTGAAAAATATTAAATGGGTTTACTTCTACGTGTAAGACTCATGTAAACCCATTTAAGATATACATCCAATTAATTAACATATAGGAATTTTGTAACGACCAAATCATTTATAAATAATATTCCATTTCGTTTAATTTTTTATCGATATAGAAAACACATGAAATATTTTATTATTATTATTTTTCTTAAATGTCCTTTGTGTATCATTGAAATTGATAATATAGACATTGAACAATGATCACGTGATTGATATAAATATAGGGTTTGTAAAAAAAATCCTTTCAATATAGAAAAAGAGATAATATCCTCATAAAATAGACTCAGTCCATATGAATCTCATTTTTCAGAGCATTGAAAAGAGGTAGCATCATTGGTCTTCACCTCTAACCAAGACCAAGTAGATGTTTAACTCTTTATGCTTGAATAGAATCACTTACGAGACAAGTTCATGTTAATATAGATTACCACCTAAGCGATGTAATCCGAGCCTCCCCCAGAGATTGTCACCACCACACACCATACCCTTTGGTATTATATGGGTGTTATGAGGGGTTTTATAATAAGGTATTAGTTACTTATTTTGTAATCGATTTTCATAAATAAATGTCTTATTCCATCAATTAATTTATGAGTTTAGTCTTTCTTAATGATTGATGAATTGTATAAATTGATTTTTCAGGTAAAAATTGACTGTTCTAGAAATATATACACTATTATATTAAACAATGGGTTTTTTAATAATATTATAAAAACAATTATCTTAAATGATTATTATATCATTTTATTATATGTAAAGTATTAGGTAATCAGTTTGATAAGAGTAATATTTTTACATGATAAAACAAAAAGTGTATTTTTAAATATATTGTTTTATGGAATTAATGAATTATTGAAATAATTAGTCTTTTAATAAAAAATTATTATCAAAATAATTTTACAAATAATAAATTAGTGTATAATTTTTATAATGTCAAATATAATTTTTCTTAAGGTTTGAAAACTAATTTTGTGAAAACCTTTGAATATTCTATAAATGTATGTTTTCATTTTAAAAGTGAAAATAAAAATATATAGGAAATTATTTTGAAAAAATTAATATTATTTTTGAAATTCTGAAATCAAATTATCCAATGGTGAATTTTTCATAATTTTCTAAGACATGTGAATGTTTGGTTAAAAATTAAATATAGTTTAAATAAAACATAGATTTTATGACATTATAATGACACCCAAATGATGTAATAAATACTATAATTGGTATTATCATCCTAATATATATTTTACCATTAAAATAATGTTATTTTATATTTTTTTACTTATTTTATTTATCCCTACTGAATCCTTGAAAATATATAAAAAAATTATGATTTAAATTTAATTTATTTAATAATGTGACTCACCTCAACATAATCAAGGATAATATCTTAATATTTTCTTCCATTGTACATATAAAATAATTTCTTACACAATTATTTGAAAAACCCCCGGGGAAAACCATTGTATGGTTTTTTATTTTGAATACATAATTATATAGATTCCAAAACTTATTTTTTGTGAAATATTAAAGAGTCCCCCTCTCATTTCTTTTATAAACCCACCAAAATTCCAACTCCTCTTCACTAAAAACTCATGTATCACTTACTTACACTGCCTAAACCTCTATATAATCCTCCCAATTCTCCAAAATATTTCAATAATCACCCATTAAGGATTTTAATGTAACACACTAAAGTAAGGGTTTCCTTCCTTTCTCATTTTTATCAAAGTTTCTTTATATTGTTACACCCTTTTATTTATAATTTATAATTATGAGGTATGTTTTATTACCTCCCTCATAAATATTGTATTATTATTGTGTTATGGGAGTCCTTTTTCACTCTCATTAATCCATCCCATGTACACCTTTTACTATGCTGAAATTTTATAAGATTTATTCCATTTCTACTCTTTCTTCTAGTTTAATTATTATGTTACACATTATATTTCATAATTAAATTAGTTGGGAAATAAATATATATATTAAATAATTAAATTTCATTTCATTTATATATTATGAGATATCCCTTTGTCTCTAATTCACCATTTTTATGAATTTTTATGTCTCGTCGTTAGGCTGCTGAAATTGCACCGCGATTTCTCATAAAAAAATCATCGTGTATTGAATACCATGTCCATTTCTATATCATGGGTAGTTACCTATAAGAGAATATAAATATTTTTTATAGACTTTATTTATAAATTCAGCATACCATTATCATGGAATATATAATTATTTTTAATTAATCCTTGGTATACGATCTATGTGGAACACTTAAGCATGAAATAGAAATGTTTATGAAGGGTATGCCCTGATAGTGCTCTGATGTATTCAGTAATGTTTATTACAATGATAAATCATATTCAATGATGGTTTAATAATTATATGTTTTGATAAATTAGCTTTCAATCATACTAATCCATGTGCAATGAGCCCTGGATTATGCTAATATCATGTTGTATGTTCTTACCACATTTCCATGTTATGAAAATCATACTATATCATGACTTCATGTTCATGTTCCTAATGTGATCATTTGATATCCATATTTCCTAAAATATATTTTATTCAACGTGTTATTACTTTTTTACTCCCTTTTTGGGCTTTATATCTCACCCCATTCTTATTTATGTCCTCAGGTTATCACATGCAATGTTAAGAGTGAAGGAATGAGTTTGTCATGTAAATGAAGTTTGAAATAAAGATGTATTATTTCTTATATTAAGTTGTTATCTAATGTTCATAATTTCACAATACAATATAAGTCTCAATCCATGGAGTTATCTTATGTGCATTATTATTTAATAAATCATGTTTAAATGTGTAATAAATAACAGGGTTGTTATAGTTGGGATCATAGGATAGGTTTAGTTATTTTTTGGATTATGATTAAAAACCCTAGTGAATGGCTTAGGGATAAGACTATGTACAATAAAACATCCTTACTTTTTTTTGAATATAGAGTAACATTATTGTCATGAAAATTCATCACTTTCTAGATAAAAACATGTAGATGTGGATTTGGGACAGCTGTATCTAGGGGTAAAACCAGAAAAACACTACTTTGATCTAGAATCAAATGGGAACTACTGCATGATAATGGGACTTGATTCACTCTTCTCTTGACAATCCCTATGGATATCATTTTCTAAATCCATAATCATAGTTTAGACCATTATTAATGGAATAAAAAATTCCCCTATGAATATATGATGAGAAGTATGTTATGGATAACTTGGATTAAAGCCTATAAATTCATAAGTTAACGAAATCAGTGTAATTTATAAGTTATCCCTTTTTTTCATTGGATTCTGTTTTATGTATCTAATAGTTTAAAATATATACCCCTAATATTCTTGTTATTCAATCCAATGGTCATTAATTGGAGGATGCTGGAAAACAATTTATGTGAAGATCAATGTGATTTCTGTTCTAATGAGATTCCCAATATGATGGGAGCATAAATCAAAGAATTGTTTCATGATACACTATTATTTAACTCATGTTTTGAATAGAATTCAATATAAATGTGCAACCCCCCTCATATAAAGACCAAGGAACCATCAAGAGCTTCATGAGACAAATGCCTTCTAGCTTCAATGGATCATATGATTCCTTAATATCCAAACAATGGATCAACTCAATTGAGAATATTTTCTCTATCCTTGAATATTCTAAACAATAGATGGTTCTTCTGGAAGCTTGTCCTGTAGAGGGTTAGTCTATTCAATGGCTCACATTGATTGAAAATACAAAGCCTGAGGAAGATATTGAGGTGATGGTATGGTTTTATTTCCAGGAAAAAAAATTATAAATATTTTACCCGAACCATCCGACATAAAATTCTTAGATATTTCCCATCCCTCAAGAAAAATGATGACAAATTTTTTGGAGCGTATGAAGAAATCATCACAATAATTTCATGATATTAATTTTATTTTTTCTTCACCCTTGAATGCATGGTTTACCACATATTTGGTGGATTAATGCTTAGTTTACTAAAATAGTTTGAAATCTATAACATTGTTAGCTGTGATAAAATTGCCTATTGTGCCCTAAAATTTGACATAGAGATCAGATAATCTCATTTGTATCATGGATATATGAAGAGGATAGTGGAATTTAATTCTAGTGGTTTGATGGATAAATCAAATGGTGCTAGAAAATTCCAGTACCCCTCTTTCCAAAGGTGCAGAAATAACCACCTCGAAAATTTCCTGAATAGGAAAATGAAATACTTCACTTGTGGAAGAGAAGGAACCTACACAATAATTTCAAACAAGAAAATCCCACTACTGCGACAGAGGAGATTAATGCTCCTTTAAACCCTCAATGCATTGTTCATTTCTAAAACTGCAATGAACCAGGGACCTTTTCAAACTAGTGCCCTATGACAACGGTTTTTTAGGAAACCAACAACCTCTAATGTAGGATGGGAGAGATTTTTTAATCACTACTACCAAAGCATGTCCCAAAAATGATATGGTGACAGAAAAATTAGTTTTTTATTCTATAATAGAGAGTGTACAATTTTATTCAGGTTCTATAAATTCCATTACATCTGATTGTTTAGTAGAAAAATACAATCACCAAAAAAATCTTAAAAGTAGTGATGTCAGAGAGAATGGAAAATGGGGAAATTACTGCATCCTAGGAATATAACTCCTCCCATATCACAATTTGTTGATTTAACTTCCTGGAGAATGTGTTTGTAATCCCTCTAGTGTAATTTGATGCAATTCAATACATGGATTGGATTTCCCTATATAATCTAACATAAATTACCTTGAGAGTTAAATCATTCTCCAAATAGTGAATCGATCCATGATTCTACACATGTGAAAGGAGGATGATGAGTCTTCATTAGGACTTTTGACTGTAGAATGTACATTACATCCCTATTATTATTCTTAACTTTATCATTTGAATGATTTTATGCAGTGAACCTTCCTCAAAGAAATTCCTTTCTTAAGGGAATTCATTGATGTGGTTTCTCAAGAATTTTATTGTCTTCCTCCTAGAAGAGTGTGGAATTCTTGATTGATATTATACCTGGGGCATTCCCAGTAGCCAATAATCCATATATAATGGTTTTTGTGGAGCTTGAGGAGCTAAAAAAACAACTACAATAGAATATGGATAAAGGGTTGATATACCCAACTGCTTCACCATGGTGTTCACCAGTCCTCATTGTCAAGAGGAATGATGTGTACAAGAGAATTTTCATTGATTATTGTGAGCTCAAAAAAATCACGATACAGAAAATGTATCCTTTTCCACAAATTGATGAATTGTTCGACCAACTACGTAGATCCCAATTCTTATCAAAGGAGGATTTTCGGTAGATATATTTCCATGTAATGGTGAAGAAAGAGTATATCCTCAATACTAATTTTCATACATGGTATAGGCACTATTAATTCATAGTAATTTCATTCAGACTCACTAATTCTCCAACAATATTACTATACTTTATGAATGAAGGCTTTTGATATTACCTTGAAAAATTTGTGGTAGTCTTTATAGAATATTTTGTAATATATTCCAAAACTAAGGAGGAGAATGAGGAGTATCTAAGCACTATACTATAGACTTTTGAGAAAATAGAATATCTATGAAATGTATAGAATGTCTATGTTCTAGTAGAAGTATGTCTAATTACAGGGTCATATCATCACAAACAATTGGATATCAATTGATACCTCCCTGAAAAATTTAAATTAGGGATAGTTGAGGCCAACAATATGACAACTATTAATATATTACATGGGTTTGCTAGATGCTACTACCAATTTCTGAGAAATTAATCATGATTTTCAACACCCCCTACCCATATTACTCTAAAGGGAGTCATGTTTTCATGGAATGATTAATGTGAAGAGATCTCCAAAGAGTTGAAAACGAGACTTATCACTCCACCCGGGCTCACTCTACCCATATGTGGATAATGGTTGGTGGTATTTCGTGATTCTTCACAGAAGTTCATGGGGTATTTGTTAAGGAAAAATTAAACATCCATTACCCATGCTTCAGGTAAATTAAATGTTAATGAGAAGAACAATCCAACACATGATCAGGAGTTTCTGCAGTAATATTCAATTTGAAAATTTGGAGAAATTACCTCTTTAAAGAGAGGTTTAAAATATATATGGATTACAAAATGATAAATTATTTATTCAAATAGAAAGATATGAATATTCACCAATGATGATGGATAGATCTAATCAATGAATGTGGATTCTTAATCCATTACCACCACGAGAAAGAGAATAAGGTGGAAGATGCTCTAAGTATAAAAGACCATGCTATTCTACCATTAATGATAATTGAAAAGGATTAGACATTCTTATATTTGTTAAATATGGACATAGTAATTATACATAAGGTAACATCATCAATCCTTCCACAAATTATTTCTCAACCACCTCTTTTGGAAAGGTCAAATGATGCCCAAATAGATTATGTGTGAATTTAGAAGAATGTGGAAACTATATCAAATAAGAAATCCTTGGAGTTAAATGTTAAAGAAGAATGAATTTTGAGATTTGGTTCAATATTATGTGTTATATAAAATATACAATTAATGAAAGAACTATTAGATGATGCACAAAGTTTGAATTTCTCCATTCACACAAGAAACAAAAAGATGTATCGAGATATCCAAGTGCATTATTGGTGGGATAACATGAAGAATGAGATCTCTAAGTATACATAAATGTTCCTAGTATGTCAGATAGTGAAATCTAAGAGGTATGATTCTAAGGGGATGATGTAACGATTACAAATACCAACATGGAAATCGGAGAACATCAACATAGATATTGTCACTGGACATCCAAATATTTCCAATATAAACAATGCTTTTTGGGTTGTTTAGGATCTTCATATAATGATGGTACAATTAATTTCAATTCGAAAGGATTTCCCATTGGATCTACTGGCATGGATATACATAATAGGATTGGTAAGGCTGCATGAGGTACCACTATTGATTATATCTGATTGAGATCCAAGATTCACCTCTTTGTTTTGGAAGAGTCTAAAATATGCTCTGAATACTGATTTGTACAACAGTATGGTTTATCATCCTCTAACTGTTGGATAATCTATGGGGAATATCCAAACACGTGAGGATATATTGAGAGCATTATCAATGTACTTATCATGAATATGGGAATATCATCTTCCTGTGGTTGAGTTCTCTTGCAACAACAGTTTCCACTCAAGCATACAAATGGATATTTATGAAGCCCATTATGGGAAGAGGTGTAGAAGACATGCATGTTGGGATGAATCTGGGGAGCGAAAACCTCTATGTACTGAAATGGTTGATGAAATTAAGTAGAAGGTTAAGACCATCCAGGTGCACATCCATGATTCTCAGATACGACAAAAGAGCTATGCTATTAACCATCATAGAGACCAACAGTTTGATGTTGATGATATGTTTTTCCTCTGTATAATCCCATCAAAGATAGTTATGAAATTTAGGAATAAGGTAATGCTTAGTCCAGGGTACATTTGCCCTTTTGAGATCCTTGATCGCATTATAGCAGTGTCCCATCGACTAGCACTCCCATCGAACATGTCTCAAGTACATTATGTATTCCTTGTATCACTCTTGAGAAAGTTCATACCTGACCCATCACATGTAATCAATCCAAAGGTGGTACCATTGGACAATGACTTATCCTATGAAGAGAAGTTGGTGAAGATCTTAGATCATAGAGAAAAGTTCCATGAAATAAGATGGTTCCTTGCATCAAGGCGTTGTAGAAAAACCACATGTTTGAATAAGAAACATTGGAACTCGTGGATGTGATAAGGCAGAGTTACCCTCATCTATTTTAGTTTGGAAAAGGAAATATGGAGGGAAAAATTTCTTAATGGGGGATTTTTTAATGACCCGATCATTTATGAATAATATTCCCTTTCTTTTAATTTCATATGGATATATAAAAACATGAACTCTTTTCTTTATTATTGGGTTTATATTATTATTATGTGTCATTACCATTGATAATATAGTCATTTAATAGTGATCTCATGACTAATATTAGTATAAATATTTTAAAAAAATTATTTTCACACATACGAAGGGGAGGATGGCCTCATCCCATAAACTCGTGTCATACCAAATTCATTTGTTGAGGCTCAAAAAGGGGGTAGCATCACTAGGATTTTCTCTTGACCAAGTAAAACAAGAGATTCAAAATGTTAAGCTTGAATGGAATGTCCTAAAGGATAACTTCATGTTAATTGAAATTACTAGCTAAGCGATGTTTTCTGAGCCGCCACAATCTTTTTTCACCATCGCACACCTTAACCTTAAGTATTATGTGGTATATAAGGGGTTATGTAATAATATATTAGATACTTATTATGTAATCCCTTTTTATACGTTAAATCATTATTCAATTAATTCCATTATAAGAATAGTCTTTCATAAAAATTGATGAATTTGATAAATTTATCATTCATGTAAAAAAAGGTTATTTTGAGAAATATATACATTATCATATTATACTATGGTTTTTATTAATAATAATATAAAAAAATCTTATAAATTAGGATTATAATAGTTCATTGTCTCTAAATTATTATATAATTAGTTTGATAAGAGTTACATTTTTATACGATAAAACATACTATTTATTTTTAAGGAATTTATTTTAAAGAATTAATGAATTTTTGAAATAATTAATATTTTATTAAAATATAATTATGTAATTTATTATATGAATGGTAAATTAGTTTATATTTTTATGAAGTCAAATGTAATTTTTATTAATGTTTGAAAATATTTTTGTCAAATCCATTGAATTTTCAATGAAAATCAGTTTTCATTTTGAATCGGAAAATTCACATATTCAAGAAATTATTTAGATAAATTGAATATTATTTTTGGAAATTTATGGTCTAAACTATCCAATAGTGATTTTTTCATAATTTTTGATACTTTCAGATTTTTGGGTAAAAATTATATACCATATAAATAAAATGATTGTTTTATGACATCATAATGATTGCAAAATTATGTAATAATTACTATAATGGGTATTATTGTCCAGATATATGTTTTAACATTAAAAAAATATGACTTTAGATTTTTTTTCTTATTTTATAAAGCATCATTGAATCTTCCAAGATGTATAATATATTTTATGATTTAAAATTAAATTCTTTAATAACATGATTCACCTCCTCATAAGTAAGTATAATATTATAATATGTTCATACATTGGAAATATAAAATAATTTTTTATAATATTCCATAACAAAAAAAATCTTAAAAACCCATGGGAATATTTTTGGTTTTGAATATTTAATTATATTTATTCCAAAACCTATGTCTATGAAATATTAATGAATTCCACTCTCATTTCCTATATAAACCCACCCAATGTCCCACTTCTATTCATTGAAAATATTTTGAGCACATCCTTAATCTTCCCTGACAACCCTATAATATTACCATGGCTTCCCAATATCTCAAGGACCCCGGATTCAATCTTTTGAAGTCACACACTCATGTAAGGGTTTCCTTCCATTCACATTTTAATCCAGGTTTCTTTATAATCTTATAGCCTTTCATTTTCAATTAAAAATGATGGGATTATGTTTTTGAACCACAAAAATACTTACCTTGTAATGTTTTTATGATGGTACACCTCATTATCTCTCTTTAATCCCTCCCATGTACACATATTTCCATGCCGAAATTTCATAACAATTATTTCATGTCAACTATTTCACCAAAGATTCATTATTATGTTACAAATTCTATTTCGAAATTCCTTGTCTTGGGAAACATATAAATATGACCCCCATCCTATCCATTTAATTTATATATGATGATATACCCTATTCCCTATCATCATCCATTTTTATTAATTTTTCTATCACGCTGTTAGGCACCAAAAAATTGCACTGTGATTTTCCATACCAAAATCATTATGTAGTTAATACCATGCCCATTTCTCAATAAAGGGTATTAATATTTAAGAAAATATATTTATTTATTATAGACATTAATTTATTTATTCCACATTCCTTTATCATGGAATAAATGATGATGTTGAATGAATCCATGTTATATAATTTATGTGGCACACTGAAGAATGAGATTGAATGTTTATGAAGGGTGGTCCCTAATAGGGCTCCAATGCATTGGGTAATGATTAGTATCATCATACTCAAGGTGAAATAAGGGTTTACTAATGAAAATTAATGTGAAATGAGCATTTAATAACTATAATACATGTGTAATAATCCCTAGCTCATGCTAATATCATTTTTTATGTTTTCACCACATTTCAATGTTATAATAATCATGATATATCGTGCCATTATGTTCATGATTCTCTTGCGCTCCATTTATATACTTATTTCCTAACATGTATTATATTAATAGTTTTTTTAATAGTTTTATCTCTTACATGTATTTATAAATCACCATTTTCTTATGTATGTCCTTAAGTTACCCCATATAGTATTATCTACGAAGGAATTAGTTGTTAATGTCAAATAAGATTGAAATAATGATATTGTATTTCATGATTTAAATTATTTTTAATGTTCTTAATTTCCCAAGACACTACACCTCTTGATAATTAGAGTTATATTATGTGAAATCTTATGTAATAAACCATGTTTATTTGGGTAATATTGATCAGGGTTTTTATAAATACCATGTATGTGACATCCAAATCCTTCTACAAAATAATAGATTTTATTAATGTACTCATGAGATATGTCAGAAAACACCCTGATGATAAAACCAAGTTTCATCAATTCACCATCTACCTCTCTATACCATATTTTCTATAGAATAAAATCCACAAATGGAGGGCCACATTTTTTATGAGACCAATCATCCCATCTCATCATCCTATATTCCAGGTTAAACCTATATTTATAGAAACATTTTCTATGCAAGAAAAATCCATTAGCATTGGACCATACTAACTGATGGATTAAACAAAAAGGTCACTCTTGTATATGTCCTGAACTAATTTTTTCATTACACCACTTTCATTGATTTCCTTTATATATGAAATTAAATTTCATGGTTTGATCATTGTAAAATGACCCTAAAATATATGATGTTTCCAATTAAATATCACCAAATTAATTTTGTTTTGATTCATTTTACAAGGAAATGTAGGAATACCATATAATGAGGTTTATCAAAACATCTAAAATATAATATCACTTATACAATAATAAACATTTGAGTTCCCAATTATGTGGAATAAAATGAAAATTCACTAATTCATTGAAAGGACAAGTAAATAACTTTAATATATGGAGGTCATTTGATAGATAATGAATAACCTCTCTAAGGATAACCATATATATATATATATAGTTACATTAATGAGGAACCTTTGATACAAATATATTGACAACGCTATATATATGTTACTTCTGGAAAACAAGAAGGGTGATGACCATTGTATTTTATTTTATAATGGAATCATGAATATGAATATAATCAATAAGAGATTCCCAATATTGGAAATGAAACTCAAAATAAGGGTATAATTATCTTAAACTAATATACACTTGGAAAATATGAGTCTCTTATAATCCTCATAAAAAATCATGGTGATCACTAACCATTGGAAAGAATGTACACATTATTAATTCTTGAACAATTGTTTTTTTCTATTTGTATTAGCTAACAACATTGAAAACTGAGAGTCAAAATGAGTTTGAGACAAAAAATAGAATCTAGGGAGAATCCACCATTAATAAAAATAACCTTATTGGAGATATGATAGGCCATTTTTATCAAATATATACATGAAAAAATGTTCAAAACATGGATATTTCTATTTAATCAATCAGCATTCACATAATTACATGGGTTTCTAATTTGATAAATTTATGCATTTGTTTTTGATTACTTCACATAGAAACATCCATAATAACTCACATCAATAAAAAATAACATATTTCAATTAGGAAAAAAATGTTTAGGTCCACCTTCATATGAACTGAGTCCTCAATAAACATGAAGATCCATCACCCACCTTATTTGTCCAGTGTGTGGGGTCATAATCCCTGATCCATGAAAACAAACTCAATGTACCATCCTGGACCAAGATTCTGCATGATATTCCATCCTTGATATGAATTCCCACTAGATATACACCCAACTATTACTAGGTGAAAATAATTATGATCCATTGGTCTCCATTTAAACACAATTTAGGTCATATCATAGAATGTGACAAGGATTTATTATATTTTTTGAGGTGGGTGAATCCATAAGTTGACTACATCATCATCACCTTCTTATAGGACTTCCCCTAAAGGAATCCTATAAGTAATAGTCACCAAAAACATCACACATAGTGAAATTCTCATCATAATTGGGATTACACACTATGGGGCCTTGTTCAGGGTGCCTAGGCTCGAGTGCTCGAGGAATCCCACCAATAGTGGAAAGCAATAAAATAGGAAAAGGATTATATAAACATTTCATCCACGGAAGGCTGCCAATATATGGTGAGAATGTATGGGTAGGCATAAATAAATATCTACTTATAAAAACCTTCATTCCAAATCTGACTGTTCCAAAAGAATGTTATTAGAATATCTCAAAAAAATGAAGACCCCAAGTTTCTTCCCCAATACAAGATGCATTCCAACTTATTCTTGTAAGAAAGGGTGGATAAGTGTGGGAATAAAGCCTTACACTAAACCCCAATATATAAATATTTTATCATCAATGGAAGGAATGTTACTCATCATATCCTAGATGAAATGGAAGAGTAAAAATCCCTTCCTTACCTTATTAAAAAAACATTCCATGATATAATAATAGCAGTGGTAGTTGTCAACGGAAAACCACACTACATTATCCCTAAAAATGGAATATCTTATCCTCATAAAATTATTTCTTCATTGAATCATATACATTATCTATCTCCCATCAAAGAGGTTTGAAATCACATTAACATGATAAATGTAAAATTGGATCAGGAACACAAACATATTCAATCTGAGGATTATTGGCACATTTCAATGATCAATGTAGGGAACACACAAATTCATTTCAAAACCATAGAGAGAAAACATCATATTCCAAAGGTATTATGATAGTCACCTATGAAACCACCACATATTAAATTAATTTTTTACAACATGTGACTACAATACATCAATGGAGATCATCTATAATGAAATATCACCAATGAAGATCTTAAATCCTAGAGAAGACCCAAAACCTCACATTTCTTAATGCTTTTATTTTTGATTTCTGGAAACATATATCGATGGTGTTACAATATCTTGTTGAGTTTTCACCAACACTAGGAAGAATTAGTTTAATTTGTTTTGGTCATCCAAAAAAATTTACTAAAATTAGTTATGGAGGACCATCATATGTGTGTTCATTATGGGGTTATTATTCATCGTCACCCCAATAGTGATCATGATAACCATACAAATGATTAGTAAAAAATAAACCCCCCATCTAGAAATATGATCAAAAGGAATGATGTTCCTCCCCTTTCCAATGTCCAACAAAAATTTCCACTCTACAGAATATGATGTATGACTCCAATGTGGTTAGAAATTAATCAATTTTTTTATTTCTCACCATGATAGTGTTCTATACAATGTTACTCCTAGTAGTGAATTTTTGATATGACGTGAAGGTCCTACCCTACCGAATCATCTTTGAGGAATAGCTCATTTGATGACATAAATACAATCATGGATGATAATTTTTCATTAAAAAGTTACATTATTTCATAATCAGAATGCAATCTGTTGAAACAATCAATCTATAAATTTCCCTAGGATCTCATAGATTTTAGTACTATAGAGAATATTCTTACTGATCCATCTATTTAAAATAATAATGTTGGGAAACATCCTATTTATTCAAATATGGTGGAATGTTTTCACACTATAATTGAAGAGAACATTATTCTTGTGAGGAAACTACTGATAAAGATAGTATACTAGTCATTTATTAATATATCAACCCTCATCTATATAGTATTCAATAATGATTCTTGAAAAAATATGTACACAAAATTCATCTAAATATATGAATTATTAATTTCTAGTTAAAAAATTTTATTACCTTAAAATGGATACACATAAAATGACAAATAATTTGAAGATATTTTATTTCAAATAAACATAACATCATTAACAAATATAAGTCCACAAAATTTTTGAATGCAATATAGAAATAGTTGAAAATAATTCCATAAATATTTATAAATTATACATTAAATTATTGGTGGTTCCCCATCCAACATCCACATCAGAGGGCACGGTGATAATAGAGAATTCTATTTAACATATCCCTTTGTTAAATAATGCACAACATGAGTGATAACATGAAATGTAATTATGTTGGGATGACACATAGAGAAATTCTCATCCCATATCAGTTTTCAATTGGAAAGGACTAAATCATATAGGTGTCGAGATTGGTGAGACTATGATATTGAAATGATTTATCATAAAGAATATAAATTGAATAGTCCACTAACATATGAAATTCCAATGATGAAGAAACCAGAGAATCTTCAAAAGTAGACATGTAATTTTCAAATAATGTATTTCACCAAATTCATACTTTCAAAAGAGTTTGAATGATAAAAAAATCAACAATAAATGATTCCACAACAATAATGTTGTAAAAGAACCAACCTTCAGATATGAGGGAAGTATTACCATCATATCATCCTTCAAACCCATAAAATATTGTTTAAAAATATGAAAAAATGGTTCAATGTGTCCTGAGACAAAAGGAATTGTGATATTATTATTTGAATCACCTCCACCCAGGAGGAAAATATTGTCTTATCTAATAAAATTATCAATGATTTGGACCTTATGGTGTTCCCAAGGAGTTCACCACATATCATATAGTTAATATGTGAAGAAATAATTAATATAAAATCTATATTGGTGACCCATAAAATGATTCCATTGATATAATTCTCCAATAAAATTGTGGTACTTGTAATGATTACAATAAAAATCAATCATCCAATGGCAGAACCACTTGGGTAGATCACAATTTCTCTCAATAATTTATTAATTCAATATGAACCTCCTACAATATCAGTAGTGATTTCACACATTTATGAATTATTCATCAAGATACACTATAATAACAATGACTGAGAAAGATATTTAGAGTAAGACAAATATAGAAGAACATTGTGGGGAAGATTCTATTCGAAACAGAGTCTACACAAAAAATGCTAAACGAAGTGTTATAAACTAAGAATCAATGGATTGGAAAAATTATAAGGTCTCTAGTGGATGCCCTACTTCTTCACTCTCAACAATCTTAATCTAAGTAAAAGTGTATGGGCATAGACACATCTCACCTTTTCTCTAATGAAGTTGAGCTGAATATTCTTGATGAATAATTCAATTGGTATGATGTCATGGTGAGTTAGTTTAAGATAAATAATACAGAAATAGTTGAATGAACTATCCCTAGGGGGAATTTTCTTCAAGATGATCCACATTATTCCCTCCCAACTGATGTTCTTCAATATAAATGACTTATCTTCCTATGGGAGTGGAACTAGAATATTGGCTCAACATGGGTAATTTAAAACTATTTTAATTACACCTAATAATGGATATATATTTGGATTTAAATCCATTAGGTAAAACATCATACCTATCTCAAGATCATTATTATAAAATATCCCCTAAATGATGGTGACCATACGAATAGGTAGAGCCGTAACATATTCCATTCCCATGATTTTTTATTCAATACCAAAGTTCGTCCAATTAAAATTACAAAAAAATGTTATTTAACAATGCTAAATCCAATTGTTTTCCTAAGAACCCTTAAAGGGAGGACCCTTTATCGACCCAAAAAAAGATCTGTTAAAGGATGACTATAATCAGCACTATAAAATGTGATAATAAGGGGAATTATTTTCAATTATTTCATTGTAACTGATAAAGGGGGATTTTATTACTGATTGAAGTAGTGCTGATAAAGGCCCTACTGATGCTATGTACAATTAGAATTACCTAGAAATATTGAAATAACTAGTATATATCAGCAAAATTTATATGTAAAAATAATTATTTCATTAAAATAAAAATTACATCAAAAATAAATAAATAAGAACAATATTAAATACAATTTAAATAGTGATCTTTAAAATTATATTAAAAAGTACTATCATAGAAATTAAAATACATCAATTTTTTGTTTCCTTTAGAGCCCAACACTCTCTCAAAAATGATTTATCATGATATATGATTCTAAAAAAACCACCCCAACATAAGCAAAATAATACCACTGAACAAAAAATAATTTTTATGTTAGTAATAATAATGAAATAAATTAAACAAAAATATGATAAAATGAAAAATTAAAATGTAAATTTTAAACTAAAAAAATAATTTGAGTCACATTGGGAATATCATGTATCATATTGAGTTATGGTGGGTTTCTACTCATCATAAATGGCATAGGAATCAATTTCCAAATGTTTCAAAGAAATAAAGATAAAATTATTCAGTTTGGAGTATGTCACTTTTATTTTTTACTAAAATTCCATTTTTAATCTAAAATTAATATCATTTATTCATACTGATCACATCATGTGTAAGATTTATATGATACAAATTATTATACATCATATACGGATTATGACTTTTCTCTAAATGTTCACTGAAATACTCTCATGTTTTTTTTTGTTTTATGTGATCAACACTTTGTTTGAACTAAAATGTCAATTTTAGAATGATATCAGCCTCTTTGAGTCATACCAGGCATGAAATGTTTCAGTTAGAGTTATGGATGATTATTACATATTTAAAATGACTCATAGAACATTTTTAAAAATTAACAAAACAATTCAACAGTGTTTTCTCATATTTCAGTACATCACTAATATTTTTTTTACTAAAAATTAAACATTAAATAATGTCCCACACTTTGTGAAATAATATTCACATCGAAAATTATCATGAAGTGTGAATAATTAATCGATGTCAAAAATGGAATACGTATTATTTTCCCAAAATTACCAAAACAATATTAATATGTTTTCTTGGATTTCATTATATCAATATTATATTTTAGTAAAATGAAATTTTAGCTTTAAAATGCACACTTTGAGTTATTCCATTCATATAATGTTTTAGTTTTACATGTGACTAATTCTTACAAATCAAAAATGTCTAATCAATCATTCATGTATAATGTGAGGACAATCATAGTTTTTTAATGGTTTTTAGTTAACAACTCATATTTTTAACTGATATATCAATTTTATTCTAATAATGGAGACATCGAGTCACTGTGACAAACTGTGCATTAGTATAAGGTGAGGATGATTCCAAAATGTCAGAAATTACATATAGATCATTTTCCTATGTTATCAAAATAGTACTAATGCGTTTTCTTAGTTTTTAGAATGTAACTTCTGTTTTAATAAAATGTCAATTACAAATAAAAATACACACACGAAGTCATTCCATCCACACTGTGAATCATATTGGGGTGTGGATTATTCCTATGCATAAAAATGACATATTAATAATTTCCCAAATTTATTAAAACAATACCAAATTTTTTGGATTTGTCTTGAATATCCACCTTATGTTTTTACTGAAATGTCATTTTAAACTAAAGAAATCTCTTTTTGTCAAAACACTCCAAAATTTTTTTGGTTTTACATGATACGTATTCTTATAACACACATGTTATTTACATATCAGTTACCAAATTCATGAAGATAACTATAGTGTTTTTTCTCAGTTTGTAGTGAGTGCCCCACATTATGAATTAAAATGAAAATTTTAAACTTATAACCAACACATTGAGTCATACCTGGTACATCATGTATTAGATTGATTTGTGGTGGATCAAATCATAATAAATAATACTTATGGATCATTTCATTAATGTACCAAATCATTACTTACATGTTTTCAGATTTTTTGAGTATGTCACTTGAGATTTTTACTAATGTTAATTTCATTTTTAATTAAAATGACAAACAAGGATTCATAATAGTAACACTGTCTATCATATAAAAAATATACTAATAACCAAAAGTAAAATACTTATTATGGATCATTTTCCAAATGTATCAAAACAATAATAATGTGTTTCATTAGTTTGATTATGTTCCCTATATTTTCCACTAAAATGTTATTTTAAACTTGAAACACACACATTGATTCATACAGGCAACATTGTGTGTCAGTTTGATTTGACATTAACTCCCACATGTGAAAAATGACTTATTAAATGGTAATAAAAATTATTAACTCAACCTATGTTCATTAGATTGGGTTTTAGTGAGGGACACATGGTTTGAAAAAAATCATTTTTAGACTGATAACATACTCATTAAGTCATATAGGGCACACCGTGTATCAAATTGAAATGTGGATAATTCTAAAATATCAAAAATGACATATGAAACATTTTCTTATTGCATCAAAATAATTTGATTATTTTTTCTTAGTATTGAGAATTTCCCATCTATTTTTACAAAAAAATATCAATTTTAAATAAAAAATAAAAAATTGGATTCATTAATTCCACACTATGTGTCATATTGAGATGTGATTGTATCCAACATGTCAAAAAATAAATATAGATCATTTTCCTAAATTATAAAAAATTAGTGCATTTTATTATTTTTTAATATTTTACTTTTGTTTTTGAATTAAATTTAATTTTAAACTAGAAACACACACTTTGAATCATGTCAGTCACATTAGTGTTTTATTAGAATGAGACTGATTCTTACACATCAAGAAAGAAATATGATAAATTCTAATAAATTTTTAAGATAATCAGTGAGTTTTAGTTGTGTTCATAATTAATTTCATAGGTTTTGATCTAAAATATCAATAATAAACTTATAACATATATTATGGGTCATATTGGGCATGTTTTGTATCCGATTTTGTGAGGTTATTTCAAACACACCATAATAGACTTACATCTCCTTTTAATAATGTATCAAAACAATCTAAATTTTTTTCATGGTTTTTAGTATTCCATTGGTTTCTTTTACTAAAATGGCTATTTTAAATAAAAAGTCACATTTGGCTCTATACCTGTCCTATTGTGTGTTAGATTGAGGTGTCGTTGATCCATAAATAAAAAAACTTATGGACCATTTTATTGACGTGTTAATAAAATATAAATTTATTTTATTGGTTTTTAGTATCTAGTTTATATTTTGAATGTAAATTTAAATTATTAAAAAAATAATAATTTTAGTCATGCATAGCACATTTTGTATCAGATTAAGGTGAATCTGATTGAGAATGTGATGCATTTTTTTCATTCAAGTATCTGAAACAATCTAGAAAAGATAGAAATTGTTCAATTTGTATGGAATATGAAACCCCATGTCTCCTTAAACACTTTAAATTTATAGTCACATGGGTTTTCCTCTTCCATCTTAAAGGATAATGTTCTATTTTGTCTGTCTAGTTGGATATAGTTGAATGAAAATAATGATATCCCAAAATATCATTGTAAAATAAATAAACATGTTTCAGATTTAAATTAAAATTAAATTAACTACAAATAATAGATTATATAATGAAAATAATTAACTATGTAGTTCCAATTAAACATTTCATGACGTGTGTATACATTCTTGATGCATTTCCATGCGGTCTTTATCTTAGTTGCAGCCTCAAAGCCCAGTATCTCACCAACATGAGAATCGTTGAATAAACTGACCCAACATGAGAAGATTAATCCACCAATAAATTAAAATAATTATTATGTGGCTAATAATATAATGTTATATATTAATGATTAATATATTTAAAATACATTAATGGAATATAAATTTTAAACTGAGATAACTCAATTTGAGTCATACCACATATATTGTGTCTTGGATTTGGGTGTGGATAATTCCATAATGTATTTTTGTCCTACAATGGATCTAACATTCTATTTTATTTAATTATAATAAGTTTTGAAAACATAGAATTTTGAATCCATTGTGGGAAAAAGATATAATTATAGATTCCTAAGTGTGTCATCCATGTAGTGTTTCTGGTAATTATATGTGAGATAATTATCATTATTCATGAATATTTTCATCATGATATCAGAAAATATAAAAATATTAGATATCAGAACAAAAAATAATGAAAATATCTAAAACATTAGATATAATAGTGATAAAATAAAAAAATTTATTAGTAAAAAATCACATCTTCATGATATATATCTATAATATAACACCATGTATTCTGACCAATCCTTACTAGAAGGTATACATTATCTTATGAATTCGAGGAATTTAAATTTTTCTGTTATTACTTGCATATATAAATAAAGTATGTATTATTAAATATTTTAAATGAAATTTTATTTTTCGTCAAAAATACCTCATCAATGATGCATGTTTTTTACGGTATATTATACCTCTCATAAATTTTAACATACAATAACCATAATATTTTCCCTTAGTTTTTTTAAGTAGATTTGAATCACTGAATATATATATATATATAATCGTTTTTCATAAGTATTTTGATAGTGAAATCTTATTATGTATACCATAATTCTTATCTACTTGTAGAAGATTATAAAATCAATTTATGCACTGACTATCAAAATAACATGACTTTGAAAATATTTAACCACCTCTCAATAATAATGTAATATTAATTAAAATATAATATATAATATATAATTTTTTTCATTTTAAAAATTTGTATATTTTGTATTACAAATTAACAATGGCCATCCTGAGTGGTCAATTTTTTTGGGTATCAATGTAGTGAATCTAGAAAGTAAAATTGTGGTGAATCCAAATTGATTGTAATGTGTAACCAATTTTTCAAAAATACAAAAAAAACAAATAACTGATGAAAGGAATGAAAATATTTTTTATATGATTAAATTTTATAGTTTTACCCATGTATCATTGGAAATAAGAACATTCTAAAATCCATATGTTTGTTTCTAAATGTTTTTGCCAATTTTTCGAGTACGTCATCAATTTGATCTAAATCCAATGTGGATAGTTTTGTATAAGTGATTTTTGGAATAATGATTCCATATTTATATTCATATGTGTTTCCATTAAAATGGTATTGATATAGAAACCTATGAAAAATATGAATTTTATTTAGTCATAATTAACATATTAGATCATCTATTTAAAAAACAAATCAAGAAAAAATGACTCATGTGTACATTTTCAATAGTGAAACCTATCCATTAAAACATGATTATTTCCCTTAAATTATAATATGAAATGTTGTCTATAATAGAAACTCCATACATTTTTTCACTTAAATAATCTATGACATCTCCACTGATTTATAACCTTGTATCTACATGAATATTAAATTATAATAAATGTTGATATTGAATATATGGTGTATATGTACTTTACAAGGATTTTTTCGATTGTTCAATTGATCCTTTAGTTCATATGCATTAATACACTTTTTCACACCCTTCCCCTTTTCTATCTGCATGAACATTAACTAGCTCAAACCATTTTCATAAATTGTTAGTTGTTTTATAAAAAAACACAATGAAAATGTAAATATAATTTTTAAAATTGCTAACAAGATCTAATCACCAAGATATGAATGTTATAATATACCCAGCAAGCCCAGCCAGAAGCAATGCTGCTGACTATTTATTAAATAAAAGAAAATAGAACAAAGGATGTGGACGCGGTCAAACAAAGGGACTTTCCATCATCCATCAGATCATAGTTCTAAAGGTCATAATAAGACAATTCATTCTTATAATCAGAGTCATCAGCAGTTTCCCATTCAGAGTGGGACTTACCCTGATTGAGGACCTTATGAAAATCGGAATTAATCTTACTTGATATTTTAGAAGAGCGAGTACACAAAGTGCGAGGAGTATTAGAGTAGTCCTTCCTCCGACTTCGTTTCAAGGGAGTAGGAGTGAAATCAACTTCCCCTTTTCCATAGATAAGTGCTTCATTGAAAGAAGTAGGGCCACCACTACCTACTGTAATCCCTTCTTCCTCCGAGATGTCAACCCACTTCCCAGATATTGTAGAGGATTTCAAGAGCATCTGGATATCCTATTGGCAATCAACCTGTGAAGGAGCCCCAGTATTAAGATTCATTTCAATAGTCTCATCACCTTGAAAACCTGCTCCAAAACTATCATTCATGCATATATTCGATGGGCCAACCCAACCAAGAGATCCTACAACAAAGAGAGGTGCATGATTTTCAATCATGTGGATTAGGTATCTTAAACCCGTCTCATGATTCATGTGATTACCAACTCTCACATGACCAATTGGATATTTTCTAATCTATAGAATATATTCTCAGATAATGACCATGGTATCACTCATAATAAGGTGATAGAGGGTGTTGATAGATAAATACACAGTCATTTTTACCCTGCATAATATCATTACCAGAATGGTATTGGTGTCTTCCAAATTCATATTTCACAAAATCAATTTTTATATTTTTGATTACCACATCAATGAAAGCCCTTTTAGGAGAATGAATCAACTCAAACAGGGTGGTGGTTGGTGTGGTGTGGGGGAAATCCTCTTGTAGTGGTTTTTCATGTGTTTATTATTTTATTTTCTTCTGTCCCATAGAAATTTTTAGTATCTCATAGTAATAATTAATATTTCATCAAGTGTTTTAAATCTTGCTTATATCTCTTTATTTTTGTATCTATATCCCCCTGTTCATTTTTTTGTAAAAATATGTTTGGGGTGTCTCCCGAAAACCATCATCTCTTACATGGGCATACTGTTTTGGGAACATCAAATGCAGTGATTGAATCTATTCATCTAGTATAACAAATGATAATTCCTATGTATAATTCATATTAATAATAAATTAAAATAAATAATATTTTTTTAATATTGAATTAAATTATTTTATTATTATTTAAAACTTACAAATGATTCCCACAAATTTATTATTTATTTTTATCTATTCATAACCAATCATTATTTACGGGTGCCTCCTTCAACAATACGCAACGTGTAATACAAATAGGATTGTATTTTGATTGATAAATCATCATATATATAAATAATTTTGTTGATGTATCATGTCACATGATAGTATTACAAAATAATTAAAACACGTAACCGTTTTTTCAAGTGAATAATATCCAATAATATCATTATAACAGGTTTACACTCATTTTTCTAACCATTTTTCATTTTTACCACTTAGTTTCATTCTAATAAATTGAAAATTAATAATGAAAGTGAGAAATAATTTTTTTTAAAATAATTTATTAGGAGACAAATTATATGTAAAAAGTTGCCTATTGAAAATGACCGAAAAATGCACCCGAGAAATTTAGCTTATTAGGTTCGCGTACATGTGGGGGGGGGGTTATGTTTTTTCCTTCATAATCCTTGAGGTTAACGTTAATTAGTATAGTTTGAAAGCCATTTTCAGTCACTAAAACAAAAATAATTATAAATTTTAGTGGGGATTCATCAACTATCAATTGACACAATAAGGGATGACGAAGATGGAGTCAATGATTTATTGTGTTTTTATTAAAATAAATAATACATAACATAATTTTACCCTAATATAATTCAAATCAGTGGCTTAATCATGTACACAACATTGTAGCATGAATCTATATATGTTGGTACATTCCACTGAGTGGTGGTCCTAATGAAACAATTGAATATGTACTTTTAGGGTTAACAACCTGGACAAGTGCATTACATTAAACATAAAATTTTATATTTTTATTTCCCAACATAATAAATTTTTCTGACACCATAATAATAAAACTGCCCTACTTTATCAAGGACAGATGTTCTTCACCATATTCAATTTTCTTTAGGAAAATCAATATCAATATGTTCTTCATCTTGATCAGTAGAAACAACATATGAAAAAATTATTATTCATCAGTATTTGGATCACCATTAGGTTGAAAAATCTATTATTCATCATGATAGGGAGAAACAACATTGAATAATTCATTATCTATATGTGTTTTTTAATATTTAATTTGGATTTTTTAAATACATAAGTGAATATTTAATAATGTGAGTTAACAAAAAGTAAATTTTAAAAAAATTAACCTGATTATTAAAGACTATTTTTTAATGGATGAAGGGACGTTACCCTTATTTAGAGTATTAAAATCCATTCATTATTGTATCATATAACATACAATATTCCATCAACATTGGTACCACATTGAATGGATTTTGACACCCTGAGGAAAGGGTCATCCTCGATTGAATTTTTATTTTACCCTTAAATGGTTATGATCAGTAACTATATAAATGATTATTTTTCCTTTATAGGAACTGTAACAAGGAATACTTGTGTGACCTATGATTCCATTATAAATGATTTTTCTTGGTACCCTTCATTACTAAAATCCACTTTCACAAATCCAAATTCATCAATTTTAATATAAATCATGTTATCAAACCACAAGAATTGAAAAATCAATACATGGAATGTTGTATAATCTGTGTCCCATAATTGTTTAATGATGCCAAAATATAAAATATGTGTGTAAATTTGATTTCATTCATTGTTACTATATACATCAATCACTTCATCTATAAGGGTAACTCCAATATTTTAATTTTTAATGCATTTATCACGTTCATTATTATAAAATGTATAGACACTAGTTTTAGAGTCATTATAAGAAAATATTCAGACACTATTTCCAATGGAATTCCACTAAAGTTTTTATAAATTTAAATCTGGATTTCTATATGACTACATAAAAATATGATCTCAAACCATCTTGTAAATTATTCACTATTTTTATTTGATATAAATATTTTTACACTTGATGTATTCAAATGTCTAATACTTTATTTTTGTATTTGAATCTATATTACAAAAATAAAATGTTTTGAAAATTATTATTTTGGGGCTTCTCAAATTATGTAATAGTGATTATGACAACAAAAATTTGATAAATAACATCACCCAAAATCCACCCAGTGTGATGATATTTCAGTATACCAATGATTTGAAAAATAATCGGGTAGTCAGTACACATTCAATGACATCCTCAACAATATATTTATCCTCAATAAAACCTTCTTAAAGACATAAATTTTTTATATACCCTTTTAAAAAAATCATATACCATTCAATGGGGTACATCTATCTATAATATACAAGACAAAATATTCAAATTAATCTTACTAATTGAACCATAAAGTGAACCATTATATAAAATAATGATAGTTGTATGAGCATTTCTAATTACAATAACACCAAAGAAATTTTTTTTTCCATAGTTTTAAATTTCAATGGTTATATAAATTTATGCGTATATAATTAAAAAATTTAATAAATATGGGATAATTTATGATTGAGAATCTTGTGGAAATGGAAATTTACTGATTCAATCAAAATATCTTTCATCAAATCATGATATTCTGGTGATTTCATACCATTTTACTTTTATTCGGTCAATGAGGTGATATTATTGATACTCGATGAATACCAAAATCGAACCATTACATAATAAATTATGTTTTTAAATTATTATATATCCTTAATTGAAGTAATATAAGAATATATAGGATGAAAAACTTATTTTCCACCCTTCACTTGTTCCAACTATTCATTTATTCCCCTGTCAATCATGTCCATGCTAGACATAAATCTATCAAATTTTTTCAGGTCATTTAGTAAGATTCCAATGAACCTATCATTTATTTTTTTTCAACATTCATAAAATGAATAATATTCTTAACATAAATATAAATATATAAAGTTAATTCAAAAAACAAATCACTTATTCCAAAATGAATTTTGTAAACTTATTCTTAAAATGATTACGAAAAGATGTGTCGATATCAATATTTTATCAAAGAGTTGGTCAACTCTTTTTAGACATAATTTTGCAGGCTTTTCTAAACTCCACCACTATCCTATAACATACCCAAAAATGTTGTGTTACATTATTTTTTTCATTTGGTTTCTATAATTTTATTAGTCAATAATCTAGTTTTTTATTCTATGGGTGTTATGTGTGTTGAAATGTTATTAAATAAATCAAAAAAATATACTATTTTTGTAACACCATCAATGAATAAGTTTATAAAATAAAATATAAAAACAACACATTTTTTATGTTATTTTAGATTTTGGTTAAAAAAATAAGCCTTTTTAATGAATGTTTTAATGATATTCGACATTGATTCTAGAAAATAAATATTTTTAAAATCATTGAAAATTATTAAAAATATTGATTTTCATATTTGTTTATATAAATTATGATAAAAGAATACATAAAACATTATTCATAATTACAGAGGCTCAAAATTAACATAAAATCATAAAAACAAAATTCATAATGTAATAATTTATTAGATATTTTAGAATACAGAAATTTGGGAGTGGATATAATATAATAACCTAGTATAAGGTTCATTTCCTTTACTAATTAAGTTGAATAGATGGATACACAATTGATTAATGGTAAAACTATGTAGGGAAATTGAATTTTAATCTATATTAAAATATGAATGATATTTCAGAAAAATGATCTAGGAAAAAAATATATATTGAAATTATAGCATCCTGCCTTTTGATCACATAAAACTTTCATTACATTTTACAAAACCGAGGATCTTTAAGGTTTAGTGTCCTGGAAACCAGGAACTTAAAACATGAAACAAAAAAAACATTCTTCTTAAACACTTGAATGGTTTCTCCTCATGTTTATCCTAGTTTCATTAATGCATCACATAACCTGGGGACATACATCAAAAGAAAGGGTGAGCAAAAAGCGCAGTAATGGAAACAAGAGAAACATTTTACATGTGAACATGAGATACTTCAATAAGGTCATGAAAAGAACTTTAAGGCATGAGAATGAAATCATGAGGCATATCATAATAAAAATAACATTTTCATAACATGAAGATGTGGCTACATCATTTAACATAGACAATCATGAACATATCACCAAGGTCCATCCCCAAGGTGTCATTTTAAAATTACCAAGGTTATTCACCAAGGTATCGTGAAAATTGTAATCTCTAGTGGTTACATCATTACCCAATGCATTGGAGCGCTATCAGGGAGCACCCTTAAATTTGACTTTATTATCATGTGAGACACATATATCATCATCAAACATTTCCTAAATAACCCATATAGCATAAAATAAATGGGTTTCATTTCATAATCACAACGTTTTAAAAACTGCTTTAAAGACATGATCTTTACATCACTTTAAATCCCATAGAAAAAGAAGGTGGGTCTCATGTATGTAAATCCCATAATTTAAAATAGAAAATTTTGGTATATATGTGAATACTCCTTTAGAATAAAGATCTTTGAGTATTCAGTCAATAATATAAACGAACTTTAGAAAAAGAGAGAGACATTTTGAGACGGAAATTGTGCAGCATAACGGCTATGTTACGAGGTTTTAGAAGACATTAAAAAGAGAGGGAAAATGGGTAAAACATTCATAAATGACCCATAAAACAGTAGATGGACAGAATAAGAAGTATACATGATCATTGTAATGAAATTTCAAGGACATACCATTTGAAATGAAAAACATGGAATGAAGACAAAAATTAGATTTCTCTTATGAATGTTCGGCATCCTAATGGCGTTACTTAAACTTCAAACAAAATGATTTGAAAAGATCAAATAGGGTCCCTCATCATGTGAACATAAGATTTCAGTATGATAGATATAGAGATAATTCCCCAACATAATTAAAAAGGAACTTGAAAGACTTGACATGAAAGTAGAACTTTGAAAAGAATGAGAAGGGTGAAAGAATCCCCTAAAAACTTCGGCAGCCTAACGGCGCCACTTAAAACATCAAAATACCGAATTGAAGAGATCAAATGGGGTCTCTCATCATATGAACATACGAGTCCAGTATGATATATATAGAGATCATACCCCAACATAACAAAAAGGAACATGAAAGAATTGACGTGAAAGTAGAACTTCAAAACGAGAAGGGTGGAGAACCACTTAAAAATTCGGCAGCCTAACGACGCCACTTAAAACTTCAAAATACTGAATTGAAGAGATCAAATAAGGTCTCTCATAATATGAACATAATATTCCAGTATGATAGATATAGGGATCATACCCCAACATAACAAAAAGGAACTTGAAAGAATTTACAAGAAATTAGAACTTCAAAACGAGAAGGGTGAAGAACCACTTAAAAATTCGGTAGCCTAACGGCGCCACTTAAAACATCAAAATACTGAATTGAAGGGATCAAATGGGGTCTCTCATCATATGATAATAAAAGATAAGTATGATAAATTTAGAGACCATACCCCAAAATAATAAAAAGTAACTTCAAATAATTGACATGAAAGTAGAACTTCAAAACGAGAAGGGTGAGGAACCACTTAAAAATTCGGCAGCCTAACGGCGCCACATAAAACATAAAAATACTGAATTGAAGAGATAAAATGGGGTATCTCATAATATGATCATAAAATATAAGTATGATAAATTTATATATCATACCCCAACATAATAAAATGGAACTCGAAAGAATTGACATGAAAGTAGAATTTCAAAACGAGAAGGGTGAAGAACCACTTAAAAATTCGGCAGCCTAACGACACCACTTAAAACTTCAATATACTGAATTGAAGAGATAAAATGGGGTCTCTAATCATATGATAATAAAAGATAAGTATGATAAATTTAGAGATCATACCCCAACATAATAAAAAGGAAGTTGAAAGACTTGACATGAAAGTATAACTTTGGAAATGAGAAGTGTGAAAGAATCCCTTAAAAATTCGGCAGCCTAACAACCCCACTTAAAACTTCAGAAAAGGAAATAATGAGAGTAAGAGGGGATCTCTCATTATATGAACATAAAAAGGGCAGTAAGAGGAGTAATAAATAACATCCTCCAACATAAGAACATGGAGCATAAAAGGAATGACATAAAAGAGATCACTTGAAAAGAAAGAGAGGGGTCGGATCCCTTACCTTAAAACGTAACTCTTAAAACTAAAAGGTTTGGACCTTGAGGGTTTGGGGGAACCTTGGGAGGACTCCTTGGGAGGTACTGAGACCAGAACATCTTTGGGGGAGAGTTGGGAGTGAAAATTAAAGGAGGAAAAGGTGGGTATTTATAGGGAAAGTGAGGGGACAAGGCATTAATGGCCAAGGGACACCTCACTAGTGGTTTTGGAAAAACCATGGGCTTGACCATGATATTTTCCCATGGTATTGGCCACTTGGGAAACCTCATACCTTATCTTACTATTCATAATTCGACCATATTGAATATATACTTAATACATCATTTAATGATGTCATTAAACACTCGTAACTTAAAAACTATATTTTCACTATTCATCGAAAATTCAACTTTCTCAGAATAATCCCAAAATTTCACCTTAACCAAAAATCAATGCTCTGATTACAAAAATGAAATCCATTTTATAAAAATAATTTTCTAAATATTTTTAATTAAATTATTAATTAAAAACACTATTCATCGAAAATTTATTTTTTTCAGAAAAATCCCAAAAAATTACCTTATCATAATATTGATGCTCTGAGTTCAAAAATGAAGTCCATTTGATAAAAATAATTTTCTAAATATTTTTAATTAAATTTTAATTAAAAACACTGTTCATCCGAAAAAACTAATACTTGAATAATAATTTATGAAACCGTTATTTAACCATTTTATTGAATCACATTACTTAATCAAAGTGCCTAGATTATTTTAATACTTTCTTTAAGTGAGATTACTAATCCATTTGGACACATTATTAATCCTAATCATAAAATCACTATTCATAATTTAATATTCATCAAAAATCATGTTGATCTTATTAGACTCTAAATTTCGTACTGAACATAATTGTAGAAGACCATTTTTTGAAAATCATTACACATTTTTAATTATTTAGGGTTTACATAAACATATTTAAAATATCCTTTTTCAAAAATTAATCAAAAATATGCATACTATATTTATCCAGTCATTTGAAAATTCTTAAAAGAAATCGAAATTTTTATTTAAAAAAAAGGATTACACAAGACAGGTACGGTCTCCTTACATAGCCTCTTATCACACCAGCATAGGACCTAAGTGTAAGGTGTGCTATGGTGAGAGAATCCGAGGGAGGCTCAGCCAACATCGCACGAGTATTAATTTCTATCAGTTTGAACTTCTCATGAAGGCGATCCCGTTCTAGCTTTATACGATGAAGTTCAGCTTGGGTTTGGTCCAACGCAAAGCCCAGTGGTGCTACCTCCTTCCCAAGTTCTGTTAGATGGGATTCGATCAGTCCAAGACTACATGGTGAGGCCATCGAATCTTCTTTCTATATTAATTAACCAAGATTGCTTGTATTTAGAGACAATAGTCAAAACATTTAGTTTCCAGCGGTCATATTGACCAATGGTCAAATAACAGTCAAAACCCAACAGTCTCATTTTAATTATACTCATGTTATCAAATGAAACATTTTTGTTGAGTATAAAATAAAATAACACATAAAATTAGGAAATAATATTTATTTAAAATTTCGGGTCGTTACAATCTTCCCCCCTTAAGAAATTGCATCCTCGCAATTTTTTTAAAATTGGGTTTTAAAATTTCATTGAAAGTACCAAATCAGAAAAGGAGTTCGTAAGACTATTACTTTAAAATAAATAAAGGGAAGTACAAAGGTCACCCGAGTTAACCCACAGTAGGATTCCATGTAGGAAAACATGGACATGGAGGAGAAAACCAAGGGTCAAGTTCTAGGGGAGAGTGATAGAGAACATGATTAGGAGGAAGTTAACCATAAGAAAATCCGAAACTTATGATGTGTGTAAACGGTCTTTGATTACCTATTAGGAAACGTAAACCAACAAAATTTTTGTTTTATGTTTCTTTTCATAATTTTGAGGAATTCATTTACTACATAGAACAAAAACATAAGAAAATATACCTACCTTCAAGTAGAGTTTCATCCTTTAAAAATTACCTACCAACACTAATCTTTTCTCCAAATGATGAGACTTCAAAAACACTTGGTCTCATAAAAGCACAAGAATCATCTTCTAGAGAATCACATAATCTACAAAAGTTTAACTATATATTTCTTCTATCTTTAAACATTATCCCAAAAACAAAAAGGTTAAGGTAAAACAACTCTTCAAAAATTAAGAATCCCATAGGAATGGAAAATAATTTTAAATCTCCAAAGTTCCATAGTACTACCCAAAGTTCATCATAGACTATTCGATAAATAACGGTCCTTAAAATTCCTCAAAATAAACCAAACTAATATTGAAACCCAAATACAAGAAGGATTTGATAACATAGTATTCCAAAACAACTTCATTGTTCATCTCCAGACAACATCAACCACTCCTAACATCTTATAACAAAAGTAGCTAACCTAAACATATTTTACCCAAGATAGGTTAATCATTCCCATAAGTAACCTAAATTACTATAAGTCCACCTTAAATTCATCAATTCATCAAAATATAATTCAACCTCACTCCTCAATGAAAATACTATAGTAATCTATTTACCTCGATCATATAGGGTCCCCAAAATAGTGAACGTCTTCCAAAATAATAATCATCTTTTAATCCCCTAATCATCTCTATCATATTAATACTGAAATTGTCGCATTTCCTATCACATTGGTTGTTGGGACACGTTATTCCATTTCCCACCATTAACTAAGAACAGAAAGTATATTTAGAGGCTTCAATACTTAACCAATAATCATGAAAAGGAACTTAAAGCATATAAGGAAAACATGTAGAAGAAAAGTATACCCTAACTTGTGATCCCCTAGGTTCCCATCTAGGTTATCCATGATCATATATTCTTATGTGAATCTTTATTTTATTTTATATTTGATCCTTTAACAATGGTTCATACCAATCTTATGAATTTACCAAAGCATATCCCCTGGGAGTGTCGTAACCAAGAGTGCAGCAAGGCCCGTTGTCATGTACCAGTTACCGTTCGAGTCTAGCTCAAAGCGGTGTTTTCGGGTTTTACCCCTATGTACATCTGTGCCAGAGCCACCTCTACTTGCTTGTATCCAGACAGGGATGTATTTGCTTGGCAACCCCTTACTCAATACTCACCAAAATACCAGGAAGATTTCCTATATTTAAACTTTTCTATAGGGTTCTTCCTAGAGTTTTCATATCCTAATTTCCACAAATAACTAAACGATCCTTTGATACCAACTATAGCATCCCGCCTTTTTATCACATAAAACATTCATTACATTTTACAAAACCGAGGATCTTTAAGGTTTAGTGTCTTGGAAACCAGGAACTTAAAACATGAAACAACAAAAAAACATTCTTCTTATACACTTGAATGGTTTCTCCTCATGTTCATCCTACGTTCATTACTGAATCACATAACCTGGGGACAGACATCAAAATAAAGGGTGAGCAAAAAGCGCAGTAAGGGAAACAAGAGAAACATTTTACATGTGAACTTGAGATACTTCAATAAGGTCATGAGAAGAACTTTAAGGCATGAGAATGAAATCATGAGGCATATCATAATAAAAATAACATTTTCATAACTTGAAGATGTGTCTAAATCATTTAACATAGACAATCATGAACATATCACCAAGGTCCATCCCCAAGGTGTCATTTGAAAATTACCAAGTTTATTCACCAAGGTATCGTGAAAATTGTAATCTCTAGTGGTTACATCATTACCCAATGCATTGGAGCGCTATCCGGGCACACCCTTAAATTTGACTTTATTATCATGTGAGCCACATATATCATCATCAAAAATTTCATAAATAACCCATATAGCATAAAATAAATGGGTTTCATTTTATAATCACAACGTTTTAAAAACTTCTTTAAAGACATGATCTTTACGTCACATTAAAACCCACAGAAAAGGAAGGTGGGTCTCATATATGTAAATCCCAGAATTTAAAAGAGAAAATTTTGGTATATTTTTGAATACCCCTTTAGAAGAAATATCTTTGTGTATTCACTCAATAATATAAACAAACTTTAGAAAAAAGAGAGAGACATTTTGAGACGGAAATTCTACAGCATAACGGCTATGTTATGAGGTTTTAGAAGACATTAAAAAGAGAGGGAAAATGGGTCAAACATTCATAAATGACCCATAAAACAGTATATGGACAGAATAAGAAGGATTCATGATCATGGTAATGAAATTTCAAGGACATACCATTTGAAATGAAAAACATGGAAGGAAGACAAAAATTAGATTTCTCTTATGAAAGTTCGGTAGCCTAATGGCGTTACTTAAACTTCAAACAAAAGGATTTGAAAAGATCAAATAGGGTCTCTCATCATGTGATAATAAGAGTTCAGTATGATAGATATAGAGATAATTCCCCAACATAATTAAAAAGGAACTTGAAAGACTTGACATGAAAGTAGAACTTTGAAAAGAATGAGAAGGGTGAAAGAATCCCCTAAAAACTTCTGCAACCTAACAGCGCCACTTAAAACATCAAAATACCGAATTGAAGAGATAAAATGGGGTCTCTCATCATATGAACATAAGAGAGCAGTATGATAGATATAGAGATCATACCCCAACATAACAAAAGTGAACTTGAAATAATTGACATGAAAGTTGAACTTCAAAACGAGAAGGGTGAAGAACCACTTAAAAATTCGGCAGCCTAACGGCGCCACTTAAGACTTCAAAATACTGAATTGAAGAGATCAAATGGGGTCTCTAATAATATGAACATAAGAGTCCAGTATGATAGATATTGGGATCATACCCCAACATAACCAAAAGGAACATGAAATAATTTACAAGAAAGTAGAACTTCAAAACGAGAAAGGTGAAGAACCACTTAAAAATTCGGCAGTCTAACGGCGCCACTTAAAACATCAAAATACTGAATTGAAGAGATCAAATGGGGTCTCTCATCATATGATCATAAAATATCAGTATGATAAATTTATAGATCATACCCCAACATAATAAAAAGTAACTTGAAAGAATTGACATGAAAGTAGAACATCAAAACGAGAAGGGTGAAGAACCACTTAAAAATTCGGCAGCCTAATGGCGCCACTTAAAACTTCAAAATACTGAATTGAAGAGATCAAATGGGGTCTCTCATAATATGATCATAAAATATCAGTATGATAAATTTATAGATCATAACCCAACATAATAAAATGGAACTTGAAAGAATTGACATGAAAGTAGAATTTCAAAACGAGAAGGGTGAAGAACCACTTAAAAATTCGACAGCCTAACGGCGCCACTTAAAACATCAATATACTGAATTGAAGAGATAAAATGGGGTCTCTCATCATATTATCATAAAAGATAAATATGATAAATTTAGAGATCATACCCCAACATAATAAAAAGGAACTTGAAAGACTTGACATGAAAGTAGAACTTTGGAAATGAGAAGGGTGAAAGAATCCCTTTAAAATTCGGCAGCCTGACGGCCCCACTTAAAACATCATTAAACGAAATAATGAGAGTAAGAGGGGATCTCTCATTATATGAACATAAAAAGGGCAGTAAGAGGAGTAATAAAGAACATCCTCCAACATAATAACATGGAGCATAAAAGGAATGACATAAAAGAGATCACTTGAAAAGAAAGAGAGGGGTCGGATCCCTTACCTTAAAACGTAACTCTTAAAACTCAATGGTTTGGACCTTGAGGGCTTGGGGGAACCTTGGGAGGACTCCTTGGGAGGTAATGAGACCAGAACTTCGTTGGGGGAGAGTTGGGAGTGAAAACTAAAGGAGGAAAGGGTGGGTATTTAAAGGGAAAGTGAGGGGACAAGGCATTAATGGCCAAGGGACACCTCACTAGTGGTTTTGGCAAAACCATGGGCTTGCCCATTGTATTTTCCCATGGTATTGGCCACTTGGGACACCTCATACCTTATCTTACTATTCATAATTCGACCATATTGAATATATACTTAATACATCATTTAATGATGTCATTAAACACCTGTAACTTAAAAACTATATTTTCACTATTCATCGAAAATTTAACTTTCTCAGAATAATCCCAAAATTTCACCTTAACCAAAAATAAATGCTCTGATTACAAAAATGAAATAAATTTTATAAAAATATTTTTCTAAATATTTTTAATTAAATTTTTAATTAAAAACACTATTCATCGAAAATTTATTTTTTTCAGAAAAATCCCCAAAAATTACCTTAACATAATATCGATGCTCTGAGTTCTAAAATAAAGTCCATTTTATAAAAATAATTTTCTAAATATTTTTAATTAAAATTTTAATTAAAAAACACTATTCATCCAAAAAAACTAATACTTGAATAATAATTTATGAAACCGTTATTTAACAATTTTATTGAATCACATTACTTAATCAAAGTGCCTAGATTATTTTAATACTTTCTTTAAGTGAGATTACTAATCCATTTGGACACATTATTAATCCTAATCATAAAAGCACTATTCATAATTTACTATTCATCAAAAATCATGTTGATCTTATTAGACTCTAAATTTCATACTGAACATAATTGTAGAAGACCATTTTTCGAAAATCATTACACATTTTTAATTATTTAGGGTTTACATAAACATATTTAAAATATCCTTTTTCTAAAATTTATCAAAAATATGCATACTATATTTATCCGGTCATTTGAAAATTCATAAAAGAAATCGAAATTTTTATTTAAAACAAAGGATTACACAAGACAGTTACGGTATCCTTACATAGCCTCTTATCACACCAGCATAGGACCTAAGTGTAAGGTGTGATAAGGTGAGAGAATCTGAGGGAGGCTCGGCCAACATCGCACGAGTAGTAATTTCTATCAGTTTGAACTTCTCGTGAAGGAGATCCTGTTCTAGCTTTATACGATGAAGTTCAGCTTGGGTTTGGTCCAGAGCAAAGCCCAGTGGTTCTACCTCCTTCCCAAGTTCTGTTAGATGGGATTCGATCGGTCCAAGACTACTGGGTGAGGCCATCAAATCTTCCTTCTATATTAATTAACCAAGATTTCTTGTATTTAGAGACAATAGTCAAAACGTTTAGTTTCCAGTGGTCATATTGACCAATGGTCAAATAACAGTCAAAACCCAATAGTCTCATTTTAATTATACTCATGTTATCAAATGAAACATTTTTGTTGAGTATAAAATAAAATAACATATAAAATTAGGAAATAATATTTATTTAAAATTTCGGGTCGTTACAGAAATGACATGTAATCCATTTAAACAGGTGTTGTTGAAGCCATGACGGCTTGAGTGATGAATTGTAGGGGTATAGTCTATGGCTACATCATGCCAAAAAAATAAGAATCTCTATAAATAATATGTATATTTATTAAACTTATCTTCATGATATCACAAAAAAATAATCACATACCATATATTTAGAGAGGATAGATTCATTTATAATGCCAAAATTGTATTTAATAATTTTGAAAACATTGAACAGTTTTTCATCAGTTGAAAATTTGCTACAATATCTTCAATCCAGACATAGGATATATATGGTAGTATAATTTAAACAAATCAATAGATATATAACCTCCTTTAATATTTAATTTTTTCACACATGAGTAAACAGGTTTATAACCTATTTTTAGAAGTTTCTTGCCTTTATGATATGTTACATATAGAAATCTCAGACAGATCTTGTTTATGGTAGTCATAGTCCTTCATGTCATGTGGGAATGAGGACCATATACATTTATTTCTTCACAACCCAGCTTATATAAACATTTGTGCTCGAAAATATAATTTCTTGTCTGAATATTCTAAGGTTGTTATTTTTTAATGGATGGTTAATAAAACCATTGGTTTGTAAATAAATCTAGTGTATTCCTACAAATCACATATGGATACTCATTAATGTTTATGGTGCTTTATTGGATGTTCGATGACCCTCTAGTTTTGCTGATGTCTTTCAAAGACATCAACATTATTTCAAAGGGTACTTAAATCATTACTTTGGTCTTAGAAAAAAATATTAATCAATATCAATGTCCATGGTAAATGATATCAAGTATATAATACATAGTAAATGGAATTATCATTCCATTTAATCAAAATCAAATCTTATTGTTCAAACAATGAATTCAAAATCCTATAATTTCCTTTGGAATGTGCTTCCTTAATGGATTTATTTTCCACACAACACTAATAATCTATTTTTAGTTGTCTCACAAGTGTTCATGGAATCCAATCATGTTTCATATTTCCTATAAAAATAAATCATAGAAATGATTTAAATATGGTCCTTTTTAATACAAAATTTTTGTACATCCCTTTTTGATCCATATATGTCAGGTGAGATTTACTCCATCCATCGAAAAACAACATGTCACATATAAGGACCTAGAAATAAACATTATTCAATCATGTTTTTTATAATAGAATTATACTTTCTTTCACAATGGGTATGTTTCTAGGATTAATATTTTTTGGAAATAATGTCATAAATAATTTATAATAATACCATTTATTAAAATTTGGACACTTCTGATCAGTTACAATTTTCACCAAACATATAATCTTTTTAAAATAAAACATGATTTCCTTTCATAAAAACTCTTCATAACTTTTTACATGACCTCTTAAAAACTTATCCATCCTTAAACATGTGGAAAACATTTAAGATATGTGATGATTACAAAAATCACATTATGTTATAAAAAGTACAGAAATTGTTACTCTATTATAAAATCCCCTAAAACCCCTTCCTTAAAAACATAATATTTTAATAATAAAGGGAAATATCATTACTTATAATTCTCATTTATTTTACACTGTTAATTTATATTATTACAATTAAAACTCATTATAAAGAATATAAAATTCATGTAGTTTCCTTAGGAAAACATCTCATATAACCCATAAATAATACATACAAAAATCATACAAATTAGAATAACCATAAAACTAAATTCAAATATAATACTCTAAAGAACATAATCATTACTCAATGAATTGGAGGACTATCTTGGTGAACCTATTGTTTAAAATAATCTAGGATAACTTCATGCAATATGGGCACACCTATCGCATAGAATTTATAAGAACTACAACTTGAAGTATACCATTTTCATTAATTTAAAAACTCTTTTAAAATCATATATAAGTAACCATTGGATATTCAAAAACAATTTTCTTTTAAAATCACATTTTCAAAACCAAATCGACATTTCTTTTAAAACCCCATTTTTCATACAAAAATAAATTAAAATGAAATGAGTTTTTTACATTTATGAAAAAATGTATGCTTATATGGGATGATATAAATAAAACAACAGTAATTGATGTAGGAAATATTGTTATAGTTTTTCATTTTAATGCATGTAATTGTTTTTTGGAAAATAATTAATGTAAGTGAGGCATAAAATAAAATTTATAAACATTTTATTCTCGTAATAAAATATTTATGTTTTCATATTTTTAAATTTGGACATGTAATAGGAAGTGTGTTTAAAGGGAGGCCTTAAAAGATTATTTTGTTCAAAAATATGACCCTTATAACATGGGAAACACATGAGTTATAAAACCCCATTAAAGGATGAAATTACAAAACAAACACTAAATATCATGATAATAGATATATTACTGATATATAATGTTATGGGGAATGTATATTTTCCTTTTAAAAGATTATTGATGTTTAAAATCAAGAATTTCCTCAATGAATAGAAATTGAGAAGAAGATCCTTACCTTGTGTCTAATTCATCACGTATGTATTTATATTTAGGAATAACAAACATATGTTAGTTAATAATTTTCATGAGATCCATTTTAATGTTTATTATTAATATTATTTCACTTATTAAAATTTTTTATATGATTACTTAATCAAGTATGTTATGTTGTATGTTTTAACCATATTTATCTTATGTGCCATAAATAGATTTGGTAGGACAACTGTTGTTAAAGTGGTTGTTATTTATATATATCTAGAACAATAATAATTAAAAAAATTACTATTTCTATGTATATTATCATTTAAAAAATAAGGAAAATTTGTGGTCACAAAGGAATTGGTGTTTTGATCATTGAGATGGTAGGTTGTACATAAGAATGAGTAACATTTCCATTTTTCAAAGAGCATTATGGAATGAAAGAAAGATAAATTTTATATGTATAGATTAATAATTATATATGGAAGAAAATAATATTTAATCATATATACTAATATTTATATATATATATATATCATTCTATTTATGTGGTGGTAAGAAATGGAATTGCACCGTTTGTTGGGGGTGTTAGTCTATATGTATACAAATGACGTAATAATTTTTTTCAGTGAATGAAAATGTGAAAAAAAATAGTTATATTAAAAATCCATAATGATAAATAATTCATTAAAATTACATTAAATAATTTATATAACATATATTCATTTTCTTTACCCTTAATACCATCCATGTCACGCATTAGTGAAATCTAATAGCATTGCTTCGTGAGGTAGTAGTTCGTCATACACACCAACAACATTACCAGATCCCTTGAGTATTAGAATATAATGTCATCATATATGATATAATGAATACATAGGTATAATTATTTTATTAATATCATATATAAAATCTATATCCATCATTATATCCAATTGGTAGAGGTGGTAATGGAAAAATGAAAGACATCATTTCATGAGGCGGTAGTATGTTATACACATGAATTATAAATATTTAACCCATTATATGGATGTTTTTATATTTTTAGGCCATACCTTTAACACAGCAACATATTAATATATTTCTTCTATATATTATATTATATAATAATTTTATAATTATTATTTAATGGGGTGGAGGAGGAAATAATAAATTTTATGTTGATGAACATTACCACTTTATGGAGTATACCCTTTTGGTTTGCCCCAAAGGCATTTTTCGGTTGGAAATATACACAATGAAAGGAATCAAGTATGGAATGATGGATTTTTAGAAGTAATTTTGGTAGGAATTGGCCAATCCAATGTCCTTGAGATGTGTGAGCATACGAGGGGTGAGAGGCCTTTTATAAGTTGTGTGAGTGGAAAAAGTGTAAGTATTTAAAAGATAGAATTACACCAAAACATTTTTCATCTCACTAGGCATAAATGATTCACATAAATATATAATATAAGGTATATGGAAATTTTATTTCCATAAAATGGTTTTTGGATAGGTTTTTTGGTCACATTCCTCTTAAGATTAATCTTTAACCACTAAGTAAATTGTTTTTTACCTTACTCATTGTAATTAATATTATATGTTTTCACCAATAAATTCAGTAAAAAATATGTTTACTATATTATAAATTAGACTTTATTATTATTTAAAATATGGAATCCATTTTTCAAAATTTGATTTACATAATTATAAATTTTAATATAATATTAATCCCAGAGATGAAGCAAGATAATAAATTTTAATAAAAAGTATTAATTAAAAAAAATTAACTCATTGAATAATAATAATAACTAAATGGAACTAAGTTAATATTTACTGATATTTAATATATAAGTTTCATTTAAAATATTCAACATTATGTACAATTTTATTAAATTAAAATGTAGAATCATTATGCATTTTAAAAATGTTTTTTTTGAAAACCACATCTTTAGACCCAAAAACAATCTTATACTAAGAACCAATAAAAAGTAGAATTATAAGTATTTAATTTGATTAAATATAAAAATAATAATTGGTTACATAAAAACATATTAAAAAATCAACTTTTATATTACTTAATTTTTTAAAAATAAATTACCTTTTAAAAAATTTTATCATTTTTAACTATTCACTAAAAATTAATTTTTTATTAAACTTCGCAAAATTTTAGAAAAAGTAAATTTTTATATGATTATTTCAAAATATATTTTTTTTGATATAATTAAAATTGTAAAATTTTTAGATGAATATTTTCAATAAAACCATTTAGGAAAAGTGTTTAACCAAAACAATTTACTTTTATAAAAGACATTACATAATGTTTTATTACTAATATAACTATTTAAATATTATTAAAAAATATGAGAATTATTTATTTTATATTTAGAAGTATTGATACATCATTAACCTATTTAAAAAAATTTCCCCATAATTAATTCCATTGCTAAATAATTTGGGTATCCCTCGAAGAATTTGCATATTCCGATGATGCCTCTTAAATCATATATATTTATATTAAAACATAATCTTCTGAATCACCTCATTCAACAACTCTTTATCTATGTGGTCAAGAAAAAGAACTTGCTGGGACTCGTAGTATATATTCTTTTCAATCGATAAATCATCAGGGCTTGACTCTTAACATGAATTTGGCACATATATTGTATACATTGAAACCTGAAATATGTTATGTACCTAATAGAAAATCAATGTTACAACAACTCTGTAAGAGAGTGATATAACACTCTCTAAAAATTCATATAGACCAATTAATTAGGGATTCAACTTCCCCTTATTAAAATAAACATGAAATTTTTCCTAGGGTAATCTTCAAGAAATATTTGATCACTTACCTATCCTTCCTCTAGTTTTAAACAAAACGTTCATATTTTCTCTAATCTATCCTCATGTGTAATTGAAATAGCTTAACCACCTCATCCATTTAATCAACCAACATTGGAACCTTCAATATTAATTCTCTAACATCAACCCTGAATGATTTTTCCTGAATCCACCTTCCATATAATCCCTCAGAGGCTGCCACATGTACACTAAAATGAGAACTATTATTATTTGGAAACTCAACAAAAGAAAAACAATAATCCCATATAACTTGATAATCTATAGAATAATATTGAATATAATCTTGCATGGTTTGACTATTTACCTCAAATTTTCTATTATATTGAGGATTCAATGTTGTAATGATATTTTATTCAATACCCAATGACATCTAAAGTCCTTTTCAAAAAATAGAGGTGAACCAAATATTAAAGTCTAAACAATAGAGATATTAACTCTATGTAACCATATCAAATCCTTTATATATATTCAATAATTCTTATTTAATTACATTATATATCTAATTGTAATGAAAAGTAACTCTTTAGTTAATCGATTAACAAAAACCCAAATCACATTGATACCTCCTGATAACCTTGGAAATATCACCATGATAACCATGGATATGTTTTCCCATATACAATCTAAAAATTGAAAAGGATGAAGTATCCCCTTAAGTAAAATTTTCTATAATTTAACCTATTGAAAATTCAAACACTTCCTGGTGATGTCCAAAAAATCCATTTTCATTCCATCCCATTAGCAATACTAATTATTGTCTTTGTACATCTTAGTGTTGTCTAGATGACCTGAAAATGGGGATATATGAGCTTCAGTTAGAAACTCTTTCCTATATTGAGAATCACAAGGCACACAAAAACTTTTACAAAATAGAAAAACACATTATTTATGAATCTTCAAATCATGAAAATTGAACTTCTTAACAGATTGAACCTTTTACAAACAATATTTATCCTCCTTCTGATTTCTCTTAAATATTTCTTAAAATGTAGAACACATGGACACCAAAAAAATAGTGGGTATCCCTAAATCTAAAACATCTAGTCTAAAATCCACCAAATCATTAACCAAAGGTCATGTTCAAATATAACATGGTTAATGAGACTATAATTTTTAGACCATAAGAATCTACCACATAGAATTAATTTTTAGGAAGATATTGTATCATCTGATCAAAATATATTATTATTTTTATCCATATTATATTTCTCATGTTAAATTATTTTTATTGAATATATATATCAATTATTTTTATTAGTATATATATTATACATTACCCCATTAATTGACTCATCCAAAATTTTATTGAAAAAACCACAAACCAATTCCAAATCATGTGTCTGGTAATTTAAATAATTATATTTCTACTAATGTGAAACATAACCAAAAACATGATCATTATAACTTAGAAAAAAACCAAGACTGTTCAATGAATAATCACAATAGATGAAAAATTATTTATTTCATGATTTAATTACCAGTACTACAGAATTAACAAGTCATATTTTCAACATCTAAAAACAATCATCATATTAATTTGTCTAGAAAAATTTATCTCAATTTCCAGTAAACATAGTTAGTAGTCTAGACAACCAAAAAAATTCGATACACCACTGGTAGTAACCCAAAAATATAAGAATTCTATTAATATATGTCACATATATGGGTCATTTCTATTCTTCAACAGCTTTTATTTTTTTATGGTCCACATTTATTTCATCTATATAAATAATATAGCCAAGGAATAAAAGTTTTTGTAGAAAAAATTTATTCATGATAAATATCCCATAATGTTTAATTTTTTAATGGTTTACTAAACAACACTATGTTTTATTTAAAGTTTCTATTGAAATTTAAAATGTAAAAAATTCCATAAATAATCATAAGAATGTTATTTTCACTAAACTCAGGAAAAAAACAATTCAAAAGGTATGTAATTAAAAATGGTTGATTAGATAATAAATACAGTGTAAATATTAATTTATTGTTCCCATATCTATTTAAAAACATTGTCTTTTGAATTTATTCATCTATCACATTCGATTGATGGTACCCTAAAACTATATCATCCATAGAAAAATAATTTCCTCCTGGGAGATGATCAAATAAATTACTGAAATGATGAAAATGATAATTTTTCTTAACTGTTATGTTATTCATGGATGCAATGTTAATGAAAACTATCCTTGAATCATCATTCCTTTTATAGAAAAATAGTAGCACCTCATGGTGATCTTCATGGTCAGAAGAAAACATTTTCTTATAACTCCTATTATTTATTTTCAATACTTGAATTTCCACTAAATACATTCATTATAGGGCTTTATAAATAGTCATAGATTTAAGTAAAAATTCTTTAGTAAACTAAACACCCCACTTTGTAATAACACTAGGAAATTCATCTGTAAAATTATCCAAGTATTCATATAATACTAGCACATAACTAATTTTATGATTTTACATATTTTCAAAAATATGGTCTACGAATCATTTACTACCATCTCTAATCAATTATACCGCATTGTGGCATCTTATCAAAGGGCTGAACTCGCTATACACAACATTTTATAACTTAAATATATCTTAGTTTGATAACTAAAAGTAAAAACATAATAATAATAGTTTCATAATATACTATAAAATTTTTAATATGATTTTTAGGAGATCCGAATCTATTTTTAAAAATCAAATGATTTATATAATACTTTGTATCTTTTGTACTTCCATCCATAGTTTTCACCACATTATTAGCATTACTATCATTATGGTATATTCCCAACTTACATGAAAACTTTTCAAAAGTGAAAGAATATTATTATCTAGAATCAAATATGGTATTGGAATAATTCCAATATAAAAATAATATACATTTAAAAACACCATTAAAATACCCAATATTAACAGTTTTTGTAGAAACTATTCCTTCTACACCTTTCAGTTTCTGGTCATGAATATTTTAATCCAATGAAACAAACTTTTAACACATATTATAACAATGGCCCAACTCATTAAAATTAAATATTATTTTTGTTGGATGTATATTAGTATCCACAATAATTGATTACTCTTAAGTCTTTCCCTTGTATTCACATGCCATGTGGAAAATATTTCAACATTGGATTCACTTCAATGAATTCATAAGACATTCTCCAAAGTGATTTTCACCACACTTACCTCAATATGAGAGCATCAATATCTTACCGCCATATTTTTAATTTATGTTTCCACGCCACCTCCCATCCTTGCTGATTCATAAATTTATCATCATGAGGCACATAAGAATTAGAAAACACCATCTAAATCTTTATGACCCAATTGAAAACATTTTCCTTTGTTTTATATTATCGTGCAACCAAATCACTTCGTTCATTTAGATTTAAGCTTGAATAAAATATATTTATTTTTCTAATGGTGTCTCAAATTAAATCCATAACATACCTAGACAATATATTCATATTTTATTCATATTAAGATATATAATATTCTTATAGTTTACTCAATTAAAGGATTTTTTCTTTATAGAGTTAAAAAGTCGTTGGGAAATATTTCTCAAGAAATAGTTCATTAAATACAAACCATTCGATCAAATGAAGATCGTATTTATATATTTTATTATTAACCAAATAACACTATCAGTGAGGACATTATTCAAAATGATTAACATCAATAATTAACATTTGATGTTCTGAAAATCCCATGAAATAAAAAATAATCTCCTATCCTTCTTTCGGCTACCACTAGGTCAGATGAACCATTGAATTATATGGGATCATACCTCATAGAATACTCCACTAAGGATTTGTTCCTCCATTGTAGATCAGTTTTCTCTCTAGAATGGATACCACAACTATTTATATACTCTTTTTACTGAACCATTACAATAAAAAACAATTTTTTATTCTAATTCCAACCATATCAGGATATTTATTTGGAAGGATATATTCCTCTATATTACATCTCATTATAGATTCCATGTTTCCTCTTGGAAAAGCATTCTAAAAATAAATTGTGTTGAAGAAGAAATATGGTAATCGTAAAAATATATAGCATTTTAACATGAACATCGGTAAAAAAAATCTAAGAAATACTATTACTATTATCATATCCTTTAAAGTTATCTAAACATTTCCATCGAAACCAAATATAATGAATCAACAATAAAAATTACATAATGATGATATATATTAATGAATATTATGTTTTTTTATATTTAGGATCTTTATAGGATTATATTTTTTCGGAATTTGGTCATTAATAAGAAAAAATGAAACTATATTATAAATGTGGAGACTTTATATCAGTATATATTCCATCCACCGTATAAAAAATTAAAAAACATGATTTAATTACATCAAAACTATTCATTAATTTCAACTTAATCTCGAGAAATATTTTAACCGTCCTTAAATCCTATGAAATTCATTTAAAAATGCAGTTTGTAAAATACAATCTCAATATGTGTTCAAAAAAGTAAGAAACAATTTATCTAATAAAAAAATTAAACCCCAAAACAACTTCATTGAAATATTAACATTTACTGATAAAGTTAAATATAATTTCATTAAAATGATAATTTATTTTACCATTTCAAATAAAATTATTACCATGAAAACTCATTTGCATGAATAGAAGTTTCATGTAGGAACCCTGGGACATCATCTTACAGAACGGTTATAGAACCATTACAAAAACCAAAAAAAAGGACTAATAATACATCAAAAATCCAATATAATTATATATAGAACATAATAATTACCTAATACATTAGAGTGTTATCTAGGTTCACCCATCATTTATGCTATAATGGGCTCACCGAGGGTATCTGGTTGAATCCATCGAATATAAGTTTTAAGAACCAGAACCTCAAATAAAAACGTTCATCATTTGAAAAAATATATTAAAGACATATGATAAACACTTTTAGATATTAAAAACATATTTTGTTTCAAAATACCATATTAAATTAAAAAAATAAAATAACAATTTTCAATGCCAAAATACCCAGAAAAAAGATAAAGATGTTTTAAATTAAAATAATGTAATCATGCAATGTAATCTAAAAATAAAATAGCTGTCTTAGCATAAAAAAATTCATTGTGCCCATTTGGTATAAAAAATAAAAACATTCCTTTCGAAAAAATTTGATATGAATTAAAAGATACATAAACCAATATTTAAAAACCATTTATGCTCATATAAATACATTTCAAATATCATTTTAAATAACATTTACTATGAAGAGATAGAAAGTTTGAAGGAAATCCTTAAAAGAATATTAGTTTCAATGAAAATCCCCTTCTTAGATAGAAAACACATAAAAACTCAATAAAATAATGATGTTAATAAACCTTAAATATCATTTGAAGTGATAATTTATAGAAATATAATTTTAATGGGGATGTGTGTACATCTTTTAAAAGATTTATGGTGAATTACATAAAAAGTATCCTCAATGAAATAAAATTTAGACGAATCCCTTAACTTGATTCAGATTCATCACATGTGTCTCTATCATCATGAATAATACACATATTTTAGTTATTCAATTTCTTTATAACCTCGTTAAATTTTATTAATAATTTTTTTAACTTTTAATATGTTATATATGATTATTAAATCATTTAATATTAAGTTGGATGTTTTGACCTTCTGCGGACTATGTGCTAAAACTAGATTTTGTAGGTCGACTATGGTTCAAGATGTCATTACTTAAACAAATATTGAATAAAAATCATGAAATATTTTTCATTTTAAAACATAAATTATACTTATGAAACCAATAATGAATGGTGATTAGGAAAATTGAACTAACGTTACAATCATAGAGATAATTGTTCATATGTAAGGAATAGTAACATATCCATTTTTCAATTATCAATATCGAAATATGAAAAGTGAAACATTATTTTTACAAAATGATAATTATGTCATCAATACCATATTATTTAATAATATATTCTTATTTATATATATTTTCGTAATGTAGTGGTGATAAAAAGAAACACATCTCTTCAAGGAGGCAGTAGTTCACACATCCACGAACCGATCCCTTTTTCGGTGAGTGAAAATGTGAGAAATAAAATGTTTTGAAAATTTTATAATGAAATATATGTCATGAAAATATTAATTTTTTATTTATATAAAATATATTTCTTATTATTAACTATATTACCTTCCAAGTAACACAATAGTGAAAATGAATAACATCACATCATGATGTGGTAGATTGTTGTACACACAAATGACGTTATCATTTATCTTACATAATGAAATATAATAATGGAATATATTATATAATGACTCCATAGGTGTAACTATGTTGTAAAAATAGTATATAAAGTTTTATACATAATTATACCCAACCATAAGAGATGGTAATGAAAAATGAATGTCATCGTTCCACAATGTGGTAGTCAGCCTTGTATATAAATGATGATTTTGTAAACCATTCTATTTAAGTGTGATTTGGTTTTGATTACAAAAAAAATAACAACATATAAGTTTATTAAGTATAACAATATTATTACAGAACCATAGAATAAAAATAATTCATTAGGGGTTGAAGAGGAGGCAAAACAAATTGGGATGCACCTTACCTTTTCTTCAGGTATCTCCTTTTAGTTTTTGCTAAAGGCCTTCCATGGCCGGATTTCATCCCAAAGTAAAGATTATAGGATGAGAGTAATAAAGTAAAGAATTAATTTTTGTAGAGAACTAGTGTTCCAAATTACTTGATATGTGTTAAGAGAGTAAGATAGGGGTGTCCATTTATAAGTTCAGTGAGTAGAAAATATGTAAATTTTTGTAAGATACAACTACAACTCTATTTTTCTTCTTATCACCAAAGACCATTAATTCACTAAACATCTTCATAGAAGGTATGAGGTAATAATATATCTAGAAAATATGTTTTAAAAATAAATTATATAATTTTCCCTTAATAATAATGATTAACCACTATGTAATCTCGTTTTTAAATTAGTCATTGTAATTAAATTTAATTTATTCTCAAGAATGACATTAGTAAACAAATTATTTTGACATTATTAGATATTATAAACTGTGATTGTTTGAAATATGGTTTCAATGTTTCAAAAATCAATTCATAAAATTCAAAAATATTAAATTAATAAGAAGCATACAGACGTGGTGAGAGAACAAGTTTTTAGGAAGTATCCTTTGTAACAAAAATATGATTCCTTATTAACTCTTTGACTAATAATTTCCATTTCCAAAATCTCAAATAATATTTACTGATATATAATATATAAATATAATATAAATCACTCCCCATGAGGGATATTTCAATTTTTTAAGGAGAAACATAAAGTATTTTAAAAAACATTTTAGAAAATACGCCTTTGAACTCAAAAATCATATTATAAAAAAACGAATATAATTTTCATTAAAGAAAATTTTTTTCGGATTAAATAAAACAAAATAATAATTAATTTATAGAAAAAAATATTCAAAAAATGTTTTAGATACTTAAATTATATTATTTATTAAAAATTCATGACTTCTATTAAAAAATTGTTATTTTCACTATTTATCAAAATATCATCATTTTTCAAAAGATTCCAAGATTTAACCCAATGTGATATTTTTTCAGACTTCAAAAGGGATATCGATTTTATCCAATTCAAATTCTATAATTTAGGAATAATTGTTATCAATAATACATTATATAAATATTGGTTTATTAGAATTTTTTTTTTGATTTAATATTGGATAATATTTTTTTAACTAATATAACTATGTATTTCATATTATTAAATATAAAAATAATTTATTCAATCATTACATATGTTGTTACACAATTTCTAAAAAAATTTATTTTTCATTTTCTCAAAAATATTTTTGGATATGGCCCTGAATCCGAATCCTTTTAGGGTGAAATATATCTGAAAATTTTTGATATATAATTATAAATATAATTATATAAATATATAATTTTTTAATATATAATTATAAATGTAATAAATGTATTTTTTGTTTTCATATAATTATATTAAATTTATAATTATTTTAATATATATATTTATTAATAAATATCCTCCAAAATAATATTTTAAAATATTTAATTTATATTTATAACATTATAATTAGATATTTAAATTAAAAAATAATTTTAAAACTCTTTTAACTGGATTAATTATATAAAATTTAAAAATATTTTATATTTAAAAATTCTATAAATAAAAATGAATAAATATTATTCATATAAATAATAAACACATTGAAAATATTACATGAATTTTAAAATATATATATATTAAAAATGATTAAATATATAATTTTTGACATTATTAATGAATTTTTAATATTAATTTAATAAATTATATGAAATAAATAAAGAAAATATGAAAAAGAGAATTTGTAAAATTTAATCGAAATACATACATACATATGTACACATACACGTACACACACACACAAATACATATTTATATACACACATACACATACACACATGAAATTATGAATTTACATATATATTTTAAACTATTTAATGTCAGTAGAAATAAATGTAAAAATAAATATATTATTTTATATATTATATGACTGTTTAAATAAAATAATAATATATTTTATTTATATAATTTATTTTATTTATACAAATTTTTATTTATATATATGTTATTAATTAATATATTTATAAACAATTTAATATTATTTAAAATATATTTACGAAATTATAAGTATATTTATATTTATTAATACAATTATATATATTTATTAATATATATTTATTAATATATTTGTATATATAGTTATAAATATAATAAATATATTTATTGTTGAAATTTAATTATTATAATTTGATTATTATTTAAATATGTATTTGTTTATTTGTATTTATCATTATAAAAAAATATTAATAAATATATAGTTTAAAAAATAAATATGTTATATATAAATATATTTATTTTATATTTATATAATTATATATAATTATATAATTATGTATATTTATATAACTATAAATACTAATAAAATTAAATATATTTATACAATTATATATATAAATAAATTTACTATAACATCAAAAGAGGTATTTATAAATATAATAAATTTATTTATTATTTAAACACATAAATTGTAATTTTATAATTATATAAATATATTTATATTTACATAACTATATTTATTATCATTTCATAATTATACACATATATTTATTTATTTATAAGTATAATCCCAAATAAATATATTTCTATAAAATTATAAACAAATTTATTAGTTGGAGGCTTACCTGAGTTATAAAGGCTACCTGTAATCCTGCATCCGGACTATGATCCAATTTGGGTAGGGGTGAATTTTTGTAGGAAGCCGGTATTGAATGCATGCCGCATGACGCAGGTAGGCAGTGACACTGGAATGATGTAGATAGTATGATGCATACATGATTTTGTACTAGGCATTTAGTCCAGTTAATGGGCCTTTAGGATACATAATCGGCTTTATTCCTACTCGGTCTTCTGGCTATGTATAGAATAAATAAGGCTTAATGGGCAGGATACCCCTTGTGGGTCTATTTCTTTCCTTTTTGGCCTCTGTTTGTAGTGTGTGTGTTTAATGTAATTGTACTCCCACACACCAAGTATATATAGATATATATAGATATATTTTTATAAATTAATTAATATATAATTATATATAAATATTAATATTAAAAAATTAAGCATTAATTAATTAAATTTATTAGAATTTTATAATTATCAAAATATAAATTTAGTTATTGATATTTTTTATTTTAAATAAATACTTTTATAAATATTTCAACATGATTATAAATATATTAAAATAAATAACCAATCAATCCATTATTTTTATTTGAAAAAAAAAGAATACCATGAAACCAACATAGGGACAACAAAATAAGGAAGCACGTATGAATATTAAAATAAATAAATAAATACTAATATATTAGTATATATGTTTAGAAATATAATAAATATATTTATTATTGTTTTGAAATTGTTTATATTCTTTTAATAGTTATTATAAATCAATATATTGATATAAATTTATATTATTAGACAAGTATTTATATAATTATATTAATTAATATATAAATGAAATTGGTTGGAAATTTGAAGCATTAATAGTTTGATCTTTGGGCGATTCAATGGTGTCCAATATTGATTTCTACTAGATTTTGAATTTATGGCTTTATCAGTAAAAAAATAAGGGTGAGGAAGGTTGAAAGCTGGTGGTTAATTGTGATCATCCTAGTCTGGTTTGAAATGATTTTTCCAACATCAAAAATGATTTTGTTGGGTTTAATATCTATGTGGATCGATCTATCTTGAATGAATAGCTAAATATGAGCCATTTTTATATAATTGGTTGATAGATCCATTGAAAAAGAGTCAATATAGTAAATTTATATGAGTTAAAATAGAATCTTGGTCGATTTTATTTTCATTTGGAATGGGATACATTCTGGATTTTTGTAGAACTATATTGCATCATTATATAGAATAGAAATTTAATTTATATAATATTATTCTGTGGGCCTTCTGTATTTCTAAATGGGAGCTCAATTTCAATCCTTATAATCATAATCATACTAATGCACAAATGTGTGTACTCATTCTGAGGCTCAGTGAGTTTCTATGGAATCTAAGAATCTTGTATTCCATTGCATCATACATAGGGTTGCCTCTTAAGATATATTATAATACCATTGAAGAAAAAACTCTGTATTATGAAAGTGTGATAGTTTATTTTTATCTTTTATATCTAATTCATATCAATGATACTCTAGGGGTAGATCGCATGCAGATTGTTGTTGACCTTGAATATGAGGTTGTTCCTCCATTTTTTTTGATTTTTTCAATGTTTGTGGTCATCAAATATCAGTGAACAATAATGTTTTTTGGATCCAAAATAATAAGGGTAATTCATCTATTTATAATGAATAGAGATATTTACAAATGAAAAGTATTGGAATTTAAGTTTCATCTAAATATAAGTATGATTATGTGGGTAGGGAGAGACCCACTTTCCTGTTGGTGGATTCTTCTAGAAGGCTTTCAGATCTCTTTTTTAGGAATGAACTAATATATGGTAAGGAGTAGGACTCCATAGTTGAAGAGGAAGCTACACAACATCCATCCTATGATAAGTATAATCACTATGTATGTTGCTTTTTTTAATGAGAGGACAATCTTGAAAAGAGGATCACAGAAATTTCATTGGGGGTTGTTTGAACCGTGTTGTATTCCCCATAAATAAAGATGGTATTGGAACCTATGGATGCAGTAGATATCTCCTTGATTCCTCTAATTATGGGGTTATTGTTTTTTTGAATATTCTGCAAATTCTATAAATTCATGTGTTTCTATGGTTGAAATCAGTTCTAATGAAGATGAATCTGAGAATGAACTTTTTTCATAGGGAGTGATTGACATATAGTTGATTGAAGAGAAAATTTTGACCTCCCCTTCTTATCAGAAAGGTATGAAAAAATCATCATGTGACACAATTTTTTTCCAAATCACTGAAATTCATTTCTTGTAATAGTGAAAACGTGGATGTATATTTATTTTGGTTTTTGTACCTCCCAATTTCAAAAAAATTGAATCATTACACTACACTAATCTAAGTAGAAATAAATATTATATATGGATATAAATTCATGATGATTCCTTCTAATGTTTCTTGGAATTATTAAATCTATATATGATAGATATTTCAAGGCTACAGATGATGAATGAGTGACTTTAAAAGAATATAATATTTAAATTAAAATCCTTCCCAAAGAACATAAGAATGAAATGTAAACTCTATGCCTTAGAATGGAAATTAAAAAATGGTTTTATTTTTAAGATGGTTTTTTTTTTGGATTTGGATAGTAGTGTAATTAGAATTCAATAATTTTATGATATTAACAAATTAATTTATATCAATATAGAATAATTAATCTATCTTAATCACAATATTTACATTATAGATCATTCATGGAAATATATAGTATGTATCCAGAGTGTCATGAATCGTAATCCACATCATGATCCGATAAGGAACATAAGCCTTTATAGTGGGAACGACATGGATGTATGGTCATCACTCAAGTGGTTTAGGTACGTATCGATTACAATCTAGACGATGATGTCACTTATCTATTTTTTTATATTCCATTGTTGGTAGCTTGTTTTTGTAATGTATTTGAGGTATTTCATGATTTAAATCATCCTTCTATTCATGTATCACATACATTATTTATTTTCCATAATAAAGGGGCTTGACCCAAGAAATTTTTTTGTGTATATGTATATATATATTAAAATATAAGTATGTGTAATTATATATATAATAAATAAATATATTGTTCTACAAAATTATTAATATATATATATTCATATTTATAATTCCAAATATAAGTAAATATATTTATTAATATTTTGATATATATATATATCAATATTGTAATATTTGTTTATATAATTTTCATGGAGAGGATTTGGGAAAAGGATCTATTCTATATTAGAGATGATGGCATCTATGATTCTTTAGGACTTGTTGTTATTCTATGCATTATGGGTTTCAATCAATTATTTAGAGGGTCTTATAAGGATGCACCTTTGGTCGCCAAATATGAGATAAGGTCTATTAAAATAAGTTCTTAGGTGGATGTTAAATCAATAGGTCTTCCAAATTGAAAGAATGATGATGGTAGGAAAATATTTCGATCATTTAGAGACTCCTTTAATGTTAGGATCATTGGGAAATGATCATTGGATCATGTTGAGTTTAATTTGGAGGAATTTTTTGAGAGGTTGTCTATGGTTAATAACTCCCTTACCACAAGACTTGTTCCCTAAAAATGTAAACATTTATGGAAGGTTATATTTCTTTTTTGTAGGATCTATATCATTTTGGTGTTCTCATATTAGATGTGCATATCTTTAGGGATTTTATTTTTAAACATTCTTCTTCCTTCAGACAAATCCAGGATTTGAGCACAGATTTTTGGTTCCCTATTAATGAGGTATAGATAACATGAAATTCATAATCAATACCTATATTTCAATATGTCAAAGGATGAGAATGCATTTTCACAATTTTAGATCAAGTTACATGTCTTAATTTGATCTTATTGAATCCTAAAATCATAAATGATATTTTCATAATAATTAGGACTCCAATATATCTAGACATATAGAACATTCACGTTCAATTTGGAAGATTTTCTAGAATAATGGTCATGGTATATAAGATTTCTACATTAGTTGGAAATGTTATTATCTTAACTCCCACAGATTATATATACTTTATTGTTGATTATGATAATTGTATAAAATTTTGTGATACAATCATGTCTTTTGGTAATATGATAGAGAATTCTCATAGGATGTTTTTTTAGATTAACCACACATTAAAAAAATGATTGCATGAATAAAAAACTGACCATATGATGAATTTATCATTTTTATCAGACAACTACATGAACAAACTTTTGAATGTATGAACAATATTCAGATAAATTTCATATGGAATCAATTAATATTTTTTGAATTAACATTAAATAAATTATTATTGGATCAAATACATCTAGAACCAAAAAATAACTCAACCCATCCATATTCAGCCACACATCATGTGTATACAGCACTTGTATGATGTGTTTGTAGATATTCTTACTCAACTCATAGATGTAAATGTATTATCCAACATGAAATAATTATCCCAACAATTAATATATATATCATCTATGAATCATCACTTATTGACCTAAATACATATTTACATATTTATTAAAATTGAATACAAAATTGTTTTTTCAAAACAATGATTCCCCTTTTAAATATTTTGAATATCTCACCATCATTATAATGTCAATACATGGACTTACATATTTATCCTCTTAAAGGAAAATCCAACAAAAATAAATAATTGGTGTCTAAACTAATATCCATGAAAACAACATCCATATCTTAAATGAAACATATAATCTAATTATGAGGGAATTATGACACTATATTCATTTTCTATAGCATAGAGACTCTAGTTAATTTACTTTATGTCTAAATGGGTAAATTTGATATAAAAATAATATGGATTTAAACAAATTTTATCATGATTTCCATAATACAAAACCTTGTTATAATATTTCAACAAATATTTCTTTGGATAATCATAATTTTTTTACATAAAATATGTTGTAGAAGGCACAAAACATCAAAAAGACCACAAAAATATAAAGTCAAAAGAATACAACTACTCTAGTGTCTAATTAATTTATCAAAATTTACACCACCATTAAAGTATATTTAAAATAATAAAGAAAAATTTTGTATGTGGAATTAAAATACATTATAATCTTGATTTCAAGAGGGTGAAAATATCTTCGAAAGTTTCTATATTTTCATAGGTCATGATATATTGATATATCAATATTTATTTCTTATTTTGCATACGGGGTGAAGAAAAAAAATATAATTCATGGATATTGAAAACCCATGAAAACATATATTTTTCATATTTGGGTAGAAATAAAGAACTAAATTAATTCAGTTCATTGTAACATGAAAAATTTAAATATATTAACTTATAATTTCTTTCAATAGAAAATAATCCAAAATGAATATTTCATTATTCCAGAATAAAATCAAATCCCATGATAATTTATTTAATAAAAAATATTAAATAAATAAAATTTATTACGAAATTCATCATTACAATATTAATATAGGATGATATTTTTAGACATTCTATAAAAATTTTATTTTCAGTGAATAGTGGAAAATATAGATTTTAGTAAAAGTTGTTAATTTAAATAAATTATAATAATTCTATAGTTCCATTACTAATTTATAAACCATTTGTATACATAAAATATATATTTATGGTGGAAATATAGTTAATTAAAAAATAAAATTATTAAGTTCTCAAAAACATGATTGTCTTATTTCAAATATTTATAATATCTTTTTTATAATAAAATATGTTTTTAGTTATTTTGTTTAAATCAATTATATAAAAGATTTATTTAACTTTATTTCTATAATTAATGATAAATAATTTTAATATCATAGAAATGTTCCCATTTAATTCAATTAAAATCAATCTTATACATTATTTTACGTTAAAAATTTTATTATAATTCAAAAAAAAATATTTTCTAAAAATAAATTTAATTGTGTTTTATAAACATATAAAAATAGTAATTTCTAAAATTTAAATGAGATGATTCATATAATATTTATCTAAAATATTTAATAACCATAATTAATGTAATGTCATATTTTCAAATAATGTTTTGGTTATAGTGAATATTAACCATGGTAAATATTTATGGCCTTGGATAAAGGTAAAATTACAAAAATTAGTTATAAATAAATGGATAACAATTCTAAAAAAATCATCAAAAAAATTTGTTGTTTTTATTTCAACCATATACTTATTATCAGTTAGTTTGTGAAAATTTATAGTCACATTTATAAGAACATGTCTTTATGTGGCTAATATGTTTTATGTAATTCACTTTGAGTCCCTCCCTTAATATATAAAATATGACTTCTTATGATCCCTTATTTAAAAATTTTGAACCATCTAGATCAACCAATAACTAAAAAATAAAATCCTAGAGTACATCCCTTTTATCAGGATATCCTGGTCCAACCCAAATACCATCCTTTGTAGTCTTATGGGGTATGATAAATGAGTACCTTCAAATAATGGATAATTTCCTTACCAAAATATTAAAATTTTACTTCTTCTATAAGTTCATTTAAATTTAATTTTTCCATCTGAAAATAATTATTAAAATCTCCCAAAATTATTATGATATTACTATTATTATTATTTTAAATCCATTTACACATCCTTTCCATGTTATCTAAAATGAAAACATGACTCATTCATATGTATGACTTATCATCTTCATATAGTGGTGTAAATAATATTTTACATCATTAATTGGAATATTATAAATCTGTAATTAATGAATATAAATGATATTAATGATTTATTTATAATTTTTAGAGTTTAAGATGATCCTTATTTTCTGATCCATCTATATATTGTAAAATGAGAAGGTTTCTCGTTCATTAGTATGAAACAACACATCCATGAAGTAGTGTGATCCATTCATCTATTAATTCAAGACATGTATATTTATAAAATAGTATGAAGTGAATAAAAATTGTATTCATGAAATTATTAAAAATCTATAAACTAGGGAAATATTTTATAACACCCTTAACCATAGATAATATAATGATTTAATTTTTGTGAATTTTACCGAACAACCATAAGCGGTCAACATAAGTAGTATTAAATAAATGAATTTAATATTATTTCAAAATAAATATTAAAAAATAAATATAAATGTTGAAGGTTATTATGAAATTATTTGTTAAATGCTTTTTTTATACTAGAGTATCAAACATGAATGAATGAGAGGAGACACATGTTATGGGATTTCGATAAAATATAATTTTATTTTTGGATGGTTTAAATTAAAAAAAATTATGATAAAAATATATTAATCTAATCACTAAAACCTATTATATATTATTATCCTATTATTATTTTGGTAATTACCTGATTATATTCAATTTACATTATTTTTTGGATCATTAATGACAAAGTGTGCACAAAAATGGTAATTCTTTAAAAATTAGACATAATATATTTTGAATATTCCATTTTAAATAATTTTCTTCAATGTACATATTTTTTATTTAAGAATGATCTAATATATTTTTAAGTTGTTACATTATGTTATATTAAAAAAAATTACTTTCAATATAATTTTTTCAATGTAAAGTTTTCTTCATTATACCAAAAATCCACCTTTTTACTTTTAACTAACCGTTTGAGTTAAATAATTATTTCATTTTTTACCAAATGAAGGAATATTACAAACATTGTGTTTATTATTTAATTTGATGATTATGCAGAAATATTTAATGGTTATTTTCAATAAATTATTATTATAATTATTTTTTTAATTTATATTTATTATTTTTAAAATAGACAATAATATTATTTTCATAATTGAATAAATATAATTATGAGGTGTGACTTAAAACAATGGTGTTAAATGTCATTAAAAAGAAGTTATTTTAATATATTACTTTTGTTATATATAATAAGGATTATTTTTACTGAAACTATTCATTTACGATGAATCCATAGTCTTATATAATCTATTTCTAATAATGTATTATTATTTATTTTTAAATTCCTTTACATTCATTTGGTCGTGTTCTCTATCTTTCTTCATTATTCAATGGACACAAATATTATCCTTATTGAATATTTTTTCAATATCATGAAATAATTTTGATTTACGTCTATTAAATTGATTATTTTCACTAGTATAACATTTTAAAATAAGATATTAGTTAAAGTTTTATTACTATTTATGTTTTTAAATTTACTCAGGAAATATTTATGCTCCATATTCTTAATTCAAAATAGATAATTACTCACTTATATTTCATTTTTTAGATGAATATTATTAATATTTAAAGAAAAATAGTGATTCGTAGTACGTGAATGTGATGGCTGGACCCAATCTATATATAACCCCTTGATTAATTGGAAAGTGTTTTGAGGAAAAAAATGTTATTCAATATTAAATGGGTATTTTGATTACACCTTGTGATTTATTAATAATTATGTCTTTGTTGGGAGGCCATTACAATAAGATTAATGGTAACATGGATATGACATTGATGGAAAGTACATAAAATAATTATTTATACATTTCGTTTTTATGAATACGGATACCAATTTCCATGTGACTACTATATTGATATTTTACATTAATATAACTTAAACTCAAGATATTGAAATATTTACATATTTTTATCTACCACTTTTCCATATTGATTATACCTTATTTAATCATTATAACTTCCAAATTATTTAACCCTTATTGATAATAAAAGATCAACCACTATTTCTCCCTTACCTATAGATACGATGAATTATATAAAGAATGATTTCAAGGATACGAGAATATTTATTATGAAATATTTTTATACTTATAATTTAATATTTAAATCTAGTATGATAATGTTTTTCAAAAATTAAAATACTAACATATCATTCATGATGTGTTCCTATACATCATTTACTAATGTAAAATAGTAATCACAAGCTCTACTTTACTATAGTTATTGGGTGAATGTTACTATTAGGTCACATTTAGTGTTAACCATGAAACGATGATTTTAAATGTTCTTAGTTAACATGAAAATTCTGATAATCCCTTAGGTAAATTTATAAAATTAATCATTATTTTTTCTTATATATAAATATTCATGTTGATGATTAGATAACTCAATGTGTGACATTTGTTAAGGATGGCTCTTACATGTTGAAAGCGATTTGACACCCATACCCAATATAGGTATTTCAAAAAATTGTAATATTATACAATTGTTTTAGGAGCTAACTAGAGTAATGAAAAATAAGGAACAATGTCTTAGTTTATGTTACATCACCATGGCTATATAGAGAGATCATTTTTCTATAGCATAATTAACCTATGTTGGATCTCTTTATGAACCGTGTTTCTTAAAATTTCAGTGGAATATATAATTCATTTTTATTTGAACAATGTATTTTATCCATCGAGAATATATTTATATAATTGGGATTTAATGATGGAAAAATTTTAATTTTGGTAATTTATATTTAGAATGGAGATCCTAATAAATTGTGTTCACTGATCAAGAATATGAATGTGGGTAATAAAATATAATGTTTCAGATGGATAAAAATAAATGGAAAAGCATTTGAGAAATACAATTCTCTAGAATATTAAAAAGTGAGAGGATTTTCCCCATATAGAATAAGAAATATGAATAATGTGTTACATAATATTAGGATAACAATATAATATTTTCAAATACAGATGAAAGCTTCAGAAATGATCTTGAAACCAAAAGAGTTTATTTCATTGATAGTCTTAAGACAAGTCTTCGAAGGGTACTGGTCTATTATTAATTTTCATAAAATTATGATATACTGTCATGTACCATAATGATAAGTAATAAATTCAATGGATTTTCAAACATCATGGTAAACCAATAAAAATAAGTAATCAACTGAGCACCATGATAAAATTAATGTTTTTATAAATAATAAATCGATTTTCAGATTGAAAATGGTGATAGTTTTGGAAGGATAAACCTAGTTTCATAATTAATAAGAATAAAATCTTGTTGCACATCACATGAATTGGGTCAAAAGGCCCATGAATATTAAGGAATCAATGAAAGGATGGATGTAAAATGTTTCAAATTTATTTTTATGGGTTCATTAATAAAATTGATGTACAATAAAGTAGGGTAACCACTCATAAATGTAAAAAAATTACCTAAAAATGACTATGATTACCCCATTGGAGTTTGATGTTTATAATTATGTTGTGATGGGTACATTGATCAAAATCAAAAAATTTGAATAATGATTTATTTTATTTGGGATATTCTCGTAGTTTTATATACTCCTTGTTTTCTATGAATTTTAGTTATTTCTTTTTCACCCTAATATGGGTGTTTTCAATCAAGAAACAATTTCAAAATATTCTTACAAGAAGGCTATGTAATTTAGTTTCTATTAGGATAAATAAACAAACACTATTTGAATACCTTATTATTACACATATGGATGACATTAATATAATCCTTGGCATGTAATGGATTGTAAATTTTAATGAAACGTTAATCGTAAGAGAAATATATTATGCCTTATGATGGAAATAATTAATCCCAATTATTTACAAGGGATACTACATGTTTTGTATCCTCTCTATATCCACCTCTATAATCTCTTAGTAATGAAATTTCTAGACAATCAGAGTATAAACAACATTTTATTGGAAATATTACTCATATAATATAAGATGAACTTATTATGAAATAATACATTGATGTGTTTCTTGAAGAATTAAATTGACATCCATATGAACATGAATTTTAGTTTTTTGTTTATATCAACCCCTTATAAATAAACATAGTGTATGAATATCTATAGGATGTCTACCGTGGAATTAGAGAAAATAAAACAAAACAAGAGTATTTTGAAAATGGATTTATTTGACATAGTCAATAACTATGGGGATCAAATGTTCATTTTATTAATATAAATTACATGTCCATGAGTTTTTTTTTCAACTATATAGAAATATATTCTCATACTATAATGAACAATATACACTACCAAAATTAATGACATGTTATATCAATTGCATAGTGCTCAATATTTCCCAAATATTGATCTTTATCCTCATTATTAGAAACTATGGGAAATAAATAAAGATTTTAGGTAATGGAATTTTTTTTGAGGTATAAAAATTTGAAATTTATAGAAATTCTTTTTGGATTGAAAAATATGACATTAATTTTTATGGATATAATTACAGGCAATCAAGTATTCTTTCAATGACTTGTTTTTTGTTTCATGATGGTATATTGATATAATATAATAGATATTATTCCCATAATATTACTTTTTTAATATTGTTAAGACAGTAATATAAGAGGAGTTATTTGGAAATTTCATAAAATATATATCATGGATCATTGAAGTTTCTTTTCATAGTCAAAATTTCTCAAAATATGGCTTATTAATTGGAATTTTAGAGACAAAGGTAGTGATGGAATAGCCAATGATAAAAAATATAACTGAGGTATATAGTTTCTTTAGATCATTTGGGTATTATTTTTTTTAATATTTTCAAGATTAGATAACCTAGTAATGATTTTCACATATAAAGGTTTTATGTTGATATGATCAATAAAATGCACAGAATGATTTACTAAACTAAAGATGAGATTAGTCAATGCTTTGATATTAACATTACTATCATGAGGGGATTAATTTCATCTATGTATTGATTCATAAAATGAATTAATTGTATGTTTCCTTATGTATAATTATATGATTCTTCATATTCATTATGGTAGTTAATGGTTAATGAATAGAATTGGGGAGCTAATGATCATGATATGGTAACTGTACTCATTTAATTAATGATATCAAGGATGTAACTTTATAGTAAATAATTTAAAATATATAATGATAAAAAGGGTTATAAACACATATTATCATATAAATATATCATCATGAGATATTTTTATTGTTAGAACTACTCATGGATAATGATTTCGCAACACAGTATCACCTAGGGAAGGAACATAAGGTGAATGATGTGCTGAGTAAGAAATTTCATCATTTTTTTTTTCTAAAAATATGATTGAAAAAACTAATTTATACATTGGTGTAATTAATGTGAATATTTGAATAATTATAGAATGATAAAAATAATATATATACCAAATGGTTCCAAAACATCGTTATTTGATAAAATAAAATGTTTTCTACATGACGATACATAGTTTAAAATGAAAATAGATGTTGGGAATATTGAAATGTTTTTAGACTTCAATGATGAATGAATAATGAAAATTGGAGAGATTATATGTGTAAATTACAAAGGATATCGAAAAAAAACTTATTTGATGAAGATCATATATCATGATTCTCTACATAGTCTATAATCATCAAAATATAATAGAATTTGACGGGATAATTTTAGTCAGATAAAATAAAATTGGTATTTATAGAATAGGAAGCAATATGATTGATGTTTTGATAGGTAATTTATGAGAGACAAAATCATAGAGTAGTAATGTAACATATAAAAAATATTATTTGGAAATGGGATGACATTACTTGGTTCTTTGTTAGTATATTTAAAATCTCTCGGGAAAGAATGATTTCAGATGTATTATTGTTGATATCTAGAAACCATTCTCACATTTCATCAATATAATAAAATATTTGTTATATTAGAACCCTAAAATACTCAATTTTAATGATGTTGTGATACTTCATGGTGCGACACATTGTATTATATTTTATCACAACCCACATTTTATATTGAGATTTAGTAATATTTATTAGATTACTCACAACAATGAGATAAATTTGAGCACCACGTATAATTATTATCACATATGTCATTTATTTTGAGTAATTTTTGTTTGATTATTTTTAGCTTGGTTTGAGTCCCTTGGGTTCCCCATGTATTTTTCATCAAAAATTGTTATTTAGGTCTTGATAGAAGGTGTCATAAGGTTGGCGCATGGTCAGGAGAAATCATAAACCCTTTCCTAATAAATAGTGTGTCCATTTTCCACTTTATATAGTGGAGACCACATGTTTGGAAGGAAAATTAGAATGTGTAGGATAACCATGTATCCTACCCCTATTGGACAGTGAAGCTGCATGGTTTTCACACAAAGTTTTCCAAACTGTGTGAATTTTGAGTTTCATTAAATATTGAGAATTTAAAATCTTTCCCTATAATATTTTAACCCTAATCCACCTCCCATATACCCCATTTAATATTTTCAACCATGGGATCCCCCAAAAATATTTCTTGAAGCCTTTATTCCGAAATACATTGTTTGTTTTTACTTGGATTCATCAAGGTAACATCAAATAAGTCTATTTACTCTTGAATCCTCCCTCTTTTTATATTTTATCTATCCTATTCCTTTATTTTATATATTCTAGATGATTATTTGAGATATGGAGGGTTTCATCTTATTATATAGGGTGTAGTCATGATGGTTAATGTTTAATATTTTTTTATAGGGTCTTGTGGAGTTGTGGTGGTGGTTTCACCCCAATTATTGAATGATTCCATGTGTGAAGAAGGTGGTTCCATGATTTTACATTATTGAGTTATTTTGATATGCTTTCATGGTTGTTGGAATATGTTCTATGGAATAGTTTGTGGTTAGAATCATTTATTGGAAATAGTTTGGCATGTATATGTGATGAAAGTTGGTTTTTGAAATGAAATTGGTTTTGTTTCATAAAAAATATAATGTGGTGTTTTTGGAAAATATTCTATTGATTTTTTGTAATGTGTGAAATGTATTTTCAAATATGTTTATAAGTGAATTTTTTACTGTGTATTTTCCATGTAAAATGTCTTTTAATGCATGTTTTTTTATTTTTATACCACCTTAAATGTTCCGTTGAATTCTTAAAGTGATTTAAAAGTATTTTTAAATGGTTTTTCTGTGTTTGTGAAATGGAATGTAATTTTTTATGGAAACTAGTGGTGTCCATAAGGATATTGATCATTGTATCAGTGTGATAATTTTAAATTGGTGATTTCCTTGCATGGTTTTGATGGTTCGATAGTGTTTGTGAAGGTGTTTATTTTTGTGATTTTTGAAATGGGAAATTGGGCACAGAGGGATTAAATACAATCTTGGTTGGTGATCTAGAAGTATTAAGCTAGTTGATATGGAGGTGGATGAAGACCAAATTAAATTAGTAGGATAGAAAATTACAACACTAACTATTCATGTGATATGATTGGAGACCACTATAACATTTGATGAGATCCTCTATAGTGGATCATTCATGAGAAACTTGTTAGACCACAAAAACATTGGATGAGATCATCTATATTGGATCATGTATGAGAACATTATTGGTAGTTGAGTTTGTGGTTTTTAATCACTGACATATGAGGTTTATACTATTCCACATTTCATAGTTACCCATAGGTATTTACCCATTGTGATCTATTGTGAATTTATGCTTATTTTATGTGGTATTATCCATAGGTATATAATTGACCTTGTGTAAAAATTGTTTCAAGAAATCTTATTTGAGAAATAATTTTCATTTAATTATTTTCATAAAAATGGTTAAACTATTCATATAAAAATTATCAAGTTAATTTTTTATTTTAATATTATATCAAAAAATTATTTTCACATGGGTGGAATCCTACTAGGATTCTGATCATACCATAATTACACCTTTGGGTGTATGTATAAATTTTTATGTCTGACCCAGGTAAAGTAAATATGTTTTATAGTGGAGTTGGTTGATCTATTTACTAGTGTTACATTTCATGTAGGTGTTGGTGGTGCCGGCATGAGGGTGATGTCTCTATTTCCTCATGAAGGTTGTTGGGATAGTTCTGTTTTTTTTTCATTTTGTTGTAACTCCTTTTTTACTATTGGTTAATGTTGTAAACATGAATCTAGAAATTGTTTTACCATGTTTAGTAATGTTTATCAGTTATTTTGTGGTTTATTACGGTTGTTTGTTTATCGTTATATAAATTGGGGAAATCATTCCCAAATTACCATTTTTACACCTAGGCAGTAGTTTCCAAACCACTGTCCTTGTGAACACCCTTCGGGCCATTCCCTGAATCTGTCTAGGTGTTGTGTTTTATTTAATCCCAACATGGTTCAAGAGAAAATTATTTCAGATAAGGTCACATAAATTTTAGGGTTATGTTAATTGATGACTCAAGATATACTGGATTTAGGTCTGTCAAGGCTTAGGGTTTAGGTTAACAGTAGGGTGGATTAACATCACACCTCATGAAAGGACTTAGGTGGTCATGTAATGTTGGGATTTGTTTTGACCTATAGTCTAGGTGAGATGTAAAAACTTTATTATATATATGAACTATGGGTGCAGGTTGATTAATTTAGATGACGTTTTATTAAAATTTATTTGGTTATGTTTCGATTGATTCAAGTGATGGTATTTTTTATTATTTCTGAAAATTTTCCTAATGTGCGATGATGGTTGTATTGATGTTTTTCCCATTGTTACATATTGTAGAAAAAATCCTCCTAGAGGAGATCCTATATAGCAATGGTAAGATTCCAAAGAGATTTATCCCTCAACAATCGATCAAGGGTTAATGTAATCCATGATAAATGTTATACATGATTTTTGAAAATGTGTGAGATCTAGTCATACTCAGGTTAGAGAAGATGAACTTAGTACTGGAAAGGAAAAGTATTGTGATTTCTTAAAGATTTATCCTATATCATTTTGATGTAGCACAAAACCACAAGTAGGAGACTATTTTTATGAGTTGATATAACTGATGTTCATGTTTCTTAATACTCATGAGTCATTTACAGTAAAATGATAATTTTTTATGATGATGGGTCATAGTCCAAAGTGGTGGGACTCAAGGTGCAAGATAGAAAGCATGATAATATGAGTTAGAAGAATTTCAAGGATATATTCAATGATATGTACTACCTCAATATTTTGGACATTTTTGTGACCCAAAAGGTTTTGTATATTTCCCAGTGACTCCAGACTATAGTGGAATATGATATCCACTTTGTGGAATTAGTTCAGTATGCACTTATGATTATTTCTAATGATATGATGAAGGCTCAGATGTTTGACACGGGATTGTGACCTGATATTCAATCCCAGTTATTCTCGTTCTAATTGATGACTTATACTAATGTGGTTAATCATTCCATGATAGTATAAAATGATCATTGAAGAAATTATAGTGGTGTGTCCATAGTGGGTAGTGACATTTCATCTAAAAAATATGAATCAAGAAGACTAGGAGTTGATGGGATGTGGTAGTTCAAACAGTCCTTCCATACTATCTTTGTTTTTGTATTCTAACACTATGTTAGTCGAGTGACATATGTTTGGGAAGGAAGGATACACCTAGCCTTCATTCCTAAATCAACCCATACCTTGTCAATAGTGTAGATTTATGGAGAGCATAAATTGATTCTACAGAATGGTGTGTCTATATCTATGTTGTGAAGGATTTTTGGATTCCAAAAAAGTTGAAATCACATCCAAAACCATCGAGGATAATGGGTTATTATATTGGAGGCCATGGTAGTAGGGGTGTATCATCAACTGGGTAGACTTATTTCAAGATTAATCCATAGGCTAGTGGTCATTCTCAATGTCATGATAAGATGGTTCAAATCAATGCAGTGGATTGAGACACCATTTGAATATGATAAATGTCCTCAAATAGATCAAAGTGCCTTTATGATTACATCTTCTTTAGATATCATTTTTTATTCTAGTTAATTTTTTATATTATTTCATCCTACCCTATTGATGTGTTAACATGGTCAACTGATCATATTCTTTATGTGATGATGTTGGTAATGGCGCTTTGTAAGAATGGAGAGTAGGGCTACATGTGTCCATCTAGTGAATTCAATGTGTTAGTGGTATAGTTGGAGTGGTATTTTATTTTTTTAGTGAGTTACCCCATTTAAATGATCCTTTTTATAGATTGGATGGTGATTTGTTGCCACAAATCGTTTTCTATTGGATTTTAGTGAGTCTGTGGCACCTGATGGAAGTAACCAAGCTTTTTAAGGTGAATTGGATCCTCATTTAGAAAGTGCTAGACCTCCACTTCCATATTTGGGAATCCATTTTTATCGTATCTCATCACTCTCTTTGTATAATGATATGTTTCTACTAATAGTGGATTATCATATATGGTGGATGAGTTTCCTGAGAGTTTTCAAAAGGATACTTTGGGATTTCTGTCAGAGATTGATGTGGAGTTTTTTGATATTTTAGAACTAAGAACACAAATGATATCTCTTCTCTCATACTATTTTTCCCAAACCAAGATGAGGTAAATAAAGGAAACATTTTAATATTTGGAATCTAAAGGATTCATTTTACCAAGTGTCTCACATTGGGATTCCCCGGTTTTGTTCATGAATATGGATGATGGATATCTCTGGTTGTGTAATGATTATCAAAATATAAATAAGTTAATAATGAAGAAAAACAACCCTTTGACCCATATTGGTGACCTTTTTGATCATCTTAAGTGCTCAAGTTGGTTTTCCCAGACTAATTTTTGTTTTGGGTATCATAAAATCAAATTTAGAGTGGAAAATGTTCCAAAAATAGCCTTCTAAAATAGGGACAACCATTTTTAGTACATGGTCATGCCTTTATGGTTAAACAATGCTCTAGTGATTTTTATTGAACTCATGAATAGTGTTTTCCCTCAGTGTATTGACTCATTCTTCATGATATTTTTGGATGATATACTAGTCTATTCTAGGAACTGGTATGAGAATGAGCGATATTTCAAGATATTGTTGGGATCTATTTGGGACCATCATCTTTATGTGATGTATTCTAACTGCACATTCTAGATTAGAGAGTTGATGTTTCTAGGACATATGATCTTGGAATGATGGGTTTAGGTGGACCCTAATAATATTAGTGTAGTTATTTCATTGGATTAGTATAATAATGTGTTCAAAATTATAATATTTTTATCCTAGCTATGTAATACAGGTCATTTTTTCATGATTTATCTCATTCTTATTTTCTAATAACAGTGCTCTCACGAAAGGGTTGATATTTTAATGGAGCCCAAAATTTCATGTTTCTGTTGAGGACCTCATGAGATGGTTTACCATATCTCACATTTATATAATCCCACTATTCGTAATGGGATATTTGGTTTATTTAGATGCATCTGTTATGGGTTTTTAGTGTTTGTTAATGCAGGATAACCATGTGGTGGCTTATGGTTCATGCCAACTTCTACCACATGAAATGAATTACCAAACCCATGAACTCAAATTAGAAATACTAATGAATTTCATGAATACCTGGCACCATTTACATTTGGGAGAGTTGTTTATAGTTTATTAGGATTATAAAATATTATACTACATTTTATTTGTAAAAAAATATTAATTTGTTGCAACATCATGGTGGTGAGTACCATCAGGGGTTCGATTTTGATAGAGTATATACATATGTGAAGGGATGTGTAGTGGTAGATTATTTGATCAGGAATGTGAGAGTGAAAGAATTGAAAAAAATTCTAGTGATGAGTGGACTATGATGGAGATCTATGCATAGATGTATCGAGAGACCAAGGAGTATAGTGGAGGCTCATTCTTTCTCAACATGAAGGTGAAAACTTATATATTAGATTTGGATCATCGAGATCATCTTAGTGATGAGTTGGGATTGCATTCTATGTATTTTATATATAGTGGGGAGATGCCTTGGGAATTTTTTTTATAACATATGTGAGTTTTTTTTCATGTTTTTCCTCATGGTTTCAGTATCATAGATGAAGTTGGTGGGGTAGGTTAACCAGAAATCTCAGTGGGCCATTCATCATGGTGATAAAAATATATCATATGATGTGAATTGGTTGTTTAAGTCTCTTTGTATTATGAGAGATGTACCTAACTTTATATTGGGGTGTTATACATTTCATAAGGGTATATAAGGGAAACAATGGACCTATGTCTTTCCTCAGACACTACCTATTTCTACCTAGATGTTGGATGATGTATCCATTGAATTTATTTTTAGATTAACATGTACTCATAGGGGAGGAATTCCATTTGGGTAGTTATTTTTCACATAACCAAATCAGCCTATTTCATTCCAATAATGGATTCTTCAAATGAGGCTGAGTTGGGTTGGTTGTACGTTCAAGTGGTTGTGATGCTTCATAGTGTGCCATCTGCAATTGATTCTAAATGGGACCCCATATTTAAATAGCTTCTTTGGGAAGGCCATCAGATGGATATGGAGTCATAGGTGAAGTTGATAATGACATGCCGTCCAAAAATGGATGTTCAAAGGGAGAGGTATAATAATATTTTTGAAGACGGTCTATGGGAATGTGTGTTGGATTTCCTAGTTTCATGGGATAACCATTTGGGATTAGATTATTTTTCATATAAAAATAGTAACTAATCATTAATTTTGATGTATCATTTTGAGACACCTTATTGTTGTTCATGTCAGACACCTTTGTGTTATGTTGTGGTTGGTGAGATCATGTTGTTGGGACTAAGCCTTGTGAAAGAGAATTTAGATAAATTCAATTTGATCATGCATTAGATTTTATAATATCGATGTTTCTATATTCTATATTCTGATCAAGGGTGCCATGATTTGGAGTTTTTTGTGTTTGGAATGGTATTTTATAAAGTGTCACCTCCCTTGGGTCACCATTTTTTTGGTAATATATGGAGGCTAACATAGAGGAATGTCATATTGTTTGAGATTATAGATCATATTGGTAATGTGTCATATAGTTTATCTATTACTTCTAACATTACATCAATTAATGATTATTTCATTATTTAGTTGCTGAAAAAGTATATCCTAGATATCCCTCAAGGGATAAAATTGGAAGATATTGAATTAGAACGTGATTTAACCTTGTTTGAATGAATTGTACAAATTTTGGATTCTTGTGAATTATATTTTTTGGTATGTATATTCCATCGGTTGTAGTTTTCTGGTAGAATGAAAAAAATTTGCATGATACATGGGAGATAAAGTCATTGGTTGAGGAGGAGAATCCATTTTTACTCTCTAACCAAGCTTTTAGGTTACTTTTTAGGAACATAATTTTTTGATAGTGGGGAGAATTTTCAGAAATTTGATATTTTTTGTGGTATTTATTTTGTTTATTATTATCTGGGATTTATGCCCTTGGATTCCCAACAAATACTTGTTAAGAAAATAGTGATTTTGTTCTTCACAATAGGTGGTGTAGGGTTGGTACACAGTAAGTTAAAACCATGATCCCTTTACCAGGAAGCCTTGCATTGAAGTAATATTTTGGATAGTGGTGATTTCATGTTGGTGCATGTTTTTTCAAAACATATGGGATAACTAGGAGGCATACTCTTCATGGATATGAGGGGTTAATAGTTTCATCCTGGTTTTTAAAAACATGTTTGAAAACATTGAGACTTGTATATATCATTAAAAATGGAAAATTTACCATTATTCCCTATTTGATTTAAACTATATTTCTCCTATCATCCACCCCCTTCTTGATTTATAGCCATAAGAGCCTCTTACATGATTTCATAAAGCCTTTTAACCTTAATTATTCAATGGTTTTGAAACCAATTCTTAAGGAAGCATCATGTATGTATGTTTTCTATTTATTAATCCCCCTTTTAGGTTTTTCCTCTCCTCTTTCATGATTTCCTTTTTCCTGTGGGTTATTTTACAATCATAGGGTTTAATCATTTGATATGGGATGAAATCATGATGATCAATTATAAACAATTACTTTGTTTGGTCTTATAGTTGTTTTGTTGAGGTTTCAAAAAAATTTCCTTATGTTTATAAGTGCGAGGTAGTTTTTCTATAAATGTAAAATATTTGATGATTTTAATATTCTTTATTGGTGGTCTGAATGAGTTATATGGATTATTTTTGTTGAATGAATCATGTTTTGGAAATATTTTGGCATGTATACGTGATACATATTGGTTTTAGAAAATAAATTGGTTTTATTTCTTATTCTCATCCTTGTGGTGTTTCTTGAAAATGTTTTTTTCCTTTTATTGAAGCTGCAAAGTGTGTTTTCAAAGATATTTAAAGGTAAAATTTTGTAGAATGTAAATTTTCCATGTAAAAAGAGTTTTCAACATGATGTTTTATTTTAGGTTCACCTTAAATGTGTCATTGAAATTTGAATGTGATTCAAAATGTATTACCAAATGGTTTTGGTTTGTATGTGAAACTAAAATTATTTAGGTTTTTGGAAAATTGTGGTTTCCATGTAGATTGTTATTATTTGATCAATGTGAGAAAGTGAAATTTGTTATTTAATTCGGTTTTTATGATACTGAGATTCTGTATGAGAATATGTGGGATTGTGTGGTTTGTAAAATGGGAATTTTTGCACAATTATTATCCAAGGAATCTATGTGTTTCAAATAGTTCTAGTACACTACTTCATTTAGAAGTGGATTAGTTATATATTCATATAGATTGATTGAAAATTACAATACTATCTAAAAATGATATATGATTAGAGACCACTAAAACTGTGGGTGAGGTCCTCTATTGTGTCTCATCCATGATAATGTTTTTGGGCCATTAGAATTTTGGATGAGATCCTCTCCAATGGCTCGTTCTTGAGAAAATTGTTTCTAGTTGAGTTTGAGGATTTTGATTAGTGAGGTATGAGTTTCATATTTTTCAACTTATCCTAATTACACTTATAGATATTTCCATTGTTCTATCTTGTGATATTGTGCTTATGTAATGTGGTGATATCCATTAGTATATGGTAGAACTTGTGTAAATTTCATTTAAAGTCATTTTCTTTGAGAAATTGTTTCCATTAAAAATTAATAAAAATATTTCAAATATTCTTATGAAAATTTACATGTTAATTTGTCTTCATATTTTATAGCACAGAATATTTGCTTTTGGTTTGGATCCAACTAGGATTTGGCTCACCCCCAACATAAAAATTTGGGGGTATGTAGACTTTGTTTTTTTCCAAGTTAAGAGAAATAAGTATCTTAGTGGAGATGTTGGATCTATTTTTTAGAGTTACACTTCATGCAGGCATTGGTTATAGTGGCCTGAGGGTGATGAATCACTTGTCGTATGGAGGATATTGTGATAGGTTTGTGGTTACAATTATGTTTTTAGTTCCATTTTGTTTTTGTTAAAGTTGTAAACTATATTATTTAAATTCTTTTACCATTTTTGGTTATTATTATCCATTATTTGTTTTGGTTAATTATTATTTTTCTCATTATATTAATGGGTGAAATAATTCACAAAGTATTTTTTTGATATCCACGAACTATTTTCTAGCCTAAGGGGATTAAGAAATCTCTTAGCGCTATGCCATGAAATGGGTCAGGTGTCGTATTGGACGATATCCTAACTCAGTGTGTGACAATCCTCAGATATATGGATAGTCTGGAAGGAATATTTAGACATTAAAAGACATGTTGAAGTCATTTTCAATTTAATTTAATGTGTTCTGTGATAGTTATTTACAATTTGTGTAATTTTCATATAATAATAGATTATATATCAAAAATCAAATGGAATCATTTGAATAATTATACTGGAAAACATATCATACACTAACCAATTGATATTATGTTGTTAAAATGAAAATTTTCAACCTAGAACATTTTTAGAAGATAATTATAAAAAATATTAATATGTGGAGTAATATCATGGAATCATAAAGAATGAAAATGAGTTTGGTGAATAATAAAATTAAGTATTTTTAATTTCAAATGGATGATAATGTTTTATTAATGGTATTTATAAAGAAGGTTAATATATGGGTTGGCAAGAAAGGGAATCTAAATCTTTATTACATCGATCCTTTTGAGATTATTGAATCTATTAGAGATATGGAACACCATTGTTTATTATAGATATCATCTCTAAAGTTCACTATGTGTTTGATATAATTTTATTGAGGAAGTTTATTCCATACCCATCACACATTTTTATGAAAACCTGTATAATTTAAACACTTTAGATATTGATTTATTATATAAAGGCTCACTTAATAGATTACCAGATAATTCATATACCTAGTGTATTTGGGTAATTAGATAAATATAACAATAACATGAAACAATAATGGAATGAAATTATTTAAAAACTCTATTACATGCCATTAAAATACCATCAATCCTCCAAAATTGAAAGGGGTAAATAGGGGATGTATGTAAGAATATGTTGATCGATAAATCCTAGTAAGGGAATAATAAAAGTACAGTAGGATGAATGTAATTCATGTGAGACATTTAGATTATCAAGGATATATAATAGGGTGATAATAATAAATATGAACATTGAACCGTGTTATAAGATAATAACATGAAAGAAACATTGGAATCTGGGAAATACTTAAATCGTGATATCATACACATAAGTCAAGGATTTGAGCTTAGATATCATAACATTTTGTTTATTAAGATAATATCCTATCAACTATACACAGTATCCAATTAGATAAAAAATACCCAATTCATTGTATTGATATTCAATTCTATGAATCCCCATTACATTCAGATCATGTACATGAGTTTTTGTTCCTCATAGATCATACAAAAAAATATTTCCTTTAATAAATATTATTCCCATTATTAAGGAGTGTGGGATATTCAAATATATTTTTCAAAAAAATATTATAGATACATATAGTTTAATACCATTGAATGAAAATTTTTATTGGTATTCATCATAAAGATTTATGGGATTGAAAATCATGGTATCATTTTGGTAGAATAATAGATTCACATAATGTTTCTGGGAAGGGTTTAATGAGATTGAAAGTTAGTCCCTCATTTCATGTTAATTAGATGGTCCATAAATCAAAATGAAATAATACATAAAAATAATTAAAAATTGAAATAAAAGTCATAACATTATTATTGTTAATTAATATACAGGAGGGTGAGAGGATCCCTTACCATGAGAGGGTCCTTGTAAAATATTTTGAGTTGATTTTATTGAGTTTGGTGAAATGATTGGTGGGTTTTAAAGAGTAATGGGATGATTAAATTGGTTCTCAATTGGTTTGAGTTAATTTGAAATTTTGGTTTGGTGGGTATTTGTAGTATCAAAGAAGGGAATTCTTCATTAATTTCTATACTAATTTTTTGGAATCCATGAAATAAAATAATGAATACTGAAAACCATACCAAGGAATTTTCAGATTGATTCTAAAATATTGGAATAGTTTTTAATATTTAATTATTCAATAAATAAAAATCTTTAAATATAAAACATTGTTGATGCAAAATTGAGCAATATTCTGAAAAAAAAATATATTCAAAACCTTAAAATATAACATTGGTTTTGGATGAATCGTCAATGGAATTTAAAATTAATTACATAACATGAGAAAAATGTTATATTAATTGATTAATCCACTTCTATTAATTTATTCCCTTAATAGTATTTATTAAAATTAAATTTGGGAAATTGTGGAGTTTTTATACATACCATATATTTATATCGTATATAATATTTACCAGAAAAAATTGAATATTTACATTTTAAAAAACATTAAACATTTTATAAAATCAATGTTCTGATTTTAAAAAAAAAATTTATATGAAAAAAATAATTTTCAACAAAAGAATATACACACTCTTCTAAAAATCCATTTTTACTACAAAAACTAGTTTTTAAATTCTTAACAACATTATGACTCTTATAGAATTTAAATTAGGCTTTATTAAATTATATTATCATTTATATATATAAAAATAACATTTATTAAGAATATTTAGTTAAAATAATATTTATTTTACAATTATTTAATTAATCAAAAAAATTTATATAATTGAATCTATATATATCCCAAAAATACAGTATGGGTTTGATTTAATATTAATTTAATTTTTATCAAACTATTTATATATTCCTAGATAAAAAATAATAATAAAATGTAAGAAATAACAATTTCATTATAAATCTGATAATATAGAAATCCATATTATAGGGTCTAGATAAAAATCCCTTATATGAAAAACATACAATGAAAGGGTAAGGAGAAAATTTGTGGTACTATCTTGGGGTGGTATAGAGAACATTATTTGGGTGATAATCCAAATATGAATGAAATTATACTATAATTTGTATCTCTCTAGTTTTAGTTATCTAATCATGGATGGGGTTTGGCTAATTGAATGGGCAAGTGATGTCATCTTCTATAAAGGCACCTATAATGGAGCTTCATAGGGAATGATTGTACAACTCAATAAAATAACTTATTCCTTTAATTAAATATTGAATTTATCATATCACATATTTTACACTAATAATTAATTTCACTATAGGATGACTATATATTCCATGGTGAGGATTCTTAATGGTGCGTTATGATTTTCAGATAATGATGATATATTGTGTAATTGAAAAAAAATAAAAAATCAAATATAGTTAATGTGTTTCCAATAAAAAAAATTTACACTAAAGGAATTATACTTTCCGAAGAGAAATTCATTTATAGAAATTTGGCCATAAAATTGTTACCTAATTTTGAAATGACAACCTAGAATTTGTGTTTTACTGTAATGGTGAGAGGAAACTTCTATTTTAACAAAACAACATACTAAATTTTCACCTCCTCAAAAATATAGTTGCACCATAGTAATGTGATCATGTGATTTTTCATGGTTTATTGATATTTTTCTATACAATATATTAACTTCACCTGCTACTCCACATATAAAACAACATAAACTTTAGGTACCACCCTTGAACAGTGTACATGTTGGGGGTTTTGTATATACTTCCTTTAGAGTGATACATGGATCACATCTTTAACATGAGATTGATTTTGTATTGTACCAATCAGTATGTCAAATATTTGATTAAATTGTGGTCAAATTGGATTATGTTAATACATCTATGAATTAACTTATACCAAAACCTCATGGATTTCATCCATGGTGTTATATGAATAAAAATAATATCTTTTATCTCAATCCTTAGGCATTTTCATATATTTAACTCATATATTTTCAGTTGATTTTTCATGTATATAACAAAATGATGAATGGTTTGAACATTCACATTCAACATGTAGATAATACCAAGTGCCACCGACATCCAATTTCTAACATCATCAAAAATAATTATGATTCAAGCACCTATTTCCATATTGATCCTCAAAAGGTTCTATTTAAATCCAAGGGTAAACACTATTTTTGTTTATAAACATCACAATTGGATGGTGTTGATCACAATATACATATAAATTCATTAAAAATTATCTGAACATTTCCTCTATAGATTAAATAGTTCTCTCATGTTATCCATCCATTTGAAAGTGAAATGTAGTACTAAAATAGAGCACTATATCAAACTCATATTGAAGTATCCTCCCAACCCATGAGTTAAACCTCTAATATCATTTTAATACAACGTAGATTCATAATCCATACGGTCATAGAACTACACATATGTATATCATAGTTGTATTTTAAAGGTTTAAATATTCTGTTATATTATTGATGTGTGCTAATATTGTTTGGTGATCGACTAACACCCAAATGTAGTTATAGTCTTTTAATGTTTTTGGGAGTCATATGATTACATATGTTGTAATTTTATTCCATTTTAATTTAGTGGTGGGAAATGGTTTAATCACACCCTTATACATCATTCATTCGTTCATGACATTTTACCATACTATACATCAAGATACAAATTTCAAAATCTCTACCATCTAATTATACAAGACGAATTATTTCCTCAAATCACTAGACTTTATATTTCCCATTGTAAGAGTAGTGAATGATGGGATATAAAACCATATAGAACAAATCTCTCCATTTATTATTTTTGTGAGACATGTATTAAGGTTAGATATATTATAAATATTTCATCAGAAATGATGAATTATATAATATTCTTCTTAATCCTATATAGATCGTCATTTCCATTTTTTTACTCTTCAATTTTCTTATGAATAAATGGGTTCATAGTTAATTTAGAAAGAAGGGATGAATAAACTTTTATTATTCCCATGTGTATCCTTTTCATGTCTAATAATATTGGAAACATTTTAATCCTAATGTTTAATATAGTTGTGGAATAATTTCTATGTAGAACATATGGAACTTTATTAATCATCCCAAAATATAAATGGATTGCATAATCATAATCCTTGATTTTCTCTAACCACATTCATTTTCTCATATTAATACCATTTAATCATAATATATACATGAGGTATTTTTTATCTATATAAATATCATATTTCTCCCCCTAGAGATAATGTCTCCAAATAAATATTTTGAAGATTAATATAGTTAATTACAGATAATATTTCTATTATTTCCTATCATGATTCAATAATTGGGGTGATAAATATGATATCACATTATCATTTTTCATAAGTAAATAACCCAATCCCTTTTAGGACTCATCGATATAGATAAGAAATCATTCCCCTCTTGTGGGTATTATAAAAATAGTTGATGGGATGTGGATTCTCCTTAACACTTTTATACTCTTCATAGATTCTTCTCTCTAGAAAACCTCACTGCCTCTTGAGTTATCATGGATAGTGAGATGTAAAATAATGATATGTTTCTCATAAATCAATTATACTAAACACCCATCCAAATAATCTATGAATCTATATAACTGATTTTAGTATATGATAGCCTTAAATTTCCTCATTAATCAATGGACCCAATGATATCCTATTTTTAGTGATAAAATTCCCATTGAATGTGACATTCCCTATCCATAAAACACACTCACTATAAATCACAAATAAAATTTTAAACTACAAGGTATTTATTAATTTATCCCAAAATACCGAATTTTCATCCATTCTTTTCGAGTTGATATGAATATATTATATAACTATAACTAAAACTTTTTCAAGGTAAACTATAAGGAAAAATTTCTCTTAGGATCAATATTCCTTGAGGCAATTCAATACAAATATATATATTGGTTAGTATGGTTATCAATGGTGAGTGTTTTCTCAAAGGGTTTTGTTTTAAAAAAAAACAACCACCGTTATTAATTATGATATAGAATATGGGAAATCGCATAGAGAATATCATCATCAATCTATTAGTCCATTTCCATTAGATTAACATTATCATATTGAGATGATCAAATTGGGTGATGTGTAAATTAAATTTCATAATTTTTATTTATGGTTAATTAGAAAGATATTTCATCAAATAATTAAACTTGTGAAGATTTTATTTTGATAATGTTTAAAAAAACATTACTGTTAATAAATCATTATTTATGAAATTTGGAAAGGGTGAAAAAATAATTTTCATGTAAAACATTTAAGACTACAATGTCCAAAGGTATTTCACTAGATAGTATATATTATTAAGAGGATGGTATATGTAGTGTTTTTCAATGTTTTGTATGTTTTGAATGTTGATATAATATAAATAAATATATTTCCAAATTTTTTATACTAAAATATTATCTAACATAAAATATTATTTTTTAATGACTTCTGATCATAGTAATGTTTTCAAACTAAAATGGGATGTCAATGACTAATTTTGTCATTCAGATTAAATCTAATAGACCATCTATATTGTAGAAGAGTGTTTAATTTTGTACTATGCCTTCTAGATTTACATGTAACATGTTGTGATGTTTTTATAATATGATTATATGTAACTTTTCAAGGCATCCAACATTATTCTTTGTTGAAATTTATCATCTAGTTAATTATATTTAAACTATATATGTTATAGGTTGGTGTATGAAATGAACGTTCGAAGAGTTTTGATTGAATTATTTGGATGGTGGATGTCTTTAGAAACGGAATACTAGAAAATAACAATGAATTGGTTCAAGAACACATTATGGTGCTAGACTATATATAAGTGATGCTAAAATTTTTTACTGGATGAATTTTTTGAATAAATTTAATAATATTCGAATGGACCTATAATTATTTAAAAAATATTAAAAAATTAATGATTTTATGAGGATATATAAAAATTGAAAATACTAGTGAGTAAGGACTCATGATTCTAACAACATCATAAGTAATATTCTTAGAGTTTTTTTAATTTCATGTATTAATTAAAAATCAATTTAATCAATAAAATGATGCATCTAACCAAGACACTTATAATATTTAGTGGGATGTTTATAATTTATATCATGTGATTCACTAAAATATCATAGTATCCATACCTCCATAATGAGTGTTAATGAATAAAATAATTGTTTTTGAATATTTTCGATGTGATGAAAAGTGTTATCAATGTCTTGATATGACCAATCATACATGTAAAAAAACTATTTTTAGTAGGATACCATCCCATGTTTCCCAGCTAGTTCATTTCATAATGATATTGTGACCAGGTTATTGAAAACCTATGTGAGGATGGATTTTGTCAAATAATATTAGATTCAGTTTTAATTACATAATGTATTTGAAAAATAGAATTCCAAGGTTATCGGTAAAAAAAGTGTTCGAATTAGTGCCTTTATTCAGAAGTAACTAGTTCGTGTTAACATTATAGAAAATGATACATATCTTACTAGAATGATTTTTTCAAATAGTATTCCATGGAGGAATTTTTTTATTATTATAGAGAAATAAATGGTTGAATCAAGAATTAAATGAATGAATAGAAAGTGTGATTATTGTGTAATAAAGATATTGAAAATATATTAATACTCATTAGAGAATGATTTATATAGTTTTTACAAAAACAATGTTAAATAATTATTCTATTTGAGGGGAACATGCAATGTCTGTTGAAAATATAAATTTTCAAGTGTAAGGGTATTCTATATATTATATAACCAAAAAAATGTATAAATTACAAGTGGTTTATGAGTTATTTAATAATTAAAATACATTGTTAGGACTAGTTAATATTATTGAGCAATAAATTATTTAAATAAAAATTTTATTGGGGTTTATCATGTTTTATTACTTTTATAAAAATTCATATCTATTTAATATTATGTTAATTTTGTTACATAATAAAGATAATAAGAAAATAAAATATCACTAATTATCCCCTACCCATATAAGTTAACTAACATGTCATTATTTTTCATTTCAATGGGTATTAAAGATAATTTTACCTTCATTGTCTATTTACAAAGGATTGATGTAAATTAAATGTTCCAAGGATATTTAGAACTATGTGAATATTAGGTGGAATATAATGTCTCTAACACTGAATATTAGGTTAGAAACTAAATTTATTAATATATTTTATTATTTTATTAAAATAAAAACAATCTATAAGAAATTATAATGGAATCATCCCACTAAAATTATTTAGCTATGATGTTATGATAAATTTTTTTAGAAATGTTTCCTTGATTAAAAGAACATGATGAATGTGATGAAAATGATAGAATGTCAAAGAGGTCTCATAATATTAATATAGAAAAACAAAAATCACATTATGTAGGAAAGGATAAGAATTTATCATATTACAAGAAGATAATTTTTTTTCTAATGAAGATGAATATGACGATAGTGGAAAGGAATGTAATAACTCTAGTGATGAAGTTAAAACACAACATCTCATTAAAAAAGAAGATTAAAATATTTCACCAGGGATGAATGAAGTAGTTATAAATAAGAAGATAATGAAACTAAACATGAGTTTATGATTATTAGTGAGTTGATATAATGTCTAGGAGAAACTTTTAGACTTAAAATACTGAATAATAATCTCAATAAATAATAATATTCAAAAAAATAATGAACCATATATTATTAAATAACAACTATATTTACAAAAAATATGTTGATGATCTATAGATATGTCTTGATGAAATTAAGATCCTCAGGGTCATTTTTGAATAAAAGCGAAATTTTGAGGAGGAATGGTTATAGATTAATCAGAAAAAACATGTTAATTGTGAATATGGAATTAGAAAAATTCAAAACCTCAATTATTGAAATTGGTGATAGTTCTAATAATCATAGTCCTCAGAAGTATTATGAAAAATTAACCTCAGTGGATAATATGAACGATGATTATTTTCATATGAAAAATAAATTTATGGATCTCATTTATGTAGAATAAAAAGTGCAGCTAAAGAAATATAGGTTTATATGATTATAAATTCTTAATAAAATGCCAATTTAATAAGATAGTATAGAAAAGATAAAAATAAATCCATGATAAAGAAATAATTTACTAAGGCCACAAAACAAAAGGTTTACATTAGAATTTTAATGTTTATTGTATAAATATTAATTGAATGAAAGTATACAACACCGTAAAATTTAATAGTTACAAAGGGAAATATTATATTTCTGGTTACTAATAGTATTTTTGTGGCTTTGGGTATATGAAAAAATTTTGTTCAATAATATACACAATAATTAATGTAGGGGAAAATAGAGGCAATGTTTGATGGGTATTCAACCCATCCAAATAAAATATATAGTAAGCTAGGATGAATCTTGAAAATAGAATCAAATATTTATAAACTAGTTGTAAATAAGTTTATTATACGTGTAATCATTAAAAATTATGTCTTTCTATATTGTTAGACAAAAAATTAAACTACAAATATTAAAAATCCACTGTAGAATGAATAAATAAGTATGTAAAACATATTTTTTAAAAAAATCCCAAATTCTATAAATGGAGAATGACCATGGATACTGTATAGTGGGTTTTTCACATATGAAAAAATATTTTATGTTTTTTAAGAATAAAAAATATTTTAAATAACATAAAATTTTATTTCTCTATGACTGTTCTCACAAAATCCAAGGCATTAGATCTTCTATTATTGAGTAAGAAATGTTAAAATATAGAGAAACTAGTTTATTAATGGATTTAAAACAATTTTTTGAGTGTTTGAAAACATTGTAAATAATGTGAATTGGTTTATTCAAAATATATGCGTTCATTATTAAGATAATTGAATATTATATTTCCATTATAATTGCAAAAATCCTAGGATAGAATGTTCCATGTTGATAATTCAATGAGTACATGCTATAAGAGTATTATGGGGTGATATCCTATTTGGAATAAATTGTTAGGGAACATGTGGTAGAGTAATATGATAAAGGTAATAATGAGAGAATATATTATTGTTATTCCTTACATGAAAAGAATATAAGAATTATATAGTTCAATATACTAGAAATTGAATATTTCAAAAAAACATTATAATATTTGAAATCATTCATCTTCAACCTTATAGATAATATATTCTAATATATACAGGCCCATGAGAATCCAAAAATAAAATAAATGGAGTAATTTAATTAATTCTTGATTACTTTACACAGATTTCATTTATTATATTTTTGAATCATAAATCTATGGATCTCAAATTATTATGAGTTTACACACAAAAAAACTATTGAAAAATATTTTGGGTATTCATTGAAGAATATATGAACAAATAATGGTGGATAATATAAAAATTATAATCAGGGATATTATATTGAAAACCCTAGAATTCACATTGAGTTCACTACATCATACAAAGACAAAATAGTGTTTCTAAGAGAATAAATGGATGTTTCGTTCACATGGTTTAGACAATGTTGATTTAACATGATATATATATATCACTATTTCTTGAGGATATTTCTCAAAACGGTTAGGAATATTAAAATTTTATCTTTCATAAGGATAAAATTTAATACTATTATCTATGATATAAATTTCAAAGAAACCAAATTTTTGAGAAACCTATGGATGTTCCAAAATACATACATTATTAATGTTAAGGGTAATAATATTGAGATATTTTACGAGATATGGATTGAAAGTTTCATGGATACACTACTAAATGTAGACGACTGAGGTTATCTATTAAGGAATAATGAAGGATTTATGACTCTATTGAATTCAAAATTCATGAAAATTATATCAACACCGATTCAAATATGGTTAAGCTTCCATTGATAAGTGATTGTGAAGTGGTTATAGTTGATAATAAATTTTTAAATAATAAAAATAATTTTATATAATCATTACATATTTATTCTAACTTCTCAATCAGAATTGATGATTAATAATTATATTAAAATTATCCTAGGATGAGGGGAAAATTAGATGACCAAAAAATCATTATATATCAGTCAATAATTTTTCAAAATTGAATTAAAATAATTTTAGTATGACATACATCGATATATTCACATGTTGATCCATATAGTGTTTATGAATTTTTTGATCATCAAGAGTGGATTTATGCAATGAATGAAGACCTAAATCATTTTTAGATGAATGAAACATTGGAACAATTCCACAAACTAAACAATAATAGTTTTGTTGTTAAAAAATGGTAATTTCAAAACAAGTTAAATGAAAGGATATATTTGATAAGGAAAAAATAAACAACTCTCTTATAATGGATACTCAACAATCGATTACATTGATTTTGGAGAGACCTTTTCTATTATGTGAAAATTATAAACAATTTGAATATTTCATACTTTCAGTTAACAAATAAAATATAAAATTTTCTAGATAGATTTCATGTAAAATATTATAAAATGAGACGGAGAAAATTAATTTTATATTACCTCCATGTGTCTTCATTATTGGAAATGATTAATGTTAAATATTATTGTTAATGAAGTTATTTTATGGGTTGAAGAATGAATTGAGACAATTTCATACTAAAATGGTTTCATTCTTATGGATGATAATTGTAAATTAATTAACAGATGATAGAGAACAATAAAAATTATAGATTTCCCCACACTATGATTATGTATATTAATTACGTTACATTTAATTTGAATAACAATGTAATGTAAGAATATATATTGGGGATATGAAGATTATTTTTTGTTATGAAAATACTAGGAGAAATTAAATACATTAATTTCATACATATCACATAAAAGAAGAATCCCATTTTCCTATCTCTGGAGAAGTATGCTAAGGAGCTTCTAAAGAAGTCTTCCATGGATACATTAAATATTGATTCAACATGTAATTTTACCAGACCTAAATTTGTAAAACATGGAAATGATAATATTGTATTTTGGAAGGATTTTAGGATATTTTTTAGAATCTATTTGTATGTAATGGCTCTCAAAATAGATATTGTGTACTCTATTTCGTTTTATTCTTGGTATCTAATTACTCCAAAAGAATCAAATCTCATAGACATAAAAGTAATTCATAGATATAAAAAAGGACCAAATCTATTTGGAATAAAATATGACATATCAAGAATGTTTGATATGTTTTTAAATACATATTCATATTGGTAAGGGTTTATTGAAGACGTAAGGTCCACATCAAATGTAGTTTTCTTCTATGATTAAGGTATTTTGAGTTGAGTATAAGGAAAAAAGTTATGAAATTTTCAACATGGATAAATCTATATTTTTCTCTTCCACTCAATAATAAACACAATATCTATGGATGGAGACAGAAATAGATAGTTTTTTGTTTTTTAGATATAAATTTTCTCGTGGGACATGATTATTGAATTTTAATGTATCATACAGAGATTCATGTTTATCATTTTCATTCTAAAAACATTGATATCAAACATCACATTAAAAAATTTCTCATGGAAATGAATAAATTGATGTTGTAAATTATGCCTACAATGGAGAAAATTTCTTCTATTTTCACTCTTCCATTTACAAATTAAACAATTCTGATGTTAAGGTTGGTCAAGGATGTAAATCATCAACCTATTCAAAGACATGATTTTTTTATCCATCAACACTACTACCTGGTATTTCAATATTGTTTTACAAGGGGGGTTAAAATGTTTTTTCTATAAATATATCAAAGTGTATGTGTTTTAACTTATGAGGGAAATAATGTATTTAGGGGGAGTTGTTAAAAAGAGTTTTCTACAATTATTATACAAAAATGGTCTAACATTTTCCTCAAGCTGGTGTCCAACATTACTCTTCACTAGACCTAAGGTCATTCGTGATCCCCATGTATTATAAACTCTTTCATAGACATCATTGCAAAAAATTTATGAATAAATTATCCCAATAATAATATTGAAATATATAAATATAAATAAAATAAAAACCATTCATGTGACATCCATACTTCAGAATTGCATACTCTAAAATTTATAACAAGTCTTGAACCTAATTTCAGAACTATGAATATATTAAAAATAAGTTATAAAAAACATTACCCACCCACTAAATTAAACCTCTAAGAGTACCAACTAAACTATTAGAGATATTTTAAACTCTCAACATGATCATGTCCTTGAAAATATTCTAAATATCATTGAATACTACCCTTTCTCAAACACTAATGATTTATTAATTTGGGAACCTGATCATAATGGTATGTATAACTCTAATAATTTTTTTTCATTACCTTTGTAACTCAGAATGTGTTTTTAATTGGATAAAAAAAATTTACAATCCTTGTATAAAACATTCAAGATTCAATATCATCTAGCAGCTTGCGCACAACTGAGTTCACACAGAGAGTTTCCTTCAGTCTTTTGGAATCTAGCACAATTCAAAATGCAAACTCTGTAATGAACATAAGAAGATATAAATCATATCTTTCTTTCTTGTGCTACTGCTTTTGCACATTAAAACTATATTACTAAATGTTTGGTTGTAGATGGATTGTTCTAGTCTCTATTAAGATTTAACTAAAAAATGTGCATAAATGGACGACTCTCAAAAAATCAAGAACCTCTTTCTAGAAGTAGTTGATAAGCTCTATCATGTGATTTAGTATGATCAAAATTCTATTTTTATTAACAATTACTCACTCAATCAAAATGTAGGTCGGATTCAGATCCCCATTTCCATATTGGAAGCTGCATTGATGTAATATGGACATTGCTACAATAATATGCATAACATTGAAATCTTGTGATGTCTTCAGATTGTTGGAAATTAATGTTAATCTAGTCGCTCTTTGGAAATGTTCTAGAGAGCTCCTCTTCTTGGATGGATTAAAGTTAATATTTATTGTGCCTCCAAAGGCAATTTGGGCCCTATGAGTTGCAGGGCTATCTTCCTGAATCACCTCGGTCAGATCCTTAGATGGTTCATGGGTAGCTGTGGAATTTCCACCAATCATGAAGCTGAGATGATGAGTATAATAAATGTTATTTTCATTTCCAAACACTTTGGTTGGAACAATCTCTATATTGAAATCGTTGTGCAAGTGATTTGGAATGGGATAATACATCTTGCATGTAAAATTACTACCCATTGGATGGACTGCACCTGTTTTCTTATCAATCGCAACTATATCATCACACATGTTTATTGAGAAGCAAACACGGTGGAAGATGGCTGGGAAAACATGGGATTAAATCAAGACATTAACCAGTTCTAAGACCTCCCTATTGTTTTACTTTCTTTGCATGAAATAGATTGTAATATGATCCCATATTGCATAATCTGGTAAACTCTTTATTTTAATATAAATATGCCTTGGTTGTTTGGGATAAGGCATAATCTTTGGAAAAAAAATAATCTTCTAGTGGATTTTATTCTCCCAAAAGATACCATAGTTTACATCTTCAATAGAATGAACTAAAATCATAATTATCCTTAACATATCAATTATATTGACACAAACTATAGATTCTATAAAAATTAAATGTGGTTCTTATAGAATCTAAGAATGTGTACTAAAGGATAAAGGATTAACATTAAAATGTGTCCTCATTAAACTAATGATTAATGAGTTTTCTAATTAATATTTAGGAACCTACAATGAAGATATTAATATAGGGGTTATTAAATAATCAATCTGTAGGTCCCCATAGCCCGCTAAAACTAATTATCCTACTTTATATTACATCTCAAACATGGAAAATTTAAATACAGTATATATGTAAACATTTTCTACGAATATTTAATTGAAATAATATAAAATATCATGTTTTCGGAAAACTATTTTCTAGTAATTGTTTAAATGAAAAAAGGAACAAGGAAATGATTTCTCCTAGCCTAAACTATAAGGAAAAACACCCATTAAATTGCCAAACATATTAGACATAAATAATCGCCTCTTTTTTAAATACACATTAAAAAATCAATGAGTTTACTATTTATATAAATTGACCATAAACAAAATTAGTCACAACATTCAGAAAAATAGTTTCAAAAGTCATCCAAATAAAAAGTTACCAAATATATAATTTTCAACTTTTCTAAAAGGACAATATATTTAAATGTTATTTATAAAATAAGTTTGAAAACAATTTCATTTTATGTTATAATTTTCTTTATATAAATAAATTTCTAAATTTTCTTTTAATGAATTCAGAATGATGAATAAGTATAAAATATAAAAACATTATCATGAACTACTATGTCAATTCATACAATAATAGAAACTAATTAAAATTTGATATATAAAAATAAAAAATATACGAATTGGGTGATATAATAGAAGTACTAATGGAATCCAATAACATAACCCTTAAGGATACTAGTGTAAGTGAAATTCAAAAAATTCGTAACATGGGACCATCCAAGACCCAAATCAATGGATAAGCATGCAAGTGTACATTGAATCATAATACCATCCATTTAAATACCCTCCACCATTATTTATTTGAATAAAACACAACATTTAACTCCATCACTAACTAGAGTGGAAACAATTAGTGTGTTTCTCCTTAGTGCATTATAAGTATAAACTCTAAAATAACTACATGGGTTCACATAAAAAATTGAAATGGAGGGGTTCAAAAACAATTATTCCTTAAAATTTTGATAAAAGAATTTATAAAATGTAGAAATTACATCTTACCCTCAGAAAGGTATCCCATTAAGAAGATAATATAAACACCAAATGTACTAAAACAAAAAACATCCACTAGGTTTCACATGGTAATAAGGGTCACATGAATCCAAAATGGATGAAATAGGGTATTATATCATTTATCGAATCTAATTTCCATTAAAAAAGAATGATTCACCATTAAAAACAAGGGTAGAATTCCATGAAATTTCAGTTGAATTTTTTTTACAACCAAATGGGAACTCACTCATCATTTTTTAATCACCTTTAAAAACATTTTGTAGAGTAGTGATGATGTCAGCACTTTAAGAAAATTATATTGACCAAGAAAAAATAATTAATTAAATAATTAAATCCATAGTCACGTTGAGGGTGTCATGAACATCAAAATTTATTTCCCCAAAATTACTTCAATCCATGTAGTTATCAAACGAGAATAAATTATAAAACAAATAGTCAAGAGAATTATAAATATTCAAACAAATTTTAATCCATGTGCAAACTAAAAAAATGACAGAGATTCCCTAAAAAACCAAATAAATAATGATCATAAAATCCTTAAATAGAATCTCAAAATTATTTAATATAAATAATAATTCTCCCCAAAATTTAGAAAAGTTATATAATACTAGAAAAATTCGATACATATTAACAAAAAAAAGTGAAAGTCACATTGAAAACACATTCTGGAAATGCCCAAAATCAATTCACAAAATTCAACCAGATGAAGAAAACCACAATAAATAGGATTAAAACATTCAATGGAGATCTACTATTAAAATAAACCAAGAGGACCACAAAACCTAATATCAGAAACATTGTTTCAAAATTGAGAGATCAAATACATAAAGAATTAATTGTTATGAAATGATATGGATCTAACCATAGGTCATAACTAGAATAATATTTTGTTTTGGTCCATCTACCTAGAACACTATCACGTGGTAATTTCGATGGACAACATAGCCCCATGGAATCCGCATCCCAAATTTACATAAAGGTACACCTGCCCTATATCCATGAATTCACCCTCAGTTACACCCATGTCTAAAGGAATTAGATAATTAAGATTACAAAATACAACGCACATGAGAAGAATCAAATATGAGCATTAGTCAATGGGGCACAAACATTGTCCCAAAGGGAATACCACTAATAATGTAAAACCCAATAAGAACCCAAAAAAGCATTGGGACATAACATCTTCAAGTAAAAGTTTCCACAATATGAATGATATTAAATCCCAAAACAGTAAATCCTCCAAAATAGGTACAAACCAACACCAAGAGGATACACTAATAGATATAAACTAAACAATAAAACCTAAAATGAATGATTACATAGGGTACTACAAGAAGAACTGACCATCACTTATCCATCCATTAAATACAATTCAATGGTTGAAACAATAATACCCAACAATCTCAAAAGGGATCAGTCAATATGCACAACCTAAAATCAATCCAATACATAACCCTTTCAGAAGTAAACTGTCATAAAAACTCTAATTATAGCATGGGATGTGTTAAATAAACAATTTATGTAGACATCTGATAGAAACTCTACAATCATCATAGGATTTTTTGGGGGTGTAAGGGGGACCACATCAAACAAAAATGAGGCAAAACCCATTACATGATCATGCCCCTAACATCACATCATGATGTTCAAAACCAAAAACGGTACAAGAAACATATATTCCAGTATAAAAATGTTTGTCTTTTCCAAACACCCATTTTCAAATAGATTAAACCAATAATAATTGATCATGAATTCATTAATAACCCCATGAAACAATTTTAAAAATTAAAACCCCAATAACTCACATACCATAATCAATTTTAAAAAACATAAAACATTTATTTCATAATAAACTCCTCTTGTTTAGTTTTTGTTTTTTGATTTAAAAATTAATGAAAAGTTCATTTTTGAAATAATGTTTAATTATATTTCCTTTATTAAATTCACCCATTGAGTGTAAAATCTCGAGTTGTAACACACGTCTTTCCATTAAATCAGGAAACCCGCTCTTTATGGAACTATTGAAATCCATTGAAAATTACAACCACATGTAAATCGAATACCATATTTGAAACTTAAGTCAAATATTTCAAAATATATTAGACAAAATGAATATAATTTTATAAATAGGGAGAAAGGCCTTCTTTTAACTCCAAAAACATTTTTCATGTGAACTTAATTTCCACACACATAAAACAAATTTCACATCACACGAATCAAATTTATAACATATTCATAAGACAACCATTAATAAAAAATATAATAGAAACATTTCAACAAAGAATAATGTTGGCCGATGGAAATGTGTCATTTTTCTCACTCATAGTAGGAAATCCAATGGTAAATATATCAGAATTACAGAATCAATGTGGATGGGGATCTATTACAAACATGGAAGCATTGCTGATAGACACATGTTAATAGCTCATTGGCCAATATAATTTTTCATGTATTGATCAATTGTTTTTAACAGGAATTTTTAGGCCCTACAGGCCTAGATCAAAAAAAAAATTTACTCATTTATATTTCCATCCAATTATTAGTAATGACACCCAATGAAAATCAATCCATTCCATTGAGGATCAAAAAACCAATTTGAAATGCATAAAAAAAAATAAAAATATCCAAAAAAACCCATGTAATCTTTAGGATGAGTGAGTAAAATTTCTCACAACACTCCCCATATACCTGCTTCTTGAGTCCCAAAACCATATCACCAAACCATGAAAACTCTACATATCATAGGTAATAAAAATGGAATATAAATTTATGGGTTATTGGAAACCACATCTTGGATAACATTTTTAATGAAAATACTAGGCTATTAATCTGAAAAGTGCCCAATTTGGTCTTCTGTGAACCTAAAAGGAATTCCGGATCCCCACAGATTTTATACTAGTTCCTGGGTATCAAAAAAACAACACTTTCAAAAAAATTCAACTAATAATCAGAGTATAATAAAACAGTAATAATATTAAAAGACCTTATATAACCCATATATAAATATTATTTTCACAAAGTATAAATTAAAAAAAATACCTCATAACATAACTAGGAATATAGTAAATATCAGCTAGGACCATGAACCTCGATCACGCAAGGATCACCCACTCCATCAGTTCAATGATTCCCCTCTAAATAATTTTTATCTACCACCATTAACTATAGTTAGCCTCCATCCATATAATTAAATAAATATTTTATTTTCCAACAAAAAAAATAAAGAACCACTTGCATAGGATTTTAAAAAAAGTAAATAAAGGACCTATAAAATCACATAATTTAATCCTAGAAAAAATCTAGTAAAACAAAAACTAACATAAATATGAAAATCCTAAATGAGTGCTCTGAAAAGAATCACGAACCAATAATTGTGAAAATGATATGGGCATGAGCGCATAAAAACTCAGTATGATAGAATAAACCAACAAACCGAATATGTGTATTTTATATTACAACCACTTAATTCTAGTTTAAAATATAATTGAAATATTAAAAAAAATCACAATTTATATAAACAAAAAAACCCTTCATGTGTTTTCTAAAGGAGTTTTCTATTATTTATATTATCTAACAATAATCACCAGTAAATCATTTTCCACCATCTAAAATTGAACTGAAAAAATAACCATTTGAATTCACTCATTAAAATACATACATAAAAAACTATTATAAATAGAAATTTAAACACAATATAAAGTTGGTAATTTTCATCATTTTTTTACATAAAATTTAAAAAATAATCATATATTGTGCTATAAAAACATCCTAAAACCCATTTCAAAACACACACAAATTTAGATTCTGAACAATACATTTTCTAATTTTTAAGAAGGAAAATAATTCTTGAAAAAATTCATAAAATATATACAGAAAAAATATTAAATTCATATTTTATTATTAATAGTTAAAAAATGTTTAAAAAATCCCTTATCAAAGAATTTGAAACTAAATACACACACATGGGTATAAGATATCACACAATCAAGTACAATAGTGTCAAGTAATAAAATAAGAAGAAACTAAAGGAATGTACAATACATCTATGAAATTATCCAATGTTATTGGGAAGAAAATCATGGTATATGGTAAATCCCACAAAATGATTTTAAACATTCTAATGGTAAGGACTCTACCTCATGTCCAAATGTGAGATCGTATAAAGGTTTTCTCAATGGACCACCCTACTAGTGTCTGTTTCACCGAAATTCTATATGTACAACTAGACTTCATCAATCATAATCATAATTAAAACCCCATCTACTTGTATCGGTGACTAGAGGTGGAAAATAATTTTATAGATCCCCAGTTAAGTATATACCTAGACTTTCACAAAAAAAACCGAGTTCCCAAGAAAATTAATAATGGAAGTGATCACAATATAGAAAATCTTCCCTCAACGATAATAATGTTTAAAATAATGTGTGAATTAGAAGTTAACATAGCAATGGTATACAACTAACTAAAAAAATGAACTCCATATGCAATGTAATAAAAAAACATTCCCATAATGGGTCACATGCACTATGGGCCACAAGATTAAAAAACATTCTCTGGAGGGTATCATATATTTTTTGAAAACTCAATTTCAAAATAATTGAATATAATAAATCATTTTGAAATTTTTTTGGAATTCCGAGACATATAAATAGATCAGTTTTAAAACCCAATTTGGAATTAACATATCCCTTTTTAAATATCCATTAAAAACATTCAACACCCCATCATGATTGAAAAATAAACATAAAATCTAGAATAAAGCTCACCTTTAATATCATAGAATAAATTATTAAACATACCAACAGATTCAAACAATGTAAAAAATGTTTTCAAGGATAGTTTAATCTAAGAACACTTTTTAAACCATCATGTTTGTTTTTGTCAAAAATTTAGAGATCAAATGTGGTCTTCAAAAAGACAACAAAATTTTTTCTCAAACTCAAAATATTTAATATCATCCCATTCCATGGATTCAAAACACTATTATAAATATTTTACCCTCATCGGATATAACTATAATCAAAACATTACATTTTATTCATCCTCAAATAGTTATGTAATTAAAAAAATGTAATATAAATATACGATAAAGAAAAACTACACTCAGACTAAAGGAAATCATGAAAGAAGCATGATGTTGGAAGATGAATGATGCTTAATACGAAGGTATAGATTTACACATTCTAGATAGATTAATTATGAACCTTTAACACCAAAAATTTTATTTTTAAGACTAACCAAAATCCTAATATCAATGATGGCATGGGTTGCGCTTCACTGGAGGAAATTAATTAAGTAATAGAAAATCAATGAAGATGAGATAGGCAAGAATGAGAGGTTCACCTTAATAGATTGTAGGAGAATGTGGATAGAGTCAGGGATGGATGGAGGGATGAGTGGAGGTGGTGATATTATAAAATGTAGATTCCATGAGGTGGGATGTTCTATATTCCATGGAGAATGTTACATTGTATTTTCATTTAATTGGTAAGGGTGAGGTATAGAGTGATTTTATTTTTCTAGATATTTAATAAATATATAAATTTACATTATATATATATATCAAAAATCATAGAAATGTTCTTAAACAACATTATTCAGATGCATGGTTTTCCTAAAAGTTTGAAAATGGTGTGCATAGCATGAACTAAGAATACTCAACCCCATATTGTTTCCCCGATAAAATATTTTATTTCAGAAACCATTTTGAAACTATTCAAATATTCACTAATATGTTTTTTTGCATCTGTATGTGTTTCAAATTATATACCAAACCATTCAAAAGAATTTTTTTACAAATCACAATCACTAATGGACACACATGGTTTTAAAATAGTTACTCCTAACCATGCGTAAATCATGTGTAATAAAAATCATTTTACAAAAATTATAAAACTACAACAATAGGATTCTAAAATATTACATTTCCATAGATTAATGAAATTAATAAATTAATTAAAGCCATAATAAAATGGAATGTGTTGAAAACACCCCACTATTCCACTTTCTACCCATATTATGTTTCATCTATATTATGATATAAAAGGGAATTAATTCATACATAACTCTCCAATAGAAATAGAAATCCATAAAAAATAAACATTCCTCATCAAAATCAAACAAAAAGATAGTATGTCCAAACAAAAAACATGAAAATAAAGATATTAGAAAAACCTTAATGAGGAAATCAAATGAAACAAAGAACTATTATTAGTCTACACCCTATTTAAAATGAACAAAAATAGTGGAAACATGGGAAACCACTTACAAAAATTAAGATATATTCAATAATCGACCACCTTTATGAAATATGAAATGAGAATTCCAAAAAATAACTTAGCTAAAAGAAACGACAATCTACTAGGCCAAAAATTAAAGGAGATAAATACTCCTAAAAATATACTAAATGATTAGAAAACCATATAATATAAACTTGATGTCCAAATAAGAAGCTAAATAATATATCACAAGACTTATTATAAAGTGGAATAGATATATCTTAAGGGTTATAACCAAAATATGGGGCTGCTAAAAAACATAAATGTCAAAATAATACCTTGATAATTTTTATAGAAAACATAGACTTTTTGAACCCATATCCAATTTAGAATCAAATCATCACCACCAAGAATTCAGGACTATAACTCAGTCCTACACAAGTCAAATAGAATAGGCACCAACAGCCTATTTTCAACAATACACAATGTATAATGAAACAATAATAATGAATGAATGAAATAGAATCATACTCTGAGAGGGAGATATTTATATAATTGGGAACCAAATAATAACCCAATAAGCATCATTCTTTGGATTCCTCAAACTGAACCTTCTCTATGTTCAATGATGATAAATTCCAAAATGGTCTATCCTCCAAAATAGACACAACTAAATACCAAAGGGATAAAATATATTATGGAATCTCACCCATAAAATCTCAAATTTGAGAAAAAATAAAAGATTCCAAGAATAATTAATCCTCACTTATCTATCCATTTAATAAAATTTATAAAGGCCATATCCTTTTACACATGTTATTACACGATATTAACCACAACTAGCCTTCAAATAAAAATTTGTCGATCGTAATGTCTAGTTTCATTCGAAGATTAAGTAGGTAAATAAATATCATGAAACAAAAATAAAATTATCATTTATTTAATCTCTACAAGGATCTCTTATCTTCCACTAAACTATTTCATCTTCATAAGATTTCCTAGAGAATATATAAATAAAGTAATGAGATAAAAAACCTAGTAATGGAATAAGAATAAGAATACAGTAAATCATGTTGGCTAGAATAAATAACATTATTAAATAAAAGGGCTTGGAATGTGAATTAAAATAGGGAATCATAACATACATTATAAGGGATCATGAAATCCTAGAATCATAGAAATGAGTAAACCACATACAACATGACATAAGTATGAGTCATGGATGACCGTAAGACAATTGAACATTTAGAATCAATATTAATTGTTAACCACTAAGATCATTGCAAATGTAGTAGCACTATATCAAAATCATTAGTTTTTTTGTTATTTAGTAGTGGTTTAATAATTCGACTCTAAATAATTGGATAGATTTAGCAGTGGTTCTTTAAAAACCACCATGAATTATCATATTTTAATTAAAATTGATCATCTCCCTTGTGTCCTAGGACTCTCCTCCAACACCAATCCCCACGACCCCAAGCCCTAGCACCACTGTGCTTCCCCCCTCATCGATGCTAAGGTATCTATTCATCCCCATGAGCTATCACTAGTGATGCGGTCATAGACCCTATGATATTATACCCCTTTGTAATTTCAAATGGGTTATTTCTGTTTTTTGGAATTATTCATTCAAGTAAATTTATTTTATGACCTAAAACAATCATTATTCTATCCCTTTCAATTTTTTATATATCAGTGTTGCCTCGGTGAGATAATGATTAACTAAAACATGACATCTAATTGATAAATTGTTATAGTTTTCTTTCTTTGTGATTTTTAGAGTCCTTTTTCTTTTGTTTAGGTGGAGTAACATAGATTTTGGTAAACAAGAGATGGTTTCTGGTAGGTATAATGGTCAATAACTCTTTTAATTTGATACCATGTTATTTTAATGGCATTTAGGTTTTATGTGGTCCATAAGATAAATGTTATGAAGTATAAATAATGTATTTGTGAATGACTAGGTGTTACATTTTGAATTATATTAAATAATAAATGTATTATGGTTTATTTTCAATGTATTGGTTTTTAAAAAAACATAATTACCCTAAGTGGTAATATAATTTCATAGTTAGATCTTTGACATTTTTTATTAATGTTACACAATGTATGTGGTGTCCAATCTAAATTTTAGTAATTATTATATGGTAAATGTGTGTTCTTGTTATTTAAGATGAAATGTATGTCACTGAAATAAATTAATTTAATCATTGTTGTGCATCGGTATACAAAATAGTCTATTAAATTTTTTAAACAAAAAATAATCCCCATCCTCATCATTTATATACCACCTCCCTCTATTAATAATAATTTTTAATTATTTGCATATACATATAATTACTTATAAAATAAAATATTGTATTGGAAACCAGTTGTATATAATATAATGTTAATAGAAACAAGAAAATGATCGTATCATCAATGTATTTATATGTCAAGGGAGACTCAATATTCCCATTCATTTTTTTAATTAATACCATGATTCTAAAATACAATATTATATCACTAATTAAATTTAAAACTGAATTATATTTATATTACTACTTAAAAACTCTTTAATTTTTTTCCTTTCTATTTTAGTTTTTATTTCTACATGTGAGACTAAACCACTAAATAAATATGGGCAATGTTATAGTGGGAATTTACCATTCATCATATTTGATTCTCTGTTGGTGTGACCTATAATCTTGGATGACATGGGGCTTTATATAGGAAGTTCCACCGAACGAGGTTCTTCTTCCAATGGGCTTTAGTCCAAATTTAGAATACATTATAGAGTAGTTTTCCAATTATGCAAATTGTGTATTTTAGATTTTTATAATCAATTTGACTCTTTTTATAAGATCTTTAATTATTGGTAACCACTTTTATTTTTATATGTATTTATATCTTGTATTTAGTTTATAAAATTAATGTAATTCATCATGAGTTAAATGAAGGATATATAAGAGAAAAATATATAAAACTATCATTTTTATTGATCTGAAGTTTGATTATGGGTAATATAGATTAAATATTAATATTTATCAATAAAATATGCTCTGGTCAATTTTTAGTGTTAATGTAACTGTAATACACAAGACTGATTGGACATTACATGATTTTTTTGTTTGGGGAGTTGTTATGGTATAATGTGGTACTATTTGGATATTATAACCCCATATCATGGTTCCCGAGAACAATGTAAAAAATCATCAAACACATCAAAGTATGTGAATGGAAAACATCAACATATCATGATATAATATAAAATTAATTGTAGTAAAGGTCTGATCAAATATTTAATCCATAAAACTAACCACCCACTAGTCTAGTCACCCAAACAAAAAAGATATAAAAAATACATGAAAAGTTTCTTTAGTACATCTTAATGTCTAACCTCATCCAATCTTAGGTCACCATCCACTCTATCATGTCTAATAATGAAAAAATCAAGATAACCCTCATCCTTAAACCTAATTCTACAAAAAATATATGACATATTCTTGGGTACCAATGTGAATTGGTGGACCATGTATGTATATCATATCTATATCATGGATAAAATATTAGTTAAAATCATTTAAGTTGGGGTTTTATTACTTCAAAGGGTTTTTATGGAAAATATTTATATTTTTAAATTCATTTTAAATGTGTGGTTTGATAAATGATTTTCAAAAAAAAATTGAAATATAGTTTTTAAATTGTGTGAAAATGGATTGGATTTAGAGTCTATATTTGAAAGCTCAGTTGAAACTTTAATAAGAATTTTTTTATACTATCCATGATTTATTTCCATTACATACCATAATTTTTTTAGTACTTATATAAAACTTCTTATAACTACCTATTTTGTGTTTTTTCAACTGAATTGATCACTATTACTATGTAGTAATAATTTTGTGTTTTAATTTTTCTTCATAATGTATATGAACATTATGATATATATGGACAAAATCTTGTTCACATTACTGAGGAAGACACATCATCATGCTATGTATTTGGAGACGTTTTTATATTTTTAATATACAATTGATCCATTTATGGGAGAAAATGTTTCCCATGTCCTAAATGTAAATATAGAAGATGGTTTACTAGAGATAATGTTTATGAACACTTGAAATTGAAGAAATTCCTTGATAAATAATTTTGTTCAATTTTTCTTGAATAATAGAGTGTCACATAATGTATAAGCATTAATGTATGTGGATAGAATGATATCCCAACTTCATTGAAAATGGAGAGTTAAATTAAAGAGATATAAATGAAGAATTCATCATTGGAAGAAAAAACAATAAAATAAACACATATGAGAACTACAAGTTGAGGGTAGTACAAATAGAAACCTGACAAGTGATTTTTTTCAGACCATAGTAAAACCAGATCAAGATAATTGAATAATTCTCATGATTTTATGCTGACTAATATATGAAATTACTTCATTGAGAAAAATAATGTGTTTACTAATTTAGTTGGTGATTCAAATCCAGATTTTTATGGTGGATGTAAGGAATATTCAAAATATTATTTTCATCTAATTTTGTACAATATCAAATGCATATATAGAATTAAAAATAATATGTTGTCCATGGTATTGGAATTGATGGGTTATACATTTCCTTATGAAAATATCCCTGAGCATTTTTCTGACATGAAAAAAGTTGTTAACAAGATTGGTCTGAATTATAAAAAAATACATGGTTGTCCCATTAATTATATTCTTTAATGAGGAAAGGATTCAAGTAGACATGATTTCAAAAACTGTTCTTCTTATATAGGGTAGTAAATGTGTGATTTTGGATGTCTGAATCCACATAGTACTATAATGAATATGAAAAATAACAAACCTGAAAATGTTTTGAGTTACTTTCCTTTAATTCCTCAATTGAGAAGATCATTCATGCCATAAAAAAATTTCAATCACAAGAAGTGGAATTCTATTGAATAAAACAATGATGTGTTGAAGTGACATCCAAGTTTTTCAAAATCATTGAAGAAATATTATTCATTACATATAGATTTATCATCTTATCCTAGGCATGCGATTTTGTATTTATTTTTCAATGGATTAAACCCTTTTAGGACTTTTAGATGCATTTATAGTATTTCGCAGGTTGTTTTGATCCCTAAAAATAATCTTCCATATATGTGTATAAAACAAACATCTTTTTTCATTTAATTGATTATTATTGGGAAAAAAATATTATAAATGATATTAATATATACTTGTGACCTCTAATTGAAGAATTACCAGAGTTATGGAAAAAGAGTGATGAGACATATGACCCATCTTCTAGATTAATCTTCAAAATGAAAGAATCTCTAATGAGTACAATTAGTGGCTTCCTGTTACATGTGAATTTTTATGGATATAATACATACATGGGTTGTAATTTTCCTATTTCAAACATTAATTTTCATCTCAATTAGATGCCTCATAGTAAAAAAATATCCTTGTTTCATCAAAGATTTATTGACCGTTTTCAGAGATTCTGGTTGAACAAGTCAAAATTCAATGGTTCTATTGATTAGCGAACACATCCATATTTGTTGATTGTATTGAAATTTTGGAACAAATTTGTAAAATTGAAACAGAATTTGGGAAGGTTCATTAATTTAATGATAGTGAGAAATTTGTTTTAATATCATCTTCAAGTGAAATTGGAACACAATAATTGATAAAAAATTGGTATATTCATTAAAAATTTGTATCGATAATTTAATTTGTTGCAGAATAACCTTAATTTTATGCATATTAAGAATAATTCATGTGACAACATGATATTTAAATTTCTTAATGAACTTGGAAAAGAGAAGGACCATATAAATGTTAATAAGGACTTACAAACAAGGAACATGAATTGTGGTCTCTATCCATATTAGAATGGATAGTATGTGCTAGAAATTTTTTAAATGAAAAATATGGATAAAGATATATTACATTGAATTTTAAAGAAAGTGAAGGTATCTGATGGTTATTCAAGTAACATAAATTTTTTTTCTTAAATCATCGTAGGATTCATGGAATCAAATGTCATGATTTGCATATTTTTTAAAGTAGTTACTACCATTGTGATTTTGTACATTATTACCAGAAATTTTACCTACTTTTGTACACCAATTATTCATATTATTCGGACAACAATGTGAAAAAATATATAACCATTTAACCTTGAAAAAATTCAATATAATTGTTTATTGTCACTTTGTAAAATGGAGATGACCATTACTCTATCATTTCTATGGTAATGATGCATTTAACTATGAATTTTGTTGAGGAATACAAATTATGAGAACTCGTACATATCGATGAATGTATCAAATCAAGAGGTACTTTATTTCTTTTAATTTCATCTTAATTAATAAATTCTTATCACTACATTAAATACACAATTATGTTTTATTTTTTTTAATTCACAATTATTATGTCATTTGACATCATACATGAAACATTAAGTTCAAACTAAATTATCTATTTCTGTAGGCTATTTGGAAGAGGAGTGTATTGAATTTTGGTCTAGATACATTAATGATATTGAGAAAATCTTCGATCGAGTTTGGAGTGTAGATGACAAACTGACTCAATCTCAACTACATGGGAAATCCAAAATCATTCCTAATATTAGTCATTCATTTGGGAGGAGCATAAATGGTACACTGAATAAAATGGAATAATAATTGGCACGTAGATATATTCAAATGAATATTGAAATTTTTTATTCATTTATTATAGAGAACAATGTAAAAAACATATAAATGAGAATCCAAAAAATGAGAATGATATAAAAAAATGTTGTTAATAAAGACCTTGATGAATGGTTTACATGATGTGTAAGTTCATAATTATTGATATAAATATGAAAATTAGGTTGACACATATATTTTTTAATTATAATAAGGTGTATTAATATTTATGGATCATGAATACTGATACTCACAATGTTTTTTTAGATGATTTTATTTTTCTGGATCAAGGTCATCTAAAAAAGGATAGATAGTTTGACACTTACAATGTCAATAGATATATATTTCACACAGTCACTCATGAAGATGGTCTGAAAACACATAATAGTTGTATATTTATGTTTGGAGATGTAGAATACTATGTAATTTAGACTGATATTATCAAATTTAAATACCACATTCATCTCTTAATTATTTTATTCAAATTCCATTGGGTCGATATTATCAAGGGTCATAAAAGAGATTTTTTTAAATTTACTTTTATAAACATCTATATCTTGATGTATGTTAGTGATCATTAATTACATTATCCATATATCTTTTCATCATAATAGAAAATGGTATATTGTTTGTAACATGTTGTGGATGATGGGTGGGCATATTTTTTCCAATACAATTAATGGACTTGTATGGTATGAGTGATGAAGTGGAAGATTTTTCCTTCATCATTGAATATCATCAACAAAAGAAAATTGAAGCTATTGGTTCATCGTGATATAGAAAATATTATTCTTGCATAGGTGGATGAAGTAGATTATGTAATGATAGAGTTAGAGAATGACATGATTGAAGGAAAAAATTATTGTATGTGCAGTCATTTATTCATTTATCAACCACATATGTTAAATTTGTAGTCGTTCATTAATATATATATATATATCTATCTATGTGTGTATGTGTATTTTTTAGTACTAGGAATATTTTTTCATTTATAATTTTTTTAGCATGAATTTTTTGAAATATATGTTATGAAGTTAATTTTCTTTGATTAAAAAATTGGAATTTTATAGAGGAAGTGTTTTACTGATATTAGTCCACATTGAGTCGGTGTTTACTCAACCACACCAAAATCTTATGATTCATTAGAATATCTACCTAAAACATCCAAGACACCCTATACCTACCCCGCCCCAACCATATCTCACCTCCTCCATTCAGTATCCATTTGTTATACCCTTTTTCTGAATCCCCTTAGTAGCTGAGACAACACCTCCCTATTCAGCAGACTCAGTAGAGAAAGAGAATGTCATCACTCTTATTTCCTCATGGGGATATTGGAGGGTGAAATATATAGACTAAAATTTTATTATAAAAAATATTATTACACTTTTAGTATACTACTTAATGTCTTATCAAGAAATATATATACAATTCTACTATATAGAGAAATATGAACAATTTAGTTGTCTGGAATCTGAAAAAACTAATTATAGTTTTCACAATTGACTATATGGGGTCATGATGTATGATGTTGTGTGATTATTTATCCATAAGTATTTTTTTTCACTGAAAATAACAATTCAAGAAAAAGGGGATCATATAAAGATGACATATTAAAAGGTTGTCGCTCTCTAGAACATGCTTCTCTTATTATGTCAGAAGATAATTGGATATTTCCTCAGTGATCTTACATCAATTGATAGTAATGAGCAGTTAAATCACACAAATTCAAAATCATTTATTATATAATATTCTATTAGTTTTATTTTTAAATTTAAATATACCACACTTATTAATTCTCAACATAATTTTCATGAAGGTTCTAGTAGAAAGATGTGGAGACAAAAATGGAGAGGGTCTCAATTAGTGTTCTTTAGGATTACACATAGAGTATGGAATTTGGAACCCAAATAAATTAGACTTTGTACTAATTCATTTTCATTTTTAGGTGTTAGGGTGATTTCTTATGTAATTTTTCTCTGGATTTCCCAAAAAAATATTAGACACTTAATGCTATTAATGAGGTATATTAGAAACTTATTGGTGTTTTATAGTATGATATCATGATTTTTTATAGTTTGATATCTTTTTTGAAAAAATTTTAGTCTATATAAATTTTTTCTATATTTTCCTTAAATGGGTATATATTGGTGGTTTAAATCACTGCCATATATACAAATTATTGTTTAAATGTGGTTTACATCATCATTGTTAAAGGTTGATTTTTGGAGCAGGGATTTTTTTGGTTTTATTGGATGTTTCTCTACCAGAAAAAAAACTTCAGTATAATAGTGGTTCAAACAACTGATATCCTTTATCCATTCAATGGTAACTGAAAACCCCACTATAACCCAATAAAATACAACTAAAAACCATTCTGCGAATGTTCATTGAAAATGACGCTAAATTAAAGGAATTGATGTGACTTGACTGTAGTTTTTAGTGGTAGATTTTGTTTTTGGACAACATAATTGAACAATATCATCATATTTTATTACACATCCAATCCAAAAAATATTTTCTCTATATGCTAAATTTTTTTGTAGTGTAGCATGATTTATGGTTAAACTCTAAGACCATTTCACATACAGGAACACAAGTCAAGTTTGACTACTAATACCATTTCATATGATATTACATGAAACTAAAAATTACCCAATTAATTAGAGTTCTAACTGGGTGCAGCCATAATTGCATGTTCAGTCATCTGCGTTCCACTAGAATAATCATGCATAAACATAAGGGTTTCCCTTTGAAAGAAGTAGTTATAATAATAATGTTAAAAGTAATAAAAAAAAGAAAATATTATAATGGTTTCTGAAAAATAAAGGATATAAAATTTACATAGACATTCATAAGATAAAATAAGAATGACTATGATAAATTATGTGAAACTGAAGTAAAATCATTTACAAATAGTGTTTAATAATTTTCAGAAAGAAAAATTTTAGTGCGGTTTACGTAAAATATTCTAGATTATATAAAATATAAAATGGGATAATTTATATTTAAAACAAAAAAATAATAATATATTTTTACATTATAAATTTACTAATTTTAGAAAAATATTTTTAGCATAAAAATTAATATTCAGAGAACTAGAAAATGTATAAGAAATTGGGCAGTTCCCATAAATCTGGATTGCTTATTGGGATTTTTTGATAATAGAATATTTATAAAAAATGAAAATCCATAAAATAAATAGGATGAAATTATCTAGATACATGAGTTTGGAACATATAAATAGGATAATATATATATATATATATGAGTTACATTTGGGTAAATAGAGAGAAAATATAAATATATTGAAAAATTGGGGCTCAGAAAGAAGGCCTTACGTTATATGTGAAATAGTTCGGCACATGACCCGAATTTGATGTATAATAAAATTAATTTCATTATATAATTTATTATGATAATTTTATAGATTAATTTAATTGTTTTATTTCATTTACTTTTTTATGAGTTAGAAGATACAATTTCAGGGTTCATGAATGTCTGATTCCTTGGTTTTACATATTAGTTCACTTTTATATGAGTATGGGGGATCATATGAAAAGAGGAAAGTTTTATTAAATTTAAATTATATGTTTTTTTAAGAAAAGGATAGATAACATTAATGAAGAAGATCAGCATCCGTACATAAGCAGATACATAAAGGAAAATTACCCAGCAAAAGCTGGTTTGTATCGAAGGGGCCTGAGGCCGCCAGCTGATGGACCACACTGTTTCCTTCCCTTTTGGTAAAGGAGAAGGTGAAGTAATAGAAGCATTGGTGAAGCAAGAGAATTATCATGATGATGAAGCCAAAATACTGGATTTTTGAATTGTTGTTTTTAATAGCATCGATAATGGTAGGGAAATCAAACTCAATGATGATATCAACCCATCCACGTTCCACAGCGAGCATCATACCTACAATGATTGCAGAGGCCTCAGAAACTGTAGGTTCCTAGAAGGCATGATGTGATTCATATTTTTCTACAACTATTTTCCCCAAATGATTTTGGGCCAGGAGACTGAGAGCAACAAGCCCATACTTTAGGAGATATGTGCCCACGTTAATCTTAATAATACCTTCTATTGGTGGGTTCGAATGAGGGGGGAAGGAGGGGGTTACACCTACCATAAAGTGTCCTTTGTGGTCCTTCTAGCCCTCAGTCTATGAAATGGCCCCTTCAATCCAGAATTCAGGAGGATTATGAATGTGCTGAAAAACCAAATCGTTACGCCGAACCCAAATTATCTAAGCTAGGGTGCAAAGAGAACCTGAATTAATCGATGAAAGAGAAGAACACCAATGCATCAGATGATTGGGGAGGTCAGAGGCAATGTCCATTGAAGCATCTGATGTCGGGCCCCATTTATTCCAAATTTCCTTAGCTACCGGTCAGTGAATGATGGTGTTCCATGGAGTTTCTAGAATATTCGGGCATAAAGGGCAGGACTCATCACTGGCCATATGTCGATAAACTAGAAGGATCTTGGTAGGGAGGGTGAATGTGCACACCTGCCACCAAAATTGGCGTATTTGTTGGGGGACTTTGAGCTTCCAAAGTTCTTTCCATGGTCCCTCATCACGGTCGACAGAGTGGATGCCAAGAGTTAGTCTGTACCCAGAACTCATCATGTAATCGCCTGAAATATCATTGGTCTAGAAACGATGGTTGGGGCCTGAATCTGGGACCCATGGGATGCTCAGGATAATTCTTTGGTCTCTTTCATTAAACCATTCATGTATCTTTTCGACACACCACCCTGGGACCTGGTCTAAAACGAGGCAGTTGAAAGTGGCATCTTCTAGACCTTGTTGGGTGGGGGATGTGGCCCACATACCATCGTTATCAACTAGCCAGGGATCGGTCCAGATTTTGACAGATGATCCATTCCCAATCCTTTGTCCCAACCATTTTTCTAGGAGATTTCGGGCCCCCAAAATGCTTCTCCAAAGGAAACTAGGTCGGGGCCATGAGAGGAAACATGGAAGTCCATGTGGGGAAAGTACATTGATCGGAGTACCCAATCAGAGAGGGATCATATATAGTTAATAAGGTTCCATCCTTTCTTGGATAATAATGAATCATTGAATATAATAAGATTCTGGAATCCCATCCCTCCATCTGACTTGGGTATGCAGAGTTTCTCCCAAGCCATCCAGTGGGGTCTATTCCTTCCATCATTTTTCTCCCAGAAGAAGTTGGAAGTATGTGAATAGATCAGATTGATGATGGACTCCGGGATCACAAATACTAACATAAAGTATCTAGGGAAAGACTGAATGACAAATTTAATGAGGGTTCCTTTTCCAGCTTTGGAGATGATTTTGGGGGTCTAGTCTTGAATTATTTTCTCAATCCTGTCCACCAGAGATGCGAAGATTTGTTTTTTGGACCGGCCAATCACAATGGTAAGCCCTAGATACTTCTGGTGTTTATCGACCATATGGATGCCTGCAGATGCAAAATTTTCATCTCTCTTAGCAAGAGGAACCCCATCATTGAAGGTAATTTCAGATTTTCCGTGACAGATAGACTATCTAGATGCCCACACATATTGCCGGTTCGCATGGATGATAACCCGACATATATTTATAGTTCCTCTGGAGAAAAGGATGCAGTCATCGGTGGAGAAGATATACGACACTTGGGGGATTTCATGGAAGACGGTTTCCCATGAAAAAACATAGATGATGCAGCCCTAGAAATAAGGTTAGAAAAAACATCAGAAAACCAAGATGAAGAGAAATGGGGAGAGGGGATCTCCCTAGAGCAGGCCTCGGGTTGGAGAGAATCCTCTGGTGAGCTCCCCAATGACTTTGATTCTGAAGGAGCTAGTTGAGATGCAGTGCATGAAAATGTCATTCCATTTAGTGAAAAATCCCATTCTCAGCATCAGAGCTCTTAGAAACTGCCATTCCACTTTATCATAGGCTATTTTCATATCGTTTTTCGTGGCCATGGTTCCTTTTTTCGTGGTGGAGTCTGTTTTCATGGAGTGGAACACTTAATGGGACACAATTTCATTATCCGTAATCAGTCTCTTGGACACAAAGGCGCACTAGTTTTTGGAGATAATATCATGAATCCAAGGGCATAGCCGATTGATGAAGATTTTTTGAGGAGAACTTATAAGAAACATTGCAGAGGATGATAGGTTTAAAATCAGGGATCACCTGAGGATTCGTGATTTTGGGAATGAGGACGAGGACAATTTTGTTTTTTGGCAGAAATGCTTTTATTCCCCTCCCAGATATTTTTTATCATTTTGCAGATGTTGGGACCGATGATGAGCTAGTATTGTTTTAAAAAAAGGCATGGAATCCATCCGGTCCCGGGGCCTTAGTGGGGTGGATGTATTTCAAAGCAAAGCGTATCTCATCATTAGTCACATCTTTTGTAAGTTGTCGATTGATCTCGTCGGTGATCACAGGTCTGATTCATTCTTCCACTTCCGCAGAAATGAAAGGAGTTCCTGTAGATAAGAGGTTCTAGAAATATCATATCAAAGCTTTGTGAATACCGCTGGTGTCAGAAATTTTGCTTCCATCAGGTTGTGATATACTAATGATAGAATATTTTTGACACCTAGATGATGCTTTCAGGTGGCAATACCTTATATTAGTATCACCCTCTTTAATGTGGATGTCCCACTCCCACATAGCCCAGAATCTTTCCTTAACGTGCAGGGCCTCGTCCAGATCTCTATGATTGGAACCAATCATGGAGAGGTTGCCATTGGATGGGGGTTGCCTGAGTAACTTGTGAAACTTCTTTTCAATGTAGTCACAATGCCTATCGAGGTGGTGGAATTTCTTGTTTCTCCAAGATCTCATACCAGATGCAACATGTAAGAGATTGAGGCCAAAATCATCATGAGAACTCTTCCAACATGATCGGACCACCTCTTTGCAATCCAGGTCTTTTGACCAGAAGCTCTCAAATATGATGGGTCTGCTGAGTTGTCAATTTAATTCACCTTGCGTACAATCAATGAGAATTGGGAAGTGGTCCAAACGGTTAAGGGCCATGTGACCTATATGAAACATGTTGAACATATTAATCCAATCAGTACAACCCATAAATCTATCAAGACGCTCAACGATGCGGGTGGCTTCAATATTTCCACAGAACCATGTAAAAGGATTACATGTGTACCCCAGATCAACCAAGTTCTCCCTAGTGATTGTGTCCTTGATGTTTGACATTGAAGCTGTGTGTTGGATGGTTCCGCCTCACTTTTCCATATGGAACATAATCTCATTGAAATCACCACTGAAGTGAATAGGGCTCGGTAAGTCATGTCACAGCTTGAATAGAAGATCACATGACTTCACCTTTTCAATATGGGATGGCCAGCCATAGAATCCCAGAAAAGTCCAGGGTGGGTGCAAGTCATTTTGAATAGTCGCTGCCACATGGTGCATGGAGAAGGACACAATTGTTATGTCAATATTGTCCTTCCGAAGAAGACAGAGGCCCCCAAAATGGCATTTTCTAGGCACCAGAAAGTATCCTTGGAAGCCGCACTTCAGAGAAATACCATTGGTGTCCTCATAATCTAGTATGGTTTCAGATAGGAAAACCATATCGTGGCGATGTTGAGCGCAATTTTGCTGAATCTTGTGAACCATTCATGGTTTTTCAAGCCCACGACAGTTACAGAATAACACAATCATTTCTCAAGGTTGGTCTGGGTCTCACCTGCTGCTACCTTTGGTTCCTTAGGACTTGTTTATCCACTTGTTTTTTTCCATCTTTTGGTGGGGTTCCACCCTGATTGGCATGTTTCATTTTGTCTTTTTCTGATCCCGAGTTTAGGGTCCTCTGTGTGACCATCACTTTCTCCTCGTTGCACCCTTTTCCACGTTTGATGGGTGATTATGCCAGCATTGGAGTTATCATCATTTTGGGGTCCTCCATTATTGAAATACCTATTGAGGATGATTGTGGGTCAGGTTCTGGATCTGGTGGTTCGATGTTCATCAGCATTGGATTTGAGCATTGTCTTGGTGGTTCTTTTTGCTTCATCACCGACCTTTTGGATGTTGGAGTATTGTCCTTTTGGGGGATAGGATGAACTGCTTATTCTCTATGAGTGGGATAGTCGGCATTAGGGAAATCCAATGGTCCAAGCATACGGGCTTTTCTATATGTGGGATCTACATGACTGGTATGTGCCAACATGAGACTGTCATGATCCTTTGGTTTTTCCATCTTAGGGATGAATGCATATTTATTCATTTTTTCATAGAGCCAAGGTCCAAATTTGAGGATGATGTTAACTGATTCACTCCTATGTTTTTTGGTGCACATTATTTCTATATGGACAAAACGACCACAAAAAAATCAGAATATTGGAATTTTTTCGAAATCGAATGATATCCAAGTGTTGGCGTCTTCAAATTTCAGGAACATTCCCCACATTAGGGTCTCTAACAACTCAATTTCGACTTTGATCCAAACCTCAGGGCCCCATTGTATTTGGTCGGAGAAATCCCAGCAAAGAAAGTGGTCTAGACTGTCCTTAATTTCCCTCATGATGTGTTCTGTTCTTGCATGGAATGGGATTCCTTTAATTCGTATCCAGAAGGGGGAGTGGGTTAAATTCACTTTCTGGATATCGTCTCCGCCTTTGAATTCAACCATGAGGAGGAGTTGATTATCGAAGGACCATGGTCTTACATACAAGATTTTGTCCCTATCTCTCTCGTTAAAGATCTCAAAGATGATGCAATTGATCATCGCTTCCTGAATAGCCACTCCGGCATCATGTTTCCAGATGTTCTGTAAAATGTTTTTGAGGTCCCCCTAGTTTACCAAAATGTTTTCTATGAACTTTCCCACTACGAGTAGAGACATGTGTTTTTTCAAGAGTGGGTCTTCATTTCTCTGTGCCTTGATCTCCGTATTTTCTTTCTCTATCAGGGACAGCCTCTTCTATTAATTAACTAACTCAACATTCATAGCCCAAATCCAAAGTTGAATTCTCTATCCTTATTAAGGGTTGGCGCCCTGGAAATCCCCATTCCACCCTCACATCAAACAAGGCCCAGTCCAAGAAGAAGGTCCCTAGATCGGATACCTCTTCTCGGCCCCCTTATGCGTTCCACCCAACTGAGATAGGCACCACAGCCTTCGTGATCATCTCTGCCTCTTAGTTTTTCGCACCCAAGAAACCCACATCATGCACCACCCAGTCTTCGCATAGTAACACCTCATGGTAGGACCTTTGCGTCTTCATAATGCGGCAGATGCTTTGCGAAGGCACATCCTGAACCAGAAACATCGCGATCACACAACACCTCAGCCCATCGCGATAGGTGCTTATTGAATCAACCACTGCGTGATCTCACAACGCCCCAGACCTTCACGGCAGGTGTTTCATGAATCAACCACTTCGCGATCTCACAGCGCCCTCTGATTCATCGTGGGGAAACACCCCTCGGCAGAAACAACACAGCTACATAACATGACTAAGGCATCGTACTGGTACCATATGGATCAGACACTTCGTGGAGGCCACTTCACGAATGCTTAAACTTAGTGAATCTTCACGGAAAGTGATGCGCGAATCAAACCACTATGTGGCAGATACTTTGCACAAATGTGGAAATGGAAACCCACCCCCAATCCATCAAATGTCTTTGCGAAGCATATACGAAAGGAAATTAGGGTAAGGTATTCCTCAAACTCATGTGAAGGACTTGAGACAGTGAGTGCTCGGGTTAAAAGGCCGAAAGAGATTTGTGATTAGGGTTATGAATTCCTCAGACACTGGTGAAGGTATCAAGACTAAGAACACTCATATCAGTATTTTTTGTGTAACATGAGATGTTTATTATCTGTAACTACCCTCCCTATCAAAGATCTATCACCGAAGAAGAATGATGGTGATGGGAAGCATTGAAAGACCCCGTGAGAAGCAGGAGCTGTGCCAGAAGGAAAAATCGAGTAGGGGATGAAGCCTAACTCCCTCCGAGACATAAGAAACGAGGCCTGGGAACAGGCGGAGAAACAAAGGAGGCAAAAAAAACATAGTTTCTTCACAGTGGAGGATTTTTTGAGCAGCATATAAAAGGGGAAAATGAGCTGCTTACACCGATTTTGAAGCAAGAACGACGACCCGCAGAACTGAAGTGGGGGCACTGAGGGAGAGGAGCCACTGTGAACCGAATGGACTGGAAGACTCAAAAACTAGGAAACACAAGGAGAGAATTCTCTCAAGTGGGAGAGACTTAAATTATATGTTATTAATGAACATAAATAATATTAAATGTTATCATATATCATTTTTTATATGTGAGTACAGTTCATTAGATAAATCATTATTGTTATATGTTTAGATTATTTCTCTATTTATATCATCATGAACTAGTTTTTAAATGAATATTATAAATATATACTTGTTCTAGAATATTTAATAGGTTTTAATACATATATAATAATAAACTTTGACCATAAATTTTTTTATAACCATCCTTGAAGGCGTATTTTAAAAATGAAAGCTTGTCATCCATAAAGGTAGTAAATCAGCACCTCATGGATGATATTTTCATTTTTAGAATAAAAGGAGATGGGGATAAAAATGATAATGTGTTGTTCCATTAATATAATAATATTATTTTTTATAATTGATACTTTAGTAGTCATGTTACTTTGATAAGTCCTAGTGAGTATATAAAAATATAAGAATTTAAATTAAAAAAAATTTATAAAAAAAAAGTAAGAGGTTTTTACATCTTGAATACCAATTCATGAGAACCTCCTTATGGGAATTGGGTTTTGTATTTTTTTTAAACTAAACAATCATATATGCAAGATATATACCTTTTAAGAGTATTGGAAGAATTTGAAGAATATTCAAGGCTTTTAAGGTGTGAGTAGATGGGGTGGTGAGTGGTGGTATTTATATTGGAGGATATGTGTGTTTTTTAGTTATTTTATTCATTAATTGATTATTATGTCTCACAACTATCAATTTTTTGAGCCTTATAACTAAAAATGTTATAACAATGAAGGATATTTCAATATTACGGGCTTACATCATCCATATATCATCTATGAATCAATAATTCATCAATTTGTTAAATACCATAAATTATAGTATTTCCTTATTCACTAAAAATTTCAACTTTTTACGAAAAGGAAAAAATCATTTTTTTTAATGTTTCTAAATAAAAAATTATCCCTATTTAATGAAAATGATTTTCAAAATATGACAGAGTTATTTTTTAATTATAATCCTCATTTACTCAAAATATACCAAATCAAAAATTATAATTGAGCATATGGAACTTTGAAAAATTAATTGAGGTCCTAATATATTATGATATAATCATAATAAAATAAAATATTAATTTCTGATTATAGTTTATGAAAAAAAATCTTTTAAATCATTAATTTACTTATAAAGTTGAAATTGGATATTAATAACATACAAAAATACCAAAAATAATTTCTCATTTCTAAAACATTTATTTACTTATTCATATATATATAAATATATCATATTTTACTTTATAAGATATCGAAATTAAATTTATTCTTCCATAGGTGAGGTTACAATTCTATTGGTCGGTTTACTATTCATATTGGCCACATTACTAATCCAAAGTCTAAGATACTATTTCATTAGTTTTGGATCCTTAATTTCTATAAATACCTATTATTTCATTCTTTAATAATTTATAAATTTCTTATTGTGTTATATAATTTTTATTATTATTTATAAATATATATAATTATAATAAAGTAATACTCATGGGTAAAATTTAAGTTTCTTACATTCTTCCCCTTTATGAAATTCATCCCATGAAATTTAGTTCTGAAAACAATGGGGAAAAGGTAAGGGTACTTCTCCTTCATTTCATCCTTTGGTTCCCATGTCACCACTTCATACTTATGGTTCTGCCATATTACATTGACTGGGTGAGTTGTATTATCAATTGAAGATTATCTCTAGGTTCTTGGATCTTCACTGGATTCTACATTGAAGGGAGATCAGTTTCAAATTGTACTACTTTATCAATCAATACATTTTAGGGATCCAGTATGTAAATACACAAATGGTATAGATGGAATATATCGCTTACTTGATACATGGTTGGTGGAAGTGATAGTCAATATTGAATATCTCCAATGTGATAAAGAATCATGAGGAGGATGATATACCTAGGTCTCAGCTTTCCTTTCAGCCCCAATATCATAATTTTCATACAAAGAGATATGTGGAGGAATACTATGTATCCAACTTTAAATTCAAGGCATCATAAATGGTTATTCATATAGCTCTTATGTCATCTTTGGGAAACCTCGATGTGTTTTTGAATGGTTTTCACCTTTTCTACAATTTATTTTTCCATTCCTGGTCCAATATGCTTACATTTACTAAATGTATCCCAGAATGTTGGTGTTCCACAACTTTTCCCATAACAGACTTCATATGGAACAAATTGGGTGCTTGAGTGGAAACTATTCTTGTAATAGGACTCGACCAAAGGTATAGTTTTGTACCATCACCCAATAATGTACCTATAAAATGGTCCTAACATTGCATCTATTGTCTCAATAGTCAAATTATATTATCCATCATTTTGAGGATTATAGGCCGTATTGAAGTTCGTCTTTCTGTTTAGATAATGTTGGGGAATTTTTTATAACAATGATGTAAATATCATATCTCTACTAGATAGAACTAATAGTGTTAATCCATATTTTCTTTAAAACTTATCTGATGCATATCTGAGGCAATTTATCTAGTTATACATCCTCTATAATTTCAATAATGTGAATTTTCATTTTAATATGATCCACAACATCACAGATAAAATAGTTTCCTCTGGATTTCTTTGGAATTCGAGTGACAATATCCCTTGTGATATTTTCCTAGTTGCATATTGGTTTGCGTAATGGATTCATCATCCCTTTATTATTTTTCTTTTAATCCATTACAAGTTGATATACTAGGCACATCTATGTATATGAAGTAATATTCATCTTCATATTATCCTTTAAATAGTTCTCTTAGACAACATGATATATCTTTTTTCTTGATGGGTTAATAAAGAAGGCTGAGCTATGTTCATCATTTAGAGTATCTTTATTTTTCACTATATTGGATGGTACATATAGTCATGACCCGAATCTCATGAATCATTCCTCATCCATTTTGGACTATGATTATTTCCCATTTCTGATATCTTCAACCTCTTTCTGAATTTCCACATCATGTAATAGAGCATCCTTTATTTTCACTAAGACAGATATATGACAAATAATTTGAGAAATTATTGATGATGTTACTCCCATATAGTATATCGAACAAGAAATACATCTATGGTAGGGGATACTATTTCTTCATTATGATTTTTTTGAGGTCACGATAATAAATTCATAGGTTCAGCGATCCATTATTCTTCATGAAAATGAGGATTGGTTAAGCCCACGGGGAAGAACGCAAGCATATAAAATGGTCGTCCAGATTCTCATGTTACTTCTTATTTATATATTCTAGCTCAGTGGTTGCCATTCTAAAATGGGGTTATTATATAGTAAGATATCTCTTAATAAGTTTAATTGATAACTCAACTTCATAGTTAGGAGAAATACGAGGAAAAATTTCATGGAACACATCAGTGTAGTCCCTCACAATGGGCATGTCATTGAAAAAGATTATCTCTATTGTCTCAATAATTTGAGTAAGATATGATTTACCATAAGTAAATACTATCCATAATAGATTCAATTTTTCTAAAGGATATTCATATTATTCCATACACATTTGTAGAATTGGAGGATGCTTTAGAATAGGAAGGGTGATCTCCCTTTCCTGGAAGTTAATGTTTGCATTGATTAAATATTGAAAATCCAAGCCCAATATATCATAAAAATATAAAAAATATTGTAGTAGGACATGATTTTAGGGGAGGTTCAATCCATAAAAATTAACACAATTGGAGTTTTGAGGAAAAAATATCCACATTTTAAATTCTCATATATAACTCAACCACTATATTTTTAAGTGGTGATTGAGTAGTCCTAATAAGCTTACAAGATATGAATTAATTAGTAGAACCAGAATCAAATAGTGTGTTAACTATTATTTAATAAACAACCAATGAACCTATCCACAAATAATTGATAGGATCCACCTTAGTATTAGTGATAGAATATATCCTTCCTTGCTAACTTGGAGGTTGTTGTTATTTATTTCCTCCAACATCTCATGGCTTAGGTAAATGGTTTCACCATTCCTATTCTTATTGAAGTTGTAACACAACACTACTGCTTGACTTTTTATATAAAAATAATTTTCTTCTACCACATTGTTGGGATTATTTATATCCCTTCCATATTTATTAACTAGATGTAACTTTGATCCATACATGAAGCCTTTATTGGTTCCCTTTAGATAGTTCCTAGGATACATCCTCCCATAATTTTGAAATGTGGGATGTTGGGTTCTAATTCCATAAATGGATTTATACCATGATCCTCCCCCAATAAACTACTATTTACACATTTTATCTCTCACCCCACAAGATCGTTGAGAAACATTGATCACCATTTCATCCTTAATGACACAATGAAAAATATCATCATAGCTATAAAATACTCTAATCGGGAAATATTTTGGTAGACTTGGATTTACACTACTAAATAAGTGATCCACCTTTATTTCAGTGTTCATCAAAATGGTGTAGATGTATCATGTGGGTTTTTTGATTTTTCCCTCATATGATCCTATAGAATCATCCTCCTACATTAGTTTGAGAAACTATTTTCCATCATGAGGTAGCGGGTTCAAGGAAAATATTTATTGAAACATATTTTATTGAATTACACCCATTCCATGGAATCAATTTCATCCTTTGATTTTGTGTTATCGATCAGTTCCACCACTCATCATATTACCCATCCAAACGATAGACTTATAGAACAAATTTATCTTCTTTCGAGTTATAGATGACATGGACCATCTACAAGATGGTGTTGATCTATTTTTCTACGAGGAGGGGATCTAAATATCCATTAATCAATGGAGGAAATTGTGAAATGAATGATTAGATGACATGTATCTATTTCTTTTGAGGAGGGTGTTACATGCAATTAAAGTTGAAATTCATAAGTTGATCTAGTTGAGAATGAATCATCATTATGTTTTAAGAACAAATTCCCATCATATTTGTCTTATAATTATGGAAATAATCACATTCTATATCACATTGATTTTTTTCTAGGGTTCTTTTATTTTCAACCGTTGATTATGAAAATAAAAGTACAATTAGGGGGATTGATTACGTATATAATAGCATTAAAATAATCATTAAACATAAAATGATAGAATTGAAAATGTAAATAATACCCTAACATGTGATTCCTAAAGTTCCAAGTAAGGTTATCCAGGCTGGTACAATTATCCCTCGGTTTCAAACTCATTTTTTCTTGTCCTAATATCAAATAATAACTAGAACCTCCCTTTGATACCAACTAAAATGGACATATACTTTTACACATATTATTAAATTATTTTAATCATAACTACCCTAGAAATAAAATCCATATATAATAATTTCATGTGTTATTAGAGGAATAGGTACATAATAATATAGCATGAAATCAAAATAAAAACATATTATATTTAATCTCTATAAAGAGATCCTGACATCGATTGAACTCCTAATTTTCTATAGGATAACTTGGGGAATATAAGAATAGAGAGATGAGATAAAAATCCTATCATGGTAAAAAGAATATGAAGAAATCATATCTTGTGGGCTATAATGTAAAACATGATGGAATAAAAAGGCATAAAACACGAATAGCATATGGAAGTATAACATAAAAAAATGGGATAATGTAATAAAGGAATCATAAAAATGAGGCAAATACATAAAATATAACACAATCATGACTCTAGCATAACTTCCAAGAACATTTTTCCTGGAAGATAATATGTCAAGGTTATCCACAACGACCATTTCACATGGTGGATAAAGTGTTAAGGTTAAAAACCAATATCATTTCTCGTGGAGGATCATGATTCATGGTTAACCAAAAAGACCATAACACATGACATATGATGAGAATAAACTTTACCCAATGCATTAGGTTGCTATCTAGGTGCACCCATCATAACATTTTCATGTATATGTGCACCACATGATGAATTAAACAAAAACAGAAGGGTCACCCACGGAACAAAGTGGGTATTATAATCATGTAAATGGGAATAAAAAAATATCGTAATGGTTTCCATGAAAGAAAGTATTTTAAAAATATTTTCATATTTATATAAGAAAATATGAATAAATCATCATAATTTATTTCAAACATAAATGAAACCATGTAATAAAAGTTTTTAAGAAACATTAGAAATAATACATTTTATTGTTGTTTACGAAAAATGTTATTAATTATTTAAAAATGGTAAGGGAATAATTTAAAATATAATATCAGAAATGAACAAATATAGTTTTTCCTGATAACGTGAGTGATTTTAGAAAAATAATTTTCAATTAAAACATATTATGTAGAGAACTTACAAATGGTTAGGAAACAGGGATGTATGCTTTAAAATAGCTTTCTTATCAGTATGATTTGAGAGAGGAACATTTTTTAAACATGTATATCCCCAATCAAGATGGAAGATATGAATTAAAAACATGATTTTGGAGCATATATAAAAAATTTCAAAAAAATATATAAAAATAAATAAGAGTTGCATTGGTGTAAAGATAGAAAAATAGTAACCTGAATGAAAATGATGGTTTGAAGAGTACATTAACTTTTTTCTAAAATAATTTTGTACTTGATCTTAATGTCCTCTATGAACAAATTAAATCTTTTAATTATTTAATTAAAAACCTTTTATACGTTTATTTTTTCTATTATAATTTTATGAGGTTCATTTATGACCTTTTAAAAAAGTTATAAGATACAATTTTATCACATGGGAGTGTTTGTTTCCTTGATTTTCATGATCGGTTCAATTATATACGAGTACTGAAGATCATGTGAAATGGGGCTAGTTTTTCAGAATTAAAATTATATGATATTAATGAACATAAAGAATATTTAATGGTATTTTTTATCATTTTTTTCAATAATATATGATATTTCATTAAAAATAATGTAAATGATAACCGTTTAGATTATTGTGTCATGTTTTTGTACTCACAAACTAGATTTGTTTTGTTAATTAATATTATGTATAAATATTATTTATATAATATTAAATAGATTTTAATAAATATATTATAGTATTTTTAACCATGAAAATGGTTTTATGACTTTATTTTAAGGTGTAATTGAAAAATTAAAACACATCAGCCATGAAGGCAGTAAATCGGCGCCTCACGAATAATGTTTTAATTTTTAGCATAAATAGTGAGGTATAGATAAATGATGATGGTTTTTTGCATTGAAAAAAATAAAATTACAATATTTAAAAATATATTGGGTTTATCATGTAACTTGGTTGAATGGATTTTATGAAATAATATTAAGGAAAACTAAAATGAAAAAAAAATAAAAAGAAAAAGAAAGAGGTTTTTACCTCTTCTGTTTCTGTCCTTGAGTACTTCGTTAGAGAATTGGGGTTAGTATTTTTTGAGACCACTAGAAAACAGTAATGTGGTCGATAATTGGGTGGAATATTGGTTATAATTTGGACATGGTTCTATTTTATTGAGGTTTAAGGAAATGGGGTGGTGAGGGTGGTATTTATAGTGGAGGAGAGGGGTGTTTTTTATTATTTTATCCATTATTTTATTATTTTGGATAAATAATATAATTAGTTTGAACCATATCAAAAAATATACTAAAAAAATGAAATATAATTTTATAATTTGTGATTAAATCATCTATACATCATTTATGACTCAATAGTTCATATATTTTTTAAATACTATAAATTGTCATATTTCATTATTCCCAAAAAAATTCAACATTTTTTAAAAAATCCCCAAAAAATCACCAAACCCATTTTTTAATTTGTATAATTAAAATATTAGCTCTATATTATGAAAAAATTTATTAATATGTGAGAATTATGTTTTTATTAAAAGCATCATTTACTCAAAAAATTCATATTTTAAATTTCTAACTGATTTTGTGACACATTGAAGAAATAATTAAGGTCTCATAAAATTATTTTATAATCATAAGAAGACAAAATATTATTTTATAAATAAATTTTAATTAAATTTTTTTAATTTTTATTCATTCTATTAATTATAAAAGTTTTATTTAAAATGAATAATGTACCAAAATATCAATAATTAATTTATCATTTTTAAAACCTTTATTTACTTATTCCAATATATAAATATATCATATTTTGATTTATATGATTCCGTAAATTTATTAATACTTTCATTAGTGATGTTACTATTTTATTAGTTGGTTTATAATTGGTCACATTACTTGTCCAATGGTCATGTTACTATTCCATTATATTAGGTTCCAAAATTTCTTTGAAAACATCTTATATCAATACGTATTCTTTTATAATGTTTTTATTATGTTTTGTTAGTGATTTTATGTGATTTTTACTATATAAATAGTGATATAAAATTAAACATCGATGATTGAATTTTGGTTCATTAGAACAAATCAAGGGTGAAAACCACAAGAACAAAAAATATCTAAAGGACCCATTAATGAAACACATCATTGTATCAATAAAAGGAATGAATCATCAATTAAGAATATACAACTTCCACTCTATTTGGATTCTATGAAGTGTTAAAAAAATAATAAGGATCCTAAAGATGAACAATCCACATTCATGACAGGCCTTTTTGGGGGTAATGGGGAACCCATAAATCAAAATTATCCATAGAACCTTACATGGTTATGTACCTAAAATCACATCAATATACCCCAAATACACAAGGGAATAAACAAGACATATACATCACTAAAAAATTTCCTCTTCCATATCCCATTTTGGAAAACCATATAACCACAAAAAAAATTCCTTCATTCAATCAAATTCCAATAGAAGCCAATTAAAAATTTCAAACCCTAATCCCATACTTTTCTCATCAAATTTTAAAAAAACAAAAAAAAATATTTTTAAAGAAACACATCCTTTTTAAAGCCACTTTTTGAGATTAAAAAAACAATCAAATTACTCATTGAAATAGTTTTTATCTAACTTTCATTTTTAAAATACACCCATTAAAAGATAAATAAAATTTTTAAAACATCAATTACTATCAAAATAGAACATTCATACTTTATACCACCATTATTATTATCAGAAAACAACTATGATATAGAAAGCTATTTATAAAATAAAAAATTAAATAAATTGTTCAAAAAATGACTAGAATAAAATATTATTTTACCGATAATCCCAATGGTGATGTTTTACAATGAAATTACATTTAAACTACCAAAAAATTCACATCACAAACAAAAACATCATAAAAATTCACAAAAAAATTATAAATAAAAACTATTGTCCAAAGATACCAATACATCACAAGACTAAGCATCCCCCTATCTTGTTTCCCTCACACACACTTTAATGTACAAGGGATAAGTGTTTTAAATAAACAAACAAAAAAGGGTGTGAATATATTCCTACTAGGTAAAAATGTTTAATGAACACATTATAATATTCCATTGGTCACTAAAAAATTTCAAACATGGAGTTTTTTGTTTCCATATAGTCTTCCAGACCCTAAAATTCAACCGAACACTTTGATCCAAAATTTTTAATTTCCATCCAAAAAAATATTATCCCCCATGTAAAATAAATAAATTACATTAATTATCAAAACCACCCATTATACTGACATCAATCCAATGTAAATATAAAAAACACAACTACCCATGGTTTCTTAAAGCATAATGAGAGAAACATATTATAACACTCTCATCATACCTACCTCATGAGTCTTGAGAACCTTACCTCAAAAACGAAAACAACCCAAATAGTAGAAGGAATTCCAAATTCTTAGTATTCTATTGATAATGGACAGAAATATATGATTAAATATTTAATAAATTGTTCTGGGAAATCCATCATATAGATATCCAAAATAGCATGCTACTAGCATGAAGTGTGTTCTTAATCCCTACAAACTGACAACTAGTCATGGGTAATCAAAAGAATGGAAATAATACTGATTCCAACAATAATATGAGTAAAATAATATAATTTAAATATATTAATAATTGATCATGACACGTCAATACTATATATTTATACACTTGAAGAAAATAAACAAAATATTATCATAGTATCAACCCACAAAAATAAGAAAATTTAATAAAATAGTAAATGTATCTCTCACAATCGAATATCCCTCTCTATTTATTAAAAGATACCCAAAGGATGAATTTTCATCACCAACAAGTGTCAATATTCACCCACAACCCATATAAATAATTAAAATACAAATTCTCTAAGAATTGTCAAATAAATTTCTATATTTTGGATATTATACAAAATTTTAATGAAAGTCCACCTAATTCATGTATAAGGAAACATGTGATGAATGCAGTAAATCCAAAACTGACATAAATAAATAATCTCTCAATATAAAATTCGTAACAATAATATAGAAACTAAAAATTTGATAATAATATAGGCATGATCACATAAGTACTTAGTAGGCGATCAGAACCCAACAAAACTAAATGGTTTTCTTCATATTACACCCTAAGAATTCTTGTTTGAATAAAATTGAAATGTAATAATTATCAATAATGGATTACAAAATATCAAAGGTTTTCTAAAAATAATTTTAAAAATTTATATTAAATAATAAGTGTCTCATGGAAATCATTTCCCCGATTTTAAACTAATTGGACAAAACAACCTTATAATGTGAAACATTAAAATACACACAAAATAACTAATTTAGAAATTTTATTCTAAAATATAAAAGGGGTTTATAAATTTATACATGGTAATCTAAAACATCTTTTAAAACAATTTATATATTAAAAAATGAACAACAACTTAAAAAACAAATGTCAAATCACACACACATCGTGATTTAAAACAAATAAAATTACACTTTTATATCAATAGAATAAATTTCAAAAAAAATATTAAAATATATTAAAAAACTATAAATTATGCCATTAATGTCATGTATTTAAAAATATTTTAAAATACTTTGTTTAATAATTTGAAAAGAAAACCAAAAAAAGAAGAAATAATGAACACGATGAGGAAACAATATGTCAAGACATAAAATATAATAAATCATGTAGAAGTAGTATATGCTATGAAATTTTCCATGGATGTTTGGGAAACAATATAATCACAAGGAAAATCCCATTAAACTCTCATATAGGTTGTTAGATTCGTGGGATCTGCCTTGGGTCCTAATAAGTGACAATCCATTAATTAACTCAATAGACCAACCTACAAGCACATGTTGCATCCAATTAAAATCCAACCAACTAAACTATAACCATACTTACAAGAATTCAACACCATATCTAGACTTATAACCAACTAGAGGGGACATTGGTTTTGTGTCGATACCTGGTGTAGTAGAAGTGTAGACTATCACATATCTATCCTGATTCTGATGAAAAATCGTAATCATTATGAGCATTACTAATCATTTCATTTTTCGATAGAAAAATATTTTAAATAGCATTGATAATTTTCTCCAAACCCCAAAAATAATCATGCATATAAAACAAACATAATCACAATATGAAATTTAATATGACAAACACCACAAAAATGGTGAAAATTATAATATAATTCATAGAAACGATAAAGTGTATACAAAGGGTATAACATCATTTCGAATAATAATTTACATAAAATAAAAAACATTAAATAACATTAAAAAAATTTTGTACATCCCATCATGTAAAATAAAAACATTATTAAAAAACATGAGAACTCATTTAATCCTTTTTAAATAATCATTTGGAATCATTCCACACCACAATGATATTTAAAAATTAGAATCATATATTTAACAAAACCCATTAAAATAACAGAACCAATGTATAAACATTAAAATACATTCTAGAATCCCATAACATTGATTTAATGATATTTTAATTGATCAAAATGTTTTAAAACATCATTATGTACTCACCAAAAAATTAGAAACAAAAGTTACTGTTTTAAAAGAAAATTAATCATTTTTTAAAAACTGTGACATGGATTTTGATCCGATGAATGGATTTAAAACAACATTCATAATGATTTTGACCCTTGTTGTATTGGAATATAAGGTTGAATATAAATAAAAATAATCTATAAACCATCAATAAATTAATGTAATTTTATATTCTGTGATAATAAATAAAAACATGACTGATATAAATGGAAATCTATGAGGAATCATGTTTTAGTGAGCATAGTCATGTCAACAATAGAAGGAGAAGGCTCCCAAAATTATAATGGAGTTCCTCCAAACCATAAATATAAATAATAAAGAATTTAAATCCATCATTAACAGTAATAGAAACTAAATAAGTTTATAGTTTTTGTGGGAAAATGAAAAAATTGTGATGGAAATGAAATTAAAAAGATAGATTAGGGAAAGAAGGGTTAACCATGGAGGATCATGTAACGACCCCCACCGTTATGAATAAATTTCAAATTATTTTAATTAAATGACTTATTGATATAGAAAACATATACACTCTTTTTGCTTTATTATATCTCTTTAAATTTTAATTTACAATTAATTATCTTTTTTGTTGATAATATAGTCGTCGAATAGTGATCACAATACTAGTTTAAATATTGAGTTTTAAAAAACAAATTAGCATAGGCATAGGATGTGATGGCCTCAACCAGCAGGATCATACCCTATAAAGCCCATTTATCAAATATTCAAAGGTAGATACCTTTTCTAGGATTTTACCTATACCTATGCCAATCTGAGATCCAACAACTTAAGCATGAGAGAAACCATTTACAAGAAAAGTTTAAGCTTATTGATATCAGAACCCAGCCCGTTTTCACTGAATGGCCCTATAAAAGACCCAACATTGGACACCTTAATATTAGAGAATATGTTGTTGTAATAAATATATATATAAATATACCTTATCATAATGAGGAATTTTTAATAGAATAAAGAATATACTTTCTTTTTATTATTGTCACATTGTAAATGATTTTCTAGTGGAAAAATAGAATTTTTTGAAAATATTATAATTCAATTAAGGAATTAATTTTGATGAATTAATGTGTTTTGTAAATAATTAATATTTCTGTAAAATAATATTACTAAATAAAATTTATTTAATATTCGTTATCTTATATTTTTTATGAATTAAAAAAGTAACTATTATTAAGGATTGAAAACTATTTTTTCCAAAACCCATCAATTTTAAATAAATGTAGATATTTATTTTAAAATTCAAAATTCACATATTTAGAGAACTATTTACATTAAATTAAAATTATTATTAGAATCAAGTGGTTGAAATTATCCAACAATTAATTTTTCATAATTTTCTAACACAGTGGAATTTTTTGGTGAAAATTAAATACCGTTTAAATATATATTGTGTTTTATAACATCATAATGTTATAATAGTGATGTAATAAAATATTATAAAATGTATATTCATAAAAATATATTTTTAATCATTAAAATAATTTCATTTTATATTTTTCTATTTTATTTTATAAATCTTTACTGAATCCTTCAAGTCTTATAAAATATTTTAATATTTTAAAATCATTTCCTTGAAAGTGTGGCCCCCCTCTACATATGAAAAGGAACTATTTTCATATTTTCATCTCTTAGAATTATAAAATAATGTTTACCACTCCCAGTATCCAGAAACCATGGGTAAAACCATGGGATGGTATTTTTTTTTTAATATTTTATTGTTAGTGTCTTACAAAATAAAGAATTCACCCACCATTCCTATATAAACCCACCCAAACACCCATTTCTCAACACTAAAACACATTGAAGCTTGTAAGAATAATTTTCTATACTACCTAATGTCCTCCAAATTTTCCCTAATATCCCTAGAAGCCTCTCTCATGATGTTGTGATAACACATCCAAGTAATGGATCCCCCTCCCTCCATTTTCAGTAAGTACCTATTTTTTGTCATGACCTTTAATTTCCATTTTCTTGATTTGGGATATGTTACTTAATACCTCATTAATTTCTATTTTATGAATACATTATGGGATATTCCTTTAACTCACATTAATCCCCCTCGTATCTTTTAAGACAACCTATTACACTACCAAAATTTCGTAATGAATATCTCTCTTCTCATTTCCATTCAAGCGTTTATTTTATATTATGCATCTAAAATTCCATTTCACATATTGGTATACTATTTTCCATGATACCAAACTATAAATTTAATTTATAAATTATGAGATACCCCTTAATCTCTCATAAAACCATTTTAGTAATTTCTATATGACATCATTTTTCTCCTGAAATTGTACATGGATTTTCCATGCCAAAATCATCATATAGTGAATATCGTACCCCCTACTCTCTCAAGGGTATTCACCTTTATGAACTTATAATTGTTGATTTATGGATTAAATATATGTATTCCAAATTCCTTTACTAGTGAATAAATGATTATTTTGAATTAATCCATGATATATGATCTATATGGAACACATAATCGTGAGATTGAAATGATTATATAGGGTGCGTCCTGATAGAACTCCATTGAATCGGGTATTGTTTAGTGTCATGACACACCATGTTATTATAGGGGTTTGCATAATTATTTTGTAGTACTTTTTTCACCATGTTGGGACATGGGTTTACCTGATTCATTTTTGTTAGTGCTGTAGTTTTTTATGTTTTGTCCACATTTCCATGTTATGATAATCATGTAATATAATGTCTTTCTGTTCAGGTTTTTCTTATGCCCGATTTATATTCCTATTTCCTAACATATTTTCGATTCTTCATGTTATGTTTTGTTTAATTTATTATTTGCATTTATATATCACCCTTTTCTTATGTATGTCCTGATGTTATCCCATGTAATGTTATGCTTGATGTAATGTGGTGGTCATGTAAATTAAATTTTCAATAAAGATATGTATTTCATGTTACAAGTTTTTATGTAATGTTGTTGAACCCCAAAGAAACTATACCTATGAATATTCTGAGTTTTTTTAAGTAAAATTTTATGTAATAAATCATGTCTAAATTTTTAATAAATAGAAGGACTGTTATAGTTGGTATCATAGGATTATTTTAGTAATTTTTTGGATTAGGATTACAAAACTCTAGTGAAAGACTTACAGATAAAACAAGTATAACGAAAGAATCCTTAAATATTGGGAGTATAAAGTATGTGGTTTAACAAGAAAATACATCCCTTTCTAGATACGAAAAATTATAGGTGGCTCTAGAATAGATGTATGTTGGGTAAAACCTGAAAACACCGCTCTGAGCAGGACTTGAATCAGAGTTAGTGCACAACAATGAGACTTATTGTACTTTTGGTTTAACACTCCCAGAGGATATAATTTGGTAAATTAATAAGTTTAGTATAAACCATTATTAAGGGAACAAAAAATTCCATAAGAATATACGTTAGTACATGATGAAGAAGACTTACCCTCATCTGTTCTAATGTGTAAAAAGGAAATTTTGAGGGTGAAATTTATTAAGGGGGGAAGGTTCTAATGACCTGAACATTTGTGAATAAAATTATCTTTTTATTAATTAAAATAATTTTTGATATAGAAAAAACATGTAGTCCTTTCATTTTATTATATCATATTGGATTTTAGATGACCATTTAGCATCCTTACCATTGATAATATATCTACTGAACAATTATCACTTGATTAGTATAAATATAGTGTTTTAATAAATTAATTTGGTAGAGACAAAGGATGAAACGACCTCAAATAGTAGGATAATACCCCATAAATCCAATTTATTAGATCTGCTAAGAGAGATATCATTTTTGGGATTTTTCAGAGACCAATCCTAATCCAAGATCCAATCACATAAGCTTGATTGAAAATATTTGTGGGAGAATATCAAGCTCATCGAGATCAGAACCCAAAACATGTTCACCAAATGGCCCCAGTAAATCCCCACCATCTCCAACCTTACTTTTAATGAATAATCTTCTGTCATAATGGGATATGTATCAAGAATGTTGAGTAAAGATTATTTTTTATAGAATGATAATTACACTTTCATTTTATTATTGTTACTCTGTAAATGATTTTTGAAAGAACAAATAATATTTTTGGTTAATATTAAAATTTAATTAAGGAATCCATTTAGATGAATTAATTTATATTTTGAATGAATAATAATTTAATAAATTATTATTATTAAATAATATTTATTAAATATTAATGATTATATAATATTTATGAAATAACAATTAATTTTTGTTAAGGTTTAAAAGTAACTTTTTCCAAACCAATCAATTTTCAATAAATGTCAGTTTTTATTTTAAAAGAGAAAATTCACAAATTCAGAAAATTATTTATATAAAATTTTTATTATTTTTTTAATTAGGACATCAAAATAATCCAACACTGAATTTTTCGTAATTTTCTGAGATATTAATATTTTTTAGTATAAATTCAAAACCGTATAAGTATATAATATATATTATGACATCATAATTACCCAATTGTGATCTAATAAAATAATATAAATGGTGTATTTGGACAAATATATGTTTTATATTTAAAATAATTGGATTTTATATTTTATTTGTTTTATTTTATAAAGAATTAGTGAATCCTCCAAGGCTTATTAAATATTTTAATATTTTAAAATAATTTCCTTCAATGTGTGAACCACATCCACATAAGAATTGGAAATGTTTTAATACCGTTGTCCCTAATCCTTATAAACTAATTTATAACCTTTCCATTTACCATAATACAAAATAAAAAAACATTTCATAGTTTTTGGTATTGATTATTTTAGTGTGTAGTGTCCAAAATCAAAATAATAAATAATTCCCCCACCTTACCTATATAAACTCACACAAGAACTCATTCCTCTTAATTAAAATTATTTTTAAGCTCATTAAAACTCTAATATCTACTCCCTAGAGTACTCACATTGTGCCCCAATCTAACAAATAGATACTCCCTATATTTTGAGATCACATATACATGTAAGGAATCTCCCTCTCTTTTTTCATCAAGCACCTCTTTTATATCATAACTTTTAATTTTCATATTCCTAGTTTTGGATATGTTATTCCATAAATAAATACTATATATATGATTTATACATTATGGTATCTTCATTTATCCCCCATTAACCCCCCTAATATCTTTTTATGCAACATGTTACTATGTCGAAATTCCGTAGGAGATTTCTCTCTTCTCATTTCCATTCAAGCATTTATTTTGTATTATACATCTAAAATGACATTTCACATGTTTAGATATTATATTACAAGATCCCTTACTATCCATTTCATGTATAAATGATGATAGACTCATTTTTCTCTCATCAATCCATTTTATGAATTTCCATATGATGTCATTTTGTTGCCGAAATTGCATGTAATTTTCCGTGCAACAGTCTTAAAGTAGTGAATTCCATACCCATTCCTTTATCAAGTTTATTCACCATTATACACCTATATATGTTGATGTAGGATAAAAATGTATGTATTCCACATTCCATGGTCTTGGAATAAAGGATTATGTTGAATTAATCCATGTTATTTGATCTATGTGGTACACATAACCATTATAGTGAAATGATAATGAAGGGTGATCCCTAATAGTGGTCTATTACATTGGGTATTTTTAGTATCATGATCCATTATTTTGGGAAAATGTATTACCTGAATCCACTATATAACAACTTTACACCTTTTTGGTATATGGTTTTACCTAATTCCTTTATGTTAATGATCATGTGTTTTAATTTGTTGACGCATTTCTGTGTTATGATAATCATACTATATCATGCCTTTATGTTCATGTTTCTCTTATCCTCCATTCATATTCCAATTTACTAAAATGTTTTTTATTAATCTTTTATGATTTTTTACTCCATTACTAGGATTTATAGCTCTTCCTTTTCTTATGCATGTCCTCAAGTTATCCCATGAATGGCTTAGTGCGAAAGAATATTGTGTTCATGTAAATGATTTTTTCAATAAAGATGTGTATTTTATGGTTTATGTTGTTGTTTAATGTTCCAAATAACCAAAAACACTATGACTCTTGATCTTATAAGTTTAATTAGGTTCATTCTTATGTAATAAATCATCTTTCAATGTGTAATAAAGTCCAATATTTCTATAGATCCCAAGAGTATATAGGTGAAATGTGTTTTGTGATGAGGGTTGACTAGTGGGGAGGCATTTCATGAGGAGGAAGTTGTGTAGTGGGGGGTGATCAGGTTTCCAGTTTTATGGAGTAAGGTAGAGGGATACATGACATATTTTTGAAGAGTTATGTAGAATGTGATTGTAGATTTAGTTTTTAAAAAGTATAATTTAAAAAAAAATTATAAAAAATTGAAATATTTAAATTCTAATTAAACATAATGGTTATTCTACAATATTTTTGTAACAATGTGCACAGAACTGCCTAGAATAACTTTACCCTTCATAATTTCCTATGTGCACCTCACAATTATAACAACTATTCTTCAATTATAAAAATATATTCTGTGAAGATACAGAGTAAATCCAAATTTTTATCATATTATATAATTATCCTTTTAAAAGTCATTCATTACATATTGGACTCACCAAGGGTCCCACACAGTAAGCAAATAGTTACTCCAAACCATGCATAACTCATGAGTTGTATATAAAATTTTCTGAAAAATTAAACATCAAGACCAAGGCTTCAAAAATATTTATTTTCCAAATATTAAATAACTAAAATAGACAATTAATATTAATGTGAGATGAATTGTGTCAAAATTCCAACATGTTTGAAATTTTTTAATAGTTTTTTCATGTGATTGTAGGAATTGTATTTCATCTAGTATAATTTTTGTATGAATCTTCATTGTGGGAAAAATAATTATTACATTACTACTAATAGAAAACATATTTTGGTTGGTCCATGATTAATGTTTCATAAATTGAGATTTCTCATATTGGAAAAAAATTGATGAATATGAATTTGATTGGGTGAATTAAAATAATTTAGTGATTTATATTTCAAGTGTGACATAAAATTCCAAATGGGATGCTTTTTTGGACCAATATTATTTATTGTGATGTATGGATAGTAGAATGATCATGGTCTAGATGGTTACGAATAGATATTGTTTAATAAATTATATAAATATTATTTCCCAATCATAAATCATTATTATTTATTAAACATTCATATATGGTAAATTTTATGAATAATAGTGGATTGAGTCTATCAAGAATAATATGTTATATGTTTTTTACCCGAATGAAATAAAATATATTAATGTTCCACTAAAAATTCATTGTATTATTATTTTTTTATCATCATATAATGTTTTAAATAGAAATATTTTCTATTAGTTATTTATTATTATAAACTTTCTAACATAATGAGTACTTGAAATCTCATGATACAATCTATGAAGAATGGTTTTCATGTAAAAATATTATTCTATGATGTTCTATGGTAATTCATCATACAGATTCTAGAAGTCACAAGTTTAACATGGTATTTTTTATTTTGAATTATATAAGTTTTTATGATTTTATAATAAAACATTATATGATTTTTAAGTTTTTATACCATTCTATGAAGTATTTTTTATCATAGGAATGTTTCCAAAATACAATAGTAATTTACCGAGGATTGTTATAACTCTGTTTTTTATATTGAATGTCTATATTACTGAAGCATGATTACATTTGTACCATGTAAATTATATTTATATAAATGACCTTGAAATGTACCAACATGATTACGGAAAAACAGTATCAGATTCATTTGAAAAATACTTTAGTTGAAGTCATTATAATGATAATTTTTTATAATGTTCATCCATCAGTGGTTTGTAGTTGAATGAATTGTTTGAATATTTTTAATTAATTTCATCAGAAGATGTAATTTTATATAGAATTACATCCAATACATTCCTGCAGTGTATTATGGGAAAACTGGATAATGGATTATCATTAAAAACTAATTCGATGATTTTATTACCCAAAAAATGGTTAGTATAAACATATATTAAAATTTTCAGAAATATATTTAAAGTAATTATTCATCAATGATAATTAAATTTTAAAAATAACATTGAATAATGGCTGGCGATTCCCACAGTGTTCGGTGGATGTTTCATGGATTTAGTTGACACTGGTATATAAGAACATTAAATGTATTCAATGGAATCATGATTATGGGTGGGATACTGAAAATATTTTACTATAATTTAAGTACTATGTATATTTGATTTCTTAAAATCATAGAGGATCCATGCCTATATGATGTGTATTTTTTTTGAAGAACTATTTCCAAATATATATTTTTCGTGAGGAGAATTGATGCGGATTTTTTTGGATGTTGGGACAAAAGGTTTGGTGAATCATTAGTTAGGGGGATAAAACATTATTTCTGGAGAATCTGATAACAGACATAATTTTTGATCAATTTATCATTCCAAAAAGTTTGATTATCTTCAATCGAAATATACTTAGAGAGATTTCATATCAAGAGTTATCAAACAAATAATATAAAAATTTGATGAGAATAACTATTTGAAAGAAGTGTTATCTATCGTATGAAAGTAAACAAATAATGTTTTCTATATGGATTATTGGAAGGAGATCATCTGAAAAGTAGTTGAATTTATGGATTTTGTTATATAGATGTCAAAGTAGGTGTTCATTCCTACTTAAAATAAATAATTTGAAGATGTATAAATTGATTCAAATAATATAAAGTGTGAAGAAACCATAAGGGGAATAATGAAAAAATACTAAGTCCAGTTAGTTATATGTTCTTATAGTTGTTTTATATAATTTTATTATATATTTTATATATCTGAGGACCACATGAACTATTAATTCATTAGAGTAATTTATAGTTATATGTATAGTCTCCTTATGTTATAATCATATCCAATGATTGTTTTCTACTAGTATTTTTTGTGTAGATTATTTATAATCCATTCCAAAAATAATAAACTATTATTATGTAGTGAATAATTTAGACAAAAATGTCCCAATAATTGTGTTGGTTTACATACATTTTAGAAATGTTATATCTCACTAGTCGGAGAAATGGGGTTTAAAAATAATGAAAATATTAAAACAAAAGATCATTGACTCACCACATCCACCTCATAGGGATCTTATAAATCCTTATTGGTCCTTAAATATTTTTTATTCACAAGAATATTGTTTTATCATTTTTGAGTATATATGGAATATATCCAAACTCATAGTGACTATACCTTATGAAAAAAACATCCATGGATATATCCAGCTTCTTCAAATTTAAAAAATAATATCTCAATTGATGATATTATTTCAAGACATATGGTTTACTTGTAGCTAATACAACAATTCACCATTCTAAAGAAGAGGTTACCACTTTCTTGTTGGTATCTTATGGAGCACCCAATATTCAATTTTTTTGGGTGAATTAACATGTAATACATTTTGAAAATAAGGATTTGAAACCACCATGGTGAGGAACATTATAATTGAGACAATTTACCATATTTTCCACTAATTTCTTCTCTGGATCATGAATTCCAACATTGGAAATTCTACATTGGGTCTTATATTTTGAAAATACTATTCAATTATGTTTTATTAGGATCTCAACCTATCATCAAGGAGGAATAATAGTATATTTTTGACAATATGTATTATTAGATTCACTTTCAATGGACATTTCATCAAGGGTATACTTTTCCTTAGTATCAATAATTGGAGAAAAAAACATTCTCTATTAGGGAAATAATATCCATTCATGTGATGATGATTCCAAATGAGATTCATCATCCATAAAAATCTATAAAATAAGAGGGTGATTCATGATTCAGAGGGTTATTTCTTAATCTTATAAGGTTGTGTTGGAACTATTGAAGGGAAAAAATACATAGCTGGAATAGTGTCTTATTCCACTAAATGGTGTATCATAAGTATGTATATAAAATTAATCCCATAGATAATGATAGGGTAGAAGATATTTTTATCAGAGGGAATGATGGAATATTTTCAAGACACAAAGATATTTCAACTTCAGCATATTTAAATTGAGTTTGAATAACTCATAAAAACATATTTTCTATAAAAGAATTTATAGAACGAAAAAATAGTTTTTTCTATAATTTATTGATGAAATAGATTACATATAACCACTTTATGGTTAGGATGTATCTCAAAAAACATGTTGGAATTTTATTTTAGAATTCTTTCTAGGAATTTATTATTATTGTCATCATCCATCATATAAAAACCTTGGATTAGTGGATGATATTTCATAGAATATGTATTACATAAAGTTAAAAAGTTGGAAATTATGATAATGGTTAACTAGAGAATTCTATTATTATAATAAATTGGTTGGATTCTCTAATCAATATTCAAAAGATAAATTTTTATCCTTCAAAAATGTAATGCACTTTATTACCCCTTCTGGGAATATTTGTGATACTTCTTCCTTCAATTTTGGAATGTTTGATATTATACTTTATTAATCCATTAATATTTTTCAATAAATTCAATTGAAAGAAGATAAATTTTTGGATTCTGATATAGAGAACCATGAGGCCCTTGTGATTCACTATATTTGTTTCTACATCATTATCACATCAGAAAATATGTTTTTCGTTGTCAAATTCTCTAGTTAAAAACTATTTTTATATATTCATCATTATACCACTAAATAATTTATATATTTATCATTTTGGGTCAACATAAAATCCGGGGCTGTTTCTTGGATATATTTTGAAGATTTTGCCATATTCACTAATGTATTATCAAACATTTTTTATACTTTTATATAAATAATTATCCATGTATTATTTTATAATTCTATGAAAGTATTAATCAAAAAACATTATCCTTAAATATTTCTACTCCAAGAATTTAATTACATCATTTGGATTCACATTCAGAATCAAAACCCACTATTGTTCATCATCACTCTCCATGTGATAGAAACCCAAAATGAATATCTATTTAATCTATATTAGAAGAAGTAATATAATATTTTCACTGGAATTTATCTATTGTTACATGATTAAGTGATTAGAGGATACATTGAATTTCATAGTAATTTTTCTCATCATTCCTTTAATTTTAAGTTTCTCTTTCTTTGGGGGATGTGATTTTTCCTAATTATTTGTGTTTATAATAAAAAATAGTTATTTGAGAAATTATTATCATGGTATTCCCAATACCAACTCCAATATTGTTGGTAATCTCATTTGTGATGACATTATATTAGTTGAATACATGGTTCCTCGTATTTCTAGAAATTAAAAAAATGTGGGAGATTAAAGGATGATAATATTCAAAAAATTTAAAAATAAAACGGAATATTTGAGCATTAAAGGGATAAATAATCACTAAAATTATTTATTAGCCTAAAAATGTATGGGTTTAAATCTTTGATATCTATTTTTATTCTAAAAAATTAAATTTCATTATAATTTTTGTTCCCATTAAAATAGTTTGTAAAAAGAACATGATTAACAAATGAATATCCACATTGGTGACAAAAAAGTTGGGTATTTTGAGTAAAATATTATATGTACTACGTGATAATCAATTTAATACACAATATACAATTTTTATAAGTATTATGACTATGTACAAATCTTCCACATCTATGTTCACATTATAGTATCCAGATTGGGAGGTATTTTCTCAAACAAAAACCAAGAAAACTATACTTAAATAATACTTTGGTATGTTTTATAATGTTTATCCTCACCCTTATTATTTTCAATAAGGTATTTTATTCATAATCATCCAAAATAACTAGGCCTTTATATGATTCTGAATATGAAATCCTTTTATCTTTTATACACTTTAATTTAAGAATTATTAAAAAATGATTCACTCTATATAATCCCAGAAGTTATAAAATAATATTTTACTTGGATAATAATATACATAGAATAATAACACAAAATATGGATGAAATAATATTTATTAAAAACTCACTATATTGATATTAAAATTAACCACTATTCTACAATTTCATTGGATGCCATGTTGGCATAAAAAATTATCTGGTGTAATATAAATATTTTTATGGGAATAATAAAATCATAACATGTTAAATTTAATACCTCTGAGTCTAGAGGAATATCAAGGATACATCAAAGGAATAGAATCATAATAAAGTTCATAAAATAAATAAATAATATGATAACATCATGGTAATATTAGAATCGGACTAAAAGATAAAAACTCACATCAAAAGAGTAAGTGATGACAATACACAAATAGATTAATTATAGTGTGAATATTATTAACAAAAATTCTCTATAAAAAGAATATAATGAGAAGAATACACTACCCAATTAATTAGTGGGATATATAATTGTGGGAAAACATGTCATTTTTATTTCATGTAAAAGAAATTGTGTTCCCCCAAGATCATAAAACAGAAGAACACAAATCGTAAATTTTATTCTATTGTTTATGGAGTATGAGTTATATAAATGTTATACCCAAATAAATGAAGGATATATATACAAAAAGTTTAATACACTTCCATAGAAATGTTTTTGGGTATTCAGAAGAAAATTGTTCACATAGAAACTCACAAGCAAATTTCAGAAGAATAATATGTGTACAAAATGATTCATTTACAGTTTCAATGGGATTGAAATGTGCCCAAAAAATCATGGGAATAATAGTAACAATTAAAGGAACTATAAAAAAATTACCACAAGTACAATTGGAAATTAAAATTCATAATAAAAATTATTTAATGAATTATGAGGATGAAAGAATCCCTCATGAGGAGAGGATGCTTCTCAATGATTTGGAAGAGCTTCTAAAGATATTTTGGAATATTCTATGAGGTGTTTGGAGAGATTATCAATGTGTTTCGAGTGAACATTAATGAGAGTTTGGGTGGATTTTTAAATTTAAATAGAGGTAAATTGGTTATAAATTTCATAATGAATTTTTTGGACTCAATATGATAAAATAATCAAAATCAAAAACCATTCGAGTGTATTTTCAATTTTTTATAATAAAGAGTCATAGTTTAAAATATATTATTAGGGTATGAAATTATCTACGTATAATAATAACATTGGGTATGTGGAAGTGATCCATGGTCATAAAGAATTTTTATTAACCAAAATATATACACTAGTTTGTGGGGGATTCATTAAAGGTTCGTAAAAATAATTTAATAACTCAGGAAATACATTATTCTAAAGTGAACAAAATATTTGGTCACAGACTCCGTTTATAGTATTAATTAAATCTCATACAACATATTATGATGTCATAACTCAAACTGTATATTTATATGTCATGACATTTTTACCCAAAAATACAAATCTCTGAAATATTTTAATGTTTCACCATTGAATAATTTCAATTTGTTTAATAAAATAAAAATAAATTCTTAAAAAATTATAAATATATGAATTTAAACATTTAAATAAAATTCATTACATACTAGAAAAATTGTATTTTTATCACACTAACATATTCCCAACTCTTATATAAATTACATTAGACAAAATTAAATTAAATCAATGTATTTATTTAAATAATTATTTATTAATCATAATATATATAAAAAATTTAATTTCATAAATCATGATTTAATAAAAAATTGTGTATATATTTATAAATATATACATCCCAAAATTAAATTTATGTTTCTTTTTATAAAAATTAAATTTTATTAAGGATTATTAAGAATTAATATATATATATATATATTATCAATGAAAGGGCTAAATAAAATAATTATTCCAGTAATTAGGTATTTTAAAAATACATACCATAATGTCTAGATATATCACCCCTTATTAAAAAAATGTACTCCCTTAGGGTAGGGCCTGTGATGGTGGATGTTTAATGGGGTTTTCCAATGAATAATATCTAAGTTGTAACTTCAATTAGGTTAAATTTAAACCATAAATGTATTATCTCTAGTTTTAGTTATTTTATTTCATTATTGTTCAAGTCATTGGAAAATACCAGTGATTAAAACTCCCTCAACAGATCTTGTGTATGGATTTTTTACGGAATGATCCTATTGGTCGAGGAAATCACTTTTCCTTCCATATGAAATAGTCATTATCATAACCCATAATATATAATAATTATAATGGTCACTATTGTAAAACAATATAATCAGTGTTTATGATTCTTAATGGTCTGTTTTTTCTTTTAGACAATTAATTATTTATTTTAAATTTTTAAAACAACAGAAAATTAATATAGTGAATCTATTTTGTAGAAATACCTTAAATAATAATTTTTTTATTCCATATCAATTTATTTTTGTTTAAAAAATTTCGGTTAACTACAACGTTCACCACCAAGTAAATAGAATTAGAACATTACATAAAATAATATAAAGATATTATCAAGATACATGAAATTATAGATTAATATTAGTGGAATTATAATACTCAATTGTTGAAGGTAATTTGGGGAATTCATAAAATAAAAGAGTAAATGTGGAAAATTGATGTTATGGTGGTGTTATTCACATATCTATTAATGAGGTGGAATTCTGGAAACATTAATGGGAAAAAATTTGATGAATGGAAGAATGTGACACATGGGAATCCATTATTGTAATGAAAATTTTCATTCAAAAGAATCTATGACATAATACACATATATTTATTTATTAAGGTAAGTAAAATAAAAATTTTAAATTTAAAATACATATTTTTAATAAATTATTTTTTTAGGGCTCGTAAATTCAAAATTATCTAAGGATATCATTTATAATTAACATAAAATATTTATTTTTTGGAAAATTGTAAAAAATACTGAATTTTGGAAAAAAACTACTAAATTTATGACATTATAATTATTAAAAAATTACATTAGAGTATAAAAAAATTCATAAAGGGAAATTATATATTAAATAATTATAATAATGAATATGAAATTTTAATTTTGAACATATTATATAATGTTATTAATTTTGATAACCTCTATAATTATTTTTCTCAAATAAAATATTTTCTACTTCTAGTCCATTAATTATATATTTAAAAATTGGGAAAATATTTATTTTGGATTAAAATAAAAATTAGTCCAATATTTAGTTATCATAAATCTATTAATTCTATTAGTATCAATTGTACACATAATTATGCTATAAAGTCATTAAAATGATTCAAATAATCATTAAAAACAGTTTTTATTATGTTTTAGAATCATATGAAAATTGTAGTTTGTGAAAATTGTTGAAGGTGAATCATGATTAATTTTTGGATTATTTTTATTAATCGTAACTATTATTAGGTAATGGGGTCAAATTATTTTTGGTACATACTAATGAGTAACCATGGTAAATAGTTTTCACATTGGTAAAGTAAAAAATGGCTTAAAAGGGTTGAAAATATATAGATACAACTTAATGATATACCAAAATAATTTATTTAACCTAATTTCTTTTTTGGAGATTGATATAACCATTAAAAATTTTAAATAAATTTTATTTTTGTGAAAAATTCACAAGAAAATGATTTATAATATTAACATATTTTATTTATTTACATTTGTGTCCCTTCCCACACTAATAAAAGTAGACCTCTTCTCTTCCAATATTAAAAATAATTTGTCCAAATATAACATTCGATAAATACACATGATCCTCATGTGTTACATAAATTTATTGTTTAGGTTATTATCTTACCCAAATAGTATTATATGATGTCTTAATGTTTTTTCCAAATCAGGACTCCCACTGAAGATGTAATCATCATACCCGACTCTTTTAATGTTTATTTATACATCATTTTAGACTAGATGAATTAAATCATTAACAAAATAATGATTATATTTTCTCCACTATTAGAATTTGTCATTATGATAATGGAAAAATTATTTTATACCTCCTATAAATGTAACATAAAATGAAAACATCACAGAAGTGTGTGTATGACCATTTATCTCCACATATTAGTGTAATTAATTTTTCATTATTACCTTAAATTGATTCTTATAATATCCAAAATAAATAATATATATTATATTTACATATTAATTATGATTATTTAAATATAATATATCAACTACTGTCATTACCTTCCATCCTTTTTAAAATGATTATATTGCTCATGCATATATGAGGACAACAACCTATATAAAGTAATGTGATTCATTATTCTATTAGAAAAATGCATGAAATTATTTTAAAGTTTATTTAATGAATACATATTATATTCATAAAATTATTATAATTCCATAAATACTATATATATTTCATGAAAGAATTAAAAATAGACAATATATTGAAGTAATCTTGATGAATTTGACTAAGCAACATTATGTGCTCATTTAATGAATGAACTATTCAATGAATGAGTTTACATTTATTATAAAAGTAGCATAAATAATTACATATTGATGAAAAATGTTCTTAATCAAGTATTAAATAAAATTATATTCACTATAATGGAGTATTAATCATGTACTAAAAATTGGAGGCCCAAGGTATGGATTTCAATTACAATATCATTTTATTTTAGGATTTTTTATTTGAAGATTCACATATGTAAAATTAAGTGATTGAAGTAAATAAAAACAAATTTATCTTATTATCATATATTTATGTTATATTTTAAATTTCATCTCTTTTTGGATGATGATTAAAAAAATATTTTATTTATAATTGATTTTCTTTTACATCAATAACAATACCGATTTGATGTTTCTGTCATAAAATTGTTTTTAAAAAATTTTATTTTTATCTCATGAATGTTATTTTTATACTCGAATGATTATTTTTAGTAATTTCAACCATGTTTTACTTTATTTACCAAAATCGGTACGTTTTTAAATTTTACAAATTTTTTAAAAGAAATATTTTTTTAAAATTTACCGCATGTATATAATTTCCAATCACCAAGATCATTCACTTTATTGAATATTACATTTAAAGTATCAATTATATTTGATATGGATGGAAGTTTCATAATAACTATGGTGTTTTTTTAGATGATATCAAATTGAAATGAGACTATTTTCTCAAAGGAATTAAAATAAATTTGAGATGTAATTTCTAAATTCATTCTAAACTGAATTTATACAGAATTTAATTTTAAATTATTAATATAATTTTGTTTTCAATAAATTTTACTACTAAAAATCCATAATTTATGATTAATATGATTTCTTTAATAATCCCTTAATTATAATGGATTAGACCTTATTTTGAGATCATTCATATTTTTAATATCAATCACTTTCTTATACACACGTTCTCTAGAAATATCAATTCATTATTGGAAACTATATTTCTCCTCAATGTATATATTTTAAATATTGATGTTGAAATAATAATAATTTCTCTTAATTTGATAATTTTAAAACCATATACCATTTCTATATATGTTATTAGTTTAATGAATATTATTAATTATGTTATTACAACTATTTTGGAATCATTGAAATTTTATTTTACTTTTTCAATAAGGGTAATTGATAAATTCTTATAAAACATGAGAGTGAGACGTAGTGATTGTTTAAATTATATTTATTGCATAATAAATTAATGTGATGGGTGGGACTGGAAATAAAAATACCCATGATTAATCGATAGGTATATTTAGGTAAAATAATAGGCATTCCATAATAAGTTGGAAGTTGGTTTCCAACTACACATTTATTGAGAATGTTGTCTTTCCTGAGATAACATATTGGTAAGATTAATTATAATAAGGATGAGGCCTTAATTTAATGTTCATGAACATAAATATGTATGAATTTACATTAATATGAATTTATATTCAATTATCAATAATATTTATATGTGTATATCATCCCATGATGTTCATTTAACTCATGGTATAGAATAAATATAATTTTTTTTATAATCCACACTATCATATTTATTTTTCCCTATTTTCTAATATTTGATTCCATTTTACATAACCCTTATAGATCATATGATGTCACCAATTATTTTTTCAAATTATTCATGATATAAAAAGAAATATTATGAATGACTTAAAGTATAAACGAAAATTTATTATGCTATGTTATTATGTTTATATTATTTAATGGGAATGAAATATGTATGTAGTTTTCTATGAATATTAAACTAATCAACCCTAAATTGTGGGGTCCCTTTAATATTGAAAATTATATCCCTCTTAATAAAAAATGGGTTTAGAGTATCCTCTCACCCATGGAAAAAATTTACCTAGAAACCTATAACCTCTTATAATGTCAATATGCCTAATTCAATTTTTGTTCATTTCATTCTTTTAAGCTATTTACATTATTGTATAATTTTTATTCACCTCAGTTTTCAAGGAAACTTATTAATTTTTCCTTGCATAACCCTATTCCAAATATATTCCTTATATTTTAGTATATACATTTAATCCATAGATCCTTAACTAAAATAACCACATATTCCACAATATGCTTCTCTAACATTAAAAAATTTATTTATTTATATATTATAGTTAACTGAAACAACATCATGTAGAGCCAGTTGCTTTCCATTATTGTCGGGATCATTTCCTTCTTTCTTTGGTATATTGGCCACATCCAACTTTCCATGAATCATATCTACAAATTTATTTATAAAATTATATGTTTCTCTGTAATAATGATATATATTCTGGAAAAAAATAATATTTATTGAGTTTTTATGAATTTTCTTCACTTTTAAAGAATGAAAAATATTTATGGTATGTCTACACATTCAATACTTTTCAATTTGATCATTTTATCCTCAAAAAATCACACCTAATTTAAATAATAAAATATTATTTGGGTCGATATATTTGGTGATAATTTGGTCCAAAAATATCTTCTTTAATCATTCCCATGAAAGATAACCAAAACACATCCATTAATCATTCACTATTTCTAAAAATGACATTTCAAAAATCTTATTCTAAATTTATATTTATACCTTCCACAATACCAACAAAAAGTATTGAAATTGGATCTTCCTTATTGACTAGAAATATATCTGGAATTCTAGAATTATTGGTTAGATAATGGTAAAACTGCCTGTAATGGCCCGGACCCTCCTGGTCCATTACTTTCCCAAAACACGACTCCACCGAAATGGTGGCACCGGTCGCGGGGGAACCGGTCACGATGGAACCATGAGGGTGGCAGTGTGACGGTGTCACCCTGAGGGTGGCACCGTGATGGTGCCACCGTGAGGGTGCCACCGTGAAGGAGGCACCATCATGGTGACACCGTGACAGTGGCACCGTGTTCTCACCGAGCGGTCTTCATCCCTTTTTCCAGTTTCTGACTTTTTCTGCTCCCGCATCATATATTTTAACGTAACGATGATTTAATGCCCCCTTTCATTTCCAATTAAATCGCATAAATAATATGTAGAATCCCCCAAGGGTCAGGCAACCCTTAACTTACCAAAATGTGTAATTTTTTCCTCAGTGCACACCCTTCCCCAAACCTTCCAGTTCCTCCCCTGTTACGTGTTTCCTTATGGTTCAAGAAAACATTTTATTGCATTGTCGTTATGACCACCCATTTTAGGAGAATTTTTAAATGAAAATTAATTCTATCATGCATAATTGCCCAATGGCGTTGGGAACCATGATCTGACATTAAAGTCATTAAAATTTCCATATCCAGTAACAACGGGATCTCATCATGATATCGCACTGGAATTCCTTCTCCTTATTCCTCTTGGATGGTTTCCTTTTTCTTCCTAGTGAGTTTGGAGTTCCCCTTCTCGAGGAAAGTGGTGATCATATGCCAGAGACATTCTGCTCATCCTTGGAGTCCCCGATGTTCCTCCCCTGTAAGTCACGCATCCCTATTTCATGGAACATGGAGAAGAACATTGATCCTTAATCAATCAAGTAGGTATTTTCCTTCGTCTCTCCTTACTATGTATCAAGCAGGGTGGGTACGCCACTATTTCTGTGGGAATGGATCAAACCAAACCTTAACAAAGATAATAAACAGACTATTAAAGAATTATGGGGTGCATTTGAAAATTCTTCTATACTCTTTTATAATTTCTATATGTTTTGATCTCTATGGGCTTATTCTCACTGAAAATCATGACTGCTGGTGATCTTTCCTTGCACACAAATGAACCCTTGTATTTTGTAATGATTAAATGACTATAACATGGAAATTGGTTAATCACCTAATCTCAGTTGGATAAATGGATGCCCAGTGAGAATCAATCCTTGTGTGTTCACCCTGCTTAAACAATAGAAAGAAGAACCTAATCAATGATTTTCTTGTACCAGGATGTTTCCCTACTCTGTTTTGGTAGTTGGTGAGTTGTTCTGTTCGCTTCTTATGGGGTGATGTGGATGGGGATGGAATCCTCTGTTGTGGTACGATTTTTGGTTGTGAATCTAAAGCCGTGTGGGGCTGTATCTTGAGGCATGGTTTGGTTTTAGTACTTTGAGGGATCTCACAGATCCCTTTGTTGTTCTGACTTCACAAGGGAACCGAGGGTGAATGCTTAAATTGTTGTTTGGTTGTTTCTCATTCTCTGGATTGTAGGTGTGTCAGTTAGTTGCCCAGTAGTTCATATTTCACTTAAATGGGATCAATTGAACATGAAAACAAGAATGGTTTAAATGGGAAATTGGTTTTGGGTATGAGTTGTGACTTGGTAGTGAGTGATGTGCTTTTATTTTATGAATGAATTGTAATGATAGTGTTTGGGATTAGGTTTTGGAACCCCAAGGATGGGATGAGTGCTTGTTACCTATACATATATTTATAGTTTTTGTGATTCTTATTCGCCCCCCACCCAAGTTGAGTACATAGTGCCGAACACCCCCATTTCATGGGGGAGGGTGTTTTCCAAACACTTTTATAAGTTGCTGGTTATTAGCTCATTTTATCCTCCAATTCCCGAAGATCCCAAGACTCTTTGGGCAGGTTGTGATGTCCTAATGTCAATTATAGCCCAAGATTCTTCAGGCAGGGTAGTTTTGGTGGTTGTCTCAGGTGTGCGTGGGCAGGTTGTTTCCCAAGACTCGTCGGGATGAGGCCCAGGTGTTTGCGGGCATGGCAGTAGTTGTTCTGGCCCAGGTGTTTCTGGGTGTGGTTACGCGTGGTTGTTTTAGCCTAGATGTTTGTTGACGGGATGTGTGGTTGTGTCCTAGGTGTGTGTGGGTGGGGTGTGGATGTGGGACTGCAGTGAGAATAGCGGGAGAGGTTCGATGTGTATGATGTCTTCAATAACCAGTGGGAATGTGTCACGGGGTTCCCAAATATTTATGTGCTATTACTATACATTACATGAATTACATTATTTGTGGATTATGCCTTGGTGAGGCTTGAGTGGATAGTTATCCTTCCTAGGTTCTTGGTTATATCCTATCTCACAAGGCATTAGAATGCCTCCCACTTGTGCGCGAGAGTCTTTGGTTTTCCCAACTAATTGTACTTGTATGATCACACTACGTATATAAAACTACTTTCAGGTTTCTAGGAGGAATTTATGGATCGTCCAGGGGCATACTAGCTCAGACGTTGGGAAATTTTCAGTTGTTGATTTCCATTTCTTTGGTACTTTAACATTGTATTCTCCTTTTACTTTGTGGCATTTACTTTTGCAACATGCATATGGAAATGGTTTTCTTTGACTTTACTTTTACCCACCAGTTTTGGTGTTATTAGGATTTACTATCATATCTCCAGATCCTATTAAAGAAAGAGGGTAATTCTTTCTATATTTTTTGTGATTTTATATCCTTTGTGATAGTCTCCACTCTGGGGCCTATTGAAGGCGGGACATGGGGGACAATATATCTCCTTCAACATGAAGAAAGAAGGGTCTGGAAATCTGTTGTCCTTTCTCCCATCTTGGTGAAGGTGTGTATTGACAGAATGGTATCAGATGAATGTTTGAGAGATAGGATGGAGACTTGAGTTAGGACAAGTGAGGATTGCATGGGTTGGTAAGGAAACAGTGTTGGGTGATCTTGGTGCGTGAAATAGGCCAGGGAAGACCAGTTAGGACATGACATTTTAGGGGCCCTTGTGATCTAATGCAAGGAATCTTGGCCTACCGAACCACCATGTGAGGATACACTGATTAAAGGGTAGAGACCCTAGGGAAGGTACATTCATCATAATGACTTTTGATCTTGTGTTTCATGGGTATTTATAAAACGTATAAAAAGTCTAATAAAATTTAATAACAATGTTCTACACTACTAGGGCTTAGTCATTCGGTGTTTACCTTATAGCTATGGCGCCTAGGAGATGACCACGAGCAGTGCGGGTGATCGAGGCCCTAGAGGTTGACTTGGCTGATTGACAGAGGGCTGACTGAGATGAGGATGATGATCGGTGGTAGAGGACGCTTCGTGCCTTTCTGCAGCTGACCCTTGGGATGTACAAATGTAGCATCTATGACGTAGTGACAGAGAGCTGGCTAGAAGAGCTGGTGATAGATTTCAACTTGATCCGGGCTCCAGTGGATTATTTGGTTCCTTTTGCTATAAGCCAGAGGCAGGGAGCATCACATCAGTGGTGAAAGTTTTATCATAGGGAGAAAACGGAGGCTGAGGTTATGTGGGCGGACTTCGAGAGGTAGTTCCTGGAAGAATTCCTCTCTTCCATAATGAAGGGTGATAAGAGGCAGGAGCTACACTCCCTCCATCAGGGGATTATGTCAGTGAGAGATTTTGGGATCAAGTTCAAGGATCTCGTCCACTTTTCTCCTGACCAGTTTTTAGATGAGGATTCTAGGGCGAGAAGTTTGGAAGAGGCACTTTGACATTCTCTCCAGTATGTTGTTACATCCTTCACCCTACTGACATACATAAAGTTCCAGAAAAATCCTGAAGTAGTAAAGAGGATGCACACACTAGGAGGTGTATCATGATATGGAATCCAGTTGGGCTCGTCAAAGGGGAAGGTCGTCAGCAGCCGACATCCATCATTAGGGCCCTCTATGTTTTGACCAGTAGGAAGAAGGCCTCGGTAGTTCCATTTCCGATCTCCTAGCCCTCTCCCATTTCTTTCTATCCCAGGTCACAGATGCTTCATCAATGGAATCCATGGGAACCTTCAGAATCAGTCCCCTGACAGAGTATAGTACGGCGGGGATGGGCAGGCTCAACGCCCACCTCCGCAGCAGCAGTTTCTAGCAAGGCCCTTTTAGCAGCAGCATTAGGGGCAGAAATTGCTCCTCTGAGGGAAGGAATTACAGGAGGGGACCAACCTCAGGTCTCTCCTTAGGGACCTCAACCTGGGCACAGTTGGGGAGGCAGCCGATATCCGAGGGGCAGGGGAGTTGGGAGTGGACAGTTACATGCTGCAGAGGCAACGGTTCCAGCAGGGCCGGAAGTCGTTCGAGGTACGATCAGCTTGTCTAGTACTATTTACCATGCCTTGTTCGATACAGGATCTCTGCACTCTTTTGTTATACCTAGTCTGGTTCATTCTCTTGGTTTAGATGCTCGGAGACTTCCGGTGCCCCTAGTGTTGAGCACGCCAGTCGGAGGTCAGACCGGCTTGTTTTATATTTTCTGAGGGTGTATCCTGATGATAGGGTAACGTCGGTAAACCATGGATCTTCTACTCTTGCAGATACATCCATACGATGTCATCCTAGGCATTGACTGGCTATTCTCTGTCTGTGCTGCCATTAACTGCATCCGAGGAAAGGTCGTGTTATCATATTTGGGCAGCCAACTTCTAACTTTCATCGGCGATGAGGGTTGCTAGAAAAGCAACAGGCGAGAGGAGCCCCTCCTTTCCTAGTTAGATTAACTATCAGTGGAGTTATTGGATATAGAAAAGGTTCAATTACCATGGATTTTCAGTGAATTTATGGAATTTTTTCATGAGGAGGTGGCGACTCTACCCCCTCGACGTGATGTGGAGTTCAGGATAGACTTGAAACCTAGTGCCCATCTGATTTCAATGGCTTTGTACCGGATGGAACCTTCCGAGTGGCGGGAGATTTGGATTCAAATTGACAATCTGATAAAGAAGGGTTTTGTTCGACCATGTTCGTCACCATGGGGTGCTCTAATCATATTCGCAAAGAAGTCAGATGGTGGTCTCATGCTAAGCATAGACTACAGAAGACTGAACCAAGTAATTGTCAAGAACTATTACCCACTCCCAAGGATAGATGAACTCTTTGACCAGCTGAGGGGAGTAGGTTAGTTCTCTAAGATCGATTTGTGGTTTGGATTTCACTATTTAAGGGTGAAGGAGTACGACATCTCGAAGACTTCCTTCAGGTGCAGATATGGGCACTTTGAGTTTGTTGTCATGTTGTTTGGCTTTATAAATGCACCTGTTGGGTTCATGGGACTCATGAACTCCGTCATTCGGTAATAACTGGATTGTTTTATAGTTGTGTTTGTGGATGACATCTTGATCTACTCAAGATCTGATGAGGATCACGATGAGAACCTGATAATGGTTTTAGAGGTCCTCCGATAACACAAACTCGGTGGGAAATTGTCCAAGTGCATGTTCTGGATGAAATAAGTGTGCTTCTGTGGTAATGTATTGTCTGAGCAGGGAATAGTGGTGGACCCATCGAAGGTCGAGGCAGTTTTTCTTGGAAATTTCCCAAGAAAGTGACTGATGTTTGTAGTTTCCTTTGACAAGTAGGCTACTATCAGAGGTTTGTGACCAACTTCTCCTGAGTTGAAAGACCTTTTACAGCTTTGAACAAGAAGGACCAATCTTTATTGTGGAATGGGCAGTGTGAGGCAGCCTTCAGCTATCTGAAGGAGAAGTTGGTAAGTGCCCCAGTGCTGAGGTTTTTAGAAGAAGGGGTGGCATATGAGGTGTTCTATAATGCTTCAGGATAAGGCCTTGGGTGTGTGCTGATGAAAAGACAAGGGGTGATCTCTGATGGGTCTAGACATTTACATCCTCATGATCGTAATTATGCCACCAACGATCTAGAGCTTGTTGAGGTCATATTCTCACTAAAGTTGTGGAGGCATTGCCTTATTGGAAATCACTTCGTGGTCTTCACGGATCACAAAAGATTAAAGTATATCTTCTCCCAGTGGGACCTAAACTTATGTCATATAAGGTGGATGGAGTTCCTTCAGGACTACGACTTCGATATTTCCTACACATTAGGAAAAGGGAATGTGGTGGCCGATACCTTGAGCAGGAAGTTGCAGGAGGATGTGGTTCGAGAATCGGTAGATTCCTAGAAGGCGATGGAGGAGTTGGCATCCATACACCAAGATGTAAGGGAGGATGGTGGTAGAGGTTGTCTGTTTCAGATGACAGTGCAGTCCTCTCTGTTGTGGCAGGTGGAGGAGTCCCGGTGGGATGACATAGAGAGTGAAGTGATGTGCAATCGGGCTAACCAAGGAAATGCTCCGGAAGGATGGTTGGAGGATAGTTAGAATCAGATTATGTTCTGAGGGAAGATGTTTATCCCAGAGGCGATGCGTGAGAGAGTTCTTGGTGATTTACACAACTCACCCCTAGCGGTGCACCCATGAGTTTCCGAGATGTACCAGGGTCTGAGGAGTGAGTTTTGGTGCCCTGGGGTAAAGCGGGTGGTGGCGTAGTTCGTGGCCAGTTGCCTAGTGTGTCAACAGTTGAAGGCTGAACACCGTGTTCCAAGTGGTCTGTTACAACCTCTAGATGTCCTCAAGTGGAATTGTGATGACATCTCGATGGATTTCGCTACAGGACTACCCAAGGTTCAAGGAGGTTATGATGTTATCTAGTTAGTGGTAGACCGGTTGACGAAGTCGTCTAACTTTCTGGCAGTCAAGGAGTCGGGTGCAGTGGATGCATTAGCACAGAGATACATATTTGAGGTGGTGCGGTTGCATGGATTTCCATGGTTTATAGTCTCAAATAGGGATGCACGGTTTACCTCATGAGTCTGGAAAGGATACAAGCATGCTTTTGGCACCCACCTATGTCTTAGCACTTCTTTCCACCCCCTGATAGATGGACAGACAGAGTGCACCATCCAGACGATGCAGGATATGCTATGGGAATGTATTCTATACTTTGGGGGATTGTGGGAGAGAAACATTCATTTGGTAGAGTTTGCCTACAATAATAGCTATCACTCTACCATTGGCATGGCTCTGTTCGAAGCTTTGTACGAGAGGCCATGTCGCTCACCCATGTACTGGACCGAGGTCAGGGACGTATGTGTTCTTGGCCCAAAGGTGGTGCGGAGCACGAAATAGAAGCTTTAGCTTATGCGGGAGAGGATGAAGTTGGCTCAAGACTGTAAGAATTCATATGCCGATAATATGAGGAGAACCTTTGAGTTCGAGGTCGGGGACCACGTATTCTTGAAGGTCTCCCCTCAGCATGGACAATGGAGGTTCGTCTTGGGGATTAAGCTTTCTCCAAGGTTCATCAGACCATTCGAAGTGTTGCGGCAGGTCAGAGAAGTTTATTATTAGCTAGCGATACCACCACTTCTACTGAGAATACATGACGTCTTCCATGTGTTACAAACCCGACCGGATATACATGACGACTCATACGTCCTCGACTAGGGAAAGTTGGATATCGATGACGACATGATGTTTGTGGAAATACCAGTGAGGATCGAGGATCAAGAGGAGAATGTGAACCGTGGATGGACCATTCCATTGTATCATGTGTTCTGGAGGCATGGTGGGCTTGAAGAATGTACTTGGGAATGGGAGACGTAGATGCACACCCAATACCTAGAGTTTTTTTGAGTTTTTTTTCGTAGTTCTTTGTGATGGAACACTTTAAGTTTTTAACTATGGAATGTGTGGTTTACTGTATTATGTGGATGTGTCTGAAGATTCCTGAATATGGGGATGGGAGTACCCGATCACTAATCAAGACACATTAAAGTGAATGCGATTAAACCCATGTGGGTGAGTTAGTGCCACCCAAAGTAGATAGTATCTTGACAAAGAGGAAGAAAATCCCTAAACCGTATGATTGGAAAATTTGACCCTCGAATTTTTCCTGGTTACTATAGAAAGATGTGTTCCTAGATTTCAATGAGGCTCACTCTTGAGAGGTATCTTTTGAGGTGGTTTTTCGGAACCCCTCTTTTCATCGGGTCTTGTTTTGATTATCGAGGGAGAGAATAGTTTGAGATGTATCTAATGTAATGGCTTGGACCATCATGGTCCATTACTTTGACAAAACATGGTTCCACCAAAATAGTGGCACCAGTCATGGGGGCACCGGTCATGGTGGCACCGTGTCAGTGGCACCAGTCACGGTGGCACCGTGAGGGTGACACCGAGACGGTGGCACCCTCTGGGTGACACTAGGATGGAAAAACCATCAAGGAAACACCTGGACAGTGGCATCATTAGGGTGACATAGTGATGATGGCGCCATAAGGGTGACACCATGATGGTAGCACTGTGTCCTCACCGAGCGGTCTTCATCCCTTTTTTCAGTTTTTGACTTTTTTCGCTCTCGCAACATATCTTTTAATGTAAATATGATTTAATGCCCCCCTTTAAAAGACACTTAAAGCTCATAAATAATATCTATAATCCCACAAGGTTTGGGCAACCCCTAAATTACCAAAATGTGTGGTTTTTTCCTTGGTGGCACGCCATTCCCCATACCTTCCAGTTCCACCCCTGTTACGTGTTTTTTTATGGTTAAATAAAACTATTTAACACATAGTCGTTATGACCCCCCTATGAGGGAATTTTTATAGGAAAATTAATTTCATCATGCATAACTGCCCAACAATGTAGGGAACCACGATCCAGCTTTAAAGATATTCAAATTTCCATATCCAATAACAAAGTGATCTCATCCTGATATCGCAGGGGAATTCCTTCTCCTTATTCCACTTGGCTGGTTTCCTTTTTCTTCTTGGTGCGTTTGGAGTTCCCCTTCATGAGGTAAGTGGTGCACTTACTCCGGATCCTTTCTGCTCATCCTTGGAGTCCCCGATGTTCCTCCCCTGCAAGTCACACATCCGCAGTTCTTGGTGCGTGGAGAAGAACTTCGATCCTTGATCAGCCATGTAGGGATTTTCATTTGTCTCTCCTTACTGGGAATCATGTGGGGTGGGTACGCCATTGTTTCTGTGGGAATGGATGAAACCAAACAATAACAAAGATACTAAATAGAATTTTAATGAATTATGCGGTGCATTTAACAATTCTGTTGTACTCTTTTATAATTGTTATATGTTGTAAATTGTATTGGCTTATGCTCACTGAAAATTATGGTCGTTGGTGGTCTTTCCTTGTGCACTAATGAACCCTTATCTTCTCTGGTGATTAAATGCCTATAACATGTAAATTGGTTAATCACCTAAACGAGGTTGGTTAAACGGATGCCCAGTGAACATCATCCTTATATGGTCACCCCGGATAACCAATAGAAAGATGAACCTAATGAGTGATGTGCTTGAACCTATAATTTTCCCTACTCTATTTTGGTAGTAGGTGTGTTGTTATGTTTGATGCTTATGGGGTGATGTGGATGGGGATGGGATCCCATGTTGTGGCACGATTGTTGGTTGTGAATATGAAGCTGTGTGGGGCTGTATCTTGAGGATTGGTTTGGTTCCAGTTCTTTCAGGGATCTCAGTGATCCCTTTATTGTTGTGACTTCAAAAGGGAACCGGGGGTGAATGCTTAAATTTTTGTTTGGCTATTTCCCTTTCTCTGGATTGTAGTTATATCGGTTAGTTGCCTAGTAGTGAAGATTTCACATAAATTGGATCACTTGAACATGAAAAGAAGAATGGTTTAAATGGGGAATTGGTTTAGGGAATGAGCTGTGACTTGGTCGTGAGTGTTGTGCTTTTCTTTTATGAATGAATAGTAATGAGGTTGTTTGTGATTAGTTTTTGGAACCCCTAGGTTGGGATGAGTTCTTATTACCTATACATATATTTATATTTTTTATGTTTCTTATTCACACCCAACCCAAGTTGGTAACTTAGTGTCGAACACCCCCATTTCATTGGGGAGGGTGTTTTTACCAGCACTCCAATGAGTAGCTGGTTATTAGCACCTTTTCTAATCCATTTCCTGAATATCCCAATACTCTTCAGGGAGGCTGTGACGGCCTGAGGTCCATTATAGTCCAATATTCGTCAGGTAGGGTAGTTGTGGTGGTTGGCCTAGGTGTGTGCGGGTAGTTTGTTTCCCAAGAGTCTTCGGGATGAGGCCCAGGTTTCGGTGGGCGTTGTAATATTTGTTCTGGCCCATGTGTTTGCGGGCATGGTTACGCATGGTTTTTGTGGCCCAAGTGTTTTCGGGACGGATGTGTGGTTATGGTCCAGGTGTGTGAGGGCGGCGTGTGGATGTGGGACAACAGTGAGAATGGCGGGAGAGGTTTGATGCATAGGATATCTTTGATAACCAGGGAAAAGTGGCGCGGGGTACCCAAATATCGATGTGCTATTACTATACATTACTTGACTTGTGTTATTTGGGGAGTGTTCCTTGGTGAGGCTTGGGTTGATATTTTTCTTTGAAAGGTTCTTGGTTATCACTTTTCTCATAGGGAATTAGAATGCATCCTTACTTTTGCACAAGATTCTTTGGTTTTACCTTTTGAGTATACTTGTATGCTCACCATACGTATATAAAACTGCTTTTAGGTTTCCATGAGTACTTCAAGGATCATGCAGGGCCATACTAGCTCGAACGTTTGGACATTTACAGTTGTTGTTTTCCTTTTCTTTGGTACTTTACCTTTGTAGTCACCTCTTTCGTTGTGGAATTTACTTTTGCAACATGAATATGGGAATGGTTTTCTTCGACATTACTTTTACCCCCCGGTTTTGGTGTTTTTGGGATTTACAATCTTATCTCCTGATCCTATTTAAGAAATAGGATAATGCCTTTCATCTTGTGTGTGATTCTATACTCTTGGTGCTATTGGCCACTCTGGGACCTATTGAAGGTGGGTCTCGGGGGTTATATCTCTCCTTCGACTTGAAGAAGGAAGGGTCTGGCAATATACTATCCCTTCTCTCATCTTGGTGAAGGCGGGTCGTGACACTGCCTTATTTCATGAATGATGTGATTAAATTGGACCATTTCTCCACTAATTTGGTGTGAAATAAACCATATCATTCTATTTCATAGATAGTTATTTTTTATAATATTATTTATCACAAGAATTGAATGTAATTCATATCATATATTGTGATAGATTAGTTATATATTTCACTTTTATGTTACAACATACTTCCAAAAATTCATGGATATAATCACCTTTAATAAAACCTAAAATTCTAAATTCTTCTTTGATAATGTCATATTCATTTTGAACAACAATATAGATGCATTGTATCTCTCTATTTTTTCCCCTATATCCAGCTTCTCTTTAAGGTCAAGGAGTTTCACTATGATTCCACTTCATGATCAAATCATCATTGGATACTTATTTTTCAATTAGATCCATATTTTCTCCCTATCCATTAGTAACATCCTTTTATCATTCCTTATATTTTTATTTTTCTAAAGACATAAATATAACATTCTATTAATATCCCACTAAATTTCTTCAATTTCTTCTCTATCAATAGGACAATATTTTGATTCAAATCCACTATCATCATGACAATATAATGTGTCATCGTTGACATTTTTCTAGCTCATTCAAATTTTACTTTTTAAATAATATTTATTTCTGTTTATCTAAAATTAATAATTTTCTTTATACTATTATTAATTATTTGAATTTTATGATCCTCCTTATATGACTTATATTACATAGACTCTAACTTTGTTATTTGTTATCCAATATTAAAAATATTATCATAGTATAATATCTCAACAATTTTTTACCTTTGAATCTTTATTCCACTAACTTGTACTCTTTTTATGAATATATATAATTTTTTTAAGATTATTCTCAAAATATGAACCATTATAATTAATAGAATATTCCTCTATATAATTTCAATTCCACAAATACTCGATGTCTATCACATTTTAAAAGATGATTTTTAATATTTTTGAATTTCTCAGTATATATTCCTTGAGATTACATTGATTTTCATCCATAAAAAATTTGTTATATCATTTGATGAAAACCCATGGATTCAAATCTTTCTAAATTGTTTTACATGATCATATTAACTATAATTAAATACTCTATTATTTGAAAAATTTCTCAAATTTTGTGTAAAATATTATATTCCTATGTGAAATATTCATCTTTATTATAATCATCTTCTAATTTAATCCTTCATACATGTAGAATTTGTTCTATTACTTCGTAATTTTATCACTACTACATCATATGTTTTTCTTTATAAACATTATTATATGATGTCCCATTTATTTTTTTTATATATTTTCTTATTGCGATATTAATTTATAATTTTGAGACATTACATCTTAATATATATTCATCTTATATGATACTAGGATAATAATATATTCAATAAATACTGAAAAACCCACTTCATAAGAATCTCAAACTTTTCATCTATGAAAATAAGTTATTGTGGAATTTTATTCCTTGAATTTTGGTATTTTCTTTCGTCAATTGTATGTACTTATCTAATAGTCACAAAATATATGAGTTATATTCTCAGTTTATTATTTTTGATCTTAATGATTAATCCACTCCTTGATACCTATTCAGATTTACATATTCAGGTAAATCACTATGTGGGTAATGGGATAAATAAATGATCAGTTTTATCTTTAAAAGTTATTATCTTTTAACCGAATATGTTGAACATGTTAATGGCCTTGATCCACTCGAAGCCTGCTCACAATATGACCACCATGTAAACTAATAATAATGAATAGATAAATATAAAATATAATCATTGTTTGGCCAAAAAGACTACTATTCTCCAAGTTGGTTACACCATATAATATGGATTTTCCAAAATCTTTTATAATATAACACAAAACATTTTCAATTTTTCCCTCCATAAATTTATGATCCCATAATGATATTAAAAATATCATTAATAATATACTGATCCAATAAATGTCGTAATCTTGGTCCTATATTTCTCTGAAATACTAAATGATGTTTCTCTTCCAATGGTATGTAGATTAGTTAGTATGCATGTGTACTCCCTAAAGAACATACAAATTGAAAATTGTATTGTAACTTCCTAAAAATAATTTATGGTTTTTATTTTCCACATCCATCCTAATTAATCAGGTATATAGAAGATAAAAATATTCTCCAATGCCTCTCAGCTTAACCTTCTTCTCCTCTATCAGTAAGAATGTATTGTTCTATTACAAAACCCTCTCACTAATATTTGAGATATCAAAATCAAAACAGTTTTCTTCATTTATATAAAAAATATAATAGTAGTCACCTAGAATAATATCATGTTAATGTAACTCATCATATTTAAAATATGTAAACTATAAGATATTTGGGAAATAAATTTCCCTCTCTATTAAATCAATAATGAGACTCCAAAATTTATTCCTCTTTACAACTCTATATAATTTAGACTCAAATATTCTATTAATAACCTCATGACTCAGTCAATTTATACAATTTAAATTATCTATATAATATTCTTATTTAGACACATTTTAAATATCTACATATTTTTTTCATGCATATTCTTGAGGTGGATATATATCTTATGTTAAGGAACACATCTCAAAAAATTCATTATGTCTAAAGTTTGTTCAAAAGACTAAATATCATTATCGACTTTGAGTAATTGATATATTCCATCATCAAGAATATACAATAGGTTTGAATGAATTATAATAAATTCATACCTTTTTAGAAGGATTATACACATAATGGATAGATATTAGGGACAGTGTGTTTCAATGAGAAATACATAAGCTCAAACCTTTTCCAATTCCATACCTCATCTCAAATTATTATGATTCATCAATGACAGATTATCTAAGTACTTATGTTAATTCCTTTGACAATTTATTTTATTAGTGTAAATTCGTGTTATACTCTTAAAATGTATACATTTAGTGGGAATGTATTTTGATGTATCTCAAAGAACAATGATGGTGAATGTATTAAAATAAAATGATTTTATATGAATACTCATGTTTAATACTCAATGTCTTATGTTCTATTCTAATCCTTATAACTAAAGAAATACAATTTGTTATTATATATCATGATTAATTTATTATTGTTCATTCAACATCCATTTTCATCATTCTTCATGTTTTATTCAAAATAAATTTTGGATGATTAACAAAATAAAAAACAAAATTTCATCGTCATATTTTTATAGTGTATTGAAAACATTGTTGTATATATTTTCCAAATATTTAATAATTTGAATGTTTGCAATGTTTGAGACCATGTGTGAGTATCAGTACATATCAAAAGGAATAACCTACTGATGTGTCCACACTAAAATTAATAACCACTCATACAGATCAACCACATCATAAGTATCAACCAAGAAAATGTATTAACACTACAATTCCACCATATAAGTAATAATGTAACCACATGACCTTCCAATGGGTCAGCATAATGGAAAAAATATTATTCTCAATGAATATCCCATGAGATGAAAACGTCAGTGCCAATATAGTATGTACAACAAATAAAAAATAAACCCTAGTGTATACAATAACACATTATTTCGAAACATCTCATTTATAATGTTTATATATTTAATATCACTCTAATTTTTGTCTTATATGAATTATTTATAATTAAATCTAATTCTTATGGAATAATATATAATAATCCTCCATTAATCTCTACATCAAGTACTTATATTGTTATATTCTAAAAAAATTAAAATGACAACTTTTGGGTCCAAAAATATGTTTTATATTATTTTTTAAAATTCTGACATCCACTTGAAAATCCATGGGAGTTCTATGTGATTGGGTATATGTCTATATTATTACAAAATCTTATGTGGGTTATGCTCTTGAAATGAGTGAACTACCTATAGTGCTGAGTTTTCATTAGATATATTATGTGGAAAATGTGTCTTCACATTAAATGGACAGATATATTTACACACTTACATGAAAAAACTGCTATGATAAATAGATTATTTAGCATTTTCATTGGTCAAGTTACAAGTGTATTGTGATTTTTACCAAGATTCATAGATCATTATTAGGATATTTTAGGGTACCACATACTATATTTTATTTTTATCCTATTCTATCCAATTTTTTGGAAAAAACATTTCATATGATCACCTTTTCTATATTTATTTTACACCATTGTGTTGTGTTGTTAATACATGTCATATTTTCTTATCTTTGTTTTTTCATTAAAATCAATATCCGAAATGGGTTAGAATGTTTTTTAAGGGAAAATAGTGATCATTTAAAAAATAGGATTATTGGAAATTATTTCTTAGAAGTGGGGGGAAAATGTATATTTTAAATTATTATTAATTTATGATAAAGGACCACTCCCTTTGGTTTAAAATATTCATAAATAATTTTTTTCCACCATATTTCTTTTATTTTCAAAAAATAGGTGGTTATTTTTAATGTTATCAAATCATTTTTAAATTTGTTTTAATTATAGTATGTGTAAAACCCTATTATTATTTCTCATAGTAAAAACAGATGTTAATGTACTATTTTATGAATATAATTTCATAGACCCCTTCATGACATCATTTTGAGAATTTTTATTGAACTTAATGCATAAGCACTGATATTTGGGTGTGATATAGTTCCCTAAAATCCTTTTTAGGTGACCAATTATTATGTTGTAATTGACTTTCACAAAGTTATGTTGATGAATGATGGAATATGGTGGGTTATTGTGTATAAAATGAGTGATACTAGAGCTCTTTGGGATTTATTTATTTTAAATTTTTGGAATTTTTATCGACTAATTTTTTGAGTAATTCTTATTTATTTAATTTCAATCTATATGTATCCCCATTTTATAATCATGGAAAAATGTTTATTTTTATGTTGTGGTTAAATTTTTTATTATATCCTATCTTTATTTTTTTATGAATTGTAGTAAAATTGATTTATAGTACTTGCAGAATTCATGATACTTTCATTTACCTGTTGATTGGACAATATGTGGGTAAAATCATTCCAATATTATGTTTTGGATAACCAGTAACTAAATTCTATACTATACGGATTGAAAATTATCTTGGGGTCTGATGGAGAGTCTGGTCTATTGACATATGAAGTCATCTTAGGATAGTTTTCCCAAAAATATATCATTGAATATGTTTCATGAGAGGTTCTAGCTTCATTGAATAAAATTAATTTTATTTTGATGGTTTGGGTTTTCATAATGTTAGTATTTTCATTGGCACTACAATGATTTGTTGCAAAAGGATTCGAGAACACCACCATTCAAAATAAATCATTATTTTTTAGGGTTAGGTATGAAGTTAAATTTTGATTTGGGGAATTTTTATAATTGTCATATATTAATGGATAGTCCCCATTGTCTTGTTGTGGATTTACATGCATTTCATTTTTGGATTTTAGGGATAAAATGGAAATATGATTATTGGAATTAGGATAGTATTCCTCATTATATATATTTTGGCAGTGATCAAATTTATTATCTTTGAAATGTTTCAAGTATCACTTGAAATCACATTCACAGTTCATAATCTAGGTTGAATAGACATGAAATATCCTATATATTGTTTTTGATTTATTTCTTTTACATCCATTGGTAGATCCCCTATGATAGGGGTTAATTTAAAGGAATAATTCAATATATGGGTATGTGGTTTTGGATTTTATTTGAATTTGTGGTCTCCCTCAATTTATTCTGGATTTTACAGTAAGTGGTTTTTATTAAATGTAAGATGTAATCAAATATGTATATAGATTTAAATTAGGATATTATGAATGCTTGTAAAAATTGGTTTTGATATTTTGAAATGTTATTTGGAGTGTTTAATTTCATTATGAAGTCTAAAATATTATCTATATTTAAATTGGTTAATTAATTTTTATGTAATATGATATATATATTCTTGGTTTTTGTTTCCATGAATGCTCAAATTTTAGTTGAATGTAAATAAGTGATTTTAAAAAAATGTAAAGGTTTTGGTGATTAAAATAAAAAGTAAATTTCATATAATATGAGGGACTTTTTCACATGAATTAACAGAGTGTTTTATGAATATTTTATGTCATGTGTGGTTTTAGACCCTTTATAGAAATTTAATTTGTGACGGGATTGAATAGATTATGTTTTTAATATATTTATTTTAATTTATATCAATCTATAATTTTTCTAAATTATATAGAGTATTTTTCGATTTCATCTACTTTTAAAATATGATTTACCATTTTAATGATATTTAAATCCATTCAAAGGTGTTATATTTTTAAAATGTATTATTTTCAATAGAATTTTCTTATTTTCTTGTGAATTTATTTATTTTTTCCATTTTTTGATAATGGTAATATTGGATTTTATTTATGTTTCAAATTATATTTCACTTCATATTGTTGGTGCATTAATTTATTCCTCCTAGAATAGTCTTGAGTAAAGGTAGAGTATTAATTTATAGGTTCGTTTATTTTATTATATATGTATATTCCCTGAACTCCTAATGTATTATAGTGTGTTTCTTCCTAATTTTTATGTGTTTTTGATGTTCTATCATTCAAAATTATTCATGTGACTTCATAAATGATAAATATTTGGTAGAGATAATGATGTGTATAATTTTTTTATTTTGAATTTAAAGTTTATGTATTAGTTTGGGATGATTATATTTTTATTGAATTTTTTTGATTAGTTAATCACCATTGTGTACTCAATGTGGTTTTCGTTAGTTTAAAATTTGGAATCCCATTTTTTACCTTTGTTGAAAAGTTGTCGATTTCGAGTGTTCCTAGCTATTTAAACCAAATGGGGAAGATTTTTATTATGATAGTATATTGTCTTGAGGGAAATTAATGAGAATTATTATGTTTCTTTGGAAAATTGGATTTCTTTATTTGGGATATTATGGTGGATAAGATTGATGTAGAATAAATTGAGATAATTAACAAGTAGGTATCATTTTAGATTAGTTTTCATTTTTAATGAGATAGTGGCATATGCATAATTTTTTAGTTCATAACATCTATTTATTTTTCTATCCATGTTTTCATCATGTTTCATTTTATTTGTTAATATGTGTTCTTAGATACATATTTTGTTTAATTTTTTATGATTATATGTTTTTTAAAATAAGACATTATGATTGAGGGTATTCTGACATGGTTATCCAATTATGGGGTCTATGATAGTTTCACGAAGTTGGTGGATTTTATGATTTCCATGTTGATGTGATAAATTTTTTTATATTTGGTAAAAAGATCTTTTTTGAAGTTATTTTTCATTGCATCACAGTTTTGTTTTATAACTAAATGGTGTGGAGGCCAATGTTGTATTTATATTATGATCATGTCCATATTGAATGGCCTGGTTTTGGATTTAGGTTTTGGTGGTTCATATTGATTTTTTAATGATGTATATTATTTGATATTTCCATGATCTTATAGTCTTCTTGAGTTTAAACCTTTTACATTTTAAATTTTTTCAAAAAGATGTTTTTAAGTGGTATAGTGCAGTAATTTTTGGGAGAATCATTACATCTTTATTTAATGGTTTTCTAATATTTTATATACTTTTATGTTATTTTTTCAAATTTTCAAAATTTGGTGGGTTTTTGTTGATTTTTTAATGTTTATTAATGTTTTTCTTATGTTCATGGTTTGTGAATGGTTTTTTAAACTACATTGATGATTATTAAATAGAATTTTTTTTGTATGGTTTGGAACTCAATAGAGGTTAACCATTAGAAATAGGTATTGATTAACAGTAAATTCAAATTACTTTCTATTCATTTTTAATATACAATGTATAGTGTGCATTGGAGAAAACAAATTAGTATAAAACAATGTGGTCTATGTGTAGATTGTGTAGTATAATGATACATGAAATTTATCTAGAACACTACTTACATAGAGTTATAAGAAACATTATAGAAATTTTGTGACATGTCAGTATTTATTTATTGTGATTTTTTTATGGTTAGTAGATTATTTTCAACCCATTTAGATATACCTTGTGACTGAAATATTTATATCTAGTGACACCTTTATAGTTTGAGCTTTTTTAAACATCCATTTGTAAATACCTTGAGAACTGCCTAGTTCTACATAAAAGTGAAATTTATTTTGTGCACGTATCATTTTTTAACTATTTTAACCAAAATAATTATCTTATTTAAATTAGCTATAGATAGGGGAACCTATAAGATCTCATTTATCTCCACTACTTATATTAATATATCTCATTCCATTCAATCACAAGATTTATTTAATGTTAATCTATTTTGCCTCCTCTATTTCTATATCTCTAATATCATGTGACCTCTTCTCTAGATATTTGACTCTTCACCTAACTCTAACTATCGTTCTTCTTGAGATTATGGTTTAGGATGAGTCCAATGATAGTAATTTGGGTTTCTTATGACTGAGGATGATGTTTTCTTACTTTTTTGTGTGTTCACTTATAAATAATACATGTTGTAGTTGTGATTCCCCTTGGAAAATATATGTTTCAAATTTCAATTTCATTTTAAATAATTTCATAAAATTACTTTTGGTTTATAAAAACATTATCTTGAAATTTATACCTATATGTTTGTCAGATGAATGGATATGTGTGGTTGTCCAATAATTCCCACAAATTTAATGAAAAAACCCCATTCCAGATATTCTAGAAAAAATATGAGGGGATATATATATATTTTTAATTAATTTGAAAAGGTGTTTGAAATATGTATAATTTAGATGGGATGGTTTTTAATGTGAATGAAATATTTATAAAAATCATGGCTTTATCCTTCATTATATTTTTATTTCAAACTGTTAGGTCTTAGTGGTATTTAAAAATGAATTAAAAATGGGTTTGTAGAAAATGTTTGTGTTTCCAAATAATTCATAATATAATAATGAAAATATTATTTTAAAGAGTTTGAAATTATATTTTAAATGGTATAAAATTTTATGGAATTATGACTTCTTTTTGAAGAATCATTGGAAGTAATAATGATATTGTTTTTCAAAAAATAAGTGTATCACCATCAATTGATCCTCGTATGATTGATATTCCCATTGTAGAAAATGACCCATTGTCGAATAGTTGATATTGATGTATGTCTATGTTATTATTATGAAATAATTTGAAGGTCCTCTTTAATTAAATTTAGTAGGAGGTGAGATAGGGTATATTTAATATAATAAATACATATTCTATATGAATTTTTTATTAAATACTTATGTTTGGAATGTTGTTGAATATCAAGCAAATATATCTAGATATTTTGAAAAATGAAACAATTATTATTGGTTATGTTATTTTTAGTAGTAAAATTAACCTTGAAATGATCACCCATGAAATGTATTATGTACCAAATGTTACATCATGCTAATAGAATATATATATGGTGAAACTAATTCAATACGGATATTAGGAAAGATATGTTCATTACTACCATCCAATGGATAGTGGATCCTATTAATTTGTTGTTAAATTATTCTTAAGATGTTTCAAATTATTCTTTGGTTATTATTAATATATTTAATGTATAATATCTCCTATAATGTTTTTTCCACTAGTTTTTTATTTTATGGAACCTATATTGGATGTGTTCATATTTTCTATGTATCCAAGATTCTCTAGTTCCATGGTGTGATTATATATCCCATTAATCATGCCTATGGTTTAATTTCAAACTATATTATAGAATGGTTTATCATTTATAGATTAAAATTAAATCGTTGTATTTTTATGTAAATAGGATTTTAAGAAGCATATTGAAAGATAGGAAAATGGTTGATTTTAATTTTTTAATTGAGATAAACATTCTAAATTATTTGAAATGGATAAATTAATGTTATTATAAAACCAAGTTATATGTTTAAAGGGTTATTTGTTTTAAATGTTTTCTAATGTAATGTTATTTAGTTTTCATTAAACAATTTATAAAAACTATTTTCATGCTAATGTTAATTTTTATTTTTTATTGTTTTTTATAAAGTGAAATGAAGAAAATACTAGGTGATGTAGAATTATACATTTTTATATCATCCCTTTCATAAAAAAGAATTTTAAGGTGTCTGTGTAGTTTCATTCTACCTCTTTCACATTATCGTTTTTGTTTTTGATTTTTGATTTTTGGAGTGGTTTGTTGATGGATGACTAGACATGGTAAGTGATTATGGGACACTAGTGGTGACTCTGGAAATATTTGGGTTCCATTTTTATTATTATTATATATTGAATGGAATATTTATTTATATATATTTAAGAAATACATATCATAGTTTAATATTTCAGGATGGATTTTGTTTCACTGGGAGACATTACGATGTTATATTATGAATGATATGATTATTTCAAAACCACAAATTTCTAATACAAGGAATGTTCATTCCAGATTCTTGGTTGTTACAACACATTATTTGTTAATTTATATTAGTGTTAAATCATTTCCAATTATATGTTATTGAAACCTAAAATTACTTATTGGACCATAGGCACTAGAAATACACTTTGGTCCTAGTGGAGAATTGGGTTTGGTGATTTGTTGGGTCTGTCCAAGATAGCTCATTATGTTTTATAGTATGGTAAATATTCTCATATGTTAAATATATAATTTAGATATTTACCCTCATAAGTATGATGTAGTGAATACCAGTTTTATTACCCTAATATATCATCTTTTCCAATAGTGTATATGGGTATCACATTAGGGAATTCAAAATTAGTTTCATTTTTTCTTATGATAGGTGGAATAAGAAAATGGGTGATTTATTATACTAATCACGATATCTTCAATGAAAATTTTTATTTCTACGTATCCTTTTATGTAAAATAATCTCATTACATCATTATGTGATATATAAACATTACTTTATGATGGTCTAAAAACGTCATATGTAATTATGATTCCCATGAAAGATTCTTATGTATCACATATTTATATATTAGAAACCATAAATATTGCCATCATTTTTTATATTTAATACAAAAGAATTTCTATTAGAAAAAATAAAATTTAATTTCCGTGCGGCGACCCTAAATATTTCCATTGAGGGATTTATCATTAGATTGTGGGTATCATGTTTGGATATGTGTTTTTAAGATCCCCAATATGATGTTGTACATAGTGTGATTTTAACAATAAATCATTCTGAAATAACTCCACCATATTCATAGTATGATATTCATTATGTAATTCAAATCCCATTTTTAGGTTTCTCTATTGTTGTTGAAGCATTTTGAATCACTCGAAAATAGTATGAACCCTAATGTTCTCTAAAATTTGTGTCAAATTGGTCACAAATGGCCATTATAAATTCTTTATTACCAATGTATCCATACATTATAAACATCAATTTAATTATATGATTAAAAAAATTAAAATATTTTTACCAAAAAATTAGAGATTTTTCTTTTGGTATAAGTGATTGAGATATGAGAAGTTGATTCAGCCCTCAGTTTTCCTACCCTTATCCTAATTGTAATAATATTGGCCATCCACATGCGGTAATTCACAACATGAATGATGTTGAATCCAAGTTTCCTATCAATATAATTATTTTCCATGTCACTATGGTAGGGGTTCCTATTTTTTGGTTCCATCATATATCAATATGGTCAATAAGAAGACAAAAATTACACCTAAGTATCAAGACCTCACATATAAGAATAACTCAATATGAATACATTTCATTTTTTATCAAGAATGAAATGGCTTAATATTTTTCAATGAGTGACCTTATGATACTGATCAATATTTGACATCATACTTACATGAATATGAGGTTCACATATTTCAACACACTAAAGTGTGTGTATGTTCTATCACCATTGGATATCACGAATTCAGCTACCTATTCCTCATTAGAAGCATGGGGGTAATAGTGGGTGTTCAATTATTTGATCCCATTTTGTTTCTGAATTAAATAAACTTATCATTTAAGATATGAATGACTATAATATGAAATAAATAACATTATTTTCTTAGAAAAAATATTTATGTTGATGCCAATACCCATATCAACTATAACCACTATGTATTTAGTCTACCAAGAATTTTGATACTCCATGGAAAATTTAAAAATCATTTGTTCAATCCCACTAAATGATATACGAGGGATATATGTTTATTAATTGTTAAAATTGAAAATATTAGATTATTTCTAATAGATTGTACACTTTTATAATCTTTTATTGGTCGTACAAGGATTATGTGATCTGTGAGAACTCTATTTTCTTCCAAACACTAAATTGATTTCTGATATTGGGTAACATTATTTACTATTGAAAGACTAGTATTAGAATAATATTCATTATGTATACTAAAAACACATTTTATGGGTTGAAAACTCATTAAGTTTATTTATGAGTTCATTTCCTTCAAAATGGAGTTACTTTCCATTCATTTTACAATACCCTAAATTACTTTTCTGTGTTCAACATGAGTCAAATTAAGAAGAACCATAATTGAGAACCACTAATAATTCAAATTAGGAGTATTTCATGGAAAAGTGATATGATATTGTGATGAATGCATGAAATGTTTTTCTTAGGCCTCTATGGTATGTTACTTTCATGTTAGAAAATGATAAACAAGGAAATGTATACCAAATAATATAAATGAGTTTAAATTTCTATATCATGTTTTATTTTCATCGCACTTCTGTAATTATAAATAAATTTCATTTATGAGGTTTGACTATCTTTAGTATGTCCCGAATGATAGAGATTCAATGTTGGGATAATGTTGATCCAAGTTCTGTTATCTACTAGGAATCATTTCATAATTATAACATTTAGATTTTCAAAAACATTGTTGATCTGAATAAAAATTTAAATAAATGTGTCTAAATCTTCTGAAATGTAAATAAAAATGGTTTAGAATTATCAATTATCACATTATTCTATAAAAAATAATTTTTTAGAAGGTTTTTTTACTCTAAAAATCTAGATGTAGCTTTAAAACATTAATTTGGGATTTATAATGTTCCAGTGAATACTAAAGTGAATTGAGGATAAGAAGATGATTTGAGATACATTTGAGGTTCAAAATTACATATTAATTATAAAAAGTGATCATATTTTTATAACATGTGGGGTTAATTACTTACCATAACTATAAAGTTCATATTTTACTAGGTAATATGTAATATTATGGAATCTATTGAGTTATTCTAGTAGTCAGATAGTTGTCCCATAGACAGATTAATAAATAACATAATGGGAATCCATGTTACTATTGGGGTATAAGCCATAACTATATCAACATATTCTTCTTTTATAAATCATTTCTTTCTTGTATTGGTATCATATTCAATATTTTCAATTATAGATCACCATTTAACCTCTGTTATCATGGAATAACTTTCCATGGCCCAAGAGTGTTGGTGAGAGGCTTCAGGAGGGTAGGGATGACATTCTTTATCCCTGGGCCTAGTATAATGGTCTATAAAAATTATGAAATTAACTGAGGAAATATTATACTCCTCATTAGAGAATTACTATAACACACAGTCCTAATATATTATTTTTCCAAATATATTAATTATAAAATATATCAAAAACATGATTATATTTGGAAACAATAAAAGATCCTTGATGACCTTACGATGTTATTCCTAACCTCATGTTTTCCAAGAAGTGTTTAATGTTACCATTCTCATTATATGGGTTGAATTTTCTAGATATGGTGCTGATTTTATAACAATGAATGAGTAAACCAGTTCTCTTAAGTATTTTTTATTTGGATACCAATATATTAAAATTTTATGGATATTGAAATATTTTTTTCAATCAATTATAACTTTCTCATCATTCATGGAAGATGAAACCCATGTAAACTATAGATATATAACTCATAATCCAAAAAAATGATGATTCATCATTGGATTCAGATTTATGAAGATGAATCCATCCAATATGGAATTCCCATAGAACATTTGTTAGAGTAAATAGTTGAGATGAATGTTCATTAAAATTTTTTATACCATTTTTATTATAAGAATACTGGTAAAGATCATCTTTAGTGAACATATGAAGAATATTGGAACATGATAATATTTTAAAATGTAAAAAAATTTCCTTCAATATTTTATGGGTCTTTTATAAAAAAAAATATTTCCTTGGAATTATTTCTCTGATGAACCTATATATGGATAGTTGTACTAATTTGAGAAACATAAAATGAGATTTTCCGATGAGATGATTTCTATAATATAATATTTTTCCATCATCATCTAAAATGTTTTAAAGGACAGATAGATGAGTGATATATAATTTTATTATTAAATATCACGGGATTCTCTATTTATTGGGATTTCATGGTGAAAACTAAGAATCAATCAGGATACAAATGTGATAGTTGAGATGGACCATCCAATCTATGAAGATCTATGTAGAAATTTCTGACCAATTCTCTATAGGTAGTTGAATATCATTGTTATATATAAGACCCATCTACTAGAAGATGATGTTAGTAATACACTCATTATCCAACTTTTTCCCTTGGATAGTTTTTTGAAACATGTTTTTTATGGTGTATCTAAATTGGTGCAATATTTATGGGAAAATTACCTCTTTATTGTAATTATTCTTGGGAAATAGTGGAAGATAAAGTAATGTTATTATTGTATCTAGAGGAAAAAACAATGCTTACTCACCTAATAATACATAGAGGGATCCGGAATAAAGAAATATCAAATGGAAAAGTATGTGAGGTGTTACACTAAGTCACAAGAGGCATTAGAATTTTAAAATTTTAGATTATAGAAATTATGTTGGGGGTACAAGGTTTGAGTACTAATTTATTTAGTTTAGATGAAAGACCAATTTGTTTCAATTTCCTCATTGATGTGGTAATAAAATAAATTAGATCATCCTTGGGGATGTCCTCATGAATATGGACCCTTTTTTCATCTCACTCATGATTTTGGTTGACAATATTTAAGAGGCATAAGATTCTGATGATCTACCAGAGAGGACGCCACATGGACTGGTGTTTCCTTCCTTAGGTTGATTGAGCACTCAACTATTGTCTTGTTTATTCTACTGAGATTTTTTGGTTAACTATTCTTGATGGGAGGCAAGATAGTATCATATTTATTGGTGTATAATATTTGAAAATATTCCAAAATAATATTTAAATTTTGTTGTTGATAGAATTATGGATATAGGAGACAGTAGTGACATGTTCATCTATAATGGTGATAAAAGTTGTTTGAAGCACCAAAGAGGGGTTTTTCACAAATTTTCAATTATCAATTTTCTTTAAGGTTTTATATACAGATATTTTAAAGGTAATCCCAACATTAACTTGGTGTATTTACAATTACATGTGTACACAACCATTATGATTCACCTTTTTTAGTGGTTCAACCTATAGAAATCCTTCCACCTTCGATTCATTTCTTTTGTCATTCATCTTTTTTTTTTGGGGATTATTTGTGTGGGTGGTGTGAATGTGATAAAATTCATTATGAAAGTGATAAAATTCATGAATTTATTTTTTATCTTGTGGGGACATTCTTTGGTTCATGTGGCTAGAATTTAAGTGGATAAAAATTTTATGATCCATATTACACCTATTATAAGGACCCGTCTTAAAATATAATATAATAATGAATTAAATGAATAATTCACATTGAAGATCTTTTCAGGTTTATAGTTTTAGATAATTAGGCCATAACTATTACATAAAAACTTGAATATTACATGTAGAAACTACAACAAAGTATCCATTTTCTTCATAAAATAAAAACTCTTAAAAAGAAACATGTATACTTCCATGTTTTAGACAGCATGAATTTTCCTTGATCCAATACATGACCCTATTCATCTTCAACTCTTGTGGAAAACCTTTCAAATAATTGGGATAAGCATAAAAATCTCATAAAGGGTTTTAAAATAAGGATGTAAAAAATTATCCCATCAATAAATACAAATCATTGAAACCATACTTTCCAATCATAACATACCTTACGAAATCATAAGATTTATGAATAACACACAAAAATCCAAAATGATAAAGGTTACTTATGGCATCCATAAAAATATTACATTGTATTTATCATAGATACATGGGATGTTACACTTGGAATTCCCATCACAGTATATTCCCTAAATCTCTTAGGAGAAACAACAGGTTTACCTCTGTCACGTTACCCAATGCATTGGAGAGCTATCTTAGGCTCACCCTCCCTAGGTTTATCACAGAACCAACCATATATGTAAATAATGACCAATAACAATAACATAATCATAATATATAAAACATTTAAAAAGGAAATTTAACATTTCCACCTTCCAATATATCAAATCATGATATTGAAATATACAATATTTTATCAAATCATTTTCAAAACCATATAAAAAGAGATTTTTGAATTAAACTGTCCCATACCACTTTGAATATTTTAAATTAATTATCATTGAAAACATTAATTTATATACAAATAAATACAAAAAACCACTTTGAAAACATGGACATTAATGAGGAATATTTAGAAGAAGAAATCTTTAAAACATTTAAAATGATATTTTAGTTATTGTGTTTTTAAAAAAAAAGAGACGCTTGAATACAAATAATTGAACAATAAATTTTAATAATAACATTATAATATCATTATAATAAATGGATTCCTGTTATAATATGTCAAAGGATGGTATATACAACATATAAGAGTGAATTGCTACATAACAACAATAAAGTCTCTGTGGAAATGTAAATTGGGATGAAAACCCTTATAAACATGGTATCCTTAAATTAAGGATAAATAAATCACATAATTATGTGTGGAAAATATAAATACACCCAATATATGTGGATATTAAGTGTAAAAAAATAATATTTCATTCACACATACTCATAGGATGACATATTCAAGATGTACAAGTTGAACACAAAGAATTGAAATTGGTTTAATAAGTTAGCTTGTAGAAATTCAATAGCCTAACGACGTCACATTAAAATTAAGAAAATGAGTTGATGTGATAAAAAGGATTTATCATCACTTGAACATAAACTTTACATCAATTAGGATATATAATAACATATCCCAACATAATAAGATGTAAATTACAATACATAACAAAAAGTAGTCTTTTAAATAGAGGAGGGTCAAAGGTTCACTTACCTGTTTGATAACATACAAAACATATGTCACATGAAATAAGGACCGTAAAATGAAGATGTAAATACTAATAAATGAAATTATATTACACAAATATTATAATCATGGGCAGTACATACACTACACAAAAGCAAATAGTGGCAAATATAGCATGAATCTCACAAGAATAAAAAGTGAGATGAAACCCTTTACCACGTTGTAATCAACTGAGTCATATGACCAAAAGATAATAACACCAAATGAATCACATAATAAAATGAATATAATGATAATAATGATATTATATATCAAATTTTAGAACACAATACACCACATGCAATGAATAAGTGGCGAACAATGGAAATCTCACGGAATTAAAAGGGAGATAAGAAAATACCTTACCTCGTGTCCGACTTGACTCGATCATTCATTAATCTCCTGAATAATAAACTAAAGTTAATTTATACTTTATTAAGATCATTTTTTAAGTTTATTGATTCTTTTATATCACTTATTACAATGTTATAAATATTATGTAATCATTTAAGTTAATAAGATACATTTTGTTAATATTTGGTACTTGAGTAAAAAATGAACACCTACTATTTACAAGTTGTCCCTGTGGTCAATAGTCATTTATATCCAAAATGAAATTCATTATTTAGATATAATATATATCATATATTCCCATTATATATATATATATATTTATAACAGAACATATCATTTGAAGGTAAGAAATGAAATGCATCGTTCATGGAGACGGTAAGTCGTACGTATGCATGAACGCTACATTCATTTCTATTTCTTATTTTAATGGAATTTAAACATAATTATACATAGGTATATTATACATTCATAATAATATCATATATAATATCATTAACTACAACTTTTATACATCCCATATATGGTATTAACGAGTCATATCACTTTGAGGAGGTGTTAGTCCGCACTTCCTCAAATGAAATTATCGCATTTACCAATAATGAAAACCATAAAGGTATAGTATAAAAAAATAATAATGAAGAATGGAAAAAATATAAGCAAAATATATATCACATATAAATATAGTGTCATCTTAATGGAAACTGTGAGATGCGGTAGGAGATAATCAAACAATAATCGTTTCGTGAGGCGTTAGTTTTCCATCCACAGAAACAATATGTTCTTCACCCATTATATAGAGGTGTGTGTTAGTGTAGTTAGAATCCTTATCATAACAACATAATATTATATTTAGGATACTATTTTGGTTATAATATAAAGTAATAAAAAGAGTATATTGTTTGGATAATTAATATAAAAGAAATGAAGTTAAGAGAAACTGTTACCTTCAATTTGGGTAACTTCCTTTGGTTTGAACCAAAATAAATTCTTGAGATTACTTATGCCTAATGTATGGCTTCTAGTAATAGGATTGGGATATATGGAGATTAATTGGGCAGAGTTTGGATGATCCAAAATGCTTTAGAGGTGTTATTAAGTTTTTATAAGTGGTGTCCTTTTATAAGGGGGATGAGGGGCTCTTTAGGAAAGTGTGAAAATATTATTTTATTATATAATGATATTAGGTTTTTAAAGGTCCAAAAATCATTAAGGTAGAAGATAATATGACTCATGGTCGAAATAAAGTCATCCAATGGTAATTGGACAGGTTTTGGATAATATTATAATTATTATAATTATATTTATTTAAATAATTTATTAATGAGGTAAATACTGCATCATTATTGTGTCATGAATAACATAATATTTTCGATATCCTAAAATTATAAAAATAATACTATCATGTAGGATATATATTTCAATTTATAAAGAATATTTATAGTCGAAAATATGACTTATATAACACCATAACAAAATAATTTACTAAAAGATATTTGTTTATGTCATTATTTCCTTTACTATAAATTAATTAATCTAAAGTGTCATTATTATTCATAAGTGGCTCCATGGGGTCCCAAAATTGACCCAAAGATGCCCATAGTCGGTAATTTATCATCCAATAATATTAGGACAAGTGTTAATGTAATTTTTTATTATTATAATATTATTTGTACCCTGAATTACCATATTTACTTTTAACCGTGGTAAATAAAAGTCAAAAGATATAATTCACCAAAAACTATTTTCATCTTATTGACCCACATTTTACTAACTAATAACAACCATGTATGTTGGAGTTTTGAAATTAAATTCACATAAGTGGTAAAATTTTATTTAAATGATAAATTTAGTCTTTCTAACGACTACTAAGTGGTTTCACTATGCATCAAAAATTGAAGTTTTTCAGAAAAAATACCAAAAATTCAAACTAAGATATATTTGATTTTTGGAATTCAAAAATTATGTTTATTTTTCCAAAATAAAAACATAAAAGTTTCATTAATTAATTTTAAAATTAATTCCAATTGTTAAAACAAATAGAGTGTTTTTAAGAAACAATAACTATCAAAATAATGACACTTGTTTATGTCCAATTTCAAAGTAAAATTAATTCCAATGGCCAAAATTGGATTAAATGGTAAAAATATATTCTAACTAAATTTTAAACCCAATTAAAAATATATTCTATCCAAATAAAGCTCATGGTCCAAACATACCTGATAATCCATCAAGAAAGCACGTAAAATATCTTCCAATTTCTGAATTCTTTGTTCTGATTTCCCATCTGATTGAGGATGAAATTCTGTATTAAAATATAATTCTGTACCCAACGACTTCTGAAGTCCTTTCCAAAATTTAGAAGTAAACCTGGGATCATGATCAGATAAAATGGAGAGCAGAACTCCATGCTACCTGACTATATGTTTAACATAAAATGGAGAAAGTTTATATAGAGACAATTGTATCTCGAATAGGAAGGAAATGGCAAGAATCAGTCAATCGATCAAAAATAACCCAGATTTCATTATTACCTCAACATGTTTTTGGAAATCCCACAATGAAGTCCATTGATATATTTTCCAATTTCCACTCTGGAACCGGTAAAGGCTGAAGCATCCCTTTCAGTAACTGCCGCTCTACTTTAACCTACTGACAAGTCAAACAATTCATAGAAATATCAGCAATATCCCATTTCATTCCATCCCACCAGTAATACTCATGAAGATCTTTGTACATCTTAGTACTTCTAGGATGAACTAAAAATGGGGAACTATGAGATTTACATAACAACTCATTCTTCAACTATGAATCATAAGGTACACATAATCCCTTTCCAAATCTCAAAACCCAATCATTATCAATGTTAAATTTAGTAAAATTACCCTTCTGAATAAACTCTACCTTTTTCTATAACTCACTATCTTCTTTTTGTTATTTCTTTATTCTGTCTGATAGAGATGATCTCCCTGACACGTGATACAAAACAGAAGAATTTCCTACACCAACAACTTCTATGCCATAATTCATCAAATAAAAAACCAAAGGATCTCATCCCAAACGTAGCATAGTTAATAAAGTATTACTTTTTCAACTCAAAGCATCATCCACTTTATTTTCTTTTCCCGAATGGAAATAGATCGTGAAATCGTAATCCTTGATTAATTCGAGTCATCTCCTATATCTCATGTTTAATTCATTCTGAGTGAATTTATACTTTAAACTTTTGTGTTCAGTATATATTTCACATTTTACTCCAAACAAATGATTCCTAAAAATTTTTAAAGCAAAAAAACTGTATCTAATTCCAAATCATGTGTATGGTAATTTAACTCAAGATGTTTCAGCTGATGTAAAGCATAAGAAATTACCTGTTCATTCTGCATAAGGATACATCCAATTCCTTTCAATGAAGCATCATTGTAAATAACAATCTCACCATTCCTGGAAGGTAGTGCCAAAACTAGAGCATTCACAAGTCTCCTTTTCAATTCTTGAAAACAATCAGCACGTTATTTTTTCCAGATGAACTTAACACCTTTTCGAGTTAACTTATTCATTGGACTAGATAACTGTAAAACATACTCAACAAACCTACATTAATAACCTGCCAAACCAAGAAAACTATGGATCTTAGTTATATTTGTGGGTCTTCTCCTTTCTTCAACAACTTTTGTTTTAGAAGGATAAAAAATTATGCCATTTTTTTAAACAATGTGACCAAGGAAATAAATTTCTTGTAACCAAAACCCACACTTGCTGAATTTATGAAACAGTTTATTTTTTTATGGTCTGTAAGATGTCCCTTAAATAAATATAATGATCCTTTTTACTTTTTGAATAATCTAAAACGTCATCAATAAAAACAACCAACATTTTTCACCTGAGCCAACCGAGCCATCACTGCAAAAAAATATTTAGTTTTGATTCTGACCATCTCAGGATACTGACTTGAAAGGTCATTTCCCTCTGTATGCCTTCCCAGAAAAGCTGCTCTATTTCCTCAATGAAAAAACATTCTTAAAAAATAGATATCTTAGGCAAAGCAACATGGTAATCTCTAAATTCTATATCATTTCAATATTACCATAAATTAATTTATGGACATTTATTTAACAATACCCTAACTCCTAATTTTTTCTAAATCGACCTTTGATACCAACTATAAGGACTCGGCCATAAAACATTACATAATATTGAATTAAATGAATAATTTACATTGGAAATCTTTTTAGGTTTAGAGTTTTAGAAAATTAGGCCATAACTATTACATAACAACTTGAATATAACATGTAGACACTACTACTTAATATCTATTTTCTTCATAAAATAAAAACTCTTAAAAAAACATGTCTAGTTCCATGTTTTAGATAGCATGAATTTTCTTTGATCCAATCCTTGACCCTATTCATCTTTAAGTCTTGTGGAAAACATTTCAAAAACTTGGGATGAGCAAAGAAAACTTCAATAAGGATTATAAAATAAGGAAGAAAAACATTAGCCCATCAATAAATACAAATCAATGAAACCATACTTTCTAATCATAACATACCTTTTGAAATCCTAAGATTTATGAATAACAAACACAAATTGAAAACCATAAAGGTTACTTATGGAATCTATATCGAACATAAATTGTAGTTATCATAGCTAAATAGGGAGTTACACTTGGAATAACCATCACGGTATATTCACTTAATCTCTTAGGAGAAACATCACGTTTACCTCCATCACGTTACCCAATGAATTGTAGAGCTATCTCGGGCTTACCCGCCCTAGGTGTATCACAAAACCACCTGTATATGTAAATAATGCCCAATGACCATATCATAATCATAACATATAACACATGTAAAAACGAAATATAAATTTTTCACATTATAATATATCAAATCAAGATATTTAAATAAACAAAATTTTATCAAATCATTATCAAAACCACTTAAAATGATATTTTTGAATCAAAGTGTCCCATACAATGTTGATGATTTTAAATGAAGTATCATTTTAAAACATTAATGTCCATATAAATAAATCCTAAAAGCTATTTTTGAAAACATGGTCATTAACGAGAAATATTTAGATGAATAAATCTTTAAAACATTTAAAACGATATTTTAGTTATAGAGTTTTTTAATAAAAAGAGAGACACTTGAATTAAAATAATTGAAGAATAAATTTTAATCAGAACATTATAATATCATGAAAATAAAATTATTCATGATATAATATTTCAAAGGATAGCATATACACCATATAAGTGTGAATTTTTTCATAACAACAACGAAGTGTCAGTGGAAATGTAAATTGGGATGAAATCCCTTATAAAGATGGTATCCTTAAATTAAGGATAAATCAATCACATAATTATGTGTGAAAAATATAAATACACCCAATATAAGTGGATATTATGTGTAAAACAATCAGAGTTAATTCACACATAACCATAGGATGACATATTCAATAAGTACAAGTTGAACACAAAGAATCGAAATTGGGTTAAGAAGTTCCCTTGTAAAAATTTGACAGCCTAATGGCATCACATAAAATTTCAGAAAATGAGTTGATGAGAAAAAAATGGTATGTAATCACATAGAAATAAAGTTTAAATAAACGAGGATATATTAGAACATATCCCAACATAATAAGGTGTAAATTAAAAGACATAATAAAAATAAGTCTTTTAAATAGAGGATGGTCAAAGGTTCCCTTACCGATTTGGTAACTTACAAAACATACGTCACATGAAATAAGGATTATATAATTAAGATGTTAATACTCATAAATGAATTAATATTACACAAATATTGAAATCATGGGAAGTACATACACCACACAAAAGGAAATAGTGGAAAATATAGCATGAATCTCACGGGAATAAAAAGTTAGATGAAACCCTTTTCCACGTTGTAATAAACTGAGTCGTTTGACCAAAAGTTAATAACCAACAAATTAATAACAAAATAGAATGGATATTATGATAATAATGGTATTATATATCAAATGGCATAATAAAATTCACAACATGGAATGAATAAGTGGTGAACAATGGAAATCTCACAGAATTAAAAGGGAGATAAGAAAATCCCTTACCACGTGTCTCACTTGATTCGAACGTTTTTTAATCTCCCGAATAATAAACTAAATTAAATTTATACTTTCTGAATAACCTTTTTCATTTTTATTATTCCTTTTATATCACTTATTACCAAGTTATAAATATTATGTAATCATTTAATTTAATAATGTTCATTTTGTCGATATTTAGTACTTGAGTAAAAAATGAACACCTTATATTTACAAGTTGTCCATGTGGTAAATAGTCAATTATATACAGAATGAAATTAATTATTTAGATATTATATATTTCATATATATCTAGTATATATATATATTTATAACAGTACATAACATTTAGAGGAAAGAAAGGAAATGCACCGTTCATGGAGACAGTATGCTGTACGTACGCATGAACGCTGCTTTCATTTATATTTCTTATTTTAATGGAATTAAAACATAATGATACATAGGTATATTATAATTAAAATTTAATATCATATATAATATCATTAACTCTATCCTTTATACATCCCACATATAGTATTAATGATTCATATCACTTTGTGGGGGAAGTAGTCTGCACTTCCTCAAATGAAATTATCGTGTTTACCCATAATGGAAACCATAAAGGTATGATATAAAAGAAAAATACAGAAGCATGAAGGGAAAATAAACATAATATATATCACATATAAATATAGTGTCATCTTAATGGCCACCATGAGAGGTGGTAGGAGATAATCGAACAATCACCCTTTCTTGAGGCGTTACTTTGCCATCCACAGAAATAGTATGTTCTTCACCCCTTAGATGGAGGCATGTGTACATGTAGTAAGAATACATATCATAAAAACATCATGTTATATTGAGGATATTGTTGTTGTTATAAAATAAAGTAATAAAAATAGTATAGGGGTTGGACAAGTAAAATAAAAGAAAATCAGTTAAGAGAAACAGTTACCTTTAATTTGGGTAACTTCCTTTAGTTTAACAAGAAGGACTTCTTGAAGTGCCTTATGTATAAGGTAAGGCATCTAATAGGAGGATATTGATGTAGGGAGACTATTTGGGTAGATTATGGATGAGCCAAAAGTCTTGAGAGGTGTGAGGAATTGTTTAGAAGTGGTTTCCTTTTATATGTGGGAGGAGGGGCTCTGTAGAAAAGTCTGAAAATATTATTTTATTATATAATGATATTCAGTTTATAAGGGTCCAAAAATCATTAAAGTCTAATATAATATGACTCATGGTAGAAATAAAATCATCCAATAGTAGTTGGACAGGATTTGGATAATATTTTATTCATTATAATATTATTTAATTAAACAGTTATTAATAAGTTAAGTACTGCATCATTATTGTGTCATGAATAATTTATTTTTTTCGATGTCCTAAAATTATAAAAAAAAATTAATATAATGTAGGATATATTTTATCATTTCTAAGTAATATTTATAGTCGAAAATATGACTTATATAACACCATATAAAATTTAATTTACTAAAAGATTTTTGTATATATCATTTTTGTCTTCACTTTAAATTAATTAATCTAAAGTGTCATTATCATTCATAAGTGGCTCCATGGGGCACAAAAATTGACAAAAATATTTTCATGGTCCACCAATACTCATCCAATAAGGTTTGGACAAGTGTTAAGGTTATTGTGAATTATTATAACATTCTTTTTACCTTGAATTACCCTATTTACCATTAACCGCAGTAAATAATTCAAAAGATACTATTCACCAAAAAATATTTTCATCTTATTGAACCCCATTTTACTAAATAATAACAACCATGTATGTCAGAGTTTTCAAATTCAATTCAAAGAATTGGTAAAATTTCATTTGAATGAAAAAATCAGTTTTTTTAACTACTTCTAAGTGGTTTCACTATTCATCAAAATTTGAATTTTTTCAGAATAAATACCAAAACATCAGCCTAAGATATATTTGATATTCCGAATTAAAAATTGATTTTTATTTTTCCAAATTCAAAACATAAAATTGTTTTTAATTAATTTTAAAATTTATTCCAGTTGTTAACAAATGTAGAAAGTTTTTAAGAAACAATAACTTTCAAAAGATTGACACTTGTTTTTGTCCAATTTCAAAGTGAAATTAATTTCAATGACCAAAGTTATATTAAATTATAAAAATATATTCTAATTATACACTTTAAAACCAATTAAAAAAGATAATCTAACTATATAAAAAAATTATATTAAAACACAGTTTTGAATTAAAATACAATATTTTCACTATTCATCTAAAATGAAATTTATCGGAAAAATTACAAAAAATTACACAAAGTAAATATTGATGTCCCCATTATAAAATAGGATTTTATTTGGTAAAATATAATGTATTAGACTTACCAAAACTATATTTATATATGGTTCATCATTAAAAGGCGGTAAATCGACCTTTTAATGCAAATTATGCTTAAAATTAGATTCAATCACATTTTAAGCCTCTAACTTTTATTGGATAAATGTAAATACATTTAACAAACATGTATAATCATATTGTAGTTTGTTTTGTTCATTCCCTCCAATATAATTGCTAGGATTAATTAAGAGTTAAAATAATAATATTATATTATTAGTGTGCAACGTAAGATTTCAAAGAAACCTATTATTGTGTATCAGGTACGCTATCGAACATAGCCACCCATTTAAAGTAAAATTAATATTTAATTCAAAAATATTAATAAATATTAATATCTATAATTATTCATTTACCTGGTATGTCACACCATTCTCATATAAAAGATATGAAGATAGTCCTCTTTTATAATAAATCATATGAAAAAATACTTTCAATTAATTTATTCTAAAAAATTATGGAAATCCATTAATTTTATACTGGTGTGGTTGAAAATTAATCATAAAGTCCACCATTAGAAACTAAATCTAGAGAGAAGTGAGGTGTTCATAACCTCTATGATAGGATGAAATTTAGTAGATAAGATAAATATAAATTTCCCTTAGGTTTTTTCTAATGTATACTACTTTTTCATTAGAAACCTTTATAGGGACAGAATGAATTGGGATGAATACAACTAAAAAATGATTGAAATATTGTCTGTGGATTTGGAATCCCATAATTTCTATTCATCTTCTCTATATTACTTGAAATGTTAAACCTAATTTCAAATAGTTGTTTGAATTTTTTGATAAATATATTATAGATGATATACCGTACAAATTTTCTACATTACATTGGTACCATAAATTTATAGGGATAAGTGATGACCTATTTAGTTATAGATATCCATTTGAGAGTGGTGCAATCCAGCAAGAATTATTCTTTGTTAATTATATGTCATACAATGTTGTTTATAAATTCAATTTAATTCATTATTAAGATTTACATCTCACATAATATTCTTGAAAGAACACTCTAAGTAATTGAAACACCTAAATTGATGTTATTTATACAAAAACAATGGTTTAGAAACACAAATATCACTAGAATATACTCAAGAGGGCTCATTCAAGCATGATGATTGTTCTATGTGATGTTTTCTTGATTATCATTGAAATGAATACAGAACATCCTCCACAGACTAGTAATTTTATCTCTTATAAACAAAAGTACATAAAAATTGTTTATGGAAAATTTAAACCATGGTTTCCTAAATAAACATCTCAAATAACCAATATATATCCCCAACGGGTTGTTTTAGTGGAGGTTATCCCATTATTTATGTATCCTCTACGTCATAGTAACATGAATGGTAGAGGTTCTTCAAATAATTCTACCCACGTTTTCCTTCTACTACGCCTATGGGATTTCCCAAAATATGATATCTATATATAAATAGTACCATTTATATTGTAATTATTTAGGATGTAAAATATAGGATTTCACTTATGGATGGTAGTTTTATTACACTAAGGAGTACCTCCAATGTGAAGTACTAATTTACCATGACTAAAACCACCATGGTAGCAACTTATGGGAAAAATTAATGGCATATTTTACCAGACTCACATGGTGTGAATGTAGGGACACTATCTAACATTGCTAATGTATTTACCCCAAATTGGGATTATGATTGATATAATTTAAATAAAAAATGAGTAATATATTTAATCTAAGGTGTCAACAGCATGTAGATTTGGAAAAATGATAATATTTAGTGAAATGAAATTGATTATCCCCTGATGTTATTTCAGTGAAAAATTATTTATCGTATGCCTATCTAGAGTAGTCTAAATCTATGTATCTATTTTATAGTGGCCCTCAATTTAAACTAGTGTTTTTTTGGAGTGATACCTTGTTAATGAAACCTAAATGGTAGATAGTATATGAGATCTCTAGAAGTACCTAACCTTCTCACCATAATGGAATTTACCTTTGGTGTTCTATAAGGAAATTTTCCCTTAGTGGTTAGTGCATGAGATATGTGGTTTTTTTCCTCCCTGAGGATTACCATACACTCATGATCATAAATAACATCAATCATGTAGAACTAATGTTTTAATATATATAAAGGAACCCTGTAAGGGTTACCACCCTCACTTTTATGATCTTTGTTTGGGAAAAGGGGTGACAGTTCCCAAAGCTAACTGAATAAGTTTGTGTAACAATCCGGGAAACTGTATACATGATTATTGTATATGGGATTTTATATGTATTAACATTTTAATTATAATTTTTTCTACATCCTCGATTATTATTATTTTGGGGTGCCTCTTTTAGAATTGATAGTAGTTATTATTATATATAAGACATTGAAACCAACTTTTAATAGATGTTTAATGATTTTCATACAATTTTTTTTTATTTTCTCTCTATTGATGTGTATGACATAATTTGTTTTTAAAAAATTATTTTATACAAATTATATAGTGTCATTTAAGATTCACATGAATGGTTTTATCAAATCCTATATTCCAAATTTTTTGGGTTGTTTTTTATTTTACCATTAGGAGATGATATTATAATAACTTATCAATTAAGATGATGGATGTTTAGTTCAACCTACTATGTTTCTTGTTTTCTATATTAGGAATCACTCAATGATTTAATACATACTAACATTCCCCTTACCCAAACCTTATTAGTATAAATCGGTTCGTTACATCAAATTTAACCATAAAAGTGTGATGGGGTTATGGTTTATGTGATGAATTTGTTGGGTATTCCGGATTAAACTATATATTATTGAAGATAAGATACGATTTTATTTTATTATATTCATATAAGTGTATATTTATTTATTTAAAATAAATTTTATTTGTTGATATGATTATATATTCCCAAGACCAAAACAATGGTTCCTATAATATAAAGGCTAGGGTGAATACAAAATATTAATATTTATGGGTGAAATTAGGGTTTAACATCCAATTTTATATTCATAGTTTAATGAATAATGGGGAAATCCCTATTAAATTTCTATGGGGGACATGCATGGTTCATAGTCTACTAGGTACACTATTTTCTTGATTGATTTTTCAGATAATCATGATTGAAAATGGATTGATGAGACTCATGTTCTATCATCTAGTAGATACAATATAAACAATAAATACATATAAGTAGGAACTTCAAAGGTTTAATGATCTCCAAAATGGGGGCTAATGGATTTGTGATACCACTAGTGAAGGTGAGATAAGTTGGTAGTAATGTTGTTAATGAAATTGAAAGTATAATCCTACTTATCTCACATAAATTGGAATCACAACCCATATAATTTGAGTTTTATAACAAAGATCCATGTTTTAGGGCCAGTAAATGTGCTTCAGTGTGATGGGATGGAATTATTTAATCCAGAAATTTGATAAAATAAGAATTTATTGGGGTGTAGGAATTGGGTAAAACATGTCACCAATAGATGAATCATGAAAATGTGTTGGGATTTATTGAATATTTCTTAACCCATGTATAGTGGAATGTATATAGATATAAAATATCTCAATTTTAGGTAAGCATAGAGTGTTTTAATGACAAAATATAATTAAGGTGTATGAGGGTGTCTTGTTCCATCACACTCCCATGTCTTTTTCTCTCCAAAAGAGTTATAAAAGTGGTATTCATAACACATGTTGTGGAAAGATATGTATTACACAAGACCATTGGATTATGGATTCATTAGGTTCTTATTTAAAAAATATTCTTTATTAGAGAGTATTTTTGTAATAAAATATCAATCATTTTTCAATAAATTTTTTCTGATCGGAATAATTATTCATACAAATTATATCATTTTTGGGAGTTGATGAATGATCTATAATATTGTTGTGTGAGGATGAAAACTCATTATTTCCTATGATAATATAGTTCAATATCCTAATATGTTGTTTTTTATAAATCAATTTCCCAAAAATATTTAAAAAAAATCTCTTTGTTTTATTTTTATATCACTGATGAAATTTGCGGAGATATCTATTACATTATTGGTTGCTTTTTCATTGAACACTTTCTTACATAGAGAAACCAGATATGGACTCACAAATCTTTGGGGTTTAAGACAATTCTAGTTATTTAATTCTAAATTTTCTTTAATATTTCCTTTATATATTTTTAATATATTTTATAAATAATTTTTTAGCATTAATAATCATTCCATTTTGATAGATAGTTTTTATAGGGATCTTCATCCCACTATTAGCATAAAATTACTTTAAAAATAGATACTTCATCCATGTGTTATTCCCTAAGTTCCCATAATGAATATTATGACTTAAAATTTAATCTTCCTATGTGAAATAGATATATTAAAATATTAAAACAAACAGTTCACTAATTTATTTAACATTTATGTTCTATCCAATTCTATCTCATATATGATTATAGTCACATATTGATCATCATCGTGTGCAATATCTTTACCTTTCAACTCATCTAAATGATTGTTTTTCAACATCTATAATCCATAAAAAACCCCTATGATATGTAAAAAACTCATATGATCATCTTTCCATGTTAATTAATTATCATTATTCCCATATTGATGGTAATATTCGTGAAACACTATCATCTATATAATATTCATCATGACATTTAATTCATCGTAAAATTCATTTTTTTCTAATTCCCTTATTAAAAATAAATTTCCTAAATGAATTCCTTATTATTCATATATTATAATCGAAAATTCCTAAATAATTTAAAAAAATAAAATATGACATGAATTGAAAAATACATATATTTTTTATTGGAATATCACATCAGGATGAATAGATTATTTGTATACAATTCTGATCACTATAGAATATAATTTATTTGGTTAAATTCCCTTTTTATTGTTTCTTTAAATTATCATGATCAATTGTGACTATTATTTAATAGAATATAGATATGAGTATTTTAGAATTTTTATGTTCTACTGTGTACTATACCTCATGATCGAGGGTAAGATTGAGAAAACCATCATTGAATACATTAGTGATTTGTCACATAATAGGTATATGTCAATGTAATAATATTTTTCAATATATGAGCTATTTCAAAATGAAATGATTATCCACCACTTATCAAGACAAAACATATAAAGGACCCATCAATTGGGGATCTTAATTATCCATGAATTTATATTAAAACATGGAATATTTTTTTATACAGAACTAGATTATTATTTTAAAATATTTGATATGATATATATATAATATAAAATCCCAATATCATCCCAAATGAAATTAATTAAATAATTATCATATTTTAGAAATAAATATCCGAGAAATATGTTTTGGGATAGATGTATAAATTTTTAAAAAATTAATAACTGAAAAATATATTTTCAAACATACATTAATATCAATATATTTAGGAGGTGATTCATGATTTCAATCAGATATTTATGGTGTAAAAATATGTTTTATAAAAATTAAAATAAAAAACCATTGTAGTATAGATTGAGAATTGAGTAAATATTTTTTCATTTAGTTTTCCTATTCTTCCTTAATAATGGTGTTAGAAAAAGTGCAATGTTCCACCTATCATTATTATATACTAAATCAATTATACATTTCAACATAATGTTCGCTATAGTTTCATATATAGTTCTTATGTTTTTTTGACATTTGGTTAATAATGGGTTATTATTTCGATACTTAAATTACTCAATAATATATAATAGAATTATAAAAGAATTTTTGAAAATAATATTATTGATTCCATTGTATTTTAATATAGATAAAATAACCAATTCCTTAAATATATTTCCAAGGGTGAATCATCCACTATTATTGATATGGGAGTAACTAGATCAAACACTCTCTCTGTTTCTTATCACTTCATAATCCATTATAAAACTATATTCATAACATATTATATATATCTCCATGAATCTAAATTTACCCACTGAATAGTATTTGAAATTTAACAGATCCAAAAAATGAATCTTATTAATTCCAAATAGTAAATAACACATGATATTCATAGAGATGATTATCTATCTCATTATAAAATTAAGTTAACTACAAATGAATCCCTCATCTAGGTTCGGGACAGGAAGATAATGAGAATTTAATATCTCATATTCATGTTATTGTAACTAATGTTCTTGTAAAATATGTATAGTAAATTTGACTAAATAAAGAAAATGATGATTTATAATTTAGGTCCTGATTATAAGGAAATAATTGTTTTGGGATTTAATATTTTAGTTTTAGAAATAGAAATAAATTTTTATTTTTCTTTATGTGATTGGATGAAATGAAATGTTCACAATAGCAACTAACTGAAAATTAGATTATTATTAAGAATTAACTTTTATGTAAAAATTGGGAAACCATACAATTTCCAGCTAAAAATATTGAATAGCATAATGAATTACATAATCATTAAAATAAAAATTCAATCTATTATTATAATCCTCCAAATATAATTTCTCATGAAGATAATTTATCTTTGTTTTCAGATGTCCCTTCTTTTGGCCATTAAAATTGAAATCCTTCATGTCCCATGGTTTTAATTACTCCTCCACATTTATATAAGGACCTGAACATTTATATTATAGATTTGATTGAATTTATAATATAATTGACTAGATTTTATTCACAATGATATTTAAGGTTTATAATTTTAGGAAATTATTAAATAATATCATAATGAATTCCCATAAATTACAAGTGGAAACATCTACATACTATCTATTTTCTTCATAATATATAACCTTTAAATGAAAAAAAATTCTTCACAACAGCTAACATGAATTCTTCATTTCTATTACACATCCTTAAACCATGAGAAATTTTTTAACCAATAGGATGAGCACAAAAATCTCATTGAGGGAAATAAATAAATAAAACAAAAAATAGTCTTTGAATAATTTTAAACATCGTAAATAATTTTCACACAAATATACTTCGAACCCATAAAAGTAACATATACATACTTTTTTAAAAAATGTGATTTATTGAAAATGTAGAAATAATTAATAAAAAATTTAGGTAAATTGTGTAATCCTTTTTAATTCATAATTACTTAAGAATTGATCCTTTTTTGATACTATATAATTTATAACCCAAAAAATATAATAAAATAACCCTCAAGGTTATATATAAATGTAATCATAACCTTTATAATTGGAATAACCATTACGGTAAAAATCCAACAAACCCAATGAATTGGAGGGATATCACGGACCCACAAATCATTAGTATATAATGGAACCACACATCATTATAAAAAATTCTAAAGAACCATAACATAATCATAAGACATGAAGACATGAATCATAATAATAGTTCCTTGAGGTAAATAAATTATTTTATAAGAATACTACTCACACTAAAAGGAAAAACATTCTTAGAAAACAAACATGCAATGTTGTAAAGGAGGATTTAGAACTATATAGAATCCTGAAATAGGTAAAAAAACACTCATTTTTTATATGTTTATAAAAATATTATTTTTGAATATGGTAAAAAGACACAATAATGATAATTTTAAAATTAAATTCTCTAACATTTTGTCTGATATAATTTTTCACTTCCACTTAACTTCTGTGATAATACAACTTTATTCATTAATTACTTAATTTAAATCCAATTAAATATATATTTTATTATTTTATATAGGAAACTTTAGATGAGTTATAAATATCCATTTCATCTTTCTCTATAGGTTTGTTTCATGGTTCCATTGCTGATTATGTTCTGTATAGTTATAGTTGTTCTTGTGATATAGTAATAGTACTTCTTAAGTGAGATAAAATTGTATTAATGTAAATATAAATTTTTTTATGGTCCCATATATAATTTTTTTCCCACTAGAGGAAAATTATTTTGATAAAACATTAATGATAAATATTTAGTTTTTTAAATCAATTCTTATTACCATCATAAACTATTTTTGTTTCATTGAATATTATTAACATATCATATTTATAAAGTGTGATACCAAATATAATAATAATATTTATTTCAATTTAATCAATTTTATGAAAATTTAAACTTTCCGTGAATACAGTAATGGGATATGAGAACTCATTGTCCATAAAGGCGGTAAATCGATATATAAGAGAACATCACAGACCATGGAGTAACTCCAGGGCCCCAGAAATTCATTAAAAAGATTGTAAAATTACATAGGGGGAAGGTGGTTCGAGATAAAATTTATAAACACACCAACAACATAGTTTACATAAGACAACAATCATCCTCTACCACCTCACCCACAAAACACGCTACGACCCTATGGGTGCCTACCCTGTCACTATTGTTTTTGGATCTGCCACCCACCAGCAGCATAAGCATCGACTTGATGAGTAGAATAAATGTTTTGATCAGCCATCTGTTTGTCCATTGTAATATCATGACCATTAATATCCTCAATTGCACCATCAATAGCTGGCCCTTCCCCCAAATCTCTATCAGAAGAGTGTTTCCCAATAGAGTCAACCTTCATAGAGACAAAAATATTGGTCACTGGGGAAGATGAACTTTTCTTACCTTTCCTCTCCCTACTCTCCCCATATAGTTCATCAAAGTCTTTAGAACTTATAGATTCTAGTATCGTAAAACAATTATGCTTCACAACACTAGCATTAGGAGAACTAACATATAAATCAGAATTAGTGGCATGTGTGGAAAGCACATGTTCCTGAGAAGAGGTCTTAACCAGAACCAGAAACAACACATGTAATCACAGCATCAAGGATAGGTGCAGATTCTACATGCCCCTGAGGACTACCAACTAGCACACCTTTTTTAGAACCAAGACCAGGTGCACCAATAGCTGTCAAAGTATCAAATTGATCTAGGGAAGAAACAATATCAGCTGACATTATAGCTAAACCAGTAGATATCTTCCCATAAATAGTCTTCCAAACAATATTACTGGAACCACGATCCAAATTCCATTTAGAAAAAAAATTAGTCCTCCGTCAAGAAATCATGATCAATATCAACACCTCTATAATGATTATTCAAACAAATATCTCCCCATTTGGAAATAGAGGGTTCCCCTCGAAGCAAAGTATCGTAGACAGATCCATTTCCTAGAACACCCACTTTGTCAAAACCATGACATCCAAAGGCTTGTTTCCCAGCCACCACCTCAACAAATGAGTCCCTTCCCCCATTACCAAGTCCAGACATCAAATTTTCATTAGTGTTTATCACACTATTGTCTTTATTTATTTTCACAACATTGTCCTTCTTCTCACAAGTGGGTTCACTTACAATAGGAATTTTTAGTTTTCATTTTTCATCCAAATTCCCATATATTTTAAAATGTGAACATAAAAGTCCACATTGAAAATTAGCTTTGAGATTACCAAGAGAGGAGGAATTAAGACAAAAATTTGGAACGTGATATAATTCAATCTCAAGTTCAAATTTAAACTCTATCATAATCACGTAAACATTCTCAACTAGAGGAAAAGATAAATAAAACTTGACCAACATATGATAAAAGTGATCGTAATTGAACATTCCAATAACCTTATCAAGCTTAATTGGAGTAACAATAACCATAGAAACATCCCAGAGAATTATTGGGTACCCAAAAACCCAATTCAACCCTTTGAAATGAATCCAGGATTGTGCCACAATGTTCGTAGCCTGAAAATGGTCATACCAGGGATCCCAATTCTAGAACCATAGTATCCGTAGAATGAGATTAATAAATCTTCTACTGCATGCCCTCAATTTCAATTCATTAGAGCTGAAGGTGGTATGAAAAAAAATCCATACCAAGAGACATGATGTGCCACTCACTAAATCCCTAAACTTGTACAAGATGTGTCCTCAGTTCCTCATGCTTCCAAGAATTATTCTGGTTTGAGATAACCCTTGTGATGATTGAATTATTGCAGGATTCAATTCATTCTACAAAAAACCTACGATTCGACTCAAAAACTGCACACCCACCATTCCTTGAAATCTTATTATGAGTAGTAGTTTCACCACACTGAGGGACTTGAAAAAATCTATCATAACCCGTAATCTTGAAACCATCCACACCTCCTGCAAATCTGACCTCATATATCTTTTACGAGGGGATATTTTTGGAACCCTTGATTGGAGAAGTAATGCATTTCAAGGCAGAACCATTCTTGAGATAATTCAACACTGCCACCAGAACAGTTGCATCTTCAGTCACCACTACCACTCTACAAGCATCACCCATGACTCCTATATCCGTATCTACCACATCAGAGGTTGACACCTTACCTGTTCAAGTCACTCCATCCACAATAGAATGTTCCACCATATATTCTACCAAATATACATGATCTAGAAAACTTACATCCCCATTATCACATCAATAGCATTCAAAATGCTCTTGTGGGAAGTGGATATCACCCACTAAGATATCATAAAATCCAGACTTTTATGCCACCCATGATTTAATCCCCCTCCATCACCAGAACACTCAACAAAGCCCCGATACTGGATTAGAAAATGAAAAACCAGTAGAAACATTCATCACAGTAATAAAATGAAATAAACTTAGATCTTGACACACCCCAATAAGATATGAATCAAAATTTCCAATCTGGACAAGATCATGGGAGACCTTCAACATAAATAAACTAGAAGAATCAATGAAATGTCGGAAAGCATATCTGAACCAGGAACCAAAAGGTGACCCCGAGACGATCTGAAATGTAAGATAAAATCTAGAACAAGAATAGGTGATGAACCCCCGACGGGATCCAAGGAAGTGAACCCTAATCTCCATACTTAGAGAGAGTCCTACTCACCTCTTTCATCCTCTCTCCCTCTTAATTTACTATAAATCGATATATCATGGTTAACGTTTTCATTTTTATGAAATAAAAGAGAATATAATTTGGTAGAGTATTATTGATATGTAAGTCTCATGGTTATGAAATTAAGTGATGTAATGGGTCCCCTCTTATAATTTGGGTGATACGTAATTTTGGAGTTTCCTAAAAAATTAAAATATAATAAATATTATTTAGTGGATAATAATTACAAATAGCTTTGCTCTTGTTTTTTATTATTTACAAATAATTTAGTAAAATATTATATTCATGAAATATCATTATTGTCAAAATTTTATTATAACCATTATAATGAAATTCAAAACAGCCAATAACAATTTCTAATTTGAAATAAAAATTTTTCTCTTAAATGCATCATATGTATATAGATAATTCATGGATCAACATAAGTGTATCAAAATATATTTATTTTTCTTATTTTTCAAATCATTTATTGCATTTTTTTTATTAATTTTATAATTATTTCATCAATGATGTGTAGTCCATTATGTTATATTTTTTTCTTAATAATTAAATATAAATTTCCATAAATACATTATATCTTTTATAATTCCACATACTATTTATAGTCAAATATTTCTTCTGGAAAACTATATAAAAAATATATTACTATATAAAAACCATAGTGTGAACAAGTTGACGTTATTTTAAATAAAAAATTATAAGGGGATGAAAGGAATCGATATGAATCAAAATGGTCCCAAATTAGAATGAAGGATGAATTTGTTTGAAAAATAATATTCCGAATAGATTTATTCTGATTTTTTGGACATTTAAGGGTTTATATAAGTTTTATTCATCACTTATTGTTGATTTTTTTTTCTTGAGAAAGCACTATGTTAGTGTTACATAAGCATTAATGTTAATTATGACATATATAATAATTAAAAATAAATTACAATAAAAAAAACTAATTAGTCTCATGATACAATTTTATATTCCTTTATTATGTATATTTATCCATATCAATGTCAGTAAAAAATATTGTGTTTGTTAACATGACTCTTTATCATTGTCCAAGCATTACAAAATATTTTAATAAGATTCTTGTCATATAACTCTAAAATTTTAAAATATTAAAAAAAACAAAAAAAATACACAATAATTAATAAAAATTTATTAATGGATATTTTAACAGTCATGTGTTATCTATAAGGCACCAAATTTGACTTTTTCAATTCTATGATGGTGTTGCGTCAATATTGATAATAATTTTTTCATTTAACAATAAATGTATTTATAATATATATATCTTAGAAAACAATTTATGATATTTATAATATAATATAATACATTTAGTGATTAAATAATTTTAATAAATTTTATAAAATAATTATGTCTTATAAATGTCATCAAAATACTATATAATACATTTACCCTTCTCACCCAATTAAACCTTTTTCTATAACTCACAATATTCCTCCTAGTCTTTAATCGTTCATTCTAAAGGAGATGATTTAACTGATACTTGGAAAAAAAGTGGAATTTATAGGACCCAAAACATCATATCCAAAGCTCATGAGATTTGTAATCAAAGGGTTGTTTTCTACATGTATCATTGGTAGTGAGGCATGATGTTTTCAACTCAATTCATTTTTCTCTTTTTTCTTTCCCTGGATGGTAATTTATCATGTAGTCATAATACATTATCATTTCCATCCATTTTCTCTACCTCATGTTCAATTCCATATATGTAAATATAATCATTAAAAATTAATGATCATAGTATATCTCAAGCTTCACTCCAATAAAAATTGTGTATCCATAATTTTTTTTTAAAATCCATAAAAACTAATTTCATTTCATTTTTTATAACATTACATATGATGTTTTAGTTTTCAAGAATGATAATTAATTACTAGATCATTCTATAATAGAATGCACCTAAGACACCTCAATGAAGTGTCACTATTAATGAGAAATCACTATTTCTCAAGGGAAAGGGATGAAATAGAGCATTAACCAATATTATTTTTAATTACATAAAAAAACATCAATAATATTTTCACCATGTTCATTTATGTCCTTTTTGAGTTATATTAGGTAGTGTTTTTATAACATCCTAACCCATATCATTTTCTTGAGAGGGTGGAGGAATGCTACTTGGCCTTAAGCGATGTTCCCAAGGTGCCAAAGGCTTTCAATAAATGTCGAGGGCTTTGAGAATAAATTTGGGAATGATTTTCCCTTGAGATACAACCAACCATCCGAACAGTTCACTAAACACAAATGATATGATGCTTGAAAATAAAACATCCCAACCCATACATTACCATAGGACATCCAACAATTCCCAATAACCAATACAACAAAACACAATATCATAGTACCATGTGGATGACTAACAATAGACCCAAAATAAACTGAGACATACTCCACACCTCCACACTGATCTCCATGCTCCAAGAACCACCACATCTCATAAGAATCATTATGAACAACAATCTATGAGATTCTTTACCAGTACATGTGTCCCAGAAAACAACATATACAAAATCACACAAGTTATAAAGTAGGATTGTGTACTAATACTCAGTAGTTTTCCTCCAAATTACTTCCCTACATATGCCACTACGATAAGACAATTAACATATTATATAAAATAGTTTATATAAAACATTAATTATTGCAACCATTACCACCAGTCCAACATACCCTTATCAAGACATTTCACGCATGGGAAATCCCCAACCATGCCATAAACTATATCCCCATCACACATTAGCACAAAAAATTTCATCTTTGTAAAGGCACAAATAACAAACAAACCATTATGGTGGGACTTCTTCTCATCCTGTTAACCCAATTCTCAACTAGTGGTGCTTCCCGCACACTTATACTTTGATGGTGGTTCTTCTCACCACTATCCATCACCTTTTATAGTGAGACTTCCCGGCCACTTTCACATAATGTTTCCACAAGACCCAACAAAACATATAACCCTCCAAATCCAAAAAAACATACAAATAACCATTTCCATAACAAACAAAACAACTTCAATAAATCAACAATTTTTTGAAATCACCCTTAAATCAATTACCATGAAAAACCACATTTCAATAAAACAACATCTTTTTTTAAAACAATTTTCATCAACCATTTTCCCAAATCAATCCTAATGGCCCATTTCAAAATCCACAATAAGATCATTTCACCCCAAATCCCCCTTTTTTCAAAAATAACCCAAACATCACCAGTGGATTTCCAACCAATTTTTCAAATCAAAAAAACAATGAATTTCAGGGAAAAAAATTAATTGTAACCAATATTCATGTTATTGTAAAGTAGAGTCAAGAGAAAAGCCACCTACCTTTAGTGTTCCGGAAATATCTACCCACAACCAACCGCACCCCAAATCCGGTGAACGCACCACTGAAACTGCTCTAGATCTCCTTCCTCGAGAAGAACCAACTTCAAACAACCTTGAAACACATTTGAATCACTTCCAAATTGAGTGGAAGATCCCCTAAAATACTAGGAACTACAAATCCCAAGTGAGGCTCGAGTGGTAGAAAATTTGTAAGGAAATGAGGAACCCCTAATGGAGTCGCTATTTAAAACCCTGTTTTTAAGTGGCCACATGGTTGAGAAAACCATGCGCTAACCATGTACCTGAAACTGCCATGATAGAATGGGTATTTATGGTTGCCTTGCACAGTTTGGAAAACCATGCGCGGGCCATGCGAAGCCCACTATCTCCCCCTGCACTGTTTCTTAGAGAACCCACAAAGTTTCCCCTAACTGTGCTCGAACCGTGCTCCCTTAGAAAAGCCTCCAAACTTATTCTGAAGCATTCAAAACTCCCGTAACCTCTTCCATACTCATCACGTGTACATTAAACGCATAAAAAGTCCTAAAAAGGCTATATTACTCAAACCATGGGTTGCTACAGTCTCTCTACCTTTGGACTTTCTGTCCTCAGAATGTAGCAAACCATTGCTATGGGATAAGATCTTGGGCCATTGCTCGATCATCTCTTTCTCCCGCTCCCAAGTATCCTTTTGAATCTGGCCATGCTTCCAAAAAACCAAACTAAACCAATTGTTTTACCATGTAATAATTTCTACTTCTTATCTATAATACTCGTTGGCATGTGCACCAAGGAAGCATCTGGTTTTAGCTCAACAAGATCCAAATGATTCACATTGTTATGATCCGGATGATACTTTTTCAACTACAACACATGAAACACATTGTGCACTGCACAAAACTATGGTGGAAAATCTATATGATAAGACACCTCTTCAAACAACTCAAGTATCTCAAAAGGCCCAATATACCTTAGAGATAACGTACCCTACTTCCCAAACCAACAATGTCCGATCCCAGTAGAGATTCCCAAAAACACATGATCACCCACCTCGAATGACAACGATCATCGAAGATGGTCCACGTACATTTTTGAAAAACATTTAGTTGTCTCTATCCTTTTCTTTATCAATATGATTTTCTCCATAGTCTCTTGGACAAGGATCAGTCCGGTCATCAATGTATCGCCCATTTCAACCCATCAAAGTGGATAAAAACAAGGATGCCCATAAAAGCCTCAAATGGACCCATATGTATTGAATCATGATCATTGTTGTTATTGGATAACTCCACCAATGGTAAGTGATCCTGCCATGAACCAGCAAAATCCATCACACAAGACCATAACATATCCTCGATGGTTTGTATCATCCCTTAAGATTGTCCATCCGTCTGAAGATGATACGCCATACTCATAGTAAAATGTGTTCCAATGGCTTTTTGCAAGTATTTCCAAAAATCAGATGTGAACCTCAGATCTCTATCTGATACAATCGAAGCTGGAACACCATGCCTCTTTAAAACCTCCCAGATATAGATTTTTCACAGATCCTCCACTGTATGAGATTCATGAATCGGGATGAAATGGGATAACATTGTGAGCCGATTCACAAAAGCCCATATAACATCGTGCTTCCGGACTGTTCTTAGGAGACCTGTCACAAAATCTATTTCTATCATCTCCCATTTATAGTATGAGATATGTAATGACTGCAACAAGCCTGTTGTCAACTGATTCTTTTCCTTGACTATCTAACAAGCCAAGCATCTAGAGACTAACTCTACAACATCCCTTTTCATACCATCCCACTAAAACATTGCCTTCAACACCTTATACATTTTCTCAATTCTATCATGGAAATCCCACTTTCAATGATGATAATCCCTGAGAAGTTCCTTCTGATAATCCACTGGTACCACCATTCGATTCTGAAAATAGAATACTGATTTCCCATTCAGTTCTATGATGTCAATGGTCTCCCCACCATTGAGTTTGGACCTCATTTCCATAAATTCAGAATCAGATGTTTGTGTCTCTTTAACCAAACCAGCCAAGTTAGGAACCAATGAAACCAGAAATAAGACCGCTCTGTCACCCTATTCCTCACATTCCAACCGCATGTCATCTATGAACGATATCAACTACCAATGATCAGTTGAATGTTTCACTACTTGAGAATATGCTTTTCTACTTCATGCATCTGCAACCGAATTTCCCATACCCAGTGTGTACATTATGTCGAAATCAATCATCTGGTGATATTCTATCCAACTCCTTTTCATTAGGATCAAATATATTTGTGAAAATATATGCTTTATGCTGTCACAATCGATAAACACTGTAATTTTCTCATCGATGAGATAATGATCCCAAATTTTTAATTAATAAACAACTACGGCCAAATCCAAATCATATGTTTGGTAGTTCTTATCATGAAACCTCAGCTATTGTGAGCCATATGCAACTACATGACTCCCTACATAATAAAACACCCCAAACCTGATCTCAATGCATCACAATACACCATTCATATTTTCTCCATTTCTGGAAAAACCAAGATTGGTGATCATGTAAGGCAACCCTTTAACTCTTCAAAGCATTTTTGGCACTGCTCATCCCATTTAAATGGGATATTCTTCTTTGTCAAAGCTGTTATTGGAAAATCTAATCGTGAAAAATCACGGAAAAAAACGTCGATAATACCCATCTAGAAGAAGGAAGATCTATATCTAGAAAACATTATTTGGTGAATTCCATGAGATAATAGCCTCTATATTTTCCAGATCAACTGAAACACCCTTCCAAGAAATAACATGGCCAACGAAATGAACCTCTTATATCCAAAAGTCACACTTTGACAATTTGGCATACAGCCGATGATCCCTCAAGATCCTCACCACTATCCTCATGTGTTTCTCATGCTACATCATTGTCCCTGAATACAACAGTATATCATCAAAAAATATCACCACAAAAGAATCCAGATATCTCTGAAATATCTGATTCATCAATGCCAGGAACACCATTGCTGCATTCATTAGACCAAAGGGCATAACCACAAAATCGTAATGTCAATATCTACTTGTGAAAATAGTTTTTGGGATACCCTAATTCTGCACCTGCAATTGGTGATATCTTGACCTCATGTCAATCTTATAGAACAGCTGAGGACCTCTCAACTGGTCAAACAAATCATCAATGTGTGGAAGTGGATATTTGTTCTTTATTGTAACCCGACTAAATCTATGATAATCAACACAGATCTGGAAGTCTCTATTATCCTTTTTAACAAACAAAATTGGGATCGCCGATGGATACGTGCTCGTCTAGATGAAGCCCTTTTTTCAAACTCTTCCAACTTCACCTTTAATTCCCACAATTTATTTGGTGTCATTTGCTAAGATACAAGTGATATTGGACTAGTCCCCTAAAGGAGATCAATTTTAAACTCCAATTCTCTCACAGGTGGAAACCGTGATAATTATTTAGGAACTACATCCATAAACTAATCCACTACTACTGGAAGAATTCACCTCTAAACACCTTCCACCAACGCTAACAACTAATCCGTCAACTATTATGAGATCATACCAACAATTGGTGCCAACAAATTTGTTGCACCCGTCTTTTCACTCTTCTCCCCTCTAAAGAGATGTCTAACGCAATCCTCTATCACAAAACTAATTTTTTAGGTTTAGAAATCAATATGGGCCTTAAAATTTGTCAACCATTTAATTCCCAGGATTATATCATAAGATTCCATCTGAAGCACTGAGAAATACCACATCGATTAGATGTTATCCATAACTAAACAATATCCTCAACATATCAAGGATCAAAACTCTCTTTTACTCAGAGAAGTATGTAGTTTCAAAATATAAGGCATAGTTTCCATGTGTAAACCCTACAAATAAATGATGAGATAAGTATGAAAAGAATGTGATGCACCAATGTCAAAAAAATCTTGCATCAATGTTGAATTTAAAAGAACCGTACATCGCATCATGGATGGTCCCGACTGATCATCCATCCCCGCTTTCTCAGCTCCAAACAACTACTTACTTGCAACACTCTGCTCCTTATTATCATGATGAGGCATAATCATATTCTAAGAATCACCATGACCCACATTACTCTACCACTGAGTGGTATGTTGCTTCCCTTTTACCATCTATGCATTAGACACCTGCGACCCCTAATGACTTTCATGGAGACCAGACCTCAGAGCATTCAAAAAAATAAAGATGCAGATTCCCTATCTAGTTACAATTATATAATGCGTGATGTTGTTTTGTACAATTCCGATTTATGTGCCTCGTAGAACAACACTAAAAACAGTTATGCCTGCTTTGAGGCTTCAGAGGAAGATTCATGGATCCTACAGTCAGATTCTGATCTCTGCTCCCACCCTATAAATAAGTGTCCCTCTTCTTTTTGAACCCATTGTTTGTGTTCCCACTATTTCCCATTGGTACCAACATACTTCCCCCGCCCATATCCTCTATAAGATCCCTCTTAACCAATATAGCTCAGTTCACTATTTCTATGTAATCATCTTTACACAACACCGCTATATTGGAATGAATTTCCTGGTTCTACCCAACTTCAAAAATTTGTGCCTTCAATAATGTAATACCCTCCTCCATGGGTGAAAACTACAATAAATTTTTAATCATATCCACATATTCCCTAATAGCCATTTTCCCTTTCTTCAAGCTGAAGAAATCTTCTGTACACTGAATTCTGAATTTGTGAGGGTTGAATTTTTTATTAAACAATTCCTCAATCCACTCCCATATCACCCTTTGTTCCATCCAAGATTAGACTTCCATCTCCCACCACTGAAGGGAAAGCTCTTCCAACATATAGGGATAAATTCACTTTCAACACTACCAGTGTTCCCAAAAAGTCTAATATTGGATTCATTCTGTTCAGCCATGCTTCAGCCCTCTCTGGCTCTGAATCGCCCCTAATGATGAGTGGATTCTTCCATTGAAACTGAACATAATGATCCACATTCCTTGGTTCATCCACTTTATTTTCACATCCATTTTCTTTAAAATATTTCACTACACTCTGCACTAGTTGCTGGTTCATATGGGGCTCACGTGCAACCACATTTTCACCAGCTTTCTCTGGATGGTCTCAATGACGCATACTCGGTGCCATTTATATCAACACAAAAACAACCATAAGTTCCACTCCCTTACCAAGAAAAGGTGTAACATTTTCAAATTCAATTACATAACAACTATCACAACTTGGATTTACATACGTTTAAATCTATCATCTTTCACTATTTTTAAAAATCCACCATGTTTTGAAAATCATCCCATATTCAAAATACCACAAGATTCCATGTTTCAGATACTTCCATTTTTAAACCCAATACAGATTTTCAAAATCCATACATTCATATCACACCATAATTTATTATTCCCCAATGAAATATGAATCCTAATGGTAAGTCCTTTCTACCATGAATTTCATTCTCATCTCATTGGATATACCCACGACATTGAGTTATCTGATGCCTGTAACTGTCTCCAATCACTTATGTACCCAACTCCCTAGTAACACGAAGTTCAGCATAAAAGGGTTAGCTACATCCTTTTATGATATAAATTCAAATTTATGACAATACTACATCATGCTACCATCCTGACTCATGGAATAGGCCAAGTAGGAATTCCAACACCAAGACTACCAATCAACGCCAAAGGATCGAACAATTGTTTTCAATTGAATGCCAAGGACCAAACAAACGGATACAACTTGTAACATCCTGCCCCATCTCATTAGATTCAGAGGGCGTAGGAATTCTACTTGGCCTTAAGTGAAGTTCCCATGGAACTAAAGGCTGGAAATAAATACTGAGGGATTTAGGAATAAATTGGGGAATGATTTTCCCTTCAGATACAACCAACCAACAAAACAGTCCACTAACCACAAACTATATGATGCATGACATCAAAACAACCAAACCCATACATTATTATAAGGAAACCAAAAATTTCCAAGAAACAATACAACCAAACACAATATCAGAGTTCTATGAGGAATACTAAACAAGAGATCCAAAATAAACCAAGACACACTCTACAACTCCACACCAATCTCCATGCTCCATGCACCACCACATCTCCAAAGCATCACTATGAACTACTAGCCTAAGATGATTTACTATTACCTGTGACTCGAAATACAACATCTCCAAAAGCACCCAATTTCTAAATCAGGGGTTGAGTATTAATACATAGTAGGTTTTCCCCAAATTACTTCCCTACACATGCTACTAGTATAAAACTATTAGAACATTATATAAAATAGTTTATATATAACCTTAAATAGTGAAACCATTACCACTAGCCAAACATACCCTTATAAAGCCATGTCACACAAGGTAAATCCCCAAGCATGGAATAAACCACATCCCCATCACAAATTATCACAATATATTCCATCTTTTCAAAGACACACACAACAAAGAAACCATTATGGTGGGACTTTCACCCATCCCGTTCAACCCATTCTCATATAGTGTTGCTTCTTTCCCACTAATCCTTTGATGGTGGTTCTTTAAAAAACTATCCATCGCCTTTTATAGTGAGACTTATTTCCCACATTCACATAACAATTCAACAATCCACAAACAATCATATAACCCACTAAGGCCACAAAAACATGAAAATAACCATTTCCATAACATGTCCAACCACATTAGTAAATCATCAATTTATTGAAACCACCCTTAAATAATTTTCCATGAAAACCGACATTTTAATAAAACATCATATTTATTGAAAAAAAAATCATCAACTATTTTCCCAAGTAAATCTAGATGACCAATTTTAAAATATCCATTTTAAAATCCACAACAAGATCATTTCAACCCAAAGACCCCTATTTTTAAAATCCCCAAAATATCACCAAAGTATTTCCAACCAATTTTTCACCTCAAAAACAAAATGAAATTAAAGAAAATAAAATTAATTTTAACTGAGCATCAAGTTCTATAAAAGTGGAGTCAAGAGGGAAGTGACCTACCTTTAGGGTTTTTTGTTGAAATTCACCCACAAGAAACTGCGCCCCAAATCCAGTGAACGCACCACTGAAACCACTCTAGATCCCCTTCCCTGAGAATAACATACTTCAATAAACCATGAAACCAATTTTAATCACATCCAAAATGTGTAAAAGTTCCCCCCCCCAATCCCCTCATAATTAAAAATTCCTAGTGAGGCTCGAGTGGGAGAATATTTGGAGTGAAATGAGGCACCCTAGAGGGAGCACAGATTTAAAACCCTAATTTTATGTGGCCGCACATTTAGTTCGCAGATTTTGAAAATCCTTATGCTAACCATGCACATTCCACTACCTCAAGAGAAGCAGTATGCATAGTTTCCTTCTAAGGTTTGAAAACTCATGCGCAGGACATGATAATCCCACTGTCTCCCCCTACACGGTTTCTTGGAGAACCCATATAGTTTCCCATTACTATGATCAAACCGTGCACCCTTAGAAAAGCCTTTAAACTTATTCAAAACCATTCCATCTCTCCCAAACTCTTCCCAAATAATCCAATTCACTTTAAACAAATAATAATTCTGAAAAAGGTTACATACCTCAATCTAGGGGTGCTATTGGGATAAATAACCAAAAAATGATTTTCAAAAATACTTTTTTAATTACCTCATAGTACAAGAAAACATTAAATCCAATTATCATTTTTTTATTTTCTATTCATCCACAAATACTATTTTCACAGGATCAACTAATAGTACATTATTATGGAAACAGTTGCTGAGGATAAAAATATACTAGAATTAAAACATATATTTTATAAATTTTCCCGTATAAATTCATTCTTTCAAGTGTTTTTAGTACAATACTTAGATTTTTTAATGATACTTATAACATTTTAAAATAAAAAAATATCATCAATTATAATAACCAAAAACTTGTCCAAATATGTTGGGAATATTCTATTCCAATGATCAATAAATATAGTAGTGGAAATTTTGAAACCAGAGGGAATAAAAACAAACATAAAATTACCATATCTAGAATGGAATGTAGTTTTTGAAATTTAATCATCTCTAACAATTAAATGATGGTGCCCAGATATTATGTCAATCTGGTAAAAATAATTATCTCCTAGGAGAAGATCAAAAAATACATCGATATGAGGAAACCCATACTTATTCATTATTATAATGATATTCTAAGTTCTATGATCAATGTAAAGGCTTATAGAAGAATTTTTATTTATAAAAAACTATAAAATTTCACTCTATTTTGATGTTCATGGATGATTTATAACATTATCATGAAACTCATTCAAATAATTTTTCAATTTTATGAGTTTCACTTAACATATTTGCTAAGGGAGTTTTGAAATTTTCTTAGATTTAGGAACTAACTCACTATTAAATTCAACTACCATCAGGTATAACATAATAAAACTCATTATAAAGACATCATGATATTCTTTTACAATTAGAACTTCATTATTCAAAAAATGTCCCTTGATTTCTAAAACATGTGAAAGGTAACATTTGTTTCTATCTTTTAACTATTTCTTAGTTTTCTGATATATTACCAATGGTATGGGTTCATTATTGTATAAAACAAATCTTTCATAAATTAACATCATTAGCTCTATAAACTATCTTATCATGTAAAAAAGATTGATATTTTATACCTTCAATAAAATTAGATAATACAACGGGAAAAACAATAATGATTTATGGAAATTTATTTATATATAAAGTAATAAGAATATTATTTAGATTGATTTTTCATTAATATATCACTTAGTGTTTTTAACATAAGCTTTGGTTCCATTTTTTGAGGTGAAATTTCATGTTTACCAAAAAAATCTCTGAAATGAATGAATGTGTATAACATGTATCAAAAAATACAATAGAATAATCTGAGTAAAAAAAAGTGCATAATTGTTTTAATAGATTTTTCCACGCCTTTCTACCTATAGTATGACTACTTCTCCTGATTTATATCATTCTTTGGGTAGGTATCTTCATAATCCCATATCTCATCACATTTTAAACACTTTACGAATTCCTTATCATTATTTAACATTGATATATTATGATCATGTTTGTTTTAATTATGGGACATATATCTAGAAATAACACAACAAAATAATTTTCCCAAATATTTTAAGTCACTCCCTATAGAGTTTCTATCCACATATTCCTCAAACTAGAAAATGGATTTTCTTATATTCAAATTTAATTTATTTATTCTTAAAAATTTCTTACCATATAGAACTTTTTCTTCTACTTGATGTGAATGTATAGTTTATCATCAAAAACAAATACATTTCTACCCTATGAACACATTAAACTTTTTTCTAATTAATATTAATTCATGGGAATCAAATTCACTTCAATGTCTTGGATTCAATCCTAATTAAAAAATTATCAATTTTACTATAAATATCCCAAATAATATTTGGATAATTCCTTGCCAATTGAGTGATGTTTTCCTTATACATGTTTGCTGAATCATCCTCCTTTTGTTTCAATTGTAGTAATTTCTTTTCCATCAAATTTCAAACTGCATTAGGAGAATATTTCTTAAGGAATATAATATTAAATTTATCCCATTCCAAATCATTGATCTTTTATCTTTCCCTGATATTACATACTATTGACAACCACTGATTGTCTTAACCATCATGATGAAAAATATAGAGGCTAACCATTTTGAGTATATGAACAAACCATGACCAAAAAATCATCTCATGGTATTTAATCTAAGATTTACCTATTGTTCGGTCAGAAGATCCACTAAAAGCAGGAGGGTGTGGCCTCTTAAAATTTTCCACTATCATAATGTTCCATTTTGGTATCTCTTATTATTCACATTTAAGGTTTTCACCACCATATATTCCATTATTCAATTGATCCATCACATTCAAAAACATATTGTTCCCAATACCCACTAGTATAGGTTTTGGATTATAAATGATATCATCCTCTTGGTTCCTTCCTACATCAGCTTCCAGATTTATTCTCCAAATAACCATTCTGAAAATAAATAATTTATTCAATGAATCATGGTAATATTAAAATTATATATCATTTCCTCTGAAAAATTATTTAAAAGTCATTTATGGTATTATATTAACATTATCCAAACCCCTAATGTTATCTTAATCATAATTTGATACCAACTATGAGGACTCAAACATTTATATTAAATATTATAGTGAATTTAAAAAATAATTCACATTATTTCATTCCTAAATATATTTTAGTTTCAAAATTTTATAAAACTAGGACATAATCTTACATATATAACTCATACATTACAAGTGGACACTATTACATAGTTTCCATTTTTTCACTATAAAAATGTCTCAAAAATAAAAAGACCATCACATCATTCATCTTGGATTCTTCTTTTCTATTCCCCATACATAACCCCTATTTAAAAACATGTTTTATCTTGGTATGAGCATATAAAATCTCTGTAAGTGACTTAAATTTTTTTTAATAAATCATTAGTCTATTATTACTCATAGACACCTGAAACGTTTTTCAAAATTATATATTTATCACCCTTAAAAGTAACATATACTTAATTTATGAAAACATTTGATTTCTATAAAATATAGAAACTATAAATAAATAATTTACATAACATGTGGAATCATTTTCATATCATACTTATAATCATAACAATCATGTCCACCATGTGATTTTTAAACCTCAAAGCTATACATGAATTTATCATTCATAGTTACACATGGAATAACAATCAAATTCCAACATACCTAATTCATTATAGGGATATCACACAACCACTCATATTTGGATTATAATGGATCCACCATTCGTCATAATAAATTTACAAGAAACAAAACCTAATCAAAGAACATTAAGACATGCATCATAAAAATAGTTCCATGAGGAGATGCACTTATTGAAAACGACTACCAAGCACATGTGATGGATAAATTTTCTTTGAAGAAAACATTGAAATTTTGAAAATGAGGATTCAAAAAAATTATGGCATCATGAAATCAAATAAATATTCTCATTTTGTATATTCTTGAAAACATTATTTGTTAATTTGATGAATAGATACATTAAATTGGATTTTAAAAGTAATATCCCCTACCTTATCTCCAAAATCATTCTATACATGAACTTAACATCATGAATAATCATATTATTTTTGTTAATTTCTTCATGTATGACCACTTACCCATATATTTTATTATCCTATTATTTGGATATTTTGATGAGTTATAACGATCAATTTAGTTATTTGGGGTTTAATCATTTAATGGTCAAATAGATGGTTAATTTGTTTATATTAATGGATGATCTGGTAAAGTTTTAATTTTACTCCAAATGTATGATTACTATGTATTAATACAATTTTATATTTTCATCTGGTACCATATATCTTTTTTATTTCTAACTTGATGGTGATTTATTTTATAAAACTTTAATGAAGATTTTTCAGTTCATTATGATGGTTTTTCAAACCATCATGAAGTAGTTTTGTTTTGTTTAATAATATAAACATATCTTATTTCTTGAATGTGAGACCAGAAAAAATATATTTTTTTTGTTCTTTTAAAAAGTTATAAGTTAATATAATCTTTCTATGACTAGGGTATTGGGGAACGAAAACTCATCATCCATGAAGTGGGTTAATCGACATACAATGGATAATGTTTTCATTGATAAGAATTAAAGGGGAATATAATATATTTGATGATGAATATTCATTTAAAAAAATAAATTATTAGGTATATATATATTATTGTAAATATCATGCATCTTTGGATAGGTGTTGAGGATATGGTATAAGTGAAAATGAATTTAAAAGAGAAAGAAGAATTTACCTCTTGAATATCGTCTCCTTGTAACAACATGGAGGCGATTAGAATTGATATTTACTGAGGGTATAAACACTAAAATGTTTTTATGTATGAAGACATGTGAATTTGGAAGTGTATATTTTATCTATAAGGCTCGTGGTTATTATATTAAATGATGTATGTAGTTTCCTTTTATAAATGTGGTGAAGGGAAATTAAGGAATTTCATAAAATATTAAAATATAATAAGGATGTTTTAGGGGAAAAGTATTCCAAATGTCCTATTAATTTCTAGGTATTATGTTGTAAATATATTTTCCCATTTTCCATTGTTAAATATTTATTTGAATTTAAAAAAAATATTAAAATATCATATTCATGAAATAGCATTATTGTCAAATTTTACTACTATTCACTACCATGAATTTAAAAACATAATAAAATATATCAAATTCATAATTCTTACATCGTATACATGTGTTGAGTTTCTAGATAATTCATGGATAAACTTAATTATTTTAAAATAATTTTTTTTAATGTTTTTAATATGATTTATTTTATTTTTTCCTTAATTGAATAATTATTCCATCATCACTATGAAATCCACTGAGTTATTTATTTCATTCCAAAAAATCAAACAAAATTTAAAGAAAAAGATAAATATTTTAGATTCTTATATAATAATTATATGTAATCATTTATTCCTTAAAACTATATGTTAAATATTTTTACGATGTAAAAATCATAGCATGAGTAGCATGGATTTATTTTAAATAAAATAATATAAGTGGAATAATGATTTCCATGTGGATTAAAAATGTAAAAACTTGAAAATAACGATGAATATATTTTAACATTAAACATCAAAATATTTTTAGAAAAAATTTTATGTAATTTAATAGATCTTAAAATTTTAATTAAAATCAATTTATTGATTGTTGTTCTGTTTTCACAAGAAATGCGTAAGTGTTTCTTATGTATTAAAGTTAATTATTTATTTAATAAATATTTAAATAATTATATATAATAAAAAATAATTAAATTAGGCTCAATATAATCTTTTTTATTAGTTAATTGTGTATATTTAATTATATCGATATTAAGAAAACATATTTAATTTTTTAATCTTACTTTTTTTACCAAGCACAATAATTACACATGAATTTGGATAAAATTAATCTTATATAATAATAAAAATTCATAATATTATCCAAAAACACAAAATATAAATAATAATTAATAAAAAATCAGTAAAAATATTTTTAACACATAAATACTATCTATAAGAGAAAAAAATTGGCTTTTCCAATGCGGTGAAGGAACTGTATCGTCATTGATAATAATTTTTATATTTATCATGAAATAATATATAATTTATATGTTCTGGATTATTTTTTATATATTTTTATATTATAATATCATAATTTTAGTCATTATATAATTTTAATAAATTGTATATCATTATTATGTCTTAAATATTTCAAACGATTGCAAAAGAAGGTTCCCAACAATTCATAAGAATCCAATTAAAGTTCAATTAATCACAAAGAAATCAATTTGAAAGCATGAACATTAGTTCTACTAGGTGGACTCAAGAAAGAATCGACCTACCTCAATGGTTTTGATAAAACGTAACAACAGATGAAGAATGTTTAAGAAAACCATGATGATTCATCACAGATACTCCTTAGATCTCTTCTCCTATAAATATCAAGACCAAATGTCAACTTATTTGGCATCCACACTGATATATCTACCCATAATGGGATTAGATCTGAGAAACCAATAAGATAGGATAATTATATCTTTGTGGATCTAAGAAACCGATCAAGAATGATAAAGAATGATCCCATACCTCTAAAATATGGGTTTCAAACACCAAGGGAAGCCTTAGGATTGACTCTATAATTCTTTGGAGAGGATCCACAACCTTAAAGGAAGATAAATACAGAGTTATGGAGTCTTAATTGAAAAAAAGAGCCCCTTAAAGGCAAAAACATGTGATATCCACATTTTTAGGATCTCACATAAACCATCTGTACAGTTACATCGCATAGTTAGACAAACTATGTGTTAACTATGTGTTAGCTACAACCTAGGCAAGCCCTCCCATGGGCTCCTCTCATGGTCAACCTAACCATGCACACATGGTGCTGAATCTCTCTGCCTCAAACCTTCCATTTCTCAAGGTATCTACTAGGATGGCCACATTATTTGGATAAATTGTGTGCAGACCGTGTACCTATCCTTTAGCCCCCAAACTCTCCCAAATAAAAAAAGGGTTACCTATTACAAAGTTGGGGTACTACATTCTAACCACCATCTAACTTTATATCCCCAAAAAGTAGAAAACCATTTCTGCTCTGAAAGGGATTCGTCCATTACTCTTTTATTTACTTCTCACATTCCCAAGTCTCTTCCAAAATGTGACCATGCTTCCATAAAACCCACACTAGATCGATGCTTTTTTCAGATAAGACTTTCTCTTGCCTATACACAATCCGTACTGGGATATTTATCAATGAATTATCTGACTCTAGGTCAATGTGATCCCTTCTGATCACATGATCAAGATTTGGATGATACTTTTTCTACTAAGATAGATGGAACACATTATGCACTGAACTGTACCGGTGTGGTAATGTAAGCTGATATTCCACCTCTCCAACCTATTCTAGTATCCCTAAAGGGCCTATTAATTGAGGTGATAACATTACATGCTTACCAAAATGATGATATCCAAGTCTTGGAGAGATGCTAAAGAACACATGATTGCTTATGTCAAATGCCAACAGCCTTTGACAATGATCCACATATGATTTATGAAGACTTTGAGCCATCTCCATCGTCTTTCTGATCAACTGGATCTTCTTTGTTGTTTCTTGGACAAGGCCCATCTTGACTAATGATGTCTCACCTATTCCCACCCAACACAGTAGAGAACGACAAGGATGCCCATACAATGCTTCAAACAGAGCCATATGTATCGAGGATTGATAGTTGTTATTGTATGAGGACTCCACCAAGGGTATATTCTCTGCTTATGAGCCACCAAAATCCATTACAAAATTCCGAAACATATCTTCCAACATTTTTATAATCCTTTCGGATTTCCCATCCGTCTAAGGATGATATGTCATGATCATATTTAACTGAGTAATAAGGGATTTCTGTAAGGATTTCAATAAATGAGATGTGAACCTCGGATCTCTATTTGAGACTATTGACACTGGAAGACCATATATCTTTTCCACTTCTTGGATAAAAAATCTTGGCAGATCATCCACCATATGAGTTTCACGAATTGGAATGAAATTGGCTGACATGGTAAGACGATCCACTATCGCTCTTATGGAATCATGCTTACTGGTCCTTCATGGAAGACCTGCAACGAAATCCATCACTATCTTCTCCCATTTCTACAATGGTATAGGTAAAGACTACAATATACCAACTGGTTTATGATGCTCTACCTTAACTTTCTAACAAGTTAAGCACCGTGAGATAAAATTGGCCACCTTCCTTTTCATACTGCTCCACAAAAACTAAGCCTTCAATGCCCTATAAATCTTCTGTGTACCTAAATGTATAGTGCATCTTGATTGGGCATAAGCATGATGTTGTTATTCCTAACATGACATAAGTAAAACCATTTGATCTCTAAAACACCAAACTGAAGTCCCATCAATATTCTCGCCCTCAATGGTCTCACACCCTTGAGTTTTGAACTCATAACTAGACATTATACATCATATGTTTGTGCCTCATCTCCCTTATTTACCAAATCAAAAAAAATGAATAGCTGAAAATAAATAAGCAACATCACATCAGTCTTCACATTCCACATGAATATCGGTTAGGACCAAAATAAACAATCATTCATTTAAATCTTTTTTGCTAACTAAGTATATAATTTTCTACTTAATGCATACACAACTGAATTCACTTTTCTTGGTGTATGCATCAATTCAAAGTCAAACTTCTAGAGATACTCTATCTATCTCCTTTGCTGTAGATTCACATCTCACTGTGAGAAAATTTGTTTCAAGAATTTGTGGTCCTTGAATACAGTAAATTTCTCACCAAAGTGATAATGAATCCATATATTTAAGGCATGTATGACTATAGATAAATCCAAATCGTGTGTTGGGTAATTATTATCATGCACCCTCAACATCCATGAACATTAAAAACACATGGTTTCCTTGTATGAGAACAGAGCCCAACCCAAATCCGAAAGCATCATAGTACACCACATACCTCTATCCTGATTCTGGAAAAATCTAGACAGGTGTTGATGTAATAAAAACTTCTAGTTCCTAGAAGGAATTATAAAATTATTATATCCTTTGAAATCGAGAATTCTTCTTTTTCAGAGCTATCATTGGTAAAGCTAGTTATAAAAAATACCGCACAATGCATCAGTAGTAACCACCTAGACCAAGAAAACTTTATATCTCAAAAACATTATCTAGTGGTTTCCATTAGATAATAGCTCTCATCTTTTCAAGATCAACAGAAACACCTTTCTTAGAAATAACCTGGCATCAAAAACATACTTCCTGTATCCAAAAATCAAAATTTGATAATTTGGCATAAAAATGGTGATCTCTCAAGATCTGTAACACTTTTAATAAGTGCTCCTCATAGTTAGACATTGTCTTTCAATACACCAAGTTGTCATCCAGAAACACCACATCAAAAGAGTTTAGATATCACTAAAATATCTGATTCATCAAAGACCTGAAGACTATTGGTGCATTAGTTAGACCAAAAGGCATGAATACATATTCATAGTGTCCATAACTGCTTCTAAATTATGTATTTGGAATATCTTCCTTCTAAACCCGCAATTAGTGATATCCTAATCAATGTTTAATCTTGGAAAACCACTGATCTCCCCTCAATTGATCAAACAGGTATTCAATTCATGGATGTGGATGCCTATTCATTATCTTAACATGGTTATGCTTATGATAATCAGCACACAGTCAAATATTTCCACCTAATTTCTTTATGAATAAGATTGGTACTGCCTATGGAGACACACATGGCTGAATGGAACCCTTGGTTTCAATATTCTCCAAGTACACTTTTCGTTAACTTAACTCTGTTGGCAGCATACTATAAGATGGAATAAAAATAGTATTATTCCCCATATGGAGAGAAATCATAAACTCCACTTCCCATAGAGCTGGTAACATTGAGTTGTTTTTAGGAAAGAAATCTATAAATTGATCCACAACTATTGGAAAACTATTTTCCTCGATCTCTTATATTGATTCCAATATCAATGCTACCAACAGATAATAGATTGTTCCCACTGTTGGTGCCAACAAGCTCTTTTCACCTTTCTTTACTATCCTCTCTCCTCTAATGAGATACTTGATGATGTCCTCAATCATGAAACTAACTGTTCTCCTATAATAGACTATATGAGCCTCGAAAGTTTTCATCCAATCCATACCTAGGATGACATCATAGAAATCCATGTACATCATTTAAAATTCCCATTTCAGCTCAGATGCATCAGCATTTATAGCACATGTTTTACACAAAAAGTATTTTCATTCTCTTTCTCCGAGAGGAGGTTGCAGTTTTGAACCATTTTTTAAACCAACACCAAACACTATCAATCTCACTTTATAGAAACCAATGCCTTATACTTCCAAATTCAATCAAAAAAACTATCAAGAAATTGTTTTCCAAAAACATCCTTTTTGCATGCTCAACCATTTTTGAAACATTCAGATTTCATTTTGAAAATTAAAAAAAAAATCAAAATACAATAAACATTTAATATTTCAAAATAATTCATTTAAAAAAACAATTTCATAATTTTAAAAAAATCAAAAAAAAAATTCACAATAGGAATCATTCCTAGAATGATGTATGCTCTCTTAGTCAGAATTTGTTTCTCTACAATTCATTCCATGCTCATCTCATTGGATAAACCCCTGACATTGATATTTCTAAATCCGGGAAGTGTATTTAAACACTTATTTACAAAACTCTCTTGTAACTTGACATTCATTATAAAAGGGTTAGCTATATCCTTTTATGTTATACATTTCATGTTCTGTAAATCCTACTCTTTTATATGATTCAATCCCAAGGAATAGATAATAAATAATTTCAACTCCAATACCAAGAACACTGATGACTACTTGTTAGGCATGGACCGAACAAGATGAATCCATTTGCATTGACCCACTAATTATCATTGGATTGAGAGTAAAACGAGTCATTACTTGGCCTTAGATGACATCCTCAATGTATCAAGGGCTATAAATAAATTCATAAGTTGGGGATGATTTATCCTATCATATCTAAAAAAACATCCCAACAAACCATCCACCAAAATTTCACTATATGAATCATGAATTAACTAAAATACTTCCAATTAACTCTTTAAAAAACAAAAAAGGCATGATATAGAAATATAAAAACCAACATAAAAGTAAAATGTAGAAGGACAAAAAATAAACTCCAAGATGAAAAGAAGACTCCACGCTTCAAAAGATTCATGCTTCAACATCACCGAGTAGTATAAAGTATGCTTTACAAGCTTCATGCTCCAAAATCACCAAGTAGTCTAATGTAACACGACTTGGTGATAAAGAAGTGTGAGACATTACCCTTTTCCATGTCCTGGAAGGTAGAATCTACAAAAGTACCACAGTGACAAAGTAAGGGTGGGAATATAACATAGTAGGTTTTCCCCATGAAGTCCCTTCTCACACCGCTATGATAGAATGGTTGGCACATTATATACAATAATTTACCAAAATAGTTTATAACCAAATATAAAAAGTTCGAAAACCAATTATTATTATTTTTAAGAAAGTGACATGGACTGGTTTCCCAATCCATGCTAAAAGGAATGTATTAAAAGCAATGATTACAGTGAATACATGAGGTTTAGTGAAACTACACCAATAGAAACAGATATGAAAGCCAAATAAAATGCATCTTTAAAGATCCTGGAAATCTATCATCTAATAGGCTCAAGATTGGTGTAGAGATATCTCAGAGCCTTGGGTGTGGAAGCTTGAGCTTAAAATGCGCACCAGTAGCAAGCTATTCTAAATAAACCAGATCCATCCAAGTGCAAACTATCCCATAGCAGGGAAAACCTCATATTATAGAGCATGATAATAACAAAAATTGTCCAAATATTAAGTGCTTCAAAGAAGCCCATCATCTAGGCAGTGCCGCAACCAAACATTAGGTCTTCCACTATCCACCAGAGAAGATCATCCAAATTTCAGAGCATGTCAAAGATAAGACAGGTCCAGAAGCTCAGGATTCCAGAGAAAATAAGCCATCCCTCCATAAAGACCTCACTAGAATCCTCAGCTAGACATAAGCGACAACAGAAACAAATATAAAAGTTCCAGTACATGATCACAAACCAGGAAAGAAAATCAGATAGAAGTCCATATCACTATACAGTTAAAGAACTAAAATCTGCAGATCAGGCTAGCCAGAAACCAGATAAATTTTCCCAAGAAAAAGTCAATCAAAGATTTATGAAGAAGTCACAGAAGAGTACCATAATAGATTTTCCATCCAGCATCAAGATTCTCAAAAAAAAATATAATCAAACATAGAAGTGCAGTTCCGAATACAAACCCTCAAGATTTCAGAAATAAAAACACTGATAAAACTGCACAGTAGGATGCATCCAACTCAAAAAAAACCAGAAACCACTAGAAATTGTACTTCCTCACAAATAGAATCATCTAGAAGATTTTAGATTCATTTTCAGTTTCTCATTGAAAATGAATCTCTTAACTTCTAGATATTGGTTATCATTGATAATTCCCCGTTGTAGATCCTCATGAGTAATTTCTTGTTGATTTCCGATTTGATAAATCCACTGTTGAATATCTTCTTCTATGAAAAGTGTTGAGAAATAATATAAGAGAGTGCTGGATTCCTCAAATGCTAGTTTTTCAAGCTCTTTTTCAGGGGAAATCTTTTTATTGACATCTGTCGACCTAGTAGAAATGGTTCTCTCTGCTTGTGAGTAGTCCTTACGTATTCTAGTTTTCTTTGGATTCGGGGTAGTGAAGACATTAGCATCTACCATTGGTTTTTTTCCTTTTTTATCCATGGATTTTAAATAATCTTCTTCTAGTTTTCTAAGAATATCATCCTTCTCATCTAATGATCTACTATAATTAGAGTCATCTTTCTGGTCCCTTTCTCAAACTTCTTGATCTATATTAACAGATACATCAAGACAGTCTTTACTTGCATAATTTGATGGGTTAACATCAATATGTACGTTGTGATCTTCCGTGGTATGTTGGACAGAAACCTTGACATTAACAGAATCATGTTGAGTGATCCTATTGTCCACATTAGTTTGTTCTGTAGCATCAAGAACAGCCTTCAAAAAAAGGTAAATAAAACTAATTTCCAACAAGCTATCTTCCATAAAATAACTGATCAAATTGTACAAACCAATTCTTATTATCATTTTGGCTTACCCATTCTATAGTTCACAACACACCCACACATGCATGCTTCATTTGACAGTTCCATACTCATGATCAGTATCTCATCCAATTACCTTGTATCCCAATACACATGCCCCCGATCCAAGGTCACAAACATTTTACCCCATTAGTACACATCACTTATTCAGGGGCACATTGAACATGAACTCACACATAACCCAATGTATGCCAAAACAATTCCAAATATCAATTACAATAAAATTATAATTTTATTGAAAACCAAAGAAATAAACCAATTTCAACAAAAACATTTTGCTTTAATAAACATCTCTTTTTTATTAAAAACATCAAATCAAATACATGTTACACATTTCCGAAAAATTGTCATTTTAAAATCCAAATTTTAAAACCAAGAACAAAATCACTTTATTCTAGACACCCAATTTTCCAGATAGCTTCAACATACAAAACCATTACAAAATAAGGTTTCCAGAAATTCATAACCATGAAATTCATGATCAATTCATAATAAGGAAATATATTTGAAATCATGCCCGATAGTTCTACTAAGTTTAGTCAAGAATGATTCCACCAACCTCAATGGTATTGATGAAACATGATAATGAACGAAGAACACTTAAGAAAATCGGGTCAATTATTCATAGAATCTTCTTAGATCTCTTCAAATAGAAATATCATGAATAATTATTAACTTATTTGGCATCCCCACTCATAGATCTTCTAATAACGAGTTTAGATCTATGGAACCAAGAATATATAAGGATTATATCTAAGTATATCTAAGAAACCTATCAAGGATGATGAAGAACGATCACATACCTCATGAATCTATGTTTACAACACCAAGGAAATCCTAAGATTGACTCTAAAATGCTTGGGAGAGGTTACTCTACATTTAAGGAAGATAAATCCCAAGTTACATATGCTTATAAGAATAAACTGAGTTATATAGAGGCAAAAACGTGAGAGATACACTTTTTTAGGGTCTCACTTAAACTATCTACATGGTTAGTTTTCATGGATAGACAAATTGTTTGCTACTCATGCATTAGATACTACCTAGGAAGTCCCTCGTAGGCGTCCTCACATGGTCTCCCTAATTGTGCTCACACTGTTCAAAATATCTCTTACTCAATCCTACCATTTCACATGGTTTCTACTAGGATGGCTGAATGGTTTGGATGAACCGTGTGCAGCCTGTGCACCTCTCCTTTAGCCCCCAAAACATATAGATATATCACCAAACTCTCCCAACATTCCCTCTTGTACTCTATATCCATAAAAACCAAAATAAATGGTTACGTATCACAAACCAGGGGTACTACAAAAATGATGACATCCATATGGAAAATCACATGATCATGCTGACATGTAAAAAGATTACTTCGCATGATCAAAATGTATTTATAGGATATCATCACATAATTTGAATTGACAATTACAAGTTGATTTTAATGATTAAAAATTCTTTTCCTCATACTATTACATTACAATACTAACATTTTGATATTTTTTCACATGGAAACTCCAATATTGTCAATATGATATCATAATATCCCCTTGGATTATCCATAGAATATCTCCCAACAATACTGAAAGGATAATAATTTGTCTTCTAATGAAACCGACTTGCCTGGGGCCTATCATGTGATAAAAGTTCTACATTCAAGTCCATATAAGAAAATTTTGAGACCAACGATGATTCTTGAGATCATGTCACTTTAAATTGATCACGTGGTGGGGTCTCTCAAACATGTATACGATATTGTTCTCATCTAAGTGTCGATGTTCATATCCAAAGGTATCATTACCTATGTCCATATGGGTTTTATCTCTTAACATGGGGGTGCATGGATAGTGTGATCACTCCCCTATTGCACCTCTTATGTTCTTCATGGTAGTATGAGTACTTCACCATGATTTATCATATGAATCAAGGTGACATATGCACATTCATGGGTTCCATGCATGTTAGTTACTTAAAAAGATATGGGACTCTCATGACCTGGAAGAGGTCATCCAATGTATTATTATACCATGTGTGGGTTTTTTACTGATTCTTCCACCATTAGATAAGGTGAGATCAACATAAATAATGTTCATGAAATATAGGTCATGTTTCCTCACTATTTACCTTTAATAATGTGAATGTCTGTGGGGATTCTACATATAGAAGATGCCACATTAAAGGTCACCTTAAGTCATCATGAGACATGAATTCAACAAGAATTGTAAGTCCAAGGGCGTGCATCGAGAGATATCCATCTTGGATTCCAAATACATGGGAGGAATCATGTATATTAATGGTTTTGTGAGATTTTCTCCCTCTATAGAGGGTCCCCATGAAACTCCCTTGCTCATGCGATTCAAATGACTGCAAAAGGGGGGATAACGATGGTCTATGTTATCATTACAATGACACATGGGGGAGTTTTCAAGACATGAAAACAATGTCCAATGTTGCATGAAATCACCACATGATATAGGTATCACAGTATTCATGAGATCGGAAGTTGACATATTTACCGGTGCATACTTACGATGACTAGTATGGGTGCTATATGCATTCCAGGGCCTGCATTATCATGTCTCCTAAGATTCCATTACTCATGAGATCTTGTGAGTGGATTGATGGAACTTTAGTGTGTTTTGAATACAATTGTAGGGGGTGAACACTAGGAATGTCCTCATATATGTAGTCCCTTCATGGTGAAGTTGCATAACCAGAGATTGTATCACATGATCTAATGAATACCCTATATGATCATAGTTTAACATGAATCTTAGTTCATGATGAGATCACCTGATCTTAAAGAGGAAATAAAATAGGTTCTTCCAAACTCTTAAGTAGGTTCTCCAGGGATTTCTATCAATGCAACATGTTCCTCTACATTCATTCTCCATTTCCCCCTCTCCTCTCCTCACTTGTGTATCGTTTTTAGGGGAGAATAGTATTTATAAGATGAGGTCGGTCGAGGGTGAAACAACCTTACATGGGGAGGAAATAACATAAACCATCTAATGTGGGTGGACTTTTTAAAAAATAAATCACATCGTTGAATGAAATATTCATGTGATCTTTATCTCTTTGAAATTCTTCTGAGATTCTATGTGATCTGAAAAATGGGTTTAAATGTATATAAAAACATGTAGGTGGTTGAGAGGTCTCAGAGTTGAAAAATTATCAAAATGATCCCAATCATTGAATTCACATTGATCACATGATCTAAGGATTATTATTGGTATAATCATTTTTGGATGGAAGCTCTCGCTACTTATCCCTGTGGCGACAACATTTCTTCAAAGACATGAAAAATAATATTTCATCCCTTAATTTGGTTATATTTGACATTATTCAGATATCAATCAAGAGAATTTTGATGATGGTGATATGGAACGAGAATTGTGTGTCTCACATGATGTAAAACAAGGTTTTCCAATGGTTGATGATTATTTTAGCACTGTAGATGATCTACTGATTTCAAATACACACAATGCAGGATCAACTCTTTTTTTAATATTAGTTCATGTGGGAATTCATTGGATGACCAAGATCATCAAATTAAATTATTAAGAGGATGATATTTAATCACATGAAATGTAATGTGAAAATATTGTCATACATGAGAATCCTACTAGGCCTTCCCTCTTTTATATAATCAATTTCATGACGGTTGTTCAATCAAGCCAAAAATGTGGTTCAGCACATGTCCTACCTACACACAAGACCACTCTCTTTTCATCCCTCTAGTATTAATTCGCATGATATGTGTATAACAACCTAGTTTTAATGTAAAATGAAATTTCATCACTTTTATAGAATATATAAAACATTACACAAATCAATTCCCTAAGACTTTATTAGTTTTGTGTCATTGGAAACATTAAAATGTAAACACTGGTACATAAGTGAGACACATTATATCCCACTAGGTTATTTATGTCTAGAACCCATCCTCTAGACATGATAATTAATACATATGTTCATAAAATTGGGAAGTAAATATAAAAATGGGTGATCTCAGATTCTCAGTAAGGGTAAACAAGGGAGATCTATAAGCATAAAAATAAACATAGGGGTGTGAGAACACAATAATAACATTAAAAAATCATTACCTACATATCATAAGATCATATAAATGAATCAGGGAATAAATATTTTCAGTTCATATGGCTTGAATCATAATGAAAAAAATTCATAATACATTAATGCATAACATTCAAATAATATAATGAATTGTGGAAAACACATAGGCATATAATATGATTTCTATAGTAGTCAAGTAAGCAATACCAAGTCCGTATTAGCATTATTTTTTCACTATAAATGAAATATTTTTATTCATGGTTCACTTTTATATCTATAATATTAGTATTATTTCACTCCCTATACCATCATGGAAGTCATGGTTCTACCGATATACAACTTAGTAATCAAGGTTCTCTCTCAATACCATCTTAGTCTATCACATGATATATAAATATTTACGCAAAGCAGTAGAAGGATTTATAGGTCCCACCCATGTCATAATAAAATCATAAATTCATATTCTATAGGATAATAAATAGTCATGAGATAACCCATGAAATGAAATGGGCGTCATAAATATGTAATCATATCTTAACCAGTGGAAAAATGAACATGTTTTTTAATCATTTCATTAAATCATAACTCATAAAAAGAATTAGTTTTCATAATTAGATGACCATGAAGAAAATAATTTGATTTAAAAAATATAACACATGGGATAGAAATACATTTCATAAAAATCATTTGATAAATACATAAAGCATTCAGATAAATAATATGAATGGAACCTTCATGTAATTTCCCCATAAAGGCATGAGTAACACCAATGGATTCCATCATACATGGATAATAATAATGAAAGATCTATTTAAATCATTTCATGAGGAAAATAACCTTTTATATTTGATTTTTTTAAATAAAAAAAATTATATCATTTTCTTGAAAGATAACCCTTAAAACTCATAATGGAATCCTAAATAAATTTTAAATATCCTTTTTCCTTGAGAACTTATTAATGAATATTGGAAACATCTTGAAAAAAAAATTTCTTGAAGACATATAAAAGATGCTTGAAAAAAATTGAGACTAAGTTTCCTCAAAACATAAAAAAAACATTCTTGAAATCATTTTGATATAAATTTTCCTTGAATGTTTATAAAATAATCTAGAAATTATTTTGAACACTATTTTCATTGAAAGTATTTATAAAAAGTATTAAGGGGATTTGAAATCATTGAAATTCTTTTCATTGAAAACTTACTCTTGAAAATTATAATGGAATCTTTTAAAACCATAAAACAATTCAAAAAATTATTTTTACTTCAAAATTGATTTCAAAACCATTTTGATTTTTTTTTGAAAACATACCTTTTTTAAATAAAATTGACTTCTGACTGAAGAGATAAATACAATAACATTTTTATTATAAACATTTTCTTTATTATATTTATTATGAAATAGTGGATAAATGGTAATAATACATGGATATATCTTAAATAAAAATATTATTTAAAACTAATTATTGCTATTTCGAGATGAAACATAATATTTCATCATTGGAAACATAATTATAATCAATCTGGATGAATGATGTCATTATTTAAATAAACACTTAACATGTTGCAATTTGGGATCATACTCTCTATTTAAGGAATCAAAACTACAAGAATATTAAAATATCAGGAAAAGAATTATATTCATGATGTAAAATGTAAATTGTATATATATACACCCTGATAAAGAATATAGATGCATGACAAACAATGTTTCTCAAAAAAGGAAAATTGAGACAAAAAATTCTTCCTAATTTGGTAACTTTTTAAAGGATAATCCCATTAAATAAATATCATATAATGGATATGTAATCACATAAAAATTTAATAATAAGTATCATAGAATACATTAATGATAAATATATAAACCAAAAAAATAAAAGAGGGGTGAACATGGCATGTATCTCAAGGATATAAAAATTGAGATTAAATTCCCTTACCTTGTGTTTTCCTCTCATCATAAGCGTTCAAATATCATGAATAATAAATCTATGTTTTTATAAATATATAAAAAAAATTCTTTTCTATAATACCAAATATTTTTTTATGAATTTATATTATCCACTTCTAGACATTTTTATCTTAAGATTTCACTTCAGGTAATATTGACTACATTCTTCACATGTGTCTTAATTTGTTATTAATTTTGTCCCTACACATATATCATGATTTCAATAATTTAAATCATCATATGAATGTAATTTATTTTAATTATATGTGTATTAAAATAATCTATATAATATATAGGTAAGAAATGGAATACACTGTTCTTGGAGACGGTAGGTTGTACATATGAATGAATGATGTTTTTGTTTTTCAATAATATTAAAATAAAGAGAGTAAATAAAATATTTGTATATATGTGTTTGTGAGTGTGTGTCATTAATCTTGTAGAATTATTATATCATATAATTTTTCTAATACCTTCCTTTACACATTTCATGTGATTTGTGAATGAATCGTATCGCATTAAGGGTGTGGTAGTCTACACGTGCTCAAACAAAATTATCATATTTATGAAAAATAGAATTCGTAATGATAAATGTTTTAAATAAATTAAAAAAGCATAAAAGAATAATTAATATAATATATATCATATATAAACATTGTGTTTATCATAATTTCCAACCAGAAAAGGGTGTAATGGATAAATGATCAATCATTGTTTCGTGAGGCGGTGGTTTTTTTATATAAAAACAATAGGTCTGTGACCCGTTAGATGGATTTGTGTGTAACTATAGGTCAAAAACACAGCTCAAAAACATCTCAGTGTACTAAGTATACTATTATTGTTTTATATTCAATGAATATTAAGAGTATAGGGGTGTATAATGAATATAAAATAAATGATCACGAGGAAGGATGTTACCTCTTATTTTAGTAACTCATTTTCATATTCACCAAAGTGAATCATGGGATTACATTCCTCACAAAGTGAGGATTCAATTAAAAAGATATGGATTTTTGAATTTTATTAATCATATATTTTTAGAATTTATATGGTTTTAGAGTTGTAAATAATGGGGGAATGTTGGTGGCCTTTTATAGGGACTGGAGGAGAGAAGAATGGAATTTTTTAAAACAAGTTAGGCATACCCACATTTTTACATAAAATATTCCATCTGAAACCAACTATTCTAAATAATGTAAGGTTTATGGAGGATTTTTGGCCAAAATATGGGTTTTTTACCATTATATAGGTCATTTAGGCCCTTTAGATTGAGGTAGAGTACCTTATTAATCTTAATTTTACCTTAATCGTTGTAATTAATTTTAATTACATTCAATAATATTTTTTGTCAAAATTTTTTTTGACATTAGTATAAATTATTTTTATTCAAATATTGAATCCATTTTGATAAATTACAATCACATAGTGTTATAAATCAATATAAATTTAATCTCGTAGAAGGAGTGACAATGTAGGTTTTCAAAGTGAAAACAACCAAATGTTTTTTTTTTATAACAAATTTCAAAGTACAATTAATTAAAACAACATATATTTTATTATTTTATAATAATATGATCTAATTAAACATTTAAATCAATTTAAATTATAATTTATCCTTATAAATATATTAGATTAAAACACAGTATTGAATTTAAATTCAATATTTCCAATTATTCATCCAAAAATGAAGTTTCTCAAAATATTACCAAAAATACACCATAAGATAAGGTTTACATTTTAATTTAAAAAATGAATTAAATTTTATTTAATTCAATTTCTAAAATTTTATAAAATTCATTCCTTTTTTTCATAGAAGGACAAGAAAAAAAGTTTATTTAGGAAAATAATATTTTAAATGATAAAAAACTTACCACAAATTATATTTATCATTATCAAAATGTTGTATTAATATAAAAATATTCTAAAAAATATTTTAAATTTTTTTATTAATGCCCATGTTTATATGTTTAACAGCTATGTTATAGCTAAATCATTTATCAAGCTATACCAATAAAATGATCTTTCATAGAAACTTGGTGTTGCGTGTAATGTACTCCAACTGGTGTTGTGTGTAGTGTAAGACCAGTTGGTTCCATGTGAAAGGAATTTATTACTTATTTAAATGTAATACATCAAGGAAAATTAATCCACTCCATGAATGGTTTATAAAAACTCGTAATGTTATATTATTTCCCTCATAAAATTAATTTCCCCCATGAAATTCTTCTGGGTTATCAGAGTTTTAATACATGAAAGTTCCTTTCATATAACCCACATTATAAAAATGAATATGAAATATTCCTTTTAAAAAAGAAATTTGGAAACATAATAGTATCCCAAAGTTACATATAGCTAGGTTTTAATATAGGTTAAAATAGGTGTAATGTGAAAACATGGACTTAGAGGAAAATTACAACTATTTGTATGGATTGATTAAGGTTATCAATCAAAAAAAGGTAAATGATTAATAAAAATTTTAGGACCTCAAACCCAAAAATTTATACTGATTTAAAAGGAAAAGTTCTCAAACAAATAAGGTATTAGGACAACATTTTTTTGATCAATTTCCTAATGTTGAGTAATTCATTTATTGACTAAGAATATATGAATATATACTTACATGATATATTTATATAAACAAAATTTCATTATTTCTATGTATATTTATGAATTTCAAATTCTTACATTACTTCAAGAAATATATTTCTAAGAAATAAATTTGACGCATGAAGCACAAAAATGAAATTTTAACAGATATTGAGCCCCATAAAGTAACCAAAAAGACTAATTATTTGTCTCTAAATATTCTTTCTAATCAATATGGTTAATATATTAATCTCTAAACTCAAAAAGTAATACTACTGGTTCACCATTAATATTTATTTCAAAAAACAATTACACATTAACCACAACACCACATAGCCCAGTGCTAGGCCTGATGCCGTTATCTTCTTTTGGTTATGGGTTTCAGACCCACATCCTTGTAATACTTGATTAGTTTTCACCCAATATAAAATATGCACTTTTCTAAAACAAAAAAAATATAATTTTAAAAATAAATATGATTGAAACCATTTAAATAAGGTTAGTCACTAATTAACCTTTTATCTATAGTTTTCAATATAACCTCAATACATAAATACTTCCTCATATATTTAACATAAACATTTGATGAATCGTTAACCATATATCCCTTCGGAAAGGGGAATATCCAAAAAATTATAAATATAGTCAAAAAATAATCTTAACATTGATTACTCATATATCACAATGTTTCCCTACGGTTTTACATTCTAATATTCTAAATATCATCATTATATACTCTCTTGAAACATGGAAATAACATGAATTTCCATTAATCCTTATTGAAAACATGCATGTTTCCTTATTAAATAGTATATTGGATCAATTAATTAAACACAGAAATGATGAAAACTTCATTAATGACTAAATAACCACTTTTTAGCAAGTCCTTAATTAGTCCAAAGGTAATTAATATCATTCAATTTACTTTCTCATACCCCACATATCTCCAAACAAATTATATGAACATAAATAGAGTATTAGTGGTTATATTATCCCAGTAAAAATATCACAATGTCATTAAATAACTATTCATGTCCATCAGAAACATTCAACATAAAATGTTAAATCCTTAGTGAATAACAGAAACTAGACAATACTTGTCTATATTAAAATTAAAAATATATAATTATTTAATCTGAATACATAAAAACATTGATTACTCTACTTACTCCACAAATCATAAATAAGGTTACCTCATCCTATTAACTAATACATCATTCATTTCACATTTCATATGTAATCTCGTAATCATCTACAACATAACCATTACTCATAACACCTTTTTTATTCTCTTCGAGAGCATTCCACAGAAGAGATTTATTTTCAGAATATACATTCATTTCACAATTAAATAATTTAAATATTGATTATTTCCAAGGTAGGATAATATTCCCATCTATTTCTTTAGCTAAACCATTTATTTTTTCCTTTACCATTTCTTTCATTGTGTCCTTATTTCCCAAATTCAAAATGGATTCTTGTTTCTTTAAGCCATTCAATTGGGTGATTATTTCCACTTTCATGACACAAAGGGAACTTATTAATATTTCCCCCATTGTCTCTATTACCCAAAATCTCAGATATATCTATGTTGTTTTCCGTGGTGAGTCTGAGATTTGGTTATGTTCCATGCTATTATTCATGATCCATGAAAACTGACTAAGAATTATCCTAACATCCTTCATTCCAGTGACCATCCCACTTGACGGATCATCATCAAATTTTCTATCATAGTAAACATTAACATTTTCCTTCTATTTTTTACCAATGAATATAACTAGAAATCAAGGCATGAGAAATACATATAACATTGCAAAACCACATAATCCTTAAAAATAAGATCTTATAAGATGTCTAAATCATAATAAATTTTTAATCTATTAATCCTTAGTGTTAAACTAGATTATTCGTAACGAGATCCTTTTTAAATCCTTCATGATGGTTCATGAAGAGTTTTTGAATTTCCAAGGCATATCCCCTGGGTTTTTTATATCATGTGTGCAGAATTGACAATTTTCATGTATGAGGTTATGCCAAGTCAAGCCTGACACACATTACCGGAGTTGTTTCTCATTGATACATCTGTAATGGAACCACATCAACATGTAGTATCCATAAATGGATTTATTTCTTTGAAACTGCTAAATCTATCCATTTTTTATATTCCTAGACATTTTCTGAAATGATAACTCATCCTTATACTTATACATAGATACATCCCTATAAATATCCATATAAATATTTCAAGTCATATCACTAATATTTTCTCATCATAGTCTATAGTGGTTGAATAAAATTTTTCTGTGATACCAACTATAACAACATAGTCTTATACTATATAGAAATTATATCCCTTTTGTAGAATACTTAAAAAAACTACACAAACAGATACCCAAAGACCATAACAGTTTAGTGCCTATGGAAACATGGATTCATAAACACTATTACAAAAGTGAGATAAATTATCTCCCACTATATTATTCATGAAAATAACCATTATTAGACACATAATAGTTAATAAATATCTTCATAACCTGGGGATAGAATCAAAAGGGGGGGAGTTTACATGCTCAATAAGGGTAAATAAAGGAGATTTGTATTCATAAACATGCAAATCGTGAGATTAGAATATGATTATAATATTATAAGATCATATCCTTAATATAATAATATAAGAAAAATTAATCATAATATAAATCATGTAAGTCCATAAGTCATGAATCATAAGGAAATAAATAATTTATAAATTAAATTATAACATAGGAATAATACATGTATGTTTTGAAAGAAAATAAACATATAATATGATTTCCATAGTAGTCATCTAATCACAACCAATGAAATCATAGTTGTATGGGTTCACTCCCCATAACATCTTGGATGTTAGGCTTCCCTCCAATTTAAATATAATTATTCATGGTTCACTCCCATGGACATATTAGTTGTATGAGTTCACTCCTTATACCATATTGGTAGTCATGGTTCACTCCCATGGCAATCTTTGTTGTTAAGGTTCACTCACAAGACCATATTTGTCAATATCATGAGATATAAATCTTTACATAATGCATTGGTGGTATATATATATCCCATCCATATTATAATTTAATCATACATACATGTTTCACAGTATTATAAATAGTCCTTTGATAACCCATGAAATAAAATGGGTGTCATAAACAATTAATGATATCATAACATATAGAAAATGAGATAGATTTCACAACCATTTCATCATAGAAAAACCCGTGAAAGGAAGTGGGTTTAATTATCACATAACCAATGATAAATAAATGGTATTCATAATGATATAATCTATGAAATAGAAACTATTTTCATAAACATCATTACATAAAAAAATAAACCATTCATAGAAATAATATGAATAGATCTTTTGAATTATTTCCCCATAAAGCCATGAGTAACACCAACGGATGTTATCTTAGATGGAAAATAAGTTTAAAATATCTTTTAAAAAAATCATGATGAAAATATGATTTATTCTTTAATTTTTTTTAGAACATAAAACCATTATAAAATCATTTTCCTAATATATAACCATGAAACTCGTAATTAAATAATAATGAAAATTTTAAAATTCTATTTTCATGAAAAAATATATAAAAGTTTGAAATCGTCATGGAAACCATTTTCCATGAAAAAATATAAAATAAGCTTGAAAACATTTTTAAAATCATTTTCCTTGATAAATTAAAAAATAAGGTGGGAATTATTTTGAAAACCATTTTCTTTAAAAACTATTAAAAGAATCATTAAATCATTTTCCTTGATAAAAATTTAAAAACATATAAAAAATATTTCAAATAATTTTCCTTTAAAAAAAATATCAAAAATATATAGATGAATATCTGAAAACCATAATAAAATACCTTTTCCTTTGAAAATTATTTGTAAACATTTCTGAAAATTCATTTTTTAGACATGATTTTTTTAAATAAAACTTATTTTCAACCATATAAAAATACAGTTAGATTTTTATTAAGAAAATTTTAATAAATATTTTAACATATAATGAAGGAAAAATGGTAATAATACATTAATATATCCTGAATAAAAATATTATAATAAAACACATGAGTTTAATATAGGTTTGGATACTAAAATTTCATCAATGGAAGTATAATGACAAAATATCTTTGTAAATGATGAGATTGGTTCAATATAGATTTACCATAGGGTAACATGGGATCATACTCTCCATGTATGAAAATTAAGATTCATTATGATTAAAATATCATGAAAATATGCATATTCATGATATAATATGTCAAATGGATGTTTATATACCTCAAAAATGAATGTAGTTTCATAGAAAAACATGTGTTTCGAAGTATGAAAGTTGAGGCAAAACTATCTTGACGATTTGGTAACATTTGAAATTTTGAAACCATAGAATAAAGATTACATGATGGATATTTATACCTATAAATTTAATAATAAAATTATAATAAATTAGTGGGAAGTATATACAACACATAAAATAATATAGTGATTAATATGGAACGTGTCTCACAGATATGAAAAATTAGATGAAATTCTCTGACCTTTTGTCTTGACTTTTTTTGTTCTGATTAAATCCTACTATAAAATAAATATAATTCTATTATACAGAAATAAAATAACCATATTCATATATCTAAAAACATTATTGTTTTAATTTTTACTTTATATTACCCTCTTATTAAAAATTCTATGTTAAATTTTCACTTCGGGTAAGATTTTTTCTGTTTTTCGCATGTTTCTTAATTTGTTGTATCTTTGGTTATTATACTTATAGGATTATTTAAATAATTTAAACCCTGATATAAATATAAATAATATTTATAATATTTTTATTATAATAATATAGATAATATAACGTTATTAAATGGAATACATTGTTAATGGAGACATTAGGTCATACATACTCATGAACAATATTTCTGTTTTATTGTCGTATTGATAAAAATATAGAGAATGAAATATATATATATATATATGTATATAATTATTAAAATAAAATTATTATGTAATATATATCATATATATTTACTAAACCCATCCTTAAGACATTCCATGTAAATTGTGAACGAATCAAATCCCTTTGAGGGGTGATATTCCACATATCCTCAAACAAAATTATCTTATTTACACAAAATGGAATGTATAATTATATTTTTTGTAACATAATTAGATAATTTTAACAATATAATAAATATAATATATATAATATATAAATATATTTTCAATAATAATATCAAAACATTAAATGGTTTAAATAAAAAAATGAACAATCATTATTTCGTGAGGTGGTAGTTCGTTATATACATAAACATTATATTCATTACCCATTATATAGAATTGTGTGTAAGTATATGTTGAACCCAAGGAATAATAAAATTTCAGTATATTTAGTATAAATTTTTTTATAATCATAGAATAATAAAATTTTAGGGGTGGATAATGAAAAAAGATGTTGGTGATTGGGTAATGGTTTTACCTATTCTTTGGGAAACTCATTTTGGTTTTCACCAACGGGATTCCAGGGATTTATTTATGCCCAAATGAATGATACAATGAGGAATGTAGGGATTGTTTTAATTGAATTTAATAGATATTTTCCAATCCTATGTGGTTTTATATCCACATTTTTAAAGAGAAAAAGTAATACAAAACCAAAAAAAACTAATGAATGGATGTTCTATGGCTGATAAATGGGCATCTGAGGAGCTATGTATATTTGGATAGCATATTTTTTTCACATATGTTTATGTTGTTTCCTATTATTAATATTAATTTTACCTTAATTCTTCTAATTAATTTTAATTACATTCACCCTAATTTTTGTTCAAAAACAAATTTCACCTTATTAGACATTATAAATAATAGTGACACCAATTATCGAATCTATTTTTACAATTTTCAATCTCCTAATTGGTATAAATTAATTAAAAATTTAATATCGATGTTGTAATGACCATGTGAGTTCTTAATGATAAAACATCCAAAATATTACTATGTTTTTATACCCAATATCAAAGTGAAATTGATTTCAATGACATAGATTGTATTAATTGATAAAAATATGATATAATTATACTATGAACCAAATTTTAAATATAATTTATCCTTATAATAATATATACGAAAAAAATAAGTTTTCTATTCAAATTCATTATTTCTCAAGATTTATCTAAAAAATAAGTTTCTTAGAAACAAATAAAAAAAAATATCCCTAAGAGAATTTAGAAAATATAAATTAAAAAATGATGTTTATTTTATCAAAATCAATTTCTCAAAGTGTATAATATTAATTTTAAATTTTTAATAGAAGGGAAGGAAATGTATTTATTTTGAGATAATAGTATTTTTATATAAAAATAAATTAAAAAATTATATTTTTCATTATCAATATCTTCTATTTAAATACAAACAATATAAAAAATATTTCAAAAGTTTATATTACTATATATATAAATTCTTTTAAAGGATAGGCTGGAAATAACTCATTTAAATAATTATAATATTAAAATTATGTTTAGTCGAAACTCAGAGTTGTGTGTAATTTATTCTAAGTCAGTGTAGGGTTTAGCACAAGCCAACTCAGTTCCATATTAAAAGAATTTTTTACTCAGTGAAAAGAAATACATAATTAAAATTTAATTCATTTGGTAAATAATCCCATTTAAACTAAAGGTGTTACAAATATTTCCTTCGGGTTTTTGCACCATCGTCCCTATACAAGGGCCCACCTGCTATCTATGGGAACTATGCCTCCATCCTATAGCTAGACCAGGATGGACCCCATGGGGTGTGGTTGTAACAGCCCGAGATTTTATGAAAAATATTCTTTTTAATTTTATTAATGTCTTGTGTTGTACGCTACACCAAAAGTAGCTTGCACATAACGCATCGTTGACTTGCCTTGCATTACACGCAATCGCAACCTTCCTCGATAGCGTGTGTAGTACGCAATACTAAGTTTCACGAAACAACGATATGCTATTAAAATATTATTAAAACTAGCATTTATGAATAGTAATAACCACTTTTTAAATTTTAGAAATTTTAGCTCTCAAAATGGAATTCATTTTTGGATTCAGAGTATCGAATTTAGCCTAAGGTGAAATGTTGGTACTTTTCGGATAACTTTCATATTCTGATGAATAGTGAAAATTACTAAATTATAATTAAAAACAAATTTTTTTAATCAAAATAATTAATAGTGATAAGTTATTAATTTGATTGGTTTTAAAGTATATTTAGAATATATTTTTACAATTTAATACAATGTTGGTCATTGAATGTAATTTCACATTTAAACCAGACATAATCAAGTGTCAATCTTTTGATAGATATTGTTTCTTAAAAACACGCTATTTGTTTTAACAGCGGGATTTAATTATAAAATTAATTAATTCAACTTCTATGTTATGAATTTGGTAAAATAGAATTCATTTTTGAATTCGGAATATGAAATATAGCTTAGGATGAAATTTTGGCATTTTTCTGAAAAACATCAATTTTTGATGAATAGTGAAACTACTAAGTGGTAGTTAAAAACTGAATTTTTCATAAAACTTAATTTTACCGCTTCTGTGAATGGAATTTCAAAAATCCGAGAGACACGGTTGATGTCTGTAAGTAAAATGTGGTTCAATGAGATGAAAATAATTTTTGGTGAATAATAACTTTTTACTTTTATTTACCACGGTTAAAAGTAAATAGGGTAATTAAGGGTAAGAATGATATTGATATTACCCTAACACATGTCCTAATTCTATTGTACTAGTGTATCTCGACCAAAAATAACCTTAAATGTAAAATATTATCATTTAGGCCCACTTGGATTAGATTAGGACATTTATTATTATTTAATTTAAAGAAGGGTTAAAAGAGTTAAAATCAAAGTTTATTTACTAAAACATTTTTATTATGGGGTTATACATAAGATAAATTCGTCTATAAATATTAATTAGAAAGATAAAAAGATTTCCTACATAATCCTATTTTATTTGTAATTTTTAGACATTATATAATTTAATTTATTTATGACACAATGATGATGCAGTAATTATCTTATTAATAAAATATTGACATAATTGATGTTATAAACCCAAAAATAAATGTAATTTGAGACTTTTTATGAATTCTACTAATTTTATAGGTTACTATGATATATTAGTGTTGATTTATTAAACTTGGTTCGAACATATAATTCTGTTATTACTTTCACAAAAATCCTATATCAAATAGTGTCAAAATTGACACAAAATAGTTTTTAAATCAAATATTATATTTTTAATTGTTATTTTATTCCTAAAACTCTACGGTTCGGCCAAATGACTTAGATAAGGATATATATTAATAATAAACAATTTAGGATTCGTTTGGAATGTTATAGTATGTTTATTAACCATATAGTGTAAGAAAACAAAAAGACATGGTAAAAGTTAAATTATTTAACTTAGAGTTAAATCTAATTGATAAGGTTAAAATAATACCCTAAACTTGTCTAAATCCTATTGGATGATAGTATTTAGACCCATCCCCTCTTTAGCTCCGAAATAAGACCCTTTGTAACCATTATAAACCGATTTTGACTTTAATATAAAATAATATTTTGAAGTATTCCTAAGGTGCCCCTCTCCTCCCTTATTAAAGGACACCTCCTCCCCCTCCTCCTCACACAACATTGAGCACTCAAGCTCGTCCAACCCCTGCCAAAATCTCTTCTACACTTCCCTAGAAACATCCTAGAGGTTCTGGTCTTCCTCAAAGAACAATTTTAGTGCCCTAATAGGAGGTCTCAAAGAGGCGCTTCAAAGAAGAGGTAATTACCGTTATCAATTCTTCCATCTTTATTTCTTCTTCCACTTCTTCTTCTTAGGTTGTTTCATTATGAAGTAATAACATAAGTATCACTCATATACTGATATGTTAATATAAGTATGAAACAACCCTATTTCACCATCTATCAATCCTACGGAAAAAGAAATCACCGCGCGTGCGTACGTACGGAATACCCTCTCCACGCCGTGGTGTAATCTATTTTCCACCACCACCTTACATGGATGGGTATAATGGTGTAAAGAATAACTATACATAGTTATTACAACATCATATTGATTCTGATACATTGTATAATCCACTCCAATTCAATTCAATATTTATGGAAATGATATCATCGCTCGTGCGTACGTACGGACTACCGTCTCCAAGACGCGATGAGATTAATTCTCCATGTTAACCATTTAAGAATGATTATAAAGTATATATAAGAAATAATAATGAAATATATGACATTATAAAGCTACTGGATTTATGTATATATATATATATATATATATGTATGTCATCTACTTACTTCCATTCAAGACAATAAGGAAAAGAAAACAGCGTTCATGCGTACGTACGGACTACTGTCTCCATGAACGGTGTTTTTAATTTCATTTATCTACCTTTTATATATATATATACTGAATATATATGATATATATATCATATTTTATATTCTGGAAGTAAGTAAATCATGATATAATTAATAATAATGTCAAGAACAACAAGTCAAAACACCTACGATAAATGAAACGATTTTACCCAAAACGCTTCTTAAACATGGAATTTACAAAAGAACGGGTAATATAATGTCATAAGTGAACCATATATGATATAATAACAATGAATATTATTCTGTAATAAGTAAATGACATTATTTAAATCATTATACAGGATTTTCGGACACATACGAAGCAAATCGGACCTAAGGTAAGGGAAAATATCACAATCTCATTTTTATCCGAGATTGTTTTTACTTTGGCATTTAATGGGGTTTATTTTATCATCCACATCCATGATTCCTCAATATGTAATATTATTTCCATCCACCTACAATTGTTTAAATCCAATTTTACCCTTCGGTGAATTTTTAGTAAAAGATAAGAAAGGAATATTTTGTCGTTTTTCGTACGAGGTTCTTTTTGACTTTTCCGACAAAAGTACGAAGAATGTTTTTTTAACTTATACGGCATGAATGGATTTTTAAAACATTATTTCCAAGAAGATTACTTTACAAGTTTTCAAGTTTATTTTTAATCAACTTCTTTTAGTTTAAAATTTTATGACATGTTAAGAAAGGAAAAGTGTTTTTGAAGTAGAAAGGATATTTTCCTCAAGAATGGAGTTCAAGTATTTTATCAAAATTATTTTCCATCTAAGCTAATAAAAGGGTTCTGTTTTTATCCCTATTAATACATTGATTTGATTATGTTGTGAGGGAATTATTTTTATGATGTCATTTACCTTATCTGATTTGTTTTATGATGTCACGATGTTTCAAGAATTCCATTTTTGTTACATGTCTTATGCGATGATGTATGATTTATGATTATGTGGAACACATAAGAAAGGATTCATTATAAGATGGGTGGGACCTATATATCCCTCCAATGCATTGGGTAAAGATTTTATATCTCATGAGATAGACATGGCTGGAATGGTAGGTTATACCGGTTCAGTGAAACAGGACTGAAACGACGGTTACTCGATTCAGAAAGGGACTTTGTCCACTAAGATAGTCTTGGAAATTAGTCTTGACTAACAAGAAATGATTCTCTATGATTATGTGTGAATGCCACAAAGTTTCATGTTTTAAGTTATGATCATTGTGATTACATTTCACTGCCATGATTTACCCCATGTTATGAAATTATGATCTCTTTTGCAGGTTAAGATTTCCAAAAGTTTTGTGCTTATGTATATGATGTGATTGATATTTCTTTTGTTTACCCTTACTGAGAATTTGGGCTCACCCTTTTATGTTTTCTTTTCCCCTGGATATAAAGAAAGGTTTTAGGTAAAAAAATAATATCTTTATGGGAGATGTTGAAGATCTTTCACCACGATTAGAATATTTTATTCCGAGTTTCCAAAGACACTAAACTATTACGGTCCTTGTGTGTGTGTGTTTGTTATGTACTAAGTATTCCGAAAAAGTAATGTAATTTCCATGTACATTAAGCTTCGGGTATCTACAGTTGGTATCAGAGGAAAGGTTTAGTCAACCTTTGGAAACTAGGATGCGAGAACTTTAGTGAGATCCCTAGAGATATTTCTCAGGAATGTCTAGGGATGTCCCTAAGGATAAGTATACGTATAGGATATAGTTCTAGAACTATGGTAACGATATTATATTAGACCTAAGATGTTAGATATTTAAGGTACTCCCCCTTTATTATTTTGTTTTCCCTAGCATGATTTTTGCCTCTCACACTATTCATTTTGGGTTTTAGACGATGGATGGAACCCAAAGGAACCGTGTTGATCAATACAATGGACAATGCAATGATTTCCCTCCTGAACAAACAAATGTTATGGGAGATGGAGTGCAAAATCTTATTGCTATACTTACACAAGCTATGAATCATTCTGGACTTCCAAATGAGCAGAGAAGGGAACAATATTCTATTGAGTCCTTCATGAGGCAACGTCCACCTTCTTTCAGTGGGTCTTCTGATCCACTTGTTGCTGAACAATGGATCAGTACCACTGAAAAGATATTTTCAGTTCTTCAATGTTCTGAGCATGATAAAGTCATCTTAGAAGTATATCGTTTGGAAGGTGAAGTTGATCAATGGTGTAATCTTATCAAGAATACGAGGCAAAGAGATGAAATTGATTCCATGGAATGGGACGAGTTCAAGAACTTGTTTTTCAGTAAGTACTTCCCTCGTATTCTTCGAACAAAGATGGAAAAGGAGTTTCTTGAGTTGAAGCAGAAGGATGATGAATATGTTGGTATATACGAAGCAAATTTTACAAGACTTGCAAGGTATGCATCTGGCATTATCATCCAACCTGAAAGTAAAGTTGATCGATTTTTGAGTGGCTTAAAACCAAGTCTTCGAAGGGCATTAGCTATAAGAGACTTTAGTAGCTATGAGGAAATTGTGTGTTGTTCTATCAAGGTAGAAATGGAAGTTGGTGTTACATATCCATCTCATGGTTTTGACAAGAAAAAAAAGATGGAGTTCAAGGAGAAATCTCAGAATAATGGTGAAAAGAAGATGAATGTTTCCTTATGCACAAAGTGTGGAAAGAAGCATGGTGGAGATTGTCTTAAAGGGACTAGAAAATGTTTTAAGTGTGGAAAAGAAGGTCATCGAGTAGCTGAGTGTCGAAGTAATGGAAAAAGGGATTCTAATGATGTGAATAAAGCAAACACTGCAGAGAACGCACCACTAACACTTCAATGCGTCAAGTGCAAGGAAATGTGGCATTATGCTAATAAATTCCCTAATCCAAGGGTTAGTGATGATCGACATGAGAAACCGCTTAAGGAAAAGGACAAAGGGAAGTCACATGCAATCACCATTGGCGATGTTGAATATGATAACGATGTGGTGGAATGATTAAGTGTTTATGTAATGGGATTCCAAAATAATGTTGTATCATAAAGTATTGGAATATTTATGTGTTGGTCTAATGTGGTATTCAAAGTGATTCAAATATTTTTGGAAATAAGATGATATGCACATAATAAAGGGAAAACGAGAAAATGAAATGTTTAACAGTATTCATGAGCTCATGATTGAAATAAGGACTAAGTGATATCATGGTTTGAGTATATAGAATTTTGAGGATTTTGGTATGTGGAAAGTGTTAACTTTAAACTGCATTCATTTTTTCACTAAGGTATTCAAGAGAATACATGATTAAGGACTTTGAATGTTTGGAATGTGACCAACAAAACATATCTTATGATATATGGTGATCAAAGATGGTATTAAATCTCTGGTAATCGTTTTCACTGTGTTATGAGAGTGGACTGCAGTATTATGGATAAGCCTAAAGATTGAATTGGATTATGTTGAACATAAGTGAGTATTGTTTAAGGATAGAAGTTTTTTTATTCGATATTATTGATGGGATGTTATAGTAATGTAGTTTTAGAAAAAGGACAACATGCAGGATGGGCGACCGCCCATCGCTTCGGACAAGGCTGTGGGAATCGAACCCACAACCGAAGTGCGACTGGCCTTTATCACCTACCACTGACCTACAGGAAGTCCCAGTTTAGTAGAAACTTGTTTTATTATATTAATAAGTATGATATATAAAGTATAAGTCCATTTTAGGAACCATATATGATTAATCTCACTATAGATCGACTTATATATATAAATTTTTCTAACCTTTTGAGACAGATGGAATGACCCGTCATTCTATCACATGATCTGCTAACACTTCACGAATAACAAATTCAACTTCATTTATTTATGAGATGAAGTGGAAATTTTTAAAGGCACGAACAATAGTGAGGTTGTACCAACATAAAGTAAGTATTTATTCTAATTCAAATTCATCAACTTTAAACAATCTTGAAAACCAAAAATGTTGTCCTAGTGATCTTATATCTTTTGAATCAGATGGTACCTTAGATCGTCACAAATTTCTGTCTTTGTGATTACTGGCTTTTCCATAGCCATGTTCTCTACCACTTTCCATCAGAACATGATGGTTAGATTTCTCTTCCATATCCATATTTTCACCTATGTGGAAACCCAATGATTAGTTTATTTGGGTAACCTTTACGTTTCACACTTTTTTTTAAAGATTGGTTTTGATATTCCTTTTTACGATGTGGGTTTCTATTAAATAAACTTTCGAATAGTAAACCATTTATAACCCCGACGAATATCGAGGGCGAAATTCATTTTAAGGGGGGTAGAATGTAACAGCCCGAGATTTTACGAAAAATATTCTTTTTAATTTTATTAATGTCTTGTGTTGTACGCTACACCAAAAGTAGCTTGCACAACACGCATCTTTGACTTTCCTTGCATTACACGAAATTGCAACCTTCCTCGATAGCGTGTGTAGTACGCAATACTGAGTTTCACAAAACAACGATATGCTATTAAAATATTATTAAAACTAACCGTTATGAATAGTAATAACCACTTTTTAAATTTTAGAAATTTTTGCTCTCAAAATGGACCTCATTTTTGGATTCAGAGTATCGAATTTAGCCTAAGGTGAAATTTTTGTACTTTTCGGATAACTTTCATATTCTGATGAATAGTGAAAATTACTAAATTATAATTAAAAACAACTTTTTTTAATCGAAATAATTAATAGTGATAAATTATTAATTTGAGAGGTTTTAATGTATATTTAGAATATATTTTTACAATTTAATAAAATGTTGGTCATTGAATGTAATTTCACATTTAAACCAGACATAATCAAGTGTCAATCTTTTGATAGATATTGTTTCTTAAAAACACTCTATTTGTTTTAACAGCGGGATTTAATTATAAAATTAATTAATTCAACTTCTATGTTATGAATTTGGTAAAATAGACTTCACTATTGAATTCGGAATATGAAATATAGCTTAGGATGAAATTTTGGCATTTTTCTGAAAAACATCAATTTTTGATGAGTGAAACTACTAAGTGGTAGTTAAAAACTGAATTTTTCATAAAACATAATTTTACCGCTTCTGTGAATGGAATTTCAAAAATCCGAGAGACACGGTTGATGTCTGTAAGTAAAATGTGGTTCAATGAGATGAAAATAATTTTTGGTGAATAGTAACTTTTTACTTTTATTTACCACGGTTAAAAGTAAATAGGGTAATTAAGGGTAAGAATGATATTGATATTACCCTAACACATGTCCTAATTCTATTGGAAAAGTGTATCTCGACCAAAAATAACCTTAAGTGTAAAATATTATCATTTAGGCCCACTTGGATTAGATTAGGACATTTATTATTATTTAATTTAAAGAAGGGTTAAAAGAGTTAAAATCAATGTTTATTTACTAAAACATTTTTAATATGGGGTTATACATAAGATAAATTCGACTATAAATATTAATTAAAAAGATAAAATGATTTCTTACATAATTTTATTTTATTTGTAATTTTTAGATATTATTTAATTTAATTTATTTATGACACAATGATGATGCAGTAATTATCTTATTAATGAAATATTGATATAATTGATGTTATAAACACCAAAATAAATGTAATTTGAAACTTTTTATGAATTCCACTAATTTTCTAGGTTACTATGATATATTAGTGTTGATGTAATAAACTTGGTTCGAACATATAATTCTGTTATGACTTTCAAAAAAATCATATATCAAATAGTGTCAAAATTGACACAAAATAGTTTTTAAATCAAATATTATATTATTAATTGTTATTTTATTCTTAAAAATATAAGGTTCGGCCAAGTGACTTTTATAAGGATATATATTAATAATAAACAATTTGGGGTTCGTTTGGAATGTTATAGTATGTGTATTAACCATATAGTGTAAGAAAACAAAAAGACACGGTAAAAGTTAAATTATTTAACTTAGAGTTAAAACTAATTGATAAGGTTAAAATAATACCCTAAACATGTCTAAATCCTATTGGATGATAGGATTCCGACCCATCCCCTCTTTATCTCCGAAATAAGACCCTTTGAACAATTATAAACCGATTTTTACTTTAATATAAAATAATATTTTGAAGTATTCCTAAGGTGCCCCTCTCCTCCCTTATAAAAGGACACCTCCTCCCCCTCCTCCTCACACAACTTTGAGCACTCAAGCTCGGCCAACCCCTGACAAAATCTCTTCTCCACTTCCCTAGCAACATCCTAGAGGTTCTGGTCATCCTCAAAGACCAATTTTAGTGCCCTAAGAGGAGGTCTCAAAGAGGCACTTCAAAGAAGAGGTAATTACCGTTAGCAATTCTTTCATCTTTATTTCTTCTTCCACTTCTTCTTCTTAGGTTGTTTCATTATGAAGTAATAACATAAGTATCACTCATATACTTATATGTTATTATAAGTATGAAACAACCCTATTTCACCATCTATCCATCCTACGGAAAAAGAAATCACCGCGCGTGCGTACGTACGGAATACCGTCTACACGCCGTGGTGTAATCTATTTTCCACCACCACCTTACATGGATGGGTATAATGGTGTAATGAATAACTATACATAGTTATTACAACATCATATTGATTCTGATACATTGTATAATCAACTCCAATTCAATTCAATATTTATGGAAATGATATCATCGCTCGTGCGTACGTACGGACTACCGTCTCCATGACGCGATGAGATTAATTCTCCATGTTAACCATTTAAGAATGATTATAAAGTATATATAAGAAATAATAATGAAATATATGACATTATAAAGATACTGGATTTATGTATATATATATATGTATGTCATCTACTTACTTCCATTCAAGACAATAACGAAAAGAAAACAGCGTTCATGCGTACGCACGGACTACCGTCTCCATGAACGGTGTTTTTCATTTCATTTATCTATATATTATATATATATATACTGAATATATATGATATATAAATCATATTTTATATTCTGGAAGTAAGTAAATCACGATATAAGTAATAATAATGTCAATAACAACAAGTCAAAACACCTACGATAAATGAAACGATTTTACCCAAAATGCATCTTTAACATGGAATTTACAAACGAACGGGTAATATAATGTCATAAGTGAACCATATATGATATAATAACAATATATATGATTCTTTAATAAGTCAATGACATTATTTAAATCATTATACAGGAGGTTCGGACACATACGAAGAAAATCGGACCTAAGGTAAGGGAAAATATCACAATCTCATTTTTATCCGAGATTGTTTTTACTTTGGCATTTACTGGGGTTTATTTTATCATCCACATCCATGTTTCCTCAATATTTAATATTATTTACATCCAACTACAATTCTTTAAATCCAATTTTACCCTTCGGTGAATTTTTAGTAAAAGATAAGAAAGGAATATTTTGTCGTTTTTCGTACGAGGTACTTTTTGACTTTTCCGACAAAAGTACGAAGAATGTTTTTTTAACTTATACGGCATGAATGGATTTTTAAAACATTATTTCCAAGAATATTACTTTACAAGTTTTCAAGTTTATTTTTAATCAAATTCTTTTAGTTCCAAATTGTATGATATGTTAAGAAAGGAAAAGTGTTTTTGAAGTAGAAAGGATATTTTCCTCAAGAATGGAGTTCAAGTATTTTATCAAAATTATTTTCCATCTAAGATAATAAAAGGGTTATGTTTTTATCCCTATTATTACATTTATTTGATTATGTTGTGAGGGAATTATTTTTATGAAGTCATTTACCTTATATGATTTGTTTTATGATGTCATGATGTTTCAACAATTCCATTTTTTGTTACATGTGTTATGCGATGATGTATGATTTATGATTATGTGGCACACATAAGAAATGATTCATTATAAGATGGGTGGGACCTATATATCCCTCCAATGCATTGGATAAAGATTTTATATCTCATGAGATAGACATGGCTGGAATGGTAGGTTATACCGGTTCAGTGAAACAGGACTGAAACGAGGGTTACTTGATTCAGAAAGGGACTTTGTCCACTAAGATAGTCTTGGAAATTAGTCTTGACTAATAAGAAATGATTCTCTATGATTATGTATGAATGCCACAAAGTTTCATGTTTTAAGTTATGATCATTGTGATTACATTTCACTGCCGTGATTTGCCCCATGTTATGAAATTATGATCTCTTTTGCAGGTTAAGATTTCCAAAAGTTATGTGCTTATGTATATGATGTGATTGATATTTCTTTTGTTTACCCTTACTGAGCATTTGAGCTCACCCTTTTGTGTTTTCTTTTCCCCATGATATAAAGAAAGGTTTTAGGTAAAAAAAGAAGATCTTTATGGGAGATGTTGAAGATCTTTCACCACGATTAGAAGATTTTATTCCGAGTTTCCAAAGACACTAAACTATTACGGTCCTTGTGTGTGTGTGTTTGTTAAGTACTAAGTATTCCGAAAAAGTAATGTAATGTCCATGTACGTTAAGCTTCGGGTCTCTACAGTGGTTGAATCTGGTCTCACATGGAAATGTATGTGACTCTAATTTCACATGGTCCTATGTTCAAACCCGGGACTTCCTAACTAGTGGATAGGATAAATCATTAGCTAAGGGTGTGAAAATTCCCATATATGAATTAGGCCCAAGACCACGACCATTTTTCAAGTATTCCATGAAATCCATATCTGTAATGCCACATAGTATTCAATCATATGAAATATTCAATTAAAATTTTTAAGATAAACAATTATGGGGGTTAACAAAACTCTCCCTAAGGATGAGAATCATTTAGAACGAAAAGAAAATGATTCTAAGGTAAATGATGAACAGTTCTATATATGACTAATTATTTTATGGGATTTTATGTTGAGCTTCCAGAGTGTATCTTCCCAATGTATATCACTAAAGAATTTATGTTCTATCCATATGAGACTTCTTACCATGAGTGGTGGGATAAATCCAAGACAGGAAATGGCTTTGGCATGGGGCATGGAAACCTTGAAATTGGAATGTGTATGAATTCAAAGAAGGAAATTTAATTTGGTGAAAAGGAACATATGGATGGATCCAAAATAAGGTATGTGTACATTGATACGTATCACTTCAAAATGGGAATGATTTCATTCATAGATCCCAAATAATCCTCTATACAGATCAAACTCATGCATAGGGAACAAAGGCTCATGGATAAATAACTATAAGATTTATGTCCTTATATAGATCTATATCATATATAAGAATGGGAATTTAATTATTTTGTGATGATATCAGAGGTATAGTTCCATGTTTAGGTGGATATGCTTCTGAGATCATCCACGATGTCCATCCTTTGTGTATAAAACTAAAAATATCCAATCACCAAGATTGGAGTGTTGGACTAACAACATGTTACTCCTTGTGAAATTTTCATGAATACCAATAAGGACCCAGTCTTAAACATTACATAATCTAGTTATTTCAACTATATTTAACTTATTTACATTCCCAAAGATACTTTTGGTATATAGTTTTAGAAATTTATAACATAATTCATACATATAATCCCACAATAATACAAAGTGGGTTTCAATTAAAATAGTATTCATTTCATCCAAAACATAGAATTTTTTACACAAAAAAGCATTATTTCTTTGATAATTCTTCATAACATTTAAAAAGACTTCCTTATTTATATTACACGTCGTTATAACATATCAAAAACATTTAAAATCATGGGATTATGTTAAAAGTCATAGTAAGGGATATAAAAAATGGAAAGAAACCATTAGTCATTAGATGCTTAAAAACATAAGAAATCATTTCCATAAAGACATACTTATCACCCATATATACTCACTTTGTGAAATATGATATTTCCATAAAACATTAAATAATGTATTTAAAACTATAAGTGTATATTTGGGAATTAATTAGTTATATTATATCCTTTATAGCTACCTTATAATTTGTAACCCCCACGATTAACATACAATGTAACCCTCAATGCTCCCTTATTCTATAACGATTTTAGTTGCACTTGGAGTAACCATACGGACAACCTCCAACTTACACATACCCAATGCATTATAAGGAGATATAGGTCCCACACAAAAACAAAAAACATCCCCAATAACTAGAACATTATCATAAAGAATTCATAATTTCATAAAAACATTTTTTTAATTTTGTAAAATATAATTTAAATGAGTGTTTTTAAATAAAAGGCCCTTACAAATATCATATCATTTAAGTGAGAATTAATATAGTTAATGGAATATGTATATGCACTATAAATACACATAATTAAACACAATATAAATAAATCAACAAAAAAATAATTTTAATATTGTATAATTAATTAAGTATATGGTTAATAAAAATAATTGAAATTGAGTTGAGAATTCCATTACCTCTGGTTCATCTTACTTCAAACCTATCTAAACCGCCTATATAATGGTTAAAAGGGTGTTAATAATATTTTTAATAATCATAATAATGTTTATGACACAATATATGATCATTTTAAAACATCATTTGACCCATTTATTAATAATATATTTTTATTTCCATTGTTTTGGGTGTGTGCTTTACATAATTTTCGTGGTCGGTTCGTAAAGGATCTTCTTGTCGAATGGAAGAAAAACTCTAGAAGTGGAATGAAATGGTTTTAAAGTGTTTATATAATATTAAATGATTCTATAAATTATTTTAGTTATATGTAATGAGTATGAATAATTAGATAAATCATTAGTGATGTTTGTTTAGATCATGTTTGTGGTTCTTTGATAATCATGAACTTGTTTCATCAAATACCATTAATATTATGCATATAAGTTAATTAAGAAGAAAAAAAGATGTCATATAATAAACATAAATATCTATTTCAACCATAATAATGGTTAAATAACCATAATTTAAGTATGTAAATGGAATTGAATACACATCATCCATGATTTCAGTAAATCAACACATCATGGACAGGGTTTTTATTTATAGAATAAGAGTTAGAGGAGAGGAAGAATGTTTTTGAAATTTTCTATAAACATGATAAAAATAAAGAATATAAATAATAATAGAGAATTAATTACTCTTGTATAATAGGAGGTTAATACATAATAATAAAATAAAATAATTTAAAATAAAACACAAGAAAATGAAAGAGGATCTTTACCTCTAGATCTCTTCTCCTGGAGATTCTCCTTAAGGCCTTTAGTTTTGGTCTTTTTGGGAGACCATAAGCTCTTAGAGGTCGGGAATAATCATTTAATAGTTATTGGGTATAATTTAAACAATTATAAAATCTTGATAGGTGTGTGAGGAAGAGGGGGTGAGGGTGGTATTTATAGTGAAAGTGAGCGACTCCTTAATTAATTTCAAAACACACATCATTAGGGGTATTTGAAAAAAAATGGGATTTCCCTTGTTTTTTCCCATGGTATTGGCCACATGGGAGACCTCAAATAATATTGTAATCAAAAAGGGTTGACAAGAATGATTTAATAATTATTACATCATTATAATGTCATTATACACCAAAAAAACATAAAATTGTATTTTTTACTATTCACTGAAAATTCAACTATCTCAGAAAAGTCCAAAAAAACACCCTAAATTTTTTTTATATGTAGAATTAAAAAATGAACACCATTTTTGTGAAACGAATTTTCTATATAGTATTAATTAAATTTTTAAATAAATTAATAATTTATTCAAAAAATTACAATTTTAAAAGTGTAACTCATTTTATATCACCTTGAAAAATTAATCAAGATCTCATTATCTTATATCCTAAAGACAATGAAATAATAATGAGATTTACAATTCATAAGGTTCATATAACTATACATATTATTATTCATAAGGGTATGTTACCATTCATAAAAAAATGTTGGTTTTATCATACTACAAATAACATAATGATCCAAACTGTAGATGTATGTTTCTAAAAATTTAAAACATAAAATTGGAAAAATAATGTTTAATGGATAATTTATAACTATATCATTAAAAATAATTCATAATTTATAGAATTTATTTCTCCTTCATTTCAATTTATTTTTAAACCCTTGGGGTTTTACATTCTCCCCACTTTCTGAAAATTGAGTCCTCACAATTTTATTAACTTATTAAAAATTGATGGTACCTTTCACTCGTTACATTTTCATATTCCCATGTTGCGTCTTCAACTATGTGGTTTCTCCAAAAAAATACTTTACATGGTTGATTAAATTAATACACAATACATGTTCTCTTAGGTAAAGAATCTGAATAGGTTTCTCTTCATAAGAAAGGTTCTCTTCCAGATGAACTAATTTTGGGCTGAAAATATGTAATGAATTTGGCACATACATTCAAAAACATCATAACTATAAAAAAATTGTGTAAATGAGATAAAATCGAAATAAAAGCTACTCTGTAAGAAACTGGTCCAAATTTCTCCAAGATTTAATAAGGTCATATGAACTATGAACATAGATTTCCATTCCTTCCAAAACGAATAATGCTTATCCATGTTGAGGTTATAAGAAAAACATGATCACCTACCATGAAAGAAATTATTTCCTCCTATTATCTTCATAACTTTTCTTCCTACTTTGATTTTCCCTCGTGTGTTGTTGGATCATCATCACTTTATAAGAAACCTCCACTACTAATTCTAGTCCCTTCAACTTCCTTTCCCCGAATTCGTCCCCAAAAGTATGAGTTAAATTCAGCTTCCTATATAATGCCTCATAAGGTTCCATCTATATATTAGAATGAAAACAATTATTATATGAAATTTCAACTAATGAAATATTCAAATCCCAAATTACCTGGTAATCCATTGAACAAGCTCAAAGCATATTCTCAAAATTCTAAATCATCTGTTCTGACTACCCGTCTAACAAAGGATGAAAAGATATAATGAAATTTAATCATGTTCCCAATGATTGTTCAAGGTATTTACGAAAATTATAATTAAAATTGGGATCAATGTCAGATACAATGGAAAGAATAAATCCATGTGACCTAATAATCTTTCTAAGGTGTAGTTGAGAAAGAAGATCCAAATACATAGTATCTCAAATAGGAAAGAAATTATCATATTTAGTCAGTTGATCAATACAAAACCATATTTCATTGTTACTTTCACATTTCTTTGTTAGTCCCAAAATGAATTCCTTGTATATTTTTATCTATTTCCACTTTTTCACTAGTAAAGGTTTAACAATCCCCTTTGATAACTGCCACTCTCCTTTAACCTGTTGACATGTCAAACATTTCAAGGTAAAATCTTTAATATCTATTTTCATTCCATCCCACATGTGATACTCTGGAATGTATTTGTACATCTTTATGCTTCCAGGATAAACTGAAAATAAATAACTATGAGCTTCACAAAAGAATTATTTCATTAGATAGGAAAAAAATGAACACACAATCATTTTACAAATCTCACAAAACAGTACTCATCAATGTCAAATTCTATCCACTTTCCCATTTTTACCAATTATACTATTTTCTATAGCTCCATGTCTACCTTTTACGCTTGCTTAATTTTGTATGAAAAAGATGACTACACTGGATCCTAAAATAAAATATTGGATTTTTAGCACCAACAACTTTCAATCCAAAATTCATCAAATCTTTAATCAAAGGTTCTTGTCCCAGCTGAAACATATTTAATGATGCATGATGTTTTTGAATAAAAAAATCTACCACTATACATTTCTAGAATGGTAATTGATCATGCAATAATCCTCTTTTATCAATTCAATCCATCTTCTCTACCTCAATTTTAATTCAATTTGAGTGATTATGTACTTTATACTTTTTTTTCAGTATATGTTTCACATTTGTCCCCATAAAAATGATTCCTCCAAATTTTTATATTGAAATCAATAAATGCTAATTCCATATCATGTATGGTATCATTTAACTAATGATGTTTTAATTGTCTTGAAGCATAAGAAATTACTTCATCATTCTGCATCATAACACAACCAAGTCCCTTTAATAAATCATCAATGTAGATGAAAAACTCTCCATTTCTATAAGGTAGGGTCAAAACTAGATCATTAACCAATATTCTTTTAAATTCTTGAAAACAAACATCACATTCTTTTTCCAGAAGAATTTAACTCCTTTTCAAGTTAACATAGTTCGTTAACTAGATAAATGTACAATGTTTTCACCAAACCTCCGGTAATATATTTCCAAACTAAGAAAACTACGAATATTGATTATATTTGTGGGTATTTTCTATTCTTTAACAACTTTAGTTTAAGAGAATAAATAGTTATTCAGACTTTAGAAATAATGTAACCAAGGAAATAAATTTTCTGAAACCAAAAAATACTCTTTCTAAATTTTATATACAGTTTCTTTTCATTTACGGTTTGCAAAACACCACTTAGATTTTTTTATCCTCCTCTTTAAATCTATAATATACCTGAATGTCATCAATAAAAACAACCACATGATTATTAAAGAATTCATGAATTATTTTATTCATAATATCCATGAATACAAGAAGGTTTATTAGTTAACCCAAATGGAAAAACAACTAATTCATAATGACCATATCTAGTTTGAATAGTGGTTTTAGGAATGTCTTCCCCCTTCACCTTCAAGTGATGATAGATGAATTTCATGTAAATATTGGAAAATACTAATCTCCCTAAAGATGATCAAACAATTCATCGATAGGAGGAAAATGATACTTATTCTTAATAGTAATGTTATTCAAAGCTCTATATTCAATGAAAAAGTTTCATTGGACCATATTTCTTTTTACAGAAAAAAACATGATCTCCCCATGGTAAAGTTCTAGGATGAATGAATCATTTATCAACAAACTCCTGAAACTGATTTTTCTATTCAAGAAGTTCAATTTGATAAATTCGATAAGATGGATTTGAAATCGGATTAGAATCATGAACTAATTAAATTTTGAATTCAAATTCCCAATTAGGTATACTACTGGTAAAATGATCAAAAAACATCAAGCAATCATTTTCTACTGGAACATCATTAATCTGAACATTTCCCTTGATTTCAAAAATATGAATAAGGCAAATTTCATTAACGTATTTCAATAGTTTATCAACTTCCTGTTATGTTTGCAATTGTAAGGGTTTAATCTTGTATACAAACTACAAATCTTTCTGAAAAAATGGTGAGATTATACCAAAATAAGGTAATTATTTATTCTAATTCAAATTCTTCAACTTTAGGGAAATGATGTTGAATACAAAAAATTGTTGTCCTGGTGTCCTTATATCCGATGAATCAGATGGTATCTTAGATTATCACAAATTTATGGCTTTGTGATTGTTGGCTTTTTCATAGCAATTTTCTCTACCACTCTCCATCAGAACATGATGGTTAGATTTCTCTTCCATATCCATATTTTCATCTATTTTCTCCTATGTGGAAACCCAGTGATTACTTAATTTGGGTAACCATTATGTTTCATACTTTAGTTTTTAAAGATGTGTTTTGGTATTCCTTTTTACAATCTGGGTTTCTATTAAAGAAACTTTCGAGTAGTAAACCATTTATAACCCCGACGAATTTCGAGGGAGAAATTCATTTTAAGGGGGGTAGAATGTAACAGCCCGAGATTTTATGAAAAATATTCTTTTAAATTTCATTGATGTCTTGTGTTTTATGATACACTAAAAGACGCTTGAACTACATGCAGCCCTAACAAGGCTTGCATTACATGCAATCATGACCTTCCACGATAGCGTGTGTTGTACGCAATATCAAGTTTCGCTAAACAACGATATATTATATAAACTAGTCGTTATGAATAGTAATATCTACTTTTTGAAATTTTATAAATTTTATCTTTATAAATGGACTTAATTTTTGGATTCGAAATATTGAAATTAACCTGGGGTGAATTTTTTTAATTTTTCTGAAAACATTAAATTTTTTATGAATAGTGAAAACACTAGGTTACTATTTAAAACCCGTCTTTTTATTTAGACAATTATTTATTTTATTTAAATTTATTTTTGGTAAAAATTGGTACATAATACCTATATAAGTTCAATTTAATTCATTGGAGTCATTTTATAATAATTTTAGATATATAAAAATTTTATTGAACTTTTCACCGTCTTTTACCTATCTCCTAGAGCATTTTGCAAACTTACATAAAACTTAATTTTACCGCTTCTGTCAGTGTAATTTTGAAAATCCGAGAGACACTGTTAATATCATGGAGTAAAATGCGGTTCAATAAGATAAAAATAATTTTTGGTGAATAGTAACTTCTTACTTTTATTTACCATGGTTAAAAATAAATAGGGTAATTAAGGGTAAAAATGATATTTTTATTACCCTAACACTTGTCATAATTCTATTGGATAAGTGTAGTTAGACCAAAAATAACCTTAGGAATATAATATTATCATTTAGGTCCACTTTCATTAGATTAGGACATTTATTATTATTTTATTTTAAAAATAGTTCAAATAGTTAAAATCAATGTTTAATAACTAAAACATTTTTAATATAGGGTTATACATAAGATAAATTAAACCAAAAATATAAATTAAGAATATAAAAATATTTCCTACCAAATTGCATTAAATTTATAATTTTTAGGCATTAAATAATTAAATTTATTTATGCCACAATAGTGATGCAGTAATTACCTAAATAATGAAATATTAAAATAATTAATATTATAAATACACAAATTAATGTAATTTGAGACTTCTTATGAATTAAAATAAATTTGTAGGTTAATATTACATGTTTATATTTATTTAATTAATTTTTTGGAACTAGTCATGCTGATATGATTTTCAAAAAAATCAAGTACTAAATAGTTTCAAAATTGACATAAAATAGTTTTTAAAACAATTATTATAATATTAATTGTTATTTTATTCATAAAAATAGAAGGCTCATCCAAATGACTTAGATAAGGTTATTTATATTAATAATGAACCACTTGGGGTTCGTTTGGGTTGTTATAGTAAGTTTATTAACCATATAGTGTAAGAAAACAAAAAGACACGGTAAAAGGTAAATCTAAATGATAAGGATAAAATAGTAACCAAAACTTGTATAAAACCTATTGGTTGAGAGGATTTCGACCCATCCCCACCTTAACATAGAAATAAATTTATTTGGAGCTATTAAAATCGAATACGACTTTACTATAAAATAATATTTTACGTTTTCCTAAGGTGCCCCTCTCCTCCCTTATAAAAAGGGCACCCCTTCCCTCTTCTCTTCACCCCCATTTGAGCCTTGAAGCTCAACCAAACCCTATAAATTCCTCTTCTCAACCTCTATAATTATATAATAGATGTTGTTTTCTTCTCAAAATACCAACTCTAGTGCCCTACGAAGAATTTTAAAGGAGGTGCGTCGAGGAAGAGGTAATCTATTCTACCGACTCTTTCATGTTTCTTTCTTCTTCAACTTCCTCTTCATTAGTTATTTAATTATAAAGTAATAACATAAGTATTAATTATATACTTATATGTTATTATAAATATGAAAAAAACCTATTTAACCATTTATACATACTACAGAAAACAAAATCACCACGGGTGCGTACGTACGGAATACCGTCTCCACGCCGTGGTGTAATCAGTTTTTCCACCACCACCTTATTTGGATGGGTATAATGGTGTCCAGAATAACTATATATTATTATAAAATCATAAATATTCTAAGATATTATATCATACACTAAAATTCCATTCAATAAATATGGGAACGATATCATCGCTCGTGCGTACGTGCGGATTACTATCTCTAGGACGCGATAAGATTCATTTTCCATGTTAACAAATCCAGAATGATTATAAAGTATATATAATAAGTAATCATGAAATATATGACATAATAATGCTACTAGATTTATGTATATATATATATATTTATTTCATCTACTTAATTCCATTCAATTCAATAAGGGAACGAAAAATAGCATTCATGCGTACGTACAGCCTACCGTCTCCATGAACGGTGTATTTCTTTCCATTTAGCGATCTATTATATATATATATATACTAAATATATATGATATATAAATCATGATTTACATTCTGGAATTAAGTAAATCATTATATAATAATAATAATAATATCAGGAACAACAAGTCCAAACACATATGATAAATAAAACGATTTTACCCAAAACGCTAATTTAACATGGAATTTACAAAAGAATGGGTAATATAAAGTCTTAAGTAAACCATATATGATATAATAATAATAAATATTATTCTGTAATAAGTAAATTACATTATTTAAATCATTATACAGGAGGTTTGGATAAGTATGAAGTATATCAGACATAAGTTAAGGGATAATTTTTCCAATCTCATTATTATTCGAGATTGTTTATTCATAAGTATTTACTGGGTTATGTTTATTATCCATGTACATATGTTCTAAAAATGTTATCATAAAATGTTTAATTTTCTTCCATGTATGTTTAAAGTCATTTTTACCCTTTTATTTTTTTACCACATCGTATGGAAGGAATCTTTCTTTTGTTTACCATACAAGATACTTTTTGACTTTTCTGACAAAAGTATGAGGATAAATTTTTTTTAAAACTTATACAACATGAATGGATTTTTATAGTTTCATAACTACTTATTTTAAAGAAGATTACTATACAATATTTCATGACTATTTTTAAAAAAATCATTTTATTTTAAAATTTCATGGTATTTTTTGAAGAAAATACTTTTGGATAAGAAATGATATATTCCTCAAGAATTATTTTCATGTTTCTTATCAAAACCATTTTCCATTTAAGATGAAATTATTTCATATTTTTATGTTTCAAGTATAGTGTCTCTATTATGTACATTATTTCACTTCTGTTTTGATGAAATGATATCTATTATTTTTATAAGGATTATGTTTTGATGGAATAATGTTTATGAAACCCATTTTATTCATTGGGATATTATGAATGATGTATGTTTATTTTGTGGCACACGAAAGAATGATTTCATTATAAGATGGATGGGACCTATATCTCCCTCCAATTCATTGGGTAAAGATTTATATCTCATGATATAGACATGGCTGAAATGGTAAGTTAATCAGGTTCAGTGTTATAGGACTGAAATGAGGAGTGTACTCGATTCAGAAATGGACTTTGTCCACTATGATGGTCTTGGAAGTAAATCCATGGCTACTATGGAAATCATATCATGTGCTTAATGGTTTTCCATAATTGAATGTTTTATTCCCATGCTATTTTATCATGATTGATGTATCTATGCCTTATGTACTGCTATGTTTTATGTCATTGTTCAAGATTTTGATGTTTAAACATTATGTTCATGTTTTTAAGTTCAAATGTATATTGTTTGTTTTATTCTCTCCATGATTACCCTTACTGAGCATTTGAGCTCACCCTTTATATGTTTTCATTTCCCCAGGATATAAAGAAATGTTTTAGGGAAGAAAACAAAAGGGAAAGATCATTATGGGAGATGTTGAAAATCTTTCACCATGATTAGAAGATTATATTCCATGATTCCAAAGACACTAAACTATTACGGTCCTTTGGTGTCTGTTTTTGTTATGTATTAAGTATTCCGCAATAGTAATATAATGTCCATGTATGTCAACTACAGGTCTCTACACTGAGTACCTATACGCATGTACACATAACCATGTCCCAAACTAGAATGGTAAAAATGAATTCCACTAAACAACCACTGAATAAAAGTACAAACAATAGGTAAAATGGGCCAGAATACAATCCCAATAAAAGATTAATTGAAAACAAGAAAGTACAGGGAAACATAGAAATTCATCTTCTGAAAACCCCACATGATGGGTAAGTGTAGAGTTTCCGATGGAATCCGTAGAATCACATCCTTCCTTACTGACATCACTAGGCACTGCCTTTTCCTGGGCCACCAAGTCCTCCACCAAGTTGTCGGTCATCTACACCAGACACAACATGTGCGAGCAGAGCCTGTGCAGGGGTGAGTAAATAAAATACTCTGTGGGGACCCCAAACGAACAAGTAAAGACCACAGATAAATCCACAATCAAACCACGAAGTATGATCATGAATCATGATCACGAATCAAGATATCTCACAGCAGGTATAATCTAGATTAGGAAAGTATGATCAATTAGTCGTATCATATAACACCTTGGGATACTGAAGAAATCCTCCTCTATGAGTAGAGTGGGTCTTCTGGGTCACACAGAGCCACATCCCACTATCCTTGGGATACTTTGGTACTCATTCCTGATGAGTATCGTGGGTATGTAGGGTCACACAGAGTTTCTCCCCACCATGGGCCTATAGGGTCACACAGAGTCGGTCCCCACCCTGGCCCTTCCAGGTCAAAAAAATATCATCTTCCAACTAGGCCATCATAACTAATCTACATAGGGTCACTTGTCAGTAGTCTTCTAGTCTCAGTCAACCATTGGGTTTCCATATGTAGTGCACTTGATTTTGGGAGAACTGCTCCCTAATCCATTTATCATTATTCAACCTCTATAAAAGCCTCTTCATAGTGTGCCAAAATATATGCCTCCTCATGAAGGTTCCAAATCCACAAATGGCTCGTCAATCAATGTCAGTTTTGTAAATTATTATTGTTTTAGTAAATAGGGTTTGACTGCCTCTGGGCTCGGTTCGACCTGGTTGGATAGACCCAACCAACTGGCCTGAGGGCCACATGCCTCGGTTTAGCTCAACTGACATAACCAGACCCGGTTAGGTTCTGGTTCAGCCCGGTCTGGCCTAGCTAGTGGGCCATGCCCATTGGGCCTCACTAGACCTGGCCCAATTTGGGTATGGCCCAGCTCGTCAGGTCACCCGGAGAACAAGTCTCATCTGTCGTGGCCCGATGGGTGTGGATCTGGCCCATTAGCTAAGGGTTACGCCCAACCTGGTCTACCTCTAGCGGAAAAGCTCCCATCAGCCTGAACGCTTAGCACGTCCAAGGTGCTATCATGCATCCTGTCAAACTCGTCCTCCTAGGTTCTGCACACAGTCTTGGGACCACGTGTCCCGCAAACCTGTGGCTTGCGGTTTTGGGCTGCATCTCTCTTCCATCCACCAGCCCGTCTGGTAGCTCTGGTCGCTTCATCACGGCCTGTACTGGCCATGGAAGCTACCTCTTATGCGTAATCACCTCCCGACAGCCGTTGTCAGCTCCGACATGCCAATGGGTTATTCCACGGACTATTGAGTCCACTTTGTTGGTCTATTATTTTCCCTATCTATGCCTCTCGCCTACATGTGGTGCTTCCTTCCCAGCCAATACCACAAAACCTTCTTGCGGAAAATTCAAAGTTTTGGCCATGAACAATGCACAAGGTGGGTGGGCTCATGCCTTATTCATGTTGGAACTCACCCTTCGCTTTATGGTTTTAGAAATGGTGAGGTTTGGGATTGATCTTATATCAACAAATAATTAATCTCAGTATAGAAAACCAAAGAAAAACACCCTCTCGCAAGAATAAGAAATCTGTGGATCAACCTGTTTGTGAGTGGATCCACGTAGGTCATTTATGAATAAAGGATGGGGAAACGTCAAACAAAATAAACCCCTACCGCCTTGTAATTCATCATTGAAATGATCCATCAGTGGGAATTCATGTTCTGTTGGCGATGAATGTTGTCTATGCATTTTTCGGTCTGTGATCATCAATTTACAGTCGTTGGTCAATATTCATTAGTGACAATCCATTCAAAGGGGGGTTGGCGTTCTTCATCTTCACCCACCATAGCTTCAGGGTAGAACTAGTATTGTGACAACAATCTTGCGTTGTATGCTTCCCCATTAAAGTATGAAATGCGGATAAACGTTTTAGTTACATTTTTGTTACAATGTTGTCACGTTGTTTCATTTAATGAAACAACATATTTACTTTCTATTTTTTGGAAAACTGTTGAGCTGCAATGATTTTAAATTTCCGAAAACAAAATAAAACAAGTTTATTTTATTTTTAACATTCTCATTTAAATTTTCGAAAAATAACTTTTTCCACTGACCCACGTTGGTCGAGGTTGGGTCCATTCTAAGAGAATCTTGTCATTCCGTGTTCAATGGTGCCATCAAATTTTTAATCCGGGAAACAATTTAAATGTTATAAAAAACCCACTCGTTTGTTTATTTAAATGAATTAAAAAGATCAAAATTCTATTCTGGGCCCACTGGGTCTCGAAATCAGGTTCCTTCTGAGTATTTGGTCTCAGAATAATTCCATATAATTTTTATAAAAACATGGAATTTACGAGACATTGAATTACCCCCAACTTTATGACAACACGTCCAAGCCACGACAAATCTAAACCGAAAACGGGGATAATGATCACAAATCTAAGCCTCCTGATCACATATACACTCTTGGATATTCCTCTACTACCACCAAATGTGCACCATGGAAATCGACCATCCATGGATGATGTTCTCCTATCAATCATATATCTCCACTGGGAACTCCACAAACATCTCCCCATCATCAATGTCCAGCTCTCCCAAATCAATGATGTGTGATGGATCAGTCATGTAGCTCCTCATATACGACATTAGGAAAACATTATGCACCTAGTACATCTTTGGGGGAGATCTAGGCAGTACTCCACCTCACAAACTCTACTAAGAATGTGGAAAGGTCTGATAAACCTCATAGATAACTTGTCACCCCTACCAAATCTCTACAATCCTTGTTAGGGTGGGACCCACAGGAACACATAGTCTCCCTCCTCGAACTCTGAGGGCCTTCATCTCCTATCTGCATAAAATTTATGCCTACATTGTGGTGTACTCATTCACTCCTGGATGATCTGCAACTTTGTAGTGTAAGAAAATACCAACTCTGGACCCATGGGTGCTGACTCCCATGGGTTAGTCTGGTATAGAGGTGATCTTTAATGTCACCCGTACATGTCCTAAAACGGTTCCATTCTGTTGGTGGAGTGATAATTTTTGTTTTATGAAAACTCCACCAAAATAATGTGGTCTTCCCAACAATGATAAAAATAAAGGACGTAAGCACAAAGCATCCCCTCCATGATCTTTATGGTCCACTTTGTCTGACCATCTTTTTGAGGGTGAAAGGCAATGCTTAAGTGATGTTGAGTCCCGAACACCTCCTGAAATCCATTCCTCAATAGTGATGTAATGCAAGTGTCATATTTTGTGATTATTGTTGAAGTACCCCCATGTATATGCACTATCTTCTGAACTTAGAAGCGTCCTAGGACATCTATTGATCCATGCTTCCGAATTGGTAGGAAGTGAGACGACAAGGTGAGTTGGTCAATGATCACCTAGAAAAAAATCATGGCACCTGTGCATGAGTGGTAATCCCATCATGAATCCATCGAGATACCATCCCATTCCAATCTAGTACCTCATGTGGTTGGGCCAAGCCTACTGCAACCTGGAACTCAACCTTCACATTGTTGACAAGTGAGGCAACATGAAACGAACTCTTCCACTGATTTCTTCATCCTTGGCCACCAGTACTAACATCATAAGTGTTCATACATCTTTTCCATTCCAGGATGTACCACCAAAGGGGATGTATGTTACTCCCTCAACACCTCCTCCCAAAACATCACTAGTACCACAGTGCTCCCTATGAAAAGTATAATGTTCTCCCAACCTATCTAAAATCCATCAAGATCTTGTCCTTAGGATAACTAGGCACATCAGGCCACATAGTTAATATACACAAGTTGTGGCTCCCAATCATGCTGTAAGAGTGGGGGACTGACAGTAATTGACTGAAGGTGGGTTGTTACATCATTATCCACGAAGGATATCTATATCATGGATAACTACTATGTCTCCTCACTCAGTAGTTGTAAGCTAGACCTTCTTCTATGAGTGTCTACCACCATGTTCCCCTTCCCAAGAGTATAGATTGTCTCAAATTCATAGTCCTGGATGAAATCCATAGATCTCCATTGTCTCATGTTTATGTCCTTCTGTGAGAAGATATACCTAATACTCTTGTTGTTGGAGGAGACGGTAAATCGTTCCCCCATCAAGTATTTTTTCCACAACTTCAATGCAAAGACCACTACTTCTAACTCCAAGTCATGGGTCATGTAGTTCTATTCATCTTTCCTCATATACTATGAGTCATAGGTTATCACCCTTCACTCAATAATTAGGACACAACCTAGTCTAGTCCCGGATGCATCTTAGAAAACTACGTACCCAATGTCATCCTCTGGTAGTCTCAAGATAGGTGCACTCATCAGTCTCCACCTGTGCTCCTAGAAAATATGCTAGAACTTCTTCATCTACAGAAATGGTTGTTCCTTCCATGTCAAGAATGATATAGGTTCTTATACTCTGGAAAGGTCAAGCACAAACCTCCGGTAGTATCCACACAACCCCAAGAAACATTGAACCTGAATCATGCTCCTAGGTGGATCCCAAGCAAGTATTGCCTCTATCTTCACCAGATCAACTGCAACTTCTATGTTCGAGATGATGTGTCCCAAAAAGTAGACCTCCAGAATCCTGAACTGGCACTTTGAGAGCATCCTATAAAGCTGGTGCTCCAAGTGTGTATCCAGGACTATCCATAGGTGTGTAGTGTTCTCCTCTTCTGACAGCGATTACACCAAGATAACATTAATGAAGATGACCATTAAAAAATTGAGGTAAGGTTGTCAGATCCTCTTCATGAGTCCCATGAACAGTATTGGGGAAATATTCATGATGAAAGGAATCAACAAAAACTCATTGTGTCCATACCATCATCTAAAGGTTGTCTTTGGTACATCATAATCTCATACCAAAAGCTGATGATAGCTTGATCTATGGTCAATCCTCGAGAACCACCTCGCTCAATTCAGCTGATCGAAAAGGTAAATAATCCTCAAAAGTGGATAAATTTTCATCATGGTCACCCAGTTCAGGAGCTGGAAGTCCACTCATAGCCTTAAGATCCCATCTTCTTTCTTGGAAGAAAACATTGGGGCTTACCATAGTGAAAAGTTGGTCATGACGGAGCCCTTCTCTTGCAAGTCCTCCAACAGTACTCCCAAATCACGAAGCTCTACGGGAGACATCCAATATTCCAGTGTAGATTTCAGTTTCATGTCAGGGTACATATCAAGGTGGATGTCTACCTCTCTATGAGGATGTAGTCCCGGAACATCCTCATGGAAGACATCCTTATACTTTTCCACCACTACAGGAAAGCATGGACTCCTCTTATGCACTGAACCGAAGGTGAGTCTAGCCAATTAGTGAGTGATCAGCTGCATCCTCCTTCGGGAAAGTCTGTCATGTGATACAAAAGATTCCTTCTTTACAGTGAATGAATGAATGGTTCCATCCTCGCGGACACACCATACTTTCCAGATAATACACTTGATCTGAGCATGGACTATATATAACCAGTCTATATCCATGATGATGTCGTAAGGCCTCAAAACCACTACTAGGAGATCCCAGCTGAAGCTGTCACCTCTTAGAGTAATCTCACAATGCCAGCACCAGTGTTTAGTCATCGAATCTCGTCACGTAGGAGCCACTAATCATAAGGATCGAGCCAATAGATCCACCAAAATCTCTATCCCTCGATTGGGTTTGTGGTAAGGAAAGAGTGACTTAAACCTCTATATATAAGAACTACTAATAAGCTAGAGAATACACAGGTCATACCTCTAATCATCTATGGAGCACTGTGGTCATATGCCTCCACTACCTGAAGATGAACTCAACCCTATCCACCTACTCCCTACGGCCATGGTGGACCACTTGGGGGTGGTAGAGGTAGTACCTGAAACCGTCGGCCACTGCCTGCTGCTCACCCTGCTTCCCTTCCACATACGTCACCATGCGGACCTCCTCACTCAAACCTCTACATTTGCCTCTGTGGTCCCTCAATCATTTCTTGATCATCTGTGTGGTGGGTCGGGCATTCCCAAGCCATTTGTCCCTACCTGTTGCACAAGAAGCACAACCTAGCTCCCTTCAAACTCTCTATACTATGGGATCCCCAAACTATCGACCCTGAGTCCTGGGGTCATCCCCTAAAACATAAGATCCTTTTGGGTCCCTATGTCTATTACCTGTTGTTAACTGCTGAAGACTCTACCTCCTGGTGTCTAATGGTGGCTCCCATTGTTGGTGCCTCCTCTGCAAAGAAACACTCAACAAGAAGGGATCTCTCTAGAACTCCATCTAGATTGGGGATGATGAGAGAAATCATCAACGTCATGATCTCCCATCGGAGTCCCTACTCGAAGGTCCGAGCCCTGAAGAAAGGGTTTAGAACCATATTCGTAGAATAGAAGGAGAGGTCTGCAAGCCTCACATAGTATTCAGTCACTAACATGATACCCTATTGTAGGTGAAGTATCCCATGTATCTGCATTGAGAGCAAGGTCGGGGGGAAGAAAAAATACCAGAAATACTACTCAAAATGAGCCCATTAGAGGGTCTCCTCATCATGAGGCTGGATTGTAAAACTTCACCATCTTTCTATCAAGCCCTGAAGAAGTATCATGACTAAGATCACCGTCTGGTCGAGTTCTGCCCTCACTATGAAGAAGACCCACGTCATCACCTCCTTCCTGTCCACAGTGTCCTAAAGATATGTCTCTCCCCAAAATTTAAAAGGTCTCTGTCTCTAGAACTCATACAAGGCCCTGAGCCTGCCTGCGTCCTCTAATTGTAATGCCAGTAGTAAATTTCGATCAACGGGTGGTGGTAACTCTAGTGCACCACCTGGAGGGGTCATCTCTAACACTGGTCCCTAAACTGCTGCCTCGTCACCAGGAGGACTATCCTCATGGTCACACATCGGAATCCTAGCTGGCTCTCTGCCTGGAGGAATCCGGATACAAATCAAGATGTACCACATCCAATATATTATACCTAATGAGATGACTCTGGTTCAATAAAAACATGAGGAAACAATCCATTCTTATATGATTCATAAAAACATGGTTTTTATGTATAGATCTGAAAAGTAGAATTCAATTTCTGGGTGTATGGATTCGTCGGTCACCGCACCAACACTAGACTCCCTAAATCTGAAATTCGAACTCAAAATATTTAACAATTTTTCCCAAAAATAAAACAATAGACTCTCAGTCGTTGAGGGATAAATTAACACCTCTGATACCACTTTGTCACGACCCTTCCCCCAGGCCCCATGTCGTGACATCCCCCAATCCCGCCTACCAAAGGCCAGAGGTTGGCGACTAGCACTGAAAGCATCGACATGTATGTGGGGGGCTTTTTCCTGAGTACCTGCACGCACTCATAGAAAATCACATTCCAAATATATAATTTTAAACATGCATACCACTAAACAACCACTCAGTAAAATTAAAAATTGTAAGCAAAATGGGATAGAATACTAACCTTAAAAAAGAGGAACTGAAACCATGAAAGTACAAGGAAACCCTAAAAGTCTTCCACTGAAATCCGCAATTGATTGGTAAGTGAATAGTAGCTTCTAGAAGTTGTAGAAGCATGTCCAGCATGCCTGACCTCACTGAGAACCGCCTAGTCCTAGGCCACCATGTACTCCGCCAAGTCATCTTCCGTCTGCAGTAGACACAACACGTGCGGGTGGAGCTCGTGTAGGGGTGAGTAAAAAAATACTTAGTAGAGACCCCAATCCAATATGAAAATACTACAAAGAAATCCATAAGAAAACCATGATGTATGATCATGAAGCATTATCATGATGAAAGACATCTCACACCAGGTATAATCTGGAGTAGGAAAGTAAGACCAATCAATCACATCATCAAACACCTTGGGCTGCTGGAAAAATCCTTCTATATAAATATAGTGGGTTTACCGGGTCACATAGAGCCACGTCCCACTAACCTTTGGATACTTTGGTACTTATCCCTGATGAGTACCATGGATATTCTGGGTCACACATATTTTCTCCCCACTATAGGTCTTTCGGGTCACACAGAGCCACTTCCCACCTTGTCTATACTGAGGTACGGCTCCCCATTGAGTATCGTGGGTCTACCTGATCTCATAGAGCTGGTCCCCACCATGGGCCTACTGGGTCACATAGATCCACTTCGCACGGGGCCCTCGTAGTTGATCCACACATGGTCTATTTCCATTTTTCTTCAGGTCTTAGCTAACCATAGTGTTTCCGTACGTAGTACGCATGATTCTAGGAAAATCAGTCCCCAAGTTTTTCATTGTAATTACACCTCCATTAAATCCTTTTTAGAGTATTACAAAAGTTACACCTCTTTGTGAGGGTTCAAATTATTCAAATGGATCACCAATCGGACGACCATTTTGTATGTTATTAGAGATTTAGTAAATAGGGGTTGTTTGTGTCTGAGCTCGGTTCGACCAAGTCAGACTGACCCAGGGGTCCCACATGCCCTGGTTTAGCTCAAATGTCCTGACCCAACCCAGTTTGGGTCTGGGTAAGCCTGTCCCCGCTTGTCCAATTGGCCACTCCCATTGGGCCTCGTTGGACCCGGCCCAGTTCGGCCGGGGGTCCATCTCGTCGTGTCGCCCAGTGACCTGGTCTCATCTAGGATGGCCCGAAGGGGTGGGTCCAACATTCTAGGCATGGGTCAAACCCTACCCAGTCCACCTATGGCAGACATGCTCTCTTTATCCCGGACGTGTAGCATGCCCAGGGCGTTGTCACGTGTCCATTCGAACCTGGCCGCCCGAGTTCTGCACGCGGGTAGGGGACCGTATGCCATGCGAAGCTGTAGCACAATGCTACAGTCTGTTCCACTGATACGGCTGAGGGGCCGCATCCCTCCACCATCCAGAGGCTCCTGCTAATTTTCTACACACCCAGCCTGTCGCGACTGTTGCCTCTGGCACGCCACTGCCCGCCCATGGCCCCGCCAGCGGGTTATTCTACGGACCACCAGATCATCTCTAGTGGCCCATTCTTCGTGACATCTATGCCTCTGGACTCTTTCAGGTGTTTATTTCCCTTCCAAGGCCTCAAAACATTCTTGCCTCAAATTCAAAGGTTCTACTATGATGAATACACTAGGCGGAGGGGCTCAGGACTTGTTCGTTTTGTCCCGCTCCCTCCACGTTAGATTTTAAGATTTGGGTGTCTTGATATTTAATTTCTAACAACAAATAATTAATACAGGGATAGAAAACCCAAGAAAAACACTCTCCCTCAAGAACGTGCTATTTGTGGATCAACCTATTAGAGGATTGATCAGATTCCGTCGTTTCAGAATAAAGGATGGGGAAATTTCAAACAAAATAAACCCATACCATGTTAGAGTTTTTCATTTAAATGATCTATTGGCAGGGATTCAAGTTTTGTTGATGATGAACGGTGTCACTGTGTTTTTCATTCGGAAATAGTCCATTTATGGCCATTGGTTGATCGTTGTTAGTGTTGATCTGTTTGAGGGGGGTTGAGTTTGTGTTCATCGTCATTATCCACCATAGATTTAGAGAAGAACCAGGATTGTGCCAACAATCCTACATTGTATTTTTGACCAATAAAGAATGAAACAAGAAAGTTCATTTCAAATACAACAACATACTGAAACTTTTCATATTGATATTAAAAAATCTTGTTTCACTAATAGAGGATGCTTCAAAATATTAATTCCGAATTGATTAATATATTGTTTTGTAATAAAGATATTTTGGGGTTGTTATTATTAAAGTTAACTTCATTTAAAATATAATAATGAATGAAAATTTTCAGCACACTGGCTCTTTATTTATTGAAAAATGATGTACGTCCATAATTATATACATCATCAAGCCACCGTACTAACCTTTCCTCACGTCACTTTTTTTATGGCTGTCACGATTCAATTCATCGCCCACCAATACGCCATCACCATCATGTTAGAAATGTTCTTGAAATTCTGGCGGGAAATCATAGAATGCAAGAGAGAGCACCAAGAATATTTAGATATTAGGGGCATCAGAGGAGGAAGATGTTGTCTGAAAAAATCTGTGACTCACAATCTGTCACCGCCAACTCAACCTTTTTTTTCTTCCCATGAATCTGTCAATAGAAACAACCCCTCGCCCCACTCTTTGAGTAGCAGTGGCATGATTATCCCTATCTTCTACCACTCCTACTATATCTTCGCCGTCTGCGGCATCAATGAATACCTCTCTTCCCACTCCAACCCTTTCTCACCAAATCCCTACCTCCCTTCTACTGAATACATCTCCAAAACCCTACACATCGTCCTCATCCAACTTTATTTTCCCTCTTCTTTCCCTGAAGACGACCTCTATTTCATCCTCATTCACCTCAATTTTATTATAAATATCAACAAAACCACTCTACTTTCCCCCAAAAGACCTAATTTATGGACCCCCTTGCAGGATTCCATCCAATGGATCTTTCAACGTGCACAGAAAAATGATAGTTTTTCCACTTTAGGGATTCCCTTTGACAGTGACCTCCTATTCCGACACTCCATCAGTAGTTACATTCACTACATCAGGGGATAGGATGAGATGGTGAATTCCCTAGACCATAAAATTCTGAGTATCTGAAGCACCGAAAGCTGAGTTTGTTGGAGAATGTGATGAAGATGAAGAGGCAGGTTGGGGAACTTTAGAAAAACTAGAGGACTTAAGATTTGGTCGCAGCCCATGGGAGGTGATGAAAGAGGAGAGGGTAGTACTGGAGGCTATGATCAACCACTCTTTGAGAAATGTTGCAGTGATGGAGAATGTTTTTATAGAGAAGGATAAGTAGTTGAATGTGAAGGAGGAGGGAAGATGGATGATTTCAATGGAGAATAAATATTTGAAGAAGTCTGTAGAGGAGTATAAGGTGAATTTAAGGGATTCTAAAAGGATGAAGAGGGAGCTCAATTATATGAGGAGGGATGCTGAAGAACATGAAGGTGTAAGGAAAGCCTGGTGGGACAAGACTTGGGACCTTGAATCTCTTCTCAAGAACAATCTCATGGAGATGAAAGAACATTCAATTGAATGCAATGAGGAAATCACAAGGTTAGGCATAGATGTTTTTTTGATCATTTTATTATTCATGATTTTTGGAAGGATGGATCCCTGTGAAATTCCCCAAAATACCATCTTTGGAAACACTCATGCAATATAGTATGGGTTACGATTATAGAATAATTTCTGGGATTATCAAATAATTTTGATGACAATGATGAAAAATTAAAAGAAAAGATCTCTTACCATGTTGGTCAAACTGTAGTTTACTGAGAAATTATGTAGCAGTTAATTTTATTTTCTATCATAAAATTTTAATGCAGTACTCAACTAATCAAGAGGATATTGTGTCATCTGTAACAACCAGATTAATGCTTGTGAAAAAATCACATCATGCACTGATTCCAAAGTGGTCGACACCTGTTGATGTTCTGGGAATTGACTACAAATTAGCACTAAATCCTAAAATTAAATCCATGTCAAATGACATAAAGACTAGTTCCATGGAAAGGAAGGCTGATATGATTTCTCTCCAGCAACAGTCTTCTAATCTTGCTGCTGATATCAAGTCAAAAAAGAACAATAACACTACCCTTCACTCCTACATTGATGAAGTAATTGTGTTTTAACATCAGGACACTGCAAACATCATGGGTATATTTCTAATGCAATAAATTTTTTGAATGTAAATGTCACAAGTTAATATTTTAATTCATAGTAGGGTGGTAAAATTCTATTTTTTAATTCTCAATATATATTTTATGAAAGATGTTTCTTTTATTTAAAATATCCGTGATCAATTGGGTAATTAAAGCATTATACTTTTAGGCATTTTTTCAATTAAAGACCCCAATACATATCTTGCAGGATGATCGAAGATGAAATGAACATATTTAAGAAGTAAATGGTGAATTATATATCCATGCATGAAATGGAATCTATAAAGATGATAGAAAATGTTTAGATGGCGTCTCGTAACTTGGATGTTGTGTAAAGTGAGGTTACATAGAGTTTGTAGGTATCTCAAAGTGTATTATGGATCTAGAACCCAAAATTATGCAGGAATATTTCTCCGTTGGTCATGTGCAGCACTCAAAAATGAAGAAACAAGAAGCTATTAAGAAAAATGAGGAAGATGTTGAGATATTATACAGGGGGTTGTTTGGTTTGGTGGATTAAGTTTCGAAACAAAAGGAGTACATGGAAACTAAAATTTTAGAGATCAAGAGGCACATGTCATAAACTACTGGCATGATAGTGGATGCTAATAGAAACTCATTAAAAATCCCATTCGACATCGATACTAATGTCATCCTTTGAGGGATGATAAAATATGTTAGCAAAGACATGTTGGTATACGATTTTTGATTATCTTGTGGACCAAATTCATCTCCATGTACATGGGCGCTGATGACCATATTGGTGGGTAGATATGGTTCCACAATAGGACCCATTCACCAATGTGTTGGCAGCCTGTGCACCCTACAATATAGCTATGGGAATCCATGGACATATGGATAGGATTTTGATCATTTTTTGGTTTCCTTTGATCTTTGAAACATTTTCCTGAGATAATAATTCTAGAGTAAATATAAATTTATGTTTAAAACAATTGATAACAAGAGAAATTTCAACCCCCCAAGTTATAATTTGTTTCCTTAAAAATTTTCAAATATTTGTTTTATAAAATATTCTATAGAACTATAGAAATTCCATATATATTATGTTCTTTCATGTGCTCATATAAATATTTCACCAGTCTATGTGCTTTTGATATTTATTTTTTTTGGTAAGCAAATTGCTATATTATTTTCAAGAATTCTTTATTAGAATTTTTTTATTTCACATGACGTGATGTTTTTAAATTTGATACATGCAAAAGTGCAACATGGGACAATTGAGGATTTTTAGTGTGGGTTTCTAAGCCGAAATAGAGAGATGAGTTCTCCAATATATGATGATGCACCTCATCTGTTAGGGGTTTCATTATCGTGGAGGTCCCTATGAAACTGTCAGTATCTACTAATTTAGTTGGGGGATTAAAAACATTATTAGATATTTTTTTATTTATAAAACCCAAAGAGAAGGTTATGTAATAATTAATATGATCGCATTTCAAAAATATAAGGAACAAAGAAATGGAACACAAGTATATAACGTGCTTAGGCCCGTGTCGGACATACGAGCACAACTATAATACCACCTCCTAACTTCTTTATTGGAAAAAGAAAAGTAGTGGAATACAACAGACTCAGAAAACTATAAAAGGATCAAGGAATCTATTCAAGGAGAATAACCCTTTCTAAACCAAACAACGGTCCTCAAATCCTTCGTGTGGAGTTATCGATTCACCATTTTGGATGGATTCATGCTTTGCACACTAGCGGTAAAATGATACATCGGAATCCAGAAGCATAAATAAGTAAGAAACTGAAGAGAAACTACTAATAGAACTGGATATCTACACCAAGATCTGGTAATAGATATAATGGGGCTCTGCACCTTTGAAACTTTCATGCACGAATTGTTACTCTCCAAAGGATTTAACACCTCCACCACTCCATTTGAATTCTATACCAAGAACTGATGGAAAAAAATGAAACATTTTCCTTCAAGGTACAAAAGGAGCCTAGGACAATGCTTATCTCCCAACAACTCTCTCCCTCTCTCTCTCTTGACAGAACCCAAAAAATTTGATGTTTCTCTCTTGGGGGAAAAGGTGAATTAATAATAGAATGCCAAACACCAAGGGTTGTGATGGAGATCATAAAAGCTGAAGCGATGATAGGCCAGGTGTTAGCGCAAGATGAGAAACATCTAGATGACTTAGATGAAACATATTGTTCCATATAATAACCATGTAATGGCTTACAGGGATAGGCTACACCAACTGACATTCCACCCTTGTAAAAACAAGATTGCACTGCAAATGAGAGACAACAAAAGCTCAACAGGAAAGCCCAAATCAGAAACACAATAGTCATTAGATCAAAATGATCAATGACCCTTGAATTCCCCAGAAAAATAGAGGTAAGAAAACAAAATATTATAATATTTCATGAGGAAAAATAAACTATGAATATTATATGTAAGACCAAAAGACACTATAAATCAAACAACAACTATTAGTAACCAGGAAATGGGCCCATTTGTTTTCCCGCACCCTCAAGTGATATTTACCTACCAATAGAGGGGTCAAAAGGGAAATGAAGTTTTATGAGGAAGTTGGGTAGTTAGAAGAGAGGGGAATATTGTTAGTTGGGAGGGGAACCACCTAGACACATGCATGTGAGTGTTGGGTAGTTGTATGGAAGATGGACTTATATTCATTTGGGATGGGGAACAATTGGGGGAGAATATTCCCCTCTCTTCTAATAGCCAAACTACCTCATAAAACTTCCTTTCCCTTTTTAGTCCACTGTTGGTATGTAAAAATCACTGGATTACCAATGGTACCATCTCCCAGTTACTAACAGTTGTTGTATACTTTCTAGTGTCTGTTGGTCTTACATGAAATATTCATAGTTTATTTTCCCCCATGCATTATTATTGGATTTTATTTCCATACCTCTATTTGGTTGGGGAATTCAAGGGTCGTTGATAATATTGATCTAACCGATCTTGTATGCCTGATTTGTGCTTTCCCTTTGTACATTTTTTTCTCTCATTTACACTGAGATCTAATTTATACAAGGGTGGCATGTCGGTTGGTGTTGCCTATCCCCACAAGCTGTTACGTGGATATGATGGAGAACAATGTGTTTCATATGAGTTGTCCATGTGTTTCTCATCTTGTGCTAACGCCTGGCCTATCATCGCTTCACCTGTAGTGATCTCCATCACAGACCTTAGATTTTTTCATTCCGTTTTTCATTCGCCTTTTCCCATGAGAGAGAAACATCAGATTTTTGGGGTTTCGAAAAGATAGATAGATAGAGTGTGTGAGTTTTTGGAAGAGAGGTGTTGTCTGAGGCTCCTATTGTCCATTGAAGGAGAACATGTTGTTCTTTTCCATCGATTCTTGGTGTAGAATTCTGATGGGGGGTGGAGATGTTAAATCCTTTTGAGTGTAATGGTTCACACGTGAATTATTCAGAGGTGTAGAGATCCATTCTAGTAGTTACCGGATCTTGGTGTTGAGATCCAACTCTATAAGTGGTTTCTCTTTGGTTTCTTACATTTTTCTGCTTCCTGATTCCTATGTATCATTTTACTATTACTGTTTTTAGAATTCGTCCCTCCAGAAGTGTGAATCTCTAACTTCACATGATGTATTTGAGGACTGCCGTCTAGTTTAGTAAGGGTTCTTCTCCACAGATAGATTCTATGATCCTTTTAATATTTCCGAGTCTCTTGTATTCCATTGATTTTCTTTTTGCAATAAAGAAGTTAGGAGGTGGTATTCTCGATGTGCACATAGGTCCGACGTGGGCCAAAGCACTTTATATGCTTTTGTTCATTTTCATTCAGTTTTTATTTTTTGAAAAACACTCATATTAATTATTTAACTGCTTTCACTTTGGGTATAATAAAAAAAATATCTTATAATGTTCGTAAGACACCAACTAAATCCGTGGATCCTGATAGTTTCATAGGGACCGCCAGGACAATGCAACCCCTAACAGATGAGGTGCATCATCCTATATTGGAGAAATCATCTCTCCATTTTGGTTTAGATACACACTTTGACCATCCTCCATTGTCCAATTTTGTACTATTTCATGTATCTTATTTAAAAACATCAAGATATATGATATAAAAACATCAACTAAAATATTCTGAAAACAACATTTAAATGTTCTCATCAAAATAAATAAATATCAAAATCACATATCCTAGTGATTTATTTATATGAGCATTATCACATACCAAAACATAATATAAATCAAATTTTATAGTGTTGAAGAATATTTTAAAAAAATGATTTTCAACTTTTCAATTAAGAAAATTATAACTTGGGGGGATGAAAAATTCTCTTGTTTTCAATTGTTTTAAATGTAAATTTCTATTTACTCTACAATTACTATCTCGAGAAAAAGTTCTAAAGATCATAGGAACTAGGCCAATGACCAAAATTCTATCCATATGGACATGGATGCCCATGGTGATATTGGAGGATGAGCATGCTACCAACACATTGGTGAATGGGTTGGATTGTGGAACTATTTCTACCCTCCAATATAGTCATTTCCACCCATGGACATGGAGAGGAAATTGGGTTCATAAGATAATACAAACTTGTATACTAACATGTTGTGTGCTAACCTGTTTTCTCAACCCTCAAGGGATGGCATTAGGAACAATGTCGAATGGGATTTTTGATGAATTGCTATAAGTATCTGCTATCACACTAGTAGTTTCCAATAGGTGCTTCTCGATCTCTATAATTTTAGTCCCCATGTACTCCTTTTATTTCAAAACTGAATTCACCATACCAAAAAATTCATTGTAGCATCTATCACCATCTTCCTCATCTTGCATAATAGCTTCTTGTTTCTTCATTTCAGAGACCCTCACATCACCAATAGAGAATTATACATGAATAATTTTGGTTCTAGATCCAGAATACACATCGAGATACCTACAAACTCTATTCAACCTCTCTTTCCACAGTATCCAAGTTACGAGACTCCATCTCGACATTTTTTATCATATTTCTAGATTACATTTCAAGCTTAAATATATAATCCACCATTTCCTTCTTCAAGATGTTCATTTTAGCTTCAACCTTCCTACAAGATATATGTTGGGGTCTTGAATTGTAAAAATGCATGAAAGTATATTGCATGAATAACTTCATTGATCCTAGATATTTTGAATAAAAGAAAAATCTTTCATAAAAATTCTTTTGGGAATTAAAAATTTTTTTTTACCACCCTAATATGTATGAAAATATTAACATGTGACGTCTACATTCAAAAAATAAATTTCAATAGAAATCTACCCATGATGTTTGCAGTGTCAAGATGTTACAACACACTTAATTAATCAATGTGGGAGTGAAGTGTAGTGTTATGGTTCTTTTTTGACATGATCATAGCAGAAATCTCAATAGACTGTTGCCGAAGAGAAATCATATCAGCCTTATTTTCCATGGAACTGGTCTTTATTTCATTGGACATGGATTCAATTTCCGACTTAAGTGATTATTTGTAGTCAATGCCTAGAACTTCAAAAGGTGTTGACCCCTTTGGATTCAGCGCATGCTGGGATCATTTCACAATCTTTTATCTGGTTTTTGTGGATGAGACAAAATCCCCTCGATTTGTTGAGTATTGCGTTCAGATGTTATGACAGAAAACAAAATAACTGCTACATAATTTATTATTAAACTAAGGTTCGACAAACATGGTAAGAGATCAATTATTTTGATTTTGCATCATTGTCATAAAATTTCAATGAGAAGCCAAGAAATGCTTCTATAATCTTGACCCATACTATGTTTCATGAGTGTTTCCATAGATGGTGTGGTGGGGAATTCCACAAGGAGTCATCCTTCCAAAAATCAAGAATAAGAAAATGAGCAAAAAAAAATGCTTAACCTTGTGATGGTCTGATAGCATTAAATTGAAATTTAATTTAGCTTCTTGAGCTTGTTTTTTAGTAGAGATTCAGGGTCCTGAGTCTTCTCCTCCCATGCATTCCATGCACCATCATGTTCTTCAGCATACCTCCTCACAGTGTGCAGATCCCTCTTCATCCTTTCAGCATCCCTTAAATTCACCTTCAGATCCTCTACTGACTTCTTCAATTCTTCATTTTCTTTGAAAATCTTCCTTCTCCCCTCCTCCTTCACTTTCAACTTTTTATCCTCGTCTCCTAAAACCATCTTCATCGTTGCAACATTGCTTGAAGAGTGATCGATTGCAGCCTCTGGTACTGCCCCCTCCTCCTCCATCACCTCTCATGGGCTGCGACTAGATCTTAATTCCTCCAGTTGTTTCTGATGTTTCCCGACCCACCTCATCCACTTTATCACATTCTCTAACATTCTCACCTTCTACTACTTCAGCTGCTCAGAAAATTTATAGTCCAGGGAATTCACTGTCTCTTATTCTCCCCTGATGTTGTTCATGTAAATATCGATGTAGTGCCAGAACATGATGTCACCATCATTGGACGTCCCCAAAGTAGAAAAACTATCATTATACTATGCAAGCTGAATTGTCCATTGGATAAAAAATAGAAAGGGGGCATGAATGAGCGGTTTTGGGGGTAAGGAGAGCCGATTTGTTGACTTTTTGGGGAAATTGAGTGCTTGATGATGAAATGGAGGTTGTCATCCGAAAAAGTGGAGGGAAAATCGAGGCAACTGGGGATAAAGCATTGGGGTTTAGTGATGTCCTTGGTGGAAGGGAGGTAGGGCTTGAGTGAGAAAGGGAGGGAGTTGGAAGAGAGGTAGTCATTGATGGTGTGGATGGAGAAAAACTGGTAGGAGCAGTCAGAGATAGGTATAGTCATGTCGATGCTGCTGATGGAGTGGGGTGAGGGAAGGTTGATGTTGACGGATTCAAGGGAAGAAAAAACAGGTTGAATCGGCGGCTGGGGATTGCGAGGTAGGAAGTTGTTCGGACGATGTCTTCCTCCTCTGGAGCCCCTTATCTTTGGTGATTCTTGGTGGCTCTCTCTTAAATTCTTTGCTTTCCTACCATGATTTGAAGCACATTTTAACCACAGTGGTGATGGAGTATAGGTGGTTGATGAATTTACCCATGAAAACCATCGAAAAAAAAAGCGATGCGAGTACAGGTTTGAATAGCGGTTGGGAGATGTATAAAACGATGGGCATATGTCATTTCGCTATAAATAAAAAGTCAGCACGCTAAAAAGTTTCATTTATTTTTATATTTGAAACAAAGTTAATTTTAATAATAATAACTCCAAAAATATCTTCATTAAAAAACTATATATTAATCAATTATGTATTAATATTTTGAAGCTTCTGGTGTCAGCGACGCACGATTTTTTGATATTAATATGAATAATTTTTCTGGGTAAATTCATGAAAACCAAGGGGTTATCAAATGATCCCATGAATACCACATATGATCCACGCATTGTATGACACCCAGTTTATCATGTGATCACCTGATCTTTAAGATGTCATAAAACATGTTCTTGTGAACACATGAGGATGTTCTCTGAGGATGGTCGCTAACGCACCATGTTCATCCTCTTTCCTTCTCCACAGCTCCCTCTTCTATCCTCATGTGTGTTTCTTTTTTTATATTAGTAGGGTATTTATAAGCTCAGTTCATCCAATTATATAGCCTCGTTGCATGGGGAGGATGCCTCATAAACTATCTTAGGTGGTGGAGACTTTTCCAATCTTTTTCACGCAAACGTAAGATCGATTCATGTGATATTTATCCCATTTTTTTCTTCTCTGACCCCACATGGTTGCGTAAATATTATTAAATTCATATAAAAATCATTTCTAAGGAGGAAGGGTCTTTCGGTTATAAACTTCTAATGGAAATCCATATGATTGTATTCACATCGATCACGTGATCTATCTATGATCACATGATGGCTTCATGATTTTTTGGAAGCTCTCATTACTGCTTCATCAATAGAATCTATTCTTACAGGATATTTAAAATGAAGTGTCGTGTATTTTTTTGAACTAGATTAGGTGGTCGAGATTAAATGTTTTTCAAAAGGGGGTCGTATGGGATTTTGATGGAAAACCGAGATCAATATATTAAATAATCGATTAATTGGGATTTAATATCATGTACAATACAATGAACATGTTGGACCACATAAAAATCTATTTGTGCCTTCTTTGTGCACCGTGAGGACTCATCCTTGTGTTCTTTCTGCCCATTCTTTGTGAACCATTAGGCTCACACACAATAGTCTCGACAATCGGTCCCTCCTACGTACTTTGGGAACTATCCCCCCATCCTTTGGCCGACCCGAGCTAGCTCCAATGGGATATGGTAAACTATGGTCCCACTTGGCCCAATGGTCGAGCACTGTTCTAGTTGGAAAATGGATTTGATAAATTTATTTCTAAGGGTGGGAAAATTTACATATATGGATAAGGGAAAAACCTAATCCCAATCATCAAATATTCCATGTAAGTGATATATATATTCCTACACAGTCTTCAAACATATGAAATATTAATTTTAAAGAGTATGATGCAAAATTGTGGGTGCCAACACACAGAATCACTAGAATAAAAAATATAGTTTATCACCAAAAGGTTATATCCATCACTTGCACAGCACAATAATCTTTTGAGATTGAATGTGCTCCATGTTGGGAAAGATGGCAAGGGATGAACGCGCAAACAACAAAAACACAAACGCACAGCGGAAAAACCTTTCCCTCAAAGAGTGGATGTGTAGCGACAAAAATAGTGAAAAATATAAAGTTGACACTGGAAACTTTACGTGGAAAACCCAAAAGGGGAAAAACCACAGGACCTAGTCCAGAAACATAGATCCACTAAAATAGATAACTAGACGATAGAGACTCACCAAAAATGAATTGGATCTCAAAAGTAATACGTATAAAAGTAGTGGATCAAAGTCAGAGTATAGATGCAATCTGAATGAAGCCTAAAAAAAAGAAAGGATCATGGTAAAGAAACCCAAATAGATATGATCGTGAAAGCAGAAGATTGATTTCCAAACAAAAGTGAAGATGAAAAAGCACCGTGATCGGATCAAAACCCACTACAGATGAGAGCCGATCAAATCATGGTAGTTCCACCGGTTGCAGATCTCAACACAACTCCTAGAAAACACAACTGCACTCCCTCCAACCACTACTGAGAGAGGATCTGCACATCTCATATAAATAGGACAATCGTCACATGATATCTCCTGTATCTCCTGAAATATATCTCATATATTATTAAAGATATAAAATATATCTCATCAAATATATCAAATATATGTTATTAAAGATATCAAAAATATCTAGTCAAAGATATCAAAATATCTTTTAAAGATATCAGATATATCTCTTAAAAAAATATAAAATGTTGAGGCCAGATGAGGAGGCGCCCCAACAAACTCCCCCACCGACTCAACTGGGGATCATCGCCAACCCTACAATCAGTCGGCAAGTCTCAAATTTTCATCTGGGTAATCTCTGGGTCAACATGTCAGACCCAATGTCATCAGTGTGGATCTTCTCAAGCTTTAACTGTCTCAAATCAAAGACATTGTGAATCCAATGATACCGAACATCGATATGTTTCGACCTTCCATGAAAAGTAGAATATTTTCCAAAACAAACAGCACTCTAACAATCAAAAAACAAAACATATATGTATTGATTAAAATTGAGATCTCGAATAAAATTTTTCATCCATAACAATTCATTGCACGCCTCTGTAGCTGCAATAAACTCTGACTTTGTGGTAGATAAAGCAACACATCTCTGAAACCTCGACTACCAAGTTACAGCTCCCCTGCAAAAGTGATCAAATATCCTGAAGTAGACTTCCTTGAATCGATATCTCCTACCATATCTGAATATATAAAGCCACAAAGCATAGGTTCCCCTTTTTCAAAACACAATCACATATTAGAAGTACCACGAAGATAATGAAAAATGTACTTCACTACCCTCTAATGCTCTCTTCCGGGATTTGACAGAAAACAACTGACCACACCAACTGCATGAGCTATATCAGGTCTATTACATACCATAGCATACATCAAACAGCAATTGGAGGATGAATAAGGTATGTGTTGCATCTCCTCTCTCTCTCTCTTCATTAGTAGACTGTGAATGACTGGGGATGGGCTTAAAATGTAAAGCAAGAGGAGTACTAACCACTTTATCTCTATCCATATAAAATCAATAAAGAACCTTCTCAATGTATCTCTCTTGAGATAACCACAATTTCTTGTCCTTCCTATCACGAGAGATTGTCATGTCAAGAATCTGTCAAGCTGGCCCCATGTCTTTCATCGCAAAAGACTGACAAATATCCTTCTTCGATCTATCAATTCTAGAAGCATCATGGCCATCAACGAACATATCATCAACATAAAGCAACATTATAATAAAATCATCATCTATAAATATCTGAACAAACACACAATGATCAGAAGATGTATTCCTAAAACCGTGATGAGAAATGTCAGATTCAAAATTTTTATACCACTGTCTTGGAGCTTGATTCAAACCATACAAACTCTTCTTCAATCTGTAGACATGATTCTCTTTACCTGTTTCAACAAAACCCTATGGTTGCTCCACATAAAATTCCTTCTATAAATCTCCAAGGATGAAATCTATCTTCACATCCATCTTCTCAATCTGAAGATCCAAACTAGCAGCCAAACCAAGAACAACCCGAATATAAGATATTTTGACAACTGGTGAGAAAATATCATCAAAATCAATACCTTTCTTCTGACGGAAGCCTTTAACAACTAACCTTGCCTTGTATCATGGAATAGAACAAGATTCTTCATTCATAATCCAACAAATCCACAAATTTTACAGAGCTCTCTTACCTGTCGGTAAATTCACCAGCTCAAAAGTATGCTTGTCATGCAATGATGTCATCTCATCATCCATTGTCGCAACCCATCTGTCGTTCTGTTCACTTTCTATTACCTCATCAAAATATTCTTGTTCTCCCCCTTTATAGAGGATCACATAATAATTAGGTTAAAACCAAGTAGAAATGGTATGATCCCAAGATGACCATCGGAGTTGAACTATGGGTTCATTAATAACCCTAGGAACCAAATCATCAGAAACAAAAGGTGCATTAAAAATATCAACTCCAACCTGTTCACCCTGAGCATTATTCTGCACATCAATTTGATCATCAGAATCGACAATATGAGGTAAATGTGAATCAGAACCTAGATCAAGACTAACAAACCCATCAGAAGTTGGAGAAGTGGACTTTTCTCCCTTATCAATATCTGTAATATTCTGGTCCTCTTTAAACACTGCATCTCAGCTTCTAACAAGTTTCTTCAAAACAGGATCATAAAACCTGTACCCAAACTCATTGCTTCCATAGCCAATAAAAATACACTACTGTGACTTATCATCCAACTTGGATCTCTCATCTCTAGGCACATGATAAAATTCCTTACAACCAAAAACATTCAAGTAATCATACCTGATCTTTTTCCATACCAAAACTTATCTGGGGTGTCTGTTTGCAAAGAAACTATATGTGATAAATTGATAATATAAGCAGGATTAAGTAAATCCTCACCCCAAAAATGTCTAGGAAACTTTTCTTCTAAAAGAAAACAATGAACTATTTTCAACAAAGTCATGTTCATCCCTCAGCTACACTGTTCATGTGAGGTTTCTTGGGAGGTGTCTTCTGATTCCGAATACCTTCTTGCCTGCAATACTCATCAAATGGACCACAATACTATCCCCCATTGTCAGTGCGAACACAATTCAATTTCTTTCCTGATTCCATCTCATCAAAAACATGAAATTGCTTAAAAACAGTGAGCAGCTGACTTTTGGCATTCAAAACAAAAACCCAAAGCATCTAGGAGTAGTCATCAACAAATGTCACAAAATAAAGATCGCCACTAAAGTTCATAGATTTAAAAGGACCACAAATTTCTGAATGTACTAATTCAAGCACCTGTGACTTCCTTTGTGGAGGATGACTGCTGAAACTAACTCTTCTCTGTTTCCCACCCATGCAGTGATCACATGTGTCCAATTTGAAACTCTTCTAATTTGGATGAATATTTCGCTTGGCCAAACATCCAAGCCCTTTCTCACTAATGTGACTAAGTAACTTATGCCACAACTTGTATGAAACACTATAATCAACAACACAAGTAGTATCACATGAAATAGATGCTCTAGTCCAGTACAAACCCGATTGCTTCTTCCCTCTAGCCACAATAAAAGAGACCTTGAAAAGCTTCCATTGGAAATCACCAAAAGTACTGATAAACCCTTCATCATAAAGAACACTAGTAGAAATAAGATTCAAGCTAACCTCGGGTGCATGTAGAACATTCATCAAAATTAGTTTATGTCTAGTACTGGTCTCTAAACAAACAGTCCTAATTCCTACGACATCAGCATGACCATAATTACCCATCTTCAAAATCCCAAAATTAATTGGGTAGTAAGAAGTAAATATCTCTTTATTTTATGTCACATGAAAATAGGCTCCACTATTGACAACCCAGCAATAATGATCAGAATCAATATTAATGGAGTCAAAAACAATAACAAAATCACCCCTGTAGTGGAAGCGATCTGATGATCTCCATCGACACTCTTCATTGGATGATTTTCTTTCATTCTGTTTTCTCTTTTCAGCTGATAACAAAACTTCTTAACATGCCCCTTATTATCAAAATGATAAAATTCCAAATCTCTCATATTTGATCTAGATTTGCTTCTGCTTTTACTCTTTCCTCTACTTATCTTTCCCTGATTCTTTTCCTGGATTCTCACCCTGTTCTCTGTGACTAAAAGATCTGAAGATTTCTTTTGAGTATGTCTCCTGACTTCTTCATTCAAAATATCAGACTTAACAAAATAGAATGTCACAGTACCATTAGGATAAAAACCTGTTAGAGTAACACATAAATTCTCCCAAGAATCAGGTAACGTGTTAAGCAATAAAACTGCTGAAACCTCATCTTCGAAATTGATACCCGTGCCAGAAAACTGACCAAAACATCCCTAATATTCTCTTAAATAATCAAAAATAGGTGTACCTTCTCTGTACCTCAAATTAATCCTTTTTTTAGAAGAAACAATTTATTGTTTCCTGTCTTGAAATAATAGGTAGTCTCGAGCTTTTCCCACAATGTTCAGGCATGATAGATGTTGACAATGTGGTTCATCACGTTGTCTTCGACCCATTGGCGAATGAAGCCACAAACCATCTCATGCTCAAACTCCCATTCTTCATCTAACAACTTTTCTGGATTCTGCGTACTGAACACTAGAAGATGAATTCACTTGACAAAAAGCAGATCCTTCATTTTAAGTCGCCACATATGGTATTTGGTACCATTCAACAAAATCATCTGACTATAGATAGCCTCCATAATAAATATGAAATATAAAACCAAACCCTCTGATACTAGATGGTGGGAAAGATGGAATGTGATGAATGTGCAAAAAAACAAAAACCCGAACGCACAGCAAAAAAAACTTTTCCCTCAAACAGCAGATGCGTAGTGACAAAAACTGTGAAAAATATAACGTTGACACCATAATTTTTTACATGGAAAACCAAAAAAGGGAAAAACCACGGGACCTAGTCCAGAAAGAGGGATCCACTAAAATAAATAAGTTCATGGTAGATACTCCCCAAAACTGAAAGGTATCTCAATAGTAATACATATAAAATAGTGGATCAAAGTCAGAGTATATATGCAATCTGAATGAAGCATGAAAAGAAGAAAGTAGCCAGCTAAAAACCCCAAATAGATCTAACCGTGAAAGCAGAAGATTGATGTCTGAAAAAAATTGTAGATGAAACAGTACTGGTATTAGATAAAAAACCACTACATATGAGAGCCAATCAAATCAAAGTAGTTCCACCTGTTGCAAATCTTAAAACTGCTCCTTGAAAACGCAAATGCACTACCTCCAACCAATAATGAGAGAGGAGTCACACATCTCATATAAATAGGAGATTTGTCGCATGATATATCATGTATCTCCTGAAATATATCTCATATCTTATTAAATATATAAAATATATCTCATCAAATATATCAAATATATCTTATTAAAGATATCAGATATATCTCATCAAAGATATCAAAATATATTTTAATGATATCAGATATATCTCTTAAAAAATAAAAAAGGTTGAGGCCAGATGAGGAGGCACCCCAACACTCCAGACATAGATTATTTGATAAAAATATTGTGGTAAAATCAAACAAACTGTTAACAACAAGATTCAATAAGTCATCATTGTGATTATTGAATTCATCATTGAATTCCTTCTGAAAGTATTATCTTCATCATTATAATCGTCATTTTTTTTCTTTCCCTACACTATGAAAATCCTCTTCCTATTCATTTACTCTGTCTATTATTCTACACCATGTGTAATGTTTCTATAAAAATAACTATAAATTATTTAATGTGTCACATCAGTTACTTATTCACATTCATCATTATTCAAATATTAATGAGATCTTGTAAATGAATTCAAATTCATATCTATAGAAATATAAATTCTTGTATTCACAATATCATCTATAAAAAACCACTTCGATATCATTTTCTAACAAGATATAAACAAGAAAAAAATTCATGACATATTTTCACCTTTAAAAATATATTTAATCAATAATAATTTCTAACACATGAGTCAATTCATAAATTTTAGTGTGATGAGATCATGCCAAATTCAATCATGGAATTCTTCCTAAAGAATAATAACCAAATTGTACCTTCATCATTCCATGATAATTTGGGAATTTATCATTTTTTGTTGAGAAGCGTATATTCATGCAAGAAATTTATAACGTTATACATTATTTGTGGTGCAAGGAATTCCAAGATTCCTTCATCAACATTCCATACAATCAATATTTAACACATTATATTCAATGATATCATTATTCAAAACTCTATGAATAATATTTTATTTCTATATAAATAGATACCAAAATCAAAATTTTCATTTTCTCACTTTTATAAGTTCGCTTAAGTAACTACACGAGATCATTATTCTCTATTATTACTTCATATTAGTCATCCATTACTATAAATTTGATAGATATTATCAGGATATTTATTCTTTAAATGATCTCCCTAATTTTCATCACATGATTTTTCTACCACATATCTTCATTCAATCTCTTAGAAAACTTTTTTGTAATCTCAGTAGCTTCTCATACAGTGAAACTAACAGTCACTCTCTCATCAATCATGGATGGTATGTGGTTATACTCATGAATGGCTTGTTCTCACATTAGTTATGTATTACTCATTGATGTTCAATTCTCATAAATTTTAAGCAATCCTCATGGATGAATCATGATGTTCTCATGGATTCACTAAACTCACAAAAGATCAAGTTGATTACCTTCCTCCCATATAAGATCTATGATATCCACATGGATTTTATAATACTAATGGGTGGTCCCTTGTATTTGTCATTGAAGCACAAAAAATCACCAAAATAACATGATTCCTCCCACAAAATCTAAACAAATTGATGCTTAACTCACTAAATCGCAATCCCTGAATGTAGAGTCCATCGTCTGGTCAATCATTATTAATCACATAAGCTCAAAATTTAACACAGTCGAGCAAATTCATATCAAAAATGGTTAGGGATATATTTTTGTGATAACATAGTGGTTAATGAGATGAAAATAAATTACCAACACCTAATAAATTTAACATAATACTAAAATGAATCTTCACTAATCAAATAGTAATTAGAATCCTCTTGGTCCTACAATGTCTTGATTTTTATTTTGGTTTCACCCATGGAAAATAAATGAATCATGTTCTGATCCTCAAGAAATGGATCACTATCTAATACTTATAAGACTACATGGCCATGATAATTGTGGGAGACAATAATAATTAAAAAATAAAACCATGATGTCCAAAAAATGATCTATAATCACTTTGAATATCTTAATTAATGCTTCATCCAAATAGAAACCTCATTTAGATATCTACACTAGTTCTTTTAACCACTTCAATAAGTGGTTAAAATTTTTCACACATGCTTATATCAAATCATACCCATTATAAAAACTATCACTATATATATACTCCTATAAAATGAGTAATTAAAATATCATCGGATTGGAATGTGTTGTCATTTTTTACCCCTATGAAAAAATATTCAAATTAAAGAAAATAGATGGGTTGAAAATGACATATAGTAGCCATAAAGAGGATGATTTTGAACACCGATTATGAAAACATTGTAAAATAATTCATTTGGTAGTGGAATGGTGAAAATATTTATCGCCTTCTTCATTGATGGAACAAATACAATCATCGTTTCATTTAATTCCCTCGTCTCTTTAATGAAGTGATATTTAATATCAATCTTATTAGATGATGAATGTATCACTAGATTCTTTATGATGTTGATATTATATAGATTATTGTATACCTAGAGAAGTGAAAACATCCCATTAACCAAAAAATCCATCAACTATGTACTCATATACATAAATTAATTCACATAATGATTGGTAGTGACACAGTCACCTTATACAATACACAAAGTCACATAAAAAATCCTTATTGTTTCCCAAATAACACACCATTATCCTAAAATAATACACCGAAAGATGTTGATATCCTATCATCAACATAAGAAGACCAATTTTCATCTCTATAGACAAAAAATTAAACATTCTCTTGGTTTTATACACGATCCCATAATCTATATTTAAATTAATGTATTTTTGAATTATTTTATCCATCCAGAAAATATGATAGTTTTGGTTGACTTTGATGTTTTTACAAGATATTAAATTACAATGAAATTCTGGCCTAGAGGCTTCCATATATAACACGCCTATAATCAACATAATAAATTCAATGTGCTCATAATTTCATCCAATATTATCCATAAATATCTTTACTAAAATTGATTTTGGTGTAGAAATAGGTCTTGATTCTTTCATGAAATATTTTATGTAATTCCTTGGAATATTTCTCTTATTATTAGAAAATATGAAACCCATCTTGAGATATTTACAAAAAATTAATTACCTTACATATGGTAGGATATAAAATTCAATCAAATTGATAATCAAATTTTAAAAAAATTCATACTTATCTTTATTGTTCACCAAAAATATAATATAATAAAAATATATTGGCAAAAGGGGAGAAACATCCTCATAATATCACAACTAGAATTTTTAACTTTTGAGGTGGGGGACTTATAGCGGCCGCAATTTGGCGGCCGCTAATACTATCAATAGCGACCGCTACATTTTAATACAACAAAAAACCTAATTTTCCCCTCCCAAACCTTACGGCCCCATTTTCCCCTCCCTGACCTCGCGACCCACCCATCCTTGAACCCGATACCCCAACCCCTATTGACCCCAACCCCTGGCGACCCTCCCCAACCCCCGAAGACCCCTCCCCAACCCCCGGCGACCCCGACCCCCAACCTCCGGCGACCTCGACCCCTGGTGACCACTGACCCTAGGCGATTCCCAACGACCCTAGAAACCCCGACCTCCGGCGCCCCCACCCCCTTGCCTCCATGCTACGCCACCCGTAACCCCGACGACCCCCACTACCTTGCCTCTGCGATGTGCCCCCCACTACCCTAACACCCCCATGACCCGCAACCCCCGGTGACCCCAACCACCTTGCCTCGCCGTCGTCTTCCCCTCCTGGCCTCGCTGCATCCCTCCGGAAAGTCCTCCTGCCTCTGTTGGGCCCTCTCGGTCTGTTGTGCCCTGTCGTGTTGAACCCTCCCACACTTTGTCCAATGGTTCATCCACTTTCAAGTCCTATCGTCGAACCCCTGTTGTCAAGTCACTACGCCATCATGGATCTGCAATCGAGTCACAACCTGTTACCCGCGGTCGAGTCCTCTGCAGGTAATTTTTTTTTGTCCTTCAAATTTGGTTTTAAAATTTTAATGATATGTGTTTTTTTATAATTTAAATAAGATATTTCAAATTTCATTTCTATTAAATACTGATATGGATAAGAGCTTTATTGATATGCAAGATAGGTTTTCAGCTCAATATTATGAGTGGATTAAGCGATTTATGGATTTCTCCAACACATTTCCAAGCGATGTGATTATTTGTCCATACAGAAAATGTGCAAATAGATATCTCTTCAAACGAGATAGGGTTAGAGAAATTTTTTTTTGAATGGGTTTTTGAAAGACTATAAGACATTGACACATCATGGATAATATTTTGTTTCAGTTAATCACTCAGAAAGTATTCATATATATGTTGATTTAAGAACAGTTGATCCGATGAACATAATGCTCAATGATATGATGCGTCAGTTTCAACCTGAAGATAGTAATGTCATAAATGACTACATTGGATTGAGTAATCCTCGTTCTTATACAGATAGAGATGCATTGAAATTATTTAAAATACTTGATGATGCGCATACTGTACTATATCCTAGATGCACAAAATTTAGTAAACTGTTATTCATCGTTGAATTGTTACACGTGAAGGACTTGAACCAATGGTCAGACACCTCATTCAACATGTTATTGGTATTGTTGAAGAAGGTACTCCCTGTTGGAGTGAATATTCTGGAGTCATTCTGTCAAGCTCACAAGTTGACTGATGATCTTGGTTTTACATATGATACAATTGATGCATGTCACAATAATTGTATATTGTTCAGAAAAGAGAATGTGAAATTAAATATTTGTAATGTTTTCTATACATCCAAGAGGAAGACCAATAAGATTAATCAAGGTAGTCAGATTCTTCTTGGGAGATCCTTGAATCAAGGGAAAAAGTTGCCGCTAAACAGATGCATTATTTCCCACTATAATCGAGACTGAAGAGACTCATCTTGTCCACTAAAATTGCTAAAATGATGACTTGGAATTCAGAGAGAAAGAAATAGGTTGATAAATTAACCTGCCTGGTAGATTCTTTGGCATGGAAAGAGTCTGATCAAAGACACCAATACTTTTCCTAATATGATTGTAATTTTTGATTGGGTTTGGCAGCAGATTGTTTTAACCCATTTAGGTCTATGGTTGGTGTGACAAATAGTACATGGACATTGGTGTTAGTTCCATACAACATTCACCTATGGGTATGTATGAAGAAACCTTTTTTGTTACTTTCAATTCTAATTGATGTACCAAGAGGGCCTAGCGATAAAATCAATGTTTATATGAAACCTTTGATTGATGAGCTGCAAAAATTTTGGGCTGATGGTGTAATAAATTTTGACTCAGTAGCTAATGAAATGTTTAGACTTCGGGCCTCTTTGTTATGGAAAATGAATGATTTACCAACGTATGCTAACTTATTAGGTTGGAGTACAAAAGGAGAATTTACATGCCCTTTTTGTAATAAGAGATAGAAATATATATGGCTCAATCACTGTAGAAAGTGGGAAAATCTGGGTCACAGACGCTTTCTTCCTCCATTGAATAGGTTCATAAAATACTGCATATCATTTGATGGGAATAGAGAGTATGACCCATCACCACAAATACAGTATGGAGTTGAAATTTGTGCACAACTTGATCATGAATACATACAATGTATGATTTTCAAGATTTATTGGTTCCTATATTTCCATTTATTCCTACTGTAAATAGACAGCGAAGTCATAATTGGAAGAAATGGAGTATTTTTTTTGTAATTTCCTTATAGGAAATATAATATTTTAAGACATAATTTTGAAGTGATGCACATTGAAAAAATGTATGTGATAATATATTGTGCACCATTTTAGGTTTCAAGGGGAAATCAAATGATGGTGCTAATGCTCGACATGGTTTTCAATAAAGTGGACTGAGAAAACCATTACATTTAAGTTGGGTGAAGGTAATTGGGAATGCATTCCTTCTTTATAGTACACAATAAGTAAAAAAGGGAAACAAACATTTCTATCAATTTTGAAGACCATTAAGGTGCCAGATGGAAATTTCTCTAATATTTCAAAGCGTGTGAATATGACGAGCATGAAATTACAGGGTTTGAAAAGTCACGATAATCATATTCTGGTTCAATATTTAATTCTAATAGCAATTTTTTATTGCTTACCTACCAGGTTGTTGAGCCATTGATTGGAGTTTCTAATTTTTTCAGATAGCTCTGTTCTTGGAATCATCGCATGAGTGATTTGAAAAATCTACAGGATAATATTATACTTGCACTATGTCACCTAGAAAAACTATTCCCACCATCTTTTTTTGATTTCATGGTTCACTTGATGGTGAATTTAGCTGGTGAAGTTGTTACTGGTGGTCCCATGCAATTCAGGTGGATGTATCCAATAGAGCGATACTTAAATACATTGAAACGGTATGTGCGCAACAAAGCTCCTCTGGAAGCCTCAATTGCCAAGGGATATTTAATGTATGAGTGTACTAATTTTTGTGCTTCATATATTTATGAGGTTGAAACAAAGATAGATAACCCTCCCAGAATGACGAGGTTCCAACTGGAGAAGGAATAACGTTTGATATGAAGAACGACGAGTGGGTTCAATCTCATCGATATATGTTGTTCAATACTCCATTAGTTATTCCATTGATACAGTAAGTTTCATATTTGATGTGTATTTTGTTTATATATTTATTTTATTTCTTACCATATATTGTGTTGTGATTTAGGATGCATATCGCTGAGTTTAAACGTGAAAGGCCCCGTGCAACTAACTATCAAATCCAAAAACATAATTTCAACACATTTCATGAGTGGATCAAAACTCATGTATGTATAATTGATTTAATATTTTTATAGTGCAACTTAGTTGTATATTCACGATCCTTTATCCATTAAACAATATATGTGAAATTTGCAGATTCAAAAGTTACGTGATTTAACCAATCATGTGAGTGAAGAACTCAACCAACTAGTTGATGGTCCATTTATTACAGGTGATCTCTATACATATTTGGATGCTAACAGATTCTGATTTTGTATTAGTGATGTTGTCATGAACTGAGCCACACAAAATAGTGGTGTTGGTTGTTATTTTTTTGGTTCTGGTTATTATTATAGATTGTTGAAAGATTGTACTGAGGTTATTTATGGTCGTGGCATAAAACAATTATTATTAAGGTGTGATTGGGTTGATCTGGTTCATGGAACTAAAGTAGATAACTTCTAATTTAAATTCGTAAACCTTAACAATATTCTATATAAAGATGACTGAGTAAGAAATGAGCCCTTCATACTGACATCGTAGTCAGAACAAGTTTACTTTGTCAGCATTGATTCTGATTGGAATGTTGTGGTGAAAATGTCTAGAAGAGCGGTTTTTCTGATTGACCAAGATGAACCTGAAGTTGTCACATTTCCTGATCAAAAACATTACCAAACAACATTAGTTGTACGGGATGATGATATACAATGTTCTAGAGAGATAGTTGAAGGAGATACGAAAGACTTCCATGATTAGTGAAAATTGTAATTATATCCCCAGTTATTGTTTGTAAAAATATTTATGAGTTATATATGCATAAAAATTGTTTGATTTAACAATAATTTCTTTTATTTTAGGTATGTAACAGGGTGGTCACAGTGGTTCACCTGATGTTATCGGTATGTATGTTTTATTTTTTCTAAATTAATTGATTGTAATTTTCTGTGTATATTTCCCTAACTGTTTCTAATAATTAATTTATATTGTAATTGAATTATGAATTTATGTTTATCAGGATCTAGTGAGTCTTCCAGCAGACACAGGGGTCCTGGTAGAGGGGTTCGATCCTGGAACTCTGGCGCCCGATTGGACGTGTTATTTTATGACACATTTCATCCATTTGGTGAAGGTGCTACTTTATTGAGTCGTCAGTTTTGGCATATGATATGAGACTCACACGTATTCCCTCTGGCGACTTGTGAATGGAGTTCTTTCCCCTAGGATATGAAGGACAGATTGTGGATGGAGGTTCAGGTAAATTCAATGTTTAATTTTTCATGATATTGTTATTATTATTATACCATCTTCTAACAATTCTATTTTAATAGAATAATTTTACATCATATCCAGATGAGTTTCGGGATGTATGTATGTCCAAATGTTGAAAATTATGGAAGGATTACAAGTCAAGGGTGAAGAGATATCATTGGACACCATTTTCGGGTGTGCCAGACATTTTACAGCGAGTCCCTCCGGGCATTCTTCCAACACAGTGGTAGGATTTGGTTGAGTTTTTGTCGAGTGAGGTGGAGATGGTATGATTTATTACTTTTAATCTATAAATGACTAATTTTCAAATGTCTATTAAGTAAATACATTAATGTATACCGAGTCTGCTCGTCATTCACATAATCGAGCGATGCGGTTCACACCTTCCAGACATGGCACTTGACATGTGTCACAGCTCAGACATGATGTAAGTTTAGAACTTACTATTCATTCATATTTTAAAAATATTGTAGTATAACATGGTGAAACCGTTTATTATAGTTACACCAATGAGGTGATTCGATCGATCGAATTTCTATATGGGTGAGGTCTCATAGGGCGAGTGATCCCGATGTTTCCAGTGTTATAGTATGCAAATTATTTACTAATAAATGTATTTTTATTTTATATAAATTATTCATAATTGTTCATTGATTCATTATATGCTATAGGAATAGTTTGATTCTTAGTTAGCAGAGTTTTCAGAGGAGAAATGTTGTAGTACTATTCGTAGAGATATAATATTTCACCGTGTCATGGGGTGTGACTGTCATAGTTATTCTTTGACTTATAGCAACGGAGTCCCGCGAAGTGCAGTTGTTAGTGAAAATGTGATGGGTGCATGCAGAGATTTAGGGATGCGCACACAGACTGAGATAAATGCTTCCATGCAGGATATGCAGCGCAATTTTGATGCACAATTTCAGTAGTGATGTGCAGAGTATGAGGAGAGGTTGTCACAAATGTCATCACGTATCGATGAAATGACGATGCAATAAGTGGCGCCACAGGTAAACAATAAAAAAAACCATACCCAGATTGAATTTTATTTATATGTTTAAGATACATAATATTGATATATATTGTAGGCTCTGAATATAGCTGGTGGACATCACAGTGATATTTGTGATCCAAATGAGGATGAACCCCGTGCATGAGGTAATTTCATTTGTGTTGAAGAATTCTCGAGATGTTTTTATATCTTTGATGAATAGAATCTTCCATTTTTACCAAGATTAGTTTGTTTTAGTATTTTTGGATGACATCTTCATTCACTCGAATACTAATGAAGATCATACCCAATATATTAACATCATCTCGATTACACTTATAAAGCATCGACTATACACCAAGATATATATATATATGCCATTTTTTTATTGATTAGATATAGTTATTGGGTCAAATAATCTCAGAGGAAAGAGTTTTTGTGGATGGAGAGAAAATTCAAGTAGTTGTTTCTTGGGAGAATCCCAGGAACTCTTTAAATATCTTTATCTTTCTTAGGTGATTGAATTGTGAAGTGGTCGCGGAGACAGCACGTCAATCGGACGTGCGGATTGCGCGGTACGTCTCAATATGCATTTTTTAAGTGTTGGGTGCGCTTCATAAACACACGTGGGGGGGGGGGGGTTTCAAATGGGAAGAACAAAGTCAGAATGTCCTGAAATCAGACTAAAACAATGGTTGAGTTAATTGTTATGTGGTCAGGCAGATGGCACGTCCATCAGAGGTGATGTGTGCCCGCGGTGATCGAGAACGCTCTTCTGGGGTCATAAATGGCCAAAACGGGCATTTAACCATCAAATTCATAGTGGATGACATTTTATTGACCAAAAATCACAGTTCAACAATAAAATTATTATTTTTAACATTTACGAGGAGACGACACGTCAATCGGGCGTGTCGTTTGTGCGGTACGGCTCAATATGCATTTTTTAAGTGTTGCGCACGCTTCATAAATGTGCATTGGGGTTCCAAATGGGTAGAAAAAAGTTGTAATGGCTTTAAATCCGATGATAACAATGGTTAAGTCAATTGCGATGTGTTCACGCAGACAGAATGTCAATCGGAGGTGTCGTGTGCACGTGGTGACCGAGAACGCAGTTCTGGTGTCATAAACGGACAAAATGGGCGTTTAATAGTGAAATTTATAGAGGAAGACATAGGAATGACCTGAAGTAATAGGAAAACAATATAATTATTATTCATGATGTGTACGAGGAGACGGCACATCAATCGGATGTGCGGTTTGCGCGTTACGACTCAATATGAGTTTTTTTAAGTGTTTGGTTCGCTTCATAAATGCGAGTGGGGGCTTCCAAATGGCCCGAACGATGTCCAAATTTCCTGAAATCAGAAGAAAAGTATTATTTAGTGATGTTTGATGTGTTCGTGCAGACAGAACGTCAATCAGAGGTTGTGTGTGCCCGTGGTGACTGAAAACGTAGTTCTGGTGTCATAAACGGCCAAAAGGGGCGTTTAACGGTCAAATTCATAGAGGACAACATTTTATTGACCTGAAATTAGAGGAAAAAATATAATTATTATTCGTGATGTGTACGAGGATACGGTACGTCAATAGGACGTTCGGTTTGTGCGGTACAGCTCAATATGCATTTTTTAAGTGTTGGGTGTGCTTCCCAAACGCGCGTGGGGGTCCAAATGGGTAGAACGAAGTAGGAATGACTTTAAATCAGACGAAAACAATGGGTGATGGAATTTTGAATTGTCCGAGAAAATGGCACGTCAATCGGAGTTGTCGTGTGCCTATGGTGACCGAGAATGAACTTCTGGTGTCATAAACAGCCAAAACTGGCATTTAACTGTCAAATTCATATCGGATGACATCGGATTGACCTGAAATCACAGAGAAACAATCTAATTATTATTCTTGACCTGTAAAAGGAGACTTCACATCAATTGGATATGCGGTATGCATGGTACGACTCAATATGTGTTTTTTAAGTGTTAGGCATGCTTCATAAACGCGCATGGGGGGTCCAAACTGGCCCAACAAAGTCGGAATGGCCTAAAATCAGACAACAACAATGGGTGAGTGAATTGTGAAGTGGTTGCACAGACTTCACATCCATCAGACATGCGGTTTGCGTGGTACGGCTCAATGTGCGTTTTTACGTTTTGGGTGTGCTTCATAAACGCATTTGGGAGGGTCCAAATGGGCTGAACGAAATCGGAATGGCCTGAAATCAGACGACAACAATGGGTGAGTGAATTTTGAAGTTGTCGAGTAGAAGAACCATCAATCGGAAGTGTCGTGTGCCCACGGTGACTGAGAACGTTGTTCTGGTGTCAAGAACGACCAAAACAGGTGTTTAACGGTCAAATTCATTGTAGATGACATTGTATTGACCTGAATTCAGAGGGAAATAATCTAATTATTATTCTTGATGTGTATGAGGAGACATCGTGTCAATCAGATTTGCGGTTTGCATGGTATGGCTCAATATTTGTTTTTTAAGTGTTGGGCGCGCTTCATAAATGTGTGTGGGCGGGTCCATATGGATAAAACGAAGTCATAATGGACTGAAATCAAACGACAACAATATTTGAGTGAATCGTGAAGTAGTCGAGTAGACAGAATTTCAATCAGAGGATCTGTGTGCCAGCGGTGACCGAGAACACACTTCAGGTGTCATAAACGGCCAAAACGGGCATTTAACGGTCAAATTCATATCGAAAAACATCTGATTGACCTGAAATCACAAGAAAACAATATAATTATTATTCATGACGTGTAAGTGGAGATATCATGGCAATCATATGTGCAGTTTGCGATGTATGGCTCAATATGCATTTTTTAAGTGTTGGGCACGCTTCATAAACATGCATTGGGGGGGTGAAAACAGGCCAAACAAAGTTGAAATGTCCTGAAATTAGATGAAAAGAATGGGTGAGTTAATTTTAAAGTAGTCACATATATTTTACATCAATCGGAGGTTCTGTGTGCCAGCAATGACCGAGAACATAGTTCTGGTGTCATAAACGGCCAAAACAGGCGTTTAACGGTCAAATTCATAGAGGACGACATTGGATTGAACTGAAATCATAGGGAAACAATATAATTATTATTTTTGATGTGTAAAAGAATACGACACATGAATAGGACATGCGGTTTGCGCGGTATAGCTCAGCATGCGTTTTATTAAGTGTTGGGGGCGCTTCATAAACGCGCGTGGGGGGTCTAAATGGGCTGAAGGATGTCAGAATGGCCGGAAATCAGACGACAACAATGGGTGAGTGAATTGTGAATTGGTTGCACAAACGACATGTCAATCAGATGTGCGGTTTTCATGGTACAGCTTAATATGCATTTTTTAAGTGTTGGACGCGCTTCATAAAGGAGCATGGGGGTTCTAAATGGGCTGAACAAAGTCCGAATGGAATCAAATCAGATGACAACAATGGGTGAGTGAATTTTGAAGTGTTCATGTAGACAGCATTTCAATTGGAGGTTTCGTGTTCTCGCGGTGACTGAGAACGCACTTCTGGTGTTATAAACGGCCAAAACAGGCATTTAATAGTCAAATTCATACCGTACAACATCGTATTGACCTATAATCACAGGGCAACAATATAATTATTATTCGTGATGTGTACGAGGAGACAACACATCAATCGGACGTGCGTTTTGCATGGTACGGGTCAATATGTTTTTTTAAGTGTTGGGCGCGCTTCATAAATGCGCGTGGGGGGGGGGGGGGGTCCAAAGTGGCTGAACGAAGTTAGAATGGCCTGAAATCAGACTAAAACAATGGGTGAGTGAATTTTGAAGTGTTCTGGTAGACGTCAAATCAATCGGAGGTGATGTGTGCCCGCAATGACCCAGAACGCAGTTCTGGTGTCATAAACAGCCAAAAAAGACGTTTAGTGGTCAAATTCATAACGTACGACATCAAATTGTCCTGAAATGACAGGTCGACAATATAATTATAATTCATTATGTGTACGAGGAGAGGTCACGTCAAACGGATGTTCAAAATGCGTGGTACGGTTCAATATACATTTTTTAAGTGTTGGGTGTGCTTCAAAAAGGCCGTGGGGGGTCCAAACAGGCCGAAAAAAGTCCGAATGGCATGAAATCTTACTAAAACAATGGTTGAGTAAATTTTGAAGTGTTTTAGTATACAATACTTCAATCGAAGGTGTTGTGTGCCCGTGGTGATCAAGAATGCACTTTTGGTGTCATAAACAGCCAAAACAGATGTTTAACGATCAAATTCATAGTGGACGACATCATATTGACCTGAAATCACAGGGCAACAATCTAATTATTATTCGTGACGTATAAGAGGAGACGACACATCAATTAGACGTTTGGTTTGCGCGGTACGGCTCAATATGCGTTTTTTAAGTGTTGGGTGTGCTTCAAAAACGTGCGTGGGGGGGGGTCTAAACCAGCCGAACGATGTCAGAATGGACTTAAATTAGAAGAAAAGAACATGTGGGTGAAATGTGAAGTGTTCTCATAGTTTTCTTGTCAATCGGAGGTGTCCTGTGCCCACAGGGACTGAGAACGCAGTTCGGGTGTCATAAACGGCCAAAATAGGTGTTTAATGGTCATATTCATAGCAGACGACATCGGATTAACATGAAATCAAAAGAAAAAATATAATTATTATTCGTGACATGTACGAGGAGATCGAACATCAATCGGGGGGTGTGGTTTTCATGGTACAGATAAATATATTTTTTTAAGTGTTCGGCGGGCTTCAAAAACGCGCGTGGGGGGGGGGGTCCAAAAGGGCCTAACGATGTTGGAATGGCCTTAAATCAGACAAATGTAATGGGAATGTGAATTGTGAATTGCTCTCATAGACGGAATCTCAATCGGACATGTGGTTTGCATGGTACAGCTCAATATGCATTTTTTTAAGTGTTGGGTGTGCTTCATAAACGCGCGTGGGGGGTCTAAATAGGAAGAATGAAGTCCTAATGGCATGAAATTAGACGAAGCCAATGGGTGAGTGAATTGTGAATTGGTCTCATAGACAAAACGTCAATCGAAGGTGTCGTGTGCCCGTAGTAACCGAGAACGCAGTTCTGGTGTCATAAAAAGCCAAAACGGGCATCAATTGGTCAAATTCATAGAGGACAACATCGTATTGACCTGAAATCATAGGGAAACAATATTATTATTATTATTTACATTTACGAGAATAAAACACATCATTCAGATGTGAAGTTTGTGCGGTATGGCTCAATATGTGTTTTTTAAGTGTTGTGTGTGCTTCATAAATGCGTGTGGGGGGTCCAAATGGGCCAAACGATGTCAAAATGTCCTGAAATCAGACGACATCAATGGATGAGTGAATTCTGAAGTGTTCACTATGACGGAATGTCAATCGGAGGTGTCATGTGCCTGCGGTGACCGAGAACGTAGTTATGGTGTCATAAACGACCAAAAAGGGCGTTTAACAGTCAAATTCCTAGTGGACGACATCAGATTGACTTGACATCATAGGGCAACAATCTAATTAGAACCATAAAATTAATTATTTTAACATTTCAAAACAATAATCAAAATTATGAATATATTTAGAAAATTAAATATATTCGATCTGTTACAGTAAGTTTGAATTGAAATATGTTAATTTGTTTCAATTATTTGTTTATAGGTTTTATTCGGTACTAATTTTGTTATTAAATTTTGTTATGAAGTTATATTTGATGATTTATGTGGATCTTGGAAGATGACTGAAGAGATTAATGTGGGTATATTTTTTTATGTTGTTGATATTTTAAAAAAAAATTAAAAACCTAGAGTGGCCGCCATTAGGAAGCCGCTGTAGGTGATTACATCAATGCCTGTAGTGGCTTCCACATGGAAGCCACTTTTTCCCATTCCATCTTGCCTACAACGTCTAACAAATGGATGTCACTGATAAAAACAGCGACGAGCCAAAAGTGGCTGCAGTTTGGCAGATGCTAGGCGGCCGCTAAAGACCTTTAGTGATGGATTTTGGCAGCTGCTAAAGGTCATGATTGTACTACTGTATTGTATGTAAATTTTGTTTTCCATCATTATCATCTTAAAGTAATGGTAATTTATAAAGGAATATATCTTGGAATACCGAGATTTGGGGGATTTCTTTGGCAGATATAATTCTTTTGTGAGTTGACAAACATTGTTATCTTATATTAATAGAATAAAACCACATGGATGCTCAATATAGACTTATTACTTTGACTCTCCATTAATAAAAAAGTGTATATATATCCATTGGTAATATCATATTTTTTGAAAATAATATAAATATATTGTCTATTTGATTAATCTATTGAAATTAGGAAAACATTGTCATGAAACTGAATTTTTTTCATCATGTGTGTATCCTTAACAAACTTATACTTCTGTGTTTCATACCACTTCACCTATTTCAATCAATTTTTTCTAAGAACCCATTTCATTCAATTATTATTTTTTTCTTATTGTTATAGTGCAATATCCCATGTATAATATTTTTTAAACGTAATCTATTTCCTCACTAAAAACATTAATCCTATCTTGATTTTCCCATAATACTTCAAAATATATTTCATCAAATTAGGATAATGAAAAGGTATGAGAACCTATACAATATTTAATTCATATTTGAACCTTATTCCTTCACTTATAATGATATTTTTGACCTCCCCAATCTTTATAACCCTAGAATGAGATGAACAGAATTTTCACTCATTACATGAAATTGGTAAATCAATATCATCATCATGAATAGAACATAAATACTATCTTTTATCAAAAATGTAATAATATTATACAAAAAAAATAAATTCATCTTCACATGACATTGTTTATATATATATATATCTGATAATGAAACCATTCTATATAACTTTTCATGAACTATCGCATCAGAAAAATAAAAAATTCTTCATGTTATCTTGTTATTGTATTTTTATCCTCTACTATTGATAGAGTAGCTATTAAAAATTACATTAACACCTCTTTGTTCAATATTCCCAGTACTTTCAACATTTATTTTTAAAATTTAGTAGATAAAAAAGAAAATTAAATACTCAAAAATGTGGTCATCATATAATATATATCATATATAGATGTGACAGAATTTTCTTTGTTGAAGAATTTATTTATAATGTGGAACTCTATGTGATTATCTTGTCTCCAAAATAACCAATAAGTATCATGTTAAATCCACATGATTCAAGAAATTTCAATCATGCATCTATTATTTAATTTAACCAAACCCTGTCTATTGTGGGTTTTATGGTACACTATTTTCATGATGAATACCATTCATCTCAAGATAAACATGATACATTATATTTGTTTACTAAACACTATTATAATTTTCTATATTATTTATAGTGCAACAAAAATCTTTTTCATCACATCTCTTGAAAATTTTTAACATCTTCAGAGCATAGTATTTGTTTTTCTAAAAACCAAAATACATACAATATGAGTTAAATAAATAAAAAATAAAATAAAATATAGATCTTAATTTATTGATTCCTTTATCATGGTCCCACATATGAATGAATGAATATTATTCAACGGATAATACGAATTCAAGTGAACATTTTTGTTGAAGAACGTGTAGATATTTCATTCCTACTAATGGAATGACACCATTATATATTTATGATTATATCGTTAACATCACATATACATAATCTATGTGAAAAATTGTTAATTATTCTATTAAAAATATGTTCAAATATTTTTTTTCTATAATTTAATTTATTTCATTATACTAATATAACATGAATTCTATACCCCAACAATATATTATAGAATCCTCATGGTTATTTTTCCTCTTATCCCAAGTTCTCCATATTCAAATATTTTCATAATAAAATCATATGGATTACATAATTCCAAATTTATCTCATCTCAATGGTATTAAATAGTTAATAGATTTTGTTTTAATTCTTCTAAATATCAGGATCTTTTAGATTTCACCTTTGAATTTATGAATACAGCAGATCCAATTCCTCAAATTCTAAGTGACCCATCATTTAAAAACATTATTATTCATTCATTTTTGTGTATCCTATTATTTCATAGTTTCAAATATTTATTATTTTATGGATAATTCCAATAATCAAATATCAAATTCCATTCTCATTTTATATCCCTGATTGTCATTTTAACTAGAAGAGACATCACTTATTGGTTTTCATTCTCATAATGCTCCATTAATTTTTCTTAAAATAATATACTGGATGACCATGCATAACATCTATTTTAATTATTTACAAGTTCATGATACCACTCACAATGAGTTTAAAGAATTTGGATCCATTCTCAATCTCCAAATATGTTCGTCCATGTTGTATTTGAGTCTTTGTTCATTGGTTGGGTTGAATCCCGCTCAAAATAATCCTTCATTAACACCTTGGTTGATTTTAGTGTTGATTTTTAAACCTGTTTATTTTTCTAATATACCTAAAGCCTCCAAATTCCACAAGAATATCCAAATAAAAATAATTTCCATTATATCGTTTTACTTTTTGGAAAATTATATTTATATTCCAAAATCATTATAATGATCAATATTTTCTCCATCTGTTGAACTAACATATTATATGATTCCAAAATTCATGTTATTTATATTAGAATTTTTATTAAACTTAACACAGTCTTATGTTAGATAAATTTTCTTTTTCATTTTTTATTTATAAAAAATTCTATAATTTTTAAAGGATTTGGTGACATATGTGGTCCTCTTTGACTTCCTATCCTCATTCTCTATGAATTCAGTTTTCTAGAGAAATTCTTTCAATTATATCATTAGAATTGTGTCAATAGTTGTTATACTAATTATTCTACATATTTTATTCCTTTCAAACTATTAAAATTCAATTCATTTAAATTTTTAATAATAAATTTATTATCACCAACACTAATATAATTTTTAAATTCAATAATTTATTCACTATCATTATCTACTTCACTTTGAGAAAACAATTATAATTTTATATTTATGGAAAATATTATTCCTTCCTTTTAAATAGGGAACTTATTTTTCTTCCTTATACTTCACTAGTCTTCATAAACATCCATATTTTTATCTATAATATCATCTTCCTTTATTATTATACAATATATAAGAATATATTCAACAGATCAATAGATAAATCACCACAATGATAAAATTCCATTATATATCCTCATGACTCATTTCACATTGGTAGAAAATAAATACAAGATTTTTTAAAACATCATACTCAATTTATATTTGGAATTAGAATCAAAATACACTAATCCATAAAAACATACATTATCATTAATTAATTTGTGTCTTTTAAAGAGATTTTATGACCAACCATTCCCTTTATTTTGAAATCATTCTTTTATGTCATCAAATTTGTAATGATAATTCTTTAAAACTGGTCTATTGAGAATTTCTATGACACTCTAAAATCCATAAAGAAATCATAGGAATAAAATATATATAGATGAATTATGAATATAATTTCAAAAACAATTGTACATTCTATTTTTTATACATGTATTATTTCATTATAATATAATAACAATTTTTAAAAAACTCACGAATAGATTTATCATCCCCCATTTTAAAAATAATGTATTTCATTGTCTAAATCTGTAAAATTTATTTACATAGACTATTGTTTATGAAGATTTCACTCGGGCATGCATTCATTTGTGTGGACGCACTGGTTGTTTCCCTGTATTCCCTCATTACAAAGGCGGGTGACATCTGTCACTTATTTGGGGATGTTTTGTCCTTGATCGAAATGGGATGATGGGATGTCAGTTCTTAATTCTGTGGATTGCTCCATATAATTCATCGCCTAGTCTGGGTCTCCCTCATAGATTTGAGATGTTGTCCGTGAATCTAATTCTTGGTGCCATATCATTGTGGCTTTCGGTTAGTTATGTTGCTTCTGTCTGTACATTCCAAGGGATCTTGATATGGTAGAAACATTTGGTCAAAGTAGATGGTACATCAGGCATGTCGAGACATCTATGGATGTGTGGACATTGGAAGACATGTATTCTTCCTCATAAGAGGGAATCTCAAGGGTGAAGAACCCGATATATCCCACATCAATCACGGGGTTTCTTATGATAGTTTCTTGTCACTGAGGTTTTCCTCAATATCCCATGTTTAGCACGTGGTATGCTACAAGTTTAAAATATTTCAGAGACGGATTTCAAATTCATATTTCTGAAGATTTAATCAGAAATCCAATGTTCAAAATAGGGTAGGACGTGAGCTTAACATCTTGCAAATATAGAATGAGAGTGTTTAGAATAACCCATATAGGTGGATCATGTTGGTACATCCCTAGGAGGGAGTGCCAAGAATGCTAACCAAATGGATGAATCAGAATCCACAATGAGGATGAATCTATGGTGGTGTGTTCCATATATGGAAGATATCACACTGTGAAGGTTGATCTAAACGCCAATGAAGGAGGATCAGGGGAAGTGCACCAGATAATGGGTAACACAATGGTTTAACATTAGATGGGATTGAACCTCAGGAAGGTTTCCTACATACCCTGTGTAGAAAACATGGATCAAAACCCACATAGTTCCAAGGGGTGATGAATCGGGTTATACGCAAAGGAAAAAAACCCAAATACATGTTGGGACATATGAATGGATAGTGGCCAATTGCAATTGGGACACTCTTGGTTGGATGGTTATTGATTGTGTGGGAATTATTCAAGGTTATATGCCCAAGGGAATGGCGTGATCTCACCAGGATTTGGAGGCCCGGGTAAGAATTAGGATGGATAATAGCTGGTTGAATGAAGTGGATGGGATGTAATCAACGTGAAGATGACAATGATGTTTGTATTGAACCTCGGAGTGGATTCTTACATATCCCTATTATGGGGAATCAAATTCCACATAGTTCGATGGGGTGATTAGTCACATAAGGAGGTGTCTCATGTGAATGGTTGCATGGATGGTACCAAAATTAAGTAGAAGCTTTAGGATGGGGAATGATCTTCCCGAAACACAGGGGCTCAAGGGAGAGAAAATGATGGGACATGAATGATGGGATTGAACCTCGGGGAGGCTTCCTATGTATCCCCATGGTAGGGAATCAATGTCCTGGCAGTTTAGAATGAGGCATGAAATTAGTGTGTACGCAGAGGACAATAACGCGATGACAGGATGGGGGTTATGTGTGGTTAGTGACCAAAGAGTTCTTTTGACACGAATAAAGGAAATACCTAGGGTGCGGGTCCCAAAAAATGGGACACCGAAGTTTACCAGTGTTTGGAGGTGAACCTTAGGGAGGATTCTTATGTACCCCATCATGGATAAATGGATCAAAACCCACATAGTTTGAATGGTTTTACCAATATTTGGGGTTGAACCTTAGGGAGTCCTCCTACATACCCTTTCTAGGAGACATGGATCAAAACCCATTTAGTTTGAATGCATACTATTTACCAGTGTTTGTTGTGGAACCTCATGGAGTCTAACTACATACCATGTCTATGATGCAGGGGTTAAAACCCACATAGTTCGAATGGGTTTACCAGTATTTGGGGTTGAACCTCAGGGAGGCTTCCTACATACCCTGTCTAGGAGACAGGGATCAAAACCCACATATCTTGATTGGGTTTACCAGTGTTTGGGTTTGAACCTTTGGGAGGCTTTCTACGTACCCTTTTTAGGATACAGGGATCAAATTCCATGTAGTTTGAATGGGTTTACTAATTTTTTGGGGTTGAACCTTAGGGAGGCTTCCAAAGTACCATGTTTAGGAGACATAGATCAAAACCCACATAGTAAGAATGGGTTTACTAGTGTTTGGGGTTGAAACACAGGGAGGCTTTCAACATACCATTTCTATGAGATAGGGAACAAAACCCATGTAGATTGAATGGGCTTACCAGTGTTTGGATTTGAACCTCAAGGAGGCTTCATATGTACCCTATCTGTGATACAAGTATCATAATCCAAGTAGATTGAATTTATACAACATAGCGTCATGTGGGATGAAAAGGTAATACTGTTTAACATCATGGGGGTGAGGGTGAACCATTTTTAAGTAGTCAGGACCGATGGATGAAGGTTTTGAACCTTAGTGAGGATTCTTACATACCTTGTTCAGAATGGGAATGAAAATAATTACATGTAGTTCAGTCGTGAGGGATTGGGATTACACACTAAGGTGGACCATAGAGGATTACGTGGTTGATGCTCGATTTAATACCACATGATTCTTGATCGGTGTGAGAAACTAGAGGTAAGAAAGACCTGAAGTTCACGTTATGAAAGGTGTATCTGCGAAGAATGGAATGGAGCTTATGCATGTGTAGTAGCCCAGGGAGATGGATATTGAGACTTATTCCAAAATGGAGGCCTAATGGTTATAAATCCAAAGGGATGAGGATGGGGTATTGAGTTCCCTCTTCCCATCTATCCACTGTTCTTCACGCACGGAAGAATACAGGATGATCAAGGGTGATACCTCCTGCATGAAAGGCTGGGGAATACACTAGGATGGTTTCCCTCCTTCGCAGAGAGATGTCATTCCATGTAAGGGGGATCTTATTCCATTTGAGGAAGATCCCACTCCCATGGAATCGAGATGACGTGAAAAATTTTCTAGATAGGGTACCCCATGTATATTTCATGGGGTGGGGATATAGTTTAACGTCATGTGATGATGAAAAAGTTTCCTGTAAGTTTAACATTCTTCATCTTGAATGAAGAGGATTCACTCCTCACCCGTAGGACTTACATAACTGGAACTCTTTAACACTTGGTATAGGGAAGGCACTAGAAATTCCATGTGGAGACGGGGTTATGGAGTGATCTACTACGGGGATCACATTATCATGTCTATGTGAAGAAGAAATATCTGTTAGGGTGCCTATGTGAAGAAGCATGATTCTAAGAAAATAAATATGAAGCACTGCCCAAGGGACTATGAAATTACTTCATACAAACTCGTATGTCCATATGTGAATGGGATTTGTGAAGCTAATGGGTTCATAGGAAGGGACCCTATTAAGTTCTGGTGCTCCAAAATGTGAATAGATTTCACAAAGTGGTATACTTTGCGATGTAGAATGGCCTAGCCTAAGCGTGGAACATACATGTGTATTATGAGTCCACTGCGAAGGGCAAGGTCTTTTGCGAAGTAGGTCTTCGTGAAGCCGGGGTGCCTTGCAATGTGAGTCATTGCAAAGCAATGTACATTGAAAAGAATAGCGATCCTGCCTTAGCATGGGGTTTACTTGTTCATGGAAGTTACTTCGCAAAGAATGAGTGTGTTGTGAAGACCCAAGTTCAATTAGGGATATCCTACCTTTGCGATGGCATATGGGCTTCACGAAGGTCATCCTGGCTTGAAAAGGGTTTGCATATGAGACAAGGGAAAGGTATTTAATAATTCTCAAATACCATGAAGAGATATTTTTTTCAATGCTTTAGAGAGCATATGGTGCTTTGCGATTTGAGAGCTGAGAAGGAAAAAGGGTGGTGTATCTGTAATTAGGGTCTTGGGGAAGCCGGGTGTTTATAGGCGAGAGGTGACGCAAAGCTCTGGAATTTCACCACGAAGCCACTTGGTCTTTTCCTATCAGAGGTATATTACGTCATGTTTTTCATAACTTCAAAATATACCATCATCCCTTCCAAGGAACAGAGGCTTCCTTCATTCCATCCATGGTGCTCGTAGAGGCTTCCTTCAATTTCCAAGGAATCGCAGAGGTGATTGTCTTACCTTTGCGGTGTGAAGTCTTCCTTCAATTTCATCGTAATCACATATCCTTATATCATTTTCTACTATGGATGTCGTAGAGTGGGGATTTTCTTTGAATGGCCTGTGGTGCTAAAGGGATTCGTGCCAGTTACGGTGATAAAGGGCTTTGCGAAGGTGCTTTGCGAAGCATCCACATCTGGCATTGGAGTTCTATTTGCGTATTTTTCCCATTCATACATTTTGCCGCCAACAAATTCTCCCCCCCCCCCACCTAGACATGGAGATGAAGAGAAAAAAAGGTTTCAAATTATGAGGGTAGATCATGAAAAGTTTAGGCAAATCACTAAGCGAGATTGCGAAACAAGGTCACAATGAACACATGTGAGGTGTGGGTTAAGAACTTCGTGATGCTCACCGTGGCCAGGCACTCCATGAAGCTCAGAGGTTGTTTCCTATAAATAGGGGATGATGACCCTAATTTTTTCCATAATTATCTCTGCATTTTTGTGCTTGGTATCTCGATTCATAATGTTTTTTATCCCATATGAACGCTCTTTTCAAATCAGACCCTCTCTGATCTACAGCGCATAAATATTCTTCAAACTCGGTGATTTTGCGCTTCGCAAGTTGTGTATGCGAGGTCTGTGGAAGATCTCTATGTCCTGTCTCAATGATCTAGCTCTACGATCGAGCTTTTCAATACTGAAAAATAACTTTCTAATGATTTGGGATGGAATGGATCACTAATAACCTGCCAGGGATTTCCTTCCAGATGTTGCCTAGAGGAAAGTGATGGAGAACAACCTAGGTATTGGGGAATGTGTATAGTGCCATTCGAACATAGAATCCTGGGCGGAGCTGTTTTTAGAAGACTAGAAGAACTTCCCTCTGTGCAAAATACTACCTCTATATGGTTTTGTTATGAGGGATGATGTTCTCATTCCTGATGGAAGAAGGGATTAGCTAGCATATTTGTTCATAAGTACGTCGTGCCAACGCCAGTGGTTCAGGGATGCTGACGGTCATACATGGGAAGATCACACACCCATAAATGATGACTATTTTTATAATCATTTAAACAATCTTGATGGGAAGGCATTGCAGCCAGAGGTATCCCCCCATAGTACCATACCATTTTAAAGGCTTTCCTTTGGATCATAGAGAAGGGGTGGATAGATTAATAGGACTTGCGCAAGGGCAGCTATTTTACAGAAGATTGGGCATGGTATTACTAGGTTTGTGCCTCCTGTAAGGATTTTGGGGTAGATATAAGGTGATTGGGCCTATATAAGGTGGAATGGTCCTCCCAATTCTATATTTACTAGCCAAACCACCTGATGTCAGTGTTGTTGACCAGGTGGCCATCTAGGACAAATATTTTTCATCGACACCACAGGGAGATCAGTATCAACCTCTGGGACCTTCACAACATCTTAGTGATTCTGATATTGGGATCCATGTACGATGAGTTCCTCCCCTTCTAGAATATATGAGCGGGCCCAGAGAAAATTCCACCACTAGAAAAGGAATTGATGGATTTGGTGCCAGGTGAGGACAAGCAGTCAGTGAGGGACGTCCACTTTATGTTGTAGTTCAAGTGGTTCCTAAAGTTCTTTTTATATAGGATGATTCCTGTGAGCCCTACTACTTTTCCAATAGGGTACCAATGCAAAAAAAACTAACTCATACTGGAGACTCATTGAGGGTAGCTAATGGAATACATGGGGGTTCAGTGTCAGCACCGGGTAGCACCTGGTGATTAGGTTGGCTGAATTCATCTTAGTGCTCATTTGTGGGTGAATACTACTAGTAAAAGATACAAACATGGGCATACAACCGAGAATGTTTATCATGGCATCGATGATGGCGGTGGGGGAATATATCAATCCGGGGATCCTAGTGTTGGATAATCTGTACAAAGTATTGGGGCATATCAGTGAGGGTAAGAAAACACATAGGGTGTCTGGGAAGCTCCATCTTCTATATGGGTGGATAGAGGTTCATATGGGAACCTATGAATACCCAAACGTTATTTACCCTACAAGGTCATACTTCTGAGTTTCTATTTTGAATGTGGTGGGGAGTTTCCCAACCAAGCTGACCCCGCCGTTGGTGTTGAACCAAGTATGAAATGTGTATGAATTTAAATTTCATATGTTCCTATTTCCAATAGGTGTATTCACCAATGATGACCAGTTAACAGAGGATCGTTGGTCCCATCTTCTATCCTTTCAATTCCTGGTGGTGCTGGTTGAATGCGTGACACTCTTTGAGTCGTACACCTCGCACCGCTTTGTGAGGAAGTTTAGGTGCATGATGAGTGTGACCCCACAAGTCTACATGGGAATATTCCATGAGGACCAACCATGTGTGATGATGATTATGTGGATCATGTTTACGTAGAAGGATGGGATAATGTGGAATGAGATGCCTTCACCCACAGTTGTCTATGGGATAGTGAAAGAGTATGCCATGAGTTGGGAGGAAGCCTACCCAGGGGAGATATTGAAGGGGCGGACCATCTGTGCTAGGGACATGGTGCCTCCTCAACCTCAAGGTCAGGGTCAAAAAGCTACAAGAACATTCTGTGGTAGTGAGACTAGTATAATTGATATCTACACTGATCGAGAGGAAGGTGGTAGTGGCAGACCTGTTGGTCCCAGTGGAGAAAAGTCAGTAAGAAGGGTGGCCACCCAAAAGGTTTCTTAGGATACCCACTAAGGCTCTGGGGAAGTTGTTACGCTATATAGATATGCCCGAGTAGGTTTTTTTACCAGAGGCTTGGGAAATCTGGGATATTAATTAAAAATTCCTCAATCCTTCCTAGAAGTGGAACCATCTGAACCATATCGGAATGGACTTATCATGGATTGGTCTCACTGGATGCAAATGTTTGGCATCTCAGGAGGAAGGGGGGAAGTACATCAATGAGCTGGAGGACATTGTGCACTCTCAGGGTACTCTGCATCCAATGATGGGTTGGGTGAATGTACAACTCAATCAAAAAACCCCTCCGCAATTTCCAACCACTTAATTGTTTGAGTGATTCCACCTATCAGAAGAATTAAGAGAGTCCTCCTTGGGGAAAGAGGTTGGTAGAGGGAGCCCTTTGGAGGAAGGTGAGGTCACAAAATCAAAGTTGAACGAATTTGAGGAGAATCTTTAGGTAAACCCTAAATCATTTTCTTATGGTCCTCATTTAGGTCACTTATGCCTTCTCAACTATCATTTGACCAGTGCAGAAGGTCCTCATATGCAAAACCCTCTCCTGCACAATAGTAGATGCATCTTCAGGATCTGCACTTTTGACAATGGTGATTACCACATCTAGCATGTTTACGACCCCCAAAAGTGGTTCTCCCAAAGTTTTTAGACTTCCTAACCATATATGGGGCCATACATTGGTATTCTTGCTTTAATAGCTCAGGGGCGAGACTGACAATTTGATATCTACAAGTCTTCTTCTCATAATTTCTGACTATCGTCCATTAAATCAGGGTAATAGATGACTGTGAATTGTTATATTCATATTTATTCAAATGGAATGGGCCACATTGGTGAGGGTAGTTAGGTCCCGTGATGCTGCCTTTTCTAGGGTAACATCGATGGTCGTGGAAGAGGACACCCATACTGACCAAGCCACAATGCTCTCGATTATAGGTGGGATCGTCAATAGGATGGAACCTGAACTCATCGAGGTGGAATCCGATGATGGAGATGAATCAGATGACATGAGACATGACCTACCCAACCAGACAATAGATAATATCCTGTTGAAGTTTTCCTGGAATTTTTCCTCACATATGAAGCCACCAAACCTGAGGACTGAGATGGGATGACTTTTGATGAATAGAATAGCATGGTTGTCTGTCGCTGTTCATGGAAGCTGATCAAGTGCTTCATTGGGGAGACACCACAAGCAAAATTTATAGAACATATCGGGAGGATTCATTCTCATCTTCACAAACTATTTTCTAGAGGATTGGATTCCCAATGTCCTCATATGCTTATACGAGACTTCATGGTAGAGAAAATATTGGAACATAATCGTGACCATGGTGTGGGATGGCAGTGGCGGAATTCCGTCAACATCAAGAGACTCCAAGAGGCTCAGGATGATATCCAATTTTTTGGGCATGGGAGAATGAGTATTATACTTTTCTTTACACATAATCGGGTCTCATATCGTTAATGAATTCCATGATGGAAGAGGATTAAGAACAGATTAGGTGAGCCTCTGAAGAGATGGTTATTATCCGAGCCAATGAGGATCCAACCTAGATCGAGGCTAATGAACTATTCCACATTTTAATAAAGAAGGATAGGGATCTTAACAAGTGACAATGGATCGTGGACACTACAATCCAGAGTGTGGAAGAGTTGGGACGCTCCATTAAAGAGGTCAACCCATCTATGGGAGGGTCCAATCCTTGGGTGTTGTAATTTGTTTGAATTCATAAATGTTCCCTCTTGTTTTTCTTGTTTATGTTGGTTGTGTGATTGAGTTCTATTTTTTTTGGTTACTTCCCTTCCATCACATCCTGGAAATATCCAGAAATCAGTCCCAATACTCATGTGGTTTATTCTCGATATGAGAAGAAAGGGATGACCTCATCATTATTACCTTTGGATATGATAGTGTGAACCCATATATATGCATATGGGTTCTAAACGACCACTCTGAGTTTCCTAGAAGAATGAAGGGGGACGACCATAGAATGAAGTTCTCATAATAGTCTAATTGATGCTTTCCCAACGTGCTTTAGTGCATGAGCGGGGTAATGCTAGGGGCACTGGAATCAACCCAAACAGAGCGGTGCGGAAAGTGTGAATCATGATAACCAAATTTTGGAACACTATAGGGATGAAATGGAAAGGAAGGATAACTATTGACCATGTTCACAACACAGTATCCCTACTGTGTTAGGTTGAATTAGGGACAACAAATGAGGGCCGACTGTAGACCATGTTTGAAACATGGGGCCTGACTGAAAATTTCATCCATAGTCTTCCGGAACGTTGGACCAAGGAAGTAGGCAAGCCATAGGCTAAGCATATATACATTGAGGGAGTTCCTTTCGACGTGAAAGAGGATAGAGATCCAAATAAAGGACACATAAATCATAGAGGGTGGAGTGACAGGTTGTTAGAATGGAGTCCAACACCCTTGAAATTATGCCACCATTATGAAAACAAATTAGGTGAGTGCATCTGTCTGATCGGGGATCATACTTATTTTCTAAAATGATCACTCTAGAAAAACCTAGAGTGGCCCACAGTTTTACATCATGCCAATGAGGATGATACTCCCATAGTTTAATGTCATACGGTATGTACAGAGAGTTAAAGGGGGGATCCCCAAAGGGGGGCATACACAGTGCGGTCGTAACAGACATGACGTGAATGAGGAAATAAGAAGTCCCCACCACGCAACATAATCCCCATGGAAATATTAGGTCATTGGACTGAGGATGAAAAATTTTGGGTGGGGCCCAAGACAAAGTGTATGGGAATTCCAACATACCCCATTAGAATGGGAATCAATACATACGTAGTTCTCAAATGGCTGTTTAACGTCATTTAGGATGAAAGGAATGTGTGTTTCAGCTGCACCAGTGTACATCCTACCACAACTACTAAGCCCACATGGGTCATGATTGATGTGAGAAAAATGAGTAGCGATTGGATTTTCTTAGTACAGGGAGGCACCCATTAGGTGAAATGAAACATTAGGTGAATGATGTCCCAGTATTACTAACCCACATACTCAATACACATAGATGCACAAAGGGGTAAAACTGAGTATGTTGGAATTACACTTGATCATAAGGGAGTCGAAAGATGTGAATCATGGTGCTTGAGATCTAGATTGAAATGATGGTGGAATGATGATGGAGGATAACTGTTAACCATGTTCGAAACACATCATTTGTTTTTCATTATCATGGTGTGGGGATAGGAAAATGATTGTCAACCACTGACCATGTTGGAAACACGAGACATGTTGTAGGATGTTGTATGAGGTCTTTCGGGGCATAGGACTAAGACAGAAGGTGAGACAATGTGTTATGAGGCCAGGCTATAAAGGGGGGCCCTTTAGACATGGAATAGGATGGAAATCCAAATAAAGGGATCATGATGTGTGGACTTGAAACAAGGGAATTTCCCTATATAATCCATCACTTTGGTCTCTTTGAAAAAACACATTTGTGTATTCCAGTGAGACATGTCAGATAGAGGGAGTTGAATCCCATTCCAAGTAAAAGTGTCCTAGGGATGAAAAATCCAAGTTTAATGTCATAGATTAGACCATTAAGAGGGGACTTAGTTTAATGGAATGTGTGCGTGGTGGAAAATTAGATAAAAGCCCAATGTGGATGAGGACTAAAGAGGTCTTCCATCTTATGACACATTCCTGATAAAAATCCGTACATAATTTAAATTAATGATGTGTGAACAAGGGGATACAGATTAACATCATGCACATTGAATAATGAAGAATTTGTAGTACCTGGGTCTGGACCCAAAGAAAAATTTTTTGGATATTTCTACGTATCCCATGAGGATGGGAATCAATCCATACATAGTTCTAGAGATGTAATACAGTTTATCGTTGTGCAAAAAGGATGTAGGATTATGGAAGGAATATCCCTGAAGTGAAATACATAGCATGGATATCACAAACCCAACATGAATGAGGACCCAGGAGGTCCTCATCACATCACATTATTCCAATAGAGTCCGGTCCAAGGGGGTCGGAAAGAGGGCAAGATTTGAGATACCTGGGGCTAGACCCAAATACGAAATGTTTGGGCATTCCTACGTACCCATGAGGATGGGAATCAAGTCATTATTTTTTTATAAAATGGCATGTTAGGGTACCAATTCCATGGTAAATAGTGTTGTGCATGTCTGGTCTATGAACCAAAAGAAGCGACATCTGATGGATCTTCTTTATTCATTAGGGTGGATGTTTTTTTGTGAAGCAATAAACCTAGGAGAAAGAATCTAGGAATTGATGTAGGAATAAAGAAATATGTAGGCCTTGAAAAATGGCATGGTGGATGAACTATAAAAAACATGACATCCCCTCGAACGATTATACAAAAATGTGGTGCCATATTTCATCGTACGACCAAGAAGAGAGTGTCATAGTTTAGGGTCGTATAATAGGACCTACCCACACAATTTAATGTCATCCAATAAGGACAAAATAGTTTAAATTCATGTGGGACTGGGAAGTATAGTTTAACATCCTATGGCTTGGACGTCCACAGAAGAATGAGGTTATAAAGGGGATGTAAAAGGGGTGATAATGCATACCCGATGCGAATGAGGACATCAGTTCGCATCACATCATTTACAACCCCAAAAGGGGGGAACCTCAGGCCAATGGGCCAAAAAAGACCAAAGGATATGGGGCTAGACCTGAAGAAAATATTTTTGTGCATTATTATGTATCCCATAAATATGGAAATCAATACATATGTAGTTCTGCGAGTGTCGTGTAGTTTAACTTCATACAACAAGGATAAAAGGGACAAGAAAGACTAAATCCTAAAAGTGGAGTACAAGGTGTAGCTATTATAGATCCAACATCAATAAGGAAATAAGTCTGCATATTCCACCCCATGGAATCCTATGAGAGTCTGGTCTAAATGTTTAAATAGAAAAGATAATTTGTGGAGCCTAATTTGGACCTGAAGACTAAACATTAGGGAATTCCTACATATCCCATAAAGATGGGAATCAATCCATATGTATTTATGAATGTGACATGCAGTTTAACGTCGTGTGTCAAGGAAAAAGGGGGTCTTAGTTTATGGCTATAGATCTTGGACAAAAGTAAGCAAGATTTTTCTAAAATGGAACAAATCATGACTATGTCCCTAAGCCCATGAAAGCTAATACTGATGTGGTAAACATGGGGGGAAAAGATCTTCATAACCAATGGAATACAGAGAAAGGGGAAATGGCATGGACCTTCGAATGACATCATGACATTGATTCATCCTCTTAATGCACAAACACGCACTGAGGGATAGCATCAAGAGTATCGAAATTCCACTTGAACATGTTGGAGTGTAAAAGGATGTGAATCATGCAACCAATATTTATGCCTTAATGGGGGTGGTGTAACGATGTAGGATAACTGTTGACCATGTTCAAAACACAACATCTATATCATGTGACCTGAAATGGGAACAAATATACGAGTGTCGACTAATTATCATATTCACAATGCGGGACTTGTGTCAAATTTTCATTCCAAATCCTTATGGAGGTTGGATCAAGATGGAAGGAGAGTACTGAGGCCTAGCATCCATGTCGTTCGAGGGTACATTCATATGTGAAAGATGATGAAAGCCTAAATAAATGGATCATGAATTATGGAAATTAATGAAAACATGCCCATGTAGAATCCAACACTCTAGGTCCTAAACCAATGTGCACCTTGGAATGTTGTTGAACTTCTAAAGAGGGTCCAGGGGCCCAATTTGGGAGCAGATGACATGAAAGATAAGGGGAGGATAGGGAGATGGAGATATCTCAAGAGGGGGGGACATAGCATGTCTATTGAAAACCAGATGTGAATGAATAAAAAGGGAGTCTTATCCACACCACATACCCCCCAGAGGAATTAGACCAAATTTTAGGAAGAAGGAGAAGGTTTCTAAGAAATAGTACTATACCAAAAGGCAAAATGTCTGGGAATTCCTACGTAACCCATTATGTTGGGAATCAAGCCATACGTATTTATTGAGATTCCATGAAGTTTAACATTATGAGATAAGGAAATGGTATATTTGAGTTTATAGTAATACAACTCAGACCACAGATGCCCAATTTAATGTCATGTTCATGGGACGAATAAGTAGATAAGGTGAATCACCTTGCCTATCATCTGATAGATCATAGTGTTCCAATAACAACTGAGGATAACCACTGACCATGTTCACAACATAGTATATGTCTTGTGTGACTTGGAATAGAAACAAACAACTGAACATAGACCGATGACCATATTCACAATGCAGGACTTGTGTCAAATTGTCATTCGAGATCCTCTAGGACATTGACCCAAAATGGTATGCGATACAAGGTGGTGTGAAACAAAGTCTCTAGGTGGTATTTTAGGATATGAAAGATGAAAACCTAAATGGTAGGATGCGTGAAGTGTGGTTTTACCTGAGTGGCCTATCCTATTGTGGTAAGGAGGTTGGGTGAAAGAGGGTTGTATCTAGGGGATGTGTGTGGCATGAAAAAAATAGCCCTACATGAATGAGGACATGGAGTCCATACCACACAACATAATACTATGTAAGAACTTGGGATAGGAGGCCAGAAAGGATGAGATACCCGAGGCTAGTCCCCAGATGATGAATCATGGTGTTCCAACATATCCCATGAGGATGGGAATCAAGCCTAAAGTAGTATTCAATGTTCCGCGGATTTTATCTTCATGCAAAAAGGTTTAGTGGAGATATTAGTTTAAGGTCATTGATATCGGACCATTTTGACGTTTTTTGTCATGCTGGATGAGGGTGGTGGTTTAACATCTTGTAGGATGGTAATATAGTTTAATGTCGTGTTGGATGACTATTGGGTAGTTTTACATTCTTCAACCCAGATGGATCACACGTTTTAACATTGTGTGGTGATGAAAGAACTATTTAAATTCATGTGGGACTGTAAAGAAGTTTAACTTCATGACAGAAAAAGATGAGTAGTTTAAATCCACGAAGGATGATAATGTAGTTTAACATCATGATGGACAAAGATGAGTTGTTTAAAGTCATGCAAGATGATAATACAGTTTAAAATCATGACAAATGAAGATGACCATCTTAAATTCATGCAGGAAGATAATGTAGTTTAACGTCATGCAGGATGAAGATGTGTAGTTTAATGTCATGTAGGACGATAATGCAGTTTAATGTCATGCAGGACAAAGATGAGAAAATTAAATTCATATAGGATGAAAATTCAGTTTAATGTCATGCAGGATGAAGATGATTAGTTTAAAGTCATACAGGGTGATAATGCAGTTTAACTTCATGTAGGATGAAGAAGAACAGTTTAAAGTCATGCAAGAGGATAATGAGAAGTTTAAGTTCATGACATATGAATATGAGCAGTTTAAAGTCATGCTGGAAGATAATTAAATTTAAAGTCATGTGGGGTGAATATGATCTATTTAAAGTCATGCAATCTGATGATGCAGTTTGACATCATGTAGGATGAATATGAGTAATTTAATGTCATGAAGGATGATAATGCAGTTTAACATCCTACAGGACAATGATGGAAATTTTAATGTCATGCAGGACAATAATGTAGTTTAACTTCAAGCGGGATGAATATGAGAAGTTTAAAGAATTTTAAAGTCATGAAAGATGATAATGAAGTTTAACGACATGTGAGACGAAGATGAGAAATTTAATGTTATATAGGACGATAATGCAGTTTAATATCATGCGGGACAGAGATGAGTAGTTTAAAGTCATGTAGGATGATAATGCAGTTTAACTTCATGCAGGATGAAGATAAGAAGTTTAAAGTCATGCAGGATGATAATTAGTAGTTTAAAATCATGACGGATGAAGATTATCAGTTTAAAGTCATGCATGACGATAGTGTATTTTAACATCATACGGGATAAAGATGAGCAATTTAAAGTCTTGCGGGATGATAATGTAGTTTAACATCAATCCGGGAGAAGATGAGCAATTTAAAGTCATGTAGGATGATAATGATGTTTAACATCATGCCACTAGGATGTGGTTGCAATGTTTTTTAACGTCATTCCACTAGGACATGGTTGTTACACAGTTTAACTTCATGCAACTGGGACATGGTTGTTATGTAGTTTAACATCATGACACTAAGACGTGTTTGTTATATAGTTTAACGTACTGAAACTGGGATGTGAAACCACAAGAATTGTCTCGATAGAGGGATGATCATATCTACCCCATTCTGGTAGTTTGGGATGAGGGTGAATCTGTATGATGGGATTACCCTAAAATGCACCCAATGTAAGCATAGATGTTCTCTACGCACGGTATAGATCACCACATTGTGAAAATTCCACAAGATGGTTCTGAAGTGGTATGGAGGACCATTGTGGTTGATGTAATGCAGAATATTGGATGACATAGACTGTCGCAAGGGTGATAGGGTTGATAGCATGCCCATCAACCTGGTGGGCCTACAGATCAGATATGGTAGTGATGCATGAATTTTCAATACAAAGGGGTGATGGATCCTGGTTGTTGTGGAAGCCTAGAATGTCGATATGATTGGGTGATGGATCCCAAAATGTGGTGCATCTTGGAACATTGGTATGATGGGGTGGTGGATCCCAGAAGCCGCAGAATCCTGGAATGTCAGTATGATGGGGCACGGGAGTCAAATGGTTTGGATGTCTACAGCATCGGTACTATGGGGTGATGGAGCCCAAAATAAATGTAAGCCTGGATAATCGATATGACGAGTCGTTGGATCCCGAAAGTCATAGATTCTTGATGTTTTGGTATGAAATGGCGATGCATCCCCAAAGGCATGGAATCCTGGTGAGTCGTTACAATGAGTCAATAGAGCCTGGAAGTCGTGGATGCCTAGTGCATAGGTACTACGTGGGCGATGGATCCCGAATGGCATGGAATCCTGGTGTGTTGGTTCAACAGGGGATGGAGCCTGGATGATGTGGATTCATTGATCATTTTTACGTTAGGGGTGATGGATCTCAGAAGTTGTGAAAGCCTGGAATGTAGGTATGACAGGGCAATGGAGGCCTGAAGGTGTGGAATCCTAGAGCATCGGTACGACTGGGCGATGGATCCTCAACGATGTGGAAGCCTAGAAATCTTTCATAGAATGCAGCTAAACTAGAGTAGTGATATCATTAAACTATTCCCAGTATTGGTTCATCATAGAATTTCATGGATATGACATGGGGATGGCCTATGTGGCAGAATTTATAGATTCATGGGGAGGAACTCCATGCTAGTTGATGTTCTGAACATGAAGGACCTCTATTTCGAATGGTAGTAGTGCAAATAGGAACTTCGTGTTGACTGATGATGGCGACGGGGAGGACCCTCATGCCTGATGATAGTAGTGTGGGGAGGACATCCACAGTGGATGTTGATGGCGATGGCTAGGACTGCTACCCCTGATTATAGAATTGTGGGGAGAACCTCTATAGTGGCTACTGATGGTGATGTGGAGGACTCCCATGCCTAATGATAGTGGTGTAGGGAGGACCTCCTCATAGGAATTTGGTACTGTTATGATGTGCCATTGGGTTTGGGGTGGTTTCACCCTTTGTGCCCTATGAATGTGGGAAAGTAATCAAGTAGTTGATGGATTCGGGGGAGGATGCCCCCTATGTGGCCTATGAAGGCGATAGAGTTAGCGATGAGTAGATGGAGTCAGCGAAGTATGCCCCTGGAGCGACCTATGAAGGCGGCATAGTCAGTGAGGAGCTGATGGATATAGGGGGTAGATGCCCCCTGCACGACTTATAAAGGTAGTGTAGTTGGCGAGGAGCTGATGGAGTTGGGGGAGGATGCACCTGGCATAACCTATGAAGGTGGAAGAGTCAGCGAGGAGCCGATAGAGTCAGGGGGTGGATGACCCTTGTGCACCCTATGAAGGAAGTGGATTCGGTAAGGATTCAATGTATTGGGTGTGGATGCCCCTTGCACGTCCTATGAAGGCGGTGGAGTCAGCGAGGAGCCGATGGAGTCGGGGGGTGCCCCTGACACGACCTATGAAGGCGTCAGAGTCAAAAAGGAGCTGATGGAGTTAGGGGAAGATGCCCTCTAAGTATCTTATAAAGGTTGTAGATTCAGTAAGGATTTTATGGAGTTAGGGTAGGATACCCCCTGTGAGGCCTATGAAGGCGAAGGAGTCTGTGAGGAACCGATGGAGTCAAGGGTTGATACCACCTGTGTGGCCTATGAAGGCGGAAGAGTCGGTGAGGAGATTATGGAGTCGGGGGGATGCCCCTGGCGTGGCCTATGAAGGTGGCAGAGTCAGTGAGGAGCCGATGGAGTCAGAGGTGGATGCCCCCTACATAGCCTACGAATGCGGTGGAATGGGTGAGGAGCCCAGGGAGTAGAGGGGTGGATTCCCCCTGAGTGGCCTATGAAGTCGGTGAGGAGCCGATGGAGTCGGGGGCGGATTCCCCTTGCACGGCCTATAAAGGTGGCAGAGTCGGAGATGAGTTGATGGAGTCAGGGGTTTATTCCCTTAGCGTAGCCTGTGAAGGTGAAAGAGTCAGTGACGAGCCTATGGAGTAAGTGGTGGATTCCCCCTGTGCATCCTATGAAGGTAGAGAGGTCAGAGAGGAGCCAATGGAGTTGGGGGAGGATTCCCCCTCTATGGCCTCTGAAGGTTGCAGGGTCGGCAAGAAGATGATGGAGTTGAGGACGAATTCCCCATGTGCAGCCTCAGAAGGTGGTCGGGTTGGCGAGGATCAGATGGAGTCGAGGGACAGATTCCCATTTCTCGGCCTCCAAAGGCATCAGGTTTGGCGAGGAGCCGATGGAGTCAGGGGAAGATGCCCCATGTGCGGCCTCTAAAGGCTACAGGGTCGGTGAGGATCCAATGGATTCAGGGGCTAGATTCCCCTTGTGCATCCTATGAAGGTGAAGGGGTCAGTGGGGATCTGATGGTGTTGGGGAGGGGATGATTTCCCCCAATGTAGAATATGAAGGAAGCGGGGTCAGTAAGAAGCTGATGGAGACAAGGGTGGATGCCCCCTGGGCTGCCTCTGAAGGTTGTCAGGTCTGTGAGGAGCCAATGGAGTCAGGGGTAGATGCCCCCTACACAGCCTCTCAGGGAGGTAGGGTCGGCGAGGATCCAATGGAGTCGGGTGGTGGATGCCTCTTGCGCATCCTATGAAGGTGGAAGAGTCGGTGAGGAGATGATGGAGTCGGGAGGTTGATGCCCCCAGGGTGGCCTATGAAGGTGGTGATTTCAACAAGAAGCTGATGGAGTCAGGGGTGGATGCCTCCTGTATTACCTGTGAAGGTAGCAGTTCAGGAAGAGATGATTGGGTGGGGTGTGGATACCCCCATCACATCATATGAAGGTGATGTTGTCAGCGAGGAGATGATGGATTCGGCGGCCGGATTCCCCCTGCACAGCCTATGAAGGCGGTGGGGTTTGCGATGAGTAGATGTAGTTGGGGGTAGATGCACCCTATGTGGCCTCTAAAGGCTGCGGGGTTGGTGAGGAGCTGATAGAGTAAGAGTCTGGATGCCCCCTATGAGGCCTATGAAGGTGGTCGGGTTTGCAAGGATTTGATGAAGTTGGGGGTGGATTCCCCCGACACGGCCTACGAAGGCAGAGGGGTTGGTGAGGAGCTGATGGGTTTGGGGGAGGATTCCCCATACATGGCATCTGAAGGCTGTAGGTTTGGCGAGGAGCCGATGGAGTTAGGCAGCAGATTCCCTCTACGCGGCCATTGAAGGCTGCAGGGTCGGCGAGGTTCTGATGGAGTTGGGGGCGGATGCCCCCTACTAGGCCTATAAAGGCAGCGACGGCAGCGAGGAGCCGATGGAGACAGGGGAGGATGCCCCTAGTGTGGCCCATGAAGGTGGAAGAGTCAGAAAAGATCCAATGGAGTTGGGGGGAGATTTCCCCAACACTTCCTATGAAGGTGGTGGGGTTGGCGAGGAGCCGATGGAGTTATTAGAGGATGCCCCTATTATGGCCTGTGAAGGAGGAAGAGTCAGCGATGAGCTAATGGAGCTGTGGCCAGATGCCCCCAGAGTGTCCTATGAAGGTGGAAAGGTCGATGAAGAGCTGATGTAGTCAGGGGTGTATTCCCCCTGCACAACCTTATAAGGTGGTGGGGTCTGTGAGGAGCAAATGTAGTCAGGGGAGGATTCCCCCAGCATGGACAATGAAGGCAGTGTGGTCGGCGAGGAGCAGATGGAGTCGGGGGAGGATGCCCCCTGTGTGGCCTCTAAAGGAAGTGGGGTCGGCGAGCAGCTGATGGATTTGGGATGGACGCCCCAATTACATCCTCTGAAATTGGCGGGTTCGGTGAGGAACCAATGGATTTGGGGGGGCCAGATGGCCCCTCTTTATCCTCTGAAGGTGCATAGGCTAGCAAGGAACTGATGGATTCAGGGGGGGGGGAGAATGTGGCCTATCAAGGTGGAAGAGTCAGTGAGGATCCGATGGCAGTGAATTCGGCGAGGCGATGATGGATTCGGGGGGTCGGATGCCCCTGCGTGGACATTTATGGTGGCGGAGTCGGTGAGAAGTCGATTGAGTTGGGGAGAGGATGCCCCCAGCATAGACTATGAAGGTAGTAGAGTCGGTGAGGAGCTGATTAATTCGGGTACAGATTCCCTCAGTGCGGTCTATGAAGGTGGTGGAGTCAATGAGGAGCTGATGGAGTCGAGGGAAAATCCCCCTTGTGTGGCCTATGGTGACGGCAGGGTCGGTGAGGAGTCGTTGGAGTTGGAGGGGAGGATTCCCCCTACGTGGCCTATTAAGGTGATCGAGTCGGTGATGAGATGATGGATTTGGGGGGGGGGGTGGATGCCCCCAGCATATCCTATGAAGGCGGAGGGGTCGGCGAGGGGCCGATGGAGTCGGGGGGCAGATTCCCCCTATACGACATTTGAAGGTGACGGGGTCAGTGAGGAGTTGATGGACTCTAGTCTTCATGCACCCATTTGTTCTCATCCTTCCACACATGAATGATATGGGATTCACATGGTTGATGCCTCAACTTGGTCATGCCAAACATTTTTCATCTATTCACAATCGATGGATAAGAGATTTGCGTCGGGTTCACAATTTTTGTTTTTGACACTTTCATTGGGGTACACATCCATCCATGTGGGCGCACTGTCTGTTACCTCGCATTCCCACTTTCCAAAGGCATTTTTCATCAATCACTTATTTAGGAATGTTTTCTCCTTGATTGAAATAGGATGATGGGATGTCAGTTCCTTCTTCCATGGATTCCTCCTCAGAATTCATTTCCTAGTCTGAGTCTTCCTCATAGATTTGAGACATTATTTGTGAATCTCATTCCTGATGGCATATATTTGTGGACACCAGTTAATTATGATCCTTCTGTCTGGACATTCCAAGGGATCATGAGAGGGAAACAACCTTCGGTCATTGTAAATGGTACATCTAGAATGTCGAGGAATCTCTGGATGCATAGGATTTGGAAGACATGTATTATTCGTCATAAGAGGGAATCTCAAGGGTCTAGAACCTAATGCATCCGACATCGATCATGGTGTGTCTTATTCCATAGACCTCTTTCTAAGGTTTTCCTCAGCTTACCATGTTTATAATGGGGTATTATGTGAGTTTAACATCTTATAGAGATGGACTAAAAAGGTGTAGTTTACGAAGTTTTTCTCAGACATCTCATGTTAAGCATAGGGTAAGCCACAAGCTTGACGTCTTCTGGAGACGAAATGAGAGTGATCTGAATGCTCCATAGAGGAAGATCATATTGGTATATCCCTATAAGGGAGTGCATGGACAGTTTTCCAGATGGATGGATCAGAATGAAAAACGAGGATGAATCTGAGGTGGTGTTTTCCATAGAGGGAAGATATCCCACTATGAAGGCTAATCTGGACTCCACTGAGGGTAGGTCAGGGGAAGTGCACCCCATAAAGGGGAACACCAAGGATTACCATTGGTTAGAATTGAACCTAAGGAAGGATTTCGACATACCCTGTGTAGACAATAGAGATCAAAACCCATGTAGTTAGAAGGGGTGATGAATATGGGGTGTATGAAATGGAAAAAAACCTAGAGACATGATGTGACTTACATATGGATAGAATCCCATCGCAAGAGGGACACTCTTGGTTGGATGGTTATAGATTTTTTGGTACATATGTATGGTTATCTTCTTGATGGAATGCTGTGATCTTATTAGGATGTGGCGGTCTGGGTTTGAATCAATATGGATAATGGATGGTTGAACAAAGTGGATGGCTGGAATCAACGTAAAGATGATAGTGATGTTGGGATTGAACCTCAAAAATGCTACCTATGTATCCCTGTTTTGGGGAATCAAAGTCCACAAATTTCATTGGTGTAATGAGTAACCTAAGGAGGTGGCTCATGAGAATGGACACATGGATGGGACCCAGATAAAGTAGAACCTCTGGGTTTTGGCATAATCATCCCAAAACACAAGGGTTCAAGGGAGATACTAGGATGGGATATGAATGTTGGGATTGAACATAAGTGAGGCTTCCTATATATCCCCGTGTAATGGAATAAAAGTCCATATAGTCCTGAATGGGGCATGGAATTTTCATGTATGCAAAGGACAATGACTCAATGACATGTTGGGGGTTACGCGTGGTTAGCGACCCGAGAGTTGGTCTGACGCCACTAAAGAATAGACCAAGGGTGCTGGTCCAAAAAAAGGGACTCTGAATTTTACCATTTTTGGGGTTGAAACTCATGGGGGATTCTTATGTCCCCTATTTAGGATACAAGGATCAAAAACCACATAGTTCTAATGGGTTTACCAGTGTATGGGGTTGAACCTCAGGGATACTTCCTACGCACCCTATCTAAGAGACAGGGATCAAAACCCATGTAGTTTGAATGCATAAAGTTTAACATTGATTGGGGATGAACCACATGGAGTCTTCCTAGCTACCCTTCCTAGAATACAGAGATCAAAATCCACGTAGTTCTAATGGGTTTCCCAATGTTTGGGGGTTTAACCATACTAATTCTACCTATGTATCATGTCTAGGATACAGTGATCAAAACCCACATAGTTCAAATGTGTTTACCAGTGTTTGGGGTTGAATCTGAGGGAGGCTTCCTACATACCCTGTCTTGGAGATATGGATCAAAATCCACATAGTTTGATTGGGATTACTAGTGTTTGGGGTTGAACCTCATGGAGGCTTCTTACATACCTTGTCTAGGGGGAAGGGATCAAAACCCATGTAGTTCAAATGGATTTACCAGTTTTTGGGGTTGAACCTCAGGGTGGCTTCCTACGTACAGTATCTAGGATACAGGGATCAAAACCCACATAGTTTTAATGTTTTTACTAGTGTTTGGGGTTGAACCTCATGTAGGCTTCCTACGTACCATGTATATGAGATAGGGATCAAGGCCTATATAGATCGAATGCATATAGTTTAGTTTCACGTGAGATGAAAAGGTAATACAGTTTAATGTCATGTGGTATGAGGTTGAATTGGCGTCAAGTGGTCAGGACTGATGGATGATGGGCTTGAAACATAGGGAGCCTTCCTACGTACCTTTCTATAAAAGGGAAAGGTTTAATGTCCCCACAGTACGATAGTGATTGATGGGGCTTACACACTAAGGAGGACCCTAGAGGATTCAATTGTAAGTGCTTGCTTTAAGCCCACATGAGTTTTGATCGGTGTGAGAAACAAGAGGTAACAAAGACCTGATAATCTCGTTGCGAAAGGTGTATCTGCGAAGAATAAAATGGGGCTTATGGATGGGTAGCGGTCCTAGGCAATAGAGATTGGGACTTATTGTAGGATGGAGGTCTAATGGAGATAAATCCCCAATGGAGAGGGACAGGGTATCGAGTCCCCTATGCCCATCTCTCTTCTGGTCTTCGTGCACAGAAGAGGAGATGAGAATCAAGGGTGCTAACTCATGTAAGAAAGGATATGGGCTTACACCCGGATGGATGCCCTCTCTCGCACACATATTTCATTCCATGAAAGGATGAACTCATTAAATTTTAACAATATCTCACTCTTATGGAGACAAGAAGACATGGAAAATGTATGAGGTGGGGTACCCCATGTATATTGCATTGTTTGAGGCTACAGTTTAACGTTATGTTATGAGGATGTATATTCCTGGAAGTTTATCATTCTGTATCTTAGACGATGAGGATTTACTCCTCATCCATAGGATATACTTAATTGGCATGGTTTAACGCATGGGGAAGTTAATGCACTAGTAATGACATGTGGAGACGGGGTTGTGGAGTGATCCATTGACGGGCTCAAGTTAATAAATAGATGTTAGTGTCCCTATAAGAAGAAGCATGAGGCTAATCAATGTAATATGAAGCACCTCCCAAGGGACCTTGAAATCACTTAGTACAAACATGTATGGTCATATGGTAAATGGATTTGTGACTAAAAGGGGTTCACAAGAAGGGACATTGTGATGATCTGGTGGTCCACAATGTGAAGAGACTTCATGAAGGGGTATGCTTCGTGAAGTGGAGAGGCCTAGCCTATACGTGGAGGATACATGCGTATGAAGGGTGCTTCATGAAGTTAGAGGGATTTTGTAAATTAGGACTTTTAAGATGATGTTATTAATATTTTAATTACATATTATATACTCTCTTTACTTATTTTATATGAAATGTTCATAATTTGTGTGAAATATTAATGTTTTAATACTAAGTATAATTTTTGAGCATTTTTAGAAGTAGTCCAATTGAGTCAGTTTACTATTTTATTTACAACTCTCCACCTAATGATCTAACTTTTGTAGTTATTGTTTATTAGTATTCCTAATTAGATATAAAACATTTAATTAGAAAGGATCATGGGACAATTATACCATTTAAAGGCCCATATGAACAACACAATAAGGCCTACAGAATCATTGAAGAAACTGGACCAGCCATGAAGATTTACTTTTTGGGCACAATCAGGAAGTCCAAATTCCTTTATTCTACTCCAAAGATCGAGGGGAAATTTTAGGACTCTTGGATAAAAATTTCAAGGCCCAAATTCAAAAATAAGGGGACCAAATGATTCATTTAAACTCATCCCACCATTCTGGAAAAGAATTAAAATCTGTACAGTATTCATGACATGTCTCCTAATATATTCATAAAATCAAGCTTTATTTTTTCAGTGTGGAAGATTAGATATATGAGGTATAATTTTTTGCAGAAATAATTCGTATTTGAAGGCATGTTACTATTCCAAAATCCATTCACATTTTGGCCATCCAAAAATCCTGGATAGACATGGACAGTTTAACATTGTTTATTGAAGCAGCCATAAATTTATCTCCATAAGTCCAAATGCCTCCCCAGTTTGATAGTAGTCTACCAACATTATTATCTAAAACTTCAAAGAATGAGATATCTCAATATTTGTCTTTCTGGATGTCAAAATTGTTGAGACATGTGGGGGGACATATTGGGAATGCAAATAGTCCACTTCCTTAGCCTATAAATACATCCCCCTCCTCTCCTTCAAAGCAGCTTCCATTTAAGAAGAGAGGAGAACATATTGGAATGAACAAAGCCTTTCTATGGTCATTTTAGGACCTTCTATATTCATGTTTTCACTGGAGATATCTTTCCTCCTCTCTTTGTTTCCTTTTACTTTTGTATTCTTCATTATGGTATTCTTGTATGTTTTTTTTGTAATTATGTTTTAATGCAAGTTTCTTCTTAAATATATCTTATTCTCATCCACCTTATGTAGTTTAATATTAATTTTCTTAAAATAGTTTAAATATAGTTGAATCCCCTTATTTTCATTTGATTTCTCAATCAATATAAAGTTTATTTTTAATTATCATCTTCGTTTGTGTGTGTGTTCGACGCACCACTCTTTTCTTATCCATTTATTTTTCTTATATTCTTAATTTATCATCATATTTATTATGAAAAGATTAATAATCATTTCAATGGTTGGTGAAATTTATCATTGGTGTGAGTTGTAATTTAGTGATGTTAAGCGATTGAGAGCTTTTTCTCGGTGATTATTCTTTGAATTAACATTGTGTATGTTGGACTTAACATGTCATGGATTAATGACTTGTTTTGTTTAACGAGTGGTTTCCATTGATTATTGGAACCATAAATACATTACCATAAATGATATATGATTAAAATTATAACCTTAAGTAATGTTAATCCTTGGATTAAAGCCTTAACAATTGGGAATTCCCATAAAAGTCAACTTGTGACATGGGTGTTACTTTAATGCAATGTAAAGCAAAGCTCAAGGATATCACAAGCTTAACTACCTAATGATGAACTCACCCCAATATTTATAAAATTGTTAAATCAATAAATCATTTCAATTAATCTCTACAACCCCCCCCCCAATAAAAATACAATCAACTCAAAACAAAAGACTATTAAAAAGTATCATCACCGAGGATTCTACCTGAGTGCTGCTATACACATTAGCATAATATCGGAAATTTGACTAGTCGATAGGCGAAAATCGGACATGATTTCAAATGGAATTGTTTCTGGGGATGGTGCCTTATGTAGTCATTAGTTTCTAGTTATTGTAGAAAAAACCAAAAAAAATTAATGAAAATTGAAAAAAACACAAAGGAAAACCCGTCTACCTCATAAAAATCATAAACAGAAAACACAAAAATAAAAACACATTATTTTCTTTCTTCCAACATCTCTCTGAATGCCCCATAGCCTCCCAAAAAATCTCTCAGATTTTTTTGAGCCTGAAATTGAGTGAACACTTCACCAACATAGGAGGAACATTAGGATAATCAAATAATTCAAGAACCAGTCCTTGTCCAACCAATTGAATTGGATATGGCCAATCCTAGGGAACAAAAATTTAAAGAACTTGTTGCCCCTTATATGAATTACCAAACACTTGGTATTCAATATCCCAACATATAGGATGACTTCGAACTCAAATCAGGTTTGATTCATCTTCTCCCTCATTTCCATGGGCTAGCCGGTGAGGATCCACATCTTCATCATAAAGTGTTCCAAGTGGTGTGCTCTACCATGAAGCCTCAAGGGGTTTATGAGGAACAAATCAAACTCTGAGAATTACCTTTCTCCTTTGTTGAAACTTCAAATTCATGGCTCTACAACCTTCATCCTGGTTCCATAACCACATGGAATGACAAGAAGTGACTCTTCTTCGAGAAAGTATTTCCTACTTCTCATACTGCTTCTATCCGAAAGGAAATAAGTGGTATCCATTAGTTCCCAAGTGAATCACTCCATGAATACTAAAAGAGGTTCAAAAAGCTTATTGAAACCTGCCCAAACCACCAAATCCATGACCAAATCTTGATCAAATACTTCTATGAGGTGTTATTGGATATGGAGATATATTTCATTGATGCTGCAAGTGGCAGTGCTCTTGTTGATAAAACTCATGCAGCTTCAAGAGATCTCATAAGTAACAAGGCTATGAACACACAAAAATTACATACTCGAGCACATGACCAAGTAAAACAAGTCCAAGCCAATCAATCCATAGATCCAAACAAGATGACTGATTGGATGAGTGAACTTATAGGTCATGTGCAACAACTTGTTGTGGCATCCAAAGCCCCATCCTCATCTTCTCCATAACCAATGTTTCATAGACCTGTCAAAAACTATCGAATCTGTAACTCACCACCTCATCCAACTAACACATGTCTACAACATCAAGAGGATCAATCTATTTCATCTTGAAAAAATGGAGCTCAATGAATCATATGCTCAGTGGAACCCCCACCCTCAATAATCAGGTCAGTTCATTAGAAACTTCAACCGACCTCACTTTGAGCCCTTCTCTTCTTCCTATAACCAATACCTGAGGTATGGTAACTCATCTCTCGTCCCTCTCAATTCCCTCCTCAAAACCCAACTATTTCCAATATGGTAAAGGTGTTGGTAACTTCTAACAACCTTATCCTTTTGTTCCTCAACCACAAAGGAACAGTCCTCCTCCTGGATTCCACTATCCTAGTGAGCCTTCCCAATTTTGAAACCAATACAATTGAGTTCCCAAGAACCAAAATCAAGGTAATACCAATCCTAGACAAGCCTATTCTACCAAGAAACATTGGAGTAGTTCAGTGTAAGATCTTGCCTCATTCACCCATTCCAGCCTCAAAAACATTAAAACCCAAATAGGTTAACTTGCATCCCACCTGAGCCCGCAACAACAATCAAACTCATCCCAACTCCCAGCTCAACCATTAACCAACCCAAAGGGTAATTTATGTGAAATTGAACATAGATCCGAGAAGAAAATTGATATGCCTCAAGATAAGTCCTCCAAACCCCCTTTAAATGTTTACCTAGATAATGAAAAGAAAGAGAAACTTCAAAAGGAATCATAAGTCATTCCCTAACCTCCTTCCATTCCACTTAGGAACCCAATTCGTTTTGCTCAAGTTATTTCTATGACAAAGAAGTCCTTTCAACCCGATCCTAAAATGATCTACATGTTTAGACGTGTTGAAGTCAACATACCCCGCTCAGATTCCATAAAACAAATCTCTAAGTATGAAAAGTTTCATAAGGAATTGTGCACCCATAAGAGGAACCTTAGGACCATTGAAATTGCTTCCACCCAATAGTATATTTCCATAAAGTGAAAAGATCCAGGGACCATTAATGTTCCATTCCAAATTGGATGTTCCAACTTCAATGATGCACCCATAGACCTAGGAGCCTTAATTAATGTAATGCCCAAATCTATCTTCTCCAAACATGTTCTAGGTCCCTTACATCCAATGGGTGTTGTCATTAAATTATCCAATCAAAGCACTGCTAATTCTAAGGGTATAATTTATGATGTCCTTGTTTGAGTGAATGGTCTTATCTTCCCTACTGATTTCTATGTCCTTGACATTGAAGGATAGACAACATCTTCTTGATCTCCCCCAATACTAGGAAGACCATTCCTCATGACTGCTAGAACTAATATTGATGTCAATTTAGGCATCTTATCAATGGAATTTGGTGAACAGCTGGTCAAGTTCAACATTTTCCAAGCCATGCGATACCCATATGAGGATCACTCTGCATTCTCAATACATGCTTCTGAGTACACTTCTAAGAGTCAAATGAACCCCAATCCATCACGTTCTTCATGTTCAAATGATAAAGGATCTTTTGTAATCTTCACCATGATTAACCAAGTCATAAATGGTGATGTTTATGTGGACCTCTCATTAATAGACTCCATCAACCTATTAGAACTTGAAAACTCTCTTGAATCCCACATAAACTAGGATCTCTACTGCTCCACCTTGGAATGTATTAAGGAAAATGAATCTGAAGCAACTGAAGTCCCTTCCTCCATTCCTGAGTTGTCTAACCCACAAATGAAAGATGATACTGATCTGAAACCTCTTCCTGAACACCTAAAATATGCATTCATATTCCATGATCACTCTTATCCTATCATTATCTCTTATTCACTTATTAAAACTGAGGAGTCTAAACTTGTTCATGTGTTGGAGGAAAACAAAAAGGCCTTAGGTTAGACCCTAGATGACATACCAGGAATCAACCATGCTCTTTGCATGCATCACATCCATCTTAAGGAATCATCCAACCCAATTAGACAACCACAAAGAAGACTCAATCCACTTATAATTGAGGTAGTTAAGGAAGAGATCACCAAGATTCTTCAATCCGGTATTATCTACCCAATTTCTGATAGTGAATGGGTTAGTCCAATTCAATTTGTACAAAAGAAAGGTTGGAAAATTTTTGTCACAAATGAACATGGGGAGGTAATCACAACTCGAGTGAAGAACAAATGGTGTGTGTGCATCGACTATCGAAAATTGAACGTTGAAACATGAAAAGATCAGTACCCTCATAAATTCCTTGATCGAATGATAGAATGTTTATCCAGAAATCCACACTATTACTTTCTTAATGGATACACCAGCTACTTCCAAATTCCAATCGCACCTCAGCACCAAAAAAGACAACTTTCACTTGCCCCTTTGGAACATATGAAAATAGAATAATTCCTTTTGGCCATTGAAATGCTCCTAAAACATTCCAGAGGTGTATCATGAGTATCTTCTATGAATTCATTGAACACATGATAGATGTATTAATGTATGACTTTACAATTTATGGTGTGTCATTTGAATCATGCTTGCATTCTCTCTCTCTAGTCCTTCAAACATGTGTCTGGTGTAACCTTGTGTTAAATTCTGAAAAATGTCACATAATGGTTAAAAATGGGATTTTTTAGGGCACATATTTTCAAAAGATGGTGTTTATGTCAATCCTGTCAAAATTGAAGTAATCCAATCACTTCTAGAACCCACATCTATTCGATACATCTGTTCCTTCCTCGGTCATGCCAGTTTCTATCAGCGATTCATCCATAACATCGGTTGGATTTCCCTCCAACTCACTCGGTTGCATCAAAATGATGTCACTTTCCTTTTTGATGAGGTTTTCAAGAGAGCCTTCATTTAACTCAAAACTGCTCTTACATCTGCCCCAATAATCCAACCCCAATATTTTTCCTCACCCTTTGATTTGATGTGTGATGCTTCTGATAGAGTTTTTGGGTCTGTTATTGGTCAAAGAAGATAAAAAATTATTCATGTCATCTATTATTCCTAAAAAACATTGGATAAAAATTAATCTCACTACACTGCGATTGAAAAGGATCATTTAGTAGTGGTTTTCCATAGAAAAATTATGACACTATCTCTTAGGTGCCAAAATCATCATCTTCATAGACCATTCTGCTATAAAGTTCTTACTCAATAAAAGTGATTCCAAACCAAGGTTAATAAGATAGATTCTAATGCTCCAAGAGTTTTACCTTGAAATAAATGATAGAATAGGAAAAGAAATCATTGTGGCTGATCACTTGAGTATGATTTGTAATTTTTCTCATTCTAAAATAATTTATGCAGAATTTCCAACTGAGCACTTTCATCTGTCACTCCAAAATTACCATGGTATGTCCCATTTATAAATTACTTGGTTTCGGGTGTTTTTACAGAAAATATTTCAAAATAACAAAAAATGAAATTGAATAATGATTCAAAATTATATTTTTGGGGAGATAATAAACTTTGGAAAACTAGGGAAGACATGGTAAATAATATATGTGTTGATGAAAATGAAAATTCTTCCATCTTAGAATTTTGTCACTCAATGCCTGGTGGTGACCACTTTGTACCACAAAGGACCTCCCAAAAGGTCCTAGACTCTAGATTGTTATAGCCATCACACATCAAGGACTCACATGAGTTTTTCCAATCATGTCCCACATGCCAAAAGTTTGGGACAATTTCAAAGGGAAATGAAATGCCCCAAAAGCTTTTAATTTTATGAGAGATCTTTGATGTTTGGGGCATCAATTTCATGGAACTATTCCCCCCTTCCAATGGACTCTCATACATTATTCTTGCAGTTTATTATGGTTCCTGGTGGGATGAGGCCAATCCCACTAGAAAGTATGATTCACATACTATTAGTGAGTTCCTAAAGACACATATATACCACTGGTTTGGCAGACCATGTTCCTTGATAAGTGACTTAGGAACCCATTTTTGTAATAGAACCATGGAATATATTTTGAAACTGAATGGTGTTATACATTAAAAAAACTACATATCACCCCAAACAAATGGTATGGATGAACTTTCAAATAGAGAAGTGAAAATAGTTCTTAAGATAATTGTAAAACCCACAAAAAAGACTCACCTGAAAGACTTGGTGAAGCACTTTGGGCTTATCGAACTGCCTATAAAACACCCATTGGGATGTCTCAATTTAGGTTAGTTTTTGGTAAAGCATGTCACTTAGTTGTTTAAATACAACATAAGTCTTTTTGGGCTGTGAAAACCTGTAATTTTGAATGTAAAAAATCAGATGAAGAAAGATTGTTGCAATTGGCTGAATTGGAGGAGCTTTGACATGAATCCTATAAGAATTACAATATGTTCAAATAAAAGGCTAAGGTACTCCATGAAAAACACATCCTAAGATAGGTATTCCATGAAGTTTAAAAGGTATTTCTTTTCAACTCTCGATTTTGGCCTCACCCAGGTATGCTAAATTCTCATTGGGAAGGTCCTTTTATTATTTCTCTTGTTTTCCCATTTAGTGCAATGCAAGTCCAAGGCCCATCTTCAAAAAAATATATTCATGGTTAATGGACATCGATTAAAGCATCACCATAAGAGGACACACTATCTTGGAACAACATCAACTTCCATCGGATCCCCAACCTCTATAGTTGACACACCACTAGATAGATATGACAGCCCACCAAATCCAAACTAGTGGCACCACTTTCCCTTTTACTCCTCTTCTCTCTCTCTCCCTCTTTCCTATTCTTCCTCCCTCATTATCAATTTATTTTTTTTACCACTTTCCACATCACATTTTTATTTACTCTTTCTCTTTTGTGTGGGTGTGTAATTTAAAGTCACAAAACAAAACCTAAAAAATTTAAAAAAAATGAACAAACAAGAGTCATACTTACTCACTATAGAATTTTCAAATTTTGTCCAAACATTTTTGGGAGTAAAAATACAAGGTTTCATCTCAAATTTTTTTTGGTTTCTTCATAAATTTGGATAAAGTATATTGTGTCAAAACCAACCAATTTTGAATGCTCAATTTTTGATTTGTAAAATGATTTTCCCAAACAGTGAGGAAAAAAATTAGCTTTCATGCTAAATCCACCTATGGACATCTTTTCAAAATGAGTGTTTTTTTCACCACCATTTTATAATCTTGATTTTATAGACCTTAGATCTAAATTTCTTACTTTAGTGTGCATTAATATGATAGAGGCATTTTCCAAACCACAAGAGAATTATAACAGCCAAATAGCCTCTCATTAACTATACATTAATCCACCTTTTGAAAGCCCCTTAGATCCAATGAAAACCTCTTATTTCATATCCACATTACAAGCCCAATATTGTATCCTACCCAATATAAAAATGTATTTTCATTGCATAATTTTTTGAAATTTATGTGTGGGGGGAATGGATTTCACTGTTTGGGTTCCCTTTTATTGATTTTCAATGAGTTATCATATGCTTGAGAAGAAGCATCCATTTTAGTGTGGGGGAGAGGTTTTCCTTCAGTGGGGTTTGGGAATGTATATATTATTGTGAAATATGTTTCAAATTTTAATGAAAAGTGTTCAAAAAAATATTAAAAAAATAAAAAACAATTCAAAAAAAATCAAAAAAAAAAAATGGGTTGGATCTTGGGTTGGTCAAAAATCAGTATTTATTAGCCTTTGATATTGTAATAACTATTAAAATTAGTGTTATGAGGAGATAAATCATGGATTTGGATATGAGTGTGAGATCTGTTTCATGTTCAACTTTCGAGAAAAAGAGAAAAAAAAAGAAAAAAAGAACAGTAGCATTATATTCTTATGTCATTGGGAGAAGTTTTGTGTTTTGTAAATATTCCGTCTTCTCATTCCCTTTATATTTCAATCAACTCTTTTTTTCTTATTTTACATTTTCATTCCCTCATAAATATCTGTTTTTATTTCCTTTCATGTCTCATTTCAAAGAAAGAAATTATTAATTGCTTCTTCCATATTGGTGTTTTACCCCTATTTTTCCCTCTCTTGAAAATTTTATTCCTACCATCCCATAGCCACATAGAACCCCCTTCAAAATGCCTCTTGATTCTTTTGCACTTTGGATAGGGAGTGGAATCTAGGAGCTCTTTCAAACTCTAATATTTTCACTTTTGGTTGGTGAATGAGTGAAGCTCTATAAATTAATTTTATCCTCGTGAGAGGAGTAAGTATTGTGTGCCACTATTTTCCATTTTTAAATTTGAGCCTGAAAAAATGAATGGTTTTTGGAACATTGTTTCTGTAACAACTTGTGGTGGAATCCAATATGGATGAGTGATATTTTATAAACCTCCCTAATTGGGGAAAACAAAATTTTAATATTTGATGGTGAGTGAAAATGATTTTTATCATGTTTTTATACTTATTGCACTTGAGGACATGAACAAGAATACGTTTGGGAAAGTTGATGTTATTAATATTTTAATTACTTATTATATACTCCCTTTACTGATTTTATATGAAATGTGCATAATTTGCATGAAATATTAATGTTTTAATACTATGTATAATTTTTGAACATTTTTAGAGCTGGTCCAATTGAGTCATTTTACTATTTTATTTACAACTCTCCCCATACAGATCCAAATTGTGTGTCTCTTGTTTTTTAGGATTCATAATTCAATATAAAAAATTTCATTAGAATGGATCATTGGCCAATTCTCCCATTTGAAGCCCCATATGGACAACACAAGAAGGCCTACAGAATATGTGAAGTAACTGGACCAGTCATGAAGATTTAATTTATGGGCTCAATTAGGAAATCAAAATTCCTATATTCTCCTACAACGTTTAGGGGACAATTTAAGGAATCTTTGATAAACATTTCAAGGCCCAAATCAAAAGACAAGGGCCTTAAATGATTCATTTAAACTCAGCCCACCATTTTGGACGGAAATTAAATTCAGAACATGATTCATGACATATCTCCTGATATAATCATCAAATAAATCTGAGATTTTTCCGTGTGAAATAGGAGATATATATGGCCGACTGTGTTGAAGAAATTATTAGGATTTGAAGGTATATTATTATTCCAATGTACATTCACATTTTGGCCCTAAAAAATCATGGATAGACATGGACAATTTAATATTGTTTATTTAAACCACCATACCTTTAGGTACATAAATCCAAATGCCTCCAAATTTTGAGAGTAGTCAAAAAACATTATTATCTACAAATTTGAAGAAGGATATATCACAATATTCGGCTGTCATAATGTCCAAATCTTCAATCCAAGTGGAGGGGAAGATTGAGAATTCAAATAGTCCACTTCCTTGTCCTATAAATACATTCCTCTCATATCCTTCAAAAGAGATGGAATTTTAGAAGTGAGGATCACATATTGTCCTGACCAAAGCCTTTCCAAGGGCTTGGGATTATCTTATATATTCATTTTTTCACTTGACAGATCTTTTCTCCTCTCTCTTTTTCCTTTTACTTTTGTGTTCTCCGTTATAGTAATCTTGTAAGATTATCTTTGTAATTCTATTTTAATTAAAGTTTCTTCTTAAATATCTCTTATTCTCATCCACATTATGTAGTTTAATATTAAATTTCTTAATATAGTTTAAATATATTTTAATCCCCATCTTTTATTTTTCGTTCTCAATCAATCTAAAAATCATTTTTAATTATCGTCATCGTTTGTGTGTGTGTTCGACGCACAACTCTTTTCATATCCATTTATTTTTCTTATATTATTAATTTATCATCATAATAATTATAAACAAATTACTAATCATTTCAATGTCTAAGTAAATCTCTCATTGGGATGAGTTGTAATTTAGGGATATTAAGCGATTGAGATCTTTAGCTCGATGAGTATTATTTGAATTAACATTGCGTGTGTTGGACATAACATGTCATGGACTAATGACTAGTTTTGTTTAATGAGTCATTTACATTGACTATTGGAACCATTAATACACTACCATAAACAAGATATGATTAAAATTAGAACCCTAAGTTAAGATAAGGCTTCGATTAAATCCTTAACACTTGGGAATTCCAATCAACGTCAACAAGTGACATGGGTGTTAAATTAATGCAATATGAAGCAAAAATCAATGATATCACAAGATTAACTACCTAATGATGAACTCAACCCAATATTTATTAAATTGATAAATTGATCAATCATTTCAATTAATCCCTGCAAACAAACCCCATAATCAAAATACAATGAACTTAAAACAAATGACTATTAAAAAGTATCATCACCGAGGATTCATACCAAGTGTTTCTGTATACATTAGCAGATCATCGAAACATTGATCGTCGATAGGTGACAATTGGACACACATTTAGCAGAGTAGGGGTACCTTTTAGAGTTTGGCATTACGAATCGATGAGCTTCACATATCATAGTGATCATGCCTTAGCATGGGGTTCACATGTGCATGGAATGTACTTCATGAAGCATGGGTGCCTTACAAAGTCATGAGTTCCTTTAGTGATCTTCTTCCTTTGTGATGGCCTATGGGCTACGTGAAGGGAATCCCTATCTAAAGAGGGGTTGCATATGAGATAGGGGAAAGGTATTTCGCAATGCTCAAATACCTTGGATAGCTCATTTTTATTAATGCTTTGCTGAACAAAGGGTGATTCACGATTTGAGAGCTGAGAAAGAGAAATGATGGGGTATCCATCATTGGGATCTTGTAGAAGCCTGGTATTTGTAGGCGAGAGGCGGCGCGAAGCTCTAGAAGTAAACTATGAAGTCGCTTGTGATTTTCCTATCAGAGGAAGATTGTGTCATGTTTTTCAAAATAGTGAAGTCAACTTTCATCCCCACCGCCGCACAGAGTCTTCCCTCATTCCCATTGCAACACTCACATAGTCATCCGTCAATTTCCAATAAATATCATAGGTGATCATATTCCCTTTGTGGAGTGATGTCATCAATTAATTTCCTTGAAATCATAGAGCCGTATATCTTTTTCCTCTGTGGCGATCGCAAAGGGGGCCTTGGATTTGTGTTGACCATTGCGTTGAAGGGACTCGTGCTAGTCACTGTGCTGAAAGGCTTCATGAAGGTTCATCCCAAAGTATCCCAATCTAGAATTGGTGTGATCTTTTCATATTTTTCACCTACATACATTTTGGTGCCAAAAAATTCCCCCCTCCTTAGACTTAAAGCCGAGGAGAAAAGGAGGATCATATTTTGAAGGTATATTTCCAAAATTTTACGCAAATCGCAAAGTGAGATTATGAATCAAGGTCTCAATGAAGATGTGTGAGGTGCTGGTTGAGAATGCCGGGAAGCTCGCCGAGGGTAGGCACACCATGAAACTCAGACTTCGTTGCCTATAAATAGGGGAGGACTACCCCTATTTATTTTCTTACTTATCCCTACATTTTTGGTCTTGGGATCTTGATTTGTGAAGCTCCACATGCATTATAACCTCTCTTTGCGAATTAGGAAATCTTTGCTCTGTGGCGCAGAATAAGTCTTTAGACTCTAAGATTGTGCACTTCATGAGTTGTGTCTATGAGGTCTGTGGAAGAGTTTTGTGACCTATCTCTGTGATCTAGTTCTGTGATCCAAGCCAAAAATTTTCTATAGTTTTGGGACATAATGGATCACCAAGAAGCTTTTAGGGGGTCCATGTGGATGTTGTCCAGAGGGAAGAGATGGCAAACAACCTAGGCCCTGGGGAATGTGTTCGGATCCATTTAGACCATGAATATTTGGTGGAGCTATTATCCGAAGTCCAGAAGAACTACTCCATTGTGAAAAATAAATCATCTATATGGCTCTGGTCAGAGTGATGATGCTCACATTCCTGAAGCAAGTAGGGATGAGCCCGTCTATTGGTTCCGGAGTACGTCGTGCCAGCGCCAATGGTTCAGGGCTTCCAATGGTCAAACATGGGAGGATAAATGTAACATAAATAAAATATTTTAAAGTAATTTTTCATTTAATTTCCATTCATGCTCTGTTTTGGGGGTTTTTGATGGTTTTATGAAGGAATATGTGAGTTGTCATGAATTGGGCCAAACCGTGAGCCCAATTTCAGATTTAAAACTAAATTTTGTTTCTTTTATAACATTTCCATTTTTTAATATTTTTCACTCATTCCAATTCCTAAATGTCCTTCCATGATATAGTAACACAAAAAGGGAAATTTGGAACCATTAGAAATATATAAAAATGGTGTATTTGGGTTTTTATTTAAGGGATTGGGTCTTCCCATAAGCCCATATCCAGTTTAAAAATGAATTTTATTTATTTAATAACATATTAAATATTAAGTATTTTTTGGTGATTCCAAGTCTCACACAAGCCCATTGCACCCCGTTGTGCTCCGATCGTCTTTACCCCCTCTTAGGATCTCTTAGACATCGCAATTTAGTGAAGAACTTCCTTGGGTTTCTCAAATCGTCCAGATTTGAGGAGGTAAGTTCTTTCCATCACAACTATTTGAATTCTTACTCCTTTTCTCCCATTTACATGACGTTTCGTCTAATTTTCTTGAAGTAAGAAATGTCCAGAGGGTAGGGTTTTGAACCTAGGGTTTAAACTTGTGTTTTCTGGGTCATTTCTTATGGTTTTAGGATTGATCTCTGTCCCTCTTGGTGCGGCGGTGGTGCGATTTGATTTTCGCACAAAGGATTCAAGGTTTCTACTAATTTGGTAGCTGATTCCAATTTTTATGAAATCCTTGAGACATATATACAATGTTTATTATATTATCATGTTTCAAACATTGATTTGGTGCAACAAAAAATTGGTTTTAGTAGTATTTGTAATGTAAGTGAATTTTAAGTGCCAATTTCATGTGAAATTTGAGTTTTTTCATATAAATCTTTTATTGGTTGATTAAGGAATTCCTTTTAATTATTTAGTTGACCTTATTGAAATTTATTAGGGACTACAATAATGTTTTATATTTTATTATTCTTTTTTTGTTTCTGTGAAATTGGTTTTGGGTGACGTTTGTTAAGAAAATGGTTTTTGAGTACCAATTCGTCGTTGAATTGGGTGTTTTATATGGGTATTCTATGCGATGCTTATTGGGATTGTTTTATAACTCATGTAATGAGTTTAAAGAAATTTTTAGGGTGTTTTGTATTATTTTTTGATAAATATGAGTATGAATATGGTGTTCAAGTGGGGTTTTCAAAGAGTTTTGGGTACAAAACAAGGAAAGATTTGGAGAAGTTGTTTTATTGAAACTCAATGTTTTTTGTTGTGTGTTTTAAATGGTATAAAATGTGTGTAGATACATTAATGATTTTATGTTACCAGTAGTGGTGTTTAATATGAAAATGGATATATGTATCATTCTGAAATTTTTTGAGCACAAAGGGGTAATCCCAGGTACCTAAGTGGGGCGGATGTGTACTAGTACAGCTAGTGGACCAGATGGGTTTTGTCCCTATTTCACCTAGAATTTGGATAAAAAAAACTATAACTAAACTATGTGGATGATTATTGGGGACCACTGGGTTATGGGTATGTTCCCTACTAGTAGCTCGTGCATGAGAACGGATTTTTCTATGGTTACTTTACATAGAGGTATGAGGTACATGAGGCCTGAGACTATCTAGTACCTAGGAGTGTTCCCAATTTTGTTTCTTATTGTGTTTTTGGTATTTTCCCATGTATTGGGGTGTTTATGGTAGTAATTTACAGAAAATAACATGTCTATTTAAATGTGTTAACATTATGAAAACTTTATCTTGAAAACTGTCTTCAATTGAAAGTTTCATTTCTTGGATTTTATCACTGCTTTTCTTTGCGTATTAAAACTGATTGCTTATTCAAATTATATTGCATGATATTTGGAATCATTGGGTTGTATAATATGGGGCTTAGGCTCACACCCTACTTACACCCCTTGTTTGTAATTATAATTTTTTATGTTTGACTTAGGTAGAGGAAAGGCTAAGGGTGATGGTGGTTCAGGGTGTTAGTCCCCATCCTTGGGGAAAAGTTGTGGAGATGGCTTGGGGGTGATGACCCCTTGCCATGTGGAGTCTATAGAGTTGTTTTGTTGTTGTTTCATTCTGTCTTTGAACCTTTTGTATTGAATTTGAACTTATGTATTCAGTTATGGATTTTTTTATAAACCTTATTAGTATGAACTTTTCATATTCATTTTATCAAATATTTTTGATGTTTTATGTATTCATATTAGGGTAAATAATTCCCAACCCAAGATAAATGATACTCAGGCACTTATGCTAGCCCGTGAGGATAGGGAACGCCCTTCGGGCATTGTCACGGGGTGGGTTTGGTGCTGGTATTGGTGAAGACCATATTCGTTCCATGACAATAACTAACCCATCAATTTTGACTTCTTGTATAATAATGTTAACAATGTTGATGGGAACGCTTTGAAACTAGAGGTATCCCCACCCCCACAGTACAACACCATTCTCAAGGAGACCTTGGGGAACTTGGATAAGGGGTGGACTGATCACTGGTACTTGCGTTAGGTTGGTCATTTTATGGATGACTGGGCATGGGATTACTAGGTCTATGACTCCTGCGAGGAGTTTGGGGCAGAGCTGAGGTGAGTGGTCCTAAATGTGTCAGCATGATCCTCAGAATTCTATATTTACCAGCCAAAGAACCTAATTCTAGTGTTATTGATCAAGTGGTCTTCAGGGACAAATACTTTTCATCTTCACTCTGGGGAGGTCGGTATCAGCCTCTAAGACCTTTACAAGATCTATGGGATTCTAATATTGGCGGAAATGTTTGAAGAGTTCCTCCCCAATAAGAATAGATGGGAGGAACTATAGAAGATTTCATTAAAAGAAATAGGCATTTATGGATTTGGTGTCGAGCGAGGACAAGTAGTCTGTGAGGGATGTACACTTCATGTTGTGGTTTAGGTGGTTAATTAATTTCTCTTTAGATTGTAATTTTCTTTTTAGGCCTCCCACTTTCCCAAAGGGGTCCAAGCGCAACAAATAGCACTCATAAAGGTGACTCATAGAGGGAAGCCAGTGGAAGACATGGGGGTTCAATGTCAGCACTGAGTAGAAACTAGTGGTTATGTTGGATGTGTTCATATCAACACTCATTTGTGGCTGGATGATTCCAATAATAGATATAGACATGGGAATACGGATGAGCACAATTATCAAGGAATCCATGTTGGCGATGGGGGAACAGATCAATTTGGGGATCAGAAACTGTACAAATTTTTGTGGAATATCAGTGAGGGGCTGGATCCAAATAGGGTGTGTGGGCCGCTCCATCTTCTGTATGGGTGTATAGTGGCGCATATGGGCACTTATGAATTAATAAACCCCATTTCCCCTTTAGTTTCATACTTATGACCAACTTTTTTGAATGTGGTGGGGAGTTTCCCAACCAAGCTGACCCTGGCGCTGGTGATGAACTAAGTCTGTAAGGAAGATTAATTAAACTTCCACCCATTCCCATTTCGAATATTTCTATTCACTGATGATATATAGGGAACAGAGGAACATTAGTCCTATCTCCTGGACTTTTGGGAAGGTGTCCTAGTGGTGCGGATTGACCGTGAGCCTCTCTATAATCCATAAACCCTCCACCGCATTGCGAGGATGTTCTAGTGCATGCAAAGGTTGACCCCATAGGTATACTTGGGAGTACACCATGAGTACCACACATGTGTGATGAGGAATATGTGTCTCTGTTAACACTAGAGGATGGGAATATGCAGAATAAGATGCCTCTTCCCACATCTGTCTATGGGCTAGTGAAGGAGTATTCCAAGAGTTGGTATGCAGCCTACCCCGGGGAGATGTATAAGCTATGGACCGTTTGTTCTAGTGATGAGGTGACTCCTCAACCTCGAGTTTAGGGCCAGAATGCAGCAAGAATCTTCCGTGGTGATGAGGCGAGAGTAGCGGTGAGACTGAAACTGATCGAGAGGTCGGCGGTAGTGGCCGATCTAGTGGTCCCAGAGGAGAAACGTCAATAAGAAGGGAAGACACCCATGGGGTTCCATAGGATACCCACTAAGGCTTCGGGGAATCGGCTTCTCCATAGAGATATGCTTGATAACATTATTTTCCCAGAGTATTGGGACATCTGGGATGTTAACAGACATTTCCTTAGACCTTCCTAGATGTGGCACCATATAAACCATCTCGGGATGGATTAGTTAGGGATTAGTCATGCAAGGATTTGATTTTCGGTATCTCAAGTAGAATGGGATAAGTACATCACTGAGCTGGAGGAATTCATTCACTCTTAGGGTACTCTATGTCAATTAAAAGATCAGGTGAATGTATTTCTCAATAAAAGAGTCCCTCTGTAGTTTCCTTCCACTGAATTGAGGGATCTATTCCACCTACCGAATAAATCAGAAGATTCCTCCTGGGGGGAAGAGGCTGGTAGATAGATCCCTTTGGAGGAAGGTGAGGTCACAAAATCAAATTTGGAAGAGTTTTTTGAGGCTCATGAGGTAATCCCTAAACAATTTTCATATAGTTATCATTTATGTCAATTTGTCCTTCTCAACTAACATTTAACCTATGAAGGAGGGACTCATAGGAAAAACCCATTCCCGTACAATAGTAGATGCATCTTCGGGGTATTCACCTATGACAATAGAAATTACCGCATCTAGAAGGACTACGACACATAGATATGTTCTCCCAGAGTCATTGGATTTCCCAACCATATATGGGGGTCCATGCCTTGTGAATCTGTTTGCAACAGCTCAAGGGCGTGAATAACTATTTGATTTTTCTAATTCTTCTTCACAGAATTTGTAACTTTTGTCCATTTAATAAGGTAAAATGACATCTGTGTATTATTATATGCATATTTCTTCAAATGGAAGGGGGATCATTGGAGAGGGTAGCTAGGGCACATAATTCATCCTTTCCTAGGGGAATTCAGATGGTCCTGGAATCAGAAGCCTATAATGACCAAGCTGCAATGCTCACGATTATAGGTGGGACCATCAGTAATATGAAACCTGAAATCATCTAGGTGATATATTCTAAATATATTTTTTAATTGGGGTAAGATCCTATAGAGAGTCATGTGAGACTATCACAATGATAGCCTCAAAACGAAAGAGGAAATTAGCCTTATCTAGTGCCTTTGGAGTATGCCATTGGTCTTTTTTCGATAGGCATATGATCCTATCTTGGGGGATGTTCCATAATCACGTGGTGACCCCAAACCATAACAAATATATGATCCCAATTCCAATACATTGCATTATTCCATCGGTATTTTATTCAATAGGGATACATTCTTGTCTTGAGGAATGTGTTTCTCTCACATGGTGATATCTAGTTGGAATGGGGATATGAGTATGTTCTATATTATGTGTCCCTAATTGAAATAGGTGGATAATATTCTTGGATGAGAGCAAGGATATTTTCTTTCTCTATAGTAGTTACTTTTCTATATTTCTCAGAGAGTTGTGCTATTTTGGCTAAGAGGATTCGAATATTTTCCTATCCCTAAATCATTACTATAATATATTGTTGTAGCTCTGTTTTTTTTCTTCAAAAAGCTCTGTCACTTCAATTTGGTATGTAGATGAATATATGTTTTTATGCTCTCAGTTTTTAGGACATGTTGGTCAATGTCATTGATAAAACTGGAGATATACAGCCTCTAATGTCTTCCTAATTCCATTAGAATATGATGATGGACTTCATGCATGGGGGATTGGATTTTTACCAACCCCATGATTGTTTTGTAAACATGATAAAATACATTGATTGAACTACTGGGGGAATGAATATAATTTATCTATTCATCAACATTGCAAATTTAAAAATTTCTCAATGATGCTCACATATATATTTTTGGAGAGGCTACCTGATAGAGAATTCCCTATGTAGGCATATGTTGTGTGATGGTGATTTTATGATATATCTGGGATGAATATTGTACTGTATTAGTGGTGATTTAGGAAATTTCAATTTCCAAATGATGCTGGTGATTTCTCCAAGTGATTAAGATGGCCTAGAGTTTATCATCCTATAAATCGGACATGTTCTGTCCAGTTTATCAGTATTCGGTAAGGATGTGAATATAGGTGGTTGTTCCATGATATAGGATCAAAAATTCCTACATATCTCATTTTGATGATTGTTAATCCTTACACCATTTTAGAAAACCCATTTAGTTTAATTTCATGCAGAAATGAAATCCATCATGTAGTATAATGTCTTATGGTTTGGATTTCAAAATAGTTTTTCGTTTCATGATATTGGATATGGTGACCATAAATGTATAATTAGGTTAAGAATCAAGCTGTACATAGTTCTAGAAAACACATGCATTTTAATGTCTTGCAGAAATAACAATAACCGTGTAGTTTATCATCTTATGGTAAGTACATGAATATAGGTGATTTGTGAAACATATAATATCCATAATCCCTATTTATCCAATTATGGTTATAATGAATTCATACATAGTTCTACAAAACACATGATGTTTAATGCAGTTAGGAAAGGATGTGATCTAGTTAGTTGTTCGTTATTCGGTAAGGATATTGGCCATATAGTTTAAAATATTACTATAAAGATGATTTCAATTCAGATTATCATCATGGGGTATGCACGCAGGTCACATAGGTTTTCATATTCTGGTAAGGAGGATGGCGATGTAGTTTAACATCTTATATTAAAGATGATGGTTAATTGGCTATCATGAGAGTGGCTCTTCCAATGGAGCATGGATTACTCTTATGCTCATTGCATGAGTTTTAGGATCCTTCAACTCTATTAAGACTTCACATACCTATATCTCCAACCAATCCTTGAAGAAAAAGTAGTTCTATATAATGTTCGTGAGATATCGATGGTAGAAGAAGTGGGTTTCTTAGCTTGTCAACCCTACATCTTTCAGCTTCATTTTTGTTGGGAATTACAACAAACAATTTTCCATGGAATAGAAAAAATAATTAGAAATATTATTCTTTTAGGAAAACATTTTGGTCCAAAATGCATTGAAATATGTTCATTCATCCATGGGAGGTATGTGCCTCATGCTCTGTTACACAAGTGGTGTGTTCTGTTCAGAGTGTTCAGATAACTAGAGAGGGGATTCAGGTATTGGTGGATCCAAAATCTCCAATTCCATATACACATGATGTGAGTCCTTAAAGGAAAATAATACTTCTATTATATGTTTGATGTGTTGGTGGTAGGGGAAATTATTTTCATTAACTAAAATAATTACCTCACATGGATTTCACATCACTGGGAGATCTACCAAACCAATTTTAATGACATAGCTTAAATACCTGGGTACATGCCTTAATTAGATAGAATATAACTTTCATTTTATGTCTTCAAGAGGTGGGAGAGAATTATATTTTAAGGAATGTTATCTATACATCCATATATGCAGAGACATGGAAGAGACTAAAACCTAGTGTACAAGGTACCAGAATTTATTAGTCTAGGGGAAGGTGTTTATACCATTGGATCTTGGATGTCTCAAACACATCCCACTAACTTAAAATCCCAAATATCCTTGAGGTTTTGTGGAAATGTTTGTGGTTGGATGGTTTCCAGAACATCCCCAATGAAGAGGTTGAAAATATAGAAACTCCCCTCATCTAAGTATCCTAGGGAGAGGTGGAACATTGTTAAGACATTATCAATATAGGGATGCAAAAATATGAAAACACCCCAAGCCTAGTAGGCTGTGGCACTTCATGATAAGGCAAGATTCTATAGAAAGGTATGAGTACATCATCTCAAGGTAGAGATATCATGAGTATTAAAACAATTATTTCCCATAGAACAAAAATCTATCATTTTTCTTGGGTGGACCATTATTATCTAAAGAACTCCCTTTCATCTTCAAGGTTTTTACTGACATGATCCATAAAAAGGTACCATTGATCTCCTAATTTTATATGCAAGAGGAAAAAGGTGGGCCAATCAATTGTGACTCAGATTGTTGTAATATGGTATAATTATACTCTTTAATTGTGTTCTTGTCTGAATTTGGAAAGGATTCTTCAGATATGACTGATATCTTCTATTATGATACATAATAGTTCTTATGATCTTCCATGATGGAATATATCTTTTGTTTGGTTAGTTAATGTAATTACATTTTGAGGGTCGGTATAACAAACATGTTCTTTATTACACATTTATTCGTGATTTATTATATAATATTACACATTAGACAACCTGAAATATCGATAATTATACTATATTTGAGAATTAGGTATATATAATAACATCTTGATAATGGTATATAACAACATTTTTGAAAACATCTATAACATTCTTTAGAAATTTAATGGATTTTAAAACTACAACGGATAACCTATAGACAAATATAAGAAAGGAGAAATATATAAATCCCATTAAGGGAATAAAAATTGAATTAGGGGATACATGTTAGAGAATATGTAAATCAATGAGGCATAAAAATAATTTGAATAATAATCTAGAAAATTGAGACATGATATAGAATGATAATCATAACATGGGAAATGTGGAAACAACATAAAACACTACATTATCAACATAGGTCATGGATGAACCACCAAGACATAATTGTGGAAAAATTCTCATAAAATAATTAGGTTCACTCTCTATCACAACCTGACATTTCATTAAACTAAACATTACCCAATTCATTGGAGCAATCTATATTTCCTTCTGCACCCATCACATTCATATCATTCTCATGCTTAAGTGTGCCACATAGATCATACAACAAGGATTAATTCATCATAATAATTAATAAAACAATAAAGGGGTTTTGAATTCATATATTTAAGTCCTAAAAATTATATAATCACAAATTTAATCACCCATGAGAGGAAATGGGTATGGTATTCACAACACAATTGTTTTGGCATGGAAATAGTGGTGACATTTCCGTAGCATAACTACATCACAAAAATATTCATAAAAATGGGTTGAAGAAATAGAATGGGTAATTTCACCAAATTTAAATAAAATTGGAAGGTGTAGAGACATTGAAAAATATATCAAAACATTAGAAGTTGGAAATAAAATGCAGTAGTTATGAAGAAACATGAATTAAGTAAATAATCCTATCTACATTTTCGCATCATAAGGGGTGTACATGGATGATAATGGGGGTATTAAATAGAGTAAAATTTGAATCTAATATTTTATAAAGTAAAAGTAATTTTAGGGGAATATAGAAAAATATATCCCAATATAAGAAAGTGGATTTTAAGAGACATATCCTAAAATAAGTGCTTTAATGGAATTGAGAAGAGAGAACTACCTTACTTGAGTGAGTGAATCCAAATGCACGGTACGAGTTTTATGATAGTTTTTGAGAACCTTGGGATGACTCTATATAGGGGAGGGAATTGTATGTATGTGATCCATGTAGTTTTAGTTAATAGAAATGGTAGCTTGGGTGGATTTATATAGGAAAAGAGTCGGATTTCATTATTTTTTAGGGTATAGACTCTATATATTAAAATAACCAAAAAAAACTATCCCATGGTTTTTCACATCATTTTCCCTAAATTTTAGTCGTTCATAATATTTTATAATTCAAAGGGATGACCATAATAAAATAATACCCTTTGTTTTGGGAGGTGAGTCATATACATAATGAAATAGTTTTAAGACATTAAAATATATTAATGGTTCTGGAGGATTCGTAAGGGAATTATAAAATTGATCAAATAAAATTATTTTAAATTTAAAACATGTATTTGGTCATGTATACACTTAATAGTATTTATTACATCACGATTGGGTCATTATTATTCATAATGCACAAAGTATACTTATATTTTATTTAATTTTTACCCTCGATTATCTCAGAAAATTATAAAAAATTCAATGTTTTGTAATTTTAACATTATTATTAAAAAAATAATATTCATTTTGTCTAAATAATTTTCTAAAAACATGATTTTTTTACTTTTAAAATATTAATCGATATTTATTGAGAAATGCATGGTTTTTTTACCATAATAGTTTCTAAACCCTTATAAAAATTACATTTGACTTCATAAATATTTTATGATAATTTATACTTAATAAAATTTATTTAATAATATTATTTTATTAATGTATTAAATATTTAAAAAATTAATTAATTCATCAAAATAAATACCTTAATTGAATTTGAGTATTACCAAAAAAAATCTATATGTGTTTTATTATATCAAAATTGAAATCATTTTAAAAGTAACTATAACAAGATGAAAATATATTAATCATTATATAAAAAATAATGAACATACTCAAGATTTTATATCTTCGATTCATATCCCTTTAATACACTAAAAATTCTATATGAGTAAGGTGCACGGTGGTGACAAATTTATAGGGTGATTCGATATTCATGGATTAGGAATTGATATTGATTGATCTTGAAATTCTCCAATAAATGGGTTTTCTCATTGTTATGTTGTTGGATCTACGCTTAATATTTGTTAAGGGGAAATACCATTTATGTTATCTCCCTCAGCAACTCTGATAAATGGGATTTATAGTTTATTATCCTACTGGTTGAGGCTGTCACTTCTTTTTTCTATGTCAATTAGATTTTCTAAATCCTATATTTCTACTAATCATTTGACCACTATTCAATGGATATATTATCAATGATAATGATACAGAATGTTATTTTAAATCCAATTGGATATAACAAAAAAATAATAATTTCATGTGTTTTCAATAACTATATTATAAAATAATACATTTTATTAAATCAAAAGGGAAATTATTTTATAATAATTATGGTTGTTACAATATTCCCCCCTTAAGAAATTTTACCATTGAATTTTTCATTTCCCACACTAAAACAGGTGGCTATAACTATAATTGATCGCTTTATATGGATCCCATGATGCTTCTTCAACAATGTAGTTTCAGTATGGAAGTTTGATCAGATTCATTGTCTTATTTCATAGAACCTTTTATCTATGATCTATGATCTTCACCTGTTAATTCTCTTGTTAGATATTATTATCCAATGTTACCACCTTTGGATTGATTACATGCTAGGGGTCTGGATTGTAATTTCTCAAGAGGCATAAAGAAAATACATCATGTACTTGAGATTAGTTAGGTGGGAGTTCATTCAGGTAGGCCTCTGCTGTGATGCAATCAATGATCTCAAAGGGGCCAATGTATATTGGACTAATATTTAATTTCTTTACAAATCTCATCACTTTCTTAAATGGTGATATACAATGGAAGACCATGTCTCCAACATCGAACTCTAGGTCTCTTTGATGATTATCAACATTTCAATTTTTTACTATAAGAAGAATAAATGTGACGATGAATGGTCTTGAACTTTTCTACCATTTCCTCAACCATTTCAAGACATAGTTGTTTTGGTTCCCCAACATTGTCCCATTATGCAAGTGATTTACACATCCTCCCATAAAATGATTTATAGGGATCCATTTGGATGCTTGATTAGAATTTTGCTTGTAAGATAACTCTACCAGAGGAAGATGATGGTCCCATCATACTTGGATGTCAATTGAGCCTTGCATCATCATTTCCTTGTTTTTTGGATATTCTACTAAGATTGGACGTTGGTTTTAGCATGATAAGACATGATGAATTTAACTTAGTACGTATAGTATGTTGGATAATCTTCCAGAACATAGAGGTGAATCATGGATTTATATAGAGTATAATTGATAGTGGTACTCCATGTAGTCTCACCACTTCTCTGTTGTATATCTGTATATGTTTATCATGTGAGAAATAATCTCAAATAACAATGAATTTAGTAGTCTTAAATATGATCCTCTATAACCGAGATAGAATTGTTTCCTATAGATGTCATCGAAATTCTAATTAAAAAATCCATGCTGATGATTTCCCATTTCTATATAGGTTTTTATTATGGTTGTATCATCCCCTTAGATTTTTTCATTCCACATCTACTTTCTGACAAACAAGACATATTGATGTTTATTCTATAATCCCCTTATTTATATTTTCCAGCACGTATTGTTCATTGAGATCTCAATAAATATATTTGATTTCATGACGGATAAAGAAGGTTGATATATGTGAATCATCCCACATCACCTTCTTAACTAAATATTTTATGATACCCATAGTCTTGACCCAAATCTTACAACGCCTTCTTCTTTAATATTGTACTCTGAGGATTTACATTTTCTTATAGATTAAACTTTTTTAGAAATTATCACATAATCACTTTTAGCATCATTTATCATCTCTATAAAAGATGATTAATTACTAATATATGAATGGATTGATGATTTTACTTCCTTTATCACTACCATGCCCATCCTTTAAAAATATAAGAAGATCAATTTTCTCTCAATTCACATAAATGATATAATTACTAGATCATTTTTACCTAGTGAAGCTGCAAATTTATTATCATTCCCGTGATGGTAGTGAATTAAGTAGTTATTGTCCTTGATTATATATAACCATGTTCTTTGGATCAAATTAAACTCTTTCTGTATGAATATGTACTTGAAGATTTTTTGATCCATTTATATTTCATACTTATCTCCAAAGAGATAATGCTTCCATATTTTCAAAATGAAGATCACTACACATATCTCCAGATCTTGTGTTGGTAGTTCTATTCATGAAAATTACACTTCCTAGAATCATAGGCTATCACTATATTATTTTTCATTAATACATATCCCAATCCATTCATTGAAGCATCCCTAAATATTATGATAATTTCTCCACATGTGGGTAGTGTGAGAACATGGACTGTAATAAAACTATTTTTCAGCTCCATGAGTCTCTCATCAAATTCATCATTCTAATAAAACATGACTCCGTTACAAGTTAAAATGGTTATATGGTTGGAAATAGTGATAATTTCTCATAAATAAATAGTAATAACTAGGTAATCCATGGAAACTATGGACATATTTCAAATATTTTGTCCTTTTTTATCCTTCAATTGATTATATTTTTGAATGTTCCACAAATATCCCATTTGTTATGATGATTTGTCCCAGGAATGAGACTTCCTTCATTCAAAAATCACATTTTCTAAACTTTTCACAATGATTCTCCATTCACTAGGTCTTTAGCATAGTGATCAGATACTCCTCATCCTCCTCCTCATTATTTTAGTATATTAGAATATAATTTGTAAATACTACCAAAAACATTTTGAGGTAATTTATAAAGATACTAGCCATCATTTCTATGAATATTGATGGAGAATTTGTGAGTCCTAAAGTATTTAATATGAACTCATAATTCCTATACCATATATGAAAACCAATATTGAGGATATCCTCATTCTTCACACTCACATGGTAATATCCCAATAACATAACCACCTTATAAAAGTATTTTACTCCACATATTTGATCAAATAAGTCATTACTTTGAGGTGGTGGATACTTTTTCCTAATCGAAATCTTGTTGATCTTGCAGTAATCAATGCAATGTTGCATTGATCCATCCTTCTTATGGATGAAGAGGACCGGTTGACCCCATGGTGAAGCACATGGGAATATGAAACCTTTATGGATATTCTCATGTTGTTTGTTCTTTAGATCCTCATGATCCATATAATAATTCTATATAGAATATTTGATAATGGTAATACCCCAGGTATATCGTCAATTTAAAATTCAACCTCTCAGATTAGAGGAAGACTAGACTATTCCTTAGGAAATAAATTAGTATATTCCCTCAAAATGGGAAAGTCTTCATGGATTGTTAATTCCATAGTCTAAATAATTTGAGATAGATATGCTTTCTCATAGAGTAATCATATCTATTTTTGAGATGTTAGTGCTAAAGAAGATTATTCCTACCCCTTGACCATGTACATAGCTAGGGGTAGATTCACAATATGGAGATTTATTACCTTTTCATGTAAATTTATGTTGTATCTATATAAAGAAAGATAATAGATACCCAAAATGGAATCAAATTTTACTAAAGATAGTATATCAATGTTCTCAGGGAAGTTCATCCCACAAATTATGAAAATGGAGGAGTTATATACATTGGATGCAATAATTTTCTCATTTTCCATTTTCATCGATAACTCTACTTCTATGATTTGTGGCAGTTTTTGAATAGTTCTAAAAACATTTCATAGTACAAAGGAATTCATTGAACGAAAATCAAAATACTATTTTCACTATACTTTAATGACTAAATAAAGAACCCATAACCAATTCATTTTCAGGATTCACCTTAGTTTTTGTGATTGAAAATTCTCTCCATTTCTTCCTTAGAGGTTGTTGGATGTCTCCTAAATCCCTTGACTTAGTGCATTGATTTCCATAGTTCCCTAATTCCTTGATTTTTATGTAATGAACAATGTAATAAGGGTTAAATAGAGAATTCATTTCCTCTATATTATTAGTGGGTTTCTTTTATCAGCAAACTCTAGATAGGTTTCCTTTTATCCCACCCCTAAACCATTTCCTTAACCCATTTAGACAATTTGCAGGGTTCTTCTTTCTATACATTTGAAAAGTGGGATGTTGAAAATTCTAGACACCATTTGATCTATACATAAACTCACAAAAATTAAAATCCATCTTACCATTATTATATTTATGATACCGAGTAGATTAACCAAAATCCCATTTAACTTTGAGGGATCATCGAACAAGTTCATCATAGCTGTCAAAGTATTGGATTGCTAAGGATTTTTGTAGAATAGGGTTTATCCCACTAAAAAAGCAGTGAAACATGCATTCTAGGGTAAAAACAAAGTTACTGGTGTATCATACAAGTATTGTGATGTTTTTCTCATATTCCTTGACCTATTTTTCTTTTTTTTCTTGAGGAAAAATAAATCCTTTTTAATTTTAATTAAAATAATTTAAGGAAAATACTTATTATTAAAAAGTATCTAGAATTCGATCAACTCTATCACATCTATATCTTCTGAAGGATTAATAATTTTAATCAATTTACACCACTCATCATCTTCTCCCACCATATGATAAGCATTCAAAATAACCTTATCATTTTCAATATATTGAAGGATGGGGAATATTTTCTCAATAGAGTTTATACATTGTTCTATAATTAAGCGATCATTTGATCCACTGAAATTCAAAGGATTTGGTAATATAAATGTCTCAGTCACATATTACTCTTTATTAGGGTGTTTTTGAAACTCCTCATATTATAGGGTTCTATTCATAACTTGAGTTAGATGAGATAGTATCACAATGACGTTTATGATTCCTTCTCTCATTAGTTTGGGAACATTGTTGGGATATTTATCACATTTTCCTTCATATTGTTTTTTTACCTTAATCCTCTTATTTTACACCATTGGATAGAATAAAAGGGAATTTAGGGATGATTATTTTTAAACTATTAAATGCATAATCCTAAATTTAATGACTTGGAAGGGGAAACATGTAACATACATGCATTTCATTTATTTTTGAATTTATAGGATTCAATCTATTCCATCAATGATCAATTTCATAATATACATTCTTATGGAAATTTTTTATTACCTTAATATTGGTTTGTAATGATCTTTTGAATTTACTAAATCATATCCCCCAGGACTGTCATACAAGGTGCATAGAAAGGTCTATTTTTGTGTATCAGGTTACACCGAGTGAGGTCCAGCACACATTGTTTTAGTTGTTACCCCTATGTAAATCTCTTATAAAACCACCTCCACTTTTAGTATCCTAAAAAGGATTTATTTTATCGATAAATGACATAATCTATATTTACCAAAAACAATGGAATGTTTTATTATACTTAGTCTTATCTGTAAGGATTTTTTAATGTTTTGTAATCTTAATACCAAAAATAACTAAATTGTATTTCTAATACCAACAATAACAACCATGTTCTTTATTACACATTAATTAATATATTTTTTCAAAACATTACACATAATACAACCCATAATATTAAAAAAATATAGTTTATTTTTGAATTATGTACATTAAATTACATCTTGAACATGGTACATAACAACATTATTGAAAAATTCCTTAACATGCTTCTAAAATTTCATAGCTTTTAATTTAGGTTGGGATAACCAATGGGAAATCATAAAAAATGGATGATCTATAAATTCCATTAAGGTAATAAAAATGTTATATAGTCATAAATGTTAGAAAATATCCACATAAATGGGGCACAAAATGATTAGGAATCATTAACATGAACAGTGAGACATGATAAAACAAAATAGTCATAACATGGGAAATGTGGAAACAAATTATACCACATAATCATAAAAATAGGTCAAGGTTAAAATTACAATGCATCGTGGTGGAAAATTACCATAAAACAATCAGTTTCACTACCTATACCAATATGATGTTTCAGGAAACAAAACATTACCCATCACATTGGAACACTATATAATTATGGGTGCACATCTCACATTAATTTCATTCGCATTCTTATGTGTTCCACATAGAGTATAAAAAATTTATACATTAATTATCATAATTTATTCTACGATAATGGAGTATGTAATACATATATATAAATCCCCAGTAAAAAATTATATGTGAATACATTTTAACATCTTTGATAGGAAATGGGTATGGTATTCACTACACAATTTTTTTGGCATGGAAAATCATAGTGTTGTTTTGGCTACATAACGACATCTCTTAAAGAGTCATAAAAATGGGTAAATGAGAGATAATGGGATATATCATCACATAAAAATAAAGTAAGAAGTGATATGGAAATCGAATAAAATATCCCAACATTATAAATTTGACATAGAAGGCATAAGTTAATCAATAAACTTAAATAAAAAAACATAAACTATATTTTCGCATGGTAATGTGTGTACATAAATGTTCATTAGTGTATTAATGAATGTGAAAGGAGGATAAAATCATTTATAAATTAAATGGAATGTTAGGGTAAAATAAAGGAACATATTCCAACATAATAAAATGTAATGTAAGAGACATAACAAAAAATAATTTCTTAAAAGGAATTGAGAAGAGTTAAATCCTTTACTTGATTGTGTGACTCCAAATGTGTGGGATGGGATTCATGATAGCTTGGTAGTTTCTTGAGAGGACTATAAATAGGGTAGTAATGATTATAGACATGCTCCAATGAGTTTTAGTGAAGTGAGATTGGATATTGGGTGGGATTATATAGAAAAAGATGAGGATTTATTTATTATTTATGATTTAGAATATATATAATAAAATAACCAAAACCACAATAAGTCCAATGGTTTGATCCCTTTTTTCTTCAAAATGGGACTAGATATCATTATTTTATAAGGAAAAGGGACTAAAAATTAATAATACCTTTTATTATATGGAGGTGATTTATACTCTTAAAGAAATAATTTTAAAACATTAAAATATAATAATAGTTGTGGAGGATTTATAAGGTCTTTATAAAATTAATTATATAAAAATAAAATGAAATTATTTTAAAGGTAAAAAATATTTTTTTTTCATGGAAACCCATTCAAACATTTATTACATATATTTTGTGTCATTATGATGATATAATACACAATGTATTTTTATAAAGTATTTAATTTTTACGTAAATATTTGAATATATTATAAAATAATGAAAACAACTCCATTTTATTATTTAGATGTTATGATTCCAAAAAAATATTCTTTTTATCTAAATAATATTCTAAATATTACAATTTTCACATTTAAAATAGTAATTGGAATTTATTGTTAAATGTCTGGGTTTTTGAAAATAATAACTTTTGAACCCATATAAAAATTACATTTGACTTCAAAAAATTATATGATCATATATATTTGATATAAATTAATGAATAATAATATTTTATTAACATATAATTTATTTCAAAAATCCATTAACTCATCAAAATAAATTCCTCAATTGAATTTAAAAATTAGAATAAATAATTTTTTTATTATATAGAAATAAAAAATCATTTATAATGTTACCATAATAGGATGAAAATATATTCATCATTATATAAAAAATAATATAAATGGTCATAATGATATGTTCATGATACATATCTATTTAATACACCATAAAAATCCGTAAGAGCATGATGCACGATGGTGAGACATTCATTGGGTGGTTCAACATACATGGTTTGATTCATGATCTTGATGAGCACGAAATTCTATCATAAATGGTTTCAATCATGAATTAGTTTTTAGTTAAAAACATGTGATTGGTCAACAGAAAATACCAATAGTTCTATCTCCCTTGGAAGCTCTGATAATTGAGATTCATTGTGTTTGATCATATTGGCTGAAGCCATCACTTCCTTTTTCCATGTCAATTATATTTTTTAAAATCCAATATTTATACTGATAATGTCATCACTATTAAATGACTATATTATCAATTCTAATGATGTAGAATGGTATTATAAATCAAATTGGATATAATAAAAAAAAAATCATGTGTTTTCAATAACCATATTACAAAAAAACAAATTTAAATAAATAAAAAGGAGAATTTTATTTATAACAATTTGGGACATTACAGTTGGTTGTTTGCATACCATTTATAGGGTTAGTTCTTATTATACCATTTGAGAGGCCAGTACTCATGGTAATGTATGAGGGGATAGTTCTCATGATTCAATTTGTGGGATCGATGCCCATGATTGTTTTTAGGGTTTGATTCCCCTAATACCATTTTTGGGGTTGATTCTCATGATACGATTTGAGGGGTCAATGCCCATGATTCTATTTGATAGGTCAGTTCACATGGTACTATTTGAGGGTTTGGATCCCATGATACCATTTTAGGATTTAGTTCCCATTATACTACTTGAGGATTTGGTTCCCATGGAACCATTTGATGGGTAAGTTCCCAGGATATGTTTGATGGGTCTATTCCCATTGTATTATTTGCGGGTTCTTGAACATATTAAAGACAAAACTATGGTAATATATGATAAATATTATCCCTTTACATGTATGATGTGGTGATACCTAGGGTTCCAAGGTAAGAAATTCAAGCTGTGATGAAGTAATAATCTCAGGGATAGTGATGATATAGGATTGATTTATGTCCTCTTATAGGATAAACTAGCGTGCCCCAGAATGATTAGCAAACACAGGGATATAATCCTTGTCTGGAGGTGAATGGTTTTGCTACCCATGGCGAGATACACTACTGGGTTCCTCTATATAGATAGTAGGTATAATAATAATATCTCTTAGAACACGATGTATTATTATTGTGACATTTTGGTAAAGATGGCTAGAATAGATGGGATCTCTCCTAGAAGGATCACGAGTTATTGATTGGATGTGATGATTGTCCCTATCCACCTCCCTAAATTTGGGGGGATATGACTTGATGTTCCTTAGGTATAGTCTCCCAAAGAGGTTAAATGTGGTAATAAGGGACACATACTCTTTTTGAGGCCTTTTGGGAGAAATATTAACAATGGGAATTCATCCTTAAAAGGATATTGTTGGCTGATTCCATTTTTAGGATGAATTTGTTGATGTGGTACTCCTAGAACAAAATGTTCAACAACTAGTATTTGAAGTGGGGGGGTGGTTGACCACATACATAGGGCCTTGGGGAAAAATCAACAAGTCTAGTGATCATGGAATCCATTGGCATATTTGATGATGTTATCTTGATTTCATGGTATGTAAGAATTTCTACAGATGAAACAGGACACTTTTTTAGTGCAGCATCATATATATTAGAGTAAATTTTTGATCAATTGCATTCATAGTTAAAGGATAAATAGGTAGTCCCTTCATTATATACATGTTTTAGTATTATCAAACGAAATGTGTCGGTTTCACGATTTGTTGTTCATAATGAGTTGATAAAAAACTACCCTGAGGAGATCTAGACAATCTATATGTTTTGACCTATGAAAGTGATGAAACATTTGAATAATTTAACCTAGGGTTTACAATTTTTTTTCGTCGATAAATAGATGTGGATGTGATTTTAGACCAACGCTTTTATGGAGGGGGGGTTAATTCCTTGGTCTATAATCCAAATATGGTTTCCTATTTTTTTTATTTTCTCTAGAAACACTGAATGGTTCCCACATCCATAACTAATTAATGACTTTATTTAAAAAGGAGGGTGGTACATTAGGGTCTCGTTCCCAACAATTCTTAGGAACACACATTGTTCAAGATGATGATAGGTCAGGTTAATCAGAACTTTTAAAGGGAAATTATTTCCTACTCTGAGACTCTTTTATAGATAATATCTTCATGAAATCCTACCTAAACCCCAATACTAGTCTAGATGCCCCTTTTTCAATGACATTATTTGTAACAGGAATCAATATGAAATGTTTCATGCATATCATGGGTTCCCTATCAATCACTTATTTGACTTTGATGATTTGTTTTGTGGAAATTTTCTAGAACCATGGAGTTTATTTCCATCCATAGAGGTGATTTGTGTCTTCGAGATGGGGTTTAACCTCTATGATTTCTCTAATGTATCCTCGAAAAACACAAATAAAAACCCACATAGTTCATTTTAAATAGTTCAGGTGTTTTTTACTGGACCCATTCATGCATTTTAATTTCATGTGGTAAGGAAGTAGATAAAAGTCTCAGACTATTATGACGTGTCCAATATGTCCCATTTCTAATAAGAATCAGAGTCTACATAGTTGTCATATGGTAATCTTCATATTGAGAGATACAACTACAAAAGATTCTGAATGGACTTATGCATATAAAACAATAATTGATTAATTTTTATGAATTATGTCCCTTCAAGTTGATATGGGATGTAATATGAAATACATCCCAATGGTGGTCCCACAATGGAGAGTTATCATCATTATATCGGTAAAATCACTATCATCCACTTTTTCCACATGAGTCATAGTCGGCGTGAAAAACAAAATATAGTAGAAGATGAAACACATTGAATGAGAGCATATCTATATAGGGATTATACATTAATGTTTTCCTTTTAGATGATTGATTACAAATCTAATGGAGTATATGTTAAAAATCATGTTCAATTATAAGGTTTCCAATATATCCTATTTTATAACAGGAATCAAATTCATCATAGTCTATCTTATCCCAAACCCTTTGATTGGTTTGAGGTTCTCGAGGGTTTTTTCAGGACCTATACATAAAATGATACCCCTATATGATCGCAATTTTCATCATCTAATGGATGATGATGGATGGTAGACTCATGAAAAAAAATTAGACCCCTTTTTATAAAAAAAATTTCTGAAAAGGAATTACACCGAAGTGGATGCATATTGGAGCTCGGGCCTTAGGAATGCCTACTTTGTATCCCAGTTACAACGGGAACAAAGATCACATAGTTCACTTCATCCCATAAACCACTTATGGGATACGGGGGATGAAAGCACTAATATACATTATTATTATCCATAAGGTTTAAGGAATGATAAGGCTTTATACCAGGATGGATTCCATATTGATTGCGACTTATAAAATGAGGCCTCCATTTGGTGGGGGCTTATGCAGTGAGATTTACCATTGGATTGGGGATTACATATTAATGTTTCCCTTTCTATAGAGTATTACACATTAATGTTTCACTTCCACACACTCAATATGTTTGTTCTGATGGATAAATAAAGGTTATAACCATAAAAGGTATGTTCTAGGGAATAATACTAAGATTTTTGATTGAGTATGTAACCCTAGATCATCACATACACTTCCCTTATAATAGGGGTATGTGGTTAAGGTTCTTGTCTAGGTTCCACATGGAATGAGTCCAAGTGATTATGCCGGATGAAATTGATATTCTATAATTTATCATCCTAAAATTACTTGGACGTCTATTAGACATGTCTTGATTTACATTCCAACAATTTTTGGGTTTAATTTTGTTGTGGTAGACACATATAAGGGTATCTTACTAATCAATTCACTTTTCTTTGATGTCTTATCATAATAAAAGAGGACTTGTTTAAGATTATTTTTATAATAAAATTTGACTTATCTGAGGACTTTTGCAGGACAATACTGAAAAGTCAATATATTATCACGTGATCAACCTGACTTTTCTCCAAGCTATTGCATGAAAATACTAACATGTCAATAAGAAACCATGTAATTATATCGACCTGTCAATAAACTATCATGAGATCAACCTGACTTGAGTATAGTTTGTCTTGTGACAATGTAGAAATGTCAAGGGGTTGTAACCTGGTCAACTTGGATTATCTATGGAATTCCACAGGATAATGATTGCATACCTATGTTAAATCTCATGATCATGAAAACATATCATAATATTTTGTAGAATGATCAAAGAATATTTTCTAAGATATCATCACATAATCCGAGCGGAAAATTCCAAGGTGCTTCACATGATTGACATGACTTCTCCTCAGAATGTTGCATGACAATATTAACAAGTAAACATGTTGTCACTTGAAAATGAAAATAGTACAATTTATCTATCATGATATCTACCAGTTTTTCCCATAGAAAATCACATGACAATTCCAACATGTCAATAAGTTGTTGCAAGATCAAACCAATGTTTTTGGGTCCTATAATGAGAAAGAAGTTATACATCCATGGATATATAAGGAAATCACGAGACCAATGAAGACTCTGGTAACCAAGTGAACATAAATTGATAACATGGTAGGGTCTCACAAAAATTTCTTTGATCTTGTGCCCATCCAAGTGTTGATGTGCATACCCAAAGGGAATATGCCTTGAGTCCATAAGGGTATTATCTCCATTAAAGGGGAGTGAAGGGATAGTGGGTTCACTCCCCAGCTGCACATCTGATGTTATTCCCGGTAGTGTGAGGACATGCCCAAGAGTTCTTATGTGCATCAGTGTGACATATACTCATTAACGGGAACCCTTCATAATAAATTCCCTTGAATATTCTCTACTCACATGACCATACAAAGGTCTTTTGTTGGATTCATCTACCATGTGGGGGTTTTTTCTATATTTACACATTCATGGGTGATGATTCATTGTGCATGGAGTGGGTGCATGACATATAGGTCTCACTTTCATAGTGTTTTCCTTGCATGAAGGGGGTGTATGCTCAGATGTTGCACGTCAAAGCTGCCACCTCAAAGGATTCTTGTGAGTATCATGAGGCATGAATCCTCATATAAAAATAATATTGGGGTTATGTGATGGGGGATATCTGTATTAGATTCCAAAGATAGCTTCATGAATCTACTTCACGAATGTGATTCACATGCCATAAAAAAGGGGTATCAAGGTGGTCTATTATATCATTCAATGGAACGTGGGGGTGTTTTTAGGTTTAGATTGTGATGTATAGGGTTTCAAAAGATTACCACATGATAGAGGGATCATGATATTTGTGGAATCATTGGTTACATTTTCACTAGAACATACTGGCGAGCACTAGTATTGAAGATCTGTGCAGTATTGATCTTTTATTATAATGTATCATGGAGTTACATCACTAATGAGGTCATATTATTTGAGTGAAGGTCCTTAAGTATTTCTTTCAACTGAGTGTGGGGGGTTTACGTTGGGACAATATACATGGAAAAGTCCCTTCTTGGTGATGTCATGAAACCAAATTGGTTATCACATGATCTCTTAAATACCGTGTATGATCCATACATTTCATGACACCCACTTTATCATGAGTTCACCAGATCTTTAAGTGGTTATAAAACAAGTTCATGTGATCACTTGAGGAGGTTGTCTGAGGATGGTTGTCGACGCACCCTATTCCTCCTCTTTCCTTCTCTGCTACTCCCTCTCTTATCCTCATGTGTGTGTCTTTTTTAATGTGAGTATGGTATTTATAGTGAAAATCCGGACAATTATATAGCCTCATTTCATGGGTATAATGCCTCATGAACTAGCTTAGGTGGTGGAGACTTCACTAGATCATTATCACAAAGACGTAAGTTGTATTCAAGTGATCTTGATCCCATTTTATTATTTTGTGACACCACATTGTTGGATAAATCTGATTAAATTCGTGTAAAAAAATTCTGAGGAAGGGTCTTGCAGTTATAAACATCTCATGGAAATCCATATGAATGTATTCACTTCTATCACATGATCAATTAATGATCATGTGATGGATTCATGATTGTGTGGAATCATTCATTACTGGTTCGTCAATAAAATCAATTTTTCAAGGAAATGTAAAATGAAGTGTATGTCTTTATTTGATTTTTTTAGGTATTTTTCTGATATCAATCGGGAGAATTGAGATGTCGGTGATGTTGATAGGGCATTCAGTTTGACTTGTGATATTGATCCAATGTGTTGGGAGGCTGAATATGATTATATAGTTTTGTGGGATTAGAAAATTTTGAATACATGAAAATAGAGATTTACTATTTTCTAATTGAGGTTCGTATAAGATTTCGATGGACAATCGATAATGGTGCATAAAATAATTGCGTAGTTGGGATTTAATAGCATGAATAATATAATGAAGATCTCAGACCACATCAATTTCTATTTGTTCTTTCCCTATGGTATATAATCATTTTCATGACCATTGTTCTGTATTGTCAGCAATGGGTTTTTGAAGTCATACCACCTACACACACTACCACCCAGGCCACATCCCGCTGGTCATTATACCCATGATATTTTCACCATTAGGATCACACACCATGGTACCTATAATCAGTCCTTTCTATTGTCTTTAGAAACTATCCTTCCATCTATTGGATGACCTGAGAAAGATCAAATGGGACATGCTCAACTATGGTCCCACATGGCCATGTGGTCAAGCACTATTCTATATGGAAAATGCATTTACTAAATATTTGGATAATGGGGGTAAAATTAAATGGATAAGTGCCAAGCCCAATCCCATTCATCAAATATTCCTTGAAATCAATATCCATATTCATAAATAGTCTTCAAAAATCTAAAATATTAATGGTAAAGTGTAAGAAGAAAAATTATGGGTGACAACCCACACAGTTACTAAAATAAAAACTCTTCTTTATCAAAAGAAGGTTATATCTATCACCTGCATTGTACAATAAACTTTTTAGAGAGAATTTTCTCTAGACATAGATTGTTCGATAAAATAGATTATGATAAAATTAAACAAACCGTCAATAATAGGCTTCAATAAGTCATTATTGTGATTATTAAATTCATCATAGATTACCTTCTATATGTATTATCTTCATCATTATCATCATCATCTTCTATTTATTACACTAAAAAAATGAAGTTATATTTATATTCATTTACTCTTATCTATTATTCTACACCATGTGTTAATTTTATATCTAAAATAACTATAAATTATATAATGTGTCGCATCAGTTACTTATTCACATTTATCATAATTCAAATATTTTTTAAATCGTGTTAATGAATTTAAATTCAAATCTATATAAATAAAAATTCTATTATTCATAATAACATCCATAAAAAACCACTTCCATATCATTTTTTAACAACATATAAACAAGAAAATATGTCATGACATATTGTTTCACCTTTTAAAATATATTTAATCAATAATAATTTTTGACATACGAGTCAATTAAAAGATTTTAGTGTGAAGAGATCATGACAAATTCAATCTAGGAATTATTCCTAAAAAATTATGAAAAATTTTACCTTAATCATTCTATGATAATTGATGAATTTATCATTTTTTTGAGATGCATATATTAATAGAATAAATCTATAATTTTATACATTATTTGTGGTACAAGTACATCCAAGATAACTACATCAACATTCTGTTCAATGAATATTAAACAAAAAATATTTAATGATATCATTATTCAAAACATAATGAATAATATTTTATTTCTATGTAAACAAATATGAAAAACACATTTTTCATTTTCTCACTTTTATTAGTGCCCTTAAGTAACTACCAAAGATCTCGATTCTGTATTATTGCTTCATCTTAGTGATCCATTACTGGAAACATGAAAGGAATTATTAGGATATTTATTCTTTATATTATCACCTTATTTTTCATCATATGATTATTCCACCACATATCCTCATTCGATCTCTTAGAATTTTTTTGTTGTAGTCTCAGTAGCTTCTCTTATAGTGAAACTAACAATCACTCGCTCATAACTCATGTATGGTCTATAGTTACACTCATGAATGACTTGTTCTCACATAAGTTATGTACTACTCATAGATGGTCTAATATCATGAATGTTATGCAATCCTCGGGGAAGATTCATGATATTCTCATGGATGCACTAAACTCAACAAAATCAGGTTTATTTAATTCCACCTAAATAAGATCTTTTATATCCACAAGGATTCTATAATAATAATGGGTAGTCCATTTTATTTATTATGGAAGAAAAAAATTACCAAATTTCCATGATTCCCCACATAAAATCTAAACAAATAGATTCTTTACTCACTAAATCATAGTCCGTGAATGTATAGTCCATCGTCCGGTCAATCATTATTATTCTCATAAGCTCATAATTACTCACAGTCAAAATAATTCATCTCACAAATTGTTATAGATCTATTTTTTTCATAACATAGTGGTTTATGTTGAGAAAATAAATTAGAAACCCATAATAAATTTAACGTCATTTTAAAATGTATTTTCACTAATCTAATACTAAATAGAGACCTCTTCATCGTACAATGTCCTGAATTATTTTTTGGTTTCACCCATGGAAAATAGATTACTCAATTTCTGAACGTCATGAAATGGATCACTATAAAAAAATTATAAGAATACAAGGCCATGATTATTGTGGTAAACAACAATCATTAAAAAATAAAACCATGATGTCCAAGAAAATGATTGGTAATCACATTGAAAATCCTCATCACCGCTTCATCCAAATAGAAGCATCATTTAGATATCTACACTAGTTCATTTACCTATATAAATAAGTGGTTAAAAATTTTCACCCATTCTTATATCAAATAATACCCATTTCAGAAACTCTCACTATATATATACTCCTGAAAAATGAGTAAATAAAATATCAAAGGATAGGAATATATTGTCAGATATTTTCCCCTATGAAAAAATATTCAAAGTCAAGAAAATGTTTTGAGTGAAAAATAGATACAATAGCCTTAATAAAGATGAGTTTGAACACCCATTATGAAAAAAATTATAAAATTATTCATTTAGAAGTGGAATGGTGAAAATATCTAACCCCTTATTTATTGATGGAATAAACACAATCATATTTTCATTTATTTCTCTCATCTCTTTGAGGAAGTGATATTTAATATCAATATTATTCAACGATGAATGTTGCACTAGATTCATTTTAATTTTTATATTATATTTATTATCATAGACCAAGAGAATGTATAACTTCCCATTAACCAAAAAATCCATCAACTATATACTCATCCATGTCAATTATTTCATATAACGATTAGCAGTGACACCGTGGGGGGATATGCCGAACCTATGTGCCCATAAGGGGCTCTGTGATCTAGGGTTTCCCCCCACCGCTTCCTCATTCCTTTGACTTGGGTTGGCACGGCGTCTGTCCTAACGCTCGGGAGCTCGTGTCGGTGGATTCATGCTGTGGTGGCATCCTCCGTGGACTCAGTGTCTCAACCTCTTTCACCGTTGCTGGCCTGATTTCTCACCCAATCCCTTCTTCGCCGGATTGGGTTCCCCACGGTGGCATGGTGATTGTCCGCGACCGAGATCCAGCTTCTATGCCTTGTGAGTTTCCACCTCATCTCTGGTGTGTGTTTGGATTTTCGTCGTGGATTCCACAGGCATTCTAGTAGGCGGCAACGAGTTCTAATCTTTGGTGGGACTTCCTTCTGGCGTGATTGGTGATGGTTTTCTGACCCTATTATCTTTCCTGTCATTTTTTTGTATGTGGTTTGTGGTTTCTTCTGCTGAGTTTGTGATGGCCTGAGGTGATGGTCTAGTTGAGTTTGTTTTGTTGGTTTTGAGTTTTGGTTGAGGATTTATTGTCATTTGAGGATCGGTTCCTTGGAGAATGTTGTTCGTGAGCTTCTGGTTATTCCCAATGATCTGAGGTGATGGTTTTCGAGGTCCGGGGTTGCCCTCTTAGATCTGTTACTCGCAGGGGTTCTTGGTGGTTTGGTGTTCTTTAATTTTGAATGAGATTTGCATTTGGGTTTTTGGTTTTCTTCTCATGATGGACTCTGGTGTGGTTTGATTTGATTTTAAATTTATTCGAGGATAAAAAAGTTAGTGAGATTGAAGTTGCGAATCAATGGTGGTTTTTAGTGGTTGGTTTTTCATTGTGATTTGTTTCTCGGTGATTTATTTTCATTGGGCTACGGTGATATGTGGTTCAGGGATCTCAACAATTAGATCGTCTAATAGAGGATTCTACAGACCAGGTTTAGGGCAAAGAGTTTCTATTGTACCATCGCTTTCTAGAATTGGATGTTTGAGAGCGTATGGCTATGGCCATCAGTACCAGTCCTGTGCATTTTTGCACGAGACAGCTAGCCGATCTACGGTGGAAGGTTGAAGCTATATTTTATGTGTTTTGATACTCGGAGTGACTTTTCACATGTAGTGTGAGTTGTTTGGATTTGAATTTTTGGATCATCGGGGCTTTTTTGATTGTTTATGTCATTGATGTCCTGACGGTTTCCCCTTTACCCTTAAAAGGGATATTATCTTAACAAAAAAATAATTTTCAGTTAGTCAGTGGGGGATAGGAGTGGATGGGTATGGGTTGTGGAGATGAACATTAGGTGTTGATGAAGGAACTTGGACCAATATTGATCAAACCAACCATGCATACAATGGGTGATTTTGAGAATTTGATTGATCTCAATGATGTATTTCATTTTCCCTAATTCATGGCTCTTCTACAATACACAATGTCACATAAGAATTCATTATTGTTTCCCAACTCAAACACCATTCTCTTAAAATAATACACCACAATATGTTGATATCCTATCATTAACACAAGATTCCCAATTTTCATCTCTATATCCAAACAAATTCAACATTCCCTTGGTTTGATACACCATCCCACAATCTATATTTCAATTAATGTATTTATGAATTAGTTTATCCATCCAGAAAATATGATAGTTGTGGTTCCATTTCTATTTTTTTACAAGAGGGTAAAATTATAAAGAAATTATGGCCTAGATGTTTCCATATATAGAATAGATATAATCAATAATTTAAATTCATTATGCTCATAATTGTTTCCAACATTATCCATAAACAGCTTTACTACAATTGATATGGGTATAGAAATAGGTCTTGAAACTTCCATGATACTTTTAATGTAATTCCTCATAATATTTCACTTCTTATAGAAAAATATGAAACCTATATTGAGATATTTACAAAAAAAATAAGTACCTTACATATGGTAGCATATACAATTAAATCAAATTTCCAATCAATTTGAAAGAAATTTCATACTCTTCTTTATTATTAAAAAAATTCAATATAATAAAAATAAATAGTCGCAATGGGAGAAACATCCTCATAATAGTTTATATAGATGTTGTTCTCTACTGTTCCCATCCGAATGCAACACTAATTTATGAAGGTATATATCTTGGAATACCTAGATATTGGGGATTTCTTTAGCACATATAATTCCCTCGTGAGTTGAAAAACATTATTTTCTTATATTACTAGAATGAAAACACATGTATGCTCAATATAAACATCTTAATTTGACTCCACATTAAAAAAAGAATATATATATTCATTGGTAATATTATATTTTATTAAAAAAAATATAAATATATAGTATATTTTGTTAATCTATTGAAATTAGGAAAAATTTCTCATCAAATAGATTTTTTCATCATGTGTGTATCCTTTACAATCTTATACATCCATGTTTCATAACACTTCAACTCTTTCAATAATTTGTTTGAAAAAACCCATTTCATTATATTATATTTTTTCCTAATGTTATAATACAATATCCCATATATAATCTTTTAAACCAAATCTAATTCCTCACTAAAAATTTCAATCCAATCTTGATTTTCCGGTAATACTTCAAAATATATTTCCTCAAATTATGATAATGAAAAGGTATGAGAAACTATCCAAAATTTATTTCTTATTTGAACCTTATTCCTTTATCCATAATGATATTTTGGACCTCATCATTATTAAGAAACCTTAGATGGGATGAACAGAATTTTCACTCATTACTTGAAATTGGTAAATCAATATCTTCATAATGAATATAACTTCAATAATAAATTTTATCAGAAACATAATAATATTACACAACATAAATATATTCATCCTCACATCCAATTATAAATATATATATCAGATTATGAAACCATTCTATATAACTTTTCAATAACTATCACATCATCAGAATAAACAATTATTCAAGTTATCTTGTTTTTGTCTTTGTATTCTCTAGTATTGAGAGAGTAGCTATTAAAATTACATTAACACCTCTTTGTTAAATATTCCCAATACTTTGAACATTAATTTTTAAAATGTAGTGGATAAAAAAGATAATTAAATACTTAAAAATGGCGTCATATGATAATACATCTCATATATAGATATAACTGAATTTAGTTTGTCAAGACGTTATTTAAATTGTGGAATTTTAGGTGAGTATCTTGCCTACAAAATAACCAAGAAGTATGATGTTCAATCCACATGATTCATGAAATTTTAATCGTGCATCTATTTTTGAATTCAACCATACCTTGTCTATTGTAGTGTTTATGGTACACTATTTTCATGATGAATATCATTAATCTCATGATAACCATGAAACATTATATTTTTTTTAATAAATACTATTATCATTTTGTATATTCCTTATAGTGTAACAAAAATCTTTTTGATCACATCTCTTGAAAAGTTTGAGCATCTTGGGGGCATAGTATTATTTTTCTAAAAACCAACATACATATAATATGAGTTAAATAAATAAAATAAAGTTCTTAATTATTGATTCCTTTATCATTGTCCCATATATAAATGAATAAATATTATCCAAAAGATATTATGTATGCATGTAAACTTTTTTTTTAAAGAACATGAAAATTTTTCATTCCTGCTTATGGGATGACATCATTATATATTTATGATTATACCATTAACATCACATATACATCTACCATGTGATAATTAATTAATTATTCTATTAAATATATGTACAAATATATTTTTCTATAAATTATTTTATTTCATTGTACTAATATAACATGAATTCTATACACCAAAAATCTATAATAGAATCCCCTTGGTTATTTTTACCCTTGTCCCAAGTTCCCCATATTCAAAAAATTTCACAATAAAATCAAATGGATTACATATTTCCAAATTTATCTCATCCCAATAATATTAAACACTCAATATTTTTTTTTAAAACATAAAAAATAATAATATATTAGATTTCACCATTCAATTTTAAAAGACAGCAAATCCAATTTCTCAAATTCTAAGAGAATCGTCATTTAAAAACATAACTATACATTAATTGTTGTGATTACTATTATTTAATAGGTTCTAATATATAGTATTTCATGGAGATTTCAAAAAATTGAATATCAAATTTCATTCTAATGTTATATACATGATTTTAGTTTTAATTAGAAGAGACTTCACTTCTCTATGTTCAATCTCATAAAGCTTATTTAATTTTTCTTAAAAAATTACTGGATAACAACGCATAATATCTATTTTAATTTTTTAAAAGTTCATGATACCTCTCTCAATGAGTTTCAATAAGCTGGAATCCATTCACAATCTCTAAATAAGGTCATTCATGTTGTATTTGAGCCTTTCTTCATTGGTTGTGCCGAATTCCACTCATAATCTTCATTCATTAACACCATGATTGATTTTAGTGTTGATGATTAAACCTCTATATTTACCCTATATACCCAAAGACTCATAATTCCCCAATTATATCTATGTAAAAATTTACATACATTGTATGCTTTTTACTTTTCAAAACATTATATTTATATTCCAATATCATTTTAATGATCAATCATGTTTCCATCTATTGAAAAAAAATATAAGATTCCTAAAATCATGTTATTTATATTAAAATATTTATTAACCTTAACATAGTCTATGTTAGATAAATTTTTGTTTTAATTCATTTTTCAAAAAATCTAATTTTTTTGAAAGGTTTTGGCAACATATGTGGTCGACTTGGAATTAATCTTCTAATAAGTCCCTTTCCAAACATCATTATATTTTTTATAAACCTTTAAAGATGATATTTTTCAAAACTTGAGAGATTTTAAATACACATATATTTCCATGATATCCATATTTTTTTCAAAGATATATAATCCTTGTTTCTATTGTAAACAGTTTCTAATGTAAAATATCAAAAGATTTCTCACTATACCCCATAATTTCTTAAATATTTATATATTGTTTTTTCCTAATAATGTTCATATTACTTTTATAATTATCTTTTACCAATAAGTATTTTAATCATTTATGAATATAACTTCATTGTTAATAAGTTCACCATCATCAATAATATCATCCTCCTTTATTATTAAAAAATTTATAGCAATATATACAATGGATCAAAATATAAATCACCACAATTATAAAATTAAAATATATATATTTATGTCTCATTTCACATTTCTAGATAATAAATACATGATTTCCTAAAACAACATACTCACTTCATATTTGAAATTAGAATCAAAATAAAATAAAAAAAATACTTTATCATTAATTAATTTTTTTCTTTAAAAGTGATTTTAGGATAAACCATTAACTATATTTTGATGTAATTATATTATGTCATCAAATTTGTAACGATAATATGATAAATGTTTTCTATTGAGAATTTATATGAAACTCTATAAGCCATAGAAAAATAATAGGAATAAAATATATCTATACTATTTTGAATATAACTTCAAAAACATTTCATCCTTCTATTTTTGATACATGTATTGTGTCCTTATAATATCATCAGAACTGTTAAAGAACTCAAAAATATATTTATCATCCAACAATTTAAAAACAACATATTTCATTATCTAAATATGTAAAATTTATTTACTTAGTTTATAAATATTTATGAATATATTCCAAATATTTTTTGTACTACCATTTTATTAACTTGTATAAATTCATTTTTTGAGATATATGAATAAATAATATTTCAGACTCTTATATGATTCTCAATTATCACATTCTTTTTAGCTGTTTTATAGGAATATATAAATATATTAGTAAAACAAATTGATCTAATTTACAAAAAATCATAAAAAAATTTATAATACATTGGGTATCATTTTATCATTCCACATATGATTTTTCATCCCATCAAGGATAGAAATACAATTATTATTAATGTAATTCTAAACATTATGATATTTTTCTTTATTTTCCACAAGTAAACTTACTATATTTAATGAAGAAACCATCCTACGATACAAATTGTAAGGGAAAGTCATTAATAGTGTTACCATTAAGTGGGGATGTGAATAAATAATATTTATTTTTTGATTTATTATTATAAAAAATATATAATGTTTGGTTAAAAATAAAAAAATATACTGAAAAAAATTCAAAAGTATATGAATAATAACAAATGAATTTAAAAGTTTCACTACTCTATAATTTTAGAAAAAGTTTTGAATTATCTATAAAAAATATTATATCATCTATCCAATAAAAAACAATCCTTCTAGTTAAAAATATACATGGAATATCTATCATCTAATTTATTCTATATTTATTTAGCAGTCTATGTTCTCCTAGCATTGATAATTAGATAATATAGATTTGGAATCAATAAAATGAATCTTCAATAATGTTATTAAACATTTCATCCCAATTTATTTTATATTCATTACATGTTACCTTTAATAAGTTAGGTATTCTAGTTTATTTATTAGATGAGAAATAGTGAGAATGAACTGTTCCTCTTCTTTTATTTTTATATTCTTCTATAATACATAATATATATTTTTTCTTTGTGATAACTATAAATTATATATCATAAAGTTGGAGTAAATTCTTCTCATTTTTTATTCATTTAATCCTAATACAATGTAAATAATTTTTAATTCAAGTCCCTATAATTATGAAATACAAAATTTCATTTAATTTCTATAAGAATAATCTTCTATAGATTTTTGTACCTGCATATAAACATTCAGAAATATCTTGGATTATTTTTTATCATTTAATCATGTTTTTATTTCACAATAAATTATAACTCATACATCAATTCATGAATTGTTTTATGACTAGATCATTACAAAATCAACGATGGATTTATTCCTCATAAATATCATAAAATCCCCCTATTTTTCTCCCCATTATAATTTAAATACTCAACATAAATATATGAATACATGAATATGATGGTTCATTCATTATTTCATTCTCAATACATTCTATGATACATTATATTACAATGCCTTCATTAAATATTTAACTCCTCATCGTGAATGATATCTTCATTCCCAACTTGGATAATCCTTCATGTTTCTATAAAAATACACATTCACAACACCATGTTAGATTATTATTTTATTATGTGTAGATAAATTAATACAATGGATCGATTTTACTTCTTATCTATTCATCCAAATGTTCTTTTATAGAATAATTATAGTCATTATAATTATATTTAATGTATGTGGGATTAAATTACTATTCATTGATGAATTATTCTTTTATTTTTTAGTAGATCTATAATCAAATATATATTTAAAAATATCGATAAATCCTCTTATCATACGACTCAGGGTCATTATTCCTTCTCTCATACGAATATTCAGTTCATAAAAATGAAATATTTATTCTTAGAATGATCCATAATCATCATGTAATATCTATTCTCAATGAATATTTTTCACTCCACATAGAATATATGTGATGTTTTCATGGGATCATTGAAAATGAAAAATGTATACTCAATTTCCTTTTTTATATGAATGATTCCTGTTGTTCACATGGAATCACTATAACATAAAGAATATTTATGAGGTTTATTATAGATGCATAGAAACTCATGATTTGTTAGTGGTTCTTATCATAGAATCACATCATAGAGAAACATGACACTTGGAATCATAGTATACAACAGTATTATTTTTCATTTGTTTTATCACCATTATTCTGATATACTCATTATTACTCATGTGTAAATCTGTTTGTCTCATGGAAGGTAAAAGTTTTCTTCATAACACAACATTCTTATTTATATTTTTTAAAAAATAAACACCATATTTATATGAATTAATGATCTTATGTTCAATGTTGTTTCATGATGTTATATTTTACAAGTCATATCATATTTTTCAAGATATGATGTTTCAAACATAATGTGTCCCTTATTGGTTTTTAATATACTATTTGTTGTCAGGGTGATTGAGATTGTAGGAGTTGTTAGTAAAAAAAGTAATCATTCAAAATCTCTTAGTTTCTATGAGTGAAATGGAAAAAAATTATCAAGATATGAAATATTATTGTTTCATATATTGATTTTTGTCTTAATATTATTTGAGGAAATGTTTTTGGATCAAATAGAAATGGGTAAATCCAATCACAAAAAATATTTTCCTATATAATAACTGAATATAGAATAGGAGATGTATTATATAATAGAAGGCATAAATCATCATGTTTTTGGAAGAGTGACTCTATGAAATTCAATTCAAATTATCCTATAGGAATCATTATATGCAATAGAGGGGGAAATCATTATTCTGAAATAATTATATTCATCTATGAGATCTCTCACAGGGTGAAGTATAATCAAAAAGGTTTTCCATTTATATTTCCATTCATAAGGGTGATAATCATTTATCATCATTTATATTTCTAAATCCAGTATCATTGAGTATGTATGGATGTTAGGTTTTTTGAATTTAATTAAAAAGGGGAAATATTATAGAACTATAGAATAACCTTAGTAGATGAGAATAATGATAACTAATATATATTCCAATAAACCCCTGGTATTTTGTTTACAAAGGTGGAGTTACCTTAAATAACAATAAATACATACAATATTAAAGAGTTTTTTATAAATTAGAGTTGTAGTTTTAATTTTGGGATTTTAAAAAATATATAAATGAGAATAATTTTGTATCCTAAGAGGGTGTGTGTTGGATTTTTTTACTAAAAATGATGAAGATCCATGATATAGTAAGAGTTGTTGTTAAATACATCGTGATGATTTTTTCACATGGAAGAACTCATATAAAAATAAAAAATTCATCTTGATATGGTATTGGAATATCCATACGAAAAATTTGAAAATGGATGATTACTAAAAATGGTTGATCCAGATAATGATTTTCACATACAAATGGCCCAAATAAGATTGAGTTCTTATGAATGAGTTTTGTACATGAGGTTGGATATAATGCAATGAAAGTTACAAGCTCTATTTAGGTTAGTAGGATATACCATTGATTTATTATTTGGTATTTGATATTGATTAATATTAGATTTTATAAAAGAATTTTTCGGCTATTCAATGATGAAATCCTCTATTTCTTTCAAAAAAAAGTGCCATAATTTTTTTATGGATTGTTTGCATTTCATGTTCGATTTGGGGCGTTGGAAACAAATTCTATGTAAATTATGATAACCATGATTTAAAGGTCATTACAGTTCCTTACTATGATGAGAACTCTAAAGTTCCATTATATTCTTCTTAAATATATTTTCTATTGTGAGATGATATCATTTTAGGGATACAAATGATATAGTCATTCTGGGATTGATACTCATAGGACTTTTTGGAAAAATCTCATGGGGTAAACCAGTAGTAATTTCTTGTATATAATATTATATGAATGATACTAAGCACATAGGTGGATGTCACATCCATGCACCCTGGTCGAATATAGATAAAAAAATGCAGGGATTACATTTCATAGTAAATTTTCATATGAGGTCTTATGTCATTGATACATTAGCTTTCTTCTCTATAGTTTCCTTAGCATGATGGTATATTATAACCATGGACTTTGGGATTCTTTTCCTAGTTTCACTAAAAGAGAGTCCCAGTGGTTCACACACTAAGTGCATTCACATATAAAGTAAAATGATACTATTATTTATTATTTTACAACATGAATAATTATTATTACCAAATGTATTTTAACAACAATTAATATTTTCTTCGTCACATTTATTTTTTCAATATTCATTTTAGAGATTTTTTTTATATTGAATGTATAATTAATAAATATCATCTATTTAGTGAATATAATATGTATTAATTTATTATGAATAATTTAGGAATATTTAGTTAAAAATAAATATCAATTATTTAGGTTTTGATAAATGTTGTGGATGAATGGAATACCAAGTAAAATAGTCTAGTGAGAAATAATGTTTATTGAAAATTATTTAAATAAATAATAATTAATTTTATTCATTGTCTATGAAAATGACATGAAACTATAATAATATTATCATTATTATAGTCCCTAGGTTTTTTAGTAATTATAAGATAAAACAAAGGATCGTGTGAAATTGTTATTTTATATCCCTAGGTATATATAAACTCAATTATATTGTATCATTGGGGTTTCATTTATCACTTTTTGTGCACAAAGACATTCCTAGAGAATCCCCTTGAGGAAAAATAGAGAAACCTATATATGAACACTATTCATAATGGAGTGAGATCCTTCTCCGCCACTAATACCAGCTCTATAGTGATATAATATAACCCTACAATGATAAAATTCTTTGGGGGATCAAAGGAGAATGAAGCCAGATTCGTGATCAATTATGCTAGTACCTATAGATTCTTATGTCGATGTTCATAGGTTTATGAACCAGATGTGGATCATTACATGAGAGAATTTACTCTTGATTCCTAAAACTAATAATAATAGGATGTAGAATCATTTTTGATCCATAAAAATAATAATAATTCATTATTAGGTAATTATTTAATTGTTCAAATTAGATATAATTAATATATGGTGGTCACAAATCTTTATTTCAACATTAAATCATTAATTATTATACGATTCATTTCTATTTATCACAATGGTTTTCTTCATATTAATATAATATTAACGATTGATTATAACAAAAACCTGAGTTTGGAATCCCCCATATAGTGATTCCACTATCCTTGAAACATTTAATTATTATTAGAGTTGTATTATTGTAATTTAAATGTTTTTTTAAATTTTTTTGATTGATTTGCACATTTATTGTTAGTTTTTAAGTCTAATTTTATCATTCATTAATCTAAATCATGATATTTTCACTTATTACTCATCATTATTGTAGATGTAATTCAATCAATTAACATTATGAATAAAATAAATTTTATGAACATATATAGATGTGTAAATTATTATACAAAGTTAATAAAATGTTATGTGACATGTAGCCTATTGGTTGAAATTGTGTTCTAGTGTTTAGTTCACTGAGACTTAATTTAGATTATGTTTAATAATGTATATTTATTACATGTGGTGTCAATCTAAATACAACACATGTTTAATAGCCCAGGCTGGTGCATAGTCATCTACCCTACACTTCGTGCAATGATTGTACACGACGTGTTGTCTATTAGTAGAATATGGTTAATTTATTCTCTTACAAAACCTATGTGACTGTTGATAGTGTAAATCAGAGACAACCTGGTATGTATCCATTTTAAACACTATATATTCCATTACTTTATGTGGAAAAATTAGATCTAGAGTCCATAAGAGGGATATTTGTATAGAATGTATGAAATATACATGTTTTTTAGCTGGCTATTGTAGACCATATGTATTAATAAATTACGCAGAATTAAAATTAATTAGTTATATTACAAAAACCAGTAGAAATATGTTCTATTTTATCAATAATTTTATTATAACTTCCATGTAATAGGTTATATATATATATATATTAAATATCAAATTAATGTTTTTAATTTTCTAATAATCATATCATGTATAAGTTGTAGTATTGTCATTACTCTACATGAAGTAAAACATAACATGCTACATAGATATTATTTTTTCATGTGGTAATTATGTTGATAGTTCATGCTATTAAATTAAAATTTATCACATGTATGTCTTATTTCACATGAGTAATATGTGTGAAAATATAATACACATTGGATAGTTCGGACGAGTGCTCACCATGTTTCCTAAAAGTTTGAATTTTATAAATAGTTAATTTTAATTAAATTTATTTCATTTATTTGAAATTCATATGGATGAGAATCTTAGGAAAATTAAGATAACATTTTATATAACATAATTCATTAATTAAAAACCTTAATTAGTTTATCCAAGATTTATATATATCAAGCATGAATGATTTGAAATAGATGCTATTTTGTTAAATGTATAATTCATTGCATAAACATTAATGATTATGGGCATAGAAAAGATCTATTTATTTGATTGGTTTCCTTATAATATGTTATTTAATTAAATTTTTTTCCTTCAAATCATCCCTACTCTCATTATATAAGTTCTTTTGATTCCATTGATTCTTTTAATGTATACCCCTTAAGTAATATTTTGGTTCCACTCAATAGTTTTTTACATAAAGATTATATGATGGATTGATATTCCAAGATTGTGGAGGTTGTTAAAGTATGGATAAGGGGTAAAACACATAATGGTTCAAGTTTGGTCTGGTGGAAAGATTCAAAATGAAGCAAAAAATGGTTCATGGTGTTTTCCCCCCATGTTCGAAGATTAATTTATCATCCTCCAGATATAATACCCATTAGTAAAAGAATGTTATCATAAAAATATTTTATTTCATTTCAATCAAGTAGAATGGTAATTTCATTATGTATTTTTTCATAATATAATTAATAAATGATTTAATGAGAACACAATATATAACTAAAACAAATTAGAATATGTATAAATCTTATCTATTACATTGGTAACCGCTTAAGAAAATCCACTTAATATTAAAAATAATCTAATAAAGGTAAAATAGGAAACTTATGTGTAATGATAAATTTCATTATATTATATATATATATATATATTATACAAGTATATCCTTAAGCTACATAGGTTATAATGAATCCATAGCTCAATGTTCTTGACCAACCAAAGTCGGGGTTCTTCTAACTGTTTGGGAATACGAAATTGTGGGTTTAGGTTGATTAAAATTAGTTCTCATCATGGGATTACTTGTAATGTAATAAATGATATAATAAAGAAGATTTTTTTGGAAATACACTTTAATGTTATCAATACTTGAGAGTCTACTCAATAGATCTAGGAACACTGAGTTAATGCTATTGGAATTTGTAATGCCAATATAAAACCCTTAAAATAACCTTACCAACCATAATCAGGGTAATGAGAAGTATAATATGGTTCCTATGCTAAACAATATCCATGAAAAAAATTATTCTAAATCAAATTGTGAGGGATATTATGTTTAGTAAAATAATTGGGGATTGATAAATATTATTTTTGTTTATTTATCATATTTAATATGATAATATACAGAAATTATATTTTTTTTATTTGTAGAAATATAAATAAAAATCACATAAAACATATCTCTATAATTCATACAATAGATACAAAACCCCCCTCATTGGTATAAATTTCAATGAGTGGAAACTGAATCTACACATTATCCCAAACCAGGAATTGAAATTTACTATACTGGAAGAACCTATTCCTGATGTTCAATGTAAATAGGATAGTAAGGAAGAGTTATTTTTTATTGTGAAAAATTTTAGTAGTGAAATATATGTTTATTTTTTCATGAAATAATCAATGAAAAATTAACATCAAAAGAAATATGTATACATGATGCGTAGAGCATAATTTCAGGAATTCAAGACCTCAAGTAAGGAAAGGTTATATAAGAGAGATATGAGATCATTAATTTTTTTTATAACCAATATTTGAGATTTTGAACCATTTTTAAATCATGAATTCATGATTATTGGATACCTTAAATTCATATAAATCATATGGATTAAATTCTATGATTATGTTTTTCATAGATCTCACACATTCCTCACTAGTAAAGTCCTTCTCTAGTATTACTAATAATTATAATATGGGAAATGATGAGAATAGTATTTTCAAACACATTACACTTATTATCCAAGAGGATAAGGTTATGCGACATCATAAACATATGGTCCATAAGGTCAATAATAAATGAAAGAAGAATAAATAGGGGCCTACTATTAATAAAATGTCTTGAATCTCCCTAGTAAAATCATTATAAGTATAATGAATGTCAAGAGGCACTAAAATGAAATAGATATAGCATGTTTGGAATGTTCCATGAAAGGTTACTCGAAGAGGTACCACATCCAGATGCATGGTGATATGAAAGCTTCTATTATATCATGTGAAATATTTCAATATATAATCATTGGTTTTTAGATACAACTTGTATTTATCACATCAATATACATTGAATGAACCAAGTAGATACTAAATTATTTCCAAAGGAGAGATAATGTTTGAGCTACCAAGAGTATGATACTAATTCCTCTAACCATTGGATATTAAAAAAATTATTTAGATAATGATTGATACATATTCTAGTTTATTTTTTATGCTCAAACTATTACCATGTTCATGAATTATTTTACATCATAAATATGAAATGTTTAATTTTAAAATTTGTAAATAAAAGTTATTTGTTATATAAATACATATTTTTTTAATGAATTTCACACATAATAATGTTATTTATATATTAAATTAATAAAATTAGGTATTTCCTATTGATAATGAATCACGTTCACACGAATCATATAATAGCCATCTATTGCATCACCATCTTATTGATAAAAAATAAGAATTTTATTATTCTCTATGAAAATTCTTCCTCAGAATCTATTAAGTTAAAACCAATTAATCGATTTTATTTAGATTTACATAGAAAAGTTACCAATAAAACATTATTGGGATGGGGTAAAATTAACATAGATATTTTGGGATTGACACACACTGATATGTGTGCGACATTTCTAATAGCTGCTAGTGGTGGGTATTCACACCTCATAACTTTTATTGATGACTTTTGTAGATATAGATATGTCTGCATGAGGAGGTTTATTTATTAGTTATATAAATATTCAATGAATTTATAAATTGATTTTATTATCAAATTGGAAATAATATAAAAAATGATCATATCTATGAGGATTATATCATAACAATGAGTTTATCAGCTCTCTACGAGTGTTTTGCATTCAATAAAAACACACTCCACTATAAAAACCATAATGTAATTGTGTTTGTGAATGGTGTAACAAAACCTTTCATGACATAGTATGGAAATAATAAGACATGTAAATCCTACATTAAGCTTTTTTCCATATGAATTATAAATTATGGCATCCAAACTAAGCAATTAATCAAATAAAGTGGAAAACTAAATTATCTTAGAGCAATGGAGTGGGAAGAAACATGATCTTCACATAAACATGGATGGGGTTTCAAGGAAATGTTTTCACAATATCATGAAATATATTAGCACCCTATTGCATAATGTTTATATTTATATGGTATAATCAAGAAACAAAGAGATAATTCTTTTTCAACCCCATATACTATAAAGTTAAAGTAACTAGAGAATCCATATTTCATGATAGGAAGCACATAAAAAAGTACAGTGGGATAAAGACTAAAATTGATGAAGTTTAAGCTCAAAATACAGAAGATTTGGTACAGGAAAAGATTGAAAAGATCTTGTAACACCCAAACTTTTGAATCAAATATTTCACTTGAAATAATTTTAATTCTTTAATAACATTCCTATCACGAAACATTGAGATTAAAAAAACCTAATTACATTACTTTTATAACATTGAATTTAAATTGCTTATAATAAATTTTAATAAAACATTTATGAAAAAATATAAATCTTCAAATCATTCTGAATGCATTGGTGAGTTCTTAAAAAATAGTCATACAGTTTTGCTAAAATAAACTTAATCTTCAGAAATGATTTTTTCTTATTTTTATTAATTTTTATAATTTATATAAAATTAATTTGAAAAAATTAATTTAAATTTTTTAATTCATAATTTCCAAATTATCATAATTTATTTAAACTTTTTTTAAAAACTATTAAAAATACTTATTATTTTTAAACATTATTTTCTTTTAAAGTCATTACCATGTAAAAGTATGTTTATTTCTAGTTTTAAATTTTAAATAGTTTATATTAATTTAAAATAATGGATTTAATTTTTAAAAAAATTATTTTAAACATCAATTTATTATGAAAACATTTTATATTTTAAAGAAATGTTTTTCAGAAAAGAGTTTTTATCGTATTTTAGGGGTTTTATTTAAAATCAAATTTACAAAATTTTATGTTTCTAATTTTTTTATAATGGATGAAAAAATTAGATTCATATGGTCAAATTATATTGGAAAGTTCCATTTTATTTTTTCTCACTATGAAATGTAACCATGGTAAATTATTTTACCACTAGATAGGGTAAATTGGGTAATTTAGGATAAAAATAATATGATAAATACTATAAAATTACTCTACCACATTAAAAATATTATTGGATTTAGATTAATTGATCATTAACCCAAAAGGGACTAGTATAAGTAGTTTAATGGACACGTTTACATGAAAATTACTTATATAATGATTAAATCAAAGGAAGTTACAAAATATCCCTTTCATTGTCCAAAATGTCCCTTATGTGTCCACTTGTGGAAAATGTTAGGTTATGAACAAATATGATTGTATATTTTTAAATTAATAGAAATATTTTCATTTTAAGAAATTATTTTTTTACAATTTGTGCAACTTATATGAGATTATTATAGTTATAATATTTTATTTAACGATAATTTAATGATTTCACGATTTAAATTCTATATAATTTTTAATATACGGTTACCCAAAAGATATATTCAACTAAAAATATAATTTTAAAATAGAGAATAATTATTTTAATCAGAATATTTAATTTTAAATTTTTCATGAACAGATATAGTAATTAAATAATTAAACAACTCTGATTTAGTAATTATTTTATAATTGGAAATATCGAATAAATGTTTCTAAAAATATTAAAATAAATACAGTTTGAAATAATTAATGTGATCACTGAAAATTCTGGAAGGATTTTTTTTCAAAGGGAAATAATAATATATATTTTTATAATTTAACTTGTTATATTTTTTTTTCCAAGTAATTAATAGTGTCAAAATTGACAGTAATGATATAATTTAACAATGATATATAATTAAATTATTTAAAAACTATAAATTGTATTTTAAAATTCAATATAATTATATTATGGACTATATTGTTAAAAATGGTTCATTTATTTTCTTATTGACATCAAAATGACAAAAATTACAACCTTTTAACATGGAAAATGTTTTTACCTTAGTTCTAATTAAAATAGGTTAACTAAGGGTTAATCAAAATGATAAGGTTTAAAATAATACCAAAACATGTATGAAGTATATTGGTTGATGAAATTATAATATTATATCAAATTATCATTTAATAAATGTACATTTGGAGGTATTAAATTGATATTTAATTTATTATGATTTAATATTATTTTAGATGCCAAAAGGGACTCTCACCTCAATTATTTATGGGAACCTCCTCCCTCACTTATTCACAACACAATGAGCCTTAATGCTCAACCATCCCCTACTATTATCTCATACCGAATTACCTGTCCACATTCGAGATGTTTTGGTCTTCTCAAAATTTCAACCCATAGTGCCTATACTAGAATATAATAAGGAAGTTCTCCAAACAAGAGGTAATCGTATTTACCGACTCCTTCATGATTATTTATTATTATAATTTCTAATACACTATTATATACATTAAATAATAATAACTTTATTATCACCAATATTCAGATATGTTATTAATATTTTGGGATAACCATATTCCATTTTTTATCTATCCCATGAGAAACAAAATCAAGACCTGTGCGTATGTATGGCTTACCAACTCCATTTCATGGTTTAATATTTTTTTCATCACCAATTTATTTTTATGGGTATAATGATAGATATAATATATATATATAATAATTAAAACAAGATATTGATTCTATAAAAATATAAATCCCTAACTTCCTTACCCTTTTACCATTAATGAAATGGTATCATTACTCATGCATACATACGACCTATCATTTCTGCTACATAATACAATTTAATTTACATGGTCACTATTCCAGAATAATTAAATATATATATTTAATAAATAAATAAGGTTTATATTACATTAATATAATTCTATATATGATGTAACTATATCCCATCCAAAAAAATTGGGACTTATGTAACAAAACATACATAGGAAAATGAAGTATTTAACGCCCGAAAGAAGGGTAATAAGGAAATTTTATTAACATACATGTGGTAAGATAATATAATAGGGTCATATATGATATCATATATATGAATATGGTTCTAAAACAAGTTAATAACATTATATATACCATTATACATTAGTTTTAGATACATTTAAATAAAAGAAGACACAACATAGGGGATAATTTCACAATTTCATTATTATTCGAGACTGTTTATATGTAAGAATTATCTCAAAAAATTGTTATCAACCATTTACATGGTTCTAAAAAATTATTTCCAAAATATTTTTACTATTCTTATACTATTTATAAATTCATTTTACCCATGTATTTATTATTACAAAATGGTGTTAACATAATATTGTTTTCATTTTACTAATGATGTATATTGCGAATTTTACAGAAAAACTATGAGAGGAATATTTTTTTTTACTTAAATCAAAAAAATTATTTTTTACACTTTTATTGTGACTTAATTAATTTAACCATCCACTAAAATAATACATGTTTATTTTCAAATAATTTTTTTTGTTTTAATATTGAAAGATATTTTATGAAAGGAAAACTATTTCATAGTAGAAATTGTATTTTATTAAAGAATTATTTTCATCTGATCTCTCAAAATTATTTTACCACTATGATAACATTAAAGTATGTTATTTATGATTTAATGGGAATATATTTTAACCATTCAATCCCTATTACTCCTATTTTTGGTTAAAATTTATGATGGAATGGTAATTATGAAACATATACCTTTTCTCTGGGTTTTGTTATGATTAAATGATGTTTTTGAAACCCATTTCATTTAATGTATTCTAATATGATGAATGAATTATGTTCTTATGGAACACATATGTATGGTTTCAATTATTTGAGTGTTGGAACCTATATCACCCTCTATTTAATTTGTTTAATATTTAAATATAATGATATTGACATGTCTAGAACAAGGAGTTAAATCAATTTAGTAATATTTGTCTGGAACGGGGAGTGAACCTAGATAACTATTGGTATTCTTCCAATATTATGTACATGAAATGATTCTTCAATAATATAGAAATGATTTTCTAGGCTTATTATTATGAAAAAATTTCATTATTAATGTTATGATCTCAAGGAATGTGTTATTTGTTTCTTTATCAATATATATGATTTATTCCATTACACAATATCATGATTTTTTATATACAAGATATAATTTTCAAACGTTTTTCTTATGTTGTTTTGTCTTTTGATTATGATATGATTGATACCTTCTTATTTTACCTATACAAAACATCTAAGCTCGCAATTTCTTATATTTCTTTTTCCAATGACATGAATAAATGTATTATGTAAGATGTGTAAAAAAGGGTTATACTTATGAAGGAATAACCAAGAGACAATATCGATGTTTTATGAATTAGTTGTTTATTTTTCTATGTTTCCAAAAAAACTAAACCTATACGTTTCTGGTGTGTTTTTTATATTTTGTAATTATTTTTTTTCTATATATATTTAACTTTTATGTATGAAAATTATGGGTCATTATAGTTGGAATCAGAAAATGTTTTAGTTAATATTTAGAAACTAGGATGGTAAATCCATAATAAGAACTCTATGGATGAGTCTATGTAAAGGATACAATCACAATGTTTTGGTAATGTCTATAAATAAACTAGGATAAATCTTAATGTGTCCTGAATTAATGTTTTATAAGTAATTTATTGGATTATGTGGTTTTACAATTATGATTAGTGTTAATCATTATATTTATTGGTTTTAGATAATACATGGAACTTGAAGGAACCATGTTAATGCTGAATGTGATGGGAAATGCAATGATTATCCTCCTAAGAAACCGAATGTTATGGTATCTATAATGAAATATATTTTTTCTATTCTAGCACGAAATTATCATGATATGAATCATGCAGGAATTCCAAAAGATCAATGGAGGGAATAACATTTTGTTGATTCCTTCATGAGTTAGTGGCCAAATTCTTTCAGTGGGACTTTTGATCAACTAGTGGTTGAAAAAAATATCATTACCACTCAAGATATATTTTCTGTGATACATTTTTTTCAACATGAGAAATATATTTTGGAAGTATATCATATAAAAGGTAAAGAAGATCCAATTTGTAATCTTATCATGAATATGAGGCAATGAGAAGAATTTGAATCTAATGAATGTGTGAGTTCAAGAAATAATTTTTAAATAATCACATTCCTAATATTGATTGAATGAATATGGAGAAGTATTTCCTTGAGCTTAAAAAATGATGGTAAATCTATTGGAATCTAAAATGCAAATTTCACAAGACATTCGAGGTACACATTTGTAAATATCTCCCAACCTGATATTATGTTTGATCAATTCTTCAGTGGCTTAAAACAAAGTCTCTAAAGGGAGTTATAAATAAGTGACTTCATTAGCTATGAGTAAATCAGTTGATGTAATCTCATGGTTGTGATGGGGATTGGAGTTACTCATAAATATTATGTGTTCTATACAAATTGAAAATTTTAATTCAAGGTAAAATCTAAAAATGACACTAAAAAGATGATGAGTGATATATTGTGCTATAAGTGTAGAAATAAACAAGTAAGAAACTATCTTAAGGGAATTATTAAATGTTTTATGTATAAGAAAGGTGGTCATCAAGAAATAGACTATTGAACTAAAAAAGAAAAGGTTTCACATAATCCACCTACAACAACTCAACTTATAAATTTATAGTAAAATAGGAATTATGATATCCAATTTCCAAATATGTGGTCTTATAATGATAACTGACTTAAGAAACTTCTCATGATCAAAAAAATGAAAATATCATACGATTACTAATAGACATGTGGGGTACATAATGAAGTGATTAAAGGTACACGTATCAGATAATCTAAAGTTGATAATGTTTTATTCGATTCTGGATCCACCATCTGTTTTATTTCTAAATAATTTTCAATGTGTATGACTGTATTTACACAAAAATTAAATGTCGAGTCAGCTGTGAAAACTCATATTGTCACAATGGTCACATCACATGTTTATCATTAATCTCTAATTGATATTTTTTGGAATGTGATCCAAGAAAATCTTTTGATCCTTGATTTTTTTGAATTCATTGTGATATAGGGAATTTATTGGATTTCTCTAAAAAATGGTGCTATAATGACCATATTTAATTAAAACGGCCATATTTTCCTTGCTAATCAATTAAAACAATCCATTATTTCATAGAAATGATTAATACCTATTAATCCATCAATTGTAAAATAAAAAATTATTTATTATGTATATAACTATACTAAACGGATAGAATCTTTCAATATAATGACAAAAAGGTAATTTAGTTCCAAAAAGCTCTATCTTATTCATCTTGTAATTGATAATAAAAAGGATTCTATATAAACTCACTCATATCAGACCTTATTATCAAGAACGTGAAATTTCATTCGTGAATAATGGTCCATTTAACATAACACTAATTTTTTGAACTCAGTCTATTGTATATGAATTTTACATTTGAGTCAAAAATAAGATGATAGAATCCTGAGAAGCTTAATTAATTATAGATAATAAAAATATTCAATATTTATAACTAAAAACAAAAGAGTTGTTTGATATAATGAATCTAAACTAAAAATAACTCAGTATGTTTTTTCCAGAGTTTTAGATCTCTCTAGACATATTTAAGTATGATAAATATATTTATATATATATATATTATAGTGAAGGGGATAAAAAACCTTAAAAAACTTGTGTAGAAGATCCAAAAAATCACAAACATTAAAATAACATCCCAATAGAATCAATTTTATAGAATGAAGAAATTATAACAGAGGGAAAGAATTGATGAAAATTGGTGTCCAATATGTCCCAAGGATAAGAAGGGTACATAACCAATCCTCAACCTACTTGATAATTTAGTAAGAAATTTATAGAAGTTACCTTGACTCACATCTTGACTACAACTATAATTAATATCTATTAACTTTTAACTTCCACTTATGTCACCTTCACATTCATCCAATTATATCCTTTTTAGAAACCCCCTAATTAATTTTAGGGTCCAGATTCACTTCATTTTATTTCAACATTAATTTGGTTCCTAATACCTAGTGCAATTCACCTCTTAAACAAACATCCCAATTCAACAGTATACAACATTGACATTAACAACACGAGAATCCCTATAGAACATCATCTGCTTTGGGCCACTAAACATTAGGCTACGATAAAACCATTCAATATTGAACACAAAAGGAATAATATCTCTAATAAATACCTCATTAAATGTAGTAAACATTTACTAAAGTAAGGTATCTTCATGAGGGCCTCTAAAAATATATCCTCATGCTAATATTTAGTTCATTGAAAGACTCAAAAATTAAATAATAGCTCTCCCTTTGGTTAAAAATTGGGAACAAATGAACAATATGAATCTCCATATTAACTTACTCCATATCGTTATATAAAATATTGATGATAGTTATCTATAATAGAAAAGAATAATATGAACCAATTGGAAGCATAGTTATCCATTCTCAGCAACTAGAGTTAAGGAACCTCCCAAAACATCACTACCTAAAATTACTTAGATGAAACCCAAAATTCAAAATTTTTCATGGACTCCTATATTAGTAGTAATAAAGATCATAGGAATCAAGTTGAACTTCACTAGCTATAGAATCTCCAAGAATGATCCGTATTTAAAATATATATGATGCTCTGGTACACCCACGTTCATCTTTGATAAATTAGATCTTCTACAACACCTTCTCCAAAAAAATATTATCCTCGGCTCAATATGACAACTAGACTAAAATATTTCTCTGTATACGGAATTGAAAATGAAATTAAAACAACAATCAGCGGATTAAATCTCCAAATTAAATTTAGCTAACTATAGGTATTCAACCAAAACTATCACACCTATCTTCAAACTCATATTGAACAAAACAAAATTTAAAAATGAAATTCTCAAAACAGAGCACATTACTCATTTCACCATCAGTGAGTAAGAGATAGAAAAAAATCAAAACCTCTTTGATGGATTCTTATTAGATGAAAAATTAAAATCTTTTACCAGTGATCTATAACATTCAAATAGACAAAGAACACAACCCTTTGACCATGGCCTACATATTCTCAGGGCTATGTTTCTAGGAATTTCCATATAAGTAGGGAACATACAATCACATCCACTAATAGAAATCATGGAGGTAACATTGGTCCATTCTACATCAAAATTTCCATTTTTTAAACCCTTCATCATTGCTAAGGGAGTGAGGGGACTAGCAGTAAGTGGAGGAGAATACCGACACCAATTTTGGTCTTCTGTCAACCTCTCCCCAGATGTTTTTTTAGTGTTTCGGGTATTGAATTGGAGATGATGATGAGTCATAATATTTTTCATTTCTATTAGATTAATATTGATAATAAATTGATTCATATAATATAAAAATATGTATGTTTTAAATATATATATATATAATTAATATGAATACAATTTATTTCAATTTTTATATTTTTTGTTGATTTTTTTTGAATAATTTACCAATAATTTTATATTCTATATATTTATTTCATGAGAGATTATTAAATTATAAATGTTATAATTCATTTTATAAAAAACATTTATCAAGAAAATATATGTTATATCTATATAAATAATAAGATTATATTAAATAATTACTAAAATATTTAATCTTAATGGATCATATATTTCAAGATATTTTTCTAATGGTAAATTTTTTTGAAGTAATATTAATTAATATAGTAGATTTGTTTGTTTTTAAAATATTGTTTTATTAATATAATAAAACAATATATTTAACTATTAGTAAAAGTTGAGTTTGTATTTAATGACTAATACAAAAAAATATAGGTGATGGTAAAATATTTTTCCATACCTAAAAATAATACCAACAAGTCTTGATATCTATTAGAAATACTAATTTTTACTAATAGATATTTTATTTTTCATTTAATTTATATTGGTATAAGACATTATTTAGAGAATATTCATGAAATACAGTTATTTAATTCTTTAATAGTGGAAATTTCTTTATGTTTGATAGTTTCCTTCTACTAAACAAATTTGGAATGGAATTATTCTTTACAAGGCAACAAAATACACACCATTGAGGGATTTTACAAAGGAGATTCATGATGATGTTTCATATATACACAACAATATGATTGTCTGTGTCGTGAACCGAATATGGTCGATGATAAAACTTGCACCAAACATGGCCTGCGACATGGCTCGAAGGGCGTTCCTGATCTCCAAAGGCTGGAACATGTTCCTGGGTATCATAAACTAAAAATTGGGAATGATTTATCCAAGTTTATAAACTTAAAACAAAAAATGAATCCAATATAACAAATCTGGATTTTTCAAACCAAACAGTAATTTAAAAAAATTCAGAACTGAATTACATAGTTTAAAACAACTCACAAAGACTATAACAAAGGTACAAAACGAAAACTAAACAGCCCATGAACACTCATGTCACGAGGAACCACCCTCAATCCATCTCCATAATACATCACCACCATGAACCTTCTAAAAACCGAACACACTGGCACTATAAACTGTACCCAACCAATGACATCAAAAGAAAACCAAGTATACATTCACCCAAAGGTGTAAGTAGGGTGTTATTAAAATCCCATTAGGATACCACCACTAAGATATTCTATGCGATAAATATTCAAATACAAAATGCATGAATGTTTTCAAAAACATGTAATTTCTTGTTAGAATTTCTAAAAGATGCAACTTAAAAAATCATTTTTCAAGCGGCATAATTTAAAGAATCAACGCTTTTAAAATAAATTCCAAAGATACTTAATTTTTCATCCAAATATAATGTATGAATATGATATGTAAAAAGGATCTAATGAGAACAAGAAATAAGAAATAACCCCCAGGCACTAACTAGCTATGGGTCCCAAGTACCTCGTATCTCAGTGAGAGTAGTCATAAAAAATATCCATTCTCTTACACGAGCCACTTTTAGGGTATACATCAATAACCTAGTGGTATCCAATCATCATCATCATAGTTTATTTGGAGTTATAAGCATCAATCATGCTAATTGAAACTAAGGCCAAACCACATGGATTCACTAGCATACTAGTACACATCCACCCACCTAGTTACCCAGGTTTTCCCCTTATGGTCAAACAAGCTAAAAAAGTCAAGAAATATACTTTGCACATGAAAAAATCATTTCCATATCAAAAATTCACCTAAAATCTCACATGTATACAACAAAAGTCACAAAAGTCCACTTTTCATTCAATTTGATTTTGAAATACAACTCACACCAAAATAGCCCACAACACTTTTCACATTTATTTTACACTTCCACAAATCCATTAAACAATTTTATAAAACCATTAAAATATATTCCAACTCTAATAACATCCCACTCACATGTTACATAATACCCTTTTCATAAACAAAATCCAATTTTCACATCACAGTCACACAAAACATCCCACATCACTTTCACATCTCTTACACACTTCAGTAAATCCTTCAAACATTTTTATTAAACATTTACAAGATGGAACACATCAAAAAACATTCCCTTTAACATTTAAAATGTACCATTTTAAAATAAACACACTCCAAAATAGTTTGAAAATATGGTTTCACCTCTTACATTTATCATTAAATCATTCAAATCTTTGATAAAACAATTCTAAAGAGTATACCCAAAATTTTCTCATCAAACCCATTTCAAAACCATATTTCAAGGAAAAAACCAAAATAAAACACTTAAAATGTATAATTGAAAGCCCTATATACATTTATAAAACCACTTTCAAGTGTTATAAAATCACCATGAATAATACCATGAAAGATACAAATTAAAAACACCCATTTTCATAAAATGCTCTCAAGACGTATTGCAATGTTTTACACACCAAACCTATTCCAAAAACCCCCTTCCAAGTCCCACATGACACAAAGGAATTAAAAACACATAATTTTAGTCCCCTTTACACAAATAACAAATAAATTTTATATTTTATAAAACTACAACAAAAGATACCACAAGTGTTACATTCAAAAAGTTCACAAATTCAACAAAAATGAAATTATAAAATTAAACTCTAAAAAAAATCCCTTAATAACAGATTTCTCACCACACACAGCATATTAGAAACATGAAAAAACATTAAAAAAATAAATCTAACTAATCAAGAAATGGTTAACCAAGGAATCACCTACCTTTTGAGTCGAAACCCTCAAATATTGGTGTGAAACATCAAGTGCACCACCGCCGCACCACAAAGAAGTGGAGAGAAACCTAAAATCTCAATATTACACTGGAAAGACACCATGTCAACCCCTAGGTTCATACCCTAACTTCTTATCAATTTGGAACATCAATAAAGAGGGATGAAACCCTAAGGAAATGGATGAAATGGAAGGGAGGAACCCTTACATGATGGAATCGTGGAGAAATATCCCTAAATCCACCAGTATCTTAATTTTAAAATAGAAAAACATTCAAGGGAGGTTATAATAGAAAATTAGAGATCATGTAGGAACTAGAATGAGGGAAAACTATGAGAGATGAAGGAGTTATGAAGGAATCAATTTATCTCGCCAAATATGGGAGATTTGAGAAATCAAGATAATTTTCTCCTAAATTCCCATTGAACATTATCATTAAAGAGGTGTAGCAGAGCATGGGAGGGTGACTTGGGTATGTGGTCTTGGTGGAGAGTTGGAATCACTAAAAAAACATAAAAATTGATTGAGATATTAAATAATTAAAACATATTTTTAATGCAAGAAATGGACTTTTGGGCTGGCCCAACACCTTAATAAAAAACCCAAATCCCTCCTTATTAAGGATTTCTTTGGATTCCAAATTTATATGGTGATTTTAATATACTATGGGATTTCATTTAAGAAGTGTAATGGGTGTAAAATGTTGAAAAGAGAAGGATATATAAAAGAAGCAAAAAATTATTTTTAAATCTGGAAATGTGCTTACGTTTTGGCCAATATTTTAAAACCCACCATTTCCACCAAAATATGTGGTAAACCCCGAAAACAAATTAAGAATGGAAATTATATGAAAAATGACTTTAAAATAATTTATGTACGTAATAATTCTCTCCACCATAAAATTTTCTACCCTGGGAAAGCCATAGTAAGTCCAAAAGCAAAAACCAAACCCAACCGAAAGGCTAAAATTGACTCATTTGCCAAGCTTCTCCCCCAAAGGACAAAGAACCTCCAGTGACCAATTAAGGAAGAAATATTCTCAAAACCAAAAAATATACCACATTACTAAAATTATCATGAACATTCGGGATTTATCCCAAAAGGGTACTCCTCAAACACTATCTGAACAAGGCTCAAGCAATTTACCCAAACAAACAACAACATCGAAAAAGGTTACACTTACCTTGATATAACTAAACCATTGGGAACTCTATAATCCCAACATTTATATAAGGAATATTCAGGTAGTTATATAGTTATGAACGATACTACCCACTTACAAGCCAAGACCAAGGAAAAATTAATTTATTGGTATGAGGATACACAAATGAGATCCCCACCATAAGAGGCAACTTAATTTTTTTCCAAGACCAAATCAGGACACTAACAGGGGGAGGCCTGAAGGACACCTTGGTACAAGGGTTATAATTCCATTATACATTTCCAAACGAACATAAATGAGACCCATGGTGGGTCTCCCCTCTATAAAAACCAACCATCTTAACTGACCAGTGTGGGTCATCACAGAAAGACCCCAAAACTCAACGAGTTTGGATGGTCGCACGGTTAATTTGCACAATTTGGGAAACCGTGCGCTAACCGTGTGGGTCCTTATATTTTCTTGGTTTTCTGGGTTAATTTTAAAACTCACCATGTGAAAACTGTGCGCTCAACCTATCTTACCAAATTTTAAACCATTCTCTAAAAACTCAATAGAAACCAAAGGGGGGGAATGAAATTAGGATACAAACATGGGCACGTGGCCCTCCACCTCGTTCCATCAAATTTAAATAATATAAGAAATATTACAACACCATTGCATTAAACTCTTCATATAATTCATACCGAGGTTAGGAATTATACAAGGGTTTAAACAACCATGGTATTTCCTCAGACTACGCGCCAGCTTCTGTCCGGAACCAATGGATGGCACTCAAAAGATTGAAGCATCTTCATCCTCGCAGTTAGGCTTTGGAAACCCCTGTATAGAACTTCTTCTTTTGATTCCATAAACAACTGAAACACATACCCAGATGGGTTCACCTAGACAAGGTGGCAATAATGGCCTCCCATACCCTGATTTCCCACACTGGTGGTTTAACGTGAACTTCTACCTAAAAGGAACTATAAAGGACCCTGAGGCCCTCTTAGACACCATCCAGACACTCGTCCACACTAACAACCCCAAACCACTTCCACCATCGACGAATCAAGCAACTGAAGAAACTATGGTCTCTTTCAACCTTCTATGAGCACTCTCCTTCTACAAGAGTATCCTCAAACCCAAAAATTAATGGGTGTAGACTCATTCTAAAAAGCTCGATAAAAAATTCCATACATTGGTCAACTGGAGGATTTTCTAATGGTGAAACAATCAGGGTTTCACTTCAGTTGTGCACTAACCCTTAATGGGGGCGTACCTTATCCAATGAGAGAACCCAAGGACCCAAACAAACTAGTCCATTGGTTACGAAATACCGCAGGTAGATCAAAACTGATGAGGGGAACCACCATAAATGTTTCCCAAACTTTTCTCGGAAGAGACCACTAAATATCCCGTCAACCCAGCTTACTATCCAAACACAAACCTAAAACACGGTACAAACAGGAGGGGCTCTTGGACTCAAAACACCCTACAACATCAAAATTTCTAAAAACACATGAATCACACCATCACAAAACACTCATAAACACATCACATTTTCCTTTTAAAAACATTTCTTTGACAACAAATAGTTCAACGGTTAGCATATCCACCAATGGTACCCCATGGGCCCCACACATGCATGTTTTCGTGACACACTGGGCACCATCCTCATATCCATCCTGGCACTCATCTAGTCATTCCATTAACCATACATCATCTCATATAACCCCATTCATGTGGTTGCTTATTAAAATACCAAAGGTTAAATCAAAAATGCTTTCCACTTTTTAAAACCAAAATAATCCACCAATGCTTCCTTTTTCTCAATACCACTAACCATGAAATCACACACAAATTACTGCATAATAAACTTTTCAAAAAGGCACAATAATTCAAATTAAAACTAACTTTCAAGTCATACACGTTAATTTCAAGACATCACATCCCATTAAAACTCCTTTCAATGGCTTAGAAAACTCGATAGGAATGACTTTTTCAAAACTAACTTTAACATACTTCTTGGTTTCAAAAGAGGCGTAAACACACCATTTTCCTAATTAAAAAAATTCTTAAATTTTAGTTCCACTATTTAAAGAATCAATCCCTTTCCTATTTATTGGAAAATTATTTCACAAAAACCTTATGCTTCTTAAAACGATGTCATTTTTACTTTAAAACTAAACTTTTAAGATTTCAAAACTAAAGGAAACAAGACAATGTGAGGGGGATCTAGCTTCAATGGGTGACATGGACATATGGTTGGAGGCCATACGCCAAACACATAACCATCACCAAGAGTGTTCTAGGGAAATATACCCACCTCTACATGGATTTCTAGGCCCTGTGAGATCACTGAGACCATTACCCAACTCCCTTTTCATTTCCCCTAATGATTACAAAAACAAAAACAAAACTTAAGGAATTAGATAAGTCCCAACATACCATTGTGAATTGAATCCCATCATGAGGTGTGGGGATTAGGCACACTACCCATAACTAGAATGCCACATCCCAACAATCATAACTCAAAACTATCCCGACTTTTCCGCAAATAACATGACCCAAATAGTTAACATAAACCTCCTTTGATACCATTTTGTCACGAACTGAATCTGGTCACTACCTAAAATGGTAGGAAACATGTCCTGTGACATGGCTCGAAGGGCGTTCCCAATCCCCATGGGATGGAAAAAGTGCATGGGTATCATAAACTAAAAATTTGGAATGATTTACAAAAATTTATAAAATTAAAACATCAAATGAATCCAATAAAAATAATATAGATTTTTCAAACAAAACAATATTTTAAAAAAAATTAGAACTGAATTACTTAGTTTAAAACAACTCACAAAGTCTATAAAAAAAGGCATCAAAACAAACATAAAGAGACCATAAACCCTCTTGGTAAGAGGCACCTCCGTCAATCCATCCCCATAAGACATCACCATAAGAACCTTCTAGAAACCCGAACCACATGCACAATAAATTGTACCCAACCTACGACATAAAACAAACCAAGTCTGCTTACACCCAAAGGTGTAAGTAGGGTGTGATCCAAATCCCAGTAGAATACCACCACTATGAGATTATATGAAATAAAAATTCAAAAATTAAAAGCATGCATATTTTCAAAAATATGTAATTTCTAGTTACAATTTCTAAAAGATGCAACTTAAAAAATAGTTTTAAAGTAAGGTAATTTATAGAATCAAAACATTTACAATAAATTCCAAATATACTGAATTTTCCATCCAAATATACCATATTTCTATGGTAATTATAAAGGATCTAATGAGCACAAGCAGTTGGAAATAATCCCTAGGCACTAGCTAGTTGTCGGTCCCAAGTACCTCGTATCCCAGTGAGAGTAATCATCACAAATATCCATTCTCGTGCACAAGACACTAATAAGGAACACACTCATAACCTAGTCATCTCAAATCATCATCATCATAGTTTAGTTAGAGTTGTAAGCATCAATCGTACTAAGGGAAACTGAGGCTAAACCACACGGATTCACTAGCATACTAGTACACATCCACCCACCTAGATACCTGTGGTTTCCCCCTATTATCAAACAAGTTCAACAAGTCAAGAAATATACATTCCACATGAAACTATCATTTTCACATCACAAATTCACCAAAAAATCCACTTGAATACCACACATGTCACAAAAGTCCACTTTTCATTCAAATTGATTTTGAAATCTGACACACACCAAAATAGCCCACAAAACTTTTTACATTTATTTAACACTTCCAAAAATCCATTAAAATAATTTATAAAACCATTAAAAGATATTATAACTCACATAAAATCTGACTCACACATTACATAAAACTCTTTTCATAACCAAAATCCATTTTTCACATCACACTCACACAAAACATCTCACATAACTTTCACATCTCTTACACACTTTAGTAAATCCTTCAAACATTTTTATTAAACATTTCTAAGAAGGAACACATCGCAAAACAACCCCTTTAACATTTAAAATGTACAATTTCAAAATATACACACTCTAAAATAGTTTGAAAATATGGATTCACCTCTTACATAAATCATTAAATCTTTCAAATCTTCCATAAAACAGTTCTAATGAGTATACCCAAACATTGATCATAAAACCCATTTAAAAACCAAATTTCAATGAAAAAACCACACCAAAACACTTAAAAATTATATTTTTCATCCCTAGAGACATTTATAAAACCACTTTCAAGTGTTTTAAAATCACCTTGAATAATACCATGAAAGATTCAAATGAAAACACCCATTTTTATAAAATGATCTCAAGAAGTATTACAATGTTTTACACACAAAACCTATTCCAAAAACCCCCATCCAAGGCCCACATGACACTAAGGAATTAAAAAAATAATTTTATTCCCCTTTCAACACCTAATAAATCAATTTAATTTTTTATAAAACTACCATAAAAGATACCACATGTGTTACATTCGAAACGTTCACAACTTCATCAAAAATGATATTATAAAATTAAATGTTTAACCAAATCCCTAAAAAACTATTTTCTCACCACTCACATCATATGGGGAACATGAAATACCTATAAAAAAGGAAAACTAACACATCAAGGAATGGTTAACCATGGAATCACCTACCTTTTTAGTGCAAACCTTCAAATCATGGTGTGAAACATCAAGCGCACCACCGCCGCACCACAAGGAAGTGGAGAGAAACCTAAAATCTCAATATTACCCCAAAAAAACACCATGTCAAACCCTAGGTTCTAAATCTAACTTCTAGACACTTTGTAACATCAATAATGAGGGATGAAACCCAAAGAAAATGGATGTAATGGAATGGAGGAACACTTACTTGATGGAATCTTAGAGAAATCTCCCTAAATCCACCATTATCTAAATTTTAAAATAGCCAAACATTCCAGGGAGGATAAAAAATGAATATTAGATCATTAAAAAACTGTAATGGAGGAAAATAGTGAGAAATAATGGAGTTATAAAGGAATCAATTTACCTCTTCAAATATGGGTGATTTGAGAAATCCATAGAATGTTCGCCTAAATTCCGAGTGAAAATATTCTATTAAGATGGGGAGGAGAGCATGGGAGCATTCATTGGGTAAGTGGTCTTGGGTGAGAGTTGGAATCACTGAAAAAAACATAATAATTGAGTGAGATATTAAAGAATTAAAAAATATGTTTAATGCAGGAAATGGGCTTTCGGGCTGGCCCAACACCTTAATAAAAAACCCAAATCCAATATTATTATGGATTCCAATTAATTCCAAATTGATATGGTGATTTTAATGTAACAATGGATTCCATTTGTGAATTTTAATGGGTGTAAAATGTTGAAAAAAATTAAGTTGTAAAAGAAAAAAATTTATTTTTAAATCTGGAAATGTGCTTATGGTTTGGCCCAAATTTTGAAAACCCATTATTTCCACCAAAATGCATGGTAAACCCCCAAACCAAATCAGGAATGGAAATTAAATGAAAATGAAATTAAAATAGTTCATGGATTTGACAGTTTTTAATACTAAAGGAGATATCTTTTTTCGTGATAGTTGATGTGTGCTTTATATAATGATATTTAATCCGTGTATAATATTATAAAAAACCCCTCTATGGGAAGTATTAAATTATTACCTAGAATAATAATCCTACAGACTCTAATAGGATAAGAGTAAAACACATGTCTTTTATTGATAACATAATTATGTGTTTTATATATACCACTACTTCAAGGTATCATGTATTTGATTCAATATTTCACTCAAAGATGAAGGATATAAATTATTACATATAACCATAATCATATAAAACATGTTACATTATTTAGTGAATATGAATTCTATATTGTAAGATATCATTTCCACAATCTACTTAAGTTGTATTGATAGTGTAATAATTCACTTTCTCCATTGGATTAGGTGGTGGCATGTGTGTATTACACTCAATGAACCATGGTTTAGTGTATTGTCTTGTATGGGGAACATTCCCCAATAGTTGAAGAATTGAACCTTCTGTGGTTAAATATGAGGTTCCTTTCTTTTCTCTATCATATTGGATGTCTTTTTCATGTATGTTTTCCAATCATGTTATTTTTATCCTTCTAAACAAAAATTCTTTCATTTTTCCTTCCCTTTTAGGGAATTCCTGTTATTCTTCTTCCAAAAAATTTTACATCTTGGTTATTGGATCCTATTTACTCTATATTTATTTGAACTAACAACTTGACCTTACATTATTCTCATCATATATCCATAACCATGGGTCCACTCGTGAAAATCTATCATATCATTCAGATCCATTTGAAATGTTTCTTTATATATCCCATTGTATTGGATATATTTTTCATTTCAAAAGTGTCTTTTAAACCACTAAATTATCTATCAAATTTTCTATCATTGGAGATAAAATTAATTTTTTTATTAATAACATTAGATATTTTCTCTGTATAATGTGACTAATTCATCCTCCATTTTCATATTCACTTGGAGTTCCCCCTCTATATCAGTTCGTAATGCTAGAGGGAAATACTTATTAAGATATATTTTCTTAAATTCATCACAGTGCATCTATTCTATTACATCAATCATCATCATATTCACTAACATTGAAAACCATTGATCAAACTCTCTATCAAAATGTTAGACAAATAAAGTCACCATTTCCTTCCAGAAATAGTGATGTATATAAAATATCTTCTTTATCGGGTTCACCCACTGTTCTGTGAAAAGAATTTTTAACGACCCACTGAACATAGATGCTCATTTCCACAAAAAAATACAGGATAATCATTTTCATATTATTGGGTCAAGGAGGATGTTCAATGTGGTTTAGTGTATTTTTTATAGCATGAGACAACTTATTAATCATCTCCTTGGCATTTTAAAGTCCACCTCCAATCACAATTGGAATGTTGTTTGTAAAATCATTTCATTGTACCTCACATGTGTTGTCTACCTAGTTTATCCATATTTTGACTATTTTCTAAAATTAAAAAAAAATGATCAAAAAATAATTCATCAAATATTTAATAAATAATTCATTTAAATTAACTCCAAATGCATATATATTTGGATTCCAATATTTACGAATTTTCTAAATTATAATTCAAGGATGTTTAATAATTTATAGTTTTATACATTAGGTTTTAAATAATTTATTCTAATCCTTAATCTAAATTTAACCTATTCATGATATTATACCAACTAAAGATACCATAATTTTTCAAAGACTAATGTTATATCATTTTTCAGAAAATCAATATAACATTATTACAGTCCTTGATCCAATGGTTTTGTGTCTTTAGAAAATTTGGCCCATAAATCAATTATGGATAACAAAGCATATACATTATTTAAATATTTCATCCTTACCTTATAAAATATATCATTATCATTTTTAAATGATATCAAAAAATGATATAAAATAATGAAATGGGTAAGGTAAAAGCCTAGTAATAGGAGGAAGAATGTATAAAAATCAATAGTAAATGGGTGATCATAATCAACATCATCATATCATAAGCATTATATCAACTTCATAATTAGGAGGGAAACATTTGAAAAATAATGGAATGTTTCATATTCAAAATAATTAAACATCATACATAGTGGTAAATACAACTCGTAGTGGTAAAAAATCATATTATCATGTCCAAAGAGAACACAAGTTCATAAAAGATAATATCTTAATTGTGAAAATATATTGAATAATGTTCCCAAAAAATAAAAACAATTATCATGAGTTATATAATCTACCCACAAAATTGGAGGACTATATATCTTTGGACCCTCCCTTCACATCAAGTATTTTTCAAAATCATTTATGTTGTAAGGAACCAACATTTTTTCAATGGAAATTTCCTTATTATAATTATGTCATATAGTATAAAAAACTTATACTCAAATTGATAACATAATAAAAAGTTTATAAATTATTAATGAATGAAATAAAAGGTATATCATTCATTTAAGGAACCTTTACCAGTGGAATATTAACTTGACATTTGGAATAGTAGTGCGACCATTAAAAATAGTAAATATTCCAACAGAATACTAACCTCATCTATGAAAGCATAAATAAAATTTAGTCACCATAAAAATGATATTATAATATAATTATATCATAGTATAAGTAAATAATTATTTTATAAATTATTAATTATGTTTTGGTAGTTCTTATAAATCATAAATGTTTATTTATAATTTTATTATTAATATATTGATTTAAAATAAAAGTTATTTTCTTACAATAGATTCATAAAATAATATTTTGAAGTATTATGACTATAAGATAATTTTATTATTCCTTAATTAATTTTTCTATGTGTTATAAAATGAGTTATAAATATAAAATTGATATTTCCAATTAATTGATAATTTTAAATAGGAATTAAATTTCTCATATTTATAAAATTATTTTCCTAAAATGAAGTTGATTTTTGAATTTTATATATTGTAAAATGGTTAGTGTTATTTTTTAGGATTTTTATAAAATAATTGATTTTTTAATAGAAAAATAGTTTAATTTATGATAAAAGCTAAACACATTAATTATTGAGTCATAGATTATTTATGGCTGATGTAATCCAAAAATACTGAAATCTCCATCATTTTTATAACATTTTTATTGATAATTCTCAAAATATTCATGGTCTTGAGAAATAAATTAAAATAATGACCAAAATAATGTGAACACACTCCTCTGACCCATATAAATACCTCCCCTCACCCCCACTTCTTCTCAGACCTTCCAAGATTTTATAATTTTAAAAAATCTGACTACTTGCTTTCCAATTAACATCTCCCACATCCTAGATCCCATAGTCTTATCAAAATACCACACCCTTTTTCCCTAGTGAGGTTCTCAAGGAGGAGAAATTCTGGAGGTAAAAATCTCTTACTTTTTCATTTATTTTATTTTCAATTTCATTCTATTCATAAAATATACCAACCTACATCTATACAAGAGGAATTATAACTCTATTATCTTTTATTTAATTTTATTTTATTATGAAAATATAATAATTCATCTTCATGTCTCTTCACTTTTTTTGAAAATAATTTCCTTGGTGTGTCAATTTACCACTACAATAGACAATGCATTTTAATTTTTCACTACCACCTTCAATGATGGTCATAAAACCATCAATTGGGTAAAATAATATTTTATTTTATATGTTATTATTTATATAATTATTTGGAAGAAATATATAATAATCATGTAAAATGAATTATATAATATCATAATGGTCATTGAACTGCCAAAACTATTTAAATAATTTTCATTGACGATCAATCTAATAAACCATCCTCATACCATATAACAAAATTATATATAAGATAATTTTATATTATAATGTTAATTAATAAAATATATTTCCAATTATGGATAACTATTCCAATTTCACATGAATTTACATACTCATATATTAGTAGACAAATCAAGAAAACCATGAAAACAAACACCCTCGAATGATGTTATTAAACTCTATAACTCATAGAGAAGCATGTAAATGAACTTAATAATACTATAAATAATAAAATTCAATTATATAAGGTATTTATTTTGTTAATTAACGAACATAATTTTATTTTCTATGATATTAAGCTGAATAAATCATTCAGACATAAGGTAAGTGGGTTCTCAAACACAATTTCCAATCTTTGGGTTATTTCTCTTTCATGAAAAAATTCAGTGTGAATTTTCATTGATATTACAGAAAATAATTTCTTCATTCATAATTTTTTTTATTGATGAAAATTCTTTATTTTAATCTTATTATATGATAAATGCAATGATTTTTCTAAAATAGCTCTTATTTCTAAAAACATAACTTTTACTTCTCTTGAGAATATTTCTGCATCATTCAAAATCGATAATTATTATTAAAATTATGTTATATCTATTTAATTTTGGAACCAAAAATATTATTTATGAATTATTATTTTTTAAATTAAACCCATTCATTTACATAGGTTATTTTATTTCCAATATTGATATATGTTCTATTTGGCATGCATGATAATGTAAATGTAATTATGTGATACGTGTAACCATAATTATATACTGCTCCAATGTATTGATTAATGTGACATATCTCATGATAAAAATTGAAATATGCATGAGCATGTTGCTGGCTCTATTCAGAACTATGTGTGGTATTTGACCACTAAGACCTGATTTTTTATTTTTATGCATTTCCTCCTTCCATGATTTAATGTAATGTTTCCTCTCACGATTATGATGATTGTCATTTTTTTATGTTATGATAAAGATGATTATTCTCACCAATGTTTCACATATGTTATTCATCCACTTACTAGGATTTTATCACAACCTTTTTTTATGTATATCCTTAGGTTAATACTTATAATAAGGAGAATAAGTGGTCTAGTAAGAATCTAAAGAAGAAAAAATTAAATAAATGTATTTGTCTTATTATGTAAAAGTTATGTATGGTCCTAATTTTATGAAGATACTAATCCATTGGATCCTAGTTTTATAGACTTTATGTTGTTTATATTTAAAATTTTATGATAACCATGTTTTAAAATTATGGTATCCATAGTAGGTATTATAGCATTGTTTAGTTGATTTGGGAACTAGGATTATGGATCTTTATTAAAAACCCTTACTATGAGAATATGTATTGGTAATAAACAATGTAGCATTATTATAGAAAAAATGATAAATATAAGGATCATATAAAAAACGAATTTATAGTTGATTGAAAAAATGAATAAATTATATATTATTAACATGATTACTAATGTTTTTTCAAACCTTTTATATTTTTTAAAATGGCACAAAACATGAAAAAATCGGAAAAAAACCTGTATGAGGGACAATGCATCGATTGCGTAAATGAAATCCCCAATCCCATAAGATGTGGATTTAAAAATTTCATTTTAATGATCACCCATATTTCTCAGGATATGAATAATAAACTAAATAATGTGTAACTTCTTCCTTCACCTTATAGGGGGAAATTAACTATGAGTTATTTTAGGAAAAATAATAGTATTAATTTAGTTGATCATCCAATCCACTTGTCACAGAATAATCAGTCAACTCAATGGAAAATATATTTTCTATGCTTCACTATTCTAAGAAGGAGACATTGACTCTAGCTGTTTATCATATAATTGGAGAGTCCAACTAGTTTTGGGAATTTATTAAGAACACTGATCTAAAGGATGAAAATTAAGAGATTGAGTGGGAAGACTATAAGATAATGTTTTTAACAACTATTTCCCTCGAACCCTTCACACAAAAATAGAGGGAGAATTCATTGTGATGATGAAATAGGAATATGAATCTGTCACATTCTATAAATAAATTTTCAAAATTCTTGCACGGGTTTCATTATGTTTTGTTATTAAAAATAATAGAAAATTTGATAGATTTATTAGTAACTTAAAACGACGTCGTAAAAAGGCTATAAAAATTTTATACTGTGGGAGTTATAAAGAATTAGTTTGATATAATCACAAAGTGGAGATTAAGTTTTAATAATTGTCCCATGGAAATGGTGATACAAAATTAAAGACAGAGTATAAGATAGAGGATCTAATGAGAATGGATGAAAAATACCCAACCACTCACATCACAAAAATTTGGGATGAAGCATCATTGGAACTGCCTAAAAGGAATGTGGAAATACTATAAAATTGGTTATGAATCCCACCAATCTAATGAACATTGAAGAGACATGTTGTATTAGGACAATGTGGTGGAGGAAAAGAGAGCACCACCCATAGTTAAATGATTCAACTATAGAGATAAAGGGAACTATGAAAGACAATAGACTAAACCTTGAGTCCTTGAGGGTAATAAACATCATCAACTACCCAAGCCAAAGGACCTAGGGAAGGATTATCCCATCACTACTGCTAAGGTGGAGCCTAATGATGATGCAGTGATAGTGATAATGTACTATTTGATTAAGGTTATACACATTTATTCATATCTTACTGGTTTAGTAGAAAAATTTAATCACCATATCAAAATACAGAGGTTGAGTTTTTCATGAGAATAGAAAATGGGGAAATTATTTCATCCAAATTTTATAACTCATCTATGGTTAATTTTTGGGGACTGAACCTCCCATCAAATCGAGTTTTACATACGTTGGTGGAGTTTTTTTCTATATTGGACATGGATTTGATATATTTATACAAATCAAACCTCAATAATTGAGAATGGGAGATCACTCTTCACATCCCAAGGCATCCACTAATTCTGTACATGTGTAAGGAGGAGGATGACTTTTATTTGGATCCATTATCCCATGTTTGGATATTATTTCCTTATGATCAAGAATATCTAGCTCAAAAGATTGAGGAAAAGGAGAAAATCATGCTTGAAGACATTCACATTGGGAGGGACTGTAGCGATGTGTTCCCCAAAGAATTGTATGGTATTCCTCCTAACTGATTGGTTGTGTACTCAATTGAACATATTATTGGATCACCGACTATATCAAGGAATCCCTATAAAATAGACATCGTTGATATAGAAGAACTAATGAAAATTTATAATAGAATCTGTACAATGGTTTTATACACCCGACGCTTTTACCATGTGGTCCACCAACTCCCCTCATCAAGAAAAAGGATGGATCAATGATCATCTACATTGAATATCATAAGTTAAATAAAATCATGATAAAGAACAAGAATCCCATTCCATGGATATTTGACATGTTTAATAAACTCTGTGGGTCCAAGAATTTCCCTAATGTAGACCTTTGGTTGCGATATCACCAAATAAAGGCGTGGAAGGAAGATATTCCTAAGGCTTCCTATCAAATGAGGTACAAACACTATTAATTCATAGTGATGAAATTAATACTCAATATTAATATAGAAATATTCATGGACTTAATGAATTGTGTCTTTATAGATTACCTCAACAAGTTTATGTTATTATTTATTGATGGTATTCTGATATAATATAAGAACAAGGGGGTACATGAGGAACATTTTAATATAATGCTAAATACTTTTCCATTGGAGAAACTTCATGCAAATTAATGTAAATCTTAGTTCTAGATGGAGGAAGTATCATTATTGGGGAATGTTATAACATGAAAAGGAATATATGTGGACCCTTCTAGAAAAAACAGGAAATTGAGGAGTTAACTAGGCCGACATCTGTAAGATGGATTCATAGTTTCCTTTAACTGTCTAGGTATTACCTGTGATTAGTGAATAACTTATCATGATTGTTAAACCCACTTAACCATGTTTACATGGAATAGAGAAATATTTTCCTGGACCAGTGAATGTAAATACTACATTAAAGAGTTAAAAATAGGCTTGTCACTGCTCCATTACTCACACATATAAAAGTGGGGAACACTTTGTGGTATACAATGATGCTTCAAATAATGAATTATGTTTTCTAAAATTAAAAAATGAAAATGTGATTTCATATTATTCAAGGATGTTGAAAATTCATAAGAAAATTTATCCCACACATGAATTCCAGTTAACAAAAGTGATCTTCACATCCAAAATCTTGAGACATTATCTATATGGGGATAAGTGTGAAATATATACTGATTATAATTTCCTAAAATATATATTCACACAAAAGTAGATTAATATATACTATTGAGTATACTTAGTGATCATCAAGTATTATGACTACTCAATCGACTACCGTTCGGGTAAGTTAAACAATTTAAAAGATGCTCTATGTACATTTTATTATACAACATTATCAATGAAGGGAATTGAAAAGGATCCAGTCTTATTTTATTTTCAAAGTATGGGAATCTGATTCATTAAAGATGTAATATCATCAATCCTTTCTCAAATTTTTTCTCAACCATCACTCAAGGATAAAATAATGGATTTTCAATAAAATGATGTGGTAATTCAGATGAAGGTGGAAGTTGTAATTCCCCAGAAATTCGAATCCTTGTTTTCTTTTAATAAATGATTATTTATTGATTTGTTTTATAATTGTATGGGAATAAATATTTATACTTCTATATTGTTTATATACTGAATACATTGATGTATGTTTTAATATTATTGGAATTAAATTATTTCTATCAATAAATATAAAATGTAATTATAAGATTATTTAAGATATAGTATTTTATTAAACAAATCAAATAAGATTATCAATAATTATTTATTGATAAAATAATGATGATGCATTTCAACATAGTAGAAGAAAACTTTCTTATATTAAGGACTTCGTAATTTTAATTATACAATGACCAGTACGAATAATAGTGGAAACAGTAAAGAAAACATGCCAGCTAATATATTATAGCTTGCACCATCTGGATCCATAATTAGTTGTGTAACGTCCTGGTTCCAGAAGCCGCCCAGTGGCACTCCGTACCCAGTTGGTCACAAGGCCTCAAGTGCATTTTCTCGAATTCCAGAGGCTTCCAACTAATAGTGATGGACTTGAGTGTGATAGTGGTGAAACTATTCCCTCATTGGCTGAGTAACATAGAAAAAGTAAAATAGATAACAATAGTGGAAGTAGTAATAACATGAAAGAAGTAAACAATGGAAGTAATGAACAACTGGAGCACACATATATAAAATATGCATGATAAATATATCTAGGAATGCAGTCAAACAAGTCACAATGCTGGAATAAATTACTAAAACAAAGTACAATTAAAAAAATAAACAGATCCACAGCATCACAACCCTCAGCTTGGTCCCATGCTCCCCACCTCCATAGCAGTCAAGTACCCAAAGTAGAATGGTGCTTTTCTTATCTATACAAATAACAATATAATCAGTTGGGGCCCAAATTCATGACCCAAATAGGGTGTGAGATGAATCCCAGTAGGCAACCACCCAAAGATCTGTGCCTAACAGTCAGTGAATATATATGGCAGGTAATAAACTAAATGAAGCAGTAAACAAGAAAGTACACATAGTAAAAATCATACAAATTCAATTGCTTTCATTTTTATATATCAAGTAAGTAGATAATCAAAAGCAGGTAAACCTATGGGAAGTACTCACAGCCTATCCCCTCCAGTTCAACTTAACAAACAAAAACAGCCCTCTGGGAAGTACACACAGTCTAACCCATCTGGTTCTACTTTAGTAAAGACACGCTGAGGAAGCACTCACCATCAATTCCCCTTGTGGTCTCATATCTGTAACAAATAGGCACTCTGAGGAAGTACTCAATGTCTAATTCCCCCTATGGCTCATATTTAAGAAACTACATACACTCTGAGAGAGCACAAAGTGCATCCCCCCTATAGGCTCACAATGTAACCATAAACAAACACTCTGGAGAAGCCCTCAACATACATTCTACCTATGTTCAACTACACCAGGTTCTCATGGCCCTGTGTAAGTCAGTAATGCACAAACGATATGTTGTAGCCAAAGTAAACCTCATGATCTACATGGCTAATCAATATAAAGCATATCATAGCATGTCAGATAATAATCACTCAATCCTAACACTAATAGGCATGGGAATCAAAGTAGCATCCTAATAGGAAAAGCTAGACCAAATGGTCAAAAACAAGAAAACATGGTCAAAATATCCATAGAATTATAAAATTAACCCTATTCACAACAATTAACCTCTATCCAAACAAACAAGTCATAAAAGGTAATAACATTTCTAAAACCATAAACACACAATACCCCATTCTTGGGTATTGGTATTTTTTGAACATCAAATTCAAATACTATCTATGAAAAGACACAAACCACCTATCTCAGCATCGTGAGATTGATATATGTGAACCACAGGCCCTGAATCATCCTAGAACACTGTAGATATACAAAAATGATTAAAACGTTCAACCGAGGATAACTAGTGAGAGAGGAAAAATCAGAATTTGAAGTTCTAGAAGAAGGAATAACTCACCGTGGTGATTCCAACACAATAAAAGGATGTTGATTCAGAGAACGGACGATGAGTCAGGGGATCAGTAAAGATCTGTGGTCCTATGGTCACTCCAAGATGAGATGGATGAAGATAAAAAGGGTTATGTCGATTAGATGTGATCCCGATCCATTTAATAAAAAAAGAAAGTACAAAATATGTATTTTTACAGTAAACGTTGTGTACTTTCCTTTTCTAGCCTCCTCTTTAGGAGGTATCCATGTCACTACACACATCCATGTACTCAGCCGTTACACGACCAGTACACAGTCACCCATGACAACCGGGTACACAACGAGTAATTAAAGTACACGGCGTGTACTCCTAAAATTTCCCAAAACTCCTCTTTTTCTCAAAAACAACTAGAATGGGATAAAATTCTTGAAAAGAATATCCAGGTTCTTAAAATATTCTCCCTTTAAAGAAATTCATCTTCAATTTTCCCAATCAAGGCAGTGTAGAAGAAAAATCCTTAAATAGCCCCGACCATTGTGATTGTACATCGACCTCCCTCTCCCAGGTCTCATCTTGTACTCACCCATGCTTCCATAGAACTCGTCCCAAAGAAACAGACCAGCCATAGAGAACCTTCCCATTTCGATCAAAAATCTAGATAGGATGCTCCTCAAATGAGGTGTCCACCTTGAGCTTAACCTCCTTCGGTTGGAAAAAATGGGACGGGTCTGAAAAGTAATGTCGAAGTTGAGAAATGTGGAAGACATCATGCATAGCCCGATACCTCTAAGGTAATTGAAACCAATAGGCATCCGGTACGACTCTCTTCAAAATATAAAATATCCTGACTTACCTCGGCGAAAGATTACCCTATTTCCTAATCCTTTTGTGTCCCAACCTTATTGTGACACACAAGAAAACATGATCTCCAACCTTGAACTACAGAGGTCATCTCCATCGATCAACATAAGACTTTTTTCGTGATAGTGCAGTAGCCATCCTCTTCTGAATCAACTCTATCTGCTTTGTGGTCTCCTAGACAATTTGAGGTCCTAACATAGTTGTCTCTCCTACCTCTATCCAATATAAGGGTGATCTTCATGGCCTACTATACAATGACTCAAAAGGTGCCATCTGAATAGTTTCTTGAAATATAATATTGTAGGAAAACATCACAAGAGGTAAGTGCTTCTCCCAAGACCACTGAAATCTAGGACGCATGCCCAAAGCATGTCCTAAAGCACTTGAATCGTATGCTCGAACTGGACATCTGTCTGGGGATGGTAAGCTATACTCAGAAGTACATGTGTACCCAAATCCCTCTGAAGTCCCTACTAGACTCAAGAAGAAAAACGGGCATCCCTATATAAAACAATGGAGTGTGGAACTCCTTGTAAACGTACAATCTCTCAGATGTACAGCCTACCCAAATCATCAACATGAAAGGTCTCCTTAATCAGCAAGAAGTGAGGAACCTTTGTGAGTATTTTAATGAAAACCAATACAACATCATTTCCTCATGGCGACCTCCGCAAACCTGTCATGAAATCCATCGTGACATCATTACATTTACACTATGGAATGGGTAACTACTTCCAAAGATCTATTGGTCGTTCATGCTCCTCCTTCACCTGCATACAGGTGGAACACCTCACCACAAAACCAGTATCATCTCCCTTCATACCTGGCCACCAATACTGACAGTGTAGATCTCGATACATCTTGGTGACACCAGGATGAATTACCCAAACTGAGGAATGAAATTCTAGCATTATCTCCTCACGTATGTCGGCTAGTGCTCACATGAATCCATGAAAATACAAGATCTCATCCTCTTTTAATGTCCATTCGGGAATATGGTACTCTCCTAAAACAATCTCCCATAGGACTAGGCTCTGATAATCTGATAGCTACCTCATTCTCACTCGATCAAATAGAGTAGTGTTAACAGCCATAAAAGAGAAGAACGCATGCCCCTAACTATCGTGCACCTCCAAATTCATCTCAGAGAAAAGTTCCATAAATTGCCACTTACTACTGGCCTCCTAAAATTCTTGTATCTGAGTCCTCCTTCTCAACTCATCAGCCACTGTGTCGACCATCCCAAGCATGTAGGCAAGCTCAAAGTCAAAATACTGAAGGTACTCAACCCACGAACCCTGTCTAAAATTTAGATAGTGCTGAGTGAAGATATACATAAGACTCTTATGATCAGTCAAAACCACAAAATTATCTCCCATAAGTCAATGTATCCAACATCATAGAGCATGAACACCTACAGCCATCTCGATATCATGTGTCGGGTAGTTCCTCCCATGAGTCCTCAATTATGGAGACTCATATGCAACGACCCCTTCTCCCTGTATAAGAACTGATCCCAGTATGATACCCGATGCATCATAGTAAATAGTATATCTCTTTCCTAGCTCTATAAAAACCAGTCTTGGTGCTGAAGTCAAACTCCCTTTCTGCTTCTAAAAGGTTGACTCACAAGAATCAGACCACAAGTACATTGCACCCTTCTTAGTCAAACCCGTCAGTGGTGCTGCTAAGCAAGAAAAGTCATGTGTGAAATTTTTTTAGTAACCATCTAGTCCTAGAAAACTTTTTACCTCAAAGACATTCTTCGGATACTCCTAGGAATCTACTACTATCACGTTCTCTGGGTCTACTGATACTCATATCTCTAAGATAGCATGGCCTAAGAAGTGAATTTGGTCCATCCAAAAGTAGAATTTGGAGAGCATAGCATATAAATGATTCCCTCTTAGTGTACAAAAAATGATCTCAAGATGTGTAGAATGGTCATGTAGATTGTGAGAGTACACCCAGATATCATCCATGAAGACTACCATGAAAGAATCCAAGTATGGGTAATACACTCAGTTCATTAGTTCAATGAAAACTTCATGCACACTCATGAGACCGAACAGCATAACCACATACTCTTATAGACCATACATACTCCGCAAAACTGTACGAGGTATATCAGATGGTCTAACATACAACTGATGGTAACCGAGACTCAATTAAATATTTGAAAACACATGGTATCCTCGAATTTGATCAAAGAGATCATCAATCCTCGGTATGGGATATCGGTTCTTGACTGTCAACTGGTTCAACTTCTGATAATACACACAAATTCTGAGGGTACTGTCAGCCTTCAGCACAAACAGGACAAGCGAACCCCAAGGACAAGTACTGGGTTGGATGAAACCCTTTACCTACAACTCCTCCAACTGCTTCTTAAGCTCCTAAAAAACTGGTGTATCCATCCTATAAGGAGGAATAGACACTGGTGTCGCTCCTGGAAAAAGCTGAATGGAAAAGTCCACCTCTCGCTCTGGAGGCAAAATTGAAAAGTCATCTGGGAAGACATCCTGGAAAAACACCACCACTAGAGGAAATCCCATCTTTGAATTCCCCTGTTCATATAGATATAGACTTGCAATTTGGGCTACAACTCCTCTCAACACATGACGCTCGGGTCCCGCTCTCCTCTACTGAACATCCCATTCTCTGTTATGAAGAAACAATCTACCCTCTGGTGATGTGAAACTCACCCTATGATGATAGAAATCAACAAATGACTGGAAGGGAACTAACCAATCCATTCCAAAAATTACATAATAGTCTGTCATCTCAAGGAAATAAACGTTCCAAAAGAAGTTACACCCACCAACCACTAGAGGGCACTCCTTGCACTGACGTATACTAGTCGTTCTAGTTCCCAACATAGTGTCTAGCATCAAGATATCAATATAAGAAAAGGTACAGATCCCAAGGATCTCCACAACAGCAACAGATATAAATCTATGGGAAGACCCTGTATCAAAAATGTAAGAATCTAAAACTGAGGAAATTAGGATTGTATCTCGAACTGTAGAGTGTCTGAAATCATGATCTTGCTGGGTCTGCTCCACTACAAAAGTATGACCTGTACTGCGGCCCTATGACCCTGTCTGACCACCCTAAGATGATCCACCATGTAGTCATTGAAATATTGGTGACTGGATACCGAGGCCACGACCTCCCCCTTGTCCTGAATAGTCATAAGAACTCATGTTCGTTAACTGATGAGATACTGGTGGTGCTGCTCTTGAATGTGGAGTCATAGAAGAAACCATGTCACCGGATACTGGTGAGAAGAACTGACAGAATCACTGAAGATGGACCATATTTCCGCATGAACGGAACTCCACTGTGACTCTCAGGCAATGTGGCCTCATATTCCCAGTCTTCCTGTACTAGTATCACACCACCTGGTTACCAGAAGAGGTTTCTCGTCTCCTCATATCTCTGCACAAAGACTCCCTGTGGTGCTATCTATTTTCAGTAGGAGGGATACCAACTTTGGATGTCGAACCTCCCTACCTCACCACTCCAAAATCCCTTATATTGTGCTCTGTGATCAGCTCCCGGTTAACTATAGAAGTGATGGAAATCAACCTAAAGATGTTAACCTGAGATCAGATGTCATGCCTGAGACCATCCTCAAACTTCCTTTCTAGAAATAACTCATCACCTCCTGGGATAAGCGTGAAGTGTTACAGAACAGTGAAACGAGATGAATACTCCATAACAGAAAGAGTACCATGCTCCAGACTCATGAACTCTTGGGCTTGATCGGCCCTCAAAGTCTCCGGGTAGAAGTAGTCATATAAGGCATTCTGGAACTCATCTCATTCCATAACCTACTAGAATCCCACCTATGATATCACTTCCCACCATCTCATAGTGGATTCCCTAACCATATAATTATAAAAATTCATCCTCCTCTCTACAGTCTGAGGTACTCTGTCCCCTATAAATGTGGGAGAATGGTGCTTCTGGAAAACTCACATCAACTCTTCCATAGAAGGGGTAGGATGTGGTACTCCATGGAAGGTCTAAATGAACCTCATAAAGCCCTCTCAAAACTGTGTGTTAGCACCTGTGTCTGAAATGACGGTTGGTGCCATGACTGGAACAACTGGAGAATCTGCTGGTAGTCCCTGATCAACCAAATACAGTGTCTGATTATTGCCCTGTAACTAGCGGACAACCGGAATACGTCTTGATGGAATGACTCCGCAAGGTCAAGAGCACACCGTAGAACAATATTATCAAGGACTGAAACATAGAAGTGTATCAAGGGAACAAGAGAAATAAAGCATTCATGTTTTCCAAAGCTAGGATACATGGTGTGTAAAACCACTACATAGTGTGTTCCTTTAAGCCTTTACATGGGCGTGTACTTATGCCAACCCAGGTCGTGTAACACCCCATACACACGGCGTGTTTTCCTAACGCACAGTGTGTACTTGAATCCTATACCCCTGCACGACTTCTTCTACACGGCTAGGCGAAACGTCTTCCCTAGAACAAGACTACATGGTGTATTAGTGCCAAACATGGCATGTACTATATGAACTTCAACGACCTATGTTTTTCATCACATAGCCTGTTACATGGCTCACTCTACAAGACGTGTGTCAAATAGACATGGTGTGTACTGCTTATGTTTCAATTCCCATGTTGTTAGTAACATAGGGTGAACACATGGCTGACTATACACGTCATGTTTATCCTAGACACGACGTGTACAAGAAGGATTTCACTGACCCGTGTTGTTCACCACATGGCTAGATACATGAGTTACACTACACGGCCTGTTGAAGATCTACACAGCATGTATAACTTAAGTTTTATCCATCTTTATCTTTAGTCACATGGGTGGACATGGTCTACACCACACGGCGTGTACAACCGGTACATGGTGCATTCCCCCAATGATTTCCCAACCCCAAGTATCTTCCCACTTAGCCAGTTACAAGGTTAGAGATTACATAGAATGTTTATACAGTACACTGCGTGTTCTTAGGAAAAGTAGTTCATTCCCAAATAAAAGGACACATGGCGTGTATTTAACATTACAGGCCGTGTATTCTAGGTTTTTGTAGACAGTAAGCCTCAGAAACTACTTTGGAACCAAGAAAACCCTGAAATGAACATTAAGGTTCTAAATTCTGATCCTTGAGGGCCCATAATCCCTGTGAATCATAGCTTCTCATCATATACAAGTCATATTCAAGAAAAAACAATACAATGATCTACAAAATTCTGATCCATGAGGTCCCATAACACATCAAGAACCATAGTTTGGCATACATTCAAAAAAAAACCTTACACAAACAATACCTTATCAAAAATCAGGTATTCTATCAAAGCATCTATCACAACAGCGTGTATATATAACACAAACTCTATCACAACAACATGCAATTGCTAATTCACCATAAATGGAATGGAAATAATGCATGACATGTGATCTCTAGAAAGTTCTTATATGATGTCTGAGATGGAATACCCTCATCTCATTGGTTTGAAATAGAAATAGAACCTCAATACTATCAACAATAACAGCAAAAATCATTTGAATCACCCAACGGTGAAATCAAATCAACTGTAAAATTGCAAAACCAGAAAAATTGAAATAATGAAGTAGATTGGATTTTCCATGTACACGGGTTAGCTACTTCCAGGCATAACTTATTACCAAGTACATATTCCTTCTTATCCCTGGCTATAGGCTCCAAACAGTAAGTCAAGATGAAAATAATCCCTAGGATACCACTTTGTAGTGTCTCGAATTTGGAAGCCGACTAGAGGTGCCCCTTACCCGGTTGGTCACATGGCCTCATGCGCATTTCCCCAAATGCTTGAGGATACCGAATGACAGCGAGGGCCTTGGGTGTGATAGTGGGGAAACTATGCCCTTATTGGAAAAGTAACGCAACATAAGTAAAATAGATAATTATACAGGAAGAAGTAATAACATTCCTGAAGTATACAACGGATGTAAAAAAATAGAGCACACATATATAAATGATGCATGATACATATGTCTAGGAAATCAGCCAAAAAAGTCACAATGATGGAATAAATTACTAAACCAAATGTACAACGAAAAAAAATAAACAGCTCTACAGCATCGCAAGCCTCAGCTTGGTCCCATGTGTAGCGTCCTAGTTCTGGAAGCTGCCCAAAGGTGCCCCGTACCCATTTGGTCACATGTCCTCAAGCGCATTTCCAGGAATGCTAGAGGCTTCCGAATTGAAGTGAGGGTTTTGGGTGTGATAGTGGGGAAACTATGCCCTCATTGGAAGAGTAATACAACAGAAGTAAAACAGATATCAATAGCGAAAGCAGTAAAAAATGCAATTTGTAAATAGGTGAAGTAATAAACAACTGGAGCACACACATATATATATGATGCATGATACATGTGGTTAGGAAAGCAGCCAAACAATTCACAATTATGGAATACAATACTAAACCAAATTACAATAGAAAACATATAAAATTCTCCATAGTATCACAAGCCTCAACTTGGCCTCATGCTCCCTAGCTCCGCAGCAATCAAGTTCTTGAAGTAGAAGGGTGCTTTCCCTTATCTATACTTGTAGCAATATAATCTGTTTGGGCCCAAAATCATGATCCAAAAAGGGTTTGACACTAAATCCCAGTAGGAAACCTTCCAATGATATGTGCCTAATAGTCCGTGAATATTTATGGCAGGCTGTAATCAAAATGAAGTAGTAACAACGCAAGTACTCAAAAGTAAACAATCCTACAGTTTCAATTGCATTCAATTATCAGATATCAGGTTGGAAAATAATCATAAGCAGGGAACCCTATGAAAAGTAATCACAGCCTAACCCCTCTGGTCCAACCAAAACAAACACAAGCAACCCTCTGGGAAAGTACGCAATGTATATCCCCTCTGGTTCAACTTTTGGAAAAACTTTATGAGTAAGCAATCACCATCAATTCCCCCTATATTCTCGTATCAGTAACTAAAAGGTACTCTGGGGAAGAAATCAACATCTAATTCCCCCTATTTCTTTCATCAAGGAACTACAAACACTCTAATGAAGCACTTATATCCATATCCCCTTATGGTCTCACATAGTAACAGTAAACAAACACTCTATAGAAGCACTCAACATCCATTCTCCCTATGGTCTACTACAGCAGGTTCTCACAACCCTGTGTAAGTCAATCAAGTACAACTATAGATAATGGATAATGTATACCTCAATAACTACATGGATAAACAATCTATAACATAACATCATGTTAGATAAATAATAGTATCACTTCATTCTATTAGCACTAGGAATGGAAAGTAAGAAGCCTAACAGGCTAAGAAAGACCAATTGGTCATAAACAATACCCGCATGGGAAACTCATACATAGCATATCAATTAACCCTATTCACATTCAATTGACCTCTACTCAAGAATTTAAATCATAGAAGGCAATAATAGTGTTAAAATCGTTAACACACAATATCCTGAACGGGGTATTGGGCACTATTGCACATATGACTCAAAGACTATCTACGGAAAACCATAAACCACCAACCTCGGCATTGTATGATCAATATACCCCACCGTCGGCCCTGTGATCAACCTAGAATGTTGTAGATCTGTAAAAATATCTAAAATTTTCAATTGATGATTACTCAAGAGAGAAGAGAAATCAGGAAATGAGGTTCAATAAGAAGATAGAACTCACCGATGTGATTCGAACGCAACCGGCAGAGTTCTATTTGGAGAACTAATGCTTGATCGAGGGCTTGGGGAAGGATCGACATCCTACGGATCCTCTCAGTCAAAGAAGTCAAAGAAGAAGACACTTCTTCCAATTAGATGCAACCTCGGTCCATTTAATGATAGAAAAAGTACGTGATGTGTACTTTAAAAGTACACGGTGTGTACTTTATAAGTACACATCAAGTACTTTCCCTTACTGGCCCCCGCATTAGGCAGTCTACAGGTCACCACACACGACTGTGTGCTCGGCCATTACATAGCCAGCACAAGGCTACATGTGGAAAAAGAGTGCACGACATGTACAAATTAGTACATGACGTATACTTAAAAAATATCTAGAACCTCCTCTTTTTCTCAAAACGCCAGAAAAGAGAAAAACAAACCTAAAAAGAAGATCTAGTTCTTAAAAACATCCCCCCTTAAATATATTTGTCCCCGAATTTCCCTAGCAAGGTGGTGTAGAAGAAGAATCCTCAAAAAGATTTGGCCACTATGATCATACATTGTCCTCCCTCTCCCAGGTCTCGTCCTGTACTCGCCCGTCCTTCCATAGCACTCATACCAAAGGAACAGACGGGCCATGGAGAGCTTTTGCACATCGATCGACAATACGGATAGGATGCTCCTCGAACAAGTCATCCACCTCTAACTCAACCTCCTCGGGTTGAAAAATATGAGATGGATCTAAGAAGTGACGTTGGAGCTGAGAAATGTTGAAGATATCATGCATAGACTTGTACCTCTATGGTAACTGTAACTGATAGGAAACTGGCCTGACTCTCTCCAACATCTCAAATAGCCCTACATACCTTGGTGAAAGCTTATCATGCCTCCTAATCCTCCTGTTTCCAAACCTCGGTGTGACACGCAAGAAAACGTGACCCCCAGCCTCGAACTCTAGAGGTCATCTTTATTGATTAGTATAAGACTTCTATTGAGACTGTGCAACAGACATCCTCTTTCAAATCAACTTTATCTGTTCTGTTGTATCTGGGAAAAGATGAGGTCCTAGCATAGCTACCTCTCCTACCTCCAGCCATCATAAGGGTGATCAGCATGGCCTACCGTATAAAGCCTCATAAGGTGCCATCTGAATAGTTTCATGAAAACAATTATTGTAGGACAACTCCACAATAGTTATGTTCTTCTCCCACGAACCACAAAAATCTAGGATGCATGCTCGAAGAATGTCTTCAAGCACAAGAATCATTTTCTCGGACTAGCCATTTGTTTGGGGATAGTAAGTTGTACTCAGAAAAACATGTGTACTGAAAGCCTTCTGAAGTCCCTGCTAGACCCGAGAAGTAAAATAGGCATCCCTATATGACACAATGGAGTGAGTAACTCCATGTAAACGCATAATCTCCCGGTTGTACAACCATCACATCTCATCTACACTGAAGGTCTCCTTGATCAGTAAGAAGTGAGAAACCTTCGTGATTCTGTCAATGACATCCCATACTGCATCATTTACTTGAGGAAACCTCAGTAAATCTATCACTAAATCCATCATGACATTGTTCCAGTTCCACTTGGGAATGGGTAACTGCTACAAAAGCATTGTTGGTCGTTGATGTTCTTCCATCACCTGTTGATAGGTGGAACATCTCATGACAAACTCAGCAAGAACTCTCTTCATACCTGGCCACCAATACTAACAGTCTAAATCATGATACATCTTCGTGACACCATGATGAACTGCCCAAACTTTGGAATGAAAGTCTCACATCAGCTCCTTACATATGTCTTCTAGCACCCATATGCACCCATGAAAATTTAAGATCTAATCCTCGCCTATCGTCCATAATGTAATAGAGTCCTCTCTTAACACACATTACCATAGGACCAGGCCTTCTAAATCTGACAGCTACCTCATTCTCACTTGATCAAGTAGATTCAAGTTAACAACTACGGAAGAATGAAAAGTCTACACCTGCCTTTCGTGCACCTCCAAATGCATCTCAGAGAACAGATCCATGTGCTTCCACTCACTTCTGGCCTTCTAAACTTCCAGTATTTGAGTCATCCTTCTCAATGCATTACCCATAGAATTTCCCTTCCCAGGCATGTAGGAAAGTTCAAAGTCAAAAGACTGAAGGTACTCAACCCACCTTCGTTGTCTCAAATTCAGGTCACGCTATGTGAAGATATACTTGAAACTTTTTTGGTTGGTGAAAATGACATAATAATCTCCCAATAGGCAGTGTCTTCAACAGTGTAAATCATGAACAACTGCAGCCAGCTTGAGATCGTGTGTCCGGTAGTTTTTCTCACGTGGCCTCAACTGTCAAGACTCGTACGTAACAACCCCTTCCCCTGCATAAACACTTCTCCCAGCCCAATACCTGATGCATCATAGTAAATAGTATATCTATTTCCTGGATCTAGAAATACTAGTATCGGTGATGAATTCAACATCCATTTCCACTATTGAAAGGCTGACTTGCAAGAATTTGACCATAAGAATCTTGTTACCTTCTTAGTCAAGCCTGTCAATAGTGCTAATAAGCCTGAAAAGTCATATATGAAATGTCTGTAGCAACTAGACAGCCCTAAAATACTACATACCTCAAAAACATTCTTTGGATTCTCCCATGAAACTACAACTCTCACTTTCTATGGGTCTATTGATACTCATGTCTCTAAGATAACATGACCCCAGAAGTGAATATGTTCCATCCAAAAGTGGTATTTTGAGAGATGAGAATATAACTAATGTTATCTCATTATACTCAAAATGATCTCAACATGTAAGGCATGGTCATGTCGTGTGTGAGAGTACGCCAAGATATCATCCATGAAGACCATCATGAATGAATCCAAGTATGGATGGAACACTCGTTTCATCATTTCCATGAAAACTGCATGCACGTTCATGAGACCGAATGGTATAACCAGATGCTCGTATAAACCATACCTACTCTGAAAGGCTGTAATATGTACATCTAATGGTCTAACATGCAATTTATGGTAACCATATCTCATGTCAATCTTTGAGAACACTCGGGCTCCCCGAATTTGGTAAAAGAGATCATCAATCCTCAACAAGGGATATCGTTCTTGAACACCAAGTAGTTCAACTTCTGATAATCCACATAACGTTGGAGGGTACCATCTACCGTTTTCTCAAACAGGATAGGTGAACCCCAAGGAGAAGTACTGGGTTGGATGAAACTCTTTGCCTACGACTCCTCCAAATTCTTCTTGAGCTCCTGCAACTCAAGTGTAGCCATCCTATAAAGAGGAATGGACACCATTTCCACTCCTAGAACGAGCTGAATAGAAACTTTTACCTCACACTCTAGAGGAAAAAATGAAAATTCCCCTCAAAAGAAATACCTGAAATGATCCACCGCTGGAGGAAAGTCCATATGTGAAGTCCCCTTGTCAACCAGATAAAGACTAGCTGACCACTCTATCATGACACTTCAAATTGATAATGTTTTAAGGTTAATTTATAGTCTAGTGTAGACCCTAGGTCATATCTTGAGGAGAGTTGATAGATTTTGAGTATGTATTTTTAATAAATATTACTAAAAGAGGGGGTGATTTTGAAAATAGTGTAAAGAAAATAACTTAAATTAAAGAGTTTAATATTTGATAGAATAAGGTGGTGGTTTAAGAATTATGAGATAAGAAGATTAATTCAAGTTCACTACATATCTTGGATAGTTCATTGTTCTGAAAATTTTACATGGTTTTGTTTAATTCTATGGTTGATGGTTGTCATGATCTTGAATACCTTCTTTCCTCTCTAACCGTTGAACAATGTACCATCCCATGACACAACAATCAGGTTGTCAAGGTTTTGTCTTCATGAAAAATAATTAAAGGTTACTAAAGCATACTAAAATATTTTGTATGTGTGAGGGAAAGAGGATCCTTGTGTTTCCCAATCGGAACAACTCAAGTTTCCCAGTTGAAATTTCAACCCAATCGGTGTTGAAATGAAAAGCGGTTCACTTAATTAAACCCAAAAATGAACTCATAGGAAACAAATGTTTAGATAAAACATAATTGAAATAATACACACACAAATTACACAAAACCAGTAGAGTATCAAGTGCTGGAACTCTATCCCAAGTATGTGTAGCTCCCTCAAAATGATCGTCCACCCTTTAGCTCACCATTGAGAGGATGAGAAGGCTCGGGTGGAACTCCTTATTCATTGTTGAACCCCCTATGATGATAGGGACCTACATAACTTAAATTATGAGGAGATAACTCCTTTGGGTCTCCAAAATACTAGAGATTTTCCACCTGGTCGAACTTTCAAATGAGGAGACCAAGGTTCCATTTTATAGGAAAATGGGAAGGTGGTTTTGAGCACACCAAATTATTAAAACCACTTGTCACTGGTGTTTCAACCTCTAGACAGCCTTATCTAGATTTGGATAAAATAACAACATTGTATCCCCATGTCTTGGATGTCTCCACTGAAGTTTTTGCACAATTTAGACACCTATATCCCGAGATATAGATAGATCAAAAAACACCACTTTAGAGTCTATGTAGATTTTTTTTGCTAGAAATATCATGTTGGAAAGGCCAACAGATGGACGAATGAGTATTTGGTTTATTCATATGAAATTTATCCTAATGCGTTTTGGACCAGACCACAAAATTTCAGCCTAATTGGATGCAAGGTCTAGTATAAGTGTGCCGATTAATACACTGGTGTGCTTGGATCCTGCGTAGTTTGGCCCATTTTTCTTGGACATCATCATGGGCCCTCTAAATCACCTTCACCTTCAATGAAATTTTCAAGACAAGTAAAATTGGACTTTTTAATAGAAATAAACAAAAAATAAATGATTCAAACATGGAATTAAATTTTTTTATTTATTTTTTGAATTTAAAATACAAATTTAGTTTTATACAATGGTGTAAGGGTGAAAATGACACAGTGAATCGTGGTACGATCACTATAAAACTGGGTTGTAACTCCTCCCAATCCAAAATGCTCAGGTCCTGCTCTACTTGTCTGGACATCCCACTAACCCTTATGATGAAACGATATACCCTAAGGTGATGTGAAACTCACCCTATGGTGATAGTAATCGACAAATGCCTGGAAGGGAACTAACAAGTCCATCATGAGAATGACATCATATCCTATGATCTCTATGAAATAATGGTCTCATGGGATGTGACACCCACCAACCTCTAGAGGTAACTCCTTTAATTGTCTTACACTAGCCATTCATTTCTCCAACGGTGCATCTAGTGTCAAGATATCACCAGAAGAAAAGATACAGAGCCCAAGGATCTCCACAACAGCAATATATATAATGCTATGGGAAGACCCTATATAGAAAAGAGTAGAAGCTAAAACTAAGGCAACTAGGATCGTACCTCGAACTGTAGAGGGTCCGGGATCCTGCTCATGCTGGTTCTTCTCCACTACAAAAGCATGACCTACACTACGGCCCTGTGGCCCTACTTGACCACTCTGAGCTGATCCACCCTATTGTCACTGAATGCCTGGAGACTGGATACCATGTCTACAACCTCCACCCCAGCCTGAATGGCTGGAAGAACTCCAGTTCCTAGACTGGAAAGAAACTGGTGGTGCTAATCCCGAATTAGGATTCATAGAAGAACCTCTATCAGCAGCTACTGGTGAGAATAACTGGCAGAAGCACTGAAGATGGCCCATCATTCCGTATGATAGGCACTCCAATGGGTCTCTCAAGAAATGTGGCCTTGTATGCCCGCTCTTCCCACTTTAGTAGAACACCACATGGCTACCAGAAGATGTCTCTTATCTCCTCATATCTCTGTGCTTAGACTCCATGTGCCACTTCCTACTATCCATAAGAGGGATACCAACTCGGTATGTCAAACTGCCCTGGCTCACCACTATAGAATCCCTCATACTATTCTCCATGATCAGATCTTGGTTGACTATAGAAGTAATGGAAATCAACTGAAAGATGATCACCTGAGATCAGATGTTGTGCATGAGACCATCCTCAAACTTTCTTTCCAGAAATAAATCATCACCTCCCGGGATAGGCATGAGGTGTTGCAGATCAGTGAAGCAAGAAGAATACTCCATAACTGAAGCAATACCCTATTCCAGACTCATGAACTCTCAGGCTTGACCGACCCTCAAAGTCTCCAGGTAGAATTAGTTATAGAAGGCACGTTGGAACTCATCCCATGCCATAACCTACTGGTGTCCCGCCCGTGATATCACATCCCACCATCTCATGGTGGAGTCCCGAGGCATATAAATAATGAGTTTCACCCTCCTCTCTAGAGGGGTCTCTAGATTCTCAAAGATAGAAAGCATGGCTTTTAACCATAACTCTGCAGCATGAGGTCCTCCTTCCCCTGTGAAATTGGGAGGATGCTACTGCTAGAAAACCCATGTCAACTCTGTCGTAAAAAAGGCAGTATGCGGTACTCCTTAGAAGGTCTGCATGAACCTCGTAAAGCCCTCTCGGAACTATGTGTCAGCACCTGTATCTGGAATGACAGCTAGTTCCAAGATTGGCACAGCTGAAGGATCTGATAGTAGTCCATGATCAGACATATCTGGTGTCTAGTCACTGCCCCGTAACTAGAGGACTACCGAAGGACGTCTCGGTGGCATGACTCTTCAAGGTTTAGAGCACACCTTAGATCAAGATTATCAATGGCTGAAACTTAGAAGTGTGAGAAAAGAATAAGAGAAAGAAAAAATTATAGTTTTTCAAAACATGGATACACTGTGTGTATAATGTCTACATAGCGTGTTCCCTTAAGCCTTCAAATGGGTGTGTACTTCTGCCAACCCATGTCGTGTAACACCCCAAACACATGGCGTGTTGTCCTGACATAGGGTGTGTACTTGAATCCTCTTCCCCAGCCCAAGTTCTTTTACATAGCTAAGACACACTGTTCTCCTAAAACAAGACTACATAGCGAGTTTGTTCCAGACAAGGCATGTAATAAACAAACTTCACTGACCCATGTTGTTAGTCACATGGTCGGTTACACGGCGCACTCTACACAGTGTGTTTATGCTATACATGGTGTGTACTAGGAAGATTTCACTGGCCCATGTTGTTCGCAACACAGCTGGATTCAAGGGTCACACTACATGGCATATACATTAGGAACATGGTGTGTTCCACCAAAGATTTCTCAACCTCGTTTCTCTGCCCACACAGCCAGTGACATAGTTAGAGACTACATGGGGTGTACATAAAGTACCCGACGTGTACTTAAGAAAAATAGTTCCTTCCTGAAAAGAAGGACACATGGCGTGTATTCATTATTACATGTTGTTTATTATAGGTTATTCTAGACAGTAAGCCTTATAAAGTTCTCTGAAACCCAGAAAAAACACTGAAAAAAACATTAAAGTGCAAAATTATGATCTTTGAGGGCTCATACTCCCCACGAATCAATGCTTGGCATCTTATACATGTCATATATAAACATTACAGAGCAATAATCCACCAAATTACGGTCCATGAGGGCCCATAACACCTCAAGCACAAAATTTTGGATTTCATTCAAACGAATCATTACACAATTCAATACCCTATGAAAGTAGGTATTATATCAAGGCATCTATCACAACAACATGAATATCTAACAAAAAATCTATCACAACAACATGCAATTACTAATTCACCCTAAATGGCATGGAAGGAATGCACGACATGTGATTTCTAATAAGTTCCTATATGATGAATGAGATGACATACCCTCATATCATCAGGTTGAAACAGAAATAAATCCTCAATAACATCAACAATAACAACACAAAACATGTGAGTCACCCAACGGTGAAATCAAATCAGCTGTAAAATTGGAAAACCAGAAAAATTGCAATAATGAGGTAAATTGGATTTTCCCGGTACACGGGCTAGCTACTCCCAAGCACAACTTATTACCAATTACCTAATTTTCCTTACTATCTCTAGATATAGGCTCCAAACAGTATGTCAAGAAGAAAATATCCCTCTAATACCACTTTATAACGTCCCGATTCCGGAATCCACCCAAAGGTGCCCCGTACCCAGTTGGTCACATGGCCTCAAGTGAATTTCCCCAAATGCTAGAGGCTGTCGACTAGCAGCGAATGACTTGGGGGGTGATAGTGGGGAAACTATGCCCTCATTGGTAGAGTAACACAGCACAAGTAAAATAAATAGAAATAGTAGAAGAAGTAAACCATGCAATAGGTAAACAGTGGAAGTAATAAAAAACTCGAGCACACACACATATATATATGATGCATGATACATAAGTTTGGGAAAGAATAAAACAAATCACAACGATGGAATACAATACTAAACCAATGTACAGTAGAAAACAGATAAAATGCTCCATACCATTGCAAGCCCCAGCTTGGTCCCATGCTCCCCAGCAATCAAGTACCTGAAGTAGAAGGGAGCTTGCCCTTATCTATAATTTTAGCAATGTAATTTGTTTGGGCCCAAAAGCATGACCCAAACATGGTGTGAGACTAAATCCCATTAGACAACCACCCAAAGATATGTGCCTAGCAATCTGTGAAAATATATGGTAAGCTATAATCAAAGTGAAGCAGTAACCAAGGATGTACTCAAAAGTAAACAATCCTACAGTTTCAAATGCATTAAATTATCATATATCAAGAAAGAAACTAATCATAAGCCGGGAACACTTTGGGTAGTGCTCATATCCTAACCCCTCTGGTCCAACCAAAACAAACACAAGTAACCCTCTAGGATGTACAGACAGTCTAACCCCTCTGGTTTAGCTTTTTCATAGACTCTGTGAGGAAACACTCATCATCAATTCCCCCTGTAGTCTTATATTGGTAACTAAAAGGCGCTCAGGGGAAGCACTCAATGTCCAATTACCCTTGTGGCCTGCATTGAGGAACTACAAAAACTCTGAGGAAGCACTTACGTCCATTCCCCCTATGGTATCACATCGTAACTGTAAACAGACACTTTGGAGAATCCCTCAATGACTATTATCTATATGGTCTACTACACCAAGTTCTCAAGAACATGTGTATGTTAATAGAGCACAATGATAGATAACAACAAAATTATACCTCTAGAACTACATGGATAAACAATCTAGAACATAACATCGTGTTAGATAAATAATAGTATCACTCCATCCAATCAGCACTAGGAATGGAAAGCAAGAAGCCTAACATGCTAAGCAAGAGCAAACGGTCATAAACAATACAACCATGGAAGACACATCCATAGCATAGCAATTAGCTCTATTCATAATCCATTGATATCTACTCAAGCATATAATTCATAATAGGATATAATTGGGTTAAAACCATAAACGTGCAATACCCCAAAGGAGGTATTGGTCACTCTTGAACATATAACTCAAAGACCATCTACGGAAAGGAACAAACCACCTACCTCGGTGTTATATGATCGATATACCCTAGAATCAGTGCTTGGATTGACCTAGAATGCAGTAGATCTACAAAAATGTCAAAAATTTGTAACCGAGGATAACTCATAAGAGAATAGAAATTAGAATATGAAGTTCAAGAAGAAGAGAGAACACACCGATGTGATTCCAATGGAACCAACAGAGTTCGATTCAGAGAATGGATGCTCGATTGATGGCTTGGGAAAGGATCAGCATCGTACGGATGCTCTCAGTCGAATAAGGTGAAGAAGAAGACACTTCCCTCAAATAGATGAGACCCCATTCCGTTTAATGAAAAAAAAATAAAGTACACGACATGTACTTTAGAAGTACAAGACGTGTACTTTCCCTTACCAGCCCTGACATTAGGCAGTCTCCATGTTAACACACATTGTTTTGTGCTCGGCTGTTAAATATCCAGCACACGACTATGTGCAACAAAAGAATACCGGGCGTGTACATATAAGTACACGGTTTGTAATTCAAAAATATCTAGAACCTCCTCTTTTTCTCAAAACACCAGAAAAGAGAAAAACAACCCTGAAATGAAGATCTGGGTTCTTACACCATGCTCCCCAGCTCCACAGTAATCAAGTACATAAAGTAGAAGGGTGTTTACCCTTATCTAGACTTGCAACAATATAATCTGTTTGGGCCCAAATGCATGACCCAAATAGGGTGTGAGATGAATCCCAGTAGGCAACCACCCAAATATATGTTCCTAATAGTTAGTGAATATATATGGTAGGAAATAAAAAAATTAAGTAGTAAATAAGAAATTACACATAGTAACAATCATACAAATTCAATTGCATTCATTTTCATATATCAAGTAGTAGATAATCAAAAGCAGGTAACCCTCTGAGAAGTACTCACAGCCTAACCCCTCTGGTTCAACAAAAAAACACAAGCAATCCTCTAGGAAGTATACACATTCTAACTGTAACACCCTGACCCCAATTACCCAGAGTTGGTGCATTATTTTAATATATTGGCGTGATTACAAGGAATCAAGTCCTAAAGGACCGATCAGTTTAGAAGTCTTGGAAAATGGATTATATACATGAACGTTACATTACATTATAAAATTAAAAACAACAACAACATTGTCTCCATTTACCACATTCATATCCCATAGCCTAACCCTGCAGGTCAACCATAAAATACTTCTTCATATCATGGGAAAAATAAAACATAGAAATGGGTGATCTTAGATGCTCAGTAAGGATAACAATATAGAGAAAACTTTCATGAATAAGCATATAAATTTAAGTCAATGTATAAGACTAAAACCAAGTCCTTTTAAACTTAAACTTCAGCATACAATGGAAAAGATAAAATCAAATAGTTCCATTTACTTATTCACAAGTATATTTTACTATTTGAATAATCACATGAAATGTCAATAGCCACTTTCATAAGGATGGAATGCATAATGTCAAACTTCATAACCACACACTCAAAGCCTTGTGCCAAGACTAAAAATAAGATTTTTTCAAGACATTGTTCCAAGACACTATTTTGTATCATTATACCTACCAATTCATCGAGGAGCTATAGTGGGATCCACCCGTCACATACTAATTCCAATGCACTTCTCATATGAAAAGTTTTAAACCTAACATAAACATTGGTATTAAAAATAGCATATGAAATGTCAATACTTTATCCATAAACCATGAATGGTATAAAAATAACACATCAACAGTCAAACATATCATAGAACCTTCAATAAAATATGGAATATTTGTATCCTAATAAATCAACCTCGATCAAGAATAATATCCCATAAAGGATGTTGACATAGTTGAAAATGATCAGTAAAAATCTTTGATAGAAATTTCCATTTTCATGAAATCTTTTAATAGTCATATAAATGAAGCCATTTAAAAGATAGTTCTTGAATCAAAGTTTCACATTCCACTTTGAAACTTTTTAAAGGAATTAACATTTTAAAACATTCATGCCCATATAAATAAATCCTTAAAATAATTTTGAAAACATGGACATTAATGAAAAAGGTTTACAAGAATAAATATTTAAAATATTTAAAATGAGGTTTTAGTAAAAAGTCTCTTAAAAAAATAATCCCATTGATAAATATTTTATGAAACATGGACATGGATTATAATAATGTCCCAGTAGATACTTATGTAAAAATAACCTCGGATAATAAAGATATTGTGAAATTTACCGGTACCTTGCACTTTCCTTTGGTCGAGGGTACGTTTAACCTCATGTATAATGACCATAGTATGTTTATAAATTATAAAAGAACCATATTAATATTTATTATATCATACATGATTCATTTATGACATTATACTTCCCATTTAATAATGATTTCCATGTGAAATTAATATTTTGGGTAATAATCGCATTCTTTTATCATACGTGTTTTAACTTGTTATTCTTAATAGTATCTTTTAGATCATTATTTCAATAATTACAGAATATAAAACTTGATTTATATATCAAATATTTTTAGAATATAAATATTTATAATAGATAGATATATGAAATGGAAGACACCATTTATGGAGACGGTAGGCCGTACGTACGCATAAACGTTGTTTCCGTTTTCATGTCGTATTGAACGGAAGTAATAAATAAGATATATGAAATTACATACATATATATATCCCTAGTAGAATAATTATTTCTTATATTACATACTTATTAATAATATATATTTGTATAGTCATTGTTAATTGGTGGACATGCGAATGAATCTCATCGCGTTGTGGAGACGGTAATATGTACGTACGCACGAGCGAAAACATCATTATATTGATGGTGAAATCATATGTAATCGGATGGTATATAATATATAAATAATCATTAACAAGTTAAATTTATTATTATTACATCTATTATACTCATTATTATACCCATCCAAATAATGAAGTGTTTGAATAACAAACTACACCACGGCGTGGAGACGGTAAGTCGTACGTACACACGTATCGTGACTTTGTTATTTATAGGATGGATAGAATAACTAATATGGCTATACCATATTTACAATAACAATAAATTATTTAGGAAGTAATGGAGTTATTATTTTGGTATGGAAACAATAATGAAAGTGGAAATGGAAGAAGAAAAGAACTTGAAAGAGGGTGGTGAAATTACTACCTCTTCTTCAGGTGTTTCCTTTTGAGTTGATCAAAAGTGATCCTTAGGATGGATTTATGATCAAATTAAGGACTTTAGGTTGATGTGAGGGATTTTGGGAGGATAGTTGGACTGGGTTTGGTTGAGACAAATGGCTTTGGAGATGTGGTTTTGAGAGAAGGGGAACTGCCCTTTTATAAGAGGGTTGAGGGTCACTTTAGGAAAAGATTAAAATATAAATTTATTATACAATCATATTCGGTTTATAATATATATAAATGAATTTATTTCGATCCTTAGGTGGTTATGGGTCTAAATCCTCTCAACGAATTGGTTTTATACAAGTTAGGTTATCATTTTAACCTTATATTTTAGATTTAACTCTTAGTAAAATAGTTTAACTTTTATCATGTCTTCTTGTATTCTCACACTAAATGGTTAATAAACATACTCTAAACTTCCAAGAGAACCTAAAGTGGTTCATTAATGACATATATAATTTAATTTAAGCCCTTTGGTCGAAACTTAGAGTTTTTGGAATATTATATCAACCAATAATATTGTATTCATTTAAAAATTAATTTATATCAATTTTGACATTATTTGGTAATTTGTCTTTGTGAAAGTCATAACAACCTTATCACTTCAAAAAAAATTTCTAATCAACCGTAACATGTAAAATTAACCTAGAATATTTGTGGATGGAATCAAAAAAAATAAATTCTATTTATTTTAATATTTATAATATAAACTATTTTAATATTTCATTAAGAAGGTAATTACTACATCATCATTGTATCATAAATAAATTAAATTATTTAATGTATAAAAATTATAAATAAAATACCATTATGTAGAAAATATTTTTATCTTTCCAATTAATATTTATAATCGAATTTATATTTTGTGTAACCCAATATTAAAAATGATTTAGTTATTAAACTTTGAATTTAACTCTTGTAACTCTTCTTTAAATAAAATAATTATAAATGTCCTGATCTAATCCAAGTGGAAAAAATGGGATCATATTTTATTCCTAGGGTTGTTTTTTGTCTAATTACACTTAACCAGTAGAATTATGACATGTGTTAGGGTAATTATAATATCATTTTTCCCTTAATTACCCTATTTACTTTTAACAGTGGTAAATAAAAGTCAAAAGATACTATTCAGAAAAAAAAATTCATCTAATTGAAACACATTTTACTTACATATGTCAATTTTGTCTCTTAGATTTTCAAAATTCCCCTCACAGAAGCTGAAAAATTATATTTTATGCAAATTTGCAGACGTGCCTAGAAGCTGGGTAAAAGTGGTTAAATAGTTCAATAAAATTTTATACTTCTAATTTTATTATAAACTAACTCCAATGAATTATATTGAACTTATATAGGTATTATATATCTATTTTGACTTAAAATAAATTTAAATTATATAAATAATTATGAAAGTAAAAAGTTGGTTTTAAATAATAACGTAGTGTTTTTCACTATTCATAAAAAATTGAATGTTTTCAGAAAAATACCAAAAAATAACCCTAAGATAATTTTGATATTCCAAATTCAAAAATTAAGTATATTTTACGAAATTCAAAAAATATAATTGAATTTATTAATTTAAAATTAATTCCCGTTGTCAAAACCAAAAAGCATGTTTTTTAAAAGTAAAAACTATCAAAATATTGACATGTGTTTATGTCTAATTTAAAAGTGAAATTACTTATAATGAAATAAATTGTATTAAATGATAAAAATATATTCTAGTTATAATTTAAAACCATTCAAATACATAATTTAACACTATAAATTATTTCGATTAAAAAAGTTTGTTTCAATTAAAACATAGTATTTTTCACTATTCGTCAAAATATGAAAGTTATTAGAAAAGTACCAAAACATTATCCAAACTAAATTTTGATGTCCTGATTCTAAAGAAGAATTTTATTTCATTAAATTGATTATATAAAAGTGTCAAATATTGGTTTGAAAAAGGGTTCTCCATTAAAAGGCGTTAAAATTGAATTTTTTCAAAAGTATTTCTTTTATCTGAAAAAATGAATTTCTTCTTATATTATGACTAATAAACACATAATATAGATGTTAAAATTATATACAGTATATAAGATTCAAAATGTAGTTAATACTATTCATTATCGCTTTTTTAACGGCTAGTTTGGTAAGTTGTGGTGCGCTCGAACTCGGTGTTGCGTGTAGCACAAGCAATTGAATTACATTAATGAGATAGTGTACTATGAAATCATGGGGTGTTACATTCTCCCCTCCTTAAATAAATTGCATCCTCGCAATTTGAAATTGTTCTTCAAAAATATAAGGTTAAAAATAGAAAAATACCTTTGTGGAAAACCCACATTGGAAATTTGGTTAATAAAATTTAGTCTTAATAAGAGTGAAACGGAATCAAAAAGTCACCACCAAATTTTGATCTAAATTAAGAGAAAATTTGTGGAAATTAGAGATACATAATTGGAGAAAAACCCTAAATATTTATAGGGAGTGATTGAGGTCATCAATAACAAACAAGTGTAAAATTGAGGGCCTCACAGCCATCAATCTATGGTGATTTAAAATGTTGTTAGTTCAACAAAACATAAGGTATTAGGGTAAAACATTTCTGGTTTTAAGATCCCTTCCATAAATTTTAAGAATTAATTTACTCATAGAATAAGAGGAAAGAAATATACATGACATGTAGAGTTTCATCCTTCAACTAATTCCTACAACAAACTCATCTTTCTCTCCAAAAGATAATATAATTAAAATGTATTCTATTTATCCTAATCATATAGAGTTAAAAAAACAATGAATTTATAATTCATTTGTCAGAATATTTAAAAAAATACATTATAAAAACTAGGGAATCACGTATTCTAGTGGTAGGTAATCCTCCCTTTTTGCCCTTCGGTTGCAGGTTCAAGTCTCATGGCCCTGTCGGGCGTGACAGGTTATCGCTCGACATCCAGGTTGTCCTTTTTATACCAATCCAAAAATAATCTCAAGAAATTATTTAACCTTAACAACAGTATCAAATTTCAAACTTAATCGACTCCAACCTTTAGACTTATCCAAAATACTTCTGTCCAAAATGACATTCAAAAATTTATAAGAAAGGTAGAAACAATGTAGATCATTTTTTCTATGTAATAAAATGTGGATACCTTCATCATGTATTCTTTTTAAAACATCGTAACACCCTGAATTACCATAAAACCTTATTGATTACATCCATTCCCCCGTTTTCCTTATAGTACACTGGATATACTCCTTCTATCCAAAAAATCTGTAAACTCAAACAATGATGGAATATAAAAATCCTTAATCCGTTTCAAGGTATTCAAGAATATCCAATATAATTTATCCAAATCAATCATATATTATTTCAAAATTACTACCTAAGTATCCGAAACATATTATGGATTATCTTTCTCTCAACCATATATTTTCCAAAAAGATTAACCTGTTATTGTGTCACTTTTCTTGGTTCCACACAATCTCAAGTCCTTAATGAAATAGCACTATAGTACAATCCTTATATACTCTATAATTCTTACAACATTTACATCATTAATACAATACCCAAATGACACAATACTTTAATAACAACATAATAACTCGAATCATTCCTCTTCATCTTCAGTTGTATCATAACATGATTTTTATCCAATAGCATCATTTGGGGTATACTCTGATTATTTGGACATTGATTCACGCAGTTTCTCAACTCCCTGAAGTTTAAGCATTGTACATTTGAAATATTTTTCTTACCCTTGTAATCACGTACTTAATGTCCTTTTTCTCCACGCTTATAAAAAACACATATTCCCTTCAATCATTTACAAAGGATATTCTTTCCACGGTTATCATATATGGAGAAATACTTCATTCCCCTCTTCCCTTTATCTATCTTTCTCTCTTCCATCCTTTTCTTCTCTTTCTTCCCTTCAAATCCATATGACTCAAGGAATTCTTTATTTATCTTGTTAACACATGATGTTATTTCTTCATATGATAAGAATATATGGGAGAATATTTCATTTATAATGTTGGCTTAATCCATGAAATATATGATCCTTCTTAATCTTTGGATCACGCGTATTGTTGGAGTTCACATTCCTTCTACTATTAAACATTTCTAAACAATGGAAAACACTAGTTTAGTTTATGAATCACAATGCATAATTCCAAACTTGTAAAATACCAAACGTAAATTGAAAAGATTATACATATAATCTATAATCATAAATTTTTTTCTTTAAGGAAGTATTTACTCTTTAATCCTTCCTAATAGCTTTTAATGAAAATGTGAATTATCCTATGAATATCCCCAGGGAGTATCGTAACCAAGAGTGCAGCAATGCATGTTGTCGGGTACAAGGATACCCCAGGTCATGCCTGAAACTCCTTGTCAGAGGTTTCACTCCTAGGTACATATGTTCCATTGCCGACTCTACCTTCTCATATCTAGATAGGTATTTATTGCACGAAACATTCACAAAATCTCTATGTTACCAAAATTATAGGAAGTTCATCTATACAAATCCTCAAATTATATCTTAGGGTACTATTCTCTAATCAGAGTTTTTATTAATCTAGTTTTCAAGGTTATTACTAAACATCCTCTGATACCAACTATAATGCCCCGACCCCAGTTACCCAAATTCGGTGCATTATTTTAATACATTGGCATGCTTACAAGGAATCAAGTCCCAAAGGACCAATCAGTTTAGAAGTCATGGAAAATAGATTACATACATGAACGTTACATTACATTATAAAATGAAAAGAAACAACAACATTGTCTCTATTGACCAAATTCATATCCCTTATCCTATCCCTACAGTTCAACCATAAAATACTTCTTCATATCCTGGGAAAAATAAAACATAGAAAGGGGTGATCTCAGATGCTTAGTAAGGATAACAATATAGCGAAAACTTTCATAAACAAGCATAAACATTTAAGGCAATGTATAAGACTAAAACAAAAGCCTTTTATACAAAAACTTTAGCTTAATATAGAAAATATAAAATAAATTAGTTCCATTTAATTATTCATATGGATATTCTACTAGTCGAATAATCACATGCAATATCAATAGCCACTTTCATAACGATGGAATGCATAATGCCAGATTTCATAACCACATAGTCAAGGCCTTGTGCCAAGACTACAAATAAAATTTTTTCAAGGCCTTGTTCCAAGACACTAGTCTATCTCATGATACCTACCAATGCATTGAGGAGCTTTAGCGGGCTTCGCCCATCACTTACTAAGTCCAATTCATTCATTATATGAGAAGGATTAAACTTAACATAAACATTTGTATTAAAACTAGCATACGAAATGTCAATACATTATCCATAAACCATGAATGGTATAAAAATAAAACCTCCAAAGTCAAAAATATCACAAAACTTTCAATACAATATAAAATATTTGTATCATAATAAATCAAACATTATTAAGAATAATATCCCATAAAGGATGTTGACATAGTTGAAAATGATTAGTAAAAATCATTGATAGAAATATCCCTTTTTCATGAAATCTTTTAAAAGCCATATAAAATAAGTCATTTAAAAGATATTTTTGAATCAAAGTGTCTTATACTACATTGAAACTTTTTAAGGGAATTAAAATTTTAAAATATTCATGTCCATATAAATAAATCCTTAAACCCATTTTGAAAACATAGACATTAATGAGAAAGGTTTAGAATAATAAATCTTTAAAACATTTATAATGATGTTTTAGTAATAATTCCCTTAAAAATAATACCCATGAGAACTTTTTTATGATACATGGACATGGATAATAAATATTTCCCATTAGATACTTACGTAAAAATAACCTCGAATAATAATGAGATTGTGAAATTAACCCTTACCCTGCACTTTTCTTTGGTCGAGGGTACGTTTAGCCTCCTGTATAATTACCATAGTATGTTATCTAATTATAACAGAAACATATTAATATTTTTTATATAATACATGATTCATTTATGACTTTATACTACCCATTTAATAATGATTTCCATGTGAAATTAACATTTTGGGTAATGATCACTTTCTTTATCGTATGTGTTTTAACTTGTTATTCTTGATCGTATCATTTAGGTCATGATTTAAATACTTCTAGAATATAAAACATGATTTATATATCATATATTTTTAGAATATAAATATTTATAATATATAGATATATGAAATGGAAGGCATCGCTTATGGAGACGGTAGGTCGTACGTATGCATAAACGTTGTTTCTGTTTTCATATCGTATTGAATGAAAGTAAGTGAATAAAATATATGTATGTTCATACATATATATGTATATATATATATATGTATATATATATATATGTATATATATATATATATCCAGTAGCATTATTATGTCATATATTATATACTAATTAATAATATATATTTTCATAGTCATCGTTGAATGGTGGACGTTGGAATGAATCTCATAGCGTCGTGGAGAAGGTAATCCATACGTACGCACAAGCAACGATATAATTATATTGATGGTGAAATTGTATGTAATTGGATAGTATATAATATACACATAATCATTAACATGTTATATTTATTATTTACATTAGTTATACTCATTATTATACCCATCCAAATAATGATGTGTTTGAATAACAAACTACACTAGGATGTGGAGAGAGTAAACCGTACGTACGCACATATGGTGACATTATCATTTATAGGATGAATAAAATAATGAATATGGTTGTACCATATTTATAATAACATAACATTATGTAGAAGGTATTGGAGTTATTATTTTGGGTTTTAAATAGCAAAGAAAGAGTAATTGGAAGAAGAAAAGAACTTGAAAGAGGGTGGTGAAATTATTACCTCTTTTTCAGGTGTTTCCTTTTGAGTTGATCAAAAGGTCTCCTAATGTTGGCTTTATGATCAAAGTACATACTCTAGGATTATTTTAGGGAAGTTGGAAGGATATTTGGGTAGGGGTTGGCCAAGACAAAGGCTTTGGAGGTGTGATTATGAGAGAAGGGGAAGTGCCCTTTTATAAGAAGGGTGAGGGTCACTTTAGGAAAAGACTAAAATATTAATTTATTATACAGTCATATTCGGTTTATAATGGACCCAATTGAATTTATTTAGAACATTAAATGTTTATGGGTCGAAATACTCTCAACTAATAGGTTTTATACAAGTTTAGGTTACCATTTTAACCTTATATTTTAGATTTAACTCTTAGATAAATAGTTTAACTTTTACCATGTCTTCTTGTATTCTTACACAATATGGTTAATAAACTTACTCTAAACATCCAAGAGAACCTAAAGTGGTTCATTAATGACATATATAATATTATTTAAGCCCTTTGGTAGAACCATATATTTTTGTGAATATTATATCAACCAGTAATATAGCATTTGTTTTAAAAATTAATTTATGTCAATTTTGACACAATTTGGTATTTTGTCTTTGTAAAAGTAATAACAACCTTATCACATCAAAAAATAATTTTCTAATCAACACTAACATTTCATATTAACCTATAAAAATTTTTTATGGCATAAAAACATTTAAATTCTATTTATTATAATATTTATAATATAAATAATTTTAATATTTCATTAAAAATGTAATTACGGCATCATCATTGTGTCATAAATAAATTAAATTATTTAATGTCTAAAAATTATAAATAAAATACCATTATGTAGAAATAATTTTATCTTTCTAATGAATATTTATAGTCGAATTTATATTGTGTGTAACACTATATTAAAAATGGTTTAGTTATTAAACTTTGAATCTAAGTCCTTTAACTCTTATTTAAATAAAATAATAATAAATGTCCTAATCTAATAAAAGTGGAATAAAGAGGATCATATTTTATTTCTAAGGTTTTTTTGGTCAAATTACACTTAACCAATATAATTAGGACATGTGTTAGGTTAATTATAATATCATGTTTACCCTTAATTGCCCTATTTACTTTTAACCGTGGTAAATAAAAGTCAAAAATTACTATTCACCAAAATTTATTTTAATCTTATTGAACCACATTTTACATACTTATTTCAACTATGTCTCTAGGATTTTTGAAATTCTATTAATAGAAGCGGTAAAATTAAATTTTATTCAAATTTTCTAGCGTGCCTAGAAGGTGGGTAAAAGATGTTAAAAGGTTAAATAAAATTTTATACATCTAGTTTTATTATAAAATGGCTCTAATGAATTACATTGAACATATATAGGTATTATAAACCTATTTTAAATTAAAATAAATTTATATAAAATAAATAATTATTTAAATAAAATGTCGGTTTTAAATAATAACGCTGTGTTTTTCACTATTCATCAAAAATTGAAAGTTTTGAGAAAAATACTAAAATTTTACCCCAATATAATTTTGATATTCCAAATTAAAAAATGAAGTCTATTTTACCAAATTCAAAACATTGAAGTTGGATTTATTAATTTAAAATTAATTCTCGTTGTCAAAACCAAATAGGGGGTTTTTTAAATTTAAAAAACTATCAAAAGATTGACATGTGTTTATATCAAATTTAAAAGTGAAATTACTTATAATGATTGAAATTGTATTAAATGGGAATATTTAAATCTAATTATACTTTAAAACCATTAAAATGCATAATTTAACACTATAAATTATTTTGATTAAAAAAGTTTTTTTCAATTAAAACATAATATTTTTCACTACTAGTCAAAATTTGAATGTTTTGAGAAAAGTACCAAATATTTATCCAAACTAAATTTGTATGTCCCGCTTCTAAAAAGAATTTAATTTTATTAAATTGAATATATAAAAGTGTCAAATATTGGTTTCAAAAATGGTTTTCCATTAAAAGGCGTCAAAATTGCATTTTTTTTAAAATACTTCTTTTATCTGAAAAAATGAAATTGTCTTTATATTATGTCTAAGAAACACATAATATGGATGTGAAAATTATATATAGTATATAATATTCAAAATGCAGTTAATACTATTCATAATCTATTTTTGAAGGCTAGTTTGGTAAGTTGTGGTGCACTCGAACTCGGTGTTGCGTGTTGCACAATCTATTGGATTACTTTAATGAGATAACCTACTATGAAATCTTGGGGTGTTACATTAACCCCATTGGTTCAGCTTTAGAAAAGACACTCTGAGGAAACACTCACCCATCAATTCCCCATGTGGTCTCGTATGGGTAACTAATAGGCACTCTGAGGAGTCACTCAACGTCCAATTCCCCCTGTGGCCCGTATCGAGGAAACTACATACACTCTGAGGGAGCACAAAGTCCATCCCCTCTATGGACTCACAACGTTACAGTAAACAAACACACTAGAGAAGCCCTCAATGTCCATTCTCCCTACGGTCTACTACAGCAGGTTCTCACAGTCCTATGTAAGTCAGTCGTGCACAAACGATATGTGGTATCCAAAGTAATCTTTAAGAACTACTTGGGTAAAAAACTACAACATATCATAGCTTGTCAAGTAATAATCACTTCATCCTAACACTACTAGGTATGGGAATCAAAGTAGAAACCTAGCAGGCAAATCTAGACCAAACGGTCAAAAAACAAGGAAACTTGTGAAAAACATCCATAGCATGACAAAGATAACCGTATTCACAACAACTAACCTCTGTCCAAACAAACAAGGCATATCAGATAATAACAGGGCTAAAACCATAAACACGCAATACCCCATTCTTGGTTATTGAGAAATTTTTCAAATCAAATTCAAAGACTATCTATAAAAATGCACAAACCACCTACCTCAGAGTAGTGAGATCGATATATGTGAACCACAGGCCTTGAATCGCCCAAGAACACCGTATATATACAAACATTCCTAAAAAGTTCAAATGAGGATAACCCGTGAGAGAGGAGAAATCAGAATATGAAGTTGTAGAAGAAGGAAGAACTCACTGTGCTGATTCCAACGCAGTCGACGGTGATCGATTTAGAGAATGGACGGTGAGTCGGGGGCTCGGCGGGGATCAGATGTTGTACGGTTGCTCCTTGATGAGATAGACAAAGAGAAAAAGGGTTCTGTCGATTAGACGAGACCTCGACCCAATTAATGAAAAAAAAAGTATGTGGCATGTATTTTTAAAGTACACAATGTGTACTTGCTTTTTTTGGCCTCTTCTTTAGGTGGTCTCCAGGTCACCACACATGGAAATGTACTCAGCCGTTACACGGCCAGTACACAATCACCCATGAAAACCAGGTACATGGTGTGTTCTTAAAGTACATGATATGTACTCCTAAAATTTAAAAAAACTCCTTTTTTTTCTCAAAAACAACCAGAAAGGTTAAACATACCTGAAAAGAAGATCCATGTTCTTACAAGTTGGAGCCCTATGAAGAATATGATAATAAAAATACAAATAAGTGAAAAAATAAACATCATGCTCTATAGAAGAGTACTGATATTTGTAGATTATAGGTACTGAATTTACTTCTATGAGAGCAATTTATAGAAAAAACAATTTTTTGGGATTTTTGGGTTATAACTATTGATGTGTTAAGAAATGTACATAATGATGAAATGAAGATATAGCCACTGAAATAAATTTACAAATTATACTTATAGATGAATCATTCATTTGGAAATATGTATCATTATTAAATCAAATAAAAAGAATAAATATTTAAATAATAATAAATTAGAATTAATAAATGTATTATATTTGGGTTCATCTTTTTATTTTGGTTTTCAAAATGTTTATTATAAGTTGTTATGACATATAAAATCATAGTTTCTTAATAACAATAAGTATTAAACCATTTATATAAAATATTTATTCTTATTTTGGTACTTGGTATTAAAATAATAATAATCAAATTGAAATTATAAAATATACTTAAAATGAAACATAAAATAAAATAATAATAATAATAATGATGTTTGATTATATGAAAATGAATTAAAATATAGTAAGATAATAATGAATTGAAAATTAATGAATTTACCATGTTATTAGTAAAATAAAATTTTAGTTGGTTTTATTTATTTCATTGATATATATATATATATATATATAAATATATATATATATATACACACACACATAACGGGTTCTGTAATGAAAAAATGGATAAAAAAATAAGAAACAAAATCAAAAGATAAAAAGTAACCCATGTTTTCTTCCTCGTCGAGTCCTGCTCGACTTGCCGACATGAATCCCCACTGAATCAACATGTAGCCATCGACCTCTCCCCCATTAGAAATCACCTCAACAGATGACCTGCACCATTCGATCTTCTCAAATCCGCCGCCGGCTGTCGTTCTCGCTTCCACCAGAGTGGGCCTCTTCGACGACCGCCACTACTGTAGGCCATCACCACAGCCTTATCCAATGTCACCACTATTCACTGCAAATCCTTATTCAACAAGTCACACTAGTCAAGCCAAACAATCGCCTCTGTCCTTCATAATATCTGTTGTCTCCTCCTCACGACCACACAATTCTATGACTATTCATTTACCTCACCCCCAAGTTTCACTGAAGCTGAAAATCTTACCAAGTTGTCTTGATATTCTCGTTTTAACATTCAGTGTTGGAAGAACTCCTCCTTAGATAACCCACCCAAAAGTCGAATCCTTTTTTTTGCCACCATATTTTTACCCACTGGTACGAACACACCCATTGAAAAGGAAATGTCTTTAATCAGCTAAAGAACCCATCATTTCCCTCTTCATCTTCATTCGGTCCACAACAAAGTAAGGGCACTCTATTATTATATATATATGGATATATATATAATTTTTTAGATTTCATACATATTCATATTTATGTGATAATTTCAATTGTACCTTATAATGCATACATATTTATCTATTTCATGATAACTCATTTATTATAGAGTCCTCATATAAAATATATTATCATATGTGGATGTGTAATGTTATCATTCCAAATTTTCATTTTTTTCAAATATATATGTACATGTATATAAATATTTATATTTTGCATATAATTTCATGTTTTCTAATATATATATATATATATTATATTCATATATTATTTTTAGGTTAATGGTTTAGAATTTAAATATATGGTTTACATATACATGCATGCCATTTCATTTTTTAAATTCTAAAATTAAATTTTTATAAGTATTATATAGTCTTTAGATCTTATAATTAGTAATGAATGTTTTTTAAATTTATGTAAAGGGTTTATTTAATTATATAAATTCCTTTCCATCATTCCATATTTCAAAAATATTGTTCAATTCACTTCAAATCATGTAATCGTCCAATGTAATATTTTTAAATTCATCAATGAATAATTTTTTATTTTGAAAATATTACTTTTATATTTCTTATATGTGTTATATATATTTTATTTTAAATTTATAAGTTAAGGGTATATCAACTTTTACTTATACTTGTTTTGGAGAGTAAAATTATATATATGTATATATTTTTAATGGGACTATTTTCTGAAAATAGTTATTTTACAATTATTATTACACACACCATTATTTTAAAAATCTTATATTTTATGTGCTGATGATAATTCCAAGAAAGGGAAATTAAAGTTCTATTATATCATTTTACTTTCAATATACAATAGTTATCATTTTATTTGAATGATTTATATTATATTTAACGTGTCAAAGCATTAAATTGCGAATTATTAAAATGAGTATTTAATACTTTTATTTAGTAATGAGTTTTAAAAGAAGAAGCTATAATGAAAAGTAATTTATCATAAATATTAAACTACATGGATAATAATTATTTTATTGAAAGACAATGTAAAGTAAAAATGACATGATATTTAGTAATTTCAAATCACAACATTTATTTTCAAATGAAAATATATAATTAAAAACTATAAATTTGTAAGTGTATTCAAAGTATTGTTATGTTTTATAAAAAACTCCCGATAGAAAATATATATATATGCAATGCAAGGTAAAAATGTTTTTAATAAAAAGTGGCACTTGGACACTATAAAAAAGAAAGGGTACGAGGAGTGAAGTTATTTCTAACACAAGTGGGTAGCCTCAATAGAACCATCAATGTTTAAGTACCCTAAATGTTTTGTTTTCAAAATCATTCTTAGCATTTTATGAAAAACCACTGGTTTATTTTAAAGAATTTTCATTTATAATTATTTTTGAAAGAAATATAACATTTTCAAAAGTTTAAGTATTTTGAAAAGATTTATTTCATTTACAAAAAGGTAAGTATTTTCAAAGAGTATTTTCATATGTTTCCAAAGGCATATGTATTTTCTAATGCATTTTCAAAACTATGTTTTCAAAGTATTTTAGAAAGAGTTTACAAAAATGTATTATATTTTGAAACATGTTTTCAAAATCATGTTTTCAAATTTATAATTATTTTCAAAATTATTTCTATGTTGTTTTCCAAAGAATTGTGTTTATAAAATAATTTATCAAAGGTATGTTCAAAGAAAATTTCAAAAGTTTCTTCAAAATAATTTCAATAATCATTTTTCAAAAGGTATATGTATTTTCAAAAATGTTCTTCATTAGCTTTTCAAAAACCCATTACTAATAAATTATGATCACCCTATGTTTTTATAAAACATTTTTAGGTTCATGTAGAGCCTTTATGAAGTTTAGCTCAACATGGAGCTAACACTAACAAAGATCCATTGCAGCCTTTTAATTTCAATTTTATCTTTGATATTATGTAAAATTTATCCTTTTCCTCCAAACCCTAAACCGGAATATATCCTTAGTGGTAAATGTGTATATATTTTTTAGTTTCTTTAAAAAATATACACAACATCTTTTGTACTTCATCTGGATTCCTGGGTTTGGGACTCTGTAGAGGCAATGAGAAAGAGGAAATCCTCAGTGTTTAAAATTGAAGAGGATAGAGTTGTAAGATTTTTATCACGAATATGTGTACCATCTGATCCAGATATAAATAAGTAGCTTCTGAATGATGCACACTGTTCAACCTTCTGTATTCACTAAGGGAGCACAATGATGTATCGAGATCTCTGAGAGAACTGTTTGTGGGTCAATATGAAGAATGAGATCACTGAATATATATCAATTTTCCGGATATATCTGCAAGTGAAGGATGAAAGAAAAAAGTATTAGGGGATGATGAAAATATTATCCATATGAACATGGAAATGGGAAAATATCACATTGGACATTGTAACCATAAATCTGAAGACATCCAAATAGAAAAATGATATATAGGTTATTGTGAACTGTATTACAAATAAAGATCACTTTATCGCAATTCTAGAGGACGTCTTACTAGATCAACATCCATGGATATACATCCAAGAAATGGTAATGCTCCATGGGGTACTACTATCTATTATATCTAATCGATATATAATATTCAACTCTCTGTTATAAAAAATATTAATAATGTTCTAATCACTAAGATAAACTTCATTATGGTATATCATCCTAAAAAAAGACCAATATGAATAGAAAATTTAGACGGTATAATATATTTTGAGAGTAAGTTATGTGGACATTAAAGGAGGACAGAACCAACATATTCCTTTGGATGACTTCTCTAACAACAAGTGTTTGCACTTGAGAATAAAAATGGATCCATATGAAGCCCTTTATGGCAAAATATGTAGAACATTGGAATGCTATGATGAAGTTAGTGAATGTAAGGTGATATGACCTAAAATGGTAGATGAAATGGTATAAAATGTGAAAACCATTCAACAACACATCAAGGTAACCCAATGTTGATAGGAATGATTTGAAGCCAATTGTCGATGGGACCTAGAGTTTAAGGATGGAGACATGGGATTACTTTTCATATCTCCATGAAATAGGATCATTATATTTGGAAAGAAGGTAAAGCTATGTCCCAGGTATAGGGGCCCCATCAAGATTCCAGCTCATGTCTGTGATATAGCCTATTGAATGACACTTTCACCTACCATTTCTCAAGTACACAATATATTCCATGTATCCCTCTTGAGGAACTACATACAAGATCCCTCAAATTTAATGAATTGAGAGGGGGTACAGTTGTAAAATGATCTCTCTTATGAGGAGAATTAACTTAAGATCATGGACCATAAAGATAAATTTCTACACAACAAGACTACTCACCTGTTCAAACTACTATAGAGGTACCATAAGTATGAAGAGGAAACATAGGTACATGAAAAAGTAATTAAGGAGAATTACCCTCCGCTATTTTCAACATTAAATGTATTAGTAAATCATGAGGTTGAAATTTTATAAGGGGGAAGAATGTAATGACAAAATAATTCAATAGAAATTCCCTTCTTATAATTATATCGTATAGTGTAAACTACATAAAATAATATTGATAAAAAAATACTACATTTATAAATGAATAATTATTGAAATAAGGGGGATTTCTAGAAATTAAGGAACCTTTAAAAAAGTAATAGTAACATGACCTTTGGAATAGTAACGTAACCACTAGGAATATTAAACTGACCAAAAAAATAGTAACCTCATCTATGAAGGCAAAAATAAAATTTAGGAATCTTATAAATGATAATATGATATAATTATATCATAGTATAATTATATAAATATTTAAAAAATTATTAATTATGTGTTAGTATTTTTTCTAAAATCTAAATATTTATTTATAATATCATAATTAATATAATGATTTAATTAAAAATTTATTTCAATACAAAATATTCATGAACTAATATTTTTTTCTTTGGATTATATGATAATTTTATGAGACCTCTGTTAATTTTTCAAAGTGTTATCAAAGAACTTATAATTTTAAAATCGATATTTTCTTAGTAATTGAAAATTTTAATTAAAAATTAAATTTCTCAAATTTAAGAAAAATATTATCATAAAATGGAGTTCATTTTTAAATTATATAATTAAAAAATGGTCACTCTTAATTTTTTGGATTTTTCTAAAATACTTAAATGTTTTTAATTTCTAAATTACCATAATTTATGATAAAATCAAAATATTTAATTATTGGATCATAGATGATGTATGGATAATGTAAATCCAAAATCTCAAACTCCCCTTCATTATTTAATTATTATTTTTGCTATAATCTTTAAACTATTTATAGTCTTGAGCCAAAATAATAACCTAATAAATAAATTATTTAGAAAGCACACATATCATCTACTATAAATACCACCCTCACCACCTATTACCCTCACACCTTCCTAGATTTAATCCTTAAAATTTCCCCCAAATAATTATCCCATGTACCTATTATACATCAAATATCCATTTGAATTAGAAAAATACCAAACCATTTTCCCTAAGGAGGTTCTCAAGGAAGAGAAATTGAAGAGGTAAAATCCTCTTTCTTTTCTTATATTTTCATTTTCATTTCATTATTTTCTTATCATCTCCTAACCTCCACCAATCCAAGAGGCATGATAAATATATTATCATTTATATACTATAATGTTATTATAGTAATGGAATAATTCCCCTTCAATTCAGGTTTTGATAATATTTTCTATGGTGTATCGATTTACCACCACTGTGGACAATGCATTTTCATTTACCACTACCACCTTCTAGGAAGGTTATAAAACAATTATTATGGTCAAATTATAATTTATTTTATGTATTATAATTTCTATAATGTTCTGTATGAAATATATAAAAAAGATGTTAAATAAAATGATATAATCCCATAATGGCCGTAAAACAACTAAAACTAATTAAATCATATTCATTAATGATGAAAAACATAACTATACATATACCATATCAAAATGATATATAATATCCTTTAATATTATTAATTTTAATATACACCTATATGACCGAATTGATCATGAAAACCAAGAAAAAAAACAATCACAATGATGAAATTAAACTCTATAACTCATCTAAAATCACAATAATTTAACTTAATAAAACAATAATTATTTATATTCATGTCTAAAAGGTTCATTATTTGTTAATTAATAAATTTAATTTTTGTTATCCATGATATTCGGGTTAATATTACACTCGGAAATAAGGTAAGTGGATTCTAAAAACCAATTTACTTTCTTTGGGCTATTCCTCATTCATTCCAAAATTTGTGTGTGTAGGACCATTTATATTCCATAAATATAATTTAATTGTTATTAACTTTTCTATTTAGGGAAATAAATGCATATAATTTTATTTTATGATAAATTCAATGATTTTCTCCAAAATAAGTCTTCTTCTAAAAACATATCTTTTACTTATATCGATATTGTTTCTTCTTCACTCAAAATTAATGATACTTATACCAACTGTGTTATTACCAAATTAATATTGGGACCCCCAAAGTTTATTAATAAATTTATTATTTGTGAAATGAATCCCATTTAATTCCATGGGTTATTTTAGGTTGAATATTGATAGACATTCTATGTGGAACACATGATAATGTAAATATTTCGATGTGACAGGTGTGCCCGAAATTATATAGAACTATAATTATTTTTTAATGTGATTTATCTCAAGGTAAAAAGTGAAATATGTGTGAACATGATTCTATCATTTTTCACAACTATGTGTGTTATTTGAACACTAAGTAATAATGTTTCATTTTTATGCATTTCCAACTTCCATGACATTATCTATTGTTTCCTCACATGATTATGATGATGATCATATCCTTTTTTTATGATAATGATGATTATTCTAAAACCTATTTCATATATCTTATTCAACCTGTTAATGGGATTTTATCCCTCCCCTTATTTTATGCATATCCCCTGGTGAAAACATGTAATACAAGGTATATGAGTTCCACTATGAATCTACAGAAGAAGGAATTAAATAAATGTATTTATCCTATTTTGTAAATGTTATGTATGGTCCTAATTTACCCATGATACTAAAGCATTGTATAATGATTGTGCAACGTTTTATATTTTTTATCATTAAAATTATGTAATAATCATATATGAAATATAGTGTCCCTATACATGCCACCCGCATGGATAGAAAAAATAAACCTTAAATTAATAATTTTAAAGGATTTAAAATACCATACTATAAGAAATGAACATTATTATTTTCAAATGAATAATCTATATCATTCATTGGTGTAAAAATACCAGTTCATTCTTGGAAATAATCAACTTCTCAAGAGTATTCAAGTGATGCTTTAGAAATTGGATAATTTTTTCAAAAGATATCTAAATGAATTTGAAAAAATTATGGAAGGGTAGAAAAATGTATATCAATGATATAATATCTAATAAATATTTAAAATAAATATTTTTTATATTAAAGGAACATAAATACTGTAAAAAATGAAATAGGAGATAAATAATAAGAATGATTTTGGGTTTGAGAATCCCATTACCTAAAATACATCTTAATTTCCTTGTTTTTGTGGATTTATTATGATAAAAATATTTTTTTTGAAAATTGAACCCAAAATTAACTTATTTTTATTTTTTTAACTATGTTTAAATTATAAAAATTACATTATAATTCATAATTAATTTTGTTTAAGTTTAGGCATTTTGAAACCATGTCTCCATTAAAATTTTCTGTTTTTGTTATATTTCCATATTTTGGTTCATTATCATTTATACATAAGTATAATTAAATCTAGATGAATAAAATTCATATTATCATATATTTATATATCATAATTAATTTAATATAAACATAAAAAAAATTGTGATATGAAATTAAATGGTAATATCTAAGTTAGTGGGTGACTGACCATTAACGTGACATTGTCCAAGTAGAAGGTATGAGAATTTTCAAATATAATAACATACTATATTTCATTATTTATGTTTTCTAAAAGAATTGTTATAATAAAAAAATACCAAATCATTAATAATATCATATTTGAGTTTGAAAGGGATATATAAAAGAGGAAGAGAAGGGGAAAACATTATGAGGGGTAGATGAATCTATACCCTCTTATCGACATTTCTTTACTTGTACAAAACTAATCTACCTATATGATTGGACATTGTTTACACAATAAATTCCCTAATAACATCAATAGGATTAAGAGAGATTATTTTTTAGATGTTATTATTTGATAAGTTTGGAGGAGTGCTTTTACAACGGGAGGAATTTCATTTATTTATACAAGAGGATATGGTTATTTTTAGAATAAAATATTGAATAAAACATTGTATCCATGTTAAACCTTGTAATAGTTATATTAAAAAAATTGTGGAACATATATAACAAAAATATAATGGTTTTATAACTTTAAAAACTTTTATAATTCGAATTAAACAGTTATTTTAGAAAGAAAGTGGATAAAATGAAAAATTAGTATTTTTATTGAATACTTTAGACTTTGGACATTAAAAAATAATTTATAGGTTTGGAAAAGATGAATATTTTATTTCAATGAACAATTTCCAAAATTTAATATGTTAATAGTTGAGATAATTTTTCTAAAATTTATTACATCATCATTTCATCATTAAGGATGTAATTTGAAATACATTGTCTATGAAAAAAACAATATTTTTACTAGTCACATTAAAATATATGTCCTTGAGAAAATTACCAAAAAATTACCATTGGAATGTTTTGAATTTATGATTTCAAAAAAGGCATTAATTTTATCAAAATAATTTTCCATCATTGGTTATTATGATTTTTAATATATAAATTATGATATTTTATAAAACACCCTAAAGTACAATATATTAAAAGTGGGCTTATATTTTTATTGAGTTTTTTTATTATAATTATTCAATGGAAGTATATAAATTAAATTTACTTAATTTAATCATGATAAATATTATTAATATTTTATTTTTATATATTGATGTCAAATCCCTATTTAAAGAGTCATATTACTATTCATACTATCACATTACTATTCCAATAGTGACATTTCTTTATAATAATACAACTTAATTACTTCGTTTGTTGTTAAATTCAATTAATATGAGGGTAATAAATATCCAATTTCAATAATTTTAATTTAATTGAAAATATTCTATTACTTTTCTATCATTTTGGTTGTGGGGTAAATTATTCTAGCATATTAGAAGGATCCAAATTTGTAAATATTACTTTTATTAATTTATATTTTATTTCATATTGTAATGTTATTAATTTCCACGTGTTTCAAAGCTAATTTATTATAATGACCTTTAATAATGTAATAAATTTTTATCAGTCTATTCATGTGTTTTATGTGTATAATTCTATATTATATATCATAGTAGAAATTTATTTCCTGAAAAATATTTGATATATAAAATCTCAGTTGTTACACATACCGTAATAAATATAATCTAAAAACTAAATATTCATATATTACATTATTTATCCATGGATTATAAAAATTAATTATTATTTTTAAAAAGTAAAACACTTAATCATGTGCATATTTTATCTATAGGTTATAGCCATTTAATGATTAAAAGTATGATGGTTAGATGCTTAGAGAAGAATTAATTATCACCCTACTCCATCTTTTGGATACAATTTTAAATAATATCTTGTGTCATAATGAACCTTTAATTCCATAAAATGTGAGTTATTTGACATAAAATTTTAATGTTTAATGTTAGCTTAGTCAGTAACCATGACCCACATATTATTTATTCCATATTTGTGGAACCTTTCATTCCACTAAGCTGCTGAAGAAGCGGATTTCAATATTAGGTCATATATTTATCACTTAGGGTCATTATGATTATAGTTACATTCATTTGATTTTATTTTGTGCATGACTAAAATTTGGATAAGTTACAAACACGCTCAAAAGGGTATGTAATTTTTTCCCCTATATGTTAAAAAAAGAATTAAATTTTTTTTTTAGATATTGGAGTTAGTATGGGATAATTGTTTCAATTATATGTAAAAAAAATCAAAATCATTATGGGAAGGACTTAGGTGAAACATTTCAATACACCATTGGAATTCACTACCATTTATTGTTTTGTTTGAATAATTCCATTAGGTTAGGTTTCACATTGATGGGTGTTGACAGTCCAAAATTCATATGAATTTGAGAAGATTCAGTGTAAAATTAATTATGTACTAGATAGGCCATAGAGATCAAATATTTTGTGTGTTCTCCCATCTAATCCAGTGTAAGATCCAACTTGTGTCATCACACAAGTAAAACCTATGCACCCTACCCCAATTCTAATGTAGATTTTAAAAATCATGCATAATCATGTAGGTCCATAACTTCCCACCCCACATTATCATGAATTACCTAGAATGTTCTCCTTGAGAATATCATAGGTCACAGCTGTGTGAGACACCAACTTGAGTTAATTTCACAGGCCACCTAGTTTTCCGTGGGACTATTGAATTACTATAAATAGGACCCTTGAGATCTTCATTTTACATAAATAAATGACCATAAAAATCCAAGAATCTTATTTTTCCCCTGTCCTTTACGCAGTTCCACAAAAACCATCTTGGTAGTTCCCTATAACTCAAAATAAGAGGGAATTAAATTACGGTAGTGAGATTAAAGGTACTCAAGTGTGTGAAATTAGAAGGAAATGTGTGTGAAACCAGTTTACAAAATCCTAAAAGCACTAGTGATAAATACCCTTTGATATAATGGGACTTGTGCAAAACCGTCCCGATATTCTTGAGGAGGACACTAAAGGTTTTAGAAACTTCTTACCCTAGTGTAGTTTCCCAAGTTTCTCATTGTCCAAGATCACTAAGGTATCAAATCGGTGAAGCCTCATAAATCATACATATGCATCACATGGGTGATGCATCAACATGCTAGCCCATGCATCACCTAGGATAATAATCAACATGCTTGTCGAGGCATCACATGTGGAAAGAATCAAAATTTTCTCCCATGTATAAATTTTTAAAGGCGTAAGGCAACTCTCTCATGAATGACCACAGTGGAACATTATCTTGATCACCGAGACACCACCTTGTATAATAACCCTCTTACCATATTTACCATGATTGACAACTCCATTGTCCAAGTCCCTCATCCCAGGGAGAAATCACCAAGGCCTACCCAAAGCCTCTAAACATGTATGATAAGATCATATAGAACATCAGTATTCAATTTAGAATATAAATTATCATGGTAAGGATGCCCCTCATTTATCCTACATATTTGATTTCATTGTTGGTGGGTTCTCAATTATTCATTTTTATGGTAACGAGGATCCTAACCATAGGGATAAACGTGTATGTATTATCTCATTGAGCACATACATGGGTTATCTAAATTGTGTTTTTTTTGTATGAGAACCCCTCTTGTCACTGGTCACCCCACCCTTATCCTCTCTTCCAACTATAAAAATGGTATAAGAGGATGATGATTCTTGGGCCATCCCTAATAGAGTAATCCCCTAGAGTGTTTTCATGATATTTGGAATTCATACCACCCTACATATTCAATCCCTCATCCACCAAGGGATCAAAGAGATTGGGTGGATTAAAGGATTTTTCAATTCATTTTGTTTCTCACATGGACCATGAATAATGTTGGCATAGAGGTTAGCATAGATTTTTCATCAGTGGGATCCATTGTTCAGTAGGGACTCCTACAATGTTTAAGATCCAAAACCATATCACCATCCTCTCAAATATTCATATATCCTTTGATAAAAACCAGAAAATGCTCATATTACAATAGAAGGTACCATAGAACTCCACCATAGGTGTAATCCCCAACCTTATCAAACTACATTAGATATTAATCTTATCCAAACAGGATAAATCGAAAGCCTCCCTAAAGATAAAACCCTAACCCCAATCTCTACATAATATTCTATAAGCCTTATTCACAATATTTTAAAATCCAACCTCGGAGGATATATACCTTCCATGTCACCCGAGTCTATTTTTGATATGTCATGTACCATCTTTGGTTAGAAAAATTATTCCTAGACGTCTATGCTTCAGGAAATTAAACTGCATAGTCTGGTCCTTATCACATGAACATAAAAGGTATGATATGTCCTTCTAAGTGGAAATGTACTATATGGTTTCTGAATTCATTTACAATGATTCATAGGAAGCCCATATAATGGGTATGATCTCTACATCAAAACCACTATATTCTTCCTCGATGATGGTAACTTTTATATCACTCAACTATGTGGTGTAAAACATTTATCATGATAATAAATTACATATGAAAATCTAATCCACATAAAAATGGTATAATTGATGGAAAACCACATATACATATAGTTGTCTCAATCAATGAACATCGTTGGACACATATAGGTGAATCTACAAACAATATATTAAAACAATTGTTTGTTAATATACAGGTGACCTAGAAAATATAAGGGGTTTAATAAAGGATTATAGAATATGTTTTAAATATATAATAAAGTTCCATAGTAGTTAATAATTAATGAAAAATTGTTTTAGGGATTCTGAACTCCCACCCTCTTAGCCAATGTGAGTCCCTAACTGTTGTTGTAACCATTTATCAATGACCACCTACCTTAATAATGAAGGTTCATGAACCTCATGACTACATAAAATATTATGTGTTTTTGGTTCCACCAATAAACCCCTTATGGGAACTACCTGAAAGGGATACCAATATAAAAAGGTTTTGAATTATGTGAATGGTCCTACCACCACCACCACTATAAAACTCCATTCAAAACCCACATGTTTTTTTTTGAATGAGACAATATTTTTCCAGATGTTAAAAAATTGAGATCCCAATGTGAATCATTACCAAAAATGACTATGTCACCCAGATGTCATACCCCATTCCTTCCCTAAAAAATTAATGTGTTCTAAACATCATTTTTTAAATAATTGTTTATGGATTGGTTCATTTATTGGGATTCTACTAATTTCTAAATATACACATCAGATGTTGTACAAGCTATTTCCAAATCTCTACTAAGGAAATCATCTCAAACCCATTGTATTCACTATAGGGATTTGAATAGAATAGTTCAAGTATAAAAAATAAATGGCACCATACCAATCATGTATTCTATTAAACAATACCTCCTATTATTGGATCTCTATAGAGCATCAATGAGGTGATAATTAGTTGTATATACTCCAATGATTCCCATTTCTATATTGAATCATTTCAAGAGGCTTTTCCAGGAAAACTAACAAATTCCTCAATTAAATTAAATAAATGGACCAAGATACCATTAATGGCCTCATCTCTACGACATAGGACTCTCTTAAAAATGGATCTTCCAAAAACATATTCCACTAATGTCATGAATCATAAAGACATCAACATAAAGGGGATGTACCCCTTTAGGATTTGGCTCTTGTCACCAAGACCTAAGCATCCATGAAATCCTATATATGGCGATGATCAAAATATCATAAGTAGAATCGTATTCCCTTTCCATATGAAGAATCTAACCCATAAGACACAAAAACAACTTACAAACATGCACATAAACAAAATCAATGGCATCATGCCTACCAATACCACTTCATAGCACCCCGATGTGTATTCCAACATAGACTTCCTAAGAAAATGGGGCTCACATAGGTCACATCACCCAAAACAATGGATTATCGATATATCCCAATATTAAATAGAGGACATGAACATGAGAACATACCTAATCTAACCAAAGAATGGGATTACATTCCATTTTTTCATGGAAGTCACAAAATATATATCAGAAAGGATGGAATTGAATGAGTAAATCCTTCTTAAATTAAAAAAACTTTCTTGGAGATAATGCTTTCATCTGCCATGGTTCAATGTCAGACCAAAGAACCTTCCTCCACAAGTAGGGGGTCCTTTAAAAATAATGAGAAATTTACTCTAAAAAGATCACTATTCATTCCCCGCTCTAGTATAATTGAATGGAAAATTATTTCATAAATTTTCAATAGTATTTAGAACACATAAATGTTCCAAATGGTGGATTTTTATCCATTCCAGTGGCCATTCTAGGGAAGGAATATATCCTTGTCAGAAACACAAAGGCTTATCACCATGTTCTGACATCAACAATGGAGTTGATTAGACCTCGACACATACATGGAAATATATGTCAACATCACATTATTCCAGCATCCCAAGGGTTAACATAATGTAATAAATCCCATGGGGGTCCTTTCAAAATTATGGAGCATGCTCACAAATCTTATCTACTAAATTATTATTTTTTGGAGGCAATAAAACAGTATCAATAGTGGCCTAAGATCCTTATATTTTATTAACAAATTATTTAAGTAGTTTTCAATGTTAATAGGGTTTTCTTAATAATGTTACTACCATAAAAATTAGAAATCCAACCCCAGATGTTCACTTTAAAGGCTCCCTTTATTGTCACGAGGTGATTGATATTGAGAGATAAACTCATAGAAAAATCTGAAATGACCCTAATTATGGAATGAAATTTAAATATATAGAAAGAACTTCCCTTTCTGTAATTTAAACTGAAGAACCACACCGAAGCTAATACTTCATTTTGAAAATTTGTTCCTCTCAATGATGAATACATTATGAGAAATAGCTCATATGTTGAGGTTCTTATTTGATTGTGACTCTCATGTATGATGTCCAATTAATGAATGTGACATTCATTCTCATCTAGATTATATTCTGAGGAAACTGTCATCATATGAACCACCTATAGATCATTTAACTTCTAAAAAGTTAAAAAATATTCCTCATCACTCCGCTTTCTTCAACAATGAAGCTGAGAAACCCCCACATGGGGAAGATTAGGTGGAAAATTCTCTAGAATATTATTATGGGGATATGTTTACAACAACCTAGGCATTTCATAAATTTAGATTCATTGTTTTTAGATGAATATCCAAAAAATTAAAAAAAAATACTTTGGGGCTTAATTTTTTAGTCTCTTTGTAAACATGTAACATAATATTCTTAATATTTGTGAATGATCTTGAATTTTTTCAATAAAGAACTTCCCCTTTAGTATTATTCACAACCATAACCTATATAAATATTTCTTCATAATTGGATAAAAGGAAAAATTAGAATGATTGAGCTTAGATACACATTAAGATAAAACAAGGGAGATACATAAGCATAAAATGTTCATAAGGATATTTGAACATTTGCAGGACATTTGAAACCCACACCCCACCTATCAAAGATATTTATATTGAGTCATGAAATAACGACTAGTAGTATATAAGACATAAGTCATAATGGAGTCAAATAATGTGACCCACAATAGCATAAAATTGGAATAAGAAATATATATTTTTCATAAGCATTATCTTATTACATTGTGATCATGTTCAAAATAGATACATGTTCACTCACTATGTTGGAGACATGAAATCAGGACCTTGAACAAAAATATGGACACAGAAAAAGTTCAATTCATAAAATTATAGAGATGAAAGATATGTCCAAAAATAAAACTATGATTATGTAATCAGTTCCATACATAAAATAGTGAACATGTAATAAATTTTATGAAAATCATTGTGAATATATAATTAGGATCGCATGGAACTTGGTGAACAAGTCACCTGGTTCATGCATAACACTGTGAACATATAATCAGGTACATTCATGATAGATTTACTAATGATTTACATTTGTTTACCCAATGTATTAGATGGAGATATATATCCCAACCATAAAATAATGAAAATCATACATATGTGTACCATAATATCATAAAACATTCATCATATCGTAACCCATGAAGTTAAATAAGATTCATAGATATTTTATCATATCAAAACCTATTAAAAAGATATAGGGTTCATAATCATTCCAACATTTAATTATAGCATTCCCCAAGGAAAAAAGTGAATTTTATAGTAATTATTTCATGGTATAAATGGTTGATGACAAATGAGTTTCATAAAAATCATTCCATCATAAACATAAACCATTCAGAGAGTGAGTAATAATGGTATCTTTAGTTTGTATCACCTTTAAGGTTTAAGTAACCTCGATGAATGTATTATTTTAAGGAAAATGATTTTGATCGATCATTCAAAAAATTTCTAATGAAAATAACTTTTCTAATAAAAAAAGTTAAAATATAAAATTATTTTGAAAATCTATTTAAATAAAAAATAACATTGAATGATTATAACGGAATCTTTTTATAATAATTTAAATAATTTTTTGAGGAAAATATAATTTTGTTTATATGAAAAAAATTTTGAAACCTAAACCATTATTAAGATACTTCTATCTACAAACCCATATAAAACATTATAAATTAATATTCAAGTAAAATAATGGTTTTGATGATGGAAAGTTTCATACATGACATACATGTTAAAACAAATATTATATTCACATTTTGATAAAAAAAAAGGGTTTTCTTTAGAAAAAGAAGCGACTATTACATTATATTTTTTTGTGACATGTAAAATGTACCACCCTCAAATGATAAAGGGTTAAATGAAAAATTATATGACTCATACCAACAAGGTGCACCTTCATTTTTAAGAACCTACCTGATTAGAACTCCACAGTTAAGTGTGTTTGGACCTGAGTAGTGATCAGGATGGTTGAACTTCTAGGATGTTTCCCAAGGTGTGTGTGAGTGAGGAAAAAATCACACTGGACAATACATTTGTTGGCCTGTGGGGACTATCATTCGTCAGATGACCCGTTCAGGCAAGTGAGTGGGCCCCAAGGTGGGGACCACATGTCTATGGGGCCACTGGTGGTACCTGGCAGTCCAGGACCCAATAACCATGTTTAGATGGGGGTGGCTATACTATCACTGGGACCCAATTTTCAAATTTGGTATCAGATGAGGAACCCATCCTTAAATGTGATGCACTAATGGGGTTGAGATGTAGGGCCAAAAACAAGGATGTTGTTCTATAAGGGGGGAGGTGGTGAATGTAACACCCAAGAATGATAAAGGGTCAAATGAAAAATTATATGACTCATGTCAACAAGGCGCACCTTCCTTTTTAGGAACCTACCTAATTAGAACTCCACAGTTAGTCATGATTGGCTTAGAGTAGTGATCAGGATGGGTGACCTTATGGGACCTAGTTTTCACATTTGGTATCAGAGGATGAACCCATCCATAACGGTGGTGCACTACCGGGGTTGAGATGTAGGGCCCACAATGAGGACATTGTGCTCTAGGGGTGGGGGTGAATGTAACACCCCAAAATTATAAAGGGGTAAATGAAAAATTAAATGAATCATGACAGCATAGTGCCCCTTCCTTTTCAGGAACCTACTTGATTAGAACTCAACAGTTAAGCATGCTTGGCCTAGAGTAGTGATTGGGATGGGTGACCTTCTGGGACCCATTTTTCACATTTGATATTAGAGGAGGAACCCAACCTTAAGTGAGGTGCACTACCGGGGTTGAGATGTATGGCCCACAATGAGTATATTGTGATCTAAATGGGGGGGTGAATGTAACACCCCATAATGACAAAGGGTTAAATTAAAAATTTAATGACTCAGGTCAATAAGGAGAACCTTGCTTTTCAAGAACCTACATGATTAGAAATCCATGTTCAAGCATGCTTGGCTTGGAGTAGTGATCAGGATGGGTGACCTTCTGGGACCCCGTTGTTACTTTTGGTATCAGAGGCGAAACCTAGCTATAAGTGTGGTGCATTGTCGGGGTTGAGATGTAGGGCCCACAATGAGTGTATTGAGCCCTAAGGGGGGGTGAATGTAACACCCTAGAATAATAAAGTTTTAAATAAAAAATTATATGACTCATGTAAGCAAGGTGCACATTCCTTTTCAGGAACCTACCTGATTAGAACTAGGGGGAAAATGTAACACCCTAGAATGATAAAGGGTTAAATTAAAAATTATATTACTCAGGTCAACAAGGTGGACATTCCTTTTCTGGAACCTACCTGATTAGAACTCCACAGTTAAGCGTCCATGGAATGAAGTAGTGAACATGATGGGTGACCTTATTGGATGTTCCCAAGGTTTTTGTGAGTGAGAAAAAAAGAACACTATATATGACATGTGTTGGCCTGTGGGTAGTTTCATTCGTCAGATGACCCATTCGGGAATGTGAGTGGGCGCCAAGGTGGGGATCACGTGTCTGTGGGTCAACTAGTGGTGCCTGGGGGGCTAGAACCCAACAACCATGTTAAAGTGGGGTAGTTGTGCTGTTACTAGGACCTAGTTGTCACTTAAAACATTCTTAAAAATTACTTCTAAAAATAATATTATAATAATAAAATATTCTTGTAAAATTTTAAATAAAAAACATTTTTGGATGAAAATTGATTTTTGACTAGAATGTGATGAAGTTGAATTTTTATAAAAACAATATAAATTATTTTAAGTACCAAAGTTTATAAAAGTGGTAATATTAATTAAAAATATCATTAATAACCATAAGAGATAATAATTATATAGTTTTTTGAGATATAGATCATAATATTTTATCATATGAGTCATTTTTATATACAATCTGAATAGACGATGAGATTGTTACATAAAATGATTAGCACTATGGTAACATTGAATAGTAATCCCCATGAAGGAATAAAATATAATGGATCTTAAAATATCATGAGGATAAATAAATTCATTATATTACAAGTAATATGGGATGTATATACTCCGCATTAAAGAATATTAGTTCATAACATAATGTATGTCTCAAATAAGAAAAAATGAGACAAAAAACTCTTACCACTTTATTATCATTTTGAATCAGAATCCCCAATAAATAATAACATCAAAAGAAAACTAAATATCATTATAATTATGAGATTCAATATATAACAACTCAAAGGGTATGTATATATAATATACAAAAGAAGAAAGTGGTAAATTTTCACATGTATCTTGGAAATAAAAGAGAGACTAGATATCTGTTACATTATTTATTCAATTCATTCGCACTCATTCAATCTTTACATATAATAAATCTAAATTTATTATATCTCTATGAAAAAAAATATATATCATAATATATACGACTTAAATATTTCCTTTTATTAATTATTTATTAATAATTCTATTTTGAAGACACATTTTGTGTAATAACCACTTTATTTTATATATATTTTCTGATTGGTTATTTTTAGTATTCTGAATTTTATAATAATTACATATTCTTAAGAATAGTAATAACAAAATCTTGATCATATTAATACATAATATATACTATTAAGACAAATCTTGAATGATGTTTTTGAAAAATTATGTTCGTTATGATCATGGAGATGGGAACCTGAGCCTCATCCCATTTGGTGAGTTCTCTCCAAGTGCATCCATGAGACCTAGGTTCAAAACCAGGTTGAGGCATGATTTTGGGTTACTGTAGGAGTTACTCTAGCTATACTGTAGAATAAATGTGCGGTTACTATTGCAGATACTATAGCAGGCATTGTTCGGTACTGTAGCAGCCCGAACTATTCACCTTGGACCACCAATTTGGGATTGGAGTCCATAAGGCCTTTAGGCCACCCAGGGATTTTGGTCAGTATGTACATTGTTCCACCTTTAAAGGACTTTTATCCAACTCAAGGCCTTCAAGACACATGATCAATGTAGCTACCCCAGACAGTCTCTACAAAAACAAAGGAGAATCCCTAGAGGCGGATTTTGAGAAGGCACACTCACTAAAGCAGAACTAACGGATTTGGGAGAATGAGAGGGTATGGAAATGCCCTCAGGAATAGCCTATGCTTGCATAGGAAGCATAGCTGGATGACCATGAAAATTTGGAGGGCTACCATCAGGATGCAGAAGCTTGGGAGGGGTAGTTCTATATAGTTATAGTTTAGTTGAATTCCATAAGACCTTCAGGTCATGTAATATCTCTTAAGCCTATGGACAATTTAGTTTTTTAATCCAATGGGAATTTTAAGGGTTCCCAATCATTCCTTGAAAGAGGGGTTATCAAAAATCATTAAAAAAATTAAGGCCTTCGGGCCATTCAGGATCATGGAAATGGTAGATGGTAGATACACATTATTGTCATTTCCATTTATAAATAATAATTATAGAAATAAGGTAAGTAATATAATAAATTTGAAAAATATCATAATATCATTGATACCATATTATATAGTTATACATGTCATCCATGTGGGGTTTTGATGAAAATATTGAGCCACATTGCTTTTTGAATTCAGTAGTCCACATGTATATGAATGATGTAATCATCATTCTGTGAGTTAAAAGGTAATAATAAAATTGATATATTAAAATTTAATAATGATAAAATATGTCATTAATATCATAATTATTTTTCTTATATCACATATTTTTATCATTATTATTATCAATGTAATGCTTAGTGAAAAATGAATCATGTTACATCCCAATGTGGTAGTCCGCCAAACACACGATCGTCGTTATCATATCCCATATGGAATATAATGAAAAAGGTATATATATAATAAATAATGAATTGATAGTTATAAGTATGTAATAAATATATTATATATACTTTATATCCATCATCATAACCAATCATGAAAGGTGTTAATGGATAAACCAATGACAATAGTTCACGAGACGACAATGTGTTGTTCATAGGAATGATGATTTCAGAACACATTTGAGGTGTGATGGGATGGTTTGAGGTCAAGAATTTAACATAAAAATATCATAATATATGTAATCTTATTATTATATTATATCATCATGGTATAATAATAATTTATTTTTTTTTAGTTAGAAATAAAATAATAATGATTATTGATGATCTTTACCTCCTCTTCAAATATCCTCTATAGGATTTCATTGAAAGCCTTACTATTATATCATTATAACTAAAATTATAATTATAGTGTGATATGATATAATTTTAAAAGTTATATTTATGGGTATGGGATGAACCAAAATGGTTTGATTGTGTGATGAAGAGTGGAGGCGATGGGTTTTTTTATTGGGGGTGAAGAGACACTTAGTATTTTTGAAATAAAAAAAGTGATCCCATATTTTCCACATGTCAAAAGGATCTTAATTTGGTAATTCTTGAACCCTATATGTTTAATTATATATATATGGGTATAATTGTTTTAGAGAATTATATATTTCATTTGAACCATATCTTTTTAGTTTAACCTCACAATAATCCCATTTTTACCAAAACTACAGTAATTAATATTTACTATTCCCACTATTAATTTTGGTAAAAAAAATTGTTGAAAATTATAGATAATATAAATTATGATGATTAAAAATATAAAGTCCAGTTTTCAAAATTCCATATTCATATGATTAAAATATAATTAAAAATGAACCCTGGAGACAAGATAAGAATATAGGTTTTTCTAAAAGGAAAATTTTCAAAACATTAGATTGTTTTTATATCTAAGTAAAATATGAAATTGAATCCAATGACCTAATGTGGATTAATGGATGTATAATTTAACATATATTACATTAAACTAAATTTATAATATAATTTAACTTTATAAATAAAAAAATGAAAATACATATTTCAATTAAAATACAATATTTTTTACTTTTCATAAAAAATGAACTTTTTATAAGAACAAAAAAAATTAACCATAATTTTTTTTTAATATTCTAATTAAAAAAAATTATATTTTTTCAAATACATTTTATATTTGTGGTAAAAATTTATTTTCAAATATGTGCACCAAATGTGACAAAACTTATTTTGGAAAAAATATTTTTAAACATAACATTAGATTTACTATTTTTTATTATAGATAAAAAAATAAGATGAATGTTAACTATTTTATTGAATTTATAATTTTAAATTTCATTACAATAGTTCACAAAAATTTATTTGTTTAATTTTCTAACCTATAACATATTTATATGCATGAACATATTTTTTAGATAATGAATTTCATTATTTTCAATGGTTTTTATATTCATTTAGAATTATTTCATAATCTAAAAAATAATTATATAAACACATGTAAAAAATATATTTTCATAATTTATTTAATTTTATTCAAATAATAAATTCAAATGGATATTTAATAAAAATCATAGTATATAATAATATTCTAATTGTATTTTCACGACTCGACCCATATCGGGGCTTGATCCATAACTACCCCAAGCCTACCTCAAAAGGATAGGGGTGACAACATGTTCTGATGGAATAATTAACACTGAGAGGCCTTTTCCTAAGAACATGTGCACACAATCATCCATCAAAATTAAAAGGTGGACAGGGAATGAAATCAATGATGCAACACAACTATAATAAACCTAAAGATTCATGGACTACTAATAAGAATGATGTACAATACTGTAAACTAAAAAGGAAATGGAAAAATACAAGACAACCCAGAAATATGTCTCAACCTGATATAACTTAAAAAGAGTAAACAACTGAGATCCCACCTCCTGTATCCCAAGTTATTCCCATTTCACACGGTCCAAACATTATGTATCCCTAAGCTCCTCTAAAGACACGATTGACCTATTTTTCGTCTGTAAAAGACATGAAATACGTTGGGAAAATACCATGAAGGGGTGTGTATATAAATTCCCAAAAGAAACCCCCAAAATGGTGAAGGGGGAGCAGTAAGAGATACAACCGAAGATGATGGAAAGAGATAAAATAGAGTACAGTAAAATTGAATAGATCAACTCAACCGAAGAGTGGAAGTAAACTCATCCAAACACAAGGATCTATAAATGGTGAGAACATGAACATCTCATCAAGTATTTTCTACCTATATTATGAGAGTTGAATTTTCTATCCATGAGATTGTAGACACATAAAGCACATGGCATACCTCACACAGCTTCACCTCTCCTGGAAGGTGAGTAACCAAAACCCAAGGAGTGCATACTAAAATAGGATATATATATATATATATATCCTTAGTCAAGAGAAACCCAAATGATAGTTTATTAAGATCTCCAACTTATAGCCTAAGAAAAAGTGTCTCCAATAGTTCTAGGAGTATCCATTAATGATTCCTACCATCGCATAGTTCGGCCACCCACACCCCTAATGGACTCCATAGTATGAGTTACATACTCAAGGCACATTGAAGCTATTTCCCTAAATCCTAGACAATTAATTTTTATCGAACGTCTGAACAATGTCCCAAGGAACGATGCACCCCTAATACCAATATGTAACAACCTAACCCATATTGGGGGTCGATCCATAACTATCCCTTGCCAATTTACATAGGCTAGTGGGTGGCTAAAAGTGGCGAAATTATGAATCACTTGGGGAGGCCTTTGCATAAGTAAATATACACATAGACACATCCAAATTAATAAAAAAGTGAAGAGAGAATGAAATAAAAGATGTATTAAAATAATAAATAAACCAAAAGACGCATGGAACACTAAACAGAATGAAATATGGTAGTGTAAACTAAAATGAAAAGGAAAAAATGTGCACCCCTCTAGAAATATGACCAAACCTATGAAAATTTGAAAAGTGTAAACAAATGAGAACCGAATTTCTATATCTCAATCTATGAACAATATACGTGGTCCAAGTAGTCTGTATCCCTAAGCTCCATTAATGTCATGATCGACCTATCCACTATCTTTAAAAGACACGGCACGTTGTTGGAAAATCCCATGTAGGGGTGAGTATATACAAACCCAGCTGAATGCCTCGAAAAGGAAAGGTGGGGGGGGGAATAAGAGATACAACTAAAGAGGAAGATAGTAGATAGAACAAGGTATAGTAAAAGAGTATACATCAAACCAACAATAGAGTGGATGAAAACTCATCCGAATATAAAGAGATTGAAATTGTGAGAAGATAAACTTCTCATTGAGTCTTCACTACCTATAGTTGAAGAGTGGGATTTTCCAATCATGAAAAGATAGACATATAAACAACATTTAATACCCCACACATTTTCATCTATCTTGATAGGAGAGTAACCAAAACCTAAAGAGTGTGTACTGAAACATGATATATATATTCGATTAGTCAAAAGAAACCCAAATGAGAGACTAATGGGATGTCCATCTCACACCCAAGAAGAATAATCAGTAATAGTTCTTAGAGTATACATCAATGATTCCATGCACCCCACACATCTATACAAAAAAATAAAGTAAAATGGGATCAATCACTACACCTTGATAAAATCTTCTTTGGGTAGCAATGACTCACCCACATGGTTTTGGGTAGAAGCAAAAGGACGTGCCTTAGTGTAGAAAGTATCCCTATTTCTTGTGAGTTCAAATGTATGTCAAGCCACATCTCTCCACTGATTATTATGGATGTATGGTGAAAACTCTAAGTAGAAGACATTCCCCCTTGGGCATCAAGGGGTTCCACTATAATAGAGTCGTAGAGGTCCCACTCCCTTGTGTGTCAGGAGGGTTTCACTCTAATAGTCAAGGACCCACACCTTGGTGTCACTAGGGGTTAAAATCTAGGTCATAAAGGACCCACACCCTACCTGGTAGGGTGTTCCACTAGAAATTAACTATGCAAGACTTTCACCCACGATGATAAGGGGTTCTATTGTTATATTGTCGAGGACCCATGCCCTAGTTCATCCCAGAGGTTCCACTCAGAAATCTCTGATATCAATGCACGACCACTACTGTCATCACACACCTCCAAAAAAATAATGGGGAATATAAAACCTTGAATTATAATGTAAAATATGCATCATAGATCATGACTACACAATATTCAGAAGAACATACAGGACACACTGTTTACTCACATGAATCAGGCAACCGATGAAAATAGTGTTCTTCACCACAAACATTCAAAAATGGGACTGCGTGGGGAAAAATTTTCAATACTAAATTTTAAATTCACAATATATCCTCAATTATTTCATCTCAAAAACAAGATTATGTTTCCATTGATAAAACATCAATTGGACGCTCTGTTTAGAAATTATGACTATTTGAACCTGCCGCATGAAGATCTGTCAGGTCTTGCGACCGAACAACCATGGACTGACTGCTATGGTAGGTCCACCTATCCCTACAGTCAACCACTCTTAGAGTGGTAATTTGTGTATTTACAACCATGATTGATCATCTTTACTCACCAATCAGACACTACGGTCTACCACCCAATAACCGACCATGCGGTCGGCGTACCCGCAACAGCTTGAGCTACCACAACTCCATAGTCAACTGCAATTGGGCTCAAGCTCAGTCGCCCTCAGTTCGACCTAGGATTAACTTGGGTCCATATTGGTTTGGCCCACTTTAACCCCCTGGCCATCCCGCAACATGTCGGTTGATGCAGTCACAGCTATCCACCACCACCTCACTGGTGGTCACGTCCACGTACCATAGTGCCTCCTAAAATGCCCAAAAAATTGAAATGAACATAGATTTGGGATCCTTTGACCAAGATGCATGGTGATCTATTCCTTGATCGATGATCCATCGTTGTTTCATCATGGAAACAATATAATGAAAATTTCAAAAATAATGGAGGAAGAACATGATAAAATGAGATCCAAATATATATCAGTTGATGTCCATGTTAGTTTTTCCATCGATGATGTTGCTCAAGGATGAAGAAATTGATAATGAATACATTTCTCAATCATGAAATGAAACCAGTGATGTAGAATCCAAAGTAAGGAATCCTACCTCAATTTGGATTTGTTCTTCATTGAAAAAAACTCCCACCAAACCTTTATCGAAGCTTCAACGTTGATCCATCAAAGGAGGAAGGGAGAGAGCTTCATTGTCAGTGGTGGGTGATTATGATGAAAACTTAATCAAAAACTATAATCACAAATTTAAAATAAGTAATTAGGATAAGGGTATCCAATTAACTGCACCTGCCAATGGTCACAAGGTCTAAACATCCCGCATACTCTAACTTTTTGTCGTGCTTAGGGAAAACGTTTCATTACGAACTCAAAAGTGGTATCTGATTACCAATTCGAGTCTCCATTTAAGAGTTATTCCAAACAATGTCCAAAATAAATCAAAATAATATAATTATTTTATTTTTTATTATGTCCTTGAATTTTTCTATAGAAGACCTACACCAACAAAAGTTATGTCTTGGATAGGGTAAACTCCACGTTCCGGACTCATTAGTGCCCTCCAATTTCTGATTCGGGCTACTGTTTAAGATTTATCCTATTTTATTCACATGTGTAGTATAATATATAATTATTATTTTTTAAAAATTTAATTTTCTCACAGCATCCTCAAAATCTCATGTCGTATCAACACCTAGCTATGGATATATATGTTAAAATATTTCAAAGTCTTACAAGGAAAAATCGGGACTCTATAAGTATTCCACATTTCTTTTAAAAATGGTGTTGTGTGTAGAATAAGGAAAAAACTACTGTATTTAATGAAATTAATCATTTAATTTTATTTTCTTCCAAAAAAATAAGTTTATTAAAATTCAGGGTGTCACATTATACCCCACATAAAATGAATTTATATCTTTCAATTTTTACTTGGGTTCCAAATACTGATGATACTTATTACTCATTATCTCCTCATGTTTTTAAATAGTTTTCTAATGTTGATGGCTTCTCTAAAAAACCTAGAAAAGGTGAGTGGAATTGTTTTGTAGAATATTATCAATACAATAAAAAATTTGACCATTGATTTCTCATAAAAAATATCTTTCTCAAATGGAATAACCTGTGACTTTATTACATGTGATAGATTAGACATGTACATCATCAGGAGAGAACCATTGAAAACAACATGAATCATTCAATGGTTTGATGAAAGAGTCAAATTATATTCTAATATCCTGATATGATCATATATTTTATTTGGGAATATTTATCTAGAAATTAATTTTCCATTCTTTATCCAACTAATAAATTCATAAAAATATCTTATCACCAACTTCACATTCAAGATCACATCGAAAATTATTTGCATAAAATTTCCATCAACATTGTGTCATACTTACATTTTGATGAATATATAAAACCTTTCTAGACATCACATCAGCTAGCACAGGTCCCAATACCATTATTTCTTCAACTCGATTAAAGTACCTATACTTTTGATCATTAGGATCAATATAAAAGATCGATTAAAAGGTTTTATAGTAAGAAAACTCAAATATAGGAAGACAAGATACAAAAAAAACATTTAAATCCATAGAACAATATCTTATCATAACATATTTGGATTTTATTGTGCTTTTAGATAGGAAATATGTTTTAGGATAATACTCAGTGCTAAAACTCTACTCTGTATCAATATCATCTTGAAGACTTGTCCAAATCATCATTGAAAACAGTAAAACCTGATAAGATTCAATTTATTGTAGTACTAAATGCATCATTTATACACTCCTAATGTATATCCAATACAAATTATCTAAATAGATATATTATATGATATAGCTTAATAGTGGTGACTTCATTATATTATAAAAAACCATATCATATTATTCCCTTAGAATGTTTTTGGCATTTCAATAAAAATACCATGGCATTGCCTTCCCATTTCCGTTCTAGTATGGATAATGGTTGTAAGATCCTTTTAGACCATTGAATCATATAAATAACTTGGTGAATTCATAATCATCGAGATATATACAAAAAAATAACACTCATTATATTGTCTCACTAGAATTAACCTTTCATATGGTATAGTGGTATGGAACGTACTATTTTCATCGAACAGTTGTGGGTTCAAGCCCCATATCCATTCTAGATGTAACATGTTGGAACCTGGCTTGTGGGATTCCAATTTTCCAAAACTATATTAACAAAACATTAATTTTATTTAACATTAATGATATGATAAACCCTAAGGGATTACAATAACATGAATCAGATGTTTATAAAAGGGAATTCCACCTCAAAAAAGATGGTTTTATTTCTATAACAGCCTCTTAATATATTAATAATCTTGATAATCTCCCATCAAATAAAACCTCATGACGGGATTATAAAGAATTGAACAGATGATCCACATAATGATTATAACTCCTTAATGGAATCCATAACCCATAAGCTAATCTTACACAGAGACATATATTATTCCAAAAATAACATAATTCATGTGTTTTTTGATTCTTACAAACCAAATACCACTAGGAAAATACATGTTCAACAATATCCTTGAATCCAAATACATAATTTATTTAATCCTTCCACTTAAATTATAGAAATATAATTGGTCATTATACTTTCTATAAGGTAATTTTTAGGTCATGGAATTGATTTGGATAATGACTATGTTCCCCACACATATGTTAATGAATTCATTAATAATGTTTCACCCTATGAACTTATTTTAAACACAAATAACATATTATAATCTATTTGAAATATTCTTCTAGGTTATTAAAATAACTTTTTTTACATGTAGTAATCTAAATTTTCACTCCTATATGTATATTACCATAAGAACATTAATAAAAGTTCATCTTCCTCATATTTCATTCAATAGGAATATTATAAAATATTACATTTTTATTCAATTACATTAGATAATATGAGTCAAAATAAAAATATCTATCTCCCTAATCATCATCCAATTCAGTTGATCATATTCACCAAATTTTCTATAGTATTGAGTGTTAGCATGTTTCCTTATTCTTCCATCCATCGATTAAAACTAACAACACAGTGTATATAACACTAATCATTGTGGGGAACCATATAATAATGAAAAATCACTTATATGGTGTCTAAATCAAGAAAAAACCTATTACATCTCTGATCCCTTACTCATAATCTTGGCTCTCCATATTTATTAGCCCCATGTACCACTATACTAGATCATCATCCACTTTTAGTAACCAAATAGTGATATAATTGCTTGGAACCAAAATTTTATATCCTTTTTCAGAATTATAAGATATTTTCCTATAAACTAAATAATACTTAGAGTTATATATATATACATCCATATATATATATATATATATATTTATAAATATATATAGGTATCTCACTAATGTTTTCTCATCATAGCTTTCAACTGATGTCTATCATCTAATACAAAAAATAGTGACCCAAGATATTCAAAAATGGATAGTAAATTTATTTATATGAATATTACATACACTACACAAACACATGACTGGGGAAAATAATAATATAGTTTCTTTGGAACATGGAACACATTATTCTTAAATTAGTGATTTATTTTCAATGTTTCCAATAACGATCTTCCCCTTTCGGTCTATTCAAAAAAATTCCTGGCAAATACCTTTCATCATACCATGGCTAATGAGAATAGAAGAAAGGATGATCTCACATACTCAATAAGGGTAAAATAGAGAGATATTTCAGCATAACATGACCATAAGGGTATGAGAACATGAGAAATGCATTTGAAAACCACAACCTTCATAATAAAGATAATAATATTGAGTCATGAAAGAATGTTTAGCAGATCAAAAGACATGAATCTTAAGGGAATCAATGAAAATGATCCATGAGATCTTAAAATTGGTATAATTCATATATTTTTTGTATAAAATTCATCTTATAAAATTTAAAACATTTGTAAAAAGAAATATGTTAACTCATTATGATAAGGACATGAAATATAACATCACATAAACTTATATAAATTCAACTAGGTATACGTATAACATTGTGGACATGAATGACAGGTCCACACATAACATTATGAATATGTAATCCGGTTCATTTGAAACATTGAGAACATGTAATTATGTTCACGCATAACATTGTGAACTTGTAATAAGGTTCAAAGATAAAATTTTGAACATGTAATTTGGTTAACTTATATCATTATGAACCATTAACTAGGTCCACGAATTCCATATTTACTCATGAGTTATCCATATTTACCCAATTCATTACTTTCAACTATAGGTCCCACCCATCTAATAACTAAAATAATAAATATGTGTCAAACAAGATCATAAGTCATGCATCATTGACTAACCCATCAAAAGAATTTATTTTAATAATCATTTTAACATATCATAACCCATTGAAAATTGATAGGTACTATAATCATTTAACGATTTTATCATAGCATAAAACCTAGTAAAAGAATTAGGTTACATAAGAATTTTATAATGGTATGTACCATGGAAGAGAAATGGTATTCAAAAACATCATTCCATAATAGACATAAACCATTTTTAGAAAGAAATATAATTGTATACTTGGATTATATCCCTCATATGAAATAAGTAACATCAATAGATGAAATATTAGAAAAAAAATGATTTTGATTGATAATTTTAATCATTTAATGATGAAATTAAATTATCCTTGAAAAAAATTTATAAAACATAAATCCTTTTTTAATATCAATTTATTTAAAAATATCCTTCATATGTTATAAAGGAATGTTTTAAAAAACAATATAATCAATTTTTTAGGAAAATATATTTTTTGCATTGAAAAAAAATTAAATCATAAAAATTTGTGGATATATTTTTATTGGAAAATAACCTTGAATAATTTCAAATAATGATTGAATTATATTAATGGACATGATAACTGGATGTTTCATTCATGTTGTACTCGTTAAAAAATAGATTCCATTCATTATTATGGTAAAAGAAAAATAGGATTTTTTAAAAAAAGGACATGAAGATACTGTTTATATAGAATCTAAAAATGAAAAAATGGGTAACAAATAATTATAAAAATCATATGTGAATAGTAAAAAGGTTTTAGGAATATCATGTTTTTGATTAAATGGGATTTATGACCGAAGATATAAATAAAGTAATATTTTCTAAACAAACACTTTCCCATATATTATAAGTAAAAAAAGTGAAAAATGTAATATTACATGAAAATATCATGAATTACCACAGTATAAGATAATTCATGTGTTTTTTAGATAAGGATCATAAGATTTTATCATCCAAAATCAAATCATAATCAATCTTGATAACGATGATGTTTCACCATAAAATTATTACCACTTTTGAAATATTGAATCATAAGATCTATAGAAGAATAATATAAATTCATTCACAAAAAATCATGAGGATAAATAAATTCATGATATACTATTATAAGGGGTTTTATATACACCTCATGACATAATATAGGTTCATAACCTAAAATAAGTCTCAAAGAAGGAAAACTACGAAAAAAAATCCATTACCTCTTTAGGAATATTTTGAATCATAATACCTGTTAATGAATAACATAAAATGAATATTTAAATATCATTATATTTATTTTATTAATGATATAATTCATTAATGTGTATGTATATACACCAACCAAAAGAATCAAGTTGTAAATTTATATATGTCTTCCAGAAATAAAAGAGAGACTAGAAACCCCTTATCAGAAGTCATAAGTTCATTCTCACCAACTAAAACATAATTTATATGAATATAAGTTTATTTTAAATATATTATATAACCATTTTAATATATATAATACCATATATGATATACTTATGTCATTTTATAACCAATTTATTAATAATTCCATGATAATTTCACATTTTGTGTAATAACTGCTTTTTTTCGTACATGTCATTATTTTTTTAACAGTCATATTAACTTTTTCATGTTTAAATAATATTTTTAATTATAAAAATGAATTAATTATCATATATGTAAATACGTTTTTAATACCAATCATGAAATATTTTTTTATAAATGACGTCTGTTATGATCATGAAGACGGTTAGTTGTATATACGCATGAATAACGTTTCAATTAAAAATATCATTATGGAAAAGAGATATATAATATATTATATTTATATAATGATCATAATATCATAAATACTCTATTATATACTTATACATATCATCATTGTGGTGTGGGGATGAAAAGTCAGAGTCGCATCGTTTCATAATGGTTGTAGTTCACACGTACATGAATGATGTTATCATCATTCTGTGAGTGGATTGGTATTAAAGAAACTGATATGTTGGCTTCTTAAAATTTTAATTATTTCATCAATATCATAATTATTTTATCTATATTTCATATACTTATCTTTGTTATCTTCCATGTAAAGTATTAGTGAAAAATGAATTAGATTGATTCTTGAGGTGGTAGTCTTCCATACACACATACGACATTTTCGTATCAGTGATGGATTGGATTAAAATATAAAATATATGATATAATGAATCATGTTTTATAATTATTTTATAAATATCATATATACATACATTATATATATCATGATACCTAGAAATTTGAGGTTTTAATGGGAAAATGATTTCCATCGGTTCGCGAGGTAGTAGTCCTCTATACAGAAGAACGATGATTTTGTAACCCATTTGATAGATGTATATATGTTTATAGGTAATGAATTAAAAAAATAATATATCAATATATTTAATATATTTAATATATAATATCATAAAGTAATAATTTTAATTAAAGGAGGTAGATGAATAATGAAAAAATGATCTATGATGAATGTTACCTCTTCTCTAGTTATCATCCATAGGATTTCAACAAAAAAACATCCTACATTGGATTTCTATCCACAATTAGTATTATATAATAAGATAAGGGGGGTTTAAAATCATTTGTGGCAATATTTTCTGAATGAAAATGGTGTGATGGTGAGAAAATGTGTGCAGATGGGGTGGCGCTCTATAAGTGTGGGAGATGACACACTTGGTATTTTTAATAAGATATAAGTGCTCCCACGTTTTTCATGACATAAGTTTGAAAAATAGGATATTTTCTAAAATTAGTGGAGCAATGGTTGAAATATGGACACAAAATTGTTTTTAGGAATTTTTATAGCCCATTTTAACCTTTATCTTTTTAGTTTAAATCCCATGGTAAACCCATTTTTACCCTAATCGTGTAAATTAATTTTTTCTTTTTTCATTCATCAATTTAGAAAAAAATAATGTGGATATTATTATATAAAATAAAATATTATTATTCAAAATAATTAATCCATTTTTCAAAATTACATTAATAAAATTTTCAAAATATAATTGAAAAATAATCCCGAATATGGGATGAGAAAAAATGATTTTTAAGAGAAAATAGTCAAAATATTATAATGTTTTTACGCCTATGTTCAACATGAAATAAATCCAAATGATCTATATTTGATTATTTAAAGTTTTATTAAAATGTGTTTACTTTATAACCAATCTAATATATAATTTTCTTCATAAATAAATTAAATTAAAAGGTATTTTTCAATTAATATTATCTATTTTTAACTATTAATATGATAATAAATGGTTTATTAAAAATACTAAAAATTAAACCAATGATACTAATAATATTCCAATTTAAAAAATTAAGTTTATTTTTTTGTATAATTTTATAAAAATATTTATCAAAATAAATTTTCAAATAAGTATGCATGATATGCTTTTTTTAGAATATATAGATGTATACTTAAAATTGGATTTATTGTTATCACATGTATTGAAATAATATATGATCGGTCATAAAAATTTTATTTAATAAATAATATATAATAAAATTTCACTTTTCAATCAAAATTTGTGTTTTGTTTAATTAACGAAAATAATTGTAATGCGTGTAATGAGAGAAGTTAATGAAATTTAAATTATTCAAAAAATAATAATTTCTAAAAATTCTAGGTTTCACAATGCTACATATAAGGAGGAAAATGTATATGGATAATATAAATGTCATGTTTATTTCACTATTCTATTTACTAATTTTACAATACTAAGGACCTATCAAAATAACGAATGAACGACAAGTGTTGGAACCATTGGACAACAGTTCTCCAAATAAAAATAAAGTTCATGAATTAAAAGGTATATGGATTCCATGTTATCATAATATAATAAATTCATCAAAAAAATTATATGGTGGCCCTTACAGCTATACGATGACCAAACTTGGGAAAACTGTGGATGGGCTTCAACTTTCATGCCAAAATAAACTACATGAATGACATGGTATGATCATAAATTCCACTCCAATGATCAATATTAGGGGAAGGAGTGAAAATAGTTATTTTTATTTTTACTTTCTCACTAATCATAATAACACCGCATATGTGACATAGTGTAGTGAAATTACTCTAATTAAAAAAATTTATGTGAGATCTTCTCATGAATTATAGTGAGGGAAACAAGAATAATCACTGAACATGTTTCAGATTCATTAGGACCTCCAAGAGTTAGCTATCATAAGAATAATGCTCTAGGAAAATAAGAACATTGAGTATGATTATTTTTTAAGGGAATATGAAAATAAGACACCACTGATTCCATTGGAATAATGAGACTAATTGGAATAACATATATTGAACCAAGTTCATGCCAAGATGAGAATGTGAAGAATCAAAAATAGAAGTCACATAAGCAATAGTAGTGACAACACAAGAGAAACCCCATCCCACCGAGTTGGGGGATTTGTTGACACAACCACTGGTCCTAATAAACCAAACTCAAAAAATTGTGAAAAAAGAACATGGGAATCCCCAAACCCTAGGGATGGGGAATTTTTACCTCACCCACCTCTATAATCGAAATAATTGTTTCCTTATTTAGGACGAACACTATAAAATTTATCCTCCCAGTTCCCTCAATCTCATTATCCAGTTCTATATTGAACAATGACTATGATGAAGTTGTGTTGATATTCCCCTCGAGTAACCATTTTTTTAAGAATATTCAATGGAATACCATAAGGGAGGGAAGATGATTGGTAATAATCACAAAAAAAATGTTTTTATTAAGGGTACAACCAACCCTAATAATATTTTTATTGTTAGTAAATATCCTCATTTTAATCTTCCATCCTATAAATCTAATTCATATTTGAGACCTATGATGAATTATGTGTATTTAAATTTCATTACCACTACCCATATGGATTCCTACGATGATGAATCCAATACAGAGGAAAGATAATAGCATGTTTCCATTTTAAAAATAGTCAAAACTGAAATTATCGAAGAAGTTATGAATTCTAGGAATAATTATATCACCAAATACTTTGGGATTTTAGTGAATGTTCCACCCCAACCCCTCGATAAGATTCCAAAAAATAAAATAGTAAGTGGAAAATAATGTCCCATCATCCATTAGAAATAAGTGAATCACTCAGAATTTAAGATATGTTCACATTATATTAGATTTTCATAAAGGATATGAAGAAATTTAATGCAGAACAACTCTGATACAATATTCTAGTTGGGTATTTCATACCATAATAGTATCATATCACCCTCAGGGATGATACCTCTCAACAATAAGGGGTTTTCATATCAATGATATTAGATCCATATTAACCACACAGCCCATGGGACATGAAATTGTTTTAATTTAGAGCCAATCATAACAGGGTATTAGGAATCCCCCATGTTATGAAATCAACCAGAACTGAACTAGATGAATTATCCAAAGTTAAACTTTTTTTGTTGTCAAGAATAGGTATTTACTGATCCAAAACATCAGGATATACTTATTTCTAACCCAGTTCACGATCCTATTAAACTAGACATCCCCTAGGAAATTATCAATAATATATAGTCATTTTTAGCCTAATTGGAAGTAATAGTGGAATGGAACATGCCAGTACATCCGAAAAGGAAGCCTTATATTGAGTGGGTGGACACAGCCCTTCACCCTCAACACATTTGGAGCACTATGTTTCTAATACATATTGTCTTTCGGGACTCAATTAAGAATTTTATGAATTTAATGTCACATTAATACTCTATATAGGGAACCCTTACACATCATGTTTCTGTAAAATTTTGGTCCTTCATTAATAAATAAATGGACATCCTCTATATCGTATACCCATATCTTAGCTCGATCAACCATGGGATAAGAAGATTTCCATAAATATTTTATATTGAAATTTAGAAAGATTATATATAAATAATCATTATTTACCCCCTCAAATTTCAATCAGCAAGAGAAAGGGTGGGTCTTGAGATTAATTTAGAGGTTAATGGGGTTGACATACTCCCTAAACACACAACTAATCCATGAAAACCAATTGTCACTATTTATAGAGAATATTCAGGTCAAGTTGTAAATTCCAATAAACCTTTTGAACATTATAGGATAGATATTGGACCATTCTATATATTCTCAATGATTATAAGATTACATCATTTGATCCAGGTCCATGTACCTACTAATTTATTCATCTCGAGGGAAGATAATGGGGAAATAGGAGGCTTACATGCAACACCAATGGAGGTATCTTTGCCAGATCTATCTCATAATCCTACACCATATCATGTTTCACCCACTAACAAGCATAACAAGTAGCCCATACTCATTAATATGAGATATGTGGAAAAAAGATAAATCAGTTTGATAAACTGAGGACTAAACATTATAATTTCTGTGATGATCATGTCCCCAAAAACAACATAGTAGCTTTGGAAAATAGATTATGAATCCTTCCAAAACATGTGTGGCCCCATATGGTTAGTCTCGATGATATTGAAATCTATTTCCAATTTTTCATAAATAGTTCCCCATCATATATTAATGATTTTTATTCAATGACACATAGAAAAAGTATCTCATTGCGGTAAGTGTTTTTAGGAAAACCACCATCATAGGTGGCATGTGTTTATGTATCCTCCCATCAAGAAAAAGGTGAGTAGAAACATGTTTATATCCATGGTTCGTAGATTCTCAAATATTATATGACTAGGAAGAAAATCAATAAAACTTATGTTATTGTTAAGTAAGAATTGAATCAACCAACTGTGCATCATGTTTATTCTTTGGTGGCACAACAAACTGCACTGGTCCCACAATCCTCTAAAAATCATTCCTTCAAGAAGTGGTGTAATTAGGGAAGAAAAATGTGAGATAGTAAGACAATAATATATGGATTCTAATACCATGCATTATCCTCTATGACATTATGTATCTAGCATAGAGGAAAACTATCACTGTCCCACCAAATGATACCACAAATGTTGACCTTCCAAACAATGTCCACATCAGATAAAGAATTATAATTTTGTTCACATATTTACATTCATTTAATGGATCCATTATCGATTCCTGAGTATCAACATGAACACATGATTTTTCACTCAATTGTGAATTTGATGGAATATGATATAGGATCCAAAGGTATATGGGATGGCGTAGTAAAGAGTGAACTCAATATTCCATCTATGTGCCTACTAGGACTGTCTATGTTAGTAAAAACAATAGGAGAGACGTCTAGTGAGCCCAATAATATATGGGATGTTATTCCACATATAGCATAAATTTCTATAACCTGATTATCCTAGAAGATAGTCTAAAGGGGGTACAGTGTTCTGATCAACTTCAGTGGGTAGGAAAACCTGTTCTTCCTATCCCTCCGAGGATATGATAAAATTAAAATACTATTCCATGGGATAATATACTTACATCAGGTATTTATGCTCCTAAAGATCTAATGAAATGGAATCCTTATGATGTGAAGAAAATACATTTATCCCTGAAGTATTATATTTTAAAGAAATTGGCTTGAATTCCAAAAAAATTTTTGAACTTGGATGCTCTATGATTATTGATATACTTCTGGGAATCATTCATATTGAATTTCTTTAGCCCTCATGAGATTTATTATGATGTTTCCATAGATGAATTGTATCATGAATAGATCGATCATACAGAATGAAACATGGTTATCTCTTTCAGATAACAAGACAATTATTTAATTATATAGTGATATAATATATCAATTTATGTTCCTAGTAGCTTAAATTATGTCTATATACAATTGGAATTCATTGATAATGGCTCATAAATCAACCATATTTCTTTCTGAACACTTCATCAACTTGGGTAATGTGAGGCCAACCTACCCAATTCCACTCTAGAACATATGAGTAATGATAAATGTGAGAAAAATACCCTTGGTAGAATCACCCATAAATCATTATTTTGGGAAATCATTTCATACATATACTTTCTAGCTTTTAGGAATTATATGACATTATATATTCTACTAGAAGGACCTCAGTCACCGAATCACATGGAAATCCCATCATCATTCCACGAATGAATCACGTAATATATAAATGGGAACATTGGGATGTCCCATGGTGATAGTGTAATGTTATAGAAAAACTTGTATAATTTTTTTTAATTAAATGGAATTATTTCAAGACCGCGAAATCTGATGGGGTGTGATTCTAATGCCCGGAGTGCCCGAAATGATCTGTCGAAGTTTTATTAAGCTTTAATTAGCACACATAAACAGTTTTTCTGAAAAAGTGGACTAAATCTTAAATAGTTACTTAGATAAGGAATTTGAGGGCATCATTGTGCTCAGGATGGCAGGTTTACCTTAGGCAGGACTTATGTTTATTCGGTGCGGGTCTCCTGTGAGAAAACTGAAAAATGGCATAACCATAAATAATATAATTAAATAAAGTTATTTTATTTTTCAAATTCTTGTAACTCACAAATGGTAATTCAGATTAAGAATCCATTACCAATACTATACTCATGAGGGTACAATTTCTTTAGAAGGATTCTAACATTGGCCAGCACAAGCCACCAATGGAAGTTAGTTTTTTCCGTTAATAAAATAATTATGTGACAATTATTTTATCGTAAAATTCATTACTTTTAAACGGTAACTTGGATTGTAAATTTTAGAGAACTGTTAGGCTTGTAGGGGCATGTTTCATTTATGAAGAGCCTAACCTTGACTGGCGCGGGTCAAGGGTGACTATTAATAATTTCCCAAAAAAATATTCGTGTACATTCAGTAAACATATGAGCGGTGTTTTCTATATTTTGATCTGTTTCTCTGATTAAAATTATGAGGGCACAATTGAATATGTAGTGCAGAGACTCTCTTAAGGGAGGCATAAATTCAACCGTAGTAGGTTGGGTAAAAAATTTATTTTTGTGTACTTTTGAATGATTAATAAAATAACATGTTTGGTAATTTTATTTTCATTCTTTCCTCTAATGGACGGACAACGCTGGAAAGACCGGTGATGTGTCAACCCAACAAATGGCTTGGCTCTTCTTTTCTTGTAACCACACCATTGGGAATTCGAGTGGTTCATTAATTAAATGAACCTCATTAATTCCCTGAGCGTTACATACTCCTTCTCCTATCCTGTTTATATGGAGCTCGGGGAGGGATGATGACACGGATTCACCAAGCGATGAAGACCTAGAAATGTACCGCGACGCCAACCACCTGGATGACGAGACTGGTTCCAACGAGCGATGAAGAGTGCCACCAAGTCACGAACAAACAACAACAGCGAAGGAGGTTCTGTTGACCGTCATCAACAAACGTCTTTTCCAGGTAGTGGGTTTAATTCATTTATACATTCAAATGATTTTCGTCTTCTCCTTTCATGAATAACACGAAGAATGTGGGTCAACTAACTATTGAGTTGTCCCAAGATTCATTAATCTTTGTGGGAGGTTATTGCAGGGAATCTTATGGGGTTAATATTTTGTTCAATACAACTGTTTATTGAAATCCATTAATATCCACCATATTACGAGCTAACGCGGGGGGTGTGGGCCTAATGAACCTGAACCGAGCCCTCCCTTATCATGCTTTCCATTCACCACCTCAGATGATAGTGATCATGTCAATGCACGCCACAAGAGGAGGGTCGCAGCTCCTCACCTGCGGCAAATGGAGGAGGTGGCCGACATGATGGCCAGCTGCGGGAAAGAAGGATGAACAACAAAAACAATGACGATGAACAGAAGCTACGGTCAAAGCCATGGAAGAGGCTGAACTCACCTCTGGTGGGTTCCACGGTGACCAAGTAGCGCCCACGCAGCGCAGCCGCCTCACCAACCGAACGGTCTCTAGGCCGTTCAAGAATCTGGGTGACCGGGGGTTCACACCCCCTGCATCGGATCGAACCAGGACGCCACCCTCGGAACGGACCGCCGCCATTGAGCAGGGCTGCTGCCTTTGAGCCAGGCCACTACCCTTGAGTCAGGTCGCCGCCCTTGTACCGGGATGCCACCCTCAGACCGAGACGCCGCCCTTGGACTGGGCCGCCGCCCTCGCTTCAGGCCGCCGACCTCGGACCGGGATGCCTCCCTCGGACCGGACCGCTGCCCTCAGAGCGAGCCTCTACCCTTGGAGCGGGCAGCCACCCTTAGAGCAAGAAACCACCCTTAGACTGGGCCGTTATCCATGTGGGATGCCTCCCAGCGGGCCGCTGACCTAGTAAGACGCCGCCCCACATGGGCCGGGCTGCCCCCTTACTGTCCGCCCTTATGGGCCATCCTATTCTGGATGGGCCACCCTTGCGGGCCGCCCCTCTTGCGGGCTGGACCAGACATCAGCGTAGTGGGCTGAGTCCACCCAATCCAAGCCCAGACTGGGTCTGGCCGAGTCGGTCCGACTATGTCGGACCGGACCCAGGCCCCACCGGACCATGAAACACTTAAAGGGGAATATCTTAAGAACTTAACATATGTTTGATGAACCGTCTACAGTGTTGGTATCCTTGGATCGAGGAGGTCGTTTTGGTATACTTCACTTGAGTTTTGGAGAATTTTGCAGTATGGCTGGGTTGGATTGAACCCGAATCTAACCGGGCCCTCAAAACTAAAATGCTTATAACTCACAGACCGGACGTTCGATTGATGCTCCTTCTATCACGTTGAAACCCTTACAACATTGAGGTCCTCTAGGTTAATCCTTTGTGGAGTTTAGTGGTGTTCGAGGTAGGAATGATATCTCAAGGGAAACATTATACAAAACTCGAGCACCCCAGGTGCGAGGAAACCTGTGGCAGGCTGCAACATGAAGAAAGAACATTGATCCTATGTGGGTTAGCATCTTTCAATCATATGTGGGTCAGATCCCTTGTGGGTCAGCGCTCAGCGATCGTGTGTGGGTCAGTGCATACCAATCCTGTGTGGGTCAGATCCGGTGTGGGTCATCAGTGGTTAGTTACCTATCAATCCTTTGTGAGTCAGCGGGGGTTAGTTACCTTTTGATCCTGTATGGGTCAGCTGTAGTGCTTCTTAACAGAATATGATGATCTAGTTTATGACTAATCATATGTAATTCTATACTTTTGTTATAACTGATTTTGAGAAATGTCTTTTACCTGTGTGGTACTTCTACCTTTTTGTTTTCGTCATCATGGTGTTAACTGTGTGGTACTTCTAGCTTCGTGGTGTTACCTGTGTGGTACTTCTACCTTTGTGGTATCTTCATCGTGGTGTTACCTATGTGGTACTTCTATCTTCATGGTGTTACCTGTGTGGTACTTCTATCATTGTGTTGTTACATGTGTGGTACCTCTAGCTTCGTGGTGTTACCTGTGTGGTACTTCTACCTTTATGATATCATCTTTGTCGTGTTACCTGTATGGTACTTCTATCGGAATGGTGTTATGTGTGTGGTACTTCTAGCTTCTTGGTGTTACCTATGTGGTACTTCTACCTTTGTGGTATCATCTTCATGGTATTACTTGTGTGGTACTTCTATCTTCATGGTGTTACCTGTGTGGTAATTCTATCTTTGTCTGGTTACCTATGTGATACTTCTACCTTCATGAAGTTACCTTCGTGGTGTTATCTTCATGGTGTTATCTTCATGGTGTTACTTGTGTGGTACTTATAACTTTGTGGTGTCACCTATGTGATCTCCTTCCTTCATGTATGAGATGAGTATATCTTTATAACATAGGTATATGTATGGGCATATGCCTTTGTAGAGTTGATGTCTTTCTATGTGGGTTTTCCTTTGTGGAACTCTAGGAGACCAACGGGGGTCTTGGGATCTATACTGAGTATTTTTATACTCACCCCTACATGGGATTCACCCACACCTTATTGTGTCTAGTGTAGACGACGTAAAACATTGATCGAGGCCGAGAGAGCTACGACAGGATGGTGCACGGAGGTGGACCATTCGGCATGACATGATGCAGAGGTGACTGATGGATGTGGAGTGATGAAGAGGTAATCTATACATACCATTTATGTAGGAACCTCGAGAGACTTCCTAGTAGTTGTTTTCCTCTTTCTTTCAGTTTTATTGTACTTTCAGTTGTACATGTACTTTTACAGTTGGGATTGTATTCCGGCCCCTTTTTTACTTTTAGCACTCTATTATTACAACAGTTTACTTTGTGGTTGTATCTTATTGCGTTATTGTCTGTTTAGTAGCTTCTTGTTGTGTTCTTGGACTATGTGTATATACAAGTTAAAAATGAGATGCCTTACCGTTTAAGGGATACGACTTTCTAGTGCTAGCCTTCAGCCCCTGGCCTATGAAATGTGGGCTTGGGGTAGTCACATCATAGGCCCCAAGGGACGGGTGATGAAAAAGTGGTATCAGAAGAGTTCAGTTATACCGAAGAACTAGGACTCTGATATTTTCTATAAAGTAATAGTGTTAAGTGTTATGAGTGTGGTTTTCAGTTCAGGGAGTCCATTATTGGTGCAACTTCTGACGTATCCATACACTAGGACCCTAAATTCTGATTTCCCACTAAACACATGAAATCACTAATTGCATCTGTTTTTGAAAAGATTTTCTTTTGATTTCTTTTTAGTCAGCTCAGCAGGTACAACTTAATGACCATGGTGCACCTGTTCCTTATCAGGATTCCTCCAAAAAGACACCCACCTAGGTTTCTTGAGAGAGTACACGATGACGGCCCACCAAGCGATGAGGATCCTGTATAGGGCCCTCTTACTGTGTTGGAACCTTCAGGTGTTGTACCAGTAGCACCATAAACCATTGGGAAGCAGTTACAACCGGAGGTACTAGTAGTGGACACATTTAGGATTAGTTCCATACATGAGTTTCAGCATCAGATACCCCTGAGGTTATGATGTGAGCCTGACTCATATGTGGCTAAGGACTGACTTGAGGAGGTGGATTAGAGTTCTCTAGAGCTTTTACAGCTTCGGTAGTATGACATGTCAGTAGCTGAGTATTCATCGAGGCGTACCGACCATTCTTGGTACTCAATGAATACGATACGATCAGTGCTTCAGGGCACGGACTTCTGAGCATGGTGTGTTTAAGGACATCCGAGCCAGCACTATTCCTCTATGCATTCCTACCTATGTTAGGGTGCTAGAGAGAACCATTGCGATTGAATGTTCTTTGGTTGCGTGGATACATCCATTGAATGTTAGTAGTGGGAAAGCAGGAAACTAGTTCCAGTCTCAGAGACTTGGGCATGTAAAAATGTTTCGCAAAGAATATGTTTTAGGGACAGATGAATCTGCAGGGATGTAGATGTGGAGTCAGTGCTAGGATACTAGCATTAGGTGGTGAACATTAATACATGTTATAACCACCCCCTTTGTGGTCCCCACCAGGCTCAGGGAGATGGAGGACAGGGGAAGGGATTAGCTACATATGGTCATGGAGTGCGTCTCAAGGGCTCTAAGAATGATTCAATGAATGGTATATGTCTACTACTAGATACCGTATTAATAGAAATAGGTACCAATCATTCCTTCCTTCCATGAATCTTTTCAAAGACCTAGAGTTCCGGGTTAAGCCATTGACTTGACCCTCACATATGGAGATACCATTGGGAGGAGACTTGATAATCACACTTAAGCTGATGGTGTGATATGATCGTTGAGGCAAGAGTTTTGATTGGAACCTCTTTGTGGCAGCTTCGAGGCCTTAAGACGTTATTTTGGGTATGGACTGGACATCCACAGTTCATACTCATGTTGAAAGTATTAGGAAAAAAGGTTGTCGTTTACCTAAAAAGTTGGAATGGGATTTTCCTTGTTCAGAGAAAAAGGAAACCCAAGCATCACAAGATAAACTCATGCATAAGATGGTTCAGTAGATCACTCTTGAGTCGGCTAGACTTACCCTAGTGGCAGCTTGATTTTTGAGTTTTTAGTTGCAAAAAGGTGTGGTAGAGCATGGGGAAATCTTTTCAAAAGATGTTTATAGGATTACCTCTGCAAAGGGAGAGGGATGTCTACATTGGATAGGTACTACCAGAGATTTGTACCCAACTTCTCTAGGATAGCGGCACCCTTTTAATCTTTAACGAAAAGGGGGAGCCTTTCCAATGAATAGAGAACTGTCAGTAGAGATTACAGGAGCTGAGATAGAGACTGACAAGTAGAATTGTGTTACGCATGACCCGGAGTTAGTACCAGTGGTATTTTCACTAACGATATAGCAGCACTACTTGATGGGTGAACGTTTTACAGTCTACTATGATCACAAGAGTCTTAGTTATATCTTCTCTCAGAAGGACCTGAACCTGAGAATGCAGCGATAGATAGAGTTCCTCCAGAACTATGACTTTGAGATAGTCTATACTTCTGGGAAGGGTAATGTGGTAGAAGATGCACTCAGCAAGAGGTCTGTTCTGCATTTGCTGAGTGAGGTGATATAGAATCTATCAGCGTTGAAGATATCCTTCGTGGATAGAGATGGATTAGCATACCTCTAGTCTATGATAGTCACACCCCCAATCCTTCAGTGATTTAGAGAGGTGCAGCTTGGGGACACTGACTGTGAGGCTCTATGTGCTCAGATATCCTCAGGGAAGACACCTGATAGATTTTATGAAGGTGGGGAGAACATCATACTCTTCAAAGGATGTACCATGTTACCAATAGTGCTATGGGAGGAGGTATTGAGGGAGGTCCATACGTCCCCTCTGGCGGTACATCCTGGAGTGGTGAAGATGTACCAGGACTTCCAACGTCAGTACTGATGGCCTGGGATGAAGGAAGTAGTGGAAGAGTTTCTATCACGATGCCTCGCTTGTTAGCCAGTGAAAACTACTCAGAGCCAGCAGAAGCCTTATCCCAATAGGAGGAGGAAGACCATGTGTTCCTAAGGGTCTCACCTCGAAAAAGTTTGTAGAGATTTGGTCGGGGTGACATGTTATATATGAGGTTCATCAGACCTTTCAAGATTCTCAACAAAGTGGGCAAGATGGTGTACCATTTATCTCTTTCCCCATAGATGCACCAGGTGCATAATGTTTTCCATGTGTCACAGCTGGGGAGATGTGTGCACGATCCATCACAAGTTATTAACTAGGGAGAGTTGTACTTTGATGATAGGGTGAATTTTACAGAGTTCCCAATGGATTTTGGGGATCGACAGGAGTTGGTCCTTCATGGTCCATCAATTCCTCTGGTACATGTTCAGTGGTAGCACAGGAACCTCCATGAAGGCACATGGGAGCGGAAGGCTCAGATCCTTGCTCAGTACCCCAATTTGTTTCCTTAGTCTATGTTGTGGATTTCAGGGATGTAAATACCTAATGAGGGAAGAATGTAATGTCCCGAAAATTATGTATAATTTTATTAATTATATTGAATTATTTCAAGACCGCAAAATCTGATGGTGTGCGATTACGTGGCCCAAAGTGCCCAGAATGGTCCGTCGAAGTTTTTTTAAGCTTCAATTAGCACGTGTAACCAGTTTTCCTAAAAATTAGAATAACTCATAAACGGTTAATCGGATAAAAAACATGGGGGAACTGTTTCACTCAATATGGGAGGTTTACCCTAGGCGTGACTTAAGTTTAGTCGGAGCGAGCCTCTTGTGAGAAAAAACAAAAAATGGCATAACTGTAAATAAAATAATTAAATAAAGTTATTTTATTTTTCAAATGATTATAACTCACAAATAGTAACTCAGATTAAAAATATGAGACCACCATTGAACTCATGAGGATATGCTTTATTTAGGTAGATACTAACATTAGCCAGCACAAGCTACCAGTGGAAGTTAGTTTTTGGCCGTAAATAAAATAATTAAGTGAAATTTTTTTTATTGTAAAATTGATAACATATAAATGGTAACTCAGAATGGAAATCCAAGAGTACTGTTGGGTTCGATGGGGTGTTTTTCACTTCGGTAGAGCCTAACCTCGACCGACGCGGGTTGAGGGTGACTGTTAATAATTTGATAAACTTTTTTTCAGGTATATTCAGTAAAAACATGAGAGACATGTTATAACTTTTGAACCATTGCTCGGATTAAAACTTTGAGGGAACCTTTGAATCTGTAGTGCCGATATTCACTTAAGAGAGGTATAACTTTGACCATTGTAAGTCAGGTGAAAATTTTATTTTTGAGGAATTTTGAATGATTAATAAAATAACATGTTTTGTTATTTTATTTTATTTCTTTCCTCGAATGGGCGGATGATGCAAGAGAGACCGGTGACATGTCATGCCAATAAATGGCTTAACTCTTATTTTTCTATAACCACACCATTGGGAATTTAGGAGGTTTTTTAATTAAATGAACCTCATTAATTCATCGAGCGTTGAACACTCCTTCCCCTCTCATATTTATATGTGGCTCAGGGAGGGGTGTTGGCATGACTTCACCAAGCGATGAAGCCCTGGAAAAGTACCGTGATGCCAACCACCTGGAGGAAGAGACTGGTTCCAACGAGTGGTGACGAGTTCCACCGAGTCACGAACCAACGACAACGAAAAAGGAGGTTTCATCGACCATCCTCAACAGATGTCTCTTCCAGGTAAGGGATTTAATTCATTTATGCATTCAAATGATTTTCCACTTCTCTATTCTTGAATAACATGAATAAAGTGGGTCAACTGACTGACAGGTTGACCTACGATTCATTGGTCTTAGTGGGAGGTTATTGTGGGGAATCATGTGGGGGTTAATATTTTGTTCAATACAACTGTTTATTGAAATCCCTTAATATCCTTCATATTATGAACTAATGCGGAGGGTGCGGGACTAAAAACCCAACTCAAAATCTATGTTATCATTCTTTCCTCATGCCACCTTGGAAGACTGTGAGCACATTGACTCACGCCGCAAGAGGAGGGATGCGGCTCATCAGCCATGGAGAACAGAGGAGGCTACTGGCACGACAGCCACATGAAGGAAGAAAGGTGGTGCAACTGCCGACGAATGGAAGCTGTGAACGAAGCCGTGACAACCGAGTAGTGCCTACACGACACCACCACCTCTCCAATCGAACAACCTCTGTTCCATTTGGGAATCTGGGTGAATGGGGGGTTACAACCCCCACGTCGGACCAAACCAGGCCACCGCCCTCGAGCCGGGAGGCTGCCCTCTACCGCCCTCAGATAGGGTCATCGCCCTTCCACCGGCTACCACCCTTAGACTAGGATGCCACCCTCGCACTGGGCCGCCGCCCTCGCACTGGGCCGCCACCCTTGGATCAGGCCGCCGCCCTTGGATCGGGCCGCCGCCCTCGGATCGGGCCGCCGCCCTCAGAGTGGGTTGCCACCCTCGGACTGGGCCACTACCCATGCGGGCTGCCTCCCAGCCGGAAGTCATCCAGTGGGACACCGCCTAGCAGGCCGCTGCACAAGAGGGCCGCTACCCCATGCGGGCCTGGCTGCCCCATTATGGGCCACCCTATTCTGGCCGGGCCGCCCTATTTTGGATTGGTCACCGTTGCGGGAGGCCCCTCTTAAGGGATGGACACGACATTGTCCCAACAGACCGATTCCATGCTGGCCCAGCCCAAACTGAGTCGGTCCTGGTCGGTTTGGCCGGGTCGGACTAGACCTGGGCCCCACCGGACCTAGAAACACTTAATGGGGCATATCTTGAGAACCATATGTCTGTTTGACGAACCGTCTACAGAGTTGGGATACTTGGATCAAGTAATAACTTTTTGTATACTCTACTTGTGTTTTAGAGAAATATGTAGTATGTCTGGGTTGGATCAAACCCAAATCTAAGTGATCCCTCAGAGCTAATATGATTATAACTCACAGACCGAGCGTCCGATTGACACGCCGTCTATTGCATTGGAACCCTTATGACATGGCAGTCCATTGCGTTACTCCTTTTTGGATCTTAGTGGAAATCGAGCTAGGACTGATATATCGAGGGCTAGATTACACGAAACTCGAGTGCACCGGGTGCGAGGAAACATGTGCAAGCTACAATGTGGAGAAAGAACATCTATCATATGTGGGTCAGCATTTATCAATCCTGTGTGTGTTTAAACCTATGTGTTTCATTTCTCAATGATCCTATGTGGGTTAGAACATACCGATCCTATGTGTGTATGATCCTGTGTGGGTCAGTGGGTGTAAGTTACCTATTGATCTTTTGTGGGTCAGTGGGGGGTTAGTTACCTATCGATCCTGTGTGGGACAACAGTAGTGCCTCTTAACAGAATAAGATGATCTAGCTTACAACTAATCATATGTACTTCTGTACTTCAGTTATACCTGATTGTGAGCTATGTCTTTTACCTGTGTGGTACTTCTAATTTTGTGGTATCGTCTTCATGGAGTTACCTATGTGGTACTTCTAGCTTCATGGGGTTAACTATGTGGTACTTTTACCTTTGTGGTATCTTCTTCGTGGTGTTACCTGTGTGGTACTTATATCTTCATTGTGTTAAATATGTGGTACTTTTATCTTCATGGTGTTACCTGGGTGGTAATTCTAGCTTCCTGGTCTTACCTGTGTTGTACTTATACATTTGTGATATCGTCTTCATGGTGTTACCTGTGTAGTACTTCTATCTTCATGGTGTTACTAGTGTGGTACTTATAGCTTCATCGTGTTACCAGAATGGTACTTCTACCTTTGTGGTATTGTCTTCATGTTGTTACCTATGTTGTACTTCTATCTTCGTGGTGTTAACTGTGTGGTACTTCTGTCTTTTTGGTGTGGTACTTCGACCTTCATGGAGTTACCTTTGAGGTGTTATCTTCGTGGTGTTAACTATGTGGTACTTCTACCTTCATGGTGTTACCTATGTGATGTCCTTCCATCGTGTATGAGATGAGTATATCTTGATAACATAGGTATATATATGGGCATATGCCTAAGTATATTTGATGTCTTTCTTTGTGGTTTTTTCATTTGTGGAACTCTACAAGACCTACCAGGGTCTTGGGGTCCCTACTGAGTATTGTTATACTTACCCATACATGAGCTTCACCCACACCTTGTTGTGTCTGGTGAAGATGACATATAATGTTGATCGAGGCTGAGAGAGCTAGGATTGGACGGTGCACGGAGGTGGATTATTTGGCTTGACGTGACGCAGCAGAGAGTAACAGATGTAGAGTGATGAGGTGGTGATTTGTACCTACCATTCAGGTAGGAACCCTGAAGGACGTCCTAGTAGCTATTTTCCTTTTTCTTTCAGTTGTATTTTACATCCAATTCTACATGTACTTTTATAGTTGTGCTTGTATTATGACCCTTTTTACTTTTAGTACACTTTTACTACAACAATTTACTTTGTAGTTGCATCTTATTGCGTTCTAGTATATGTGGTTGCTTCTTGTTGTGTTCTTGGACTGTGTATCTATACAGGTTAACAAGTCAATGCCTTCCTATTTAAGGGAATCACCTTTTCAGTGCTAGTCTCCAACCCTTGGCCTGTGGAAGGCGATCTTGGGGTAGTCACGACATGGGCCCCGAGGGACGGGTTATGGTAGATAAAACCCAATTTAAATATTTTGAATCATAAAATATTGATTCATGATTCTACCAAAGAAAATGGAAACAACCCATGATTGATGTTGATTCACTAGACACTACCCAAAATGGATGAAATATTACCCTTCCCATTTCCTTAAAATACCAATGAATAATCCTCATTTATCATCAATTAAAAAAATATTATGGGTCCAAATTCAAGTACATATTCAAAATAATTCATTATATTATTCATGAAAATCTGTGCCTAAAAAATGAAATGGTTTTCAACCCCAAAATAGTGGAAAAAGTTTAAATGAAAATTCCTTCATTCCATTGCCCGAGGTTCAATAAATCCATGCCTCATAATTTCAATATGAAAAAGCTATAACGTCACTAGGATAGATTAAAAACAATTCTTCTCCATTCCTCACCTCCCCTCTAATAATTCAAAGAAAACCCACATCGTTAGTCGAGTCAGAGGAAGTTATATTGTCATATAGATACCAAACTATTGACAACTCATCTAACATTGAAAAATCTTTATCATCACATAAATCACATAAGTATGAGGTGGTTGAGGAATACGAATATAAACATGAGGTATAAATAGAAGAGTGATATGATTAGGACCTTAGGGATAACACTACAACATTCATGGATGCTGTTTATTCAACTATTAATGAACTTGGACAAAAATATCCTTGGTTTAGAGGAAGACCCACAATCCACATTGATTATCACAATGATGTATTCCAATAAAAAGTGGTATATAGAAAATTCATAATTTAATATCAATATTTTTATTAATAGTGTTAAAAATAAATCTCAAGACTTAATCCCATGGTGGAAATTGACCAATTTTTCTTTCCAGAACGATACCGGGGTTACAATCATTTTTCAAAAAGGATGGACCTGACTCAATACTCCATAAATTAAAGTTAGCAAGAAAACTACATTAAATATATATAGTATAGAACATTTATGGACAATATAATCCATAAATAAAAAATAATGGATAAATTATAGTTTTCATCGACATTATTGATCTCCACCGACATTTTATGAATATATTTTTTCAATTATGATAACAGAACTACATAGAGATACTATTGTATGTTATATGTCTCTTTCTATAATGTAAGCCTATTTAGGTACAAAAAATTCAGGTTTCCCACATATGATGCATAATCCTCTGCTTTTTTATCTGTGCATGGGGAATATTGTAATCAGGTAGTGCCTCTTAGTTTTTAGAATACGGGTGTAACATATCAACGTACAATACATCACATATTCACCCCTTATTAGGGAGTTCTATTTAAATTATATGGTGGTCAAATCGATGAAAAATTACGTATAAATTCCTAACCTCGAGACCATCTTCAATAAGAATCGACAACAAAACATGAATTTTAACCCCATGAAATATGCTTTTGGATGCTCCATGGGAAAGTTTTTAATCTTCATAGTTCAAAATCATGGAATCAAAGATGATTATAATAAGAAAAATGATATACGTTATAGGTCACCTCCTTATAAAAAAATAGATAACGTAGTTTTAATGACACCTAAATTACATTCCTCACTTTATAGAAAACATTATCAGAAAGTCGATTCCCTTCATCAGGTTGATGAAAAAGGGAATCAAATATCAGTGTAATGTGGTCAATTAGGAAGAATTCAATATTCTAACGAAATATCATTTCAGTCCTCTATCACTGATGCTACATATTTATGAAAATAAACTCATTTTAGTATGAATTACTTAGAATTATCACAAGGTTAATTCTATGTAAAAATGATTCTTAGAATAAAAAGATCCACTATTATCCTATTCTATCTATGACCGATATAAAGACTCATTATTTAGATATCATGGAGAGTTTTATGGATATAATATTTGTGTTTTAGAATCTGATATAGCATCTGAAACACTATGAAGTCCACCCGGTCTCTCAAAATAACCTGCTCAAATACATCCTCATTCGTCACATGTTGAGCATATTATTGGCTTGAATGGAGTCCATCCTATAGTAGTTTAAAATATATTTTGTTCTTAAAAAATTTATAAACTCCAAGGAATTCGTAGAATTCATTGCCAAACATCCCTCTATAAAAAACATTAAATGATAAATTTCATGATTATGATAACTTCTCTATTCATGAGCCCCCCCGATATGGGATATATATTTCCCTGGTAAATCCATAGGCCCATCATAGAAAGTTTTTGATGAATCCATGACCAATAATGTTGGTTTGGGAGTCATTATCATATCCCATGAAAATTGAATCTTACCTTACTCATTATAATTTTCAAAAGGTATCATAAAAAATGAGGCATAGTATTATGCTCTCATTATAGGGATACAAATGTAGCTTCAAATTCCAATAGACTGTTTGAAGGTAAATGTTGATTCAGAATTGGTAATAAAGAAGATCAATGATTATTTTACCATTGGAAAGGATGATATAATCCCCATGCTTGAGGAAATAAATGAAATAATCTAAAAACATAACTTTTATCAACTATTTATTCACATATTATGATCACATAAATCCCATTTTGATGTAATAGAAAATTTGGCAATATATTTCGAGGATCCATTTGGGATGAAATAATCATGAACACTATGCACCACTAAATGGTGTCTCATTTTTTTCATGTCATAATATAACTAATCAATGAGGTTAATTCCATACCGGAACCAAATTCTTCTAAAACTAGATGGATGACACCCATTGTGGACTGCCTTCAAAATATAATACTCTAGTATGGAAAAGATAGAATATAGAAAACATGATGTTGGGAAAATAAAGTTATACATTATGATATCAATAATAAAAGAACTACTCTATAAATGGGGTTTAAATAGATTCATTGTTAGTTTAATTTATGAGGAAGAGACTATTTATGTAATAGAATAAGTGAAAAATATGAATATATTGATCCCATAATTAAAGCATTAATATTTCCCAACCAATCTAGAAGCATTGATACTACTAGTCATCAATGATGCATGATTTCTCAAAATTCACCAAAAACTATCATTATTGTAATGTGATCCTACATATAGGGATGCCTATGTAATTCTAGAAGAATTGGATTTTCCAAATGACCTCAACTCATGGATGGAATAGAATGATAGAACAACTTTCAGGCAGTATAAAAATGTGGAGATGACAGCGGATTCCTATCTTGATCTCATAAAGAGATGTTTATCAAGGTGGTTGAAGAATTTAAAAAGGATCCAATATTCAAATTTAAAGATATCGAATGGCAATGAACCTTTAGGATTCTTTTGGGTCTCTGGAGGTTCTTTTGTACCCCTCCCCACCCTTTTGTTCGTTTTGTCTTTTATTGTCTATGAAGCCCCCTTCTCAGTTTACACAGACTGTTTTCTCCTAGAAATAGACTTGTTGTTGGGGATACCACAGTTGAATGGTTTTTCCCTGGATGAGGCTATTTTGGTCTTCATGAGTGAGGGGAGTAGTAAAGACTATTCTCCCAGAATTAGGTTTATCCTAACCTCCTTTTTTGGGTGTGGTGATGATGCAACAAACATATTGTTTTTCTGGTATGCTTTGGCATGAGTCTCAATCAGTTCGGCATCACCCCTTCATTTAGGTGTCCCCCTTGGTGGATTTATTACTTCTCTAACAGTAGATCTGTCTATCTTTTTTTCAAAAATTATGCCCTCTTTATGAGTGTTTTTCTACTTTTTGGAGATAACTTTCAACCCTGGTTTTTGTTACTTCTGGACCAGTAAATGAAATTTGCTGGAAATTTATGATTATGTTTTCCTCTACTTTATGATCCTTGAATAAGATGGATGAAGGGTTTTGATGTCTTTATATCAATATTCCCTCTTGATCTGAAGATACCTGCTCGATTTTGGGACCCCTCTATGCAACTTGGATTGGATGATGACAGTTTATAGTTGTACCATATTTATGGACTTTGACGCTGCACTACCTATGGATCCTACTGCATACTGTTGACTATAAAGCTTCTGAATCAACTTTTCAGTGTACTCCAGTGAAGAATATTGACGCTGTACTACCTCAAGTGCAATCACAAGCCATCTTGGATGATGTGTCTCAGTGCAGGACTGTAACATCCCAAGGTTTTCTAAAAATAAATTGAAAATGCTTGAAATTTTGTTTAAGGTATATATTTATAAGTATCCTTTAAACATAATTTTATTTCTTCTATGTTTTGAATTTCAAGAAACTATCATCTACAATTGTGTTCAGTATGTTATTTCGAGTCTGATGGAACAAACTTGTTTTTTTTGGTGAATAGTAACATGCCCTTATGAACTGTAATATGAATAGTAATATGAATAGTAATATGACCTCATGAATAGTAAATAATAATATTATTTTATTTTCCCATGGCAATAGGATAATGGGATCTTAATTAATTTTCCAATGTCACATAAAACTAATTGCACTTCAATTTTGTTATTTTTCGAATTAACTGTGACCTTATTTTAAAATTAAATTAATAATATTTAGAAAATTATTTTTGAAAAATGGAGTTCATTTTTGAATTCTACACGTCGAAAAATGGTTGGGGTAAATTTTTGGTATTTTTCTGAAACTCTTGAATTTTCGATGAATAGTGAAATACGGTAAAATACCGTATAATCAATTTATCAGTAAAAATGCACTATTTATGACATCATAAGTGATGCAAGGCCACTTGCTTCGAAATCACATGATATTTTCACTAATTAAGGCCACTTGATTTGAGATTATTCATAGTCTTGATAAAAATATTATAATAATAATTAAAATAATCTAAAATACCTCCCCTCCTCCACTATAAATACCACCCTCACTCCCCTCTTCCTCCCACACCTCTCAAGCCTTGAGCATTGTCTAATTTCTGCCAAATTCCCTCCTCAATCTTCTTCCCCACGTCCTAGAGCTGCTGGTCTCACCAAAATACCAAAATCAAAGCCCTTAAGAAGGATCTCAAGGAGAAGAGATCAAGAGGTAAACATCCTCTTTCATTTTTCATTCTTTCCATCCATTTTATGTTATTCTCTTCCTTTCCCTTTGTCTTTTGTGGGGATATTTCATTAAATATTTTCCCTTACAGTCCAAATTTTGTATGATTGATGAGATATTCCATTCCTCTCATCAATCTTGTTTTTATGAAATTTTTAGAGGCTCCGTTAGGCTGCCGAATTTTTTGTAAGAAATTTCTCATGTTTTCTTTATTTCATGATTCCTTCCACTTCTTTCTTCACCCCCTCTTATCCAAGAGGCATGAAATCTCCAGAATCATGTATATTCTGGATGTTTTCATGTTTATGGAAAATTACAAATCATTATTCCTCTCCTCTTTCACTTATTTAAAGAATCAAAAAACATTGTCCATTTGTGTCGAATTACCGATATCGTGGACGATGTATTTTCAATTTCCATTAATTATTTCAAGTCTGGTCATGAAACCATTTATATGGTTGAACCAGGTTATAATATATGTTTTATGAATCATATAAGGTTCTGTAATTCTTTTGTACTCATGATTCAAACTTATAAGACTAAATGAAATTGTAATTATCAAAGAACCACTTAAATTATCTAAACGAACATAATTAATGTTTTAACTTATAAATCATCATCATATAAGGCACCAAAGTGATGAATGGTATAATTTATGGTACTGGAGTTATGTAACTAATACTACATTCCAATTCTGGAGTTTCACTTCCAATCAACAAGAACGATTCATCATGAACCGATCGTGAAAATCACAAAAGACCTCACCCAAAATAATGCAAGGAACAAAATACTAACAAATAAGGGGTGAAATGAGGTTATGAAATGACCATATAAGATGTTATAAACACGAACACGTTTCTTTAAAATCCTATTAACACTCTTTTAACCATTATATAGGAGGTTCAAACAATTTTGAAGTAGGACAAGCCCAAGGTAAGGGAATTCTTAACCCGATTTCCATTCTTTGGGTTAACCTTCTACTTTATAATTTATGTGATATTTAAATTGTTTGTGTGATGGGTTCTGTTTATATTATGTTTAATTATGTGTATTTACAGAGTATATACATATTCCATCCACTCAATTAAGTATCACTTCAAGTATATGATGTTTATAAGGGACTTTTCTTCTAAAATCCTCTTTTAAAATTCTGTTTTATAAGATTCAAAGGCAATGTTTTTATGCTATTTTTTATGTTGAATGATTATGTTTTGGCTATTGGGCATTGTTTATGATGAAGGGTGGGACCTATATTTCCCTCCAATGCATTGGGTATGAGTAAGTTGGAGGTCGGCCGTATGGTTACTCCAAGTGTAACTGTGATGGTTACACAAAGTAAGGTAGCCGTGAGGGTTACAAATTTTAAGGTAGCCAAGATGGTTACAAGATTATGTAAGTAATGCCCCAATATACCTTTATGATTATAATTATGTTTGTATGGATCTTGTGTAAATCTCATGTTACGCTAAGTAATATTTTATGGGTGTAAATCATGTATTTTGAAAATGTTTCCATATGTCTTGTGTATTCATGGACTAATGAGATTTATTTCCTTCTTTTTCATACCTTACTGAGCTTTTGTGCTCATCCCAAGTTTTTAAATGATTTTTCACAGGTTAATGGATGAATAATACAAGGAAGGAAGACATGTTAAATGTTGAAGAATTGTCAAGGAGTCTTGTTTTATGTTTTAATGTTTTATATTCTGAGGAAAATGGAAACTAATTTTATGGTATCCACTAAGTAACAATGTGTAATGTTATGAATATTTTGTCTTAATTCTCTAAAGCTATAAACTTGAAAAAATCCTCAATGTAAAATGAAGTGTTTTCTTGAATAAATTCAAGATTATGTATGAAATAAGTGCGGGTCCTTATAGTTGGTATCAGAGGATGGTTTAGATAACTTTAGGGGTTAAGGTGATTCTAATAGAATACCATAAATAATTCTCACCCTATGTTTAATTTGTTATATCATTTTAAGATTACCATGTTGATTCATCTATGAAATGTTTGTCTAGAATGGTTGTCTGCAGAAGGAACATGGATGCTGAAGAGGATAGGCACCGACAGAATGACATCCTTCCTGATCAACAGCCCGGAATGGTAGGGATTGGAACCGAGCAGTTTGTGACGGTAATGGCTCAGCTAACACAGGCAATAAATGGTGGTGGCATCCATGCAAGAGGACAAATAGATATACCCCAACGGAACATGACAGTGGTGGAACATTTTATGAGACAACATCCTCCTGCATTCAGTGGATCTTCTGACCCAGTGGCAGCAGAAGGATGGATTAAGGCCCTTGAAAAGATATTTGATGTTATGGGATGTTCAGACAATCAAAAGGTAAGTCTTGCCATTTATCGTTTTGAAGGGGAAGCTGATCAGTGGTGGTCAATGGTAAGGACTATCAGGGGTAGAGAGGATTTTGATGCCTTAGTATGGGATGAATTTAAAAGTCTTTTTCTTGAAAAATATTTTCCTAAGGTGGTGCGACATAGAATGGAGAAACAATTCCTTGAACTGAAACAAAAGGAGGAAGATTCAGTGGCTATGTATGAGGCGAACTTCACCCGACTGGCGAGGTATGCTCCGAATCTTATTCTGGATCTCGATAGCAAAATCAACCGCTTTTACTCAGGATTGAAGCCAAGGTATCGAAGGGCGTTGGCCTCCCGTGAATTCAAAAGTTATGAGAAACTTGTCCGATGTGCTGAGAGGGTAGAGTTGGAGTTTGCTGACGATCACATGCAATTTGGAAACAAAGAGAAGAAGAGGTCAAATTGGAAAGCAATGGGTAAGAATCAACCAATGAAATCTGATGGTAAGAAAATACAGTTTCCAGTTTGTGAAAAGTGTGGCAAGAAGCACCCTAGGGAATGTCTTATCAAAACTGGGAAGTGTTTTAAATGTGGTAAGTTTGGACATATGGCCCGAGATTTCAATGAAAATGATCCAAAGACTAATCCTGATAAGCAAACTATAAAGTGTTTTAAATGTGGTGAGATGGGTCACTATGCAAATGCCTGTCCAAAGAGGGATCCAAATGATGCAAAGAAGCCAGACTACAAGCAGAAAGGTGTAGTGAGATCCTTTGCGACTACGTCAGCAGATGTTGGGCCATCCAATGAAGTTGTATCAGGTCCTTTGTTCGTTCACTCAGATTTTGCTAATGTTTTGTTTGATACGGGGTCTACACATTCCTTCATCTCTGAGAAATTTTCTAGTAAATTGGAAATATCACCTCAACAAATGATACCCGAACTTGTTGTTAAAACACCAGGGGGAAATGTTATAGCAAAGAGGAATTATAAGAATATTTCTATTGTGGTATGTGGAAAGACTTTACCTGCAAACCTTGTTGTTTTACCCTTAGTCGAGTTTGAAGTTATTCTGGGGATGGACTGGCTTTCTAATTATCATGCTAAGATTGACTGTAGAGCTAAAGAAGTTGTTTTTCAGAAAGTGTTTCAGTTTTTATACAAGAATGAACCCATACAATTGATAACATATCAAGAAGCTGAGAAACTACTGAAAGATGGAAATGAAAGTTATCTGGCTCATATTGTTGAAAACAAGGGAACTATTCAAATCAATGATGTGCCAGTGGTAAATGAATACCTTGATGTTTTTCCTGAGGAGTTACCCAGTGTCATACCTAAATGAGATGTTGAATTCACAATTGACTTAGTTCCTGATGCTAAGCCAATTTCAAAACCCCCATATCGTATGGCTCCAATAGAACTTCTTGAATTGAAAAATCAGTTGTAGGATTTGCTTGTCAAAGGTTTCATTCGTCCCAGTACTTCACCATGGGGAGCCCCTGTTTTGTTTGTTAAAAAGAAAGATGGTTCCATGAGACATTGCATTGATTATAGAGATTTGAATAACATCACTGTTAAAAACAAGTATCCTTTGCCTCATATTGATGACTTGTTTGATCAGCTCCAGGGAGCTCAGTACTTTTCCAAGATTGACTTGAGATCCGGATACCATCAGCTGAAGGTGAAGGAGGATGACATCCCGAAAACAGCCTTTCGTACTAGATATGGGAATTATGAATTTGTTGTTATGCCATTTGGGTTAACTAATGCACCTGCTGTATTCATGAATCTTATGAATAGAGTATTTCATGAGTTCTTGGATAAGTTTGTGGTGGTATTTATTGATGACATTCTGGTTTTTTCTAAAAATAAAGAAGAGCATGAAAAACATCTAAGGGTTGTTTTACAAACTTTAAAAGAAAAGAAACTATATGGAAAATTCAGCAAGTGTGATTTTTGGTTGCAACAGATTTCTTTTCATGGGAACATTGTAAATAAGGATGGAATAACAGTTGATCCTGCCAAAACAAAAGTAGTTGATGAATGGCCAAGACCCACAAATGTTACAGAGATTCGTAGTTTTCTGGGCTTAGCAAGTTATTACCGACGCTTTGTTAAGAACTTTGCACGGTTATCTAGCCCAATAACTAAGTTAACACGGAAAGGGGTTAAATTTGTTTGGACAGAGGAATGTGATGTTTGTTTTCAGGAACTAAAGAAGAGATTGGTGAATGCTCCAGTTTTGGCCTTACCTTCCCGGAATGGTGAGTTTGTCATCTACAGTGATGCTTCTTTGAAGGGACTTGGTTGTGTTTTGATGCAGAATGATCAGGTAATTGCTTATGCCTCGAGACAACTTAAACCTCATGAGCTGAATTATCCCACACATGATTTGGAATTGGCAGTTGTGGTTTTTGCTTTGAAAATATGGAGGCATCATCTATACGGAACCAAATGCCAAATATATACTGACCATAAAAGTCTTAAGTATATATTCACTCAGAAGGAATTAAACATGAGGCAGAGAAGATGGCTAGAACTGATAAAGGATTATGACTGCACGATTAATTACCATCCTGGAAAAGCAAACAAAGTAGCGGATGCCTTAAGTCGGAAAAATCATGCATCGTTAACCATGCTACGTTTGGAACGTGATCCCTTGATTAATGATTTGATAAATTTTGGCTTGGAAGTTGTTGGTGCGGGGAATATATCTGTTTTGTTTCAGGTTTCAGTGCAGTCTTCGTTGTCAGACAGAATTATGAAAGCGCAGAGGGAAGACCGAGAGCTACATAAAAAGGTAGAATTGGTTAAAATGGGTAAGTTTCCATAATTTAATCTTGATAAAGATTGTGTTTTAAGGTTTGGAAAAAGGTTGTGTGTGCCTTGTGATTCCCAGCTGAAGAAAGAATTGTTGTGTGAAGCTCATTGTTCTCCATTTTCTGTTCATCCTGGAAGTACTAAGATGTACAGAGACCTTCGAGAGTATTACTGGTGGAATGGGATGAAAAGAGATATTGCTGATTTTACAATGAAATGTTTGACATGTCAGCAGGTTAAAGCAGAGCGACAGTTACCGAAGGGGATGCTTCAGCCTTTGCCGGTGCCAGAATGGAAATGGGAGAATATATCCATGGATTTTGTGGTGGGACTACCAAAGACTTCTCGAGGTAACAATGCGATATGGGTTATTGTTGATCGGCTAACAAAGTCTGCTCATTTTCTTTCTATTCGAGATACAATGACATTAGATCAGCTTTCTCGATTGTACCTCAAAGAGATTGTCAGGTTACATGGAGTTCCTCTTTCCATTGTGTCTGACCGAGATCCCAGGTTCACTTCTAAATTTTGGAAGGGACTTTAGAAGTCTTTGGGCACAGAGTTGAATTTCAGTACAGCTTTTCATCCTCAATCAGATGGGCAGTCAGACCGAACGATTCAAACATTGGAGGATATGCTTCGAGCTTGTTCAATGGACTATCAGGGAAGTTTGGATCAGCATCCTTCATTAGTTGAGTTTTCTTATAATAACAGTTTCCATTCCAGTATTCAGATGGCACCTTTTGAGGCCTTGTATGGAAAGCGGTGTCGGACTCCTGCGTTTTGGGATGAAGTCGGTGAAAGAAAGTTGATGGGGCCAGAATTAGTAGAAGAAGTAGCTGAGAAAGTGAGGATGATCCAGCAACACATGAGGATAGCTCAAAGCAGGCAGAAAAGTTATGGAGATAACAGAAGGAAAGACTTCTCTTTCAAGGTAGGTGACCATGTTTTCCTTAAAATATCTCCTTGGAAAAGTGTGATGCGTTTCGGTAAGAAAGGGAAACTAAGTCCACGGTTCATCGGTCCTTTTGAAATATTGGATAAAGTTGGAACAGTTGCGTACCGCGTAGCTTTGCCTCTGAGCTTATTTTAGGTACACAATGTTTTTCATGTTTCGATGTTGAGAAAGTATGTTCCAGATTCATCACATGTCTTGAGGCCGGAAGAAGTTCAGCTAGCAGAGAACCTTTCTTATGAAGAAAAACCGATTCAGATTCTTGATCGAAGAGAACAGGTATTGCGGAATAAGGTAATCCACCAGGTAAAGGTTTTGTGGAGAAACCACATGGCTGAAGAAGCAACATGGGAGTCTGAAAATGCTATGAGGGAAAAATACCCTCAGTTATTTAATAAGTAAATAAAATTGCGAGGACGCAATTTCAAGAAGGTGGGGATAATGTAACATCCCAAGGTTTTCTAAAAATAAATTGAAAATGCTTGAAATTTTGTTTAAGGTATATATTTATAAGTATCCATTAAACATAATTTTATTTCTTCTATGTTTTGAATTTCAAGAAACTATCATCTACAATTTTGTTCAGTATGTTATTTCGAGTCTGATGGAACAAACTTGTTTTTTTTGGTGAATAGTAACATGCCCTTATGAATAGTAATATGAATAGTAATATGAATAGTAATATGACCTCATGAATAGTAAATAATATTATTATTTTATTTTCCCATGGCAATAGGATAATGGGATCTTAATTAATTTTCCAATGTCACATAAAACTAATTGCACTTCAATTTTGTTATTTTTCGAATTAACTGTGACCTTATTTTAAAATTAAATTAATATTATTTAGAAAATTATTTTTGAAAAATGGAGTTCATTTTTGAATTCTACACGTCGAAAAATGGTTGGGGTAAATTTTTGGTATTTTTCTGAAACTCTTGAATTTTCGATGAATAGTGAAATACGGTAAAATACCGTATAATCAATTTATCAGTAAAAATGCACTATTTATGACATCATAAGTAATGCAAGGCCACTTGCTTCGAAATCACATGATATTTTCACTAATTAAGGCAACTTTATTTGAGATTATTCATAGTCTTGATAAAAATATTATAATAATAATTAAAATAATCTAAAATACCTCCCCTCCTCCACTATAAATACCACCCTCACTCCCCTCTTCCTCCCACACCTCTCAAGCCTTGATCATTGTCTAATTTCTGCCAAATTCCCTCCTAAATCTTCTTCCCCACGTCCTAGAGCTGCTGGTCTCACCAAAAGACCAAAATCAAAGCCCTTAAGAAGGATCTCAAGGAGAAGAGATCAAGAGGTAAACATCCTCTTTCATTTTTCATTCTTTCCATCCATTTTATGTTATTCTCTTCCTTTCCCTTTGTCTTTTGTTGGGATATTTCATTAAATATTTTCCCTTACAGTCCAAATTTTGTATGATTGATGAGATATTCCATTCTTCTCATCAATCTTGTTTTTATGAAATTTTTAGAGGCGCCGTTAGGCTGCCGAAATTTTTGTAAGAAATTTCTCATGTTTTCTTTATTTCATGATTCCTTCCACTTCTTTCTTCACCCCCTCTTATCCAAGAGGCATGAAATCTCCAGAATCATGTATATTCTGGATGTTTTCATGTTTATGGAAAATTACAAATCATTATTCCTCTCCTCTTTCACTTATTTAAAGAATCAAAAAACATTGTCCATTTGTGTCGAATTACCGATATCGTGGACGATGTATTTTCAATTTCCATTAATTATTTCAAGTCTGGTCATGAAACCATTTATATGGTTGAACCAGGTTATAATATATGTTTTATGAATCATATAAGGTTCTGTAATTCTTTTGTACTCATGATTCAAACTTATAAGACTAAATGAAATTGTAATTATCAAAGAACCACTTAAATTATCTAAACGAACATAATTAATGTTTTAACTTATAAATCATCATCATATAAGGCACCAAAGTGATGAATGGTATAATTTATGGTACTGGAGTTATGTAACTAATACTCCATTACAATTCTGGAGTTTCACTTCCAATCAACAAGAACGATTCATCATGAACCGATCGTGAAAATCACAAAAGACCTCACCCAAAATAATGCAAGGAACAAAATACTAACAAATAAGGGGTGAAATGAGGTTATGAAATGACCATATAAGATGTTATAAACACGAACACGTTTCTTTAAAATCCTATTAACACTCCTTTAACCATTATACAGGAGGTTCAAACAATTTTGAAGTAGGAAAAGCCCAAGGTAAGGGAATTCTTAACCCGATTTCCATTCTTTGGGTTAACCTTCTACTTTATAATTTATGTGCTATTTAAATTGTTTGTGTGATGGGTTCTATTTATATTATGTTTAATTATGTGTATTTACAGAGTATATACATATTACATCCACTCAATTAAGTATCACTTCAAGTATATGATGTTTATAAGGGACTTTTCTTCTAAAATCCTCTTTTAAAATTCTGTTTTATAAGATTCAAAGGCAATGTTTTTATGCTATTTTTTATGTTGAATGATTATGTTTTGGCTATTGGGAATTGTTTATGATGAAGGGTGGGACCTATATTTCCCTCCAATGCATTGGGTATGAGTAAGTTGGAGGTCGGCCGTATGGTTACTCCAAGTGTAACTGTGATGGTTACACAAAGTAAGGTAGCCGTGAGGGTTACAAATTTTAAGGTAGCCAAGATGGTTACAAGATTATGTAAGTAATGCCCCAATATACCTTTATGATTATAATTATGTTTCTATGGATCTTGTGTAAATCTCATGTTACGCTAAGTAAGATTTTATGGGTGTAAATCATGTATTTTGAAAATGTTTCCATATGTCTTGTGTATTCATGGACTAATGAGATTGTTTTCCTTCTTTTTCATACCTTACTGAGCTTTTGTGCTCATCCCAAGTTTTTAAATGATTTTTCACAGGTTAATGGATGAATAATACAAGGAAGTAAGACATGTTAAATGTTGAAGAATTGTCAAGGAGTCTTGTTTTATGTTTTAATGTTTTATATTCTGAGGAAAATGGAAACTGATTTTATGGTATCCACTAAGTAACAATGTGTAATGTTATGAATATTTTGTCTTAATTCTCTAAAGCTCTAAACTTGAAAAGATCCTCAATGTAAAATGAAGTGTTTTCTTGAATAAATTCAAGATTATGTATGAAATAAGTGCGGTCCTTATAAGGACCAAGTTGTTGCACTTTGGCATGAGGTGTTTTTTTGAAGGCAGGCTATTTTTGTTTCTTGATTAGTTGTGGGTTGTTGTTGGAGACCGTTTGATATATCTTCATGTATGATCTCATTTTGTGTTGGTGTAAACACATTACACCTCCAGCATGATTTGTAACAATATTTATTTAATAAATTTCTCAGGGGCATGAATTGGGTGACCAATTCATGTCTCTGTTTGTCTAAAAAAACCAACGTCATTCATAAACCCTATGAGTTTATACACACTTACAAATTCTAATTCACATTTTCTTAATAGAAAATAGATTTTGTAGGGCTTTATCCTATAGTTATATCATATAACTTAAATATCATTATCATTGAAACCAATTTTATCTCCATGTGAGATGAGGTTGTACCACTTATATATTTAGGAAAAAAAATAATATTTTCATCTTTATTAAATAAAATATCATTACTAGTTTTGGTGTCCCTTGTATGATATGGAGAGAAATTAGAATAACTTTTTTTTTATTATATGTCGTAAAGGCTGTATTAGGAATATAATATCAAGTCCAACTATTCATATTTTTACCATGATGTGGATACTTGATTGATAGAGGCCTTCAAATAGACCCTATCAAACATAATATAGGTCATGGTGGCTAAATATTAATGTTTTTTTGTCTGGCTAGATTTTTTATTCCTTGTGGTCCTACCAGACTAAAACCCAAACCACCATATAAGAGAACTTGTATACACTAGTATATCGGAAAGAAATAGTCCTTCCCATTAAGGTCCAATTTAACGTACATAGTGTTTCCTTATGTGCTCATTTATCACATATGTGGAATCAAAAATGGGATGGTTGAATTTAAGTAACACAGTGAGAAGAGACTGAATATCGTGGATCACATGGAATCCCTACAAAATAGGATAGAATGGACTTTTAATACAAATTTTTTTCTATTCTAAGTTCTCCAAGTAGAATTGATAAACATAAATAATATTATATTGATACCAACAAATAATCCTCCAAAACATGATCCAAGGTGGGATGAACCTTATTCTATTAAAATAGTAAACTCAAACAGATCTTATTTTATGATATCAATTAATGAAGAATGTGTTTTGACCCTACTAATGCAGGTTTCTATGAAAGTAAATCATGTAACCATGAGAACTAGACTTAATTGAATGACCACAATTGTCATGTATTATGGTCCAAGTCATATGACCTAAGAATTTAGGATACAATTTATCCTTACAACTTGTCTCTGAACTCCACGAAGAGGGACTTATTGCATGAACCTAGATAGAATGAATGATATCTTCCCAGTCACATGTAATTAAACTATACGTTAATGTATCTAGAACATGATTCTAAAATATAGTCACACCCAATGTACCATGATTTTGATTCTTTATGAAACAATGTCATGAATACTTATTTCACAAACATGATATAACTCACATGAGATGATTTCATGAATTCTTAGATAGAATTTATGAGACATCATAAATTATATTTCACATTAGGTTTTCTTCACCCTTAAAAAAATATATTAAACTTCATGGTTGAAGTCCCTCTCATGGAATATTATGATTCTTCATGAACTACACATATATTTATTCAAACTCTAATGGGATATGTAGTGATTCCCAGATCCATTAAAATGGGCCCAACCAAAATATATAAAATAATTTCCCTTTTTTATATGTGGGTTAGACTCATGTAGGTAATTTTCATTATAACAAATACATATGGCTTGATTATCACCCTTATAAGATACATGGTGGCACATAGATACATTATCTTGTCCTTTGAAATGAAAAGATAATCCATCAAATGACATGTATTTTAGACATTAATAATTAATTCATCTTCCTCAGGAAATTTTTCTTTTATGAGACATAATCCATGCCATAAAAAATTTTGATCCTCTCAAATATCATTTTCAATCGAAAATAAAAAATTCAGTTTTTTGAGGACACCTTTGTTTTGTCTATACATAATGCACACCAGTCGAGCATTGGATTATGTCACCCACAGTAGGGACTATCAACCAGAGGAACATTCATGCTCTGGGTAGGCCTCCTCTATATAAATTCACCCTGACATCATCATAGTAGAAAATGGTATTGTGATCTTGGTTCATAGTCAATTCTAACATTATTTTCATGTATCACCCTCATATCCAAAAATTCCAAGACCGTGTTCTACAACTCTACTTTCCACATCTTGAATGTGTTGATTTTTTTATACAAAAAAATAAGATAGAAGTTATTCTACCATTATATATCAATTTATAATTGTATTAATTGATAATTATTGTAGAATATTTCTATTATATTCTCTTAATAACCACCAAATTTTCTTGTTTCACAAATCGAGCATGAGTCACATTCACTTATAATTTTTGGTAAATTATCCCATATTTTAGGGTTGTATCATGTCATAACCAAATATAGGAGGTTTTTTATTCTTGAATGATAGAATCTAAAAGATGAAGCATTTTAGAATTAAATAGGATCTTAAATTGAAAGAGATATACTTCCTCACCAAATGATGATAAACTACATGGAAATATCTCCCACATGAGTAGAAACCAAAACAATATTAATGAACGGTCTAAACTCCCAACCTAGAATCACTCCATTGGGAATTAATGTTTCCCTTGGCCCTTTTTATAATCAAAATCCTCATAAGGTCCCATATGATAGAACTATGTCTAGCTTGAATCATGCTCAAAGGAGATACATAGTGATTGTCAGATCCCTTTTCCTTGTCTAGACATAATATAAAATGAAATTTGTTTACCCTCTTATCACATGGGAATATCCTATGTATGTAAAATTTTACACATTCATGGATAATTATGTCATAAAAAGATCATTCTATACTAAGAAACCTTCACTATGAAAATCATACTCTATGTCTAGGGAAATTTGAATATACATTATAATTCCACACTCATCAGTAATAAGGATGATAAATTACTAAGAACATCATTTTTCTAACTATGCTAAATATGAGAAAGTGTATCCATATATTGGTTTACCCTAGAAGGGCCTATCATCAGGAGGTAACTTCAATATATTGATAGAATTATTCTATTTAATAACACCCCAACATCATCATTTTGTATACCACTTTTCAAACCTGATCCCATATCATTCCATGTATACTTTTCAAAAAATAGATTTTAGATAAAGATGACCTTAGATTTCATCTTAAAACATTTCCTATTAATTTAAAAAAAATGGATCATTCTTGTTTAGGTCATTATGAAATTTATAATATCCCATCATTTAGTCAAAGCTAATCTACCTTTTACGGTAGAACTCAACAACCTTTTTTAATTCATAACAATTAATTTATCATGTATTGGTTTCACAACATTAAAATAACTGTTTCATTAATCCTCATATAGGAGGATACATTCCTTATTGTGTCATCCATCCATAAAATCACCCAAAATTACTACATATAACATGAATCGCATTTCATCCAGACAATTATTGACACATGGATCCCTCATCCTAGGGCTAGAAAATTATCATGACAAATTCACCTATCCAAATTCGGTAAAGATATGTATGGAGACTTTATTACCAAGTCTACATATGGCAATTTTGTACTATGGGTCTCTCTTATAGTTTTATGACATGTTCATGAATACTTCATTAATTTCAAATAATTTTGTGGATCATCCTTGTATTACAAATCAATTATTAACAATATGGAACTTATAACCATCTATATATATCTAAAGATATTTCTCAATGGTGATATCTATATTTATCCAAAGTTCTCTATTGATGTAATCCTCTTATGTAGTTATTAGATATTCTTTGGTTTTCATTATGACAATGCTGATTTTATAGCTATATAGTGCAGACCACTAGAGTGTTGCCGCATCCTAGTAGATGAGAGTTGTTTTGATGTTAGGATTAGACCCATGAATGGGCATCTTATGAATACTTGTGAAAGAATAAAAACCCACATATTTTGGTCCCATATAACAAGGTACTTCACCTATAAAGGTAGTGTGATAGGGTTCAAAACATTTAGTTTAACAACATATTGTACGTAAATATCGGAGGAAGGTTCTTCTTAACGTTTTTGTGTGGGACTTATACCGAATACATCCAATTAGCCCAGAAGGTTAATCAATTTCTAGGTTGAATAAGACCTTACTAGGAATTCATCCCAGTGAAGATATGGTTAATTAAGAGTATTATGTTTTGACCTTAGTGAGGATTCTTAAATTTTCGAAATGGATGAGAATTAAATCCATCATAGTTTAGTAGTATGGAACTATGCCTATGTAGGACTTGTAATGTTTTCCATGAAGGTGAATATGTCCCTTTGAGATGATTAAGTTGTGGATTATTCTGGAAAAAAATCCCTTTGAAATGGTCCATGAAGTATATCTTGACATATGTTGATTTAGAGTCTTGTTCATGGATTAAACCAAATAAGGAATCCCATCGATTAATATGGTTGTATGGTTAGGGATTAAACAAAATTAGAGGCCCAAATGATAAATTTGGAGTCTTACTCCTTAGGAGGATTCCTTAGTGGATTGTGGTTTTGATTGAGGAATACTTCTAAGAGGGATTACCTCTATGAGTTGGGACATACACTTGGAATGACACCAATCATTATAGGTTGGGGATTATACAAAATAAGAGGCCCATGGTTAGATTTTGGGGATTATTGAGGAGGATTCTATAAATTAGTTTGATTAGGGCTTAATCCTAAAGAGGAAACCCATGGAATTGGAATTATGTGGATGTCATGACCATTGTCAACCTCTAAACCCCTGTGAGTTATGATCACTGTGAGAAACAAGATGAAACAAAATATCTTGGAAACCACACAGTTTTAATTGCCTTGAGATTTGATTAATGGACTTGAGCACCCATTCCTTGGATACCTTAAAAAGGAAGGCATGAGAATGATTTCGGAAAAGATCCTATATCGAAACTTATTGATGACTATGTGGATGTTGTGATTATGGCTATCTTATAAACCCACGTGATTAATGAAGATTCATTATTTAATGTGAGAAAAAATAGGAAGACGAAGACATAGAAAACCACATAGTACCCCTTCCAATGGTGGGAGAAGTTGGGGGTACATAACTTTACAAAGTTGTCACGTCATAGACCCAATGTTAAAGAGAAAAGATGATTAATAATGACCATGTCCCCTCTAATTTTGATAAATATGATAGAATGAGGAATTAACATAACATGGGAGTTCCTGTAATAAAAGATATGGGATTACACTTGGAGGTATTCCCTATATTTTCTATATAAAAGGATATGAGGATCTCATTGCCTATTGAAGGGAATGGAAAGCATGTTCCTCACCCCTTCCTAGAACTAGAGACACCAGGTTTTCAATATGACCAAGGACGAACATGGTTCTATATCAAATCCAAAATACCAAGAACTCCAGTAAGGATTCCGCAAGGTTAGGGTCATTGTGATCATAGGAATTTTCATAAATGAGAACCTTGAGGTCCCTAACCATATAATAGGAAAAGTGTGTGAATCCTATGACTGTTGGAAAACATATACAATTAGGGGACATGATGGAGTGCCTTACCCCTGTTTTTTAATGTCTGGAGGCTTCAGTGGAGGTTTCCACTTTTTTCCTAGTCATATAATGGATCAAATGGGATAGATTCCATGTGATTTATGGAATACAATAGGGTCTAAGAGGGTGACCGAGTAGGGTATGGGCTGGCCGAGTCAAAGGTGTCTCATACAAGTTGATGGCTGGGTGATCCAAGAGATTATTTGTATAGTGAGGCCTACGTGATCTACTTGTATCATTGGTGACATACCACCTATGAAATAACACATGGGTGGGGAATTTATCAATCATAAAGGGTATCCATAGGTGTTTTTTGGACGCATCTCACACAAGTCCTAGGTTACGGAAGGGGACGTCAAGATAGCGTTAATCAACTATGGTAGGAGAGGGTGACTTAAATAGTTGTTGTTTGTTTTAATCATTGGTATGAATTTGGTTCTCATATCATCCCAAAATTACCTATTCCTTAGTTTTTTATGGGATACATAGTAGGTTTCATTAGGCCTAGATGAAGTACTATAGTGTTCATAGCATTGATTATTCATCAAGAACTTATGTATGAGAAATTGAAGACTACATGTTTAAATTTATAAGAAAATATGGGACCCTAGGTGAAGGGTCTATTTATATCAGGTGTTCCATATAGAGTTTCCATGATAGATTATATGAAATTCTATCATGAAGACTGATGAATTGGTACTCTACATTCTGATTCTTCTTGGGAATACTAAGACAAATATCCTTTAGTGGAGTTTTTGATCCATGGAATTATTCATTAATTTTATTCTAGTTTCTTTAATATATTTCTATTAGACACATTTTCAATAATGTTTTAAAACAGTTCATCAACACACACCAACATAATGGGTTCTCAAAAAAAATTGGAGAAAACCACCATAAAGGGAGAAGAAATCATGACAGATTTCCAATGAACCACCACTAGAACCAACTGATAGAATCAGGAGGAACATGGACAAAAGAACCTCCATTGTTTCCTTGGGGTTGTTTATAATAGGTGAGAGATGTTGTACGAATTAATGGAGATAATCTTCTGAGAAATGTTCTTAAAATCTTGAAACATTCCTATTTTATATTTCGTAATACATTACATTTCATGTAATTCACGGGTTTCCAATAATTTCATCTTTCTCCAAAAAACATTTCAAATCATCCAATATTTAATACACATCGTGAATTACACTTAAACAATGTATAAAATATCTCATGGACCATCCTGATACTCATTCCATGAATCACCTTAAAATATTGTGAATTTAACATAAATGACGTGTCCATCCCAAAGTATTTGTAATGAGGCTCCAGCCTCTACCAAAAACTTCTAAAACCATCCCAAAAAACAACCAACCATAAAAACTAAAAAATTAATAGAATTATATGGAATGAACAATTACATTAGATTAATCTTGGAATATTATCTCCCATAGAAATCCAAAACCAAGATGAAGAGGAATAGTTTCCAAACAACCATCCCATGAATTACCTCTCAAAGATCTCATCACTCTCAATATTATACCACTATCAAAACATGAAAAACCAAATGGCTACAAAAAATATCACATAACCTCATCACCACAACCATACAACCTTAATAAACCAAATATATCAACTTTCACAACCATGAAATAAAATGTCCATGAACATAAGAATTATGAAATTTCATCTTTCTTCTAATGATACTATCCACCCTAGGTGGTACTGGCTCACCTATACAACATTAGTCACATCATAGTTAATGCATCAATATTTATAATCAGGTAATCCCATTTTTATATGTTAGAAATTAATAACACATTATAAATCCTGGAAATAGAAAATAACATAAAACCTAAAGATCCAAACATCAAATGTCAAACATATTTGAAAAGGAAGACCACAAAACAACTCTTATTATTGGGAAAACATCAGCATCTCTCCCTCCAATGTACTATCCTCCAGGCCACTATAACTTCACAACACCCAAAAAAATGACTATTCCATCTAAATAACACATTCTCATAGAGATAATGGATGTCTACTTTTTTTTCTTTATGAGTATCACATCGTAATTGATAAATAACTCTCAAGATTCAATATCATATGATTTATTATGAAGAAACCGATGAAGATGTGAGACGTTGAAGGAATCATGGATCCAATCCAGCTATGGTGGAAACACAAAATGATAAATAACCTTTATAATACTTCCCATCACCTTGAAGGCCCCATAAATTCTAAAATAATTCTTAATCACTCTAAAAAAACCTCCACAACCCATGTCAGGTGGAAACCATCATGAAAAAATTGTCCCCAACAATAAACTCCAAGGGTATCCTCCTACAATTGGATGTTGATTTATACCATTCTCGTAAATGTTTCATCTTATCTAGAAGAAAATGAAACTTACCATCCATGCTCTGTACCACATCAGGACCTTGAATTACTACCTCCCAAACCTCTATCAAACACAATAGAGAATGAAACTATCACCCAGAAAAATCGTCAAACAGATCCATACAAATGGACAAGTGTGAGCTATATTTTTATAAAAAGTTGAACAAAGGCTTGTATCCTAGCCAAGATCCAGAAATTATGATATGATTTCCAACAACATATCCTATAGAATCTTGATATTCCACTATATATGCACATCTATCTAATGGTGTAAAGTATTTTTGAGGTGTAACTGACTTCCAAAATTGTGCTACAATACCCTCTAGTCTTGTAAGGTAAATCATTCATCGTTATTCATAAAAATGGAGATCAAATCTATATGAAACCACACCACCTCATCCACATTACAATTTTCTAAAGCATTCACTATTCCCAACACCATGACTACTATGATTTGGGATGATTTTGACAACTGGTCCACAATCACCCAGATAGCATTGTAGATTCCCTACACTAGAGGTGTCCTTGTGATGAAATCCATCGATATGTCTTCCCATTACCACACCAGATTATCCAAAGGGTATAAATAAATATATAAATGTGATGATTAGGATTTACCTTCTTGAAAACAAACCACTCTACACCAACTCCACCATATCCCATTTCATTACAGGATAGAAAAAACTACATCCGCAATCCATGGTACATCATGGATTAATTAGTTTATACTGCTAATGGTGATCCTTAAATTTAATTAATGAATCTGGCACACATCACTACCTAAACAAATAAACTTCCGTGAAACAGAATATATTTCTGGCCATCCAACAACCATCCCTTTAGATCATCAACATTTCTATTATGACCATGCATCACCTCTTCCTATAAGTCTCCCTATTGAGAATCCCCCACCTCCAACATCTGAGAATATTTCACCATCAACTAAACCAAACATTATCTACAATCATCCCACCATGAATCTAATTTTAATTTTTCTAAATAATCCATTCATCCCCAAGAATCCCTATACTCTCTAAAATAGCCTTCCGGGAAATCCATCTAAATTCATTGTCCAAAATATTTTGTCTTCTTGCGGAGTAAGAGATATCAAAAAATGATAAACAAAGTCTATACCCATCCACCATCACAACTTTAGATCATTCTGGGAAACAGTATAAGATAATGTGTTTTGATCCATGAAGAAAATAAAAATTCCTCAATAAGGTAATGCCTCCACAAATTCATTAAAAATGTAATTGATGCATGGTCTAGATCATGGGTGGTATAATTATTCATGTGGGGATGTAAATTCCTAGTACAATAAGAGATCACATCCCTCTTCTACACCATCTTGAATCCAAATTCTAGACAATATGAATTAAAATACACCTTAGAAACTGCACCCTCATCGTGAAACTAAACCACTGGAGCACTAACCAATATCCACTTCATGCAACTGAACACTTCATAGAATTGATTATTCAACAAAAAATATGGCTCTTTCCAAGTAAATTCCACCAATAGGGATGAAAATAGAGATAAATATAACTCAAAACACTAGTAATTTCTGATAAGGTGAAGAAAACTACAAACCTAATCCATTTTCAAGGGTTCCTCCCAAGAGAGAACTACCCCAACATTTGATGTGTCTTCTAAAAAACCATATCGAGGTAGAACATTACTAAATAATTGAACCTATCTTCCCAAAAACATAAACATGTATAACACTTAATAGCACAGGTGGAGTCAAAGAGCCTAAAATGCTTCTATAATCAGATCTTAATGCTCCTCCTCTAACTTCAAGTAGATCATGGTATCATAAATTAATATGATGTTGACCCAGTCTTGGAACACCTAGAATATAGAGTTCATAAGACCCATGAACATGGATTGTTAATTTATAACATTGACCATCATGCCTATAAAATCTACCTTCTCATATAACAATCTAAAGGTTATTTTGGGATATTTTCTTCCTTCACACCCAAGTGGTGATATCCAAACTGTAGATACATCATATAAAAATAACTCAAAACACTTAGCTAGTCATAATGAGTGTCTATCCATGAGAGAGGGTAATCGTTCGTGAATGTTTTTTAATTTAGCATCTGGAAGTCTTTACACAAACCCAGAGTACCATCATCCTTCTTGGAAAATAACACTAGAGTTCCCCATGATGACTCATTGTGCCAGATTAAACACTTCTACATCAGACCATACATCTGAATCCCCATATTATAAAACATAGAAGCTTCAACCTAATAAGGAACCATTAAAAGCTACGATGCACCACACTAAAATAATATCCCGCTGTTGACGCTCCTTTTCATCACATTTTCTAAAATAATGGAAAGGGAAATGACTTAGTATAAATTGATTCATCCTTTGAAGAAATCATAAAAAATCGACAAAGGCATGAACAAGGCTTCAAAAACACAAGGGTCGTGCAAGTTCCCTCACTGTGGCACAAGTATACTTGCACGCCACATAATGGTAGTGCAAGTGACTTGCGTGACCTAAAATATAACCGCCCGGGGTATTCTCCAGCCTATAAATACCCTCAGTGGGACCCACATTTCAAGGAATATTATTTCCAAAATTCATATTTAGAGCTCTGAACGACCAAGTCTCTTCTTCAGGTCTTCTGAACACTTCTATGGTAATTCATTACCTAGAATGGATGTTCTAAAAAAGAGAAGTAAGTTCTAAGTGTTAAAATTCACTAACACTTGCATGCCTAAGGTGTTTTACCCTTAAGGGGAATGAACATACTTGTGTGCCGCCCTACTTCCTCACCAAAACTTGATCGCCTCTCTTCTGGAAGTACCTCGGGATAATTTTAAAGTCATTGGTCAAGGATCTCCCAAGTATTATCATGCTGGTTTACAAACGTGCAAGTACCCATGTGTCGCGTAGGTATACCTGTGCGACTAGGACTTGCTGCCCACGCAGTACCTGCACGCCTGCCAGGACTTGCGCGCCCCTTCCTTTTTGGGTGACCTTCTTGCCCATTTCACCCCTCTTATGTCATTTCACCTCCCCTATTCAAGATTCAGTCTTCAAGACACTCTTCAAAGCCATTTATAGCATGATTTCTTGATTTTATTTCCTTATCTAAAATGAATTTTGTGGAATATCTCTCAAAACCTAGTGATTTAAACATCTTTATGTCACTAATGATTGTGATTTCATTCATTCAACCTCATCCTTTAAGATGAAATAAATCATTAACCTGGGCCTCCTTTTCAAGAATAATCCCCAGTCATAATTCTTATCCTAGGCCTCCTTTTCAGGAAAAATCCCCGGTCATAATTCTCAAATATGGGCATCCTCCTTAGGAATATTCCCCAAGTCCCTTAATTTTTCAAGTCCCTTAACCTGGGCCTCCTTCTCAGGAGTAAGCCCTTGTCTTATTTTCTCTTAACCAGTCGTAATTTACCTTTGATATGGGATTCCTTCTCAGGAGTAAAACCCAATCATATGTCCTCTCCTAATTTGGGCCTCCTTTTCAGGAGTAAGACCCATGTTAGAGTATTCAAATATCCATGAAGCGCATATACCTTTATGGACCATGTTCCTGGATTTCTTCCCTGAAGTAAATCCTAATATTCATTTATCTTGGCAGTCATACATACATAATCCCCACATTATTTCTTATGATTGTATCTTTCATGGCACAATTGTCTGGTTTTACTAATACCTCTTGTTTCTCACACCGAGCATGACTCACGTGAGCTTAGAGTGTAAAAGTAATTATGACATATTTCTTTGAGACAACAATCATAAACATCATACTCTCTTATTCGAACTACGTGGGTTATGATTCCTTTTCCAAAACAAAGGATACGTAGGTATCCCATCAACGGGTATGATCCCAATACTGAAATAATCCGTGTCCTCCTGAATGAAAATAAACTTCAAGTTCCCCACTCAGTGGCTTTAAAACCAGTATGGTTATCATAATGACCATGAGACTTTTTATGCATTTTACGGATATCATCAACTAAGAATCTCTAACAAATACATATGCTTATTCATCGATGAAGAAACTCAAATACAAATTAAAGATTCTCTAAATTTCCTACATATAAATCATTGATTTTCAGATCTGAAGGAAAGCTCATTTTATACTTGGTAATGTAATAAGGATTCACGAACATAACATAAATATATAAAGAGAGTCCCGAAGTAGACAATAATTCCCCTAAAAAAGGTTTGATGAGTCCGACCTCCCATCCTCCCGACCAATGAAAATTCCTATACCTCGTCAGTCCACAAACTAATGAGCACCTACCATTGGAAAGTAGGTCCAAATGGATGTGGAATCATTGGATGTTTCTGGTTCTATGAACAAAACCATTAGAAACTGATTGGAATGTTTGAACCTTCAATAAAAGAGGTCATCCCCAAATTCCAAGGGAAACAAAAAATGGTGAACCCGACGTGAATCCTTAACCAAGTTAAAATAATCTTTTACCTATTTGTTAGGCCCCTATTTAAAACTCAACGAGAGGGACAAAAAAACAGTAATTGACATATGTGCTCATCCAAAAGATGTAGTGGATGAATTTATCATGATTACGTCTGTTATATCAAACAGGCACTCTTTTTCAAGATCTTCATCATTTTCAGAATGGTTGCTCTCAAGTTCACACCTGTGAATACCGCTGCTGCAAATGCCACTGCTTCTACTCCTGCTAGATTGTCATCTGCTCTAAAGATGACATCACCTACTAAGAATCTTCAACACTGGGTATCAAATGCACTGGTTAAGGAGTACCGTCAACACGGTACCATCCCTACTCTGGAGGCTTCCCAAAAAGCCCTCCAAGTGAACAACTCACATCGGTCGTCTGAACAACGACGACCAGTGATCAAGAAGTAGGCGGTGCTAACCACCATCTCTAACTATTTCAGGTCGTTATCCCCAGAATGCAATCACCATTCACTCCCATATTCTGGGGAGGTGAATGAGTAGGTCCCTCAGGGCCTTAATTCAAGGAAGCAGGAGTTCTTCTTGAGGGCTCCCAACAACAATCACCACCATACTCGTGCGGCAGTGCTCCCTCCACATGATGAGGGTGTCGACTCCAGGCGTTCGGCTCAGGTTCCTCAAACCCGAGCAGGCATGAAGAATCACCAGAGGTGAAATCCGGTTAACAGTGAGCAGGTTATCATCTCTTTCATCTCTAGAGAAGTCCACCAACCTGACTTGGTGGCAGGCAACAAGCGGGTACACACACCTGCCCGTTTTAATTCTGTTGTCCAGCTGACTCATCTGGCAGCATCACACCAATCCCGCAAGGCAATTCCGGTGAAGTACTGTAGGAAGGAACATACACCTGTTTATACATCATCAGCTAGTCAGTAGGCTTGTCTGACTACATATGATGGAGCTCGTCAACCACGTTCGGTGAAGTGAAATCAGTAGGCATGTACACCTGCTAGTTTTAGTCAATCCTACCACCTGTCTCGCTTCATATCATTCGGAGAAGTTAGTTGGAAAGCCTCGACAACAAACAGCAGGCAGACTCAAATTTCTACCCCCACACTTGTGTACTGTCAGGATTCACTGACAGGAAAAAGATCACAAGAGCAGGCACATACACCTACTCCAATCACGGACTGGAAATATATCCCTCTTCCGGCAGCTGAAGTCACTAAGTATATTCTATCAACGGTGAAAGAGCAGAAGAAAATCCATGCTCATATTATGGATTCCTGCCAGGATATTATAACAACTTCAACGACATCTCAGGGAAAGACAAATAAATTTATCCCTACCAGTGGAGTAACACATCAACAGTTCACTCCGGAACAGACACACAAATCTGTTCCAGTCCAAGAGGTTTGTGGGGAATACTCCCCCATATCATACGAACAACCAAGTCAGGCACATACACCTAATTTGAGTGGAGATCGTCAGCCTAACCTGGCCATATCTCGTGATCAGGCATATACACCTGCTCAGAGCATCCACATTCATCAAAAAGTGGTTTCCAAGGAGACTAAGAGGGCATCTAAGAAGAAGACCCGCCCAACACAGTCAAAAGATCAAGATCCAATATGTAACAAGGGCTTGCTTGATTCTGGAGTTATTGAATCCCCCAGACAATTATCTTTTGGAATCCAATATTCTACTCCCTCATTTCCCAACAGTGGGAACATTAATTCTGACGGTCTTTAATAGGCACTTCCTCATGTAGGCTTGCTTCATGAAAATTCGGTCGATCTCAAAAAAATTTTCTTCAGATGAAAGCTACAATAACCCTTTGTGTGGCCAGAAGACCACGGAGAAAGAGATCTCATCTTATGCTATAACCCACCATGGTGGTCCTCCCCATGATGAAGAATTTTGCTGCGAAAGTCTTCTCCACATTAGTGATGTACATTGTATGGAAAATGCTCTTGTGGACAATGTTGTTCCATGAAATACCTCTTATCTTGATGAACTTGTAAATGTGAAACCAGTCATGTCTGATTCTTCGTCGCTAGTAGGTAAAATACTTTCCCAATAAGAAGATAGCCCAGGGTGTAGGTCATTATCCTAACCACCCCTAAGTCATGAATCTTCTAGTTTAATCAGTGATCTCTCCACCAATCTTGATGAATCCGATGAAGTAACATGGAAGCACCAGCTTTGGTCAAATGAGGTAGAAAAATATTCATTTAATGATAAAGAGGAAATGATGAACATGATAAAACAACTGTCAAAAGGTAAAGTACCAGTCATGTTTTGGCCTCTGGATGAATCTCAGTATGACATTCCAATGATGTTGATGGAAGATGGAATTCATGATATTCTTCTCAAAATATGGAAAACACTTTGTCAGTTGAAGAAGAAAGTATTATCTTATGATGAATATGAAAATCATCTTAAGATAATAGAAGGGTTACAACGTCAGACTGATTTGGAACCTCTATCAGTCTCTTGATATCTGAAGGCTGAAAAGAACTAGAGAGCCCATCAATGTCCATGCCTTGGCCCACTAAGAAGATTGCGTTAGTTAATTGACAATTCCCCATCTGGTATTCATGTTAGAGGATTGGGTGTTCATGGAGCACTAAATTTCACTGTGCTCTCCAGTCAGCAAAGCCCACCAAAAATGGTCTCATGAAATGTTATTGCCCATGGAAGGCCAATGTTAGTGGGCTTTGTTTGTAATCAAAACATTCCCAAGAACAGGCTTCAACTAGTTCCTCTCAAAATCAAGCATACAGAGAAAAAGTTGTTGAATTACTCCTTCATCAAGCAAACGACAATATTGAATAGGCCTCTCGTATGGAAAAAGCACATCATCAAGTGACAGAAGTGTTGGAAATCATCCAACGGTCTTTTGAACCAGGTGATAAAATTGGATATAGGTTAATGCATCCAGCTAATTTCCTGACTAAGGTTCGCAAGATTACGAGGGATTTTAAGAATGTCTCAGACATAGCATGTTAAGAGCCACCACAGCTTTCCAGACTACGGACTCTTTTAAACCAACCCTCATAATCAACAAATATGATTCGATGAGTTTATCGGGAACAATAGGAACAGCCCCAGTCCACCGGACTGGGGACTTTTTCAAATCATCAATCCCCTCCTCAGAGAAAGTCGGTCTTTTCTCGATTAGGGAAGAAGCCTCAAGAGAAACAAAGAGCCAAATTATCAGGAGATTCCCTCCAAATTATGGTTTGTTAAGAAGTTCTTGAGGCATCAAATCAATAAAGGCAATGTCTCATAAAAGACATGGAAGAATAAAATATCACAGATATGATGATAGAAGGGATGTGATGGTTTATGCATCAATCAATGTCATCAATGCCGTTGTTGTTGATCCACCAGATGAGGCTCACTCAGGGGACTCGGATGAAGAGGTTCCTAGTCAAGAAGATGTACACATCGACACAAATGAAGAAGGTGTGCATACACGATATCAAAGGATTACTCAAAACCTAGGTAATCCTTCCAGTAACCCACATCCCCCTCTCTGAAAAGGATCCAAAAAAGGGAGGGGAAAGAATCAGGTTACATATCCTTACTCTAGAGAATACCAATCACTCTCACTAGAGAAAAGGTTTGCACAATAGGAGGAAGAAATGAAGGAATTAAGGAGGTTGAATGAAGAACTACTTCAGGGTAGTCTTCTTCTTAAGCTTGCTAGAGTCAGTCAGCCAAGGGAATTAGTTGAAACTACTGAGATGGATCAAGAATATCCTCCTCTATTAGTACACCCTCACAGGTATAATCCTACGAGTCAAGTGCAACAACAATTGGCAGTGCTACCATCAGTTGCAGCACCAACCACCACATCTGTCCAAGCTCCAGTCATTGCACCTACCCAAGTACATGTTCAACCGGATGTTTCTCAAAAGTTAATAACTACCATTGAGTCATTAACAACCCGGTTAGAAACAATGGAAGGGAAAAGTGCATAGGTTCAACCAGAAAATAATGTTTACCCTGATGGGTAGATTCAATCTCTCCTCCATCCAGTTTTGGAAACCCTGTATTCCCTATTTTCAATGGATCAGGCAACCTTGAACAGCATTTGACGCATTACGTGTCTTGTTGTGATCCTATGATGGGAACTCCGGAGCAGCAAGAAGTAGTAAAACTCATATTCTTCATATGGACCTTACAAGGACCAGCCTTTTTCTGGTATACAAGCTTGCAATCTTGGTCAATTACCGGATGGGAGGATTTTCACCAAAAAATCCTTCTTCAGTTCAGCTAAACTTTTCCAAAGAGAACAGTTTTCGATCATACAAACTGTAAGCATAGAGAGAATGAAATGGTCTCAGATTTCATTGATCACTGGAAGGGATTAACATATTCCCTAAGCTTAGCACTCCCTCAAGAGTAATTGTTGCCAATCTGTGTGGCAAATCTACGTGACGAATTACGCACGCCATTGAACCCTGTGAAATACACCGGTGGGTTTCAAGACCTTACTTCAATCGCTGAGCAGATTGAAGATTCCCTTATACATGCTAAGGCTAAATCTTGTGTAATTCCATAAGCTCTAGGAAGGATAATGGGTAAAGTAGAAACTACAATAGTTATGCTTAAACAAGCACCTGTACCTGTTTCTACTTCAAACCCTTCATCATCTCAAAGGGCTCCAAATTCTGAGCGCCAATAACAAAGGCCATTTTGTTCAGATGATCAAAGTGATCAAAGACAAAAACAATTTGAGGATCTAAAGAGAAAAGAATACTCTTTCCGAAATGAACAAGTTCCTGGTTACATCATTTCAACTATGGAAAATAATCTAGTTCAATTTCCAAGGCCTAAGAGGTCAAACAAGGAATGAGATAAAGACCGTCCCAATTATTGACCTTTTCATCAAATGTTGGGGCATCCCATCCAGGAGTGTATTGTCTTCAAAGACCTCTTGCAGAATATGTTCGACTTGGGACAAGTCAAACTGAAAGGTTCTTCGGCTCAGGTAGCATGTGTTACTGCTACAGTTCCAGAGGAGGAAGGTGAATGGAAAGAAGTCAAAAGAAAAAATTCACCAATGTATGAGGATTGGATGGTCAGAAAGACAATAAACCAAACTCATGCTATTTTTTTAACACAATTAAAGAAACCAATTGTGTCTTCTACCATGAATGTTGTGGCAAAACCCTCTTCATTAGATGAAAAGTCTTCAAATAAATGGCATGATTCAAAGAAAGAAAAAGAATCAAAAGAAGATGAGTATGTGTCGAAGCCTAAGTTCTCTTTGACTCTGGAAGACTTCATGACATCTACATCAAAGACATGGGAACTGCCTCACCAAATGGAACAACCTAAATAGGCTAATCAGGCAGAGTCTTCATCAGACAAAGAGTTAATCTTCAGTTCTGTTAATATAATTCAATTAACAGATCCATATGCCAGCCGCAGTTTCGATTTCTATGAGCCTGAATTCCTTGTATAAAACAGGGGAATCATAGGATGTTCCAGAGGCTCAGAATACAGGGGAAGACGTTCATCTTTCAGAAGCCACTATTCCAAATCTACCCCTGTTAGAACTGTATACACAGAAGAAACTCGTGGTAGACCCCTTCAACGAGCTCAGCAAGAACAAGCAAGTTCTTCTACCAAAAGAAAATTCAGTCCTGGAACAGTTATTTTAGAAGACCAATTGAAGGTTCCATCTTCTTCCTCTCAGCAAGTAAATGGATCTAATCAGTCTAATCTTCCAAAAACAGGAATATTCCCAACTCGTATCCCAATACAAGATGCATCAACTTCGAAAGCATCTGCTTCCAAGGTACCTGCTAAACCACATATTCCTGTTGGGAAACACAGACCTCTGGATCAAAAGTATGATGTATTGAAACACTTATCCCAAGTACCAGCCAAGTAATCAATACTAGATGCTTCAAATCTGTCAAAAGATCTTCAGGAAGCACTCATCGAGGCTTTGTCAAGTCCTCAAGAGTTTGAAACTAAAATTGTTGCAGCTGAAGTCTATCACATAGAGAATAATCATGCAGAATGCCATTAAATAATATCGTTTAATTATGAAGATGAATATGATGTTGTGAATGGGCATATTAGACCTTTTTACTTATCTGGTAAGGTAAATGGCATAGACATCTAAATAGATTTCATTGTCAATGGTTCATGAGTCATCCTCATGCCCATTCGTACACTTCATCGATTGGGCCTCACAGAATCTGATTAATCTCCTTCTACCATGATGTTACAAGGATATGATAAAAATGAACAAGAACCACTGGGTGAAGTTACACTCAGAACTCAGTTCGAAGATCTTGTATCCAATTCGTATTTCATGGTTGTTGATCAAGACTCATCTTTCAACATCTTTCTTGGAAGACCCTGGCTACATCAACATGCAACTATCCCTTCAGCATACCATCAATGTCTCAAATATTGTTTCGATGGTCAATTTGGGACATTGTATGGTGATAAGGTCCCGTTACATGTGAGTCTCAATACATTGAGGTGGAATTCTATCACATGAAGGGAAGGGAAAAAACCACAACAACGGAGATTACCGAAGTTAATGCTCCATATTGTTGGGATAAGATTCCAGTAAATCCATTTACACCTGTGAGTACAAATTAGGTATTTCCTATCAGTCAAATTATCAAGATAGACCCAAATCAAAATACTCTTATGGAAAGATCCATAATGTCAATTACGACAATCATGCCAGACAACATGGGAGAAATTGGTAACCCAACAAGCAGTGATGAAAGCACAAATGGTGATGTCTTCATTTCATCTGCTGAAATCCAACAAGTTTATACTTCACCAATTATGCCAGAATAAGTTATAGTAGCATCGGAGGTGAACAATGATATCGATTCTCAATCCATCATCTCCTCTTTATTACCCAAATAATACCCTTCATCATCAATCGGGTCGGAAATAGAAGCTTCTTCTTCAAGATGTGCAAATTTTGACATCTCTTCTGATTATGAAAATTCTGCTTTATTATCTACTATGAAATTAAAAATTGAAGAAATACCACATGAAGAAGAAGAAGAGGAATATCTCAGAGATGCTCCTCCAGTATTTGAAGAGGGTATCTCTACCACTGTGGATGAACTCGTAGAAATAAATCTGGGTACAAAAGAAGATCCACGCCCCACTTTACTCAGTGAAACCATGACTCTTGAAGAGAAAGATATGTATATTTATTTTCTAAAATGAAATAGAGATATATTTTCTTGGAACTATAAATGAATGTCTAGGCTTGATCTTGATGTTGCTACTCATCATTTGGGTTTACCAAAAGAACATCGAGGATTTAAGCAAGCCGCGAGAAGAACACACCCAACATATGCTTCCAAAATTGAGGCTGAAGTGGATAAGATTATCAAAGCTAACTTCTTCAGAGAAGTTCAATATCCCAGGTGGTTGGATAATATTGTCCCTATAAAAAAGAAGAACGGACAAATTAGAGTTTGCATCAATTTTAGATATCTTAATCGGAACTGTCCTAAGGATAATTTCCCAGTTCCGATTACAGAACATTTAACTGATGAAACAGCTGGCTATGAAGCACCTTACGTCATGGATGGATTTTCCGGATATAATCAGATCTGAATGGCCCTATAAGACGAGGAATCCACAGCCTTCAGAGCCCCTCAGGGTGTGTTTTGCTACCAGGTAATGCCATTTGTCTTAAAGAATGCAGGTGAAACATATCAACGTGACATGCATCATATCTTCAAACCATTCTTAGGTAAGTTTGTTCAATGCTATGTAGATGATTTGATGGTTAAATCCAAACAATGTTCTAATCACTTGGCTGATTTGGAAGTCATATTCCGCAAGCTTCGACAACATCATTTGAAGTTGAACCCCTTAAAATATGTTTTTGGGGTACCCTCAGGAAAATTTCTCGGCTTTGTTGTATGCCATCATGGTATTAATGTCGATCATGAGAAGACCAAGTCAATCCTTGATATTTCACCTCCTCGAAATTTGAAATAATTATGAGGACTTCAAGTACACTTAGCCTATATTCGGAGTTTCGTCGCAAATTTGGGAGGAAAAAGTTTACCCTTCACCAAACTGATGAAGAAGCGAGTCACTTACGAGTGGACTGAAGAATGTCAAGAAGCATTCAATATTCTCAAGAAATACCTCTTGAGTCCACTGGTACTCAGGCCACCTATTGAAGGATGACCACTTATCCTCTACGTGACAGCTCAAAAGCGATCATTGGGTGCCTTTCTTGCTCAAAAGAATGATGATGCGAATGAAAACAGCCTCTACTATCTCAGTCGAACTATGCTTGAAGAAGAAACCTGGTATTCAAGTATTGAGAAGTGCTGCCTGGGATTAATATTTGTAGTTCAGCAGTTGAGACACTACCTATAGCATCACGAGGTCCAATTAGTATCTTGTAATAACCTGCTCAAATTCATCCTTAGTCATCCAATTCTTACAGGACGTCTAGTAAGGTGGGAAGTTATTTTGCAGCAATTCAACATTCAGTATGTGTCTCAAATAGCGATAAAGGGACAAGATCTGGCTGATTTCCTAGCTGAACACCCTTCAGTGGAAGACACATCTTCAGATATTGAACTACCTGATGAGGAAGTCTTCTCTATTCAAGAAAATCCTCAGGCATGGAAAATGTATTTTGATTGTGCTTCCAAAAGTCCAACAGGGAGGAAAATGGAAAATCCTAAATTCAAAAAAGTTGTCTTAGGAATTGTGCTCATTTCTCCAGAAAAGGCTTTGTTACCTTATTCCTTCTTATTGTGGGAAGGTGGTACCAATAATGATGTAGAATACCAAGCTCTCATCTTTGTCTTGGAATTAGTGCTTCAAGCACAAGTGAATCACTTAAAGGTGAAAGGTGATTCAGACCTGGTAATCAAACAAGTAAATGGGGATTATTCCATCAAAAAATAAGAACAAATCCCTTTGTATGATTACTTCAGAGATTTAATGGCGTAATTACCTTCAGAATCGACATTTTCTTATGTCCCAAGATCACAAAATGATCATGCAGATGCACTGGCTAATATAGCCACATCTCTGGAAAATCCAAATCGGGATGAGACAACCATCAGTATTTCCCACCTTCATGCAATTTCACCTTATGTTCGAATGAGAACAGATGAAATTTATGAAATTAGTCCCATTCCTGAACTGTATGGTCATTCTAGAGGATGGATGTCACCTATCAGGGAATACCTTCAAAATGGAACACTTCCACCTGATAGAGCTGAGAAAGAACAAATCTGGCGACGTGTGGTCAATTTTACTATTTATGATAGCCCAGATCACCTAGAGAAAATTCTCTACAAATGTGGTTTTGATGGAATTCTCTTCAGATGCATTGATGGTGAAGAGACAATGGTTGTCATGAAAGAAGTGTATGCAGGAGTCTGTGGTGCCCACAAATCTAGACATAGACTGTCTGATCAGATTCGAAGGATTGGATACTTTTTTCCTTCAATGATACAAGATTGTGTTGATTTCACAAAAAAGTGTCATTCATGCCAAGTACATGCCAACTTCATTCATCAACCTCCAGAGTTGCTTCATACAGCTAAATACTCATGGACATATTCCACATGGGGAATGGATGTGGTGGGAACTTACACTTTGGATACGGCCAAGCAGTTTAACTACATTCTTACTGCTACTGACTTCTTTTCCAAATGGGCAGAGGCAATACCTCTCATGGAAGTTAGTTTTAAAATAATTGTTAGCTTCATCAAGTCTAACATCATTACCAGATTTGGTGTCCCTCATACCATATTGACGGACAATGGCACCAAATTATATTCATCTAAGGTGAAGAAGTTGTATCAAGAATAAAACATCATATACAACCATTCATCTCGGTACCATGCAGTGGCAAATGGCCAGATAGAAGCCTTCAACAAGACTCTGTCAAATATACTGCAAAAGATGGTGGATAAATATAAGAAGTCATGGACTGATAAACTCTTTCATGCTTTATGGGCTTATCAGACTACCACCCGTGCTTCAACACGATCAACTCCATATTCATTGGTATATGGAATGGAAGCAGTCTTGCCAATTGAAGTTCAACTAACCTTGCTCATAGTTTCCATTTGTGATCAATCATCTATATATGAACAATATCAAAAGCGGTTGAATGAATTGGAACGATTAGATGAGAAAATAGTGTGAACTTTTCACCACTTGGAAGTCTATCAGAATCGAATAGAATGAGCTTTTAAAAAAAATCATCTTCATTCATTCACTCATTGAGAATTGGTATTAGTTCTCAGAACTCCAATGATACCAGGAAATAGACCTCCCATGCTTGAGCCAAAATGGGAAGGTCCTTACTCAATACATAGGGTATACTCCAATGGATCTTATTCATTAATCTCAATGGATGGAGAACTAATCAATACTCCAACCAATGCCAGATTTTTGAAGAATTATTTTGTATAAACAAAACATATATCATCATTGGTCCGATATGACCTTAAATTTCACCAACGATCAGCAAGACGTTAAGCTACATCATAAATGGTCCATGCATATGACCCTACACTATTTACAAGTCCCTTACATCCAGAAAGACGTTAAAATGCATCATCTATGGTCCATAAATATGACCTTAAACTATTTGTATTAATTTCACCCCACACGACGTTAAACTGTGAAACAAATTCCCTAATTGTTTCTCACTGCATGACATTAAAGTGCACAGTCCCTCTTCCATTCAGCATGACGTTAAACTAAACCATCCATGGTCCATGCATATGACCTTAAAATATTCGCACTTACGTCCAACACGATGTTAAATGGTGTACTCTTTTTTCCTCATTACATGACATTAAACTGCACAGTTCTCCTTATGTCCAACATGAAATTAAACTGTATTGTCTGTATCGTCCTAACTACATGATGCTAAACTGTACAGAAAATCCTTTAATACATCCTACATGACATTAAACTGTACTTTTTCCCGGCTACATGACATTAAACTGTGCAACACTAATAGTCCTAACTGCAAGACCTTAAAACTGCGTAGTCCCTTCATATGTATTACATGAAATTAAATTGTGTATCGTTAGGGTTATTTCTACCTCTTGTTTCTCACACCAAGTATGACTCACGTGATCCTAGATCAAACATCAACCATAACACTCTCTCTGGGATACTAACCATGTGTAGGTCCCAACAACATCATTGTCTAGGTCGTTGTCCCCAAGAAAAACATGATCATTAATTCATTCATTAATTGAACTACGCGGACTTTGATCCTTGCCTTCCAGGCTGGGTATGTTGGGAACCTCCGAAGGTTCAAGCCCAAAACCAATCTCTTCACATCAGTTCACCTCTATCTCATACGATGTTGATTCGTAAAACCGCTCCTAGAATCAATATCTTTACATTGGTTTACTTTCGTCATTGTTATACGATGTTAAACTATAAAAAAAATTGTCCAGTATGACAATATATTACAATATTCTTTGATACCCTCACCTGAGAGGGAACCATTATTTACATTTATTTTTCAATCATGTTTCATTTCAAAGACTACGTGCATACATGGAAATGCCCAAACCTTTTATCTTGGGTTAAACCATCATTGTATTGAAGTCCCCTTTCACCCTTCACATGTACGAACAAAATTTGTACAGAGGGTATTTCTAGAACTACGTGGGATTGATTCCCATCCTTATGGGATATGTAGGAACATTTGAGGGTCCCTCGAATATAGCCCCAAATCTTTTGGGCCTAACCCTAAATTCCACTTCCAGTCCCTTGGATGAAAATTCCCCATGAAAAAACACACTGTGTATTTCTTACACAGGTCTAAGCTCTATGACCCTAAACTAAGATCTCTAATCCTTTTGTCCCACACGACGTTAAACTGTAGTTTAAGAACTACGTATGGATTGATTCACATCCTTATGGGATACGCAGTGAAGTCCAACATTTCAATTCAGGACCCAGCCACAACATGATTATGGTTAGCATTGATCTGTGTATCTCTGTATACATTGGACAATACCCATCTTTATGTGTCATAATCCTAACCTTAAATATTTTCAGATCTTCATAACCTTTTTCTTGACTTTTAATCCCAAAAATGTCGAATTTTTTAGAGTTCATTTACCTTACTATGCAGTATGTTCCCTTAGGTGGCCATGCATAAACAGTCTCCATAATAGATTTGTCAGCCAAAATATACTATTATCTGACTATGCAGCCAATGCCCTTAGGTGGCCCTACATAATTCAACCCCCTAACAATTTTTTCGGATACTGGTAACTTTATTCTTGGGAAGAAAGCCTCTTTTGTCCTTATTGGTCTTAAATGAAAGTATGTAGGGATCCACAAAAATAGCTATCCTTAACATATTTGTCCCATATCATTTTTCATGATCTGAAAGTATTCAAGTCTATGGTTTATATTCTCCTTCCCTACGTTTCGTTCAGACGTTCGTGGGAGTGATATCCATCCAGTTCTTCGATAATCTTGTTTGGAAATATCTTCTCCATATTCAAGTACCCATTTCCATAGATCAAACTCTATAATTTGGAAAATTTGAATCTCCATAAACTTTCACTGGCTTTTTAGCAGTAGGAAAGTAAATTCCTAAGAGTTATTTTGCCCGACTATGCAGTATGTGCCCTTAGGTGGCCTTGCATAAATAGTCTACATAACAGAATTCTAAGCCAAATGATTTTATTTATTTGACTATGCATCCAATGCCCTTATGTGGCCCTGTATAATTCAACTCCCAAACGGGTTTGTTAAATAATGGTAACATCATTCTTAGAAACTAATTCTTCTAATGAATTTTAGCTCTTTTTCATATAATTCCTCAGATTCAAATATTCTTAAGCCATAGTTTACATTTTTTCCTCATACATGAGTATGGTAATATGTTTTTAGATATATTTTCAAGGACTTTAGTCAATTATAATCCATTTTAGTCAAAGCTATTTCGACCTTAAACATTATCCTTTTTTATGTCTGACGTACATGACATTAAACTGCCCACAAAAGGAAAAGGAACTATAAATAAAAGTCAAGTTCCAGCTCACTAAACATACATTTTGTATGATTTACGTAATATTGTGCAATTAAAAGGGTTAATGTTTGTAGGGTTATTTACATTAATCCTAGTAAAAATCAAACTATGCTTACTAGGCCCATTGGATTAAGTAAAAAATTTAAAGCAGGTAGCGAAATAATACAATAATAAATGATTGAAGATAAAAGTACTCTTCATTGATGCACATGAATTAGAGGGACATCCACAGATAGGAGCCTCTTCTCTTTTTCAGGAGATTACAAAAGACTGTCAACATAAGTCTTCACTTGATGTGCAGAATCCTGAGCTTCATCAGCAGCTACTTGAAGCTCGTGCACTCGACCAGCTTCACTCTTCTCAGCTTGATGGAGTTCCTTTTTGGAATCTGCAATGGATTTCATACCATTCATTTGAGCTCCCTCCAATGAATTATTGAGCTGATCAAGTTCCCCAGTAACAGCATTTAACTGTTGCTGGAGCTACACCAACTGGATGACTTTTCTTTTGATTTTATGCTTCACCTCCTTCATCATGGTAGAATAATCAGCCTTAGATCAGGATACCGCAACCTCAAAATTGCTGATGTTAACTGACAGTTTCACCCTGGTGAGATCTTCACGACACTTTTTCTCCTGCTCCCTCCTGAAGATGACCTGTTTCACCGCAGCATGGATCCTTTCATATCCAAAACGACAAGTCTTAGCATGACAAACTGGGATGAAAATCAAGGGATCTTCGATAATATCTCTTCTAAAGGCACCTCAGATATGATTTTCCATATGTGGTTCCATTCCTTGAGTCGTGAAAAGATGAACGCTTTAGAACCTCTGGGTCTGATTCAACATCATCATTACAGGGGGGCATGTAATATAGGATTAATGAACTTAAGGAAGTTCCCTATTATGCTTTTTCCCCCTGACCTATGCTTCTTCACTTTCAATTCCCGTTGGGGCAGAGGCTGAGGCCTCACCTCCAGATCTAGCCACTACAGTTGATGTCCCTGCATGATTAATTAAAATCTTTGGATAGCTTTAAAGGATAACAAAAGAATCGATTGTCTTGAAAATTAAGTACAATCACAAATATTGTTATCCCTTACACGACGGTGGATCAGCAACCTGAGAAGACTCCTCCCCTCTTTCCCAGTCTCAATAGGATCTTCAAGATGGGTCTCAGGAGGGGTTACTTGGTTTATCTCTACTTGAGCTAATGTTTCTGCAATGATAGGGTTGACATCAATGTCAACACCCTCTTCAGGCATTGGCAGTTCAGCTGCTTCTATGGATAAAACTGCATATTATTTTCAGTCATGATTAGAAGTGTAAATTATAAGAAAATTTACTGGGCTAAGGATAACACTAACACCCAAGGTCTTATAAATCACATGAAAACTTATAATGATCATAAAATTCCTTGAAAGACTTTCCACAATTCATCATTTCATCCAATGATATTTCAGAATCCTAGTTAGTCTCACCAGTGGGAGCATTTGATGTTTCCTCTTGACGACTTACGTCCTGCAGCCCCTGACCCTGGATAACATCTTCGGATAAAATCACGACATCAGTTGCAACAGCCGCCAGAAGCTCTAATGAAGGAGTTGAACCTAAATTATCATAGAATGGAAGTCAGTAGGTGTTTCGTTCAACATTTTTTTGAAGCATTGTTGACTTACCAGAAAAAGGTTCTTCTCTTCTTGCAACAGCAGCAGAAGGGATACTAGGAATAGATGCTAGCTCTTCTCTAGGAGCAGTCATGTCAGCTTGAATCTGTGATTGTTCCACAGCACCCTCCATGGTCCTTTTAAGAGGATCAGTCCTTTCCCTCAGGGGGGAAATTGAAGAATCCCCTGCAATATCCAAAAATATGAGTAACATTTTCATGAGTATAGACTCATGATTACCCGAAGGACTTACCGCTGCTAATGAAGCGTTTAGCTGTGGACTTCCTCCTTCGTTGCATTTTCTTCTTTGGTTTTTTGGGAGTATCAGCAGTCTCCCTTATTGGAACTTGGATTGGTGAATGGAAGGCTATTTCCAATGTCTCATTCATGACCGGTTGTCCTAGATATATCTTGCCCAGTTCGTGAGGAAAATTAGCAGCAACCCCGATGGCAGTACCAACGGGGCTATACTATGGTGAAGGAACCTCAGTTCCTTTCTTTGCAAGCTGTAAAATGAAGAAAATAATTTCCTTATGTAACAATGCTTCAACTGGAATCAAGTTTCAAAGAAAATAAGGAATGAAAACTTGCATCTTTAGGAGCCACATAATCATGCCACTCCTCATCTCCAGAACCACCATCCCCCTCAGTGGCGCCACGATCAATCATTTCCTTCACCAGCCTGGTGACAAGAATGGACTCATCAGTGGCATATATGAGAATCTCCAGCTCTTTGATGTAAGCCCGCACTTCATTGGGGTTATCCTCATATTGGATATCTGTAGAAGCTAGAATATTTCCTATTCCAGGATGTTATAGGCCCTCACACAAATCCAGGCAGGCGGTCTCAATACCACAATATAAATCCTGCCATGTTTGGACAGCCTCTCGTCTTAGATATGAAGGATGCGAGGAAGGCCCTACAATATTTGATTTCAGTTTCCTCCCATCTCCTACAACTATAGATAGATAATAATAAAATAAGACATATTGCTTTATAAAGTAGTGGTGATTAAATTGACACAATGAAGTAACTAACCAGGAGTTGATGGAGTGGGTATTTTAATTCTGACCAGAGGATTATATAGGGAATGAAACTGATTTTCCACTAGTTTTGCCTCATCATCCCCATCATGGGAATCTGGTGAATCAGTTATAGAGGAGGAATCTTGCGAATCAACTTCAGGTGGGGAAGGTTCACCTTCTTGAGGAAGGGTTTCTTTCTCTACAATCTTCTTCCTTTTCCCCACCTAATAAACTGGGTGATTCAGCACACCATTGGGGTATGATGCTATCCAGTGTTTGGCATAATATGTAGTCAAATTATGATCTGCTTTTTCAAATGGTAGATCAAATACCACCCCAGTCTTCTCCCTTGACTTCAGAAGCCATAGTTTCCAAGCAACCATAGGATGTTGCTCTAACCTAACATGTACTAGGGGAGATACGACAATATGTTGCAGACATTTGAATTGATGTGAAAATATATATAGATCATAGGCCTCGCATATAATTTCTCCGTCAATCCTGGAAACTAGCACACCATCCCTGCAAGCTAGCATGTATTCCCTCAAATCCAAGTGGGTTGTTCCATCATCAATAAATCTCCCGGTTGGTGGATATCCATAGGGAAAGAAGTTGAATTCCTTAAAAATGCTCAGCCTCACATTCATGTCATAAGCATTAAGATCTAATGGAGGAACTTCAGAGAATTCTTGCACTGATGGCATGAAATAACTTCCAAGAATTTTTAATCCATTCTTTACATTATAAGTCCTGAAGTGAGTGGTGATCCATCCCCATAAAAGTTGGAATGGTCCAACTATTCTTAAAAGATATTTACCCATGAAAACATGAAGTAAACTCTTGTGAATCTTTGCTAAAATGGGGGTAGCCAACCCAACCATTTTTCCCTCATCCAATTTTTCCGCAATGATGAAGGTCCCTGGCATGAAGCCTTTCTTCGAATCCCTGACTGGTAAAAGATAAACGCTGAGCCATAAAGCCAAGAAGCCCACCAGATGAGTCTTCTTTGGAATCCTTTGATTCACCACATACCCCCATTTCTCAAACTCCCCTTCTTCTAGAGTTGGACAAGATGTGCCAAGAGCACCCCTCTTCTATGTTTTTGGGCAAGTGGTAGGATGGGTGGGACTCTTATCCTTGGATTTCTTTTTCTTGGATCCTTTTTCTTTTGGATCCTTCTCCTTTGGCTCCCTCTCTTTCTTCTCAATAAGAAATATATTCATCCACTCATTCAGATGAATATCTTTTCTAGAATGTGTTAATGAGGTCTCTGAACTCTTGAGCCTGTGGAAGATCCCAAATAATTCTCGAGCTAAAGTAGGAGTCTTCTCTGAATCATTCCAAGTCACCTTGGGTGGAATGAATCCATCATACATGTCACCCAAAATTGGAGCCCCTGAGATCTTGTGCACATCCTAAAGACTGGTACCTATTTTTATATGAGTCATATGGAAAGAATTAGTTTTTGGGCCCCAATGGCTGAGTATCTCCGGCATGAAGTTATCATGTCTATAAAAATATGTTTGCCCAACCCAAACAGCTTCGTATATCGCCACTCCATTCAAATCCTCGACAAACTCTGAACAGGTTTGTCACACCCAATATGCCCACATCCAAGATGGCTTCACACCTCCCCCAGGAAGGAAGTCCCATCATTTCTTCCAGCCTTTGGATTGATCCATCTGGGAATTTTGGAAGATTGAAGGATGACAATGTGTTTGCAGCTCAGGCGTATGAGGTTTTAAATCTGGCGTACAATGGCTATGATGCATCATGTGGGCCTTCTCCACTGTTCCAGTATTTATAAATCCTCCTCCACATGAGATATTTGCTGAAGCAAAGTTGGTGTAATTTTGAAACCATGAAAATGGAATATAGTTCTTTGCTTCTAGAATAGTGACTTCTCGCAGATGACCATAGCCATACAAAGGTAGATATGTGCTTTGGGGGAAGTCACGATGATATTTCTTCAGATACTTAGCCAAATCCGGAAAAGTGCTATCATTGATGGTATAATAATCGTGGACAATGATGTTCATCATATAATCAATTCGCTTGTTAGCCAGTTCATCTGCTATTCCGGTTCTAAGAGCCATTGATTCTGCATGAAAGTTGAATAAATTAACTTTTAAGTAAGTGGATTATTCATAAAATTTGTGAAGGAATTTCATAAAAATGGAAAAGGCATTAAGACATGCAATTCTAAACATGACGCGCATGTATGGATGTGTCACGCAAGTGTTAATATGTCACGCAAGTTTTTGGTTCACAAGTATCACCGTGCAAGTTCTATTACCTTGACAGCATCGCGAAAATGAAGAAACGGCGGTTAATGAGCGACTTGCGTGGCAAAGAGTACCTGCGCGGTGAGAACTCGAAAATCTGGAAATCAGATGCTATGCACAGAAAATGACCTCATATTTATAGGCCAAGCGGCCCACCTGTGCGCTTATAGCTAAGCGCGCTCCATCCAGCATGCTTCAGCCCTGCGCGACTCAAACCTGCGCGCCAAGTGCTGCGCACTGAACACTTGTGTGCCACCTTTCCTTTTTTTCTTCTTTTCCTCAGAGTCACATCCTCATTTCTTTCGGATCCAACTCTGAGGGGGGACTTTTTTTGATGCTCCTTTTCATCACATTGCCTAAAAAAATGGAAAGGGAAATGACTTAGCACAAATTGATTCATCCTTTGAAGAAATCATAAAAAATCAACAAAGGCATGAACAAGGCTTCAAAAGCACAAGGTTCGTGCATGTTCCCTCACTGTCGCGCAAATATACTTGTGTTCCACCTAATGGTCACGCAAGGGACATGAACGACCTAAAGGATAACTGCTCGGAGTCTTCCCCAGCCTATAAATACCCCCGGTGGGCCCACTATTTCAAGGAGTATTTTTTCCAGAATTCAGATTTAGAGCTCTGAACACCCAAGTCTCTTATTCAGGTCTCCCGAACACTTATAAGGTAATTATTTACATAGAATGGAAGGTCTAAACAAGAGGAGTAAGGTATAAGTGTTAGAATTCACTAACACTGGAACGCCTAAAGTGTTTTACCTGTAAGGGAAATGAACATACTTGCACGCCGCCCTACATCCTCAGCAAAACTTGCGCGCCTCTCTTCTGGAAGTACCTCAGGATAATTCTAAAGGCATTGGTCAAGGATCACCCAAGTATTATCGTGCTGGTTTACAAACGAGCAAGTACCCATGTGTCGCGCAGGTATACCTGCGTGACCAGGACTTGCGCACCCATGCAGTACCAGCGTGCCTACTAGGACTTGTGTGCCCCTGCCTTTTTGGGTGCCCTTCTTTCCCATTTCACCCCTCTTATGACATTTCACCTCTGTTATTCAAGATTCATTCTTCAAGACACTTTTAAAAGACATTTATGGCATGATTTCTTGATTTGACTTCCTTATCTGAAAGGAATAATTTGGAATATCTCTCAAAACCTAGTGATTTGCACATCTTTATGTCACTAAATATTGAGATTTCATTCATTCAACCTCATCCTTTAAGATGAGAGAACTCATTAACCTGGGCCTCCTTTTCAAGAATAAGCCCCAGTCATAATTCATAACCTGGGCCTCCTTTTCCAGAATAATCCCCAGTGATAATTCTCAAATATGGGAATCCTCCTTAGGAGTAAGCCCCAAGTCCCTTAATTTTTCAAGTCCCTTAACTTGGGCCTCCTTCTCAGTAGTAAGCCCCAGTTTTATTTTCTCTTAACCAGTCCCAATTTACCTTTGATATGGGATTCCGTCTCAGGAGTAAAACCCAATCATAAGTCCTTTCCTAATTTGGGCCTCCTTTTTAGGATTAAGCCCCAAGTTAGAGTATTCAAATCTCCATGAAGCGCATATAACTTTATGGACCCTGTTCCTGGATTTCTTGCCTGAAGTAAATCCTAATATTCATTTATCTGGGCAGTCATACATACATAAGCCCCACATTATTTCTTATTATTGCATCTTTCATGGAACAATTGTCTGTTTTTACTAATACCTTTTGGTTCTCACACCGACCATGACTCACATGAGCTTAGAGTGTAAAAGTAATTATGAAATCTTTCTTTGAGCCATCAATCATAAAAATCATACTCCCTTATTCGAACTACGTGGGTTCTGATTACTTTTCCAAAACAAAGGATACATAGGTATCCCATCAATGGGTACAATCCCAATTCTGAAAAAATCCATGTCCTCCTAAATGAAAATAAACATCAAGTGCCCCACTGAGTGGCTTTAAAACTAGTATGGTCATCATAATGACCAAGAGACTTTTTATGTATTTTAAGGATACCATCAACAGAGAATATATAACAAATACAGATGATTCTTCATCGATGAAGAACCTCGAATACATATAAAATATTCTCTAAATTTCCTATATATAAATCATTGATTGTCAGATCTGAAGGAAAGCTCAATTTATAATTGGTAATGTAATAAGGATTCATGAACATAACTTATATCTGTAGAGAGAGTCCTAGAGTAGACAATAATTCCACTCAAAAAGGTGTGATGAGTCTAGCCTCCCATCCTTTTGACCAATGCAAATTCCTAAACCTCATCCGTCCACAAACTAATGAGCACCTACCTTTGGAAAGTAGGTCCAAATGGATGTGGAATCATTGGATGTTTCTGGTTCTACGAACAAACCCGTTAGAAACCGAATGGAATGTTTGAACCTTAAATCCAGGAGGTCATCTCCAAATTCTGAGGGAAACACCCACACTCAACATCATGATGGTGGGTAGCATCCAAACCTTTTAATTGAAGAAATCCAAAAACTCCACAATGAAAATGGGTCCGCTACTATCCCAGTATCTTCTGATTCTACCAAACAATCAGTCAATAAGGAAATTCGGGGCACCACATGTTGACTTCCCAACTTAAAACCACTCAGAAAAATAAAAACCACACTTTTGGAATGATAATATTACAAATGTATTATACTATGAAACTAGTCAATGAAAAAAATTAGAATAAAACCAATAAAAGATGAGGATAACATCATATGGATGCATGAGTGGAATGAAATTATACTCATGAGAGTGATGCAACCCCATCATCTGTCTACATCCCTAGAACACATCACACAAACGTTTCTAGCCTCTAACGAGCATAGTCATTACTAAGGGAATGAGAATCCACTCTATATCTAGTTCTAGAGAATTGATAATGGGGGTTTAAAAAAGGTGTGAGGCGCTCTAAAATCAAAAAAAGAAAAAAAACATTACTAAAAAAGGATCTTATATCTAACGGTCTATGGGACCTTTGGAACTTCCTCTACTATGGAATGGAACTAACCACACCCATCTCCTATACCCATCTAATAAAAACATAGAAAATAAGATTATTAGGATCGGGTCCCTAAATAGAAGGAATTTCCTTAGGATGGCCTCTACAAGCTAAATATTCCCTCAAAAAAGCATAAGCATGTTTCCCCTACTTCTGAAATAGTCTCCCTGGAAACTTATGTAGAGGTTGGTGTTGAACCTATCCACCTCAATCAAACTGTACAATTGGAACCACTAGTAAATTCTTATGGAAATGGCCATAGACCCCAAAAAATGGCTTGGTATATCTAGGAAAATAATTGGAACCACTGGCTATAAAAGGCTAAAAATAAAAATGTTGAGGTCGACACCACACTGGTAGAAAATTGCGTGAAACTGAAACTCGAGACATGCCAATGAAAACTATTCTCCTTGATAAACCCAATTGTTTCCCCTAATTAGGTAGTCCAAATAAATATTGAATCCAATTGATCACCTCTAACTTTATCAGAACCACTAGATATGTTGGAAACATAAAGTGATTAAAGTTATTCTAGATAAAAGGATGGAGTAACTCCTAAAGACATCTAAAATGAGACACCTCATCTATAAAAATACATCGGAAAAAAGAACAATGTCTTTGAAAATTAATCCCAACTCCCTCACTGACATAATTATTTACTGATGTGAATAAATATCAACTATATTCACTGTCTTATTTGTTGAAAAAATGACCTATCCCAAAATTATTACTTTAATTCACTATAAGAATCATATACATCTTTTTTGTCATATGGATACAATACTCATCATTGAAATGTAGATCCCAAAATCAATCTAAATTAAAAATGATCCAAGTATCTCATTGGGGCATTGATTAATCTAAATGTGATCTTAAGATCCTATATCTTTGTCTCTTTTTTTAGATCTGAATCACATCCCTTATACTTAATAAAAACATGCCATTGAAAATCACAAAACAACATCTTCCAATTTTATTTCCCAAAAGTTCAATCAAAACTAATATAATCATATGAATTATCATATAGAACATCAACTTCATTATCCACTAATAGAATACAGATAGGACACATAGCTCAAAGGGAAAAATAATTTCCTAAGCCCAATGGTCTGAAATTTTATTTATATTATTTTTAATTCATTTTATACATTTTATCGATCATAAAATCTCAATTAATACTGGAAGAGAAGTCATGATAATGTATACACCACTCCAAGGAATTTACCTAAAAAATAGGTCCACCTCACTTAGTATTCAATAATATTAGAGTCTATTGACTAGATCACGGCGGGCCAAAATATCTCATGTACAAGATGGTATCACTATCTTATCTTGGAAACTAAGGTCAATTGAAAATATTTCCATAACAACCCATGAAATCATCAATATTCCCAACTCATAGCTCCATCCTATATCTCAATCATGACCTCTGATATCACTCTATCATGACCCCCACCCGACCATGATACAAAAATGAGGGAGAGAGAGAGATAATGATCCCTGATTCCCACCACCAGTTGGTACTGGGTTAACTGCTAGCAGTGATGGTATATAAATGTCATGATATTTTAATCCTTACCTTCATTAATAATTTAGAATCATGAGAAAAGATTAATAACCCAAAATAAGCATAATGAAAAAATTTAAAATGAAACCAAAACCATCCCAAATGAGTTTCTAAATTTAAATGACACATATAAAGGTATAAAAATGTAAACACCCAAATCGAAAGTAAAATAAGTTACACATAATCTTACCAAAGGACTGAGATAGTATTATCAAGATTGGTATGGGTAATCCTCTTGGAAACCTAAAAATCAATAATATACATAGGGTGAGAATACAAATATACTCAATAACAAAACAATAGTTTCTCATGAACATGTGAAATAAGTGTACTAATTAAATGGTGAGAAAATAAGAGATCCAACAATACCTATATAGTTCAATGATTCATACCAACCTCACTAAGGCACATTTACCAAATAACATAAGCCAATATCGATCATGATTACCCCATATCACTTTCCCACAGACTATATTATCTCACATTCCATCCTTATATATCCCTGAACTATTATCTTTACTATATAATATATTCAACTACCCCATAGAACTCTCATTTCCTATAAATCCACTAGACAGATGGTCCATCACACCATAACATAGTCATATCACATATCTCCCCAAAACACATAGGACATCACATCACAACCACTCTCATAACTAGTGTAGTATGAAATAATGAACATGAAGGATATCAACCTTATTCCATCCTTCTACCACACATGACCCCCATTAGAATTTGACCCACAACACAGTCATATCACACACCACATGAATTCACATGGTCCACCACCCCAAAACATAGTCATATCACATATTGACCAAAAACAACTATGACACCTCCATATAGAACTTCCACATCACATCTCACTCGGAAAAAAAATTATCAGTCACCTAGTACACAAAACAAACCTCCAACCACCATAGGATGTGCATATATACTCACTTATACGGGATAAAGGGAAAGATAATGTTTCCAACCATCCAACCACTTTATTGGGATGTTGGGAAAACACAAACCACATGCTTGTGTGGGTGTCTACACATTTTTTTTATGTTAGTGGTTTGATTATAGAAATCACAAGAAACATAAAGTATATACATATATCTACACACAACCCAAATTATGTGTACAAAACAAAACACAACCCAACTCACAACTATAAGAGTTGGTGTCCTAGAACCCACTATTTGTACTTTGATTACATGAATAATTAATATATTTAAATATTAAACATCTTATTACACATTTTTCATTATTCTACATGAATATAGTGTAATAATTTCCTGGATTATTTTTCCCATTGACAGGGTCATAGTAGTTTCCCTCTATGTTGAGAACCTTGAATTTCTATAAAAATATTCTTAAATATAGTTTTTCATTTGAATGAAATACATTGATGGGACACATATTATACAGACCCTCAGGTAGAAATTCCACATGTTTTAGTGTCATAAAATATTACTATCTACGAGCATGTGTAATGGTCCTTTGTGTTTAAGATTTTCATTAATATGTGTCATGAAACACGGACTTTGATTTACTAATGAAAACCATGACGCAGACAATTGGTGGGAAGTAATGTATATTGGGTGCATCATGAATGACATGTTATTAATGGATAAGTGGAGGAAGGATTTTTTCCTTCCATTTATGGAAGTTGATATCTCAGACCTTTGATTAAAATAGAATTGTCCCATGAAATTCCATTGCCATTATGTAAGGATGAACTTATTTCTGGTAGTCAAAGATGTATTTATCAAGAATTAAGGTTGATGAAACTATCATAAATCTAGCTTGATGAGATATTAAGACAAAAAAATTATATTAGATAGTGAGTATTCATATTTGGATGTCATTTTTGTAACATCAAGTTCTTTCTCTTGGGTTTCTTGACCCGCTTCAAGATAGTACTCATGGACTTTATGAAGGATCACCTAATTCCAATGAGAAAGAATCCTAGAGGGTCACACACTATGTGTTTTTGGTGGTCTCAGTTAAATTATATTTGAATTTAATTAGAGGAATAAATATTATTCTCAAGATAGTGGAGTAATTTAATTCAATTTAAAATGATTTGAGTGTCACTATTGTGGGAGCTTTCAAATGATATGTGATTGTTGGGTATTTAGGTGTAGTAGAGTGGCTGACCAAGGTCATCTCTCAATGGAATAAGTAAATGTAACAACATATTAAAGGTATTTTGAAAATAAAAATATGGAAATAATAACACTAATTAAAAGTATGGGTTTTGTTTATCATTTATAAATCTAGAATAAGATTGATGGAATAATATTTTAGTTTTTTTGTTTTTATTTTTGAAATGAAGTATGATTAAAATGACACAACCAGAAGATGTTTTTTAAAAAATATTTTAAAAAGGAATAATTGATCAAACTCTAGCTATTAAATCATTTGTTAATCATTATCATTTATATTAATATCCACATAATTATTATCCTTTAATTTGTTAAATCCCAAACCCTATGAGAATTAACTTGACCACAAATATGAAGTGAATTTTACCCTAAGCTAACTTCATACAGGTAGCCGCAACCCCCTGCTTTGATTGATGTTATCAGGCTATCTTATGATCAGTGGTAAATTAATGAACATTTCCTCTCTTTAAATTAGTATTTATTGTGTTTAGGGATTGTATTTTAACACTACCAATTGATCCTGTATGGTTTTTTATTACCGATTAACGTTGCACTCTCATAATTCACACCATTCCTGAACTCGTGTGATTTGTGTTAATTGTTCAATTTCATTCTTAATTTCAATTATATTAAAAACTAAATTAATAGATCATATTATATTAATTAAACTATATCATTGATTCCAAATATATTAATGAATAAGGATAGAGGTAGATCGATTACTAAAAAAACTACTCTTCCATGGGCGGTGTAGTCATCGTAGAAATGTTTTTCATTTGAAAAGGTTTGGATAGGGTAGAACCCAAAATATTTTCTACTATTGGTTCTAGGAAAATTAAGAAGATTAATATAAGAATTAATTTTAGAAAAACAGAAGAAAATATAATAAATAAGAAATTAACAAAGGTGTTTATTACATAAATGTAAACATTACAACATGAGGAAGAAGAAAAATGCTTTGACGAAGGGATCCTTACATCTAGAGCTACCCTTATTGAATTGATTGGATAATTGGTATGAAACCACGTATACTCTTCCTTAAACATCTTAATTCACATTCCAACTACTTCAAATGATAAAAACACCAATTTATAAAGTGGAGGGGATGATAGGTTCAAAGTGGTTTAAATTGTGAATGGGGAATGTAGACCACATATTTTAAGACAACTTTCAATACCGATTTGACCTTCAAAAACACATGCATCAGCTATCCTTCCAGAAGGTTTATTTTTTAGAAAACGAATCCTAGCACTACTCTCAAACTGTGGTACCAATCTAATCAGAGATGAAGAAGTTATGGACCAAATATAGAACTGATGACAATCTGGTGAGTCCAGCCCATCTTTGATTTCATGGCCCATTAAGTCCAATCAAATGAACAATTTAGCTCATATTTCCTGAATGAAAGTTTTATCCAATTAAGTCTTGAATCTATTTAAGAATGTTTAAGTTCAAATAATACATATCAAAATATACATTCCCGAATCGCTACAATGAATTTTAAATACTAAAACTAAAATTTTCATCAAAATTTCAATTGAATGATCTAATCCCAAATATTTTATAAATAAAAATATTTAATATAATGTGAGGAATGTTTTACATTTATTATCAATAAAATATTCAAAGAAATTATGTTTTATCAACTCCCTGACAATTACCCTTTTTCTCTCTTGGGAAAAACCTCATATCATGTATTCAAAAAAATTGTAAAAAGACATGCATATTCATATTTTTCAATCCACAATGAAAATATAGGCAAAAAAAGAACCCCATAAAGATTCAATATCAATAAATTTTTAATCCATTGTCTCATAAATTGTGTAAAAATGAAATCCAATAAGATTAATAACACTAATCATAGTGAAAGAAGTCATGGGTCTAACATGCCACTAATTCTCCATGTGTGTGTGTACCTACCATTCCATGCTCATAAACCCACCCTTTATTCAGTATATTCAGGTCATGTAAAACAATTCTTCTTACCTGGTTCAATTCACTAAAACTGTTCTACATTATTTTGCTATCGAATTTCAAGACCCACTCACTTATGCATTCCTGAAAGTCAAACCCATTTCTCCTGACCTAGATATCCCCATATGTTGTATATTTTCATCACTCCACTTATTTTTTATTGTTTTTGTTTTTTTAAGTTGCACATAGAAAAAATCTCACAGTCAACTCTCAACCCATGTTTGATCTCCTCACAAAACTAATTATAATAGTTATAACAATATAAAATGACAATGAAGAGTGATTTTGACCTATCGAAGAAAAAACCCATATATTTTTGAGGGCGTACAACAATTGGACAACAAGTACACATGCATCGTTCAATTCAGTACAATAATGAAAATGATCAGAATAGAAATGAATGTATGGATAAACCAATTATATTTGACCTATGTTGACTATACCTTCAATTGAGTAGGAAGAATTTTTCAATTCATGGTTGAGTGAAAATTTTTGTAGAGAAATAAATGACATAATTTATTATGAAAAAATATCACAAATAATTATGTAAAAATCTAAAAGGTTTTATAATGACACAACCATTAATATCATTGACAACTTCAATTTTTATAAAAATCAACCCTTGATGATGAAATATTACTCATTATAATAATTCTACATATGAATTTTGAAAACATACATTTCCATACGTTTCAAATGAGAATGATACGTGATATATATCTTTTTTTTGATTTTTTTGATTTTGTTTTTTTTTTAAAATTAACCAAAAACATAATAGAAAAGGAACCAAAAACATAGAAATAAAAATACTAAATATCTACCCCAAAATGTTGTCCCCTCCCCCACACTTAAAATATTTCATTATCATCAATGTGAACCTTTGAGATGATATTTGCACATGAAGTGTATAATTTTAAATAGGAAAGAGCATATAAAATTGAAAGGGCTAGGAACAGACTGATATGATCATGTGATGATGGGGTTATGTAGTGTGATGAAATCCACTACATCAGTTGGAAGTCCCTCAATGTATTTCTTCAAGATTTTCCCATTGAATTTGAAGATCGTTCCAGTTTCCTCTTACCTGATCTTCACTAAACAATAAGGAAAAAAATTAGATACAATATAAGTACTCAACCATCTGGAATGCAACTTACTAGGAATCAACTTCAGTCGTGAACTGTATATAAATACTTTCTCCCCATAATTAAATTCCCTTTTCTGGATCATTTTTCATGAGATTCTTTGGATCTTTTCTTGTAGAGCCTTGACTTCTCATATGAAGATAATCAAATCTCTTCACGCTCTTCAATTTTCATCTTTCATTGAATTCCATCTTGGGATAAATCTAGGTTTTATTTCATTATAGACCAAAATGCTCGATGCTCAACCTCCACGGGTAGATAACAGGCTTTCCCATAATCAATTTAAAATGGGTACATACTGATGGGAGTTTTGTATGTTGTCCTATATGCCCATATCACATCATCCAGGTGATATCTCCTAGAAATTTTCCCAGAAGTTTGGAAAAAAGGGCACGACATACCAAATAGATGAGCATCATGGAATAATCCAGGCCAATATAATCTAGAGTCTAAAACTTTCCTATATGTCTGTTGGGGTCTATAGTGACCTCCACATGAAAGTGTATGGAAAAAATGTAGAATAGACTCATACTCATGGTCAAGAACACACCTCCTAATATATTGATCATTACACATGAGCCAAAGGTATGGATCATCCCAAAAATAAAATCTTGATTCACTCTTTAATTTTTGGACTTTATGTTTCTTTAAATTTGTAGGGATTTCATATTCAACAATGTAGTTTACTAAATCAGCATACCAAGGATGCATACTTGAGATGGAATAAAGATTATCATCTGGGAAAGTGTCCTGAAGTGGTACCTAGTCCAAGGCTTCAGGCTATAGTGTGTGAGTAAGCCTACTCATGTGATCCTCTACAAGGTTTTATAACCCTTAATGTCCTTTATATCAATATAAAATTCTCGAGGAAAGAGAATCCATCATATAATTCAAGGCATTGAATCTGGTTTATTCAACAGGTACCTCAGAGCTACATGGTCAGAAAAAACATCTACTTTAGATCCCATTAAATATGAATGAAATTTATCTAAAGAAAATATGACAACAATAAAATTCTTTTTTGTTGTAGTGTAGTTTTATTGGGTTGAATCTAGTGTCCTAGATGCATAATAAATCACATGTGAACGCCCCTCCACCCTCTAAGATAAGACAAATCCAACCGTAAAGTTGGATGCATCGCATATAAGCTCAAAAGCAATATCCCACCGTGTGGGATGTATGATCAGTGGAGTGGTAAGAAACTTCGTTAGCTCATCAAAAAAACTCCTACAAGATTCATTAAACACAAAATAAGAATCCTTTTGAAGTAATCGTGACATAGGAAGAGAAATATTACTAAAATATTTGATAAAGCACCGATAAAATCTTACATTCTCTAGGAAAGATCTAACATCATGCACACATAAAGGATATGGTAAGGATGAAATAATATATACCTTAGATCTATCAACCTCTATCCCATATTTTGACACTACATTCACTACTACAAATACCCCTTTTATCAGCGCTAAAAATATCTTTTAACAGCGCTATAAAAGTAGTGTTAAAGATAGTGAAGATAAAGGGAGGTCCCCTTTATCAGTTCTCCAAAAAGTGCTGATAAAGACCCCTTTTATCAGTGCTAAAAAATCACTGATAAAAGGGGTCTTTTATCAGTGCTAAAAATTAGTACTGATAAAAGGGTCCTTTACTAGCACTTTCTTTTTAGCGCTGATAAAAGACCCCCTTTATCAGTGGTTGTTTTCAGCGCTCATAAAAGTAAAAAAATTAAAAAAAATTAATTTTTTTTTAAAATCTTGCCCATCGGGGTGGGGGGGGTGGATTTTATAGCACTTGATCCCCCCTTTTAACTGCAGTTTCCAGCCCCTCCAACACCCGCACGCACCCCCTCCACCCTTTATCAATTCTATCCCCCCAAATCCACCCCCATGCGCGCACCCCTGCCTCCACCAGGATTTGAACTCAAGACCTCCCCCCAGCACGTCCAAGCCCTTACCAGTCCTCTATTTTGATTTGTTTTCCTTTTCATGATATATATATAGTTATATTTATTCGTATAGTAATATATATTTATATTAATATATATATAGTTATATTAATATATATATAGTTATATTAAAATATATATTTATAGTGATATTAATATATATATTTATAGTTATATGAATATATATATGTAGTTATATTAATATATATATAGTTAAAATAATATATAGGTATATAAATTGTCATATATTTGTATTTTAAATAAAATGGATATTAGTTATTTTTTAGTTAAATCTAATATATTTTATATGTAAATATATTTTATTATTTATATTTATAATAAAATTGTTATGTGTGAATGTATAAAAAAATATGTATATATTGTTATATATTGGATTATAAATAGCAGTTCATTATAAAAAATGATAAAATTTAAAATAAATAATATCAATATGAATGTAATACCTTGGAATAAATATATTCCTCACAAAAAAAGCCAATAATACCCCCTTTAACGAGGCAGAAAATCCACAAAATGTTATAAAATCAGGGTATCCCGACTAAAAACTCAGTTATGGAGGAACTATGGGCCTTTTTTGGCCTTGAAAAATGTGACAAAGGCTTTTCAATGTTAATTAGCATGTATAACTCGTCGCATGATTCGATTTGATATGATGTAGAGCTCAAATGGACCCTCGGATCAAAAGTTATGTTCGTTTGAAGTTCGAGTTGCATTTTCAACATATTTTGGATCTTTGTAAAAAACATTATTTTATTAGTCTTCAAATTGTTATTAAATGACTATTACTCCATAATAATTAGCATATTATTTATTAAAAATATATTTTTAATTTTTTGATAAGCCATTTTTACTAAATATCTTATATATTAAGTGTAACTGTATATTTATACTTATCTAAAATATATTTAAAATTATATTTAAAATATATATATTATATTTATATCAATATAACTATATCTATATATTTAAATATTAATATATTTTTTTAATGAGTTTTTTGTTTTGGATGTAGACCCTTTATCAGCGCTACTAAAAAACACAGATAAAGGGGTACCCTTTAACAATGCTAAAAAAGCGTTGTTAAAGGGGGTACCTTTATCAGCGCTAAAAAAATGCGCTGATAAAGGGTTCCGTTTATCAGCACTTTTTTAGCACTGATAAAGGTACCCTTTATCACCCCTTTTTTTAGCGCAGATAAAAGTACCCCCTTTATCAGCACTTTTTCCTTAGCATTGATAAAGGCTGGCGCTGGCCTTGCCCAGTTTTGTGGTAGTGATTCCCTATGACAATGACATGCTCTACCATAAAATTACACTTTTAAAAGTTCAAGACCAAATTATTCTCAATAAAATGATTCAACACATTTCCAAAACTAGATATACAATCAACAATTGAAGATCCATACACCGTAAAATCATCCATAAATACCTCCAGGAAGGTCTCAATATAATCAAACAAATATACACCATTCATATCTAGAAGGTACCTAGGGAATTTAAAAGTCTAAATGGCATCCTCTAGTAGGAAAATTTGTTGATGGGATAGGTGAATGTAGTTTTCTCCGGATCATCTCGAGAATTAGGAACCTGAAAACATCTAAACAATCCATCCAAGATACAATAATGTGTCTTCCCAGATAGTCTCCCAAGAATTTGATCAATAAATGGGAGAGGGAAATGGTCCTTGCGAGTGGACTGATTTAGTTTCCTATAATCAATACACACATTCCAACTCTTTTTCACCCTCATTGGAACTAACACCTCTTTATCATATTTAACAATAGTAACACCACTTTTCTTAGGTACAACCTGAATAGGACTCACCCACTAGGAATCCAAAATGGGTTAGATAATACCATCCTCGAGAAAATTTTCTATATGTTTTTCAATAACCTTCAAAAGAGTTGGATTGAATATCCTTTGTGGATGACTAACCAGTTTAGCCCCATCCTCCAAAAGAATGCTATGCATGCAAATGGAGGGGCTAATACCTGATATGTCAGCCAAGGTCCACCCGATTTCCTTGATGTTTCCCTTAAAATATTCAAAACTTTTTCTTCATGTTCAAAAGAGAGATTTTTAAAAATTATAACAAGTAATTTCTCACCATTTAATAGGTATGTGTATTTGAGCTTAGGAGGCAATGACTTGCATTCCAATGTAGGGGGTTGATGTATAGATGGAGAAATTGAAGGAATTGAAATATGTGCACAATGAACATTAGTACCCAAATCATCATCATCAAAATCAAAGAATAATGAATTAAAACCAACAAAATATTCAATATCCATGTCATAACCAGAGTTTACATGATCAGAATCAATGTATGAATCCATTTTAAAATCAAATCTAAGTGAGTTTTATGCATTAGAAGTAGGATTGTAAGTGCTCTCAGAAATCAAACTATAACCAATACCCATAATCTCACAAATCATAAGACAATAAAATTCCATGTGTTTTTTATTTGTTGGTTCAAAATAGGAGTTAAAAGACACAGAATGGTCCACTGAGGGGTACTTCATGGAGTCCATAAAATTAAATATCACAACTTTATCTCCAAACTCCACGGAAAGTGTACCCTCATGGACATTTAGGATTGTTTTTTATGTTTTCAGGAAGGGAATACCTAAGATAATGGGAGCACATGAACATACCTAATCTTCATCCATTTTAATCATGTATAAATATTCTGTAAGGATCATCTCTATTACCCGAACAAATACATCCTCATGGACTCCTACTGGATATGTTGTAGCTCTATTTTCCAACTACACCATTACTCTTGTTGGATTCAACTCACCAACCTGCATATTAGAGAATTCTGAGCGAGGCATCACATTTATGGATGCTCCAAAATCACAAAGTGCTTTAGAAAAGTGAAACTCCCTTATAGTTCATGGGATGATAAATTTCCATAGATCATTGAAATTTGTTGTCATTTCTAGAGTTAGTGTAATGAGTGATTAAAAATTATTTCCAAGACAAATCCTCTCATTTTTCATGATCCCTATTTGATTTTTAAAAAGTTATTTTAGTAATTTGGAATACCTTAGGATTTTATTTATGGCTTTAGGTTGAGGGATGTTGATCTACACATGCGTCAATGTGTCAAAAAACCCTTTTTCATTACTTCTTCAGCCATATTTAAGGTTTGTACAACTCTTTTTGAAAATGGAAGCGGTTTAGGAGGAACATCGTCAAACGTTTTCTTACCTTTATCTTTAATCTTGGATTTCTCATCATTTGTTATGGAATGGTACTTCTCCTGAGTTGAGGTGAATACCGATGCAATGATTGGTGCAAATGTATCAGTTGTTTTCCTCCCACATCTCAATGTGATGGAACTAAAATTCCCCTTGGGATTTGGAGTAGGTGGGGAATGTAGATTTCAAGAATTCTTACTTACTATTTCATGGAGGGAAGTGGAAATCTGGCTCATTTGTGCCTTCAAATCTATAAACTATGAACCATGACTCTTCATCTTATTCAATTGATTAAGAAAAATTTGTTTCAAAAGATCATCAGTGTTAGAATCTACCTTGTTTTTGGGATTCCCTTGTTATTGAATTGTTGATTCTTGAGCTTCAAATCACCTTTGGGGTTGTTGGAAACCCTTTTGGAAAGATGGAGGTTGCTGGATGTTTTGATGAAAGGGGGCCTTTGTTGTTGTCAAAAATAAAACCTCATGTCTAATTTCTCATTGAACCCTTGGTTGTATGTTGTAGCGAAGGAATCAAGCTTCTTTTGGGGATATGGTAATTTTTTCTGTTGATATAGTCTCCAAGGAAAGACTACTGCACAATATTCCATTTCTTGTAGTTAGGGGCAATATTTAGTTGGGTGTCTTGTCTCAATGCAAATGCAACAATGTTGTGAATGAGGGGGTTGGGATGTCTTTTGATCTAGAGCAATCTTCCTCACCATAGTGGTCAATTATTCCAACATAGTATCAATTGAATGACTCTTAATTGAAGAAGGGATTACATGACATATTCCTCTAATATGTAGTGTACCTCAACCACCAAATTGTCGGGAGTTGTGTGCCATATTTTCAATCAATTCGCGTGAATCTACTAGTGTCTTGTCCCCCAATTATCCTCTAGCCGCGATATCCACCATGCCATTCTCCATAGTGGTGATTACTTCATAGAAGAATTGGATTAGGAGTTTCTCACTGATTTGGTGATTTGGGAAGTTTTCTAAAAACATCTTGAATCATTCGTAGTACTCATACATTGATGCCAATTGGGATTTCTTGATCACTGAGAACTCATTTCGAATGGATGTGGTCCTTGATGCTGGAAAAAATCTCTACAAGAAATGACATTTCAAATCGTTCCAACATGTGACATCATCAGGTTGTAAATAATACATCCAATCTTTTGTAGCCCCATAAAGTGAAAATGTCAATGATCTTAGTTTTATTTTATATTCAAAAATATTTCTTGGTTTCAGGGTTGAGCAAACCACATTAAATTATTTAAGGTGTTTATTAGGATCCTTAGTAGAGAGGCCTTGAAATTTTGGATGTAGGAGAATTAACCCATATTTCTGTATAAAGTCTAACTCTAGATTTGGGTGTGTAATACAATTAGGTTGATAGTTAATATAAGGTGAAACCAATTCTCGAATGGTTCTATTAAGTTCATTTCCATTATTTTCAGCTATTGGTTCTTTTTTTATATTGGATTTATAATTGTTTACAATTTCAATGTTCTTGGAGTAGAGGAATTCTCCAACTGGTTGAATGTTGAAACTTCTTGTAGAGTGAGAATGTCCAATTCGAGCATGAAGGCAACATTCAATAACAGGGTCAAGATCTAAGAGATATTTGAGATTAGTTTGTGTCCTAAATCAAATAAAAATTAAAATAAGGAAAGTGGACCATAGTAAAATAAAAATGAGAAATTTGAGTTGATGTTCCAAAAGAAGAAGAATAAAATAGAAGAAGAATAAGAAAGAAAAAAATTAGATTAGGTAAAGAAGGATGAAAAAAGAGAAGAAGGGATTAAAATGTAAAAAAAAATACCTCAAATTGGTTGAAATAATTACTTGACTCCCTGGAAACAACACGAATTTGAAGGGTTATGTCATGGGCGCTTTCAAATGATATGTGATTGTTGTGTACTTCGGTGCAGTAGAGTGCTTGACCAACGCCATCTCTCAAAGGAGGAAGTAAATTTAACAACATATTAAAGGTATTTAGAAAATAAAATAAAAGGAAATAAGAAGACTAATTAAAATTATGGGTATTTTTTATCATTTATAAATCTAGAATATGTTTTCAAGAAGATCATTGTAATTTTTGTTGTTTATATTTTTGAAATTAAGTTTGATTAAAATGACACAACAAGATGATTTTTTAGAAAATATTTTAAAAAGTCGTAATCGATATAAATCTACCTCGTAGGTAATTTATAAATCATTATCATTTAAATTAATATCCACTTAATTATGATCCTTTTATTTTTTAAATCATGAACCCTATGAGAATTACCTTTCCCACAAAGATGAAGTGAATTTTACCCTAGGCTAACTTCGGAACATGAAATCTCAACATCGTGATTTGATTGATGTTCCATGGTTAGTTTATGATAAGTGGAAAATTAAGTAACATTTCCACTCTGTAAATTAGAATTAATTGAGTTTAGGTATTATATTTAAACACTGCAAATTGACCCCACATGTTTCTGCATTACAAATTAAGGTTGTGCTCTAACAATTCACACAATTCCTGACCTTGCATGATTTGCGTTAGTTGTTCAATTTGTGGTTAGTTTCAATTAAATTAAAAACTCAATTAATATATCATATTATATTAATTACAGTATTTTATTTATTAAAAATAAATTATTGTTGAAGGATAGAGGTAGATCGATTACTAAAAAGAACTACTTTTGCATGGACAATGTAGTCATTGTAGAAACGTTTTGTATTTGAAAAGGTTTAGAGAGGGTAGAACCCAATATATTTTCAACCCCAATTTCCATAACAATTAGTAATATTATTAGAAGAAGAAATTTTAACAAAATATAATAAAAGAGAATAAATAAAGGAAGAACAAATATGTTTATTACAAAAATGAAAACATTACAACATGTGGAAGAAGAAGAAGGCTTCGACAAATGGATCCTTGCTTCAAGAACTAACATTTTTGAATTGCTTGGATGTTTTGAGTGAAACCACTTATACACTACCATAAACAATCTAATACACATCTCAACCCCTCCAAATGAGAAAAAAACTAATTTATAGAGTATATGGGAGGCTAGGTTCAATGTAGTTTAATGTGTGAATGTGGAAGCTCGGAAAAATATTTTAAGACAACTCACACCACCCATTCGACCTCGAAAACGTCTGAATACACTCTCTTTTCAGAAGGATTATTTGTGAGAAAATTTTTCCTCAAGATCCTCTCAAAATATGGGTCCAATCCAAGTGCGGATGAAGATGTCATGGACCAAATATAGAACTGATGTCCAATATAGCGAGTCCAGCCCAGGTTTGATTTCATGGCCCATTAGGTTCAATCAAATGAACACTTGGGATCATATGTCCTAAATGAAAGTTGTATCCCATTAAGTCATGAATATATTTACAATATTTTATGTTCAGTTAATACATATCAAAATATTTATTCCCGAAGTGCTACAATGAATTTTAAAGGGTAAAACTGGAACATTCATCGAATTTTCAAATGAATGATCTAATCCCAAATATTTTATAAATGTACATATTTAACACAATGTGAGGAAATTTTGACATTTATTATCAATAAAATAATAAAAAAAATGTGTTTTATCATTATTCAATAAATTAAATAAATGTTTGTTCACTAGATTTTGAATAAAAATATATATAATTATTTTATTGAACATTTAATAAATATTTATTTACTAGTTTGGTAAAAAACATTTATTTAAGAGAGTTATTTATTTATTTATTCAGTTGTTCATTAAATAGTAGTGTAGTTTTAGTGGATCAAATAGGGTTTGATAGTAAAATATTTATTTTCAAGATGGTAAAGAATTATTTAACTATATGGTAGAAAAAAATTAACAATAATGCAGTTTTAATTATATGGAATTAGAATTCATTTATGATTCTGTTTTTCCCAAGTTGGAACACCACAAATAATGATACAGTTATTGTTAATATGTATCATGAATTTTCTATAAGGCTATGAATGTATTTTATTACTGTTACACAATTAAATATTATAATTGAATCCCCATATTGATAAATATATAAGTACACCTATTGTTCTATACATGAGAAACCGATGATGCAAGGGTAATTCCAAGTAAGGAATTTTTTTCTCGACTCCTCTCCTCTCTCCCTCTCAAGAACAAGATACATTCATCAGGATCGAATAATGGGTGATCAAGATCGATCGATGCAACACATTTGATTCTCCATGCTAGCACTTGGGTAGTGAGTGGCATCAATCAAAGACCATTACATCATGTGTGGATCACCACTAGATGAATTTTGGTTTGGATCCTTACAAGTGAAATGAGTCAATTTGAAAGGGTCATCCTGGATGATCAACATCATCAACAAACAATGTACTGAATACCCAGTTATTTTATATCATAATAAATTAAATGTAAATTATTTATAAATATATTGTTCAAGATCATCTCTAATGGTTTTGTGAATCATCATTATTTATCTAAATCTTTGATTCTATTCAGTGTAGACTGAATTTCATCGTCGTATTGATCTCATAATAATCACTGATCATGATAAGAATTAAAGTTGGATGTTGGTCCAACTACACTTCCACTGCCCCGAAACATACAATTGGTATCAGAGAAAGCTCATAAAAGTTTATAATTACTTAAACAATTCATTAATAATTTACAATTTAATAATTTAGTTGGTCAATTCAATGTTAATCATTCTTGTAATCTAGATTTCTAGATCCATTCTTCCTCTTTTCTTTTCTTGAATATTTCATAGAAACATATGATTTTTTGGACTAAAATTAAAATTAAGAACTCATCAGGAGGTGCCAAAAATTCTTCCCAAGTTACATTAAAGTACATGTAGTGTCTTCAGACTTACACTCTATTCTATCATCCATACACACCATGTAATCCAAACTACATGATGTGTAGTCATGTTCAATGCATCGGGAGTAATTCAGAAATTACTCATGTCATGTGAATTTATTACACATTATGTACTTAATTTTATATCATGTGTTGATAGGGATGGATTGGAACTTTATTGTTATATTACATTCCATGTGGCCCACTTCACACAGCGTGTAGTTCCTTCGGGTCAGGGGCCAAACCGTGTATCCCAGACACAACTAAGATGTCCGATAATCATGTAATGTGGAGACAACACGACATGTATCCCATTATACATTCCATGTACTCCAAAATTTCTGAAGTACACATCACACACAGAGTCCCTAAGCATGTACTTTGGGAAAGAAAATAAAATTAGTTCACTCCATGTATTCAGAACTACATGTTTTTTACTTTACCAAATTACAAATTATTAGAACATCAATGTTTGTGTAATGTTTAGAACTACATATAATGTATAAATCTTACTATCGGATGTTGCTATTTTCATTGAAACAACTTTTATAAAATATTTCATAAGAGTAAAGTAGTATGTGAATATAATGCATGTTGGTATATTAGAATGGGTATTCACCAGGTTACCTCCAATGTGAATTTACATACAAGGATGATAATATCAAGGAAATTAAGAAAATGATTAAGATAAAAGGATTGATTAATTAAAAATAATAAATAATTGATTGAAGCTATATTTTTATTAATAATAAGGAATAAATAATTGAATGATAGTGTTATTAAATGCATAACTCATTGCATGTATGTGGGTAATCATGAGTTACACCAACAAATTTGCATGTGATTAGTTTCCTTATAATTTATTTATTAAATTAATTATTGGAGTATGCACCATATATCCTCATTAATTTGTAGGGCATTCATGCCCAAGGTTTCTTTAATATAAACCCCTTTTTACCCCTCAGTTGTGTGTGAGTTTAAAATGAATATGTAATGGATTCATCTCCAAAGATGGTGGAGGTACTCCAAGTCAGGAGCTAAGGTGAAACCAATCCAAGGAGATGTAAAGGTTGATAGGTGGAAAGTTCTAAACACTAAGGTGTTTCTCCCCTAGGCTGGGATTAGTTTATCAACTACTAGATAAACTGTGAAATTTAAAAAAGCTCATGATCATTCCATTTAATTTATTTTATTTCAGTAAGTTGTATGGTTTTTAATTATGTATTTTTTATTGTGATCACATAGTTAATGAACTAAAAATCATGCAAGATAGAAGTAAAATAAACCTAGTCTGTGCATAAATATTATCAAGACATGGTTAATAAATTAATTCATGTTCCACTTATTATTATCTAGTATGTGATAAAAATAATAAGGAAATTTACACATAAGTGATAAAAATCCCTCAAAAAATATTATGTTAAACTAAGCCTTCCATTGCTTTATTAAGGGAAAGACATAATAAAAATATGCGTTTGAGCAACCCTTGTTGGTAAAATTTCGTTTATATTGGAATACCTTATGAAATTTATAGGCTTTAATTAACCATATTGCATCAATAAGAGTAGACCTTTCCAGACGTGGTGTAATATTTGAGGCAAGTGCTAAGGAAATCCAAGTCAGAATTTCAGGATTGAGGAGTCGACTCAACAGATCAAGGAGCTGCAATCTTACAGTTTGTAGAGACCTTCCTACCTAAACACTATAAAATAGATTTACCATCCCTTATTAAGGTTATGTGAAGGGGAATATAGATTGTTTCTACTAAAATGTCAAGGAAACTAGACATTATGAGTTTAATGGTGAGGGAAATTATGACATGATGAAATAGTGGGAGACATAATAAATTAATATGTTACTTCCCATAAAATTTAATCAAGAAAGTACTAATCATCTTATCTTTTTATAGTAGAATAAAATGAAAAGCTCTTCAACCAAACTATCCATGTGATCAATTCTCGATAAAGACAACATCCTTACTAGTAGAAACTTCTAGGAATGGTTTAGATTCCTTTGGGTTATTCTACACCAAGAATGGAAATCATACATTCTAGAGTTAGCATTACCTAATCCTCCTGGAAAATAGGAGACTTAAAAGGAGTTATTGTTCTATGATAAATATATGAATAACATGAACGACATTCAATGTTTTTTGTATCAAAAATGTCTCGTGAGCTCATTAATTCTCACAAAAACATGGATGCCTATAGCACGCTCGAACACCTCCATGGTCTTTACCAGGAGAGTGCAAGACAATAACCATTTTAGAACTCCAAGGCACTCTTTTAGAGTAACCTTGGAGAGGGTTCCCCTTATGGGCCACACTTTGTCATGCCCATTGGATACAATGACTGCCTGGAGGTTCTAGGGTTTAATCTCCCTGAATAAATGGGTACTGATCTCATTCTTGCATCTCTTCCTTAGACATTCTACAACTTTGTTGTTAATTTCAATAGAAACAACATTGAGAAGTCTCTACTTGATATTCTTATCATCAATCTCCATGTGGACAAAGACACGAATTTTGAAATGCCTTCTATCCTTATAGTTAATAAGAGGAAAAGGAAGGAGAAGTCCTTTAGGACCAAATATTCTTCACACCATTCCAAGAAAGGGAAGATCATTGGGGAGGAATGGAAATAGGAAGCTATTTTTTATGAATATGGCCAGGAGGGCCTTGGGAAGAAGAACTAAACCCTACCTAAGATGTGAGGGGATGATTCAGGTTTATTTGTTATCAATTTAAATCTCTATATTTCTACAAATTGAGTAATAGATATAGCTTTTTATTCTCACATATGTATCCAAATATAAGAACCAAGAATATTCAAGAAGATTGGCTGAGGGGAGGTAGATCTATGAGAAGAAAATGGAGGCAGAGATTCTGCTATAGATGTCAGGGACTACCACATCACGTTGCCAACTAGAATGATCTTGGTGTTAGAGGTTTGTTATTATGTGTCTTCTATTACAAAAAAAATTATTTCTATATCTAGATTAGATACATATGTATTTTTTCATCAAATTTTGAAAATAATTTTACTTATTTTACAAAGATAGAGTTTTTTTTGGTAGGAGACATTTATACAATGGTATTTACATGTTGGATTACACAAACCAATTAATAGAAATCGATAATAAAGATACTTCGTAAGAATCATACCACATCCAACTTTGGAATCACCGGCAAGATAATGTAAACTAGAAGTGCTCGACAAAGTTACATCAATATAGATATTTAGACTCTTTCAAACTAAAACCACATGTCACATGTCACCCATGTTTACAAGTAAAAATGAACAAATCCCCATTTAGTGGGGAATTTGAATGGGGAAAATTGATTCTTCAATTGGTTCATACCAATGTGTGTGGACCATTTCTAGTTGAAGTAATGGGTGGGTACTCATAATTTATATCTTTTATAGATGATTTTAATAGATATGGATATATATACTTAATGTGGTATAAGTATGATTATTTTGAAAATATCAATGAATAAAAGAATGAATTTGAGGAAATTCTTGGTAAAAAGATTATGGATCTTTTCATAGAATGAGGTGGAGAATATCTTAATCAAGACTTCATTAATTTATTATGGGTGTTTGGGATCCTATCCCAAATCACACCTCCTTACACACCCCAGTGGGATGGTGTTATTGATAGGAGGAACCACACCTTTTTGGACATGCTGACATCAACGATGAGTCATGTATGTATTCCATTATACTTTGGACAATATACATTACAAATATAAGTGAACATACTAAATCAAGTACCAACTAAATCAATAAATTTTATTCCATACGAGTTCTAGAGTGGAAAAAAGTCATGTTATGGAATTTAAATGTGTGGGGAAGTGAAGCATTTGTTAAGGCCTCTTTAGGTTACAAACATGCACAGAGAGGCACAAAGTGTACCTTTATAAGATTCACCAAGGAAACTAGGGGAAATTACCTATATAACCTCTTAGAAAAAAACGGTTATTGTGGAAAGATGCACCATAGTACTCAAGAGGGAGCACATTTCCCAAAGAGATAGTGGGAGTGAGATAGAATTTGATGATGTTGAGGCTCATGGTACACAAAAGTTGGTACAAGAAAATATTCCAAAAAACCCTGTGGAAGAAAGATCTATTCCAAAGACACAAGAACTACGATGGAGTAAAAGTTATGTTAGAGAAACTGAATGGTATGGTTTTCTAGTTACTAAGGATGGTGACTCATTTTTAGTTAATAATAATGATCCACTAACCTAAAAGGTAGCTGTAAGTGGAACAAAGGTTGCCATGTGGAAAGAAGACACAATATTTGAAATGGATTCCATGCACCAAAAGCAAGTCTGGATTTTGGTAGATCCTCCAGTTAATGTAAAGGATTTTGGTTATAACTGGTTATTCAAGAATAAACTTGACATGAAAGGAAAAGATAGTACCTATAAGGCACGGCTAGTTGCAAAAGGATTCAAGAAGATTCAAGCCATTTTCTATGATGAAACAATTTCACTATATTCAATGCTGAAATCCATCAGAATTCTATTGTCCATTGCTGCTTACCATGACTATGAGATTTGGAAAAATGATGTCAAAACACCCTTCCTTAATGTAAACCTTCAAGAAGATGTCTACATGAAAACAACTGATGGGTTTATGACTCTAAATGATGCCGATAAGGGATCCAGGTGGTAGAAATCCATTTATGAATTAAAGCTAGCATCCAGGTCATGGAACATTCGTTTTGATGAAGCTATCATAGAATTTGGTTTTATCAAGAATGAATGTGAGACTTGTTCCTAAAAACAGTTTAGTGGGAGTGAATTCGTTTTTTCTAATAGTATATTTTAATGGCATATTACTTATTGGAAATGAGATACCAGTCTTACAGTCTGTTAAGGCATGGTTGAATCAATGATTCTCCATGAAGGACTTGGGAGAGACATCATATATTCTTGGGATCAATATCTATCATGATAGATCAAAGAGATTATTGGGCCTATGTTAAAGTGCATATATTGACATGATAATAAAGAGATTTAGTATGGAACCATCCAGGAGGGGATTTTTTCCAATGTCACATGGAATTCATCTTTCCAAGAAAATGTGTCCATATACACATGAGGAAATAAATGGAATGAAAAAGACTCTAAATGCATCAATGATTGGGTTAGTCATGTATGCCATTATATGTACTAGGCTGGATGTTACATGCGTATTGAGTGTGGTAGGAAGATATCAAGCTGACCCAGGTGACCCCCATTAGATGGCAGTCAAGACTACCCTAAAGTATATGAGGCGTACTTAGGATATGATCCTTGTTTATGGAGGACTGAAGGAACTAGTCATTAGAGGATATGTTGATTTTAGTTTCAATGCAGATCAATATGATATGAAGTAGAAAAGAGGATAAATATTCACTTTGAATGGAGGTGCAGTAAGCTGGATGTCTCAATGTATAGTGTGGTTGCAGATTCTATAGCAGAATCCGAGTATATTATAACTTCTGAGGTAGCTAAAGATGAATTTTGGATATGTAGCTTTGTCTAGGATCTAGGTGTGGTACCTAGAATTAAATATCCCATCACACTGTATTGTGATAATACTATAGTAGTGGCTCTCACAAAAGATCCAAGGTCACATCAGCGGATGAAGCACATCATATTTAACATATCTTGAGGTATTTTTCTCAAATAGGTGAAGTTATAGTGAGAACTATTCCCATGGAAAAAAACATAGAAGAACCATTGAATAAAGAATTGACTTAGTTGAAACATGATCATCATGTGAGGTCTAGAGTAATGAAAGTTGTAGGCAGTTTTCTCTATTAAAAGTTGAGTTTTTAAGAGTTGGTGTCCTAGAACCAATTGTTTATACTTTGATTACATGAATTATTAATATAATTAAATATTAAAAATCTTATTACATAGTGTTCATTATTCTTCATGACAGTAGTGTAGTAATGTCATGGAGTATTTTTCTTATTGAAAAGGTCATAACAGTTCCCCTCTATGATGATAAGCTTGAAGTTCTATGAAAATATTCTTAAAAATAGTTTTGTGGTTGGATGAAACATTGTTATAGGAGACATAGTATACATACCATCAGGTGTGAGTACTCTTAAGAAGTTGAGAATTATTCTCATGATGTTCAAACTTGGTAATCTTCAAGATGAGAGATTATGAGAATAGACCCCCCAGTAGGAATTCCACATGTTTTCATTTCATTGGATATTCTAATCTGCGATCATCTATAAGGGTTCTTTAGACTTTAAGATTGTCATTAATACATGTCCTAACTCACGAACATTAATTTACTAATAAAAATCATCATGCAGACAGTTGGTAGGAAGTAGGGAACATTGTGTGCGTCATGAATGACATGTTATTAATGGATAAGTCAAGGGAGGATTTGTCCCATACATTTATGGAAGTTGATATCTTGTCCCTCTGATTGAAATAGAGCCTTCACATGAAATTCCATGTCCATGGTGTAACTATGAGTTTTTTTCAAGAAGTCAAAGAATGACATATCAAACATAAATTTTGATAAAACTATCATGAAACCATATTGATGAGATTTTGAGACAAAGGGATTATATTACACAGTGAGTGTCCGTATGTGGATTTCATTGTTTCAACTTTAAGTTTTTTCTATTTGTTATTTTGACCCTTTTCTAGGTTGTACTCTTGGACTTTATCAAAGCTCACCTAATTCTATCAAGAGTGAATACAAGAGGGTCACAGACTAAGTGTTTATGGTGGTCTTAGTTAAATTCTATATGATGATAACTAATGGAATAAATATTATTCTCAAGATAGTGGAATAATTTTATTCCTGTTAAAATGATTGCATAAATTACATAAATGTTTATTTTCCAGATTTTTTATAAAAATATATTTATTTTTTTATTGATCATTTACTAAATATTTAGTTACTTGTTTTAGATAAAATATTTATTGAAGATAATAATTTATTTATTTATTTATTTAGGTGTCTAATAAATGAAACAGGGGTTAGATCAGAACAAGGATGTTCCGATATTAAAATAATTATTCCCAATATGGCAATTAATTATTTAACTAGTTTTCACTAAATAAAATAATAATAAAGAAGTTGTAATTATGTGGCTTTGAGATTTCATTTATGATTTCTTTTTGTGCATGTTGGTGCACCAAAAATAATGAAACTATTATTGTTATATTGTAGAATGGGTTCACTCTAAGGTTATTAATGTATTTAATTACTGTTAAAAAATTAAATAATATAACAGAATCCCCATGTCAGTAAGTAGAAAGGTATGACTATTGTGCCATACAAGGGGAACTGACGATGCAAGAGTAGTTCCAAGTTAGGAATTTTATACTGACTCCTCTCCTCTCTCCCTCTCTAGAACGAGATGCATTCTAAAAGATTGAAGAACATGCGATCAAGATTGATTGATGGAAGACAATTGTCTCACCATACTAGTACCTATAAAGTGAGTGGTGTCAATCAGAGGCCATTGGAGCTTGTGAGGATCACAACTAGAGGGATTCTGGTTTGGATCCTCACAAGTGCATTGAGACAACCCAAAAGAGTCATCTTGGATGATCAACATCATCAATGAAGAATGTATCAAAGAAACATGTATTTAATTTCTTCAAAAATTAAATTTAAATTAATTATAAATATGATGTGAAATATCATTTCTAATGTTTTCAGGCCTCTTCATTATTTATCTAGTCCTTTGATTCTATTCTATGGAGACTGTCATACATCGTTGTATTGATCCCGAAATAATCATTGATTATGGTAAAAAGGAATATTTGGTGTTGGCCCAACCACACTTATGATATTCCCAGAACCGACATCAACATCTAAAATTTCACTAACACCTCTAAATACAGGACACCAACAACCCAAAAGAATGACCTAACAACCACTTCCTGGTATCAAAAAAAACATTCCCAATCAACTACTTCCTCATCATCCCAAAATCATGTTCACACAATCACCACCTCCCATCACCAAAATCACATCCACCAAATAACCTCCTTGTCACACCAAAATCCTAGACACATCTCACCCATCATCCCTACATAATATCACATCAAACATCAATTGGTAACAAGAAAGACCATACATTAATGTATATTAATACCATTTTACATATTTGGAAAAGGATCTTTATTCACATTTCACATTATTTTTTGGGGTTTTATAACACAATTCATAATACAAGGGCTAAAATTTCATTAATAATATATAAGTTGTTAGAAGGATGAAATTTTATGTTGATATCACAAAAATAAAATCAAAAAGAGAATTCAAAACACATATCATCTAGCATAAAAAATTCCCCAACTACTACAATTTTAACCCGAAAAACAAGCCTATAAAATCCATCACATCACAATAACATAAATGTTATAAAATCATGTGAAATATTCCCCCACTCATTTATAAATTACCAATTCATTATCATTGATTAATTAAAAAATAATAATAATACATAGAGAAAGAAGAATAAACCCCTCATGAATGATACACAATAAATTAAATGGTGTATTCTCAATCCAAAGGAAGATTTTACAATTCTTTCTGCACCATAAAAAGATGAAGAAACACCTGACAATAAAAACAACACATAGTAAAATATTGAACAACCAATAAAAACAAATTATCTACTAAAAACATTCTCAAATAAAACCATAAACCAAAATTTCACCACCATAGTGGGTTATATAATGAAGACAAGGAGAAACCAACCATGAAGGGAGAAAAACAAACCACATGTTTTCAAGGAATAACCATGAGGAGATGTGAATAAAAATGGAGGTAGGGGATAAAAGCTCCTCCCATGGCACTAGGGGATCATCTGGAATGATAGGTAAAAGTGGTATGGATGATTGAATTTTATTATCCAATAAAAATACATTAAATATAGAAATATTATGTTTTCACATTATGAAATACATTGCACAACATTTTATTCACGCTTTTACAGAAATTGAATCTTTCACTGAAAAAACATATCACCTCAACCTTTATTTAATACACATTGTGAATTCGGTATACATGATGTGTAATAAATCTCATAGGTCCCCCTTATTCATGTTCATGATGTGAACTAGCCAGCTATGAAATCGTTGAATGACCATTACACATTTTCAATTCTACTTACACAATGTTAACATCCTAAAAAATCTCTGATGCATCTCCAGCCTCTAGAAAAAACACAAGAATCATCCCATGAACATATCCAATCACCAAGACTAAAAATGTAATGGACTCATATGGAATTTAATATTACATGAAATTAATCATCATTTAAATGTGTACAACATGAAAAATATTCACTACAGTCATGACCACCAAATGATTTAAATCATCGATCCCAAATATCCAAAATTATTTTATGATAACTTTGCGTATAGAAATTTAGAAATTAATATATTCAAATGATGTTTTTTTCAAAAGAAACAGGATATTTCCCTCAAGAATGTTTTAATGATATATTTGTTGAATTCTTCTTCATAAACAACAATAACCTTTTGTGTTTCTTATGTATTCATATATATATGATCTAATTTTACAATATATATTATTTATCATAGATGGATTATGTTTATAATGAAGGGATTTTTATTATACTCATTCATTTTCCATGATTTATATGAATAATAATTGGTGAGGTGACTTTGGAACCATACTGATTTCTTTGGGTTATGCTATGATAAATTGTTTATGAAACCCATATCCTTTCAAGGTGTATTGATATGATTAATTTTTGTGATATTTTTTCTCAAATATATATAAATTATGTGATGGTTGGCACCTATATCCCCATTTAATTCGTTTTGTAATGATTAACATTCAATTATGTCAAATGGTACATATGAGGTTATTCCATTCCCAAAATATGTTACGTTGGAGGTTATCCAAATCCAGAAAAGGGAACATGGGATGATATCCAAATCTCAAACTATAGTACAATAAATTTCATACCATGCTTAAAAGAGGGCATATTGGATGTTATCCAAGTCCCCAAATAGGGTATATGGGAATTTATCTGGAGAAAGAAGTAGTTTCATGGTTGGTTATCCCAATCCGAACATGTTGTGAATGTCTTGGTGGGTAGCTTTGGAATAAGATATTATATGATTAAATGTATTCCCCAAATCATGGTATTATGAATTATTATTCCCTTATGGATCATTATCTATGAATCTATTATTTTTCATTTCTTATTAACTCCCATGATTTATTTCATGGATCTTATTTATGATATTTGATTTGTATGGTATGGAATAAAAATATATTCTCTCGATCAAAACCCCTTATGAACATGTTATTTTGATATATCACTTTTTTAGCATTACGGAGTATCTAATCTAAACCTATCATACATTTCCTTTCCCCAAGCTATAAATAACTATATTTAGGTAAGATATGTCACATAAGAGTTATATTTATGTTAAACTTACTTGGAGATGTTGTAGTTCACTTATGAAATAGTGGTATATGTAACTGTGTTTCTGAAGGAACCATAACTAAATGATTATAGTGTGTATTTTTATGTAATGTAATTAATATTAATTTATTATTATCTGACATATATTTATCAAATTAACAGGGTTTTATATTCATGACCTTCATTCATCGATAAAAACTCACCTTTCCATGGGATGGGGTTTCACATAAATATAATGGAATTTGTGACCTAGGAATGATATGTGGGTAAAAGATTCAAACAATGTCATTTGATTAAAGATTAAAATATTTAGATATTGTCTTAATGAAAATGGAATTAAATACTAGTTATTGGATCCAATGAAAATAACGAATTTATAAATCCACCTTCTATTTGTTCTATAAGGTAAATTCTTGTAATAGAAATATTATTTTCATATATAACATTATTACATGTTTAAAAAAGTTGTTTTCCCAAAATGTATATTATTATTGTTATTATAAGTTAATTTTAGACATGTTTTTTCATATTACTAGTATATTATCTAGAGATTTTGGGAATGATAATGGTTTTATTGAGAATATATAAATTCTAAAACCTAGTATAGACACCTTAGTGGACCTGAAACCCTTTATTTTATACCATTTATTGAGACTTGTAGAAGTTGAATGTTTTTAGATCACTAGGTTTTTAGTATTTAAGGATTAAAACCACCGATGAGATAGGTTAATGGGTTGGATTTTTTCAGGGTCTTGAAAATAAAGTGTGAAGGAAATTTGGGATGTATATAGTTCTACTGTTATGATTACCTTTATATGAAAAACATAGTGTATTCTATTTTAGGGTAACAAATGGATCTTCCCATCACTTATATTGGTTTGTGGAATATGTGATGTTTTTTTAAAAATAAACCTATATACATTTTCTATCACTTATATTATCCAATTAATGCATATTAATTTTCAATTCACCTTATTTATACTTTTAATTACCATTCTTAAAAACAATATAAAATGTGCATAGTCAATCATTAGTGTTCGTATATGATGTTACCCTTAGATTAGATTACTATGTCCCATGTTATATATTGGTGTCATCCCAAAGAAGGTAATTTCACTTCATTATCACATGAAACATTGGAATGGGTATTATCTTAGACCAATATCTATATGCACCAACCAATTGCATGAAATTGAAAATATGATGTGGAATGCAATGCCCATATTTTGATTAGTAATGTGTTTAATTTACATCTTGGACATAATGAATTGTAACGACACAAAATTTCATTAATGGAAAATCCCTCTTGATCCAGTTAAATGTTTCTTTATGAAAAATGTTTTTATAAGATATCAACTTTTTTTTTAGTTTTACTTTAAGATTTGTGACCATTACTTTTATAGTCGTTGAACAGTGATCATCTGGGTAGTTTAAATATAAGGCTTTAACGAACCATTTTTCTACCCAGACAAAGGAAGCGATGGCCTCATCCAGTAGAATTTCCCCTTACGAAGCCCATTTGTCGGAGCTCGGAAAGGAGGTGGCGTCTTTGGGCTTTTCCCTTGACCAAGCCCAAGCTGAGCTTCATCAAGTCAAGCTCGAACGTGATCGTCTACGGGAAAAGTGGAAGTTGATAGAGATTACCACTCGAGCGATGTTATCCGAGCAACCCCAAGAGTCTGTCACCATCGCACACCTTAACCTTAGGTCTTATGCAGCTATTTTAAGGGGTTATGTAACAAATAAGTAGCACCATGTTCATGTACATTATCTTTGTATATAATAATGAATATAATTTCTAGTCATTTTTGATACATTGTAATTAGTTTTTAAAGTACAAACGGTGTTTTTAGTTATTATTTCATTAAGAATTATATTTTACTAAATTAAAGGATTTTTGAATTAAATAATATTTTAATAAAATATTATTATTAATATTAAATTAATTTTTATTGAATATAAATGATCTTATAATTTTATGAATGCAATTAAAATTTTTATTAAGGTTTGAAAGCCATTTCTGTCAAAACCCGTGAATTTTTTATAAATGTCGGTTTTTATTTTAAAAGTGAAAATTCACATATTTAGAAAATTATTTAGATAAAATAAATATTATTTTTGGAATCAGGACGTCGAAATTATCCAACGGTGAATTTTTCATAATTTTCTGAGACAGTCAAATTTTTGGGTAAAAATTAAATACCATTTAAATATATAATGTGTTTTATGACATCATAATGACCCAATGGTGATGTAATAAAATACCATAATCTTTATGTTCGGCCAATATGTGTTTTATTATTAAAATAATGAGGTTTTGGGTTTGTTTGACTCACTTTTCAAAGCATTAATGGATCCCTCAAGACTTATTCAACACTTTGCCTTTTTAAATTAATTTCCATGGGAGTGTGACTCACCTCCACATAAGCAACCCTAATTTTTTAATACGTTCGGACCTTGGCCTTGTAAAATATTGTTTTCCTCTTTCCTTTTCCAGAAACCATGGGCAAATACCATGAGATGGTTTGTGGTTTGGATTATTTTAATATAAGGGGTCCCAAACCTAAATAATAAAGAATTCTCTCACCTTTCCTATATAAACCCACCCAAGATACCACTTCCTCCTCACTCAAAGCCCTTGAAGTTCGTCCAACCTCTTCCCTACTCTCTCTAGAATCCTCCCAAGGTGCCCCAAGCTGTCAAGAAGCCTCTCACAAGCCTCTCTCTAGCCTTTGGAAGCACACTTCCAAGTAAGGGGTTTTCTTCCTTTCTCTTTTTTTGTCAATTTTCATTAAGTTGTATTTCCCTTTTTATTTCAATTATGAATGTTGGGGTATGGTTTCGCACCTCCCCCATACTTCCCTCTTATTGGCTGAGTGATGGGAGAACCCTTTCTCTCTCATTAAATGCCTCCCATGTACACCCGTTACTATGCCGAAATTCCGAAAGGAACTTCTCTCTCTTCTTTTATATTCAAGCAATACTTTTGTATCATGAATCTAAATTCCATTTCTATTGTTGGGACATGTATATTTATGATCTACTTACTTTCCATTACATGTAAATATGATTAGGAACCCCTTTCTCTCTCATCAACCTTTTTATGAATTCTTATGTCACGCCGTTACGATGCCGAAATCGCACCGATTTTCTAAGCCAATGTCTTTGTGTAGTGAATACCATGCTCATTTCTCCATCAAGGGTATTCACCTTTATGCACATTTACATATTGATTATAAAGTTTCATGTATGAATTCCACATTCCTTTATCGTGTAATAAATTATTATGTTTTATGAATCCATGTTTTATGATCCATGTGGCACACTTATGCATGAAATGAAATGTTTAAGAAGGGTGCGCCCTTATAGCGCTCCAATGCATTGGGTAAAGTATAGTATCATGATACGTTATGTGCAATGAGTGTTTAATCATTCTAATTCAATTGCAACGAGGTTTTACTCGTGCTTCAAGTGCAATGAGGGTTTACTCATGCTCCATGTGCAATGAGCCTTGGCTCATGCTAATTCAATGTTAAGTGTTGTTGCCACATTTCCATGTTATGATTATCATGCTTTATCATGCCTTTATGTTCATGTCTCTCTTATTCTCTATTGATATGACTATTGCCTAACATGTATTGTACTCCTCATGTTATTCATTGTGTACTCCCTTACTGGGATTTATAGCTCACCCTTTTCTTATGCATGTCCTCAAGTTATCCCATGCAATGTTAAGTACGAAGGAATGTAGTGGTCATGTAAAGGAAGTTTTCAATAAGGATGTTGTATTTCAAGTTTAAAGTTTTTATGTAATGATTCTAAGCCCCAAAGACACTAAACCTCTCGATATTCTTTGTTGTATCAAGTGAAGTTTTATGTAATAAAGCATGTTTAAGTTGTAATAAAAAGCAGGGTTGTCATAGTTGGTATCAGAGGATAGGTTTAGTTATTTTTGGGATTAGGAAACCCTAGTAAAGCCTTAGATACAAGACTAATCATAATAAAAACATCCCTAAGTTTTGGTAAATACTAAGTAAGTGTTTTATCAAACAAATACATCCCTGTCTGGATACGAGCAGGTAGAGGCGGCTCTGGCACAGATGTATCTTAGGGGTAAAACCCGAAAACACCGCTTTGAGCTAGACTCGAACGGGAACTGGTGCACGACAACGGGCCTTGCTGCACTCTTGGTTACGACACTCCCAGGGGATATGTTTTGATAAATTCACAATCTTAGAATGAACCCTTATTAAGGGAAAAATGCCCCTAAGAATATATGTTAGAAGGAAGATCATGAAAAGCCTGGATTGAATCCTATAGACTCATGAGTTAATGAGATTAAAGTTTATTTATAAGTCATCAACTATTGTCTTTGGATTACCCTTTATGTGTTACCCCTAACTTTCCTTTTATTCCAGCCAATGGTCGGTAATAGGAGAACTCGGGCTAACAACCGTTGTGAAGATCAGTGTGATGATTGTACTTATGAGATGCCCAATCCAATGGGAGCGGGAATTGCAAACTTTGTCACCATTCTCTCTCAGTTAACTCATGTTTTGAATAGAAACACTGGTCAAGAGGAACGTTCCACCCCCCCTAAGAAAGAACAAGTCGCTATTGAAAGCTTCATGAGACAAAGGCCTCCTACTTTTAGTGGATCATCCGATCCCACGATTATTGAACAATGGATCAACTCCATTGAAAAGATATTCTCCATCCTCCAATGCTCTGAAAAAGAGAAGGTTCTCCTGGCGGCTTATCGTATGGAGGGTGAAGCTGATCAATGGTGGACGTTGATCAAAAATACGAAGCCTGAGGAGGAGATCGAGGCTTTGGAATGGAAGGTATTCCGGAAGATGTTTTTCGATAAATATTTTCCACGCACCCTCCATCTTAAGATGGAAAGGGACTTCCTTTCCCTCAAGCAGAAAGATGAGGAATATGTGGGAGCGTACGAGGCAAACTTCACAAGGCTTCCACGATACGCTTCCGGCTTTGTCGTTACCCCCGAATGCAAGGTTGACCGCTTCTTTGGTGGGTTGAAGCCTAGCTTGCGGAAATCATTAGCGATCCGTGACTTCGACAGCTATGAGGAAATTGTCCGATGTGCCCTCAAGGTTGAAATAGAGATCAGAGAATCACAGGGGTATCATGGGGACAAGAAGCGGAAGGTGGACTTCAATGCTGGTGGTCCGATGGATAAATCCAACAGCGCTAAGAAATTCCAGCACCCCACTTTCCAAAAGTGTGGAAAAAAGAACCCTGGAAATTGCCTTAGGGGGACAAGAAAATGCTTTAAGTGTGGAAGAGAAGGGAACCTAGCTGTTAACTGTCAGCAAGAAGGACCCACGGCTGCGACGGAGGGGAGGAACGCTCCGTTCGAACCTCAACGCGTTGTTCAATGCTTCAAATGCAAAGAACCGGGTCATTTTGCGAATCAGTGCCCTAATCCAAGGGTTATCGGAGGCAATAAACAACCTCCAAGACAGCAAGGAAGAGCTTTTGCTATCACTTCTGCCGAAGTGAACCCCGACAACGAAGTGGTGACAGGTACGCTAGTTATTCATTCAAGAATAGCGAACGTACTTTTTGATTCAGGTTCTACGCATTCTTTTATATCTCAAAAGTTTAGTAGAACAATCCCTGCACCACCACAAATCATGGAAGTATAGATGTCGGTGAGTACGGAAAATGGGGCAATCATTGCATCCCATGAGTATAAGTCCTCCCCTGTTATAATCTGTGGATTGAATTTCCCAGAAAATCTCGTCATACTCCCTTTGGTGGAATTTGATGCAATTCTTGGCATGGATTGGCTTTCCTTATATAGAGCCAACATAAATTGTCGGGAGAGGGAAATCACACTCCATATGGAGAATCGACCAACGATTCTTTACAAGTGTCAGGAGGAAGATGAATCTCCTTTAGCTCCATCATCTCAAGAATGGATATTATTGCCTTATGAGCACGCATATCTGGATCAGATGATTGAGTCTAAGGAAGAAACCACCCTTGAAGAAATGCCTATTGTGAGGGAATTCGCTGAAGTATTTCCCGAGGAACTTCCTGGTCTTCCTCCATGAAGAGATGTTGAGTTGTCAATTGAACTTATACCTGGGGCGCTACCAATATCCAAGACTCCATATAGAATGGCTGTGGTTGAGCTTGAATAACTGAAGAAACAACTACAGGAGAATCTGGATAAAGGGTTTATACGCCCAAGTGCATCACCATCAGGTGCACCAGTCCTCTTCGTCAAGAAGAAGGATGGGTCAATGCGGCTTTGTATCGATTATCGTGAACTTAACAAAATCACGATAAAGAACAAGTATCATCTCCCAAGAATCGATGACTTGTTTGATCAGCTGCGTGGAGCACAATACTTCTCCAAGGTCGACTTGCGGTCGGGATATTATCAAGTAAGGGTGAAGAAGGAAGATATCCCCAAGACTGCTTTTCGTACAAGGTACGGGCACTATGAATTCATAGTAATTCCTTTTGGACTCACCAATGCTCCAGCAATATTCATGGACTTGATGAATAGAGTCTTTAGAGATTACCTAGATAAATTTGTGGTAGTCTTTATAGATGATATTCTAATATACTCCAAAACCAAGGAGGACCATGAGGAGCATTTAAGAACTGTACTGGAGACTTTGCGCAAGGAGAAGCTCTATGCCAAGTACAGGAAGTGTGAGTTCTGGTTGAAGGAGGTCTCATTCTTGGGTCATATCATCACAAGCAATGGGATATCTGTAGACCCCTCCAAAACAAATGCAATTGAGGGATGGCCGAGGCCAACATCGGTAACTGATATCCGTAGCTTCTTGGGGTTAGCTGGATATTATCGACGATTTGTGAGAAACTTCTCACGATTGTCCAACCCTCTTACCAAGCTAACTCGAAAGGGAGTAAAGTTTGCTTGGAGTGATGAATGCGAAGAAAGCTTCAAGGAGTTGAAAAGGAGGCTTATCACTGCACCCGTGCTCACTTTACCCACAAGTGGGGAGCTTTTTGTGGTATTCAGTGATGCTTCGAAGAAGGGCTTAGGATGTGTGCTGATGCAGAATGATAAAGTGATATCCTATGCCTCAAGACAGTTGAAAATCCATGAGGGAAACTATCCAACGCATGATCTGGAGTTGGCGGCGGTGATCTTTGCCTTGAAAATCTGGCGGCATTATCTCTATGGAGAGAAATGTGAGATATATACTGACCACAAGAATCTTAAATATATATTCACACAGAAAGAGCTTAATATGCGCAAGAGAAGATGGATAGAGCTCATAAAGGATTATGACTGTTCAATACATTACCACCCTGGGAAGGCGAACAAGGTGGCGGATGCCCTAAGTAGAAAGGATCCAGCAATTCTATCAATGATTAGAATTGATAAGGATCCAATCTTCTTAGACTTGATGAAGATGGACGTGGGAATCATAAAGAAGGGAACATCATAAATCCTTTCACAAATGATTGCTCAACCATCTCTTTTGGAAAGGTTAAAGGATGCTCAAAAGGATGATGCAGGAATCCAAGAAAAAGTGGAAGCTATCAAAAAGGGAAAATCCTCAGAGTTTAATGTTAATGAAGAAGGAATTGTGCGGTTTGGGAAAAGACTATGTGTTCCATCAAGTTCGGAGCTGAAGAAGGAACTTTTGGATGATGCACATAGTTCAAATTTCTCTATTCACCCAGGGAGCACAAAGATGTATCGAGATCTCCGAGAAAACATTTGGTGGGATAATATGAAGAAGGAGATCGCCGAATATACATCAAAGTGCCTGGTGTGTCAGCAAGTGAAGGAAGAGAGGCGGAAGTCTAAGGGGATGATGCAACCATTGCCCATACCAGAATGGAAATGGGAGAACATCACCATGGACTTCGTCACTGGACTTCCAAGGACATCCAAAAGCAACAATGCAATCTGGGTTATTGTGGATCGTCTTACAAGGACTGCACACTTCATTGCTATTCGAGAGGATTTCTCTTTGGATCAACTGGAACGGATATATATCAGGGAAGTGGTACGGTTGCATGGAGTACCACTATCTATTGTGTCTGACCGAGATCCAAGATTTACCTCTATGTTTTGGAAGAGTCTTCAACATGCTCTGAATACTGAACTGAACTTCAGTACGGCCTATCATCCTCAAACTGATGGCCAATCCGAGCGGACTATCCAAACACTTGAGGATATGTTGAGAGCGTGCTCAATGGACTTTAAAGGAGGATGGGATCAACATCTTCCTCTAGTTGAGTTCTCTTATAATAATAGTTTCCACTCGAGCATCCAAATGGCACCATATGAAGCCCTGTATGGGAAAAGGTGTAGAACACCGGCATGTTGGGATGAGGTCAGTGAACGTAAGCTGCTTGGACCAGAAATGGTCGAAGAAATGGTGGAGAAGGTGAAAACCATTCAGTAGCATATCAAGGTAGCCCAGAGTCGACAGAAGAGTTATGCAGATAATCGTCGACGAGACCTTGAGTTTAAAGTCGGAGACATGGTGTTTTTACGCATATCTCCATGGAAGAAGGTCATGAGGTTTGGAAGGAAAGGGAAGTTAAGTCCAAGGTACATCGGTCCCTTCGAGATTCTTGATCGTGTTGGGGCTGTGGCCTATCGACTAGCACTTCCACCTACTATGGACAAGGAGCATGATGTCTTCCATGTATCCCTCTTAAGGAAGTACATACCAGACCCTTCACATGTACTCTCTTCCGAGGTGGTACAATTAGAAGACGATCTTTCTTATGAGGAGCAGCCAGTGAAGATCTTAGATCGTAGAGAAAAAGTTCTACGAAATAAGACAATGCCCCTCGTCAAGGTGTTGTGGAGAAACCACAAGTTTGAAGAAGCAACTTGGGAGTCGGAGGATATGATGAAACTAAGCTACCCACATTTGTTTTAGTGTGGAAAAAGGAAAATTTCGAGGGCGAAATTTCTTAAGGGGGAAATGTTGTAACGACCCAAAATTTCATTAATGGAAAATCCCTCTTGATCCAGTTAAATGTTTCTTTATGAAAAATGTTTTTATAAGATATCAACTTTTTTTTTAGTTTTACTTTATGATTTGTGACCGTTACTTTTATAGCCGTTGAACAGTGATCATCTGGGTAGTTTAAATATAAGGCTTTAACGAACCAATTTTCTACCCAGACAAAGGAAGCGATGGCCTCATCCAGTAGAATTGCCCCTTACGAAGCCCATTTGTCGGAGCTCGGAAAGGAGGTGGTGTCTTTGGGCTTTGCCCTTGACCAAGCCCAAGCTGAGCTTCATCAAGTCAAGCTCGAACGTGATCGTCTACGGGAAAAGTGGAAGTTGATAGAGATTACCACTCGAGCGATGTTATCCGAGCAACCCCAAGAGTCTGTCACCATCGCACACCTTACCCTTAGGTCTTATGCAGCTATTTTAAGGGGTTATTTAACAAATAAGTAGCACCATGTTCATGTACATTATCTTTGTATATAATAATGAATATAATTTCTAGTCATTTTTGATACATTGTAATTAGTTTTTAAAGTACAAACGGTGTTTTTAGTTATTATTTAATTAAGAATTATATTTTATTAAATTAAAGGATTTTTGAATTAAATAATACTTTAATAAAATATTATTATTAATATAAAATTAATTTTTATTAAATATAAATGATCTTATAATTTTATGAATGCAATTAAAATTTTTATTAAGGTTTGAAAGCCATTTCTGTCAAAACCCGTGAATTTTTTATAAATGTCGGTTTTTATTTTAAAAGTGAAAATTCATATATTTATAAAATTATTTAGATAAAATAAATATTATTTTTGGAATCAGGACATCGAAATTATCCAACGGTGAATTTTTCATAATTTTCTGAGACAGTCAAATTTTTGGGTAAAAATTAAATACCATTTAAATATATAATGTGTTTTATGACATCATAATGACCCAATGGTGATGTAATAAAATACCATAATCCTTATTTTCGGCCAATATGTGTTTTATCATTAAAATAATGAGATTTTGGGTTTGTTTGACTCACTTTTAAAAGCATTAATGGAGCCCTCAAGACTTATTCAACACTTTGCCTTTTTAAATTAATTTCCATGGGAGTGTGACTCACCTCCACATAAGCAACCCTAATTTTTTAATAAGTTCGGACCTTGGCCTTGTAAAATATTGTTTTCCTCTTTCCTTTTCCAGAAACCATGGGCAAATACCATGGGATGGTTTGTGGTTTGGATTATTTTAATATAAGGGGTCCCAAACCTAAATAATAAAGAATTCTCTCACCTTTCCTATATAAACCCACCCAAGCTCCCACTTCCTCCACACTCAAAGCCCTTGAAGTTCGTCCAACCTCTGCCATACTCTCTCTAGAATCCTCCCAAGGTGCCCCAAGCTCCCAAGAAGCCTCTCACAAGCCTCTCTCTAGCCTTTGGAAGCACACTTCCAAGTAAGGGGTTTTCTTCCTTTCTCTTTTTTTGTCAATTTTCATTAAGTTGTATTGCCCTTTTTATTTCAATTATGAATGTTGGGGTATGGTTTTGCACATCCCCCATACTTCCCTCTTATTGTCTGAGTGATGGGAGAACCCTTTCTCTCTCATTAAATGCCTCCCATGTACACCCGTTTCTATGCCGAAATTCCGAAAGGAACTTCTCTCTCTTCTTTTATATTCAAGCAATACTTTTGTATCATGAATCTAAATTCCATTTCTATTGTTGGGACATGTATATATATGATCTCCTTACTGTCCATTACATGTAAATATGATTAGGAACCCCTTTCTCTCTCATCAACCTTTTTATGAATTCTTATGTCACGCTGTTACGATGCCGAAATCGCACCGATTTTCTAAGCCAATGTCTTTGTGTAGTGAATACCATGCCCATTTCTCCATCAAGGGTATTCACCTTTATGAACATTTACATATTGATTATAAATTTTCATGTATGAATTCCACATTCCTTTATCGTGGAATAAATGATTATGTTTTATGAATCCATGTTTTATGATCCATGTGGCACACTTATGCATGAAATGAAATGTTTAAGAAGGGTGCGCCCTTATAGCGCTCCAATGCATTGGGTAAAGTATAGTATCATGATACGTCATGTGCAATGAGTGTTTACTCATGCTAATTCAAGTGCAACGAGGGTTTACTCATGCTTCATGTTCAATGAGGGTTTACTCATGCTCCATGTGCAATGAGCCTTGGCTCATGCTAATTCAATGTTAAGTGTTGTTGCCACATTTCCATGTTATGATTATCATGCTTTATCATGCCTTTATGTTCATTTCTCTCTTATGATCTATTTATATGACTATTGCCTAACATGTATTGTACTCCTCATGTTATTCATTGTGTACTCCCTTACTGGGCTTTATAGCTCACCCTTTTCTTATGCATGTCCTCAGGTTATCCCATGCAATGCTAATTACGAAGGAATGTAGTGGTCATGTAAAGGAAGTTTTCAATAAGGATGTTGTATTTCAAGTTTAAAGTTTTTATGTAATGATCCTAATCCCCAAATACACTAAACCTCTCGATCTTTTTTGTTGTATCAAGTGAAGTTTTATGTAATAAATCATGATTAAGTTGTAATAAAAAGCAGGGTTGTCATATGAATGATCTTCTTCCTCAAAAATTACAATAATTTATGGATTCCTAATTCTTATTTATACTTCTACAACATATAAAAACACCACCTTGGATATATTAACTCTTTGACCATGATGTATTTTGATGGATTCAATATGTTAATGTTCTCTTTTTATTAATACAGTAACACTAATAATTAGTGTTCTTATACATTACCAATTATATTATAACTAAGTGCATCCTCTTTCATATGATACTCAAAGTATTAACTATGGAAAAAAAATTATTTTTATTTAAATCAATTAATTATAGTATATTTAATTTTCACCGATGTTTGGATATATCATGTTATTACATTTATTTTCCACTACTAGTTTATGAAATGATTAATGTAAAACTTATAACCTTATTTTTTGACATACAATAAATACATATAGATCAGTGTATCATATGTAATTATAATTTATTCAAATTAATAAATTCATAAATTGGAAACATAAATTTTTTCATGACCCATTTCATTCATTATTTCAATTTATCACAATTTAGCTTCCATAATTGTGTGAATTCAAATAATACCTGAAATAATACTGCTAAAACAATGTATCTGTTCTCTACATTGATTGTTTATTCATTTTTAATCCCCCTACATATTCTTCCACTAAATATATTATAACTAATTAGGAATTTATTTCTCTTAAAATTATTATATTCAACATGAAACTCATTTTTGAAACCTATTATTTATTTCCCACAATTATATTCTAGACTAATAATGACCCATTGTGATATTGTTAAATTTATAGAACAATTCATAATAATCCTGATTAGTTATCGTCCGACATAAAAAAGACTTTCACTCAGTATTTGTATGAAATTATATGATATATGACCATTAAATTCATGCATAAAAGTCATACTAAGTGAATTAAAGAACTCAATTAATAGGATGTGAAGCCATATTAACAAGTCATATAATCTTAATTTCATGAACCAATCATTATATTTGTCTTAATAAAATTATGAACTTCATATTGATTCATGATACAACATTAGGAATATAATAAAACCATTTTTATTCAACTTGTATAATCCTTGTTTATTCCAGTGGATATTACAAAATTTATATATAGGTCATCAATAATAGAATAAATATCTTCTACATTTTTTCGATAAACACCAATGTGACATGAACATTGTGAACATGTTTTGAATTATTTTTTTATCTCATAAGAAAAGATATGCTGTGTTGGAGTCATAATTATCAACTAAAAAGGAAGTGTCCATGAAACAATTGGAACTATTCATTAAATTGTATAAGGTATTAGAAAATTTGAAATGATTATATAATATATAATATTATGTACATGTCTATATCAACAAAAGTTATTGATTGTTAGCACCTTTTTCAAATCCCATATTGGATGAAATATTAGGTTATATCCACTTTATATACCACTATGACCCATCAGTACAATGATTACGTATTATAGGATTTTATAATCTCCCATATCCCACCATTCTAACCCAAATGGGTATATAATAGAAACATTCAACATAGTAACATGTATGTAAATACATAGAGTTTTTAAGAACCCTTTATATGTCTATCAATTGGATGTTGGTATTAAGATTAGATGGATTCAAGTAGCAGTTATGATTTTTAGATGGTTGGGTTTCGTAAACATATTCTAGTATTTTTATTTAATATTAGAATACATATAAATATATCATTATTAAGAAACTAGTATCCTTTTCATATCTATATACATGAAGTTACATCATCACCCTACTTATATATGCACATTTCTCAGGAATAAAAATATATGGATATTAAATTTTCACTATATTTTTAATTTTGAAATCATCCTAAACATTAACAAAAATATATATAAGGATATGAAATTATTTACATCAATCAACATATCAATAATATATTTGATCTCATAATTTTATAGGATCTTTGAACTAGTTCCTAAAACAACATTATACCATCAAACAATATAATTGTCCTTATTTCTATTAGTAATATTATGGGAACCTCAATAATACATCCTAGTAACATAAAATGAAAATAATAATATCATATAAAATCCCCAAATTCCATTAATTATTTTTAATAATAATGTCAATAAAAAAAATGTTTGTTATAAAATATCCCCTTTTTATTTCATGTCATTTATAATATTTGAAAGTTGATTGTAAATATATTAATTTTTTATAATGTAATGATTTTATCACCAAATTCCCTAATTTTATTCTACCCCTTATTTATTAGTCATAATATGTATTTAGAAGAGGATAATATCCCATTATAAGTAATAAATTTCTCATCTTCAGTCCACTTAATGACTGAATGATAACTATTCAGTGTAGAAAAATGGCATGAATTTTACTAAAAAGATATCCTTTGAAGAACTGAAAATTAAAACATCTTTTATAACACATTACAATTTATCACTCAGTGTCTATTCAATAATCATAAATATTTAACGAAAATATACAAATAGTTAAATATATTTATCATTAAAATTTCAACCTAGATTCCAAATCTGTAATAAAGTTAATTGTTAAAATGAATTTAAATTAAGATTATTGGAGTTAATTTAAGGAAATAACCTTGTAATCTCACAACTATTACCATTTTATTTTCATCAATGATATTAATTTCACCAAATTTTTATTTGAACCTTTTCATTATTATTAAATGATGATAGATTATTCATATATACCTTGTTAAATTCTATTTGATCCAAACCATAAAAAATTGATATTTCTAGACTTATGAACATATCAAAACCTCTTGTGTAATTTAGCCCCTTGTATCCCATCATGGGGAAAACTATCATAATCATTTTCACTATATAACTATTTTTAAAATGCTTATTCAAATTAAAAATAATAAATAAAAATAAAAATGATGAATTTTTTCATATTTGTTAAATTCATTAAATCTTTCATCTCTTCATTTGTTCCCAATTGGTAAAAAAGTATAATTAATTCACTAAATGATTAAGATACATATATAACATAAATGATAAGGAATATTGAGAAACACCATTACCATCTTTATGTGATAAATATTTCTTAGAATTTCTTTTCACATATTAATTCCCTTAATTTTAATCTCTAATATAAAGAAAATTATTCATGATAGTTTTTTTGATTTCATGGTAGTATTTTTCTTCTCTTGGATCCATTTTCCCCTTATTTATAGTCTCCATCATAACATGAGTTACCTTGTAATATATAATATTTTTTGAATATGGAAAATATTTTTTCAATTTATTATTTGGATGATGTGAATGTTAATATAAAATCTAAATTATGTTCAATTTAATTATGACTCCCACATAGATCCATGTGATCATATTGGTCATCACATTTTTAAAATATCCCTTGAAATATAATTTATATACATACATAATAACCCCTTATAATTTCGAACCTTTATTTTGTTATTCTTCCATTTCAAATTCTTTCTCTAAATCTACATATTAGATAATCATCAATTTTTTAGAACTACGATCATATTTCTTGGTCATCCCACATGTATTATCTAAATAGTTATTATAAATTCATTTTCTTTACTTTTATTTTTTCTATTATTCTATTTTATTTAGGCTTAATTTTTTTGATACATATAACCATGGATTCTTTACACGTGTCCATGATATGTCCACCTTTTCCAAAATAGAAGTATATGACCTATTTTAGAGTTTCTCCCCACTTTTACTTCTTATAATATATTTGATCTATCTTTTTTATCTTCTTATATCCTAAGGATGAATCAAAAATAGTTTTTCAAACTGGATGGGAATATATTCTATAGAAACTATCCAATGCTTCTGAAACATGATATAAATCTCCTCTATATTCATTTATTATAGTCATAATTTATTTATCTATGAATTATTATTTGTTTTTATAATCCATACATACCTATTATTACCACACCCATTTAAATTTTCTTTAGACATTTTTAATTGTTTCAAATCATTTTTATTCATAAAAATTGTTTTCTTTATTTTTTTTATTATTTCAGAAACCCAAACATGATATCACTCAGTGTGGGCATAAAAATTCTTAATAAATTGAAACAATTCTCATTAATTATTCTCAAACCTATTAGAGTAATAATCTAAACCCTAAAATCCTTTATCTTTATTGAATTTCATGGTGTAAAAATTTTGAAAATTGAGGGAATGTATTTTTTATAAATTTCTCTGAACTGGTTGAGAACTATTTTAAGAATATCCCCTAATTTAACTAGTTCTGATAGACTTGGATATATTTTTGGGAACCAAAAATTACTTATTCAATAATATTTCTCTATATTTTCAAATTAGACCAAAATTATTTGTCAAAGTAGAATTACGAAAACTAAATTTTAGTGATGTTGATGTTAAAAATAAATTTAATGATTATTTTGAATAATAAGTAGATTGTCCCATAATTGTTTTTCAATAGTAGATCTATTAAATTTTAATAATATTCAATAATAGTCAATGATTTAGAAATTCCCCATTGATATTATTATGAAGATTCAGGTTGATCAATTTCACAAATCATTAATTTAATTTTAAGCTACATGAATTTCCTAATGAGGATAGTTATATGATGTATCAATTATTTCAGTTTCATTTTACATGACTTCATAATAAATTCAAATTTACCATTAATTATTTTTTTATTTATTAAATTGGATGGATAATTATTTTATTCCACTATTCTATGACCTATAGTAGAGGATTTTTAACTTTAATTTCTTCTTTAAATTGATAGGTACATTTTTTAATTTTATTATTAACATCATATTTTTCCTTGATTATAATGATCCATTTATTATCTAAACTGGAGAACAATTTTTTCATTATTAGTCATTGTATTTATGTCCACTGACAATTTGGAATCCTTTATGAACAATAACCTAATTTAATATAATATATTACAAAATCTATTGTTCCTTCTTCAAGATAGTTGATCTCATCCTACATTATTTTTATATAGATAAAAATAAAATTGATTAATAAATTGAGATAATTCTATAGGTACTTAATCTTGAAGGAAATTGAGTGTTCCTATTCTTCATCATATGACGTTAAAAAGAATTGACCATACCAACTTATACATGGAGAATTAAATGGAAATAATGATTTTTTTTTAATTCCCCACTCCATTGACACGGGGGTGAACTATTAAACCACATATCAAGTATTTTAAATATAAATCTATTTATTTAACTAATTTTTACCATATCCTTGAATATTATGGAAAACTAGATAAAATTTTCAAAATTGTGGATATCCTGTCAAGGTGACGCATTAGTAGAAATCATTCCACACATGTTAATGTTTTCATTTAATTTTAACTAAATAGATTTCATGAATGGTGGGATATTTTTAAATCATTGTATCATAATCATGAAATTCACCTAGAACCATCAATTTGGCTCAGAATGTTGGCCCATAGTTTAGCAAAAACATTAATTAAAAAAATGAAATTCTTACATGGAAATAAAATGTTAAAAATCTGAGAAATTCCTTTAAGGAAATAAAACCACTCTTGGGTCTCCTCTCATCCTCCTCAGTTCAATCTAGAAACAAGGTAGCATGGACATCTCTTTATCATGGTTTCTATAATCCCCATGTGCAACATCTAATTCTCACAAATTTATGATTATGAATATTTATCTTTATCTTCCATTGATCATGATTTAATATCTCTGTGAATTGTTTATGCATACCCACATCCTCTTATTCCTTGTAAACTCTTATTTCCCATACTATGTGCATAATCCAAGATGAAAACTAAGGAATGTGTTTTCTTTTTTTGTTATGGTTCATATTTTTAGGGAATGTAGATTTTCATTCATGCATCATCCCATATATATTTTAGAGACTTAAGAATATATACATTTTAAGGATGTTTCCTATTATATTTGGACTTCAAATTTAATAACCCATAATACATGCACATTTATGCTACTATATTGATGTAAAATTATAATTATAATATTTTTATAGACTAGAAAAATGATAAATAATCTTCTATATGATTTTTATTTCAATGAAAATGGTTCCTTTATTTAAAATATTTTTTAAAATGGTTTTCCTAAAATATTCACAATGTATGATTGATGAATATCATAATTGTATTTAAAAATAAATTTATGGGAATTAAAATTTGGATTTTGTTCTTATTATTATATTCAAAAATTATTCTTTATCATTGATTAATATTTCATGTATTTCCCTGAAATTAAATGGATATACTAAATGTGTAAAAATTTATCATAGTTAATTTGTGAATTTTTTAAATTCTATTTGACATAATTAGTTGTTTTGAAAATATAAATAGGTTAATAGATATAAATATATAAATATATATGTAAAAATATCATAATAATATGTGAATGTTTGAATTAAAATATATATATAGGTTTGTGTAGATATTCATGTGTGTGTATGATTATAGTATCATAATTATTCATAGAAACCTCTAAAATTTTAAATTAGTACTCATCTCATATTCAATTATGTTTGAAAAAGAAATTATAAAATGAATTAAATAAGATAGATTGGAATGGTATATATTTGTTTTAATGTTTTAAATGGTTGTTTAAATTATTATAATCTATTTTACTATTGTTTTTAACTACACCCATAATGTATGATTAAATGAAATATATATTTTTGAATTTATAACATCATTGGTATTGAAATGAATGATTTCCATGTGTTGAATTGAATGTCATTCTAACATCATAGGTAATTATTAAACAATAACAAACATATTAATTAATATTTATGAATCATAATATAATTTTACCTTAAAAATGATACTATTTTTGATATTGTACTTAGCACCCAACAACACGTTTATCTGATATCTTGTGTTGCATACAAGACTGAGTTACACAAAAAAATAATATATTGTTAATAACATTATTTTAAGTGGTCGTTATAGCCAAGATATTGTACTATAAGGAATTAATTGGACTAACTATATTATATTCCCATATTTATGTTAAATGTTTTTACATTTATCTAATAAATTTAATAAGCATAAAATTTGAATAATCCAATTTTAATCATAAAACGATGTATATTTTAAAAGGAAGTTTTAACAGCTTTTAATAGAGGAACCATTTTAATAATACTTTTTTGACACATTTATAAATTTTATATGAAAAAGTAAACTTCTATTTTGAGATATAAATATAAAAATTTACATTCAATGAATTTTTGGTAGTTTTCTAAGAACATTCATATTTTTATGAATAATTAAAAATATTGAATTGTAGTTCAAAACTAATTTTTCATCAAATAAATTTATATAGTTACATTATTTATTTTATTTTTTTTAAATTATAATTACTTAAATTATATGTCATTTAAAAAAATCTATATCTTTGGAAAAAATTCACATTCAATTTAGATGTAAAAACATAGAGAAATTTTGAACATTTTTACTTCAAAAAACTGCTTTGTCATCTAGTGTGTGGGATTTAATGTAAATTAATTTCGTCCACTTGTGTTATTAGAATATTGAAAAATGTATTCCACATTTTTAATTTTTATAATTTATAGTGTCTAATAATTTGAACATAGTTTTTTACAAAAAAACATTAGTTAATGTAATTAAAACTAATTACAATGATTAAGAGGATAATTATTCAAACACGAGATTAAACCATAAATAAAAGAGCCAAAGTAACCTAAAAACATTACCAAAAAATATTTTATGTTCATATTTATACCCTATCCTTAATTGGGTTCAATTGGGACCATTATTGAATCCAATTTACAAGGGAAAATAGTTCACAAATTTACAAGAATTCCACTCCTCCACTATAACAAAGAATTTATCATTCAAATTTTTGAACACCTATAAAGCCCTTGGAATCACCCAAAATATTCTATAATAATCTCCAAAACCCCTAACATAATACTATATGCTTCCAATTGGGAATAAATCCATAAAATTAATCCCTTTGGTGCAAACTAGAAGGTGTTTTCCAATGAATAACAAACATCCTTTTTCAAACTCCCCTATATTATTTTTCATTCGGCACCATAATAGTAATTGATATTCTATTATTATATAATAACCTCAGTATACTCAATATAATGAGACGTTTTTTTAGTGGTTACACCTTCACTTAAAATGCTTCCATTTAATGGGTGATGATCATTCTGTTCTTGTGTACAATAATCTACTGCCTCACAGAGCAACATTGTTTGTTTTTCCTTTAACACCTTCCATGGATGGGAGTTATGTTGATAAATATTTTTTTATATTATAAATATTATATTTATTATTTATTTATAATTATTTAATTATTATATAAAATATATCTTCATTCTTTTCATTTTTTGTAAATACATTAACTATATTTGTGGACATGTGAACTACTGCCTCTTCAATGCGATGTGATATGTTCACACAGTATATGAAATTTATTAGGGATGGGTGTAGCTAAAAATAATTGATACAAAAGTAATACATATGATATTCATGACATAATTATATTTTGATAAATGTAATATATCATTTCCTTGAGTATATTTTCACACACTAAAATAGTGATAATGTCATCCGCGTACATGTGGACTAATGCATCCTCAATGCAATTTGATTCCTTTTACATCACAATAATTGAATATATAACTATGTATGATTAAATAATTAGTTATATATGATACAAATATCCATATGCAAATATAATTTTTTTTAAATTTCTTTCTATAATGATAATTAAAAAATGGGTACATTATTCATGACTGTATATGACCTACCATCCCCATGACTGTAGCATTGGTTCATTATCCATAACCATATTTTACCATTGGTTTTATGAGTATAGTTGATTTATAAATATGATAATGATTTCATTTTTATTATTGTGGTAAATTTCATACAATGAACCCATGGACATTAGTTTACCTACCAAAGTCATTTTTGAAAAATAAATTGATTATGGTCCAAACACCTGATGTAAAAATATTTTTATAATTAGTTGATTAAAAAAATGTAATAAGGGAAATTAGAGTAATGATAAACTTTATTTAATAATTATCATTAGTTCATTATTCCTAAAGATAAATTCCCACATGAAAAGCTGGTCGTAATGGAATGGATTTCGTTTCAACCTCCTTTCATTGAGGTATTTCACATTGATATGTACCTTTATTGTTTTATATGGTGATTATACTACACATTTGTCATTAAATTTCCAAATTTTTTTCTATTTACATTTTATTTAATGTATTTTTAAATATTATACTTTTTGGGGGATTATGTTTTAAATGTAAAAAGTTGTATGGGACGCTTTTAAATTTTATCGATTTAATCATTTCCTTTCAATATTCTTGATATTATTTTACATAATTATTTATATGTATATAAAAGGATTATAAAATTAATTTTATTTATATCTTTAAATTAATTTAATAAAATTTTAAAAAGGAATATATTTACATGTTTTATACAGAATGTTTTGACAGAAAAATTGTTCTACTCATAATGTACATGGTGAAATAACTTTTCTGATTCCAATGGAATTATATTTTTTTCCACCTTCGAAATATTTAATAATTCATAAAAAGAATATAATTCATTCATTTTTTAGGGTATTTTTATGTTTAAAAAATATTTTCTAAAATAAAGGTGTAGTTTTTATTAAAAATTTGATTTTTGAAAGATTTTTCTAATATCTAAAACTAATTTTTATACGAGTTTAATAGAGTTCTTTAAATGGTGAATTTTTTAATTCATGTTATAGTTATAGTCATTATAAATGATTTATTTAGCCTAATAACACTAGGTGTTCCCATGATAACTTAATCGATGGTTGCTTCCAGAAAACACTCTAATGTATTGAGTAATGAATATATTCTATGAAGAATAATATTAGATATTGGCCATATCGTTATTCCAATATATAAGTGTTCTATATGGGTTCTATAAGGATTCAATGTGATGTTGTACCAAGGTACCAACACAAATTTTCTACATTTTTCAATGTGTTTTCATGGGATCATCTGTATTTAAGAAGGTTAAATAAATAATATTTATTAATGATTGATATTTACCTATTTTGGTAAAATCATATGTTTTCAAATAAAGTATTTTCATGAGTTTTAATGTTTATCAATGGACTAAGGGTTTCATTATTTTTATATAACATAATAGTATTGTTATGTTTATCTAATTTTTTTAATGTTTTTTATAGGACATAAGGGTGATTAAGTGATTGAATGAATTCATGTAGAATTTAGTGACGAGTTTTCATAAAATGGATCATGATATATTTTTATAGTTTCATATTATTGAATAAATTGAAAATATTTGAAAGTGTCCATTTTTTAGTGGCTTTTATGTATGATTATTTATTTATTCTAAAAAACTATAAACCTAAAAATATCCTCAATGTGATTGAATGTAATTTATTTAACAAAACCCAATATTATATAATGTTTTTGTCATATGCCTTGTAGTTGGTATCAATGTTTGGTTTAGATAAATTTTTAAGTTAGGGTAGGGTTGATAGCATGCCCTTAGAATATTTTACCTTATAGAAAATGTAAAATGTTATAACATTATAATATTTCCATGTACCCTTGTCTAAATAACATCCATTCAGAATGGTTTTTCTAAGAGGAAATGTGGAACTGGTTGTGGGAATGTACTAAGGGGAAGATATCCTTCCAAATTATCATCCTATGATAGTATTAACCAGAATAGAACATTTTTTTTTAGTTTTGTCCTTGTTTTCTCAATAAGTAAATGTTATTAGTATCCATTATATATCAGCACAATATCTACACATTAAGAACATGTTTTTTGTGGAAAATTTCCTGAGAAAAAACCCCCACCATTCATTGGATCTTCTAACCCAGTGATAACTGAAGGAGTGTTCAATGATTTGGAAAATATATTTGATGTCATGTGATGTTGATAACATCAAGATTTATCACATTACCTTTATCATTTAGATGGTAATGTTGGTTGATGGTGGAATTTGGTTAAGAATACTAGAAAAAAATGTGATCATGATTCCATGGAATGTGAAAAATTCAAGGAAATTTTCATTGAGAAATATTTCCCTATGGTAGCTCAATGTCGAATTGATAAATAATTCCCAGATTTGTGAATAAAAAATGAAGATTGTTTAGCTTTATATGAATGAATATTCACATGATTGTCTAGTTATGTGCCATATTTTATTCAGGACAGAGATAAAAAATGAATATTCTTTACATTGGATTGAAACAAATTCTACGAAGTGCATTGGAAACATGATAATTAAATAGCTACAAAAATGTGTTTTGTTGTTTCGAAATAGATGAGATTGAGTTTTATGACTATTAGGTTCCTTGTTATGATAAAATTAGGCAGCATTCTGGATGGAAGGTTTTGGGGAAACATTAGAAAATGAAATCAAAATATCAGAAAATGAAGTTCCAATCTTGTTCCATGCATAATAAAAAGAACCCTATAGAAAATCTTATGAAGACACGGTTATGTTATCAATGTGACAATTTTATCCACATAGCCCATGAATGCCAGGAATATAATCCTCAGGAATCACACAATGTTGTAAATTATACCCATATGATGGTTAGTTATTTTAGCTACAATTATAAATTTCATTATGGTAATTCATGTATTAAATTCGTTTCATAAGATAAATATATTCATGATTGGAAACAAATAGGGGTAGAGAGGACATTTTACACTACTATAGTTGATGATGGGTCATCAAATGAAGCGTTGAAAAGTATGTCACTTTTGTTTTTGAATTATTCTAATACCATGATTGATTAAGGATATTCTCATTATTTCATTTCTGAGATTTTTTTTAGAAAATTGGATATATCACCCCATTAGTGTAAGATATAAATTTTGTTAAAAAATCACATTAGAAGTATTAGAGAAACAAATATTTATATGAATATTCCTATGGTTATCATTGGGATGGGTTTTCCTATAAATCTTGTTGAACTGTCCATTGTAGAGTTTGATATCATTCTTGGTAAGGATTGGATTTTAGTTTATCATGGTCATATATATTGAACCGGTATAAAAGTTTTGTTCATTGATTTCATAAATTTGATAATATACTAAGAATTTGAGAAATTTAATAGATATGGAATTGAATTTTTCCAAGATCATATTATTGAAAATAAAGAAATAGTTCAAATTAGTGATGTTGTAGTAATAGATGAATACCCGACTATTTTTTCTGAGGATTTTCATACTATTATTCATTATTAAGAGGGTGAGTTAATAGATTAGTAAGTTTCTAATGACATGACTATTTCCAAACCCCAATATAGAATTTTTCAAGTGGATTATTTAGAGATTATAAAAAAATTCAGGATTTATTAGATATTTCTTTTGTCCGACAAAGCACTTCACTATGGGGTGCTCTAATTTTGTTTATTAAATCGAAATATAGATCAATGAGAGTATTATTTGATTATATATCATTGAATAATATCATTATTAAGAAAATTCTTCCTTTTTCTCATATCAATGATTTTTTTGATCAGATCTAGGGAGAATAGTTGTTTTTGAAGGTTGATAGAAGGTTGGGGACAATAAGTTAAAAGTGAATGAAGTTAACATTACACATTTCAGAACTAGATATGGCCACTATGAATAATTATTTATGCTATTTGGGATATCTAATTCCCATATTTCATTCATGGAACTTATGAATAGAATTTTTCTTGAGGTCTTAGATATGTTTTTGAATGTGTTTATTGATGAAGTTGTTGTGTTTTCTAAATGTCAAGAGGAATAATAATAGAATATAAGGTTTGTTTTTTAAATCATAAAATAAAAGAAACTATATATTATATTTAGAATGTGTGATTTTTTTTGTAACAAATTTCATTCCATTATCACACTATTTATAAATAAGGAATAATTGATGATTTTTCGAAAAAGAAACTTGTTGAAGGACGGACAAGTCCCAGAAATACATCTAAGATTTTTTGTTTTCATGGATTATTGGGTTACTAAAGGTGGTTTATTGAAAACATTGCCCAGATATTTATCCAACTCACTATGTTGACATGAAAGGTAGTTATGTTCATCTAGAGAAAATAATGTGATGATTATTTTTAGGAACTAAAAATAAGATTAGTAAATGATCAATTTTTGACCATTCCATCCTGAAATGGTGAATTCCTCATCTGTAGTGATGCAAAATTGTATGAAAATGGATTTTTACTATTTCAGAATCATTATTTAATTTATGATGGTTCACATCAGTTGAAACATTATGATTTGAATTATAATACACATGATTTTCAATATGATGTTATCGTTTTTTCATTAAAAATATGGAGGCATCATTTTTATGGATTAAAGTAAAAAATATGTTCTAATAAAAAATGTTTGAAGTATATATTCACTTAGAATGAAATGAAAATGAGATCAAGATGATGAATGGAAATAATAAAAAGTTATTATATCTCGATTCATTATCATCCTAGAAAATAAAACAAGGTGTCCAATGCTTTGAGTAAAATAAGTAATGCTTCATTAAAAATGTTACATTTAGAATATGACCATTTGGTTAATGTTTTTACAAATTTTTTCATAGATATTGTGGATATAGGTACATAATATTTTTTAGGATTTAGTGAATTAGACATTGATAAAAATAATTAATAGTGTGTAGATTATGTAACAATCTTCACAAAAAGGTAGAATCTATTAAGAATAGTAGGTTTTCTGATGTTAATTTTGATGAAGAAGGAATTTTATGATTTCTTAATAAATAATGTGTTCATTTTGACTCAATATTAAGGAATTATTATTTTTATAAATATCATTGTTATTTGTTTTCCATTCATCTATGCACTACTATGGTGTACAAATACCTTCTAATGTATTACTAGATGGATGGAATGAAAATGCTATTACTAAATTTATAGTGAAGTGTTTGACATATAATAAGGTTAATGAATTGTGACCATTACTGAAGGGGATTCATCAACCCTTTCTAGAGCCTGAATGGAAATTGTAAAATATATAAATGAATTTTTTGGTTGGATTGACAAATAATTATCAATTTAATAATTTGATTTGGGTTTTTATCGACTAACTAAATATTTACATTCAAATAAAAATTTAGATGTGATGCATTTATAAAATATTTATAGACTCTATCTAAAATATATTTTTATGTTTAATAGAGTTTCCCTCTCTATTGTACCAGACTATGATCCCAGGTTCAAATCTAATTTTTTGAAAGGACGTCAGAATTCATTGGGTAATGACTTAATTTTTTTATGTAATTTCATCATTAGTTTGATGGATGGTCTGAGTATAATATTTAGAAAATGGATGATATTGTTCCTTCTCGCTAAATTTAAAATCAGGGAATTGTGGATCTATATATTTATTTGGTTTATTTTTTCAACAAAAAAATTTCATTCCAGTAAAATTATGGTACCATATGAGGCATTATTGGGAACGTAGTGTTGGAAACTGACTTACTGTGATGATATAGAAGAAAATAAGTTTATGAAACCACAATTGGTAAAGAAAAAATTAGATAAATTTATACTTATTCATCAAAACAGGATTGTGGTTCAGATTAATTATAAGAGTATGTGGATGACTAGAGGAAATATAATTCTTCCAAGGTATGGGGTCATGTCCTTTTAAAAGATTCGATATGATAAAATGTATTGTGTTTTTCTAAAAAAAGGAAGTTGAATCCGTATTTCATTGGACCATATGATATCCTAGTTATAGTTGGGTGAGTTTCCCACCTAGTGTATTTACATATAATTTTATCTCATATACAAAACATATGTCATGTTTCAACGTTATGGAAGGATGTACCATATTAATCTCATGTTTTGATCATTAATGTATTTTAGATGGAAGGGAATGTTTCATATGAGGAAAAACAAGGTCAGGTTCTTGACCAAAAATATTAAGTGTTACGTAATATAGTGAATGATCAAGATAATGATTTATGAAAAATTTATGGTTGTAGAGGAAACATGGTGATATGAAAATTCTAGGAGTGAAAAATATCCCCACTTATTTTATAAATTACTAAAATTGCAAAGATGAAATTTTCAAAAGGGGAGAAGGATGTAGCATACCAAATAATGATATAATAAGTCTTTTCAAATTTATTTATATTTATGAATTAAATTGTAATGTTACCATAAAAGGTATAATTTTTCTGAAATTATACCTGACACACAATAATGAGTTTATCTGAAATATTGTGTTTCACACAGTATTGAGTTATACCGAAAACAATACATTGTTAATATTATTATTTTAAGTGATTGTTATATCCTAGTCATTGTATTTAAGGGAATGAAAATAATGAACTATATTAAGTTTACACATAATTTTATACAATTTTTATTCATCTATTAAATTTTTTTATTCTTCAAATAATAATAAAAATAGTTTTACGCATAAAACAACCTATATTTTTTAAAGGTATTTTTACTGACTTTTAATGGTGAACCCAATTTAAATATATATTTTTAAACTATTATAATTTTTATATGAAAAAAATTAAATTGTTTTTTGAAATTAAAATATAAAAATTTATATCAGATGAATTTTTGGTATTTTTCTATGAACATTCATATTTTATGTATAACGACCCATTCTTTATATACATTGAGATTACAACACTTTTTTAAAATAGATTAATCATTATAAAAAAAATCCTAAAGATCATATTATTTTAGTGCCTTTGTAAACTTGGAAACAAAAAAAATGTCACATAAATGAGCTACAATATCTCGCACAAGGTTTATCATAACTAGAACCCTTCTTAAAAAAAATCACATGTAATACAAATCCTTATAACTTATTGTAGGAAACATAAAAGGGGGTGATATTAGATGCTCGGTAAGGGTGAAAAAAAAGAGATATATACGAATAAACATGAGAATAGGTTTATACGAACATGATCTAAACATTATGAGTCCATATAATGTATATCAAATATCATAAACAGAAATCATGGAATAAAGGATGGAAATTCATAAGACATGAAACATAATGAAATAAAGTACATAATATATGAAATAATAACATAGTAATAAAACATGGAATTGTGGAAAACAAATAAGGATATAAATTTATATGTCTATGATACCTACCAAGACTATATTAACATTTTAGTCTTGGACTAATCACCTATTTTCCAACTCTGGGCTTGGGATGCCATATATTGTGCCCTCTAGTTTCAGGATTTGGTTTTCCTCCCACGTACCTCTTGTTTTGGGCAAGGTTTGCCCTCCCATTTACCTTTTTTTAGGATTGGGATATCCTCCCATGTACTATCTTGTTTTGGGATTTGGATTCCCTCCCATGTAACATTTGATATGATAAAACATTTATCACCACCCAATTTATTAGAGGGATATATAGGTCCCACCCATTTCATAATAGCATCATTCATACACGTGTTGACAATTAAAACATTCATCATATCACGACCCATAAAAATTGATGGGTATTATAAAAATCAAAACATAACCCATGAAATAAACTTGGTGTCATTAAAATTTCATCCCATCATAACCTTTGAAAAGAGATAGGCTTTTAATCATTTCATGAAATCATAACTAGTAAAATGAAGCAGGTTTCAAAATCATAAAACCAATATGATATGTACATGTCTCAAAATAATATAACTTGTTAAAAATGATTGGGATTCATAAAAATAATTGAATAAAAACATATACCATTAAAAGAATAATATTAATGGAACCTTTGGATCATATTCTAGGAGGACATGAGTAACATCAATAGATTCCATCTTAGATGGAAAATAACTTGGTATAAATTTTTGGAAAAATTTATTGAGAAACATGTGATATCTTCATTAATGAAAATATATTTAAAATTTCAATAGCCTTTTGAAAACCATTTTCTTGAAAATAAACATGAAATATTATAAATAAATCTAGGAATTTTTTTTTGAAAAATTTATCTTGAAATCATATAAATGGAAATCAAAGACATTTTGAAAACTAATTTCCTTAAAAAAATATAAAAGGAGATTGAAAACATTTTGAAAATCATTTTCCTTGAAAACTTATAAAATTATTTTCAATATATTTTGATAACTATTTTTCTTTAAAACATACAAAATGAGCATGCAAATGTTTCAAAAACCATTTTATGTGAAAATTAATAAAATTATATTGAAAATGTTTTGAAAACAATTTTCTTAGAAACCATATAAAAGGATCTTGAAAAATTTTGAAAACCATTTAATGGGAATAGATTTCAATCATATTAATCCATCTTGAAATAATTTTGAAAACCATTTTCCTTTAAAACCTATAAAAACATCAAAAAAATTTAAAAACAATTTTCCTTGATAACATAAAAAATAATCTAGAATTTGTTTAAAACAATTTTCCTTGAAATAATATAAAAGAAGCTTCTGAACATTTTTAAAACCATTTGTTTGAAAATACATTAAAAACATATAATTGAGCCTTTTAATCATTTGAAAAATAGTTTTCCATGAAAACTTTTGAAATAAGGTTGATAAAATTTTTAAAACCATTTATTTGAAAATATATTTCAAAACATTTGATAAATATAAATCTTTTAAACATGAAAATAATGATTAAAATAGTTGACAAAGGGTAAATCTATACATATCCTATGAGGTAAAATTAGCATTCCCATTGTATAGTAAAATAGATAGAAAACTCACTCATTTATAAAGATAAAATATGATTCCTTTGAAATCATTATTAAAATACTAAAAGGGTAAAAATTTCATTTAAAGAACAAGGTTTTGAATGAAGATATATTTCTGATCGAAGAAGTGGTAAAGTCAGGCATTATTAATACTCCTTTCTTAAATATCATATATACTAAAGACTGTAAAATGGAACCAATACACTAATATATCATGAATAAATATTAGAGAAGATAATTCATGAGTGGTATTGAAATATGGATCATAGTATTCCATAAATGGAACAATAATTATAAAAAATATAGATAAATGATGATATTGTTTCAATAAACATCTTATGAAATTGTAAATTTAAGTCACACTACTCATGTAAGAAAATAAAATTACTTGAAGCCTAAAAAATAATTAAAGGAAGGATATTCACTATAAAACATTTCAAATATAGTATATAAACCCTATATAAAAATATAGTTTCATAATATGACATCAATAATAATGAATGAAAAATTGAGAGAAAATGAAGTTATCGATTTGGTGACTTTTGAAACATAAATCACATGAAATAATGATCAAAAAATATATATTTAAATAATAATAAATCTAATAATATGAATCATTTAATGTATTAATGGTATGTATATACACCACGCACGAGAAAAGAGTGCTAAACATGGAATATATCTAACAGATATAGAAATGTGAGATGAAATCCCCTTACCTTGTGCCTCTACTCTCATTGACTGACTGAAAATTACTTTTTTATTAAAAAATACATTTAGGAAAAAGTGATAAACTGCATACAACCAAAGAAACAATTGGACCACCCCATCCCATCAAGTGAGCAAACAACCAGCCTTCGCCAACACAAGACCCCTCGACAAGAAATCCTGTGAAAAAGCACAGGCACAGAACCGATGGAGAAGCCATACCCTTTCAATCATCCAATTCCAAGAGACCTACGTCAAGGAAGACTAATGCTCTGATCCCCATCCGGGGAAGGTCCAATAACGTGCTGAAAACAAGCGAAATCAAAGCAACAAATAAAAACAAACAGAGATCTGAAGAAACCACCGCTCACACAACCGATTCGCTCAGATCCTCCAGCCACCTTAAGTTATTCTGCTAACAAAGAATTTAATATTACCATAATTTTTCTCCCGAAATAGTTTCCATGTTAAGGATGATAACTTTAAGTCTGCTTCTTCTGATATCCATTTCTCAAAAGCAGTCACTAGTTGATCCCAATCCTTAATGTACTCCTCAAAACTTATCTTCCCATGATTGAATCCCCCAACCAAAATCTAGTCTTGTTTATCCATACAAGAATACTAATCCTCATTAATGGACACCTTTATAGAACTCCCCATCATTTTAGCCACCTCCTCCTCAGTATATTTTAGAAAAAGGACATGTTCTATCACTTCTTCTTCTGAGATTAAAAGCAGGACTGGTGACTGACAGTCCTGCTCCCCTGGCCTCCGAGGTCTCAGAGGTTCTATATCCATTTTCTTGTCACTCATCTTATTCGATGATCGAATCTTAAAAATAGGTGGTAACGAGGAATAGTCTTTCCTCCCCTTCCTCCCCCTGAGATCCCTAGTGCTCTTCGAGCTTAGGGCCTCAGCAGAAGAGTGTCTGTGCACACTCCCTTTGGAAAATTCCTCACCCACTTCGATCCCCTAACCTGGAATATCCAAATCTGGTCTCAAAACATCCTCTAAATACCTTCAAACCTATTGGACAAAGCAATTAAATTTAGTCCCCCTTCCTCCCCACCTATTTTTGGAACTATCTTGTTCATTTCAGTCCCCTACCTTCCCTTACTCATATCCACACTGCCCGCCTATGTCCTATCATCCATCAAACCAGGTAGGTCCTCATTCCCTTCATCCGCCAGCTGGTCCAAAAAAGATTTATCCCCCTTTCCCTGTGCTTCTGCATGAGTCTCCTCAAGCTTATGTTCTTCCCCTTAATCCTGCACAACATGGCTGGAGGAACATGCCAAGTCCCTCTTCAATCTACTAAACACATCCACAAACAATGGGTTAACTTGGTGAGCTACCACGCGAGTTCTAGGAGCCTCCACCCCCACTGCAATGTTACCCTCTACCTCCCTAACTAATCGCGCCTCCTCAACTGGGCATAATAAATTCCCCCTATCTCTGGACTCTTCACCCACTACATATAGACCCGATTTCGTTGCCTAACAAGCCAGACAATCCTTATCATCAGCACTGGCCGTTAGTTGAGTCGTGACCTACCCATCCCAAAGACTATCCACCAACAAATGCGGGATAATGCCCTTGCCCGCCAACGATGTTGGTCTCAGATGATAGAAATCTGAAGCATGCCCCAACCGTTTACTAGAAGCACAGAATTCAATCCACCTCTTGTAAACAACTCTCTTCCTACACCTATATTATTCTCCAATCGTAACCCAAACAAAATCAAAAGGAACCCTGGAGACATCCATCTCTATGAAAATCCATGGAAAGACCAGATGACAGACATCAGTGGTTCTGCTATCCTAGCAAAGATATCTACTGAGTAGATTACCAAGCATTTGGATAACTGAGGGATTTTGAAATGGTAACGGAAGGTTATCAATACTAACCCAAATATCTGCGGTCGGTGTGTCGTGATTCATGTGGAAATCAAATGACCACCAGAATAAGAAGAAACAGTATCTATTGTAACGTCGTGGAGCCTTCGACCAGGCACATATGAGATCTTACTCTGAAAAGAACCTGATCATAATATGATGATTATCGAGAAACCCGACTGTTTCCTGCTCCTGGAGATCCCAAGTGTTGAAAACAAACCTATCAACTGAATTGACCGATGACCTACGTTGTTTTAATCTTTTTATTAGAGTGAACTTGAGAAGCACGAAGGTTTCAGTGAATTCCGAGGTTGAAATATGGGGATTCGGGTAGCCATCGAGGAGCTCCGGGACCTTCAGACCTAACACAGCTCTCGGGAATGGTGGACGATGACCATGATTTGAGAAAGGGTGAAAAGGGTGCCTCATTTCACATCGGGAAATATTTTCCTAGTTTATAACATGTGCCCTAATTTGTTATATATATGGTCCTTATAAATATATAATAATTTTCATAATATAAAGAAATATTTGAAATTCATTTATTTCAAATATATTATTAATATTATTATAATCCATAAAATATAGATGTATAAAGCGTAATACACCATTCACAATGATGGTAGTATGTAAGTACACATGAACATTATTTCCATTTAAATGATGTGTTGAAAGAGAGAAAGTAAAATAAATATATGTAAATATATAATTATTATATTATATTAATTATATAATTTATATCATATATATTCAATAAAACAATCCTAAATACATTCCATGTGGTGTATAAATGAATCACATCAATTTAATGGGGCAGTAGTCCACACTTTCTCAATGAAATTTATCATACTAATATAATATGGAATGTATAAGGATTTGTGTTTTAAAAGCATTATATAATATTTAAGGGATAATAATTAAAATATATAACATATATAAATAGAGCTTCCATCATAATTTCTACCATGATAGGTGGTAAAGAAAAATTAACAATCATCGTTTTGTGGGGTGGGAGTTCATCGTACATATAAACAATATGTTTGTTACCCATTAAATAGAGGTGTATATAAGTATAGGTAAAAGAATTGTCATAAAAATAAATTATTTATATTTAATATACTAATTTTTTTTATACAAACATGTATTAAATAGAGAGGAGGGTGTAGAGAAAAAAATAAAACAAAGGAGTTTGAGAGAAGATTTTACCTCTTAATCAGGTAACTCCTTTTAGATTCTACGAAAAGGCATCCATAATTTGATTTCTTTTAAAGGGGATACTTCTAAGAGGATTTGAGTGATATTTCAAAGATTTATGGATAGATCTTGGCCGAACCTATGTTTTTTGAGAGGTTTAAAGTAGAGGGATAGGTGGTGACCTTTTATAGGGAAGGGAAACGTCACACTTGGAAGTTTTAGAAAACAAGCTAGGTGTATCCATGTTTTTTTTATGAAAGAAGACATATAATAAAAAAATCAAAAAATGGAAGGATCAAGGCCAAATAATTTCCATCCAATTGGTTTTGGAAAAGTGTCTAGGTCATTTTGTGTCTTAAATTTAAGGTGTAGTATTTTGTTAAAATAAATTTTCTCTTAATCATCATAAGTAATATTAATCACATTCACTAATATTTTTTGTCAGAAACAAAGATGATATTATTAGAGAATTTATATTATTATTATTCTAAATCTGGAATCCATTTATCCATATTAAAATGATATAAGTGGCAGAAATTAATTTAAAAATAACCCTAGAGACGAGATGACATTGTAGATTTTTAATGTAAAAACTTACAAAATTTTACTAGTTTTTATACCCAATTTAAATATGAAATTGACTTTATTGGCCTAAATTTTATTAATTTAGAAAATTATTAACTTAATATAATTTAAAACCGATTTAAAATATCCTTATAAATGGATTTTATGAAAAATTATTTCTGAATTAAAATTTTGTATTTTTAACTATTCATTAAAAAATGAAACCTTATAAAAAATACCAAATATTTATCCTAACCCAATTTATATGTTTTTATTTAAATAAATAATTTTATTTTGACATATTTTCTATAAATGTTCCAAAAGTTAGATTTAAAATTGGTACTCCATTTAATGGTGGTAAAACTACCTTTATAAAAATATACGCTTTTAAGAACATAATTTGGTTTTTTCTTCTCTTTTATACATGAAATATATTTGGTGATTATAAAAAATATATTTTTAAATATATAAATTTTAAATTTCATTAATATCATTCACTATTAGTAATTAATTTAACAAGTAATTTAAATCATATTTTTCACATAAAAATAGACTTTTATAAAATTAATCATTTTATATTCATTTGGTTTCTATATTATTTTATAATTAATTCGTAACCAATCAATTCAACTATATATATTCATAACATGGTTATTATTATAATCCAAAATATAGTGTCCATATTATATCAAATTAAAAAAATTTATGTTAATTATGAATTATTGTTCGGTAAGACTCGTTCATGTGTGTCACACAATCCATCGAGGAAACTCACTCTTGTGTGTAACAGAAGCTAACCTCGATGTTTTCTGTAGAGATATAAAAAATTTATATTGTGTGTAGTGGATAATTATATTTCTATTCTGTATATATGAAGACAATCATAGTGATTTAATATAAAATAAACTATTTATAGTGTTTTGTGAAATGAAATATATCAAAAATATTAAATTAATCCACAACACATTTTTTCACAAAATGTCGGGTTGTCACCTTATGAATAGTTAATAATACTGAATTTCAGTTCAAAAAATATTTTGTAAAATTTAGTTTTAAATACACATTATGTTTTAATTTTTTTAAAGTATAAATAGATCAGTTTTATATCAACAAAACAAATTTAGGTTATTGTAAAAAAATTTAAATTGAATGTAGAAATGAAAACATAGGAAATGTTTGAATTTTTTTACATTAAAACCGTCTTTCTCATCCAATCCATGGGATTTCTTATAAATTAATTTATTCCTCAAATGTGATTTGTATTTAAAAAAATAGATTCCATATTTGTAATAAAAATAATTTATATGTATAATAAGGTCAATTTAGTTTTTTCAAATTTTTTTTGAATGTAATTAAAATCAATTACAATGATTAAAAATAAAATTAGCTTAACAAGTTACTAACCCTTAAAATAAATAACCAAAATATAATATACACGTTTCTTAAATCCATTGGATATTCATGTTGTTACCTTATCCTTCAATTTATTGAATTTGGACCTTTATTGGAACAACATTACATGGAAATAAGATGGGTAAAATTTTCTTTAAAAACATTTACTAGAACGACACTCCTCTAATATAAAATTGCACTCAACTTGCCCATTTCTTCACACCTATGAAGCCCATTGGATCTCCCAATCACTACTAAAATAGTACAATTATATCCATGCCATAATCATAGAATCCTTATTTTTTGAATAATTCAACCCAAGGAATCCATTTAGTGAAAACCAAAAGGAGTTACCCAAAGAAGATGTAGCATCCATTATCAAGATAATTTATTTTATATTCATTCTGAACCATATAAAATATTTTCATTAAATGATTATATAATAAACTCAGTATCCTCAATATACTAAGATGTTGTTATTATAATATTTCTAGCTTCATTTAGACCAACATTTATCTAATTAGTAAGGAACTTACCATTATTGTCGACACGAAACTATCAGCTCACAAAACAATGTTATTCCTTTTTTTACATTAACAACTCTCATGGTTGGGAATTATGGTGGAGAATATATATTTATATTATATATAATATGTTTATGACTTCTCTATGAAACTTTAATTTTTATATAAAACATACCTTGATAATTTCCATTTTGTGTAAATACCATAACTTCATTTTTATACGTCTGGACTATAGAATCCTCAAATTAATGTGATACGTTCACACACTATATAGAATATATTAAGGATAGTTTTGATTGAAAATATGTTACATAAATATAATCCATATTAAATTCATGATATACTTACATATCTATAGATATAATGTATAAATTTTCTTTAACACCTTATTACACTCTAATAAAGTGATAATGTCCTTCATGTACATGTAGATTACCTACTCCTCAACATGATGTGATTCCATTTAGATAAAAATAATTATATATGTAAGTATGTATGATTAATGAATATTTTACATATGATATAATTATTAATATATATAGAAAAATTTCACTTACCTTCTTTCAATAATGATCTTTGAAAAATGGGAACGTTAATCATGCATATGTACGACCCACCCTCTCAATGAATGTAATGTTAAATCATTTTTCATAACCATATTTTTTGATTGCGTTTAAAAGTATTTATCTAAAAATATTATAATTATGTTATCACTATCAGTATTTATATGTTTATATAATTTACTTATAACCAAATTTGACATACCAAAGTCATTTTTGACACATATATTAAAAAAAGTCCAAACACCTAATGTAAACATAGTAGTTTATGTAGTTGTTTATAGAATTATAATAAGTTAAATAAAAGTAATGATAAATACTAATTTTTTAAAACATGTACTAAATTAAATTTAGTTCATTATTCGTGAATATTATGGAACAAGTTACAAGTTATCATCAAAGTAAGGGATTGCATATCAATCTCCTTTTATTTAGCCCTTTGCTAATGATATGCACCTTTATTATA